>JALMGA010000006.1:13228333-16206666 GCA_023333525.1 Aspidoscelis tigris stejnegeri | reverse complement strand
TTATAAGAAAATATTGTGTACACAAAACCATGTGGGCTATTTCACATTTATATGCTTGTCGTGTCATTACTGGTGAGCTGTCTATGTCAGGAACATGAAACAGAAAAAGCACTGTATTTAAGACCTTGCAACCCTAGATGCTCCTTAAACTACAACTCGCTGCGTTCTGTACCAACCTCTGCTTAGGAACTTGCCTTACATAACTTCAGTCAGTTACAAAGAGATAAAATGTCAAGTATTTCATCTACGTCATGCCTTTTTTCCAAGGTTGCACAATTCTCCTTCCTTTCATTTAATCCTCACAATTTCCTTGAGCAGTAAGTTAGACTGAGAGGCAGTGATGAACCCAAGAAAATACATGTTCTCAGCTAGGATTCACAGCTAGTTACTCCTATGTTCTAACAGATACTCTAGCCACTACACCACACTATCTCACATATAAACCACCTTGTTTATAGCCTTGCTTTAGCCATCACCCTTTTCTTTTTAGGGCAGAGTGGAGGGCATTCAAGATTTGATGTGGATCCACTTCATCCACTTTATCTTTTCTGACAGAGGGCAACCTGGCATCTATTCCAGTGAGTGAAATTCTAGAGCAGAGCAGACATGAAATTCATATGGGCTCATAGGGCTGGGTCTGGCACATAGAGTACCAGAAACAATAAAACCACAAGACACTTGGGGCGTGTTTTGGTTGCCTAGCTATTGGTATTGCTGATCTTTTCTATGTTAGGTTATTCTTCTTTTGTCAAACTGATTTTGGGAGACACACTTCCCTGAGTCAAAATACAAGCATAAGCCAATTGAAAGCAATGGGAAATGTTTGCCCTAAGTTAGTCCTGAGAGGGAGTCACCTCTGACACTTCTGTTGAGGGAGGTCATTTGATCAGCTGCTGACAAAGGCAGGTCAATAGCTGTTAGCAGGTCCACATGGAGGCTGTTTATTTTGCCTTCCTGATAGCTGGCCATACCCTTAAGGCACCAACACCCCTCAGTTTGGCTTGTAGTGGCTAAATCAGTGGTTCTCAACCTGTGGGTCGTGACCCCTTTGGGGGTCGATATACCTCTTCCACAGGGGTTGAACTAGGAATGAAAATAATTTTATGGTTGGGGGTTAGGGTTAGGTTGGAGGTCACCACAACATGAGGAACTGGGGTCACGGCATTAGGAAGGTTGAGAACCACTGGGCTAAATGGTTAGTGTGGGTCAAATTGAGTGGACAGGATTATTTCAGAGTGGGAAATCCTAATCTCAGGCCCATTTTAGGGGGTCTCAGGAAGAAAGGTTGCACAGAGACCCTGCCCTAAGGGCAAATTTGCACTATACCCCTGTCAACTAAGGAGCATAGCGCTAGGATGGAGATGCTTAAAGCTTAACCTTTGGTGTGAATGGCTGCCTGAGAGCCCCTTTGATGGCACCAGTGTGCCTGAGTAGTGCCATCACCGGGTCAACCCAGCAATGTGACACATCATTGCGTTTGCGCTGCCAGGCATGTGCCCAAGTCTGTTTCTGGCTGAGATGGATCCTGGGAATATCCAATTTCAGGTTTGTTCGATTTGAAGTGTGATTGGGGCCTGTGATCCAGAAATTCAAACTCAGATTTGGGAGAGAAATATTGTATTACATACAACACAACATATAAATAGCTATAACATGGGGTGTTTTTCCACCACACTCCTTTAATCCAGATCTAAGAAGATCCGAATCTAAGGAATGGGTACATTCCTTAATCCGGATCTAGTAGACCCGGATTAAGGGAAGTACCCAATGTGTTTCCATGGGTAGTCTAGCACCCAATAGCAATGGGTGCTAGCCTCCCTGCCGTGGAAACACCGGGGGGACAGGGGGTGCAGTCTCTGAAGTGGGTTTGAAGTCATTTCGAAGTCACTTTGAAGTCACTTTGAAGTCTGTGCAAAACAGCTCCATTGAAGTCTGTGCTGATCTTCGGAGTGAACTTCGAAGTGACTTCGGAGTCACTTCGAAGTCACTTCGAAGTTCTCTCTGAAGATCAGCACAGACTTCAAAGACGCTCTGGAGCTATTTTGCACAGACTCTGAAGTGACTTTGAAATGACTTCAAAGCTTAGGTTTTGGGGCCTCCCCCCCATGGGTGCCCCCTCCCCCTAGCCTCCTCTAGACCCCATTGCCACACAAGCGTGGAAACAGGATCCCTTTAATCTGGATTTTCTGCCTGAAGACTCCATTGTAGATGGGGTCTACAGAAAATCCGGATGAAAGGCCAGAAAGTACCCATTTGATCCGGATTTCCCCAGCAGCAGTCGAAACAATTGGATCCCAAATGGGTGCCGTGGTGGAAATGGGATCATCCAGCTCACACCCAAATGGGTCCTTAATGGGTGCAAAAATGGGTACTTTCTGACAGTGGAAAAACACCCATGCTCAACTTCAGGGATTGATTTTTCTCTTTCACATGACACACACAGGGTATTTTTCTCGCCAGGCCTCCAGATCTGAGGATGGCATTGCTCTTACCAGAACACAAGGATGATTGAATTAACAGTGTACACTGTGGAACAACAGAGAGAAAATTTATGATGTAACCAAGAAGTGTCTTTATAGACGTTTGAGAAACATTTCCCATAACTCAAACATTGACAAAGCAAGTTGTCATCACACTGAGCTGAGGAGTTTGTGCATACATCTGCACAAGCTGTCTTGACTTAGAAACTTCATTTCTCACTTCCTAGAACAGGGCACAACAAAAAGTATTGTCCGCAGAATGCAGGAGAATTAGTTTAGTACAATCAGCTTGACAGAGTTGTGACAGAGGAACAAAGAAATGAAAATGGTATGAAAACAGAAAGGCAAAGCTTGCTTTAAAGTGTTGCATAATTAATCATCTATCAGGTTTCCCTCATTTCTGCAACTGAGTATGTATATGAAGAATAGTGGTATTATCACACTGTCCTTTTAGTAGGACTGAAAACTTGCTGCACAAACCAGTGAAGGAATCCTACTGTTTTTAAGTGGACATCATCTATAGCAAATGTTTAAGCCTGCGAATGTAATGTTTTCCTGACAATTTACAGCAGTGGGACCTTGAAAAAGATGATGCCAGGTCCCCTCATATCCTAACTACAGTTCAAGGTTACAAGCAACAAACCCACAGGGAGTATTCCACTACAAAATCTTTCCCTTTCCCATTTATATTCCCTCCCTCCACCATGTAGCACTTACATATTAATTTTTTTAACAGTCAGAAGACCAATAAACAAAGTGAAAAAAAAATCAACAGGAAATATGAAATTAATATAGCAATCTGTGCATTGCTGTAGGTTCATAAAAGTGTAGCTTTAATAAAGATGACAGTTTTCTCCCATCAGAACATTCACACCTATACAAATAAAATCCAGAATTCATTTCTTTCTTTTAATTACTTCCTTCAGGTGTCCAGCCATGGCTATTATTTTCCCATAGTTTGTATCACCTAAGGCCTTTTTGCACAGGGCCTTATTCCAGATTATATCCTAGATTAGGGGACCTGCCATCTGCAAACTACCAGAAGAGGTAGTGACTGTCATGTTCAGAGCGGGCGGTAACAGTGATTTAAAATCAAAGAAGTGGGATTGGCCAAAATGCGCATTCGCAACCGATTCACATTAGTTTCATTTAAAAAAACCTAAGTGGGAACGCACCTCCAGTGCAGAAAGAACCCTAGAAGAATTCTAATTATATCCAAGTTACTCCTAGGCCATGTTCACACCTACATTTTAATCCAGCTTCAGCCCACTTTCAGAGTGAAACAACACATTAGCAAAATGACAAGCTATTTGGTTTTGGCTTCATCTAACTCAGAAAATCCACCTTTATGTCAAAAAACATGGAAGGAAAATGGTAAATCCCTTTGTTGATATGTTCTAGTTTGGTCTAGTGGTTAGGGAGCCAGACTCTAATCTGGGAATATCGGGTTTGATTCCGCACTCCCTCCATGAAGCCATCTGGGTGACCTTGGGCTAGTGACAGTTACCCTCTAATCTCTCACAGCCCCACCTACCTCACAGGGTATCCGTTGTTGGTGGAAGAATAGAAAGTGGATCCAATATGGATTAAAACTTAAGTGTACCTGGGCCATTTAATACTATTAGCAACAAACACTAACAGATGGGGGAAATAACCTCCTTAATAAACAATGAGTGGTTAGGCATATTTACCAAGTTATTTCTTTTTCTGTCTTTTTGAGAATTTATATTGACCCTATTCTGTAACATCAGTGTTTTTTCTTCAATCTCTGCAAAGGCCAGATTTTCACCACTGTGTTTTCTTCACAACATTTAAAACAGACAGTGGTGACCTAAATCACGTGTGGAATGCAGAGCTTCCAATGCACTTCCAATCCCCTCATGTGGTTCTGTAGGGTTTCTGTTACTCCAGCTGGTCTCCCCTGTGCATATATATACACTAAGGTGAGAACAAAAGGTTTTGTTCTTGGCAAGACCACATTCAGTCAATATTTTATCTTTCAGTCATATAATCTCTTTTTATTTCCATTCTTTGAATATAAGTTAGAAAATTCATAATAAAATCCTTTCCAATTTTGCATTTGCTGTATGCCTGGTTGTTAAAAAGCAGACCTCAATAAGTTAACAGATCCGCACACACACACACCCAAAAAATGCAAGTACATAGGGTGTAGATTAAATGAATGCCCTGTCCCACTCTCCATTTTAAGTAGGGAGACTTGAACCACAGCAATAAAGGAGCCCCAAAGCCTTCAAACTTCTCCTGACAATTTGCCATCTTCTTTCATTGAAAGGTGCACTTTGACCTGTTTTAAATTTCATAACTCAGGAATAGGGGGCAATGCAAGTTCTAATCTCAGAGTACTGGATTAGATTTCAACTTTGGCATCATATTCTGTTTTCTTTATGCACTTGGAGAGTTTCCACTGATGTCAAGAGGTTAACGCCAATAGGAATGCTGCTCATATATGCAAAAGAGGATATCAAAATTCCTCCTGAGGTGATCTTATTGCTTCCAGCCCTAAGTGCAGACTCTTAGGAAAGAAGGAAAATGCTTTATAGTAAGTTGGTCAGTCTAGCTCAAAATTGTCATGAATGATTGCCACTGCCTCTCCAGGACTGGGGAGGGAAGAATTCTGCAGAGTTAGTTATGAGCTCTGTTACTGAACTATAGCCACTAAAATAGGAATCGACAACTAGACGTTTAGGCTGTGTTCAGACATGACAAAAGAGGCACATCAGAGAGACATGTGTGGCCTTCATGTTCTCAAACCTTCTCTGATCCACCTTTTCTAGCACAGAATGCTTAGGAGAGGAGGAGGGCCTGGTGTGGAAACAACCCCGCCTCAAATGCCTCAGAAACACTTCAGAGATGCTTTCTTTTCCTGTGCTAGATCACCTCTCCTCTCCCTACACAGGGCAACGATAGCCTAGCCCCCGCACGACCGATCACTCACCTTACCCGGTTGCACATCAGATTCCTCCATTGGGCACTCAGAAGTTGCCTAATTGCATATACAGGCCGTAGTGCAAATTGGTCTCAGATTTCAGATGGTCCCTACTCTCCAGTTCAAAAGCAAGAGTCCCTTATAGAAGTAAGATAAAACCTAAAATATTACTTACTTTATTTACCTAGCCTGTCATGGCACAACTCACGAGAAGGGCAGAGATAACTTTGGAGTAGCTGCAGGTTTGAGGACAGGGATTGCACAAGGACCAGTATTTGAGAGAAAGAGTTAATGGGAGAAGGAGGTAAAGAAAAAGAACACTAGTACCACATGCTACCACAAGGGCTGCGTTTCCATTCCAGTTCTTAAGCAAATTGAATCCGTTTGCAGAGCTGAGTGCTCCCAAAGGACTAGAGGAATCCACAGTTTCTGAGGATTGGGAAAGTCCCCAAATGCGGACTATCTATTTTCCGATAAAAAGTAGTCTTGCAATGGGATTTAGAGATGTTCCTTGCTTTTTGTGAATGGGAACGCACACTTTTTTCAGGGGGGGGGCAGGAAGGGGCGTTCCTTTAAGTACCCCCTGGCCCAATAATCACCCATCATTTCCCTTCTTTTTCTTCCAACCCTAGCGGCTATTGCTGAGCTGGCAGCTGCTGTTCTAATGTTACAAGAGATACGCAACAGCAGGGAGATTCTGACAATCACAGAGAAGATTGTCTTTTTTTATTTCTACCCACCTCTTGCAGCTTTATGCATGGAGAGTCTGATTTTAAAGAGACAGCAGTCTAAAAAACTTTGCCATTTTATCTCTCCCCTCCCCTCCCCTTGCTGCTTTATGCATAGAGAGTCTGATTTTAAAGAGATACTAATCAGAAGTACTTTGTCCTTTTGCACTGAGCCGATTCCATGCAAAGCTGGTGCCTACTTTGTCCCTCCTTCCTTGTAACGTAGTATACGAGACTATACTTCATCCCTCACCTTCCTCACTCCCTTCACCGTAGCTATCTCTATTCTATGATATTAATCAGGGGCGGGCTTACATGGGGGATGGGGTTTAGATCCCCACCCCATAAAGTCTGGGTATGATGCAAAAGAGAGGGGGTGGGGTTTCCCCGCCTAATCCACATAATAAGCTATAAATGGGGACATGAAAAAACAGAGCTCAATGCAGATTAAATTTATTTTGATTTACAGTCATACTGAATTGTGCAGTGGGGATGCAACCAAGGAGTTTTAATGCCATTTTTATTTACTGTGTGAGTACAGCCTTACTGATACTTTATTCGCCACATCTTGGTGTTTTCTAAATAACTATTGACTGCCACCTGCTGGAAAACTTGAGATACAAGAATCTATAATAGGTTTTTACTGCCTGTATCATCGAGATTAGTTTGCTTTTGGATAAATCCCTTATGCTTTGAGCTATATTAATTTAGCTCTGTGGTTCTGTATGTAACATTGACAAATCAGCCTTTGAGAAGAATATTCGAAAGAGATCAGAATGGGAGCCTGTACAAATTATTCAATCGTCACAGAAGTGCATATTATACAAACGGTGATACTAGTTACTTTTATATGTGAAAAAGCAGTTTTGGAAGAAAGTAATTCCTGATATGTTCGAAATCCCCAAGCTAGGGAAGGGGAATATTTGGAAGCAATGAGGAAAATAACAGGAAAAAAATTGATAGGTTAGAAAATAGGGATGTGCAAGAATATTCAAAACATTCGAAATTCCATCAAATTTGTTCAAATTTGGACATTCTCAAATTCGAGTAGAATGTCTACACGTTCTTTTTTAACATTCGAACCAATTCAAATGTTTCAAATCATTCGTACAAATTATTCGGACACTCATATGTGTACAGATATGTACGCATTACATATGTATCCATGTGCATCTTATTCGTATCCATACGCATTTGTACGGATACGTACAGGATGAAAACGGGATGCATACGGGATAAAAAAGGGATGCATACGGACACATTCGTATCTTCAAATATGAACTGAATATTTGTATGCATAGATATGAATGTATTCGAATCAGTTCAAATTCGAATATTCGATTTTTTTCTCTATTTGTTCAAATTCAGACATTCGAATATTCAATTCAAATCAAATCACATCCAAAAATTTCATTCGTGCACTTCTCTATTAGCTGTATATTAGCTCTATTCAGCTGTCAATTCCAAATAATCTTTTTTGAAACTGTTTTTCTCTGCATTCACACCCAGGTTTTAATCCTGGTTCAGAATGAGAGAACGCATCAGCAAAATGTCAAGCTGCTTTCTTTCAGCATTATCTAACTCAGAAAATCCGCCCTTTGGTTAGATAAAGTGGAAGGAAAATGGCTAATCATTTTGCTCATGTGTTCTTTCACTCTGAAAGTGAACTGAAACTGGATTAAAATGTAGGTCTGAATGAGGCCATAATGATAAATGAAACCCTGCTCTACCACTTTTGAAGGTCAAAGCTTGGGCTACTCATTTACCGGTACCCCTCCAAAATTTGCTCCCTGTGAGTAAAACAGATTTTAAGGAGGCAAGGTAATTACCGTAATGGGGGCTGGTTTTCCTGAGACACTGGTTAATAAGGCACCTTTAAAGGTGTTTAATTGTTTGATTTTTGGTCAAGTTAAGATCTTTAAAAGCCACATTTTAATTTGTATGTAATATTAAGAGTTTCCCTGTTCCCTTCCACACCATTTTCCTTTTGTATCTTGTCTGTTTAGATTGTAAGCCTGAGGTCAGGGACCTGTCTAAGATTTTTATAATATTGTAACTCGCCCTGAGACCTCTGGGTATAGGGCGGGGTAGAAATACAAATAAATAAATAAATAATGGAGACACAGCTGTGATCTGAACTATTTCTAGACTTTATTTATTTATTTGTATTTTTATTCCCCAAGCTTTGTATCAGGGTGGTGTACAATAGTAAGTAAGTAAGTAAGTAAGTAAGTAAGTAAGTAAGTAAGTAAGTAAGTAAGTAAGTAAGTAAGTAAGTAAGTAAATGAATAAATATATTTGTATATAACTAATAATAGAAAAATAAAATAGGTACCAAAATTTAGAAAGAAAATCATAAAAAGAAAATAAATAAGGGGAATAAGGCAACTCTGGGTGGGTGGGGGGAATAAAATACTGGGTTCTCAATTATTCTTCAAATGCCTTGGAAAGAAGATATAATTTCACCTGGCAACTGGACGAATAACGTGTAGATATTTGTCAAATCTCACTGTGGAGGCTGCTCCACAACTGGGGTGGTAGTATGGAGAATACCCTATTCCAGTGATGGTGAACCTTTTGAGCTCGGTGTGTCAAAATTCGTAAGAAAACCTAGCTTAACTCGGGTGCTGTGTCACATCTAGAAATATCCATAATTTTGTGATATTTGTAGCTCTAGTAAAAATGTTATATTTTTGATATATGTATTTTATTAAAAGCAAAAACAAATAATTCTTTACATTAGTGACTTTTGTTGCTAAATCTTCAATTGAAAGTTGGTATTTCGTACACTTCAAGAACAAGCAAGCACTACACGCCCAGGTGCCAGGGTGACCAGGTGTGTCACCCAAAAGGGCTTGGTGTGTCACCTGTGACACGCGTGTCATAGGTTGGCCATCACCGCCCTATTCCAAGCTGTCACTCCACAGAACTCACTGCAAGAGGGTACAGCCAGTAGGGCTTCTCCTAAGGATCTTAGCATGCCTAGTCAATCAGTTATTAAGTTCTTTCCATTAGTTATCACTTTGAAATCATTCTATGTCAGGCTGTGTTCACACCTACATTTTAATCCAGCTTCAGTCCACTTTCAGGGTGGAAGAACATATCAGCAAAGTGACTGATCATTTTCCTTCCATATTTTCTGAGTTAGATAAAGCCAAAACCAAACAGCTTGTCATTTTGCCAATGCACTGTCTCACTCTGAAAGTGGACTGAAGCTTGATTAAAATGTAGATGTGAACATGGCCTTAGACTCCAACAAGGAGGAGCATTCCCTAGAAAAGAACCCAACAATCTTTATGTAAGATGATGATGATGATGATGATAATTTGTTGATTAGTCCAAAGACATTTCAAGTACAAAGGCAGGTAAAAGGAGGGAGAAGAAAGCCACCCCCCTAAAAGCAATTAAAACACTGTGATTAAAAAGAGGGGATCAATGAATACATCTGTAGTCCTAGAAGTCAGCTGAAGGTAGGTTAATTAAGTCCAGTGCATGTCGAACCTCAGCCCTGCCTTCCTTTTTGCCTGGCCACCATAGTTTTGTATATGCTGCTTTTGTAGACAACTGCACACACAGCTTGTGCATAATGCACAGAACCTAGGAGTGTTGAACATGTAGCTGATGGACAATAAGGTTTGCTGCATACCAACCATGCATCCTCCTACCCACTCACCCACCTGCTTGCTTGCTTTCTGAATCTCCAGAAGATTCAGAAGTGAGCAGATGGCTGGAAAGATAAACAGGTGGGATAACAAGCAAGCAGTGCATGACAGATTTTGAACAAATTTTGAATATTCCAAAACATTCGTTCAAATGAGTGGAATGAATCAAATGTACAGATATGTATGTATTACATGCATATCTGCATGAATATCATACGTATCAATGAATTTGCACTTATAATATGGAACAAAACGGGATGCATACGGGATACAATGCATACAGCTATGTATAACACGTAACGAACGTTGTCGACATTCGTATCTTCACATTTCTATCTAACATTCAAACAAATAGATCCGAATGTATCCGATTCGAATAGGTTTTTGTTGCATTTGGATTTTAAACATTCGAATCGAACCAAATATTTTGATGTTTGATTCAACTTGAATTCGAATGCAAAACAACATTCGTGCACATGCCTATTCCCTGTTGCTGTGCTAAAAAAAAAGCCACTAGGCTCCCCTTAGCACTCACTGACTCAGCATGTACAAGAAGTTCCCACATGGCCATTCTGATGCTGAGTCACTACAAGCTGGGCTAGAGAGTGAAAGTACAGGAATTTTCACATGTTCTTAAAAACATGGTGGCTGCCTCCTGATTTCCTCTTCCCTGCTCCAGATGGGAAGTTCTGTTGCCAGCAGTAGTGGTGGAGCATTTGGAAGTTCACATTAAAAACAATACTGTGGGTGACGGAAGTAGTGGAGGGAGGAGGCCCCGTCTGGAGGCACCCAATATCTGTGGGAAGGACTGGGAGAGGAGTGACATCTGGGAAATCCTTTTGGTCATCAGTCACTCGGCTAGGAAGCTAAAACACCTTTGAAGGACACAGGCGTACGATGCAGTGTCTTGTTGCTGATGTTTCCATAAGGCATTTCTAGAGTTTTTTTTCTTTGTAGCATTACAGACATGAACTTTTTCTTTGTTTGTTTTATATATATTGCAAGATGCAACTTCCTTCTGCAATTTATTTTAATAGATTTTCTTTCTTTAAAAAAAAAATACATACTCAGGTGAAAAAGGAATCTCTTTGTGTGAAATTAAGCCATAGCCACAAAAACCTCTTGCCCTTGCTGCAAATGTTTGGTTTAATTTTTAGTTTGTTTTTTACTTATTTTTATGCCACTTCCTATAAAAATAACCTCAATATGGTTTACAAAAAAGGAAAACATGAACATTAAAAATAAGAATGTGTACATGTCATTTACCAGCCACAGCTATACTCGATTCCCTCTGCAACCCCCTGCGTAACAATAAGCCCTTTACTTGAAAAGATTATCATGCAGCTTGAGAATGAATGAGGAAAACAATTTCCATTATCTGAACCTAGAGAACAGGAGTGGCCGCTGTGTGGCGCTCTCCAGAAGTCGCTGAACAAAAACGTCAATAGCTTCTTGCCTTTGAGGCTTATGGAAGCTGGATGCAACTCATGCGGTGAGCTGATGCAGAGAAGCAAGGCAGTAAGTAGTTGAAGCCTGACTTTGCCAGCCCTAAATTGCTCTGGATCTAAAGCAGACCAAAGTACGATTCAACACAATCAGAGTTGAGATTTCAGTCACTGCCTTTCTCCACACCACTGAAACACCACATGAGCCCGTGCTGAATGGGAACTGTAGTTCAGCGACACTGGGAGGGGCACTGATTAAGCCGTGTCAGTCAGCAGCAGGCAACGTCTTTAAAATTGAAATCTTGATTTTTAAAGCTCAACAACTTTAAAATGGACAGCTCAATGAAGATGTCAACCTGCGAATGACAAATTTTTTATTTCAGGCCATTTCTGTGAAATTCTGGAAAATGAAGGTTTTCCACCAAAAATGTTTTTGGATGTTCTTTGGGGAGCCCCTGGAAGACTGAGATCTCAAAAAAAAAAAAAAAAAAAAAAAAGAGAGAGAGAGAGAGGGAGAGAAACTCCATATGGGTCCCAAAATGCCTTGTCACCTGACCTGTGGGTCATGATTTTTTTTTTTTTACAATTTCAGGCTATTTCCCCAAAAATTATGTAAAAGAAGAAGAGTTGGCTTTTCTACCCCACTTTTCTCACCCATTTAAGGGGACTCAAAGCGGCTGACAGAACTTTCTATTCTTCTCCCCACAACAGAACACCCTGTGAGGCAGGTGGGGCTGTGAGAGCTCAGAAGAGAGCTGTGACTAGCCCAAGGTCATCCAGCTAGCTTCATGAAGGAATGCAGAATCAAACCTGGTATTCTCAGATAAGAGTCTGGCTCAGACCAAACTGGGTTTTCTGCCAAAATGGCCTTGGATGCTCACCAGGGGCCTCTGGTGGACAGGGGGGGGGGGGGAAATAAATCCCCGATGGGTTCAAAAGACCCTGATTTTTAAAATTTCAGGCCATTTTCCTTAAATTCTCAAAAATGAGGGTTTTCCACCAGAAATAACCTTAGACACCATTTGGGAGCCTCAGGAAGACTGAAATTCAGGGGGGAAATGTGAAATCCCAGATGAGGCTCAAAATGCCCATGTCTGTTTTAAACAGCTTTCGTATCTGTTTTAAAAACCTTCCCTGCTCTTAACAGCCCCTATACCCACCTGACAGTTGCCCAGCTGATTGCAGGGCACCTGTCAGGCAGTAGTTTGGGGCAAATCAAGCCCTTACTTGGGCAATTAAGTGCTCAGGCAAGGGGGGGCAGTTACAATCACAGCGTTAGCGCCAGTGACAGGGAAACCTCACCCGCTAATGCTGTGATTGTAACCTGCGACTGTCCCCATGCCCCTTTGTAATCCATTCTTGCCCTGTAATTCAGGGTGATTGGGGGGGGGGGTTTGCTGTGAACTTGTGGCATTTGTCCCTCATGTAGCCCAAATTAGGGCTTTGCATGGGGACTCATCCTTGGCATGGGGACAAGCACTCAAGCTGCTCCAGCGCCTCCTTGCTTCCTGCTGGTCCTCTGTATGCCTTAATTTTAAGACTCAATACACAGCTATTAATATTGCAGAGAGATTGGTCTGTAGTGCATACTAGGCAAACTGTATGCCTCTCCACTATGATGTGATGCCAGCTATGGAAACAACCAAAAGATTTCTGCAAGGGCACATCCCTCTCATTCATTCATTCATTCATTCATTCATTCATTCATTCATGTTTTTCTCTCCTTCAAAATGTAAAGGTTTATGTTTTTGTAAATCTATTTACAGACAAACAGACTTTTCTGCATGGTTTGTCTTGAAAACTGCATGGTTTGTCTTGAAAACATTCCTTTTATTGTGACTGTAATAACCCAACACTTCTTTGAAATGCTTACTGCAGGTGGCTGACTTCCACAGAAGCAGAGCTGAATAGTTTTAGACAGCTTAACATTCTACCAGCAAGAAACAGTCAATCCAAGAGGCTAAACCAAATCCTGAAGGGTTCATTAGTAAGTTAGCAATTCAGAAAAAAAATAGGGGAATGAAAATGTATTTAAGAATTGGTGCATAAAAGAGCTCTTGAAGAACTTCCTTTACATTTTTAATTGATCCCCCCCCACACACAAAAAGTGTCTTTAGAAGGTTAGCATATCATGTAGTACGGAGTGTAAGCTTGAAGGCTAAATTAAGGCACTGAGTTAATGAAAATTTAGTTTCTACTAGATGACATATATTTGTTGCTCTGAGAAGGGAAAAAAGCAGAACCACAATCCATAAACATTGGGACTTTAAAAAAAAATAAGGTGGGGAAAATGAGAAGGACAACACTGAAGGTTACAAGCAATGAACAATGTGAAGAAAGTGCAGAGATTTATGTTGCTGCCAGACACGTGAAATATGCCGACAGGTTGTCCGTGTCACAGCTGGGCGGCCAGACAACCCCCAATGCCACATCGGGGCAGCCATGGTCTATTGGCTGCTTAATTCAAAGTAAAAAAATTATACTAGAGATCCAGCATGTGAAAAACAGAAAGAAGAAAAGAAAGAAAGAAAAGAGCACATGTGAGTCAAGCTCCCAGAAGCTGCTACTGAGGTAATACTGTAGATGTTCGCCAGATAACCAGCACAGAAAACACACTTGGGGTGTGTTCCCATGGTACTTATTTGCCTCTCTATTGCCCTTCTACTGAAGTGGATTTAAGAAAAGCGCGTTCAATTCGGAATTAAGTGTTCCCATGGGGCTCAGCAAAACACGCATTTAAAATGCACGGACCGTCTCCAAGGCAGCGTGTTTTGTTTACCCGCATCTTTTTCTCCCCGCCCCTCGCTGTTTCATTGAGTGCTTGTGCGATCGTGCGCTCATTCACAAGTCCAAAAGAAAAATTTACAAGTTCTCTGTTCGTTTTCCCTGGTTGTGAAGGCAGCCGGGCTGCAGCCAGCGCTATTTACAAGATCTCCAGCTGCTGAAATGCCTCCCCCCATCCAGCAATCGTGCGATCATTTACAAGTCCAAAAGAAAAATAATTTACAAGTTCTCTGTTCACTGGGTGCCTCCTCGCCAGGAAGGTCCTGGTGAGGAGGCACCACAAACCATGCAAAGTTGGCGCCCATGGTGCCAAGCACTGAAAGGCGATATTGCAAAATCAGAGGGGGGCGGTTGCACAGAGGAAGCCCTCGCCCGTCCCCCTCCCGCCTTCCCCAATCTCTCCCCCACTCTTCACCCCCCGAGCAAATCCATCCTTCAGGAGGCTCTGCTTTGACTGCCTGCAAAGTGCAGTTCTAGAAAGAGGCGATTGGGCTGGCTGTGGATGAGAGGCAAAAAAGAGAGAGAGAGATGATCTCTCCGGCTGGCAATTCCTGCCTGGGAGAGAAGCCCCGCCCCTTTTGCCACGGAGCGTCTTCACGGAAAATGCTGCGCTGAAAACCCGCATCTTCCCAGAAAGTACGGATGTAGTCTGCTTTAAACGACTATTTTTTTAAAGAGCGTTTTCCCCATTAGCGGTGCTGGAAGCCCGGATTAAAGCCGTGCATGGGGCCACTCCAAGGCAAAAGATTTTCATCGGACTTTTTATTCCTTGGGAACGCACCGTTGGAGATCTCCTCGTGTGCCTGGTAAAGTATGTGGAGGAGCAACACCTTTTTGTTAGAATTAATGTTTGCCCTCAGTGTCTAGTGGTGGGCTTATTTTTGACATTGCTAGAATATGAGCCATCTTTCTGCACTGGGCTTTATTCTGGGGTCTTTCTGCATTTGGCCTTATTTTGGAATATATCCTGGAATAGGGATCTGCTATCTGCATGCTAGCAATCAGTACTGACTTTCTTTAATATTGACTGATTTGGTCTCAAAGATTTCTCCAGGGCCACAACTGGAAAGTGTTGATTCTTCTGCACTCAGCCTTCCTTTATGGTCCAACTCTCACAGCTATACATTACTACAGGGAAGGTGATGTCTCTGCTTCATCATATGCTGTCCAGGTTTGACCATAAATTTGGTTTAAATCTGATATACCCACTAGCGACACACACACCCTGCATGTGTTCTTGCTCTTAAATAAATCCCTGGCTGGATTTTGGTGCTACCCCTACTTCTATAAAATGAAGGCTGCATTCCCATTACAAGCTTAAAACAGTTTCGAAACAGTTTCGATCCTCACAGTCCCAAAGTCAGGTTGGCTTAACACATATTCCGCCTGTTAAATAGGCCCAAAGCATTGCGAATGTTAACACTCATTTCAACAGGTCTCGCTCTGGTTCGTGCATTTGAAATGTTTTACATTTCTTACTGTGGGAATGGTACAGTTTTAGTGGGATTAGAATTCATGTTTAGGGTTTTCCTCCCCCAATAGCTTGCTTCCAAAGATAGAGATTTCACTATAAAAATCCACCTCTTACAGCAGCGGTTACACTGTAGCAATCCACCCACTTCAAACCTGATAACAATGTTGTAATTCTGTGCAATTCTGGAAGTTCTGACCTTTAGAAAAGGAAAAGAAAGGAAAGCAGTTGCAGGTTCTGGGAGATGTGTGAATGTAAGGCTGTGGCTGTGGAGGTGAGTGGGCGAAGGGGGCTTGAGTTGCCACGGCTGCTGTGTGCCCTGGGCAATGGGGAGAGGAGGGGAAAGAATTCCTGGCTGCCCGGTGCCGTTTTTCATCCATCCAGGCAAGTGGCAGCCACCCAGCTAGGCTCCGTGAAGGGGTCCATTATGGGTGGCATGTTCACGCCAGGAGGAAGAGGGCAGGGCAGCTCTGAAAAGTGGCTTTTAGAAAGTAGCCACTTGAGTCCCCCCTTGAGTCACGTACGCCATGTACGATCCTCAGAATCCGGATCAAATGCGATTAAGTTGAAAGTAATGGGAACAGGCAAATTCGCGTTTGCATCTGGTTCCATTATTTCGGTTCAGGAAAACCGTTTTAAGCTTTAAATGGGAACCAGGCCATAGTGATGTACAGCAGCCCAAAACAAACCTCATATAACAGGCATTTTCAGAAGAGATACTTTAAAAGGACCTTTGAAACATGTTGAAGGTTTGTTCTTTTGATAACGTCCTGAAACAATTTATCTGAGACATATCAGGCCAATGAACAACGCATTTTGTTAATGATCATTCCTTTTTAAAGCATTGTAGACTTTTTCCTGTAAAAAAAAATTAAATATGATGTTGCCATCACACAATGCAATAAAAGGAAATTATTTTAACTCTTATAAAACTTACCTTATCATTATGCCTTTTAACAACAACTTTAAAGAAATAAACATACTGTAGTTTCATCCATACATGAAACATACTTTCATTCATTCATTTTTATCCTGCACTTCATTCAGAGGTCACAGGGTAGGTCACAACCCTCCATTAAAACATTAAACTGATAAAAACAGAATAAAACATGCTTAAAATATAGCCCACCTACTACACTTCTACTTAGAGTAGGCTAATAGAGGAAAAACTATAAAATGTAATTTGGATGGCAAATTCATGTCAATTGTTTAAATTTCTCAAATTATACAGGATCTAAATAACCTAACTCACTACCAACAGAACCCTATTACCTGTCAAATCAAATTTTATTATAGCCTAAAGGCCCACAGATTTTTAAAGAGGATTCAGTACACATGTCAAAAACAGGTTATACTGTACAATAAATTCTGTATAAGTAATAATTAAAATGGAACTATATCTAAGGTACAAGTTGTTTCCTTGCTTTAATCAACAGAGCTAAATTTTAGTTGCAATAAAAAGTATCATCCTTATTTTTAAGTTTTCATAGGAAGCATTATAGAAATCGTTGCCTCAAATTCAGCAAAACCAGATCTATGGCTACTGTAATTGCTTTCTAAAATCATAATGGCATAATTATAATTTTGATTCATGGACATTGTTCATAAAACAAACTTTTCCAGGCTATATATTCCAATTCTAAGAACATACTGTGTTTATTTGTTTGTATTTTCATCCTGCCCTATTCCTGAAGGTCTCAGGTTTTGCAAAAGTAAAAACATGTCTCCTCGTGCACCCACTCATGAAGCATAGGCTCACCTGACAAAAACATCTGGGGAAAATATATGGCTGCCTCCAGATGGTGGCCAGACATCCTGTTAGGAAGTGATAATGTGAGAAATCCTTCCTCTGCAGTTACTACCCCCTGGCTAGAAAGTACCTTGGCCAGCACCGTCTTTGGGTGTTTTAACTGGCATTTAGGTGTCCTGAATGCCCAAATATATTCAATGGTGTCTCTGGACATGTGTGGACTCCTGTTTTGAACTTCAAGCATGCATGGTAGATGGAGTTATGATGCTGGGGGTCCATCCAGAAGGTAAGTTAAAAGTGCTATTGCTGGAAAACCCACAATCAGGGCTGGATGTTCCAGAAACAGTATTTAGCACTTTTTTGAGAGGGGAAGGCAGGGCTATGATGTGGTTGCCTCAGATATGTGGGGCATCCCACCACAGTTGTACCATAACGGTGCTAAACTCCCCCTGTTTCAATCTCAATGTGGGCTCTACTCACTGGTGTCAGCTGTCATTACTGCAAACCGTGTGATTTCATTTGAGAGTTTTCCACCTGTAGTACTAGTTTTACTAAAAGATGGGCGCCTTCTATCACTCAATAACAGCAAAGCATGCATAGGCCCATTCTGCACTTGCTGTAAGCTGGGATCTGTGGGTCTGGAATAGCCAGATCTACTGATCCTGACCTCAGAAAGGCATGGGTGGGATCAGCCCACACCATGACCTTGAAGCTCACGTGAATTTTGTAGCCACATCCCAAACTATGGCACACTGCTGAAAAGACTCCTCAGTAGTCCTGAACACTGGTAGACCAGATTAAACAAGTCTACCAGTGATCCAGTTTAAGCCTTTTTTTAATCTGGATCAGGCTCCATCTAAAGCAGACAGAGCTGTACCAGTGGGCAGGCAGGGCCTTTTAGAACCTCATTAATGTACAGATCCAGATGCCTCAGATCTGCATTAAATATTAGGGTTTTCCAGATAAACTCCCATTATTGTGCCTTATAACAATGTTAAACTGAATGCCCTATCTCCTTCTCTTACATGGAAGTCTGGGGGAATTATGTATGTCCCAAGGCCAGAATGTGTAATATAAGTGTAACAACTTGTAGACAAGCAAATGCAGAGGGTGTGGTTGTGAAACATGTAAGGTATTTGTATTTGTGTCAGCTGTCATTACTGCAAACCGTGTGATTTCATTTGAGAGTTTTCCACCTGTAGTACTAGTTTTACTAAAAGATGGGCGCCTTCTATCACTCAATAACAGCAAAGCATGCATAGGCCCATTCTGCACTTGCTGTAAGCTGGGATCTGTGGGTCTGGAATAGCCAGATCTACTGATCCTGACCTCAGAAAGGCATGGGTGGGATCAGCCCACACCATGACCTTGAAGCTCACGTGAATTTTGTAGCCACATCCCAAACTATGGCACACTGCTGAAAAGACTCCTCAGTAGTCCTGAACACTGGTAGACCAGATTAAACAAGTCTACCAGTGATCCAGTTTAAGCCTTTTTTTAATCTGGATCAGGCTCCATCTAAAGCAGACAGAGCTGTACCAGTGGGCAGGCAGGGCCTTTTAGAACCTCATTAATGTACAGATCCAGATGCCTCAGATCTGCATTAAATATTAGGGTTTTCCAGATAAACTCCCATTATTGTGCCTTATAACAATGTTAAACTGAATGCCCTATCTCCTTCTCTTACATGGAAGTCTGGGGGAATTATGTATGTCCCAAGGCCAGAATGTGTAATATAAGTGTAACAACTTGTAGACAAGCAAATGCAGAGGGTGTGGTTGTGAAACATGTAAGGTATTTGTATTTAGTCACACGGGAAACATACAGACATCTATACAATGACATTTTCTAAGTCCTGCATCCTTTCAGAGGCATCTCTGTGGTTTATTTTTTACAGATTCTTGGATTGAGAAAAGATATGATTATAAATGGCAGGAAGGCATAGCTGAGAAGGCCTTTTTTGTCTAAATAGCCCCTCTAACATTCTGCCAGGTTCATATGCTACATGTAGCCACATAGATAATCCGTAGGTTGAGCTTGGTTCCCACCATTTTCTTAGCAGCAATTTTTGCCATTGTCTTCCTTTGGACTATCTTTCACTTCTAAGCCAAAAGGTTGGTGCAGAACAGCAACTGACACATGGCTCCAAAAAGGAAGAGAAAAGAGAACAAAGGTTATGGATTCAGAAGAAAAAAATACTTATGCATTGTGAGGGAAAGACTGAGGAACCCAACTTCAGCTCAGAGTATGCTCTGTTGCATAATCCTTTGCATTTTGCTCATACAAATGTACCATATTCAGTCAGACTGACTGCAGTGTGCAGGCATAACAGTGCACAGAAATGCAGCCTTGGAGTGTTTGCATACTATTAGCTCCACCTACATACCTCCTCCCCACCAGTTTCAGTTACACTGGCATAAGGGGTGGCTTATGGCTATATTTCAGCTCGGACACTCTGCTCTGATGGCCTGTCAGTATAGAGGATTGTTCTCTGCAGTGTAGGATACCTGGCTAGGGGTGTGCACAAATGCAATTTTCAGGATTTGATTTGATTCAAATTGAATATCCAAAAATTCATTTCAATTCGAATCTTTAAAATTTGAATTTACCCAAATTTAATCTGAATCTATTTGTTTGAATTTGCACTTACTAATGTCGACAACATTTGTATGTGCCCATACGCATCATTACACATCCCATACGCATCCATATGGGTCCGTCCATGTTCGTATGCATCCCATAGTTACACCTTATGCAACCCATTTTTGTCCTGTATGGATCTGTACAAATGCGTACGGATGTGGGAAAGATGCGTACGTGAAGGACGCATTGTGTACGAACCCATACATATACGAATGTCCAAATAATTTGAATGAATAGACTCAAAAATTTGAAATTCATTCGAATGTTTAAATTCAAATTTATGGACATTTGATTCAAATTTGAATGTCGAAATTTGGATGAATTTGATGCTGGTTTTTTTTTTGTTATTTTTGTTTTAGAAATAAGTCAATACAATTAAAGAGTTTATACATTTACACTTTTCAACCCATCCTTCACCCTCCCCTTCTATCCTCCCCCGGACGAATTTGATTGAATTTCAAATGTCTTCGAATATTCGTGCACATCCCTACACCCGGGTATTTTTGGTAGCCAAAGGCTAAAGTCTGCTAGTCTGAAGATTACTAGTAATTTCATACACAACTTTTTCAGTCCTCTTCTTTACATGATTTGCCTGCCAATTGTATTGCTGCATAAGCCAGAACTTATTGCGGTTTCTTTCAAGGAACATTTCAATGGCTAGCAAGAATGGCAATAAGGATAGATGAATTCTTTTCCACCTATTGGGAGCTAGTGTAGCGCTGTGACTAAAGTTCTAGGCTAGAATGTGGTAGCTTTTGGGTTCAAATCCTCTCTCTGCCATGAAAGCTTACTGGGTGACCTTGGGTCAGTCACAACCACTTGGCCTAATCTACCTCATAATGTGTTGTGGGGATAAAATGTAGGGAAGAAGAATTGTGTGCACTGCCTCAGGCTCTTGTAGGAAAGGCAGGGTATAAATAGATTAGCCTTTCATTTTCTGCAGACACTGGACACAGATGTCTGAGACAGCCCTGTGCTGGTTTTTGTCTGTTCTAGAGACAGCCCAAAAGATGAGCCCTCAGATAAGGCTTTCTACTCAACAACTTTGTGTTTGTTTGCTGTTAATCTTTCTTTCTTTCTTTCTTTCTTTCTTTCTTTCTTTCTTTCTTTCTTTCTTTCTTTCTATATTTATCTATCTGTCTTGGTTTGTCTAGGCTGGAAAGGAGGGACAATTAAATATTGATTTTATTAGGGGCAGGACCTTGTACTTTATACACAGCAATTATTGAAAGGAAATAGGATGTTGAATACTGTGATGATAAATATTTTCTGTTAGGTTCCTATCTTATATGACCAGGGGCCTATTCGTGCTATGGCCTCTAGTGAAGAATTAGTGAACTTCTGGTGAAGAGCATCTGCACGTGGAGGCAGCTGTTACAGCCTCCAAGCCTGCTCTGACTCACTAGAAGATTAGGTGTGGAGCACGAACTCATGCTCCACACCTTAGCCAATGTTTACCAAAACCTTACCTCAAGCGTCCAACAGCATACCTATCTGCACCTCTTCTGGTGCTCTGGGGTCATCTGAGGTGCTGTGCAAGTGTGCTGGCACCTCAGATGAGCATATCTATCTGTCTGTCTGTCTGTCTGTCTGTCTGTCTGTCTGTCTGTCTGTCAGCGTCATCAAGGTGACAGCGGTGATGCACGTGTAGTCTTGGGGGGTGCCCAAGCCAAAATGGTGGTGCCCAGAAGAGGACCAGCCTTGGGATTGAATTAGGTAAGTATTCAATCACGGGGCGCGAGAATGGCCAAAGCTGACTAGCGCTCCAAGTGCAAGCATTAGTCAACACTGGCTAATCACACTCCTTTCCTGTCCAGTGGATGGAAAGGGAAGTGCAAAAACACCCCAGGCTGAAACATAATATTCTAAGACTGTTTATTGATGAGCTTCCGGCAACTGGTAAAAACATTTTTAAAAAAAGTTAAGAGCTTTATTTGAAAAATATGAAAGAAGAAACAATAGTATTCTAAGGATATGCCAATGTGGTATGTCTTATCCACAAACCACAAACACAACCAAGCATATACTTCATAAAGTTAATTACTATCATGCCAAGGTTTAAGAAACTAAGGTTGTGGTCACACCACGCTGAAGACATTCATCTTATTAAGAAGCAAGAGTTAAAATTCACTAACTCAATATCTGAGCATCCTTTCTCAGTCTGTCCTCAATTTGGGTTCCTATGCTTACATCTGTCTGTTCCTAATTATTCCTAGCATTGAATTAGCTTTTGCTTTTTTTTCTTCTTTTTTTTGCCCCTGTTGCACAAAAATGGAAATGCATTTTTCTGTCTGGACAGTCAAAACTGAAAATGACCTAGGACCTCATTGCGTTTGTCACGCCTGAGCCTTGCCTAGGTGTCTATTCCAAGACCCTCTGAGTAAGCCTGTATAGGGCAGCTGCTTAAATCAACACAATTGTCTGCTTAAATTTTTTTGCTGCACTTTGTCTCAGTTTCACTTCCTTATTGGAAGATGTTATTCTGAATACCCAGAAAGCCTCTTCTGGTAAGTAACAAAACCTGTATTTCCCCCTTCTCAGAGCACCAAAACTCTGAGTGCATTTCTTCTGAGAGCTCCTTTGCATGAAAGGTGGCAGAGATCGCTTTCAGGAAAGACGGTGAAATACAATCAGACTGGAGTGCAGAAATGTTGGTACCTGGATCTTAATGGAAAATAAATACTCATAAACCAAGTGTTAACACCAAGCACACATTTAAAGGTGACTCCAGGCATATACTATGCTGCAACGCCCCTTCACAGCAGCATTTGGTTTGCCAGACAGGAAGATCAGAAGCTGTACTGCCCCTTGACAACAGCTTCCCGTCCACCAGATGGGATGCACCATAACCCACAGTAGTGGCAGAGCATTCCAAGATAGGTGCAGAGTAACAGGAGGCTGTTAAATCAGCATTTTTTTTACTGCGCTAAATTCACCACTGCTGTGGGTCTTAAAAAGGTATGCACAGGAGGCACAGCGTAGCATGTATCTGGAGGCAACTGTAATCTTATTCAGAGTGTGCCTCCATGTCAGGAAAATAGCTCAGAAGGCTTTTCAAGTTATTGCTTAAGAAAGTAAGAGTTTAAATTTGTTTTGAACCAATTTTTTTCTTTCTTTTTTATCTTAATTTTCCTTCTTAATTTGACACTGGCTAGTATACCACTAGTGGTTAGGAAGTCGGACTCTTATCTGGGAATACCGGGTTCGATTCTACCCTCCCCCCATGAAGCCAGCTGGGTGACCTTGGGCTAGTCACAGCTCTCTTTTGAGCTCTCAGAACCCCATCCACCTCACAGGGTGTCTGTCGTGAGGAGAATAGGAAAGCTTTGACATCTTCTTCTTCTCCTTCTCCTTCTCCTTCCCAGACCAGCAAGGAAACTAAGAGCCTCCCTTCCACACACTGCTGACTCCAAAGTCTCCCTCAGACCATAACAGTGTGTGGACGGGAGGTTCCTAAGGTGTGTCCAGACATACAGATCCTGCGCATTCCAATGCTTAGTCACACTGTGAATTTACCTACTGTGGAACAATGGGCACTCACTCCGCAGTATTAGGTAAATTCAAATGTTCCCACCAGTCTGGTCAGGATGGCAAGAACAGCGAACGAGAGCGGAGCTCCCACTGACTGTCCCATCCCACATGACATGTGCCATGAAAGTATCGCAGATTTCTCTGAGTAACTGCGGGAAAGCTGCTGGAGTCCGGACGTCGCATCGTGGCTTCGCAGCTGGTAAGCTGCATCTTTTTCTCTAACAGCGGATTTTATTCCGCTAATGGGGATATAGCCCTAGTTCACTTGCTAGTCTAGTATACTGACCAGTGTAATCTCTCCTTCCTCCCTCCCTCCGTCCCTGTAGCAGCGGTAGCTAGGCTGAAAGGACACAGTTAGTAGCAGAAAGCTGGTTTCACTTTTGCAGTGTCTGTCTTTCTTGGAAAAATGATTACATTCTAAACCTCCAATTATTTTCTTAGTCAAAATATGTTCTCAGTCAGAGCTCTGTGTTGCCCAAATATACTTTGCCCTTGCAGGGGAAAAAAATGTATTCTCCATTTCAAGTTTTTTATAAAGATAAAGGTTACAATCTGCAGGCAACTGGTGGCTTATCTACATGACTGACAAACAGGTTTAGCAAGCATGCCCTGTCTTCAGAGAATTGTTAATCTGTGTGAAAGGCTAAGCGTACATTCAGATCAGGGATGTGCAGGAATATTTGTAACATTCAAAATTCATTCGAATTCGGCCAAATTTGGACATTCAAATTCAAATCAAATGTTTGCACATTTGCACAATGACATTCAAATTCAAATTGAATGTTTTGATACATTCGTATAAAGCTTTGTATGGGATTTGTATGCTATCTGTATGCATTCATATGCATTTGTATAGAATGCATATGGGACTGAACTTTCATATTGAATACTAATCCTACCACATTCGAAGGCGATCTATTCAAATGAATATGAATTTTCTTGCATTTGATTTGATACAAAACTAATATAAAAGAAATGTGCACATACCTAATTCAGATGGAGGTGGGTTGTTCAGATCCCATCACTATGGGAAATATGTTGCTTTTACTTACTGAATGATTCACTGTTAGGACAAACTTAAGAGGAGCTCTGCTGGATCAGACCACAGCCCATCTAGTCCAGCATCCTACCTCGCACAGCGGCCCACCAATTGCTTCTCAAGCAGAAGATAAAGGCAAAACCTTCACTTGCTCTCCAGCCCAGAGATAGTAACTAGGCATTGATTCCAGAAGCCATTGAAACTTGCTTTAAACTAAGGTACAGGATGATAATTTGATGTGGATGACACCATGTAGACAGTGGCCAAGAAAAGAAGCTGGCAGTCTGATGTAGGTTAAATCATCTGGATGGTGCCACACATTTGTATATACCTATGGCAGGCTTTAGTCTTCAGCCTTGCCCAACCAGGTTAAGGCTGTTTCTGCATTTAACTTGGGTATCTCATGCCAGAGTGGGATGCCATGGCCTGAGATACACAAGTTGTCCCATACTAGGATGGGTTGATGCTAGGATGGGATAGGTCTACCCACACTTGGACAGCCTGTATCATCCTAGGCTCCAGCACCAGCTTTGAAGGCTGTGCCCATCCCTCAAAGCTGTTTCAGACCCTTCATAGATACCAGGAGAGCCTATTTTGGTGACATGCCACCTTCTGTTGGCATTTCTGTTGGCATTTCTTAGTCCACTGCCAAAATGGATCCCCATTTCACTCACTGTCAAGGTCTACTGGTAGAGTGCGATAGGATGACATTTGGGAGCCCTGTTGAGGTTAATGCTCTGCTCTGTGAGCCAGTTTGGTCAGACTCTTATCTGGTAGTTTCTTGGTTCAAGTTCACTCCCCTACAGAAAGTCAACTGGGGGACCTTACACTAGTCACAGCTTTCTGAGCATTCACAGATCCACCTACCTCACAGGGTGACCATTGTGGGGCGAAGAATAGAGGTTGGTCAGCTGCTTTGAGTCCCCTTAGGGTGAGAAAATCAGGGTATAAAACCCAACTCCTTTTCTGTATGTGGTCTGGGAGCAAGGAGTTCTCCTTGAGTGTGGATACAGTCAAAAACAGGAATCCACTATTGAGTACCTTTGGCTGTACGTGGGTTTCTCAATAACTTCCAGAAGCCCACAGTTATCCATGCTCTGGTAACCTCTAGATTGGACTACTGTAATGCACTCTACATGAGGCTGCCCTTGAAGACGGTTCAGAAGTTTCAGCTAGTGCAAAATGCAGCTGCCAGAATGCTGACCGGAACACCTAGCCGGATGCACATCACGCCGGTCTTAAAAGAATTGCACTGGCTGCCAATTCGCTACTGAGCCCAATTCAAGGTTTTGACTCTGACTTATAAGGCCCTAAATGACTTGGGCCCCAAATATCTAAAGGAACACCTTCTCCCATATTGACCTGCCCGTGCTTTAAGATCAAGCGATGAGGCCCTCCTGGTTGTCCCACCACCTTCAACAGTGAGGTTGGTGGGCACCTGGGAGAGAGCCTTTTCTGTGATGGCCCCCATGGAATAGCCTCCCCCTCGAGGTGCGTCATGCCCCTTCCTTATATATATTTAGGAAGGCAGTGAAGACGCAACTCTTTGCCCTGGCCTTTGGCTGAGCGGCTTATGTTCCTGCCCACCCCCAGTACAGACACTATCATTTTAAACATACTGTATATTGTTTCTATTTGTTGAACTTTTAACGTCTTTTAATGTATATTCTGTTTTAATCTGCTGTTACCCACCCAGAGACCTTTGGGTATGGGGTGGGATAAATAAATAAATAAATAAATAAATAAATAAATAAATAAATAAATAAATAAATAAATAAATAAATAAATAAATAAATAAAACACCTCAACTACTAACAACCCCTGTAGCTTTTTGATGAGTTTATCTCCTGCCCTCCACACTCTGAGCAGTCTCAATGAAGTTTAAAGAAATTTGAATATCCATCCTTCCCTTCCTTGCTCAACAATTCTGAACACCAAGTAACCATTTTGTGGTTGGCAAGTACCAAGCTCACTCAGGATTCTACCTGTGCTCACAGGCTCAGAAAGATGAGCAAGAGTTTCTCTAGAGGGCCATTCATAGTAGATGAAAAATGCAGACAATGCAATGGTGACCCTTGAGTATCCAGGGTCAAGAAGCTATTCCAGCATTGAACACAAACAAAGCCTATGTTCACACATAACAAAGGGGCATGTAGAAGAGCCTCAGAGACATTAGGGTGGAGCCCTCATGTTCCCAAGCCTTCTCTAATCCTCCTTTTCTAGCACATAATGTTCAAGAGATGGGGAGGGGTAGACTAGTGCGTGAACAATCCCACCTTGAAACGTTCTCCAAGCTACCTCAGAGGTTCCTCAGAGATGCTTCTTGTGTGTGTGTGTGTGTGTGTGTGTGTGTCTGATCACATCCTGTGTAATCAGAATACATACACCAAAACCTCTATAGCCTTTTGTCTTCCTCTCTAGGTATTACAGCTCATGTACTTTATGGAATGGGGGATTTCCTCCTTTTTAAAATCATAATTGCATTATTTAACTCTCTACTGCATGTCCTAAATCTGCTTTCAGCCTCTGCAAACATGTCTTACGGAAGAGATAGGTTTTTGCCAGCAAGAAAGGAATGTAGGTGTAGGAGGAAGGGAGGAAAGAGGAGGAACGGACAGGGAGAAATAGGATTTTCTGTTAATGGACTTAAAGTTTGATCAAACTTTCCCCCACAGCTGCCCTTGGAACAGAGCATTCCGGTGTTCTAAACACACAGCAAAATACCTGCTACAGAAATGGGCTCAGAACATTAACTGTCAAAATCAGGATTCCTGCCCAAACCTAAAACTCCTAGTGATCTACTCTTAGATAAATTTATGATGACCAGTGAATCAATGACTACTAGAACTGGTGACTAGAAACCATCTCTTCATTGGAGAGACAGGCAGGATGCCTTTAAAGGCCATTTGCAGGGAGCTGAGAACAGGTGAAGGTTTTGTATATGGCTCCAAACTTGGAATGTGCACGAATATTCGTAACATTCAAAATTTGGCTGAATTTGGACATTTGAATTTGAATAGAGTGTTGGTACATTCAAAGTTTGACATTTGAATTCAAGTTGAACTTTTTTGATACATTCATATGAAGCTTCATATGGGATTCATATGGGATTTGTGAATGGAACCAATATGCTATTTGTGTGCATTTGTATGGGATCCGTTCCTATTTGTATGCATTCGTACATAGGATCTGTATGCTATTTGTAGGCATTTGTATGAGATCCGTATCCTATTCATATGCATTCGTTTGGGATTCATATGGGTTTGAACATTCGTATCGAACACGAATCCTATCACATTCGAAGGGGATCTATTCAAACAAATACAAATTTTCTTGCATTTGATTCAATATGAATCAAATACACAAATAAAAAAATCATGCACATCCCTACTACAAACCCTATGGAAGATCCAGTTTTCAAGAACATTTTCAAGCATGGTATGGAAGCATGTGACATTGACCCAAAGGTCTGGAGTCACTGGCAGCTGACTGTAGTATTTGGAGGCAGACTGTTTGGGCAGAAGCAAAGAGTAAGTGGAGAACTCAACTGTAGTAGGAGAAGAGAGTGAATAACCAGGGCTGGCTCCAGTTGATCAGATACCTGGATTGAGGTAATGGGGCCTGATCCCCTAGGGATGGGGCAATGGTGGGGCCTGGAGGCCACACAGTCATCTACTTCTTGGGGCCCTGTGGCAATAAGCATGGGATGGTGCAACACAATATAATATGGCAATTGGCATATGGGCAGGACAGAGACAGTCTACTTCATGCCCCTCTGAACTTGCAATACTTACATTGCCCTAAAGCCAGCCCTCAATGTAAGTAACAGAATCATAGTATTATAGAGTAGGAAGGGACCTCCATGGTTATCAAGTCCAACTCCCTGCTCAATGCAGGATTTCCTAAACTATTCCAGACAGATGTAGCTCCAGTCTCTGCTTGAAGACCTCCAGTGAAGAAAAGCTCACTACCTCCCGTGACAACCTATTCCATTTACTGATCACCTTTACCGTCCGGAAGTTTTTTCCAATATCTAATCTATATGGACTACCTTGAAGTTTCATACTACTGTTTCTAGTCCTTCCGTCTTGTGTAAGTGAGAATAGGGACAATCCCTCTGCACTGTGACAGCCCTACAGATACTTGAGGACTACTATCATGTCTCCTCTCAGTCTTCTCTTCTGCAGGCTAAGCACTCCTAGATCCTTCAACTGTTCCTTGTATGACATGGGTCCTGTTCGCACTTGGCCATATTTTGGAATATATCTCAGGACAGGGGTCTGTTGTCCACATGTTAATACAGACTCTGACAGGCCTCACCTGGGCCCTGCTGTAGTCTGTGTTGTCTTGTGGACAGCAGGCCCTTATTCCAGGATATATTCCAGAATAAAGCCAAGTGCAAATAGGCCCATGGTTTCCAGACCACTAACCATTTTGGTAGCCCTCCTTTAAACTTGCTCTAGTTTGTCAGTGTCTTTTTGTCAATGTCAGTGTTCAACATCCATAGTGTACAAGCTTGCAGCAAGGGCTGTCACAGCAAGACTGGATAGTCATGGCAGGCACTGTAGGCCTTGAAGGAAGTTAAGTTGGCCCATAATGTTCCATTGTCTGTCAAGAAGTATGACAGTCAGTTTTGCAAGTGAAGCAGAGAACTCAAATCACATGCAGTTACAGCAGATTGTTTTACGTTAATGCTATTATTTTGCACCAATGGTTGAGGTTTTGAACATCTAGGACATCTAGAACTAGAATGAATGCCTAGGTACATCTTTCAGGCTGGAGGGGGGAAGCAGGACGCTTCTAAGCCCATTTGTTGGGATTCGAGAGCAGGAGAAGTTTCACCCTTGTCTCTGCTTGAGATGCTCATGAGCATTTGGTGAGCCACCATATGCGATGGGACACTTGACTAGATGGGCTGTGGCCTGATCCAGCAGGGCTTCTCTCATGTTCTTATGTTCTTATCACTTGCCTCTCAATTACCAACAAAATTTCCCTGAAACCTAAGGCTGGGGTTACCTTAAAAACTTATTTATGGTATATGCAATGTATTGCTGAGAGGGCGGAGGAAAACCTCAGGCAGGGATGTAGCTAGTTTGGAGTGCAAATCGAAACCAAAAATGTGCTCAGAAGAAGGCAATAATAAAGGAACACCAAACTCATCAACTACTCTAACAGGACACACGCAAGCCAGTTGCCAGCTTTGGTGAGGACTGCACACACACACACCCTTGGTTACTTGGTCCCTGGCCAAAAGCTTACTAGAAGCTACGACCCAATCCCAGTACACACCCCTGAACTTCCTCATGAACTTGCGTGCTCTGTCACTCTCCATGGAAGGCCTTCAAAATACAGTAAATGCAATCTTCTTCTGTGGCATAATTATACAAGCAGGAATCAAATTTCAAGGGGAAAAAAATCTGATGATGGGTGGTTCCTCTTCTAATAGGATTGGTGGTTTTAGTCACGTTCTGAAGATTTAAGACGCCTGACTGCATGGTGTAGTGTCAGGCAGTTTTCAAGCTGTTTTAAGGCAGGTCAATTCAGCTTTAAAACTGTGCTGCAGGCAGAGCTGCTCTTGAAGATGGTTTGGAGGCTATGAAACCTAGTCTAAACCCTGGCAGCTAGGATTGGGGCAGGTGCCTCTAAGCTCTAGTCACATTGTCCATAATTTTAAAGAGTTGCCTTCCAAGCCCAATTCAAGGTTTAAGGTTGACCTACAAACCCCTATGCAGCTTGGGCCCCAAATATCTGAAGGACTCCGGCCTCCCATATAGATGCACCAGTAGCAAAGATCTTCCAAGGAAGCCTTTCTATCTGAACCATATTGTGAGGAAATTGTTGGGACAAGAGGGAGAAACAGAGCTTTCTCTGTGGTGCTCCCCTGCTATGGAACAGTATTTCTTCAAGTTGTTTTATTTACATGCCTGGTAAAATTACATCTGCCTACTGAAGCTTTCAGGGATTAATGGGAACTGTATATTCAGACCCGGTAGTTCTTTATGTATATTGCTATTTTCAATTTCATGCTTATTTTCATTTATTTTAATTTTTTCTATGTCTTTTTAAAAATTGATTGTATTATATACTGCCCTGAGGCTAATGTAATATTTATTTATTATTTATTTATTTATTGCATTTTTATCTCACTCTATACCCAAAGGTCTCAGGATGGGTAACAGCATTTAAAATCAAACATATTAAAACAATAACAGTATATATAATAGGGCAGTGTAAAAATAGTTCTATATCACAAGCAATATATAATACAACTTCAGCTTTTCCAAATTCTGCTTATGATCTATGGTTATATATCTCTGGAACATATAGGGTGTTTTTCCACCACACTCCTTTAATCTGGATCTACAAGATCCGGATCTAGAGAATGGGTACTTCTGGATTAAGGGAAATCCCCAAGGTGTTTCAATGGGTGGTCTAGCACCCATTTGGAAATCCAGATCTACCCACGAGGGGTCTGCTTGTCACCCCAGGTGTTTTGATGGACAGGGGGTGCAATCTCCGAAGTGGCTTTGAAGTCATTTCGGAGTCACTTCAAAGTTCACTCTGAAGATCAGCACAGACTTCAAAGACGCTCCGGAGCTATTTTGCACAGATTTCAAAGTAACTTCGAAATGACTTTGAGGCTTAGGGTTTGGGGCTCCCCCCCATTGGTGCCCCTTCCCCCTAGCCTCCTCTAGACTTCGTTGCCACACAAGCATGGAAACAGCCTCCCTTTAATCCGGATTTTCTGGCAGAAGACCCCATTGTAGACCCCATTGATGGGGTCTACAGAAAATCCGGATTAAAGGCCAGAAAGTACCCATTTGATCCGGATTTCCCCAGCGGCAGTCGAAACAATTGGGTCCAAATGGGTGCCGAGGTGGAAATGGGAACATCCGGCTCACACCCAAATGGGTCCTTATTGGGTGCAAAAATGGGTACTTTCTGACAGTGGAAGAACACCCTGTGTGAGACAGGATGCTGGACTAGATGGGCTGTGGCCTGTTCCAGCAAGCATTCTCTTATGTTCTTAAAAGCAGTCTTTTTAATAATTGTCATTTTTCTGATGGGATGTGGCCTGATTCAGCAGCGTTCTTCTTAAATTCTTAGAAGCATTCTTATTAATAGCTTGTCATTTTAGTAATAAGCATAACAAAATGAGATCTTTTATTGAGCTTACTGTGATGTGAGCATGCTCGGTATCGAACAAGGAAGTGAATCAGTCATCTTAGTGTAAAATGCAGAATTTTGTTTATGCAATGTGCTAACTTTTACTGGCTCTGCTTCAACATCTTTGGCCTTACCTTGAATGCTGTGTATAACATGGAGGACATCATTTATCTGCAGAAAGGTCCAAAGTTATCTTTTGAGACAATTCATCAGATAAGCCTGCTTCAAGATCGTGTTTCTTCAACTTGATGTGCTACAGATGTTTTATATTGCAAAGTTCTGTTATCCTTGGTCATTGGTCATGCTGGCTGGGAGGCTGGACATGTGGAGTCTTCTCAAGTAGTATTCTGAGAAGAGGAAACCATCTCACATAGTTTTATTGGACACTGAAGTGATGCCTTGACTAAGCTTTTAAAGACTAGGGGACATAAATAAATTCTGAAGTGTATTTGTTTGCTTTCATTTTATCCTGCCCTGTGCCCTAAGGTCTCAAGGCAGGTTACAATCAGTTAAACCCATAAAATATCTATACAGCCATCACTCCATAAGCCATCTGAAGTGAATTGGAAGGGCACTGAAGTCTGCCCATCTCCATAGCACCCCCTACTAAAGGGGCTTCAGGGTGGATGGAGGGACTTCAGTGCTACTCCAAAAGTGTACAGGAAGAGACTCTGAAGCCACTTCTTATGCACTGAGCTGTGCCTTTGCTGTGGAGGAGAAAAAGAAAAATATTTTACCATTGCAAGGACACTGTTGCTGCCAGAGTGTCCCTGTTCCCTCCCACACCATTTTCCTTTTGTATCTTGTTTCTTTAGATTGTAAGCCTGAGGGCAGGGAACCGTCTAAGGGTGTTTTTCCACTGTCAGAAAGTACCCATTTTTGCACCCAATAAGAACCCATTTGGGTGGGAGCCGGATGATCGCATTTCCATCACAGCACCCATTTGGGACACATTTGTTTTGACTGCCGCTGGGGAAATCCAGATCAAATGGGTACTTTCTGGTCTTTAATCCGGATTTTCTGTAGACCCCATTAATGGGGTCTACAATGGGGTCTTCAGCCAGAAAATCTGGAATAAAGGGAGCCTGTTTCCACGCTTGTGTGGCAATGGGGTCTAGAGGAGGCTAGGGGGAGGGGGCACCCATGGGGGGGGAGCCCAAAAACCTATGCTTCAAAGTCATTTCAAAGTCATTTCGAAGTCACTTCGAAGTCTGTGCAAAATAGCTCCAGAGCGCCTTTGAAGTCTTTGCTGATCTTCAGAGTGAACTTCGAAGTGATTCCGAAGTGATTCCGAAGCAACTTCAAAGTTAACTCCAAAGATCAGCACAGACTTCAATGGAGCTGTTTTGCACAGACTTTGAAGTGACTTCGAAATGACTTTGAAGCCACTTCGGAGATTGCACCCCTGTCCCCCCCAAACACCTGGGGTGACAAGCAGACCCCTCGTGGGTAGATCCGGATTTCCAAATGGGTGCTCCGGTGTTTCAATGGCAGGGAGGCTAGCACCCATTGCTATTGGGTGCTAGACCACCCATGGAAACACATTGGATACTTCCCTTAATCCGGATCTACTAGATCCAGATTAAGGAATGTACCCATTCCTTAGGTCCGGATCCTCTTAGATCCGGGTTAAAGGAGTACGGTGGAAAAACACCCTAAGATTAATATTTGTAACCTTCCCAGGCAAGGTGGTTCTGAGCCTACTTTTGGTGAGCAGTAGTTGGAGGCAGAGACAACTCCTGGGAATCTGAAGACAACGGCAGCTTATTAGTTTCCTTTCTCTTCCACTTCCCCAAGCAAAATAGTTCGGAGCTTGCTGTAGGTGGGCAGGCAAGTGGGCAGACTGGCATCAGGCAGGTGGGCAGGGCCCCTGCTAAGACCCTCAGCATCCAATTCACCTGATCTCTTTCCTTCTCCAGTTTGGTCTAGTGGTTAGGGAGCTGGACTTTTATCTGGAAATACCGGGTTTGATTCCGCGCTCCTCCATGAAGCCAGCTGGGTGACCTTGGGCTAGTCACCGCTCTCTTCTGCGCTTTCACAGCCCCACCTAACTCACAGGGAGTTCGGTTGTGGGGAAAACAGAAAGCTTAATCATTCACTTTGAGTCCCCTTAAATGGGTGAGAAAAGCCGGGTAGAAAAGCCAACTCTTCTTCTTCCAACGACTGAAACTGTTACCTTTTCAATGTGCCATGCAAAGCAGATGTCATCCTGTCTCAAAGCTATCACCACTCTTACACATTTTTAAAATGCTCATCCAGCTTTTAGATCTGCTTTGACTTTTTTATTATACAACAAACATCAAAAACTAATAACAATAAACCAAATATACACTTCTGAGGATCACATAGTCCATACAATTCAATAGAAATTTATCCAATGCAGTCTAGAATGAAAAATCTGGAAAGATCTGCTTTGACTTTCATGAAATGACTTTTGTTTCAGGGTTTGTCAGTAGGATTCTTCTGAGGACAAAGCAGAGGATAGGAGAGTGTTGTGTGCACCCTTGGAAGAAAGACAGAATAACAATGACACATATAAATAAATATTACAGTAAATAACCCCTGTGTTAGGCTTTGCAAATATGGTTTTCCCAATGACTGTATTTATCTCAGGGCTAGGGAAGGCTCCACTTGTTACTTTTGGAAGATAGGCTGCTGTTTAGGAGACAAGAACGGGACTGTTAAAACACGGAAGTTTTTGTTTTAAATCTGCAAACGTGAGGAGAAACATTTAAAGCAATCATTCAGCACTGGATATTCTATACGCTCTTTAACAGCCCAGGAAGCTTAAGCAAGTGAGTCAGCAGCAAACCTAAATATGACAACAAAACCCCCTTCCAGAAGTCTTCTCTGGAAAGACAAAATAGAGGAACAACCGGCAGACGAGGAGGTAAATTTCCTAAACTCCACACATCTTCGAAACAACAGCTTTCCACTGAGGCGCATTAATATTTTATTTCTGTTTTTAGCAAGGTCATCTATCTACCTTGCTAAAAAAAACAAAACAAAAAAACAACCAAAACCAACAACAGGAATGTTAGACCTGGCCTTTGGCCAGCCCAGGCTCACTGAACAGGATAAAATTTCGGTTCAGATTTATGGGAAGTTTTTGTTGTGAGTAAAAAATCTGGTTTGGTGAGTTTGCGGGCTTTGGGAGTAGACAACAGACAACCTTGCTACTGTGTGAGGGAAGAAAACTGGGGTGGCGAGGGGGGTGGCAGAAGAGAACTGAGAGACAGCCATTTCCCTCAGGTTCACCTTTTCAGCCCAAGACCCTCCTTTCCTACAGCATCCCTCCCTCCCCTCACAGCACCAGTCCTGAGGTAAAAAACTAAAGTTCTGGAAGTGGAGTAGCTCCACATGAAAACACTTTTACGTCTAGCCTGGAATTCAGCCTCAGAGATTGCCTCCTGATTAGCAGTCATTTTAGCACTTTTGGAATGTGTAGCTAAGGCCAATGAGAAGGGAGGATTTTTGCTTAGCTGGTTCGACTAATTGCAAGTTTCTCTCTGGGCACATTCGCAGGAGTCCTCCTCAGAAACCTCCCAGAGGCCAAGAAGGCTGAAGGGGGGGGGGGGTGAAGGCGGAAAAAAAAAGGCCGTTGCACTGAGTGGCATTGTAGGGAGTTGCTCAACACTTCACTTGAGAGCACTGAGCATTTAAAAAAAAAAAGCAAGAGAAGATGCATTAGCTAGCAAGCAAGCAAGCTGCCTTAAACGCTTCCTGACTCTGCGAATGCTGCTAAACTGAATTCACTTCTCTCAGACCCTCCCCAGGTAGGTAAAAAAAAAAACACCCCTTAATTTCCGGCTCTTGAGCTGCACTTTTATTCGTGACTAACTAGCTTCCCTCCTCCTCCTCCTGCTCGCCCCCTTTCCCCCCTTAAAATCTTACACGCACGCGCTAGTTTTGGAACGACTTAGGTTTGATCTCGTCTCCCCCCCCCCCCCCGGTTTGGTTTTAAGACAATCAGCTGACCTGTCAAGGTTTAATTCTTCCACAGTGGAGTTGGAAGAGGAAGAGGAGGAGGGAGGGAGAGAGAAACCATGGTGCCACCCTTTAAAATAAATAAATATATAGTGAAATGAAGCCATAGGGCATTTGTAAGGTTTTAGACGCCGCACTTAAGACGCTCATAAGGTGTTAATGACTGCTCGTGAACGGTCGCGTAGAATCGTGGCAAATACAGGGGGGAAATTCCTGCATTCAGGCTAATCCGATTTATAGTTCCCTTGGAAGTTAGTGCTACTGAGTTCACAGGTACTTGCATCCGTCGTGTTATGAAGAAAATGGTATAATTTCTTAAAAGTCGCACATGATGGGTTGTGTTGACCGGGATGTCTTGCAGGGAGTGATTGCACTAGGAATTTGGAAATAACTTTTATGACAGTCCTGCAGCTATACTATGCATCGTTATTATACAGTAAGTGTGTCTCTGCTTGGGTTTTAAAGTCTCGTTGGCTCTTAATCGTTTGTGAAACAGGACTTAGGGTTTTGAGTCCTGGTGCACGTGTTGGAATGCTCTGGCCTTTTCTGAAGAAGGACGTTTATATTTTAGATTTAAAATCCTTGTTGGAGGAAGAGAATAAATGCAACACTGCAAAAGCTGTGTTACTTCATTGGTGCCCTTAATTCCAACCCATGCAATGTGGTTGGGTTGTCGAGGTCTTTTGGAGGAGATCATGTAAAATTTGTTTTCAGATGTGTTTTGGATCTAAGAGTGGCCTCTCTCTCTCTCTCCTTTCCACTCCTTTTTTTCCTTCAAATTATTTTGGCCAGTCACAGAGCATGTGCTTTGAAAAAGAAGAAGTCCGATTCTGCTTCTTACATGATTTTAGGGAAGCAGAACTATATTCTTTCTTGCAACTAATATGTAGAAAGTTGTTACTGTGTTTTCCAGACTCATTTGAACTTCTCTTTATGTTGCTGCTGAGGCATACAGGTGCCAGTTTGCCAAAGGGAAAGGTGGATGAAGCGGAGCAAAAGCAGAATTCAACAAATAGTTTTAAAATTACTTGATACTGTAGGAATTATGGGAAGATTCACCTGGTATAAACAAAATAAATGATTGACTAAATATAGTTTGAAAAGAAGATGTTTCGTTCTGTTTCTGTTCTTCCTTCTCCATGCCATTTTTCCTCCCCAGCTCACTGAGCTGCCAGCTGTACATCTAGCTGTCAGGGAAAAATATGATTTCTATCATTTCACTTATATTGAAACCTAAATGAAATTTAAATAATTCCGACTTCTGCATTCCAGTGTATGTGATCTACAGGGCTGTTTTGGATTGACCTAAGAGGACAGGAATCTAGTACCTATTTGTTGTGAAAGGCAATCCTTATTTCTGATTTTCATCACCATCTATATTATCATTAGAAGATTTTCTATGTGGATCTCTGCAAATCAAAACAAGGCTCAGAAATTATATCTCTGGAGCATATGGTGGCGTGCTGGATGATGAATTTTGCAAGAAGTACTTGTGTGGACTGTTATTGCCTGATCCTTAACGGACCTTCCTTGATTTCACTTGCAGTAAGGGTTGCTTCATACTGGGCAGTTAAAAATGGAATGCATAAAACTAGAAAACAGGATTCCTAGATTTCTGCACTTTGTCTAGAATTGTCTGCCTTGAGTTGTTCTTTCTCTGAAAAAGAAAACTGCTTAAAAACTAATTTCCAAAGTTCCTAATAGGTGCACTACTCCACAGATTTCATGTAATCTGTTCTATGGTGTGTTCTTGATGTCATGTGCTGATATGACCTTCCACTAACGTTGTGTAAGCGAATGAATAGTCCCTCCCCAAATTATCCAGTGAATGGTTCCAACAGCAGGCTGAACAGCTGTTGTTGTTGGTGATAACTTCTGCAGTTCCTGAAAATGGCATTGGTGATATGAGTAAATGTTTGGATGGGAAAGATTTCCCACCCTTCCCAATTTACTCCAAGTCCTTCAATAGTAGCTGGGACAGCTAAGAATTTGTGGATTTCAATTTGTGGGCTATTACTGAACTGTGATCAACAGTGCTGGAAGCTAGGCAGTTCCATATGCTTGTGAACTACCTGTTGTCAATACAGTAGATTCTGATTTTGGATGTTTCATGGAAGGTGGGCTATGCAGAACGTGAGGAAAGCTATTCCTGAACAAGCCTGCAAGGAACTGAACAGGAAACAAATAGAACTAGGCAGAATAACAAGAGGTGAGCAGAATATATTTTAAGCAGTGTCTGTAATAAGTGGTAGAGCAAACTCCCTGAAAGGAGTTCAGTTTGTTGGTTTGATCCCCAGCCTCTCCATGGAGGAAGGCAATGGCAAACCACTTCTGCATTTCTGCCAAGAAAACTGCATATAGGTGCTCATGCAGTCAGCCAGGAATTGCCCTTGTCTAGGGGTGTGCACGAATATTCGAAGGTATTTGAAATTCGATCCAATCTGGTGGAATTTCGACATTCGAATTCAAATCAAATGTCCATGAATTCAAATGTAAAGATTCAAAAGAATTTCAAATTTTGGATCTATTCGTTTGAATTATCTGGACATTCACACGTGTATGGGTTCGTACATGATGCATACTTGCGGATTCGCGTCTTTACCACATCCACACGCACTTGTACAGATCTGTACAGGATAACTATGGGATGCACACGGATGTGTACAGATGAGGGAAAGATCCATACGGGCATCTACCAAAGCTGTCGACATCCATAAGTGCAAATTCGAATTGAAAATTTGAATGAATAGATTCAAATTTCCTTAATTTGAATCGAATTCAGTTTAATTCAAATTGCATTTTTGGGGATTTGAATCAAATCCTGAAAATTGCATTCATGCACACCCCTACCCATCAGTCAGTGGCAGTACCCAACGACAACAGAATATATTTCATGTGCGATCTCAAGCAAAAGCATAAAAATGAGTCCTATTTAATTAATTCATGAGCCATAGATCATCAGTGCAACATTTTGCTTGTGTGCAGTTTGTCAGTACAGATGACCAGTGGTGGAACACGAACAGGTTAAAGATTGTATGATTATATGGGCAAGAAACTTCAGATAAAATATCCAAATGGAACAATAGGAGAAGTTGTGGGTAAAAGATATGAAATTCACGGCCTGTATGTCACTGTAAGAATGTATACAAGATGACATATAGATGGTATTTAACACCACATAAGTTGGTAAAAATGTATCAAAATATGTCAACAAGGTGCTGGAAATGTAAAAAAGTAGAGGGCACTTTTTATCATATGTGGTGGACATGTGAAAAAGCAAGAAAGTATTGGGCGACAATAGGTAATTTGATGAGACGAATCTGTAAAAATAATATTGTTTAAACCAGAATTGTTTTTGTTGGGAATAGTAGATGAGAATTTAAATAGCATAAAGACTTTGATAATGTATATGGTTGCTCCAGCCAGGCTGTTATATGCACAGAAATGGAAGGAGGAGGAATTACCAACAGAGGAAGAATGGCTAATTAAACTGATTGAGATGGCTGAAATAGACAAACTGACGAATCTGTTAAAGGACAGAACAGTGAATAAGTTTTTGGAAGTTTGGAGGCCCCTTATCGAATTTCTGCAGGTCTTGGAGGTCATGACTGAAGGTTTTGGCTAACATATATGGAAAAGAACATAAGGTGTATATGAGGAGCATAGAACTTAAAATAGATTGAAGAAGAGGAGTCGGAAGAATGGAGGAAGTCATGTATAAAATTGTTAAAGTAGTTTAATAATGAGATGTGGATAATATTCTTGTTGTAATGATGGAAAAATAAAAAAAACACAAAAAAAGTACAGATGACCAGTGGTCTGACCTGGATTGTGTTTCTAATCCCTCTAAGTATCCTGAAATCAGGCTACACAACTGGCAATTCTTCAGTGATAAACTACCTCTTTTTTCCTTCTTTTTTTTTTAAGCAAAGTTTTGTACTTGAATTTTACATGGTCAGTCTTTTTCCAAGAGGGCCAATGGAAGCAGCAACAGAACTTTTGTTTCCTCCTCTTCCAGTAATCTACTCTTGAGGATATAGGGCTTTTTTTTTTGTTTCTGTCTCTCACCCCCTTAATAACATGGTTCCTAGTATACCTGGCTCCTTCCAAGATGAAGCACATTTTATTTTTGCTTCGGATAAGACAAAGTAATCTTTGTGTGCTTAGAGCTTAAACTGTTTTAGAGGCAAAATATGTTTGAGCAAACACAATAGCTTCTTAGAAAGGCAATAGACACGTTAGCATTTGGAGACATTTCCTAAAGAACACACAGAAAAAATAACACTCAATTTTGTTGAATCTCTTCATTGACAATATGTTCACCGTGCACAAACTTTATTTTACTTGTTAATATTTATATAAGACATTCCCAAATCACCCTTCACCCCAATAAATTCTGGGATAGTAGTAGATAATAGCAGATCAATTGCTAGGATTCTTGCAACTAATTTGAGGCTTGAAATTATCCAGTGTAGCTTGTTTTACTGTCTTAAGAAAGGGGAGATGTTGAGGATCAGATAAACTAGAGGACATGTTGGGATGAGCCTTCAGGCCATTGCGAAGGACTGTTCAAGGCATCTCATTTCAGACTGCTCCAAAGTAATGTGAAAATGCACCCTGCTTTAAAAATGGTTTGTTCTGGGTTGTTGCATGCTACCCTAATTTGTAATGGATTGTGGCTCCCTATGCATAGAGTGTGCTGAAGTCCCTTAAAGTGAGAGGTCCCACAAGCAAACCTCGGGGGCATTGACATCCCCAAAGCTTAGTAGCTGTAGTACTTTCATTTTGGGTCATGCTGTTGTCACGCTGAACCGAAAACGGATCGATGCAAAAATGGCCTGGCTAGAAACCAGGGCCAGAAATGTGCGTCCTCCCTTCTACATCACTCTACATCGAATAGGAGGAGATACCTTAGAGATCAACACCTGTCCTATGAGCCAAGTATTGTGTCTATCAGATAATGTAACTCCCAAGGTGGGTGGAGTGGCCCATGAATTGGTTGGGAGCAGGTGTTTGTATGCCCCTGCTCTTGACCCAGCTGGAGAGGTGGGCATCCTACCGTGTCCATGTGGATGTACCCTTCATTTGTTATGAGCAAAGTGATCCTTATGTTCTTATCCACACACTTGGCTTTCTTTAAACTTTCCTTTCCCTCCAGTACAATGGCACACAGGTGTTCATCATCATCCTTTTTAAAATCCTTGCCAGCCTAGGGCACTACAGCAAGAAATCATACTCAGTGGGCCAGTATGGTTTTGTGGTTAAAGCACTGGGCTCTTACCGGGGAGTCACTGGGTTTGATTCCAAACTCCTCCATGAAGCCAGCTGGGTGACCTTGGGCTAGTCACAGCTCTCTTTCTCAGCTCTCACATCCCCACCTACCTCACAGGGTGTCTGTTGTGGGGAGAACAGGAAGCTTTGTCAGCCACTTTGGGTCCCCTTAGATGGGTGAGAAAAGTGGAATATAAAAGCCAACTCCTCTTCTTCCTTCAATCAAAGAAGGGCAGGGGTAGGTAAGGATTTCAGATGCTTCTCTTCCCAGTGGTGAATACAAAGATTCTGAAAAGGGGGTGTTTATCCACTGTACCAGCTAGGCTGCCTTCACACACACACAAAAAAGAACACCTTAAAGGTAGTTGAGAGATGGTTCAGTGGTTACACTGCCATCCATATGTGTACTTATTCCACCTCTAATGCGCATTAAAGTTTGGGCAGTGTACTTCCAACGTACATTAGGAGTGGATTGGAGCTGGGATGAGAACAAGGCAAAACACTAGTGCAACATGCTGCCACCCCTAAGGTGCTTTTAAACTGTTTGATTTCATATTAACATGATTCTCGAATCCATCTTTCATAATATTATTCTTCAAATCAGTAAAAGGATTTCCCGCCTTCTGAACCCAAGTGTCCCATCTCCTCTTAACATCAGCTTCTCTTGATGTTCTTATTTTAGAAGGAGGGGCAGGATCAACAATTTATTCTAAGATTATTGTTTACTTGCATATGTGCACTTAAAACCTGTAGCTAGGACTACCCATCCATCCATCCATCCATCCATCCATCCATCCATCCATCCATCCATCCATCCATCCATCCATCCATCCATCCATCCATCCATCCATCCATCCATCCCATTCCTAAATTTTATGCAAAATAAATGTGGCACCAAGGAGGAGAAAAAGAAGGCAGATGCTTTCTCCATTGACAAGGATCCATAAAAGAGCAAAGAGAGAGATCTCTCTCCAGGAGAGCTTCCTGGAGAGATCTGAGCCTTAAGAGCATGTTGGAATTGTTTGCCGGGGGGGGGGGGGGGCAAATCCAGGCCATTTAAATGCTTGCTAAAAGTTACACCACCAAAAGAAAGAGTAGGAAAAGAACTGGAATTCTGCCTGTAAATAGTGCTAGGAAAAGGACAGAGAAAGCATGCCTAAAGTGCAACCTAAGGATTGCACAGAACACTTAAAGGGCTTTTTTAGGAATCGATACACCATCCTGCTTCTGTTCTGCGCGCACTGTAAATGAACCAGTTTTTTTGTTTTGTGGGATTGCATTAAGTAGACCTTATGACCCCCCAGGACAAAAACTTTGAGTGCCTAGGCTAGAACAATGGCATCCAGCTGTGTAAAGCCTCAAAGCCAGCAAAGTCAGCAGGAATGTGTGCCAGAGAGATGACACAGGCGATATCTGTATGGGGATTCCTGGCAGAGGTTTAAAGTGCTGTTGGGAATCACACTCTAAGAAGAACTCTGAAACTTTAAGGCTCTTCAAACTGGTGGTGTGCTTGACTGCATGCCTGCTGTTACTCCAGGTCATGGGAACACTGTGGCCAAGGAACTTTCCTTCCCCAGCTATGATGCTGCCAGCTTTGGCTTCGAACACAGTGTGTTCAAAATTACAAGGCTACTGGCAGCCAGAAGACAGCAGACCTGGGCCGTGTCCCCATGCGAGTTTGGTGCGGTTCTGAGTGCGGGATTGGTAAGGTTTGTCCCCATGTGTTTTGGATTTGGTCTGTGAAAAGCATACCAAATCGCCCCAAACGGTGCGGTCCTGGTAGGTCTTCTTCAGTGGCAGTTGTGTGGTCGTAGCACTACTCCTGCTCAACCTTTGCAGCATCTAAGGAGTGTTAGTGGCAGGATGGCAGCCGGACAAATGCAGGTCTTTGTGGACATTGCATTTGTCCAGCACATCCACTGTGCCCAAGGGAGCAGAGTTGAGCAGATCCTCCATCTTTGATCCAAAGGTGGCTTAGACAGTGCAGAAAGAAACCTACTTGTCACTTTGCTAATATATTATCTCACTTCGAAGCTGAATTGAGTGTGGATTAAAACTTAGGTGTAGCTGAACCCTTTAATAAAGGGTAAATAAATTTTTAATGGGTATGTTTTGACTTGGACTGCCCAGAGTCATAGAGACAAATAACAAAGAATCATCCTAGTTGTTTCATTTTCTATTCTAGGGAGTTTTCAAACCTGTCTTCTTAATGGAGCTCACCAATAGGACAATAGTATAGGAGTGTCACTTGCATAACAGACTAAAAAGTATGAACAAGCCTTGTAAGTAGAACTGAGAAGAAAGAACTTTGTTCCCACCAAGACAAAAGGAGTGGTGCTGATTTTCTTTCTTTCCTTCCTGCAAACCGCAGCCAGTTTTGTCCTTTAGGGGATACTGCCAATCCAGGATCTGTTGGATGAAGGTGGGCACATAATTTAGGTCGTGTTTCATCTGATGCAGTATTGACTGGTGCTGATGGTGGTTGTGGTTCATAATATCTGGAGGACTGGTTACCAAAGGCTGATCCAGATCAAGTATGGCAGTGTTACCTAATAAAAAGGGAAGTGAGTAGTGAATTCTGAATAAAAGCAGGTGGCATGCCTTCTTCTGGACTGTGATTTTTGTCTGTTTCAGTTGCCATGGCTTGTAGGTAGCCATTCGGTTTCTTTTCAGGGCCAGTTGTAAAGAGGAATGGGGATTTGGGTGGCAATGTAGATTTCCTGCCCCTGGTGTCACGCAAAACTCTACTTGTTACAGTGGGTACAACTGGTGCAGCTAGAAGGGATTGGGCCATCTTGACACCATATTCCCCCCATTTGGATGGGTCCCGTGTCCATACAAATTCTACATTTAGGTGCAGTTTTCTTCCTCCCTACCAAAGAGTGATTTTTTACTAGCTATTTCCTTTCCACATTAAGTAATCCAAAGTGACATTTCTGCATTAGACCATGGGAAAGTAAAACTGTGTGTTATTTTGCTGGTACGTTCTCTTTGAAATGGGTCAGATGTGGATTAAACCTTAAATATATCTGAGGCCTTAGTCAAGTGGGTTTGGTACTTTAATTTGGTGGTGGTGATGTACCATTGAGGTACTACAGGGACATAGTGATACCGTTTCCTTGGCAGATACAGAGATGGCTTGCCAGTAGCATCCTCCAGGTAGATGGTTGAAAATATGATCCTCTATTTTCCAGACAGTTGCTATACCCAAGAATGGCTCCAGTGTGGCCATTTCTATAGGTGATATAGTGTCACCCTGTCCAAGGCTACATCCAGACAAGGCAAAAAATCCAAGTGTATTGAACAGCAGCATTTGGTCTGACAGACAAGTTTAACAATTCTCCGCTGATACTCCAGGCTTAAAATAGAGTGGTTTTAAGCACTCTCCCTGAAGAGTATCACATTACCCTCTGTTTTTCGTCTCTTTGAATAAAGTGTATGAGAACTAATGAGACTTTGCCTTCATCCCAAGAATGTGCAAAACTATGAGAATGTATTTCATGCTGACCATCCAGTGAGGGGCTGAACACGCGAATGGAGTGACATCATGAAAATGCTAAAATGCCGAGCATCAACTGTGGGTCTATGCAAACCATTTTTCCTCCAGAACCACTTTACTTCAGACTATCAGTGAAACACTTTTTTTAAAGTGATGATTGGAGATGGCGTAGCAGACTATTACTCTCCCATTATACTTCTTTTTCCCTGCCCCACCGAAATTGTAAGCAAACAGAGAAGACTACAATGCTGAAAATTCAGATGAACCACATATTTTAATATTGGTACTCTTATATTTCAAAATAAGTGAGATGAGGGCAGATATTAAAGCATCTCCTTATGTTTTTCTTTACGTTGAACATTCCCATCTTTATTCTCAGGAACAAGATATAAACATGGAGGATGGGTTCATATTATCATTCCCTCTCTCTCTCTCTTTAGATAATTGGATTGATGACCCGCTGGGGTTATGCTTGTGAGCATCTAAATGTTCTCTCCATGAACTCAGCACTTGATTTTTTTAGCCTTGACAAAGTTTTTCTTTCTCCGATGGCTGGAACTTGGGGATTTCCTATTTTATTTCATTTCTGTCTAGCTCACATGGAAATAAGCTGGGTGCAGCGTAGCTGAGATATTATTTCCAGAAATGGGATTTTGAAATCCAGCTGTTTCTCAACTTCCCTCCACAGTCTCAACAGTTTACTGAAGTAAAGAAGGCCCAAGTCCAATGCTTTTTTTCCTTCTTTTTCTGCTTTATAGACAACACTGCTATCCTGCTTTTAAATGCTCCCTCCTCTCCATCAGAGTTTTTGCAGTGAAATATCAGATCCTCTATGAAGATCTGCCGTTACCCCACCGTATCTGCAAAACTGTGGCAAAATAACTATGGTGGTACAAACTTCCATACTGTTGCCTCTCAGGATGAAACTTTTTTTTCCCCTTAAGAGAGGGGTGTCAAACTCAAATACACAGTGGGCCAAAATTAAAAACTGGACAAAGTTGCAGTCTAACCTTGATATTTATTTTAAAAAGTCTACAATTTGAAGTTCTTCCTTCTCATCAGAGATAACGATGAACCTTTTCATATGGAAACAAACTTAAGTTTTGCTTAAACATTGAATCCGGAACAAGCAAAGCTTAATGCTGTAAACATGTGTGAAATCAAATGTCAAATCAAAGACACATCTGTGGCATTCACTTTTCTAGAAACCTTCTGTTTTCCACCTATCCTTTGGCCATTTTTGGGAGGGGTGACCCAATGTGACTGGTAGCATGAGGTCACTAATGACTGTCAACAGAGAAGGGGGCACTTGTGGGTCCTGATTGATGTTCCAGTGCATCAGCAAAGCATTCTGGGATTTGTAGCATTAACAGTGCATGCACTGTCTACTCGCGGGCCAGCTCTTGTAAACATTTGGCATTTTCTTGTGAGTAAAATATAATTATACTTTGGGCCAGATATGGCCCGAGGCCCTAAGTTTGACATCTGCCTTAAGAGGTGGGGCATGAGACCCACTATTAAATTTTAAGCACAAGTAGGATCTTTGTGCCCAGAACGCTGCCAGAGGTCCTTTGAAGGCAGAGAGAGACGCCTGGGTGTCCTGATTTGCACCATATACCACTGATAATACAAAACAAAGGAACGTGCAGACAGGTAGAAGTTCACTGGGTATTTATAGAATAGCCTGGCCCACTGATCTGGATCAGGAAGAGGCATTGGCAGGATCACAGCCATCTGCACTGTCAGTGTTGATCTGAATTGCCCACGCTGTGCAGTCTTGAAGCTCGTGTGAACTTTCAAACCACACCATTACAACTCCAAGGGCTAGGAATGAAGGTTACTAGCCTCGTGGCCTGTGGAGGGTGTTTTTTGACAGGTTGCTATGGTGCATTGCTGAACAGCCCCCACTGGTAGTCCTGGAATACTTGAAGCATGCCTTCTGCACACCTTCCATGTTCCAGATTAGGGGCAGCAGTCCATTGGTAGTACTGATTAAATGATCCTGCCAGTGATTATGATTAGGGCCTCCCTAATCCAGATCAGGTTCCACCAAATGCAGATAGAGCTGGACCAGTGGGTTGGCAGGGCATCCATGATCCACATCAACATACAGATAATGGAGGCCCAGGTGTATGCTACATGGGCTCTTAAGACAGCTTCAGGACTCATGCAGAAAGGACCAAGAAGTCAATTTTCTCATCTTTCGTATGGATTAGAGCAGCAGGGGAATGGGAAAACTGGTGTGTAGCAGCCATCGGGTGTTTTTCCACTGTCAAAAGTACCCATTTTTGCACCCATTTAGGACCCATTTGGGTGTGAGCTGGATGACCCCATTTCCACTACGGCACCCATTTGGGACCCGATTGTTTCCACTGCCATTGGGGAAATCCGGATCTAATGGATACATTTTGGCCTTTAATCCGGATTTTCTGTAGACCCCATTAAAGGGGTCTACAGTGGGGTCTTCTCCCAGAAAATCTGGATGAAAGGGAGCCTGTTTCCCCTGGAAACAGGCAATGGGGTCCAAAGGAGGCTAGGGGGAGGGGATGCACCTTTGAGACCCCCCCCAACATTGGCTTCGAAGTCACTTCGAAGTCACTTCAAAGTTGACTTCACATTCACTTCAAAGTGACTTCGAAGTCAGCTTCAAAGTTACTTCGAAGCTGACTTCAAAGTCACTTCAAAGTTGCTTCGAAGACTGCCCCCCCCCGCCCCCAAAACACCTGGGGTAATGGACCAACACCTTGTGGGGCGATACAGATTCCCCAGATGGGTGCAAAGCTGTTTCCACAGCAGGGGTGTTAGCACCCATTCCTAATGGGTGCTACACCTCCTGTGGAAACACATTGGGTGCTTCCCCTAATTTGGATCTACTAGATCCGGATTAAGAAATGTACCCATTCCTTAGATCCAGATCTTCTTAGATCCAGATCTAAGGGCTGCAGTGGAAAAACACCCATCATCTCTAAGCTGCTTTTGAGCCACTTTTTTTTTTAAACTACACATGGGTCCAGCCTTAGTGTAGCATTCATTTTGTTAATGAAATCCATCAGAACTGATAACACTCAAACTTCACTGTATGTGATTTGCATAGCTTTTTGCTATGAATAAGCTTAAAGGGGGAAACAAAATCAAATTCAGAATAGCAAAGAAAGAGAGAGGAAGTTTATATGTGTGTGTGTTTGTGTGTGAAATATTGCTTTATTTAATCTATATAAAAGTATATCAAAGAACAGCATTACGTAGAAGTTTAGCTGCACAGTTTAGCCTCCCTCACACTTCAATTTGGCTTTCTAACAGTATATATTTGGATTTTGCTGTTGCCGCAGAGAAGTTAATCTGGATTTATTTATTTGTTTGTCTGTTTGTTTGTATTTCTATCCCACCGTATACCTGACAGTCTCAGGGTGGGTAACAACATTTAAAGTCACAGATATATTAAAAACAACAACAGTGTCTGTAAAATGGGAAGAGTCAGTATATTTCCATTAATCAAAGGCCAGGGCAAAGAGGTGCATCTGTGTTACGGAATATAATACTAAATGTGTTAAACATTAGAATAAAGGAAAGACACAGTACAGCACACACCTCTGCAGGCAGAGGTGAGGGAATTTTTTAAAGGAAAATCGTGTGAGCGAGGACAAGAATGCTACACTTTTAATGTTTGAAGAGAAAACTTCAACAGGTGTTCACCTGCATTACAAGCTACACCTGGTAAAATCACATCTTCTATAAAACAATCAAAAGTTCAAGTCTCCTTTCCCTTTTTCCAGATGGTAACCTTAGGCTATGTTTCCATCTAGATCGTTGATCCCCACGTGGATTTCTAGAGATACATAGGGTGTTTTTCCACTGTCACTAGAAGTACCCATTAAGTACCCATTGATGGGTACAAAAATGCCATTTAGTACCCATTAATGGGTACTTAATGGGTACTTCTAGTGACAGTGGAAAAACACCCATAAAGTCAATTGAGACCTGCATCCAAATGCATGAAGAGGGAACGCAGTGAAGAGATGATCTGGAATGAGACCAAAGAAAGCTTCTTCGTTATCTCTGCACCAGTACAGGGCAGCTAGAATGTAATGAAGCCAAATTGAGACAATCCTATCATAACCAGCCCCAGAAATTTTCCCTCCCCAGATTATCTCCTTAAACACTAACTGACAATTAACAAGCAGGTTTTCATTAAGGTGTGGCTTACAAAAGGAGGATAACTGCAGATAACTGAAAGTGAATCTCAGAGCGATGGGAAAGAGAGAAAAGGGGAACCTAAGCACCAATTATGAGGTGATTCTGCACCAGCCAATCAGACCATCAAATGTACTAGGAGCCTCCCTTCTGCAAACTGATGTGGACTAAGGGAAGCCCTGCTGTGGCTTCTTAGGTTATACCAATGTGAGGAAGGGTACATTGCTAGTACACAGTGGCCACATCCCCATTAGAAGCTTAATCCAGTTTCCCTAAATCGAAATAACAGAACCGGATGCAAACACGAATTTGCCTGATCCCATTACTTTCAGCCAGAATCGTGTTCAATCTGGATTCTGAGGACGTAAGTGACTCAAGGGGGGATTCCAGTGGCTACTTTCTAAAAACCGCTTTTCGAGGCTGCCCTGTCCTCTTCCTCCTGGCATGAATGCGCCACCCATAACAGACCCCTTCACGGAGCCTGGCTGGGTGGCTGCTGCTTGCCTGGATGGAGGAAAAACAGCAGCGAGCTGCCAGCAATTCTTTCCCCTCCTCTCCTCATTGCTGAGGGCACGCAGCAGCAGCAGCAGCAACAAACATTCACACATCTCCCCAAACCAGCAGCTGCTTTCCTTTCTTTTGCCTTTTTTAAAGATCAGAACTTTCAATGGCAAGATTGTTTTCAGGTGTGAAGTGGTTGGATCGCTACAGTGTAGCTTTAAGCGGTGGATTTTACAGCTTGCTTTGGAAGCAAGCTATTGGGGGAGGGAAACTCTCATCCCTTAACACGGAAGGGTTCCCACAGTAAAAAATGTAAAACATTTGAAGCGCATGAACTGGAGTGAGACCTGTTGAAATGAGGATTAACATTTACAACGCTTTGGGGTGATTTAACACGTGGAAAGCTTGTTAAGCCAAACTGACATGGGGTCTGCCAGGATTTAAAACGTTTTAAATTCGAAATAAGCTTGCTGTGGGGATTCACCCAGTATATCAGCCAGTGCAGAGTTACTTATACAGTAGGAACTGTGTCTTAGACATGCAGTGTGTTTTTTCAAATACAAAATGATTGCTGATAATTAACTGGGATTAAAGTAGATGTGAGATGTTCTGCTTCAGTGCTAAGAAGAAAATATTTCTTTACGAATTTCAATTATGCTTTGGAAGAAAATTTCTTATTGCCACAATGCCAAAGATCATAACTCGGTGGTGGTGTGTCTTCTTCTTCTTCTTTGTCTTTTTTAAAACTTTGGATGTAGAAGATCCCATATTGAATATCCAATCTTTCCAGGTAGGACTCATAAGAAGCTGCTGTCTTTGAGTAAAAGCCTTTCCTATAGCTCTGCCAACGCTGAGCTGAACGGGTTAAATGAAAATACTTCTAATCTCTTTATCCTTGTCACACCAGTCTGCTATGCAGTAATACAGCAAAGAATTTCCAGAAAGCAAAGGTTGGGGACACAGAATTGCTCTCGCCATGGCTAAAGGGAGGAGGAGGGGGGGGAGAAAACATGAAGCAAATTCATGTCTGATTCTAGCACTGAGGGCCTGGTGTGAACCATATTAGGACGAGAAAGGTATTTGCTTTTTGAAAATATCGGCACCAGTTGTTTATTGCTCCTGGACTACCAGGTTTATAAAAGATATGGAACTATAGTGTCCTGCTAATCCTTGGCAGAATACTTTGTCTGTATAAACAAACAGAACATGTACACACTAAAGTAATTAATCAGGCTGCACTGTTCAATTTCCTTGTGCAATACCTGCATACACATAATGACACGTAGCATAGGAAATGAACTTTCAGCACTGTATAGGTTTCTCCTTGCTCAGTCATTTCATTGGTAGTGAGATTGTGGCCCGGTTCCCATTACAAGCTTAAAACGGTTTTCCTAAACTGAAATAATAGAACCGGATGCTAACACGAATTTGCCTGATTCCATTACTTTCAACTTAATCGTGTTCGATCTGGATTCTGAGGATCCTACGTGGCGTATATGACTCAAGGGGGGACTCAAGTGGCTACTTTCTAAAAGCCACTTTTGGGGGCTGCCCTGCCCTCTTCCTCCTGGCGTGAACGCACCACCCATAACGGACCCCTTCACGGAGCCTGGCTGGGTGGCTGCCGCTTGCCTGGATGGAGGAAAAATGGCACCGGGCAGCCAGCAATTGTTCCCCTTCTCTCCCCATTGCCCAGGGCACACAGCAGCAGCAGCAGCAACTCAAGCCCTCTTCACCCGCTCACCTCCACAGCCACAGCCTTAAACATTCACACATCTCCCAGAACCTGCAGCTGCTTTCCTTTCTTTTCCCTTTCTAAAGGTCAGTACTTCCAGAATTGCGCAGAATTACAACATTGTTATCAGGTGTGAAGTGGGTGGATTGCTACAGTGTAACCACTGCTGTAAGGGGTGGATTTTTACAGTGAAATCACTAACTTTGGAAGCAAGCTATAGGGTGAGGAAAACCCTAAACATGAATTCTCATCCCACTAAACTGTACCGTTCCCACAATAAGAAATGTAAAACGTTTCAAATGCACGAACCGGAGCGAGACCTGTTGAAATGAGCGTTAACATTTACAATGCTTTGGGGCGATTTAACACGCGGAATGCGTGTTAAGCCAGCCTGACGTGGGGACTACGAGGATCGAAACCATTTCAAAAGTGTTTTAAGCTTGTAATGGGAACGCGGCCTTCGTTTTATAGAAGTAGGGGTAGCACCAAAATCCAGCCAGGGATTTATTTAAGAGCAAGAACACATGCAGGGTGTGTGTGTCACTAGTGGGTATATCAGATTTTAACCAAAGTTATGGCAAACCTGGACAGCATATGATGAAGCAGAGACATCACCTTCCTTGTAGTAATGTATAGCTGTGAGAGTTGGACCATAAAGGAAGGCTGAGTGCAGAAGAATTAACACTTTCCAGTTGTGGGCCCTGGAGAAATCTTTGAGACCAAATCAGTCAATATTAGAGGAAGTCAGTACTGATTGTTTACGGGAAGGACAAATGCTGAAGCTCAGATACTTTGTCCACGTAATGAGAAGACAGGAATCACTGGAAAAGACTGATGCTGGGAAAGACTGAAGGCAGAAGGAAAAGGTAGAGGGTGAGATTGATAGCATCCCAGAAGCAGTGAACATGAGCTTGGGCAGACTTTAGGAGACAGTGGAAGGCAGAAGGGCCTGGTGCACTCGGGTCATGACTTAATGAGTAAACAGCAATGCTAAAATCTCAATTCCAAAGCGTGTACAGTTTCACGTGGGCTTGAGTGGGTGCGATGGACACTTGGGAGCGCTTACTGCAAGATGTAGTCTGCTTTGTTCTGGAATGTGGGTGAATTTCTGAGCAAAACATGGCTTGGCATTATGGTGGCCCCTAGAAACACAGAAGATGAGTGCCTCTTGACCAGTGATCCAATCTCCTTTACTTTTTATCCATATTTGTAGGCTGTGAGTATCTGCAACTGTAGAATTTGATAAAGTTTTGATATTCCCAACTTGCGTATTCAAAGGTTAGCACTACAGTCTGGGGGCAGTTCTGCCTGGTACAGTGGTGACACTGTGAATGTGTCCAGAGCTGTAACTTACTGTATGTCATACTCTTTGGTACCGATTCTTTGAACACGGGAAGTGCTCCAGTTCCAGGATCATTTCATTCGTTCACTGAAATGGTCCTGCTCAGAAACATCAAAACCAGTGAGCAAAAGTTACCTGGCTGTGATGTTGTGCAGCTGGGAGGCAGTGACAGGTATGTGAACAGCACACCACTGTTTTAAGAAGACCACTACAAGAAAAACATGACCATGACAGCGCTTTTCATGGAATGTTACCCTAGTCTGGATCCTTCTGGGCACCTCAGAGGTGGCTCAGAGGGACAGTGTGTGGCCCTCCTGTTCCCAATCCTTCTCTAATCCACCTTGTCGAGTGCAGAATATTCAGGAGAGGGGGAAGGGGGAGAATGGTGTGTGAACAATCCCACTGCAAAGTCACCTCAGAGATGTTTGTTTTTGCTGTATCTGACCACACTCTTGGAGAGAGTTGGAAGTCAGTTGTTTGACAAGAACTTCTGTGACTCTGTGGAGATTTTAGAATGACTCCTCCCATCCTAGGGTGGTTGATTAGTCATTATTGTTCTTGTTGTGTACCATCATCCTTGACACCTTACCTTATAGAAAATAGAATAGAATCGCTACCCGTCTTGTGTACAGAGGAAGCAAGTTCAGCAGGTGCTGCCTGCATTAAAAGCTACACCAGCTAAAACCACCTCTTCTGGGCAATCATTAAAGTGTAGTGCTCCTATCTTCTCTTCCATATGGTAATTCTACCACCTCCATTCTCCCTTTAAGGTAACATTTGAGAAGTCATTAGCATATAGTGAGGGGCTACTGTAAGAAAGGACTAGGATCCTTAATGTTGGCAAGGTTGTTAATAAAACATCAAAGTGATCAAGGGAACCAAAGCTTTAAAGAAGTTTTATATAAAATGTATACAGCCTCAAAGCCTGGCGGCAATGAAAGTTCTGCAGGCTTAATAGCCACAGTATATTGGATGCCAGCTTGGGGGGGGGGGGAGGAGGATGAGGATGATAAATAAAATGCAAAATTCTAGACATGGCTATCTGAAACCCTGAGCAGGTATGTGTTTTCAGAAGTTGCTATCCAGTCAGCTTGCACCTGTTTCAGTATTTTTCTTTATTGTACAACTGGGGTGGGGTGGGGGTTGCAGAGGACAGAAGTTTTGGTTTGTCTTGGCATTTGTTTTCCTTTTTTATTTTTTTAAAGAAAACTTTTAGTGGCACAGTATTAATAATGCATGTACTGGAACTGGAGTTCTCAAGAAAGAGCTTACTGTATCCCTTAAACAAAGTGAAACAGTAAGACCCCTCATCTATCATCTGGCAATTAAAGGGAAAACAGTCCTCGATGCTCTAGAGTTTTATGTGCTTGGGCTGTTGTGAAGTATGTCCTTGATTCTTCTGTGAGTCTGCATGATTCCAGAGAGAGGTTTGCAGAGAACTAGTGATCAGGTGATTGTTGGTCATGCTCCTAGAATGATACAAAGTAGACACATTAACCTGTTTCTGCAGGTACACAGCAAACAAAATCAGAGCAAATATTTTAGTCGCAGGATTGCACCACGCCTGAAACAGCCTCACTAAAATTCTGTTTGTGCTAAGTACTGTATTATATATATATATATATCAAGATGTGAAACAAACATTGTAGCGAACATTTCTTCATCTAACTAGCTTCAGTTTTAAAATTCAGTTTTACTTATGATCAGTGTCAACACTTTAGCAGTTGTCTTAGGTATAGTATTTATAGCATTAAGGCAGCAGTGTGGTTTCTCTTTTGCTAAGATGGTTAAAATGCAGGTTCTGGTCCCCACCTTTCTCCTTGAGCTTCAGGAAGCGTTGCCTCAAATCACTGGATTGCTGACACACATTCTACCTCCTTTTAAAATGAGAAGAAACCTTTGCTCCGAGCAACGCTTGATGTTTCGTAGTGTTTAAAAAAAATAAAAAAATAGCATTGGTGTTTGGCTCCAAGCCATTTTGGGATTGTCTCCTCTGAGGGCAAATAATTTTGAAAGTCTGTTCTTTGGGGAATGATTGAACAAATTGCATTTAATGTGAAGAATAAGCAGGATTATCTGTGTCAGTGGAAGATGCAAGATGGAGCAGTGAATTGTGGTGACGTGTAACAGGTAGCCCTTTTCGAAAAACACGTAAGGGACACAATTTTTAAAAGTCAGAATCAAATCCAAAGGGCTAAACATTCTCTCATATTATACTTTTGAAGAAAACTGACTTGAATTTGCCAGGAGCTTTTTTAATGGTACTACAATATTTGATAGTGTCCCCCCCCCCCCAGTGGCTCATATGAAGTTTCTTCCCATCTATTGTCCAAGTAATTTATGTATTCCCTCTATTAATGTTTTTCATCAATGGTGCCTAAAGCCATGCAACTCTCTTTGGTATACAAATGACTATTAAGAAAAAGGCAGGAGTGAGAACTACAAGACACAAAAAATGCCATTATATGCGTATATGGAAAAAAAATTATGCCTGCATAAACAAATGATCCAAGCTTTTAGTCATGTAGCTTAAAGCTAAAAATACAATAAATGTTATAGACAGCATCAAAGACAGGGCAACTTACAAACAAACAAGAGTGTGGCAAATATTCTCAATGAATTCTACTCCAAATTATATGCCAAAGAGGATGTGTAGAATAGGTGAATAGGGTATCTTAAGGGCCCATGCCCACTCCCCAGATTAACAGAGAGTGAACTGAAAAACCTGAACACATCAATTACAGACACAGAAGTTGGAGTGGTTATAAAATTGTCCAAGAGGAATAAGGCCCTTGGACTAGATGAGTTTACAGCTGCCTTCTACAAACAGTTCAGATCTGTTAAACCCTCATTTAACCCAAGTTTGTAATTATGACCTCATGGGTAAACCACTCCCAATATCACAGAAAAACTCCTTAATCATCCCATGTCCAAAACTGGGGAAATCTACAGATTCTGTGAAGGTATTCTTCCCCCTTGCAGTCCTAAACCAGAATTATAAAATTTTCATAAAAGTAGGAACTACAGTAATATAATCAAGAGATTTATCACCAAATTAGCTGGAATGGAGCTGTATGGCTTCACCCCTGACGTGGCAATATCAGATCTCATCAGGATTACAGGGATTACAGGGATAAAACCAATAATATTGGCAATGCTTTTCCTTGATACCAACAAGGCTCTTGATTCAGTATGTAGTCAATTCATGTTGAACGTGCTTCAAGCACTGAATTTCAGGAGTTATATACTTGAAGCCACTGCCCAAATGTATGTCAGGAACACTCTCTTGAATCAGATCCTTATAAAGAAAGTCACCAAACAAGCGTGCCCATTTTCTCTGATTCTATTTGATCCAGCCATTTCCACACTGGCAGCAGCAATAAAGCCAAATCAGAATATTAAAGGATATCTACTGAGGCCCAAGAAGTTAAATTAAATGTTTACATGGATGACCTTTTAAATTTCCTCTCCCCAGTGCAAGATGTTTAACTCCTGGACTTCATGTAAATTTCTCAAAAATGCAGATAGAGGTCAGCAAATATTTTGGAGTAAAAATCACCTATGAAAGCATAAAGTATTACAGTTGCTCGCAGTTTCCTGCAAATGGACTTTAAAGGTAACCTGAAAGAAGTACCTAGGCAACCATTCTAATAGTCATTGTTACAATCTGCTTTTTAGACTGTTGTTCTACCACTGAGCTGCTTACTACTATTTGCATCTGTATAAAGTAGCAGGAAAGAGAGAGAATATGAAGATGGATATGGCTAACTGGCCTGATCGAGTTGAGCAAGCTTAGTAATAGAAAGAGTAGTCAGGTAATTACTCAAATTCTTAGGAGCCTATATTTGTTTTTTCAAGTATTCAGTTTTGAGAACTCATGCATGTATTATCCTCCCTATACCCTGAAATTCTCAGTGAGTTTTATTGTGTTAAAAAATCTTGTAGTAGTTTTTTTTTAAGTTTATGTATCTCCTTGTAAACCACCTTGATTCCATCTGCACCCAAGTTTTAATCCAGTTTCAGCCTACCTTTGGAGTAAGAAAACACATCAGTAAAACGAGTAGCCGGTTTCTTTCCACATTATCTAACCCAAAGGTGGACTTTCTGAGCTAGAGAATGCCGAAAGAAACAGCTTGCCACATGGCTAATGTACTCTGAAAGTGGACTGAAGGTGAATTAAAAGTTAGGTGTAGACAGGCCCCTTGAATTTTTTAAGTACCCTTTCAGAAAGAATTAGAAGAGGAAGCCCACTTGTTAGATGTGCATGAAGCCAATTTTCCCCATTCTATTCAATGCAAATATTCGCCTTGAGGCCCAGCCCTCCCTACCCATCCTGCCTTGCCCCCTCTCACCTGCTGCTGCTGCTGCCCTCACACCACTGTCTACAGCCAAAATAGGCTTTCTGGAGCTGCATGTGCTCCTCCCTGTCTGAGAATCATGGATGGAGGAGGTGTACATGCAGCTCTGGAAGGTTTACTTGGACCTGGGATGAATGCATGAATGGTAGAAGAGGATGCAGCCATGGCTGCAATGGAGAGTAAAGGGGCACAGCCAGTTGGGGACGAGAGGATGGGGGTGAGCATCTGCTGCTATTTGCATGCTCGCCCCAGGCCCAAGTTGGCTTTCTGGAACTGTGTGTGCAGTTCTGGATGACTTATTTGGGCCCTGGATTAGTGTGGGAATGGCAGTGGAGGATGGTGCTGTGGCTGCATTTGGAGGTAAGGGAACACAGCCTGGGGGGACAGGAGGCCAGGGTGGGCAGTTTGGTCTTCATTGAATCTTTGAGGAAACTTTGACAAAGGCCAGATCCATTCAATTCATGGGTGAATTGGGGGGGGGGGGTATAAATGTAGGCCCCTTTCAATTTGCCCACAAATGTTGAAACCTGTACAAATTAATACGAATTTTGAATGTACTGAATATTCATGCATATCCCAAATCATCTATATACGTTGTTTTTAAAACTCTGTGCTAGGTGAGAGGAGGAATCACAGTTGACAGAATCACACTTAGGGTGTTTTTCCATTGTCACTAAAAGTACCCATTAAGTACCCATAAATGGATACGTAATGGCATTTTTGTACCCATTAATGGGTACTTAATGGGTACTTATAGTGACAGTGGAAAAACACCCTTAGACAACATTGACAAACTGTGTGCTTTGCATTGTTTCCACTTCCTTGTTTTGTGCCTAGTTGCACAATTCTCCCTATTCCCATACATCAGTTTTGGCAATGGACTTACATGATGTAGAGCACTAGCTGTGAATTTACAGTAGTTGACTAAAACATTCAGAAACTGGCTCTTGATCCTGAAGGAGTCTTCTTCCATACTCTGTTAGGAAGTGGAAATAACTCTTGAGTAGGATGTGCTGCTGTAGCAATAAAATAAAACATGTGGTACTTTAGTTTGTTAGTCATTGCCTCCCAAAAAATTTATCATTGCCTGTGGTTGAAATTGTATTGAACTGAAATGCCTTTATTTGGATTGTTGTTGGATACCACCAAGTTGTTACCAACTCCTGGCTGATTGCATGGGCACCTCCATGCAATTTATTTCTGTAGAAATGCAGAAGTGGTTTCATATTGCCTACTTGTACTTTGTATAAAGTCCTGTTTGCACTTGCTGCCCTGGGGCCTTTCCACACTTGGCTCTGTAGTTGCCTTCCGGTGTGCTCCCAGATGGAGCATCCGCGCTTGGAGGAGCCGATTCCAACTCAGAAATGGCTCCTCCTATGCGGGAGCTCACTGGAAGGTGACTACGTCTGGAGGATGATTAAGTGTTCCATACTTTCACTTACTTTCTCCAGTGCCAGAACAGGTAAGGCTCTGGACTCTGGATTTGCACCTCTTCCGGTGCTGGAGGTTCACCTGACATGCCACACAAGCACACTGGCATGCCATGTCATGTCATGTGCTAGTACCAGTGTGCCTGTTGTAGCCTGTCGCCGTTGTTCTCTTCACACTGGCATTGTTTTAGTATGTTCAATTATTATTTGGTTTTTAATGGTGTAACCTTTGGGTATAGGGTGGGATAAAATGCAGATGAATGAGTGAACAAATGAACAGGGGCTGGGCCAAGAGGTGACTTGCCGTTTGCCCTCGATTCTCATAACTTAAAGCAAAGTGGACTTTGGTCCAATGCAGAAGAGAGCCCAGTTTGCCACAGTTCGGTGAGAGCAAAGTCTAATGGCAAATTGCCGTTTTGCTCCTCCTCTGCACACTAGCTACCCCTGGGAGAGAAATATGAGTTTCCAGTTCCTGAACAGGGAGCCTGGCAACTGTTGGTAGTTTCAGTGTCTTCCTCTCACATATTTTTCTGCATGCACATTCCTGAAGGGAAGTGTAGATTAGAGAAGAGACAACGGAAACTCAGGGAGCTCCTGCTGCTGCTGAGTATGGTTCTTAAGGTCTTCCTTATACTAGATAGTCCATGGGAAGTTGTGATGGTTGGTGGCCAGGGCTTCTTTGTCGTGCAGTTTAGACTTCAGAGAAGCCAAGTCAGTCTGTGCATTGCCCTTCCTTTATGCTTCCAAATAAATAGAATACTTCATGTTCCCTAAATACAATGGAAGTAGAAGTTTCTGTTCGGCCAATTACTGTGGTGAAAAAGCTGAGAGGCCATTCCTTATGTACTCGGAATGCTGTGTCCTGTTTTTGTTGCAAACACTTTCATTCATACAGGAGCTAAGGACTGGAAAATCTGTTTAGAAATCTGGTACGTTGTGCTAGAAGGCATGAAATCACCTGAGAGGTTCCCATGGGTGGAAGGAGTCCAAAAAGAACCAAGGTTAAAGGCCATGGGGAGATGGCTTGGATCACCTGTAAAGATGCCAGACAATGGAAACTTCTTTGCTCTGTTCCAAAAGCACGTAAGAAGTCTCTACTCCCTCACACACACCCCAAAAAATCTATGCACACCACTACCCTGGAAAAACAATTCAAAATGAGATCATTTAATTAACTGGTTACAATGTTAAACAAGATTGTGGCAGTTCTGAAGGCAGCAAGATGTTTTTCTGTTCCTTTGGGCAGCGCACCTGGTATCAGTCAGGTGGAACGGATAACTTCAATGGTGCATTTTGGAACAAGGAACAGAACTGACTGACAGGATTTATGTATTTGTTTGTTTGTCTGTTTATACTTCTGTCTTGCCCTAATGCTGAAGGTCTCAGGGCAGGCCACCATTAAATCATAATAAAAATAGATAAAAAAGCCGGGGCCTGTTTGCACTTGGCTTTATTCCGGAATATATCTCAGAATAGAAGCCTGCTGTCCACATGCTAGTGCAGGCTACAGCAGGCCCTGAGTGAGACCTTCCAGAGTTTGTATTAGCATGTGGACCACAGACCCCTATCCTGAGATATGTCCCAGATAATGGCCAAGTGCAAACAGGCCCCCACAGTAAAACACTAACAGTGCCTGCGTGGGGAGAGGATGTTGCTCCTTCAGCCAAAGGGCAGGCCAAAGAGATCCATCTTTAGCAGTCAGCTAAACAAAGTACAGTGAGGATACCAGATACATCTCAGAGGGGGAAACCATTCCATTACCTGGGGGCTACAGCTGAGAATGTCTTCCCACACATTCCCATCCCTCTAACAACTGAGGGTGGTATGACCTCCAAGAGGGCCTCAGTAACAGATCTTAGAACACAGGCAGATCCTGCAGTTGTGACTGTTGTAGAGCATTTTTGAGAATTGATTAACTCACAAAGTCATATGAATTGGCATAAAAAACGTGCTTGTAGAAAGCTGGGAGTTAGTGGCACTGTGATAGCTGATGTGAGGGGACAGTTCTGTTTTATTGAACTGAGTTGGTCAACGGTGCTGGGAGGCGACTGAATTTTTCAATGCAATCTTAAGCATCTGTGTGCTTTTCTGTGCATAAGCTTATAGTATTTTGAAGGATCATCTGCAAGTATCCTCTCGGACATTGGAAGCCCTGAGGGTCATATGATGTGAACGCTGAAGATAATGGCTGCATCCAGCATTTCCTTTTTATTCCACTAAATTTGGATAATCTGGAGTAAAGCAGAAATAAGTAAGTGGTCTAAATACAGCCCACGTTGAAGATCCATAATTTGAAATCTGCCATTTGACAAGAGGTGAGGTGCTTTGTTGAAGACCACTGGCAGAAAGAACTAGATTCCTCAGAAATATAAGTAACTTCAACTCTCTACACAGCTTGTAATTATAGCAATACTTCAGGTTGTTGACATTATTGTAGCTGGGGCATTAGAACAACTACGCAGACTAAGCAAAGTCAATGGCTCAGTTTTAACTGGATAAATCAGGGTCATGGAAATGTTCTGAAGAATTTTACAGAGCAACTTCACATTGTAGCTAATTTCTCACCTGTTTCATAAACAAGAGTCACTGAAGAAAAACACATTTTGATTATGGTCATTTCATCTCAGTTGAACAGAGTATTATGATTCATTCTGAGACATGTGAAGACCTGTGGTCAACGTCCAAGGAGTGATTCTGAAGTTGTTAACGTTATATCCTGGCCACTCCCTTCTTGCACTGTGGGCCATCCTTACCCATACACAGTGACCAACTCAAGAGGAAGACTGATGATCTTGGGAGTTCTGTGCTGGTATGACCACTTGTAATTGTATCCTGGCCTAGTAGCAAAAGAGATAGGAAGTTGCTTTGCTCAGGTGCAGAAAGGTCACATCAAGGAAGATTCCCCCAAGATGCCTTTGAAGGATTAGTGGAACTATGGTTTGAGCAGTGAACCTAAAGCCCTTCTGAGATATATTTCAGCAAGATTCCCTCCAAATCTATATGCATAAATAAGATAGCCATTCTGTATCTAAACTTTTGCTCCATTCTTAATTCCAAGTGTTCTTGTAACAGTTGCCAGTGTTGCTGAAGTTTGGAGAAACACATTAGCACTCCACAATGACCCAGCAGATGTTGACTGGCCTTGAAACTATCTTGGTAGAACATGAATTGCCTGAGTCTCTGGATCTTCAGGAAACAGTCCAGATCTTGACAAATGAGAAAGCACTACACTGATTATTCAAGCAGATACAAATTCCAGTGTTTACTATGCAAGAAAAATTACATCTGCTGCTCATTGTTTTGGAAATTTCTTGACACTTTTGAACAAGGCCATCATACAAGTCCTTAAAACCCTTCCCACAGGGTAGTTTTACTACCTGTCTAAAGGAAGGGTAACTAAACTTTGGCAATTCAGATATATCAGAAAATAAGAGTAGCCCTTCTGTGCCACAGCCCACCTAGTTCAGCATTATGTCTCATGCAGTGACCCAGCAATTGCTTCTGGGCATTCTCAAGCAGAAGACAAAGGCAAAACCTTCACCTGCTCTCAAATCCCTGCAAATGGCCTCAAGAAGCATCCTTTCTGTCTCTCCAACCTGGAGGCGATACCTAAGCATCCATTCTAGTTGTCATTAGGGATCCGCCCAAATGCAATTTGCAAGATTCAATTTGAATCTAACATCCAAAATTTTGATTTGATTCAAATCTTTAAAATTCAAATTTATCCAAATTTGATTCAAATTAAGCAAATTTGAATCTGTTCATTTGAATTTTCAATTTGAATTTGCACTTACGAATGTCGACAACATTCATATGTGCCCATACACATCCCGTATGCATCCGTACACACCCATCCATACACGCCTGTATACATCCCATATTTATTCCATATGCAAACCTGTTTCATCCTGTACGGATCCATACGGATGCAGGAAAGATGCATACGTGCAAGTATGCATCGTGTATGTACCTGTACACATACAAATATCCAATTAATTCGAACGAATAGATCTGAAAATTCAAAATTCGTTCAAATGTTTAAATTCTAATTTATAGACATTCAATTCAAATTCAAATGCCAAAACTCAAACAAATTCGATTGAGTTTTGAATGTTTCAAATATTTGTGGATATCCCTAGTTGCCATTGATACACTTTCCCTGCTCAGTACCGCTGCCCTGTAACTCACATGACACCTGGGCACTGACCAGTGGCAAGAAGAACAGCAGTTGCACATCTGGAGGGCCAGAGTGTAACTTCCCTTGGACTGAAAATGGTGACATCTGATGCTTTTCAGAAAATAATCATTTTAGGGCTTTTGTAGAAGATTATTATGTTAGAAACATTAATCATCAAGCAAAGAGTCCCCATCTCCCCATGAAAGAACTGTACCATTTTATTAAGAAATTAGTAAATCAAGGGTGGCCTAGAATTCTTGTACAGGGAGGTTTGATTTGACAGGTTGATTAACTTTTGGTGAAAATCCTTATGTGCCTTTGCAGTTTTGGAATGGAAAAGTAACAACTATGTTCCCAGCTAGAACCAGTTTAATTAAACTGAGAAATACTTAATCCTGTTTTCCAAAAAATAAGCACTTTCCTCCCTTTGTAAAAAACTTACAGCTTCATGGCAGGTCATATAGGATACAAATTCTAAAAATCTATATCCTCATTCCTCCTATATTGTTGTGGTTCCTGATAGTCACTATGTTATAGCAGATAAATAGATTTAGGAGAATGAGAAGCCGTTGCTTGATACATGTATAATTAAATGGTTTTCCATAACGTGGTTGAACTTTGTACAGTTTTGCATTGTTGACAGAAATTGTGATTCTCTCACTGTTTATCACTGTTGTATGATGGATGGCTCTATGAAGGAACCATTTCTTCATCACTTGTAACATTTTCTTCAATTTGCTCTTAAGATCCTCAAGCCACATGCTGTAAAACTGGAATTGCAGAGGAGTATAAATGCTAACCCAGTTTTTCCTGATAAGTGAGTAACATTCTTGACTGACAGAGAGGCTATTAACATGAAAAACCTGGTATTTCCTTTTCGATTCTCTTCCCCATGGGGTCCTCTCTGCTCACAGTCATATTGGTAGCCCCAACTAAGTGCTAGGTTGAAACTTATTCTTGAGCACAAGCTGTGTGGACAAAAATATTCTTATTTCATCAATCTCTCTCACGTGCGCATGCGGTATTTGGAATGTGGACAGTGCATTAGAGTAGGGATTGGTCTATATTTTCACCTGTGCTTTACTTTGCTACTTTCCTTGGTTCCATCTGGTGGAAACCTAAGCAAATAATAAACAGTAGAATTCAGCTTGGTCACAGCCTGCAACATTCACTATGTTTGTAATCTAAGCACGTATCAGAAGGAAGGCAATCAATGTGTCCCATTTACATGCATTTATAGGGAGGTCATGAAGCATCCATATCTGTGTCTAATTTCCAAATAGTAAGGGTTGAGGACTGAAACACTTAAGCACATTTGGATATATACACATAAGCCATTTTCTGAATTTATTTATTTAAATGCTACCCAAAGGAAGTGTGTTTATCAAATAAGCAAAGGAATAGGATGATCTTTGATTAAGGGGGATAACTTGAGGTTATGATATAGCAGGGGTGCCTGTGTCTCATCTCCATCTTTCTCTGGTACTCACGGGGGTGTATTACCATGGCAGAGTCTCTAACCTGTCAAAGCCAGAAAGCATTTGCCTTTTTAGCATTAGCTATTTCTTTCAAGTTGGGAGGGACTGTAGCTCAATAGTCGGGCAAACTGCTTGAAAGCAGAATATTGCTGGTTTAGTCTTCAGCCTCTACTCAGATGTAGACAATGGCAAGCCACTTCTGTATTTTTGCCAAGAAAACTGCATGAACGTGCCCCATGGAGATGCCCATGCAGTCAACCAGGAATCAGTCATAACTCATTGGTATTCAACAACAACAACAACAATTTCTTCCAAAGCTGGCAGGTCCAGGCGACTGGGAAGATCTGCAAGAAAAAGCAAAACATTCACTGGGGAAGCTACCGCTGTAGTTTTGAGCATAGAGCTACCATTGGCTGCAGTCACACCCCAACCAGATAGACCATCCCAGTGAAGTTGGGGAGGCAGGGTCAGGCTCTTCCCTGCTTGGCTACCCTCCACACTGTTGCTGACCAGGGCCCTCTCTGCACTTGGCCTTATTCTGGAGTATATCTTGGGATAGGGATCTGTTGTCCGCATGCTAATGCAGGCTACGGTAGGCCTCGCTTGGTGCCTGCCAAAGCCTGCATGATCATGCATACAGCAGGCCCTTATTATGGGATGCAATCCAGAATAAGGCTAAGTGCAGAAAGGCCCCATGTTGCTAGCCTTTCCTTGGATCCATTTCTGCTTGAAGCAAACTCAGCGCTGGGTTTTTCCAATTGCAAATGCAATTTCCAATTGCATTTCCAATTGCAATTTACAAATGCACATTGGCATTGGTCTCTGAAGACTGAAAATGGTCTCCATCCTTCTAAACTATAAGGTCTGACGGGGGCTATACAGCATTTTTAAATTGCTGCTGTTTGAAAAAAAAGGGGGGGCAGAAAGATAACCCAGTACCAGTGGCGGCTGGTGGGCTTCAGGGCTGGGTGTTCACAGCCCTAAGTCCCAGGGAGGCGGGGCTGCTGAGTTCGCTGGGTGGAGCCTAAGAGGTCGCTGGGCGGAGTCTAAGAGGTTGCTGGGCGGAGCCTAAGAGGTCACTGGGTGGAGCTTAAGAGGTCACTGGGTGGAGCCTAAGAGGTCGCTGGGCGGAGCCACAGGTCAGAAATTCTCAGAACCAGATAGGTGGGACCACAGCCAATCTGATGTGTTCCCTGGCTGAGTCTTAAAGTGCACTGAAGCTGGATTAAACCTCAGGCGTGACTGATTAAACCTCAGGCGTGACTGCCGCCAATGAGAAAAGACAATTACTGTTCACACTTGGCTAATTAGAAACAATGGGGTGTTCACACTTGGCTAATTAGAAACAATGGGGTGAAACTGCAGGGGAAAAGATTTAGTTTAGATGTTAGGAAAAAATTTCTAACAGTAAGAGTGATCAACCAGTGGAACAGGCTGCCACGGGAGGTGGTTGGTTCCCCTTCGTTGGAGGTCTTCAAGCAGAGACTGGACGGCCATCTGTCTGAGATGGTTTAGGAGATCCTGCCTTGAGCAGGGGGTTGGACTCGATGACCCAGGAGGTCCCCTCCAACTCTACCATTCTATGATTCTATGATTCTATGATTCTAATGTCTTCTCTGGCTGTGAAAGTGGATTAAAGCTGGATAAATCCTTCTTAGGTGGGACCTAAGAAGTGGACTAAAGCCAAGGTGGAAAGAAAATTGCTGGTCACTTGGGCTCAAGGAAGGTACTTTTCAACCCAGGTTATCCCCTTGTCAAAACATTATAGTGAAAATTGAAAACCATCCTTTTAGGCACATTTAATCAGGCAGATCAAAAATGTTTAGACTGCTTCATTTTCTCAAAGCACACAAGATGCATTTTTTTTTTCCATGTGCTGCAACTACCATGAAAAGAAACATCAGGTAGGAAGGCTGACTGGGGAGGAGAGAGGAATTAAGAAAGGGAAGGAAGGTGAGAAGAAGAAAAGTTGGCACTCAGCAAAGCAAGAAGAAACTCTTTAAGCCTCAGTCATATGGTTTCTGCCTTAAAACTGCCAGGGTTCAGACTGCCTCCAACAAGACCCAAGTCTCCTTAATGGGTACTCTAGTGCTAAGTGGAAAAACAGCCCTAGTCCCATTGATTTCCTAGGATTTAGTTTATTAAGACCTGCAAATACCTCCTTGATTACCTCTACCACCGCGATCCAGCTTCAGTCCACTTTCAGAGTGAGAGAATACTGTTTTGTTTCAGGGTTAAGTAACTCATAAAATTCACCTTTGGGAGGGATAGTATGGAAAGAAAATTACTGGTCACTTGGCTGATGTGTTCTCTCACTCTGAAGTGGTCTGAAGCTGGATTAAACCTTAAGTGTGAGTACATGTCATCTTTAATCACCCCGTTCTGATAAGAATATAAGAATAAATAAGAGATAAGAATTTAAGTGCATTAGAAAATTGGATGTTATGTCTTCTATTCTAACTACTCCTGTCCTTCAGAAGCACTTTACATGAGAAGGCAAAACAAAATCTGTTGTTCAGTTTATTTTATCTAGACTGACCCCCCCCCCAAAAAAAACACTCCTAGAGACCTCCATTATCACAGATCGTAGTAATCTTCCACACATTTTTTGACATCAGGTTTCAATTTCATAAAAGCACCCTTAAAACCTTCAGGAAGGTGGCAGTGGTTAAACTATTACTCTAATAAAAAAATGCTTCAATACTAGTTGCCAAAAATACATCAAACAGTGTGAAGCCCAACAGAAGCAACATCACACATTCTGAAATAGCAGGAGGACCACTTCTGTTGTAAGAACTTCAGAAGAGACTGTCACTGTCATGTTAGCTTTATCCGCTGAGGATGAGTTTGAAAGACAGGCCCCTGAGTTAAAGGACGATGCATAGATGAGACTGAATTTCAGGATGAAGGAGGGAGAGTTGGCTTTTCTACCCCACTTTTCTCACCCATTTAAGGGGACTCAAAGTGACTGACAAACCTTCTGTTCTTCTCTTCACACAAAATGCAGGGAGGTAGGTGGGCTCAGAGTCAGCTCAGAAGAGAGTGACTAGCCTATGACGCTGGCTTCAGGAAAGCAGGCAGGCAAGAGTGAGCTTTTCTACCCCACTTTTCTCACCCATTTAAGGGGACCCAAACCTGGCTTTGGGAAGGAAGAAGGAAGGAGTGGGCTTTTCTACCCTGCTTTTCTCACCAATTTAAGGGGACTCAAAGAGGCTGACAAAACTTCTGTTCGTCTCTCCACACAACATGCAGGGAAGTAGGTCAGCTCAGCTCAGAAGAGAGCTGTGACTAGCCTAGGAACAGTAATCCACGCTCCTATTTCACAAGCCTATCATGCCTTTTGTATTTCTCAGTTTAGCTGTGTTGGGGAATGTGGTGTTAAAAACTTATGAATGCACATGATTCAGTTTGCCCCTTCTCCTCTGAGTTAAAGATCTTACACGCCAGACAAAATTAGAATTGGTCCAACAACAAAGAAGACTTTTTTCACTCATTTAAGGGGACTCAAAGCATCTGACAAAGCTTCTGTTCATCTCCCCAACAGAACATCCTGTGAGATTAGTGGGGCTGTGAAAGCTGTGAAGGAAGGAAGGAAGGAAGGAAGGAAGGAGGGGGAGGGAAAGAACAGAGGGAAAGGGAAGGAGTGAAAGAGAGAAGGGAGGGAGGGAGAAAGGAAAGAAAGGAAAACCCTGTGGCTCAACCATAACCAACCGATGCCTCGTGAAAAAGGGAAGGAAAGTTAGAGGGGGGAGGGGAGGGAAGGGAGATGAAGAGAAAAGATAAAAAGCAAAGGAAAGGAGTAAGAAAAAAAGGAGGGATAGAGGAAGGAATGAAGGAAATAAAAGAAGAAAGAGGCAAGGGGAGGGGAAGGAGGATGAGAGAGAAAAGGAAGAGGAGAAGGGAGGGAGAAAGCGGTTTGAAAGAGAATCCACTCTGCTTCCACAGAGGCAACACAGCTGGGGGCGGGGGGGGGGAGGGAAGCCCCACCGGCCTTCAGATTACCGTGGGCCCGATTTCTCTCTCTCCCAGCCATCCCAGGTCTCTTCCCGCCCTGGACGGCTCGGAGGGAGCAAAATCGGGCCCACGGTGGCCTGTCCGAGCGCCCGGCAGCCTCGCTTCTCAGCAAAAGGCTTTTCTTCGCAGGTCTGGCCGGCAAAGAAAAACCTCTCACCGGGAAGCGACGGCGCTGGGGGCGGGGGGGGGGGGGAGGGAAGTCCCACTGGCCTTCAGACTACCGTGGGCCGATTTCTCTCTCTCCCAGCCATCCCAGGTCTCTTCCCGCCCTGGACGGCTCGGAGGGAGCAAAATCGGGCCCACGGTGGCCTGTGTGAGCACCCGGCAGCGTCGCTTCCCAGCAGGCAAGCCAGCCGGAAGCGAAGAATGAGCTGCTGCCGCCACCGCCGCCGCCCCGTGCTCTTGCGGCCTAGTCGGTTGGGACGGAGCCATGGAGGGGAGAGCAAAAGCAGGGAAATGGCGAAGACCACGCAGCGCGTTGTGGTGTGGCGGCGGCGGGCGGCAGCTCCCACAGGCAAGGCAGCCCGAAGGGGAAAAGTAAGCCGCGCCAACATAGCCTCCCTCCCTGCCCGAGGGGGTGGTGAACAAACCGTGCCTGCCTGGAGGAGGGCAGGCGGCGGCGGCAATGGGACCCGTGTGCTCAACAGGGGCACACGCTGGCCCGTGGCTGAAAGAAATAAAGTTCAATCATGGCTGGGCATTGTGCTAATGAATCAAAAAATGCCCAGTAGCCAGCCAGTCCTACCTCTATCTCCTCCCGCCGAAACCGAAAATGGCGCCGCTGAAATGCGCCAACTCTGAATTTGGAAGGAGGGGAGGGAGGAGAGAGGGGGCGTGTCTATTTACATTTCAGACCTCCTTATTGGCTAGGTGCGGCGCACCCAAATAGGCTATAAATCTCCCGGTTCTTCCAATGAAGAATCGGGATATTTTTTTGGATTTTTCCTATTGGCCAGAAAAATTGTCTTTCTGGCTATCTTTTCTTTAAAAAAATAATTTTCTTTCCCTAGCAATGGGTGAGCGGCGCACACTGCGCTACCATTGGCCAGCCTCCTCTGCCCAGTACCCTTCAGTAGCTAAATGTTGTGTCAGTGCTGTTCTTTTTTTGTGCACCTATAGAATAATGATAGGGTTAGAGTTGGGTTCGCTCAGGGCTATGATAAGATCTGGGGAAAAGAGGAAGTATTTGATATTTGGATTAAAAGTTGGGAGGATTATAAAATATATGGATAAGGGTATGGGATATTTAAGATACTACATGAAAATTGTAGTTGTGTGAAGTAATCAGCAAGAAAAGAATATTGAAATATGATTTGGTTTAAAAGTTTGTATAAAAAAATACTAATGAAAGATAGATAAAATAAAAAATTCAAAGTATTCAAGGCTTAATATTTGGGAGAGTTCAGTAAATTATTAGAAAAAGAATGGTACTATGGAACCAATTATTTCTTTTTTTAAAAAAAATTGCATTAGTTAATGCATTCTCTGTTACACACACCTTTCTTTTTTCCATATTTCCTGCAAAACAAAACAATGACGATGCAAATTCAGTACTTCTCACATCAAAAAGAATACATATGCAACATTGCCTAAGTAGCCTTTATGTTCTTAGTACAACTTTCTAGAGTTATTTTAATCACTATAGACTAAATTAGAAAAATAAGCTGAAAAAACACAGCTATGACAAGGTTAAGTATAGGTAAAAAGGGTGCAATATCAACCTGCCTGTGCCCTAAGATATGGGGGGAGGCCCTTCTCGTTGTTCCACCACCCTCTATAGTAAGACTGTTGGGCACTCGAGAGAGGGCCTTCTCAGTAATGGCCCCCAGGCTGTGGAATAGCCTCCCCCTCGAGGTGCATCAGGCCCCTTCACTGTATATGTTCAGGAGAGGGGTGAAGACGCACCTCTTTACTCTGGCCTTTGGCTAAATGTGGCACAGTTTTCCCCGACTGCACATATTATTGTTTTATACTGTTTTATATATATGGTTTCATTTTAAATATTTTTGTTTTTTAAATATGCTGTTACCTGCCCTGAGACCCTAGGGTATGGGGCGGGATATAAATGTAAATAAATAAATAAATAAAGACTGTGATCTTGGGTCACAGACCATTAAATTAGAGGATACTGAAAAATCAATTTAATAGTCATCACAGATGATTAAACAGACCATGGAAGTCAGGAAGCAGTGCTAGAACTGATACTAAAATTAACTTAAGATACCAAAATTATCTTTAAAATCTAAAGTGTTTTAACACAATGGACACATCTCCATGGTGCAGCCCAGGGACCTTTAATGGGTCAGTAGGAAAACCAGTCTTCACATCTACTCCCATCATCTGTGCAAAGGCAGAAATGCGGAAGGGAGCAATTGAAGCTTGTCACATGCATAGCTCTGTACATACGAATGTCTGAATTATTCATATGAATACATAAGAATATATTTGTATCGAATGTCTGGACATTCATATTTCGGTTATTCGGATTCATTTGGATTTTCAAATATTCGATTAGTTACAAATTGAGTTCAAAAATTGCAATGGTGCACACCCGTATTTAGCAGTGTTCCCACAAGCAGAATTTTTAAAGGGTTAAAGAATAAGTTTGACTGGTGAAGAGATTGGAGCCAGTCCAAGGAAAGGGGAACTCACATGGCTGATTCTGATACAAAGTTTGCATTTATTAAAGGTAACGGTTACATGGAAAATAACTATTATATGAAACAATGGCAGAGTTGGGTGAATTAGTCAAAGAGCAACAGTGACTTGAAGAGCTAGGCATCCAAAGTAAATAAACAATAACTTGTATCACATGAGAATTTCTATGTACCAACAGCAAGAAGAACACAAAGATTCCCAGTGTTTCTCAGATCAAGGAAAGGTAGGAAAATAGAATTGTGAGTTCAGTTGAGTATGTTGTGCATGGGGATTTTCCTAGCCACTCAGAGCTTGTTGCTAGAAGCAAACTAGCAGAGTTCTGTAGGTAGGAAGATAAGGTCTGGTTGGATCCAGTCTGGAAACTGGGGAGAGGTAGAACTGCAGGTCAGAGGCCCTTACTCTCTATTATTTGCTAGTTCAAATGTATACTGCTCTTCAATATTTCATATTAATCGTGCCCCCAAAATGAATTGGTGAAATTGCACCTAGACATAACTCTATTTTCTGTTAAAGAAGGAGCTGGTTCTAAATAATTTGAGTGGTAAAAGAACGAAGAAGGGGATTTATATGCTTCTCAGAGGCTTCTCTTGATCAAATATGATCTTCACAAGGAAATAAAAGTACTGTATTCCCAAAAGACAAGCACTCCCACACTTATATACAAACTATCAGGTACGTTGTAATGCTCATATAAAGAAGCTTGACAGCAGCTGGAAAACCCATGAAGTTTAGAGTTCAGTAATTTAATAGTAATTAGTCTTAATTTTAAATGATTCCTGGGACAAGACGCCACTGCAAGGCAGCGTAAAAGTCTTATTGCACTTGATCCTTGGTTAGCTTTGCCCCTGTGTCATGGTATGGTGGTTGTCATGGACCCACGATTCTTAATGGGCAGCAAGCCTCAGGAAGTGGAGAACCAACCTGAGCCTCATTGTTAGAGGTCTTGGCTGGCTTCCAGTAGCCTCAGGGTGGGCCGATTACAAAATCGGCCAGCAGATACAAAGTTAAGTCTGAGACTGGTGGTCTTTGTGTCTGGTGAGAGGCAGGAAAAGGCAATTACAAGATCTTTTTTAGAACCTTCATTCTGTCTTGCTGTCTGGAAGAAGCCAAAGTCTACTTTAAGCTGGTTTTCGGACATTAAACCCCTTCCTTGGACACATATGCCAGTAAATCATGAACCCATAATTGTTGCCTCTAGGATCCCATAGACTCCATGAAGACGTATCTTCTGCATTGCCTTTTCTTCCACGCCTTAGGCAAGCTAAACTCAGATATCAGGACTGTTCACACTTGGCCGCATTCTGTAATATATCTCACGATGGAGATCTGTTGTCCACATGATAATACAGACTCTGGCAGGCCTCATTTGGGGCCTGCTGTAGCCTGTACTAGCATGTGGGCAGCAGGCCCCTGTTCCAGGATACATTCCAGAATAAGCCAAGTGCAAACAGGCCCATGCTACCTCCGCCCAGCAAGATTTTAAGAAATATTTTGTAGTCTATGGGTTCCTCTTCTGATTGCTCCAATGTGACATGACATTACTAATGCATTTTCTTTATTTCTGTCAATTTAATTTCTGTTTGGCATCTTAGAAGAAAAGACAGAAGAATACCTGAGGCTCAAATGGTCAGGCAAGATACTAATTGTCTGGGCTTCTGTCTAAATAGCTGTTTTCTTTATTTCAGTTGACAGAATGAAAAGCAATTAACTCCCACCTTAATATCACCCTTTGAAACAATACTGTGAAGCACATTTTTATTTGTTTGGTTCTATATCTAGAGAGACGCCATAAATCACTAACTTGAAGGTCTGCTAGTTCTTGATTTTTCCCCATATGTTGCTACCAGCCGACACAAAGGAAAAGGAAAGAGATTTAACTGCTCCCCATCTGCTTTCCTTCAAGCCCCCTAGAATCTTTGGTAGATTCCACACAGCATGTCATGTGAATAGTACTTGTTGATTGGGCCAGGGACAGGAGGAAGCACCATGGAAGGTGACACTGGCTGCCTCCATTATGGTCACAGTAATTGCTCAGCTTTTGGGTCTATCAGATGAATGGGGGTTCACTGCGGCCCTTAGTAGGTGTCCTTAGACTCTTTCAAGTTGCATAGATGTCAAGTATAGTAATGCAGTGGGGTAACTGATGGAAGAGCAAAGCTATCAGTGGTTATCAACTTTAAGAATGGTGTGTCTACCTGGCAAGGTCAACTGCTGGAAGCCTCTGAGTCTTTGCTGTCATATCCTTATGTAACTAGTTAGCCTCCAGAAAAACGAGTTCCTGAAATAAATGGGCCACTGCCTTAACTTAAGGCAGTTCCTATACTCTTAAGACTGGCTACCCGGAGTGCAATGACTGTGGCCAAATATTCAAAATAATGCAACCTTTTGCATAGTCCTGCCAGATGTTTGTATCAGTATCCCCAATGGCTCAAGGACCGATGCTCTTTTCACAACAGAATTTGTCCCTAATCGTTCCATTGATGATTCCCAGTGGTGAAGGAGCTGGACTCTTATCTGGGAGTACCAGGTTTGATTCCGCTCTCCTTTATGAAGCCAGCTGGGTGTCCTTGGGCTAGTCACAGCTCTCTTCTGAGCTCTCACAGCCCCATCTACTTCACAGGGTGTTCTGTTGTGGGGAGAAGAACAGAAAGCTTTGTTAACTGCTTTGAGTCCCCTTAAATGGATGAGAAAAGCCAACTCTTCTTCTTCTTCTTTTGAATATGTATTTTCCCTAAACCTGTCATTTATTATTAGTAACTGTGAGTCTTATTCCCTTTCTATTGTCCTGTCCTCCATCCCCACCCCCAAAAAACCCCTATGTAAGATTTCTATTCTGGTAGTTGTGATTTTTGTTCTCATTAGGGCAAACAAGTTGGGACATCTTCTGGTGACCCTATCAACATATCCATGTCAGTTTCCTTGCGATATAGAATTGATTTCCTATTATTTTGTTCTGGTATCAAAATTGTGAACTTCTGCATTCCAGGCAGTTGCTCTACCACTGAGCTATGACCACTCCCAAAAATAGCTGGTAGGGTTGAATAATGTCAACATTACTGTATGTGCAGAAAGGTTAATGTAAGTGAAAGTTTTCTCACATCTTTGCAGAAGTATTCAGGTGCCCTTACCACCTCTTTTTTTGTAGCTAAATTATAACAATTAAGAACATAAGAGGATCCCTGCTGGATCAGGCTACAGCCCATCTAGTCCAGCATCCTGTCTCACACAGTGGTCCACCAACTGCTTCTGGCATTTGCAAGCAGAAGATGAAACAAAACCTGTTCTTCATTCCCCACAAATGGCCTGTGATGGCATCCTGCTCATCTCTCCAACCTGGAGATGGTACTGAGGCATCAGTTTTAGTAGCCATTGATACACCTGTCCTCCGTTAATTTAGTTGCCCTTTAACAATGAATCAAACAGTGTTCGATGAATCAGAATTTGGGTTCGGAGTTTAATTGAATAGTTATCGTGCCGATTTTAATACACAATATATTGTTGTGGTTTTATTGTTTTTTATTTTGATTCAGTGGCCTTTTGTGAAATTTTATGCACCTGTGGTCTTTTTGGGGCTTCTGTGACCATGATGGATTTAAGTGTGACAACTAAATATATTGCAGCTTATCATTTGGTGCATTATGATTTGGGCACACTTTGGAATGTAAAGTATAAATGGAGTATTGTTTTGCTGAAATCAGTTCAAAAACTGAGCTATGACAAAGTGATTTTCCCACTGAAATGTGTGAGATTTCAGAAGAAGAGTTTAAGGGACTCAAAATGACTGACAAAGTTTTATGTTCTTCTCCTCACATCAGACACCCTGTGCAGTGGATGGGGCTGTGAGAGCTCAGAAAGAGCTGTGACTAGCTCAAGGTCATCCACCTGACTTTGTGGAGGAAAGTGTAATCAAACTGGAAGGCTCCCGGATAAGAATCTGACTCTAACCACAAGACCAAACTGCAGTTTATTTAGCTTAGGAGCTAATCTGTGCTTTTTATTGAATGCATGAATGTTCAGAAACATTTACTTTATTATTCATTTTGCCCCTGCCCCTAGAAGCCTTTGTCCTCAGAATTGAATAAACTAGCACCTAGCTACTTGCTTTTCAAACAAATGTATTAACGATATGAAAAAAAAGGAAAATAATTCAAGTAGTTCCTAAGAAGTCTGTTGAAATTTCCTATAGGTGCTAGTCAATCACAGTCAGCAAATGTTATTTATTTCTATGTTTTGCGTACAAAAGTAAAAGGAATTTTCTTATCAACTGATATTCTGTGGAAGAAAATCAGTGACTTTTACACACAGCTTAAAACAGGAGATATTTCAGTTTTATTTTTTAGGACAGGTAAGGGTCAGATTGGCCAGGTTGGAGCAAAAAATACTGCTTCTTGGTGGATTACTAATATCAGTTGATTCTTATTTAGGATTTAGGATTCACCGCTCTGGCAGTCATAGGCAAAGCAAAAGTATACATTGCAGATGGCACAGCAGTAATTATATTCTTGCCTGAGAAATCTGAATATTCTCATCAATTCTAATTTTCCAAGCAATATTTCTTTTCCAAAACAAGCAATTCCCCCACCACCACCACCACCACCATTAGTCCATAAGATGGGAGGATTAGAAACAATGGGATGAAACTTCAAGGGAGTCAGTGCAGATTAGATATTAGGAAAAACGTCCTGACAGTGAGGGCAATCAGTCAATGGAATAGGTTGCCACTGGACGCGGTTAGCTTTCCTTCACTGGAGGTCTTCAAGCAGAGGTTGGACCTACATCTCTCTGGGATGGTTTAGGAAATCCTGCATTGACCAGGGGGTTGGACTCAATGACCCTAGAGGTCCCTTCCAACTCTATGATTCTATTATTCTAATATATTTCCATTTATTAAAATGGGATATTGTTTTTCAGATGCTGAAGTGATTTTTGCCTAGGATTTCCTTTAATGTACTATACTTCCAAGATCCAGCAATTACTGGAATGAGTTTGGTAATGTTACCGAAAGCATGTTATATCTCTGTCCTTCTGAGAACTCTTTTGACTTTGAAGACCTAGGAATCTTCCCTATGAATTCTAAAGTGAAGGATGTCAAATAACCTTCAGGGTACTCTTTCTACATTGAATAAGATGCGTACAGATATGTATGTAATGAGTATATATCCATACACATACGAATGTCCAAATAATTTGCACTAATGATGTGAAACATTCAAATTCGTTCGATTGTTAAAAAAAACAAATGTATAGACATTGAATTCAAATTCTAATGTATAAATTCAAACGAATTAGATCAAATTTTGAAATGTTTCGAATATTATTGCACATCCCTACTGTGTAGTTGCCTATGTAGCTACTATGTTGCGGGCCACCAGTTGCATAGCTCATTTATGTAGTTATTCAATGAAGAGAGAATGTAGCTGCTATGTAGTAGTTACTGGGTCAGAACCAGGTGGAAGCAGCTATGCAGACCACTACAGTGCTGCTATGCAGGTTGTGGACAGCTTCATAGAGCACTACATAGGGGACATGCAGGCCTACATAGGGTGTGTGTAGAGGGACAGGGCTGGAGCCAGCCCCCCCCCCCCACTGCAAATGGTGGTCTCTGGGCCCACCCCTTGACCCCATATCCTGGCATGCATACAGAGCTGCTCTCTGAAATCTGATCTTCATGGCACAAGAACAGATTGCAGACCTGTTTAAAGGGGTCTACAGCTAATCCGGATTAAGGAACCCAAAGATCCTTTTAAATCCCAAACTGTACAATGCTCACTGGGATGATGTGATCCCAAAGGGGTGCTAATGCATCCCTCAGTGTGGAAGGTACGTAGCAAATGCATACCCAATGCATACCAATCGGATTCTTAAAGGAGTCTTCAGGGCCCGTACAGAAACCCCCATATAGTATTATGGGGGGGGGGGATGCATTCTTATGGAATAAATGGGTGGAAAGGGGAAAAAAAGAGAAAACATTGATAATGTGGATTAAACAGGCGCTTTGTAAAGCATGCACACTGAGCTTGTTACATTAATCATTTCAATTGGTTGAATTTAATTGTTTATAAGTGTGACACAGTGCTGTTGCAAACTTTGGCAGAGTTATGAAATCTTCAGAAAAGTCTGTTATCACCGGCGATCAACAAGCCCCGAGTTCCTTTAGTTCCAGGTTAGGCTTTCTCAGTGAGGTACAAGAGATGCTCCTCTGAATTTGACCCCTTGTGGCACGATGTTGCAATACAACAGTACATGTGAGAACAGGTCTGACAGATTCAAGGAATAATATTGTGAAATACCCTTTCTGTCATTGCTAAGTAGACGTTTCCATGCCTGCCTTTGAAGATAAAATTGGGAATGAGTGACTGATGCAAGACCAAGTAGATATCAGAAGGTTGAGGACTTTCTTTAAGTGTTTAATTTAAACAGCCACACGAGGAATGGATTCAAACCACATTTGAAATTTTGACCAGACAAAGGCATAAGTGTACGCCCAAACTATGTGAAATCAATTTTTGAAGAAATAAGGCAGTGTCTTCATTGTTCTTTCCGGGCTTCTCAAGCCACTCTGTAGAGAATTTTTTAAATGTAACCAATCAACACACTAAGCAATAAGAATTTTGCATGCAGTGATCTGTCAGAAAAGGAATTTTGAATGAGTGACCTTTTCCTGTCAAGAGATTTACTGGCCAGTTGGGACCAACTGTTAGCTAATATCTTCTTTACTGGTATCCTCTATAATCATGTACAGAAGAGCTGCTAGGCAGCTATTAATAAGAACATAGCATTCAAGATACTGTGAGACCGCATTACTGGAGCAGCTTTGAGAAAGAGGCATGCTTCAATGAGAAATACTCTGTGATACAGGGTCACAGAGCCCAGAGTTGATGGTGTCCCTCTTTGACCTACAAAGTTTTTATAAGGTTGTCAGCCAATCAGGACCCAGAAGAAAAGTTTGCACAGGAAGTGCCTCGTGTCACTGCACCAGTCAGGTTTTCAGCCTTCCTCAGAACAGTGGCAAATACTCTCAGACACAAGGCTTTTCTACCCTGCTTTTCTCACCTATTTAAGGGCATTCAAAGCGGTTGACAAAGCTTTCTGTTCTTCTCCCCACAACAGACACCCTGTGAAGTAGGTGGGGCTGTGAGAGCTCAGAAGAGAGCTGTGACTAGACCAAGGTCACCCAGCTGGCTTCATGGGGGAGGGCGGAATCAAAACCAGTATTCCCAGATAAGAGTCTGGCTCCTTAAGACTGGAATTATTCAATCTTATTATAGGCCATTGACAGTGGAGACATTTGGGGGAAGAAAACTTTTATCACCTGATGAGAACATAATCAAACTGCATTGGAATAAGCCCATGGAAAGTATAGTTTAATTTGCTCTATTTTATTTTTTAAGAATGGTATTGAAAATATCCTTGCCAAACCCAGGCTTATCCTAAAACAATGGGCAATGTTAACAAACATTTATCAATACTTGATAAATGCAAATCTTTTGGGGTTTCAAATATGGTACCTTTGGTTCCCTGGGAAGCCTTTTGGGGTATCTAAATCCCCAGAAACAAAATGATTAATATAATTATTTTCGCTTCTCTATGGCTGTGTACAACATAACAAAATAGTGAACTCAGAGGCACCTCAGAGAGACAGTGTGGAGCCCTTGTGTTCCCAAGCTTTCTCTAATTGATATTTTCTACCCAGAATCGTTAGGAGAGGGGGAAGGGCAGACTGGTGTGTGAACCAATCCCATCTGTAAGCCATCTTCGAGTCCCCTCTTTTTTTTGCTGTGCTCAATCACATGCTGTGTCTGAATTAGTTCTTTGGTCCTTGGCTTCTCCACTGTTTTAACCATGCCTCTTTCCTCTTTTTAGCACACTTCTTTCTCAGCGATGCAGTGGCAGGGGATCCATTTTTGACCTAGTGTTTATGTCATGCAGTGACCATGTGACAATCATTTTTGTCATTAGCAGTCACCAGGCTTGCTCAGAATACTACATGGGCCTTTAAAAGGCCCACAGTGATACATTAATGGTACAATGGTTGTGTATATTAAATCTGAAACTGTGGCACCCTCCAGAAATCACTTACTTACTCCACAGTTTATCGGTTTACTGGTATAAAGCACATCTGGAATTATCTGACTTTTTTTGGCTAGTCATTAGATCCATTTGCTGTAGCAGTGGCGTGATGTTACAGGTGTGAGGTTTTCTTTCCATGTGGCCTAACTCTCCTGTTGTGCCAGACAGGTGACTAATAGTATCACGTGAACTATTTCTAGGTAGCAACTGCTGTGCTTGTTGTGACAGACAGAGCTGCAGTTACAGAATAAGACTGTAAGGGTGAATTCTTATTACAAGCTTAAAATGGTTTTGAAACGGTTTAGATTCTCGCAGTCCCCACGTCAGGTTGGCTTAACAAACTTTCCGCGATTTAAATTACCCCAAAGCGTTGTAAATGTTAACACTCATTTCATCAGGTCTCGCTCCGTTTCGTGCCTTTGAAACGTTTTACATTTCTTACTGTGGGAACTGTACCGTTTTAGTGGGATGAGAATGTATGTTTAGGGTTTCCCTCCCCCAATAGCTTGTTTCCAAAGATAGTGATTTCACTGTAAAAATCCACCCCTTACAGCAGCCGCTACACTGTAGCAATCTACCCACTTCACACCTGATAACAATGTTGCAGTTTTGGCAATTCTGAAAGTTCTGACCTTTAGAAAGGGAAAATAAAGGAAAGCAGCTGCAGGTTCAGGGAGATGTGTGAATGTTTCTAAGGCGGTGGTGGTGAGCGGGCGAAGGGGGCTTGAGTTGCCGCTCATGCTGTGTGCCCTGGGCAATGGGGAGAGGAGGGGAAAGAATCGCTGGCTGCCCGGTGCCGTTTTTATCCACCCAGGCAAGCGGCAGCCACCCAGCCACTTAACTAGGCTCCGTGAAGGGGTCCCTTATGGGTGGCGCATCCACGCCAGGAGGAAGAGGGCAGGGCAGCCCCAAAAAGGGACTTTTAGAAAGTAGCCACTTGAGTCCCCCCTTGAGTCACGTACGCCATGTACGATCCTCAGAATCCAGATCAAATGCGATTAAGTTGGTTTGCATCCGGTTCTATTATTTCAGTTTAGGAAATCTGTATTAAGCCTGTAATGGGAATGCGGCCTAAGAACCTTTTCATGTGAGCCACTTTAGTCTAGGGGTTAGGGAGCCAGACTCTTATTAGGGAATACTGGGTTTGATTTTGCAGTCCTCCACAAAGCCAACTGGGTGACCTTGAGCTAGTCACAGCTCTCTTCTGAGCTCTCACAGCCCCATCCACCTCACAGGGTGTCACAGGGAGAAGAATATAAAGCTTTGTCAGCTGCTTTGAGAACCCTTAAATGGGTGAGAAAAGCAGGGTAGAAAAGCCAACTCTTCTTCTTCTTCTTCTTCTTCTTCTTCTTCTTCTTCTTCTTCTTCTGCTTCTGCTTCTGCTTCTGCTTCTGCTTCTGCTTCTGCTTCTGCTTCTGGTTCTGCAATTTCCACACAGATTCAGGAAGGGGTCCAGAGGCCTCCATGTCAGTGGTGTACCTTGTTGTGTCTGGATCTCTGTAGGCCACAAACTTTCATTCCTGGCCTTTGGAGCTGACTCTGAAGTTTGTATGAACTTTGGGGCTGGCATGGGAGATGTACCAGAACAACTGTCCCAGAGTGGAGAGTCTTGTTCCAGTTCAAGGAACGGTCTGTCTGCACTTGAGATGGAATTCCTTCAACCAAGATGTGTGCAGGATATCGTTTCCTCAACAGCATATTTTGTATTATGTACTTCATTTCAATCATATTTTAATTGCTATGAATTTTGTGTTTTTACTGTAACCCACCCTGAGACCCTTTAGTGAGGGGTGGATTATAAATGCAAAAAAACACGTACAGTAAATATCTGACACTTGCATTAGTGTGAGAAGAAGATCCCTGTTCCCCCAACAATTCGTTTTGAAACTGCTACTATCTGTGAGATATATTAATCTGTTCAAGTAATTAGCATACTTTTATTAATGTCATTCTAACTTTAGGGTGGCAGTAGTAATAGTGGAACAAACTATCCCTTCAGGACTTAACAATCTGCGGGAATGCACTGAAGTTATTCAAACTCTGGCTGGATTCAGGCAAAACAAAAGAAGGATCTCAAAATACTTTAGGTACAGTAGTATGTGGCCCTCCTGTTCTCACCCCATATCTAATCAACCTTTCCTAGCCTAGAACATTCAATACGAGGTGAAGGGTAGACTACCGTATCAATAGTCCCATCTGTTAATAATCTCTAAGCTGCCTCAGAAGTGTTCGTTTTTTTTAAAACTGCAATTGACTATAAGCCACTGTAAAATAAAAAATAAAAAAAAATTGACAGCTGGGGTTATTTTCACCAGGCACACAGAAATGGAGCCTACTGGCAAGACAGGCCAGTCCTGCTGCCTGTCTGGTAGATGGCTAGAACAGTATACTGTGGGGAACATTCAGGAGACTGCTTTAAAGCAATCCACCAATGAGCCAGCCTCCAGCACGCTGCAGACTTGGGCCCTGGTCACACCTATATGAGACAGGATGTCCTATTCATAATTCAAACTGAGGTCCAGTTCTGTTCACACCTAGATCATTATGGATTGTCCTCAGGCTGTCTTTGCTTTGGGCTGCATCAGTCACATGTTTTTCCATGATTGACCTGAGCCTCTTCCATGGAACTCTTGGCTCTCCGCCCTTTTTGCTACGTCAAATCTATCTCCTTGGTTTTTGGATGCCATTCTGTCACTCAGGAGAGGCAAGGGTGTGTGTTTGTGGTTCTTTTTAAAGCCTGCTCCCCCACCTCCATACCCCCTTCTTTTTTAAGGTGCTTTTTCTTCTCCATGCAATTAATGTGAAAAATAATAATAATAAATTTGCAAAAAACACTAGATAGAGGAATCATACACATAAATTGAGGAGAGAGGGGGAGGTGCCTCTTGAACTCCACACATGCTGATTGGCCAAAGGAAGGATTGGACCCCACACACCACAGCATGGTTCATCCTCCTTTGGAAACCCCCCACACACACACACACACACTGAGGAAGCAAAGAGGGCCTGGCATGCCAGGATAGGCTGAGTCCTCTGGAAAAGAGGACTCCGGTTAAAACAATGTGACAGGGAATAAAAATCATGCGAGTAACTTGACCAGAAGATGACCTGAAGTCATCTTAACTAAAGGTGTGACCAGGGCCAGGGTGTTCCCTGGTGGCAGCTGCATGGTCTTATAAAGGATGATGCAGAAACTGCTTCTCACTCTAATCTTCTACCCAATGCTTCTTTTCCCACCCTGAGGCCAGGGAACAGGGTACCTTGATGAGAGGGGGGAATCTCCCAGCCTCTGGCATCTTGTTGCCTCAATTCAGATTGAAGCAGCCGTTTAAATCCCCTCCTGGGAATAGTGAACCACTCCTGGATCAGCTCCCCTTCCAGCCAAGTCTGAAGAGTCTCTGTGTAAATGTGGCCTGGCACCGGATCGTTAGCCTGGCGTTCTGAGCTTACCTAGTGATTAAAAAAAAAAAAAACTTTCCTACTTGTAACATTTCAAGTTTTGTCTCTGGTTCTTTCTCTCCAGGAAGGTAGGACACACTTGTCCAAAGACGCAAAGATTTGCTTCTCTGCCTGCTTTAACTTTGAGTCAGGGTTCGCTTGTGATGTTTCATTTTATTTCCTCACTGTTAACCATGCATGCCTGTATGTGTCAATGGTGTTTTGCATTATTAAAAGTGTGTGTGTGTGTTGATGGTTCTTTCAGTTCATCTCCAGTTATTAGCATAAATGTGTGCTCTCATGTGTGTCCATTCTGATGCGTCTGTTACTATCTTGTCAGCTCAGTCAGTATGGTAGTTAGTGGTGCCAGTTTCTGCTCTTATATTTTGTAATTGTTAACTTGAATGGAATGCAAAAAGTCTGGTTTGAGGCTAGTAGAAATTTAACTTTCGGGGGTTGGTGAACGTTGGGAGGAAAGAGGGATAGACTTCCTTGTGTGAATGTGTGTTCTCATTCATTCTCCAAGTGAGAGTCTTGAGGTTTTAATCTCACTGTCACCCCCTGTACCTTCCTCCAGTGTGAATTTATATGTATTGCCTGGTATTTTTTTTGGGGGGGGGGAGTAGCTGTCATCGAGAGGTCTTGGTCACATATGAAAGATTTATTTTGAAACCGAATACTGTTCTTTACTACTTGTTCCTTGTCAGTTTTTTCCAGTTAAACACGCCTAGGCTTGTGTACAGATTGGAAGTTAACAATAAGGGAAAAGGTTGCTATGATTAATGCCCCAAGATTATATGTGAATAGGTTGACTGATCCAGTGAACTGTCCATCGGTTTTCTTCCTAATACTGATCAAGTTGGATGGGGGGAACAGCAGGGATTAAATCTCAAACCTGGAGCCATTCCTTCGTTTGTGTCAACCTGTGTGCTAAATCTAGGTGCTTCGTCACCATTATACTCTGTTCCCAACAGTGTTTGCATGGAGGGTGGGACAGAAGGTTGTTTAGTATCTTGTAAAACATTTACCAAAAGCAGTCAGCCATAGATCTGAAGGGCATTCCATTGCCAAGCTGCCTGTGGGAGGGGAAAGAGAGGGAGAGAGAAGGTGCGTGAAAAAGGGTGAACACCAAGTACTTGCCAGGTACAGTTTCATATTTTTCATTTTCTTGTTATCAGGTGGCGTTAGGATGAAGGGAACGGTCTGTTTCTCCGTAAATGGAAGTGAAGTCGATCCACTGAGTTTCCATTAAATAAGAAAAGGAGAGTAATTTGATTTCAGAATGTGACTTAAAGAAGTAAATATTAAACATCTGTTTGCAGATAGCTTTTGGGGATTTTTTTGTTTTAACTTTAAAAGGTGCATGGGAGCATATTTGGTTTTAGTGCTACTCAGAACCAACCAGGGCCCCACGAGCGTAAGAGCTGCAACTTTCAAAGTGTGAGCTTTGGCCACTTACAGTATGTGTATGGTAAATGAACTGTTTTCTTTTCAGCATTCTGCTAAGCATTAATTTTGTTTTGGAAGCAGGAACATTGAATGCAAGCATAATTTGCTCGCTACCGTGTGTTAGTTTAGTCCCTATCACAAGTCCAGAGAGAACTAAAACTTCTCTGAAGGTTTAAAATGGAGACGGTTTCATATCAGGAAACTAAACAATGCACAATTCATGGATGCTGAAATCTATTAATATTTTAGTCTGAATATTTTAGGGGTCATTCCTTATGGTTAGTGCAAAGCTGGAGACCATTTTATTATGCAGCCCATAATAGTTTATTTTCTTTGCATTGCTGTTCCATGGTATAAAGGTCTACATTTTTTGTTACCCAGAAATTCTGGATCTTTTCAAAGCAGCTGATCCATTTGAACAGTATTCAGTACTTGGTAAATCCATTTTACTATCAAAATGTAACAAGCCTTACCCTACAATAATATGAATATCCACCATATAGACTTTGTACATAATTACAATCCTTTTTTAAGGTAATGGATATCTTTGTGTTCTGAGATACCAGTGTCTTCCTAATTAACTGTATCTGAAGATTAGCATGACTCCAGTCAAAAATGCTACTTTTAAACTGAAGGTTTACCAGAAAAAAGGAGCAAATTTCAACATTTACATACAGTAGAAATTTGTGAAGTTGCTTATAGTATTTTGGCTATCTTCATTCAAAATGGCGTTTAATCTCATTTCTGGTTCACTCACTTCTATTGAAACAGTCGGCAATGGGTGTAATTTGTTGTTATTAAATAATGAAATATCAATGATGAATGGTCATTTTACTTTATGGGAGTAAGGTGGGGGTATAAAGTGATATGAAGATGAAAAATGTGGGTGAAAAAGGTATGGTCTACTACTTACTAAAACAGCACCAGACATTCAGTATCTTGATACCTGGATACAGGACATTTCTCTTGAGCTATAAAAAAACTCAATTCAAAAATGAAAGAGGACCAGCGATAGTGCTGCGTAGTCCTACCAGCTGACCTGTGATTTCTTTTTTAAACTGAAAATTATTAGCAAAAGCAGCGTTCCTGTAGATGTTTACTAGAAGGTAAATACCAATCACTTTAATAAGCATTATTCTTGGGTTTGTAGTACTAGATTGAAACGTACATGCATGTAAAGGAAGAATCCTGATTTCCTCTGAGTTGCTCTTCGTCTTTCTCTTTTGTTCGAATCACAAAGTGCTTGTTCTGTATGAAACAGGAAAAAAAGAAATATAATAGAGGAAACACCCATTTTAAAAAATCATCTAGGTCTTCTGCCATGAAGTTAGTGGTGACCATGTTGGAACATCTATCTATCTATCTATCTATCTATCTATCTATCTATCTATCTATCTATCTATCTATCTATCTATCTATCTATCTATCTATCTATCTATCTATCCATCTATCCATCTATCCATCTATCTATCATCTGAAGGTCTGAGGGAAGCAATAGGCTTAGAAGGACCTGGGTTCAAATCAGTTAAGCACCAAATTGAATGGGTTTACCTTGGGCCAGTCATTTCTCACCTTGTGTATGAAGTATTTTTAGACAAAACAAGACTTTATGAAGTCTTGTTAGACAAAAATGTGAAATGTGTTGAGCACCCTAGAGAAAGACCAGGAAATGTAACAAAACATTAATATGGCAAAAGTGTATCTTCCAGTTTAGGTATTCATAGAGAAAAATGTTATTTGTCCAAACTTCCAGCTTTAGACTTTGAAATCTTTTAACTGATCATCTGGGTACCGTCTTTAAAATACTTGTTTGTTTGTTTTTTTATTGGTTTAGTTTCAAAGAATGACAGTTCAAAATGAAGTTAAGAATGCTGACATTTCAGCTGCAGTTTCTTTCCTTTCAGGCTGGCTATTTTGAAATAGAACAGGAAAATATGGTGTAATTGTCCAATGCTGCTGTATAGAAAATGTTTGTATTTTTGCTTTGCCAGACCAAACAGCTACAGATAGGAGTGATGTGAATTTTACTCCATGTTAATGGTCATCTCTATCCTTATTTACTAAGTTCCAGTCAGTTACACCTGTGCAAATATACTAAATGTACAGGGGTTAGTGCATGAATATCAAAATGAAAATGAACAGCAGAAACTTCTGCAGGAATGAGTAAGCTGAAGTGGCAAAAATGTTGACCACGGTGTATTTGCAGAGCTCAGGTTTTTCTGCGATGGAAGGGCACAGTAGATGTCTTACTCTATTTTAATGCAGTTAATAATATGCGCAGGCAATTTAGAACACCCTGGGATGAAGTTCTTGCTTCTAGGTTAATAAGAGTAATTAAGGAGGGCTAGAAAGAACTTTTAACTGAAGGCTTGAAAGAAATGGTAGAAAAGAGTACTTGGGTTGTCTTCATCTTGGAAACAGCAGACATTAGAAAGTTCAGAAATGAAATAGTTCAGCAGTATGTGGTTAGAAGAAGAAGAAGAAGAGATGGCTTTTCTACTCCGCTTTTCTCACCCATTGATGGGGACTCAAAGCAGCTGACAAAGCTTTTCTATTCTCCCCACAACAGACACCCTGTGAGGTAAGTGGGGCTGTGAGAGCTCAGAAAAGAGCTGTGACTAACCCAAGGCCACCCAGATGGCTTCGTGGAGGAGGATGGAATGAAACCTGGTATTCCCAGATAAGAGTCCAGCTCCTTAACCTTAAAACTTTACTTGTTAGTAGCATGGTGGATTATTTTGATGCCAGGATTCTTCAGAAAAGAGTGTGTGAAGTGGTCTACTTCTCACTGAGAAACTCAAAATTCCTTTGTGAAGCAAATCCTCTTCTCCCATTGCCTCCTATCTGTGTCCTTTTGAGAGATTTTCCATTTTTAAAGCTTTTTATTTTCTTTCTTTCTCTCTTTCTTTTTTGCAAATCAGTGACTGTATTAATATATTTGCTGAAAATAAAATGTCTGACTTCTGGGAAGCAGGTTCATATTGTTGGTCAAAAATGCTTTTTGCCACAGCTATCGTCTGCTTGACATAAAGGAAACAAACAAGACAAAATCCTCCTTTATATATATAATAGAAAAAGATTGGATTAGTATTTTATTACACTAGTATTTTTAGAAAAATCTGAAGCAATATTTAAAAATACTAGAAAAAAAATAAAAATGTGATTTAAGCTACAATACTGTCACAATATGCCTGTAGCAATATTGGCACATTTCAGTTAGTACAAAGTGGCATTAGTAGTAAAAATAAACACTTCTTGTTAATCATTCCACTGAAATGCCAACGAACTGCAACATTCAAGACAGCCTTAAATCATGGTCGAAAAACTGATCTTACACATGCTACACCTTGGTCTGGCCGATGGTCTGCAGTGATAGGAAATGCACACTTAGGAACTTCTGAATGGTCATTAATGCATTGTCCTTGTCTCCTTTTTATAGTAAAATGAAACAGATTTTAATCTGCCTCCCTTAAAAATATTATTTCAAACTCTCAAAATCACTTTTTTATAGCCAGAAGCAATTAATGTGCTTTAGAGCTAGAGGAGTGCTGAGCAGTTCCCATTGAAGGCAGAGAGCATGATGCTACAGAGGGAGATGCCACATACACTACCTGTGTAATCTATAGGTATGGCTGTTTGAATCTAGGAAGTTCCCCCTGGTTTGAATCCTAGCTCTGCTATTGATTTACCTTGGACAATTCATTGTCTCTTAGCTTAAGGCTGTGGTCACACCTTCACTTTAATTCTTCTTCAGTTTATGTTCAGACCCCACCATTCACACCTTTTTAGTTCAATCTATTTTATTTGTGGACTTTCCTCCCTTCAATCATACCTTCCTGATTCCTGATTTTTTACAGGTCTCATACTTTTATAGAGTATTAATCCATTTTCATTTTTTGGTGTGATTGGGGGAAGGGTGATGAACCGTATTATAGTGGGTGGATACTGCATGGATTTGCCTTCCCTTTCGCCCAGTGTGCGACTACACATTGTCAAGTCACAGAAGTTTGATCTCATCAGAGTGTGGGGAATATTGTGACTATGGAGAGAGGGTGAAGATCTAAAAAAGTCTCATAAAGGAGTCTCAAGGTGGGAACAGAAAGGTATGAACATAGCGACCCAAACTGAGGACAGATGCTCGGGTATTGGGAATAGTAAGAGTTAGTGCATTTTGAGTCTGGCTTCTTAATAAGATGGACTATTTCAGCAAGGTGCAACCACAGCCAGACTTACCTAACACAGCGTAACATACCAGAGGCCTTTTCGCACTACAGCCAGATGGCTGTAGTGCAGTAAGGCTAGGACACATTGGGATGGATTCCCCGTTAACACCTAGACAGGCAAGGAATGTGTAGGAACGCATTCCTACCTGCCTACGTGCGAAAGGGGAACTCATCCCCGTGTGTCCTAGCCCGAAAAAACTGGCATAGGTCGGGACGCCCCTCCCAGGCCTGTCCCAATTGGAACCGGGGAAGGAATGCAGGTACTGGGGAAGGAACGTGGCCGGGCTGCCCAATGGGGGCAGCCAGTGGTGGGGCCTGCAGCTGTCAGGGAGGGAGCGTGTGAATGCACTCCCTCCCTAACAGCTGCGGGACAGCCAGGGATGGCTGCGAATGCCCTGGGCTGGGTGTAGACCACAATCTTGTGCTCTACACCCGGAACGCGATTGGGCACCCTGGGACGGGCTCCATCCCAGGGTATCCTACACGCGCTCCTCAGGCCCTCATGCGAAAAGGCCTCAGGTGTGCTGTCAGAAACAAGTAGAGGAGAGGAAAACAGGTCTAGTTATCTTTGACCCTCTCCTTTTCTCTCTCTTCCCCTCTCCTCTTCATTTTCTGTTTTCTGAGTGAGAGATATGTTTATTATCTCTTCTCAAGATTTCAGAGGGACTCTATCTACCCCATTATCTTCTGAAGAATCAGAGCCAAAAGAAGGGAGAGAAAAGCCAAATATAAATTAAATACAACTGCTAACATCAAAGCAGAAATTAGCCAAGTTGCCACAGATTTGTGAGCCAAAATTGTTTCTATACCTCAAAGGAAAATTAACTGTATTTAATGAATGAAATCATAGGGTATGAACCATACAGTATTTAAATTTAAGAAGCAAATGTTTAAAAGTTAACTATGTAAGTTTGTGTTATCTGATTCATGACATTCGTCTAATGTGACGGTTTCTGGGTACAGGCTGCAAACTGTTTGGCTTTCTGGCTTTGCAGGCTTCTAGCTGGCTGCAATAGCCAGCCTTGTTGCAAACAGCTTGTTGCAAGACCAGGGCAGAGGCTGCAAAAATGGCGGGAAATCCCATGCGGGCCCTGCTGCAATGATTGGTTGAAACTGCTTTTTGGAGGGAAAAGCTGTCCGGGGATCTTAGAGCTGGAGGGGCTAGAGGAGGAGTTCCCACCAATCAGGAGTTTCCAGCAGCATTTTATTTCAGCAGTTTTCCCCATTAGGTTACAGCCAATCAGGGTCAGGGATATGGGTATAAATGAACACAGAAGACAGCAGACTGGGTCTTCATGCTGGTACAAGAGCTGAAAGGAGAAGAGAGCTGAATCCTGAGGGAGCTGGAACCAGTAGCTGACCAGTGGTCTTTTGGCTGGAAGATCTTGAAGGAAGACTTCAATAGCAACTGACCAGGCTGGATGATCGGACAAGCAAGGACGGACTGGGCCTTGTGATCATCTGGAGCCACGTTCTGGTACACTGGCTTGGCTTGAGCTGTGGCAGAGCAAGCCAGAGGGGGAGGAATGTGGAGAGGTTTGTCTTTTAAAAGGGGAACTATTTTCCTTTAGAGAAAGGGGTAGCTCCTAGCCTTAAGAGACTTAAGAAACCTGAGTTAAACCAACAAATACCTGAACCTTATTTTCTTTCTAGTATTGCTTAAGAACATAAGAACATAAGAGAAGCCTTGCTGGATCAGGCCACAGCCCATCTAGTCCAGCATCCTGTCGCACACAGTGGCCCACCAAATGCTCATGGGCATCTCAAGCAGAGACAAGGACAAACCTTCTCCTGCTCTCGAGTCCCAGCAGATGGCCCTAGAAGCGCCCCATTTCCTCCCCCCCCTCAGCCTGAAAGATGCACCTAGGCATTCGTTCTAGTAGCCATTGATACATCTGTCATCCATAAATTTGTCTAACCCTACCTTAAAGCCATCGAGACTGGTAGCTGTCACCACCTCTTCTGGCAGCACATTCCATAGGCCGATGACCCTCTGTGTGAAGAAATACTTCCCCCTGTCAGACATTACGCTCCTACCCATCAGCTTCATAGAGTGCCCCCTGGTTCTAGTGTTGTGCGATAGAGAAAAGAAATTTTCTCTATCCACCTTTTCTATGCCGTGCATAATTTTATATACTTCAATCAGGTCCCCTCTCAAACGCCGTCTCTCCAGACTGAAGAGGCCTAGACGTTGCAGCCTGGTTTCGTAAGGGAGGTGTTCCAGACCCTTAATCATTCTGGTTGCCCTTCTCTGCACCTTCTCTAGTTCCACAATATCCTTTTTGAGGTGTGGTGACCAGAATTGTACACAGTATTCCAAATGTGGCCTCACTATAGATTTATAAAGGGGCAAAATGACACTTGCTGACTTATTTTCTATTCCCTTCCTAATTATTCCCAGCATTGAATTTGCTTTTTTTGCTGCTGCCGCACACTGGGTTGACACCTTCATTGAACTGTCCACCAAAACCCCGAGATCCCTTTCCTGGCGTGTTGCAGAAAGCTCAGACCCCATGCTTGTGTATAATAAAAAACTTGTTTTAGTTTACTGTTGAAACGCTTGCTACCAGTGTTTTGTGTCCACACTGTAGTATTCACTCGGCCATTGCACGAACTCAGCATCCTAACAGGGCCAAGCTACTCCTCAGAGAGGGCAGACACTTACAGGATCGCTGGGCATCGTGACATCTAATTTTTAAGGATATTTTAAACTTTCCTCCCCTTGCTCATTGCACTGCATTGTTATAATTCAGAGAGGTTTTGCCACATCTGAGAAAGCAAAGCTGATAACATACACCTCACAGGATTGTTGGGAAGATAAAATGGACAGGAGAATCTGATTAGAGTTCTTTGAAAAAAAGGCAGGATAAGAATGCCATAAATAAACATCAATCATTAGGAAAAGAAAAATTGTACCTTGCTAAACAGTTCTGTGCTTTAGTCATATAACTGCATTTTGCTGTGTGTCTGTGACAGAAAGAATGTATGCAGATTTCAGCAATCGTGTGGCAAAATTCAATTAAATAATATTGCAGCTTTAGAAGGAACAATTTACAGTGTCCTTGCTGCATAGTTCCAGCCTGATTATGTATTTTGGGATAACTATATAGTTAGATACTTTTACAAACAAAAGCTGAGGTTGTTTCAGAAGCATTTAAAAGTGAATATTGCCTTTCTGCTGAAATCTGCATACATTCTTTCTGTCACAGACATGTATATATGTGTAAATATATATGAGGGGGCATGACGCATCTCCAGGGGGAGGCTATTCCATAGTCCGGGGGCCATCACAGAAAAGGCTCTCTTCCGGGTGCCCACCAACCTCACTGTTGAAGGTGGTGGGACAACCAGGAGGGCCTCACCGCTTGATCTTAAGGCACGGGCAGGTTGATATGGGAGAAGGCGTTCCTTTAGATATTTGGGGCCCAAGTCATTTAGGGCCTTATATGTCAGTGTCAAAACCTTGAATTGGGCTTGGTAGCGAATTGGCAGCCAGTGCAATTCTTTTAAGACCGGTGTGATGTGTATCTGGCTAGATGTTCCCGGTCAGCATTCTAGCCGCTGTATTTTGCACTAGCTGCAACTTCCGAACCATCTTCAAGGGCAGCCCGATGTAGAGTGCATTACAGTAGTCCAATCTAGAGGTTACCAGAGCATGGATAACTGTGGAATTGGAAGAATTCAACCCCACTCCTTCGCAGAAGTCAGCAAAAAGAGGGAGGAGTCAGGTGAGTGGAAACTGCGAGTGGGAGCAAAAGCAACACTCACATGTAAGGATGTGCACAAATGGTTTTTTGGCATTAAATTCAAAACAAATTTGAATGTTGAAAAATCCATATTCATACAAATAGATGGCATTTGAATATGGTAAAATTCTATTTGATATGAATCTATTCGTAAGTATTCGTACGAACATTCAATATGTATCTGATACAAACAGGCACATATCTGATATAAATAAATACGTATCCGATATGTTTCCCCAGTTTAATGAATGCCCAAACTATTTGTACGAATGTCCAGAAGCATCTGTATTCGTCTGAATGTTTAACATTCGATTGAAGTTCGAGTATCCGAATTCAGCTAAATTCGGCCGAATTTTGAATGTTACGAATATTCATGACATCCCTACTCACTTGTCCTCACCATAGCATTCTCAGCAGCTGAACTCTCTTCCCCAGATGCCCTTGTGACTGGGAAGGATGGGAGCACTATGGGCCATGCAATGGTGTCGTATTATTGACATCAACTTTATAAAAAGATCAGGCTGCAATTTCAACCCAAAAAGCAAATGAGAGTTTTCGCTAGCAGGTGATAATGCTGATGACACATTGCAAAGTCATAGTGCTCTGTAAGTCTCCTGCTTTTCAGTAAAAAACAGTAATAGTGAAATTACATTACGTGATAAAAAAATAAAGCACCATGATCCTATCGCTTCAACTATAAATGGTTTTTAACAATTTGGTACAGTAGTACAGATATCCACTGCCCAGACAGAACTAACACATGTTTTTTTCCTGTTCCTTAGTAAGAAGGGTTTCCTGGTACTATATATGAATGCAAAGCTTGGAAGAAATTAGTCAAACATGAGAATGGATGGAAAACAGCATGCATTGCTTTGTGAATGGATCACTTACTCCTAAGAATATTGTTGTACAGCCAGGGCTATTTTGATTAACTGGAAATTTGCTTTCTCAGCATCAAATCCTGGAATAAGATGACTGTCAGGCTCTGAACATGCAGTGAATCTTGAACCAATTGCCTTGGAAATCTAATATATATATATATATATCTTATGCATTAGCACCAGATTATGCCCAAAAGGCAGTAGCTATAGATCAGACCAGACCAGATTACTGTAGACTCTTTAGCGATGTCCAAGAATGAAAATCATATGTTTGGTTCAAAATTAAACCAAACATCAATTGTTCAGTTTTGTTTGTTTTTGACTTCAGAGTTGTTCGAGAACAAAAAATACAAATTTTTCCATTGCAAAAAACACGTTTCAAGGGGAAAAGCACAAGAACATAAACTGTTTGATTGTTTTGTGTCTGCAAGTGGGGACTATTTAACTTCCAGATATTCAAACAATTGCCTATCCTGTTTAATGAGGACAGCTTCAAATACAGGCTGTTTTCTTTTGGCATTATCAAACTCTGAAAACTCACTTTGGGTTTAGACAATGTGGAAAGAAGATGACTTGTTACTTTGCTGTTGTGTTCTCTTACCCTGAAGGTGGACTGAATCTGGATTAAAATTTAGGTGTGACCACAGCCCTGGACTCATTGCGGTCCCCAAAAAACTACCTTTAGCTTTATTAAGAAACAATACGAGCACGTTGCCTGCATGTTCTCTTCCACTGGTGATAAGTAAGAGACAATACACTTTTTCATAGGAAAAGCTACATTGTATCTGAATGCAGCAGAAATAGACATGCAGAAGGTTAAGTGATTTCAGCTGGACCACAAGTGAGCTTTTAAAAAGGGATACCCAGGGCCAAAATAATAAGAAAAGACAACAGAATACTGAAAAAGTTGGTAAATCAATAAGACAACAGATATGAGGCAGCCTATTTAGGTATGGATACATATTTGATGGATTAATCTGCAGAAACTTAGAGAAATAGGGTAAGAAAGGGTGTTGGAAGTCAAGCTGGCATTTGGTAAAAGCTGGGCTATAGGATTAGATACAGGAAGAGATACGGTGTACGTGTGACTTTGGGTCAAATAATTGGGTGTAGGAGTATACAGCTAACTTTTCATGTATCACCAGCGTGACATCCTCCAGATGTTGTTGGGATCTCTCCTATCACTGATCAGAATGACAAGTATCGGTTGAAGAGTTGGAGTGCACTGTCATCTCAGATGTGCCACCTTCTTAGCTAGCCTTTTATTATGCTGTGAATTCTCTAGTGGCATCTTCATGAAGATGCCAAAAAAGCACCTCTGATAAGAACCTGCAAAACAGCAGCATTTCCTCCCACCCCTAGCATCCGCTTGTCAGTCAAAATGTGTTATCTGTGAAGGAAGAAGGAAGCAGAGGAGATGTATTTTCGCTCCCTTCTTCTGTCTCCTCCCCCCTTTCCTCTATCAGCTTCAGTTGATTTTGGTAGAGAAAGAGCCCTCAGCATCACTTACTTCCCATTGTTCCAGGAACTAGAAGCAAAATGTCTTATTGCACAGTCTTTAGGAAGAGAGAAAAGCACAGTTTACAGCTTCTAGAGCACGTTTTTCTGTTGATACATTATTTGAATACTTGGGTTGGAAGAGAAAGGCAGTGAAGGCCAACCACCATGTCTGGTTAGCTCTGTATCCTCCAAAATGATATTTGCTTTTCACAGCATGTCTGTACATAATCTATGCAGAGTTTACACACATGAAATATATAAATTTTCTGTCATTAAAAGCATGTTAAAAATGAAGACTTATTCACACTTAACTTCCATGGGAAAGTTAAGTTGAGGGACGGTGGCCAGCATTCACATTGCAAGTGCTTAGGCACCATCCCAAACCTAACCTCCACTTGCCTGGAGGTCCTTGAAGTGTAGACAGTCCCATTCTGGACCATTTGCATTGCTGTAGCAATGACCTGTTGTGGTGATGATTGCCAGAGTGGCACATGACCCTGCAGGCAGCATCCTGTGACAGATTAGGACAGCTCAGTGAAGGTGTCAACCTAGTGCAGTGGTTCTCAACCTTCCTAATGCCGCGACCCCTTAATGGAGTTCCTCATGTTGTGGAGACCCCCAGCCATGGGGGTGGAGCAGCTGGGAGGTGGGAGGGAAGGGTGGTGGGAGACTCGTTGTGACCCCTCTGAAAGGGTAGTTCGACCCCCAAAGGGGTCCCGACCCCCAGGTTGAGAACCACTGACCTAATGCAAAGGAGCAATGAAAAAAGTAAATTCAGTGCAAGCGGTAATTAGAAAGGGAATAGAAAATAGGCAAGCATCACTGTGGCCTTTTTATATAACTCTGATGAGGTCACAATTGGAATATTGTGTGCATTTCTGGTCAGAAAATAGATTGTGGAACTGGATAAAAGGCAGAAAAGGGCAACTAGGATTATTAGGGGGGCTGGAACACCTCCCTTATGAAATCAGGTTGCAGCATCTAGGCCTGTTTCCGCACTTACCTTGTTAACTCTGGATTAAGGAGGACTGGATCTTTGGGATCTGGTCCTTGGGGAATCCAGTCCGTAATGTTCCAGTTCTTTCCGGGGACCCCATATGTCCGCATGGGGTGTTAAGCACCCAATGGCAATGAGTCCTAAACAGGGCCTCCATGTGGATGCGGTAGAACAATTCTCTGGGCCTTGATTAGGCCTGAGGGGGACGTTACACAAGTGGCACAGCATGATTGCCCTGCATGTACTCCACTCAGGGGTCACTTCCTCTAGGCCTGCATGTATGCCACTTGGGTCACTTCCTCTAGGCCTGCCTCTGGGCCCCATTGGGCTGAAGTGCATGCAGAAACACGCTCTGCAATCTGGTTTTCATCATAATGGAAGACCAAATTGAAGACATGATTAAAGGGGTCTGCCACAAATCCAGATCTATGGACCCAAGACCCCATTAGGACTGGAACTGGGAGGCACTTATGTGAATGATGAGTCCCTCATGAGGTCCTAATAGGGTCCTCGTGGGGTCATCCATGTGGAAGGTAGATGGAGGATCTGTTCCGCACGGGCCCCTATCAGGTTCCTAATGGGATTTTCAGGGCCTGCGCCAAAACGGCCTAGATCTTTTCAGCCTGGAAAGACAGCATTTAAGAAGTGATCTATTTGAAGTATATAAAAACACACATGGTTTGCAGAAGGTGGACAGAGGAAAAATTATTTTCTGTAACACCCAGCGCTCTTTAAGGATCACTCTATAAAGCTGATGGCCTGGAGAACTAAGACCAACAAGAGGGAAGTATTTACTACCAGAAGAGATGGTGATAGCAACCAGCTTGGATAGCTTTAAGAAAGGATTAGACAAATTCATGGAAGATAGGTGTATCAGTGGCTACTAGAATGGATGCCTAGATAGTGCCTCTGGATCAAAGAGACAGTCAGGATGTCTCTGAAAGCCATTTGCAAGGAGTCAAGAGCAGGTGAAGGTTTTGCCTTTGTCTTCCACTTGAAAATGCTCAGAAACAATTGATGAGCCACTGTGTGAGAATGCTGGAATAGATAGGCTATGACTTCATCCAGAAGGGCTCCTCTTATGTTCTTACATAGTATATATGTATGGGTATGTATGAAGGAAACTTTGGGCCTGTTCACGCTGGGGTGATGAGGGCAGCCCAGCATGCTGAGGGATGGAACATAACACCACAGTGCCACCTCCGGCCCAGAATGGCCTAGAGACATCTTGATCATGTAGTAGCGCTAGGCAGCGTTGTTAGGCTAACAGTGTCAAATTTGATCACCTTTATCCACATGCTTACACTCTCAAAGAATTCTAACAAGTTAGGAAGGCATGATTTACATTTGCAGGAACCATGCTGATTTTTCTCCTGCAAAATATATGTAACACCAGAAAGCCAAAATGTATTTTGTAAGCCTTTATCACTTCCTTATTTGTCAATTTTATGTGGGTTCAATTAGAGAAGTGAAAGATGCCATGTTTGCGCTTCTCAGGCCTAGGAGGCTGCTATGTGTAAGATGATGAATAGAAAATTTATTATACACATCTTCTCAGTTGCTGAGGTGGATTCAAGCAGGACAAAGAGGATCAGAGTTTACAAAATGGGTGAGGTTTCTAGAACCAAGAGCACATTTTCTGTGGGCAGAGTTTTATCAGGATTTAGGAGGAGGAGAAAGAGGAATATTGGCATATAAATGTTTTAGCAAACAGAATGAAGGAGTAGGGAGAATTGAAACCAACTTATACTTGGTTATACTTTCAAATGTGCTTCATTTCATATGGAGCAAAAAGGCAGCTCAAAAGTTGCTTTTTTCTTTTGGCCTTTCTGCATTTAATTGTACAAGTCTGAATCTGTGAATCCAGGGGCCTTTTTGCATTTCGACTGCTAGTCAAGAATTAGTGAAGATCTGGTGAAGAGCATCTGCACTTCAAGGAGGCTGTTACATCCTCCAAGCATGCTGCCTTCCCAACCAGCATTACCCAAAAGCTTACGTGGAGCAGCCAGGCAGTGGCCATCCACACCCCTTCCGGTGCTCCAGGGTTGTCTGAGGTGCTACTACCTTCTTACTGCATCTTATTTGGGGTTGTCTGAAGTGCTACTACCTTCTTACTGCATTTTATTCTTAAGATGAACATAAGAAGAGCTCAAAGAACCAAAGGATAAAACAGGTGTTCTTAAATTCTGCTTCCTGTCACAGAGGGGTACCAGGCTAAAAGAGGCTGCTTTGCATACTTCTTTTGACAGGCTTATGAGGAATTTGTACATTCAGGTCAGTCAAGAATAAGTTTTATCAACAGTGCAAAAATGAAAAGCATAAAAGAACATGGGCAGTTGTTGAAAATAAGGGATGAAGTGATACTATCTGCCATCTATACTTGCAGATGAAAAACCTCTGTTGAACTAACTAGTGTTATCAAGTGTAGTCTGATTAGAACCATAGAGTTGGAAGGGACCTCTAGGGTCACTGAGTCCAACCCCTGCTCAATACAGGAATTTCCTAAACCACCCCAAACAGATGTAGATCCAGCCTCTGCTTGAAGACCTCCAGTGAAGGAGAACCGACTAACTCCCATGGCAGCCTATTCCATTAACGGGTCACCCTCACTGTCAGGAAGTTTTTCCTAATTTCTAATCTGTATTTACTCTCTTGAAGTTTTGTATGTTGTTTCCAGTCCTCCCATCTTGTGCAAGTGAGAACAGGGACTATCCCTCTTCACTGTGACAGCCCTTCAGATACTTGAAGACCGCAACCGTGTTGCATCTCTAGTCTTTTCTTCTGTATGCTAAACATTCCTAGATCCTTCAACCTTTCCTCGTAGGACATGGTTTCCAGGCCACTAACCATTTTGGTAACCCTCCTTTGGACTTGCTCTAGTTTGCCAATGTCTTTTTTAAGAGGACTTATCCTTTTCTAATTTAAATTGTTGTGTAAAAGAGGAAACCCACTTACCTATGAGGCCTTCTCTTCTGTATATCTACTAAATAACTACAGGAGGCCTGTCTTAGAATCATACATTGATGTTACTAGAAGGGGCCATTTACGCACTGCATCCAAACTTCTGTTACATGAATGAATCAAGGAGAGTTAGAATTGACAAGCAGAAGTATTTTTTTTCATCCAGAGAGTAATCAGTGTACAGAATTTATTACCAGAAGAGGAGGTGACAGCAACTGGCCTGGAGAACTAGTGTAGCAGGCGTATCAGTGGCTACTAGAATTGACACCTAGATAATTGCCTCCCATTTCTCTCCTGCTTGAGAATGTCCAGAAGGAATTGATGGTCCACTGTGTGAGACAGGATACTGGATTAAGTGGGCTGTGGCCTGATCGTCTGCTGTTCACTCAGATGAGAAGCCTCACTGGATGCACCTTCTAAATTACATGTGGCCTGACTGCTGTCCTTGAGTATATCAATACCACAAGAAACTACTTGGGTTGCAGGCCCTGAGGAGCTGGCAGTCAGAGCCAGAGAAGCTGAACAGACAGTTCTGCTTGACTGAAAGGACTCTAGAAGCTTTTCTTACAGTTCCTGTGCTGTGATTTGAACTTGAGAGTCAGGCAACTTTGACAAGTTTTGCTGAATGAATGAATGAATGAATGAATGAATGAATGAATGAATGAATGAATGTGACTTTATTGACTAGTCCTAGGACCATATTATACATACAACATACATACAAATAGACACATAGATAAATAAACCCAAAGCTGTACACAGGATCTGTACAAAAATAATTAAATATTAAGGCTGCCTGAAATGGTCCACCAACCTGTTAGAACATAAGAATGTAGGAGGAGTACTGCTAGATCTAGCCCAGCATCTTGTCCCACACAGTGGCCCATAAATTGCTTATGGGCATCTCTAGCAGAAGACAAAAGCAAACTTCACCTGCTCTCAATTCCCAACAAATGGCCTTAGAGGCATCCTGCCTGCCTTCTCGGCCTGGAAGATGTACCTAGGCATCCATTCTAGTAGCCTTGGATACACCTGTCATTCATTAATTTGTCTAACCCTTTCTTAAAGCCATCTAGGCTGGTTGCTGTCACAATCCCTTCTGACAGCAAATTCCATAAACAGATGACTCTCTGGGGGAAGAGATACTTCCCCTTGTTTGATCTGACTCCCCTACCCATCTGCTTCATAGACTGCCCCCTGGTTCTAGTGTTGTATGATCTACCTTTTCTCTACCATGCATGATTTTATATACTTCAATCAGGTCCCGTCTTAAACACCATCTTTCAAAGCTGTTCTGTCTGAAATTTTTAACTGCTTACAGGTTTTCAGCTGCTAGAAGCCCACTGGGATGCAGCAAATCCAATAATGTGGTTCATCCTCCTCCTTTTCCTCTTCATCAAAAAACAAAAACAAGTTTTAGCTGAATGGCCCTGCAAGTAGGAAATTATTAATATCCTCACACAATAATAGCTGGTGCTAATGGTTGTGATGCAGCATGGGGTACTTTCTCCCCAAAGCCTGCCTGTTCCCAGCTACATAATTAATCTTAACAGTGAAAACTATCTTCCATGTGTCATATTGTGCCTATGCACTGTAATCTGTGGGGCAGACAAAAAGCTTGAAGCATTGTCCAATGGAAAACCCATACAGAGGGAAAATGCACCACTGCAAGTCACAGTTAAGGTCCCCTCCAGACTAGTGAATAAAAATCCGCAATTATATAAAAATCAGCTTACCTGGCTGTGAAGTCATGACACCTTGTCCCCACTTGAAATGGAGGTCTGCAGCTTCCTCCTTGGCAGCTGTGAGACTTCCGTGGCACACACAGTAAGGCACGCGTCCCGTGGGATCAGGCAGTCAAAGGGAGCTCAGCTCTCATTGGCTGTTTCCCACTGTCCTGTCAGGACAACAGGAAACTCCAAAATTACCTAATACTGCGGAGTGAGTGTTGAATGTTCCACAGCAGGTAAATCTGCAGTAGTGGCAGCATAATGTGCTGCCACTACAAATTATCGGGCATCAGGTGTGACGCCCATGCACTGACTTTGCATCAGAATGTGCAGTATCCTCTAGTCTGGACACACCCTTAGATTATTTTTAAAATCTAGGAGTTCCTGTTCATTTGCATCACATCCGACTGATACTAATAGGTAGTAGTCTACTGAATAAAAGCTAATTTCCCAGGGTACTACAATAATATCTGCTTCCCAGAGGAAGAGAGAAAACCTCTTCCATCTGCTTTGGCTGCCTCTGACGTTCTTGCCACCTGAGACCTACAGACTAGGGAAGTGCACAGATATTTGTAACATTTGTAATTCGGACATTTGTACACAATTGGAATGTTACAACATTCATACAACCACATTCATATGAATACGAATGTTTCGAATCATTCATATGAATAGTTTGGACATTCGTAATGTTACGGGATACGTATCAGATAAGAATCCAAGACATATGCGTCTGTGTCGAATATATATCATACATGTATTCGGTCATACGAGGTACCTATTTGTTTGTATCGGATAGTATCGGATACATATTTATTCGTATCAGATATTCATACCAATACAAATGTATGAATGTGTACAAATATATTCATATTGAATAGAATCCTACCACATTTAAAGGGGATCTATCTGAACGAATAAGAATTTTCCAATATTTAATTCATTACAAATCAAATGCAAAAAACCCCATTTGTGCACACCCCTACTAAAGTGACTCTGAAAAGAAGAAGTAGAGTTGGCTTTTCTACCACGCTTTTCTCACTCATTTAAGGTGTCTCCAGGGGCTGACAAAGCTTTCTGTTCTTTTCCCCACAACAGAATGCCCTGTGAGGTAGGTGGGACTATGAGCTCTCAGAAGAGAGCTGTGACTAGCCCAAGGCCACCCAGCTGGCTTCATGGAGGAGTGCAGAATCGAACCCAGTATTCCCAGATAACCACTAGACCAGCTTATGCTGACTCATTGAGACTCAGACCCCCCATTCCTGAAAAGGAAGCCACGCCTGACTCAGCAGTTCCACAGTGTTCTCTTGCACTGATCGCAGGCTGATTACATTAGCTCCCAGAGGAACACTGCCATGAAGGCAAGGGCATCACCATCCTCTCCTGGAGTGCTGCTGAAGGAGACTGGGCTTGGCATTCGTACAGTGGTCTTGAATAGGGGACCATATGGTCCAGGAAGCTGGCTGCATAACATGGGAAAACAGTGATTGCCTGTCATAACATCCCCCCCCCCCCGGTCCCCCCCCCCATTACAATGGTACCACAAAGGCTTACCACCTTTTCCACCGGTGCTGCAGCTTAATGCCACTGCAGACAAATATAAGTACCGCCATCTATTGGCTGACTGTAAATGAAGAGGCCGGCCTGGTTCGTCTTAGTGAGCCTGCGCGGAGAAACTGGATCACCTTTATCCACATGCTTATTGACACGCACAAATAATTTTAACAGTGAAGCAGTGACCCTGCTTTGCAGAGAAAATTGTTCATTATTCACTCACTCACTCACTCATTTAAAATGCTTATATCCCATATCCTAAGATCTCTGGGTGGCCTACAATAAAAAACCAATATACAAGCAAAATATTTAGGAAAAACCTGTTAAAACAGTATTAAACAGCATAGTTAGTTGAAAGTTAGAAGCTAAAATAGTGCTTGAGTGAATTAATGCCCAAAGGCATTAATAAAGAACCAAGTCTTTACTTGGCACCTAAAAGTTAGAAGAGTTGGTGCTAATCAGGCCTTCAAAGGAAGGGCATTCCATAAGGGAGGTGCCACAGCTGGGAAGGCCCTACCGCATGTCCCAACACAGTGGCTATCTCTAACTGTTGGGACATGGAGGAGCCCCCCTCCAGCAGATCTTAAACCATGGGTAGATCTGTATGAGAGGAGGCATTCCCTCAAATATTGAGGTCCCAAGCCGCTTAAGGAACTCATAAGCAACTCAAGGTGAGTGACTGCTAGTTCTAATTAGAGGAAGTGTTACTTTGTTAATGCAGCTGATGTCAGCATGATACATTGTGAACTAGAAACAGGAAGCTTTTTCATACTTACCTTGAAAGGAATGAAAATTTGCGCAAATGTGGCTTATGTATTCCACCGATGCCTATTTTAGGAGGGTAACAAAATACTACATATTGGATGTAACATTCTCCTTATGTTGCATTCAGTTAGCACTGAAACCCCTGTGGTTGGTATGATATTTGCCCAAAGTGCTTGGTTTGCGAGGATTCCACAAGATTTCACTATATTACAAACCTTTGAGGAAATATTGTAATTTATCTTTGGAAGTTTGCAGCAAAACAGGTAGTGTGAAGAAGCCCTTATTTAGAATCATCTGTGGGCAGAATGAATGTTGATGGGTAGACATTCAGTAGACCCTTTCAGTTTTACAGGTGTTCCAGAAATCAAGCTTAGAAACTTTGCCTGATATTGTTGTGATTGCATTTACTCTGTGTATTAGATCTGCTTAGTGTCTGACAGAAGAAGGAGATTCACTATAATTTCTCGAAATCCTACAACTATTAAAAAAATCCCATAGACCTTGGAAACAACTGTGACCTTGAATATGTAGTATTCTGCGTGTATAAAGAGTGACAAGAAGCTTCGATTGACTCCTTTGGCTGTATTTTTGACTGATGCTGCTTATGGATGGTGAAACTGCCAGGCATAGGTGTAAATATTCTTGCATAGTACCTTGTTAGGATGGGATTGCCCCGATATATTCTGAATGAGGTTAGTAATGGAAGTGGTAATCATTTGTATTTGTGTTTTTCCAAGAGATTGACAAGTTTATTTGTGAGCTGGGATTGGGCTATTCCAGTGCTTGATGAGTGACATCCACCCTTCATCTCTGCACTGCTTGCAGATGGACTCCTCGCCTCTTTAAATATCTTTGATAACAGAACTGCAAACTAAAGGCTGGAACAGTGGTGCCTGCCTCATCCACATTCCACAATTACTCAAAGATGCTCCAAGATTATTGCTAATCAACAGGTTCCTTCATTTATTCCATGATGGACTTCATCAAATTTTAGGTTTAATTTGTTTAGCAATTAGGGTGTTGGGACTCTTATCTGGGAATACCAAGTTGGATTCTGTCCTCCCCCATGAAGCCAGCTGGGTGACCTTGGGCTAGTCACAGCTCTCCTCTGAGCTCTCACAGCCCCATCCACCTCACAGAGTGTCTGTTGTGGGGAGAGGAATATAAAGCTTTGTCAACCGCTTTGGGTCCCCTTCAATGGGTGAGAAAAGCGGGGTAGAAAAGCCAACTCTTCTTCTCCGTCTTCATGATCTGCAATCTTTCTCCTGTTGTACTGCTTAAGCAAGGATGTCCAACCTATCACTTCTTTTGTCTTTCGTTTGCTTTGAATACATACTGACAAAACACTTTTTATTGCTTTCCCTTGCCAGTTTAGTCTAGTGATGAGGGAGCTGGACTCTTATCTGGGAATACCAGGTTTGATTCCACACTTGCTTGTTCTTGAAATGTACGAAATACCAACTTTCAATTGAAGATTTAGCGAATGTAAAGAATTATTTGTTTTTGCTTTTAATAAAATGCATATATCAAAAATTTAACTTTTTCACTAGAGCTACAAATATCACAGAATTATGGATATTTTTAGATGTGACACAGCACCCGAGTTAAGCTAGGTTTTCTTGCAAATTTTGACACACTGAGCTGAAAAGGTTCGCCATCACTGCTCTACCCGATCCTTCCCCCAATACTTCATCCAGTCTTAGGAGTTTTGAAAACTCAGTTCTAAAAACATGGATCAGTTTCTTTGCCTCACTCTTCCCATTTAAAATACAGAACACTATTTAGTTTTGAAGTAAGGAATCTTGTCTGTTACATAACATTTCATTTCTCAAGTCAAAATTAACAATCGTGGTCAATGCATCTTTTGGAAGGTAAGAGGATTTAAGTTTGCCTACTTGCCTATATGGTGAGCAGAATTAAAAAAATTCTGGATGGACTTCATGTTATTTTGCCCAGTGAGTTCTCTGAATCTTCGAGGTTGAAGTGTTTGTCTTCTGTTATATCTCTCTTGATACTTCAGGTGAGGTTTTAAGCTTCTCTATATCTTTCTTAAAGTCATTTATCTGAGAAGTACACATTGTCTGCTTAGTTCTTACACATTATGGATATTCCTCTTTCAGTCTTTGCCAAGCATCCTCTCAAGGACTTTACTACTTCTTTTGATTTTTTTTTTTTAGTTTAACTTTGAACTCTAATAATATTTCCCAAATGGAATCCCTTCCCCTGTCATCGTTCTCCAACTCCTTTTCAAAATTATGTGTTTTCTTGAGCAGACTTCACAGAAGACTGAGTTTGCTCCTTTTCCTGTGATGCTACCCTTCTGTCTCTCCTGAGGGAAGCAGTTCAGCCTGGAGTTCTGACACTTCGAAATATGATCTGGTATCCTTGGTCTCTCTGTGACATCTCAACTCCAGACTTCAGTATTGTTGTAATATTCACTGGCAGTTAAATTTAAAAAGTGGGAAGCTGATGGAGAGCAAAGATGTTAGGCTTCCATCTCCTAATTTGGAATCACTTACCCCACCCCACCCCACGATCTCTAATACGTAAAGGTGTGAGTTTCTTTTGATGAGAAGATGTTATCTCTTGAGGAAAGCCAACACCACAGCAGTACCCACTTCCAGAAACCTTTAAAACAGTGGTTCTCAACCTTCCCAATGCCACAACTCTTTAATACAGTTCCTCATGTTGTGGTGACCCCCAACCTAACCCTAACCATAACTCCAAACCTTAGAATTATTTTCATTGCTACTTCATAGCGACCCCTGTGAAAGAGTAGATCGACCCCCCAAAGGAGTCGCAACCCACAGGTTGAGAACCACTGCTTTAAAGGAACCATACAGTATGCCTCTTGGGTAGAAGGAATGGATTTTTCCGAGTGTATCACCTGTTCTTGCTTTGTCATATATTTATCTTAATTGCATGAGGCTCAGGAAAGAAATTGTTTCACTAGGGAGAAGAAGGGACCACAGTATCATCACCTCTTCACTCTGCATCTTAGGCCTCCTCTTCCCTCCTTCTTGACAAGAGAAGCTTTGGCCACAGGGATATTACACCTCCTTTCCTGCTCTAGTGGGGAAATTGGTGAGCAAAAGCTCATCCAAAATTGAATGAAACACTGCTGATGGGTGCTACAACTGGTATGAGTGACTGCAGTGGACAACTTCACCACTGAAGAAATGTCACAGGAAATGGCTTCCGGATGTTTTCTATTCCTCACATTTAAGCCAAGCCACTTTTCCAGCCCAAAGGAACTTGAGACTAGAGATGTGATCAGATACACACCAAAAAAGCATCTCCGAGGCACCTCAGAGAAGACTTTGATGTGGGATTGTTTAAAAACCAGTCTGCCCTATCCCCTCTTTCAAAGATTCTGAGCTAGAAAATGTGGATAAGAAAAGGCTTGGGAACATAGGACCGTACAGTGTCTCTCTGAGGTACTTCTGAGCTGGCCCTTTTGTTATGTCCAAACAAAGCCATTTTAAGTGACTATCTGAAGTGTTCTCAGTGTTCCTCAGTCTGCCATCGTAACACATAAGCTGAAGGATCCTTTATTTTTTAACCCACACTCCTTTCCTTTGGGGGAAAATCACAGAGTACCATTTCAGCAAAAAAAGAAAAAGAAAATATCCCAGAACCAAAAATAGGTTGTATCTTCCTTAAGGAGTGGAATTTATCTTTTCCTTCTATCTCAGTTCATTATTTTTGTACTTTGGTCAAAAACCACTGATAACTTTCCCAGATATCCTTTGATGACTATTTTCATGTTCAAGGACAGGCAAAGTATCAGTTCAAGAAACAGTGTGTGTATCAGTTTGAAATCATTAGAGCAAGATGAAGTGGGGCACAGGGCGTAGTATGCTAATTAACCAATCTGCTTTTAAATCCAGGAGAAGGGTGTTCGGTTCAAATTGAAGTAATAGTACTCTAGGCTGTTTCTGCACTGGGTCTTATTTTGGATTATATCCCGGATTGAGGCCCTGCTGAAGTCTGCACTAGCATGCAAACAGCAGATCCCTATTCTGAATGATAATCTGGAATGAGGTCCAGTGCAGAAAGGGCCTTTAATTCTGTCATCCTGATCTGGTTTTGGATTTGCTCTGTGCCATCCTATAGAGGATCAAGAGATTTCATTTGTTTTAAAACTAAGGAGTACCAAAAGAAGTCTTTCCTCTCAACAGTTGCTGCGTTTGTTTCCATAAAACAGCCTAATAATGCTCAGGCTCTTATTTCATGCAAATGCTACTATTCACTTTCTCATTTCTACTTGGCATCTCATGAGTGGCTGAAGTTTGTTTTCCCACTTGAACTCTTAGGATGGCTCAGTGATTCTCTGAGTACTTCTAAGGACGCCAAAATCCACTGGTATTTCCAAGAGAGCAGCCACAGAGCCAGTGTTCTCTCACAGTGCCAGCCTTCCACTAATACTGGTTGACTAATACTTTCTGAATTAAATGTTACTTATTAATGCCATGAAAGGCTCCACAAAATGGCTTATGTTCCTGTACAGATGCATACCTAAATGTGCATGTATATATTCCATTAAATGTAACCCATTAACACTTTTAATCCAAAACTGTATTTTAGGAGTAGGATACCTAGAGTCCTCCAGATGTTTAGAGGAAGAATTGGCTTTTCTACCCTGCTTTTCTCACCCATTCCAGGGGTCTCAAAGCGGCCAACAAAGCTTTCTATTCTTCTCCTCACACTGGACACCCTGTGAGGTAGGTGGGGCTGTCAGAAGAGAGCTGTGACTAGCCCAAGGTCACCCAGCTGGCTTTGTTGAATCAAACCCAGTATTCCCAGACTGGCTCACTCTGCAGTGTAAAATCTCTATAGTCTTACAGAACTCATAGAACTTTATAGAACTCGCTCTATAGTTCTCTCTGCAGTGTAAAATCTCTACTAAAAAATGTAAAGGGAAGCATTCACATGCCTGATAGCTTCAATCTGTCTTGTCTGACAGTTTGACTGTCTCCATTTACCACTTCTGTACTTTCATGCGCTTTGCCCAGTAATGTGCTCCAAACAGTTTGAGCAGAAGGAGAGACCTGTGGCCCTTGAATATTCTATAAATCAATATAATTCAAGAATCTAATTATTATGTTTATTAAAGGCAAGTATTTTTACAAAAATAAGAGAGAATGTGTCATCGAAAGGAAAATAAGCAGAAACATGAAAGCTGTGTAAGAGGGACATCATAGGTTTTTTAAAGTAAAAAACAAGATTATTCAGTATTAAATTGATTTTCCCCTGCTCAGGTATATGGATAAAAGTGGTCATGTTATAATAAGCAACAAGAACTGCAGGAAGGTAGGAATAAATCATAACAAATACAGCATTATCAACCCAGTCATCACCTATTTATTGTGCTATACTTGAATACTCTTTATGTCGAAGCTTTATTCCAGAATATCCAAGTATAGTGGAAAAGGTAAACAACACCTGGGGTGTTTTTCCACCGCGCGCCTTTAATCTGGATCTAAGAAGATCCAGATCTAAGGAATGGGTACATTCCTTAATCCGGATCTAGTAGATCCGGATTAAGGGAAATACCCAGTGTGTTTCCATGGGTGGTCTAGCACCCAATAGCAATGGGTGCTAGCCTCCCTGCCGTGGAAACATCAGAGCACCCATTTGGAAATCCGGATCTACCCATGAGGGGTCTGCTTGTCACCCCAGGTGTTTGGGAGGGCAGGGAGGGCAATCTCCGAAGTGGCTTCAAAATCATTTTGAAGTCACTTTGGAGTCACTTCAAAGTTCACTCTGAAGATCAGCACAGACTTCAAAGCTGCTCCGGAGCTATTTTGCACAGACTTCGAAGTGACTTTGAAATGACTTTGAAATTACTTCCTCTAGACCCCATTGCCACACAAGTGTGGAAACAGGCTCCCTTTAATCCAGATTTTCTGCCTGATGACCCCATTGTATACTCTATTAATGGGGTTGACAGAAAATCCAGATTAAAGTGCATTTGATCCGGATTTCCCCAGCGGCAGTCGAAACAATTGGGTCCCAAATGGGTGCCGTGGTGGAAATGGGATCATCCGGCTCACACCCAAATGAGTCCTTTATGGGTGCAAAAATGGGTACTTTCTGACAGTGGAAAAACACCCCTGGATACAGCAAAACTGACAAAGGTACTAGAAACCACATACGCTGTTGTCTTCATCTGGACATGAACTTGGCTCAGGACACTAGCCCAGGGGGTAGTCCTTCACTTAGCACAGCTAGTATATCCTAAGGGTAATCTAGAGGGCCCTGAATGTTCCAGGTCAATGCCTGATAAGAAAAAAAATTACTCAAGGCAAGTTCTACCCTTTTCTCACAACCTTTCAAGGAGACCAGCTAGAGGAGGTAATGTAGTAGAGTGCATTCTGCAAGTACAGTCCCTTGTTACATATATCTATTCTGGCCTGAAGGAATGAGTGTCCATTTCTATGAGCACTAACACATAGCAAATAAAACCACAGAGAAGTTCAATAACCTCAGTGCTCATTTTACTATGGAAAAATTGAAGAGAAGTATTCCTGTTCTCCTAATCGTAATACTTAAAGAGATTATCATAAACTTTCCAACAGTCTTCTTGTTGAGTACCATTGAGGCACGGCCCTTGGTTGAATGCAGGCACACTTCTATGCAGTTTCTTGGGCAGAGATACAGAAGTGGTTTGCCATTGCCTACTTCTGCCTGGGTGGCAGTTTGGTCTAGTGCAGAGGTTCCCAAACTTTTTTTTTCTCATAGACCACGTTCAAAATCTTAATGATTTCCGTGGGCCCCCTGCTGCTACATTTCTACCATATTCTCAAAACTTGCCAAAAAATGTGAAGATTAGATCTAACAATGGAAATTTGCATTGCGGCTCAGTTCCAACCCTAAATTTGGAGTGGTAAAAATAAAAAGAAAAATAGTATATTTTCTTGTGTTCTATTTATTAAAATAATATTATTACAGCACAAGTCATATTTTGTCCTTTTGCACGTCTGAACAAGCGTTGCGGGCGGGTGGGCAGCGCTTTGCAAGTCTCGACACGTGTTGTACTGAATATTGAATATGCAAGTTTTTACAAGTAACAGTCGCTGACCTTCTTAAAATGTTATCTGCCTACATTGATAGGTAAAGCCAAGCCAACGTTTTTGTTCTTTACTGTCGAAACCAGATAAATTTTCGTGGACCCCCACTTACAACTTGTGAACCCCCATTTTTTTTCACACCAACATAGACCTCCATCGAGTCTCCTGTGGACCCTGGTCTAGTGGTTAGGCAGCTGGACCCTTATCTGGGTGACCTTGGGCTAGCCACAGCCCTCTTCTGAGCACTCACAGCCCCACCAACCTCACAGGGTGTTCTGTTGTGGGGAGAAGAATAGAAGTTTTGTCAACCACGTTGAGTCCCCTTAAATGGGTAAGAAAAGTGGCGTAGAAAAGCCAACTCTTTTTCTTCTTCGGAAAGGCTGGGTATTAAACTAGTAGCCCACCGCTTCCCAGCTCTACCACTGAACTACAGCATCTCCTTCCAAAGTGCTATTCACTATGTACATGAATAGTCAGAATGTGGTTTTAAATAAAACATCAAGTTATGTATGTTTTTAAGCAGGCAGTCTTTTTATAAGCAAGATAGGAAGTGCAAAGAACTGTTCCTGTCAAATAAAGAGGTTTTTATTAAATTTAAAAGGTGGTATGTCAGTGTGAGACTGAATCCAAACACTAAAAATAAATCATGTACTTTGAATTCCATTTCATTTTTAAAAACAGTCTTTGTCCAGTCATTTACAAAATCAATGGATAATATCTGTATGGACTATGTGATCCTCAGAAATGTATATTTGGTTTATGTTATGGGTTTTTGATGTTTGTTGTTATATATTAATAAAAATAAAAAATAAAAAAGAGAGTCATGTCCCCGGCAGTACAGCTGTTTTGCATGGAGGCGAGCTGAGCAGCGCAGCTGTGGTCGTTCTCTCTGGAGAGAACTTGGCTCTGGGCATTGTGTATCATCTGAATCCAAACTATCCCTGGTTGGGGTGACAGAAGGCATTTCCACATTTGGCCCCTGAGGTGCCTCCCTTGCTTTGGCTGGCAGGAGCGGGACCTTCCTCCGGGGAGTGAGAGAGGACATGAGGCATGACAGGAAGAGCCTAACTAAGAACCATACTGTCACCATTTTGGCCCTAGCGGGTTAATATCTAAAGTAAAAATCTTCTATTGGGAAGAATCAGCTTGTATTGTTAAGTCTTGAAGAAGAAAGGCATGCTTGGCCTTGGAGTGGCACCATCCAAGATCAGTTGCACCTGAAAGTTACTTCCAAATTAGATAACGCTAATTGGCTGCAAAGAGGTGATGTGCAGTTATTCATGCTACCTGATGGGAGGGGGTTACTCACTCATCTTCTTGGAGGACCTGTGTTTGTGGGCATTTTATGGGTCATTGTATAACATGTGATGTATTCATGATTTAAGAGATAGCCATGCCTGTATTAACACTCAGTATTCTGAATTCTTAAATCTGAATCCTGAACTCTGTTTTGACCTGATTCAGAGACATGTTATATTGATGTTCTTTTGATGCCTTTATGCTGATCTTTCGGACTATTTGAAAATTGTAAGTTTAGACCCTCTCTTCTTGCACAGAGAAATCTTTTCATTTTATGAATTATTTTGGATATCCTTTTGCTATTTTATGTATTTGCTCGTTTTTTGTCTTTTTATTTTAATAAACTAATGCTTTTTTAAAAAAGGATAATATCTGTGAAATCTCAGAAACCAGGTGTAATCCTTTTTTTGAGATTGCAGTGAAGAAGGTCAGGTAACAGATGAAGCACATTTATGTAGTGTTGTTTTTTTTCTGAATGTTTTTCATGATTAATAAACACTGCGTGACTGTTACTTTTCAACACAGGATGATTTTTCACACTGTTCTAAGTATCTCAAGTATGAGGAGAACAGACAGGCCTCATGACTCATGGAATCCTACAGTAGAAGCATGTCTGCTTTCATGACAGTCTAAACAAATCCAGTTCTGGCCCCACAGCTTTTTACAGCACATTTAAATTACTACATATTGTTTGGAGTGATAACATGTGAGGAACACACCTTTGCTTTCTGTTTCATATATTTATTTAACTTCTATCTGGAACAAAATTACATAAAGATGGTTATAGCTGATTTCAAGTGTCCACCTGACTTTTCAGGTAGATGGTTTTTACAGTGTGAACCTGTTACCATGGAATAGGCTAGTATTATCCCCTGGGGGTGCCAACTAGAGTGGAAAGAAAGCATTGACCAATAAAGTAAGATTGTGGTTGATTCAACATTTGAACTTTGTTTTTTTAATAAAATGGGTTTTTTAATCACTAGTCTATGAAATGTACTTACTCCAATGCTTCTAATGTAAATCTTGACCATATTCCAAGTTGTCCTTCTGAAAATTTAGGATCTGTTCACCTATAGCCAAAATAAGTGTTTCAGCGGGAAAGGTAGTGTGGCACCTCATAGGCCGCATCCCCATTACAAGCTTATTTTGATTTCCCTAAACCTTCCCTAAACCGAAGTAATAGAACCGGATGCAAATGCGAATTTGCCTGTTCCCATTACTTTTAACTTAATCACGTTCGATCCAGATTCTGAGGATCGTACGTGGTGTACGTGACTCAAGGGGGGACTCAAGTGGCTACTTTCTAAAAGCCACTTTTCGGGGCTGCCCTGCCCTCTTCCTCCTGGTGTGAATGTGCCACCCATAAGGACCCCTTCACGGAGCCTGGCTGGGTGGTTGCCGCTTGCCTGGATAGAGGAAAAATGGCAGTGGGCAGCCAGCAGTTCTTTCCCCTCCTCTCCCCATTGCCCAGGGCACACAGGAGCGGCAGCAATTAAAGCCCCTTTAACAGCCACAGCCTTTAAAACAGAACCTCCAGCTGCTTTACTTTCTTTTCCCTTTCTAAAGGTCAGAACTTTCAAAATTGTGCAAAATTGCAACATTGTTATAAGGTGTAAAGGGGGTAGCTCTCTACAGTGTAGTGGTTGCTTTAAGGAGTGGATTTTCATAGTGGCTGTTTTAAGGGGTGGATTTTTTCAATGAAATCACTATCTTTGGAAGCAGGCTATTGGGGGAGGGAAACCCTAAACACATATTCTTATCCCTTAACACGGTACGGTCCCCACAGTAAAAAATGTAAAACGTTTCAAGCGCACGAACCGGAGTGAGACCTCTTGAAATGAGGATTAACATTTACAACGCTTTGGGGCAATTTAACGCGTAAAGCGTGTTAAGCCAAACTGACATGGGGTCTGCGAGGATTGAAAACGGTTTGAATTCGAAATAAGCTTGCTGTGGGGGTTCACCCATAATATTGTATCTAATCCACTTTAACTACCCTAGACCCTAGCTATGCATGTATTATATCACACATTGAAACAGTTCCCACAACAGATGCCTCAGTGCAATATTTTAGCTTCACATCTGTTTTTTTCTGCTTTTTCATTGATTTCTCAAGCAAGACGTAAGTAGTTTCCCCCTTTCCAGAGTATCGGAAGCTTGTTTGAATGCTCTCTCATTTTTTTCCTCCTGGGATTGCATTCGAGTGTTCCAGAAGTGTCTTCTGGACTTTGCTGGCATTTTAGTGCGGCTGATGCCCTCTTCACTTTTTACCATTGCACTTTCAGTTAGCGATGTTAGAGCTGTGCATGCAGAACCGAAATGGAGATGGGGAATAGAAGTTGACCAAAGGGTTTGCAAGATTACACTGGAGCAGAACACTTCAGCAGGAGGTTTTGCCTTTGCCCTGGAGCACAAAACAGTGAGACTACTGCAAGACTGACCACTCGTGCAAACAAATCACGGTATTGGTGGGGAGGAATTTCCACGGGTTGTGGCAGAGTTGGGGCTACTTCCTGAGAATTGGTCGTGCTATATGCTTTTGGTGTGCCCAGATCACGAGTGCGCCAGACGAACTTTATCTGTTTGCTGTGAGTTCCATCTAGATGCAAAGTACAACTGGAATTAACTATAAAGTGATAGGTAATCCTTGTGTATAGCTAGGGTCCTAGAATGCTGATGCGAAAGGGGAGGGGTAGACCGATGCATGAACAGTCACTTTGTCAATTATCTCTAAGCTATATCAGAGGTGGGTTTTTACCCTCCTGTGTGTGAATGTAGCCATAGTTGTTGTAATGAAGCAAAGACTTTTCTTGCAGAACTGTTGCTTTCTTGTCCTGGAGGAAGAGTGAAGTGTTGTTTTTCTGTGTGTGCTTTTAACCTTATGTAGGAGGACACAAATCTCTGATATTTTATCATAAGCCTTTTCTCCTCCCACCAGCATACTGAAATTGCAGATTTAACCACCAAAGAGCCTTTTAGTTTGGTCTTCTGTTTTAACTGCTTGAAAAGGTGTGGTGTTTACTTTCCTTAAGTACTGTGGCCTACTGCTACAGAGCATATTTATGTCATAAATCATCCTTTAGTCTCTCTCCCTCGCATTTTCCAGCAATATATATTTTTTTTCTCCAGTTGATTCATTATTTGCTAGAGAAACAGCAAACACCTGGCAACTGGGGTGAAGGGAACCATGTATCTTTTAAAATTTTTTTACCATCTTTTCTTCCTTCCCTTTTTCCTCCTCGATCTTTCTGCCCTGTCACCCAAGCTCAGAAACTGCTGAGGGCTTTTATTAATTATCAAGTATGCTGACAAGTAGCCTAAATCCTGATAAACTGGCATAAAATGGACAACCCAAAACAAAAAAAGAAAGAAATCCAGCTGTCAAGCAAATTTGCTCTTCCTTCTTATCTTATCTGTTTTGAGTCACACAAACTATTTGCACAACGCCTTTTGCTGAGAAAGGAGTTGTTTGTATATGATTCACTCCCTTTCTGCCAATTTTGAAGTCTGAGTTAAGTCTTTTTCTGGTTAAATTCCTGCTGCCGGTGGAAAATGTCAGAAGTGTATGTCTCCTATTCTTTCTCTTGAGCTGGTCTCATAAAAATCCATTAGCTACAGATGGGGCTTTCGATTAATTTTTCAAACCGCTGGAGTGATCTTTTCTGTGACTGGGGAGGTCTCCTTTAATTCAGTCTCACCCTTTCAGGTTCCTTTGGGTTACCCTTAGGAAATTACTTCCATGGAATTTAAATAGCCAAAGCTCATTGACCAATAAAGTGATATGTGTACTGTATAACAGAGTTAGATAGACCTCGTGACAAGGAGGAAAGGTTATTCAAGCAAAGGTGCAGGTAGAACTAACCTGTTGCAACGGCAGGACTAGAAAGGTAAGATGAGGAATTTCTTTTTGAATATGATTTTATGCTAAATAATAGTTGTTCTTACTCTTTCCTAGACAGTTAGGCTTTAATCAAAGAAGAAATAGCTTGTGGCTTTGGTTGCAGTAATATAGGAATGTCTTAAATTTCTTTTCAAGCAAGGCATGCGAAGTTTCCTAGCTATAGTAAAATCGGACATAGCTACACGTATTAATTAAACTTAACATTCAAAATGGATTTCAGGACTTAAGCCTTAATAATGGAACACAGAAAGGCTTTCTATTATTATAAATCAACGAAGCAAAACAAGGCTAAATCACTTTGGATTTGATTCTGCCGACCTTGGGAAGAAGGCTGTTTCTTTAGGCAGATATGAATATTTGGCAAGAATCTGAAACAATGAAGCTTTAACTTTGGGGAAACTCCTTGGTATAATGAAGGCAACTATTTAGAACTGCTGCCACTGCATTAGGTAAAAAAAATATTTTCAAACAGAATAATGTTACATCACACTTATGCAATAGTTATTTCAAGCTTTTCTTAAAAGGAGGACTAGTAATTATTTCTTTCTCTACTTCTTTGTTGGGCAGTTGTTCCTATCAAAGGAGGGCTTTGATGTAATATATTGGAAATGTCATGTTTGGAATCAGAATAATTCATTTTAACTTCAGAGAAGTATGCTGTGGGATCACCTTTATTCAAATCAGTTGGGAGACTGTTGTTGTATTTCTAGAGGTTTCAAGTTATTCTTGTTTTCTATATAGGTTTTCCATAGGAAATATTAAAACAGTACAGTATTCTAGCATTGCCTTTTTTCAAAAACTGCAGTCCCCTGTCATTTAGAGTGAAGAAAGATGCATTTCAAGTGCACAAAAGTAACTACTGAGTTACTATTAGTTCCGACTAGTTCTCCACTAGTTTCTATTGTCTCTCATTTATAACAATAGCACTTTGAATATTCGGCAGGTATAAATTCCAGTTTTGATTATAGTAATTTTGGATGAATATAACTAGTTTGCAGTGAATAGTCCTCTTAGGATCTGAATTTTGATGTTTAATGCCAGTCCGCAGCCTTTCCAAGCTAAAAATCTGGTCCAATCCTTCAGAACTTGTCTTGCGTTGGGTTCTTTAAAGGCTTAGAAAGTGCGATACTAGCAAAATCAAATGGAAAAATGACATTCATGACTTGGGTCCCACTCCACTCTTTTCAAAGAACTGATCAAATATTAACTTCTAAAATCTGAGGAATTTTTCAGCTGGAATTAAAACTCTGAACCAAGTTTAACTTATACTGTGTGTTGTTGCTTTTTAAAAAGAAATGCACACGCGTTCTTCAAACATACCCTATTCTAGTTAAACATTTTTTAGGGGGGAATCACATTAACACTGGGCAGAGGTAACCTAATCTGGCCCTTGCTCAGCAAAACTGGTAACTATTTGTCAGTTTTAGTCAGAGGTTCAAAGGTCTGTACAGGCTTTAACAGATCAGAGATCAGAAACAAATCACACAGAATTTTGCAGTTTGTGTCCGTAGATTTGATACATTTTCACAGCTATTATTGTTTTCCTTATCAATCCTCTGCTTTTCTGTACAGAGACAGGGTAAGGCAGTTAAGAATGATATGTGCAAGTTGGCCATTGGCACCTGAGTTTAATAAATAACTAAATGATACCTAAGGGTTCGCGAGTCCAAACTTTAAATGGGGGAAGGGATGGCATCGCAAGTCATTCAGTTCAGAGAAACGAGTTGGAATGCTTAGCATTCTCGTCCTAACTACGTTTACTTGGATGTTAGCAGACTTCTTGTGCAAGCATTGATTAAAAATAAAGTATAGATCAAGTTGTTTTAATTTCAGAATGGAACCAGTCTGTTTGAAGCCTTTTTCATACTTGCATTTGGGCAAACAAAATGGTCTCTTTCCCTGATGCTTGCGTGTTGTGCACAATTCCCATGCAATTTTCCTCCCCAAATCATATGTTGCTGGTAATACAGAAGGCTTTGTGAGCCATTTGTGTTATCGCTGCAAAGCAAGCATGAATACAAGCATGTGCTAATCATTGTCTAAGTGATGTTTAAATTTCCAGTACACACTGCAAAATACTTCACAAACATTTGGACTGCAGATTTTTTTTTCCTCTCCCAGCCATTGTGATCAGTATGCGATAGGTAAAAAAAATGGCCTGGCCAATAATGACATGATAGACGTCTAATAACTCTAAAACAATATGTGTTTGTTGAACAAGTAGGCATCTTAATTAGTTTGCTATTTTACATTCAAATTCAAAATAATGATCGGTATTCTGAGCTGTTCCCTGCTTATTCTAGCTCTCTCTAAACAATCCTAAAGGGCAGGTTTCAACCAATGGCTGCATTTATGTTTTTTTTTTTAGGATCAAGGCATGTTAGAAACATGGTTTGGTCTCTTATAGCTTGGTTCTCCTAAGTATTTCCCCCTATATCTGCTCTGGTATTTTGGTGGTATTCTCAAACAGACCATGGCTAAGCAATTCTGTGAGGTTACCATATAGGCCAGTGATGGCGAACCTATGACACACGTGTCACAGATGACACACCAAGCCCTTTTGGGTGACACGCAGTGTCAGCCCGGCACCAGGCACGTTGCTGCCATTCGATATCTTGTAGGCAACAGGTCGCTTCTGGCTTCCGGCCTGTGCTGGCATAGGACTGTGTGATGGAGTCATGTTATCGCATTGCTGGTCACACACAGTGCGTCTGTGCTCCCTCTATGTACTTTTGTGGGGCCTTATTCTCAGCGTTAAATAATATTACAGCCAATAAAAGGAACTGACTGACAGATGAAGTGAGTAGCGCTTGCTTGCTTTTGAAGTGAACGAAATAACCAACCTTCAAATGAAGATTTAGCAAACGAAATTCAGCAACAAAAAAGTCGCTAATGTAAAGAATTATTTGTTTTTGCTTTCAGAAAATACATACATCAAAAATATAACTTTTTTTTTAACCAAAGCTACAAATATGACAAAATTATGGATATTTCTAGATGTGACACAGCACCTGAGCTAAGCTAGGTCTTTCTGTGAATTTTGACCTACCAAGCTCAAAAGGTTAACCATCGCTGATATAGGCTATGTTCACACCTAAGTTTTAATCCAGATTCAGTCCACCTTCAGAATGAAAGAACCCATCAGCAAAATGAAGAGTAATTTTCTTTCCACATTGTCTAACCCCAAAGTGGGTTTTCTGAGTTAGAGAATGCTAACAGATAAAATCTTGTTGTTTTGCTGTTGGGTTCTCTCACTTTGAAAGTTGGCTGAACCTGGATTAAAATCGAGGTGTGAATGTATCATTAGTGCCAATCCACAGCTCACAAGTCTCAGTCCATAAACGAGTATAAATCATAGGTTTTTAGTTGGCTGTGATTGCTACACTTAGTAATATGATACTGTTACTGGAGAGTATATTTGGTTTATGAATGCTTCTTAGCAACAAGCGTATCACTATCTAAACTGAGTGCAGGAAAAGGTGTGGGGATGAATCTATCTAAGCTTTTATTGCTTTTAAAATGTTGTTGCTCCCAGGTGTTTCATGGGGAGCACAGATAATAGCAGAATGGAGAATCCTGGAGAAGGCCGTAAAAAGATGACCAGAGAGTCCTAGAGATCAGAACAAGCCTAATAGCAAGTTTGTTATGGCTTGTTTGATATGCTTGCTTGTCTGTCAAGGAGCATCAGAGATCTCTGGTTGGGTAAGGGAGGATTTCCAGCTATTTTGATGTTTTGGCCGTGTTTTTCAAAGTGCATTAAGCGCATGAACAAAGGTACTTTGAAGAGATAGTTGCAGTGGAAGCAGAACTCTCATTACAGACTGCAGGCACCTGATGAGCTGCAACCACAGCGAAACCAGTCATGTCCTGCCTGGGTTAGTGGTGGTCATGTAATAAAGAAGAAGAGTTGGCTTTTATACCCACCCCCCATTTCTCGCCCATATAAGGGGACTCAAAGTAGCTGACAAAGCTTCCTATTCTTCTCCCCACAACAGACATCCTGTGAGGTAGGTGGGGAGGCGAGAGCTTAGAAAGAGAGCTGTGACCAGTCCAAGGTCACCCAGCTGGCTTCATGGAGGAGTGTGAACTTGAACTGGGAGATCTCCAGATAAGAATCCAACACTCTAACCACAAGATCAAACTGGCATTAATTGCTTTCCCCCTCCAAATCAATTCCATATCAGTTTAGTTCTAATAAATCTCTGGTGTATCCTTGATGGTGAACTGTTCACCATTTTATTGAATAAATTTTGAGAGACTAAACAACCCTAGATCTCTGGTCCCCACCCCACCCCAGGCTTAGTGGAAAGCAATCTATGTACACACAATCATTACTCCCACATACACAACAGTTCTTAGTTGTAAATATATACCTATGAAAAAGAGAGTGGGGTTTGGATACCTTTCCAAGGAATTCTGGCTGGCTGAATAGAAGTTGGAGTCTCTCTTCTTTCAGCAAAGGTGAAATAAATGGGGGAAATGAATAAAGCACACTTTATAGAGACAAAAAAGAATACGGTTTGGTTTGGTCTCTTCTTCCAAGCTGGGCAAAGCATCACAGGTACTAAAAGGTCCAATCCAAGGATACCTTTTGCAGTCCTTGTATTGACTAGCAGCTCAAAGTAATTTACTACTTTGCAGAGTTAACCCTGTTGGGCATGTTTTCTGGGAGGTATAAATCTGCTTGCCCACTCATGCACAAGATGCAAACATTCTCCCTCCTTCTGGATCCCTGGCCAGTAGTTGTGGGTGTGTTTCCATTGATTTCCATGCCTCCAGGAAGTCCTTGGGCCTGAGAGCTCTCCTCAGGGCCTCAGAAGGCACTGAGGGCTTCTCAATGCCACCTTGACCCAAGCCACCTTGACTCAAGTCTGTCCGTGGAAATTGCACACTTGTTCATGGTACCTGTGAATGCCTCCTGAGTCCTGGATGGCCAGTTGGGCAGGTCAGACATTTGACCTGGAGAGTTTCCCTTAGGCATGCTGGATTGCTCAAGGACAAATCTGGGGGGCACCCATCGCCTCAGTATTTTCAGGATGAAAGATGAGGAGGGCAAGGTTTAGGGATTCATCATCTATTAAATTTACTACTAGAAGAGATGGTGATAGCAGAATATACAAAACATTTCTGGTAAATGAATATATTACTCCAACTTGTGTTGCAATTTCATTTTCTTTTTTCCCTGATGGACTTCAGAGACGTTATACCCTTACAGTATTAGATTTTATTGTTTTATTGGATAGTCACTGTTGGGGGGGGGGAGATTTTTCACTGAAAAGTGAAATGCAACTAAAGTATTATCAGGTATTTAAAGTTATTCATTGGAACAAAAACCCAGTTTGCATAATAAAATATAGTTACATTTTATCATTTTGATCTGTATTCTCGTTTCTTGATTATTTTGACCTTAGACAGGGAGAAGAGCTGAAGTGTCGGTTTTTATGTTATATCCAGGGCAAGCAGAAAGAGATGCAAAGGGTGCCAACCACAGGAGGGCACAAAGTAGCCTGGCCTTGCTTGTAGGCCAAGTGCTGTGCCACTCAACTCCATGCCAGTCCACACACACACAGTATTAGAGAAGCAACCAACTAAATGTATGGTGTGCCCAGCTCAGCCACTTTAGGACCCCACCCTTGCTTGTTCCAGCCCTGATTACACCAGTGAATGCACAGAGGTGAGTTTAATGGTAAAAGATCTTCTCAGTAGAGTAAGTTCTAGGAATACAAATTTTCAATCAAAAGCTTCATTCTCTGTTCACCACTCTTCTAGCCCTGCTGAGGTATGGAACAAAGAAGGTCCTCAGTTTGTTGACAATAGGGTCTAGGGTGGCTTATTTGGGATCCAGCATGCTGTTAGATACTATGAGTCCAAGTCATGTAGGGTTGGCACTTTGAACTGAGTTTAGGATTATATGGGCAAGCACTGCAGCCAGCCAAAAACAAGGGTTTCCATCTTGGGTCCTAATTAAGAAACTTCTTGCTCCTTATTTCAGTTTCTAAACCTATTTCAAAGGCAACCTCATGTAGTTAGCATTACAGTAATTTAAAACAAGTTGCTAAAGTGTACAGATTAGAAACTAATCTATCCCCTGTACAAACAGAACTACAACTGGAGCACCAGCAAAAGCTGGTAGGAGGCACTTCAAGGATAATGCAGGAGTTGGTCCAAAGGCTGTGGATCTAGTCCTTCAAGGTGAGGGCGCCCTCCTGTGGAACTATACATTCCCAGGCTACAAGACCACCTAATAGCAGTGACTTGACTTGTCAGGACTCAGAGGCTGCATTCCCATTCAACTATTTTAATATGGATTCAGGACCACGTGCATATTCTGGGTGTTCCCATTTGCCTGACAATAACACGGGCTGAATTTGCCTTTCCATATTTGAATTTCCATTCAAACTGCCCAAATCCCCAGCATGGAGAAACAGAATCTTTTCATCTCTGCCCCTTGTCCTTTGATTCTCCCACTCCCTGACAGGGACAGCAAGGACATAGTGGCTGTTGCTCTCCCGCTCTCTCGCAGCAAGCAAGTGTCAGGGAGAGAGGGAAAAGCTTGGGATGAAGCTGCTCAAGACAGAGCAGAAAGTTTCCCTCTGCGATTGTTAGCTGCTACAGATGTATCTCTCGTAATTACAGTGGCATTCACAGAAAGGAGAAATCTGTTCAAAGTCCAACACTTTTTTTCAGGACTCTAGTATTGCAGAGATGGGAAGGGGAGGAGGCAGACCCATCCATCCATCAGCGGCAGGCATTGACCAAAAGAATACGGGGGGACAGCCCAAAAGGCAGATCTCCTCCCTGAATAGTCCAGTAGCATTCCCAAAGTAAAAAAAAAAACAGGCTAGCCTCCAAAATGAGACCAAAAACAGTTTTTCCAAGGACTTTTTTCCTGTGGATTTTAGCAATATAGTCCTCATAAAGTCCAGCAGTAAAAAATTCAATGGGATCGGACAATCCCCAAAACGGACTGGGTTTGCATTTGATCTTGTATGGGAATGCACCCAGAGAGTGTCCAGGTGTGGGATAAATGGCAGCATCCTATCAAGGCTGGCAGGTAAGGCTCAATATTATGTCAGGCCTCTCCTAGCCTTTCCCCCTAGAAATCCAAAATTAAGCAAGTTAGGAGTGCTCAATTAAGTGTCAATGTATTCCTCCTTATGCCATTTTTTGACATAGTCTGCACTGGTATAGTGCTGGATCAGTCATTCAGGAGAGAGAAGGGTTATGCAGCACCAAGTTCTTAGATGATCGGTCCAGTGCTGTGATGGTAGAGGCTGTGGAAATCTGGTCTCCTTTGCACTGCCATGGAAGAAATGGCAGCTTTTTTAGAAGAGGCCAGTCACCTCTGATTCACAGATTTGCCTGCCTGCTAAGATCTTCTGAGGAAGCCCTCCCTGCCATAAGAACATAAGAGAAGCCCTGCTGGATCAGGCCACAGCTCATTTAGTCCAGCATCCCGTCGCACACAGTGGGCCACCAAATGCTCATGGGCATCTCAAGCAGAGACAAGGCGAACGTTTGCCTGCTCTTGAATCCCAGCAAATGGCCTTAGAAGCGCCCCGCTTCCACCACCCCGCAGCCTGAAAGATGCACCTAGGCATTCATTCTAGTAGCCACTGATACATCGGTCATCCATAAATTTGTCTAACCCTACCTTAAAGCCATCTAGACTGGTAGCTGTCACCACCATTCTCTTGAGGAATTTTGTTTAATGACAACTAAGAATATGGTACTCTCTGTGGTGGCCCCTCAAGTGTGAAAAGGTTTTCCAAATGAGATTCACCAAATATCTATGCCTGTTTCCTTCAGATATTAGTCAATGACAGAGTGAGCAGTGTCCCATCACATCCAGTAGCTCATAGCTTTCCTTTCTCCTTTGTGTGTGTTTCAATGTGTTTGTGTATATGCAATCTTCTCTGTGCAGTGGGGTCAGTTTTCATGTGGGTTGCAAACAATTCCAGCTTTATAGTGTATTACCTACAACTCTCTACCTACACCAAACCTTAGTACCTTACCAGCAAATACTGATTAAGGTAATCTTACCTACATTTTCCCATAAATGAGCCCTACCCATGCTCAGTGGGGCTTATAGTCTCCTAAAAGCACACAGATTGCATTCTTAGACTTATTACAATATATAATGGTTTTAGTTTTTATGTAGCTTTCAGCAGTTAAATACCTACTTTCCGTGGAATGCATAAGAAAAGTCTAGCAATCCATTGCTTTGCTACTAAGAGATCTTGGAAAGGATAATTTGGACGAGTTGTGGTGGCTAATCATTTCCTAACAAGTATCCTGGTTTGTGCACAATTTTCATTTTTGTAACATGCAGAAAGGCTTGATTTGTGCATCCAAAATGAGGGAAAATCATAGTTTGAAGCTTGTAGGTCCCAGGGAACCTGGTGAGATTTAACTTCTGTGGAATCTCACTTGCATGTGGACTACCAATGTGGCTTCATTATGGATGCTAAAACATGATGACTAAAGTCCATTTGCAGGAATTTCCGAGCAGGTGAAGGTTTTGTCTTTCTGCTTGAGGAGAAATTGGTGGAGACTGTGTGAGGCAGAATGCTGGACTAGATGAGCTGTGGCCTGATCCTGAAGGGGGTCCTCATGTTCTTATGTGATTTAAAACATTTTTAAAATCACATTTCATTCAAGGATTCCATTACTGATGAGTCGCATTATTGCTGTGCAACTTCTGTGATCTTCCTAATAAGTAGCAAACTGAAAGGAAAGAATTATTTGCAGACACTATTGTTTAATATAGATTTGTTTATTGTTTTAATGTATTGGATTTTAAATGTTGTTACCCACCCTGAGACCTTCAGATATAGGGCAGGATAGAAATATACATACACGCACACACACACACACACACACACACATACATATATAAAATATAGAGTATGAAGATGAAAAGTCTCCTAAGATTTAAATTACTGGATGAAAAGAAAAAGAGTGAAATTCCTTTCCTCTTTGGGAGGTAAATTCCACAGATGGGGTGCAGCCCCAAAGAAGACTTCCTTTTTTTTTTGTATTTTTTAATTTAATGCAAATATATTAAAGATAATAATGAACAAGAACAGTATGAAAGTACAAAACAGATAAAAAGCAATGAATAGCAAACTTTTAATGTAGAAGGAACTCATTTAAAAAATATTACAATTACAATTAAATTTTAAAATGTTGTCTCACAAAAAGCAGAGACAAAAAGGGTGAGTTCCCATTTGAGGAATATACATCGAGATTTACATCGGGATTTGCATCAATATGTAAAGCGCGTTAAAAGGAAGCAAACAGCATCTGGCAATCGGATTCAACCCCGATTTTCTGTCTCCACTCTAAACACTTAAAACACTTCCAAAAGTGGATTGGGGAAAGCAATTCTTTCCCCTCCTGAGCCTTTCCTCACCCCTTTCTCCCCATTGGCTTTGATCCAATGATGTGGGGAATCCTAGCCCCCAGTTTTAAAACAATCAACTGGGTCCCCTCGCCTTCCTTTCCTTTTTAAAAAAGGCTATAGCAATGTAAGATCCTTCAAGCACATACAGATAGAGAGAGAGGGGGAGGGAGGGAGCAGCCCTTTGTCCGAGGCAAAAGAGAAACTTGAAAGGCAGAATCTTCCGATCTCCTTCCCTCTCTTTCTCTCTCACACACGCTGCTGCTGTTGCAACTGCTGCTGCTGCCCTGTCGCCTCCTTCCTCTCGCCTTTCAGGGAAGCCAAAAACTCCGGGCAATGTGGCAACATTGTTATTCGTGTCCCTGGGTGTGAAGGAGTATTGCCTGAACTGTTTCTTTGTGATCAGGGAGAGAAGGAAACTGCTGAAGAAGCCCCGTACTTTAAAAATCTGGCCATGGGCTGTCCTGTCCTGCTGGGAGAAATCCCACCCATTTCATGACGGATTTGCCCCGATAATGCTGTAACGTTCCCACAGCAATAAGAAACGTTTTAAAAGCAAAACTGGGGAAACACCTGAAAAATCAGGTGTTTATTTAATTCCGTTTTAAAGCCAAATAATCCTCAAGATAGCCCTAAAACTGATTGTGAATGGGAACAACGAGGATCCAAACCGGTTTTAAACCGTTTTACTTGATTGGGGGTGGGAACGGAAAGGATCAAAACCGTTTTGAAACCTTTTTGAAACAGTTTTAAGTGATAATGGGATAAATGTCATAACAATAGAAGAAAACATTATTTCAGCAATTGGCCAAGAAAGGTCTTATAATTAATGTCACCAGGAAAAGAGCACTGTTTATGCAGGCATAGTAAGTTCTTACCCGGGGCAGAAATATGAAGAAGGGCTTCAGTGAGTGACTTTGCAATTTAGGAAAGTTAATATTTTATATTTGACTGCCAAACCATTTATGATGTTAGGATAAGCATCAGCAAGGACTTTGAAACAAAAAGGTAACCAACATGGCTGGTTAAAAATATGGTGTCGATCCACCTGTCTTGAATTAGGTAGTTAGATTTTGCAGTCACTACCTTCATGGGTAATAGGATCCAGAATATCAATCACCATGTTTAGCACAGCTCTTTACTAGATAAACTGTGTCAATGTTCATGATATTGTAGGAAACCAGTATCATCCTACCACCTCTAACATACCATGATCTGTTCAAAAATAGAAGAATGTTCAAGGAAGCATAGAGACACATTAAACTATGTGTTAAGCCATTTTATGTAGACGAATCTAAATGAACCCTTGCAAAACATTAAGAAAGAATATTCTTCTTTCTTATATCATTTATATAAGTTCCATAGCAACTTCAAATCAACTTGAAATCAACCATCAACTTCAAATCATGGTTTGTTAGACTAACCAGAGCTTGATATAGGCCCTTTCTTCTCTGTGCCTTATTCTGGATTATCGGAGCTTCCCATCCTCATGGTGGGGCAAACTGAGGCAGGCCCTGCCTACAAAAGTCTGCACTAGAATATCGACAACAGGCTCCTATTCTGGAATAGAATCCAGAATTAAGGCACAGTGCAGAAAGGGCTTTAAATGATGATTATACAAATGTGAAGCTAAGGTCTCCTATGTATTGTAGTAAGGAGTGTGTAAGCTCCATGCTTCCCTTGGGCACAGTGAGGCTCATTAACTGAGTACTACTACTAAACTACAGTTTCTAAGGCTGTGATCAGACACCTCTGAGGCAGCTTAGAGAAGGCTTCCAGGTGGGATTGTTCACACACATACCTGTCTAATCCTCCCCCTCCCTTGAACATTCTGTGGTAAAAAAAAAAAAAGGTGGATTAGAGAAGTTCGGGAACAGGAGGGCCACAGACGGCTTCTCTGAGGTGCCTTTGAGACACCCATTTTGTAATGTCTGAACACAGCCTAACTACAGCTTTATGCTATTGCTCAGTCACTATTTTATGAAAAATCTCCTTAGTTCTTCCGGCCAACTAAATATTTTCATATTATTCATAGCATCTAATGCCACCCTCTTTATCCTCTTTATACAGGTACTTTGAATGATTAGGACATAATGACAGCAGAAGATTCCACAACTAGAATGAGTAAGGATTCCTCCAATATGCAGACAAATAAAGTCCCTGAAGGTGTGGCAGGGGCACCGAATGAAGCTGCGCTACTGCAGCTATTAGAACGCACTGGTTACACCATGGTGCAAGAGAACGGGCAGCGCAAGTATGGCGGGCCACCTCCAGGATGGGAAGGGCTGCATCCTCCCCGCGGGTGCGAAGTCTTTGTGGGTAAAATCCCTCGTGACGTCTACGAAGATGAGCTCGTGCCTGTGTTTGAAACAGTGGGGAGGATTTACGAAATGCGGCTGATGATGGATTTTGATGGGAAAAACCGTGGCTACGCCTTCGTTATGTATACACAAAAATACGAAGCCAAGCGTGCTGTGAAAGAATTGAACAACTATGAAATCCGTCCCGGCAGACTGTTGGGTGTCTGCTGCAGCGTGGACAACTGTAGGCTGTTCATTGGCGGAATCCCAAAGATGAAAAAAAGAGAAGAAATTTTGGAAGAGATCTCCAAGGTAACAGAAGGGGTGTTGGACGTCATCGTGTACGCCAGTGCTGCGGACAAGATGAAGAACAGAGGGTTTGCGTTTGTCGAGTATGAAAGCCACCGAGCAGCGGCTATGGCAAGGAGGAAACTGATGCCTGGAAGAATCCAACTTTGGGGCCATCAAATTGCTGTCGACTGGGCAGAGCCAGAAATAGATGTCGATGAAGATGTCATGGAGACGGTAAAAATACTGTATGTCAGAAATTTAATGATCGAAACCACGGAGGAGACAATTAAAAAAGTGTTTGGCCAGTTTAACCCTGGCTGTGTGGAACGGGTTAAAAAAATACGAGATTATGCCTTTGTACACTTCACAAGCCGGGAAGATGCAGTTCATGCCATGAATAACCTCAATGGCACAGAACTTGAAGGGTCCTGCTTGGAAGTTACCTTAGCCAAGCCGGTGGATAAAGAACAGTACAGCCGTTACCAGAAAGCGGCTAAAGGCGGAACAACAACTGAAGTTACTCAGCAACCTAACTATGTTTACTCTTGTGATCCATACACCCTAGCTTATTATGGCTATCCATACAATGCTCTGATTGGCCCAAATCGAGAATATTTTGTGAAAGGTTAGTACACAACTTTTGGTACATTCTGAATATTTTAGGAGAAATTACTCAGCTTTCTGTTTGCTCTGTCTTAACCATTGTTTGTTTTTTTAAAACTTCATTTCACATATTTTTTTAAAAAAAATAATTTCCATGAAAATATTTATAAACTGCCTGTCACTTGTATTTCCAAGGATGCTATGAACCAAAATAGTCAAATAACTGAGTCTTTTATCTCATCTGCTCAATTTTTCAGTGGTCCCATTTTTTTTCAAACTGAGGAATTTCTCCAATTTCTAGTAGTTTTGAGAAACTCAAGCAGATCAAATGATCTCTCACCCCCTGACTAGCTCAAAATTTCTATCCCAGAAGCCTCTGAGCATAATTTGTTTTCAAACAGATAGTTTCAGATTCCTCCATCCCAATTTCTTCCTTTTGACTATGCTCACACCTAAGTTTTAATCCAGTTTCAGCCCACTTTCAGAATGAGAGATCACGTCAGCAAAGCATGGAGCTGTTTTCTTTCAGCTTTATCTAACTGAAAAATCCATTTTTGGGTTAGATAAAGTGGGGAAAAAATGACTAGTCACTTTGGCTGATGTGTTCTTTCATTCTGAAAGTGGGCTGAACCTAGATTAAAACCTAGTTGTGAACACAGCCATATTTTAATTTGCTAAAACAAAACAAAATCAAACCACAAACAAGTCTCAGTTCAACCAATTCTGGGTCTAGTTGATCTCTCAAAGTTTATAGAAATTGGAAGGAGAAATTAAGAGCCCAGTTTTCTGGGGTCTTAAAAATGAAAATAAATATTTTTATTCTGGGGAGGGTTAATGGAAGATCCCCTCTCTGGATGCCTATAGGCATGGCAAAAATGCTGGCACCCTGCTGGGGCTGACAGATAAACCTGACGTCGTATCAGGCTGTTGCCAGCCATGCCCAGCTGAAATGCCAAATTTAAGAAAGTCAGGAGTTTCTTAAAAGCCTTGGAATGATTGCTCATCCAAGAACTTGGATGAACATGGCCTCCTCTGGCAGACTCAGCTTTGCTGTGTGGGAACCCTGTACTTCTTAAAGAGCCAGCCTTTTCCCACACTATCTGGAGGCATCCTATGTAAACATGTTGCATCTCCTTCCCTTCCCAATGTTACCTGAGCATTGAGACCACCTGAAATGATGTGCAAAGCTTCTGAACCCCACTCTCTCACCTCTCCTCATCTTTCTTCTTTAAAATATACAGTGAACCGAAAAAGGAAGCTGAGGAGCTTTCAGTGAATTTCAAATTGCATAATTTGAAATGCTCCCCTCAACATCTGTGAAATTATTGAAACATAATTGTACTTATTTCCACACAGCCTCCCTAGAAAGTAAACAATCTTTTGCTTACTTCTCTGTAACTGTAAGAAAATGTCCATTCTTGAAAAGTGAGGATCATGTCCTAAAATCTTGGGCCTATGCCCCTCCCCCCCAAAAAACCCTGATAATCTGTGATCTATAATAGTAGATGTTTGTGGCTTACAACTTGCAAGGCTTTCATTTGGACTGAAATCTTCTGGAGAATCAATGAAAGTATGGATGTGTCTGTATACCTATTGTACATACTCAACTTCACATGGGTCATGGAAGCAAGATCTCCAATCTCCCTGTCCCCTACCTGCTTCTCTTGGTGGCCTTCACTGATCATCTCTGGTTGCTGTTTAGGCAACCGAGACGTAGCATGAGCTACTTCTGTGAAACCTTCTGTTGGTGTTTTCATGGAAGTCCAGACATGCTGAGAGGGCACTGGACCGGAAATGCTCAAGATTCACCCCACATCACTATCAATCCCAAATGATATCTTCTCCTGTTCTCCTAAAACAATATTTCACGTTTCCCTGCCTTGTTTTGACAAGGACCAACAAGAACAGGTCATATTTATAATAATCTCTTTTTTCCCCAAAGTGGTCGAGGTAATCCTACGTGCTCCTGTTAAAATAACCTTTGGGCTTTGAAATAGTGAGTGGTGCTAGGACTGAGTGGAAAGCTGAATAGAAAACTTCCTTTTCCTAGACTCGGTGCTGTTCCAGATTAGCTATAACCTAGAACTATAGCACTTCTTTCAAGGCCTTGCCAACATGTACTACAAGACAGCGTGCTCGTCCCCATGGCAAGGATATTGCAAGGCGAATGTGAATTCGCCTCGAAAGAGTCCCCATGTGGGCTACATGGGGGACAAATGCCACAGATTCGCGGCATCCCCCCATTTTATAACTGTTCTCGTCATGAATTACTGCAAGAACAGATTATAAAAGGGGCATGGGGACACTTTTAATAATCTTACCGGAGCTCTTCCCTGCTCTTGACAGCCCGTATACCTGCCTGACAGTTGCTCAGCTGACTGCCCCTATACCTGCCTGACAGTTGCTCAGCTGACTGCAGGGCAGCTGTCAGGGGATTGTTTGGGGTAAATCAAGTCCTTACCTGGGTGATTAAGCGCTCAGGCAAGGGGTGGGGTGGAGAAAACTGCAGCATCCCGATGCAGAGATTTGTTGCGGTTTTCATGGGGACAGGCAAGTTTGCCTTGAACCCACTCTGTCTTCCATTGCCATGGGGACTCCTTAACACGAATTAAGATTCTCATTAAGTCTCCCCTCAATCCACCGCAAGGCATTGGCAGCCCCATGGAGATTTGCCCTGAGTAAAGATTTGCATGGCCAAAAGCAAGCCATGGCAAAAGAGTATGTGTGGTGTCCATGCGTGGTGTCCATCCTGCTCCAGAAAGTGCCATAAAAACCATTCTACAAAAGGAAGTGCAAGCCTGGTTTGCTCCAGCAGCCACCAGGTGGAGGACCAGGGGCCACTGGACCAACTTACCTCTGCTTATGTCACCTTGCACCATTATGCAAAGCATCAAAGTAGCCAACTTCTGGGGCCATTTCTGATGTTTCAAGTAATCAGTTAGAAACTTTGACCCCAGTTGGAAAACTTGGTGGTCTCTCTCCCTGCTCCTGAGCCAAATCAAATGTTCCAATCCAGGAACAAACCTCCTTCCATGTGGATGTAGAAATTTCCTTGGTCATGGTCTTTGTTTGTGCCTTTATTCCACATTCATGTGCAATTCCTATTGACTAGGATCCTGTTAGAATGTATAGAAAGGTACAGAGCCGGGGTCCTTCTTCACAATGACTCTCAGCTACTGAGAATAAAGCACATTTTGCTAATCTTTTATATGGACACCTCTTGGTATTTCCTGGTGATCAATGCAAAAAGGCTCCAAAACCATCCAGCACAATTTTACCTAGCAAGGGCCTATGTGAAAGCCCATAGCATAGAACCAAAACCCATGTTACTTTAAGTTCACATAAAATAACTCTTATGTGAAACTGTCATTGATAACTTTCACAGAGTAGAATGACATTAAGTGATCCATTTTATCAATCACTTACCATTAACATTTCAGTGGATCGCATTCCATGCTTCAGTTCATTCCAGTCATCTTAGTTGTTACAATGGCAAGGACCTTTTGTTTCTGTGCAGTAGACTTAACATATCTAATTCCTTAGGGTTGACTCAAAAATAAAGTAAAATGTGATTTCCTACAATCTAGAATGACTATCTAGATCAAGAGGCGTTTTCATACTAGTGTTTCTAGTGCATCTTGCACTAAGCCTGGTATACTCTGGGTTCAGGAGGACCATATGCATTTCTGGTTGGTGAGGATGCTCCTCATTGGCCAGAAATGCCTCGCCACCCCTGGATCACGCGCCCCCTGCTGTCCTCTCGGCACAGTAACACCCAAGGGAGGTGCCTGGGTTACCCTCTACCAGCCTCCCTCCCTCCTCTTGGTGTTTGTGGGGGCTTTTCCAAGCAAGGAGGAAGCTCCACAGCTAGCCAGAGGAAGAGCAAATGCTCTCCCCACTGGACGCTTGTGGTAAGTCTGGGGGATAGGTTGGGATATGTGTGGAGCACAATTTGAGGCTCCATACCTCATCCGCAATCAGAACAGCTCTGGTGAGGGCAGGGATGCTTCTAGGCTGCAGCAACCTAGTGCTCATGTGTATACTCTTCACTGGAGCTGTTCTGATTGCATTCCAGAGGCATAGTGCAAATAGGCCTAAGAATTCTTTTTTTCACTTTCAATATACAGTAAATGACAGTTTACAGTTTCTCCTCTGAAGCCTGAAATTACTAGTCTGAGAGTGGTATGCTCTGCCCATCCCTTTTCATTGTCGCCAATCAAAAATAAAACGGATGTGGGAACAAAAAATAAACCCTCCAAAGGTGCATCTGTCCCACCTTTCTCTGTGACCTAATAAAATGCTGCTGACTATGTATCAGCTACCTGGCTCACTCTTCTTTGCTTTTAGAATCAAAATGTGAGTAAGAAACCTTTTCCTTTGGTAGCCCATAACTGTACTGATTTCCTTCCTACACTGCATCCTCAAAAGGTTAACTACAGCTGGCAACTTTTGCAACTGTGCCTTGCCAGCAAGAAAGGCGCATAGGAGAGAGGGAGAAATAAGTTCTTCTTTTTGGTCAACACAATCCTGGAACTTTCCCTTTGGAAGCTAATCTTTTCTTTCCATTGTTTTGATATACCTGTGACATTTAGGGAGGGCCAAATAGGTAAGGAATGCATATGTGGTTTAGGAAATGGGTCAAAATACTACCATTAATGCACATTACTTGCTTTTGAGTGAGAAAGATAGCTTCAAAACACAAGTTCAACAGTAGATCAGTTTCCCCCCCTTTAAGTGGAAGAAAATGGCTTGGATCTAGGTAGGAGACTGAAATTGTCCACTTAAAAACAACAGTAAGGCCGCATCCCCATTATAAGCGTAATTCGGTTTCCCTAAACCGAAATAACAGAACCGGATGCAAACGCGAATTTGCCTGCTCCCATTACTTTAAACTTAATCGCATTCGATACGTGACTCAAGGGGGGACTCAAGTGGCTACTTTTTAAAAGCTGCTTTTGGGGGCTGCCCTGCCCTCTTCCTCCTGGCGTGAATGTGCCACCCATAACAGACCCCTTCACCGACCCTGGCTTGCCTGGATGGAGTAAAACCGGCAGCGGGCAGCCAGCAATTCTTTCCCCTCTTCTCCCCATTGCCCAGGGCACACAGCAGCAGCGGCAACTCAAGCAAGGGGGCTTTAAACATTCACACATCTCCCAGAATCTGCCCCTGCTTTCCTTTCCCCTTTAAAGGTCAGAACTCCAAAGAGCTAGAATTGTGCAAAATTGCAACATTGTTATCAGGTGCAAAGTGGCTAGATTGCTACAGTGTAGCGGCTGCTGTGAAGGTTGGATTTTTACACTGAAATAACTGTCTTTGGAAGCAAGCTATTAGGGGAGGGAAACCCTAAACATGGATTCTCATCCCTTAAAACGGTTGGGTCCCCACAGTAAAAAATGTAACACGTATCAAGCGCACGATCTGGAGTGAGACCTGTTGAAATGAGGGTTAACATTTACAACACTTTGGGGCGATTTATTGTGCGGAAAGAGTGTTAAGCCAAACTGACGTGGGGTCTGAAACCGTATTGAATTCGATATAAGCTTGCAATGGGGATGCGACCTTGTTGTCTTAAGCATTGATTCTCCCAAATCTGGTTGGCTGCTGGGGCCTTGCTCTTGCTCACATTCTGTCTATCTCCAGCATGTCCCAACCCTCTTCCCCGGCAGCTGTGTGGAACATGGCTGATCATTTGGGTGCTGTTACTATGAGGTACTGGTTGAGATAGCAGTTTATGCCATGCTTGGCCTTCTACATTAGGCAGCAGTGCCTTTGGCCTCCCCCTTGGAGACAAAACCCAGCAGAACAGCAGTTGGCAGTTCATAGGCAAACAACTTTGTCTACATGCAGCTTGCAAGCCCAACAAGGCTGAGAGATGGAGCCTTCTAGAACCTGCAGCAGAAGTCACCTTCCTTGCACCCAGGGGGCATCTCAGTAAGGCAGAAGGGCAGCTGGCCAGGATTCTTCCTTTGCAAGGTGTCCCTTGATCACATTGCTGATAGATCATGGGCACAAGGGAAACATGGACAAGTGCATGAAATGAAGGATGGTGCAGACTTTGTCCTGGGGCAGGAGAACTCTGCCATGATCTCTGAGCTTTTGTAGTTGGAGATCTGCTGCTTGCCATGCTCTTCTGTGAAGTAATGAAATAAAGGACCTCAGTTGTAGTGAGACCAGCAAGTCATCTAGAGTTCCAGAGGCAGCTCCAGGCTGGTTCCCCCAGGGGCTTGGGAAACAGCCCTCGGCAAAATGCTGTCTTCACCCACAGGTTACTGCTCCCTTGCTACTTGTCTTTTTCCTTCCTTAGTTCGTGTTTGGCCATCTCCATGTTTGCTAACTGGGGATGTTTAACAACATTCAAAACAGCCCCATATTGTTGTCAGAAAACCCAGAATTTGCACAGGTTACCTGCCCTGACTTGGTGCTTCAGAGCCTGTGAAGATAGGAGAGGTGCTGATAGACATGACACAGTTTGGTGGCATTACCTCTGAAATACCCTGCAGCACTCTTCTGTCTATCCAAGGAACCCCGTAAATAAGCATTACTGAGTGCAAAGGTTGACAATGTGAATCTGTTTCAAATGTTAAACAACATTTTGCATTCTTAATGCCTATATCTATTACTGGCATTGATTTGCTGTTTTTAGGCATAAACATGTTCCCTCTTGCTAGTAAACAGTAACTCCTTTTTCTACTAGTATAATTGAAAGAAAGAGAGAGATGGATCAAAAGAGGAAGCAGGACTTGCAGGCTTCATCCACTCTCATATAAAGAATGCTTTAAGTGGTTTGGAGACTGATTATCAAGGATGCAGATGAAAGCATAGCATCAAAAACTGATTGTTTTGTGTGCCTGTTAAGTATGTTCTGCCTGGTAGAGGAAGGAAAATGGGGAAATTAAACAGGCCTTCTAAGGCATATGATTTCATAATTCAGTAGTCTTTCTTGAGTTCTGTGTGCAAAAAAAGGTTAGACAGTATATACAAAAAATTAATATGAAAATAAATGCTAATATTCGGCAGTGATCACAATATATACACAAATAATGCATTAAAAACATGGGTGTTGCAATATTATACCAAACTGGAAAGATGAGTCTTCAAAATGTATGCATCCAAATGATGGAGAAATACCAGGCTTCAGGTCAGTGTTATCATTATCAGATGAGATAAAACTAAGCTCCAATCACAGTGCAAGTTACCCTCACTCTAACTTGCCTTGGAACCTCATGGTACAGAGTGGGATATAAATGTCAATTACAGTCTGAGCCAGACAGATTTCAAGTGCAAACTTTCCTTTTGTACAATAGATGTTGAGAACCAGTGTACTGCAATGGCTATAGACTTGTGCTAGGAAACAACAAATCCTGGGTTTGCTTAAGGAAACATGCCGTGAACATGTACCAGTCACTGGTTCTATAGCTTCATCCAGGCATCATTTATTCCACATTATTTGGATAGCCTAGAATAAAACATGGATAATATGGAATAAAATGAAACTTAAGCCCAAGCAAACCATTTTGAACTTTATTGGAGCAAAGGCCGGATATAAATATCAGAAATAAATTTGGCTTCTATGAGATAAAATGGTCTTTCAGATTATTCTATGGCCCTTTCTGCACTGGGTCTTGTTCTGGATTATATCACAGAATAGGAAACTGCCACCTATATGCTAATGCAGACTATAGGCATTTTCGCACTACACTCGTTCCATTTGGAACGGGTGTAGGACGGGAAGCCTAAGACACTTCAGGACGCTTTGACCATTCACACATAGGAGCGGAGGAACGCGTGTAAACGCATTCCGGCGCGCCTGTGTGCGAATGCTCAAAGCATTCTGAAGTGCCTTAGCCGGCAAACGCCGGCAAGGGGCGGGGAGACGGCTGCCGAGGCTCCCGCAGCCAGCAAGGGAGGCAATCAGCTGATTGTCAGCCAGCGCCGGCGGGAGAGGCGAGCCCGCAGCTGTCAGGGAGAGAGAAACATGAGCGAATGCTTCTCTCCCCGAACAGCTGCGGGCGCTTCGTCCGCACCGGAACAGATGTAGAGCACTTTAAAGTGCTCTACATCTCGAACGCGCGCAAGACAGCTCCGGACACATCGAAGCGCAAGCCCCGCTGCGGCAATGCGTATGCCGCGTTCGAGGCTGTCTTGCACGAGTTCGAAAACCCCGTGTGCGAAAACGCCTCTTATCAGACCCTGGGCAGGGCTTGCTGTATCCTACGCTAGCAATAAATCACAGCAGTTAATCAACCAATAAATAAATAAATATCTGAGGTGGCTCAGAGATGATTTAGAGATGGGATTGCTCACATATTACTCTGCCCCTTCCCCCTCTCATGAATATTCAGTGTTATAAGAGGTAGATTAGAGAAAGCTTGGGAACACAAGAACCACACACTGTTTCTGAGGCACCTTGTCTGACCACAGCCATACTGTCTCTCTGTGGTGCTTCCAAGTTATGTCTGAACACAGCTTTACCATCAGTGCCTAGAACAACCAAAACTATGGTTGCATTTGTACACAGCAAAAAAAAAAAAAAAAAGGCTCAAAAGCACCTAAGGGCACGTCTCCAAGGAAAGAAAAATCCGGATTTAAGCTTGTTTTGCTTTGGAGCATCTCCATGCAGAGCTTTACTCCGGGCTACCAGAGCCACAAAGGAGGAAAATCCGCGGCAGAAAAAAAACCCTTTCAACCAGTTCTACATCCGAAGTTGTGGGAAGCCATGGATTTTCCTGGGAGCATGGAGACGCTTAGAAGCAAAAAGCAGCTCAGACCAGCGATCTATCCGCCCTGTTCCTGCCCAGTGCTGGTGTCGGGTGGTGCTGGTGTCCGAGCTCAAACGGGACGTCCATCTTCCCACCACCTCTGCCTCCGTATCCCCAGCAGCGAAGGGGAGAATAGCCTCGGAGGCAAAGGCTGGTTGGGCTGCTGCTGCTGCATGTGGGATCCGGCGGCAAGGAGAAAGCAGCAGGGCTGTTCTCCCCTCCGAGGCCCCAGGGCTGCTCCTGCTGCGTGTGGGATCCGGCAGCAAGGAGGAAGCAGCGTGTGAAGGTTACCGGGGACGTGGAAACAGAAGAGAAAACCCATGGAGGAAGAAATCAGGAGAAAGAGGGGGAAGGCAGGGAAAGAAACAGACACACACGCTGTGAAAGAAAGAGGAAGTGGCTGGTTTGCTTTTGCATTAAAGCAGCTGCCGTTCTTTACATGGATGCCGGCAGCTGAATTTGACAGCTGAACGGAGCCTCTCATTGCTCCAGCGGGCGAGGGGGGTGTGGGAAGAAAAAATGCTGGCTTACAAAAAGCAGGTTTCACAAGGACAGGAAAGTGCGATTTTAGTCCGCGTTGCCTCAAACCTCATGGAGACGCTTTATTGCGAGTTACAACCCGGATTTTTAAAAATCGCATCAAATAGTGAAGCAATTCACTCCCATGGAGACGCGCCCTAAGAGATAGTAGTGTGTGGCATTTGTATCATCTAGCCTAGAATGTTCATGTGATGGAAGAGGGGCAGGTTGGGATGTGGATGACCCCAGTTGTGAACCACCTCTCAGTCACCTTGGAGATGCTTTTTTTTAACTTCATGTCATTGAAGCCTATACTGAAAAGATTGATCCATGCTGTCAACGGATCATATTCATGCTTGCATAAATACTAAAATACTCAGATAAAAGATATGTGACATTAAAAGGGTAAGAACCCGCTGGGTCCTCAAGATGACTTCATCCATGAGGGAACAGAGATGTGAAATCTTCCCAAGAATGTGCCAATGTAATTTCTTTTATTTGGATTACTGCTGAAAAACATAGATATTTTTGTGGCCTTTCGTTTATCATATTGATATCTCCTACTACAGTAGCTAGCCAGGCTCTAAATAGGATCAGTGAAATGTAGGCCATCAACCTTACTAAATTGGCAAACACAGGCACTCATGAAACATTGGTCACGTGATTGATGACATGTGCTGTTCATGCTCCATTATGTGATGAGGAAAGGCACAGGACAGAGTGAAAGATTTTGTGCTCTCTGACCGTTTTAGTAGCTCTCTGTCCCTCCTGTGCCAGTTCAGGTGTCCTTTTGACACTCTTCTCTGGCACAGCGTGGCTGTATTTGCCACAGAGTGTTCAGTGAGGCAGCCACATTGGACCGGTGTGACACATTCCAGGAAGTGACTGCCCTTTAGTGGTGGGCTACTGCTATATTCACTGGCCCTTCTGATCAAGGCATGAGGCTTCATAGTACAAAATAAGTAAAAAGCACTCCTGAGAGGGCTTAGGGATGGTTCACCAGTGGGGTTGTTCACACTCCAGTCTGCCCCTCTCCTCCTCATACGGGCATTCTAGGTTAGAAAAGGTGGATTAGAAATTAGGTGAGAACACAAATGTCATCTCTTACCCTCTCTAAAGTGCTTCATACACACTGGATGAACTTTTTTTTTCTTTGTGTGAATACAGCAACCTGCGGTGTTTCTCTTGCCATTAGTTTTACCTGTTCTGATGTTTGGGACCACACCTTCCAGTCCAGCAGTCCTTACGGGTGTCAGCTACTGGTGTTTACTGGGCAATTTGGACAGGATGGCAAATAATGCAAGATGCTGTTGCTACCACTCAAGTATAGCTTATCAAATTTGGTTTCTGTGTCTGTTTTCACTTATAAGCAGGCAGCGGCAGAGGGAGAGGCAGAGGAGCGGCAGGCAGCAGAGCCCCTGGCCCAAGAGGTTCTTACCTAGGTGGATATTCTGCAGGCCGTGGCATATATAGCAGATACCACGAGGGGAAAGGAAAGCAGCAAGAAAAAGGATACGAGCTTGTACCCAATTTGGAATTGTCAGCTGTCAACCCAGTTGCCATTAAACCTGGCACAGGTTAGTATAAGTATTTGGTTGGAAACACCTTGGCAAGGAAGATCAATATATTAGACCTTTCCTCCATCAAGAATACAGTACTAATAATGCTGTACTTTACATAGCGTGCCTTGCACAGGTGTGTCAGGTGAGTCAGAACTGCTGCCCCATTGTTTCTTTTATGTCAAGGGTTTCCAAACTATTTGGCATAATTCCTCTCATTTGGTTTTCATTAGATCTTCATGCCCTCCCTTTGACCTAAAGTAATTTGGACTGATAGTTATGTTATTTGTATTGTTGCTGCATATCACGATCAAAAAACATGGACCTATTTTGCCCATATAGTGAATTTCTCTTGAAGTCTGCATTAAAAATCAGGTTTTTTCTACTTCTCTCGCCTACCCAACTCTCTGCTGCCTCCTTGGGATGCCATGATCTGTGTTTATCTTGCATGCTAAACGGGTTGGGCCCTAGATATCTAAAGGAGCGCCTTCACCCATATATACCTGTCCATGCACTGAGATCTCAAGGAAAGGGCCTTCTTGTAGTTCCTTTTGCAGAGGTGTGACTGTTGCGGAGATAAACAACCATCTGGTTGCCAGAATTATGACAAAAAAGAAAAGAAACCACCTCTATAAGTAGATTCCAGTTGCTGCTCTTTTTTAGTCCACTGGATGTTTCTGCTAACAGAAGGCAAAGAGAGGGTTTCTTGTACTAGAGCTTTTTCCTTGTAGTTTCTGGCACCCCATGAAAATTAGCTGGAACAACCAGAAAAGGACAAATATACTGTAGCACTATTAAAGCATTGCTGCAGTGGGTTGCTGTACATATCATAGAAATCTCACCAAAGCCTTACTTTTCACCCCTAAAAAATCCTTTTAACTGGTGCCAAAAAACCCATTGCTGGTCATGGGTTTTTCAGCTATAGTTCTTTTTAGGGAGCCACGTGCCTTTCTGGACAGAGCAGCGATTGTACAGTAGATCCATCCATCACACATGTGTGGAAGCTGAAACAACTGACCATGCATGCATGGCTGTGGTGACATGCACACCTGGGAATCTCATGCCAGCCGAATTGCCCAGATTGTGTCACCAAAACACACATTAAAGACAGTGCAAAAATAGCAAGGGGAGCAATACCGCACACTATAGCTTTCTAACGCTTTATGTGGCTACAGTCTAGAGGCAGCCTCAGCAGATTCTCTGGAACTGAGTGGAAAGTAGCGCAAGTACTGCAGAGAGTTGGCTAAATTGATTTTTTTAAATTGCCTTTATGCCACTTATGGCAACACAAGAAACTGCTGGATTGAGGGTCCCTGTATCCCTGATCTTGTAACTACAGATCCACTCATCCGTGGTTGATTGGATCAGCCCCCCTTCCACCCTGAATAGGTCTCCTGGAGGCTTTCCGGAAACCTGGGACAGTTGGAAATTGTGCAAAATCTTGCAGGATTTCCCATGATTCCTGGGAAATCATGTGTGCTTTCCTGGTAATTATCGGAAGTCTTGTGGGATTTCCAAGGAATCATGACAAATTCCACAAGATTTCCTAGCGTTTCATATATCCATGGTTTCCTTTAACAGTGGTAGGTACAGGTACGTATCCCCCACAGATATGGGGACGTGCTTGTACTAAAGGGATTCCATCCTATGTAAACTGAAATTCACATACAGTTTTTAAAAATGGCAGAAAAGCAACATATTGATTGAAGCTGCCACATTTTAGTGTTACCATCCCATCTCATCATTGGTTAATTTGTATACCGCCTTTCCTGGATATGCTTGAAGCATTTTACAAGCAATGAATAAAATACAGAGAAATTATAAAGCAAAATGCAGTAATAATACACCACTATATAATGTAATATTTTTAAAAAATTAAATATAAAACCCAAACAAAAGGAATGTGAAAAATTTCTCCACATGAAAGGCCAGAAAATACAGTTTAATACTGTTTAGAGATGGGATGGGAACACCGATGCCACATGTTCCCACCTATAAGCTGTTTTTGAGCCCCTTTTTAAAAATGTGTATAGATTAGGCATGTTCACAAATGTGTTTTTTGGCACTTGATTCAAAAAGAATTGAATGTTCAAAAATCCATATTCGTATGAATAGATCGCATACGAATGTGGTAAAATTCTATTCATACGTATTCATACAAACATTTGATATGTATCTGATATGAACAGATACGTATCTGATACATTTCCCCAGCTTAACGAATGTCCAAACTAATTGTACGAATGTTCAAAAACATTCATATTCATTTGAATGCTAGCATACAAATATCATAACATACAATTCGAGTTCCGATGTCCAAATTCGGTCAAATCTGGCTGAATTTCGAATGTTACAAATATGCATTCATATCCCTAGTATAGATTATACTCAGCTAAGAAAACGTTTCACAAAGCAGAGAGAGAAGCAGTTCGGGTATACCCATATGCAAGGAGTGAATATATTTGGCACAGTTGCATGAGCTGCTTCAGAACATCTTTTCATCAGTGCACTAACGCTGCAAAGAGAAGTGCCGTTCTACAGGGGTGATGCTGGAATGAGTGATGTCCTTTCATGGCCTGTTTTGTTCTCATCTATTCTAGTGGCAATCCCAGCTCTCGGTACCCAGTATTCCATGTTTCAAGCAGCACCTGCAGCAAAGATTATAGAAGATGGGAAAATCCATGCTGTGGAACATATTATCAGTCCCATTGCAGTCCAGCAGGATCCAGCAACCGTGGCTGCAGCTGCGGCAGCTGTAATACCCGCCGTTTCTACCCCTCCTCCTTTTCAGGTAAAGTTCCTTTCAGGGTCTTCTGCTTGGGCACACAAAGCTTCCCGCCTTGAAAGAACACTCTACTTTTTAATAAAATGAACTCAAAAGCAAATGTTTTAAAGCCTAGTGGCTGATCTGATCCTGTTCTCATAGTAGCCAACCATCAGCAGAAGATGAGATCTCCAGTGTACTCTGTCGATAGTCTCCCAATAGAGAACGCCAGAAACCCCATAGTAAGCTTTTATATGTTTTTCTAAGTAGGAAGCCTATCGCACAGTACTTTTCTAAATGATGTAAAATGGATGCAGCCTGCACAAGTCCTTAGAAAATGGGAGTGGGCGACATAAGACTGTAGCTTAATTAAGCTAAAGCCCCATTGTGTAAAATTTCTAATAAAGAGGCTTTTAAAATCCTAAAACACATAGTTGTTATTTTTATTTTTAAATCCATTCTGGGTTTGATCCTTTTGAAACTGTTTTTTCCAGGGTCGTCCTATCACACCAGTGTACACGATGGCTCCAAATGTCCAAAGAATCCCAGCTGCAGGAATTTATGGTGCAAGTTATGTTCCATTTGCTGCCCCGGCTACAGCGACAATTGCCACACTACAGAAGAATGCCGCTGCCGCCGCTGCCGCCGCTGCCGCCACTTATGGAGGGTACGCGGGATATATCCCGCAAGCGTTTCCCACCGCAGCTATCCCGTTTCCGATCCACGATGTCTACCAGACCTATTGAGACTACTGGCCAATGGTAGGGGGGGGGTGGAGGGAGGGGAGGGGAGGCGAAGGACATTGAAGGAACACTTTACTATTTATGAAGAAAAAAACTACTGCAGAAGAATATGTGTGGATGTTAGTAATTTCATTATAAACCTGGAAGTGAAGTGTATATCAAATATATCATCATGTTTGAAAATATTTTATACATATGAAGTTTTTACTAACTTTTTAGGCTGTTTATAAATTTTTAATATGCCTGTATTCTTGCATTTCTAAAATGGTATATTTTTTTTCAGTTCCCATTCTTCTATACAGGTTTATACACATAAATAGCTTTTAGCAATGATTTTCACTATATTTGTGGTATGAAGGTTATTTTTAAGTAAGTTCTGCACTCCAGAGATTTCTATTTTGTAGTGCCTTTAATAATATATCAACTAAATATTAAAAAGTGCATTGAGCAGCTTGCGAAAAAGTTTTTAAACAATGTATTTTGAAGAATATATTCAATATTTAAAGAATACATGCAATAGATTTTTAAATATATATATATATATATATACACACATACAAATGTGTTTTATTTAAAAAAAGTTAACTGGAAAGTGCAATTTGAAAGTAACTCTATGTCTGACATCTGTATAGTTTCTTTGTTACCTAGAGCCACAACTTAACATCTGCAGTTATAGAAAGAAGCTCCCCTGGATCTAATCCTGTGAACTATGACTTAAGAACCTTCTCTGCGTTTTACATATAGCCCTTTTGAAATTAATTTTCAGGCCACTAGCATGCATGCATGCAGCAAGTCATTTTCACACTATGAAAAGATTCATCAGATTTGTTCATACAATACAGAAGCAAATTGCCATGGGCAAAAAGAATAGGTGTGATGCTCTATAGCACAACTGTACACTTGAATACTACGAGAACGTTGTCAGCAGACAGTTTTGAGTATACTTCCTGCCTTAGGGTCATTCCATTCTGGAAAGCAAGACATTTCAGATGTTTTTAAAGCAAGCTGCTGTTGCTTTCCTTAGAAAGGAGGCTCCTTACTCAGTGGTCGATTGCAACCTTTGCCTGAAGGAAGTCATTCAGGCCTAATGAGGCAACAAGTGACGTGAAAGCGTTCTATGCAGTAATCAAAATGAATAAGATGAATAAGGCAGCCTCCTATTCTGCACTTCTTGCCTTGATCTGAACCAGTGAGGCCTGCTGGTTTGGATCATGGCAAGGCAGGGTCTTGAACAGTCTGCATAGTGGCACTGGTCCAGACCAGCCCTTCCCCCATGGGACCCAAACCTTGCACAAGCTTCGGGCCAGATTTTTAGGGCTCCGAAAGGCTAGGAATGGAAAGTTCCTAGCCTCATATTCCCCAGGGAACCCATATCAACAGCATACCTTGGTGCGCCACCAGAATGTGTCCCCTGATAGTCCAGAACACATTCCAGACTAGGCTGAACTGGTATAGCAGTAGCCCTAGATGCTGAGTACTACTGGTAATCCAGATCTGGCCCCATATGTCTTGGATTATGTTCCATCCTGTGTGGATGGAGTGTGGAGCCTCCCGTTTTTTGCACTAACATGTGGAGGGGAAACCCTTAATGCACTTGCTGGTAAGGAATTCCAACAAATGCAGAAAGACCCTATGTTTCTGTACTGAGCAACCAACCATAGTCAGGCTCATTCTTTCATTAGTGTTTTAGATCCATGGATTGGGACCACCAGAGGATCAAAACCCAGGTGGAGGAGATCAAAAGAAGGCTCCCAAATGAAGCCTAATCTTTCTCACACTGCCCTAGCATTGCCAACCTGATGCCACAACCATGGCCGCCTGTTGGAATCAGTGGAGGTATTTGGTCTCATATCTCAAAATAGCCAATATAATTTTTCCATATTCTGTGCCTTTACCTTAATGTAAAACAGGCTTTCCCTCCCCACTTCTAGGTGCCGTTCTTGTTTTTAGTGAGTTCATTTTAAATTTTGTTTTTACAGTTGTATCCCATCCCAAACCCTTCAGGTGTCAGTTGAAATAAAAATGCAAATAAATTAAATGAATACATATTACTTTAAAAGTTAACCCAAAGCTTCAGTAACTTTAACCTTGCATGTTAAGGTATCAGGTGGTATGTTAAATCAGCTGTTCCTAAACCACATCTACCCAGGATTGTCTTTTTCAGTTTCAGACTGAAAAGAAGCCATGAATCAAATCAAACTGTTTATCCTGGCCTTCAGTGGCCACTCATAGTAAACACTGTGTTGAATCATGAGAAATCTGTTGAAAATGTTTTGTTGTTTTCACTTGTTCAGGCTGTAAACTATTAAGGTCCAATTACGTCTTTAAGAAATGGTGAAGACAACGCCTTTAAAAAATCCAACTGAACCATTTTCCTATTAGAGGAGATTAATGCAAGATTGCCAGCATGGTGCTATTTCCTATAAAGTTCATTTCTCCGGGACTTGCCCTTAAAATTCCAAAGATGGCCCAAGAGGCTGGCAATCCCTAAGGTGCCAAATTGTAAAACTAAGGCTGCACCCCAAAAGCCCAAATTCTATCATGAGGTAATAAGAACTATGCACCAAGGATATGCAGGGTCTCACACACCCCCAAAAAAATACTCAATAGAAGTTTCATTCATCAGTCCTATATCTTCAGAACATACATTAGTAACTGTAAGCATGCTATAAAGCATAACTTTACAATCATAAGGGGAAAAAAGAGAAGGCCACAAGCTAAATTTCCTTGGTTCCTGCAGCATTACGAAGCCCGTATATATTTGCACGAAACTGTATAAGCAAACAGCCTTGCTTATTATCATATCTAACATAGGTGATGTTCAAAATATAATATATAAAAAAGGTCCTTTAGGAAGTTAGTCACATATTCCAGTCACTTACATGCACAGAAAACCCCCCCAGGGATTAGTACATTCTTATTTCTTACAACCTTTCACAGCCTATGGGGTTTCTTCTTTTCTATTTTATTCGTATATGTGAATGCTGTAGGGTTTTTTTTTCTGTTTCAAGAGGGAACAGAACTGCTTTCTGGTACAACCCATAATCTTTAATGTTAGGCTTTTCCCATTGAAACTGTATATTGTAGAGACAGAGAATGTGTGTTTGTGCAGTCCATGAGAAAAGACACTCTTGCTCACAGCACATACTTTTTTAAAAAACTATGTTTAGTTTCATGTTAAGGTAAGGGGGATAACTGTGTGGTCCTTGCGTGGGTTTAGTTTCCTTAGCGTCTTCTTTCCACTCACAGTTTGCATTACCATAAATGGACATTGCACATGTACACTGGAGAAGAAAGACATTTGGACCACGAAGAGGTCTTTCTTTCTATTTAGGCATGTAAATATATTCATAGTACATTTTAAAAGTCATTTTATTTCTGTTTTATGTGATAGGTGGCATGCCACGAAGCCAATATTTTATTTCAATGTTTTTCAAAGTTTGTTAAATACTGTAATATTATTGCAGTGTTCTGTGGCCTGTTTAAAGGCTTTCTATGGTAGTTCAGTGAATGTAAAATACAGTCATCTTTACATCAACCGTGGTTTAATCTGCTGTGTATGGCCTGCCCCAGCATCAGCTAAAGGTTCTTTGAAAGTGAGGTGTACAGAGATGGTGGATCAGATCCATATGGCCATAAGGGGAGCTGCCTTTCCTCCTCTTTTCAGTTGATCTCCCTCAAATCAGGAACCTTCTGTTGGAGCATTGAACACTGGAACTGGAAACCACTTAGATGATTGCACTTGCGATCTGAGCAGGAAATACTTCCGTCCGTGCTTAGCACCCCGGAGTCCCCTCCTATATTTCTAAGGCTAAAGTCAAGTTCCCGTGCTTAGATAATGTTTAAATAAACAACTTCATACGCATTTCAGCAGATTTTATTTAAAAAATTAACTAGACAATCCTGCTCAGAAAACATTTCCCGAAGCTTGATAAACAGCTGAATTAAAAGTAATAAGCAGCAGTATTTTTTTTTCTTGAAGTGGTCCTTAAAAGATATCCGCTAACGTTGGAATTACTGCTGTACCCTACCTCAAAAGAGCCACGGTCTTCACTGATTTTCCTTAGAGCTGGCAACTGAAAATGTCCCGGCATGGTTGGCTCCCAAAGGGTTTGCTTGAAGCCTGGCTCCTAACTATTGCTTGTCTTCTCAAAGTAGTAGAGCTGAGGCCTGTTCACACTGCAGCCCATAGTGCATGATTAAGGAACTTCTGGGGAAGGACGTACGTACCTTGGGGAGACTGTTACAGCCTCCAGGTGCCTCCTGCCTTCCCAGAAGCTTCTTAATCATGCACCTTAACCAAAAGCTTACCTGGCACGTCCAGGTGGTGGCCATTCACACCTTTTCCGATACTCTGGGGTCGTCTGAGGTGCTGCTCAAGCACACTGGCACCTTGGACAACCATAACCACAACTGTTTATGCACAGAGCATCAGCATTGTCATGGCAATGACGACGACGCAAGTGCACTGGCGGAAGGTGCCTAACCAAAATGGCAGTGCCCAGAAGAGGACCGGCCCCGGGATCCGTCACAGGTGAATGACCAATCACATGAGGCTTAATCTGTAACACTGATTATACCCCTTTCCCGTCCAGCAGACGGGAAGAGAGGTGCGAAATTGCCCCTGGATTGGAGTTGTGCTTCCAGATCACATGTAGCAGTTAAAATAGTTGACTGTTTCTCCATGCTAAAAATAGGTGGAATAATAGAGAGCATAGGCCCAGCTAAGGGACACAACTACCCATTAGGGTCCTGAATCAATGTCTCAAGTACTTTGCCATTCACTGCTTCTTGCACTATTTTTTTAAAAATAAGGTAATTCTGTACTGGCCAGTATACCAAACCAGCAAGTATCCTAGGAGCCTCCCTACTGCATGCCAGTGTGGTCTAAGGGAGGCCCCAGTGAAGGTGGGGGGAGGACCAGCACGTGGAAGGGAGCCTCCTAGTACACCTGATGGTACAGCAGCTAGAGAAGAGTCACCCTAAGAGGGAACATTTGGAAAACAAAGGCGCTGCAGCACTGGCAGAAGCAGATGCATGGCAACAGCATTTATGTTTGTGAAGGCTCCATCAGCAGTAACCTGGCGGTAATCTGGTGGTGTGCAGTGGCAGCATTGTGGAGGAACATACCAGTAGCTGGTGGACAAGGCTGCCTCTGCATTCCTTCTCCAAGCAAACACTGATTAGTCTGGTATCTAAAACTGAAATATTAGTTGATAGGAAGAAGATAAGCAGAGGGAGATTTGCACTTTGCCATCTGTCTGTGGACGGCAAAGGTCGAAGTTCCCCATGCGTGTACTAAGCATTTGTCCTAGCGAATGCTAGTAGATGCATTCCCTCCCCACACACATCTGCAGACTTACCTGAAGTGTGGACATGTGTCTGGGCATTGTCATCTTCCCTCCCGATGCCGGCGCCTCTGACCGTGCACCGGCACAGTCACCAGGACAATGGTGATGCACTGCGCTCACCAGTGGTGCCAGCACATCACGTGACACACAAGCACACTTGTGTGTTGGGTCACGTGCCCCTCTGTGCACCATAGAGATGCAGATGGGGGCATCGCTGGGTGCCACTGGATGCCGCAGGTCATGGTAAGTGTAGGTGTTGAGCACTAAACCATGCTCCACATGAAGTTTGCTTCCAGTGCGCTCCTGAGTGGAAGGAGCTGTTTCTGAGTCGGATACGGCCCTTCCAGTGCAGATACTCCATCTTGGAGCTCTCTGGAAGCAGTGGTCAGAACTCTCTCACCCTCGCCCCATATTCTAATGCTTTTTTAAAAAATGGACAAACAGCCAATCACACTGTGATATGTTGAAGCATGGTCCAGATGCTGTCTTATCAGTTGTCGCTCTGGAAAAGATTTGACATTAATTCTGTCTGTTTTTGAAATGTATCTCCTTTGCCCTAAGTGCTCTGCTTCCCCGCTATCCTATACCATGCCGTTTCTAAGAGTGCCTGCCAATATCAATTTACCACATAACAGTGCTGAAGAAACTGTTTCAAAACCTTCATTCTAATAAGATGGCTTTCACCAGTATCTCCTTTACTGTTTTGCTGTGTTTTATGGGATTCCTGAAGAGTACTGGATATATGCTCAAAATTGCTGTTGCTCATAGGAAAGGTCCCACCAAGAACATCTGGATCACCAGTGAACCACTCCTCTGTGGTCTGACATTGTAACCATTTCTGAACCATTTCATGTATACACTACTGAGTAAGTTTGACTTGAAATGTGAACTTTTTGTAGATTAAGAACAAACTATAAAAAATAGATGTTTGCTTATTTTCAAATGTGTTGTTATTTTAGACATTTTTTTGTGTCTTGTTATTCTTCCACTAAAAGTACTTTCCTAGAGGTAGTTAATAAAAATGTTCCATAAATACAGTTTCTTGTCGTCCATTCTAGAAATGACATTTACCCACGTGGAGATTACATTTTCTTCTACAAGTTCTTTTACAAGGCCATGTCCCCCAAGCAATAAAAAGCCCATTAAAAAGCTTCCTTTGCCACTGAGTGTCTCCATGCACGGCTTTTCTCCGAGCTTCCAGCGCCACAAAGAAAGAAAATCCTTGGAATAAAAAACCCTCTCCAAACAAGACTACCAACACACTTTTTGGAAGCCGTGGGTATTCCTCACAACACTGTGAGTGGAGACGCTGCGCGGCAAAATTGGTATTGGGGCAGGAATTGCCGGCTGGAGAGATCATTCTCTCTCTCTCTCTCTTTTTTTTTTTTGCCTCTCATCCACAGCCAGCATTCACGATCTATGAAAACAGTAGGCAGGCATTCCAATTGCATAAGATACACTGTAATGAATAGTTTCCACGGGAAATTGAAAGTGTTGAGAGTGAATGAGCGCGATCACTGGCTGGGGGAGGCTTGTCAGTGGCCGGAGATGAATTGCGTTATGAATTGCTTCTGCCTGAGCACTGGCTGTAGCCCGGCCGCCTTTGCAGGCAGGGGAGACAAACTTGTAAATACTGATGGCTATTTTTCTTTTGGTCTTGTTGGGGGTTGTCTCCCTGTTTGTGGCTGCACAGAGCACAGTCCCTCCCCATTCCCACAAGCACCCTATTAACAATAGAGGGGGCGGAGAGAAAAAGATGCGGGCAAACAAAACATGCTTCTGTGGGGATGGTAGGTGAGTTTTAAATGTGTGTTTTGCTGAGCCTCATGCAGATGCTTATTTTGGAATTGAACGGCATTTTTAAAGTCTGCTGCAATAGAGGGACAATAGAGAAACAAAAAAGTACCATGGGGATTCGGCACAAAACAAAGGACTGACTGAGACCTCTTGATTGTCTTGAATGGGGAAGCTAAGCAGCATGGATCACATGACTGTCTCAGCTGATGGGAAAGTGGATGGGCATAAGGGTAGCTAGTAGTAGGACTAGCCAGATATCCCACTCGGAGGTGATAATGTGGGAAATCCCCTCCTGCAGGATTATCACCTCCTAGGTAGACAGCGACAGCGATGGAACCTTATTCACATCCACATCTGGACATTCACATGTCCAGAATGCCCAGGTGTGCTTGCCTTCAACTCCATGCATGCATGGAAACCTATTTCGGCCTCCACACATGGGTGCTGGGAGGAGCAATCATGACAGTTCTGTCCAGAAGGTAAAGAAATGTGCCATTGTTGGAAAACCTGCAGCCAGCACTGGTGAGGCAGCCCCATCATAGTGACATCATAATGGTGCTGTATTCCCCTCATCTGGATGGGACCTCTAAGGAGTTACAGTTTTATTTGAGCTTATTGCCATTTCAGCATCAGGCACACACTTTATCTGAAACAAGCTGTACATCTGATGGACTTTTTCATACCCCATTCCACAAATAAGAACATGCAGACACTGAAGAAATTACTTAAGCGTTAACAGCAAGAAGCGTGGAGACTCAGCTGAATTTCTATCTCAGATCTAGCCCACCCAGCCGTATCATGTCAAGTGTTTAATAACTTAGAATAGAATTACAATTTCTAAGGAGTGCAGGGACTACTGATCAGAATTCCTCCTCTGCTTCTATCATAATAATTCATTGGCAGGGAATATTTCTCCACCAGTTCTCCACACCATGGCCGTGTCTTCACAGCAACCTTATTTCGCTTTCCCTAAACCGAGATAACAGAACCGGATGCAAATGCGAATTTGCCTGTTCCCATTACTTTCAGCTTCATCGCGTTCAATCCGGATTCTGAGGACGTACGTGACTCAAGGGGGGACTCCAGTGGCTACCTTTTAAAAGCCGCTTTTCAGGGCTGCCCTGTCCTATTCCTCCTGGCGTGAACGTACCACCTATAACAGACCCCTTCACAGAGCCTAGCTGGGTGGCTGCCTTGCCTGGATGGAGGAAAAACAGCACCAGGCAGGCACCGATTCTTTTCCCTCCTCTCCCGATTGCTCAGGGTGAGCAGCAGCGGCGGCAAGTCAAGCCCCTTTCGTCCATCACAGCTAAACATTCATACATCTCTCCAAACGGCAGTTGCTTTTGTTTCTTTCCCCTTTTTAGAAGGTCAGCACTTTCAATAGCAAGATGGTTATCAGGTGTGGATTGCTTGTTTGCTACAGTGGATTGCTTGGATTGCTATTCGGGCTGCTGCTGCTTTTACAGCTTGCTTTGGAAGCAAGCTATTGGGGGAGGGAAACTCTCATCCCTTAACACGGAAGGGTTCCCACAGTAAAAAATGTAAAACGTTTCAAGCGCACGAACCAGAGTGAGACCTGTTGAAATCAGGATTGAGATTCATCACGCTTTGGGGTGGTTTAACACGGGGAAATCGTGTTAAGCCAAACTGCTGTCTGGACTCCGAGGATTCAAAACATTTTGAATCCGAGATAAGGTTGCCGTGAAGACACGGCCCATGAGTTATTGCCAATATGAGAGGAAGAATTCTTGAGTAATGACAATAGTCTGCTTATTAAACGGCAATACAGAAACTCTTCTCTGCCGTTTTCCCTCCCATTTTGAAAACACCCAGTACCATCTTCAGTAGAGGCTGCTGTTTGGGGGCCTGCATTGGCCTGAATAAAATGCTGAAATCAAGATCTTCTGATAAAACTGCTCAGAACTTTACTGGCTACAGAATGAACAGCAGTCTAGCCAGTAAGTAAATCCAGCAATCTCAACAGGACAACGCATGTCTCAACTGCACTGGCTACAAATTCACTATCGAGCCCAATTCAAGGAATTAACTCTGACTTATAAGGCCCTAAATGACTTGGGCCCCAAATATCTAAAGGAACGCCTTCTCCCATATCGACCTGCCCGTGCCTTAAGATCAAGTGGTGAGGCCCTCCTGGTTGTCCCACCACCTTCGTTAGTGAGGCTGGTGGGCACCCAGGAGAGGGCCTTTTCAGTGATAGCTCCCAGATTATGGAATAGACGCACCTCTTTGCCCTGGCCTTTGACTGAGATGATTATATTCTACCCCCTCCCTAATCACAGGCACAACGAATACAATATGGAGTGTACTGTTTTAAATTTGGTGAATTTTTAAGTGTTTTTAATCTGTATTTAATGCCTGTATTGTTTTTAATCTGCTTTCCGTTTTTAATGTGTTCTTGTGATTAATCTGTTTGTTACCTGCCCAGAGACCTTAGGGTATGGGGCGGGATAGAAATGCAAACAAACAAACAAACAAACTGCCCAGGCTACCAGCTTGATATGGCAGCTGTGGGGAGCAGCCCAGTATTTCACGTCCAACACAGCACAAAGTGCTCAGAAAGCCGAGCAGCGGCCCAGAGGGATGATGGCTTCTTCTCACAATACACCCATTCCTAAGATAAATGCCCTCTTTGGTATTAGGATGCACTCAAGGCAGGGAGCAGGGGAATATAGTGCCATCAAGGCCCAGTTCCCATTACAAGTTTAAAATGGTTTTCCTAAACCGAAATAAAACCACCGGATGCTAACATGAATTTGCCTGATCCCATTACTTTCAACTTATGGGATATGAGGATTGTATGTGGCATACGTGACTCAAGGGGGGACTCAAGTGGCTACTTTCTAAAAGCCGCTTTTTGGGGCTGCCCTGCCCTCTTTCTCCTGGCGTGAACGCGCCACCCATAACAGACCCCTTCACGGAGCCTAGCTGGGTGGCTGGGTGGCTGCCGCTTGCCTGGATGGAGGAAAAACGGCACTGGGCAGCCAGTGATTCTTTCCCCTCCTCTCCCCATTGCCCAGGGCACACAGCAGCAGCGGCAACTCAAGCCCCCTTCGCCCGCTCACTCCATAGCCACAGCCTTAAGAATCTGCAGCTGCTTTCCTTTTTTTCCCTTTCTAAAGGTCAGAACTTTCAAAGACCCAGAATTGTGCAAATTGCAACATTGTTATCAGGTATGAAGTGGGTGGATTGCTACAGTGTAACAGCTGCTTACGGGATGGATTTTTACAGTGAAATCACTATCTTTGGAAGCAAGCTATTGGGGGAGGGAAACCCTAAACATGCATTCTTATCCCACTAAAACTGTACCATTCCCACAGCAAGAAATCTAAAATGTTTCAAGTGCATGAACCGGAGTGAGACCTGTTGAAATGAGTGTTAACATTTACAACGCTTAGGGGCAATTTAACACGTGGAAAGCGTGTTAAGCCAACCTGACGTGGGGACTGTGAGGATCGAAACCGTTTCAAAACTGTTTTAAGCTTGTAATGGGAACGTGGGCCAATGTGGGTATTGCAGACAACTCCATTATAGCTCTGCTTTTTCCTCCCTCAAAAGTGCTCAGTGATTCCCAACAATAGCACTTTTACTCAGCATCTAGATGGGGCAGCAATTGTTGTTCCGCCCACTGTGCATGCATACAGGCTGAAACAGCTGACCATGCAGGCATGATGGTGGCAACATGGACATCTGAGCTGAATGTCTAGATTGCACATCACAAAGGCATGCAAAGACATCTTGGGCTATGGCACTGCCTAGGCAGGAAGTAATAATGGTGGAGGAGTAATACCCCATATTATTGCATCTGACACAAAATCCGGCTGCTGCCTTGGAGACAGCTTCATTCTGATCCAGGCAAAGTCCCTCTCACTCTAACAGCCCAGTTGTGACATGATGACTCAAAACAAAAAGGCCACCTTCCTGAAAAAAAAGACAAAACCCTCCAGCCAATCAACAGCTAAGCAGGTAAAATGCCTTCTCAGACCAGTGAGCCTAAGCACCTGCATCTGGAGCAAAGACAGACTCCAAGGGAAATAAATAAATAAATAAATAAATAAATAAATAAATGGGAATTAAAAAAAACAAACTTCAAAAACAGCTGCTCGTTTCTTGTCCCCCACAGATACAGCTTCTCATTTTCACTGCTGCATATTTTATTTTCTTCTTGTGCCGCTCCTTTTGTGGTTGGACACTGAAAAAATAGTCGGGAGTCTTTACAGAAAGAATTATCTTTACAGAGCCAGTATATGGTTCTTGACTTTCTTTTTCAGTTAAATCCACCTCTCAAGGAAAGCAAACTTCCTTGTTACGCTGCTTTGTCCTTGTAGCTAGTACACAGACCAGGATAAGGAAACGAACAGTTGTTGGCACGTAGTTCATCATAAACTAGTTTTTCAACATTTTGCAAGTAGCATTGACCGCGTGATGTGTAAAGGAAACTGAGTTTTATAATCACTTTTTCCACAAAGAAAGGCGTGTTGGGAAAATAATTGCAGCCATTAAACCACTATAAATTTGGTGATTTGACCACCAATCCGCCCTCCAACCCACACAAACTTAAGATTACTCTTGTGATTACTCCTTAAATCCGTTTAAAGGCAAACTTATTATTTTAATACAACTTTGACAGTAAAATATCAAGCAAAATGAATTTCATTTCATATACTATATTATTTGCTTTTGCAGTTCTGCTATCACAGACAGTTTTCTGTTCAGGATTTAAAGTTGTTACTATTACATATTTGAAACGTGGCAAAATCCTATTATTTGTGGAGATTAGGGTGTGGGGTCTCCTTCTTTGGATGCATAAAAAGGAGGGAATTACGCAGAAGGATGTTTGACTCCTTCATACGACTTCGTTCCCTTAATCTGGAGATGTCAGAATCATCCTAGGCCCAGAGTCAGAAGCAAGGCAGAAGATAGCTCAAGGCATGTTCTTCACTTTATTTTGATAACAGAATACAACTTGGTGCAAGCAAGACTTAGTATATAAAACATGCTATCCTGGAACAAATGGAAACATTTGGATCTGTTTGGATTGAAAGCAGGCAAGACTGAGCTTGGGAAATGTCTGAAGATGGCAGTGCAAAAACCACTGAGCGAAGAGGAGGAAAATGAAGGCCATCTCCTATGTAACCCTCCTGCTCAATTTCCATCTTCTCCAACTCTCAGCATAAATCCTGGGGAAGTTAACCATCCACGGACTAGGATCAGGGATTTCAAATGTTCCAATGGGAGGAGCAGATAGCCTTCCTACAAAGCAAAGAGAATGCCTCTTATTGGGTACTAATCTTTGGAAACAATGCCTTCCATTGAGAGTTGTTCCATTCACAGTTGTATGACGGTGGTGCAGTTCAAAGCATCCTTGAAGTATATAGGGGAATAAATCAAGAGAAAGATCTGCTCCTTGCAGTATAGTTACAAAGAGTTCTTCCATATGGTAGGTGTGTATGTTTGAATAGCTATAGAAATGTAACATGAGCACTACTGATTGTACAAATGCATCTCCAACAGGGAAAGTCTACAGGCACTGCGACTTAAGAAATAAAAGGTTCAGTTGGGATCATGAGCAACATTTCCAGCTACAGGTTTGCCCTTTCTCCCTCCCTTGTGGTGCTGATCCACAGGATATGCTATTGTTGAAGAGCAAAAGTGGTATCCGTTTCATCTATGACCCTTTCCTTGGTGGGTCTTTCTCTGGATTATAACCTGGAATAGGGGGGTCCGCCATCCGCAATAGAAAAAGAAAAGAAGATACTAAGGGTGCAGTTGTTACCTTCTATTCTTATTTTGTACTCTGAAAGACATTTTCAAATACTGTTGTACAGATTATTCCACAACATGCAAAAGAGAATTAAAATGTCTTGGTAATGAAAGGCCTTTAAATTGTGCTGGGATTTTCTAGGAGTCAGTATGCTCTGCTTTCAGTTCAGTTAATCCCTCGACAAATATTAGCACTGCAAACGATTACTATGGTAATTAAAGACGGCAAAATGGTGAAGCAGGAAGCAACAGGAAGCCTAACAGGAGTAAATTCAGTGGTGTTTCATAAAGGTAACATCAAAAGAAATGGAGCTACAAGTGCCACTTAATTCCTTCTGCACTCAACACTTAGTTGGGAAAGATTTTTATACATACTTCCTTACAAAACAATTTATACTGTCTTTTAGAAATGACTTACTGATTGATTGATTGATTATTACTATTTATATTATTTATATTTCTATCCTGCCCCATACTTGAATGCGATTAAGTTGAAAGTAATGGGATCAGGCAAATTCGTGTGAGCATCCGGTCCTATTCTTTCGGTTTAGGAAAACCGTTTTAAGCTTGTAATGGGAACCGGGCCTGAGTGTTTTATTTACAATGCTTTGGGGTGATTTAACATGGCGGAAAGCGTGTTAAGCCAACCTGACGTGGGGACTGTGAGGATCGAAACCATTTCCAAACCGTTTTAAATTTGTAATGGGAACAGCCTGAACTGTTAATTGCATACGGTATTTACATAGTTATTGAGTGAAGGTTAGGAGATGAACCAAAAGAAACAGGCAGGAAAATATCCAAGGTTCTTCTTGTCTCCATGGGCACATGTTCAATGACTAAGTTCAATTTGGATCAGGTGTCTTTCCCTTCCAGGAGGTTGATAACCTTGAGTCTCCAGCAAAATCATATCTGTGCTTCTCTTGCGTGTTTTGATATTTTATTATGTGCATGAATGATGTTTTATTTTTAATTTGATTCATATCAAATCAAATGCAAGAAAATTTGTATTCATTTGACTAGGTATGAATCCCACACAAATGCATACAAATAGCATACGGATCCTATATATGAATCCCACACGAAGCTTGATATGAATATATCAGAACATTTGATTTTAATTCAAATGTCAGTATTCCAATGTGCCAACATTCAGTTTGCATCGAACATCAGAATTCAGACAAATTGGGCCAAATTTTGAATGTTATGAATATTCGTGTACAAAGCGAAGCTATCGGCCCTCTGACAGAAGTTTGTAATATTTGGAGACGGCTGGCAGCCACCTCCCCCAAGTGACCCTGAGAAAATGGTTAGCTCCTGTCTCAAGTGGCTGTAGGCACTTCCACCGGCCACGGTGGCCCTGAGAAAAGTGGCTGCTTGTGACAGCAACTCGGCAGCTTCTTGAGTTGGGAATTGGCTCCCATCCAGAGTGGCTGCATCAAAGGCACAGTTTAAGTTAGGACGTCTGCTTTGGCCTTTCCACACATGGAGTGGGTGGAGCTATGATGGAAGCTCCATCCAGTAGGTAAGTAAAAAGTGCTATTGATAGAAAAATTGCAACCAGTGCAGCCATAGTTTCTAGTGTTTCTAGGAGGACAATGGTGGGTTGCCTCAGATATGTGAGGTAACCCCCTGTAATGGTGTTATATCTGGAAGGGGCCTAAGTATATGTTTCTACCAACTGCATTTTTGCTTCTACAAGTGAGCCAAGGAGGTGTCAAAGCCTGTGAAACTAGTGAAACTGGGAGGTGCAAACAAAATGATCCTTTATTTATACAATGTCTGTCATGCACAGCAGATGTAGTTTTGTCATGTCCCTTGCCACATGCTTTGCGGAAAGAAGGAAGCTGTTTGGGCAAGATTTAGGGAAGTTGGCAACACATCTGTCTTGTTGGACTCTCTTTTCCTCAATGGGGAAAAAAATGTTAGCCCATTCAATGAGGTCTACAACTGTTTGTTGTGACAAGATGTTGTCATTACAAGAGAAGAAAAATGCAGTGAAAAGCTGTGAATAATTAGATAGGCTCCGTCTTCATGCAATAAAAAGCCCATTAAAAAGCTTCTTTTGCCACAGAGCGTCTGCATGCAGAGCTTTTCTCCGGGCTTCCAGCGCCACAAAGGAAGAAAATCCGCGGAATAAAGACCCCCCTTTAAACATGACTACCAGCGCATTTTTTGGTAGCCATGGGTTTTCCTAGCAACATGGAGTATGTAGATGCTTCGTGGCAAAAGAGGTATTGGGGGCAGGGATTGCCGGCCAGAGAGATAATCTCTCTCTCTCTCTTCTTTTGCCTCTCATCCACAGCCAGTATTCAAGATATATCAGCAGTTCTCAACCTTCCTAATGCCGCGACCCCTTAATGGAGTTCCTCATGTTGTGGGGACCCCCAACCACGGAAGCGGAGCAGCTGGGAGGTGGGAGGGAAGGGCAGCAGGAGGCTCGTCGCAACCCCCCTGAAAGGGTAATTCGACCCCCAATGGGTCCCGACCCCAAGGTTGAGAACCACTGAGATATATGAAAACAGTAGGCAGGCATTCCAATCACATAAGATACATTGTGATGAATTGCTTCCATCCACAATTGAAACTGTTGAGAGTGAATGAGCGCACGATCGCGTGATCGCTGGCTGCAGCCACTGCCTTTGCTGGCAGGGGAGACGTTTCGGCAGACGGAGATCTTGTGAACAGCATAATGAATTGTTTCCGCCCGAGTGCTGGCTGCAACCGCTGCCTTTGCAGGCAGGGGAGATGGACAGAGAACTTGTGAATACCGATGGCTATTTTTCTTTTGGACATGTCGGGGGTTGTCTTCCTGGTTGTGGCCGCGCAGATCGCAGTCCCTCCCTGTTCCCGCCAGCACCCTATCAACCAGAGAGGGGGCGGGGAGAAAAAGATGCAGGCAAACAAAACACGCTTCCTTGGGGACGGTAGGCGCATTTAAAATGCGCGTTTTGCTGAGCCTCATGGGGATGCTTAATTTGGAATTGAATGCGCATTTTTAAAGTCTGCTGCAATAGAGGGACAATAGAGAAACAAAAAAGTACCATGAGCACACGCCCATAGATTCTTCTTCTGTAACTAAATATTTAGATGTACAAAACATTATTTTTCCCTGCATTTTGTTAAAAGGCATCTTTTGTGTTTCCTCACTGCACAGCTGTTACACTTTGCCCCCCCCCCCACATCCACTGGCCTTACTCCCCCCCTGTGCAGAAAGAAGTTCTGACACTCCCTTTGATGACTTCCCTCTCCACTTCAGGTGCCCCCAGAGACAGCAGGAATCCTCCCGAATTCTCACCTTCTGGCATGTCAGCTCTGGTAATGTCCTCACAGCCCACCTGTTTTAGCCAACTTTTCTACTAGTCTCTCAGTATCATTTTTTACTGCTTTGCCATCCCTTGCTTCTAAGATTCCTTGCCTAAGGCTACCTCCAAACTCCAAAGGGAAACACTGGATATTAATCAGCAGCCAAAACTGCCCTTCACTGCTAACTGCAACACATGTGCCATAACGAAATGTTTCTGATGCAATGGGGGTCATCTGAGATGTCATGCCAATGATTCTAGATATGACTGCACTTGTGCAGAGGGTCAACATCAACATCACCGTAGCAACAGTGCTGGCACACACACAGTTACGCAGCATGCCAGATCAAAGATGGCGCCCCCCAGGTGTGTATTGACCATGCAGCTAAAAACAGGTAAGTGATTGATCGTGCAGCAGGTAGGCAATTGTTGACTAGCACTCACAAGTGCACCTTTCCCATCCATGGGACAGGAAAGGAAGTGTGTAATCACCCTGGACTGAGAACTCGCTTCAATGCAAATGCATATTAGTTCTGCTTTCCACAATTTAGTTATGTAAATGCAAAATCTTGTTGGGACAGTGGGAATTCAAGACAGCCTCTAACCTAATTAAATACCATGTCTGAATGCAACCATACAGAAAGTGGGAAGTTAGTTGAGGCACATGAATACAGTATGCACAAGAATGAATCAAAGACATATTAAAGATGCATGAATTAATGAAATCAGTCAGAAGTAATATGATGCAGGAGGAAACTAGAAAAACCAGCAAGATGATCATTTATTAAGCAAGACTAACAAAAGGCAGCTTTGTAGAGCCAATTACTTCATAGTAGATACCCAAAGAGCATAACACAAAGTTTGTATGAAAGCCAAAATCAGCTTAACAAAAAACTAGGAAATTCTTTAGTCACAAAGGTCATGATTAAAATAATCAGTTTTGGGTCAGTCTGCAATGCTAGCTATTCCCCCCACACAAAAAGACTTAACCACTGCATAGGGTTGTTTGAGACATTTCTTCTCAGGACCTGGTTAAAAAAATCTGAAAAGGTCTCTTCACAAAGGTCCATTCTGGCTTGCTATGTGTCAGTAAAATATACTTGATCCCTGATATTATGAGCTTGAAAATGATTCCCTTCTTTTAAAAACAACATGCCTAGTGGAGAAAGTGACTCTGGCTTGAACTCCAAGAAGCTTCCCTCAAAACCACACATGCATTCTATGTGGAAAATGGGATGCCACAGGGTTAACACAGAAGCATTTCCATCACATGCCGTCTCACATGTGGCACACTACTTCCATCATAAAATCTGAGGAAGCATTCTCTCTGTACTGACTGCAATGAAGAAAGAGTTTGCCACTGTTGAGAACCTATTTCTGAGGACATGGAAGATCCAGGAACACCAGTTTCTATCTTGGAAAAAGCACCTCAGTAAATCAAGATTTTGTGCTGAATAACTGATTTCAACCAAGCAACCTAGCGAACTGGGATGTTTTAAGGAAGAAGAAAATGCAAGTTTGTGGGGAAAAGGAGGGTGGCAAAGAAGCAGGTCCAAAGGATGAAGTGTGGGGAAGGAACAACAAGGCAAAATGGAAAAAGAAGTTGGGATCAATGCAAACATCTTGTTTCATAAAATAAACACAATATTTTGTGTGAGTGATACCAGCTCGAATTTTCAAATGCTTTCATTTTTGGGTATGTGTCTGATACATTTGTGGAGAATGCTTTTGAGGGTGTCTTCAGAAAAGAACAGATCATTGAAAAGAGATTAAGGATGTGCACGAATGTTTTTTGACATTCTATTCAAATTGAATCGAACACTCAAAAATCCAATTCGATTCAAATCTTTTAACATTTGAATTTAACAAGATTCAATTCATATTTGCTAAATTCGAATCTATTCGTTTGAATTTTTTATTCAAATCTACACATACGAACGTCGACAACATTCATATATGCACGTACGCATCTTCCCCACATCCGTACACATCTGTATGCATCCATACATGTCCGTACGCATCCCGTAGTTATCCCATATGGAACCCGTTTTTGAACCATATGGATCTGTACAAATGCGTATAGATGCGGGAAAGATGCGGATCTTCATACCAATGTCCAGATAATTAGAATGAAGAGATCCGGAATTTGAAATTCAGTTTTAATGTTTACATTTGAATTTTGGGACATTCTATTCTATGTCAAAATTCAGCACATTCGATAGAATTTCGAATGCCTAAAAATATTTGTGAACATCCCTAAAAGAGATACCTTGTTAGAGCTGTATGTGGTTGCAACCAAAGATACAAACCATAATTCCTTTCTCTGCAAGTCAGAACAGAAGCTCAGTGTGGTTTTTCTTTTGAGATGGTGGAGTTGCTTGAGGGCCTCTGTCCACAACACCGCAAGTGTGCATGCTTTTTTGTGTTTTTCCTTTTTACTAAATTGGTCACTGATGCACAGAAGCGCTTTGGAAGGAGTACAATTCTTTAGTTAATATTCTCCGTGGAAACAGGTTGGGTGCAAGAACTGAGCCCTTCCCTCCACAACAACACGTGCTTTTGGAAACCTTTCTTCTTCTTCTTCTTCTTCTTCTTCTTCTTCTTCTTCTTCTTCTTCATGTGTAAAGGAACGCAGGAGATTTGCTTTCACAACAAACAACTGCCCCTTTGACTTTGCCAATGACCTTCAGCCATTTCTCAAAATTCATGCAGATTGAGAAAGAAAATTCAGCCAGAAATCTGCCTGTGAGCATGAAAATATGAGGCACATGTGGATGAGGTCACAGGAGTGGCCTCCAAAGTCTGGGAATTCAATAAAGTCAGTAGTCACTCCAAGAGCCCCCTTAATGGCAGTTTTGATCTGTGGTGTGCTCTTCAAAAGATGAATCAAGGTATGCTGTCTCCACTCAAAATGGCAGCAAAGCACATAAGCAGGGGGAAACTGCACCTCTTCTTAAAACTGAATCCCATTTATTTCAAGCAAGATGGGAGCATAGTCCAGAATATAAGAAAAGCTTGGAGCCTTTTTCTACTGGGGCTTCAAACGGTTCTAAGCCCCCATTAGGAACCTGACTGGTACCAATCGGGAAGGTTCTGTCCCCACATGGATCCCATCAAAGGGCCCATCAAAAGGGCTCTGTCCCCATGAGGGCAGAGGAAATCTGGATTTAATAGGTCCTTCAGACCCTTAAATCCGGATTTCCTGCGGATCCGATTAAAGGTGTCCACAATGAGGTCTTCAGGCATGATGACCCCATTAGAGGACACCTGTCACTGGGATAGTGGCCGCCTCACCCCTCCCATGTCCTTATGACAGCTGCTTTGGGTGGGAGGTGGCAGGGTGGGGGTTTGCCTCTGCCTCCCCTGCCTTTCCCCTCGTAGCAGCTGCCTCGAGGCACAGTGGTGGGGCGTGCCCCCTTGCCCTTCCCCCCTCCAGGTGTCCAGGGAACACCGAGAACTCGTGTGGGCACCCTGGGACGGGCTGGGGCGGTTCTGAAGGGAACTGCCAGCCCAGCAGAGCAAATGCTCTGTCCCAAGGCATCCTACACGCGTTCCTCTGGCCCTCATGCAAATAGGCCTCAGCTTATCTGTCCTGACCAATGTAGAGAGTATTTGAACCTCTTCTGGTGTCAGGGGTTATCTGAGTTGCCATGCAAGCATGCTGCATGTCAGGTGATCTAGGACACTAGTGCGTGTGTACGACATGTCACCCTTGACTCAGTGATGGTGATGGCACATGCGCAGTCACACCAACTGCTGGGACAAAGGTGGTGGCACCCAGACATGCAAATGTGAACATTAGTGCACACCAGCGGGAGTGCACAATTCCCAGATGGGATGGGAAGTGCAGGAAGACCCCAGGAGTTGAACTGCAAACTGATTAAACAAAAATGTTTGATGAAATATTTACAAACCAATAATGGATAAAATTATGGGTTAGGGGCAACTGAGATACTTCTACCCTCGTGTTTCTCTTAGGTCTTATTTATTAACTGTACAGTCAGACCCCTATATCCACTGATTTGGTAACCATGTTTTCAGTTAACCACAGTTACCGGATCAGCCCCACACCCTGTGGGCTACATAAGGAAAAAGCACCCAGAACCGGAAGAACTATTTCAGCCTCTGTAGAGCATTGGAATAGCAGCCTGTCCCAAAATGTAAGGGGGCGAGTGGAAAGCGGGGAGGTGGTGTCCAGTGGTGTTGCATGTCTATTCCAATGCCCTCTGGAGGCCAAAATAGGCCTTCCAGAGGCCAGAAAAGCACTTCCGGTTCTGGGGTTGCACAACCCCAGAACCAGAAGGCCTGTTCACAATTATCCATGGTTTCAGGTAACCACAGTAGGAGCTGGAATGTGTATCCTCAGCAGATACAGGGGTCCGACTGTATTTCTATTGTTGTCCAAGGTTCTCTGGGCATTAAGTGAAGTATTAAGTGAAAATAGAAGACCTAAATGAAAACACAATAAACTACAGAAGAATGAGGTTAAAAACAAACAAGGCTTCACCTGATGTCAGAAAGTATGTAATGAACTTCTGAAGATTTTCCACTGTTACCAAACAGAAACATCAAAGGGAAGGTAACACAGAGAATATGAATAATATTACTATTCTCTTCATTTATTATCTCCACCACTAACAGCCACTCAAACAACTTCCAATTTGAACTAAGTCTCCTGCTGCACCAGCAGTAACTGCATGGAAACTAAGCTAAGAGAAACCAGCTTCACCTGTGCTCTGGCTGATTGCTTTAAAAACTCCTCACTTTGTGCTGCACTGTATTTTTGTGCTGGTGGGGTTACTGTTGCATGCCTTCCACCAAATGCCCCAAACAGTATGGAGTTCCTATGATATGCTATGTTGAGACATATAGAAATTGTGTATTTGTTTACCATGTCTGAGTATTGGGGGCACTACCTGCAACTAAATACTGAAATATTTTTTCCACCGTGGGAGGATTATTCTGTGACAGAGAATTTTTTCTGTATTCATGGATTATTCCATGGGAAATACAGGGCAACTTTTGGTGGAAGTTTGTCCCAGTCTCTGAATTTTTATTTGTTTTATTTTCTAGTACACATTCATTCTTTCCTGGCTGCAGTTCTTTCTACACTAAAATAATGTTTCATTTGCTTGCGCGTGTTTTTAAGATTTTAGCTATAATGGGTTTGTTTTCTCACATTTGGAATATTTATAGTTCTTGCCCCATGGGATGGGTTTTTTATTTTGTTTTTGTTCTTTTGTGAGGGTGATTAGTAACTCAGCTACTGCTTTTAGTAATGTTCTTTTTACGTGCTTGATTCTTGAAAGTATTTCCCTACTATTTGGATATTTTGATAGGAAAGAAGTGCATTGCTTGGATAGAAATTCTTCCCTTACCCTTCTTACAGTGTCTCTTCTCAATGAATTCCTGTAGTATATTCAACCAGTTTCTCTTCAGGGTGGAGCCTTCACACCTAAGGTTTAATCCAGCTTCAGTCCACCTCCAGAGCAGGAGAACCCATCAGCAAAGGGAGCAGTAATTTTCTTTCCACATCATCTATCCCAAATGTGAATGTTCTGTTTTATTTATTTATTTATTTACATTTCTATCCCACCCCACACCTGAAGATCTCAGGGTGGGTAACAACATTTGAAATCAAATGTATTAAAACAGCATATATTAAATATATATTTAAACATACAGGGAGGGACCCTGATGCACCTCAAAGGAGAGACCATTCCATTAACACTGAGGGTGAATCCCCAAAAGACTTATTTGCCTCTCTAGTCTCCCTCTACTGTCACTCTATTCAAGCGGACTTTAAAAGTGCCATGCACTTCCGGAATAAGCATCCGCATGAGGCTCAGAAAAACACGTGTTTAAAACGCACCTTCCGTCCCCAAGGAAGTGTGTTTTCTTTCTCTGCATCATTTTTCCCCGCCCCCTCTCTTGTTCAAAGGGAAAATAGCCATTGGTTCTGTTTGTCTCCCAGATCTCCGTCCACCGGAGCCATCCACCGGGCAGCCGTCCACCGGGCAATGGTTTGCTCATTCCCTCTTAGGACTTTCAATCACTGTCTAAATCCACCCAGTAGAGCAGCGGTGACTTTAAGTACACCCACTTCATAACAATGTTGCAATCCATCCATTTCACACCTGATAACACTTCACACCTGATAACAATGTTGCAATTCTTTGCAATTCTGGCTCTTTGAAAGTTCTGTGCTTTAGGGAAGGAGGTAAACTGCAGCAGGTGTGTGAATGCTTTCTGGCTGGCTTTCTGGCAGGCAGCAATCCCTGCCCCTTTTGCCACGGAGCACCCCCAAGGTAAATGCTCTGAGGAAAACCCGCGACTTCCAAAAAGAGCGATGAAACTCTTCTTTAAAGGGCAGGTATTTTGTCACGGGTTTTCCTGCTTTTGTAGCACTGGAAGCTCATTAAAAACCCTGGCATGGGGGAGCTCAGAGGCAAAAGAAGAGTTTTAGCACACTTTAAATTGCTTGGGGATGCACCCTGGAAGAAAGCAGCTTTCACTCTGAAAGTGAACTGAATTTGGATTAAAAAGGAAGTGTGACCACAGCCCATGTTAAGAAAAATTACTGCATTAGAGAGCAGTAATTCTTCCAGAGTGGATCAAGAGTCTGTTCACTGCAGGAAGAGATCTCCAATCACAACATTTACCCTCACTGAACAAACTCAAGTGTACCTGCCTGCTCTAGAGGAGGCAGGTAACCATAAAGGACAATGAATGTTGCAGAGTAACTTTTTCCCTAAGCTCAAATCCTTATACTGTTTGTCCCTAGGGTTTGATTGTCTGTTTTGCACATGGATGGACTTTTTCTTGTCGAAAATTTCAAAACTCTGAGAAAACTAATCTTTCATCGTTGTTCAGCTGGTTCTGAAATGTTTCCTGAAATGCCACAAATATGTTTTCAGTATACATTGGTCTGCTAAGATCTCTGCTGCAGTTGGTTCTAAACTGGAATATTGTAGTAACTAATGACTGCAAATAATCTTAATGATGAAACTGATATTTATTGCATATTTTTGTTGTTGCATTTTTATTGCTTAATGATTTACACTTACAGAGACTGTGTATATAATTGAAATATCTAATATATATGGGGGTCTCAGGCTGCTAAACTACAGAACCCCTGAAAGGAGGCTTGGTCTTTAAAAGGAATTAGTAGTTGGTCCATAGTTCTTTGCTGCATTTCTATTTGTAGGCCATCAGAGACTTAAGGCTGATTATGAAGTAAAACTTGAATAGAAGAAAAAAGGACGAATTGCTCTTAGAGCCCAAAGTCTAAAGATTTTTCAGGCTAGCTAGGAAGACTGCTTGAATCCTGGATGATTGCAACAATTAAAGCTGGGCGCAGCTAGATGTTAAGGGAAATGTGCACTTCTTTTTCAGATTAAATGTATAAAATGTATTTAAAAACAATGTATAAAATCCTAAGTCCATTACAGTACTGAGTTTGCCTGAATCAACACATGCTTTGTACCTGCTTGAAAGGACTTTAAATGCCCCTGATTTGCTGCCACTAGGGGTGTGCACAAATGCATTTTTGACATTTGATTCATAACAAATTGAATGTTTGAAAATCCATATTCGTACAAACAGATCATATTCGAATGTGGCAAAATTCTATTTGTACGTATTCATACCAATATTCGATTCGTATCAGATATGAATGAATACATACCTTTTACGAATGAATATGTATCCGACACATATCTGTAACATATCCGCGTTCTGAAAACGTCAAGTCTGACCTGAATCTATTTTTAATCCACTGTTGATCCACACCCAAAAATGAATCCTGAATCCATTTTTAATTCATTGTCAATCCATGTCAAATGCGGGTCAGAGCAACAAGCAAGCCTTCCAATGTAGCTCAAACCAGGATTTTGCACGAGTAGTGTTGCACTGTATTGCTGCTGTCAGTCTATCAGTGACACGCAGCTGGCAAGAGTAAGTAACATCAATGAACAAGGCAGCTCCGCTGAGGCTCAATGAAGATTTAGAAAAGGATTGGTGATTTCAGCAAGGTGGGAGATTGAGATGGCAAGTCCTGGCTCAGTGGAAGAGGACTGCCTAATGGTTCCAGGAGGGCAAAGTGGTTGCAGTGTAATAGGAGTGCTGGATCCTGTTTTCTTGAGGGAAAGGACCACGATATCTTGAAAGTTTGGAGGATCTTTTATCTTGTGCCAAGACTCAAGGGATGTATCTTTCCTTCCGCAGTCTCGCCCGGGGGTGGGGGGTGGGCAGGGGAGAACAAGGTGGGAAAATTAGAATCCAGCTCAGGCAACAAGAGGGGCAGGGCAAATATGAGCCAGAGTGACCTCAAGGTCATCATCTTGAACTCCTGACCTGGCATACTGCATAATCACAATAGGTGACAGTTTAAGTTAGCAGTATTTGTTTGGCAACCCTATGGGACATCTCTTGGGCCGTGATCACACCTGACTGACCTAGGTCATCCCGTTAAGAAACTGAACTGAAGCCATCCTAATCCTGTTCACACCCAGTTCCCAATAATCAGTCCTCAGATTGTCCTCAGTTTGGGCTGCCATGCTCACATCTTTTATCTACCCAAGTCTCCTTTATTTATTATATTTATTATTTATATTTATATTCCGTCCTATACCCAAAGGTATACTGACTCTTTAGTTCTCTACCCCTATTGATTACATCAACACCACGTGCATTCTGATAGGATAAAGTTCTGTCAATCAATAGTGGCAACGGGGTGTGTTTGGAGTTGTGTAGTGCTGATGGCAAAGTCAGGGTACTGTTGGGGTGAGGAGACTGTGCTCCCAAACAGATTCAGGGAAGGCATATCCCAGCCAGCACACACTTCCTCCTCCATGGTTGTTCTGGTAGAAAAAAGGAGAGGCTGTAAGCTGCTGTTTTCCCTCAAGGTACTGAAGAACTTTCACTTCTCAGTCACTTTCAGAGCAATGAAACCTTGTTTCCTTTGCACATTGCTGAAGGAAAACAGAAGCTATATTGTTCTTAGAATTATAGCATTTCGATTCTTTATTCACATTTTCCCTCTCCCTCTCCCAACAGTGCTTTTCTGGCCATTTAATTTTTAAATCTCTCTCTGTTTTTCAGAAAAGCACATTTTGAGTCTAGCAAAAAATAGATTTATAGTTTTAAAAAATGATGGACAGAGTCCACAAGCTTGTGCTCGGAACAACGGGGAATTGGGGGGGGGGCAGGATGGAAGAGTGGACCATCCTAGGCAGGGTGATAAGCAAAGTTCAAACTGCTTGGCAAGCAAAGAAAAAACTACCTCCCTGATCACAGGAGGGGGGAATCACGTGTGTGCCAGCCACAGCCAGGCATTGGGTGGGAGGGAAGGTTGGATCCACCCCTCTCAGGGCAGTTCTATGCTCACACAGGGCAAGCGAAAATGGACTGGCTCCTCAAGACAGCTTGACTCCTCTGTAAAAGTGGACTCTGGAGAAGCCGACTTGAGGAGGGGCAGCCCGCCCCCAAGACGATCCCAAGCAAAAAAAATCTAAGCAACAGAACAAGAAGACGGCTTGAACTGAGGCCTAGAAGCTGAAACAAAATATTAGCTATCCACCCAGTTGTGTAATGTAAGAGAAGAAAGCAACTTAAATATGCTGGGAATGGAGCAAGAAGTAGCATGAGATTAATATGAACCTCATTGAATGCTATACTTCTCAGAATACAGGAAGAGCTCCTAATCTTTAAAGTGCCCTGCCTCCTTTTAGTATTTGGTCCTGTACATTTCTGCTCATGCTGTGGAAGTAATAGGCCAGAAAGACCAATCGAAGGAATTTCTGATTCTAACACCCAAAAATGCCCTTCTGATTTTTATCTGAGCTGTCCCCTCCAAATCTGAGCCATCCAGCATTCAGGTGATATCAGCCCTCAGACTATTTCAGTTCCACAGTCTGGTTGCATTTTCAGGATATGAACGTCAAGAAAATCATTGGGGTGGTAAGGGAACTTTCCTGGGCAAGTAAATGGAGTGTTTCCTTCCCCTTTTTGACCTATGCTAGAATTTGTAACCATTTAAGGTGAGTTTCCACTGGCACTTTGGTCTGGCCTGAATCTGGCTCCAGGGTCCAACCTGCTGACACTTTGATGGGATTCCCCATTTCTGCAGACTATATGTCCAATAATCTGGGGGATCCCTGTTCAGATTTTAACAGGACTCACTGCAGAATCCTGTTAAAATCTGAATATTTATTAATGGGAATGCTGCCTGTGCTGATCTTCTCCACCGCTACCTGCCTTTTGCCGCTTCCCTGCCTCTTTCTGCCATCTTTCCTCTTCTCTCCCGGTGCTTACCTTTCCTCCCCATGCCTTTCCTCCATCTTTCCTTATCTCCCCCGGTGCTTGCCTACCCCACACCTTTCCTCCATCTGTTAGAGAAAAGTGGGGAAGGCAAGCAGCAGGATGTTGACAAAAGATGGAGGAACAGGGCAGGGGAAAATGGCACCCCAATGCAGTCTCCTGAATGTTCTGTGGTAGAAAAGGTGAATTAAAGAAAGGTGGAGAACACGAGGGCTACACACTGTCTCTCTGGACGCTTCCCCATGCACTCCATTTAGTTCAGATTGGATTTGGGTTAGTCCAGATACGGAGCTGAATTCAAATTGACCCATCCCCATGTGGTTGCCGAAAACGTGGGCTCAATTTGATTATGCCTGTCCCCAAACAAACTGAGCTAAACCCCTGCATGGGGAAACAGCATCTTTTTCTCTCCACCCTTTCTCTCCTGATTGGAGGGAGGGCAGGGAAATCCCACCCAATGCCCCTCCCCTGATCGCAACTGCTGGACATTAAACAATGATCAAACAGAAACAAGCCTCTTCTTTCTGAGATCTGATTGCCAGGCAGACCTAAAAGAACTGATCCCATGAGCCTCTTCCCGCAACTAAGGCTTTTCTGAGGCACTCTTTTTGTTATGTCTGAACCCAGCCTAAGGATGTGTCACTGTGACTTTGACTAGTAGCTCCTTGAAGGAATTCTGTTTGTAGCTCTCAAGATATGAATTGCAGGCCCTTCACTATACTATACAGTCAGTTGAATTTTCAAGGATTGAAAAGAAATTGAACTTCAAGTTGCTCTGTGGAGCATAGATAAGATTTTTCAACCCGTTTAGTGAACTTTGAAACACTTTGGTTGGTACCTAAATGAAAACCTCTTCTTGTAATAGCATGCAATTAAATAATTTGCTCAATATAGATAAAACTTGCACTTAAGAAGATATTGCTTGGGGAAAAGAAGTAAATAAATGGAATTTGGAAAAGCTCCAAACTCTGACAAAGCTTGTTCTGTATAACTTTAATGGTCACAAACAAGACTTTAAGCCTATCAAGCCAAATGTGTTTATGTATGCTTAACTGTAAGTTGGTTTCTGGGTGTTTCCTGAGAAAGAAACGAAAGAAAATTATTCCAAAAATTAATTATCATTGCATTTAAGAAAAGTTAAATCATTTTCATGTGGTTGAAGGATTGGAAATGTACACTTGTTGCAATTTAAAGGAAACTTTTTATAAGATGAGGTATAGAAGGCGCCTTATCCCACAGAAATTATCTAAAATATATAAGAATCTGTCAAATAAATCTTGGAAGTAAGGGGAAGAGGATGGAACATATTATCTTATGTGGTGGATATGTCCCAAAGTAAAATCCTTTTGGCTACAGATACAAACTGAAATGCAAAAAGTGTTAAGGATACAGATACATTTTAAACCATAAATTTTCTTACTGGGATTAATAAGTAATGAATTAGAAAAATATAATGTTACATTGCAATATATGGTTGCTACAGTTAGGCTGATATATGTGCAGCAATAGAAAATGCCAAAAATTCCATTATTGGATGAGTGAATTATAAAATTGATGGGTTTTGCAGAGATATAAGAGATAAAACAAAGTCAGTTTTTGCTAAGAACTCTTTATTGAGTACCTACTGACATTAGAAGAATGATCAATGGCAGGTATTGAGAAATAATAAGAAACAAAGATACTGGGGTAGTCCAAAAATAAATAAGAGTAGTAGAAGGTTAAAGATAATAAATAACTGTTCAGAAAAAGATCTGAAATCATCAATTAATATATAAAGTGTATCAATTGGTGTTATTAGAATATTTTTAAATAATAGGATGTCTTATGCTTAATAAAATAATTTTAAAAGAAAAAAGTTAAACAATTTGCAGTGTACACAGGTGTTTACTACAGTGAGGCAAGCCACAACTTTGTATTTATTTATTTATTATTTATTATTATTTATATCCCACCCTATACCAGTAGGTCTCAGGGCGGGTTACAGGTTTAAAACAACAGGTTAAAACTGTAATATGCATAAGAACACATTAAAAACTAACAAGCAAACAAACAAATGAAAAATCCAGCATATTTTAAAAACGTATTCAAATATTAAAATACTAATGTCTACAGTGTGTGTGTGGGGGGGGGGCACATTAGCCAAAGGCCAGGCAAAGAGGTGTGTCTTTACCGCCCTCCTAAATGTATACAGAGAAGGGTTATTACGCACCTCGAGGGAAAGACTATTCCATAGCTGGGGGCCATTACTGAAAAGGCCCTTTTCCAGGTGCCCACCTGCCTCACTATTGAGGTTGGTGGGACAACCAGGAGGGCCTTGCCTCCAGATCTCAAGGCATGGGCAGGTCGATATGGGAGAAGGTGCCACCACCACTTGCCTGCTGCAGACCCCCGTGAGGCCTTTGAAGACCTCTAGGGATCCACTGGACTGGAAGGTTGCTTCCCCAAAAGAAGGTACAGGAATGGCAAATCCTTCTACATTTTTGCAAAAAAACAACAACAAAACCATCCTGCATGGATATGCCTGTGTAGGTACCAGGAGAAGATTGAAGAGTGTCTTTTCCTTTAATACACCACAGCAGATCACTAGTTACTTTATGCAATATAGGGTACTCTGTATTCTCTTAGGATCCTTTTAAATGATGTTATTACTCCACAGATTATGTTTTCTGGGACATGAAAGTCTAGATGTCTAAAGGAATGCCTATTTCCATTTATACTTACCTGCATGTTGAGATCCACTGCAGAGTCTGACCTGGTAGCTCTGCCACTATCCCATGTCATGAAAAGGATAGGAACCCTTGTGAGGCATTTCTCCATTAAAGCTCCCAGGCTGTGGAATGGCCTCCCTCCTGACATGTGTCAGGCACCACTATTATATATATTTAGATTGCTGGCAAATACACATTTTAAATGTATTTATATTGATCTGGCTTTGGCTGTGTTCATACGTAACAAAAGTGGAACCTCAGAGGTGCCTTGGAGAGACCTAAATTTTAATCCAGCTTCAGTCCACTTTCAAAGCAAGACAATTCATCAGCAAATTGACCACATTGTCTATCCCCAAGGTGAATTTTCTGAGTTACATCATGCCAAAGGAAAAGCCCACTTTGCTGATGTGTTCTCTCACTCTGAAAGTGGACTGAAGCTGGATTAAAACATGGGTGTGAATACTGCCAGTCTGTGGCCTTGTGTTCAAGAGAGGGGCAGATTGATGTGTGAACAATTCCACCTCAAAGCCTTCTCTAAGCCATTTCAGATAAGCTTTTGACCTTTGAGGTGCTTTTTTTTCAACTGCACATGAGCAAAACCTAAGATTTCTTCAGAGACAGGGAAGCTAACCTCCTTCACCCTAGCACTGGGTTTCCATTTAAAGTGGAGTCTCTCTTTTATTCAGAAAAGCTGTGCGGAAGAGTTTTTTGAAATTAGATTTAGGTAACCCAAAAACCATTTTTCTCAAAACATTTGCTCTTTCTGCCTTTGCTTTCTAGTTTCTTCCCCTCTTGTATTATTCTGTTTAAACTCCCCATTGTTAGCACAAGTGATACTTTTATTGCTGTTAATGAATTACCACCTTCCATGTGTGTGTGTGTGCTTGTGTGTGTTTTAGATTTACCTTTCTTCCAATGTACAGCTTTGTTTTGTTTTTTAAACACCTCTCATTGAAAGATCCTAGGGCAACATCCCTGCATAGCAGAATTACTGTTGCAAAGGGATTGCTGTACAGTAAAGCAACCACTGGGACAACTTACCTGTTTCAACTGATTTTTCTGGCAGAGAATCTACTTTTTTAAAAACGTAGGTCTGTAGTTAGAGCAAGCTGCTTGGAAACCTCTGGAGTGGCTGGTTCGATCCCCAGCCTCTTTCCAAAAGTAAGCAATTGCAAGCAATTTCTGTATCTTGCCAAGAAAACGGCATAGAGGTGTACGTGAAGGTGACCAGGCAGTCAACCAGGAGTCGGCCATGATTCAGAGGTCCCCAGCAACAACCTACTACCATGCTCCCCAAAGGCTGTATTCACACCTAAGATTTAATCCAGTTTCAGTCCACTTTGAGAGCAAGAGCAAATTGACCTGTGATTTTCTTTCCACATTATCTATCACAAAGGTGAATTTTCTGAGATAACGCCAAAGGAAAACAGATTCTCAGTTTGCTGATGTGTTCTCTCACTCTGAAAATGAACCGAAGCTGGTATGATGGCAGTCGGAGAGTTCAAATACGAACAGACTTGGATTTAACCCAAGCATTCCCTGAGGTAAAATACAGAGGGATTTAACCCAAGCGTTCTCTGAGGTAAAATACAGAGGGATTTAATCCAAGCATTCCCTGAGGTAAAATACAGAGGGATTTAACCCAAGCATTCTCTGAGGTAAAATACAGAGGGATTTAACCCAAGCGTTCTCTGAGGTAAAATACAGAGGGATTTAATCCAAGCATTCCCTGAGGTAAAATACAGAGGGATTTAATCCAAGCATTCCCCTCAATCAACTAAAGACGTTTCAGTCTGAAGGGGAATTCTCATTCAGCGTCTGTGTGGGAGGCTCTAGAAGGCACATTTCTCTGAAACAGACGACCAAGTACAGCAAGGCACAATAGTTTGTTTGTTTTGGCAGCCTTTCATGTGTGGGGTGGACGCGAGGTCGGGTTTTTTCACAGCCTTGATTCTAGCAACCGTCATCAACCTGTTAGCAGTTTCGGCTTTGTGCTGACGTGGTGTGTTGTGGCTCCTTCGCCGCCAAGCCCCGTAACTCTCATCGTCTCCGCCTCGCTTCAGATGGGGCGGTGGGTGGGCAGGGGGGCTTCTTCGAGTTTTGTCTAGTCGTTAAGGAGCTGGTCTCTTGTCCGGGAATACTGGGTTTGATGCTGCAGTCCTCCACAAAGCCAGCTGGGTGACCTTGGGCTAGTCACAGCTCTCTTCTGAGCTCTCACAGCCCCACCTATCTCACAGGGTGTTTGTTGTGGGGAGAAGAATAGAAAAGCTTTGTCAGCCGCTTGGAGTCCCCTTAAATGGGTGAGAAAAGCGGGGTAGAAAAGCCAACTCTCCTTCTTCCTCCACAAAGCCAGCTGGGTGACCTTGGGCTAGTCACAGCTCTCTTCTGAGCTCTCACAGCCCCACCTATCTCACAGGGTGTTTGTTGTGGGGAGAAGAATAGAAAAGCTTTGTCAGCCGCTTGGAGTCCCCTTAAATGGGTGAGAAAAGCGGGGTAGAAAAGCCAACTCTCCTTCTTCCTCCACAAAGCCAGCTGGGTGGCCTTGGGCTAGTCACAGCTCTCTTCTGAGCTCTCACAGCCCCACCTACCTCACAGGGTGTTTGTTGTGGGGAGAAGAATAGAAAAGCTTTGTCAGCCGCTTGGAGTCCCCTTAAATGGATGAGAAAAGCAGGGTAGAAAAGCCAACTCTTCTTCTTCCTCCTCTTCTTCCTCCTCCTCCATGAAGCCAGCTGGGTGACCTTGGGCTAGTCACAGCTCTCTTGTGAGCTCTCACAGCCCTACCTATCTCACAGGGTGTTCTGTTGTAGGGAGAAGAATAAAAGCTTTGTCAGCCGCTTGGAGGCCCCTTAAATGGATGAGAAAAGCGGGGTAGAAAAGCCAACTCTTCTTCCTTCTCTCCTCAGGATTGGAGGTTCCTCAGTCAGGCCACCAAGGGAAAAAAAGAATGAGGGCCATGACTCCTCAAAGAGGGTGATGTAACATCAGTCCTGCCAAGAGTCAAAAACTGTCTGTGTTCCTGCTTTTTCCTCATTCCCCACCTAATACTCCAAAGTGATGATTTCTCTGTAGCTGGAAATCAAAACAAGTAATACACAAGCCACTTGGCAGCGAATTGATTTTAGTGAATTTAATCCTGCCTTTGCATTCGCACATCCAGCATGAATTATTTCCTCCCATCTGTGTGACCAACTGAAGGAACGACAAAAACAACAACAGGAGTGAAGGGTCGTTATGAATTTGCACACACGCAAGAATTTCCAGCAGTAAACATGGGTGAATTGTTTGCTATCTCATGCAGTGGGCTGGTCCTTGATTCTGAAGTCTAAAAGCACGACAGACATTAAGCTGAGTCTTGCTCCAAGGACTTGGAGATGCAAGCAGCTGAAACTCAAAATCATTGTTAATTCAAATAGCCTCAACAATAGGAACTGGGCTATCGCCTAACTGTGGTCATTTGTGGTCCAGACTCATTAATACTGGACAGCGGAATGCGCAGTCGCGATGGAGGCATCACACACCACAACTGATGGATTGTAGTGGTGAAGCATTATCCCATCACTACTGCGCACCTACCTTAATGCTGGTAAGAGAACACTTGCTGGGCAGTATCTTCCCACCAGTCCAGACAGGATGGTGAGAACAGATGATGAGAATAGGGAGGGCAGCTCAAATCCAATTGGCTGCCTCATCCCATGTGACTGCGTGCGCCGACTCAGCTTCCTATGGGAAGGCACCAAGCTGCAACGGCCAGTTGTCGCTTCAGTTTCTCCTACAACTGTGGATTTATTCTGCAAGTCTGGAAGGGGCCTAAATCTGTGACTCCTGGTACCCATGGGCACAACCAGAAATATCCAGAACCTTTGCATGCTTGGCATAGCAGCAATTGTCATTTTCTGCCACACTATGACATTGGATATCAGTGTAGGATAAAAGAATACCTAATGACAGCAGTAGGCTTTTGAAAATTTAGGGTGCTTTTCTACTGTCACTAGAAGTACACATTAAGTACCCATTAATGGGTACAAAAATGCCATATTTACCCATTAATGGGTACTTAATAGGTACTTTTAGTGACAGTGGAAAAACACCCTTAATTTCAGATGAAGTGTGGTAGACACATGCCACCTAGTGGACATATGTCATTTAAGACGTTTAATCGTACTGGCTTACATAGCCATATCACCTGCTTTGTTATTAAACCACCAGTTTGAATTCAGCACCGGTTTTAATTTAGCCTGTAACCAGACAGGGCATAAAGTGTGGAATTATCTCAGGGCTATACTGGGATTGTAGCGCCAACCTAAACCAAGAATATAAAGGGAAACTTCAAATTAAAAAGGTATTGCTATTCCAAGAAAAAGAAATCTCAACCTGGGTTTACCCATCTAGATGGCTGATCTCAGGAGCCGCCATCTTGAAAATGGTTGCCATATGTGTGCAAGGCCATAAGTGGGCATAAAATGTTTGCTATACATTTCTTTTTTGAATCAGAAATGCTACAAGCTTTGGTAGAGTCTGTACAATATTAGGAGATGAAAAAGATTACGTCTACCACGATGTTGCTTGTAAGTGTAGCAAAGTACTTCAAGGGCATCCCTTGTTGTTGAGAAAGATTTTGAATCTCCATATAATGCATGGAAGAAAGGAGAAACCAGAAGGTGTGCTGCCTACATCGTGTGCTGAACCTCAAAGTAATACCTATATACGAGCTCAAATGGGTAGTTATCTCTGATCCATATCAGCCCTGCATTAGAAAACAATGTTTTCTCATCATTAGCAAATTTCCAGATTAGATTCTACTCTGTTATATTTTATTAATCAGTCAAAATAACCATATTATTTATTATTTATTTGTATTTCTATGCCGCCTTATACCCGAAGATCTCAGGGTGGGTTATAATATTGTATTAATCTTAGACAGGCTTACAATCTAAAGAGGTCATATTTTAAAAATCGGTGAGGGAACAATAAAAACAGGATAGAGCATGCAAATTTAAAAGCAACAAGGTCATGAATTAAACTTTAAAACTTGGCATCACCTCTGAAGAGAACCATAATTTCATAAATATGTATCTCTTATGCTACGACCCTTGAAAGCAAACAGCCAGTTTGTGTCCAAGGGTACATCCAAACAGGATGAATATAGCACCATTATGGCGCTGCTATGCTGGAGTCGCCTCATATATCGTAGGCAGCCGTACCATCGTCATGCTTTTTCATCCCTAAAAGCACTAAAAGCTATTGCTGGAAAACCCAGAACTAGCAGGTGTTCAAAATAATTCTTTTAAGTGTCTCACTTGCCAATAATTTGCAAGTAACAGAAGCTCCACTTACTCTTAGCCAACCAAGGTAAACCGCTTGAACTTGAGAGATCATCTATGTCCAATTGGATACAAAGGTCTATAATTCTTGGTTTAAGTGCTGCCTAGCTTCAGAAAGGAATTGAAGATTTTTGGTTGGCTTACATAAAATGCCTCTACTATATGAAACTAGATCTTTACCTTGTTTGTTCCTTGAGGTATAGCTCAGGAAATTTGTTAGAGTGTGTTTCTACCGGCCCTTTGGTTTGGCCTGAATCTGGCTCAAGGGTCCAACGTCCCAACACTTTGATGGAATTCCCCATTTCTGTGGACTATGTCAGATAACCCTAGCTCACTGCGGGATCCTGTTGAAATCCAAATATTTATTAATGGGAATGCCAACTGCTGTTTAGCATTGTACCACTGGAGCGCTTTGCAGGGAACCTGTGGCAATTTCTGGAGAGCTGCTACAGCTCCCTGGTGCAGATGCACCTTCCTAGTGTGTAATTGAAGTAAGCTCCGGAAATGACTTTTGTGGGGTTAAAAGTAGATAAGATCCTTCACTTTCTTCTATGAATGTGAGATATATCTTGACATTAGAGGGCAGCATAACACATAGTGAGGTTCAGTAACAGATTTGCAGATGAACTTCATGACCTACACCAATGCAGGGATGCTTGTGAAGTACTTTGAATACCATGAAAACTCTACATAATTCTAAAGATGATCTGTTTCATAGATTTGTAAACCCAGTTCATCGACTTTGAGGTCATCATCTTTTATATGGGCATTATATTATTCTCGGACCTTATCAAAAATCATGTCAAAACAGAAGAACCTTGAAAAAATACTGTTTATTTACTTGCAATTTTACCCCAGTCTACACCCTGAGGTCTCAGAGCAGTTGCAATCAGTTATACTGTCAGTAAAACATACAACAGGTGAAAAACAGCAGGCTGTTACAGGCTGCAGTTTCTTCTCCTTGCCATGAAGCAAAATGCATGCTGTGGGTGACAGGTGAGAGAAAGCGGCAATTGCCATTGCTTCAAGGAAGCGCCTCACAAAAGTATGTCTTATTTATATTAATTTATCCACAAAGTTGCACCTATTTTGTTGACCTGATATTTTTCCTTGTAAGCTGGGAACGTATTGGGAGGGAGGAATAGATTTGGGAGTGAATTCTCACAAACGAGAAATACCGTCAGATACTATTTAAGCAGAAGAGATACACAGAGGATCAGCGGTAACTAAAATATGCAGATATAAGAGAGCAAAATACAAAAGGGTTTACTGATAACAAAAATAGTTCTTATGGAGCACTGTATATTCTAAAACCATAGGGATTATGAAGAAGAAGAGTTGGCTTTTCTACCCTGTGTTTCTCACCCATTTAAGGGGACTCAAAGCAGCTGACAAAGCTTTCTATTCTTCTCCCCTCGGCAGAATACCACCTGAGGTAGGTGGGGCTGTGAGAGCTCAGAAAAGAGTTGTGAACTAGCCCAAGGTCACCCAGCTGGCTTTGTGGAGGAGTACAGAATCAAACCAAGTATTCCCAGATGAGTTTGGCTCCCTAACCACTAGACCAGACTGGCTAGACCTCAGCCCACGCCTGTTTAGGAAGAAAAAATAATGATTGTGTGACCATTTGTCCCTCCCATTCTTGAAAAATGGGATTTTCTGGAAGCAAAAGGGAAACAAAACTTACACATAAGCATAAAATGCCACTGAGGCACCTACCTGTTGGGAGAAACTACCTGTTGGGAGAAATATAGCACCATTGTTGTGACTGTGCTCATCATAGCTCTGCTACTTCCCCCTTAAAAAGTCTGATAGCTTTTGTGGGGAAGGCTGACACTGGTGACAGGTTTTCCAGCAATAGTGTTGTTACTTACCTTATGGAGGGAGCCGCCATTGTTGCTCTGGCCGCTGTACACATGCAGGGCCCAAAATAAGATGGCTGCACATGCACAGTGGTGGCAACACACACTTCTGGGCATTCTGCGCAGGTGCATTGAGTCACAAAGAGATGGACATGACTTAATGAGTGAAGAATAGGCTATCGTTATTATTCTATCTCTAAAACTAATTTCTCTTAGGCTGTGGTCACACCTTCACTTTAAACCTTCTTCAGTCCATCTTCAGATCTGATTGCTCACACCTTTTTATTTCTATCCGTTTTATTTGTGGATCCTCCACTCTCCATCTTGACTCTCTTGAATGAAAAGTCCATAAATAAAAACAGAATTGAAAAGGTGTGAGCAGTCAGACCTTAAGATGGACTGAAGAAGTTGAAAGTGAAGGTATGACTGCAGACTCGGGTTCTCTTATCAATTACTGTTAGGACTATTGACAATTTTAAAAATATCCTGGGCTAAATCTTTCCTACCTTAACACATGATATTATAATTTTTGTTAACCAGCTTAAGTTCTTGAATTCTTAATTTTTATCACTGAACAACAATAATTTGAGTCTGTGTATTTTTAAAGTTACCAATAACAATCTTTTTTCTATTATCATTATAAATTTGAATCCATGTTTGCTTGTGTCCCCAAAGACTGCAAGCCTTCATATACCTCTTTGTTGAAAATACATTATTTACCATTGTTGTTTGCAAAAATCTGTTTTCATTTCCCTTAGTATAAATTTCATTGCTAATCCTAATCCAAAATATAAATGTTGAAGTATTTATAAAATCTGTGGGTGCGTTCCCATGGTACTAATTTGTATCTCTATTGCCCCTCCACTGAAGTGGATTAAATAAAAGCGGGTTCAATCCGGATTTAAGCGTTCCCAAGGGGGTAAGCAAAACACGCATTTAAAATGAATGGACCGTCCCCAAGGAAGCGTGTTTTGTTTACCCGCATCTTTTTCTCCCCACCCCTCGCTGTTTCATTGGGTGATCGGGCAGAAGGAATTTCCAGCTGCTGAAACGCCTCCTCCCCCAGCCAGCGATCCTGCAATCCTTTCCTTCAAAAAGACCAAAAGAAAAATTTAAAACTTCTCTGTTCGTCTCCCCTGCTTGCGAAGACTGCAGCCGGCACTCTACAAGATCTCTACCCAGCCAGCTCTTTTACACTTTCACTTTCGCGGAAGCAATTCATCACAATGTATCTTTGCTGTTTCTCTTTGGGATTGGAAAGAGAAACAGCAAAGAGAAAATGCCTGCCTAGATCGCTGTTTGCATAGATCGCTGGCTGGATGACAGAGAGAGAGAGATGATCTCTCCGGCCGGCAATTCCCACCTGGGAGAAGATCCCTTTTGCCACGGAGCAATCCCATGGAAAATGTTGCGCTGAAAACCCACGTCTTCCAGAAAGTACTTCTTTAAACAGGTATTTTTTTAAAGCGGGTTTTCCCCATTAGCGGCGCTGGAAACCCGGATTAAAGTCGCGCATAGGACCGCTCCGTGGCAAAAGAAGATTTTCAGCAGACTTATTATTGCATGGGAGCGCAGCCTGTGTATTGTTCTACAGAATTTGATTACTAATTAGTGTAGCCTTAGCATTATGTTCAGGGTTGCAAAAATGTGTGAGTTCTTTTCCCATGTGATCCTGAGCACAGATGACAATATACCCAACATGACTAGAGGGTTCTGCTCCACTCTGGTGACAAGCTGAACCAAATGCTCATAGATTAGTATGGCGTTAAAGGCGGCAACTGTGTCTCTGTACATCACGTAGGAGGTAGCTAGATAAAGGGACCTTTGTGGAAGCATCAACCATTGTCTGTCACCTAGTGATTCCATTTCTCTTGGTGCTTCCAGGCCATCCAGAGGTGCTAAAGCACAACATCCAATTCTGATATCAATTGATGCTCTTTTCAACATGTAGCAAATGAATTATCTTATGTGCCTTTAATATTTTATAGACTGCTGAAACAGAACACAGATAGGATGTTTCTCAAAGCAGCTACAAATATGTGTGTAAAATTAATGACTATCAGTTTTACCTGCGGACTTTCCACCCTCCATTTCGACTCTCCTGAAGTGAAAAGGTGTGAGCAGTCGGAGAAGGACCAAGAAGGCTGAGAGAAAATACTCTGTTCTTAATGGGATAGCGATTGTGTTATACAATCTGGCGCTCCTAGATTCCGCTCTGATACAGGTCATAACCCTTTATGAATGACGGAAAGGAACATTTTTCATCTCCTTGTAATTGATAAGCTTGGACTTAAGATGGCCCTTTGCTGTTTACAGCTTTAACATTAGACCTGTCCCCTGAGGTTTGCATTATACATGTCAGGCCTGATACAATTACATCTTTAATTAATCTACACAAAAGGGAAAATCTACCTTTAAATTCTATGTTTCATTTATATGTTAATCTTTTTTCAGGGTGCTTGTGGGATTGGATATAAGGAACAATTATAGTAGCATAGTATTATTACTGGTTGAAGTTGACAAAATCTTAAGTTACAGTTTCTACATAGTGCTCCCTATTAGCTGCATGATTATGAAAATTAGTTTGTTGCATGACCTTTTGACTGGTATCTGTTTTCAGAGCTAGCTTGCATTTGTCTGGCTGGAATATTAGGATTTCCAAAATTACAAATGAGGTAGTGCATGTAGTTTAGGGATCTGTTGAAAGAGTAGCAAGAACTAGTAACTTAGTCACTTTTAGTGAAGAAATAGGGTTTAATCCCCCAAATATTTTATATCAGTGGTTCTCAACCTGTGGGGTGGGACCCCTTTGGGGGTCGAACTACCCTTTCAGAGGGGTCGTGACAAGCCTCCCGCCTTCCCGCCCCATCCTCTTCCAAGCTGCCCCGCCCCATGGTTGGGGATCTCCACAACATGAAGAACTGCATTAAGGGGTTGCAGCATTAGGAAGGTTGAGAACCGCTGTTTTATATGCTTGTTAATATAGCTTTGATATGTCCTCTTGTATAGGTTTCCCTTCTCTGCCCCCCATAAAAAGAATATACCTTTTGAATAATCTTTCAAACAACCTGTCTCACAAGTTGTGAAAACTGTTTGCTTGGTTAAATATTAATAATTGTGACCAAGGCTGTGTTTAGACATAACAAAAGGAGTGTCTCAGAGAAGGAGTGTGAATGATCCCACCTCAGAGTCTTTTCTGAGCTGCCTCAGGGAGACTTTTTTTTTTTTTTTTGCTGTGTCTTATCACAGCCCAAGACTTTTACCACTGAAAGGTTCAGAAGAGAGGGAAAGATAAGAAGGAGTTGAAGTGAAAAGACACACCTCTTTGCCCTGGCCTTTGGCTGAATGTGGACATGTTTCCCTTCCCACTTGTAACCACTGGTAGTTATTTGCATATACTATTGTTTTAATATAGATTTTTAACTATTTTAATGTATTGTATTTCAAATGCTGTTACCCACTCTGAGGCCTTCAGCTATAGAGCAGGATGGAAATATAAATAAGTAATAAATAAAAAGTAGGTTCTTTCTCCTTTGAAGTGAGAGGGTTGGTTTTCATTTAGCTTAATCCTCAATGGGAAATTATGCTTGTGGTAACAAATATGATGAAAACAGTTTCCAGAAAAGAATAAATAATGCATCTTATTTATCACACCTATTTTCCCTTTTCCTTTCAAGGAGTTTTGGTGTCCTCTATACCATTGACGTTTATTGGACAAAAATTGGAATTCTACCTTTTTTTTATTTTACCTCCAAATCGGGTGCAATTCAGATTGCAGACTTTGATTTCTATATATAAATTCTACATATAAATGGAAAGTGAGGAGGAATGTATTCAAGTGAAGTTCAGGTTGTGAGGAAGAGGCACGTCAGTTGTTGTCATCTCAGAGCTAAAAGTTCTAGGATAACAAGGGAATGCACGAGAAACAAAATTCTGACCTGGGGCCTATTTGCACTTGGCCTTTTTCTGGAGTGTATCTCAGGATAGGGGTCTGTGGTCCACATGCTAATGCAGACTCTGGCAGACCTCACTTTGGGCCTGCTGAAGCCTGCACTAGCATATGGACAGCAAGTCCCTATTCCAGGATATATTCCAGAATAAAGCCAAGTGTGAATAGGCCCCTGGTTTATGTTCCCCATCAGAGTGCTTTACCAATGATCAAAACACTCATGAAGAACACCATAATAAAAAAAATCCACATAAAGAACCTGTCCATCACTTTTGCTACCTTTTTCCACTCCACTCCTTTGGCATGATTGGCTTTATGGCGTCTCACACAATAGGCAATGTACTCAATATTCTTGATTAGCATTTTGTAACAGGAGCAACAATTACTCTCCATGGTGTTCTCACACTGCATTCCATACGCATCGTTGATGTCCTCAGGCGATCTCTTTTTGAAGTCACTGTCGTCATTTCTGATCTTTGCAAGGGGTCTTGCTGCCCCTTCATATTTGTCTTGCTCTTTCGGACAAGGGTTCATTTTTTCCAGCTTAGGATCTTGCTCCTGTGCACGTTGTGAACTTGTACAATTCTCACCAACATCATAAACAAAGAAGATCTTCGACATGTAATCCAAAATGACTACTCTCGCCCACTGTGGGACAGGCTTGGCGGCTGACCCACAGTAGTGGATATTCATGATAATGATAGTCAGTGCTGTAGATGCTGTGATCATGGTCATAGTAGCAATGTAGTATTTGCCTAAGATGTAAAAAGCTTGAATTAATAACACACATACAAGTCTACACATCATAATACGATAGTTTTTCAATAGACACTCTTAATCCTCAGCAAGCAGAGTGCGTGGAAAACCTGTGTTATAATTCTGGGGTAGAGTTCTACCCCAGAGATGTTTTAATGGTGCTGCAAATAGCCCACTGCCTCAGTAAAGACATCTTCCAGGGCTTCTGAAGACCATTGCAAGAAAAATGTAAAACTTTAAGTTGTGGTTTCCTAAGCACAAGGTCTTCCATGGTCAGAATCTATTGGAGATGTACAAGGGAATCATGGACCCTTTCTGCACTGAACCCTATTCCAGATTATATCCCAGAACAGGGACCTGCCATCTGCATGCTAGTAGTCATGGTAGTGCAGACTGTGGCAGGCCCTGCCCAGGGCGTCCTGTAGTCTGCACCAGCATGTGGATGTATCATGTACCAGCATGGTCCCTCCTCAAGCATATAATCCAGAATAAGGCCCAGTGCCAAGGGGTCCATGAAGCAGTTTTACAGACTGGCAGGTTTTCAAAAGGTTGCACTGAGAACACTGCAAATTACTGAAGGCAAAAGTAGCATATACAAAGCATATACAGGTTGATATAGGTTCTATCATTCACAAGAAGAGCATGGCAGAGCTGCCATTAGATGTAGGTTCTGCTAAAATTAGATATAGTATTCTGCTTATATTTGGATATTCTGAAATGAAGCACGAATATTCAGATATAGCAGACATCTCAATGCAGTCAAGATAACAGCCTTTTTTGTGTGCCCTTCTAGTACAGAACCCCTGAAAATGACAGTCCCCAAACAGCATGGGAAAACTGTTCTTTTTTTTCTCCCCCCAAAGCAGCACAGCAGAGATTGCCAGGTTGGGTTGGGCTTTGCATCTTTTCTCTGACGTATACCAAAATTCCCAATAGATTGACCTAGTTCTGTGCTGGTACAGGCAGCACTGGAAAAGTAGCAGAAATGCACTGGAAAAAATGGAAAGATGAAGCAAAGACAAACAGCACTTCTTTAGCACTGATTTGGTTACCATGATGCAAGATTCTGTTTACAAAGTGGCTGGACATCTTCGTGGCAATGGATTGCAAATGAATTTCTTCTGAAATATTAGACATATTGCTATGTTGCAAGGTATATAAAATAGACTATGTACACTTACCAATCAAGGGTACATTTTCAGATGGAGGCATACTCTCTGCAACCATTAGCTGGAAAACGGTTAGAGCAAGCAAAACAGTAACTCCTAGAGACACTTTCTCTCCTGAATCTGCAGGAAGGTAGAAGCCCAGTGGAGCAAGGAAAGAGATCAACAGACAAGGAAGTAGCAGATTAAATATATAGAAAGATGATTTCCTTTTCAAAATAAGGGTGAATGTGACATCTGGATAGGGATCTGAGCAGCAGCCATAAGTTATCACGTTCCTAACAGCTGGCATGCCATGAATCTCCCACTCCACATCTTCTATGAAGTCTGAGAGGTCGCCGCTGTCTAAAGAATTGAAAATATCTACCTGATTGCCATTGTAGGTCCAAGAACCAAAGGTAAGATTGCATTGCTGGCTATCAAACGGGAAGTAAGATACATCCACAACACATGAACTTTTTGTTATAGCTGGAGAATCCCAGGTAATCTTTCCATCATACCTCAGGACTATGTTAGTGTTGACGGGCTCCGAAAAATCATCGTCAGCTCTAAAGAAAAAGAATAACAAACCTTAAACACGCCCAGCCTTAAACCAAATGGGGGAAAAAACATAACCAAGAGCATTAATTTAGATTAAAATCAGTTTCAGATTCACATGGATAAAATATGCAAATGTAAACTCTACCTTAGCTAGAATTCTTTGATATTCCAGAATATCAATGCTTTATTCCACAATATCCAAATATAGCGGGATGGGTAAGTGATATTTGGATGCAGTGTATTCCCTGCCTGGAAAAGCAAAATTTACAGAGGTCCCTAACTACTGTATATACCAACTCATTTCAACCATTGGTTTTTGTGGACTAGATGTTTGTTCCTAACTTTGAAGTGATATCAGTACTACTGCTGTTTTCTACCTGATACGTACTTATGGTATGACCCTGAAATAGGATTTAAGGAGGTTTTGCTAGTACTGATTCTATAGAAATTGAAAGAACATCTTGGTCCTAGTGCAGTGATGGTGAACCTTTTGAGCTCGGTGTGTCAAAATTCGCAAGAAAACCTAGCTAAACTCAGGTGCTGTGTCACTTCTAGAAATATCCATAATTTTGTGATATTTGTAGCTCTAGTAAAAAAGTTATATTTTTCATATATGTATTTTATTAAAAGCAAAAACAAATAATTCTTTACATTAGTGACTTTTGTTGCTAAATCTTCAATTGAAAGTTGGTATTTCATATACTTCAAGAACAAGCAAGTACTACATGTCCAGATGCCAGGGTGACCAGGTGTGTCACCCAAAAGGGCTTGGCGTGTCACCTGTGACACGCGTGTCATAGGTTGGCCATCACCGTCCTAGTGGATCGGATGCCTTTCATTTTGCTAATGGATGGATCTTCTCTGAGACACTGCCATCTTCTTAGTCTCTCCCTTAGCCTGAAGAACACCGTTTCTGCTGTATGTGCCTTAAATTACAGACGATGATGCTTCTTTTTCAAAAAGACTTAACAAAATTCCAAAATGTTTGAGATGTTTTTGCTAGTCTTTTTCATCAAGACTTACTTGTTATAAAGCACAATGTCTGGTCTCCACACAAGATTGCTTGGAATACGAATAGAATCCAGCCCATCATATTTTTCTTTGTCCCACTTCAAATACGCATCATACCATGTTTGTCGAATCCATAGGTAGGCAGTCAGGATTTGATTTCTCTCATCCTGCAAAATAATAGCAGATGTCAACTTAGAAGAAGAAGTGTTGGATTTCTACCCCACTTTTCTCACCCATTTAAGGGGACTCAAAGTGGCTGACAAAGGTTCCTGTTCTTATCCCCACAATAAACACCCTGTGAGGTAGGTGGGGCTGTGAGAGCTCAGAAGAGAGCTGTGACTAGCACAAAATCACCCAGCTGGCTTCATGTAGTGATACCGGCTACGATTATTAATAAAAAGAATTGGCTAAATATGATTGGGAAAAAGTTCTGGTGTAGGAGCAGTGTCTTGGGCCAGGAATCCAAGATTGGGGTGCGGTTCCATTGGAATAAGAAAGAGGTTGGACCATTAACCTGGAATAAAAGCCTTGGACTTTTAAAATGTTTCTAAAAGCAAGGAAAGGATCTGTGGCATTTTGCAAAAGAAAAGGGCAGATCTCTCCATTGAATTACAAATTGCTGTTGCCTTCCTGGCTCTGATGGCCCACTCAAGATTATGCCTGAAGGCCAGAACAAGGGTTGCAAAACAAACAATGGTCACTGGGTTTCTGAAGAGAGGAGATATCTTTTGTTCTTTTTAAAATATATATATATATATGAAAATTTGGAATGCCCTGGGAAGGGGATCTTACTAAATGTTTTATAGATTAGAGAATTTGCTGAATTCATATGAGCTATTCCATTACATTTTTAACCTGAAGGAAATAACAAGAAAAACTTCATCAGTACTGGAATGTCAGGATTTCATGTTGGGCTGTTTACACCTTTTGTCTACCCTTGGAAAAGAGTGCCCTGAGGGATTCAAAGAGAGGTCAGGAGATGCGCCAGTTAGAAATGTTAAGGTAACTTCCATAATACAAGAATGGTAAGGGAGGAGAACATCTTATTATTTTAAGGAAATGATTCAGATGTTCCTGAGGAAGTGGGTCTCACTGGGATGTCTTGAGTCCTATGGGTGCAAGAATCTGCTAAGCACACACATGAAGCTATTCCATTGTACTTTGACTTAAGAGAAACAATAGGATGAGAATCGCTCAGGGAGACAGGTTAGCATAAGAAATTAACTTCTTTTGGACACCTGAAGAACCGGTTTTTGCCTTTTCCGGAAGAACTTTTGGAGATGATGCTAAGCTGATTTGCATCTTTTTGGAAAAAAGTTACAAGATGCTACAGTTTTTTATTTAACAAAGGAAGAACCATAATCAGCAGGGTTTTTGTTTTGGTTCCAATTTCTGACTATAAGAAAGGCAGAGAAAAGAGGAGTCTAGGAGTCTCCCTCCTCATATCTGCCATGGAAGGACAAGAGAAAGAGCTGGAGGAGCTCCCCCCCCCATTTTTTCCTTCTTTTTGCTACACAGAAGGTGGGCGGAGTTTTCCTGCAGGAGCTACATTTTAACTTTTGCAGTCTGAGTTTTGTCTTGGCCAAAGCAATTTAAAAGTATTATTTTTAAAGTATTTCTCTTGATTTTTATTCAATTTGGGGATCAGTCTGACTGAGACTGAAGGGCTTCCCAATTTTTAAGCCATTTTTGGGTTCATGAAAGACATGCAGTTTGCTGTGGTCATGCATCTCTGTAACTTCAAACTTCTGCGCATGGAGAAGACACCATTGGTGAGAACAACAGAAGATTTGTTTCCTCCATTCACTTTCCCCTGTTTCTCTTTAGAACTTTTTGGGTTAGGGGATCTTTCTAGTATTAGGAGTTTTCCATTCCCTTTTTGGCTGTCATAGGTATATACTTTAGGATTTGCAATTGGGGTTTTTGGAAAGCTTTTGCTGCATAACTATAAATTAATTGTTTTAATAAAAGAGGGATAAATTCAGTTAAATTCACAAAGATTTCTTAGTGGGAAATGTTCATTTCTTTAGTTGTTTTGCAGTTGTTGCATGCTTATTTCTGTTCTAAAAATGCTTCTGATATGGCTTTATATTCCATTTCAACTTCTCTTCTGTATTTCTAATAAATTCTTTGCCCTGGTTTAACAAGAAACACTGTTTTTTTAGTCTAAAATGGGTCTTGTCTCTATTTTTATATATATATATTCCTCGTTATTAAAACCTTGAAAAGATCTAGCTACCTATTCCCCTGGGGAGGTTTAAATTTGGTGTTCTTTGGGCTTCGAAAATAATCCAAATTATCCAAATTTGACTCCCTCCACAGTTGCTTACAGTTTATTACTGGAGCAGAACTGGTAACAGTAGGAGTGCAGAATCAAACCCAGTATTTCCAGATAAGAGTCTGGCTCTCTAACCACTAGACCAAATTGGCTGAGGTAAATAGGTTGTCCAATGAGGGCAGAGTGCCTATAACTTTAAAAGCTTCTTTGTACAGCTATTAAAGGAATTTCTATGGTAACCTTAATAAACTGGAAACAATCTGAATCTCAGTCAGACCACAATTGAATTTCAGTATTACAATGTGAAGGCCAAACTCCTTTCAAACTTAGTGATCCTCAGGAAAGTAATAGAAGAAGAGGCCATTTAGTAGATATATACATTCAGTTACACCATGATGAAAACCTCTTTGGCCAACCTACAACAGATCATAGAAGACTGGTCAGCCTGGAGGAAGTCAATCCATATAATCACCAAGAGTAAGTTATGACTGGGTGGGGCATCAAGCAAGAAATTGTAATGTACTGGGCTCTAGTTGTCCATTCCAGCAGGATATAAGGGCAGTTCCTGAAGTTTCAAAGTCAGAAAGAAGAGTAGATGGTGCCGACTAAGTTGAGTCAGAGGAGCCAGAGGTAACAATAGAAGTTGTAATAATATAGTCTTATGAGAACTATTTTGTATAGATTACCCTTCCTAGATGATAAGGTGTGAAACTAAAAGGGAGGACAGACTCAGGCTTGTTCTTGTAGACCAATCTGGAACTTGTATATGCAAACAAAATATCAATATGTTTGAAATTAACGTAGGGAACTTAAAAGACCATCACAGATCTCAAAATGAATGAACTCTTGTAAAACATTTTTTGGAAGGGGAGGATATAAAATTGATTAATTAAAAAAATCAAATTCAGTCACGGTTGCCAGATTTGGCAAAAAAATAAGCCAGCCAGTAAGACACACCTGGCTTTTTCAGGTAAGGCTGTATGTAAGGAATAATTAGGCTGGCTAATTACCTGGCCAGGCTGATTCAAATATGGTCCCCATAGAAAAGAGTACATAGTTATCTGCATTTCTGCATACACATCATCACTTCTATTTATTCGTATACTATGAGTCTTTTTGCACCTATGTTGTAAGTTCACACATGGGGCTCTCCAGCACATCTCCAGACCTACAGTATACTAGTGGCAGGGCTACTAAAGCTGTGCACCCCTCCTTCTGCACTTCTTTCTGGTGGAAGATGTGCAGGGGGTGCACATGACAAACAGCACAAGCATGGTTATGCGCTGCATCATCAGGCTGCCCTGGCAATGGCACTGCGCTGATGTGCTGGAAACACTGACACAGTCACAGGGGCTCTGCCGGCTAGGTTTTGAATGACTTGGGTGTTTGCAGCCACGGACAAATAAAGCATTCTAGCATCACTGGGAGGCAAAGTGCAAATTCAACCTACCTTTCCATAGTGTGCCCAAGGTTGTTTACAAACATTTATCAGCTAATCAAATTACTACAGCCAAATACTAGACCAGATATCAAATACACAATATAAAATACAATAAAATACATTTTAACATAAAAACTAATGCTAATCCAAAATATTTCTCAACACAACACACACACATATAGAAGCACTGTTGTTCTCCCCTATGGGCCATTTGGCAATTTTTCAAGCCCGAGCACAGCACCTGCAGGAGGGCGAAGACAGAATCCTGAGAAAAGGCTCTGGCAGGACCAACAAACTGGTCCCTAGATGGCACCGCTGAGCACTGTCACCCACACAGTTCTTTTATATCTACAGAGGAGCAACTCATTTTCAGAGGGAAAATAGGCTCAGGCAACTCAGGGTGATGTTTGCCTCACTCTGATTTACTCCACTGTTCTCATATTTGTAAAAGTAGAATGTTTGCATTCTCCCTAATTCACTACAGAGAAGGTACTGTACAAATGTGTGTGTATGGTAGGCCTAAGTGCAGTTGTTTATGCCCTCAGCATGCTGAAGCAGTGGATAAAGGAATAGAAAGCATATTCTTAGGAACTGGAGCCCATGGATTATCACAAGTTTTCTTCTGACAAGCAAAACACAACACATTATGGAGTAGGAAAAAAATCCCAGACATGTAAACAAAAAAAACTTAAAAATTACTCAGGTCTTAGAATTCAAAGTTAGTAAACAAGATCTGTGGCTTTTCCATCTTTAGAATATACAGATCAAATATACTTACCATATCTTTTATCTGAGAAAGTGTAATCTGAAGAGTCACATTCAGTACTGTGTCAGTATCTTCAACTGGTCGGAGAGCATTAGAATAGCCTTCAAAAAGTTCATTAAAGAGCATCTGAGCATATTTCCCTTGAGCAGCAGCAGCACCTGCATAAAACAATCTTGATTTAATTATACTGAATGTTTAATAGATAAGAATTTTGTATAATTTGGAACCCCCAAAAGAAATCAAATTCAAACTCCAAGGGAACTTAGCAAGATCTTTACGCAGGCTTTAATAACGAGAAATACCCATAAACAGAGACAAAAATGCAATTCAAAAACTTCATGAACCAGTATTTCTTCTAAAACTATTGAAAATAATTTATTAGAAATACAGAAGAAATGCTGGCCTGTGCAGCTTTGCAGCTACCCCCTGCCCCCAAATGCCTCCAAAAGGTATGAACAACAGTTCCTAGCCTTGGAGCCTCTGTGTTTGTATTTTGGCAGCCTGCTATGCAGCACTGCTGAAAAGTATGGTATGTCATCCATCCCTCACATAATCCAGGATAAGGGCCTTGGTCCCACTGTAGATCCAATTAAAGTGGACTACAACAGAGCCTAATTAAAGACCTCCTTTATTCAGATCTAGCTTTCTCCAGGACAGAAGGATTTAGACCAGCAGGGGTGGGACCTCCTTGATCTACATTAAGAGGCTTCTTAATGTGGATCACCAGCAAATGCAGAACGGGCCAATTAGACGCAACACTACAGATTGTGCAATTAATGCTTAAATGAACATTAAATAAACACAATTGCCATCCAGGGCAGCAATGTGCGGTAACAATCACCCCAGTGATTAGACAATCATTAATAAGATTAATTAATTATAGACGACCCAACAAATCCATTCAGACTTCTTTATTACTTCTAGTTTGACTATTTCTGTTAGGCATTGAAGCCAGTATAAGAAAATGTACAGATGTGAACAGGAGGCAAAAGGATTAAGGAACGTAACTATCTGCAGCTGAAGACAAAGTGTTCAAGGACAGGTATGTGCTTGGATTACATAAGGACTGTGCAACACAGGCTTGTGCAACACACGGGAAGTAAGTCACCACTGCATGATAAAAAGGTATAAATTGCCCGCACACTGCTGTGTGTGTGGATTGCTGGTCGTGAGTTTGGTTGGAGAGATGAACGAGCGTGTATAACTTGTAAATGCAGCAACTTTAAGAATAAAACCTCTGAGGAGAGAGATTCTGCTTCAGTCTGTTTCTTACGCAGTGGGCAGGAGGGATTTCCTGATAAAGCCGAACAGGATGCCAGGAGGTTTCCGAGGCAACAGAGATTGCTTTGCCGGCCGCGTCTGCTTTTTTTTTTAATTTTTTTATTAGTTTTTTATTGCAATTGCTTTAAACCCCCCTCCCCCCTCCCCCCCCCGGGTAATACATAATTCCAAATTTTTAATACAATACATTGAAAAAGCTACACAATTCATAATACTACATTGAGAAAATTAAACGTAACTTCATTTTTTCACTTTCACTCCTAAGCTTATTATCTAAATATATTTTAACTATCATCCATTTTTGTTTACATATTCTAACCCTATCCAAATTACTTATATTATTCATACGACTATTTGATATTTCTACTGTTATCACATTAATTATATAATTATACCATTTATTAATAGAACATTTCATTCTATCCTTCCATCCACATCTAACAATTGTTCTACTATTTCCTTCTGTTGGATAGTCGGAATATTGTTTAACTCCAAATGTAATACTCCCATTCTCCCTGTACATTGTATATTCAGCATATCACTGATTTCTTTCTCGATCTTCTTCCAAAATTCAAATACTATAGGACATTCCCAAATCATATGAAAGAAAATACCTCTTTGGTTACAACCATGCCAGCAATTGCTACCTGTATTTGTAAAGAAGTGTGATAGTTGTGCTGGGGTTCTACACCATTTATGCAATATTTTCCTTCTTACTTCTTTAAGGTTATTATACTTCACCATTTTTATACATTTTATTTCATTTTTAATTTCCTCTCTTTCAATCCTTATATCCGTACTCCATATATTATATAACTCTTCCACCACTTCATCTTTTACTGAACTTAATTGACTATATAGTCCTCCTGCTATTTTACTTTCCCCTTTGATGCATTTTCTTATCATTTTTTCAAATGCTGTATCTTCCTCTTTAATTTTTTCTCTTATCTCTAGTCTATTTATATATGTTCTAATTGCTAACGCTTCTAACCAATATCTCTGTCCTATTATCCCTCGAATAGCATCACCTTCCATTGGATTCCCTTGATTAACATAAAAGTCCTCTATTGTCTTGAATCCTCTTTCTCTCATTATACCCAATATTATCCTCAAATTTCCATCCCCATTTTTATTTATTTTCCACATAGTTGCCAATTTATTTATATTATTTGTTATTAGTTGTTTTTTCCTTTTTTTCCACACCATCATTGTGCCCTTTAATGGTTCTTTCATAGTTCGTTCCTCCCTCCTATTCCAATCCTTAAAAATAATTTCTTCTTCCTTCATTCATTCTATTAATCTCTTTTTCTATTTCCCCCCATTTCTTTTTTGAATATTGCAGCTCTAATAATCTCTGTAGTTGGAATGCATCATGATAATTCTGTAAACTGGGTATTCCCCATCCTCCTTCATCCTCTCTTGCTATTAACCATTTATTTTTTAATCTGGGTTTCTTTTCCCCTGCTATCCATTTATTTATTCTTCTATCCCAACTCTGTAAAGACCTCCTATCTACTACTGGTGACAATGTTTGAAACAAATACATTATTTTTGGTATTATTAACATCTTTAGTACTCTGATCTTGTCTATTTTATTTAAGTACTTCCCTTCCCATTTTTTAAATTGCTTCTCTATTGATTTCCAGATACCTTTATAATTACCATTTACTATCTTATTGGGGTTTTTATGGATCCATACTCCTAGATATTTCATCTTCTTTAGTCCCAGTTTCAACCCTGCTATCCTCTTCAATTCCAGTTGCTCCCCTGGCGGTGTATTTAAACATATTATTTCTGATTTTTTAATATTCACAGATAACCCGGATTGTAATTTAAATTTATGTAATATTGATGTAACTTCTCTGACCATCTCTAATGGGTGGCTTGAAATTAATAATGCATCATCAGCAAATAAATTTAATTTAATTTGCTCATTACCTACCTGGTAACCAGTCCACCTTTGGGTATCCCTTATATCATTTGCTAGAACCTCTATTGCTAATGTGAACAGCATTGGGGAGAGTGGACAGCCTTGTTTGGTACCATTTGCAATATTTATATAGTCTGATTTTCCATCATTTACTCTAACTCTTGCTTTACATCTAGTATACAGTTCCTTCAACGTTTTACAAAAAATTTCCCCCATGTTTAACTCTCTACATAATTTCAGCAAGTATTTATGATTTACTTTATCAAAAGCTTTAAATACATCTAACTTCAAAATTCCTATCTTGTTTTTATTTTGGTGTGCATGATTCAAAACTGCAATAACATTTTTAATTGGGTCGCCTATTTTCCTCCCCTTTATAAAGCCATATTGATCCCCTTCAATTACTTTTGGTAATATACCTTCCAATCTATTTGCCAAGATTTTTACAAAAATCTTATAATCTTGATTACATAAACTAATTGGGTGGTATGATCCTGGTTGAAGTAGATCCTTCCCTGTCTTTGGTAATGTAATAATTTCTGATTCTTTCCATGATTCTGGGACCCTTTGTTTTATATATACCTCATTAAATAGATTAGTTAGATGTGGAATCAAATCTTCTTGAAATGCCTTATAAAAATCTGCTGTAAACCCGTCTGGTCCCGGAGATTTTCCTGTTTTCAGACCCTTAATCACTGTTGCTACCTCCGCCTGAGTAATTCTGGCGTTTAATTCTATTCTATCCTCATCCTGCATCTTGTTTTTAATATTTAACTGGGTATCTTCTACTTCTTCCTCCTTATACAAATCTGAGTAAAAAGATTTCATTATATCCCTTAATTTTCCTTGGTCTTCACATTCCACCCCATTTTGATCCTTTAACTTTCTGATCCATGATTTCTCTTTTTTCTTCTTTAAGTAATTCATTAATCTCCTCATAGATTTTATATTCCAGCTCTGATATTCACTTTTCACATACATATACTTCCTTACTAATTTACTTTCATCCAATATTTCTAACTGCCTCCTCTTTTCCTGTAACTCTTCCCAAATTTGCCTATTCCTTGTTCTTTTATGTCTATCCTGTAATAATTTTATGTTTTCTAAGATATTATTTCTTTCTCTCTCCCTTTGTCTTCTAATATAAACTTCTATGCTTATACATTTGCCTCGTATCACAGCCTTACAAGCTTCCCATACTATATCTCTTGACACCATTCCTGTATCATTTATCATATAATATCTATTTATTTCCTCCTTAAGTTTATTCCTTTCCTGGTCCTTCATATGGACCATGGGATTATATCTCCAATTTCTCTCTTTAATTTCCATCGAACACTTTAACTTTAGCTTTAAAGGTGCATGATCCGACAGCCATATAGGTAGTGTTTTTCCATCTTTTACCTGTAATTTATTTGTCTCGCGTCTGCTTGATTTACACTAACAGAAGGATTTAGACCAGCAGGGGTGGGACCTCCTTGATCTACATTAAGAGGCTTCTTAATGTGGATCACCAGCAAATGCAGAACGGGCCAATTAGACGCAACACTACAGATTGTGCAATTAATGCTTAAATGAACATTAAATAAACACAATTGCCATCCAGGGCAGCAATGTGTGGTAACAATCACCCCAGTGATTAGACAATCATTAATAAGATTAATTAATTATAGATGACCCAACAAATCCATTCAGACTTCTTTATTACTTCTAGTTTGACTATTTCATACTTGCCCTTCCCTTTGATAACAAATGAAAATGTTTGGAGAAAAAAAATAAAATGAATAAAAATCTATTTAATCTTTGAAAGGTTGACAAAGCCTTGCATTAGATTAGTTGAATTGAACATACTTATTGATTAGTCAAATTGAACATATCAGCAACATAGTACAACAGAAAGCCTTGTATTAGAAATCTGACAAGTTAGAAAAGCTTATAATCCTTAACTCCAGCCAGGGAAACCATGTTGCTATTGATTTTAGAGAAGGGCTTTCTGAAGAAGCAATTCATTCTAAAGTAATGATTCATTTTTTGGTTACAAATCAATTTAAAAGAAAGCAAAGAAGGCAAGTAACAATTCAGACCCTCTTTCCATGTATCACCCAACCTCTGACAAGACTGTTTACCAAAACTAATTCACGGAAACATTCCAAGAAAAAAAAACCCTCTCAAAAACATGTTCCTTCCTCCCACGGAACCATCTTTACCTGTTGGCTGATAATAAAATACTTGGATGCTTTAAATATATTTATTATGCATATCAGTGAATCTTGTAGGAAACACATCCTTTTAGCTAGTGACAAGTTTGATTCCTATCATATCCCTAAAAGATGTTAATTAACAACCCATTTCTGCATCTGTGTCTGCTTTAACAAGGACTCTGTCCACTCAAAGATCAGCTGCCTCTGGATTTAGTTCCATCCAGTCATGCTTGGGGAACAACTGGAGAGAGCCTTTTCGGTGGTGGCCACCAGACTTTGGAATGGTCTCCCCCTTGAGGTGTGCCATGCCCCTTCCTTGTTTTCATTTACGAAGGCTGTAAAGACATACCTATTTGCCTTGGCCTTTGGCAGAAGTGATTCTTTCTCCCCTCCACCTACAGTTATAATCACTATTATGCACTATTGAGTGTAGGCTTAAATTTGTTTAATTTTAAGGTGTTTTTAATTGTGTATCTTGTTTTAATTTGTACCCCATTTTAATCTGAATCTTGTTTTACTTTGTATCCTGTTTTTAATCTGTTGTTTAATTCATTGTTACCCGCCCAGAGACCTTCGGGTATGGGACGGGATAGAAATGTAAATAAATAAATAAATAAACTGCCTGGAGCTACCACTGCTTGCTTGAACAATTTCATACGGAACTATAGGAGGCAAGGTCAGGCCAGCTCCTGTTTTGGGGGAAAGAGCAGCCAAAGGGCAACACCAGTTAGGTTCCCCCTTGGGTTTTCAACTGTTTTTGTACCGTATAATTGTTCTATAATTTTTGTTGATGTTTTATATTTTTATGAATGTTGGGACCCATTCTGCAACCATTTAGTGATGGGCCGGGTTATAAATGTATAGAAATGAAATCAACAGGCGTTTACCCTCACTATATGTCTAATAACAATAAATATGGTCTTGCTAGGGCATTGTTTTGTAATTATGCAGCTATCCAGCCCTGTGAAGTAAGCAACATACATTTCCAGTAGCATATTACAGCACACAAATAGGATGAAGGGCTGAGAATATTAACTTCCACTAAAATACTTTATTAAACACTTAATGTGATGATGTATCTTAATAACAAAGTCAAATAACAAAGTCAAATCGATTTCAATTCCTGTTCTTCCTTACAGATGCTGATCAAGGGATCCTTTGAAGAATAATTCTGCAAAGGAGCTGGGATCTTGATCACAGAATTTGCAATATCTCTCAAACATCAGTTCACAAAACCTGTTTATATGAACAAGACTACATGCCATTCAGTTGTCACCCTCCTTCTTCTCTTACCTTGAAGAAATCCTGCTGCAAAAACCAAGGAGAGACAGCAGGTGCGGAAGTCCATGCTGATTTTCATAATGGAGAACCTTCGTCACTCCGATCAGACAGAGCAAAATATAATCAAATAGCTTTAGGGGTGAGAAAGCAATCTTGCCAGCACGTGCAGGAAAATTAAGTGCTAGGTGTAAAAAGCATTTTTACCCTGCTAAAGTCACTATTGCAGGGTCTGTTGTTAGCTATCGGGTTGTTTTCTAGAGCTGTTGAAGCTTTTACCCATCAGGTAACCTGAGAATTACCTGCTGAGTGACAAGGTGAAGGGAAGGGATATCACAGTGAAATAACTCTGCTCTTTAAGCCTCAAGTGCTCACATTTCTTCTCCCTTGTCAATAAAATGTAAAGCAATAGTTCCTTCTTTCTTTTCTAGCCCACATATTACTTACTTGTGGCTTGTATGCAGTGACAAGGGACAAATATCTAACCCCACTTCTGAAGACGAGGAACTCTTGGCCTTCCGAATCTAAACTGTTGTTCCTTTTACAAGGATCAAATCTACATGCAACCAAACAGGCAGCATTCTTCCTACAGAAGGCCTACAGAAGGACTTGAGAAGTCTTCCTCCAAGACTTGAGAAGTCTTCCCATTCAAGGAATAAAGTGCTATATACAAGGCTATTTACATCGAGATTTACATCAATATGTAAAGTGTGTTAAAAGGAAGCAAAGGAGCATCTGGCAATCGGATTCAACCCTGATTTTGTGTCCCCACTCTTAAAACACTTAAAACACTTCCAAAAACGGATTGGGGAAAGCAATTCTTTCCCCTTCCCTCTCTCAGGGTGCACGGCAGCAGCGGCAACTCAAGCCCCCTTCGCCTGCTCCACCTCCACAGCCACCATCCCCAGCAGGTGTTCCCTCCGGAAAAAGCACTCTGGCTGGCTGACTCACTATGCTGCCACCGCTGCCTGCACACACACACTTAAACATACACACATCTCCCAGTTCCTGCAGCAGCTTCACCCCTTTCCCTTTTTAAAGATCAAGGAAGGAGGGAAACAGCCAGAATTGCGCAGGAAACATTGTTATCAGGTGTGAAGTGGCTGAATTGTTACAATGAAACAGTCTGTTGTATAGGGGAATACTCTAGCGTTCCCACAGCACTAAGGAAGAAATGCTTTAAAAGCAAAAGTGGGAAAAAAACACTGGAAAATTCCAGTGTTTATTTATTCCGCTTTTAAGCCCTATAATCTTCAAAATGCCCCTGAAACTGATTGGGAATGGGGACGATGAGGATCCAAACCATTTTGAAACCATTTTAAAGTGGTAATGGCAGAAGTCCACTAAAACCAGAGAATTACATCTTGCCCAGCATAGTGCAGAACACAAAGGAAAAGAACTGACATCTAGAACTAGAGATGTACCGATTCCCCCTTGTTCATCACATTTTAGTTCACCCCTTTCTTCTTCCTCCTTCTACTTGCCTTTGTATTTGAAAGGGTCTCTGGACTAATCATGAACTATTATTTTATTCAGTGGGTCCTGTGGTTTTTGTGTACAAATTCTTCCCGTGTGCAGCCAACACGCAGGTTTTAATCCACTTTCAATCATGTTCCAGGGCAAAAATGTTGCCCTTTTAACTTCCACATGATTTAACCCAAAGGTGTGTAAACCTTTTTGTCTCAGTTTTGGAGGTGTTGCATTATGGGAAGTTTGATCTTGTACATTTCCAGGATGGGGAGGGCAGTCCCCCACCCCCCAGCACTGGGACCAATGCACAGAAGTGCTCAGTCTCAAAATCATGCATCCCTTCAAAGGTTTCATCTTAAAATGTTGTAACATCTTATGAAGAATACAGCCTGGATGATAATGCTGAATGGGAGTCAAAGCTGTCAGAAGTAACTAACAGTAGTGTTTTATTATCCTACTCATATCAAGTTCTCTTATGTCCAATGTTGCCATTTGCACATTAAGAGCAGGCAATCCACATATAGATTGCAATGAAAGGGCAAACAAGCCATATAGGTATTTATAAAATGATTGTATGCCAAAGGAGCACCTCTATAGCTTGCAACAATGTTCAAGTTGAAGTGATACTTGTGGCAACTTGGCCCAACCCCTCCTGTCTCACCCTCCACAGAAAGGAAGCGCCTGCCAAGCACCACGGCCCAACTGCCTGCAACGGGGTGGTGTCAGTATATGAACTGAACACTATGCCCCACAGGCACCCTGCTTTATCAGTCTATGAACAGACTTCCCCTTTAAAGCAGCGCACAAACACTAGTGTGTACCAAACTAAGGGTTTATTAATATAAATAGTAGAAGCAGAATATAGATAAGCTCAATAATGCTTGACAAAATAGTTGCAGTAAATAAAATTCAGTTCTCAGCAGGAAGTTCCTCTGAAAGTAAATATGGGGTGTTTTTCCACTGCGCTCCTTTAATCTGGATCTAAGAAGATCTGGATCTAAGGAATGGATACATTCCTTAATCTGGATCTAGTAGATCCGGATTAAGGGAAGTACTCAATATGTTTCCATGGGTGGTCTAGCACCCAATAGCAATGGGTGCTAGTCTCCCTGCCGTGGAAACACTGGAGCACCCATTGGGAAATCTGGATCTACCTATGAGGGGTCTGCTTGTCACCCCAGGTGTTTGGGGGGACAGGGGGTGCAATCTCCGAAGTAGCTTCGAAGTCATTTCGAAGTCACTTTGAAGTCTGTGCAAAACAGCTCCATTGAAATCTGTGCTGATCTTCGGAGTGCACTTCGAAGTGACTTCTGAGTCACTTCAGAGTCATTTCGAAGTTCGCTCTGAAGATCAGCACAGACATCAAAGATGCTCCGGAGCTATTTTGCACACACTTCAAAGTGACTTCAAAATGACTTCGAAGCTTAGGTTTTGGGGCTCCCCCCCCTTGGGTGCCCCCTCCCCCTAGCCTCCTCTAGACCCCATTGCCACACAAGCGTGGAAACAGGCTCCCTTTAATCTGGATTATCTGCCTGAAAACCCCATTGTAGATCCCATTAATGGGGTCTACTGAAAATCCAGATTAAAGGCCAGAAAGTACCCATTTGATCCGGATTTCCCCAGCGGCAGTCAAAACAATCTGGTCCCAAATGGGTGCCGTAGTGGAAATGGGATCATCCAGCTCACACCCAAATGGGTCCTTAATGGGTGCAAAAATGGGTACTTTCTGACAGTGGAAAAACACCCACGAATAACCCTGCTTCCATTTCCACTCACTCCTCCTGCCCCTGAACGGATTCCCACTACCATTCAGTGTGAAGATTCTTCCAAAACAGTAGAGTCTGTCTTGTGGCGATGTTAATCTGCCACGAGGCCTCCTGTTCTGCTCCAGTCCCAAGCCAACAGCTTTGCCTACATGCCCAGTCTAGGGTTGGCGCATGTCCCAGTCTTTCTATGCCTCAGAGGCAAGACCCCCTTCTATCCCCTTCCCTTTGGTCCAAGAATTGCAGGCCGAGAGGTCTGCCTGCTCCCATTGGTGCATGCACTGGCAGGTTCCTAACATGGCTCTGCCCCACCTGTCAATCATGTTGCTGCAGAAGCCCAGGAAACAAGCCTGCGGCTGCAGCCTACACCCGAAAACGTCACAATACTTTTCATAAGTTTAATGGGATAATCCAGGTAGTTCTGTGATAAGCATACTTAGAATTATATTGAAGTTGTGCCAACTGAGCAACGCAAGTGATTCCGATTGTTCTCAAGTCCTATTTAAATCTGCATCAAGCAAGCAAGACCAGGCCTTTTCTCACTCAACCTGGTAGTTGCCTTCAAGGAGCGGTTTCCAAACCAGAAATGGCTCCTTCCATACAGGAGCGCTCCGCAAGGTAACTGGTAAGCCTTCCATGCAGGTAAACGCACTGCACATGCCCTTTTCTTTACCTGTGCCAGTAAGGCTCTGGACAGGCCCACTCTGCATGTTGTAGGTGCTGGCACTGACCTCGGGTGACAAAAATGGCAGTGCCTGGACACCCTCTGCACTTGGGTGAATGTCTGGATGGAAGGAGAAAGAGATTGTGTACTAGGCATTTGCAAGGGCAACTTCTTGCTTTGCTTTCCATGGATGAGAAGCAAAGTGTGAACTTCCCCAGTGTTATAATATGAAGTGAAATTTGATAAATTTATGGGATAAAGCCACAGAGCAACTCAGAAGTTACTTGTTACTAACTTTAATGGTGCCATATTGATGTATTAGGTGGTGATCAAGGAAAAAAGCAAAGAGCGGATGGACAATTTTTACTTAGAATATTTATATCTTGCCTCATATCCTAAGATCTATGGGCAGCTTACAATATACAGCAAAATATTAAATACATACCCTGTTAAAATATTTCTTCTGTATAATACCGTTTATTAATTAAAGCTATATAAAAACACATAACAGAACATTCTTGCATCTGTGATAGAGCAGTGGCATGATTCAAGCCACATTATGCTGAGTTTATATAATCCAGTTAAAAAGGTTCATTTAATATTTTGCGCAAATATTAAAGCATGCCCCAATCTTGCATCAGTACTATTCTAACTCCGCAGCTGTAGCCTCTTTTAGGAAAGGGCCATTGAACATACTGAGATTTTTACAAGATTTGTTTAAAAGAAACAGCAAAAAGCAAGAATAGCAAAGACCACTAAAGAGATTATATAAAAGCTTTATATTTATTTGCATTTAAAGTGCTCCTCACAACAACCCTGTGAGGTAAGTTAGGCTGAGAGAATACGACTGGCCCAAAGTCAGCCATTTTAATAAAATTAAAAACATTTCCATGTGCTAGGAACAGAAGAAATAAAATCTACATATAGATTAAAAGTGCTGAATTATAAAGTGCTCTTAAACTAGATAAAATACACATGATAAAAGGTTAAAAGTAATTTTGAGTTCAGAATTTGTCACTAACTTCTTAATAAAAGGCATCTGCAAGTGAACACAGAAGTCAGGCTCATTTTTTAGTAAGTGCCAATACTTAGCTAAAAACTAGTGTCTTTGTGGAATATTCTTAGATGGCCACCTCGCCAAACTATTAATCACCCTCTCGGGATATTGATGTTTCACTGCTGACATGAGGGAACCCAGGCGAAAGGATTTGATGCCGTACTGGTATGGTGGGATGCCAAGCTGGCTCAGGGAAGAATGGAAGACTTCTAGGAACCTTTGCCTAGTCAGTGGTTGCCCAGTACTGTCTATGAAGAGAGGTCCATCACCACTAGGTCTTACTGTCAAATAATCATGAAGCGCCTGAATGCTACACATCCATCGATCTGCTGACCGTGCTAAAACAAGCATTGACCTTTGTGCTCCAGTCTCTACACGCAGATGAATTCCAATAGTGTCCCGACGGATTTCAATGTCACTCAAACAAAGGAGCTCCTCTGTGTGCATAGAATCAGGAGTGTTGACTACTATCTCTTTTGGCCGGAGAGCTGCAATAAAAGTCAGAGTAAACACTGACCGGAATAGGAGATACTCATATGTATCAGTACAAAATGTTCCAAATACTCCCATGACATTCCTGAACATCTCAACAGTTAACGGCACTTTAGGGACTCTTCGCCAGCTAAAGGCTACCAGCGCACGAGAAGTTAAAAAGTCCTCAAGAGGGTTTTGGAACTGAAATACCCGGGAAATGTAAGAAAGTGCTGCAGTGTACATGAATATCTTGGGCGAAGACAAGTCTTCAAGATCCATAGACATAATAAAGCCTCTCATCTGATCCCCTGGAATTGGCCAGGCTGAAGGAAGTCCTGCTTCTTCTCGGAAACTGATGAACAGACTCAAACCAATACTGTAGGCTTCCCAAAGCCTGGGGTGTCCCGAACGCTCCACTAGTCTGAGTGCTCCCATTGGCAAAGGCCTGAAGGAAAGGTGGTCTCCTGAAAAAGATACAGAAAAAACAACCCATCAAAGATCCATTGCAAATAATTAAGAATAAAACTGAGCACATTAGTGAATTCCATTCCTCTTCTACCACGGATTCATGCACCCAAATCTATGGAAACCTTTTGCTGTTCCTTGACAAGATGCTCTGCAGAACATAGTGGAGTGAAAATTTCAAAAATGTGTTTAATTCTAGAGACCCACAGCACTAGAGATACTTGCATGTTCATGCAAGCTTTACATGAGTCTTAACTCTCTAGCTGTGCCTCAGATGGTCTCAATTTCAGCTGTTTTGAGAGTTCAGCATGCAAATTGCTGTATTATGGTTTTCCTCAAGTTTGCTTAGAGTGTGCCTAGGTTTTAAATTAAGTCAGTTTGACTCTATGAAAAACCAAAATTATTCTACCTCTGAACTAACAGCTCCCCCCCCCCCATGGGAAGTGGTCCTGAAAGGGCAGAACTACAAGAACAGTCCAGTCTTTCCTTCACACCAGAATTCCTTTAGAATAACAAAGTCAAAAATCTAAAACTGAGTAATCAAAAAGTGAATCAGTTTCATAGCTTGTTCACACATTCATTTAAAAATGGTACCTTTTGAAGATGGCAAGTGTTGTACAAATAGCCTATTTCAGCTACAGGAAACAGATTTCTATTTTCCAGGTTATTTATTTATTTATTTATATTTACATTTATATGCCGCCCCATACCCGAGGGTCTCTGGGCGGCTCACAACATTTAAAAACAGACATTTAAAGATTCTATCAACCATAAAATCAGGAACAAGTTTAAAAATGCAACTTTAGAAAAATACAAAAATAGTTAAAAGCAACAGTGATTTTCAATGGGGGAAATGCAGGGGACATTTAACCAAAGGCCTGCGTGAAGAGGAACGTCTTCACCGCCTTCCTAAATAGGAACAAAGAAAACAATCTGTAACATTAAAGCTTGGGGGGTGGGATGGGGTGGAGGGGGAAGGAGAGAGAGAAATGCTCTTCTATCAGGAAAAACAGTTGAAAGGGGATTTTAAATAGTTCTCGTGGTGGAAAATCGAGCCAAAAAACGAAGTACCAACAGCCTTGCAATCTTCACTGCAAAGAACCGGACCGGCCACGTGTGTGTGTGTGTGGATTGCATCGCCGAAACTAAAAGCAACGCAGCGACACCCCTGTAAATGTGCCCCCCTGTCTCGTTACAACTCCAGTTTTGACCAGCTTTTGCCCTAAAACAAAAATTAGCCGACGATCTTGCAAAGGAAAAAGGACTCAATTTCTGCAAAGTGAAACCAAGTACATAGGGAGCTGAGGAAGGACGCCCCGCAGCCTCCGCCTCTCTTCGCGCATGCCCAGAACTCGCCTCTCTTCACCAGCGCCGAAAATCCCCCCTCCCTCCTTCCCTCGCCTCTCGTTCTTTTTGCGCTTGCGCGGCAGCAGCCCAAGTCTTGAAGGCGGGAAGGAAAAGATCCGTTCCCGGCACGAGTTGCCGCCGTTAATACGGGCATTTCTATCCCTCCCCCGCCCGCATCCCTCCGAGCGGGCGACAGATTATCTCCCGCCTTAAAAGCGCGCCGGGTTTAAAGCATCTTAGCTTACCTCTTGAACGCCGGGCTGCGGCTCGACTGGAAGACGGTCCGGCGACGGCTCCCGCCGGACAGGCGCTCGCCGCCTTTAAAGCCGCCATGTCGTCCCGAGGAGGCGAGGGGTGGCGTGGCGCTCGGTGCGGCAAAGCGTCGGGGGCCCCGTCTCCCTCAGCGAGGACCTCCTGGAGCCACTGGAAGGCGGGCTCCCCGGAGAGGCAGAGCAGGATCTGCCAGAAATGGCGGTTGAGGTCGAGGGGTCTCGAAGGCGCGGCGGCGGCGGCGGCGGCGGCGGCGCTCATGGTCAACGAAGCTTCGAACGGCCGGCGGGTGGGCGCGAGAGGAGATGGTGGCAGTGGGCAAGACGGCCTAATTTATAGGCGTCCCTGCAATGCCCCCCCCCGAGCAGATTGCTTTTTCCTCATTGGCCAGTGTGCTTTAAATTTAAATTACCTGCGCTTCTGATTGGCTGTCCCCGCAACTGCCATAGTGAAAAACAGTTAGGAAGTAACGGTCACGTACGACGCCTCAGGCGCAACGGTCGCTCTATTCATATTGGAATAAGTGCCCCACCTCGATTAATCCGTTGTTAAGGGGCTTTGGACGCCTTCCTCTTTCGGCCGTTTTTTTAATTTCCATTTTTCTTGTAATTAAAATCAGGTTTTAGTAGGAACTTTATTTATTTACACAATTTGAGCGGGAAACAAGGACAAAGCCAGCGACTGTCTTTAAATATTTTCCTCAGATCAGAAAAAAATACTTGCCTTTAAAAAAAAATACATGTGAAACAACCCTTATATTTTTAACTGATAGGAATGGTTGTTTTGCTTCTATTATATATTTACACAATTTGAGGGGAAAACAAGGACAAAGCCAGCAACTGTCTTTAAATATTATTTTCCTCAGATCAGAAAAAAAACCTTGTTTTTTAAAAAAATCCATTTGAAACATACCTTATATTTTTAAGTTGTAAAAAGGTTGTTTTGCTTCTATTATTTATTTTATTATTTGTATTTCTATCTTACCCGATGTCTGAAGGTCTCAGGGTAGGTAACATTTAAAAATCAGGCATATATTAAAAGAACAGTATATATTAAAAGTAACAGTGTCTGTAAAGTGGGAAGAGAAAGTATATTCTACTCCTGTCTCTCAGAAGTTCTTAAAATTGTGCAGTATTCCTATTTTTTGTCCTCTTTATGACTTGTGGATAGGGGTATTTTGAAAAGAACCTGTAATGCCCCACTTCTCACTAGAAAAGAAGAGCAACCTAATTCAGTCTTAATATTCCATTTTCAATTGGCTAGCCACATATCTACAAGAACCTGACTGCATGCTGGTCTTTTCCAGTTGTTACTTTCTAACAACTTTTTAAAGATACACTGTTCCTGATCCAGAAAGAGGTAACATACCAGTTGTTTAAAATGTAAGTTTGTAGCTTCATGTTAGCCAGTTTTAGAGTTTATGTTAAAAATAACATTTATTTTTTGAATTTTTGCCTCTCTTTGTATGTCCTTTCAAATGTAGACAGTGGTTTTATCAGGCCTTTTCTGCACTTACGGTTTGGTAATTCAGATCACTGGGCCCCACTGATCCAGATTACTTGGAAGTGTGGGCCGGACCTGTGGCGTACTTGTGAAGATCACTCCCTGGTAGTTTCAGAACATGAAGATTAAGAGCAAGGATCTTTTAGACCTGATTAAGCAAGTCTGCAACAGATCTGAATTAAGGGCTTCGTTAATCCAGATCTGACTACATCTAATGCAGTTAGAGCTGGGCCTGTGTTTGGGGGGGGGGCTCCTTGACGTGCATTAACATGCAGATCAGGAGAAGACCTATGATCCATGTTAAGAGGCTCCTTAATCGGATTACCACAGAGTGCATCTGCATGTCAGACTAGAATTGAGCATTAAAAGCATAAGACTCATGCACTTTTATGGAAGTATTGCAGATGTACTATACTGACTATACCTAGAGCAGTGATGGCGAACCTTTTGAGCTCGGTGTGTCAAAATACGCAAGAAAACGTAGCTTAACTCGGGTGCTGTGTCACATCTAGAAATATCCATAATTTTGTGATATTTGTAGTTCTAGTAAAGTTATATATTTTGACATATGTATTTTATTAAAAGCAAAAACAAATAATTCTTTACATTAGTGCCTTTTGTTGCTAAATCTTCAATTGAAAGTTGGTATTTCGTACACTTCAAGAACAAGCAAGCACTACACGTCCAGGTGCCAGGATGACCATGTGTGTCACCCAAAAGGGCTTGGCGTGTCACCTGTGACACGCGTGTCATAGGTTGGCCATCACCGACCTAGAGCAACATTCTGAGTTTTAGGTCCTTTCTGCATTGTACCTTATTCCAAATTATATCCCAGAATAGGAGGCCTGCCAGCCACATATAGTGTATCTTACAGCAGCAATGCAGATGGCAGGCCCCTATTCTGGGATATAATCTGGAATAAAGTCCAATGAAGGGCGAATCCCCACAGCAAGCTTATTTCAAATTCAAAACATTTTCAATCCTGGCAAACCCAACGTCAGTTTGGCTTAACACTCTTTCTACGTGTTAAATTGCCCCAAAGCGTTGTAAATGTTAATCCTCATTTCAACAGGTCTCACTACGGTTCGTGCGCTTGAAACGTTTTACATTTTTTACTGTGGGGACCCTTCCGTGTTAAGGGATGAGAGTTTCCCTCCCCCAATAGCTTCCTTCCAAAGCAAGCTGTAAAATCCACCGCTTAAAGCTATACTGTAGCGATCAAACCACTTTACACCTGATAATGATCTTGCCATTGAAAGTTCTGATCTTTAAAAAAGGCAAAAGAAAGGAAAGTAGCTGCCGGTTTGGGGAGATGTGTGAATGTTTGTTGCTGCTGCTGCTGCTGCTGCTGCTGCTGCATGCCCTGAGCAATGAGGAGAGGAGGAGAAAGAATTGCTGGCTGCCTGCTGCCGTTTTTCCTCCATCCAGGCAAGCAGCAGCCACCCAGCTAGGCTCTGTGAGGCAAGAGCCTAGGAGCCTCCAGGAGGAAGAGGACAGGGCAGCCCCGAAAAGCGGTTTTTAAAAAGTAGCCACTGGAGTCCCCCCTTGAGTCACGTACGTCCTCAGAATCCGGATTGAACGCGATTCTGGCTGAAAGTAATGGGATCAGGCAAATTCGCGTTTGCATCCGGTTCTGTTAGTTTGATTTAGGGAAACTGGATTAAGCTTCTAATGGGGATGTGGCCGAAGAGTGGGCTTTAGACTGACACTCTAGTTACTACAGTATTGTGTAACCTGTTAGTTTCACTTAGCTTTGTTCACATTTTGTTTTCTACCAGAGTCTTTCTTTTGTATGCAAGTGTTTTATATAAAAATGTCAGCTTGTCTTCATAAGATCAAGAACAAGTAAATTTTAAAATTATGTGCAGGAAAAAATCCTTCTCTGGAAGCATTTATATGGATGCATGAGAACAGCAATCCTCTATTCTCATTAAACTTAAAATGATGTTCTATTCTAGGACTACACAGTTCCTTATGTGAATCACAAGATGCATGCACTATAGAACAAACTGATCCATCTTAAGTACACTTGCTTATAACCAAGCCCTGTTGAAGACAGTAGAACTTTCTGAATTAAATTGTTTGGATGAATCATTTGATAGACAAAATTAAATGAATTGTCCTAGGTTTATTTTGTTCGGAATAAACCCCTATGAATTAAATTGTACTGCCTAAAAGGATTTTAGGAATAGATCTACATTTGTTCCTTGCTATTCTTAGGTATTGGTTCCATTAAAAAAAAAGAAATTTGCAAATAAAATATAAGGATTTAAGGGAGAATATTTGAGAACTGTAACAAAAATAAGGGGGAGGGGAAGCCCTACTTTTTATTGCCTCAAGATTCAATTTCATCCACTCATACAATCTCTCTAGAAAACTCACCAAGTTTGTCAGAGATTAGAAGTGTCATAAAGGTTATCACAACTTCCTAACTTAGTCAAACCTGACAGGCGGCCAAACTGCCAGACTTCTGAAGGCTGTTAAGTTTTTAAAACTTAAGCCGGGACTGAATTACAGAATCAATATACTTGTTTCTATCAACTACACACCTGTGCTAGTAGATATCAACATTTATAAAAAGGAAATTTGGTTGAAATCAACCAAGCAAACTGAATCTAATTTAAAATAAATATGAAGGAGTGTTTTTTTCTTTTTTACAGAAAGATAAATTAACTTGGAACTGGGGTGGGAGGCAGGGGGCAGGTGTTTCCGGCAAAGAAAGAAAACATCTCTGTGGTTAGCCTATTTCCGTTAGTGTGTGCACCATCACGTTCACCAAGCAGCTGCTTTTGCACCACACTGTATCACAGTGTTTAGGACCTAAATGAAATACAGTATTACAGTGTTTGGGGGTGGGGGGAGATCCAGCTTTATTTAAAACATACCGAAAATATTATTGTTCATATTTGGAGGACTTTTAGTAGCATCTTGCCAAAAAGAAAAAAATTAGCAGCCTGAGAACCTTCCACTCGAACTTATTCGTATTTAGTCACAATTAAAGGCTTGGGAACCAGACAAGGAAAAATGTCAGTTTTCAAAAAGACATTAACAGCAGCTTTAAAAATAATTACATCACCAGAACTCATAGGTAGTATTGTCCAAGATCTAGAATCAATAATCCAGAAACAAAGATTAAAGAACACCTAAGAATTTACTGTTGAGAGGTTTTTAAAAAAATACATATCCTGTTTAGTTTTTTTAATCATCAAAGTTCACAATAAAAATGCCAATTAGAATTCCAGTTTCATTAGTAAGCATATATTAAGAGTTGGCATATCTTCACTATCAAATACAGTACTGAATGTATGTAGTCACATCTACATAAGTTGAATATTCAATTTTGGAAAAAGGCTATATAATTTAGCCTTTCACATTTCCAAGAGAGACGTAAACTGAACATTTGGTCTCTTATCTGATCAAACATTTAGTTCACATTCTTAACCCTGAAGCCACAAAAGGAGTTACAGCTTAATTAAACAGATCCAACCAACAGAAAACCACAGAATCTCTAGCAGAGTGGAGAGGAGACATTTGAAAGATGTACCTAATTGGATTAGTGTATAATAGGTGCTAACTGTCTTCCGCTTTGCTCAAAGCATACCTAGGTAAGAGACAAGGGGTGTTTCTGCATTTGCCTCTGAAAAGCGGATCTAAATAGATCCGCTTTTAGGCAAACCGTCCTCTCCAAGATCCGCCACTGTTTGTGATGGATCTGCGCATCCGCACATGCGCAGGGAGGACGGATTCCGAGGACAGATTGGAGTGGATGCTGTGCGGATGCACAAGCATCCATTCCAGTCTGTCCTCTGTCTCTCACTGCTGCCGCCTCCCCTCCTCTCCAGCGGCGAAACAGCCTCCAGAGACGGGGAATCTAGCAGAGGCAACTCTGCCTTCGCAAGATCCCCTGACCCAGGAGGGTGGGCATGAGAGGCGGCCAATGCATCAGGGCACTTCTGGTGTTACATTTTTTAAAAATAGCAACCCATCTTTTCATCTTGGATGACAGAGCTCCTGTATTAATTGAGATGAAGATATTTTCCTCTTGGCTTCTCTTGAAGTGTCTTTTGAACCCAGTCACTTGTCTTGCAAAAGGCTCTTGAAATGGAGGAAAATATTTTAAATAATATATTTATTTGCAATATACCTCTCCTGCAAGGAGTTCAAAGTCATACATGTGATTCTTCTTCCCCTTCATTGTCCTCTCAACAGACCTTATAGGCTGGAGCAGGAGACCCTTTAAGGCTGAGCAGTTACATGAAATCAGATATATCTCGGCACTACTTCACACCAACCTAATGAATCTAATGTCTTTTGTTTTATTTTAATGGTCCATTCTCCTCTGTCTTTTAACAGCAAATTTCTTGGGGGTCATTAGTAGATAACAAAGCTTATTTCCAAATCATGAACAGGTTATCTTGCTGATTTTTACAGACTGGATTATTCTTAAAAGCACAGGAGTACCCCAGAATATTTTTTTGATCTTTGCTAGCTAAGCAATTCTTGTTTGTGAAAAGAAAACAAAAATGCCATTTGACACAGGGAATTTTTATTAGAAAAAGTAATTGGTTTAAAGGAAATTACAGAGACATACAAATTAAAATGGTTCATACAGTTTTAGTGCTCATGTAAAATTATTATAAAATAGCCCACTGGCTTTGAAGGAGTCCCAGTGACATTATCATAATTGTACTACATTGCTTTAGAGCTTCTATTTTTACAGGAAATGAGATGTATTAGTATCTCTTCCACTAAATTGCCTAAATTAAGCACAATCTTGGTTGAGTACCTTAAAGGGACAGGCAGTTTCCATTCTGCCCACTCAGATTTGTGACTCTGTGAAACAGTCAAGAAAGAAGTTCTTGAAAGCTAAATACTAATCATTTTTTCAGTCTGATAACTCACTTGAGGCCACAAAATATTCTTGATAAAGAGTTCTCAGGATCTCACAATCGCAATAACATTCTGCTTTTACAGGCTGCCATTTGTGATAAATGTGCAGAAAAACAGCACAGAACAGAATTTATTATTACACTATAGAAAGAGTATGTGCCTTGGCCTATAAATATTAGCATACTCTGCAAATGAGGTGATAAAGCCTGTCATGACATCCATTAAGCCAGTGTCTATTTCAAGTTGCAGGCAGAGGAGTAAAAGCTAGTTTATGCTAATTTTGTTTTTGTTGTTTTTAAAGACTTTATAATCCCATTTGGGAGTTTCACATTTGTAGTCAGCTGTGACTCACAACGCCAGGAAGGGATTTTAAATGCTTTTAAATGCTGTTGTTGCATAGCCTCAGGGCTTGAAACAGGGAACTAATCCACAACCGTCAGAGGTAGTAAAGACCACTAGATTAAGTATTGTTTTTTTAAAAGACTAATATTGCTGGAATCTGAATGGATCTAGGTCATAATATTTCAACAGCTTTGCTATATCTAACAATCTTGCATTCATACCCTGCAATGGCCATAAATAGGGACCATCTACACCTAAGCTTTAATCCAGCTTCAGTGTGTGAACGATTATCACAGTGACCAGCTGTCCTTATTTTGGCATTATCTAACTCAGAAAATCCACCTTTGGGTTAGATAATATAGGAAGACAATTACTTGATGCATTTTCTCACTCTGCAGTTGGACTGAAACCGGATTAAAGTTTAGCTGTAGACACAATGAGACATTAGTACTCTATCAAGCCAGGTGCATCTGAGCCAGTGAGCTAACTATAGTGATTACTATCACTATAGTTAGCTCACTGGCTCAGATGCACCTGAGTCTCATATGATTCTGGGACCTCTGACAGAAAACTGAATCTTTCCAAAGAAGATCTCAACACTGAGACAAGTAGAGTGACTAAGGTGTGCATAGCACAACTTGGATTCTTGAAGCAAATCAATTCAATTTCAAAACTGGCAGTGGCGCTGTTACGAATTCCAGGTACTAGACTTCACAAATAGACTTATTGGATTAAACTAGAAGAATGCTTATCTTTCCATTTATCTTCAAATCTATTGAAGAGAACTGAGTTTCTGCTCTAAAAATTCAAACTGACAGATACGTTTTCATTTTGATCTCAGGTTTGAATGTGCCCCTTCCCACCACCACACCCCAAAAAATAAAACAATGCGCATTTTTACATTTTCCCTTCAGGCTATGCCTTTATTAAGTGTGTGTAGGCAGAAATTCTGCCGGATGGGTTTGCTCAGTGATGATTTTCAGTGATGAAGAATACTTAAACCTTCACAAACTAGAAGCATATATATGTACTTCATAAATAAAACACATCACTGTTTTATATGACTGTCATATAACAGATGTATTGTCTAATTTTTAAACTGACAATCTGTGTTTTTAAGTCTGACAGGAAAAAGCAAGGTAAACATCACAAAACCACCAAAGTCATGGCAGCAAGCTTTTTGCCTCATAAGTATTAAAAACATGTATTGGGTGCCCTTTTTACCTGTAGTAGCTGTACTATAATGATCACATGATCTGAGAGAGCATGCTGCTTGAGTTTCCCTTTGTTTCTGGAACGATTCACCTGTCTCCAGATACAGAAATAATAAATTAAAGCTGAGTTTTAAACAAAGCACAGATATTTCAACACTACAGACTTAGGCTATTTTAAAGTCATTTTTCTTCCAAGTCAGTTTCCATCCCTGGGATATTCTAGAAATTCTGATTAGTGAAGAAGATTTGGTATCAGTGATAATCATCCTCCGAGAAAAGCCATGACAGTTATACTGATGCAAAACTAAAATCTGACTGCCATAATCATTCATCCCAGTATCTCAGATATACAAAGCAAGCTATAGTAGTTCACTGAACAGCAGTAAAATATCCAGCATTCAATAAATAGGTTATAGATCGATCATAATGAAGATGATCATTCCAGCATAGTGATAACAAAAATGCCATTCCAACAGTTTTGGACTGATTTTCCTTTGCCGTATGCAGCAACATAGAGCCATTATATCTTTATGGGAAAAAACCATTCTTGTTCTCTGTTCCTGATGTCAAACAAAGAGTGATTTCACTATAAACAGCAACATAATGTGACTGTGTTTTTTCTTTATTTGCCAAAAGCAATCTGTCATCTGAAGGAAATAATGTTGGGATAACAGATGAGGGGAATCAAAGCTTTTAAAAGATATTGCACTCATTAATTGAAAAAAACTTCCTCCTGGCTCTTCTTCTTGCTTGATTCACTGCTGTACGGACGGCACACTCAAACACTTGCTGGACTCCTCTGTTGGAGAGAGACGAGCATTCTACATAGCCCTTGGCTCGGATGTTTTTGGACAGTTCTTTCCCTTGGAGGGGGCTAATACACACAGCTCTGTGAGTTTCCCTCTGGTCTATCTGGGTAGCCACCACTAAAATAGGGACACGAGGCAAATGGGTTCTAATCTCTGTAACCCACTTGTTTCTCAAGCTAAGAAAGGAGTTCTGATTGGCCACTGAGAAACACAATAACACTACATCAGCCTGTGAGTAGGAAAGAGGGCGGATGCTTTTGAAGGAGTCACTGCCAGCCGTGTCCCAAAGTCCTAAGCTTATCTGGGCACCATCCAGGAAGACTTCCACACCTGTGTTTTCGTAGACTGTTGGCCTGTAAGCATCTGGAAAAGTCTCAGAGGTAAAACGCAGCAGCAGGGCTGTTTTTCCAACAGCTGCATCTCCTACGAGAACACATTTGACGGAATCCAACATCTCTTTGAAATCTGTGCCTTTGAAAAGTAAGGAATATGGAAGCAGAGTCCTTGGGGGCTTACATCCAGGAATAACATTAAATAAGAATAAAGCAGACTTCTATGGCACTGTTTGGAATTTTGCTTGAGAAAGAAGTATTTCCTGTCCCATATCATTCACTGCTTCAGTGGATCTGATGCATTCCCTGCAACATCAAAATGACAACACAATTACATAGCTTGCCGTGAACACAAGAATCATTTTTATAACATTTATGGTTCCCTCCAAATAACTCATAATACCATGCATAATTTTAAATCCCTATGTACCTTCAGTTGCAAGTTGGAGCTTGCTCCAGCAATATTGTTAGGGGGTTTTGTTGACAAAAATGGATTTGAAGCATGCCTGAAAGACTCTGTTCAGCAACTGAGAAAGACACACTGCCAGCAAGGATGAAAGAAGGACTAATGAAGCTACAGAAATATTTGCCGGTTGTACCACAAGATGAATGAAGGGGGGATTTCGCTTTGAGATTTCTATGTGTGCAGTGCTGTATTTTTTTCCTTGTTTGGCTGTATGGTTTTTGAATTGGCAAATGGTTAACGATAGATAGACAGATAGATATAAAAATGGATTTGAGGCTAAATCTACCTAGTCTATGATCAATGCTGTAAACCAGCGGTTCTCAACCTTCCTAATGCCGCGACCCCTTAATGGAGTTCCTCATGTTGTGGAGACCCCCAACCACGGGAAGTGGGAGGGAAGGGTGGCGGGAGACTTGTCGCGACCCCTCTGAAAGGGTAGTTCGACCCCCAAAGGGGTCCCGACCCCCAGGTTGAGAACCACTGCTGTAAACCATGCCATCTGTTTTACAAGCTTGAATTTCTCCTTGCTTACTTACCCATTGCAGTTTAAAGTCCATGCATTAACACAGACAGCAGCTACACAGCATTGTTTGAGCCCTTACTCCTGCTCTGGCTTTCAAGTGCTCTTATGAGTGCTTACAACAGGTTAGCTGCTGGATGACTGCAGATCCATGTGGACACTGTAGTACACCCAATATGCCATGGAGAAAAAAACATGAACATCTAAGCTGCATTAGGAACCAAAAAGTACAGGCTCCCCTGGTTAAACACTTCCTTGAATCATCACACCAAGCTACACAATTGGAATACTGGTGTATTGATTATGTACAATCTGGTGTACAATGTAAAGAAAAACTGGCCAGAAAGGAACTTTTTTGGATTCATAGATTAAAGACTCTTGAACCCTTTGGTCTTAATGAAGAAGTTAATTGGTTTATTTAAGCTGCCATCTTCTCTGTATCAGATGGTCCGTGAGTATCTGCAGAATCAGGACTATGACAGTCCCACAAGATTTGCCCTGTATATATTTTAGCCCCTAGAGTTTTGTCTCATTATCTTATTATAGTTCTAATGAAAGATAGTATTATACTGTTTTACTCAGAGAATCTTCTTATGTGAGTATTTCTGTATACATTTGTTATAATTTTTGTTTTTATTGATGTATTACTTGTTACTGAATCCTATGTAATATTTGTATTTTATATTTGTTTTCTAGTTGCCTTTTTATAAATACTTGTACGTTTGGTGTATTTGTTATAGCCCATTGCGGCATGTAAGTATTGTTTATTTCATGTCCGTTTTGGGAAATGGTATATGTATATGTGAATTGTTTGACTTCTTGAGAGTTTGGTTTTGTAGAGCACGCTGTCTAATTTTACTTTGTCTAATTTTACTTTGTATAACCATATAGAGATGAAAGAAGTCATCACCATTTGGGATGATCGTTAAAAGCCACTGAAGAAGACGACCCGTCGAAACGCGTCTGGCTTTAGATCCCCATTATTTGTTTTTTATACACCATTCTATTTGTCTTTTTTATACTGTTATTAACTTTTTTAAGATATTATATTTTCACCAGTAAATTTACTATTATTTGTATATAAGGGTGTATATCTTTTCCCCCCCTTTTTTTGGCATCAGGGCACTTTCTTTAGTTTTCTCATATTAGAAGGACCTTGGTTTTTTTCTCCTTGATAGATCTTTTGTGTTCTCTCTGTTGAGTTGATCTATCTGATTTTGATTTTTTGGGTTGTTCTCACCCAATATGCCATTCTTATAATATATGATATAATTAATTAATGTGGGAGGTGAAGCTCCCATGCTGTAATGTGCTGTATGGAAAACTGAAAGCATATGGGAGATCATTTTTGTACAACGATGGGTCCATGATGCTCAGGCTAACAGAAACCAATGCACAGGAAGAAAAAGTTCCCCTTCTGAGACTCAAGTTGCTTCCCTACCACCACCACTTGTTTCTGTATGCTGTCTTCCAACAAGAGTAAATCAAACAGAAATATGGCACATACTTCAACAAGGGCTGGAGCAGTTGAGCAACCACGAGCTAAAGAATAAAGTTTCACGACTGGCTTCAATCTCATTTGTAACAGTTTTGCGGCTGTTATGCCATGTTCCAGGTTTCTTCAGAAGAACATGGCATAACCTAGAACATGGCATAACAGCCCCAAAACTGCTACAAATGAGAAAGAATAAAGCCTGGCAGAAACACTTTTTAATGGTATCATTGCAGGTCTGCAAGCAGCATCCTAATCCAATCAAATAATTAACACCTAGAGCAAGCACAGATCTCAGCTCATTGTTGGCTGCTTTTCTAGTACAGGAGGGCTGCATGCATTCCAATTAAACCAGTTTTTATTTAACAAAAATAGATGAAATACCAAAATAATTCAGAGTTGGTACCAGGAAATTACTACTAAATACTGACTTTTTATGGTCTTGGCTAGATGTGATGTGGAGTAATTGCACATGATGATCTTTGTCATGTTAATTAATTACCTTTTGACATGTCAGAATTCACTATGTCTTTTTTCTGTTCCTTTTGCCCAGAAATTTTTCCCTCCTTGAACACCTTTGCCCATTTTTTCCCAGGCCCTCTTGCCTTTGTCCTTCCCAGTATTTTCTTGCTTTGGAAGTTTGACCCTTCCTTCCTTTCCCTTTTTGCACTGAAAAAAGGTATTAAAACTCTTGTTGCCTTTCCCTCACTGCTACTAAAATCTCTTATTTCCTGCTGCTAGTCTTGCCAACCAACAATGAATCTTTGCCTGCTTTTATTGCTGAAACTATTCATCTGCTGGATACATATGCTTTGCGAATATATTGAAAGAGTCATCTTCAAGTCCAGTTTAACTATATGGTTTCCTGTACAGGTTGCTCACATTTACTATTTTTGCTTAAGGTTACTTAACAAACCACATTTACATTTACTTTTGTTACTTGAGCTTACTTAACAAGACCATTTCCACTGCTGTAAGATCAGAATGTCAGGGTAGACTGCACTGAAGGTACCATAAATTTCTGAGTACTCTCTTGCAGCTGCCTGTAATTTGGGTATCTCTGTGGTTGTTCCTACCTTTTGGAACACTCTTGCCACTGATGTTCCTGAGGAATCTAAAATTATATCCTTTAGGATCTTGCTAAAGACATGCTACACTTGATCTTTCCAAAAAGCTGAGAAGTGTAAATGCTTTACCCCCTCTCACCCACTGTTTATATTTAATTTTCTTTAAAATTATATTTCTCTTGTAAATCACTTCCAGATTTAATAATGGGAAACAATATATTTTAAAAATTAAATAATATGCTGTTTTCCCTCTTTATAAGACATTCAGCTATAGGCATCTCACGAATTCAACATATACACCTACATCAAGTTGCTTTGTATTACGTAATTTGGATTTCTAACTTTTCTTACTTGTGTTACTCTGCTTTCCCCATTTTATCAGCACTGAACCCCTGCAAAAACTGGTTCAGTGTCACCCAGTGAGCTCTCATGGCCAAATGTGGATTTTGCATTCCTGATCTGATGCTCTGTCCACTAGGCTCTACTGGTATGTATCCAAGGCTGTCTCCAGCTGGGAAGAGGCAGTGCAGTATATTAAAAAGATCTTGCAATTTCCTCTTGTTGTGACAGCCCCAGTCTGGCTCCAAAGCTGCCCCTGCCTTCAGAACCAATGGTGAGGCTATGATAGGACAGGTTTTCTCAATGCAGACAGCCCTGTCTTGGACCACCAGTAGCTCCTTCCATATGGGACAGGTTATATATCCCAGGACAGAGTGTTCTGCTCTATCACAGGATATTTACAGTAAGTACGGAAATGATAAGATCACAGTGCAACCCTACAATACTTCTTTCAAGGGAGTTCCACTGAATTCAATGGATACACTCCTGAGCTTGCCTAAGATTGCCTGTAATCTTTCTCTGGTGATGGTGCAAAAGCTATAAATGTGTTTTTAACTTTCACCTGCTTTAATAAATAGTTAAGGATTAATTTTGGTTTTGTTGTACCATTTGATTTAGTTATGCTGCAGTGCTGGAAAAATTTAAGGACTGGGGATTCCCTACAACATTTACTGCTAATGACTGCAAAGGTGTTTCATTGAATGGCTGTTAGCCACTTACCAATATTAAAATTTCCCTCAGTTCTTCCAAGTAGTATGAAACTGAAACTGAAGAGAACTGGAGCTAAACAAAATAGTGGGCAGCTCCCAGATGTAGTTACTTAGCTCTAGGAGCCTGATATCTGTCAAATGATACCAGCTGATTATGGACTTGCTGTGGGGATCGTGCCCAGGCTCATGTGGAAGTGCTAATTTTTAGAAGAGTCAATGCTGCCCCAAATGTAAGTTTTGAAGTTATCACAAGACTTAATTTTTCGGTTATTTGAGTTATCAGCATAATTAATATGGATTCTGTCACATTTGCATCCTTTGTTTATATTTGTCAGTTCGATTGTTTAAACCGTGATGTGAAAAACCCCAGCTATGTCATTAAAAAAAAAGAACATTTTGTAAAAGGTAGATGATACAGCTGCCAGACTTATTAAAAATGCTGGCAACCTATTTTCACTGGGGCAAGACTGGCAGAGAAATGTGATGCTATGTTGGGGTGCTCCTGGTCTGTGCCCTCAGAAATTAAATTAAAGAATGCCCAGGGTTTCCCACGCTTTAATGTTTTGGCACATATATGGATGCTTGGGCATCTGGTGGAAATCTTCTGATGTAGCAGCAAATTCACCTTCTGGGAGATTGCCATGTACACGAGGAAAAAAAATCAAAAGAAAAGACAAGTATAGCAAATTCCTAAAAGTTCAATTCCGACAGCCCTTGTTTTGAACAAATGCCAACACTGCATAAGAGCCAGTGTTTCCTTGTGCTATCTAGAAGGTCTCTATGGCTGGAAAGCAGCCTTTTGCTTTAGTGTTCAAGAGAAAAATAAGAAACTGTATCTTCTGCAATTATCCTGAGAAAATCCTGCTCTGATGTGGAGCTTTGAATGATGAAGGTTGACCTTAACAATTATTTGCTTGATTTGTCCAGCCAGGGGGCATCAAGAAACCTACAGAAACAATACTTTGATCTGTTAAGTGGGGGAGCTATTTTTAAAGAATTATTTTGACATTAATGCACAGTTTATTACTGATGTGTTTTTTTGTTTTTGTCCTTTATGATGATGATTAAAAACCACTTCAAGGTTCCTTTGTGACAGAGAGAGAATATAAAATAAAGCTACATAGACCCGGGTTTACCTGCTAGGTTTAAACCAGTATAAAAATAGAGTTCTTTAAAAAGAACAAGGAGTTTCTCAAGGATAATTTTTAGCACCCCCATCAACTCTGATCTCCATAATTCCTTGAGAAAAATCCCTGCATATAGCCTAAAAGTTCAACAAACATGACTTTTAATTATATCCCAACAGAACATAGTCTGCAAGAACTTGTTGAACATTGTAGTGAGAAAATTGATGCAGTTAGGAAAGAATCAGCTCAGCAATACCATTTCTCAGTACCAGTGGCATATTTACAGTATATCCAAGGAAGAGAAGTTTCAAAATTCTAATTCTTGAGAGCTTCTTTGATACCAGCTATGATTATGAATAAAAAGAATTGGCTAAAAATCCAATTGGCCAGGAATCCAAGATTGGGGTGTGGTTCCATCAGAGCTTTTGGGACTCCTTCAACTGGAATAAGAAAGAGATTGGACCATTAACTTGGAATAAAAGCCTTGGACTTTTAAAATGTTTCTAAAAGCAAGGAAAGGATCTGTGGCATTTTGCAAAAGAAAAGGGCAGATCTCTCCATTGAACTACGAATTGCAGTTGCCTTCCTGGCTCTGATGGCCCACTCAAGATTATGCCTGAAGGCCAGAACAAGGGTTGCAAAACAAACAATGGTCATTCAGTTTCTGAAGAGAGGAGATATCTTTTGTTCTTTTTTAAAATATATATATATATATGAAAATTTGGAGTGCCCTGGGAAGGGGATCTTACTAAATGTTTTATAGATGAGAGAATTTGCTGAATTCATATGAGCTATTCCATTACATTTTTAACCTGAAGGAAATAACAAGAAAAACTTCATCAGTACTGGAATGTCAGGATTTCATGTTGGGCTGTTTACACCTTTTGTCTACCCTTGGAAAATAGTGCCCTGAGGGATTCAAAGAGAGGTCAGGAGATGCACCAATTAGAACTGTTAATTTAATGTAACTTCCATAATACAAGAATGGTAAGGGAGGAGAACATCTTATAATTTTAAGGAAATGATTCAGATGCTACCGAGGAAGTGGGTCTCACTGGGGTGTCTTGAGCCTTGTAGGTGCAAAAATCTGATAAGTACAGATGGGCCATTCCATTACAAAGAGACAATAAGATTGCCCAAGGAAACATGTTAGCATAAAACTAACTTCTCTTGGGACACCTGGATTGCCTTTCAGGAAGGACTTTTGGAGATATTGTTAGGCTGATTTGCATTTTTTTGGGAAACTATAGACAGGTACATGTTTCATTTATTAACAAAGGAAGAACCATAATCAGCAGGGTTTTTGTTTTGGTTCCAATTTCTGACTATAAGAAAGGCAGAGAAGAGGAGGAGTCCAGGAGTCTAGGGGCAAGGAATCTCCCTCTCCTCATCTAGCCAAAGGAGTTTTCCTGCCATGGAAAGCTAGGAAAAGACCACAGACACTTTGCTGTTTTTCTTTCTTCTTTTTTTCTCCTGCTACACAGAGCTGTATTTTAAATTTTGAAAGTTGTTCTTAATTTTGCTTGGTCAGAACAAATTGCAGAAGTCCATTTCACCTGGCTTTTTTGAGATATTTTACTCTTTTTTTTTTTTTGAGACCAGATTAATAAAAGGGACCTTTTTTTATTTTCATTTTCATTTTATTTTCTATTTTTGTTCCTGAAGAGGCACAGATCGGCTGAAATCTCCCATCTACAATTTTGGGTGGACTAAGGCACAGTGGTGAGAGCAAATTCCATTCCTCCTTATCTCCCCCTATTTCCTATGGTTTTTCTATATTGTTTAATTTTGGTTAGGGAATATCTTTAGTATTAAGGGTGATTTTTCTACCTCCTTGCTGGCTTGGGCACATTTCTTCCCCAAAACTGAAATTACCAGTTTAATGCATAGAATTATTCTGATATAGGCTGTTTAGTTATTTAGCCATGTTTAAAGTCCTTGCATGTTTGTCCTTGTTTTGCTTAAATGTCTAATGAAAAATGCTTCTGATATGGCTTTATATTTCATTTCAACTTCTCTTCTGTATTTCTAATAAATTCTTTGCTCTGGTTTAACAAGAAACACTGGTTTTTGAGTCTGAAATGGGTCTTGTCTCTGTTTTCTGGTTATTCCTCGTTATTAAAACCTGTGAAAAGATCTAGCTACCTATTCCCCTGGGAGGTTTAAATTTGGTGTTCTTTGGGCTTCGAAAATAATCCAAATTATCCAAATTTTACTCCCTCCATAGTTGCTTACAGTTTATTACTGGAGCAAAACTGGTAACATCTTAAGTAGAAATTGGACTGGAAATTGTTGCATACAAAGTGTTTGTCCTACCATGAAGTTTTAAAGTGTAGCATAAAATACTCCAGCATTACAGTTGCACCCAGGGCGCAAGGCACTTCTGCGTACCCTTCTGAACTCCCAATGCCCTGAGGTGAGGGACAAGTGGTGCAGTGAGGGAAAAGCAAGACTTTCTGTTCTGACATCACCCTATCCCTTTGATTTGGATTCAGCAATTCAGACCAAATGGTGAAGAGCTGCCTGCATGATGTAGCTGGCTGGTGTTGAAACCAAGCAAACCAGCTACATCACATAAACACTGGCATCCCCAAGCTTATTTGGAGAGCTGCTATGTGGACAGCCCCGTACAACTGTGCCTGCACTGACTTCCTCCATAAGACCACTTGAGGGGATGGATACATCTGTACACATCCTTGGATGGTAATCCTACTGGTTGTCCCACCACCCTCAGTAGCAAAAGGGGTGGCACCCTAGATAGGGCCTTTTCAGTGGTGGCTCACAGATTGTGGAATATTCTCCCTCCCGAGGTGCATCAGGCATCTTCACTTTATGTATTTAGAACAACTGTGAAGAAACATCTCTTTGCCCTGGCCTTTGGCTAAACAAGGAACTGGCTTTCCTCCTCACATTCAGACATTCAGGTATGTCATGGTTTTGATCTTCATTTTGTATGCTCACTGGTTTTTAATGTTGTAATCCACCTTGAGACTTTTGGGTATAAGACGGAATAAAAATTCAAATAAATAAATATGATCTGCCGAGTATGGGTCTTACATTGGAATAGACACAAATAGATTGTGCTTTGATTACATTGTTTAAGTTGCTTAGGTTGTCAGAATCAAATCAGTAAACTCTTAGGGCGAATCCCCACAGCAAGCTTATTTCGCTTTCCCTAAACCGAAATAATAGAACCGGATGCAAACGCAAATTTGCCTGTTCCTGTTACTTTTAACTTAATCATGTTCGATCCGGATTCTGAGGATGGTACATGGCGTACGTGACTCAAGAGGGGACTCAAGTGGCTACTTTTTAAAAGCCGCTTTGCAGGGGTGCCCTGCTCTCTTCCTCCTGGCATGGACGTGCCACCCATAACAGACCCCTTCACGGAGCCTGGCTGGGTGGCTGCCGCTTGCCTGGATAGATGAAAAACACTTTAAATTTTCCTTGGCCTATCTTCAGGTCTGACTGCTCACACCTTTTCCATTTGTATCTGTTCTATTTGTGGACTTTCCACCTTCCATTTGGACTTTCATGAATGTAAAGTCCACAAATAAAATAGAAATGAAAAGACGTGAGTAGTCAGAGCTGGAGATGGTTTAAAGTGATAGAAATACAATAAAAAATAAATAAATTTGCTAGTCTGTTATGCCAGCCAGGGCAGAACTGCAGCTTGAAAGTCTTAGAGATAGCCACATGTGCCACTTAATCTCATCTCATTTCCAATCCTCAACTTATGAGCACTGAATGTGCATTTTCTGGCCCTTAATGTGCATTAGAGTGTAATGAGTCCATGTATCTGTCTCAGTGCTACCATCTCTCAGGCCTCTGAATCCCCTTTGAGGTGCTTTGAAATAGAACAAAAGACTGGATTAATTCAGCAGATATGTAATTAACCTGCATGTCACCATCTTTTCAGAGAAGCTACTAAATGCCTGAAATGCTGTCGTTTACTGGTCTCATCATGCCCCAGGGAAGTCAATGCAGGGCAGGTGGAATGAGATTTAATTGGAGGTGTAGGATTTAGGGGGTTGTTTGTTGCTTTTGTAATTATACTGTGGCAAGCACTTAATTTTTTAATGGCCCTGATCCTTTTCAATCTCTTTCAGGGTCTTTCAAATTGGTCAAAATCTTTTTGTTCAACTTTCAAGTCATAGTAAACTTTTCTACTGGAAAATTATCACTTTTGATATCAGTATACATTTCCATGACTGTGTGTGCACAGAATTTGTCTTGATGATAAAATGGGCCCCCATGCTTTGAGCAGTATGGCATATTGTTTGCTTCCTGCTTTGAAGTTTCGACTATAAAATGGGATTATACCTCTGCTGCTATACAATCCTATCATTCACATTTACGCTTTTGTGCCACCCTAGACCTACCCAAGAAATAGTTGTGATGCTAAAATCCCAGAAGGATCTCTGTACCATAACAGTCACTAAGGCTACATTCACACCTAAGATTAACTCCAGCTTCAGTCCACTTTCAGAGTGAGAGAACCCATCAGCAGAGTGACCAGTCATTTTCTTTCTACATTATTTATCCCAAAGGTAGATTTTCTGAAGCAGATAATACTGGTTTCTCACTTCTGAGATGTGTTCTCTCATTCTAAAAGTGGACTGAAGGTGGATTAAATCTTAGGTGTGAAAGCAGTGAGAGAGCTAGTAGCATCAGGAGATGAAACCTTGTAACAGAGTGAACTGATCTGAGTCACCTACGCTTGATCACACGTTTTAAGTCTTATTTATATATATTTGTATTTTTAAATAATTTACTCCTTTTGTAAATGCCTGTATTTTTAACATTTGATATATCTGGTCTGTAGACTGTATAAATAAACTACTACTACTAATAAGCTGCCCTGTCCTCAATTCTGGAGGAAGTAAGGATGATGTTTAGCAATATCTTTGCTGGTCATCATTCCTTGCATTCAGGAAGCCATAGCAGCAAGCTTTTTACAACTCCAGAGCTATCTTGGGCAGGGATGACTTACTTGAAAATACAAAAATTGCATCTAGCACAATCATGGTAGAAATACTCAGTGGACATTTGCAAGTATGCTTCAGTTTCCGTCACAAGCCAATATTATATGCTTTTTACGTAGAATTAATTTTTGTTTGAACATAAGGTAAATATGTTTGTTTGTTTGTTTGTTTATTACTTGTATTTTCTATCCTGCCCTATACCCAAAGGTCTCAGGGCAGGTAACAACATTTAAAATCAGACAAATATTAAAACAACGGTATATATTAGTAACAGTGTCTGTAAAGTGGGAAGAGACAGTTTAGGATTGTGAGGAAAGTAATTCACAGCACCATCAAATTTAAAAACTTTACTACCAATGTGATGGACATCCTGCAGCATTCTCCATGGTTGGACAAAATGTTTAGTAATGGTTAGTTGTTGCTGCTGTTTTTAAATCAAGAAACTGATGAAATCAGTGGCACACTTGAGAATCATCTTAACTGTGCAGCTTGTAATAGAGCACTAGCTTTGCACATTTCAGTAAATTGACAGATATGCATCTTCACATGGTGCATCTTGCAGACCTAACTTTCCAAATAATGTTTACAGCAGACTCTGTCTCCTTTAACTACATTCTTTAAGTCTATTAAGGGTGCGTTCCCATGGTACTTATTTGCCTCTCTATTGCCCCTCTACTGAAGTGGATTTAAGAAAAGCGCGTTCAATTCTGAATTAAGTGTTCCCATGGGGCTCAGTAAAACATGCATTTAAAATGCATGGACCGTCCGCAAGGCAGCGTGTTTTGTTTACCCGCATCTTTTTCTCCCCACCCCTCGCTGTTTTATTGGGTGCTTGTGCGATTGTGCGCTCATTCACAAGTCCAAAAGAAAAATTTACAAGTTCTCTGTTCGTCTCCCCTGCTTGCGAAGGCAGCCGGGCTGCAGCCAGTGCTATTTACAAGATCTCCAGCTGCTGAAACGCCCCCCTCATCCAGCAATCGTGTGATCATTTACAAGTCCAAAAGAAAAATAATTTACAAGTTCTCTGTTCATTGGGTGCCTCCTCGCCAGGAAGGTCCTGGTGAGGAGGCACCACAAACCATGCAAAGTTGGCGCCCATGGTGCCAAGCACTGAAAGGCGATATTGCAAAATTAGAGGGGGGCGGTTGCACAGAGGAAGCCCTCACCCATCCCCCTCCCGCCTTCCCCAATCTCTCCCCCACTCTTCACCCCCCGAGCAAATCCATCCTTCAGGAGGCTCTGCTTTGACTGCCTGCAAAGTGCAGTTCGAGAAAGAGGCGATTGGGCTGGCTGTGGATGAGAGGCAAAAAAGAGAGAGAGAGAGATGATCTCTCCGGCCGGCAATTCCCACCTGGGAGAGAAGCCCCGCCCCTTTTGCCACGGAGCATCTCCACAGAAAATACTGCGCTGAAAACCCGCATCTTCCCGGAAAGTACGGATGTAGTCTGCTTTAAACGGCTATTTTTTTAAAGCGCATTTTCCCCATTAGCGGTGCTGGAAGCCCAGATTAAAGCCGTGCATGGGGCCCCTCCGAGGCAAAAGAAGATTGTCATCGGACTTTTTATTCCTTGGGAACGCACCCTAAGTCTGTTTTTAACATGTTGGTTTTAAAATGTTGTAATGGTTATTATTGTTTTGATATAGTTTTTTGGTATGTTGGATTTCAAAGATTGTTACCCACCCTGAGACCTTCAGGTATAGGGCAGGAAATAAATAAATAAATAAATAAATAAATAAATAAATAAATAAATATTAGAATTATCTGTTTAGTAGTCAAAGGGGCACCTGTGTTAATCTGCTGTGTTAAACCTAGAAGACAGACATAGGAAGTTTTTGGTAATGATATTTAATTAATTAATTAATTTCAGAATATTTATTACCTATTCTTCACCCAAGAGTCTCAGGTGTGTCACACCAACAATTAAAATCAATAAAACCAAATAAAACATAATTCTAACATACTACCTATCTGGCCCAGTACAAGGTAACATTAGGAAGAGGCCCACAAATCAAAGGAATGCTGAACATTTGAGTTAAACATTTAGGGTGTGTTGACATAGAGCTTAACTGTATTTAAGAAATATTGTGTAGTTTTTAAAGAACTTATTTTTGTTTGCAATAAAGGGAAATCTGCCGTAAATGAAGAAAAAACGGTAGCCTGCCAGTTTGAGGAGAGTGAGGCCACGTGAGCATGACACAGAGGTACTGAGCATTAAAAGGAATTGAATGGCATTTAAGTACAACAGTCTTGATCAGAATACAGCTTTAATGAAGTTGATTTGTACTGGGGGCTCTAGAGAATTCAGGTTAACTTGGTTTAACAGCCTTCCCCTAAAAAAAACTCTTGTTTATTCTGCCGTGGACAATACGCTGCATATTTTCCTTGACTAATTTTCCCTCCAGTTATTCCAGCTACTGGCTCAAGGTTTCCATTGCTTTGCTAAGATATGACTAAATGAGAGGTGACACTGGGCAGCATCAGTGTTCCAACAACTCTCTTCAATCTAGCATTTTCACATAGAAAATGTTTAAAACCTAAAGAGACATTTTATAGGCCAGCATCCAAGCAATTCAACAGTAGCTGCACAGCATTGAGCTCCATTGTCTAGGAATGACCCGGGCGCTTAACCATCATTACAAACTCCCCCCAGTGATACAGCAAAAACATTCTGTCTTTGATAATACCACATTCCACTAAGGAGAATCAATATCTTCCCACTGTCTGTACATCTTCTGCTGCGTGGCAGTCTATTAGGGTGATCAAGTTAGTTTCTGTTCCAAAATTAGTCTAAAACCAGGACTGAAAACAATCCATTCAAGCTTAGAAATCCTGATGTTCGGTTACACAATGTGTTCAAACATTGTCTTTGAATAAAGCGATATAAATTAGAAAAATGGAATCGTAATTATATTAGTTCAGTCTTTCCCAGCAATAGATCTGCTACTACTTCTTTTAGTGGTGATAGCCATAGCTAAGGACAGACCAAGAACTTAGAAAGCACGAGGTCAGCAGTTCAGTCCCAGGATGTTCCAAGAAGAAGATACACAAACTATTTTTGTATCCTTGCTAAAGAAAGTACATGGATGTATCCATGCAGTCAACTGACATAAACACCAGGGCAATTGACATTTCCGTACGATTGTTGTGCAAAACATATGCATACTATCAGCTCTCCAGATAGATAATGCTGATCTGGCTACTTAAATCAGCCAAATGTGAATGTGGACAGCAGTGTGTATCCACACAACAGCAATGGCTTTGGAAAAGGGCAAGAATTTAGACATTTAAACCTTGACAGGTGACAGAGCTCGCACTTGGCAAATGCACAGCATTTAGCATATGAGCTTGGAGTTCACATGCACAAATAGAACTTGGTTGCACCCCAAAAGGAAGGTTTTATTGCTTTATGACTGCAGAGTAGATGCTAGATAAATGCATGGATATACTTGATAAATGCATGAGTATATGAAAAGAACACAAGGGGTGTTTTTCCACCGCGCTCCTTTAATCCGGATCTAAGAAGATCTGGATCTAAGGAATGGGTAGATCCGGATTAAGGGAAGTACCCCAATGTGTTTCCTATGCAGCTTGGGCCCCAAATATCTGAAGGACTCCGGCCTCCCATATAGATGCACCAGTAGCAAAGATCTTCCAAGGAAGCCTTTCTATCTGAACCATATTGTGAGGAAATTGTTGGGACAAGTGGGAGAAACAGAGCTTTCTCTGTGGTGCTCCCCTGCTATGGAACAGTATTTCTTCAAGTTGTTTTATTTACATGCCTGGTAAAATTACATCTGCCTACTGAAGCTTTTAGGGATTAATGGGAACTGTATATTCAGACCCGGTAGTTCTTTATGTATATTGCTATTTTCAATTTCATGCTTATTTTCATTTATTTTCATTTTTTCTATGTCTTTTTAAAAATTGATTATATTATATACTGCCCTGAGGCTAATGTAATATTTATTTATTATTTATTTATTTATTGCATTTTTATCTCACTCTATACCCAAAGGTCTCAGGATGGGTAACAGCATTTAAAATCAAACATATTAAAACAATAACAGTATATATAATAGGGCAGTGTAAAAATAGTTCTATATCACAAGCAATATATAATACAACTTCAGCTTTTCCAAATTCTGCTTATGATCTATGGTTATATATCTCTGGAACATATAGGGTGTTTTTCCACCACACTCCTTTAATCTGGATCTACAAGATCCGGATCTAGAGAATGGGTACTTCTGGATTAAGGGAAGTCCCCAAGGTGTTTCAATGGGTGGTCTAGCACCCAATAGCAATGGGTGCTAGCCTCCCTGCCGTGGAAACACTGGAGCACCCATTTGGAAATCCAGATCTACCCATGAGGGGTCTCCTTGTCACCCCAGGTGTTTTGATGGACAGGGGCTGCAATCTCCAAAGTGGCTTTGACGCCATTTCGAAGTCACTTCGAAGTCTGTGCAAAACAGCTCCATTTCGGAGTCACTTCGGAGTCACTTCGAAGTTCACTCTGAAGATCAGCACAGACTTCAAAGACGCTCCGGAGCTATTTTGCACAGACTTTGAAGTGACTTCGAAATGACTTCGAAGCTTAGGTTTTAGGGCTCCCCCCCATGGGTGCCCCCTCTCCCTAGCTTCCTCTAGACCACACTGCCACACAAGCATGGAAACAGGCTCCCTTTAATCCAGATTTTCTGCCTGAAGACCCCATTGTAGACCCCCTTAATGGGCTCCACAGAAAATCCGGATTAAAGGCCAGAAAGTACCCATTTGATCCAGATTCCCCAGCAGCAGTTGAAACGATTGGGTCTCAAATGGGTGCCGTGGTGGAAATGGGATCATCCGGCTCACACCCAAATGGGTCCCTAATGGGTGCAAAAATGGGTACTTTCTGACAGTGGAAAAACACCCAAGGTAAACAACTTAGCCACTAATATATGAATACAGGCATATTGCTACATCTTCTACATCGTTTCTGTATTGTTCTCTATAATTAATTATTTAGGATACAGAGGAAAACAGTTATACGTGTGGAAAATCATGATGTCACAGAACAGCAGAGAATCTATGTGGGCACATCAGACCTATCCTTATTGAGACCGTTCCTTTGTCAGAACCCCATTCATTTCCCACAGGAACATTGCTTGTTATGACTACCTTACAAAGATTACCAGGCAGCTGGTCCTTTGCAGGGTGAATGGCCTTTCCGGCCTAGTGATGTATTTTTCAACACAGTTGCAATTTATGCTGTGAAATGCTACTCTAACAACACTGGAACTGTTTGTTGATCCAGCTCAGATCCCAAAAGATGGACACCTATTTTAAATAAAATATCCATAAGTAGACATGCTTAAGCATTGTGCCGGGGTTGAAATATCAGACTTGGGCCTGTGGGATGGTGGGATTCCTTATGCGTCTGAAGCCCACAGCGTTACCTGAGGCCAATCGCCACTTCTCAGTTACATGCATTTCACATGGTCATAAGAAGAAAATTGTGTGTCGTTTCAAGTGTTTCAAATAAGGGTGGGATATGAAAGCTATAAATAAATATACACATAAAATAAACCTTAAAAATCAGATCGTACTATAGGTGGAATAGGACAGTGGCTCAGATGCCATATATGGTCAATAGTATTCCTTTTAATAGCTGGAACTGTGGGAGGATGAAAGGCTATGCTATGGTTATGCCCAGAAGTAATGAAATTCTGGAACTGGGTATTAACACAAATACAAAAAATAATGGGTGTTAACGTTAGGGCTTTTCTGGAGCTGTGTGTATTTCTGATGACTAAAGGGCAAACAATAGAGATAAAATATATTTATTAAGATAATAATGGCAGCATTATCCACCATTGTTTTAGGTTGGAAAGATAAAAGTAAATGGACAGCAGACAATTGGTTTAACCGACCAGTTTAAATTTGATTTCTACTGACAGCAGAGGATGAAATCCATGGGATTACAAGACAGAAACACAGTAGAAGAATATTGGAGTGAGTGAATTAATAACTTACGTTAATAGGATACAGAGGGAATATTACAGCAAGAAATACGGAAAGTTATGAATAGTCTCCCTACATGATACAAAATAGAACTATACGTCGCTGGGTGGAGGGGGGTAAGAGGGGAGGCGGGAGTTAAGGATATAGGTATATTGTAATGGATTGTAAATGTATGTTGTAAAGCTTAAATTAAAAAATTAAATTAAAAAAATCAGATTATACAGCCATACAGTTGTCAAAGACTAAGCAACGTATTAAACTTTTAACAGTCCTTAGCAATGTTTCTTTGGATATATGCGCTTACCTTTTCCTTCCACAAATATCTTTAAATGTTTCCTATGAAAACTGTGTCAATAGGACTTTTCTTTTGCACACACTAAAAAAGAAGAAAAAGCAGAAAGTGATTAGAATTGCATCTTGTAAAAAGAAAGAATAAAATGTTCTGGGTTTACAAAAGAATATATATCGTACTCAATTGTCCAATGGCTTTTTCGTTTTTGCCCTTATCCTCATGAGTCAAAGATAATGGAATTTTACTTCATGCAGCTAATTTTTATTTAAGAACATAAGAGGAACCCTGCTGGATCAGGTCACAACCCATCTAGTCCGGTATCCTTGCGCAGTGGCTCGCCTATTGCTTCTGGACATTCTCAAGCGGAAGATAAAGATGAAACCATCTTCTCTTGAATCCTTGCAAATGGCCTTTTGACTTCGAGGGTAAGGGGTAATTAAAGAAGACACGGAGATTGCAGAGAGACTAAACAAATTTTTTGCTTCCGTATTCACGGAGGAAGACAGAAGACACATGCCAGTAGCTGAGCCTGTGTTTTCTGAAGAGTTAAACTGTACAGAAATAACCAAGGAAGAGGTCCTGGCATGTCTTAATAAACTAAATGTTAACAAGTCACCGGGACCAGATGGTATTCATCCAAGAGTCCTTAAGGAACTCAAATGCGAAATTGCTGACCTTCTAGCAAAAATATATAATCTTTCCCTAACATCAGGCTCCGTACCTGAGGACTGGAGGGTAGCAAATGTAACACCAATATTCAAAAAAGGATCCAGGGGTGATCCAGGCAACTACAGACCAGTTAGCTTAACGTCAGTTCCGTGTAAGGTGATGGAAACCATTATTAAAGACAAAATTAGTGTGCATATGGAGCAGCAGGCATTGCTGAACAAAAGCCAGCATGGCTTCTGCAAAGGTAAATCATGCCTCACAAATTTGTTGGAATTCTTTGAGAGTGTCAATAAACACGTGGATAAAGGTGAACCAGTAGACATTGTCTATCTGGACTTTCAGAAGGCTTTTGACAAAGTCCCACATCAAAGGCTACTGAGTAAACTCACCAGCCATGGAATAAAAGGACAGGTTCTGTCCTGGATTTGTGACTGGCTTAAGGGCAGAAAGCAGAGAGTAGTAGTAAACGGCAATTTCTCAGGGTGGAAAGAAGTAAAAAGTGGGGTCCCTCAAGGCTCAGTACTGGGACCAATGCTTTTTAATTTATTCATCAATGATCTAGAAAAAGGGGGTACATAGTAAAATAGCAAAGTTTGCTGATGATACTAAATTATTTAGGGTAGTAAAATCTGAAAGAGATTGCCAAGAGCTCCAGAGGGATCTCTTAGCATTGGGTGAGTGGGCAACCAAGTGGCAAATGTGCTTTAATCTTAACAAGTGTAAAGTAATGCACATTGAGGCCAAGAATCCAAATTACGTCTATAAACTGATGGGGTCTGAGCTTTCTGCAACACGCCAGGAAAGGGATCTCGGGGTTTTGGTGGACAGTTCAATGAAGGTGTCAACCCAGTGTGTGGCAGCAGCAAAAAAAGCAAATTCAATGCTGGGAATAATTAGGAAGGGAATAGAAAATAAGTCAGCAAGTGTCATTTTGCCCCTTTATAAATCTATAGTGAGGCCACATTTGGAATACTGTGTACAATTCTGGTCACCACACCTCAAAAAGGATATTGTGGAACTAGAGAAGGTGCAGAGAAGGGCAACCAGAATGATTAAGGGTCTGGAACACCTCCCTTACGAAACCAGGCTGCAACGTCTAGGCCTCTTCAGTCTGGAGAGACGGCGTTTGAGAGGGGACCTGATTGAAGTATATAAAATTATGCACGGCATAGAAAAGGTGGATAGAGAAAATTTCTTTTCTCTATCGCACAACACTAGAACCAGGGGGCACTCTATGAAGCTGATGGGTAGGAGCGTAAGGTCTGACAGGGGGAAGTATTTCTTCACACAGAGGGTCATCGGCCTATGGAATGTGCTGCCAGAAGAGGTGGTGACAGCTACCAGTCTGGATGGCTTTAAGGTAGGGTTAGACAAATTTATGGATGACAGATGTATCAATGGCTACTAGAACGAATGCCTAGGTGCATCTTTCGGGCTGAGGGGGGGGGAGGAAATGGGGTGCTTCTAGGGCCATCTGCTGGGACTCAAGAGCAGGAGAAGGTTTGTCCTTGTCTCTGCTTGAGATGCCCATGAGCCACTGTGTGCGACAGGATGCTGGACTAGATGGGCTGTGGCCTGATCCAGCAAGGCTTCTCTTATGAGGCGTCCTGCCTCAACACATTGCTTGTGGAGGAGGAGGCCTACATGGGTCAGCTTCATCAGACTGCAACATTTCTTCCTTTTGCTGATTTGAATTCTTTAAAAACTCACCTTGTCTATTATTTTGCAGCATGGGAAAAGCTCTGATGTGTGCTAGTGGCCTCAAACTTCTGTAACAGTTATCTGCTAAGCAAATATCAGCCCTAAGATTTCTTTGCCTTCAAAAGGCTATCCCTTCTTAAGAAAGGGAATTCTCAGAGAACAAATAGGTCTTTAGGAATCCTGTAACACAGAATACATGCCACAGTCCCATCATTTACCACCACGTAGTAGATGTAGCGTTCCAATTCCCAGGTTCTGGTTCTCATCAAATACATTTTCTAAATGGCTTCTATGGAAAACTGTGTGATGCACACCTGCTTTTAACTTAGAGTTAGATGTGTTTGCGATGAAGTGATAGTTTGGCTCTATAATCATAACTAAAACGGAGGAAATATATACTAATACTAGGGTAGTCCAAATCCTGTGTTCTTCAGCAGAAGAAACTGGAACCCTACCAATCTGCTATCAGGAAAAAAACGTAGCTTTGGGGCAAAACTTTGGATGCTCAAAAAAGGGAGCTACAGGAACAGTTGTTGTGTTGCAATACTGGGTATAGAAACTTAGTGTTCATTCATCTATCAGTTTTGGGACAAGACTACATAATTTTGGTTTCAGATACATAACACTCCTGGGCCATGGTCACACCTTCACTTTAAACCTTCTTGAGTCCATTTTCTGATCACAGTGATCACTATCCACAACTAAAATGGACAGAAATTAAAAGGTGTGAGCGTTGCGATCGAAAGGTGGACCGAAGAAGGTTTAAAATGTGAAGGTGTGACCATAGGAGCAAAATGCTTTATAGGTAACCTTGTAAAAAAAAAAAGTATTGTGTGATGTGGCTCTAAACAAACAACTTCTCCATACATTCATATAATAAATAAATATAAATATAGCTGGCGTGATGCTCACAGTTTTAATCCTCCATCTTTCCTTCTGCTATAACAAACAAAAGGATGAGGAATGTGAGTCTTGAATCAACTTTTTTAAAAAAGATAAGTATATTAAATAATGAACACATTTGAATCCCTATGATTTCAAGGGAAGACTGAAATGCATGCTTAGTTCTTTGCCACTTACTGTATTTTCTGGCATATAAGACTATTTTTTAAGCCAGGAAAATCTTCTCAAAAGTCAGGGGTCATCTTATACGCTGGGTGTTGTCTTCTTATACGGCGAGTATATCCCAAACTCTATATTTTAACTGGAAAGTTGGGGGTCGTCTTATACGCCAGAAAATACGGGTAAATCAATGGAATTTGATTATAGAAATCAGAAGTATTTTTTAACCCTAATTCATCCAAGCGAGGACAGTGGAATTTCATAACCCACATTTTAAAAATTTCTTCAACCAGCTCTTATATGACACTAATCTGGTCTCTGCAGGAATTTTCCCTTGGAAGGGTTGTTCTTCAAAGAAAGAAAAACTATACTTTTACTTGCTTGGGGTACAAGGTTATCTTACCTTTACTGCCAAAGATTAAAATCAAAAGATGCCAAATCACTCAGACTCCATATGGGAATCTGTTTCCTTTGTGAATAAGAAGGTTTAAAAATAATAAATACAAATTCTATGTTTAATTCCTAATCGCACAGCAAAAGCTGACTGCTTTGCAGATATAACTTGACTTCCAAGTGCTTGCAAAGTAACACAGAAAAATCGCCATGCTGTCGCGTAGCCTAATCAGCCTTTCTCAACGAGGGCACAAGCTTCAACTTGCTTTAAAAACAGAATACAAAGTAGTTGTTTCTTTTTCTCTGACCATTTTATTCCAGTTACTCAGTAGAGTCCATTCAACGTGATGTCCTACAGATTTCAGGACCAAAGTAGACAAAAACCTAGTGCAATTCCGCACTGGCCTGTGTAGTGGACAGGCAAGCTAGGAGTTTCCCTTCCACGTGCTGGTACAATCTAAGGAAGGCCTTGGCCTAACTCTGGCTATATTCAGACATAACCAAAGAGGACCTTAGAGGTGCCTCAGAGGTGGCCTGCATGTTCTCAAGCCTTCTCTAATTGACCTTTTCTAGCATAGAATGTACAAGAGGTGGGGAGGGACAGACTGGTGTGTGAACAATCCTACCGTGAAGCCGCTTCAGATGTGCCTTTTTGTGTGTGTCTGATTACAGCCTTAGACTGCACAAATGTGTGGAAGGGAAGCTTCTAGTATGCTTGATGGTCTGGTATCCTGGCCAGTGCAGAACTGACCCTAGTTTCGCAAATTTGTAGAGTATCTTTTTTCACCCTTGTGTCCTCTGCCATACTACTCCTGTCCTCTCTGACTACAATGGTTTGCTGATTGAAGTTGTGGCATAAAATATTTGGGCAACTTCAAGTGAGATCTAAAATAAATCTTAATTTGTTCTCAATGGGACTTCTCAGAAGGCAGGTGAGAATGATATCCTCCATAACTTTATTATGTGAGTTCTGCAAGATGTGCATAAAAGAGTACAATAAGAAATACAAGCTGCCAAAAGTATTTTAAGAAAAGCCACAAAGCCACGGGAAATAATCCAACTCCTAAAAACAGTAATAAAAGTCAATCAGGTTCAGTCAATGATCAGGAAAGGTAGAAAAGGCATTTAGACACTATATGGCAGCTACCTAAAGACATGTCCATACGAGAAATGAAGTTCTGGTACTATTATGGACTACTAACTTAGTATCTGAATACCTTGTGTAGGGCTGTGGTCACACCTAAGGTTTAATCCAGCTTCAGTCCACCTTCAGAGCGAGAGAATACATCAGCAATGTTACCAGTAATTTTCTTTCCACATTATTTATCCCAAATTTTCTGAGTTATTTAGCACACTGAAAGAAAACTGCTTGTCACTTTGCTGATGTATTCTCTCACTCTGAAAGTGGACTGAAGCTGGATTAAACCTTAAGTGTGACCACAGCCCTACACAAGGTATTCAGATACTAAGTTAGTGAATGTAACAACAAAAAGAAAAGACTCAAATACCCAGGAAAATGTAGCCTTTAGGGTATGACTGTGGCCATATACTACAGGTAATAAGAGCTGTGGGATTAGTAAAGTGATTAGTATCTAAATATTAGCTGTTGCTTATTTATTCATCATTTCTTCCAAAAATAAACTAATTTTTTATGTATGCAAGCTTGCACTTCATGCAATCAAAATATAATAACTGGAAAATCCTTTAATTTCAGATGGAAAGGTTCACATAGCTTTCTACTATTGATCACATCCTAAGCTATTGCTATGCACTAGTCAAATATTATTTACAGCTATAAGGCTACAATTTACCTAAATTTGACAAAGTGTTGTGCAGATTTTATATTAAAATAGCTATGATGTTGCATCTGGTTTTAATACATGTGGCAGTGTCTGTGTTCACAAATGCTGCTTCTCCAGCTACAGCCATCCAAAGCCTCTATATCCAAACTTCACCTTTTTACCCTTTTTTGTTTTTACATTTTTCATCCGTCTTTTATTGTAATTCAGCGGGTTAGAGGTGCTTCACTGTGGCCCTCCAGGAATAAAGCCCACTGGGTTTGATGAAGTATTTGATGAAGTATATTCTGCCATAACTCAGTATAAGATCACAGTCTTTACAAACTGCCTCTTCTTACTTCTGCTCTCCCCCCCCCCACCTTATTACTCTATTGCTTCTTCAAAGTCCAAAGTCCAGTTACAAGCTCCTGGGCATTAAAATTCACATTTTTACTATAGTCCTGTAAAGCATCACTTGATAGGCATTGGCATATATATATATATATAATACGATCTTGCAATGGAAATTATTCAGGTGGTTGAAATAGTGGCCCTTTTGCCCTGAGTCTTATTCTGAATTCTAGAATAGGGGCCTGCTGTTTACATGCGGGTGCAGGCCCCTTTTCTGGGACATAATCCAGAATAAGGGCCAGGGCTGAAAAGGTCATTGTTAAATACTACTGACACCATTTCCGACCCAAAAATCCTCCATTATCAGATAACGGGACAGCTACTCAGAGATACGTTCAGACCCATAAAAGACCTCACTGCTAAGGTGTTACTTCATTTTTTCTTTAATATTATCATCTAGCAAGTTATCCCACCACTCACAAAAATGTGTAGCATCCCAAATGGACAAGAAGGTCCAATTTTCTGCACTCAGCAGAGAGCCAGATTAGATTAATTATATATTGAATTTATATGATTGAAAGAGCTGATCTTACCCAAAGCACATTGATCAACAGAAACTGATCTGGGACTTACCCTTGGAGTGCCCAACAGTACATGGGATACTGAACTGAAATGGGTGTCCAACGATACACCTGCCTCCTGAATGTCTGTGGCTGAGGCTACTTTGGGCTGTATGGGCATATGTTTAAAGAACAAATATACCCTCTGTATGCTCTATGATGGAAGAGCATAACTCTCAGACACAGCCAGTTAGATTTCATATCCCACTAACTTCAATTGCAATGTGGAAGTGGGAGCTTAATTCTCTGAAAAGACCACTTAACTTTGCCCTGATAGGAGAGAAAGAAAGAGAGGGCGAGGGAGGCAGGGAGGAAGATGCTTACCGGATACATGATGAAAGATACTGTCTGCTTCCTTTCCCAGTCATAATTTCACGCTGGATTCTCATGTTATCTCCTAAAGAACAAATACAACTAAATGTTACCACCACTGGACTTTGCTAGTTTCAGCTGCCTTGATTGCCAGTGCAGAGAAAGAGTAGGTGTGAAGAGAGAGAGAAAGTACACGCGTTTGCTGTTGAGTTCCTGAACTCACGGCAGCATCCTGGAGCTTCTTGGCTCCGCCTGTGTGGGTTTCTGGTGTGGGTTTCATGTGTGTGACAATCTAAACATGTCACGAGTTGGGGGAAGGGAATGCCTTGTGAGAAGCCGTTTCCTTTTTTCTTTTTTTCTCTCTGACACTGCTAGGTACGTTCCAACATCCCCGCTTTCCCCAACACAGATTTATTTTAAATATTTCTGTGTCCCTTCTTACTGTAAAATAATACAGAAGGCAGATAAAATAAATGCGCAATACTCTCCACTGCTATCCTTTCTCGCTCAGAAGGACCAGTCCTAGGCCAACTTGGAGGAAGTGCAAGAAAGCACTTTGCAAGCTTGTCCCAAAATAATCAGAAGTTAAAAGGAAGCAGTGAAGGTCAGTTTGCAACTGGAACAAAAGTATTTAGGGTAGTAAAAACAGGAAGAGCCCCCAAATCTCTCCAAACTGCCGGCCCCTGTCTCAAACGCAGTTCAATGTTAAGACGTAAAATAAAGCACTCTGGGGCAAACAGCACCTACATTTCACATACTAATCAGATCTGAATGGGTGTCAGTTTTCAAGCAAAGATAGGGATTGTGGCAGAAAGCTTGATGCAAATGCTACTCACCAAGGAAATGCCGATCCACCAAGGGAAAAAAGTTGCCAGGACCATGGTGCTTTTTTACAAACCTACAGGGCAGTTGCACTTATACTGTATAACTGGTCCTCATAATAGTGCTTGGCCCTTTCTGCATTGAACCTTATACCTTGGAATAGGGACTTGTTATCTGGATGCTGGTGCTGACTGTGGCAGGCCTCAGGTGGGGCCTGCCTTAGGGTGTGTCCAAACTTAATAAAGCCACTGCTACTTCGAACTTACTCTACTGTGGAATGATCAACACTCATGCTGCAGTATAAGGTAAATTCGAATGTTTCCACAAGTCCGGATAGGACTGTGAAAACAGTGAATGAGAGCTGAGACTTCTCATGTGGATGACCTTTCCCGTGCGATGCGCGCCTCATGGAAGTCTCGCAGCTACCAAAGAGGAAGCTGCAGACCTCCATTGCATTGCAGCAGGTAAGCCACGTATTTTTTAATATCTGCGGGTTTAATCCACTAATATGGAAGCTGTCTTAGTCTACACCAGCAGGTTCCTATTGGGATATAATACAGAATAAGGCCCAGTGCAGAAAGGGCCCTCGATGCAGCCAACAAACATAATCAAGGGACTGGAGTAACTCCCTGATGGCAAAGGATTCCTGATGTGCAGAGGATGACAATGGAACTCTGCGCTGCCACCTACATCACCCTCAGCTTCACCTTTAAAACATAAAACACAAGAGAGACTGGTATTCCTTTTCTAAATGTTACAGGTTTATAAAGGGGGGGGCACAAGGATATATGAAATACCCAACTGGATGGGTCTCATGTCTCATCAGGTCTGTTGGACTGCTCTTGCAGAGGACAGCCAAAGGCACAGAGAAGCCTAGGTTCCCCAACGGATGGAGCAGACTCACTGTGGGTTATCACCATTGCCGGTAGCTGACCATGACCGTCAGGGGGAGCCCTGCAGAATTTTCCCTGAACCACCTGTCACCTGCAGGGCTCTACCATCGGGGCTGAAAGCCATAAATAGCCCTGACTTCTATGAATTGGTCCAAAGCCTTTTTGAAACCATCTAAGCTGGTAGCCAACATTGGGTGTTTTTCCACTGTCACTAGAAGTACCCATTAATGGGTACATTAATGGGTACAAAAATGCCATTACGTACCCATTAATGGGTACTTAATGGGTACTTTTAGTGACAGTGGAAAAACACCCGTTGTATCTCTTAGTAAATTCCAAAGTTTAACTGGGAAATGCGTTAAAAAAAACTACTTTTGTCTCTCCTGATTTGTACAGTTTTGGCTCTACACTAGTATTTTGATAAAGAGAGAAAATCTTTCCCTATCCACTTTGTCCACACCATGCATAATTTTATACAAATCTATCATGTTGCCTCTTACTCATCCTCTTTCTAGAGTAAAAGGGCCCAAGTATTGCCGTCTTACCTTGTAGGGAATTTCCCCTTGTCCCTTGATCATCTTACTCACACCTTTCTGAACCTTCTGCAACTCTACTATATCTTTTTTGACATATGGCAGCCAAAACTACACACAGTATTCTGCATGCAGTTGTGCCATTAATTCATTGGACTCTCTACCATTACTCCAAGATCACTATTATTATTAGAGTCAGATCTGATCCCATTAGTGCATATGAGCACTTAGGATACTGAGACATTCTCAGCAAAAATAAGATACTTCAGCTGTTACCACTGTTTTGAATAAACCATGTTCCTGTTTCCAGAGAAAAGTTGTTTATTCTTGCCTGTATCAAATCTGATCATCATGGTGTATTTCACTTTTTCCAAATGTTTTCAGAAAAATAAGCTCAGAGTGGTTCATAGACAAGCTACGGTGTTCTTGAAAATTTCCTCCTCTTGGAAGTTCAAATAAAACCAAACCAAGATGGAATTTTAAATAAATATGGGAGAATGTACAGTTTGATTTTAAAGCATAGCATCTCAGTTATAAAGTAAAACATTCACAGAGGTTAGTTCCAAATTAGGTCTCCTAAAATGATAATATATCCATTTTTTGTATTATAGAGCCAAGGAGATTCCAAGAAGAGAATTGATAAGCAAACAGAACAGTAATAATCCCACAGTACTATGGTGTTGGGTTTCACACTTCCAGGGGAAAGGACCAAGATATTCTTTTGAGGACTAATTTCTGGTAGCTGTGTGTAAAATAAACTTCCTGAGGTACCTGCTGCTATATTAACATAAACTATTATGAGCAAGATTTATAACTTTTCAAGTTGGCTTAATACTAAATTGTGAAAATTAGGTGAAAGCATTTTTTTTTCTTAAGATGTGGTTGCTATAATTGTAGCTCTTCTTTTTTTTCCCTGATGCCCTCTCCTCTGAATTCCTAAATTTACACTTAGCAGTAGCAGTATATGGGTGCTTCCGCATTTGCCGCCAAAAAACGGATCTAAGAAGATCAGTCTTTCAGCAAGCAGACCTCTGGAGGATCTGTCCCAAATAGGGACGGCTCCGAGGAGGGCTCTCTGTGTCTGCACACATGCGGGCAGGCCGGATCAGGCGGCCGGATCACCTGGGTGCTGCGTGGAAGGCACAGCACCCATTTGAAAAGTCCGCCAGATTCCCAATACAGTCCTGGAATATAGACGGTGTGACATGCTAAATCGTGGAATATCAACCGCATCTGGACAAAGTGAAATAATCTTGGAATTGCTTGTTGTGGAATATCCAAAATAGTGGAATAAATAAGCAGCGACTAGAGGCAGCCATCGTTTATGCAATGTGTGCATCAAAGATTGCCTCTAGATAAAAATCTAAAAACTGGGATCATTCTGAGGCTTTGATGGGATTGCCACACATGTGCATGGCAACCAGAATATTCAGGTGATATCCAGCAGTAGAGTTATTGCTCGGCCTGCATTTTTCATAAAAAGCCATGGGAGTTAGCTGTCTGGATGCTTTTTGAGGAATTTACCATCTTAGTGATGCCCCCCCCCCACACACACACACATATGCACAGTACTGAAACCAGCCAGAAAATGGCAGCCATGCATGTACAATCACACACTTCTAGGTCATTGAAATACCTGGATCATGCAAAATGCCTTTGCTGGAGCAGTGCCAGGCAAGGTAAGTGACCACACTATTCTCTGGAGGCAGCTAAAGACACAAAAGCATAAATGAACCATCACTGTTTAACTCCTGTTTTGTTAAACAAAGAGAAGCACTCCAATTGAGAAGATCTTCTGATGGCATAACATTTTTAAAACATAAATGGTTCCTTTCATTCATTCCAGTGAAGGCAACAGATTGTGTGTACTTTGCTTAAGTATATGTTTAATGCCACTGAGTGCACAGCAGTGACGCAACAGATTCCAGTGATCTAAGAAATGTACATGCAAATTGCTGTTTCCATTAAACTAAATGGATCGGCATGAATGCACAAGATCTTTCTTATGATGCCTAGGGAAAATACCATCTTCAGTAGGGTACATTGCGCAGCTAAACTTATACTACAGCGGTATTTTTAAAGCTATTTTTCTGTGTTCACTGAAATGGAGACTAACACCTGCCTCAAATGCACATTGTTAACAACAACAGAATCATTTGCTGCTTTTTAAAGTCAGGCTGAGTCATAATATTTTAAGTTTATAGGAACTAATTATTTTTGTGAGTAATTTGAATAGGTAAAATTTGCTAGTCTCGGGTCTGTGATGAAAATCAGTGAGCAATAATTAAACAAAAACAGGCATCTTAAATTTAAGAGTCTTTTCTCACTTAACCTCCATGGAAAGGTGTCCCACAGAAGATAAGTTCAGGGGCGGTGGCCAGCATTCACATTGCAAACCCTGGCACCACCCCAAACTTAACTGAAACCTACCTGGGGGCTGTTGAAGTAATGATGGTCCATCCCGGCCTGTCCACATTGTCATAGCAATGGCCACGGCAACTTCTGCCATGTACTGAGCTGTTGCTTTGGCCACCATGATGCAATGGGCAACTGTGCAGACTCAACACTCCACCCCACACAGCTTTCATGCCAGGAAGCACTGTGAATATGGCATCTAGGAGTTTACTGAGAGCACCTTAGAGACGATCAGGCTGGCCACACCTGATCATCTGGGCTGCTCTGGGCCGGAGGCAGCACAGCAGTATGCAGATGCTCTGTCCCAGGGTGTGTTGGGGCCATTCTGATCACCTAAGTGCAAACAGGCTTTAATTCTGTGCTCCACTTCATATGTTTTACAACAGAGAAGGAAATGTTCTGCCTTCCAAATGTTTGCACATTTGATTCTTTGAACTTGCAACCTGCCCTTCTCCTTAAAGTCTTAGGTCAGGTAAGAGAAGAAGTGAATATAAACATTCTCCCTTTAAACTACAAAAGTCAGTTTGTTACCAGTTCTGCTCCAGTAATAAACTGTAAGCAACTGTGGAGGGAGTCAAATTTGGATAATTTGGATTATTTTCGAAGCCCAAAGAACACCAAATTTAAACCTCCCCAGGGGAATAGGTAGCTAGATCTTTTCAAAGGTTTTAATAACGAGGAATATAAAAAAAACAGAGACAAGACCCATTTTAGACTCAAAAACCAGTGTTTCTTATTAAACCAGGGGAAAGAATTTATTAGAAATACAGAAGAGAAGTTGAAATGGAATATAAAGCCATATCAGAAGCATTTTTAGAACAGAAATAAGCATACAACAACTGCAAAACGACTAAAAAAATGAACATTTCCCACTAAGAGATCTTTGTGAATTTAACTGAATTTATCCCTCTTTTATTAAAACAATTAATTTATAATTATGCAGCAAAAGCTTCCCAAAATCCCCAAAACAAATTGCTTTGCGTGAGTAAGACGCTTAAGAAATGAGAGTAAAATTCTTCATTAGAAAAAAAAACCAATTGCAGATCCTAAAATAGATACCTATGACAGCCAAAAAGGGAATGGAAAACTCCTAATACTAGAAAGATCCCCTAACCAAAAAGTTCTAAAGAAAAACAGGGGAAAGTGAATGGAGGAAACAAATCTTCTGTCTCACCACCATCTTGCCCAAGAAGTCCAAAACTGTAGATATGTAGGATTTCAGCAAAATATATCCATTGCAGGAACAAAAATGTTTTTTTAAAAAATTGGAAGAATAATCTTCAGTCTGAACCAGACTTCCATGTAGCAGAAAGGAGAAAAAGGGGGGGGGGAGAATGGAGGAGATTCCTTCAGGTCTTCCTCATGGCAGAGAGAGAAGACTCCTTTGGTTGGATGAGGAGAGTAGGAGTAGACTCCTTCCATAGCAGATATGAGGGGAAGACTCCTAGACTCCTCTCCCCCAGACTCCTTCTCTTCTCTGCCTTTCTTATAGTCAGAAATTGGAACCAAAACAAAAACACTGCTGATTATGGTTCTTCCTTTGTTAATAAATGAAACATGTACCTGTCTATCGTTTCCCAAAAAAGATGCAAATCAGCCTAACAGTATCTCCAAAAGTCCTTCCTGAAAGGCAATCCAGGTGTCCCAAGAGAAGTTAGTTTTATGCTAACATGTTTCCTTGGGCAATCTTATTGTCTCTTTGTAATGGAATGGCCCATCTGTACTTATCAGATTTTTGCACCTACAAGGCTCAAGACACCCCAGTGAGACCCACTTCCTCGGTAGCATCTGAATCATTTCCTTAAAATTATAAGATGTTCTCCTCCCTTACCATTCTTGTATTATGGAAGTTACATTAAATTAACAGTTCTAATTGGTGCATCTCCTGACCTCTCTTTGAATCCCTCAGGGCACTCTTTTCCAAGGGTAGACAAAAGGTGTAAACAGCCCAACATGAAATCCTGACATTCCAGTACTGATGAAGTTTTTCTTGTTATTTCTTCCAGGTTAAAAATGTAATGGAATAGCTCATATGAATTCAGCAAATTCTCTCATCTATAAAACATTTAGTAAGATCCCCTTCCCAGGGCATTCCAAATTTTCATATATATATTAAAAAGAACAAAAGATATATCCTCTCTTCAGAAACCCAATGACCACTGCTTGTTTTGCAACCCTTGTTCTGGCCTTCAGGCATAATCTTGAGTGGGCCATCAGAGCCAGGAAGGCAACTGCAGTTTGTAATTCAATGGAGAGATCTGCCCTTTTCTTTTGCAAAATGCCACAGATCCTTTCCTTGCTTTTAGAAACATTTTAAAAGTCCAAGGCTTTTATTCCAAGTTAATGGTCCAACCTCTTTCTTATTCCAATTGAAGGAGTCCCAAAAGCGCTGATGGAACCACACGCCAATCTTGGATTCCTGGCCCAAGACACTGCTCCTACACCAGAACTTTTAGCCAATTCTTTTTATTAATAATCATAGCTGGTATCAAGTTCTGTCACCCATAGGCTCACATAAATTATATTGGCGCGGCAGAGATGTGACTATTACTGACTGAATTTTTGAGTTGATTTAAAGCACCAGTGGCTTAGATCACAAAAACATCAACATCACCATGAAATCAGAGGAGATTAAAAACTAATAAGCCAATATCAGCTACCCTGAAGACCAAGAATGTCATTTATAAACAATCCAAATACCAAGTGATTAGCAGACAATAACTAATTTGTGGATGCTGCTGGGTGCCATGGGGCTAAGTTTGATTCGTGGGACAGGACAAAGGGTTCCTATCTAGGCTGCAGCCAGACCCATGCAGCCCATGTTATCTTCAAGGAAATGGGAATACCCAGAATGCACACTTGGTCCTGAATCCGGATTTCAAAAGTCCAACTCAGATTTAAAAAGTCAAGTGGGAATGCGCCCTGACTCCCTTTTAGCTATCTTCCTTCTGCTCCATCAGTCACCTGTTTCTTTGTGTATAATCAGCAGAATAACTTTAGATGTCAGTGCCTGAGATATCAAAAGTGTGAACACTATTTTCCACCCTGTCCAATGAAATAACTATGTTTGCAGTACCTCAGAATATCTAGCACTAGCCTAAAAAGATATTTCAATATCGAAAGCTGTAAAACATTTCCAAGCTTCAGGGTGTTTTTCCGTCTCAGATGACTTTTAAACTGTGGTCATTGAATTGATCAGTCAGGTGTAAGTTTTCTGCGTATCCCACAAATCAAGTGAAACGTGTTTTGCATAGTGTGCTTGATAATTTTCACCTCTCTGGAAATGTAACAGTTGTGAAAGCTATACTTCTGACAAGAACTTTTAATCAGAAGTCACAACGAGTCAGCTGCCTACTACAGTAGGTGTTGGGAGAGAGGACAATAATGAAAAGCCCCTTGTTGTTGCCATTTCACTCCCTAATGTGCATGAACATATTATTCTGTGACATGCTCTGAAGCTAAATTCAACTCCCAGTCCATTCTTAAACTGGTCAGGCCATATGGAACATAACAGGCTGGTGGGCACCCGGGAGAGAGCCTTTTCTGTGATGGCCCCCAGACTATGGAATAGCTTCCCCCTCGAGGGGCATCATGCCCCTTCATAATATATATTTAGGAAGGCTGTGAAGACACACCTCTTTGCCCTGACCTTTGGCTGAGCTGATTATATTTCCCCGCCCCCAGTATAGACACTATCATTTTAAACATGTTGTGGATTGTTTTAGATTTGTTGAATTTTTAAAGTCTTTTAATGTATATTCTGTTTTTAATCTGTTGTTTTAAGGTTGTTAAATGAATGAATGAATGAATGAATGAATGTTCCTCTAACATTCTCCTTTTATGGTAAAGTCAGAGGAAGTCATAACAGTCATCAAGCTAACAGCTGTTTAAAACCCCACCAAAAAAAGAGTTATGAATTAATTCAAGCCCTTTTTGCAACCATCTAAGCAGCATTAGCAGTTTTATTTTCAAAACTATTTCTTATTATCCTTGGCTTGCTATTGGACTTTTTAAAAACAGCCCATGCATATACTGAATTCTTTTCCCTGGTTGGCGACAGCCAGGTTGTCTGTCAGTGTAGTTAGGGGTTTGGGTTTTGTTTTGTTTTCTCCAAAGAGTGTCAATTTACGCTTGCTTGTGTTGAATGATCCTTTGAAATGTGGTTACTTCTGAGCATCTGTCCCAAGCACACTAGCCTTGACCATAAGAGCATGAATGTCTGTTCGCATCAACATTTGACATCCTGTTTCCAGTACTGGGCAACTACCCTTGTCCATAGATTGTTGCAAACACCTGCTATTCTGATGTGCATCCCCTCTGGACACAACTTAAAACTGGTCTTGATAGACCTTTAGTTTGGTTATTAAGAGAAGGGGGGAAACGCTTCAGCAGAATGCAGAATGATTGACTGAATACCATTTTGTTGTATGGAAATTGATACTTTAGTTTTCTTCTAGTTGCCTTTTAGATCAAACTGGTTTGTGTATTTCAGGTTGCCAGATGGGAAGGTAGAAGGAATTCCATAGTGAAGTGACATGTTCCTATAATTTTTACTTTGATGAAGGTTAGATCCCACCTTGATTTGAAGTGCAGATAGGATTAGCACCTCTTTGTATCTCTGATAATTATGCAAAAAGAGTAAACAGCCTTCATTGTGAATTGCTGCATCTCAGACAGATGTAAATCCTTAAGCAATAGTTAGGTTTTTAAGCAATTCCTCTGATCCTATTTCCTATAAAAGAAGAGGGCCTCATTTAATAAAATTGCTTCATTAGACTCCAATGAAGTATGTTCCCCAATTTTTTTTTGTTTCTTTGCCTTTTTCTGTGAGATTTTCGGGATATTATTATCAGCTCCTCACTGAACCTGAGTCTGTATTTCAGCACGATCATTGTGTGTAATAATATTGAGTTAAACATAGATAAAACCAATCAGAACAAGATAAACCCTATAAAACAGATACAATAAAGTTAAAATTATTTCAGATTTCATTGTCTCTAGCACAGGGCATGCCACATAAGAGCAGTTAAGCAGTTTTTATTCTGGAGGCCTTTAAATTATGGAGAATCTCTGGACTCTGCCCAGTTTCATCACTTAACCTTGCTTCTTTGTGAAGAGAGGGAGAAAGGGAAAGGGAAGAGGGGATAGATGGGATCTTTTTCCTTCAACAGGTTAGGGGGAGAGGAGGACTGCTTTGGTGCTACTTTTGTGCTTTTAACATTCTGCCTCATACACAATCCCATTTAAGCACAAGTAGGAAAAGTTACCCAGTTTGAATTAGATTGGATATACAACTTCAACTCCCACCTCCTCTGGATCAGGCCACTGCCCATCTAGTCCAGCATCCTGTCGCACACAGTGGCCCACCAATTGCCCATGGGCATCTCAAGCAGAGACCAGGGCAAACTTTCTCCTGCTCTTAAATCCCAGCAAATGGCCTTAAAAGCATCCTGCTTGTCCCCCCAGGCTGAGAGAGGTACTTAGGCATCCATTCTCGTAGTCATTGATACATCTGTCATCCATAAATTTGTGTAACCCTTCCTTGAAGCCATCTAGACTGGTAGCTGTTACCACCTCTTCCGGCAGCATTGTCTGATCTGACTCTCCTACCCATCATAGGGTGCCCCCTGGTTCTAGTGTTGTGTGGTAGACAAAAGAAATTTTCTCTATCTACCTTTTCTATACCCTGCATGATTTTATATACTTCAACTAGGTCCCCTCTTAAATGACGTCTTTCCAGACTGAAGAGGCCTAGATGGTGCAAAACATTCCCTCAGAATGTCTGTGAGAAAGTACACAAATACATGTATAAACACTTTAGCAAAAACTCTGTTAAGGTGTCGAAGAACCAGTGGCAGTCAGATCACAGTGGCCATTTCATGTTCATTGTGTTCGAAAAAGCCTAAGGCTGCATCGCCAAGCAACCTATTTGCCTCTCTAGTTTTCCTCTACTGTCGCTCTATTCCAGCGGACTTTAAAAGTGCCGTTCAATTCCGGAATAAGTGTCCCCATGCACAATGTTGCTCGGAATACCCGCAGCTTCCAAAAAGTGCTCTGGTAGTCTTCTTTAAAGGGCAGTCTTTTTACCGCGCATTTTCCTCCTTTTGTGCCGCTGGAAGCTTGGAGAAAAGCCAGGCATGGGGGTGCTCAGAGGCAAAAGAACCTTTTTAACAGACTTTTTATTGCTTGGGGATGGAGCCTCTCATATGTCAAACGAATCAAGTCAGGGAGAAAAAAATGGTAGGAGAGATCCCTGCCGAAAACTAGTTTGGTTCCAAAGCAGTTTTCTTTCCTTCCGTCTAAAGAAGGGAAAGGGAGTAGTTGTTTTTTCTCCCTCTAGAGAAGCAGACGTTCTGTAAAACCTGCAGACCATGTGAGGAATAGAACAGACCTTTATGGTAGTCATATACAGTATATGGATGGAAACCAGTTGGAATCTGCAAAAGAACTGTAGCGTAGTTACCACTTCAAAGGAACTCATGCAGCTTCCTCTATGCCTATTGATTTTTAAAATCAATTTTTAAGTCAGAGGTATGAAACTTCAGGGACATCTTAATATAACTTCTCTGCTCATTGGAACACTGTCCAGACCTTGTCATTTCTACTCAGACCTATCCCCTTGTTCCTTCAAGCGCTTTCGTCCGGCTGGAGACTGAGACATACAGGGAACCTCTCTCACTAGGCTGGAATGTAATTGCATGCAAAAGCCATTCCTCTAAAGCTGTGGTGCTCAGCAACATTACACACCATGCTCTCTAATGGTCTGTGCAGGTGAAATCTCACAAGAATATTTGGACATTATGTTCTTAGCCTTTTACTGAGTGTTAGGCCTCAGCTAAATATCAAATCAAAAATACAAGCAATAGCAATTGTGCCTATTCAACCCAAGCTAGGGTGAGCGAAGCTTTCCCTGCCAAAATATCCTTTCTGGCTTCAAATTACAAAATGAACCAGAATAAAAAGTAGAATTATTTAGTTTATTAAAATAAAAAGACAAAAATGAGCAAATACGTAAAAGAGCAAAAAAAAAAGATACAGATTCAAAATAATACAAGCCATTTAAAAGATTTCTCCAGGTGAAATACGGGGTCCAGAATCATAGTTCCATAACACTTCAAAAGGACGTAATGGTGACAGCATAACAAAGGTCAGCTAAAATAGCCAGATTGAATAGAATGGAAGATGAATATGGGGTGCAGTGGAATGGAATACCTAATGCTAACACAAAAATAGCTTTATCCTAAATCATGAATACATCACATGTTACACATCAACCAATACAATGCCCACAAACACAGTTTTTTCTAGAAGGTGAGTGAATAGCCCCCTTCCATCATGTACCGTGAATAGTTGCACATCCCCTCTTTGCAGCCAGTTAGTTTTATTTAATTTGGGAGTAAGGGCCTTTCTGCACAGGCTCTAAAAATGCATTTAGAGCCTGTTTGGGGAGGGATTTGGATGAGGCTTCCGCACTGGAGGCCAGATTGGAGCCCCTTTGAGGACGCAAGTCCGCACGTTGGCATGCAAAACCGGTTTCTTAAACTGGTTTTGCCGCTGAAATCCGACCCAGATGTAAGACCTGAAAAATTAGGTCTTACATCTGGCTTTCCCCCTTTAACTGTTTCGGAAGCAAACGCTTCCAAAGCGGCAGGGGAAAAGACAGATTGCTGGTGCGTGTCGAGCTGTCAAAGAGGCAGAGCGTATGCTCTGCCTCTTTGACTGGTGGGCATGCCCACTGGCCTCTGCCATGGCGAGGCTGACAGCCGGTTTCTCCGGGTTCCCCTTTGCCCAAGAAGGCACGATGGCACCTTCTCGAGTGAGAGGGAAGCCGCTGCCACCACCCCCAACCCACTCAGGGTTGCATGCTCGCGATCACTGCCTTACCTGGTCACTGCCGGGCCAATTTTGGCAGCGGCAGTGCCGGCATCCATCGCGCATGCACGCGCCACAGCCTCCATTTCCCAGCCGCTCTCACGAGTGCATGCGCGATGGACGCCAGACCTCCAGTTGCTAGGAACCACGTGGCAGGGACCAAGTAAGGTGGTGATTGCAAGTGGCGACCCCCGGCGGGGTGGGGAGTGGTGACTGCGCCTTCCCTCTCGCTCAAGAAGGTGCCATTGTGCCTTCTTGGGTGAAGGGGAACCTGGGGAACCCAGCTGCCGGTTCCACCATGGCAGCTCCGAAGGACCCAATGGCGAAGGCCAGTGGGCAGGGCCAGCTGTCAAACAGGAAGCATGTGCTCTTATAGATCCGTTTTCCACTGGCACGTGTGGAAAGGCCTTAAGTTACCAGGTGCAACTGTTTGTGGATGGTACTGCTCCAAGGCCAAGTATGCCTTTCTTCTTCAAGACCTAACAGAAGAAGCTGATTTTCCCCCTGAGAAGATCTTTACTTCTGATATTAACCCTCTAAGGTCAAATATGGAGCTAGTTAGGTTCTTCTGTGACAAAGGGCCTTAATATCTTCAGGAATAGTTTCAGAGGCAGTGCCAAAGTAGACCTATTTTTTTGTTCACACTTTTCCTCACTCTCCTTGTTCTTTTCCCTCATCCCTTTTCCCTTCTGTAGAATTGCCAGCTGCCTTTAACATGCCAGTGTTTTCTAAAATTCAAAGCTTCAATCAGCTGTCAGTCAGTAGCTGACAATAAGTATGCAACAGTGTTGTTGACTATCAGCACTGCAGCATTAAATGCAATCAGACAGAAGTGATGTGCTTCTAGGAATGGCCCTGCATCCTCATATTCTCACCACCATAATGGTGTACCTCCTAAAGGGTTGCACATGGGCAAATGCTCAAAGTAAAAACAGTTCTCCTTTCCTGCTAAAAAGGGACAAGCAGATGTACTACAGTTGCTGTCTGACTCATATCTGTTGAATAGACAAAGCTGTGATGAGTCAGCTCTTCTTGAACATGATGATGACACATCCAGTTTATCAGGGAACCAGTGGTAAATTTCATCCTTTGTGATGTTTCTCGCCCTGCACTGAGCAAGACCACTTAATCATACTGGACTACAGGACTGGATGAAGAATTAACCCATATCTTGCCAGAAAGGATTCCCAATTTAAATTCCAGTCCCCTCCCATTTGCAATGTTTATTACCACTAAAAGGACTAACTATCTCATCTCCTTTATCATATCCCCAGCCCAATCTTTTACCCAACCGTTGCTTTTATCTACTGCAAAAAATTATCTCCCTAAAATTCTTAAAGTATGAAAATGGTATCTTTGTCCCTTCTCTTCAGAAACAACACACCTATTGTTGCTTGCCTCAGAGAGTCAGTGTGTGGCCCTCATGTTCACAACCTTTTTATGATCCACCTTTTCTAGTACACCGTGTTTAGGAGAGTAGGAAGGGGCAGACTGGTGTGTGAACTATCACACTCCGAAGTCTTATCCGAGGCATCTCGGATATTAGTTTTTATTTTTCTGCATCTGATCAAGAGAAAGACAAGCCTCCTGCTGAAAATAACCGTGCTTAAGAAGGGGAGAAAAAGTTATTTGTTGGGGTAATGAAAGGAGAAGGAAATCTCTTTTCTTGCAAGGTGGAGGAAAGTGAACAAAAACCTAGACTGTGCTAAGTTACCACAGGCAGCACTTCCTCTTGTTAATCAGATGATGTGCACTGCAGATTTGAGAGACAGAGATGGCGAGCACACAACCGCAACAACCTAGAAACCATCACTAGGGCAGGGACTTGGATCAGAAGAAGAGACCGTTATTGCTTTCATTTATTTTGTATCTGAATATGAAAGGACGGTTCACTTAAACAGAATGACCTTTGTAATAGCAACCTGGAAGCAGCCTACATTCCTGTAATAAAGACTGTGCTTAGACACAGCAAAGAAGAAAAATATAACATCTCTATGCACCTCTGAAGTGGCTTCCAGAAGGCTTCCAGATGGGATTGTTGACACTTTAGGCTTCACTCCCCCCTTTCCTAGAAAAGGTGGATTAGAGAAGGCTTGGAACACAAGGGCCGTACTGTCTCTCTGAGGTGCCTCTGGGGTAGGGATGTGCAAGAATTTTTTAAAACATTCTATTCAAGTCGATTCAAGTACTCAAAAATTCCATTTAATTCGATTTTTTTAAATTTGAATTTAACAAGATTCTATTTGAATTATGCAAACGCGAACCTATTTGTTCAAATTTTTAATTCGAATTTGCACTTACAAATATCAACAACATTTGTAGATGCCCAAACACATCTTCCCAACATCTGTACACACCTGTATGCATCCTGTAGTTATCCCATATGCAACCCGTTTTCATCATGTACAGATCTGTACAGATGCATACAGATGCAGAAAAGGTGTGGATCTTCAAGTACCCATTGTGTACGAACCCGTACACATGTACAGATATCCAGATAATTCAAATGAATATCTCCAAAATTTGAAATTCGATTCAAAAGTTTAAATTTGGATTTTGGCACATTCTATTCGAATTCGAATGTTGAAATTTGGCACATTCAATCGAATTTTGAATGCCTACATATATTCATGCACAACCCTACTCTGAAGTGCCTTTTTTGTTATGCTGAACCCAGCCAAAGCTTGTATAACTTAACTACCTATGCGTGTTTTTCCACTGTCATACATACATACATACATACATACATACATACATACATACATACATACATACATACATACATACATACATACATACATACATACATACATACATACATACATACATACATTGTAACCAATGCAGTCTTTTGTCAGTGAATTTCATGAAGTGTCTGCAATTTCCCTGGTTTTTTTAAATGGATTTCAGACCACTACACGATCCTGAATCACATCCACATTGAATTTGGTTGGAAAACATCCAGTTTCCCATTAGTCTGAGAAACACCCTAAAAAGCCCTGAATTCTAACCAAAAGGGACATGTAACAGGAATACCCAGTGTTTCATGGATATCAGACTGCTACACTACCATGAATCATATCTGCACTGATTTTCAGTGGGAAACATTCAGTTTGGGTGCACTCACACATAAATTTTAATCCAGTTTCAGTCCACTTTCGGAGTGAGATAACTGACTGGCAAAGCGATAAGCTGTTTGTTTTTGGTTTTTTCTAACTCAGAAAACCCTCCTTTGAGTTAGATAATGTGGAAGGAAAATGACAAGTCTCTTCCATTCTGAAAGTGGACAAACTAGATTAAAACTTTTGTGTGAACACAGCCTTTATCTGTGGTCAGAGAAAAAACTCAAAACCTCTCAAATCATAATCTGTGCATTCAAGGAGCCAAGTATCTTGGGACATTTCTGGGATTTCCCTGTGGTTTTTTTTTTTTTTTTTTTTTTACAGCTATACAATTCTGAATTAAATTTACATCAGTTTCAAGCTGAAAATATTTCAGTTATCCTTCAGTTAGAGAAAATGTTAATAAAGTCCAGAATCATAACCCCTGTGGTTAAACATCTGTTAGGCCGCATCCCCATTAGAAGCTTAATCCAGTTTCCCTAAATCGAAATAACAGAACCAGATGCAAATGCGAATTTGCCTGATCCCATTACTTTCAGCCAGAATCACGTTCAATCCGGATTCTGAGGACATACGTGACTCAAGGGGGGACTCCAGTGGCTACTTTTTAAAAACTGCTTTTCGGGGCTGCCCTGTCCTCTTTCTCCTGGCGTGAACACGCCACCCATAAGGGACCCCTTCACGGAGCCTAGCTGGGTGGCTGGGTGACTGCTGCTTGCCTGGATGGAGGAAAAACGGCAGCGGGCAGCCAGCAATTCTTTCCCCTCCTCTCCTCATTGCTCAGGGCACACAGCAGCAGCAGCAGCAGCTCAAGCCCCCTTCGCCCGTCATTGTCACAGCCAAACATTCACACATCTCCCCAAACCGGCAGCTGCTTTCCTTTCTTTTGCCTTTTTTAAAGATCAGAACATTCAATGGCAAGATCGTTATCAGGTGTGAAGTGGTTCAATCGCTACAGTGTAGCTTTAAGGGGTGGATTTTACAGCTTGCTTTGGAAGCAAGCTATTGTGGGAGGGGAACTCTCATCCCTTAACACAGAAGGGTTCCCACAGTAAAAAATGTAAAATGTTTCAAGCGCACGAACCGTAGTGAGACCTGTTGAAATGAGGATTAACATTTACAACGCTTTGGGGCGATTTAACACGCGGAAAGTGTGTTAAGCCAAACTGACGTGGGGTCTGCCAGGATTGAAAACGTTTTGAATTTGAAATAAGCTTGCTGTGGGAATTCACCCCTATATTGTTTACTTAGGAATATTGGTAAAGCCACATGTAATGCAAAATGAAATGAAGTGAGTTGCAGCTGGAATTAGTGTCCAATTTAAAGAAAAAAGATTTTCTTTCTTCAAAGGTGGAGGAAGATTACTTGGCCTTTGTATTTTTCTGATGGTCTGCAAAGACCAGGGCCCAATTCACACTTTGGCCCAGGATATGCTTACAGCCCACAAGTGCCCCCTGCCTTCCCAGGGAATTTACCTGGTGGGTCCAGCATCTGCATTTCTGCTGGCTGGGGAAGTCATCAGAACTGCCGGCACAAGTGGGCTAGCATCCCTTATGGTCCCCTGACATGACTGTGCAGAATGTCAGCATCTCCATAGTGACAGCACTGATGCTTGCACAGTTGTGCAGGGCACCACAATCAAGATAGCAGCACCCTGCTGGGTTCAGACGCGCAACAGGACACAGATAAGTGTCCAATTGTGTTCAGGCTAGGCTATTGTGTACCAACGTTTGCAAGTGTGGACATTAGTAAATGTTAGTCTCTAATGCACTCTTCCCGTCCAGTAGATGGAAAAGCATGTGCAAAAATGGTCCTGATCTTGAAGGGATCCACTACTAGTTATCAAAAATGGGGGCAATTATACATAGTAGAAAATGTGTGGCTTATGATAGTTTCTGATCATGTTCCCTGCTAAAAACTGGAGCTAAATAAAATAATATTCAAATAAAATGTTACTCCCAAATGTCTATGTTAAAAGCATATGTGTACAAAGTAAAAATGAATGCTGCAAAGGTTTATGGGACTATGGCAAATAAACTAATTAACCTATGCAGAGTACACAAGCAAACATCTCTTCGAGATGACCATTAATTGACTAACTTTTGTATATCTGCTGGCTTTAAGTTGATTTCCCTTAAATGCAGTTTGAATTGTAAATGATACAAAATATCTCTTATGATTCAGAGGTGTGTATTATTAAATGTAAACAGTAAGCAAAGGTTTTGTTTTAATAGTAGCTTTTATTTGCTTTTCCTGGAGTAAATGAAGGAGTCATCTAATAGTTGACCTGAGGTTGGACTCAAAGCACATACACAAATAGATTCTAAAAGTATAAAAAGATGAGGGTTTAGAGTCATAAAGATGGGGGGGGGGAGACGGAAGGAGGGAGGGCGAAACACAATCTCTCCTTCCTCCTGGACAAGAATTCTACACTTCTGATTGTTTTCTTCATTTTACAAGTCTTCTGAACAGGTAAATGTAAATCTTTGGGGACTTTTCTGTAAAAGAAAAGGGTAGCTCTGTAGGAACACCCGTTTATTACATCTGTCTAAGGCTGTCTCCAGGCAGCAGCTGGATATAGTGGAAGAAAGCAATAATGCTATTTTTGCACGGTTTTGTAAGGCACAATCTGGGCAATTCAGCTGCCACTGAATTTCTGAATGGGCACATCACCACCTCTGCACATGAGCAATCAGGGCTTTGCCTACGATTTGTGAAGTATCCCATATCTGAATGGACCTCAGAGAAGTCCAAGTTACTTTGCGTAAAATTTGAAAGTAGTGCTTCTTTTCCATTCAGATTATACTGTTGCCCTGTTTAATGCAATGGTTTCTTTAAAATGCCCTTTCCCTCCTATGAAACTTTTGCTGTTTACTTAGAAATCCTAGTTACTTTGCCTCAGTGATTGTTAAATTGTAGTTACTTGCGTGAACTGAGTGCAACTTTGTGCTATGTAATTTAAACACAGCCTTTGAATTGTTCTAATTTCACTCATAGTAACTGTTACCTTTTCTCCCCCTAAGGATCAACTGCCAACTGCTTGCAATGTCTGTAAAAGTGGAATGTTTGTAAAAGATCCTAAAACCTCTGTTCATGTTCAGAGTACTAGAGCACATTTAATTTTAAAAAACGGAGACATAACCTTCAGCACTTTCACTGAATAGTTTGTAGTGGGCCGAAAGATACAACTTACTTGACACAAAACCAGAAAATAACATGAAGAAAAAGAAGAGCTGGCTTTTCTACTCTGTTTTTTTCACTTATTTAAGGAGACTCAAAGCGGCTGACAAAGCTTCTGTTCTTCTCCCCACAACAGAACACCCTGTGAGGTAGGTGGGGCTGTGAGAGCTCAGAAGAGAGCTGTGACTAGCCCAAGGTCACCCAGCTGGCTTCATGGGGAAGGGTGGAATCGAACCCGGTATTCCCAGATAAGAGTCCAGCTCCCTAACCACTAGACCAAGAGTTGTCATATTAAGAGTGTTTGCTGGAAAATCCAGCCTGGGTTTTAGCTTGTGGCTTGAGACTGCTAAACTGGACCCCAAACACACAGAGTAACAAGACACCAAGGCAATACTTTGGCCAAAGTGACTCTTACTCCCATGGTGCTTTGAGGCTAAAGAGTGATTTATTGATCCAAGGCTCTTCCTTATATAGGAATACACACACATTACTTAGTTAATGATTTATACATCAAGAGAGTATCAGATACAAACTTTCCCAGGCCTATTCCTTAATTAGAGGATAGGTGTCAGATGTCAACAATCACTTATTTCAACTGGGATGGCCCCTCCACCCCTCCAGCAGATCTAGTTTAAATCCCCACAACAAAGCACTTTTAGTTAAAGACATAAATCTTATAGCTCTAGCCTTCACTGATAACACTCCTGGCCCAACCTCTTATTTCACACACAATACAACTTGATATTAAAAGAACATTACAAAACCCACTTAAAAGAACCCAGGATTTTCCTTCAGAACAGAGTAACTTTTTCAGATTGGTCCATGAACAATAAGATGCCACTCACATCACCGGCCTTGTCTGAAAAAAATACAGAGTACAATGAAAAGTTCATTTTAACCTACAGTTTTGTTGTTTGGAAGTTTGATCTGAATGGCTGCCCTAAGGTTAGCCCAGAAAAGGCCTTGTTTGCTCTTTTCCTTTGGCCATTCCAGGTACGTTCTCCTGGCCATCAGAGATTTCAGCATGTGGTACCTGGAAGGAATGGTACAGGCAGGAATTGAATCCAACAACACAAGGATTAAACTGTCAGCATTTTCACTGAACAGCTTATGTTGAGCAAAGTACAGCTCATAATGGCACCACTCGCTCTGCACAAAATTAGGAGACAGGACAAAAATGGACTTGTAACTTTTCTCAACACAGTCTATAATATTCTCAACGATGCTCTTGCCAGCAATGAAGTTCCTCTCGTGTTGGCAGATCCGTATAGACCCATCCTCCTTCTCCAAGTTTCGAATCAGGACATTTTTCACCCAGTCGGAATCACGTTCACTGTATGACACAAAAGCATGGAAACAGATGTTGTCAAGCAAGTCTTGGGGCTTGCTCTTCCAAATCCTATGTTTTGCTCGGGTCCAGTGCCACATCATCTTCAAATACCACGGAATGTCAAAACGGATGCAGAGGAAAGAAACAGTTGCCACTAAGACAACAGTAACAATCAGGACCACAATAATCAATAAAGTCACATTGCAAGCGAGTTCAGAGATATGAAAATCCTTCAAAAGAGTGCCCCTCAAGTCGGCTGGATATTGACATGTGTAAGAGTCAGACCAATCAACAAACTTTACATATCCTTGTGTTTCCAGGTTAATGAATGATCTTAATTCACAGTTACACAAGAATGGGTTGTGTCCTGCTTTTACCTTTATGATGCCTTGACACGTCTGATAGAAATCAGAAGATGGTGAGACAAGCAAATTCTTCTCTATATTCAGCAATCTTAAACTTCTAAATTGGCCACATCCTGGCAAATCTGCTAGTTTATTGTTTGCTAAATTGATTTCTTCAAGAGCCATCAGCTGTAGAGTTTCTTTGGGGATAGCCAATATTTTGTTGTTTTGCAGATGAAGCCTTTGAATGCTGACTGGTAAACAACTAAAGGTGGACTTAGACAACATGTTAAATGAAAAATCTATCTCTACCAGACTTTGACTCCAGCCACACTTATTTCCATGGTCTTCATATTGCAGGAAGTTCTGACTCATGTCCAGATATTTCAGAGATTTCATATGTTTGGTCATTAAACTCACTTTGGCCAGTTTTTTTAGCTGGTTGCTTTTTAAAACAAGTTTTTCAAGGAGGGATAGATTTTTACAGTTTTCAAAAACAAAGTCTGTGAGGCTGTTATTGGAAAAATTTAAGTAAGTATAATTACTGATCTTTGAAGGACAGAGCATGTGAATTAAGCCTGCATCAGAAAGTGTTAAGGCTGTAATATCCATATCTATAAACAACTTGTACATGGCTACTGGGGTAGAATACACTGAGGTGAATGTAGTATGAGTAATGGTCAGCGAACTAAGTGATGTTCGATTATAGTGAAAATTGATCTTATTAGGAACTTCCAGCTGGTTTGCACTGGAAATAGTAAAATATTCAATAACTGAATACCACACAGTTTGAAGAAGGTCAATGAAGTCATCCCAATGCCATTTTATATTGTTCAATGTTAAGTTTTGTAACGCTGAATTTTTGTTAAGCTTCACCAAGAAAGTTCTTAAGTCATCAAATTGTTTTCCTTCAATATTTGACAACTCTAATTTTCTTACCTCACCGCTTTCTAGATTCCTCAGCACGTGGAAATCACTTTTGGGGGAAAATATAAGATGAAGGTGCTTTGCATTGAACACTGTAAAATTTTCAGGCCTATATCCAGAAAGGTCTTCTAAGCTTAAGACTAATGTATTGAGCTTCAAATGAGCAAGATCACCAAGTCCAGATTCCTGGAAACTTTTAGCACTGAGGCCAAGATATTGTAGTTTCAGCACATTACCAGATTTCAAGCACACCGGCAAGTCTGCATGGCTATTATAAATGATATTGAGATGTCTGAGACTTCTAACAGGATAACAAGAAAAAATCTGCAGCTTGTTATGGGAGACATCCAGATATTCCAAATCTTCATTGTATTGGAAAGTGCTTAAGTCAAGCTCCTTGATTAAGTTATGTGAGAGAATTAGGACCTGCAACCTTGAAAGGTAACTAAAATCAGAAATGTGTATTTTAGATATATGATTATGGGACAAATCCAGCACTGTTGTTTTTGCTGCAAGGTTTCTTGGGATGGCACGTAGTGACCTGTTGGAATAGTTTATCTCCATTCTATTTTCTGCAGAAGGATGGACATTACTGCAGAAAATTATTGTCAAGAATATGATATTAAGGAAGTAGCTTCTGAATCGGTTTCTTCTGTCTGCCATGGTGCAAGGAAATTCTTTAAAATATGCTTATTCATGTTTCTCATTCGTCCATGATGAACATACTCCTGTAAAATACATCAAAACATTAATGAGATCAGTTTAAATATTCACAAGAAACACCAGGTCCTTTCCTATATACACACAAAACATCCTCCTTTGCAATTTCTCTGCTACCATTGAATCCTCAAGTAACCATCCAGCAGAGCTCTTCTGAGTGGTGGACAGTCTTATAAGATCTAGCCTATGGGAGCAAGACCATTGGCTATCTGCTGTGATAAATTTTCAGGAGACTTTGAGGACAAAGTCACTCAGATTCATGGGAGCTTAGAGCGAGAGTTGGGAATAGCCCATCAAGCAGAGTGCAACCCTGTTGGGTTATACTGGACCTCTCAGCAGCTTTTAATATCATTGACCATGATATACTTCTGGAAAGGCTACAGAGTTGGCAGCAATGGTTGTGGATGGTTCCACTTCTATCTCCAAGCCAAATGCCAGAGAATAGTTGTGGAAGATTTTTGACCAAAATCCTGGGGACTTACTTCTGGGGTTCTTCAGTGGTGAACCTTGTTTCCCACGCTCTTTAATATATTTTAATATGGGAGACATCTTCAGGAGATCTGGAGTGAGGTGTCATCAATATGCAGGTGACACTCAGCTTTATCTCTCTGTGACATCTGAATCTGGGGAGATGGTTGAAATGCTTGACAAGTGCCTGGAGGCAAAAATGGGTTGGACGTGGTAAATAAATTGAACCTGAATCCTCACAAGACAGAAGTATTGTGTGTCACAAACTCTCAAGTCTGAGAAGCTAGGAATCATCTTGTCCTTGGTGGAGATGTAATGCTTTGGAAGCTCAAGTGGAGGCAGGAGCCAAGAGTGCCTACCTCCAGAAAGTTCTGGCTTACAGCTATGGTCCTTCCTGGACAGAGATGATATGGCCACAATAGTCCATGCTCTGGTAACTTTAATAAGGCTGTGGTCTCAACTAAGGTTTCAGTCCACCTTCAGAGCAAGCAAACACATCAGCAAAGTGACTTGTAATTTTCTTCCCACATTATCTATCCCAAAGTTTAATTTTCTGAGTTATTTAACACTGGTGGGGGGGGAGCTTGTCCCTTTGGTGTTGTGTTCTCTCACTCTGAAAGTGGACTGAAGCTGTATTAAACCTCAAGTGTGACCTAGAAAATTCACCTAGACTGAACCATTGTAATGCTGAGCCTACAGAATCTAGCAGCTACACTACTCACCAGAATGGTTGGCTGGATGTATATCACACTTGTCTTAAAAGAGATGCACTGGCTGCCAGTTTGCTACTGAGTCCAGTTCAAGGTGTTAATCTATTAGACCCTAAATGACTTTGCCCCAAATATCTAAAGGAACCCCTTTTTCTCATACCAACCTGCCTCTTCCTCCAGGAGTTAAAAGGGTGGGGGACTCACAATAGGTCCTTTTCAATTCCAGACCTATGGAATAGTTTCCTTCTTCACTTTAATGGTTCAGGACATTTGTGGAGATGCAGGATAAAAAGGCAACCAAGTAAATGAATAGCTTGTGTAGCTTGTACCATTAAATCTGAGATTGCCCTCTTCCAGTCACACCCAAATCATGTTCACTGATCTAAGATTATAATAATAAATTACTCAGGCGTCTCCCTCCCAATTGCACATTTCTGAACAGGAACTCTCACAGATTTTTCCATTCCGCTATAGGGCACAGTGCTTTGTGCTCAAGATGCCTTTAGGGTAAAGTTCTCAACCTTCTTAATGCTGGGACCCCATAATGTGGTTCCTCATGTTGAGGAGACCCCCAACCACAGGGGTGGGGCAGCTGGGAGGGGGGATTGGAAGGGTGGTGGGAGACTTGTCATGACCCCTCTGAAAGGGTAGTTCGACCCCCAAAGCGGTCATGACCCACAGGTTGAGAGCCACTGCTTTCGGGTATATTTGGGGGTGTTTTTCCATTTAGCACTAGAGGACCCATTAAGGACCCATTAAGGGTCCTTAATGGGTCCTCTAGTGCTAGTGGGAAAGCCCCCTTTAAAAACTGACATGACTACATTGCCAGCAGCAGGTGGCCTCATTCAGCACGAAAAAGATGACTAGAATCGAGGAGACCATCTGACAACATATAAGCCAAAGTCTGTTTGCCAAGTCCGGCGCCAGCCTCGGAGGAAGGGCGCCTTTCCTCACACTTCCTTCTTCCCAAGCGCCATTACCTTCCGTCCCTGACGCGATGGGCCCAGTCAGCCCTGCCCCGTTTAGACGAAGGCGGCCTGCTGCCTTTCCCCGCTCCTTTTCTCGGCCATAAATCAAAGTCCCGCGCCTGAGGGGAGGGCCGAAGGCAGCGCCTCCCGCTCGGGCCCACAGCCGGCGCGCCCGCCCCTCTCGCCTTCGTCCACTCCCCGCGTGTGCCGACGTGGCCGCCGAGCCGAGCCGGGCCGGGCGGAGGCGGAGAGCGAGGGGAAAGGACAAGGGGGCGCGCCAGGCGGGCGACGGCGGCTCGAGCGGTAATGTCTTCTTGTCTTTTTCCACTCCTTCTGCCCGGGGGAGACGCTTCCAAGCGAGCTTTTCTTGCACGAGTGGAATTGCCTTTCCCTCTCCTCCCTTCTTCCTTCCCGCCCTCTTCTTCCAATGGATTCTTCTGTTAAACTTTGGGTTCAGCTTCTCTCTGAGAGGCTGGCTGTTCACACGCGAGTTTGCATCCAGCTTCAGCGCACTTTCAGAGTGAGATAAATACGTCAGCAAAGCCTCGGGCTGTTTTCTCAAATGGAAAAGCCGTCTTTGGAGTCGATAAAGAAGACAGAAAAGGAGTATTCACTTTGCTGATGTATTCTCTCCCTTGGCAAGTGGTCTCAAACTGCATTAAAACTCAGGTGCGAACGCGGCCGGAGAGTTTAGTAGTGCAGACGGGATTCTGTCATCCTTTTCACTCCTCGCAACTGCAAAAAAAGAGAAAGTGGATTAAGGGGGCTTTCTGTTGGTTTTCTTTTCTGTAGTTTTTTTTTCTGGGCTGCTTTGTAGTGGGCCTGAATAAGGAAGAAGTCTCAAAGTCTGAAACCGACTTCACTTCGCTTTCAGAGTGAGCGGAAACATCAGCAGACTGGCTAGTTATTTTCTTTCCGCCTGATTTAGCCCCAAGGTCAGTTTTCTGAGTTTAGATATAGAAAACATCTCCTCACTTTGCTGATGTGCTTCCTTACTGAGACAGTGGAATGGATCTGGGTTCAGACTTAGGTGTGAACCCAGCAAGGGTTGGAAGAAGAAGAGTTGGCTTTTCTACCCCGCTTTTCTCATCAGTTGAAGGGGACTCAAAGCGGCTGACAAAGCTTTTCTATTCTTCTCCCCACAACAGAATACCCTGTGAGGTGGGTGGGGCTGTGAGAGCTCAGAAGAGAGCTGTGACTAGCCCAAGGTCACCCAGCTGACTTTGTGGGGGAGTGCAGAATCAAACCCGAGCTCCCTAACCACTAGACCAAACTGTTGCATTGATGCTCTTTCCAGTGTACCATGCAAGAGAGAGCCGTTTGAGAACTGGTTTATGAAGGGGAACATTTGAATCTTTCTGCCAGGCAGAACGGATGGGAAAGAGGGGGTTATACAGCGTGGGAAAGGAACAGAAACAGGCGCAAAGAGGTAGGAGATGAATGAATCTGAGACCCGTTGGTATTGAGATCTGCCATCCCTGCCACGTGGACGCGTTTTACGCACATTTGTTGCTCGCAGTGTGTAATGCGGCCTCCGCTTTCGAGGGCTTTGCAGGGCTTTGCTTAACAAACCGGCCAACAGCAGATGTCACTGTAATCCAAGAAAAAGAAATGTCACCCAATACATCATGTTATTTCTTCACTGACAGAGGGTCATCGGTCTATGGAATTTGCTGCCAGAAGAGGTAGCAACAGCTACCAGCTTAGATGGCTTTAAGGAAGGGTTAGACAAATTCATGGATGACAGATGTGGCAATGCCTAAGTGCATCTTTCAGGCTGGGGGGACAAGCAGAATGCAAAATAATGTTTAATTTCTCTTCTGCCTTACTCAGTTGCACTGAATAATTTCCACCCACAGATGGATTATTTCCAATTTTACAGCCTGTTAATTTCAGAATAAAGATCAAAGGTGTGGGAGGAAGGGGGCTCGGTTTCCATCACCTGAATGTGTTTTTTCTTATACACTGTATTTGACACCCACTGCTTTTTTGAGTGCTGTGACAAGACAAGCATGTAACTCCAGAAGTGCTTGTGCAGTATGCATTTAATCTAATCTTACAAGATCAGATAATTTTGTGCTTTATGGTGTATTAACTTATTTCAGGCAAGAAGTCATGTTTGCTGCAGAAAAAACATGTAAAGCCTCGTAGTATTTTAATAGGTTTATTATGGCACAAGTGTCCAGGGTGATTAGACACACTCTGTCAATTCGTTTTGTTCTGATCTGTTTTAAGACATGCTGATATTAGAAAAAACAAAGAAACCCAACACTGTCAACAGCTTTCAATGAATTCTCCATTTTCATCATGGCTGAACTGAGGGACCAGTAACTTTCTTTCTAAATTATCTATTCCAAGGGTGAATTTTCTGAGTTATTTGACTCTGAAAGAAAACAGCTTGTCACTTTGATAATGTATTCTCTCACTCTGAAAGTGGGCTGAAGTTTCAGTTTCAGGGGTATTTTAAGGATTATTTGGCTTAAAAATGGAATAAATAAACACCACTTTTGCTTTTAAAACGTTTCTTCCTCAATGCTGTGGGAATGCTAGAGTATTCCCCTATACAACAGACAGTTTCATTGTAACAATTCAGCCACTTCACACCTGATAACAATGTTTCTTTTCCCACCCATGCAAGCCTAAAGATTGAAAGAGGCAACCCTTCACAATGCTGGGTGTTTCCCTCCTTCCTTGATCTTTAAAAAGGGAAAGGGGTGAAGCTGCTGCAGGAACTGGGAGATGTGCGTATTTTTAAGTGTGTGTGCGCAGGCGGTGATGGCAGCAGAGCGAGCCAGCCAGCCAGGTGCTTTTTTCGGAGGAAACCCCTGCTGGGGATGGTGGCTGTGGAGGTGGAGCAGGCAAACGGGGCTTGAGTTGCTGCCGCCGCCGTGCGCCCTGGGCAATGGAGAGAGAGGGGTGGGGAAAGGCTGAGGAGGGGAAATAATCACTTTCCCCAATCCGTTTTTGGAAGCATTTTAAGGCCGCCTCCCCATTACAAGCTTATTTCAGTTTCAAACCATTTTCAATCCTCGCAGACCCCACCTCAGTTTGGCTTAACACACTTTCCGCGTGTTAAATCACCCCAAAGCATTGTAAATGTTAACCCTCATTTCAACAGATCTCACTCCGGATCGTGTGCTTGATACGTGTTACATTTTTTACTGTGGGGACCCTACCTTTTTAAGGGATGAGAATCCATGTTTAGGGTTTCCCTCCCCCAATAGCTTGCTTCCAAAGATAGTGATTTTAGTGTAAAAATCCACCCTTTACAGCAGCTGTTACACTGTAGCAATCCAGGCACTTCATACCTGATAACAATGTTGCAATTTTGCACAATTCCAGCTCTTTGGAGTTCTGACCTTTAAAGGGGAAAGGAAAGCAGGGCAGGTCTTGGGAGATGTGTGAATGTTTAAAGCCCCCTTGCTTGAGTTGCCGCTGCTGCTGTGTGCCCTGGGCAATGGGGAGAATTGCTGGCTGCCCTCTGCTGGTTTTCATCCAGGCAAGCGGCAGCCACCCAGCCAGGCTCGGTGAAGGGGTCCGTTATGGGTGGCTTATAATGGGGATGCGGCCTAAGTGTTTAAGAGTGGGGACACAAAATTGGGGTTGAATCCAATTGCCAGATGCTCTTTGCTTCCTTTTAATGCGCTTTACATATCAATGTAAATCCCGCCGTAAATAGCCTTGTATATAGTGCTTTATTCCTTGAATGGGAACTCACCCTAGAAGGGGTTGGAATTCGTTTATGGTAAGGATGCTTCCTGCAGGGGGTGGGGCAGCTCAGGGACTAGAGGAGTTTGCCTGCCCTGCAACCCCCCTTGTGACCTAGGGGGGCACATTAAACAGTTGGTGGATGGTGCCTCTATCTTTATGGCCTAAGTATTTGCAAAACAAACCCCCCAAAACTTCTGCAATCACACAGAGTTCCTTAGTGCGACCTGTGATCAGACCACAAAGTTTCTAATTAACCATAGTTTCCCATTTTTTCTTAAACAGCATTGGAACAAGCCAATATAAACCAAGTTCAAATAGTGCTTTAATAGTCTGGTCTCTTCAAAAGGTGACATAGTTTCCCACAAAAGACAGAATGGGAAATGGGAGAGAGTTGTGGGGTTTTTTTTGTGTGTGTGTGTGTCTTTTGTTTTTAGTGGCTCTTTGCAGCAAAGGGAGAAACAAAATGGCTTCACTCATCCAAAAAAATACAGCAAAAGCATGTTATTGTATGATAGGGCTATATTTGCATAAAAAATGAATATCTACTATATTTATGACAAGTCATCATTTCTTATCTGGCAGAATAAAGGAAAAAATGTCAGATTGCAATGCTGATGTGGAAACACAAGAGAAAAATGAAGAAACATTAGAACCTGGCAGCCGCCTTTCAGCATCTGATACAACAGTACCTAAGGAAAACAGGGAACAAATATCACTGCAGGAAGAGGAAAGGCAAATTTCCAAAACCCACAGCGATGAACAGGAGGGGAACTTGATGACGACAAGTTTGGAGGAGTTTCCCATTGACAACGTATCTGAGAATGTTCCTACTGAATGCAGTGAGTCTGTGAGCCTTGAACAAGAACCCGAATCTGAATTGCAGAATGAAGAGAATGATACTGTGAGAATTATTATTATTATTATTATTATTATTATTATTATTATTATTATTATTATTATTATTATTATTATTGTGATGATGTAAAACAGCAGTTACACACAGCAAACGAGATGACTATGCTGGATTTCGTATTATATCACTAGTCGAGCACTTCCCAAGCACCTAGGACTGCGTGATGTATCGGCGAATTATGCGAGCAGACCCCAGTAAAGTGGCTTTTTGTAGTTGGCAGATGGATATCTTGTCAATGCCAATGGTTTTAAGGTGCCCACTGAGATCTTTTGGCACTGCGCCCAGTGTGCCGAGTATGACTGGGACCACTTTCACTGGTTTTCGCCAGAGTCGCTGTAGTTCAATTCTCAGATCTTTGTATCTGGTGAGTTTCTCCATCTGTTTTTCCTCAATTCTGCTGTCACCTGGAATAGCAACGTCGATGATCCACACCTTCTCTTTCTCAACAATTGTAATGTCAGGGGTGTTATGCTCCAGTTTTCTGTCAGTCTGAAGCCTGAAGTCCCAAAGTAGTTTTGCCTGTTCGTTTTCAACCACTTTTTCTGGCTTGTGATCCCACCAGTTCTTTGACACTGGCAGATGATACTTTTGGCACAAGTTCCAGTGGATCATTTGTGCTACAGCATTGTGTCTCTGCTTGTAATCAGTTTGTGCGATCTTCTTGCAGCAGCTGAGTATATGGTCGATTGTTTCATCCACTTCTTTGCAGAGTCGGCACTTTGGATCTTCTTCTGATTTTTCAATTCTGGCTTTGATGGCATTTGTTCTTATTGCTTGTTCTTGTGCAGCAAGAATCAGTCCTTCTGTTTCCTTTTTCAATGTTCCATTCGTAAGCCAAGACCAGGTCTTTTCCATGTCCACTTTGCCTTCGATCTTCTCCAGGAACTGTCCATGCACTGCTTTATTGTGCCAGCTGTCCGTTCGGCATTGAACTGCAGTTTTCCGGTACTGGTTCTTGGTTTGCTGCACCTTGAGAAGCTTCTGGTTGTTGACTTCAATCAGAGCTGATTCTTTGCTTTCTGCCACGTAATCTGCTAATGCATGCTTTTCTTCTTCTACTGTTTGCTTCACTTGCAAAAGTCCTCTACCGCCTGCTTTCCTGGGCAAGTACAACCTGTCGACATCACTCCGAGGATGTAGTGCATGGTGGATCATCATCAGTTTTCTGGTTTTTCTGTCTAAGTTGTCCAATTCGAGCTGAGTCCAGTTCACAATTCCCGCAGTGTATCTAATGACTGGTATGGCCCAGGTGTTTATGGCCTTAATGGTGTTACCGCCATTCAGTTTACTTTTCAAGATTTTTCTAGTCCTTTGGATATACTCTTTACTGACCACAGATTTCACATGGCCATGCTTAATGTTATCCAGTTGCAAGATGCCAAGGTATTTGTAGGCTTCTGGCTGGTGGGACCTGATGGCTTGACCATTTGGCATTTCAATGCCTTCACTTTCAGTAATCTTCCCCTTCTTCAGTGCCACTGTGGCGCATTTGTCCAGGCCAAACTCCATACTGATGTCACTGCTGAATATTCGCACTGTGTTGGTCAGTGCCTGGATCTCGATTTCAGATTTTCCATAAAACTTTAAGTCATCCATGTACAGTAGATGTGAGATTTTCTGTGAATTCCTGGCAGTTTGATAGCCCAGGTTTGTTTTCTTTAGGATGAGTGACAGTGGGATCATAGTGATGATGAAAAGGAGTGGGGACAATGAATCCCCCTGGAAGATGCCCCTTTTGATGTTGATCAGTCTGTAGCTTTCATTTATGACAAAAAGCTCAGTCTTCCAGCGTTTCATTGCACTTTCTATAAATTTGGTGATGTTCTGACTGATCCCGATGGTTTCCAGGCACTTTGTGATCCAACCATGTGGCAGTGAATCAAAAGCTTTTTTATAGTCGATCCAAGTCATATGCAGGTTTGTTTTTTGGCTTTTGCAGTTCTCCAGAATCATTTTGTCAATCAGTAGCTGGTCTTTTGTGCCCCTGCTTCTCCGTTTGTTTCCTTTTTGCTCTACTGGAATGATGTTGTTGTCTTCGAGGTAGTCTTGAATCCTGTCTGCTATTATACCTGTCAGCAGCTTGAGCATAGTAGGTAGACAAGTTATCGGCCTATAGTTTCCTGGTGTGGCTCCCTTTGCTGCATCTTTCTGTATTAAGTATGTTTTGCCATTTATTAGCCATTCACTGATGTTTCCTGTTTGCAGCATTTCATTGAACAGTTCGGCCATTTTTGCATGCAGGCTGGTCAGGTATTTGAGCCAGAAGCCATGCAACTGATCAGTGCCAGGGGATGTCCAGTTCTTCACTTTCTTCACTCTTTTCGTGACCATTTCGGGTGTTATTTCCAGCTGCTGCATTTTGTTGTTGGAGAATTTCTTCTTAAAATCCTTTATCCACCCAGTAATTTTGTTGTATTCTTTTTTAGCCTCCCAGAGATCTTTCCAGAAGTTGGTTGTTGCTTCTTTCTCTGGCTTTTCCATTTTCTTGTCTACTTGCTCATGCAGGCTCTGGTAGAACTGCCTCTGATTAGACTGGAACATTTGGTTCTGCCTGTACTGGATGATTCTTGCTTCATATCTTTCGACTTTCCTGGCTGTAGCTGTTATCTACTGTTTCACGATTTCCAAAGCTTCATCAATTTTCCTTGTATTCAGCCAGTATTTTTTGATCAGATGTTCTTTAGTCTTCTTGTTGTTCAGTTTCTTCTCCTTCATGTTTTTTAGGTTGCTGGCATCTGATCTCAGGCTTTTTATTTTCAGTTCCAGTCGAACTTTCCACTTTGGCTTTCCAGTTGATTTTCTAGTTGGTTTTGGTTGCAGTAACCCTAGTTCTTCTGTTACTATCACAGCTGTACTGTAGGCGAGCTGGTTCAGTTCTTCGATTGTTGCTACCTGAACAGTTACAGTTACAGTTATTATTATTATTATTATTGTTATCGTTATCGTTATCGTTATCGTTATCGTTATTAATCACTGCTGCCAGTTCTTTAGCTGGTGTCAACCTTCATTTCACATCCCTTCCAGACTAGAGGATAAAAATCTGCAGTCGTTAATAAATTTGTAGCTTACTTGGCTGTGAACTCATGACGCGTTGCCCCCCCCCTCCTATGCAGCTGTGAGGCTACTGTGGTGCATATGGTGAAGCATGTGTCACATGGGATTGAACAGCTAATGGGAGCTGAGCTGCAGGCTCAGCTCTTGTTGGCTGTTTCTCGCTGTCCTGTCAGGACGTTGAGAAACTCTGAAATTATCTGATACTGCGGAGCGAGTGTTGATTGTTCTGCAACAGGCGAATCTGCAGTACCAGTGGCATAATGCACTGCCACTATAAAGTATCAGGCATCAGGTGTGACGCCCACATGCTGACTGCACATTGGAATGCACAGTATCCCCCAGTCTGAACATATCCTAAGTTCTTCCCAAGAATGTAGAATGTCGTAACATTTCAGTATAAGATGTGTGTAGATCTGAGCAGTTTGCCTTTTGCAGCTGACCAGTAGAGACTTTGGTCAATGTGTTCTAAGTGCTGACTGAGGATTTTTGGTATAGCATCCAGTGTACCAATAACCACTGGGACCACAACTATCAGCTTGTGCCATAACTATGTTATTGTTCTTGTTATTCCAGTATAGCACACTCAACTATGTCTCTCAAAGGCAATTCTGAACTGTCCTCAGTCCAGTATATTGTACTGAGTTCATCCCAGAGGTGTGTATGGCAGGATATATACATACTGCATGACATGCACAGAAGGGACCAATGTTGTGCCATAGCCCTTGCTTAGGCCCAGTAGTGAGGTGGAGAGTTGTCCACATGAGTCCTGCCTCCTAGCCCATGCCCACCTCAAGGCCAAGGAACAAATGTAGCCCAGCGTGGATATTTTTGTCCAGACCCACGATGTGACTCTCTGGAAACAGCTCTGGAACTGGGCCAATTTCAGCACTTCACACCATGGACCTGGGCAGGTACAGTAGACTGATCTGCAGAAGAAGCGTTCCAGGGAGCAAATTCTGCTCCAGGCCAGGCACCAGAGATATGCGGACTCCCACACGTCATTGTACTTCCAGTGGATGGTGTCATGTGATCACCACACTTAGGCTGTCCTTTTGGCACAGCTCCTCCAAGACGTGCAGGTCTTGCGAGGGTTACAGACAGGGTGGAGAAATGCCAAAGAAAGCAGGACTCTCATTCCTTTGTTAGCTGCATGAACAAGAGAAGTTCAACAACTGTAGCTTGCCTACTGGAAGTTCTTTTTGTTTTACATCTCTTCAGCTTTATTAGAGTCAGAGGGAGCCATAGTTCAGCGCGTTCTTTTTTTAAAAAAAAACATATTTTTTATTAAAATTTTACCACAAACTAAAAGAAAAAAATCATTTACATGCTCTTCCCATCGTTACATTAATAGAAGCTCCCTTGACTTCCTCCGCTTGTCTGACTTCTATATTCTGTATCCATCCTTTACTGCTCTGCATCTTTGTCTCCCTTTGGTTTCCCGTTTATTCTTTATCCTCACTCGAACCCATCTGTCGTCAATTCGAGCTCTGTCAGATATTCAATAAATGGGGACCAGTCTCTCATAAATTTATCAGTTGATCTATCATTTAATAAAGTTGTTAATTTGTCCATTTCTGCCAAATCGGTCGTCTTAATTAGCCATTCTTCTCCCGATGGTATCTTTTCTTCCTTCCACTTCTGAGCATGCAATAATCTTGCGGCTGTCACCATATACAAGATTAACGAGTTTACACTTTCTAATGTATTATCTACAATCCCCAACAGAAACAATTCTGGATTAAACCTAAAGTTCCTTTTCAAAATTCTTGACATCAAGTTATATATCATAACCCAATACTTCTTTGACTTTTTACTCGTCCACCACATATGATAAAACGTCCCATTAATTTTTTTACATTTCCAACATTTAGTAGACATATTTTGATAAACTTTCCCCAATTTATAAGGTGTTAAATGCCATCTATACATCATTGTATACGTATTTTCTTTCAATAACATACAGGAAGTAACAGTTCAGCACGTTCTTTTACAGGTGGTAGTAGGCGATCCCAGGCAGAAATGGCTGGAGAGTTTAGGCATTTCTGAGGAAGAGATAGCATCCTCTTTCCCTTTTTATGAACTCTTAAGATGTCTGGGCAAAACCATCTTGCTTGCAGGTGCATCATTATTTTTTGTGCCTATAATAAATCTACAGCAGCAATGGCTGTTTTTTTTTTTTCCACGGTCAGCAAATTTTAATCAACTTTCAATCAAATGGCATATAGCTAATTTTTCATGTTAGAATGTAAGCCGGAAAGAAGCCTGATTGATTTCAAACAAAAGGGATATAAACCAAAGGCTGCAGGAGATTATTCATTTGCTCCATCTGGCAATGGGTAAAAAGAGCCATGCACAGCAATAACTTGCTCCTCATGGCCGCCTTCAAAATATGCTGACTTCATTTCAAGGGAAAGCATCCAATACCTATTACAGCTGACTTGCACTTGAAAAGCAAATCTAAATCTAAAAATGTAGTAGGACTTTTGGCTTTTGTGTATTTAATTTCAGAAGGTTTCAAAGTTCCCAGCTTCAGGGTAACCCATTTGCTTTCTCTGGCCCCATGAAGACAGGAGAAATACAGCACCATTATGGTGCCACTATGGTGTGGTTTCACACGTCTGAGGCAACCCCACCATAGCTGCGCTTCCCCACTCCCCCCAAAAAAAAAAAACAGACTAAAACCTATTACTGGAAACCCCAGAGCTGGTCACAGGCCTTCCAGCAATAAAGCTCCATCCAGCTCACATGTGTGGAGACCAATACAGGTGTCAACACATGCACAGAGGTGACCACAGATATCTAAAGGAGCTCCTTCTCCCATATCGACCTGCCTTTGTTTTAAGATCTGGAGGGGAGGCCCTTCTGGTGATTCCTCTGCCTTCAGTAGCTAGGCGGGGGGGCACCCGGGAGAGGGCCTTCTTGGTAGTGGCCCCCAGGCTATGGAATGGTCCCTCCCTCGGGGTTCGTCACACCCCTTCTTTGTTCCTATTTAGGAAGGCGGTGAAAACGTTCCTCTTTACGCAGGCCTTTAGTTAAATGTCCCCCACACTTCCCCCATTGAAAGTCACTGCTGTTTTTAACTAATTTTGTATTTTTTTAAAAAAGCTGCATTTTTAAACTTGTTTCTGGTTTTAGGGCTGATATAATTTTTTTAATGTCTGTTTTTAAATGTTGTGAGCTGCCCAGAGACCCTCGGGTATGGGGCAGCATATAAATGTAAATATAAATATAACTAGGGATGTGCACAAATAGGTTTCTTTGCATTTGATTCATATTGAATCACATGTAAGAAAATTTGTATTTGTTTGAATAGATCCCCTTTGAATGTGGTAGGATTCTATGCGATAAGAAAGCATTATATGAAGCTGTACGAATGTCCGATACAAATTCGTATGTATTCAATACATATCCAATACGTAACTGATATGTATCCTGTAACATCTCTGCTCTGAAAGTGTCAAATCTGCTCTAAATCCACTCTCAATCCATGTCGAACGCACTTTGGATCCGTTGCAGATATGATTGCCACAGCCGCTTTCCCACCCCCCAGGTTCACGAATGTTCCAAAGCATTTGTACGAATACAGATGTCAGTGCACGAATGTCGTAACATTTGATTTATATACAGATGTCTGAATTCATACAAATTCATACAAATAGCAAATGCTATGAGTATTCGGAAGGAAACTTCATGGTCATTTTGCACAACACTTACAAACAAAGAATTCTGGCGGCACCGCATCTGTGACTTTCACACCTTGCCTATTCCTCCATAGAAAGAAGACCACTGCCTCAAACGGCAGTCCATTTCATTATCAAATAGGCTGTGTTTCTTGTCATTTTTAGCTACTATCGTTTTGAACATTGTGTTTTCTACACACTTATGTCATAGGCTAGAGGAGAGTTTCCAAAGACAGTTTATCTTCTCTTTAAATACTACACCAAACTGAAAAGAGGCTACAAGAAGAGCTTTGAGTCCTCTTGAAAATTTTAAATTCCCTTGCCATGAAATCACCAAACTGAAAAAGCCATGGATATAGCTTAACTGTTTTGTTCCCCAGCTGACAGAAGGGGGCACATATGGACAACACATCTCCTGCCTCTGCTCCAGCCCTTTCTCACCTCTGTGTTGCCAGATATAGTACCTCTGATAAAATATGAAAAAGATACTTTTCCTGCCTTGATTGTGTGTCAGACGAGAATAGACTTCAACTTGGTTTATAAGGGAAAGTATTTTCTTTTTCATTGCACGTTCAGCACCAACGGTTAATGCTTTCAAGTACTCAGTGATAGGAGTGTGTACAAATATTAGAAAGTCTTTGAAATTCGATCAAATTTGAATTTCGACATTCGAATTCCAATTGAATGTCCATAAATTCCAATTTAACGATTCAAACAAATTTTGAATTTTGGATCTATTCGTTTGAATTATCTGGACATTTGTACGTGCATGGGTTCATACACGATGTGTACTTACAGATACGCATCTTTTCCGCATCCGTACGCATTTCTACGGGTCCGTACGGGACCAAAAAGAGTTGCATAGAGGATAACTATAGGATGCATACAGGATGTGTAACAATGTGTAAGTGCAAGTTTAATAAAAAATCCGAACAAATAGATTCGAATTTGCTTAATTCGAATTGAATTTGGTCAAATTTGAATTTTAAAGATTTGAATCAAATTGAATTTTCAGATTTTCGATTAGAATCGAACTGAATCCCAAAAATTGCATTTGTGCACACACTTACTCAGTGAAAGAACTAGATTAGAGCAGGACATTCAAGCTGCTCCTCACTTTTGTTTTTATGAATGTCAGTGGCTATTTCTGAAAAAGACAAATGACTAATAATTTCTTCAATGTAAATATTTTCTACAGAATATGGATACAACACCTAAAGGCAGTGCCTGGAAATCCTGGGGATCATGGGGCAAATCCCTCATCTCAACAGCATCTGCCACAGTTGTTAAGTATATTATTATTATTATTATTATTATTATTATTATTATTATTATTATTATTATTATTATTATTATTATTATTATTATTATTATTATTATTATTATTATTATTAAAGTTTATTTCTTGAGCGCTATAAATGTACATAGTGCTGTACAGACTAAAAAATTGAAGAACAGTACAGTAACAGGAAACATAAAAAGTTAAAATTACAAGAACAGTAAGATTGAAATAATACACAATATAATCGTAAAGTTATATTTAGATATATTAAATATCTAAAGTTATATTTATTTATTTATTTATTTATTTATTTATTTATTTATTTATTTAAAGAAATTTCTCTGATTCTTCCCTAGTATGTTGAAACTATTCTTTTCATGTTTAGTTCTTTTCAGAGTGAACTAAAAGTTAGGTCGACTATTCAACCCGTTCCCTGACAGTCCATTTTCTTATGCCCTACAATCACTTTCCATCCATAGCGATCCAATGTTAGGGTGCTTTCAGGTTGCTGTGGACATTGTTCTGGGCTTTGTCCAGACTTGTTTATACTGCGCAGCCACGATCAGGGTGTCACATCATCATGGCGGTGCATTATCTGATCGCTACTGCGCAATTACCTTAATGGTGATTTAACAACATTTGCTACACAATATAAAGAAGATTCAAATTTTCCTGCCAGTCTGGATCTTCGGTATCTGGTCCTCGTGGACTGCAGTCCTTGGAGTTCTGGATCACCATGGATACCCTATGCATCTGCACGGGCTGTCTAGCACACAATGGCAATGGTTGCTAAACAGGGCAGCTATACGGATGCCACAACATGCCTCTGGAGGCCCTGATTGGGCCCAGGGAGGAAGTTCTGTCCTGGTGGCATGGTGCAATGGGTCCACGTATGCCTCACACGCATAGCCCTTCAAGAAAAATTGGAGATTACCAAGGTAGATCTGCTATGCTGGTGATAAGAATGAACTTTGCAGTTAAAATTTGGTTTCTCTCAAACACAGTGTGTGGTCACACCTAAAGTTTAATCCAGCTTCAGTCCACCTTCAGAGTGAGAGAACACATCAGCAAAGTGACCAGTAATTTTCTTTCCACATTATGTATCCCAAAGGTGAAATTTCTGAGTTATTTAACACTGAAAGAAAACCGCTTGTTACTTTGCTGATGTATTCTCTCACTCTGAAAGTGGACTGAAGCTGGATTAAACCTTAAGTATGACCACAGCTACACTAAAACATTTTTTTTACGATTAGTGAATAATTTCATTTTCAGTCTTTTCACCAAGTGTTTAGTATTCTTTATATTATCTCCTGCTATGCTATGGCCCCATACAGACAGAATGAATATATCACCATTACAGCTCTGCTACAGTGAGATCATCTCATGTACTGTAGGCAACCCCGCGACAGCCCTCTGCCCCCCCACCAAAAAAAAAATGCAAAATCCTTTTGTTAGAAAACCCAGCCCTAGTTGTGGGTTTTTCAGCAGCAGTGGTTTTTATGCTAGCCACCTTCTGGATGGAGCCACCATCATAGCTCAGTTCAGCATGCATGGTGGTGACACACACATCCAGAGATTAGACTGCGCATCACAAAGACACACCAAGAGAGTAGTGACCACAGCGCTATCTAGGCAGGAAGCAATAATGCCCTCCGATATCTGGTGCTATCCAGAGGCAGCCTATCTTGTTATTCACAGCCAGAAATTAAGCTCTCTATTTAGAACAGCAGGCAGTTTTCAGACGTGTTTTAAAAGTTGCCATATTGGTAAAAGACTTTCGCTATGTAAGTGGGTGAGGTGATTTGTTTTTCTATTTCTGCCTTTACTTTACACTGTTTGTAACACGTTTAATCTTGTTTTCAAAACTGTATGCAAACCATTCTGAGATTTATTTTTTTTTAAAAAGAAAGTGGCATGGGTAATGTTTTAAATAAATATGCTTCATTGATTGGCTGGCTGGCTGGCTGGCTGGCTGGCTGGCTGGCTGGTTGGTTGGTTGGTTGGTTGGTTATATTTCTTGTTGGGTTCAGTACCATTGAGTTATGGTCGGGTCCTTGTTGACTGAATGGGCACCCTTATGGGTACCTCTCTGCAGCTACAATCTTCTCCATTAACTTGCCAAGGTGTGCTGTAGTCTCCACTTGGTAGTAGTTGTTTAGCTCATTTGGAAACAGGGAGGAGTTGTAGAGAACAAGGCACTTTATTGCGTCTTAAAGAAGAGCCAGCTCCACCACTCCATTTCTCAAAGAGGCATTCATAACTTCCTGAAGCCGCCCGGTAATACCCTGCCAGCTAGCTTTTACCAGGAGGGTAAAAGGAGGGTCGACGGCTAGAGCGCAGGTGGCGTAAATCCGGCAGTGGGTCTGACCGAACACGGGTTAGAGCACATTATCATGCCTACCACGTGGCGGTGATGGCGGCGAAAAAGAGATTTTTCTCCGCCACCATTGCGTCCTCAAGTAGCCGTCCAGCAGAGCTCTTTAGAGTAGTAAATGGCCTGATAAGACCGAGCTCAAAGAATATGAGCTAGGGCCAACTAATATCTGCTGTGACAAATTTGCGAAGCACTTTGAGGACAAAGTCGCTCAGATTCGTAGGGGATTAGATGCCACAATTGGGCATAGTCAGAATGAGGTGTCCAGAGAACTGTCTGGTCCAGTTTGCTTGGATCAGTTTCAATTATTGCGGCCTGAGGATGCAGACAAGCTGCTTGCAGGGGTGCGGCCGACAATGTGCTCTCTAGACCCTTGCCCTTCCTGGCTTATTAAAGCTAGCCGGCAAGGTATGACCGGGTGGATCCAGGGAGTAGTGAATGCCTCTCTGAGGGATGGGGTGGTTCCACTAGCTTTGAAACAAGCTGTGGTGCGCCCCCTCCTGAAGAAGGCCTCCCTGGATCCAGAAGATCTGAACAACTATCGCCCGGTGGCAAACATACCTTTTTTAGGCAAGATTCTGGAGAGGGCTGTCGCTGCTCAACTGCAGGCATGTTTGGATGAAGCTGATTATCTAGATCCATTTCAATCTGGCTTCAGACCCGGTCGTGGCACAGAAACCGTCTTGGTCGCCCTGGTTGATGACCTACTCCGGGAGAGAGACAAAGGGAATGCCACCCTGTTGGTTCTCCTGGACCTCTCAGCGGCTTTTGATACCATTGACCATGGTATCCTTCTAGAAAGGTTACGGAGCTTAGGAGTTGGAGGCAGTGCTTGGCATTGGTTCCGCTCCTATCTCCAAAACCGATCCCAGATAGTGGCTGTGGGAGATACGGTTTCGACACCCTGGGAACTCACTTGTGGGGTTCCTCAGGGGTCGATCTTATCTCCCATGCTCTTTAACATCTACATGAAGCCGCTGGGAGAGGTCATCAGGAGATTTGGAGTGAGGTGTCATCAATATGCAGATGATACCCAGCTCTATCTCTCTGTACCATCTGAATCAGGAGAGGCGGTGGAAGTGCTTGACAGGTGTCTGGAGGCAGTAATGGGCTGGATGAGGGCCAATAAATTGAAGCTGAATCCAGACAAGACAGAGGTGCTGTGTGTCACAGGGTCTCGGGTCCGGGTAGTTGGGAGATACCCTGTCCTCAATGGGGTGGTTATGCCCTGGAAGGGACAGGTGCGTAATTTGGGGGTACTCCTGGACTCTGCGCTGACACTTGAAGCTCAGGTGGAGGCCGTGGCCAGGAGTGCCTACTCTCATCTACGGCTGGTACGCCAACTTAAGCCTTTTCTGGATAGAGATGACCTGGCCACAGTTATCCATGCTCTTGTAACCTCTAGACTGGACTACTGCAATGCACTCTACATGGGGCTGCCCTTGAAGACGGTCCGGAAGTTGCAGCTAGTGCAAAACACAGCAGCGAGAGTGCTGACTGGAACAGCTAGCCGGACACATATCACGCCGGTTCTTAATGAACTGCATTGGCTGCCAATTCGCTACCGGGCCCAATTCAAGGTATTAACTTTGACTTATAAGGCCCTAAATGACTTGGGCCCCAAATATCTAAAGGAACGCCTTCTCTCATACCGACCTGCCCGTGCCTTGAGATCCGAAGATGAGGCCCTCCTGGTTGTCCCACCACCTTCGGTAGTGAGGTTGGTGGGCACCCGGGAGAGAGCATTTTCAGTGGTGGCCCCCAAACTGTGGAATGGTCTCCCCAATGAGGTGCGCCATGCCCCTTCCTTGTTATCATTTAGGAAGGCTGTAAAAACATACCTTTTTGCCTTGGCCTTTGGCTGAGGAGATACATTCTCTCCCCAGTTATAGTTCTCATGAATACACTATGGAACGAGCAGCTTATATCAGAATTTTTAACCAAGTACCTTGTTTTAATCTGTATTGTGTTTTTAATTGTGTTTTTAATATGTTTTAATCTGTATTCTGTTCTTAATATGTTTTTAAATATGTTGTCTGTTTTGTTGTTACCCGCCTAGAGACCTTCGGGTATGAGGCGGGATAGAAATGGAAATAATAAATAAATAAATAAATAAATACCAGCCAAGAAAAGCAAGGATCCAGAGACCACATGGTTAGCTGAACCCGAGTGAGCAGCTTGGCTACATCCTTGGCCTGCAATAATTGAAATTCATCTGAGATAGCTGGGCCAGACATCCATAAGGGATTTCCTAATTTAGTTTTTTATAGCGTTGTGCAGTATCTAGGGTGGTGGAATATTGTTTGGTGGTTTAGTTATTACTGAATTCAATTGGAATCTTTTGAGCATTTCAGCTAATAATCAAAGGACCTTGAAGCATTATGGGAACCTTTTTCTTCTTATTCATATTCCAACCCCTTTATTACATCTTGCTCTAATTGGATATCACTGAAGCATGAAAAATATAAATAGTTTGTTCCAAACTAATAACAATTCATCTTACAAAATGGCAGTTTCTCATAAAAACCTTATTTATATTTTGATGTGGGAACGCATCTCAGTTAGTTACATTTTGCGGATACCTATATAGGGGGTTACAAAATCCATTTAAAATTTAACTCTCACCTGTTGAAAACAATGGGATGTGTAACTCAAACCAAGTATTTGTTTCAAGCTAGAAAGTATTTTTAGGGTGGCTTGACATTTGGTGAGAGTGTGCCCTCCAAAATTGTACCATGGACTTCTATACCTATAGCTCAAGTTTTGTTCTCCTAGTTATATTATTTTGAACCATAACTCCAATCTGAGAGATGACCAAAGCTAGCCAAAAACATCTGAAGATCGCTATCCTGACAATGTTTGCACCAGATGTGTACGCAACTAGTGGTACACCAGCATGGATGGGAAAGAAAAATGACCCATCCCTACAAAACCTGGTTCAGGTTGGTTCATCTCCAAATCCTGGTTCAGACCCAGAGCATCTGTGACAATTCAGTAACTGGTGCAGATAAATACATGATTTCCAGTGACAAGGGCAAAAGTGTCTTTCCCCCTCCCCTCAAGTCACAACTTGGATGTACTTGTACATTTTGCACAAATAAGGTACCTCTGCCATCAAGACAAGATCATACCATTGGGTTCTTTCTGCATTGGCTTGGCTGACAGGTTAGCAGAGCCCCTGGGATAGACTGTGTACTAGTCTATGGGGAGGCCAGAATACTATGTCCCAATTGGATGAGACATTGGAGCAGGCTACAGTGCAAAAATGGCACCATACCCTGAACCAACCATGGACTGCTTCTAAGTGGCCTATACAGCATGCCTGGCTGATACACCAAACTAGCTGCTCCTGGGCAGTCAACATGTAAGTAGATAGTTCAGTATACTGAGGCCCAAAGGCACGACACCATTTTGCTGGATACCTGGAAACAGCACTAGAAGTGAGCACTTCTGGGTCACCATAAAGAAGAAACGGTGACCAGCAGTTTTCATTTCCAGCCCTTGTAGCTGAGTTGGGATAGGGTGCTTACAATATAGATGCCTCTTGGTACTGGCCAACAGAAGTCCAGCTGGTTGTAAGTCAGGTCATATAGGGTGTTTTCACACTTCCCTTCCCATCCGCTGGATGGGAAAGAAGTGTGATTAACCAATGTTGACTAGCGCTCGCACCTGGAGTGCTAGTCACCTTTGGCTGTTCCCTCCCCCTGTGATCAAATATTTAACCTTATTCGATCCTGGGGCCAGTCCTCTTCTGGGCACTATCATTTTGGCTGCAGTGCCCTCCACGACTGTGTGTGTCAGCACTGTTGCCTTGATGAGTATGAGGCTCTGTTCACGCACAGTCACGTCTATGGTTGTCCGAGGGGCCAGCATGTTTGTATAGCACCTCAGATGACCCCGGAGCACTGGCAGAGGTGCAGGTGGTTGCACCACTGGACACTTGAGGTAAGGTTTTGGTAAATGTTGGTTAAGCTGTGGAGCGGAATTTCATGCTCTACACCTAATCAACAACATGGATGCTCTTCACCAGAAGTTCACTAATTCTTCACTAGAGGCTGTAGTGCAAATAGGCCCATATTTTGGACAAGCACAGTGTGAGGTCCACACCAGTCAGGCAGAGACAAGGCAGCCTTTTTGTGGGCTTACTGAGCTCCTTGACTGACAGTTGGGGCACAGCATCAGAAAAAGCCCCACCAGCCTGCCAAAATGGACCAATCGGAAGCACAGAATCACAGTCTGTAAAAGCAGGCAGCTTGCCGCATCTCACATCTCTCTTCTTGGGTAGAGGGGGATCAAAGAGTGTCCAAACTTCTTATGTGTAGGCCCCTTCTCTTGGGGAAGAGAGGAGAAGATAGAGAGGAGGTCTCTTGTGAAGAGGGAGATCAGGGTGTGTAAGGAAAGCATGGGTGGGTGGGTCGGTCTTTCCACTCAGAGCTGGAGTGGAATAGAGCCCGGGGGAGCAGTACTGGAATTGCTGCAGAGCTGTCTTTATTATTTTGGGAGTTTATCTTACTTCAAGTCAGAGAAGAGCCTGAGGGACAAGGACTAAGAACTGTGTGACCTCACTGTGGAGCTTAATAGAGACTGTGGCTCACAGTAGGGCTTTCTCAGGGGAATGGGACAGATTATTAATTTTAATATCTTTTCAAGCAACTGAAGAACATTTAAGTCAAACTACAAACTTGCTTCTTTATTTTTCCTTTTGTAACAATCAACTATTAGTGTTTGTTTTACAACTGTTTGTTTTAAAGTTTGCTGCTTTAAGGGAATCTGATTAATAGACATATAAAGCAGGACACCAGTGTGTAGGGGGGGACTGTTTGGCACACAGCCCCGCCAGAGCTGGTAGGCAACCTGGGTGCTCAGTGGCTCTCTTTCTTTCTGCGTTGCTCTGCGGAGGACGAGGAGGGAGGGGCTGGGCTGAGTCGCGACACACAGGGTACCTTTCATGATGTGGAAAGGGTCTTCATATTTTAAGGTTCTTTTGAGCTTATATAACTTGAGAATCAAAAACAAAAAGTGACTCAGGCTAGTTTAAAATGGTTGCATTCAAATCAAATATTGACTATATTTGAAAGCAGGTATTTACATGCTAAGGAAAGCTTTTGTGTGTCCATTCAAAGTTTCACTACATTCGCGAAAATAAATTTGTGGATGTTTAGCAGATTTGGAGCAGATTCAGAGGTGTGACTGGTAGTGGTAGGGCCTGATGGACATTTGAAGAACATTCAAAGCAAATTTGAAACCTAGCACATTTGAAGTGGCTTCATTCTCATGAATGCAAATTTCCGTCACATTCACTTCAATGTAGATTTCTCCTAAAAGACAAATCTTGAACTACTACATTTATAGATTTGTTCCTTACATCTTTATTTACTGTTTGAAGGACTCCATTTAATTCAGTTCGTTAATGAGGACAGTATTTTAAAACATTTTAATGTTTTATTTTCTTAGTGAAATCATTTTATCCTTTCATTCCCTAAATTCATCCCAGCTGAACAAATCTTTAAGCACTTTCTAAAAGCCTCTATCACATAACATTCCTTAGATTCTACATTAGTGTTAGTTGGTGTAGCTTTTATGGGTTAATATTAATATAAATAATTTTCTGAAGCATACTTCATTATACCTTAATTTAATGTTCATTTGTAAAATAATGCTATAGCTTGGCACCTACAAACCACCACATAGTGCAAAACCATATCATGCAAGCTGTTGCCATCTATGGAAATCATAGTAGCCCAATTCACCAACCTAATTCAGTGTGGAAATGAGATTCAGTCTCCCAATGTAGGACCCTTTTTACACTTACATTCTGAATCAGTGGGTCCATAATAGCCTAGTTCACTGATCCACATCATGGGAAGGGATGGGCCGAATTAGCTCACACAACAGCTGCAAAGCTCACATCCTATGCCTTTGAAGAAGAAGAACAAGGAGAAGAGTTGGTTTTTCTACCCCACTTTTCTCCCCCATTTAAGGGACTGACAAAGCTTTTTATTCTTCTCCTCAAAACAGAACACCCCATGAGGTAGGTGGGGCTGTGAGAGCTCAAAAGAGAGCTGTGACTAGCCCAAGGTCACCCAGCTGGCTTCATGTAGGAGTGCGGAATCAAAGCCGGTATTCCCAAATACGTGGCTCCTTAACCACTAGACCAAACTAGGACTCTTGCAGGGGGTGCTTTTCAGCAGCACATGTCTCTGGATCAGGGCCATGGTGCCAATTAAACAAGTTTACCAGTGATAGGCCCATATTTTAATCCAGTGATCTGGATTAAAACCTTCCTTAATCAGGATTGCGCTCTTTCCATAATCCAGTCACAACAAACCAGTTCTGCATTAACATGCAGATCTGTGAGGCCTAGAAGTAGCCTGCACAGACCTTAATCCATCTAAAGAACCCACGCAGAAAGACCCTACATCAATAGCACCTCAGACACCAAATCACAATACTGAATTTTTCACAACTGCTTTAAGACAAAACCATGCTATGGGAAAGAGTTACCCAAGAGAAGTTACATTTACCAAGCATGTTGAAAGCAAAACTGTGTTGTACAATGGATGGCTATTTAAAAAATTAACGGGTAGACTTTTCTTAATAATAGTGATTTTAAAAATTCTGTTTTCAAAACCTATTTACTATTTCCTATGCTTTGCCCAAAGCACCTGTGTATTTTAACCCAAACATAGCTGATAGATTTTTAAATAAATTGTATCTGCTTCATCGCAGGCCAAGGATTAACAGCAGTTAAGGAAAAAGCAGCCACCCTCAAAATCCATGTCCCTTCTACTGGATCTTCAGAAGAGATACTTCCAGATAAAACTGAATGTCCAAGTACAGGTGAAAGTGAACATGAGACTATTGTTCTCATGTAACTATAAGTACAAACGTTTTTGAGATTATTACCTTATTATGTGCATCTGAGTTTTTTGTTTGCTTCCGTTAAGATGTGGATGAGAGCACACAGCTAAGCTCCTTGGAGGACCCATCTCTGCCGTCATCTCCTTCTGGTTCACGGGGAATGTTTTCAACCATCACTAGTGCCGTACAGAATACCGTAAGCAATTCTAGTGCTGAAAAAAATATTAAACAAATTAAACTTGATATGGTCATATGACTAATCATTAAAGTCCATCCATCCATCCACCCACCCACCCACCCACCCACCCACCCACCCATCCATCCATCCATCCATCCATCCATCCATCCATCCATCCATCCATCCATCCATCCATCCATCCATCCATCCATCCATCCATCAGTTCATTCGTTCATTCATTCGTTCATTCACAACAACTTATTCACACTCAGAATGCCATGCCTTGTACAGGTTCTCTATTTGTATATTTACATTATATACACTGACCAATCAGTGAGGCAGATTCTCCATATTAAATGGGAGATCTGCCTGGTTATATCCCAAAATCTACCCACTCACAGGCTTGGAGATTTGGCTCTGAGTACCGGGAACCAAATGTTCCTAGCTCTGGAGTGTGGGAGACACTTTAGTGCCCCACCAAAATGTGTCCCCTGCTAGTTGTGAACATGGGAGATTTGCCTCCTAATCAGGGCCTCTTTGATCTGGATCACACTCCATCTAATGCAGATGAAGGACTTCACCAGGGGCTAATGTGTAGATTGATGAGGCCCAGAAGCCATCTATGGGGGCTCCTGATCAGGATTAAAGGTAAGTGCAGAAAGGGCCTCATCCTGTTTCTGATCTCATTGAAGAACCAAAGGGAACCCACAGTTCAATAAAACACTTGCCTACCAAAGAAATAGTATTAATATTTTAATAACTATCTAGGCACTCTGTTCCGCTTTATTCAATAGAAGGCTTTTCTTTTAATTAACTTAAAATGTTTTAACTGCAGTACTTTTTCATCTTGAATCCATATTCAGTATGACAAGTGACTAATGAAGCCATAAATCCTACTGTTGCAAGGCTGCAAAAAATGGAGAGTTACGAACTCATAAATTTCAGATACTGTATTATTGTATAGCTTTATAGCGACATACCTAAAAGGTGTCTGAAGTCCAACGTAAATCTACTTAAGAAACAGGACTTTTTTTGACACGTAAGATGATGTCAAAGGTCTGATTCTGATCAGTAACACTGTTGTTCTCTGTTTGATGCAGGGTAAAAGTGTTTTAAGTGGTGGCCTGGATGCTCTGGAGTTCATTGGCAAGAAAACCATGAATGTCCTTGCAGAGACGGATCCTGGATTTAAGAAAACTAAAACACTGATGGAACAAACAGTTTCCTTATCTCAGGTAAAATAAGCCAATCCTGATAATGCACTTACAGACAGTAGAATATAGCAATGATGGCAAAAGTCTTATGTTTCATTGTGGTACTCTATTTGCCATAGCAGTAAGTAACATCTGAGTAACAGGTTACATTGTATGTCATGACTTTGCATCCTGAGAATGTAGTATATTTGGAATTGGGGTAGATCGATTGTTTTCTCAAATTGCTTTGATTCGTTGAAGAGAATTTTGCACTTCTATTAATATTTCACCAATCTTGACAGTAAGGGCCTTCAGAGAGGTGGTTTTTTTACCAAAAAAAAGTGATTAAAATTCAGATAAGGGGCTGTGGATAAGCATTTTTATTTCTGCAGAAATTAAAGTTGGTATAATCATTTCTTTCTCAATCCACTAATCTGGTATAGTAGCAAAAATCTGGATTAACTTCACATTTTTAATAAGTTTATTTGAGCCAAAAGACACTAAATAGGTTCTGTGACATTGCAGGAAGCAGCTCCAGGAGGGTGAGCAGGGCAAGGGAGTCTCATTCATGCTGATGCTTCATCAAAGCCCACCAATCCTCCAGCCAGTCCAGGGCTGTGGTCACACCTAAGGTTAAATCCAGCTTCAGTCTGCTTTCAGAGTAGGAGAACACATCAGCAAAGTGACCAGCAATTTTTTTTCCACATTATCTATCCCAAAGGTGAATTTTCTGAGAGAAAACAGCTTGTCACTTTGCTGATGTATTCTTTCACTCTGAAAGTGGATTGAAGCTGGATTAAACCTTAAGTATGACCAGGGGGACAGCTAGGGGACGCAAAGCAGAGGAATGACTAAGGGACATGAGGTGGGGGCAAGCGGGAGATGTAAGATGGAAGGTCAGGGTCGGTGGCAAAAAAAGGTCTGTAATGGTGCTCCACTGTGAAGAAAAGGCTAAGAACCACTCCATTAATAGATTCAGTTCAAAATGCTGATGGCTTTTGCACCAGAGTAGTGTGTGCTGCTGAATAATCTGGCCCAGACTCTACAACAAATATTTGAGGACATTTTCCGTGTCCAGTTGAGGACAGGAAAGTAGTGACCAGGCATCAGGCTTTTTCACTGGTGGTCCCCTGTTTGTAGAAACTTTCCCAGGTAAACATGTCTTGACATCAGATTTAACATCTTTCAGCCCCAGGGAAAGACCCTTCAAGGTACATCCCCATGCAATCATTTAATCCAAATAGGACTATTTTTAGCCCGGATGCAGGGCCGAGTTCTCATTGTGCCCGTCCCCATGTGAACCCCACATGGGCTCTATTTGAATATGGCTGTCCCCAAACAAACTGTGCTAAACGCCTGCATGGACAAACAGCATCTTTTGCTCTCCATCCCCTCTCTCCTGATAGGAAGCAGGTTGATGTCACCCAACTCCTGTGCCGCCCACTGTAGTGATTACAGGGAAACGCCACCAAACGCCATATCCCCCCCCCCCTTCACAGCACAGAGAAGCTAGGGTTGAAAGGCAGTAATAAAAGATAATAATAATAAAAGAAAAAGGCAGCTCATTAACCAAAGCCGGTACAAGGTTTGGTGGCAGTTTAGCAGTTATGCGCACCTCTGCATCACCGCAAGCATATTCAGTAAGGCCGTGTGGCGCTCATGTGCAAAATCATGCCATTATCATGCCTGGCTTGGTGATTGGGGAAGGAGGATCAAATAATGGTCGCAGAAAGAGACTCATGGGAAAGTGAAGACCATTTGAACTCCTTATTATTTCTGTTCTATCAGTATTTATTCCCCCCAAATGCCCAACAGATGCAATCCCTGACGCACAGGACAGGAACAGCAAGCACAGGATGTGAAACCCACCTCCTAATGATGCTAGAGTCAGTCTCCTCCCAAATAGTCTGGGACCATCCCCATAGGCAAAAAATGATGCCGACTCAGCTCCCAAACCGTGCAGAGAACAGTTTTCTCCAGGACTATTTGTAGTGCGGAGTTGGGCAATTTGGTCCACACAAAGTTTGGTAAGGAAATTTTGCATGGGGATGGTCCTTCCGGATTTCAGATTCTGTTCACATTAACAAGTGCATGGGGATGTAGCCTGAGTCTTCATAGACATTTCATGGTGTGATCTAGTAATTATTGTTCTGGCATTCCCTCTATTTCCATCCCCATAGTGAAGAAATCACACATAATATAAACAGTTCAAATATTCAGATACTATATAAGAGTATTCAATGTAAATAAAAAATAAGCACAGCAGCAAAGATGACAAAGCCTTTTCTCAAGGACTCTGCCTTGCCCTGGGCAGCACTCATATGCAGATATGTTCTTTGCAAAGAGGAAAAAATGCCAGTGGTTTATTTACAAAGAAGAAAACAATGTTGATTCTTTTGCTATAAGGGGCAATTGTTTCCCTGCCCAAATTAATACAACCAGCTTTATCTGATTTGTCTCATTCTCTGTTACACAGTACTGTATTCATTCAACAGTGTAAATCTTCTGCTTACTACCATATTTGTTATTTTGATGCAATGCTGTTCCCTAGGAGCAGGGCCCTGATCGCCTAGATTCTCAGGGTCAGAAGTAATTGCATCTGCAGGAACATAACGTGCAAGCAAAACAGACATGTGGACAAAAATAGTGGGCAAAGAATATTAGTTTTCCAACCAGCTGGTGTTTGCTTACTTCTTTTATCATCAGAGCAAGTAGGTGATAGCAAGCAGAAAATAATGCAGCTGAAACAAAATAATATGGAAAATGTCAGCAGAGTTTGCAGCTAAACATGAGTTCTTTCTAGACTGAGACTTATTCTGGATTATATTCTGGAATAGGGGCTTGCCAGTCACATGCTAGTGCAGATAAGCGAAGACCCCAAGTGGGCTCTGCTGTAGTCTGCACAAACATGCAGATGCCAGGCTCTGATTCCAAGATATAATCCAGAATAAAGCAGAAAGGGCTAAGTATTCAGATCCAGTTTAAGGAACAGTAATTTATCCAGCAAACGCTTTACATTTAAAGCTGATGATAACTCTAGGGAGCTCTCCTGTACAACGGACACAGAATACTACTATCTATTTATTTATTTATTTATTTGCAGACTGGCTTTAATTACTCTCACTTCATCAATATTACATTTGAAAGTTCAAGCCATTTTTTTTAAAAAAAAAGATAAAATATAATTATTACTAACTGGAAGATCTACATCTGTTTTAAGCACCTAGCTTAAAATATTTTACTAAAATTGCTTTAATTAGGTAAAAGCATTATACATCTGCTGGTGTGGCCCAATCCCAAATTTTATTAACTTGGTCTGGAGGAGCTGAGTCTGAAGGTGATAAAATCTGTCTACTCTGTCGCACAGCCAATAAACCAGAAACTATGATCTATATCTCCACAGCTGTTGCGGGAAGCTAAAGAGAAAGAGAAGCAGAGACTGGCCCAGCAAGTCACACTCGAAAGGACAGCACATTATGGGTTGCTTTTTGATGAGTTTCAGGGTCTGTCTCATCTTGAAGCCCTGGAAATTCTGTCTAATGAAAGCGAAGGCAAGGTACAGCAAATGGACTGTATAAATCAAAATAACAAGAATGCCTTACTGGGGCAGATATTTCTCAAGAGCAGCTCTTAGTAAGAATGAAACTCTTTTTCCAGGAAAGTCCTTTGCCATAGCAATAACAGAAATCTGTGGCTATGTGTCTCGTCTTTAGAATTTATCATTTGCTCTAGCTGGTGGCTTAGGAGCTTTGAAATTCTTCTGTGTTTTGGCTTATAGTTCACTGTGACACCCATGATCGCTATAGGAGTATGATTTCCTTTAGTCCATCTTCTAGTTTTTCTGTGCTTGTTCCTTGCATGTAGAATTTCTTTTAATTTTGAAAACAAATTATCAAAGAAATATTTACTGCACCTTGCTTCCTCCCCAAGTGGCTAGCCATCTTAAGTGACCCACTTTGGTCCAGTGATTAGGGAGCTGGACTCTTATCTGGGAATGCCAGGTTTGATTCTGTACTCCACAAAGCCAGCTGGGTGACCTTGGGCTAGTCACAGCTCTCTTCTGACCTCTCACAGCCCCATCTACCTCACAGGGTGTTCTGTTGTGGGGAGAAGTATAGGAAGCTTTGTCAGCTGCTTTGAATCCCCTTAAATGGGTGAGAAAAATGGGGTAGAAAAGCCTACTACTCTTTTTCTCCTCCTTCTCCTCCTCCTCCTCCTCCTTCTTCCTCCAATCATTCTCTTTCTCTCATTTGCTCCAGGATAGATAAATCAGGTTATTTCAGAAGGTTCATTATGGGATTAAATCCAGTAAATATATGTGGTTTGATGTAACAATGATCCAAACCAAGGGGAATTCACTGGACAATTTGTTGGTTCAGTTCCCCCAACAACGCTGCAACTCAACCTATCACACTGACCACCTCCCTGTATTGTGTCCTGTCATTCACCCTTCTCCTTATCTGTGCCCCCCATGTCTGCATCGTGCCCTGACACACACACCCTCCATTGCTTCTTCCCTCTTCTCATCCTTCTGCTCTAATTGGCCACATTGTTTTGGAAAGTATGCTGTCTTCTTTCTCTACTATGTCTTCTAGAGTGGAGATCTACATCCCCACAGAAAGCCTAGTTTGTGGGCGTGCATTGCATCCACTTCCTTCAAGGCCTCAAGTGCAATTTGCTACAGAGTAGATCAGTGACAACCGATTACTAGGAGAGCTGGTGATAAGACCATTGTCACAGATAGATCATTGGGTGGTGGACCTAGTCAGATGGACCTAGTCCCCACCTACGGAATCTGAGCAATTCCTGAATGTTCTGGGGGACTTTCTGATTGTCATGGGTGACACTTCTACTGAGCAGGGCCACTGATACTGGCTCTCCCAAGCACCCTCAACATACTTGTGGAGCCCATAAAGCAACCTAATATTTCATGGAGCTACAGGTGGTGAAACAGGAAGGTTGACAGCTAGAGCACAGGTTAGAACACACTGCCTATGATTGGTAATTGTGACAGCAAAAAAGACTTGCTTCACCATTTCATCCTTGAGCAACCATTGAGCAGAGCTGCTTTGAGTGGTAAATGGCCTGATAAGGTCAAACCCAAGGAAATAAGGGTAGCAGCCATCTAACATCTACTGTGACATGGCTGTTCAACTGCAGGCATGCTTGGAGAAAGCTGATTATCTGGACCCATTTCAATCTGGCTTCAGACCTGGTTATGGCATGGAAACCATCTTGGTTACCCCAATGATGACCTTCTTCAGGAGAAAGACAGGAGACTCCAACTCTGTTGGTTCTCTTGGATCTCTTAGCAGCTTCCAGTCCTGTCCTCTACACTGACCTGAAATTTTTGTTGTTGGTTTGAGTCCAGTTAGTGCCTAACTGGGATATCCTGAGAACTACATATATTCTGCTTTGGGATCTGTTATAGGAGGGTCAGGATATAAATTTTAAAAAATCAAATCTATTTATGTATTTTGTTTTCAGATTCAGTCTTATTTGGCAACCCTTGAAGGAGAGGAATTGGAAACAGCAAAACATGCTTTAATTGCTATTAAGGCAGTCTTCCTTCCAGATGAGTCAGATGAGGACAATGAAGTAAAGAAAGGTAGTTACAGACTTAAATATATTTTGCGTTGGTAAAAGCAAGGCTTTCCAGAACAATTGAATCAGTAGTGCGCTGTTCACTACAAATAACCAACGTTTTAGAATGTTTCTGAAGACCATCCCAATGGGGACTCTGGTCGTTAAGACCCTATTTGTATGGTGCAGACTATCCTGTACTGCACCAGTCCACTCCAGGCAACTCAAACCACAATGGGTTAAGCGACCACTGGAGCTCTCTAAGAAGCGCCCACTTTATGCATGTCCCATCCTGACCCAGCTTCAGAGCCCCTTGTATTCTCAGCCTCTGAAGTTGCAAGTTGGAGCATTCTTGGCTAGATGGGGTATGCCAGTCCATGGACCACCTGTTGTCTGTGTGTGGACCACTACTCTGGTATGTGAGCTTGATCATTGCATGGACCGTTAATAAGTACACTCAGACTGGGATTATGGTGTCAGTTTCACACCATAGCACGCTCCAAAGTTTCATCATGTGCAGACAAAGCAGTCCAGCTGGTCCCCTAGGCTGGTGAAGTGCAGACACCACTTAAGTTGATAGTAATAATACATTGAAGATTATGTGGAAGAGAATGAAAGAATTAAAGATAGATGCTTCTCTTTTTACAAATTTACACCCACCATAAGTAGAACAATAATTGTAATCAAACATTCCTTGGCAGTATGCTCAGAAATGACAAAACTGAGAAAGGGATTATGTTGGAGCTGACTTCCTCATAGGAAAGCAGGTCCTGCCTGGCTCAGGTTAGACACGTAAGATAGGGCTTCTTATATGCCAGATGCATTTTCTATTTATTTATTTATTTAGAAAACTTATATCCCACCCTTCACCAAATGGTCCCGGGGGGGGGGGGGGCGGATTTACAATGAGATTAAAACATATCAAATGGTAAAACATAATTAAAAATATAACCCCCTTCCTCCCACTCCAACCCTCCCTCTCCAACAGGACAGCACCCCAAGGAAGCTATTCAAACAGTAAAAGCCTAGTTAAAGATATGTTGGAAGGAAGAACACTCCGAAGGGTTGGTGACATCACAAAAAAGGCCCCGCTGTGGGTAACCACATTATGATACTCATTGTCATTCTCAGCGCTCCTACTGGTCTGATCCCTGACTCCAAGACTGGGGAATTCGGAAAAGCATGATCAGTTACTTTGTCTGCATGGCGACATTCTATGCAAGCCCAAAACTTTTAGGTGGTTGCTAAGAAGGAATCCCAGTTTGGGATAAGTCCACTTTCTAGTCACCCCCCAAGGAATTGTACATTGGGACAACTTTTTTCATTCGCAGTGTGTTTGTGTCGCTGCCAAGTGAGAAGCAATACCTTGTGCTTATGGCTTTCTCTGTATGTTATGCTGTATCTGAAATGTCGTAAGAGAAGAAAATAGAAGACTGCTAGCCATATATTACTTTTGACAAGAACTGAAATTGCTTCCAAGTGGAAAGTGGAAGCTGTATCTATTGAAGAATGGCTGGGAAAATAGACTAGTTTGATGGGGAAAGTCATTCATTTAATAAGACTAAAGAGGAAGAAGAGTTTCCACAGATAATTAGAATGGAGATAAAAATGTTGTTGGATCATCTCAAGGAAGCTTTATCTCTCCCTTCCTCTCTCTCTCCTCTGTTTTTGCAGAAGATGTGGGAGATGAGTTTGTAACCATACTAACAGAACTGTTATTTGAGCTACATGTTGCTGCCACTCCTGATAAACTTAACAAGGTAAGTAGCTCTGCTTACTGGTTCCTCGCTTCACTTGGCTCCCCGCTAATCCTGATGTAGGGATGTGTACAATCCCTCTCACCAATTTACTTCACATCATAACAAATGGGACAGAACTTTGCATTCGTGCAAATGGAACTACTTCAAATGTGCTAGGCTTCGAATTCACTTCAAACTAGGGATGTGCAGAATTTTGACATTCAAACTTGAATCGAATGTCCCAAACTTTGAATGTAAACATTAGAATCGAATTATGAATATTGGATCTATTCGTTCAGATTATTTGGACATTCTTATATTTACGGATTCGAACAAGATGCGTACTTGAAGATCTGCATCTTCCCCAGGCTTTCTGGTGCGTCAGGCTTCTCTGTTTGTGTTCAGGAAGGCAATGAAGACGCACCTCTTTGCTCAGGCCTTTGGCTAAACGTCGGTTATGTTTCCACTACTACAAACACTACTGTTTTATTTGATATTTAAATGTTGTGGTGGTTTTTATTGTTTTAATATATATTGTTTGTTTGATATGCTCGATTTTAAAGGTTATTACCTGCCCTAAGACCTTCAGGTCTAGGGTGGGATAGAAATATAAATAAATAAATAAATAAATAAATCCAATGTAAAACCAGTCCAGCCTCCATTTATAAAAATATGATATAACTAACGGAATTAATTCTTTCCAAGCATTGGCTATAATTGCAGTGCCTACTGTTCATAGCTTGTTCCATTCAACACTGAAGGTTTGCAAGGCCGCATCCCCATTACAAGCTTAATTCGATTTCAATACGGTTTCAATCCACGCAGATCCCACGTCAGTTTGGCTTAACACGCGTTGTAAATGTTAACACTCATTTCAACAGGTCTCACTCCGGTTCATGCACTTGATACATGTAACATGCACGTGTTACATTTTTTACTGTGGGGACCGTACCGTTTTAAGGGATGAGAATCCATGTTTAGGGTTTCTCTCCCCCAATAGCTTGCTTCCAAAGATAGTGATTTCAGTGTAAAAATCCACCCTTTACAGCGGCCGCTACACTGTAGCAATCTGCCACTTCACACCTGATAACAATGTTGCAATTTTGCGCAATTCTAGCTCTTTGGAGTTCTGACCTTTAGGAAGGGAAAGGAAAGCAGCTGCAGGTTCTGGGAGATGTGTGAATGTTTAAAGCAAGGGGACTTGAGTTGCCACTGCTGCTGTGTGCCCTGGGCAATGGGGAGAGGAGGGGAAAGAATCGCTGGCTGCCCGCTGCCGTTTTTCCTCCATCCACGCAAATGGCAGCCACCCAGTCACCCAGCTAGGCTCCGTGAAGGGGTCCCTTATGGGCGGCGCATTCATGCCAGGAGGAAGAGGGCAGGGCAGCTCCGAAAAGCAGCTTTTAGAAAGTAGCCACTTGAGTCCCCCCTTGAGTCACGTACACCACGTATGATCCTCAGAATCCAGATCGAACACGATTGAGTTGAAAGTAATGGGATCAGGCAAATTCGCATTTGCATGCAGTTCTATTATTTCAGTTTAGGGAAACTGGATTAAGCTTATAATGGGGGAGCGGCTTAAGTCTTAAATGGAAATATCATGTCATTCTCCCAAGCAAAATGATAACCTTTTGCAGTCTTGCCTTGCAGGCTAGAAAGAAAGCTTATGCTTTCTTAGAAAAGGCTGAGGTCCCTACATCTGTACAAGTAGAACAAAATCTAGAAGAGAAAAGTGAAGGAGATGAAGAAAAACAGGAAGGGGAAGAAAAGCTTCAAGCTGGAAAACCTGGAAGTGAGGAAGAACAGAACAGAACTGTAGAGGTGAGATGAAGAGACTGTGGTTCTCCTGTCAAAAAGAGTTTCTGTTTCATGTAAATAAATTGCAACATGTTTGTTTTGTCATTTAATTCTATAGAAATGAGACTTTTCCTGCCTCTCCAGATATGATTTCATATTAGCTGTATTACATGAATGGTATATTAGATTCTTAGGTGACCCTGGGAACAATCTGTGTGTAAACTCCAAGAACTACTATTGAAGCAGTCTGCAGAGGCTGAGATATTCCCGTGTGAACGCGCAGAATGGGACAAAAGCTACTTCTGCGATGTGTGCAATTATACCCATCATGCAGGGCCAGTCTAGACCTAGATGAAGCAAGATGCACTGTCCACACTCATAGTCTGACCCAGCCACCTGCAGAGCAAACTGGTGGGCCAGTCTACCAGGAGAGACCACACTGAAGGGGCCTCCAACTGGAGCAGCTTCCAGCACCATTTTGTGCCGGGCTCTTCTCCAGCATCTTGTCCCATGTTGATCGAAGGGGGGGTGCACAGCGTCCTGGTGGAATGCTCTGCAATGGTCATACCGGTCTTCTCCGTTCCTGTCCCACCTCTCTTTGGTAGCCTTCTAGGCCTCCCTGTGACCCTTTCCTATATATTTAACTACAGCTGGAACCCCATGGTCAACTCCCTCACTTCTGTAGCAGTCAGCCAAGCCCCAAATAACTGGATGCTCTGACGCTATATAGTAAGGGTGTGCACAAATGCAATTTTTGGGATTCGATTTGAGTTGAATACCCAGAAATTCAATTAGAATAGAATCTTTACAATTTGAATTTACCCATATTCGAATCTATTCGTTCAAATTTTCTATTCCAATTTGCACTTACTAATGTCGACAACATTTGTATGTGCCTGTATGCATCATTACACATCATGTCTGCATCCGCACACATCCGTACATGTCTGTGTGCATCCCATAGTTATCCTGTATGCAACCCATTTTCAGCCCGTATGGATCCGTTCAAATGCATACGGATGCAAGAAAGATGTGTACGTGCAAGTACGCATCATGCACGAACCCGTACACGTACGAATGTCCGAATAATTTGAATGAATAGATTCAAAATTTGAAATTCGTTCGAATATTTAAATTTGAATTTATGGACATTCGATTTGAATTTGAATATCGAAATTTGGACAAATTTGATCGAATTTTGAATGTCTTTGAATATTCATGCACATCCTTACAATATAGCCCATAAGAAGTCAGTTTTCCAGGCTGGATCAGTGGGAGTTGCTTCAGATCAATGGCTGTAAATGGCTTTAAATAACATTCATAGTACATATCAGTGGGAGTGGACATAGTTCACTGCTACAGCATCTGCTTTCCGAACAGAAGATGCCAGATTCGGGCCGCATCCCCATTACAAGCTTACTTCGGTTTCAAACCATTTTCAGTCCTCGCAGACCCCACGTCAGTTTGGTTTAACACATTTTACGCGTGTTAAATCACCCCAAAACATTGTAAATGTTAATCCTCATTTCAACAGGTCTCACTCCGGTTCGTGCGCTTGAAACGTTTTAAATTTTTTACTGTGGGGTCTGTACTGTGTTAAGGGATGAGAATCCATGTTTAGGGTTTCCCTCCCCCAACAGCTTGCTTCCAAAGACAGTGATGTCAGTGTAAAAATCCAACCTTCACAGCAGCCGCTACGCTGTAGCAATCTACACTTCACACCTGATAACAATGGTGCAATTTTGCGCAATTCTAGCTCTTTGGAGTTAAGAAATTAGCCTCTTGAGTCCCCCCTTGAGTCACGTACGCCACCTATGATCCTCAGAATCTGGATCGAACGCAATTAAGCTGAAAGTAATGGGAACAGGCAAATTCGCGTTTGCATCCGGTTCTATTATTTCGGTTTAGGGAAACTGGATTAAGCTTATAATGGGGATGCGCCTTCAGTCTCCAACATTATCTCAAGGGAAGGCCATGGTAAACCATTTCCATATCTAGTAGTTGCCCAAAAAAACTGCATAGATGTGCTGTGCTGGTCCCCAGCAGTAAAGCTTGGTGTCTTCATTTCATTCATTTGCATTCATATTCTACTCTGTTCCCTAAAACCTCAAGACAGGTTGTGACAGTTTAAATTTGTGTATTTTTTAAAAAGTGGAAATCATACAGTGCTTAAAACCATACAGTGCTCAGTAAAGTGCGATACCCTCTTCCCATCCCAGTGCCGGGCAACATTAGAAGAAACATCAGTAAACATCAGTAAATTGTTTCTCTTAGAACTCAAAGCATCTTTTTTTACGCTGTGATGCCCTTCACTGCACAGTGTGTGTTACATTTCTTCCCAGGAAATCTACATGATGTCTATTGAAAGCCTCGCTGAGGTAACAGCCCGTTGTATCGAGCAGCTCCATAAATTAGCGGAATTGATTCTTCATGGACAGGAAGTTGAAAAACCTGCCTTGGATCAAGCGAAAGTCCTAACGAAGTGAGTATGCTTTTGTGTTCATCCTCTGTTTGTGTGCAGTGCTTATTTAATGCTTCCGCTGGGTGAACTCAATAGCAGAAAAGGAGGCGTTGTGACTCAGAACCACCCAAGCACCCCTCTCGTTTCCTAGTGCTGCCAAAATGTCTTAATGGACTCAAAGGAAGTTCTATGACACTGCACAGATGCAAGTGCTGACAAATTCCAGCCTAAATACTGTACTGTCACCCTTGTGAAACAAGTCTTTGAAATGCAAACTTGCCCTAGATACATCAGCACTACAAAATTGCTGCTATTCTACTCCTCCAAAGAAAGTTAGGGGTTCCTGTTTGGTTAGTTATTGGAATTCTATTGAGAGATCCTCCACCTGCTGCCCCTATAGTTTTCAGGATTCCCTAGGAGTAGGAAATGATAGGGAAAACTGTTTAGGTCCATACATTGGGTGCACTTTTAGGTGTAGACACATCTTTTATGCGGGGGTTGTTTATTTCACAGCTAGGACATAAGAGTTGGCTTTCCTCCCCCGCTTTTCTCCCCCATTCAAGGGGATTCAAAGCAGCTGGCAAAGCTTTCGATTCTTCTACCCACAACAGACACCCTGTCAGGTAGGTGGGACTGTGAGAGCTCAGAAGAGAGCTGTGACTAGCCCAAGGTCACCCAGCTGTCTTTGTGGAGGAGGGTGGAATCAAACCTGGTATTCCCAGATAAGAGTCCGGCTCCTTAACCACTAGACCAAAGTGGCTCACAATAAGAAATGTCTTTATACCAAGTCAGGCATATGTTGTATCTTCTCCAGAGTTTCAGAAAGAGGGATTGGATCCAGTCAGGCACAGTTTCAGGGGGTGGGAAGTGTAGGATCTTGCATGAAATGCCTCTAAAATCCTCAACAGCTTCAGAACAGTTTCCATCCATGCCACTTTTGCAGTAGACTAGAAAAGTCCCTGGAAATCAGCCATTTTGGGTCTGTCACAAAAATGGCGCAGGCAGTGATCTGCCCTTGGCATTGTTACAGCATTGTTTTCATGACAGTAGAAATGATTCCTTGGTTTAGTGGCATGTTCTAGAAGTATAACATCTCTATAGAGGTATGGTATATTATGCATATTACTTAAAGTAAACCTTTTTATAATACATAAGCACACACTAGTGATACTTTGCATTTTCTCTTTAACAGTTTAACGAATACAATGTGCAATGAAGTGTCGTACCTATCAAAACAATTTTCTGATTTTTTAACTTCTGTTGGGGTAAGTTGTTAAGGCATATTATAAGTCATTCTTTTAGTGTCATTCTCCAGTCCTAAAGCCACATTAGTGGAGCTTTCTATTAACTGGGTTGGAGCCTCTTTTGATACCTCTTAACTACTACAAGTGCAACTCTTTTAAAACCGGCATGTTGTGCATCTGGCTAGCTGTTCCGGTCAGCAACCTAGCAGCTGCATTCTGCACTCCAGGGCAGCCCCATGTAGAGTGCATTACAGTAGCCCAATCTAGAGGTTACCAGAGCATGGATAACTGTGGCCAAGTCATCTCTGTCCAAAAAGGGCTTCAACTGGTGCACCAGCTGTAGTTGGGAATAGGCACTCCTGGCCATGGCCTCCACCTGAGCTTCAAGCATCAGTGCAGATTCCCAGATTTTGCACCTGTCTCTTCCAGGTCATTTCAACCCCACTGAGGACAGGGTGCCTCCCAACATTATATAATGTGAAAGGAAAATGGCTTTGCTAATATACTTTCTCACTCCAAAAATGGACTGAAGCTGGATTAAAACATAGGTGCGACTGCAGCTTATGCTACGCTAGCTCTCATTGCTGCTGTTATCAGAATGGCTATAGGCCTTGTAAAACTGTGTTTTTTGTAATTTGGTAGATTCTGATGAAGTCCTAACGTCTGTTTGTGACTTCCTTATATGGCTGAAGTAACAACCTGGGCATTACATGTGCTAAATAGCAACTTAAATCACACAGGGATGCATTTATTTATTTCTCCGTGTCTCGTTCGTCGGCCTCGAACTCCGATGGCATCTCTTCTCTCAATGAATGTCTTCAGGCGGTAATGGGCTGGATGAGGAAAAACAGACTGAAACTGAATCCAGACAAGACGGAGGTGCTCATGGTAGCGGCCCCGAAACCAAGAATTGGGTTGCAACCTCCAGTCCTGGATGGGGTCACACTCTCCTCCAGTGACTGTGTTCGCAGTCTGGGGGTGCTCCTTGACTCGTCGCTCCTGATGACAAATCAGGTAAATGCGACGGTCAGGAGTGCCTGTTATCAGCTTCGGCTGATACGCCAGCTGCGCCCTTTTCTGGAAGTAAGGGATCTCGAGACTGTTGTGCACGCGCTGGTAACCTCACGCCTTGACTTCTGTAACACACTCTACATGGGGCTACCCCTGTGCTTGACTCGGAAATTACAGCTGGTTCAAAACATGGCAGCCAGGCTTGTCTCAGGAACATCTAGGAGGGACCACATCACTCCCGTTTTGAGGTCCCTCCACTGGCTGCCTATCAGCTTCCGGGCCCAGTACAAGGTGTTGGTTATCACCTTTAAAGCCCTAAATGGCTTGGGTCCAAGCTATCTCAGGGACCGCCTCCTCCCGTACAATCCTCCCCACACTCTCCGGTCCTCTGGGAGGAACTTACTGCAGCCTCTAAAATCTAGGCTTGCGGCGACCTCCCAGAGGGCGTTCTCTGCTGTCGCCCCCAAACTCTGGAACGACCTGCCGGATGAGATCCGTCAGATAACATCATTAGACAGCTTTAAAAAGGCGGTCAAGACGGATCTCTTCCGGCAGGCCTTTCCAGATTAACCATCCCGGCCCAGATTCCCTGATTCCTCCCGTGGCCCCATCTTAGTGATGGTTGAGGATCAGTAGAGGGACATCAGGGTTTTTAGTTTTTATATGTTTTATGCATTGATATTATGTTTTAATATGTTATACTGTTTAATACTTTCTTAAGGGGGGGAGGGATAAGGTGTTTTTAATTGTTATATTTTACATTTTACTGTTAACCGCCCGGATTGGTTTGCCATAGGGCGGTATACAAATAAATATTATTATTATTATTATTATTATTATTTTAAGTAACGGCCTTGTTAAGCAAAACTGACAGGAGAAAATGGATCCTGCAATGTTCATGCTACGCCAAAATGAATAAGCTACAGCTGTAGTGTGCAGGGTACTATGAGTCCATTGCAAATGCTAGCAAAGAAATTATAAAGAGGCAGCAATCTAGCTGGAAAAAAATGTGATGGGGAGAGTAAAAACAACCAAAACTTGCAAGCAAAGACAGAGCAAGGCTGGATCTATTGGCAGCCTATTTAAAGAAGTTTTCCCAAAAAACAGTTTTCTCCAGTGTGTGTTTTTACCACTTCTAAACATGTGCAGTTCTTGACAGCAGCGTGAAGCTGTTTATTGATATACACTAGGAGAGATGGAAATGTTGCCCCTTTCCCAAAATCCTAATGCTCCCAGATTTTGTTTCTTTAGGCTTCTTCAGTGTTCATGGGATGATAAGTCATGTTCGTTTCCTAAGGTCTTATCTAGCATTGCTCTAGGTTTCGTTTGCTTGATTGTATTTATTTTAACTGTATATGAATTGGACACAATCTCTCATTAAAACAGGACATTTGATCACCCAAGGCTTTTTGTTCTGCAGCTATCTGCAAGCTTTCCCCACTCTCAAGCAAGCCTCACCACACAGTCACTCTCTGGCTGAGAGCTCTTTTCTGCCATTGTAAGAATCCCCTGCCATGCATGGAGATCATACCAAAATAGAAGAATGTTATAGCACTCTGCAGTAAGACAAGCAGAAAAGAAGTCTTATGCTGGAGTGAACTGGATAGGAACCTACAGGCACCATTGATGGGACATGTATATGCTCTAAAGCAGCACATGTTGGTGCAGAGGGAAGGGGTGGGGAAGAACAAAACAATCCTATTTCCAGATCTTGATTCTGAATCTACCAGTGTATGACCCTGATCACACTTTTAGTTTAGGACGACTTCAGGTCGTCTTCAGGTCACGTTACATTATTTTTATTCAATTCATTTTCCAAGCCGGCTTATCCCTGTCAGATTGTTTTCACTGGAGTCCTCTTTTCCAGAGGACTCAGTCCCGGCATCCCAGGCCATCTTCTCTTCCTCAGTGTGAGGGGGGGGGGCTGATGGGCTAAAGGAGGCTGAACCATGCTGTGGTGGGTGGGGTCCAGTCTTTCCTTTCATCCAATGCCTAAGGGAGGGCGGCACACATGGAGTTCATGAGGCACATCCTGCTCTCCTCAATTTATGTGTATGATTCCTCTATCTAGCATTTTTCCACAAATTTATTATTATTATTTAACAAATTAATCGCACAGAGAAGAAAAGCACATAAAAAAGGAAGGGGGGCATGGAGGTGGGGGAGTAGGCTTAAAAAAGAACCGCAAACACACACCCTCACCTCCTTTGAGTGACACAATGGCATCCAATAAGAAAGGAGATGGATTTTACGTAGCAAAAGGGGTGGAGAGCCAAGAGTTCCATGGAGAAGGCTCAGGTCGATCATGGAGAAAGGTGTGAGCAATGCAGCTCAAAACAAGGTCGGCCTGAGGATGACCTATAACAATCTACATGTTAACAGGACTGGTATGACCTCAGTTCGAATTATAAATAGGACGTCCTTGTCTCATATAGGTGTGACCAGGGCCTTTCTTTTTTTTCTTTTTTCTTTTTAAGGAAACTCCCAAAGGACACTTAGGAAAATGACTGATTAACTAGCAACTTTACACTGTTTTTGCTGCTGAACACTGTTCTTGTTAAGTTTGCTGTGTATTTTCAACAAGGAGCAAACTCTTGAGTCCAATCCAATGACAGCTTGCAATGTGAACAGGGGCAGGGCTAAAATAGTGCTTTGAGAAACCTAACTTCGCACTATCTCTAGAAAACATGCAAAAACAAAGTCGTTAAAAAATGAAGTTCCATTCCCATGTAAAATTTTAATATTTGATTCATTTTGATGACAGAATTTTAAAACGGGTCCTTTTCATCTTTCCTGCATCAGTGGGCACCTTTTTGGAGTTTCTTTCAAAAGAACTTTATTTAATCATTCTGCTTTCAGTTTGAATAATTTATGTTGGTGGTAAGTTGCAGGAATTTGTCTATTTATGCATTTTTTTAGCATGTTTTATCATATTTCTCTGAGGCCATCTTCATAAATATTTATATCAGACCAAAAATTCAGCATAAAACTTTAATTTGATCCAACTTCAAACTGGGCATTTTACATGACTTTTAGCTTCGACCTTGTTGCTTTTGCATTTCAGCAATTTCATCTCATACAATCTTTTAGTATTTAAGAGAGTCAATTCTGACTTGTTGCATATTGATAGCAATTCGATTTACACAGAGCTGTGCTGTGTGCAGATGTTTAATGTGAACAAAGGAAGGTTTATCTATTGTTGGCACTTGTGAGTTGAGAACTATGTGCTGACTTAGAAAATTGTGGGCAAAAATATATTTTGGTTTGACATTGGCTCATTCTGACAGTTTGACCCAGTACGTGTGAAGGCCTTTGGGGAGCATACCAGGAATGCAAAGACCTGATGAGACAGAACAATGTAAATAAAGTGGATACATTTATCCTGCTCTGAAAAGATGTAGCAAGCCACATTTAGCAGCTGAATGTAAACACTGTATTATATACTGAGATGGACGTATGTAGGCTTTCACAGACAGATTCAATCTTATTTGTAGCAGGAGAAACAAACTATAGCCAAAGTAAAGGGATTACAGGAACTGGCCACTAGAGAAGCCACTGAAATACAACAACATCCCCACAGGTTTAACAGGGACCAAGGCCTGTTCCTCAGCAGCATCTGGAAATCTTTGTATAGAAATGAGCAAAACAGAGATTCACATCTGAGTTCTGCAAACACACAAGCCACTAGTCACTCTCCCCCAGGGATTACACTAATACACAGTAAACAACTTAGCCTCAATGACCCACCATTAACACTTCCACACAAGGAAACAATGCCAACAGGGTGCAGGCCATGGAAAGACCAATGACTCATTAGCAATTCAAACAAAGGAAGAGCTTACAAGCAACCAGCAGACATCTATAAGAAGAGAAACAAGATCTAGTAAGACACCAGTCACCCTTGACTCGGCCAAGAGCAAAGAACTCTGAAAATGGATATCACAGCTATATCTAAAAGCTTAGGTTCTCAGAAAAAGAAACCTGGAACACCGCATAGCAGCCCCAAAACTGCTACAGAGATATCTGCAGCTGATCTTCCAACATTTGCAATTTGAGATAAGCCAAGAGACAATAGCTGCAGGGGGAAGCCCAAGAAATGGCCTGTTCATGCTTGTGTGATGAAGTGTTCCCGATCGCTCCATCTGCACCAGGGAGCCACAGCAATACACTAGACGTTCCCTCAGGCTCTCCTGAAATGACCCAGCTATGGATTGCTGAAAAACAGTCCACATGCGTACCAGGAGTGCGCCACAGCGAGTGGCCGTAGCTGCGCAACTGCACCTGTGCAGTCTTGAATAGCATCCAGATTGCCATAGCAATATCCAAGTGTACACCAGATGTTGCCTTGGCAATATAGCGATACCTAAAGCACTTCTGGCCAAGTACGGGGTTAGTTTAGTGCTTGTGGCACAAATGACCACAACTATGCTGGATCCTTACCAGCCTGTTATGGTATTGTTATAACATATCAAGCTGGCAAGTGCAAACAGGCACAAAGACTCCATCCTCTTCTGCATGTACAAGTTCACCAACATGGCCACTGAATATTTCAAAACATACAAGGAAATAGTGTATTTTCCCAAATTGGAGAACACTAGAAAAGGGAAAGGGAAGAAGAGAGTCTTAAGTTGTTTCTTAAACTGTGGCAGTATTGTCACATGTAGGCCAGATGCCAATGCACTCCACAGTACAAGAGCCATGGCTGAAAAAACTCTTTTTCAGTTATAGTTTCTGGGTTGTATTCAAGGGCAGCCCCAGATAAAGTGCATTGCAGTAACCCAGTTTCGAGATGATGAGAGCAAGGACCACTGTAATTACGACCACTGTAATTAATGTGAAGAAAGCACCTATACGCAGTTGAAGCCAAACCTGTTTTATTTTATTAAGGATATACATAGCTGCTCTTGATTTATTTTAAGCCTGATAGCAACAGCAAGGAATTGCTCCAGGGGGACCTCTGCAGCAAGTCGGTGGGTGGATTTAAATCAGATGAGACTTTCCAGATTAATAGTTATCTGCACAGAAATTGTTAAACAAATCAGTCATTTAATAGCTACATTATTATCTTGTTCCTTTCAGTACAAATCAGCAGCTAGTTGGAAATAGCAAATACCCTTTCCCTTTATTACTCTAGATTTCCTTCTTCCTGTTTCCACCAACCAATTGGTTATATCAATCAATACTGTTTAACAAGCAATCTTTTTTGTGTATTTCAAGGGCTTATATATGATGAAATAAGTAATTGGATGGACTTAGGGTTTTTATTCTTTGTCCAGACTGAAAAAAGTGTTCCTTTCAGTACAGACCACTAATACAAATCCCTCTTGAATGGTAATGAAAAATTACTGACATACAATATTTGATATTCGATAATGAAATAGTAAAAAAAAAAACCTAGAATACAATAAACACTAATATTTTGTTTTGTTATATTGTATTAAAGTTGATTTGGTACTAAACCTATTGATGTTTTCTTTTGAGCAGAGTGACAAAAAAGCCGAAGTCCTTAACCCAATGGTTAACAGTGTACTATCAGAGGTAAGTTGGGAGCTCTTTTACATAAAGAACCACTTTGCTGAAATGTTGAAATGATTCTACATATGCATTTATGTCACCACGAAGAGACATAAATGTAATGGTTATGTCATTATAATTCCAGGCTGTTTCATAAGCATCCTTTTGTGTGTTTATCACTCATTTGCAAGAGCTTAGCAACAGCAGTCTTTCACATTTTCTTAGAATTTCAGACATAAATAAGACATATGTAAGAGTCAAATGAAAACTTTGTACTTAACTTCTGTCCTGAGAATCAGATTAACAACTTATAGTTGTCCTACTTATAGTTGTCCTTTGTTCTTTATAAACTGGGTAGAAAATAGACCTTGATCTTTGATTATGTTCGTGAGACTCATAAACTATCAAATCCTTTCTCAGAACAATTACTTTCAGCTTAAATGTTCTTACTTCTATGTACTAATATAGGCAATTAAAGCCAAGAGTTGAAGCTGGTAGCATTTCATAGAGATAGATTGTAATAAAGTAATGATTTAAAATATGCATCCTCTTTTGCCCTCGAAATGGATTTCAGGACAGCGTATAAAAACGTAAAAGGATATTATAATGTTCTTTACCACTCTGTAAGAGTACACTCCCGTTTCCATGACAAAATAAGGCTCATTTAACACAGTAAAACATAACTCCATGGTATTTACGTTCACGATTGCACTCTAAGGGCCTTTTCTGTTCTGTAGTTATTATTAAATTGGTGCTCCCATGATTCATATGGTAGCTAAAGTGTTTTATTTATTTCCATATTCAAAATTTGTTAATTCTAAACAAATAACTTCACAATAAAGCAATTAATTAACACATAGTTTGAGGCTGTGTGTGATCGATCCTTTTCAAGATGTCTTGAGGTGGGAATCACATGACATGGCCAACAGGAGAGACCGTTTAAACAAGTGCCCCTTGGATTGGTTTGGGTGGACAATACCTGCAGGTCAGGGCTGATTTTTGGCCCATTATGACAACTGGGTCTGCTGTCCAGACACTGGCAGCCCCTTTAATACAGCTGACAGTTGAATCAAAAGGATAAGGCTATGCCCTCATTTTTTGTGAATGCCTCCACAGCCTTGGCAGTGACTGAGGCCATCATTTAGATGTGGCCTAAAATCACCATGAAATCGAAATGGTATTTTCATTGCTCCTATAACCAAGACAAATTAATTTTTCCTTTTCTGGCTTATTTTATTTCCCCAGCAGTAGATCCTCTCCTAGTCATTCCTTGGGAAAAGCTGTTCACACCAGCTTCCCTTTTAATTTCAGGAAGATAAGAACATAAGAGGAGCACTGTTGGAGTGGGTCACTGCCCATCTTGTCTAGCATCCTATTTCACACAGTGGCCCACCAGTTGCTTCAAGGCCTCTTCAAGCAGAAGACAAATGCAAAACCATCACATGCGCTTGACTCCCTTTAAATGCATCCATCCTGGAAGCAGTATCTAAGGGCATCTGTTCTAGTAGCCATTGATAAACTTGTCTTCCATGAATTTGACTAACCCTTTCTTAAAGCCAGTCAGACTGGTTGCTGTCACCACCTCTTCTGGCAGTAAATTCCATAGATCGATGACCTTCTGTGTGATAAAACACTATTACTAAGTTTTCCACTTTTGATCAAACTTTCTCAGGATTCACTATTTTGGCTCCAAGAACAGGGAAGTACAATGCTCCTGCTGCGATCACAGTGTGAGAAATGGTTGGAATCAGATCCTTTTGTTTAACCAGTCTCATATAATAGACACTGATCCTAAGTGCCTGAACTGTGAACAAGAACACTTGGATATTGTCTACATCATAATTTTATTAGGCTGCCTTGCCAAAAAAAAAAAGATTCCCCATTGCAAAATGAGTGTAATAATATAGAGCTGTCTTGTATAATAATATTTATGATAAAACACATTATGTACCATTATGAGAGATGTCATTACTTTAGCATGCCTAGATGTGTAACTTGCTCATTTTTATAAGCACAATCGTAATTAGTTATGCATTTGTACTTTGCAATCAACATTATGTTTGTGTGCATATATTTCCCCACATGTGCCTAGGAATTTCATCACAATCAAATTTCATGGTTGGATGAATGGCTTCAAAGTATTGTTTCCTGTACTGATGCATAATACATTTACTTTCTCTCAATAGGAAGTGCTTTCCATTGGTTGAAAATAAGTGAGGTTAAAGGGTTATGAAATACACTGGAATATTAACATACATTTTCTTTCTCCGCTAGGGCTGTAATAGCACCTCTTATATTCAAGATGCGTTCCAGTTATTGCTTCCAGTTCTTCAGATATGCCATATCCAGACTAACAGCCTGAAAGCACCTCAATAACCACTTTTAATTGAAAAGAACCATCAGCCTAACCTGTTGATGTACAATTCATATATAGATGAAGATGAAGCCATTAGACTATCCCATATGCCTTTGGCATTGGATGCAAATTTGCACTTTTAGTACTGTGTAACACTTTTATATTTAGTTCAGTTATTTAAGCATATTGTTCTATTAATAGGAAGAATGTCGGTACTCCTTGTATTAATTTAAGATAAATATGTTTACTTCTGTTTTAGTGGCTGAAATACGCTTTAAGACTTTTTATACAAGATGTATAAACTGAAGTGGCTTGATCTTCTGCAGACTATAGGCCTTTCTGCACTTCTCTGTCCTGATCTGTCCCAATGGCTCTGGACCAGTGAGGCCGGCTGCTTTGCACCATGACAAGGTGTGTCTAGAACAGCATCATCTGCGTGGAAGTGCTGTTCCAGACCAGTCCCCACACTGCCCCCAAATCTCACACAAGCTTTGAGGTTGGCCTCTGAGAACTCCAAGGGCTCCCTGGGAATCCATCTCAACAGTGTGCTTTGATGGGTGAAAAAGACTGCCTCCAGACTTGTGGAATAAATCTGCAGTTATAGGTAAAAGCACAGCTTACCTGCTGTGCAGCAACAACCAGCCATCCCGACTTGATAAGCAGTTCTATAGTTTCCCCTCAGAAGCTGTGAGAGCTGAGTCAGCGTGTGTGGTCACGCGGGTTGAGGCAGCCAATCGCATTTGAGCTGCCTTCCTGCTCTCGTCCTGCTCTTCTTGCCATTCTTCTCACCCAGACTGGCGGGAAAATTTGAATTTTGATCTAGTGTCCTTAGATCAGCATTAAGGTAAGTGCGCGGTAGCAATCGGATAATGTGACACCATGACGATGCATTGATTGTCGTGTGTTACGCCCTGATTGCAATTGCGTATTCTGCTGCACAGTAAAACAAGTCTGGACGCAGTTACAGTTCCATGCAGGACTGGGCTGGGTTAGGATCATCGTGTAAATGCAACTGTTCTAGACTGAGCATTGCTGCAAATCTTCTCAGAGAGCCTAGTATGATCCAAACCCACTAGTTTGGTTCATGCCAAGGTAAATGCAGAAAGGCTCTTAGGTTAATCTGACTGAATTATGACCTGTCATGTTAAAATTAAGCGTAGGCTTTCCAACAGGTTTTTCACTTCAGAAATTAGTCATATTCATATGAGCTCAGGCAGTGCTCAACACACAAGAGAATGACCAAAAGGAGTGATGAAAATAGATTGCCTTAATAGAGGTGATCTTTTAACTAAAGGTTATGCAGCAATATGTTGTAAACCTGGGGGGACATTTTAAAGAGATAGTAGGAAAATCATTTAAAACAGTAGATTGCTTATTTGAAGAAATCCTTACTTACATTTAGCCAAAAAGCTTGAATTATACATTAAAGCTGTGTCCTTCAGGGGAAAGTGTAAAAAAAAAGAACCTACTAAACGAAACGCAGAGCAAACTGCCACATTAAAAGTGTTCAAAATGTAGTTCATTACATTTTGTAGCACTACATATGCTAGGCAGCGCTGAAGTATTAAAAACAGAAAATCAATTTATTTCAGTTGAACTTCAGAGTTGGAATATACCTGGTGGTGCTGTGAAATAATTAAAAATGGATTGATCAAAGTTCATAGTATTATTCTCCACTTCTGTCGTGGTTGTGTTTTAATTTATGTCGCAGGTGTCCAAACCAAAGATAAACTGCAGAAAATGCCAGTGCAGGTATCCAAATCAGAGGGAAGTTTCCCCCTGTGCCTTTAGAACAGTGCTGTGCTTGTAGCAGTATTCATAATGCAGTGCTAACATGAGTCTTCAAACACAGGAAATAACCCCAAGAGCCATTTCCTGTTTTGATGACTATGAAGAAGACTAAAGGGATTCGTAGGGCTCCTTGAGTTGCGGTAGCAGCACAATTGTCTGTCAACAGGAGTGGAAAGTAGGAGGAAGATCTGTCGGAGTCCTTCCTAGCACTCTGCCGTTCAAATAAGCATTCTGCTTATGGCAGCATGATGAGTGGATGAGTGTGGCTCCATGCAGAGGTCACAACTGTCCAGTGCACCCAGCGAGCCATGGGTGTGCAGGGACATGCAGATTCTGCACATTCATGGTACGTTCACAGTGCCATAAAGGCATTGTGCATCATGTGGGAATCTATGTTCATTCAATTCAACATCCTTAAGACACAACCCCCTTCTTGTTCTGTATTGATGGTGAGATTCAGTATTATATGTGAGTATTGTTAACTAAGGGCTTATATAGTTCAGAAAGGCTGCATCCAGGCTTGCAGTATACATCCGAAGTTTCATCTAAAAGTGCAGGGAAGACCAGTCACTACGACTGGAAGGCAGCTCTGTGGTTTCCTGTATCGGAGCTGCAAGACCTGAGGTGGCACGCGTCATCACATGGGTTGAGGCAGCCAATCAAATTTTGAGCTGCCCTTCCTGGTTAGGCAATGTCTCGTCACTGCTTCCCGCCATCCGGCCTGCAATGAATTAGGGTAATAATTCAATCTTAACACATACTGCACAGCAGGAGTTGTTCATCCCAAACTAAAGAAAATGCGCAGTCCCAATCGTATAATGTGGCACCATGATGATCAATCAATCATTATGTGTGACAGCTCAATCGGGACTGCGCATTCCGTGTGCAGTATTGAACACGTCTGGACACAGCCAAGAACTAAAGTCAGTTTGAACACTAATTTAGATTAATTAGATTTAATCTAATTTCTTTAGACTGTAAGCTTGAGGGCAGGGACCTGTCTAAGAGTAATATAATATTGTAACCTGCCCTGAGACTTCCGGGTATAGGGCGGGATAGAAATACAAATAAATAATTTTTATTAAGATTCTGAAAGTGACTGTGGAAAACACATTTTTATCTCCAGTTTGCACTTATTTTTATCTGTTAAATTGTTATGAGAGAATTCTGAGTTCCACTAGAGCAAAAGTGAATTAAAATTGTTGGTAATTTCAAGGATATTTGTGAAGAACAACATTCAATGAAAATATTTCATTTCAGATAGCTTGTACTACCAAACAGATTTTAATCTGTTTTGAAATAAAACCAGATTTTTGCTGATTGGTAATTTATATCATTGCTATTTTGAAGTTTCCAAATTGTCAAATTGAACTGTATTGTGTACAATTCTGGTCAACACACCTCAAAAAGGATATTGTGGAACTAGAGAAGGTGCAGAGAAGGGCAACCAGAATGATTAAAGGTCTGGAACACCTCCCTTACGAAACCAGGCTGCAACGTCTAGGCCTCTTCAGTCTGGAGAGACGGCGTTTGAGAGGGGACCTGATTGAAGTATATAAAATTATGCACAGTATAGAAAGGGTGGATAGAGAAAATTTCTTTTCTCTATTGCACAACACTAGAACCAGGGGGCACTCTGTGAAGCTGATGGGTAGGAGAATAAGGTCTGACAGGGGGAAGTATTTCTTCACCCAGAGGGTCATCGGCTTATGGAATGTGCTGCCGGAAGAGGTGGTGACAGCTACCAGTCTGGATGGCTTTATGGTAGGGTTAGACAAATTTATGGATGACAGATGTATCAATGGCTACTAGAAAGAATGCCTAGATGCATCTTTCAGGCTGAGGGGGGGGGAGGAACTGGGGCGCTTCAAAGGCCATCTGCTGGGACTCGAGAGCAGGAGAAGGTTTGTCCTTGTCTCTGCTCGAGATGCCCATGAGCATTTGGTGGGCCACTGGGTGCGACAGGATGCTGGACTAGATGGGCTGTGGCCTGATCCAGCAAGGCTTCTCTTATGTTCTTATGTTCTTATCTTTCCTTGTTGTTTGTTATTTGGCTTGAAGGTGGGGTTTTTTAAATCATATTGAAAGATACTTGTAACATTATAGGAATTCTAGGATTTGTCTTAAAAAACAACATGAAGTTGGAGATTTCAGCCACCATACTGAATAATAAAGAGGAAAATCAAAGGCTGCCCATTGACAGAGGCACTAGGAAGATACCTTCAGTTAAAAGTTGCAAACTCATAGCTTTTCTTCTGAACAAGGGAAGAGGCAGGAGAGAAAGTCGCATGTCATTTCCTAGAGGTAAGCAAAACCATTTGTTCAGTATGACAGCGAACTGGTTAATCAAACAAATGCTTGTTTGCATTGATTCCAAATGTGTGTAAAAAACAAACGAATACAAATTTTCCTTTGGCAAACACAAACTGTTCCATTGAATTGTTCATGTCTGCAAGAGGTAAACTGGCTCGGTTGGAACAAACTTCTGGATATTCAAACAACCACATGTTTGGTTTGAAGCAAACATTTCCAATCAAGAACCATTCAATCAGATTTTCAGACGTGAACCAAATTTTGCATATCACAAAATGTCTCCCTCCTCTTCACTTTGTTTTGGCACTTTAAATGTTTTTGGTGGAGAAAGGGCTCCCAGAGCAGCCACAGCTCTGCTTTTTTCCTATTTCTGCCCAGTAAGGGAACAAGAGGGGGCAAGAATTCTCTTGGATAGTTTACCTGTGAGGTAGCCTAAGCATGTGCTGGTTTTGCCTCACCAAACATCATTATAGCCAAATACGCCAGTGTGGTTCATGTCGGTTGGACCCTGCATTAAGCTGGGAGCCGTGGGCAGTTTGGTCTAGTGCAGTGATGGCGAACCTTTTGAGCTCAGTGTGTCAAAATTCACAAGAAAACCTAGCTTAACTCGGGTGCTGCGTCACATCTAGAAATATCCATAATTTTGTGATATTTGTAGCTCTAGTAAAAAAGTTATATTTTTGATATATGTATTTTATTAAAAGCAAAAACAAATAATTCTTTACATTAGTAACTTTTGTTACTGAATTTTGTTTGCTAAATCTTCAATTGAAAGTTGGTATTTCGCACACTTCAAGAACAAGCCAGGGTGACCATGTGTGTCACCCAAAAGGGCTTGGTGTGTCACCTGTGACACGCGTGTCATAGGTTAGCCATCACTGGTCTAGTGGTTAGGGAGCTGGACTCTTATCTGGGAATACCAGATTTGATATCACACTCCTCCAGAAAGACAGTCACAGCTTTCCTCTGAGCTGTCACAGCCTCATCTACCTCACAGGGTATTCTGTTTTGGGGAGAAGAACAGAAAGTTGCTTCTTCTTCTTCTTCTTCTTCTTCTTCTTCTTCTTCTTCTTCCTGATTAATCCACGGTGAAGATGAGGCATTACAGGGGTTCCACTGGGCTTGTCTACCACCCAATGCAAACACAGCCACCATCACCTGAGGGTAACTTTTTTGAAAAAAGCATTCCCAGGTTCGAGCCAGTTGTGTTTATCCTCCTTGAGGTTCATTTAATAATTGCTGGGTCAGATACTTTCAAAACTAGTGTGGTTTGAGGATTCAGATATAAAAGAACATGGAATTAACCACTTCAGTGCAGATGAATAAGGTTCCATACCCACCCATCCCAATACACTCCTGGAGCTATTTGCTTCAGAAGAGAAACTGATATAGATATGAATGCCTTCCATTTAGGAGCAAATGACAGAAAAGCTGGATTTGTAAATATAATTTAATTTAAAAAAACAAAAAGAATGCTTTTGTCCAAGGCTGTTTTTGTAAAAACATGATAAAGAATTGTAAGGACTCTAGTGTTTAAGAAAAGTCATATATTAAACCACTCTTCTATTAAGTTACCACAATTATTCTCATTAACACTAACAATTCTTTTAGCACTATTTAGTAATATTTTATAAAAGCATATCATAAATTTTGATACATCGTTTTGAAACTGAGAATTAACCTAGTCCCTCAAACTAAGTTAATAAGCTTTTCTTTATTTCTTACTTTATATAAGTACTTTGTCATCCAATGAAAGCATTATAGGATATTAAAAGCTTTGTTTAGAAAATTATTTTTATGTATCTTTAAGTAAGCCACGGAAACCAGTGTGTTGTGTTTTAACCTTTATAAAAACCTAATATGTTTGTTCTAATTGCAATAAATTATTATAAATAATAATAATCTGTGTGTGTGTTTTCTTTAAGTCAAGTTATTTTATGCCTGAGACTTTAATTATTTGGGCTTCATCTTCCCACAGCATAAATGATGACCTTAGGCTGACTTCGGCATCATGTGGCCAAGACAAACAACTGTTCTCCAGAGGTGGCCATTTCCTGCCCCAATCACCAGAAGGGACACATTTTCCCAAGAGCAGAGACCTTTTTGTACTTACCTGATTAGGCTGCCGTGAACTAAGGTTGATAAACTTTAGGTAAGGTAGACCATTCCCATTTTCTGGGAGGTAAGCTTCCCCAAAGCGTCCATTACTGGCCAGAAACTCGAGTGGTCCTTCCATTTACCAGCCCACACTGATGCCTCTGAAATTGCGCTCTACACACAGTGAATGAGTAAATGAATGAATAAGGAAGTGAATAAATGAGTGAATGAATAAATGAATAAATAATTGAGGGAATAAATGAGGGAATGAGAAAATGACTAAATAAACAAGTGGAGGAATGCGTGAATGAGAAAATGACTAAATGAGTGCAGGAACATGTGAATGAGAAAATGACTAAATGAACGAGTGCAGGAATGAGGAAACGAGAAAATGACCAAATAACAAGTAAGGAATGCGTGAATGAGAAGATGGGGAAATAAATGAGTGCAGGAATGTGTGAATGAGAAACTGACGAAATAAACAAGTGCACGAATGTGTGAATGAGAAAATGGAGGAATAAATGTGTGCAGGAACATGTGAATGAGAAAATGGAGAAATAAATGAGTGCAGGAACATGTGAATGAGAAACTGACGAAATAAACAAGTGCACGAATGTGTGAATGAGAAAATGGAGAAATAAATGAGTGCAGGAACACGGGAATGAGAAAATGACCAAATAAACGAGTGCAGGAATGCAGGAATGAGAAAATGGTTTCACTGATTACAAATTGGAGCTGATCCCAAGAGAGGCGGAAATGACTGATCATAATTCAAAATTTATTTGCTAACGTTTAAAATGCACACAAGAAACTATTGCAGAACAAGAAGCAATAATAAAGCAAGTGGCAACAATAAAACACTTTCAAGATTGGATGAACTAGTAAAACAGCAACTTGTAGCAAAAATAGGTGCTTCCCTGGCCAATCAAGGCTTATTACTAGGCAGACAACCTGTAGGGCAAGTGCTAGTCAGTGTTGGTTAATTGTGCTTCTTTCCCATTCAGCAGATAGGACAAGAAGTGCGAAAATGCCCAGAGAGACACCTTAGCCAACCCTGGTCAGAGCTCAGCAAAGTTGCTATAGTGGAGGCATCTGGACCATGCGCAGGTCACCACAGCATTGGGCACAAGAGCTGAATTTGCCCTTGGGCCTCCGGTATGCAATTAGGACAGCTCTGGTACAGCTCTGGTACGGAATATCTGAACCAGAACTGTCCTAAATGCATACCAGAGGCCTAAGTGCAAATTCAGCCAAGGCCTCAGATAATTAATTTTATAAGAGAAATGCAACAATTCCAAGGTCCTATGGAAATATACTGTATAATCACACAGTTCATTTAGACGAAAACATTTTTTTTAAAAAAAATTAAATCGCATTCACACTTCTCATTAAAACTGAAATCCTGAGCATAGTATATAGCAATAGGAGAAGCAATTTCCAAATCTTCTGGTGGGGGAAACCCATATAAATGGAAAAGACTGTCAGTGTAACATATTAACAGGATGTTAAATTGCTGCACATCATATTTGCTACGGGCAGTTTACAATCTGTTCATCCTGATGGATTTAGCACAAGGGAGTCCGAAACCCTGGCTTGGCAATTTCTGTCTGCTGTTGGTAATTTATGTCGAAACTGTAGCCACAAATAATGTGTCAGCATAGAATGAATTTGGGATCCAGCTCACCCCAAACAGCTTCATTATCTTTTCAGGAGCTGTAACGAATAAGGAGTAAAGAAAAGTTGCAGTAGAGATTATGAGTCTGAATTCTAATGCTTCCACTATTGCGAAAATAGGATGGCTATTTATCAAGTACTACCAAATCCATCGGAGGCTTCTAATGAGTTCCAAGAAGGAACAGAAAGATGCTGCATTTCAGGGCCAGATCAGACTCATTCTACATCTTAATGGGATCCTTTAATAACCTGTATGCAAAAGCATAAATGGAAATGCCTCTTACTGGAACTACTCGAGACATTCCCCCATGTAGCAGCAATCTACAAGCTTAACGGTGCGCGTGGGAATCATAACACTGATTACCAAATGGATGGCTTTTCCCTTCAAACAGATAATCAAGGTAACGTACAATCAAAGCCCAAGCCTACACTTAGAATCATTCTGCCACAGATTTAAAAATGCAGAAATCTAGGATTTCCTGTGGGTATTCCTTGCTAAATTAGAGCGACTTCATTTGTTTTAGAAGCTAAATTAGATATGTAGATATTTTGCCACTACACTGAAAGCTGTTTTATACCAGATCAGTAATGATTGTGCTCTGGTTCAACAATGTGTCTATTCTGCACTTCTGCGTGCAGTCTATTTCACTGTACCTGCCTCACCCAAATTGCTTGGTTTCAGAATATAGCACTTTCCTCCACACCAGGAAAATAAACTACTATAAGGGTAATGCTGTGTAACATTAGGAAAGAAGAGACAAGTATTTTAATTCTTAGTGTTCAAGAGGCGACAAAAATAATGTTGGATTTGCTAAGATGTAGAGAACAGAACAGAAAATTTCCCACCGTACCGGCAAATATGGAATGCGAGGTCCTTGGAGCACTAGAGTGATAGACCTCATCATCTGCATTATGGGTGGATTTACTGGGAGACCGTCCCCCACCCCACCCCCATAGATTGATTTGTCCTCAGAGGCCCAAGGCCTTGGAACAGGATACGGTGATACCGACTGCGTCCATAAACTCTTACAGGAACTGCTCTAGATGAGGAATGTGCACAAATATTCAAAACATTCAAAATTCAATCGAATTCGTTCAAATTCGGACATTCGAATTCAAATTGAATGTGTATACATTCATTTTTTAACATTTGAACGAATTTTTATTTATTTATTTATTTATTTATTTATTTATTTATTTATTTATTTATTTATTTATTTATTTCCCACCCCATACCCAAGGGTCTCTGGGCGGCTCACAACATTTAAAAACAAACATAGTAAAACACATAGCAAAAACTATATCAGTCCTAAAGCCAGTTAAAGTTTAAAATCCAGCATTAAGAAAAATACAGAACATTTTAAAAACAGCAGTGTTAACGATGGAGGAAGCATGGGGAACATTTAACCAAAGGCCTGAGTGAAGAGGTACGTCTTCACCACCTTCCTAAACAGAGACAGAGAAGGGGCCTGATGCACCGTGAGGGGGAGACCATTCCACAGCCTAGGGGCCACCACCGAGAAGGCCCTCTCCTGGGTGCCCACCCGCCTAGCTGCTGAAGGCGGTGGGATAACCAGGAGGGCCTCCCCTCCAGATCTTAAGACGCGGGCAGGTCGATATGGGAGAAGGCGCTCCTTTATTATTCAGACATTTGCATGTGTACAGATACATACGCATTACATACGTATCCATGCACATCTTATTCATATAGGTATGCGTTTGTACAGATACATTCGGGACAAAAATGGGATGCATATGGGATAAGAATGAGATGCATACAGGTGCATACGGATGCATATGGACGCTTACAAATGTTGACATTCATATCTTCAAATATGAATCAAAAATTCATACGAATAGATACAAATGTATTCGAATCAGATTCAAATTTTGATAGATTAGTTTTTCTCTATTCGTTCGAATTTGAACATTTGAATATTCGATTCAAATTGAATCAAATCTGAAAATTGCATTCGTGCACACCTCTACTCTAGACGCGTGTTTTAGCAGCATTCCCACATGACTGCTGGCTTGGTTTTCATGACTACTGGCTTGGTTTGACTGGTAACAGGTAGGAGCTGATCGCAAGGGAAGAGAAAACACTTAGCTTATCTCAAGACAACATTTCTGTATTAAAGTTTAAATGGTACACAAGGAATAACTTTATTGCACAGCAAGCAGCAATAATAAAAGTAAGTAGCGACCATAAAACACTTCCAGAGTTGGGTGACTTCATAAAGTGGTAGGAGGCGCACTTGCAAAGTTAAGCAAATTAGTTAAGCAGTAACTTCTAGCAAGAGGGGAAATATAAGTATGGCAATGAAAAGAGAGATAAAATATTGCTTGTAGCTATGACTCTGGAAAGAGACAAGTTTACAGTAAAGGGGTCTATTTGCACTACAGCCTGTAGTGCATGATCAGGGAACTTCTGTGGAAGAGCATTCACACCTTGAGGAGTCTGTTACAGCCTTCAGGCAACCTTTGCCATCCCAGAAGTTCCCTAATTATTCACTAAATGTGGAAAACGAAATCATGCTTCACACCTTTACGAATAACTTACCTGGCACATCCAGCGGTGTCCATCTGCACCTTTTCCAGTGCTGATAAATTCGATTATATAAAATATATTTTGCCTTTTATCTGTGCTTCGAACCAAACTTTGTGTACAGCACTCCTGTGGCTAGCTAAACATATGAGGACACATAACCCTAAGTAAGATCCTCAGGGAGTATCTATTTCCAGTGAAAAAGCATCAATATCTTGCATTTGTAATTAGATCCACAGAGCAATATATATATATATATATATATATTTAATCTGTGTCTTAGGCTGATTTCTGCTCCCAGTTGGTATGTCTCCGGATGAGCTAGACTCAACGGTGTGTCTGGTTGTCTCTGCAACCGAGGATGAGTTAACGGGAGGGGGGCAGCTGGGGGGCTATTTATAGTTTAGAGCAGCAGTTCTCAACCTTCCTAATGCCACGACCCCTTAATGCAGTTTCTCATGTTGTGGAGACCCCCAATCATGGGGGAGGGGCAGCTGGGAGGGGGGAGGGAGGGGTAGCAGGAGACTCACCGCGACCCCTCTGAAAGGGTAATTCGACCCCAAAAGGGGTCCCGACCCACAGGTTGAGAGCCACTGGTTTAGAGGCTGTGCCCCCTATCAGTCGTTGTGGTTACTGCAGGAAGAGGATAACCCAATGGTATTAAGCCATCTGAGAACAGTTTCTCCTCCCCACTTTCAGACATTGTTATTGTTTTAGTGTGTCTATTTTACATTTGGTTTTTATTGCTGTAACCCACCCTGAGACTTTCAGGTAAAGGGCAGGAAAAATGCATATATAAATATAAATAAACAGACAGACAGACAGACAGACTAGATGGATGGATGGACGGACGGATGGCCAGTGCCTGCTTTCTTGCACAGATGTGGCAGCTTACATGCACTTGTTCAAAGAAAGGTTATCATCAATTACTCTGCCTCATTTGAACAGATACTAATAGTGGTTGTCAAACATTCAGAAGGGCACTGGGCAATATGTGCTTTTAAAAGCCAAATGGCAGCATTAAGGCATCATTTACTGATGGCCTACATTTGTAATTGCGCCCAGGGTCAGGCTAACCTAGCACAACATAATTTTTGTTGTGTGGCATTAAGAGAATAAGCACGGTGCAACTGTTTCTCCCACGAGATCATCATTACTATGTATATGGAACCATACGCAGACTTGAGCGGCATCAGAATAATGTAGGAGGGCTGAAGGTGGAAAGTTAATGTCACATAACCAACTGATTGACACATCCAATTTTGCATTGCTTGTAAAAGTAATGCTTCACTGCAGGCAGCCATGGCTATATATAATGCGCTGTGCACTGCAAGCGTCCCCAGAGTATGACATTTTATACTTCAACTTCAGATAGGACTCTTACTTCTAAAGCTCATTTATCTTTGTGTTTGTATCTCCTTATAATTTGTACCTTTTAAATTCAATTTCCCTCTAATACAGGTCACAGCAGGGACTTTTCTGTACCTTGAATTTCCTCAACTAGAACATTACCTGTTACTGCAGGAAGTATCTTGCAAAGCCAGCAAATGATGCTTGGATGGTTTTCTTGCCGGCTACGTGATGGAGGATGGACTCATAGCCGTGATTCTTACGAACATTCAGTGAATATAATTTGCCGTGTCCTTAGATACGTGCACTGAGGAAAGGAGAGGATGCAAATGTGAGAACATAAATGTTTTAAACCAAAACAATGGAAGAAGAAGAAGAGGATTACTCCCGCTGCACTTGTTCAGGCCAATATAAATAATATTAAAATGAACAGGAGTGTAAGTGCAATTCCACACTGGGCAGAATATGGAACCCTGAAGGCGCATTCAAAAGACACACATCTGGGCAGGTGTTTACATGCTAGGAATGTCCCCCTGCCTGCCCAGAATTTTGCCTAATTGCTGACTAGGTGTGGAGCATGGAATCATGCTCCACAACCTTACCAACCCTTACCCTAACTTATGTGATAGTATCTAGCGGGTGACCATGCGCACCTCTGCTGGACAGGGAGGTCATTGGAACTGCTGCGCAAGCATGCCGGCAGCTCCACTGGTCTCCTGACATGACTGTGACTGCACAGAGCATCAGTGTTGTGATAATGGTGGCGCTGATGCATGCACGGTCACAGAGGCCACCGCACTCAAGATGGCAGCACCTTGAAGAGGACCAGGCAGCAATTGAACAGAGGTAAGTGTTCAATCATGGGGTGGGGGGGGATAGGCTATTGTTGACTAGCAATCCCAAGTGTGAGCACTAGTCAATGTTAGTTGATTGCACTACTTTCCTGTCCAAGGGAAAGGAAGGCAAGTGCAAAACACACCCTGTCCACAAATTTATACCATGAGTAAACACAACGCACACTCAAAGGTAAACACATTCAAGAGTTTGAGCCTGTTCTCCTTGCTGCTCTCTTTAAATATTTACTTTATGAAAGCAGATACTGATATTACTCCCAACTTTTGTTTTCATTCGCTATTGTTCTCTCCCCTATTTGGACTTTCTCTTTTGTTGATCACACACTTTAGGCTTTTTTAAAAATAGCTTTTACAAAAGTGTATCACCAATTTCATTTAAAATACAGAAAAATGAGAAAGAAATAGAAAAACAAGACGAGTGGGGAGAAAAAGAAAGAAAGAAAGAAAAAGACATTCTTTTAAAAGTGTTTTTTTTATTTCCACAGGCTTTTAAAGAAATTTCTATTCCTTTCATATTTTTTTAAAAAGTTAAAATAGGTGAAGATATCTGCTATTATTAATTTGATTATAAAGTGTACAATTTTCAGTGTGAAAATACCAGTTAAATTAAGAAGAAGAGTTGGCTTTTCTACTCAAAGCGGCTGACAAAGCTTTCTATTCTCCCCACAACAGAACACCCTGTGAGGTAGATGGGGCTGTGAGAACTCAGAAAGAGAGCTGTGACTAGCCCAAGGTCACCCAGCTGGCTTTATGGTGGAGTGCGGAATCAACCACAGTATTCCCAGATAAGAGTCCGGCTCACCAAAATATTTTAAAGAAAAGTAGTATCCAAGTTTGTGCCTGTTCTCTACTCAGTCTGATCCAACGTGCTGCCACATACACATAAAGCTCTAGATGTCTTTGGCTCCCAATATCTAGAGGAATAGAGACCTTCCCAATTATTAAGATAACTGAGAAAGGCCCTTCTTGGAGTTCCATGGCCATCTGATGCCCGAGGGGTTGCGGCCTTTCTGTAGTGGTCCTCAGCCTTTGGAACAGGCTTTCAGTTGAGCTGCACCAGGTGCCAACATTATATATTTTTCAGCACCTGGTAAAAATGTATCACTACTCCCAGGTCTTGAAAGTTAAGCTTCCTTCTAAAGTGGTACTGAAAATTCTGTTTTATTGCATTAATCATTTTTTACATAGTTTTAAATGCTTTGTGGAGTATTATGAAATGCTTTGAAGGTGAAGGGCAGTATATAAATACCATGAAATAAATACTATTAGCTGTTGCTAAAGTAAATATATTCTGCATTCCTTTGTTACGTATAGCTTGCCAGCAAATGTGCTGCAACATCCATCTAGTACGATAACCTCTGAAGCAACTCACTTCTTATCAAAAATAGTTGTCCAGGTGATATTGAATTCCAGGGTACCATATTCAAGGAGGGGGAAATGGTGCCAAAATCTGCACTCAGGTCTTTCAGAGAAATCAAAGATTTAACAGACTGGAAGATTAGTTTATTGATCGGTCATCCTCCTTTGGAATAATATTGATTCGTATTTTCTCCTACTTTAACTGCTCCTTCCTGGAATACATTTTCAAGTTAATTATCCTCACTGCCTTGGGTTGAAGGAAGATACAAAATGCTTTGGAATACAGGATGCACAAATTTAATTTGTCCGTTTTGATGATCAATGATTCATTGTAGGCGCTACAATTAAGCTGTTCAATTGCAAATGAAATGGTTCCTCATTTGAGGACTGGAGAAAATGTTTCTATAACTTATCTGAGAGCACCTTGGGAGTGATTTGTTTTATTAAAGATTTCAAAGGATATATTAAAAGTTACAATAAATTGTGGAGAAGATGAAAATAAAATAAAATAATAGGAGAAAGGTAACTTTTGACAAGTCTTTTGAAAATTATATATATATATATTCATACCTCACCCTTTTGATGGTTAAATATATTTTTATGCCTCACCCTTTGATGATTAAATATATATTTATCTCCATACTTCACTCTTTCGATGGTTAAGGATATTTATATTTATACCTCTCCCTTTTGACAATTAAATATATTTTTATATTCATGACTCTTGCTTAATATTGCAACCATTTACCTTTTTTTGACATTTCAAATCTGCACATCGCTAAATCCTGAGAAAAGTAGAATGAATTTGGCACTTGGTGTGCGGCTGTTTTAGCAGCTAGAAGGTGGCTGGTTTCTCAGCTGAGTCCAGAGCACATTTCTGCTGACTCATAGGAGCTCTTCACACACTCCAGTCAACTGTGGGTTTGGAGAGAGGAGCTGGTCCTCCTTGGAGCAGTCAGGAACATCTACCACTGCTTTTGGATTGCATTTTCTGCTGACTCATAGAAGCTAGTAGTAGGAGCCTGCAGTTTCTGCTGACTCATAGGAGCTAGTGGGAGGAGCCTGCAGTATCTGCTGACTCATAGGAGCTAGTGGGAGGAGCCACATTTCTCAACTGCAGGCAGTAAGGTCAGTTTGAGTGGCTCATGTACCTAAGGAAACATGGAGGAGAAATATTAACAAAATACAATGTGAAAATGTCAATTAACACCTTAATGTATGTTGTTGCACCTGATTTAGTAGTTTTTTTTTTAAAAAAAGTTTTATATCACATTTATATATAAGATCAGGAGCATTTCTTGATCTTGAATCAGAGTGTAGATTTATCAAATCAATCTTTTTTAAAAAAATTATACTCATTGTGTAACATTACTGTGCTAGGGTCTTAGTACAAATGGCATGCTCTTTCTGCTGTACCATGAAATTGTTGCTGGTGGGTGGGAGTCTCAGATCAGAAGAAATTTAATTACTTCTACCAGAAGTAAGCGCTTGATTGCATGTTCTATTGCTGGTGCAATAGAATAAGAAAAGCAGAAGCATTTTAAAAATCATAGCAGTATTCACGCCCTGGAGATTTTTATGAGAGTAATTTACCAATTCAGATGAAAACAAGAATAGACATTCATAGGACTTAAGCTATACTCAATCATCAGGTTCTTTGTCTTTATATACTGTACAAGCCCAGGAACCTATATGTTGTATATTATGCCCCAAAGTATTATAACACAAATCTCTTTCCTTATCTTCGCTGAACTCAGATGAACCAAAGATTTCATGAGACATCCTGTTGAGTGCTTTCTTCAATAGATAGTTTAGAGGGGCCAGTTCAGTTTTCTTGTGCACACTTCACTTAATGGAAGTAAAATAATAACTATCACATAACTGTCATACTATGCTAATAAGCTGAGGTATGAACGGCCTTACCTGTACCTTCTGTTTTACTATTTCTATCTTTATAATGCTACCAAACAAATCAGGAAAGCTTCTGTTTACCCCAGCATGTCTTTCCCGGAGAACTTCAGTTACTTCCAGGGAGAGATTCACATTTTGCCATCTGTCCGTGGATGGTAAAAATCAAGGTTCCCCACACACGTACTAAGCATTTGTACTAGAAAATGCTAGCACACACCTTCCCTCACCCCATGCATTTGCAGACTTACCTGAGGTGCAGACACATGGGCTGAATTTGCACTTAGAAGAAGAAGAAGAGTTGGCTTTTCTACCCTTCTTTTCTCACCCATTTAAGGGGACTCAAAGCGGCTGACAAAGCTTTTCTATTCTCCCCACAACAGACACCCTGTGAGGTAGGTGAGGCTGTGAGAGCTCAGAAGAGAGCTGTGACTAGCCCAGGGTCACCCAGCTGGCTTCATGGGGGAGGGTGGAATTGAACCTGGTACTCCCAGATAAGAGTCCGGCTCCCTAACCACTAGACCAGACTGGCTCACTCTGTACCCAAGCTGTACCCGAGCTGTCCTAATTGCATGCCAGAGGCCTAAGTGCAAATTTAGCCATGGTCTGTGCACCGCCATCTTCCTTCCTGATACAGGCATCATTGCATGTGTGCTAATGCCATTGCCAAGACAATGGTGATGCACCGCCTACATGCAGTTCATCACATGCCCCTCTATGTGCCATAGAGGTTTGGATGAGGATGCTGCAGGGCACCACAGGTCACAGTAAGTACATGTGTAGAGCACAAAATTGTCGTCCAAATTGTTGATTTGCAGAGATTGCATAATGCCAAGATCACAGCAGATAGTGCGTGCAGATGACATTCACAAGTGTGAGAGCAGACACGACGATTCTTTCCAAGAAGGAAGGCTTTTATTGCCTTCGTGATTGTAGTACAGCCACCAGCTAAATGCATTGCTGGTTATATGAGTGGATATATGAAAGTAAATACATGGGTTACAATGTATCCACTAAGGGCGCTTCCGCACTGGCCCTTTAACACCCATTAAGCACACTTCTGGCACGGCCATTCCGCGCACGCCTTGCTGTGTGGCACACTTCCGGTGAGGTGTGTCTGCACCTATCCGTGCTTAATGCATACTTAATGGGTGTTTTTGGCACACCACATATTATGTGGTCTTGCGCCGTGAAAGCGCACCCACTTAGGATGTGTCCGCACGGCGCAAGTGTGCCTACCCAGGGCCCTCCCCCAGCCTGCCATGATTGGCTCACCGGAGCCAAGCATGGCTCGCCGGGATCGCCGCTTCTGGAGCCAGGACGAGCCTCCCTAAAGCCCACCCTAGCCCACCCTGCCACTCAGGAAGCGCGCAGGACGCAGGTGCGCGGCATCCTGGGCACCAACCCTCAGAATCGGGGCGACGCTGATGAGGTAAGGAGGGGATTCACCAAACTCCCCCCAGGGTGGGCTACGGCGGGCTTTAGGGAGGCTCGCCCTGGCTCCAGAAGTGGCAATCCGCTGCTTCTGGGGTGAGGGCGAGCCGCGGCAGCGAGGTCCCCCAGCGAGCCATGCTTGGCTCCAGCGAGCCAATCATGGCGGGCCGGGGGAGGGCCCAGGGGCACGGATGGGAGGCAGGTGCTGTGCATCAGCACAGCACCCGCCTCCCATCCGGATCTATGCCGCGTGTGCGGCGGCATGGGGCGAGGGGTAGATCCGCATCTGTTAGATGCGGATCTACCCCCTAAATCCGGATCTACTGGGGATCCGGATTTGGTGAAACTGGTTCCCCTGGGATCTGGCTTTACTAAATCTGGGTGCAGTAGACCCAGATTAATTAGCCCCTGTGTGGAAGCACCCTCCAATCTACATCTTCAGTCAAGAATATACAAATCAAACAGCAAACATCGCAACATGGTTAAGGCAATATGAATACTTCTGGGACTGCATGAGGCCACTAAGCCCAGCCCCCACATGTACAGATTTGGTTCATCCAGAATAGGATTATTATTCTCAGGAAAGTGGAGGCCTTGCTGAGATAATCACACTGTTCCCACAGGAAAACAGAAACTTAGATGTGTCTACGTTACGGAAATAACACCTCACCTGTTTACCAGAATGTTCCTGGTGAGACGAATAGCTAAACAAGCATTTCCTGTTTTAAAATATTTCAACACAAATATAGTTTATTTCCGACACACTCCTGCGTGGAAGGGGCTGTTTCTGGGTGGAAATGGCCCCTCCTGTGCAGATGCTCCATCTGGGAGTTTGGAACAAACTAGAATCTATAATACTGAATTTAAAATCAGTGGTGCTGTTGGTGTAAATAAATAAAAAGCATCACTCTTCTAATTTTTAAAATGTACAAAAGCTTTCCTCTTTCTTTCTCTAAAGCTTAATTTTTCCATGGATAAGTGAACAATGGTTAACAAACTTTCATGATTGATTCTATCAATTATTTGCACGTATTGGAGAACATGAGGAACCTCACCACACTTGAGCTTCAGCTGGGAGTATACAGTAAGGCTGCATCCACATGGCCCCAAAATGTTAACTTGCAGGGGCCACAATCAGACCTACAGGAAAGTCATCTGGAGAGGTGGTAACAATGGGGACTACCTTCCTTGGCTGTTTGACACCCAGTGCAATCAAGTGGCCGTTCTTTATTCAATACTTAATGGCACCAGGTGGAAACTGTGAAGGCCAGGAACTAAAGGGCATGTACCCACTACAGCAGTAGGAAACCCAGATCCTATCACACAGGCTGCAAATATGCTGTTCTAGTGTGTTTGTATAAAAGTCTATGTAGTGTATTATTTAGAACCTAGAACGTAGTGTATTGTTTAGACTAGAACCTAGGAATACTTGGCTTCAAATGCCCATTTGGCCATAGTACAAAGGTTGTCGTCATACCTTATGTTTAAGCATAATAGAGGCTATATTCAGTCTTTGAAGATCTGACACAAAGTGGGTTCCCTCATCTTCTGGGGACTTTCTCACCTCATTTGGGACTATCCTTTATTCCGATAATCCCAGCATTGAGTCCATTTCAGATACCAGAAATGGAGGCAGCTGAAGGTTGATCAACACTGGCTACTCAGTGTGGTCTCACTAACCGTCTGCGAACAGCAACATGACTGTGTTGCTCCTAAAGCCACCTGACCTTATTGCCACCACAAGGTGTGACCAGACCTAAAATGGCATCAGTTCCTGGTCCGTCTTAAGATGGACTATAATGCTCAGGTGTGACCATGGCCCAACGTTCTGCAAGATCCACAACTGCCTCGCCTCACCTTTGTTGCTTTGTGATCCCACACAATAGGGTTCAGCTTTTATTAAGAAATCTGTGTAACAAATCACACTCCACTTCATCAGGGCATAGAATGTGATCCACAGGGTTAGCGCTGAACATTGTTATTCCCAGAGATGCTTTATTTGCTCAGTGACATACTTGCACAAGTAATCTTCCTCAGAAAAGTCTTGGAACATTCTGACAGTATCACCCAGTCTGATACAAACAGATTAATAACAACATAAAGTATCAGAGAGGGGTTTATAGTCAAACAACAAGCATACAAAAGATTTAAAACGTAGAAGTTAAATGGCAATGAAATGCAAAAGCCACATGTGACAATTTCGTTTGAACATAAACATATGCAAAATGGCCACAGTGACATTCATAGCAGCAGTAGCTGGTAATAAAAAATAATCTTTGCATTGCTTGCAGCAGCAGAAGGCTGAATAAATGACTCAAATAAATAAAAATGAACTTTTTGATGAGTTACAATCTAGCAGTCACATACTGCAATCTAAATATTCTTTGTTCTGGGTGGCCACATTCAGAGGGACCTAGCAGGTCTCAGAATATGGGTATGCACGCTGTTTCTTATTGTTTCTTATGCTTGTGTGTGTATTTAGGCTTTTGCATGGGACCAATTCTGGTTCTAAGTGCACTGAGAAACAGCAGGCCAAAAGGAGAATCTAAAAGCTACATTTTAATTGGCCTTTCCAGAACAAAATTCAATACCGTAAGCTTCTTTTCTCTTCAGATTTATGATCATTTTCTAAAATAGTCAGAAAGCTGCATGCATATAATCAAAGCAAGCATTATACCTTCCACTCAAAACTCAGAGCACAATGTCAGTACTGTAGCATGGAACAAACCAAGGATGTGAGACAGAATATAGAAATGAGGAATGTAGATGTTCAGTTTCCTCTTCACACACTCAAGTCATCTGTGGGTTTGGAGAGAGGAGCTGGTCCTTCTCGTAGCAGTCAGGAACATCTACCACTGCTTTTGGATTGCATTTTTCATTTATTTAACATGAGTCATGACAACTAATGGCCCAGTAGGTGATGTTTAGGGGAATTAGGGTCTGCACAGGATCTGAATAGCATCATGGGTGCACTTTTTTTGTTAAGGTGCAGGGTTTGCACAGCTCCTCTTCCATCAAACAAGTACTCCAGCACAATCTGATGTTAGACTACAACAGGCCCAGGGGATGCCACAGTCTGCACTAGTATGCCGACAACAGGCTCCTGTTCTAAGATATAATCCAGAATAAGGCCCAGTGCAGAGAGGGGCAGAATTTTCGTGGTAAAGTGGGCGAAAAACACTCCGACAGCTTTCTCCTGCTCTTCTGCTGCTGCCAGCTCACATTTTGGGGGACAAATTAACACAGAAAACGGATGGCTTCTGGAGGCATTTCCTGCGTTGAGAAAACAGTCCTGTCTGGAAACCTCAAAGTCCCCCAGTTGCATTGCTTGTGTGGTCAGGAGTAGTGGCAGACAGGCAAATAGCATGCTTTCTGCTTCTTGCTTTGCAATACTGTTGTGGTTCTTCTACCAGCAGGAACTGCTTTCATACCGATTCTGCTGGAGATAAACATTCTGTTTCTCTACTAAATCCTACTTTCATTCATCCTCCTCTTAAACAGAAATGATGGTCTTCGCATCGACACATTGTGATAATACACTGGGCCTGTACAAATAGGACTGTATCATCTAATCTAGGAGTTTGTTTCAATAAACAGGGGGCTTATTAATCAAGTGAATAAACTAGAGCAAGAGGACCACAATAGTACGATGAATAGAGTAGTAATTTTCTTCTTTTCTTTCCAGTGCTTCACAGTGATTTTCATCAATCGCTGACTTCAAAGGAGGCTTTCACAATAGCCGCTGCTGCTATTGTGAGCTCAATAATAAAGCAAAGGCATTATTAGTTGAGGTTACTAAAAACAAAGCATTTCAGCAAGAGACAGTGCCTTTCTGGAGGATGAAATGGCCTCATAAATATACCTTCCGGTGTTAGTCACCACTTGAAACTTAGAAGTATAAATTGTGTTCCCCGGAGTCCACAGCCAGACATGAAGGTATTGACTCTTTCCACACCTCCCCATAAGATTGAAATCCCACAAGTTACTGGGTTGTAGAGAAAAAATTATTGAGAAGCTTGCAACTCCAGAAAAAAATTGACAAGACAAGGCGAGTTGACCAAAACAAGACAAGTTTAAAAGTCTTTTCCCTACATGCTGACTTTGTAATTGGTTTTTTGCCATTTTAAGCTATTGCTCAGCCTGTCTGACTCATGGTAATCTATAAAAAAAAGATAAGGATTCTTTCAGTGAAACCACATTAAAAAGGATTTATTAAAGGGTTTGCCTTTTGCTATAGTATCAATACTGAGCAGGGGGATTTTCCATTAGTGTTGTGATGACTATTGACCATCTTAGAAAATCTTACCAATTTGATCTCTTTTGACATTCCAGTGAGTTGAGCTCAGGAAAAAGGTCAGTGCTAATATGAGATTTTGGAAAGTTATGTCCTGGCCTTTAAAAAAAAAAGTTTGTTATCTAATGCATAACTTACAAGAAATCTTATAACTGAATGCATCGTATCAGTCAAAAACTGCAGACAGAGAACCTAACTTTCCAACCATGTGAGAAATTACCATATGCAGCAGGTAAATTTTGGGGCGATCAGTGGCTTAAATATGCTACAGACCCTTGCAAAATATACCTTGCTCTTGAAGTCTACCTGTGGTCCAGATCAAGGGCTTCTTGGTCTAGATTATGTTCCATCTGGTGCAAACAGAGCATCCTAGTGGTGGGTTGAGGCCTCCTACATTCAGCGCTGATGTGTGCAAGAGAGGCCTTTAGGATGTGTTCCCATACAAGTTTAAATCTGAATTAAATCCATTTTGGGGACTGGAAGTTCCCATTTATTTTTTATTTCCCTGAATTTATGAGAACTATCCTGCAAGTATCTGCAGAAAAAAAGTCCTCACAAAGACTGTTCTCGGTCCCCTTTTGGAGCCTGGCCCACTTTTTCTTCACCTTTGGGAACGCTATGGGACTATTTGGGGCAGAGATCTATCCTTCTGGCCAATGCATGTCAGATGTGTGTGGGATTTCACAGCTGCAAAGGTCTCCCACCTCCCCTTGCCATGCCTGCTCTGAACAATTAGGAGATATGGTCACAGGAAAACTTTTTAAAAACACAAGCTTTAAGAGATGTATTGTAGCAAAGCTGGCATAGCAGGGGAAAACTAAGCTGCAAGCCTCCCTTTTACAGAGGGAAACTGAAAGGGAGAGTAATAACCTCTCTCTCCCCTCTTCTGTGTGAGCTGTCTTAGCCTCTGTTTTGAAAGGGAATTGCTTTGCACTGTTGGTTCTTTCGCCCTCCTGCTTAAGTGCAAAAATGCTGCCTTCCCGGCAACGTGAATGGAGGGAGGGAGCTTCCAATTTGAAAGGGAAATTGTGAAAGGGATGTTTGGTTTGTGATTTCCCTTTGTTCTTTTACTTAGCTGATTCTGAGCAGGGCAGGTTTAACAGGGGTTGGACAAGGGGCGGAGATTAAAAGGTCCTGTTTCTTTGTGCTGGGGATTTGTGTGGTTTGAGTGGGAACAGCAGTGTTCTGATTCAGTCCATGTTGTCCTCAACCAAAGGCAACACCAGAATGTACACTCGGTCCTGAATCCAGATTTTAAAAGTCCAACACAGATTTTAAAAGTCAAGTGGGAACACAGACTTAGTGTATTTTCTGGTAAGGAATACCAGAAAATTCAGAAAGACGTTTAGACGTTTTCTCATTCAGTGACAGAAACTACAATCTACTCCTGAGATCTTTTAACAGTTAGGTTTTCTTTTACTACACACTAATTGTTGCTCAGTATAGCGCATGAACATCCTAGTCAGTATGTTGCAGTGAAACAGGTATACCAGATCCATGTAGACATTGTGAAAGGAAGGAAGGAAGGAAGGAAGGAAGGAAGGAAGGAAGGAAGGAAGGAAGGAAGGAAGGAAGGAAGGAAGGAAGGAAGGAAGGAAGGAAGGAAGGAAGGCTGCATGCCCATGTAGCTCTGTAGGGTTCTGTATCTCTAATAAAATATTTCTTTGCAATAATCCACCATTTTCTTAAGATGCCCCCCAAAACCTTGTCCAAACATCACAAAGATCTGGCACAGTTGATACTTGGTTGCATTTTCTCAAGCTGCTGTTGATTCAGACTGGTTGACTGTACCACCCTTTCAAGTTAACTGTGTTGATCTAAGCCAGTGGACAGCACCACTCTCTTCAAATTTCATGCTGTTTTGAGCTTGTCAGCTGCATTACTTTCTTGAATTATAGTGACATTATATACTCGTGTTGCTTCCAGTTTTTTGATTGTTTAGTTTTTTCCCTCCCTTTACTTTGGACTTGCTTCTTTTCGTTTGAATATAGAATAGTCGAGCCCCTGCCCTTCGTCCTTTTCTAAATACATCAGATTATTTGTTTGAAATCAGGTATTTGAAGCAGACTGATTTTGGTTGTATCTCTTCTGTTTCCTTTTGCTTCTCTGCAATGCCAGACCATCTCAGTTGTGCACAATACCAAGCAGGCGTCCAACAGAGCTGGAGAAAATTTATTTAAAGTGGCCAATGTAGTTAGAATTGCTATACAATAAATGCAAGAAAGTTTTATTAACAACTTTGATATAATCTACCGGCTGATTACTGTCATATCACCTGCTGGATGTCCCATTTATTTATTCTCAATGCGTTTGAATGCAATTTTTGGATTCAATTTGGTTCAAATTGAATATCCAAAAATTCAATTGGATTCAAATCTTTGAAATTTGAATTTACCCAGATTTGATTCAAATTAAGCAAATTCAAATCTATTCGTTCAAAATTTTCAATTCGAACTAACTTCGGCAATGTTCAAATGTGCCTGTATGCATTGTTACGCATCCCATACATATCCATATGCATCTGTCCATGGCTGTATGCATCCCGTACGCAACCCGTTTTTATCCCATACGGATCCGTACAAATTCGTTTGGATGCGCGAAAGATGCATACATGCACAAGTAGGCATTGTGTACATACCTGTACGCATATGAATGTCCAAATAATTCAAATGAATAGATCTGAAAATTCAAATTTTGTTCAAATTTTTAAATTCCAATTTATAGACGTTCAATTTGAATTTGAATGTCAAAATTTGAACAAATTCGATTGAATTTTGAATGTTTCAAATATTTGTGCACATCCCTATATTCTTGTCTAGTTTTTGGCTTTAAAAGCAGCCAAGGTAGTTGCAAACAGATTCTGCTTTTGTGATAGAGAGATGTGTGGCGATTGCTCTTCCAGTAGGAGAAAACCAAAATATGCTTTTCTTCAGTGCAGCAATATAGACCCTACAGACTTTAATTGTGAACATGATTTTTAAAAAAGCCTGTCATTACATTCTTCAGAATTACTCCTTCTACATTGGACTTGGGGAAGTGAAAAGCAGCAAGAGGGGGCAGGAAAAGATTAAGTGCTGGTCGAGTCTCTGAAGGTAATGCATTATCCAAAGCCAATCAATGCCTCAGTAATCAATTCAGTTCTTGTCTTAAATGCAGATCGATTTAAAGTCTGCTTAATTCCTGTGAGAAAGGGTGCTGAAGAAATGAGGTTCAATTCGGCTGTAAAACTGGTGCTGAAGAGGGAATAAGAACATCTGTGAGAAGAAGTAAACATTATGCTTAGAATCTGACATTATGTATGTAACATTAATAAAATGCCTGTTATTGCTATGATTGTAGGAAGAAAGGAGTCCATATAATAAAAGCCAGCCAAGAGTGTAGTGCCTTTTAGTCCTTGCTAAATTACTTTTTGCTGTGATCTTAGCTTTATAATGCAAGAGGCAACAGTCTCCTTTTGGGTGAGCCTTGGGAGCATTCCCATGCACGTTTATTCCGATACCCAAATCGGGGTTGGCAAGGGGTGTCCCCATGCATTTTAGATTTGGTCTGATTTCCACGGACCAAACTGCCCCAAACCGTGCCAGACCAGGACCAAATTTGGTACCCAAAAAAACAAGTGTTGATGCTAATCTTGGCAATATCTGCCCAGTGAGAGATTTTGCTGCTTGAAGGACCAGAGCACACGTGGTGGCAGGTGTGCAAATAGTGTGCCAGCATGGTAAGAAGAGCACTAGGCACATAGCACTTTTCTTGGTGCACACCAAGAAGTTGCTACATGTGTAATGCTCTTCTTGCTCCTGGGTACCTCTCACCAGAGCTGTTCTTCCCACTGTGCCTTTATAGCGCTCTTTTTTTGGTTGAGCACCACTGATTCATGGCTGACTTCTGGGTAACTAAATGGGTTCCTCTATGCAGTTTCCTTGCCAGAAACGCTGCCTACTTCCAGACTCCGGCTGGGGATCCAACTGGTAACTCTATTTTCTACTGAGCTACTGAGCTACGGCCACTACCTACAGTGCGTATGCTGAAATGTATGCGTGTTGAGTGCAGCAGTCCTGTGGACCCCACGCTCTTTGTGTGAACCTAATGTACCATGAGGGTGCACAGATGTGCAGTCCTGGTACCTTCAGTTGTACTATCATGCTGCTGTGTGAACACAACCCCCATTTGACAGAATAACTCACTGAGCAATGTTTTAGGTCAAAATAGAGTGGCTCAAAAATGCATCTGAAGTTAACATAAGATGGCATAGGATTCCAGTTCTTCTGTCTTGGATGTTGCAAGCATTGTTCTCACAGTACTGGCACAACTGCAGATCCCAGATCAGCATGGAAACTCAAGCCATATTGAACACCACTATCAACAATTTTCCTGAACTCTGACTCAGTTTGGTCTAGTTGTTAGGGAGCTGGACTCTTATCTGGGCATACCAGGATCAATTCCACTCTCCCCCACGAAGCCAGCTGGGTGACCTTGGGCTAGTCGCAACTCTCCTCTGAGCTCTCACAGCCCCACCTACCTCACAGGGTGTTCTGTTGTGGGGAGAAGAACAGAAAGCTTTGTCAGCCACTTTGAGTCCCCTTAAATGGGTGAGAAAAGCTGGGCAGAAAAGCCAACTCTTCTTCTTCTTCTTCTTCTTCTTCTTCTTCTTCTTCTCTTATCATGCAGGAAATTTTCACAGGAACTACTATTGCTTCCAACTGGGAAGAACAGACAACCTTAACTATTCATAGTTGGCACCCAAACATATGGAACATTGTCATTAATGAACTACCAGTATACCAGATGAAGTTAATGATGGGTCAGACACCTTCAGTGACTTTTCATGATATTTGGTTTTCATTACTCAACCATCTGTCTAATGTACCAGATCAAGGTTGCCCTCAACATGTTATTGTGAGAGCTGGAGTCATCAGAACTTAAGAGTTTTTCTGTAAGGTTCGCTCAGTAAGCTACTGGAGTGGGGAGTTTCTTTTCCCAGGGGAAGCTAGGTTGCCTTTCAGATTTGGGGTTTATTCTTTATTCTTTATTGTTACTGTTTTGTTTTTTCTAAGGCTGTGGTCATACCTTCACTTTAAACCACCTTCAGCCCATCTTCAGATCTCTCTGCTTACACCTTTTCATTTCTATTGATGACTTTCCACCCACCATTTGGACTTTTTTAAATGGAATGTCCACAAATAAAACAGAAATGAAAATGTGTGAGCAGTCAGATGGGCTAAAGAAGGTTTAAAGGTGTGACCACGGCCAAAATGATTTTTTTTAAAAAAAGCTGTAATTAGATGATAGATGATAGATAGACCCTTAACCTGCATTATTTTGCTGATCCATTGCAGAAACATATACACAATTAGAATTTACAAAAAACACTTCATTTTACTTGAAGTAATTTGCTACTGCTAGCTCAATAAAAAATAAATAAAAAGAATTAGAAATGAAAGCAACCCAAGGAGTCAATACAGATAGAAAATCTCCTTTTTAAAAAATACAATGCATTTGGAATGGGCAGGAAATGAAAATTCCCTCTCTCATCTGCCTCTGTCACAATGCCATTCACATCTCCTGTGATATCTGAATGGCTTACACATTTTGAAAGACAGGTCCTCAAAAGACCCAAATGCTTTGCTGTTATTTCAGCTTTTCAGAAAGCAGTAAGGCTTACTAGCAATTTAGATTTCCTTTGTGCTCTGAAAACTTGACATTTGAAACAATACAAGCTTAGCATGAAAGATGACAGAACTGCTTACAGTTCTATGCTACTCCCAGCTAAAACTTTCAGATTCAAGAGACATCTAAAGATTGCATTTTAGTGAGGTTATGCACAGACACTGCAGAACTTTAGGCAAGTGCATGAGGCCTGCCCTGTTCCATTAAAGGCCATAGACAGCACTGTTCCAGACCACACCACGCCATGATCTGGACCAGCAGAACTTGTTGGGCCAGTAATACTCCTGCATGCCTGAGCTACTATTTGCTGTGCATCACTGACTCAGAATCCCTTATGATTACCTTAAAAATGATCTGCATAGTCTTCCAACATTTATTAACATGGAGAAAAACATTAAGGGCGAATCTGCACAGCAAGCTTATTTCGCTTTCCCTAAACCGAAATAATAGAACCGGATGCAAACGCGAATTTGCCTGTTCCCATTACTTTTAACTTAATCGCGTTCGATCCGGATTCTGAGGATCGTACATGGGGTACGTGACTCAAGGTGGGACTCAAGTGGCTACTTTTTAAAAGCCGCTTTTCGGGGCTGCCCTGCCCTCTTCCTCCTGGCATGGACACGCCACACATAAGGGACCCCTTCACCGAGCCTGGCTGGGTGGCTGGGTGGCTGCCGCTTCCATGGATGGAGGAAAAATGGCAGCGGGCAGCCAGCCAGCAATTCTTTCCCCTCCTCTCCCCATTGCTCAGGGCACACAGCAGCAGTGGCAACTAAAGCCCCTTTGCTTTAAACATTCACATTCAGCTGCTTTCCTCCCTTCCTTTCCCTTTCTAAAGTCAGATCTTTTAGAATTGCACAAAATTGCAACATTGTTATTCCAACCATCAAGGTGTGAAGTGGTTCCATCGCTACAGTGTAGCGATCACTGTTAAGTGGATTTTTACACTGAAATCACTGTCTTTGGAAGCAAGCTATTGGGAGAGGGAAACCCTAAACATGGATTCTCATCCCTTAAAACGGTACTGTCCGCACAGTAAAAAATGTAAAACGTTTCAAGCGCACGATCCAGAGTGAGACCTGTTGAAATCAGGACTGAGATTCACCATGCTTTGGGGTGGTTTAACATGGGGAAAGTGTGTTAAGCCAAACTGCCGTGCGGACTTTGAGGACTGAAAACGTTTTGAATCCGAGATAAGGTTGCCGTGAAGACACAGCCTAAGAGTTGTTGCTACCACAAACGCCACTCATCACAGCCCATTCCAGGACACCCATTGTGAAGCACTATAGGCCAGGTACTGTATACAGTCTGCTTGATCAGATTGAACTATCTGTGGTTGTGGCATGGTTGTGGAGTGCTTGGTTTGATTCTTGATAAGTTTGCACCTTTTCCATGATTTAGAACTTTCCATCTCCATCTAGATGTGCCCTAATTTTGGCTGAGGAACCGCCTACATATGCCTAAATGCCTGTCCTCTGGTCAACTAGGGGACAGAACAGGCAAATGGCCATATACTTGCCTCACCCCACTTCTTCTAAAAGGGCTGACAGGCTTAATCCTCTTTAAACTGCTCTTTCCTTGGGGTGAATTCCCACTTAGCTCTGTTAAAGCGGAATTTTTTAAAAAAGATGCAAATGCACATTATTTGCGTTCCCATTTGTTTTTCTTAATTCCGCTTTAAAGCAGAGCACCAGGGCTGCTTGGTGGGAAGCCGAGTGAGTGAGCAGGCTGGCGGCAGTGGCTGGCGGCAGCCACAATGGCGGGGACAAAGCAGCAGCTGAAATAGCAGGTGGGCAGGCGGGCAGGCAAGTACCTGGGCAAGCAAGGAAGCAGCGGACAGGCAGGTGGGTGGGTGAGCTAGCGGGTGGGTGGGCAGGCAGGCGGGCAGGTGGGCTTCTGCTTCAAAACAGTTTCAAAACACTCTGATCCAAGTGGGAATGCCCCATAAACCATTCCAGTAAAAAAAAATGGGAGCGAGAGTTGTTTGAGCCAGTGTTTTTTAAAATGCATTTTATCAGTTTTACTCTTCTTTTTAATGTGGACAGAGTGTTTTGAAAACATCCAGCATCATGCTGACTTTTTAGCCAGAACATACGCGGCGCAATTTAGTGCCATTTCTTGTTCACCACCAACTTCATCAGTGTTTTGCCCACAGAGCTGATCTGGGAATAGAGTAGCAGCCCCGGCCACTCAGGAGGCACGCAGGACGCAGGCGTGCTGTATCCTGGGTTCCTCCTCTCACAATCAGGGCGACGCTGAACGGGTAAGGAGGGGATTCCGCCGGCTCCCCCCTGGGTGGGCTAGGGCGGGCTTTAAGGAAGCTCACCCTGGGTCCAGAAGGGGCGATCCGCCGCTTCTGGGGCAAGGGCGAGCCGCGGCAGCGAGGTCCCCCGGCTCACCATGCTTGGCTCCGAGGAGCCAAGCATGGCAGGTTGGGGGAGGGCCCCAGAGCACAGATGGGAGGCGAGTGCTGTGCGTCCGCACAGCACCCGCCTCCAATCTGGATTTATTCCATCCTCACGCTGCGTGTGCGGAGGGACGGGGGCAGGGTAGATGCAGATCTACCCCGTAAATCCGGATCTACCGGGGATCCGGATTCAGTAAAACGGGTCCTCTGGAATCCGGTTTTGCTAAATCCAGGCACAGTAGATCCGGATTTATTAGCCCCTGTGTGGAAGCACCCGAAATCTACAGTTTATACAGGATTTCATTGCAAATACGAGAAAATAATCTTTCACGCTGCTTTTATATGCTTATCTGTGCTATTTATTTCCTGATTTGAATTTCATACCATTGAAAAGAGGATGGTTGAAGTTTTGGCTTCAGAGCATTATGGGGTATGAAGGCTGGCGTGGGGATGCTCTATAGAAAAATATGTTGCATCAAGATGAAGGACAGGTCAATAATGATGATGCTTGTGGCGCAAATATCAATCATCTGTGAGCACAAAATGAGATTGCAGTGAAAGGCTTTTCCGCCTTTTCATTGTATTTATTCTTATAAAAAAACAACCAGAGAAACTGTCTTAAATTATTACCGAAGGAACCAAGAAACGTCAATTGCCTGACAGCCCTAGTATATCTTTGTAACTTGATTGAAATTTTACTGGGCCTTCAGGGGATACTTTGAAACGGTTGCTTAAGGCAGCAAATTCCTTAGTGCAAGTTTCACATTATTTGCAGGTTTGATTTCCCATCTGAGTTCCCCTTTCATAACTTGATTTCGCATGAGCCTCCACTTGCAATAGAATTTGGTTGTTCCGGTTTTCCATCATTGCTAGTATAAACGAGTGATTCATGTTTCTGGTTGCAGATGTCCAGGGTGGTTATCTACCATGTTCTCTTTGCTTCTTCCTCGAGGTTAGCTTCAGGGACTCTGAAACAAATGGAATCAATGAATGCACTTTCTCCTTCTAATGAACGTTTCATTTTCTGATTTGAATGAGAAAGTCCAGCACAGCCTCGTCTTTCTGAAGAATGAAACAGATCACTCATTCATTTACGCTATCATGCATCTAAACAAGCAGATGTGGACTTTCCAATCTTAAAAAAAAAAGATTAGAAGTTAAGAATACTGACACAATCTGCAGTGTATTGTGAAGTGTATTTTGTTTTACACAAGGACTAAAATGGACTATTATATGACGTTTACAATCAGGAAGAGAAGAAGAGTGGGATTTTCTACCCTGCTTTTCTCAACCATTTAAGGGGACTCAAAGTTTTCTTTTCTTCTCCCTGCAACAGACACCTTGTGAGGTGGTTGGGGGTGTGAGAGCTCAGAAAGAATGCTGTGACTAGCCCAAGGTCACCCAGACGGTTTCACAGGGGAGTGTGGAATCAAACCAGAGGTGTTTTTGCACTATGGCGAAGACGCCTCAGAATGCTTTACTTTACTTTACTTTACTTTACTCTGAGATTTATACCCCGCCCACCCCACATGGGCTCTGGGCGGCTTACAATATAGACATATAAATACCAATAGTACAATACAAGCATAAATAGTACATCAAATACAAAAACATCAATCAAAATAGTCTTTAAAACCATGATATAACCCAGATCCCCCATCACAGACCAATTCACAACCACAGAGTAATATCATAAAATAATAATAATAATAATATGACCGGGAACAGAGATCTTATGACCAACCTGAGGCTGATCTTCTACTGGCCAAAAGCCAGACGAAACAGCTCTGCCTTGCACGCCTTTCGGAACCTAGGCAGTTCTTGGATGGCTCGAGTGCTCGCAGACAGTGAGTTCCACCAGGTAGGGGCAAGACTCGAGAAAGCCCTATTTCTAGTGACTGACAGGCGTATCTCGGTGACTCTAGGGACCTGTAACTGACTATTGTCTGATGATGACCGTAATGTTCTCCTGGGTGTATAGAGGACCAGACGGTCCCGCTTTGGCCCGAATGCGTTGAGTACAGTTCCCCATCCGCACTGGCAGGTAAACGACGCATTCTGAACGCGTCCTTTCCCTGCCTACATGTGAACTGGGAACTGTACTCAATGCCTTCAGGCCGAAGACCCTCCACCAGCCTCTCCCCATTGGCTGCCTTGTAGCCAGGGGTGGGGAAGCCAGGCGCCTCCCTTTCCCATGCTCCCGCTCTCTCCTGGGGCCCAGTTCAGGCTCCTAGAGATCAGTGGGACCCACACTCCACATCCCACCCCGGGTCACGCACGTGTGTGCACGGCCTTACCTGCAGGCTGCCAGGTCGATTCTGGCTGCAGTAGGTGGGGCGTGCATGCAGGGCGGGACCTCATTGGCCACCCACCCACCTGGCTTCACCAGGCCATCTGCACAGACTTATAACAGTGTTTATATCAGCATAGCAAGGAAGAACATGGCAGTCTTCCTCAATATTTAATGTGACATAAGGGTGCAGTGTTGTGCAGATGCTACAACCTCATTCTGCATTTAAGGTGCCATAAAAGCACCATGTGGATTCTACCAAAGGCTGTGATCAGGTGGAGAAAGAAATCACCTCTGAGGTGCCTCAGAGATGGCTTCAAGTTGGTATTGTTCACCCCTCAGTCACCCCTCACCCCTCTCATGAATATTCTGTGCTAAAAAATGGTGGATTAGAGAAGGACTGGGAGCAGCCAAAGACAGGTTCAAAAGAACTAGTAAGGATGCAGTTCTATCCCCATTTATTTGAGAATAAGTCCCACTGAACTGGCTCATTCTTTGTCATATGGCACATCTGAGCTGCATTTACACCTAAGTTTTAATGCAGCTTCTGTCCACTTTCAGAATGAGAGAACCCATCAGCATAGTGACTTAATCATGTTCTTTCTACATTATTTTTCTGAGCTAGATTATCCTAAAAGAAAATGACCTGTCACTTTACTGATGGGTTCTCTCATTCTGAATGTGGACTGAAGTTGGATTAAAATTTAGAATGTGAACATAGCCCTGGAGTAGCACTGTTGTCCTCACTTGAGGAGACCGTGCTTGTAGGATTTCTTTCCTTTTTCTTTATGGCCATGGTCAATTCTTCACTTTAAACTTTCTTCAGCCCATCTTCAAGTCTGACTGATCACACCTTTTCATTTCTATCCATTTCATTTGTGGACTTTCCACCCTCCATGTGGACTTTCCTGAATGGAAAGTCCACAAATATAACGGATAGAAATGAAAAGGTGTGAGCTGTCAGAAGAAGGTTTAAAGTGAAGGTGTAACCACAGTCTGTGTGTGTTATGTGTGACTACTAAATGCTTTTGAAAAAATTCTAAATTTTAAAAGAAGTTTGTTATGCAGTATGTGTAACTTGTTGGGGGGAAAAAAATCTAGAATTAGTAAAAACATAAAATAGTAGATTAGACCAGCATTCCTTCAGATGTTCTGTCGTGCAACACTAACCACACTGGCTCCAGCTGAGCGTCTAAGACCAGACAGCATTAGTGAAAGGCACCAAAATGCTGAGGCTGCATTCAACCTTGCAGGTCTATAAAGGTGCCCTTTGTTCCCCAAATTCCTAAAGTAGAGTTTTCTCCTGAGATTTCTGATGAGCATAGAAGCTTTTGTTCACCAGCAAGACAGTACGGTATATAGAATTCCCCATCATAGTTCACATTTTGGATTTTTATGGATGAGTCAATAAATAAATCTCTTCTAGCTGCATTGTAGAAGTCCTATCTGGACACATAAAGAAGATTATTCCCTTTGGGTTTACTTAAAACTCCGCATCGGCTCTGACGATCACTCAATGTGACATTTTGGAGAACAGCTGCTACCAAATATAAACCTGCCTCCGATAATAATGCTGCTATAAAATGAAAAATTATATATAATCTGAACTCTTTCCACAGTGCACTAGCTTTTATATGTTCTAAGACACATAAATATTATGGCCCAAGTTTTACATTCCCTCTAGCTTATCTCCAGTTTTCTGGCTGTGCCTGAAATACTTTTTTCTTCTTTTTTAAGTATTTGCTTACATTTACTGCTATTGCATTAGTACTGGGGTTGCCAATCATTTTGGAGCCCCCAGTATACCTGAGAGGCAAGAGATAATGAAGGAGAACAGAGAATTAGAAATGCCTGTGTGTGCATTTTAAAGAGCAGTCTGTAGATCAAAGCTGAAAAACTTTATGCATATGAGTGCGGACAAAAGGGGTAGAAACTTTCCCGGGCTGTGTTCAGACATAACCAAAGGGGCACCTCAGAAGTGCCTCAGAGAGGCAGGGTGTGTCCAGACTGGGGGTCACTGCGCCTCCCAATCTGTAGTCGGTGTGTGAGCAGCACATCTGATGACCAATACTTCGTAGCTGTGGTGCATTATGTCGCCACTACTGCAGATTTACCTGCTGCAGAATGATCAACACTCACTCCGCAGTATCAAGAAGAAGAAGAAGAAGAAGAGTTGGCTTTTCTACCCAGCTTTTCTCACCCATTTAAGGGGACCCAAAGTGGCTGACAAAGCTTTTCTATTCTCCCCACAACAGAACGCCCAGTGAGGTAGGTGGGGCTGTGAGAGCTCAGAAGAGAGCTGTGAGTAGCCCAAGGTCACCCAGCTGGTTTCATGGGGGAGGATGGAATTGAACCCAGTATTCCCAGATAAGACACTGGCTCCCTAACCACAAGACCAAATTGCCTCAGAGTTGCCCGCTGTCCTGACAGGATGGCGAGAAACACCCAACAGGAGCTGAGCCTGCAGCTCAGCTCCCATTGGCTGCCCCTTCCCATGTGACGTGCGCCTCACCGCGCCCGCCATGGAAATCTCACAGCTGCCAAGGAGGAAGCTGCAGACCTTCGTTTGTAGTGCGGACAACGCCTTGTGACTTTGCATCCAGGTAAGCTGCAATTTTTTTTACTAACTGCAGATTTTTAGTCGCTAGTCTGGAAGGAACCACTGTGACTGTCCCTCATGTTCCCAACCCTTCTCTAATCTGCCGGTTCTTGCACAGAATGGACAAGAAAAATGGTAGTGGCAGACTGGTGTGTGAACAATCCCACCTCCAACTCTTCTCTAAGGCACCCCAGAGGCATTTTTATTTTATTTAATTTTGCCGCTTCTGATCTTAGCCCTGAATAACTGCCATAATTTGTCTTTGTTACTTGCAGGTACAATAAGGCAGCTGGAGGTATTTTAACTCAGTAAAATGGCATGGTTGGAGAATGACTCCCCTCCTTAAAAGAACCACAGACCTAATCCAGTTGAGGAGCCTCTAATGTTCTCAACAGTCGAGGCCTCTTTAGGGTTCAAACTACCCTTAAAAAGGGGTTGCGATGAGTCTCCTGCCGCCGCTCCCTCCCCCTTCCCAGCAGCCCCACTCCCATGGTTGGAGGTCTTCACAACATGAGGAACTGCATTAAGGGGTCGCGGCACTAGGAAGGTTGGGAATCACTGCTCTAATGGATCTCATCACTCCATGTAGTTGGACATTGTTACTGATGTTGTGTTTCCCTACTCATCCATGGGCAGCCCCTAGTCGTGGGGGAGGAGCTTGTGTGTCCTTGTTAAGTTGTGAGCAACGCTGGCATTCATGTATGCCTCCAGTAAGGTCTCCCATGCCAGACAGGTCTCAACTGAAGGGTCAGGCAAAGCATGGTCATGGGCAGGATGGGCTCATTAACCTTGGGCAACCATCCTAGGAGAAAGACAACTCTAATTTCAAACCCAGGAAGATGGAGCTCGCTTAGCCTTGTAAGGCCATCCATCTAAGAGAAGGAAACTCTAACCAAACCTTCGACCTGAGGATTTTGCTGTCACTGTCCAAGCTTGCTAGACCCTGGCAATAGTTCGGACATTCATTAAACTGGGGGTATGGAAAAATGAAGCACCAGTCACATCCATAATGGATCCAGATTGCATTCGACATAGATCGAGAGTAGATTAAAAATGGATTCAGGTCAGATTTGACGCTTTCAGAGCATGGGGACGTTACTGATACATATCAGATACGTATCCATTCGGATACATATTCGTTCGGATCAGACACAGATTGAATATTCAATACCACATTCGAAGGGGATCTATTTGTACAGATACAGATTTTCTAACATTCAGTTCATAATGAACCGAATATCAAAAAATGCATTCATGTACATCCTATACATTTAATCTTATAACTGGAAATGAAAAACCTCTTTAAAAGCTTTTACACTTACAATCATATTAGTATTTATATTTTTTCCCAAATACTGCATTTATAATTTGAGATTAACACAAAATATTAAAATAATAAAATTTAAATATGCCCTTTGAAGTCATTGTTTGTTTTTGTTATTCTTAAAGATAACAAAAGGATCACTGTGTGATATATTAACTGGCTTGTTTGTTCTGTTTTATGCAGAAATATTGTTTTCAGGCTGCATAGTCAAAGGCAAAAAGAAAAATATACACCTGGAAAGAAAAGTAGGATAAAAACACATGAAATCATGTTTCATAGCATACATCAAAATAGGAAAAAATCACTAGCAAAGCCTATAAGAACATTCATTGCAGCATCAATCAATAACATTACAGTACGAAATAACTACTTTTAGATTCTCCTAAATCAAACTACGCAAGCTGCCAACTTATGAAACAACCTTCCCTGACTGAAATTTCTGCCTCAATGATATACCAGCACTGATGTTTTAGATTTAGGCAAGGTTCCCCTTTATGGAACTGTAAGAAATACCATTAAAGAACCAAATGTAGCATTACATAGCAATCACCATACAGCAATGATGTATAGTACAGCAATTAACAACCAAATGATATAAGTTTCCCAGTTTAAAAACTGGCATCGGAAAGAAGCAATTTTCATAGTCACAAAGCTGACGTCTAATGGACCAGGTACTCATTTCACTGACCTACTTTGATATGTAGGATTTCTGTTTGTTTCTGGGTAGAAGCCTATTTTCAGAACATAGGTTGCATCTCCACTTTCTCGCCAAGGGGCCTGGGCGATTTTGTACTTACCTTCCCAGCCCATGGATGGGAAAGGTGTGTGAGATTAACGTTGACTAGCACTCACATGTGATCAGTCACTTACCTGAGATCAATTGCACAGCTGATCCACTCCTGGGCACCGCCATCTTGAGTGCGGCACCCTCACGACTGTGCATGTGCCAGCGTCATTGCTATGGGGATGCTGATGCTCAAGCGCAGTTGTATCAGGGGGTCATATAAGCTGCCAGCATGCTTGCGTAGAAGCTCAGATGACCTCCCCAGCTAGAAGAAGAGCAGATGCTTGCTGGCTGGATGCTTACAGATAGGTTCCCAGTCATGTGGGGGTAAATGTTAAGTAGCTTGTGGTGCATGATGCCATGCACCACAGCTCGTTTACAATTAGTCAACATCTGGGCAATCAAGGGGCGCATGTGAGCTGTAAGCACCTCCTGTAAGTGCAGATGAACCTGCTGAGATGTTGACTAGTTATAAACTATGGGCCAAAATGTGAATTGGCCTGTGGCAACATGCCTTCTTCTGCCATGTTTCTTTGCAGCGGCAGGAGGTACCTTGCAGGATCACGATGTCTTATTACCAGTCACAATTGCAATCCCAGGCACCATCTTCTGAGGTACCATCTTGCTGCTTTCAACAGAGGCATCATGATCAGTGCTGACATGAAGCCTCTGGCTCACCAATGGAGACATGGAGGCACCATTTTCAGTGACAATTATGGTGCTTTCCTTGTTTGCTCCAGGAGAAGCCACCTCCATTTTCAAATGAAGACACGGCCTTAATCATCAAACCAGTATGGAAGCTCTGTTAGGTGAATATAGGGAAGCAGGAAGTACACATAGTAACTGGCCACTCTATTATTCACGTTTTTTCTTATTATTTCTTGATGATAGGAACATAAGAACATGAGAGAAACCCTGCTAGATTGGGCTTTAGCCATCTAGTCAGCATCCTATCTCACACCATGGATGACCACTGGTTTCTGGGCATTCACAAGCAGAAGATGAAGGTGAATCACCTCTTTTTTACTTCCTACAAATGGCCTTCAGAGTCATCTTCCCTTTCTCTATAATCCAGAGATAGTATCAGTTTCATATTCAGTTTAGTAGTCATGGGACACTTGACCTCCGTGAATTTGTCTTAAAGCCATCCAGGTTAGAGCCCTCAGCACCTTGTCAAGTAATAAATTTAACAGAATAATGATCCATTCTGTGAGAAAACAGATTCCCCTTAACAATCCTAACTTTCCTGCATAATAGCTTCATAGAGTGATCCCTAGTTCTAGTGTTGTACAACAGAGAAAATAAGTTTTCTCAAGCCTCCTTTTTCACACCATGAATGATTCTAGAAACTTCAATCAGGCCCCCTCTTAAACTGATCCTATAATCATTTTGGTTGGCCTTGTTCACACTTTTTCCAGTTCCACAGTATTCTTTCTTAAGTGTAGTGACCAGAACTGTACACAATATTCCAAATATGGCCTGACCATAGAGTTATAAAGAGGCAGATTTATTTTCTATTCCCTTCCCAATTATTCCTAAAATTAAATTGGCTCTTTTCATTGGTGCTGGGTACTGGTTTGACACCTTCATTGACCTTCATTGGTCCAGAAAGCTCAGACTCCATCATATTATAAGCATATTTGGGATTTTTTGTCCCAGTTTTCCTCATATTACATTGAAAACATTGTCAATGTCAAGAAGCTCTTTACAATTTCTGTCAGTTTTCACTACCCTGAATAATTTGATATTATCAGAAAACTTCGCTATCTTACTGCTAGTGCTTACCTCTACTTCTAAATCATAGGTTAATAAATTAAAAGGCATAGATCTCAACAGTGAATCTTGGAGACCCCACTTTTTACTTCCTTCCAATTTAAGAATTGCACATTTAATGCCACACCCATTTAATGCACATTCATAGCTCCATAGTTCACGATAGGTTAACATCTGGGCAGGTGCATCAGCACTTGCAAGTGTTTGCAGCCTAGAAATGCCTCCCGCCTCACCAGATGTTGCACTATCATCAACTAGTGGGGATGCACAAAATTGTGCACCACACGCAAACCATCCCTTACCAGTCCCATCCCATTAGTTACCAGAAATGTCCAACACAGCAACCATTTCCACCATGTCCAGCACGAGGGGTCATCTGAGGTGCCACACAAGCACGTTGGCCCTTCAGATGACCCCAAACTCAACTGCGCATGTGCAGAGTATCACCATAGCCATGACAATGGCAACAGCACATGCACCATTGCACTGGATTCTGAATCCAAGATGGGGGCACCCTGCCAGCAATTGGTCATGCACTCAGACCCACATAAATTTCCGACCGCATGGGGTAGTCTGACGTGTACTAGTGTTCCCAAGTGTGAATGCTAGGACACATTAGTCTGTCACGTTAAGTGAAGAAATATCCCAGGAAAGGACCTGTCCTCTTATTCCATGACATATGGATTTATTAAAGAATTTTTGATAAAGGACTTTATCAAAAGCCTTCTGGGCATAATCTATTAGCCTTCACTTGAATAATTGAGCAAGGATGTAATATTAGAATGTACTAAGAAAAGACATTATATTAGAATGTAAACTTGTTTACAAGCAAACACATCAAGGTGTTTTTTCCATTGCAGCCCTTAGATCTGGATCTAAGAAGATCCAGATCTAAGGAATGGGGTACATTCCTTAATCCGGATCTAGTAGATCCGGATTAAGGGAACCACCCAATGTGTTTCCACGAGAGGTGTAGCACCCATTAGCAATGGGTGCTAACACCCCTGCTGTGGAAACAGCTTTGCACCCATGTGGAGAATCTGGATCGACCCCCAAGGGGTCGGTCTGTTACCCCAGGTATTTCGGGGGGCAGGGGGGTGCAATCTTCAAAGCCACTTCAAATTGATTTTGAAGTCATTTCAAAGTCTGGGCAAAATAGCTCCGGAGTGCCTTTGAAATCTGTGCTGATCTTTGGAGTGAACTTTGAAATGACTTCGGAGTCACTTCGGAGTCACTTTGAAGTTCACTCCGAAGATCAGCACAGACTTCAGAGGCACTCTGGAGCTATTTTGCACAGACTTCGAAATGACTTTGAAATGACTTTGAAGTCAATTCAAAGTGGCTTCAAAGTGACTTCGGAGCCTAGGTTTAGGGGGGGCAATGGGTGCATCCCCTCCCCCTAGCCTCCTTTGGACCCCATTAATCTGGCTTTTCTGGCAGAAGACCCCATTGTAGACCCCATTAATGGAGTCTGCAGAAAATCCGGATTAAAGGCCAAAATGTACCCATTAGATCTGGATTTTCCCTACAGCAGTGGAAACAATCAGGTCCCAAATGGGTGCCGTGGTGGAAATGGGATCATCCAGCTTACACCCAAATGGGTCCTACATGGGTGCAAAAATGAGTACTTTTTGACAGTGGAAAAACACCCAATGTTACCCTTTCATTTACCCTTCCTGGAATAATCTAAAGTTGGCACTATCTACTGTTAGGGACATTTCCCACACAACATTTGGAAGATGTGACTCACCATCATAAGCCCCTGCAGTTTTAGTGAGAGTTTGAAACTCAACAGTGGAATGGAGTTCCACAGGTTCACATGCCTTGATTGGCTAATCTTCCCCGCTAGTTTCTCCATCTGAATCTTTGCTTTCTGTTCTCACTCTCAGCTTCCCACTGCCATTAAAATCAATTGTTGCTGTTCTGTTTATTAGAGGAAATGGTTTCAGAAAATATGTCAGTATTTCTATTACTCTAGTTCTGGTTCTTATTGCTTTTATTGTTGTTAAGATTGGTAATATTCTATTTGTAAATGCATTTGATGTTCATAAGATTATTGTTTATTTGCTCATGATTTATTGTTTATGATAAAATGTTGCAATAAAAAAATCTAAAATCTGCAAAAAGAAATCTCTACTAAAGTTATATTTGCCCTTTACTACTCATGTTGCCTACTGTTACTCTCGTCTACAAATACTGTAAAATGTCCTGTTTGGATTAGGAATGTGCATGAAAGAAAACTGCATGTTTTGGTTCACCATCAAACCAAACACAAAAACTGCCAGGTTTTCCATAGAAGAAAAGCCCTTTTCAAGGGCAAAAGCACAGCAAACATGAATTGTTTGGTCAAATTATTTGTGTTCACAAGTGAGAGACTGGTTCAGTTCAAATGGATTTTGGGATATTTGAAGAACCACATATTAGGTTTGATGCAAATATTCACGAATACAAACTGTTCAGTTGAAATTTTGAATGTGGACCAAACTTTGTACATTCCTAGCTTGGGTTTGACTTCTTTTGAATACAAACAACCAAATCAAGATCAGACTCACTCATTTCCCCCTTTCTGAGGATCAGGTGCCAAGGGCAAGTCTGTTGAACCAAACCTTTATTTTTAAAGATCCCATATCCCTGAGTATTTCCACTGTCAAAAGTAACCATTTTTGCACCCATTTAGGACCCATTTGGGTGTGAGCTGGATGACCCCATTTCCACTACGGCACCCATTTGGGACCCGCTTGTTTCCACTGCCATTGGGGAAATCCAGATCTAATGGGTACATTTTGGCCTTTAATCCAGATTTTCTGTAGACCCCATTAAAGGGGTCTACAATGGGATCTTCTCCCAGAAAATCCGGATTAAAGGGAGCCTGTTTCCACTGGAAACAGGCAATGGGGTCCAACAGAGGCTAGGGGGAGGGGATGCACCTTTGGGACCCCCCCCCCCCAACATTGGCTTCGAAGTCACTTTGAAGTTGACTTCACATTCACTTCGAAGTGACTTCAAAGTCAGCTTCAAAGTCAGCTTTGCACCCATCTGGGGAATCCAGATCAACCCACAAGGGGTCGGTCCATTACCCCAAGTGTTTTGGGGGGCGGGGGGGGCAGTCTTCGAAGCAACTTCGAAGTGATTTCGAAGTGACTTCAAAGTCAGCTTTGAAGTGACTTCGAAGGATGAGCTCAACTTTCGAAGTTGAGCTCATCCTTCGAAGTCACTTCAAAGCTGACTTTGAAGTCACTTCGAAATCACTTCGAAGTTGCTTCGAAGACTGCCCCCCCCGCCCCCCAAAACACTTGGGGTAATGGACCGACCCCTTGTGGGTTGATCTGGATTCCCCAGATGGGTGCAAAGCTGTTTCCACAGCAGGGGTGTTAGCACCCATTCCTAATGGGTGCTACACCTCCTGTGGAAACACATTGGGTGCTTCCCTTAGTCCGGATCTAGTAGATCCGGATTAAGAAATGTACCCATTCCTTAGATCCGGATCTTCTTAGATCCAGATCTAAGGGCTGCAGTGGGAAAACACTCTATGTCTAGGTTAATGGCCCACCATGTGGATGCAGCCATAGTTTCAAAATCTGCAATATTCAGCCAACAATAATATCAGAAGCTGTAGAAATGCTGGTCTTGCATCAAACTCATAACAAGCTGGCAATATACTAGCAATCCCAAACAGTTATTTTGGCTACAGTTTCTAAATTATCCATGTAGTTTCTTTTCAGGTTGATAATTACGCTAAAATTATTCATTCCCCCCCCCCCGGTTTTGTATGAAATCCTGAGTTCATCAAACAACAACAACAACAACAAAACCTGCACACTTAATTCTTCAGGCAAAGTAGCTTCAGCGCAGCAGGAACAACATGACAGAGAAAAGTATCATTTTTCCCAGACATATGGCAAAGCGTTGGGGAACAAAAGGCTATTTATATAACAGCACTACTGGAAAGAGTAATATACATTGCACTGCTCACAGATGTTAATGTCTTTTGAACAGACATAGATTGTTATGTGCAATTACCACTTGGATTCTGCTTTGCTAGATTCTGTTTTGCTAGATGTTGGGAGTCCACAGTTAGCTGGCATACTGTTTTGGAATTGCAGAATATGTGTGCTAAAAGAACTGATTTACAAAACTCCATACACCACAAATTAGAAAATGGAAACAAAGGAATTAATACTTGAGTTATATAAACATAGAGAGCATAATTTACAGCAGGTGTCATCAGCAAGGTTGTCTCTTTTTCTGAGATTGCCTTCATTCTAACACAAAGATAAAAGAGAGAAACAATGACAGGTTACGTCCGCAGTGTGTTATGATGCCAATACAGCACTAGTATCACAGTATCTTGACAACTTTTGTCCTGACAAGGGCAAAGAGACATGCAGTACAAGTACTTTCTCTTTGTGTGGAACACAAAGGCACACAGGTTTATTCTTGCACTATGTCTGGACAAAATGTTGTCAAGATGCTGTGGTACTGGAATCACAGAGAGAGAGATTTGTTACTTTCCAATTTTGTTTCAGTAGCTGAAAATTCTCTGGCCCTTTCTGCACTGGGCCTTAGGGTGCTTCCGCACTGCCACCGAGAAACGGATTTAAGAAAATCCGTTTCCCGGTGATCTGTCCTCCCGAGGATCCACTCAAAATAGGGATGGATCCTCAAGAGGCCCTGTGCATCCGCACACATGTGGGGAGTATGGATTTGGCCGGCCAGATCCCCTGGGTGCTGTGTGAAGGCCGCAGCACCCATTCCAAAGGGGATTGGGCCTACCATGCCACCGACGCTGGCCCCAGAGCCGCAGGACTGGAGCATGCAGCTGCCAGTCACTGTGCGTTTACGCTGGCCTGCTTCCGCCATTCCCAAGATGGCGGCCGCCAGCAAATCTGGCCCCTCGACTCTCCATGTGTGGAAGTGTCCTGCTTCCGAATTGATTGAGGCGAGGGGCTGGATGGAAGACCTAATTTTGGAGTTCTTCCTGGAGGCCAGATCGTTCGGCAGCAAGACCCCATTAAGAACAGGTCTTGCCTGCCGGCGGGCGGAAACAACTACCACAAAGAGCCCCAGATCCAGCCTCCATTGCAGAAGGTAAGTACTGTATGTGTCCTGTATGTTTCTTACATGTGGGCTTAATGGGGTGTCTGCAGCCAGTGCAGAAACACCCTTATTCTGGATTATTTCCTGGAATAGAGATCTGCCATCTGCATGCTGGTGCAGACTAGGGCAGGTTCCATCTTGTGCTCCTGCCACCTTAGAGCATCTGGAAGCACCCTCCAGCTGCCTGAACTTCAATAGCTGTGGACAAGTAAATAATTGTCCGCAGCTTGACCTGGAGGAGATAATGAATTCCTGGTTAACAGCATTTACACCCGCTTCTGGGTGTGAAGTTGTGAGTGAGTGGGACAGTGGGACTGCAGCTGTGCAGTTGTGCACTGCAAGCTGATTACCATGATGTTGCCATAACTGCTGCCATGGCAACCTGGCCTTCCTGGCCAGGCTATCTACACTTCATGCGCTGGTGTTCCAATTGGGGAGTGCACCAGAACATGAAGTGTGGACATCTCCCTCGGTGCCTGAGGAAAACACAAACATACACACCTATAGGCACTAACCTTCTTTCAGATCTGTTGGACCTGGCTGGTTACCTGTGAGGCTCAGTTTGGGACCATACCATCCTTGTAGATCTTTATGGCTATATTTCACAGCATTTTGCAGCCATGGGGTACACCACACAGCCAAACAGCCGGGATGGCACTGTGAAGTTCACTGATGATTATTAACTGGAGGCAATGGTCCAAACATACTTTGGCAGAGATGCTGGTTAATTTAGAAGAAAGTAGCACTGATAAAACAAAAAGAAAAAAGAAAGAAAAAAAAGAATGATTATACTGTAAATTTTGTTTTTCCTTCTCCTCCCATTTTCCTTTAGATTTGTGTTGCTTAGACAGCAAGCCTAAGGCCAGGCTGCCTTGTTTTTATTGATCTTTAACAGCTTGGGTAAATTCACTCGAGAGAGAAGCCACGCTAGTTTAGGTTGCAGTGAAAACAATAAAGAGCTGAGGCACATCATTTATTATGATGGCGTATGCTTTTGTGGACTCTGCCCACAGTGCATTTGATGAAGTGGATTGGTCTCCATTAAAGCTTGTAATAGATGTGCTGGTCTTTTGATGGGTCACGAGACTCTTTGTTCTCTCGGTAACATTTACATAAAAATGACCATGACTGCACACAAAATTGTCCCTGTACATTCTTAACACAGCATTTGATGGCACCCAGACCAAAATGCAGCTGTGGTCATTACTGTGCTACAGTGCATAAACTTGACAGCTTCCTTAGAGGTTTGGCCTAGGACAGTGATGGCGAACCTTTTGAACTCGGTGTGTCAAAATTCACAAGAAAACCTAGCTTAACTCAGGTGCTGTGTCACATCTAGAAATACCCATAATTTTGTGATAACTGTAGCTCTAGTAAAAATATATATATATATATTTGATATATGTATTAAAAGCAAAACAATTCTTTACATTAGTGACTTTGGTTGCTGAATTTCATTTGCTAAATCTTCAATTGAAAGTTGGTATATCGTACACTTCAAGAACAAGCAAGCACTACACGCCCAGGTGCCAGGGTGACCAGGTGTGTCACCCAAAAGGGCTTGGCATGTCACCTGTGACACGCATGTCATAGGTTGGCCATCAGTGGTCTAGGAGCTGGAATCTTATCTGGAAGTACCAGGTTTCATTCTGCACTCCCCCATGAAGCCAGCTGGGTGACGGTGGGCGGGTCACAGCTCTCTTTTGGAGTTCTCACAGCCCCATCTACTTCATAGGGTGTTCTGTTCTGGGAAGAAGGATAGAAAGCTCTGTCAGACACTTCGGGTGTTTCCGCACTTACCACTTGTAATCCGGAGTAAAGAAATCCAGATCTCTGAAATCCGTCCCTGGGAAGATCTGAAGAATCAGGCTTCTCTGCAGCCCAAGGAGCCGCATGATTGGAGCACTCAGCCACACTCAACATGGTGACTTCCTGCCACCTCACTCAACATAGGGAGCCAGACTCTTATCTGGGAATACGGGGTTTGATTCCGCCTTCCCCCATGAAGCCAGCTGGGTGACCTTGGGCTAGTCACAGCTCTCTTCTGAGCTCTCACAGGGTGTCTGTTGTGGAGGGAAGAACAGAAGGTTTTCAGCCACTTTGAGTCCCCCGAAATGGGTGACAAAAGGGGGGTAGGAAAGCCAAATCTTCTTCTTCTTCTTCTGAAAGCAGGGGGCTGTACCCAGTGCCTCATGTCTGAACTCTTATTTCCATTTTCACACAAACGTTGATTAGTCAAAACAAACTACACTTAGAACCTTTCTGCACTTCCCATTAGTGTGAAACAGGAAGGGATCCTTGGGCTTTCCTTCCCAACACTGGTCCAGTTTAAGGGAGATTCCACGCCTCCCAATGCACTCTGTCCACACAGGTGCCCAAAATGGCTTCCAGGTCCAGTCTGCCAGTAGTTCTCCATGTCAAGACCTACTACAGTACAGTACTAGGGGTCTTAGAGAAGGTTCAGAAGTGGGATCATTCACAAACCAGTCTGCCTCCTACACAAAGATTCTAAGCTAGAAAAGTGGATCAGGGGCTGGATGAGAATGCAAGGTCCACATGCTTCAGTCTCTAAGGCACTGCTAAGATTTTGCTGTGCGTGAAAGCAGCCTGTGCCTTCTTCCTTTATACTGGCCAGGTAGGTCTTATCACTGCAGCACTCTTGAGTTACACTGGTAGACTTGTCCTTGGTTTTCCATATGACCTCTATGGTTTTGCACTACACAGCACTTTTGGGAAGCAAACTTCAGCATTATACAAAGGACAGCTGTATTTAGGTCACGGGCTTACAGTATATTAGGCATTTCACTATTTCTTAAGAAGATACACATTGAAAGTATTGCAGGCTCCATTCATTTATTTGCTTATTATTTACAGGAAAGAAGGGTTAAATAAACAGTCTGATTTCATATACCATATTACTAAAGAGTTTTTTTGCTGCTTCCACATTTGCACTTCAGACCAGATAAAGCACCCAATAAGAACACATAAGGAACGCATATGGAATGCACCTTCCACACAGCAGGCGGGATTAAGACCCCATTAAGGCACTATCATCCACACAGGAGTTGGAGATCCGGATCTAATGGGTGTTAAGGACTCCTTGGTCCGGATTAGTGGTATACCCGATGGTTGTTTCCACAATTACCTCTTTGAATGCCCTCCCCCCGCCTGCCATGAATGGCTCCTCCGGAGCAAGCATGGTGAGCCGGGGGCCTCTGATCTTGGGGCTCCCCCTAACCCCAGAAGCCACGGATCGTGGCTCCTAGAGCGAGGGGGGGCTTCAACTACCCCCCCATCCCACCCTGGGGGGAGCACGAGTGATCCCCTCCTTACCTTCAAACAGCCAGTCCGATTCTGGCTGCTGGGTCCCGGTGCGCTTTGCATGTGCATGCAGTGTGCCTCCTGATTGGCCAGGGCCGTGTGCCTCCCGATTGGCCAGGGCTGCATGCCTGCGCAGAGGGCCTCCTGAAGCCAGGCACGGCCTTGACCAATCGGGAGCTGCGCCGCATGCACGTGCAAAGCGCGCTGGGTCCTGGCAGCCAGAATCAGCCTGGCTGCCTAAAGGTAAGGAGATCATGCTTGGTCGACCCCAGGATGGGATAGGGGGGGTAGGTGAAGCCCCCCCCCCCCGGCTCCAGAAGCCACGATCCACGGCTTCTGGGGCAAGGGGAAGCCCCAAGATAGGAGGCCCCAGGCTCGCCATGCTTACTCTGGAGGAGCCAATCATGGCGGACGGGGAGGGCCCACTTAGGGACACTTTCACAGTGCGGACACATCCGAAATGGATGTGTCTTAACCGCGGAAGTACCCATTAAATACCCATTAAGACTACCTTCAAGGTAGTCTTCCGGTAATTTGGTTTAAGGGCCACTTAACACACATTAGAGACACATTGCACAAGAGCCAATGCAGAAGCAAATGTCTCTAATGTGTGTTGTGTGCGGATGGGGTTTAAGAAATCCGTTCTCAATGGGTACTTAATGTGTATTAAGTGTCCAATGCAGAAGCACCCCTAGACTCTAAACTTTAAAGTTTTATATCAGAGAAATAGCTGTGTTAGTCTAATTCGAAAGGTCCAGCAAGGTAGTTAGTAGCACTTGGACACTAACAGAAGAAGGGTTGGTGGCATGAGCTTTTGTAGACATGTCTACTTCTTCAGATGCATCTAAAGAAATAGACGTGTCTACGAAAGCTCATGCCACCAACCCTTGTCCTGTTAGTGTCTAAGTGCTACTAACTACCTTGCTGGACCTTTAAAGTTTTAGTGGGTGGGGAAAAGAATAATAATTCTGAAAAGCACAGTTAAAATTAAATATTTTCCTTTTGGAAATACTTGCTGTAAAATTACTTTAAATAATGAATATTTAAATTAGGTTTAACCTACTTACCCTATGTAGCCCTTAATTAATCCAGAAAGCTCTCTTCCCGTACTGCTCTTCTAAAACCAATTAAATATTGAACATGGGCTAACAAAATGCAGCAGTGTTATTGAATACGTAACTATATAGAAATGTAACACTTTTATTCATGATTATGGCAAAAGAGGAGATCCAGCTAACAGGTTTACGAAGTGAAATGATTTTATAATGTAGTCATGAATTCACACTCCCAGGCAGTAGTTTTGAACAGTAGGTCATTGTAACATTCAAAGCATATCAAACCTAAAGATTTGTTTGCTTGTTTATATTTCTATCTCACCCTATACCTGAAGGTCTCAAGGTGGGGCACAATAAAATCATAATATAGAACAAACCTGGTTCCTGGGCAACTCAGAGCATGACATAGCACCTGCTGTGTTTGGCCCAAGCATGAATACTGACAGCAGGAGGAGTTGTACCCTTTATTCCAGAAGAGCTGGCTTTTCTACCCCCTTTTCTAACCCATTGAAGGGGACTCAATGCAGCTCACAAAGCTTTCTATTCTTCTCCTCACAACAAAACACCTTGTGAGATAATCTGGATTTCATGTAGACCCCATTAAAGGGGTCTACAATTGGGTCTTCAGCCATAAAATCCAGATTATAGGGAGCCTGTTTCCACTGCAATTGGGCAATGGGGTCTAGAGGAGGCTCGGGGGAGGGGTCACCCATGGGGGGGTGCCCCAAAATCAAAACTTTGAAGTCTTCCAAAGTCATTCTGAAGTTGCCTTTGGAGATTAGCAAAGGCTCCGAAGTCATTCTGGAGTCATTCCGAAGTTGCCTTTGGAGATTAGCAAAGTCTCTGAAGGAGTTTTTCCGCAGATCCCATGCTAATCTCCAAAGGCAACTTCGGAATGACTTCGGAGGGACTTCGGAGCATTTGCTAATCTCCAAAGGCAACTTCAGAGATTGCACCCCGTCTCCCAAAACACCTTGTGGATAGATCCGGATTTGCAAATGGGTGCTCGGGTGCTAGCAGGTGGGCTAGCACCCATTGCTATTGGGTACTAGACCACCCATGGAAACACATTGGGCACTTCCCTTAATCTGGATCTACTAGATCCAGATTAAGGTAAGTACCCATTCCTTAGATCCGGATCTTCTTAGATCCGGATCAAAGAAGCGCAGTGGAAAAACACCCTAATAAGTACAATGGACACTGTTATATAAAATTATGCATGGTATAGAAAAGGTAGATAGAGAAAATTTATAGAGAAAATTTATTTTCTCTATCACAAAACGCTAGAACCAGGGGGCATCTATGAAGCTGATGGGTAGGAGAGTCGGATCCGACAAGGGGGAGTATTTCTTCACCCAGAGGGTTATCAGGTTATGGCATTTGCTGCTGGAAGTGGTGGTGGTAGCAACCAGCATAGATGACTTTAAGGTAGGCTTAGACAAATTTATGGATGACAGATGTATCAATGGCTACTAGAATGGATGCCTAAGTACATCTTTCAGGCTGGGGGGACAAGCAGGACGCTTCTAAGGCCATTTGCTGGGATTTGAGAGCAGGCGAAGGTTCGCCCTTGTCTCTGCTCGAGATGCCCATGGGCAACTAGTGGGCCACCGTGTGGACTAGATGGGCTGTGGCCTGATCCAACAGGGCTCCTCTTGTGTTCTTATGTACGTGCAAGCAGCAATACAAGCATTCTAGGGATCTCTCCCTCAGCCGACGTGTATGTGTGTAGAAAACAACGACGACGACAACGCGAAGACGAAGTATCCTGTCATAACCCCATCCCGGGGCATTCCATGGCCGTCACACCACGGCATGAGGGAGTGCGGGCGGGCGCCCAGAGGCGCGAGACGGCAGCCCAGGTTTAAAGGCATTTCTGCCCGTTTTGCGCCCTCCCGCAGCGATAGCGGCGTCAAGAAGAGCAAGCCGAGCCAACGCGGGCGGGCGGGGACGAAGAGAGAGAGAGAGAGAAAAGACGAAAGAGTGAACCGCCCCGCCCGGCCGCCCGGCCGCCCTTCAGCGAGGTTCCCAGGGGGCGTGGCCAAAGTTTCCCATCCTTCCTCCTCCAAGGCGCCTCGGTGTCTTCGCTCCGCCCAAGTGGGCGTGCGCGGAGGAGGGCGAGGGCGTGGCCTCGACTCCCCAGACCAGAGGGGGAGGGGGCTTTGTTGTGTGGAGGAGCTGGCGGCGGAGCAGGAGGCGTTGCAGCCAGAGGGGGCCGGCAAGGGGGGCGCCCGCCCGCCCCGCCGCTCTTATGTCCCCGCGCGGGACGGGAGCCGAGCCTAGGTCTCTCTCCTTCCCTTCCCCGGGGCCAGACGTGAGGTGAGAAACGGGCTTGGGTGGGAATGAGCAACGGCACAAGGCTGCTGCTGCTCCTGCTGCGACCGTGGCTGTGCTTCCTCCTCCTCCTCCTCCTCAGTTCCGGCGTTGAGGAGGAGGATGGCGGCGGCGGCGGCGGCGGCATCTTCTTCTTGTGCCTTCCTGCGGATTCTCCTCCTCCTCCTCCTCAGAGATGGCTCAGGCTGCTGGGTAGCCCTGGAAGCCTCCTTCCTTCCTCTCTGGGAAGAGGCGGATGGACGCCGCGAGTTGACGTGAAGGCACGAGTCAGGAGAGCAAGCTCCTGAGCATCTGCAGAGTGCCGTTCCTTTGTCGCTCCAGGTGACCTTAGGCTGCGGTCGCACTGAAGGTTTAATCCTGCTTCAGTCCACTTTCAGACTGAGAGGGTGCATCGTCAGCAAAGTACTTAGGCTGGGGTCACAGTGAAGCTTTAATCCAGCTTCAGTCCGCTTTCCGAGTGAGAGGATGCATCGTCAGCAAAGTACTTAGGCTGGGGTCACAGTGAAGCTTTAATCCAGCTTCAGTCCGCTTTCCGAGTGAGAGGATGCATCGTCAGCAAAGTACTTAGGCTGGGGTCACAGTGAAGCTTTAATCCAGCTTCAGTCCGCTTTCCGAGTGAGAGGATATATCGTCAGCAAAGTACTTAGGCTGGGGTCACAGTGAAGCTTTAATCCAGCTTCAGTCCGCTTTCCGAGTGGGAGGATGCATCATCAGCAAAGTACTTAGGCTGGGGTCACAGTGAAGCTTTAATCCAGCTTCAGTCCGCTTTCCGAGTGAGAGGATGCATCGTCAGCAAAGTGACAAGCTGTTCTTTCAGTGTTAAATAGCTCGGAAAAGCCACGTTTGGGGTTGATAACGTGGAAAAGTACTGGTCACTTTGCTGATTTCTTCTCTCGCTCTGAAGGTGGTCTGGAGCTGGATTAAACCTTAGGTGTGACCACAGCCTTAGATGCACAGTCAAATTAGTGCTGATTGGACAGGCCACTTTGGGGGGGGGCTTTCAGTTCCCCCAAATCTACTTGCAATCTGGATTTTAGAGCGTGTTTAGCCTCACCCTTGCGGTGCATGTTTATGGGTAAATACGGGCTTCAGACCAGCTTTAGCTGTCTCTGCTTTTCAGATCCATAACCTGCCCTGACCCTGAAACTAGCCACTCGCCACCAAAAGCGACTTTTCTCTCTTTTCCATACCTTACTCAGTGAGACTGTGAGTACAGAAGTTTTCCTTGAATAGATGTACGTAGACTACAAGACTGTGGGCCAACATTGTTGCAGTGGAAAATCATGAACAAAAGTTCTGTGTAATGGATTTCCTCTGCCTGAATGAGGAAAGATGGAGAGGGCAGTACCCATCATTGTCCTATAGGCATAGTGAGCCCTTGCTTCTGCGTTGTAAAATTAAGATTTTAAGGTTTCAAATTGCAAACTTTTAAATATTACCAAGCGTTGTCAGCCAATGAATGGATGCAGGCATCTGTACTTTCCTATGGTTGTGTCCCTACCGGTTAAATTCCACAGGGATTCTACATCTTCCAAGTCCAGGCAGTTCATTATCATCCTCTGTACTACTTTGTAACCCAGGGCAACTCTCATTCAGACAAATGAGTCTTCTGATCTGGGCTGGTTAATGAAATGCAGCCTTAAAAGTAATTAAAATTTAATTTACTTGAACGTTGGTTCACGGCCTATGATGAGACTCCGGCTTCTGTTTAATTTTATTCAAGATTCTGCGTCTGAGAGTACAGTTTAGCGGGAGCAGGATATGTCAGAGTAACATCTACCTTCTTCTGTTTGCCCTGCCTTTTCACAGCAATGAAGTTGATTAATGATAGATATTCCATACTCTCCTTGGTTAAGGGACTGTGCAGATCTTTGCAAGATATATTTTCAGATCTATCTTTGGCATGTAAGGTCTTTCAAATTGGAGAGAACAGGAGCAGGCAAATATGCGTCAATTTCTGTATTATTGTAGCAGTTTCCCAGATAATCTTGCACCTTTAATTGTGTTATGTCACTAGAAAGCGGTTTCTTCTGCTGGAAGTGAGCATTCCACTTCATCCTGAGAATGTTATGGTTTATTTGTTTCTTCTAATTCCAGCTCATTTGCGGATCCGTAAATTGAAATTACTTCTGGTTTCAGTTGTTTCTTTTGCGTGTGATGGCTGTGATCGCACGTAACTAAAAAAAGCAGTTCAGAGGCACCTCAGAGACAGTAGTGTGTGGCCCTTATGCTTTCATCCCATCTCTGGGCCACGTATTCATATTCACAAGAGGGGAAGGGGCAAACTGATGTGTGAATTATCCCATCTCAAAACTATTTTTATGCCATTTCTGAGCTGCCTCAAGATTCTCCATTAAGAACAGATTTTACTCTGGTTTGTCCTCTGAACTGGTTAGACCAGATACTATAAAACTTAGAGTTTGTTTGTTTTTAATGTCAAGCCCCAATTTAATTTTTCAGTGCAAGAATAAACTATTTGCTTTTGAAGCTCTGTTCCATTCCACCTATCAACCATCATTCGCGCTCAGATAGTTAATGTAACTAAAATGGAGTAACTTTGTCTCAGTTCGAAATTATATTCCTATAAGAATCTCAGTTTTGGATAAGTATGTGTTAAAACTCTTGAGAGGGTGGCAAGGAAATCTACCTAGATCGGTGATGGCCAACCTATGACACGCGTGTCACAGGTGACACGCCAAGCCCTTTTGGGTGACACACATGGTCACCCTGGCACCTGGACGTGTAGTGCTTGCTTGTTCTTGAAGTGTACGAAATACCAACTTTCAATTGAAGATTTAGCAACAGAAGTCACTAATGAAAAGAATTACTCATTTTTGCTTTTAATAAAATACATATATCAAAAATATAACTTTTTTACTAGAGCTACAAATATCACAGAATTATGGATAATTCTAGATGTGACACAGCACCCGAGTTAAGCTAGGTTTTCTTGCGAATTTTGACACACTGAGCTCAAAAGGTTTGCCATCACTGACCTAGATAGTAAATCTGGTATAAAGTACCTTCACAATCAAATTAAAACTTTATTGGTTGTTAGTTCTTCTACCACAATGCTGGGATTTTTTGCAGCCTTAAAAGTTGGTAAACAAAGCATTATTTGGGGGGAATGGAAATATAATTCCATGAATGCTTACTTTCAATGATAGAAGTAGGCCTTTAATAAATAGGTTTTTGGTATGTGGCTGGATTCCTGAATCACTTTGTGGCCTCTGATATAAAGCTGATGAAAAATGTATTCTTGTATTGTAGGAGTACTAAACAAGAACCCCATCCGTAACACAGTCATCCTCACTCCATTTCTAGGGGTTTTTTTCCATCTATCAGGTGGAATTTCCATCTGGTTTAGGGTTTTTTTTTCCATCTGTATCTTCTTCAGGAGGGAGGTGCCACATGCATTCTATTCAACCTCTTCTGTTGGTTGACTGCAGGGTAGAAATTTCATTTGCATCCAGCCCTTCACCTGACATATGACATAAATATTTATTTAAAATATATTTAAAATATAGTCCCTTTCCACCCTGCTTCCCGCCCTGGGAGGAGTATATTCAGAGGAAAGTTTGCGTCAAAGTCCTGGGTGAAGAAGTATATTTTCACTAGGTGTAAAAAAAAAATACTCTGGCAAGTTTAAAGGTGTTTAAAGTTAGGAGGACACACTCTGATTAATATGTTCTATAGAACTGGTTGAATTATGATAAATATGATACCTTTGATAACTTGCTTAATTCAGATATAAAACCCACTCAATACATTACTGTATTTGAAATTTGCTTTCAATTAAAATGGGTAGTACTGAACTATTGAATGTTCACATTCTAAGATTTTAAAATGCATAAACCTGATTGAAATATACTTAAGACTTTTATGAAATATACTTAAGACCTTTATGAGAATCTAGCCATATCTTGGAAATCAGTTATGGTTTATCAGGACATAAATTGAACTGTCCCAGCATTATGAATGTGGATCCTTTTTAGTAATCTGAAGTTGCTTCATATTTATATTTTGTCTTAGCAGTATGCTGCTGTAAAGTTAGGAAGCATGCAATTTCCCTCTATCTCAGTGGTTCTCAGCGTGGGGGTCGGGACCCCTTTGGGGGTCGAATTACCCTTTCAGAGGGGTCGTGATGAGTCTCCCGCTGCCCTTCCCTCCCACCTCCCAGCTGTTCCACCCCTGTGGTTGGGGGTCTCCACAACATGAGGAACTCCATTAAGGGGTCGCAGCATTAGGAAGGTTGAGAACCGCTGCTCTATCTGAATTCAGAAATGTTTTTTTTTTAATGTAAGGACTGAAGCAGCAACTTAGTGTGTTCTAACTTAATGATATATGCTCCTTTAAGTATATAAAGAAAATACAAAGGAAAGAAAAATGCGTACTTCCTCCAGCAACACACATATCTGTAACTAGAACAGAATCACAGAAAAACTTGCCAGGTAGGCATGAGTGCTGGAGCAAATCTGGAAAAACGGAACTTCTCAGAGTTACATTAAATGGATGCTTCAGTCGATTTGCAGTTTGTCATACCTTGTATCCACCCTACATGTTTAGCCCATGCAGAACTACCCTTAGATACAGCTAAAATAGGGAAGTCTGGGGTTTTATTTGGCCGCAGAGTCGGATTCTTTTTATGAGCAGTATCCTGGATAACCATCCACCAACATCTTGGGGCTAAAGAGATAAAGTTCCACAGAAATAAAATATTCCTACTACCTCCCACCAGTTTCCTTTGGATGACAAGAGTATATATATTTTCTTTTCATTGCATAAGTCTTTCTTAAATTTGTGTTGAGATGCTAATGTCAGTAATGAGCGAGAAAAACTGCATTGCAGCCAAATTGCAATAGGACTCATTAACAGTACTGTACGTCTCATGAGTATTTAATGTGTGTCCTATAAAGCTGAGCTAATAAGAATTAGGTTGGAAACCAGGTTTTTATGAAATTGTCTATGTGTAACCATGACAGAGATAATAATTTTAAAATACCTCCCCTATTAAATATATTTAATAGCCAATAATATTGTGATACATTAAATGCAGACTATAGAAGTTAATGGACTGCAGACCTTTTTTCCTTGCCTGTGCATTGCTTTGGCCTCTTGTCAACCCAAACAGACTAATACAAGGGTTTTTGTTTTTTTGTTTTTTTACAGCACTCGGTTGTTTACAGCTTAATCTAAGCCATGTGTACTCTATAAGAAACCTCACTGTGTTCACTGGGATTTACTCTCAGGTAAGCCTGTGTATGAGCACTGCGGTTCCTTATGGTAATCGTCCTCGCGTCGTGAAACAGATACACAAATAGGGCTATTAGCTTGAGGGTAAAAGATGGCAACATTCGTGCTAATCTGGCAAGGTTATCTTAATAGGATACAAGGGAATTGCACCAGAATTGTCTTAATCTGTTAAACTATCAAATAGCTTGTAGATGACTATTTTCTACCGTAGTAGTGAAATAATATCCCAGTTAGAGGACTCTCTTTGTTTAACCATGAACCAAGGGGCTGCTTTATACATATACTAAACCATGGTACTAAACCTGACATTGATTCTGGGAAAAGCCTCGTGCTTTGGATTTTTTCTTCAGCTGTTGCAGATAGAATAATCAATTGGTTTCTGCCTAATAATTAAGTATATGTTTACCCTTATGTTTGACATGTCAAAACTCAATTGTGTATTATCTTGCATACGAAGGGTGTTTTTCCACTGTCACTAAAAGTACTCATTAATGGGTACTTAATGGGTACTTCTAGTGACAGTGGAAAAACACCCTAAGATCTTAATATGGTAGTAAAAACCATGGTTTCCTTTGAAACTATTCATATTTTCCTTGAACTAATATGATTAGTGTGTGAGATTTGCTATTGTCTTTGAAGTTAATGATCTGGTCCTATAGTATGTTTTGTCAGTAAAAGAGTGCGTAAGATGAGTATCTGAACAGTAGCCCTAAAACAGTGTTATAGGTTTTAATATTGTATTAGCTTTTTAGGACCTATGCCAGACAGTTTGTGTTACAGTCGTATATTTGCAGTCATGGCTATTTTATGGTTATAGAGTGATACCCTCTGTGGGGTATTGTATAACTAGAATTCCTTCTCCAGGGAACCTGTCAAAGCCCGACAAGAAGTATCAATAACATGTCTATTTAGTTTGTCTTTAACTGTATGAGGGGCGTCTATGTAATTCAGAATCTTCCAAATTCTGAATCTTCCATCTATTGCTGTGGTAAAAGGAGACAATCTTGTTGTTATAATGTCTTGGGGGAAAAATGGCTCTTGATGAACTCCGCAAATTTTCAGTTGCATTCAGTTAATATGTTCACCTAGCTTTTTGTTTAAAAGGGAAAAAATGAATTTTTGCTTGAGATATTAATTATTAGCTGCATGATAACACCCTTCACCATATGCCCGCTGTATTCCTGTTAGGCTGAAGTTTGTGTAGGCAAGGAAGGATACTTCATATTTCTGTCAGTAAGAATTGGAATGATAGTAGCCTCCAGGTTCTTTGTAATATATACATACATTTTGTCTTTAGCTATCTATTCCAGAATATTTATGATGGAATGCCATTCTTCTGTGGGTGTTCCTTGTGTATGTGTGCATATGTGTGTGTGCACAAGTGCACATATGAGTGTATGTGTGTGTACATGTGGGACATGTCTGCCCATTTGGAATATGGGCATTTTGGTGTTTTTTATTTGATTCTTGCTTGAAAATATTTTTAAATCATTCCTCCTTTTTCATGGTTAAATTAGTGCCTGGACTAATATGTAATTGTAGAACTAAGGGATCAGGGTTTTGTTTTTTTCTTATTTTAGAAATAAGTGGCTGTTTTATAACTCTATTTTTTTATGCTCTGAAGGCTGTTTTTCAGCTGTATTTCCAATGTAACCTCTGGGGGTTTTTGCAGCTAGGTATGCAAACAGATGGATTAGACAGTTGAGAAGTACAGGGAAATGGAACAAGCAAAGAGATTGTTCAGAGGGAATCTGTTTAAACGGTCGAGCAGTTTTCGATTTGCATTTCAATGATTGGTGTAGAAAAGTTTAATATGATTTGCATAAGTGTAATTCTAAGGATTGTTGCTTCCCAATTCCAGCTGAGTAATATATGCTCCAGTAGCTGTATTGTAGCATCCAGCCAATTGCTTGCTGCGGTTTCAAGCTTTTAGATCCAAGGCAAGTATCGTGTGGGGGGAGGCACCAGGGAAGGTAATTCACATCTTCTCCCATCTCGACTGGGAGATGTTATGTGGAAAATATCTGTGCCTCTGCTAGCTGCTTGAATGTTACAGCAGTAACTCAAATGTAAAGCCACAGTAAAGCGACATCCCCCACAGCTGCCGTAATACATTTTGACACGGAATCTGGATACTGGAACAAAGAATTTCTGTCAGGCTTACAGTATTGCAGTGGTAGAGTGGTAAAGACCAAGGGGCTAGAACATAAAAGGCCCTAAATTGATAATCCTCACTCTAACATGGTTGTTCACTGGGTTTTCCTGGTGTTGTGTAAAATAGCCTCACTGCTTTTTGAATGCACTGGGAGAGGGGAAGACTAAGGGGGTTAATTCTGACAGAAAATCCAAACTTTATCCAGATGGGGGAAAGATAGTGCTGTTATGGGTGCACTAGGGTGAAGTTGCCACATGTATCTGTGGCAACCCCATCATAGGTCCAGTATATACCACTTAAAAAGTGTGATAGCCAGTGTTGGGTTTTCCAGCAATGGTGCTATTGCCTACGTTTGTGGAGGGAGCTCCCATCATTTCTGTCCACCAGAGCAGACAACCATCTTAAATCATCTTAAATAACTTGGTAATACAATATGAACAAAATCTGGCTCATTTCACTGGTGTCCTCAGTTTGAGTAGCGTAAATAGATCTTTGAAGCACAGTTGCTTCATCTTTTTAAGAACTATTAAGTCTTCCCATCATGATTTATTCAAAAGGTGCTATCTTGCCAGGGAGGGTGGGTGGGAGGAAAGGTTATATTTTCTATGTGTTCTAGTATTTTACATATTTCCTTTTTTACTATTGTGACCCATCCTGAGACTTTTCGGTGAAATATAAGATATAAATTTGTTAAATAAATAAAATAAATAGCCTTAACATCACTGATAACTTGATCATGTGGTGACTGGAGAGTGAAGTCAAGAGGGCCTTAGGAAGCATTGTGGTGATGGAATTCCAAGGGAACTATTTAAAATTCTAAAAGATGATGTTGAAATGCCAGTAAACTGGGAAAACTCAAGAGTTAAAAAGAGTTATTATTTATTGTTCTGTTAGCGCCTAGGGCTGCATCCCCAAAAGACTTATTTGCCTCTCTAGTCTACCTCTACTGTAACTCTATTCAAGCGGACTTCAAAAGTGCCCTGCACTTCCGGAATGAGCATCCACATGGGGCTCAGAAAAACGCGTGTTTAAAATGCACCTTCCATCCCCACGGAAGCGTGTTTTCTTTGCCTGCATTTTTTTCTCCCTGACCCCTCTCTTGTTCAAAGGAAAAATAGCCCTCGGTTCTCTGTTCGTCTCCCAGATCTGGGAAATGGCTTCCCCTGCGGGCTGCAGCCATCGGCCAGGCGATGGTTTGCTCATTCACTCTTAGGACTTTCACAGATCACTGTCTAAATCCACCCGGTAGAGCAACGGCGACTTTAAATACACCCATTTCATGCCTCATAACAATGTTGCAATTCTCTGCAATTCTGGCTCTTTGAAAGTTTTGTGCTTTAGAGAGGGAAGGAGGGAAACTGCAGCAGATGTGTGAATGCTTTATGGCTTTATGGCTGTGTGTGCAGGCAGCAATCCCTGCCCCTTTTGCCACGGAGCGTCCCCAAGGTAAATGTTGCGAGGAAAACCCGTGACTTCCAAAAAGAGCGATGAAAGTCTTCTTTAAAGGGCACGTATTTTGTCACAGGTTTTCCTGCTTTTGTAGCCCTGGAAGCTTGTTAAAAACCCTGGCATGAGGGCGCTCAGAAGCAAAAGAAGAGTTTTAGCACACTTTAAATTGCTTGGGGACGCAGCCTATTATTGCTTTTAAAGCAAATGCAGGAAGGCCTTCAACATTCTTTTAAAATTCCTCTATTCTTTTGATATTTAGATGATAGGTGGTTCTAATTCAATGTACTTGGGGGGGCAGCCCCTCCACTTAGGGAAGGAAGAACTTGCTGGGGTTCCTCCATTGTTCCAGTTGAATAAAAAGCTCTCAAATAGTCCTGTGCGTTTTAAGGTTTGGGGGATGGGGTGGTGGGATAGAAAAAAAACTCCTGCTTCATTCCATGCATACCTCTTTTGCCAGCTAATAAACATTTTTGTAGCACAATCATGGTCTGCCTGGACCACTGTAATTTAATGCACCCAGAAAAGCAGGCCTTTTAAACAACAACAGTCAATTACCAGGTGTTCATATTACATAATCATCTGTTTGCAAGTTTTAGTTGCTCAATAAATGTTACTTATCTAAGCTTTTCATACTGTGCAGTTCCCCTGCCATCTCCTATCTCCTCAGCCATTTCACTCTCCCAGTTTTCTTCACATATTTACTGAAGGAGAGTTAAAAGTTATCTTGGCTTTAGATCCTTTCTGCACTAGGCCTTATTCTGGATTTCTTCTGAAATAGGGACCTGAGATCTGCATTGTTGGTGGAGATTATGGCAGGTCCACCCACCCAGGACCTGCTGTAGTCCAGACTAGCATGTAGATGTCAGCTCCCTGTTCCAGGTTAAAATCTGGAATAAGACCCAATGCAGAAAGGATCTCAGTTTCCTTGTACTAATTTTTTAACCTATGTGCTCTGTCTCGTTCTCCCATCCCATCTGTTCCCTTTTCTCCCACTTTTAGTTGTGTTTCCAGGTTTATGCTCCTTTTTCCTTTGGACAGGCAAGAATTCTCTCTCCTAAGGCAGAAATAGCTAACTTTTTTGGCCTGAGGGCTCTACTACCCTTCACCAGCCTCTGGAAGTGATAGGCCAGTTTTCTATTCTTGTTCCAGAGGAAGCTGCTTTTCCTGTATTTATTTATATTTCAAATAACTATTGTTCATTAGCAATCCTTTTTTGCCATCTTTTCTGTTAATTAAGCAATTACATATTTTACTATGAAAATGTGAACAAAAATTAAAAAATAAACATTCTGTTCTCCTGCTGCTGCGTAGTAGTTGTAGTTGTCATCTTTCAGAGAAGCTGACTGTTTCAACAGCTTTTGAAATACATGGTAGTTTTCTTCTGATTCAGTTCCCATTCAGTGTTGGTACAGGAAGGAAGGAGTTAACAGAAGAGGCCACAGTGTTTTTGATGCACCGTGTAGGAATGGCATTTTTTGCCATTTGGGGTTAGGAAGAGGAGGCTGTGGGACCTCAGAAAGAGCCTGAGTGAATGCCGATAGTGGTAGTAGAAGTTAAGAGTAAGGAGAGATGCAAAAGCACACAATCTGCTTTAATGTAGCTGGTTACTGCTCTTTCTAATGAAGAGAACTCTTCAGTACTCTCTGATCATCATTTTGCACTAATTTATCTAATCTGTTTAGATAAGAAGGAATACTTTTTTAAGAAAATCTGGTCTTTATATTTAATGTGGTAGAGTTTGTATTGCTTAACGACAACAAAACTCTCAGATAACCTGTAACAGGCAGACCATGTGTTTGTTCCTGTCCTGGTTGGATGCACAAATCTTCTTTATGTGTGATGCCGCTTGCCCCGTTGCCTAGACAATAACTTGCTCTCGCGGAAGATGTCTGCTGCTCGTAGAGAGTTCGACGTGAAGCAGATTTTAAAAATCAGGTGGAGGTGGTTTGGTCACCATCAGTCTGCTCCTAACTCTAGTGTCGAATGTCAGACGAGTGGTTTCTGGGGCAGAGGACAAAACGCAACCACAAGTGGGATAAAATTTTTAGATACAAGCAGCCTGCCACTGCCTTTTTCATCAGTTGGCTTCCGGAGGTCCAGCCAACAGAGTTTCCAGAATTCACCTTCCTGGCCAATGGCATCCAGCTCTGAAGTGCCTGCATTAGAGTTCACCCCAGAGGATTGTGGAGGGGCACTTTGGCTTGACAGACAAGATGCAGATGATGGAGCCACTGAAGAAGAAATTGCACCTGGCAGCAGTTCATGCAGGTTGTTACTTTCTTTTCATAAGAAGTGAATTGTGCTGTTTGCTCTTCTTAGTTAGTGGGGGGAAATCCACAGTGTATTTCAGTGCTGCAAAATTATATCTCTGACGCCAAGTAGTGGATTATAGATTGCAACTTTAAAATGTTTGATTTCATTGGAATTAGTATCCTGTGTCCAAAAAAAGGTCCAAAGAAGATGAAATTGCTTTCTAGCTATTATATCTATACAAAGAAGAAGTGACAGCATTAGGAAGAAAGCCAGATATATTGACTGTGGTCTTCAGGTATAGTTCTGCATTTTAATGTGTTATCTTGACCTATTTTTATGGATACCTGAATTCCTGATTCTGAAGCAGAACAGGAGTAAAGTGAAGATTTATTTGAGGGTTTTCAAACCACTCTCTTAACATAAATGTGGTATAGAAGATTTGTGACTGAGGTTTCCTTTGTTATACATTTAGAACAGTTTTACGTGAACCGAGAATTTTAAGGGTTACATAGCTTTTAGGTCAAGAATTATATGTACATGTGCCTGAACATACAGCATATTTGTGAAATACTGCTAATCTGCTATGTTTATAGTCCAATACAACTGTAAAGTTTTGTCTTTTAAAAAAATACTTCCAGGGAAAAATGTATTGGTCTGTTTTTAGTTCAAATGATGCTAAATGCACTTTCTTTTCAAAGTCTTCAAAACATAAGTAGCAATTAAGTTACTTGTCAATCTGATTGTGCTATTAAATCAGTCAAAGCGTGTTTGGTTTACCATCTATCTTTGTTTCTTTCACCAAAAAAACTTTCAGCAAGGGCACGCTGAAAGAAAAAAATACTGGCATTAATCTCCTTTAAAAGATACTGCACGTGAAAGCTGCAAGTTATTGTTTTTAAATCCAGTGTGATTAAATAAAAAGTAAGTTTTTGATACTGAGAAACATTTTAGTATTTTTAATTTCATTTAAAAAGGTGGGTGAGTAGAATAATTCTCTAGGGACTGCAATATTTTTTAGTGTTTCCATAAACATCTGTTCAGTGTATTTATGAATTATTGTACAAATTTCTTGCAAGCTAGCAAATCAGTGCTAATACTCCCCCTTTTTTGAGATGTTTCTCTGGAGTAAAAAAAATAGTTTAAAATAGTTGATTTCTTGATTGGCAGTGTCAAAGTTCTTTGAGAAGAAAATTACAGTATAGTGACCACTACAGTAGCTACATGGCAGTATATTTGCAGGTGCCCATTGGGGAATGAAGATATCTTATATGTAGACATATAAATGGTAATACTTACTCATTTGGTTTTACCATTACTTTCAAAATACTGTTAAGAGTGAAGCCAGCCCTTCTCCCATTGTAACATTCAAGCACAGGACATTATTAAGGGTGCATCTAGATGGGACAAAAATAATGTCGTTACTGTGCTGCTATGGTGGGATCACCTCCTGTACCAAAGGTGACTCCACCAAAGTCCAACTTTTTCATCCCTAATATGCCCTTTTAACTGATGATGGAAAACCTAGCTCCAGTAACAGGTTTTCCAGCTTTAGCACTTTTTAGGTATGCCCTTAATCTTCCTTGATGGAGTAGCAATCAGAGCTCCATCCAACACATGTGAAATAGCAGACCACATGTGCACATAGGTGATCATGTGCACATCCGGGAATTCAGCGGCAGACAAATTGCTCAAATTGTGCATCACCGGAATGCTCAGAGACAGCACTGGGGACATTACTGTCTAGATAGGAATCAATAATAGTAGGGGAACTATGCCCCACATTATTACTTTCTGTTGCTATATCAGACTGCCATCTGGAGGCAACCTAAATCATGTTTGCGTACAGTGGAAGGTGGAGATACTGTAGAGATGTAAAGAACTCCAGGATGCCAGGTATATGCATCATGGCTAGGCAATATGAACAGAAAGACACACACCATTACATCTCCTTTCTTGAAGAGTGGTTCCCAATACCATGATGATCTCTTCAGCATTCAGGATCCAGAAAAAAAAAACATGCAGAGGGTTCTACATATCTAGTTAGACCAACTTGGTTGCCAAACACGCAACATAAGATTTATCTCTCAAAATGAGAAAAGGACAGATTTTGTGACATGCAAAGTCCATTTAATTATTGAATGTTTTATTAAAGCACACCGGTTCAGCCAGCTTGTTTCTCTTGGCTTCTGAGTTCTTAAATTTAAATCCAAATGTTGGATTGAAAACTTTCAATAAAATCTATGGCCATTCATGTTGCCTAGCCTCTGTATATAAAGGGCTGAACTGTGATGAATATTTGGCTTTTTTCAGATCCAGCATAAAAGCTTTATTTCCTTCTCTCTGTTGTCAACACACAATTTTGGCTTTGTGGTCAAAATGATGAGTTTTCCTGTAAGATGTGTGCCTGGCTTCAAATGTTAAATCATGTGCAAATTGGCAAGAGAAAATGCTTTAAAATATTGTTTAAGCCTGTGCACATATTTTGCAGCTGTCCTTACTGGATGCAATCACCTATGGAAATATACATTGTTCCGGTGCTTACTTTTTGCAAATGCAAATTTAAACTTAAGAGTCTTGGGGCCTTTCCACACAGGCTCTAAAAACAGATTTAGAGCCAGATGCAGGAAGGATTTGCACGTGGCATCCGCACAGGAAGCCAGTTAGGGTCCCTTTGAGGATGCCATGTCCGCACGTCGGCGCACAAAACCGGTTACTTAAACCGGTTTTGCTGCCGAATCCTACCCAGATGTAAGACCTGAAAAAAATCAAGTCTTATATCTGGCTTTTCCCCTTAAACCGGTTTGGAAGCGAACGCTTCCGCACCAATGGGGGAAAGCCGGATTGCTGGCGCATGCCCACCTGACAGTTCCCAGCAGTCCCTGGGCTGCTGGGACCGGCAGGGCCGCAGCATGCGCTTGTGCGATCGGCGCCGGCCCTGCCAGCCCCAGAATCGCAACGACAAGGTAAGGTGGAGGGCGTGGGCGCAGGACTCTCGGCGGGGCAGGGGTGGGAGTAGGACTCGCCTTCCCCTGGCCAGAGAACAGCCAATTGCCGGTTCTCTTGCCAGAGGGAAGGCAGGGAAGCCGGCCGCCACACTCACCCACCTGTCAGAGACACAGAGCATGCGCTCTGCCTCTCTGACAACTGGGCAGGCGCCGTCAGGGCCAGTTTGAGATGGGTGCTGGTGCATTTGCACAGCACCCACCCCAATCCGTTTCCCCATCCGGCGTACGCACGGGGCCTCCGAGAATTTGACCCTCTATGGGTCAGATTCTTTTTTAAAACGTTCCGTTTGAGATCCGTTTTCCGGCGGCACGTGCAGAAAGGCCCTTGGATCTCTCCCTCTGTTTTTTTTCAGTGGGAAGGAATCTTGGTACCCTCAAGGCTAAACGTTTTTCCACTTAGGAAGTGTAACATTTTATCAGCACTTAAGCTTTTTTCTAAAGATATAATGAATGATGGTCTTCCACTGGAATTCAGTAGTACTGTTAAAATTCATCAGGAAGGTATACCAGATGATTTTGTTTCACATGACCAGTAACCATTTCTGTGTAAATGCAGAAACTTTCATTAGTCGTGTGTTGTATATGCATGTCACTGAGTTTTAACTCTGCAGACATTGGTTAAGGAAAATGGAAAATATTGTTTTCCTTGACCATTGTCTCCAGAAGAAAAACTCGATATGCATATGTAGTACACCAGTAATAAATAGATCTTATAGCCTGTCATGTTGCTGTCCATGGTGAACAAAGTATGGCAGAGATTTTTTCCAGCAATATGCAACTTATTGTCTACTTCTCATTGTTTAAAATACAGTTAATGGCTGTAAATATTTATGTTTTTATCTTTTAAAAGTCTTTCTTGTCTAATTAGAAAGGATGCTAGAATTAGATTATTATCTATTATCTATATAATAATAATATGCATATTTCGGTATACATGTAAATCATGCCTGTTCTTGAAAACTGTTAAAATGTTGTAATTATGTAGTGAATTTCCTGTGTTAAAATGGGGTTCCTTGGAGTAAGAATGCAAGTTGCAAAACATTTTTAAAAGTGTAACAATAAGGGTGTGTATTATTAGAAATGCAAAGTTATTTGCTTCTTGTGTATGTTCTTTCTTATGTATTATCATTATCCTATTTCTGCATTCAGAAATTTTCTTATTATGTATTTTAAAATATAAATTATTGTGAAACATTTTGGAAACATGAAGTCCAGTGGCTAATTAAATTCTTATATACAAGCTAGTTCAGAGAATTTGATTTTGTAAACTGCAGAATCAAATTAAACAGAAATATCTTATTCTTCAAGCATCCCTTAATTAAACAGGCAAGAACAAATTCAATAGCTCTGTGAGATCCCATGTATGGTGGTGTGCTTAATTGGGCCTAGCGCACTGGGGAACAACAGTAGAAGAATATACCCAGTTAATGTGTCAGTTGCAGTTGTGATTGCTCAGAGAAATGTGCTTAATACTTGTGTGTCTAATAGAGATGTACATGGATTAGTTTTAAGTCTAACGTGAAAGTGGTTAAAGGTCAAAGGTGCAGGTGGGCTCTCTATACACCTGGCTCCCTTCTTCTTCACTTGGCAGGGTTTTAAGCTAGTAGTGTCGCATGAAGCATCACCCATACCATCTTCCTTGAGGAAACAGTAGGGGACAGAAAGGTCTGATATGCTAGGATCCATAGGGTCATGAACAGTAGGATATGACTTAGGCTGCATCCCCATGCCTCGCAATGGATTGGGAGCAGCCTTAATGCAAATCTTAATTTGCATTAAGGAGTCCCCATGGCACTGGAGGACAGAGCGGATTCAAGCTGAACCGGCCTGTCCCCATGAAAACCGCGGTAAATCCCAGCATCGGGATCCATGGTTTTGTCCAGCCCCCTTGCCTGAGCACTTATTGCCCAGATAAGGGCTTGCTTTACCCCAAACGATTGACTGACAGCTGCCCTGTAGTCAGCTGAGCAGCTGTCAGGCGGATATAGGGGCTGTCAAGAGGACAATCAGAGCTCTGGTAAAATGATTAAAACGGGGGACAGTCACGATCGCAGCATTAGCAAGGACAGTGAAATCCCACGTGCTAATGCTCCGATCATAACCCAGGAGTGTCCCCATGCCCGCAGGATAACCCATTCTTGCCCCCTAATTCGGGGCGAGAACAGTTACAAAGGGGGGTTTTATTAGATTTTTTTGATTTTGCCCTTCATATAGCCCGAATTAGGGCTTTGCGCAGGGACTCTCCCGAGGTGAACGAGTGTCCTTACCATGGGGACACAGACTTAATGACTGAACAACAAATACATGAAAATATTAAGCACCTTGAGAGGCATCATCCCCATACTGCCCTCCTCAGGATATGCTGCTTCCCATAATTGTTAAGGAACACAAACATTTTTAAATTTCTGAAATGTTAGACTCTTATATTTATAAGGGCATTAGCTAATGACCATTGCTCTGGGTGGTTGCAGAAGACAGCTCAGCTTCCTGCCTGCTAAAGGCTTTCTGTAGCTGCTGTCCCAACAATCTGGGCCCCCTAGGAGGAGGAGGAGGACTTTTTATTTTCAGACTAACTTGTCAATAATAGTCTTAAAAAAAAGTCTTCTCTGTTATTTTTGCAGCAAGATCTGGGCACAAATAAGTATTCTGGATCTATGGAATGCTTATCCAGTGAAAAGATCCTGAGACTTCCCTGTCCTGGGTTATATAGTTTGAGAAGCAATGCTTGTCTCAATCTCTGAGATCAAAAGAGAAAAAAGTGAGAATAAATAATCAAAGGTGATTGCATCTTCCTTACTGGGTGAAGTATATACTAGACCAGTGTTATTGGAAAAGCATCAGTGTGGACTTAAGTGACTCCTCTATTTCTATGCTTTTATGTTGCCTTTGGCCTTGGCAATACCTGAACTATTGACATCTCAGCTTCTAGCTAGTGCACTAGTGGTCACTGCTGCTCTCCTTCTTCCATCTCTCTGCAGATCTTCATAACGAAGTGTTAATTATGATCCCATCAATGCCAGTGCTGTTGATGACATTTTTGCTGAACAATTAACTACTTTTCCAAGCATAAATACTTTTTGCTTGGTATTCTCACTGTCTTCGCTTAAATTTCTGGCAATCATACAATGACAGGTGTAGTTAAGCATTTCTCTTGATATTTTTGCACAATCTTAGCAGCATGTATGCAAAATATAAGGCAAGGTCTTGAATATCTGCCCTGACCTATTTATACTTTATTAGCACAGAATCCTATACTGCAATTTTAGGGTGTTTTTCCACTGTCACTAAAAGTACCCATTAAGTACCCATTAATGGGTACGTAATGGCATTTTTGTACCTGTTAATGGGTACTTAATGGGTACTTCTAGTGACAGAGGAAAAACACGCTTAAACTCCTCCATAGCTGTATCTGTAGTGTTCATCAAAAACACTGTTCGTGTCTGTCATTGTGTGTGTGTGTGAGAGAGAGAGAGAGAGAGAATATAACGCATGAGACCTTGACAGTGCTGTATATGCTGTTAACATTATCTCCTAAGTTGTGGTTGTATCACACAGTACAGTCACTTTATCTCTAAAATTGACTACACATTATACAGGTTCTTTAATACTTTCAAATAGAAAATGAGTTGAACTAATGGACTTCAAAAGCAATTTGTGTATAAGGCACTGTTACTTTTGTTGGTGGGAAGTTTGTAGGAATTAGGACTTTTTCTGGCTTATGCATGCTTCTAATAAGATAATAAACTATCCAGTCTTCTGTGGCATTGTGCCAAATAGCATATTACACTGAGCCATACTTAGCAGCTTGCCACGAACATAAAAATGGTTTTATATTACTTTTCCCTTAGAGCAAGATCAATGATCTGTCCAAAGTGCAACTAATGGCTGAGTGAAACAAATCACTGTATTTCTGTTGTTAATATTAATCAGCCTGTTCAGTTTCCTTTTACCAAACTATCCCAGGTCAGGTCATAAAATTGAGTTAAAAAATAAAAAAAATGTAAAATGAACATAATTAAAAATAAAAAGAATAATCTTCAGCATCAGCAATTATCACCAGACTGGAAACCTAGGACACAGATACAATAGATAGAAAGGAGCAGACATTCCACAGTTTGCATTCCTGTCGGCTTGCTGTTTTTCAGTCCTGCTAAATAGACCCACCCCACCACCACGCTCCTTTAATCCAGATCTAAGAAGATCCGTATCTAAGTATCTAGTAGATCCGGATTAAGGGAACTACCCAGTGTGTTTCCATGGGTGGTCTAGTACCTAATAGCAATGGGTGCTAGCCTCCCTGCTGTTGAAACACCGGTGCACCCATTTGGAAATCCGAATCTACCCACGAGGGGTCTGCCTGTCACCCCAGGTGTTTGGGGGAGAGGGGGTGCAATCTCTGAAGCGGCTCCGAAGTCACTTCAAAGTCTGTGCAAAATAGCTCTGGAGCATCTTTGAAGTCTGTGCTGATATTTGGAGTAAACTTTGGAGTGATTTAGGAGCTATTTTGCACAGATTTCAAAGTGACTTCAAAATGACTTCAAAATGACTTTGAAGCTTAGGTTTTGGGGCTCCCCACAAGGGTGCCCCCTCACCCTAGCCTCCTCTAGACCCCATTCCCAAACTAACATGGAAACAGGCTCCCTTTAATCCAGATTTTCTGGCTGAAGACCCCATTGTAGACCCCATTAATGGGGTCTACAGAAAATCCAGATTAAAAGCCAAAAAGTACCCATGTGATCCAGATTTCCCGAGGCGTGGAAGAAACAAATGTGTCCCTAATGGGTGCCGTGGTGGAAATGGGGTCATCCGGTTCTCACCCAAATGGGTCCTTAATGGGTGCTAAGTGATTGTGGAAAAACACCCCCATTCACTTTTTTTGGCACCTGGGCCTTCTCCAAGCTTGCTGTACCTCTGTTTGACACAAATATGTTTTAATCATGCAGCAAAAGGTCAACAAACCTGTTGTGTCACAAACCTTAGTGTACAGGCAAAAAAAAGGCATATGGAGCTTGCAGACAGAACGACAATAAGAAAAGTCTCATCTGCAGAGCTGTGTGAGAGAGAACACATTAGCCTTGACTTATTGTTGATCATACCAAGAAAGAAACAAAGAAGAAGCCAGTTATGGTCTTGTGGTAACTAGCTTACCATAATCTGTGAATGGGCCGTAGGTATTTGTCTGCATCTACTATGCATTAAAAAATGCAATTCAAAAGCCACTTAGAGGTGGTAGGTGAGAGGTTCTGCCACACATTAGTTTTTCTAGCCTGCCTCTAATCCACATTAAAGGCCAGAAAATGCACTTTGAAGTGTGTTTTGGGGGCTTTGATGTGAATTAGAGGTGGGGTAGGAACATTAACTGGGCAGGTTTTGACACACACTAAGTCCTCAAAACCTGTTTTGAGATACCTTTATTAATTCATGTGGATGCAGTCATTGAGATGGTCTGATAAAAGCTGTGGAGTAGTCATCTTGTAAAGTGTGCAATATGATTATCACTTTAATTTTTTTAAAATCTGTGTGGTTGTGAATATTGTGGATTGTAGGTATATGTATTATTCTTTTAGGACTTCCAACAGCAGCCAAACTCTGTCTTCATGTCACACAATGGAGCCTTGTACATCTGATGAATTCTTTCAAGCACTCAATCATGCAGAGCAAACCTTCAAAAAGATGGAAAATTATCTGAGACACAAACAGTTGTGTGATGTTGTATTAGTTGCTGGGGATCGCCGGATTCCAGCACATAGGTAAATATATCTGTAGATTCCTAACATATATGAAATTTCAAAAAACTGTTGTTGTTTTTTTAAAGAAGAAATAAGCTCAGGAGCAATATTACTGTTCTACCATTTTCTTGAGAACTTCACAGCCCGTAAGGTAGCAGCGGATATGTACTAAGCTCACCATTTGCTTCTAAAAGCTTGATTATTATTTGGCACATTTGATCAATGCTCTGAATTTAATTTGTGGAATTGCAATTAACCATTGTCTCTGTGGGCATTCATGAAAAGAGAGGTATTTGTCCATTACTGCTGCTAGGATATAAACACTGGCATCCATCTGAGCTGGCTTTTCAATATGACTGAATTATTTGAAAGCCTTAAATGGAATTCTCTGCGAACTTCAGCAAAGTTACTAAAGCAGATGAAAAGAAGTAAAGAGAAAAGATACATTCAAGTTGAACCCAGTTGTCTTCTTGGCAATATGGAAGAAATTTGGTCACATCTTTATACATTATATAAAGATTTGTGTATTTTAAAAGAACTTCTAAAACAACACTATTCCAAATATCAATTCTGCAGTAGAAAGCACCTTCCAGGATGTATTTGGACTTCCTGGTTAGTCTGTAGCGTTGGGATTTCTTTTGTCTTGTCCTTTCCGAGTACCAACCAGGGCTGACCCTGCTTAGCTTTCTGAGATCATCTGAGGTTGGCTAGGTGCTGACACCTATTATGGCTTAAGAGACATAAATGTTTTGCTTGACTGCTTGTGATAACATAGATTACATGATGAAGTTTTCTTGGCTGCAACATGGATGCTGTTTGCCATTTGCATCTGGACCATCTGCACACAAAGCAGATGCCATACTGCTGAGCTGAAAATAACTTTCAAAGGGACAGAATAATGAAATAGTTACCATGTGTTGCATTGACGGTTGCCTCTTTTGCTCCCTTTTCTGTTCCTTATACCTCCCAGATTAGTCTTGTCTTCTGTCTCAGACTACTTTGCAGCCATGTTTACCAATGATGTCAGAGAAGCACGACAAGAAGAAATTAAAATGGAAGGCGTGGAGCCAAATGCTCTCTGGGCTTTAGTACAGTATGCATATACAGGTAATAAAAATGGCTGATAAGAGTGTCAAATATTCTGTGTTTAAATTAGTGTTAAATTCAGCTCTACATTTAATGTTTCAGAAGCAACCAATACTCTTTTACATCACTGTTTTTGTGTACAAATCAGAGTAAAAGCATAAACCTTTTCTGCACTTCTCTTAGAACCTGTTGCAGTCTGTACTATTATGTGAGTGGCAGGTCTCATAATCTGGAATAATCCAGTGTGGAAATTGCCTTGGGGTGTTTTCCCACTGTCAAAAAGTACCCATTTTTGCACCAATTTAGGACCCATTTGGGTGTGAGCCAGATGATCCCATTTCCACCACGGCACCCATTTGGGACCTGGTTGTTTCCACTGCCGTGGGGAAATCCAGATCTAATGGGTACATTTTGGCCTTTAATCCGGATTTTCTGTAGACCCCATTAATGGGGTCTACAATGGGGTCTTCTGTCAGAAAATCCGGATTAAAGGGAGCCTGTTTCCACTGGAAACAGGCTATGGGGTCCAAAGGAGGCTAGGGGGAGGGGATGCACCCATTGGGGCCCCCTAAACCTAGGCTCCGAAGTCACTTCGAAGCCACTTCGAATTGACTTCTTCGAAGTCATTTCAAAGTCTGTGCAAAATAGCTCCAAAGTGCCTTGGAAGTCTGTGCTGATCTTCGGAGTGAACTTCGAAGTGACTCCGAAGTGACTTCAAAGTGAATTCGAAGACTGCCCCCCCCTGCCCCCCAAAACACCTGGGGTAATGGACCGACCCCTTGTGGGTCGATCCGGATTCCCCACATGGGTGCAAAGCTGTTTCCACAGCAGGGGTGTTAACACCTCCCGTGGAAACACATTGGGTGCTTCCCTTAATCCGGATCTACCCATTCCTTAGATCTGGATCTTCTTAGATGCGAATCTAAGGGCTGCAGTGGAAAAACAGCCTTAGTTTTACAAATCTTAAGCATCATCCTGTAAGTGATTCTGTAAGATCTTGGTGTCAAAGTGGCTAGATTAGCAGAGATGACAGATCTGTGAAGATGGTGCTTCTGGACATTTTTGGACTATGCCTCCATTCTTGTACCTTTTGATACACTTGTTCTCCATGAATTTATCTAATCCTTTACTAAAGCTATCCAGTGATTTGGGTTAACCGAACAAAGCATTTCTTCACATAATACACAAGCATGGGATATATAATTGTTAAGTGTAATCTTAACTCCTGGGTTAAATTTCTTTTAAAAGGAAGTGAAACTAAACCAGAAATAGATTTGCAAATTAATTCTTAACCATCATTGCTAAATGGAACCTATGTTGAGTTTTAGCACATCTCTCGATACCAGATGATTGAGAGCAAATGGAAAAGATTCCTGTCTTCATAACTGCCCAGATGCACTGATGTGGCTACCCTTGGGATTACAGAGACCCCAGGTTTGATCTAGCAGCACTTTTCTTACAATATTTTCCTAATAAGAAGCGTTTTTTCTAAACATTTTAGGTCGCCTCGAATTAAAAGAAGACAATATTGAGTGCCTATTATCTACAGCTTGTATTCTCCAGCTCTCTCAGGTTGTAGAAGCTTGCTGTAAATTTTTAATGAAACAGCTTCATCCATCAAATTGCCTTGGAATCCGTTCCTTTGCTGATGCACAGGGTTGCACAGATTTGCACAAAGTGGCCCACAATTACACCATGGTATGTAGCTTAAATATGCATCTAGAGTCTACTTAACGGAGAATTTCTTTTTAAGGATACAGAAGAGGGAGCTGGAATTTTAGTATGTAAGCAGATCTCTTTCCCGCAGCTTCAAGGGAAGGAGTAGCAAGTCTGCTGGTATGCGACTCCTCTTTTTCATCAGAGGTGGGCTTATTTAGCAAATTATCCTGTCCCTGCCTTCCCCTATAGGTAATAACAATAACAAGTTAGGCTTTGCTGTAGTTGAATCCCTACTGCAGACTAAAATATTTGGCTGATTTTTAAAAAATACTCTGAGTTGATCCCTAGGTTGTATCTATGCTTGATTATTTTTATGTAATATTGTTTCTTGGTGCCTCCAATCAGCGGTGCACAAGAGCTATTTTAATTTGTATATTATTTATTTATTTATTTATTTATTTATTTATTTATTTATTTATTTATTTATTTATTTATATTTCTATCCCGCCCTATACCCGAAGGTCTCAGGGCAGGTTACAATATTATATTAATCTTAGACAGGCCCCTGCCCTCAGGCTTACAATCTAAAGAGACAAGAAACAAAAGGAAAATGGTGTGGGAGGGAACAGGGAACAGCAAAAAGCAAGCACTTGAGGTCTTCAGATCTAATTCTTCAGTTCATTTCTTATTGCTGGAATTTTCTTATTCTCTTTACTTTGAATTTTCTCTTCAATGATGACAAACCGGAAGATGATAGAGATGGTCAGCCGGCATCTATTCAGATCCACCTTTTTTGGCCTCAGGACCAGACGTTTCCTCAACTGGTGGATCTGCTGCCCTAGTCTCTTTGCCATCTTGTGATGGGAGCAGGTGGAAGAGGGAGGGGCACTGCTGGGAGCAAGATGGTAGAGCCCAGCCTGCTGCCTCCTCTCCACTCCTCTCAGGCAAGATGGTTCTCAGCCTTTTGATGATGGCAGTTGGAAGAGGGAGGGGCACTGCTGGGAGCCCAGACTCTATTCATGGCAGCTAATATTGGGAAGCATATATAGTTTCTGTTTTTGATGGCATGTGTAATTCCTTTTTATAGCCATCAAAGCAAGTGATTATTCTTGCACATTAGATGGTCAAGCCCCATAAATTAGGTATTTTGTGTGAATAAAATCTTGATTTTACCTACCTTGGCATACTGTAATCCGGTTTAATCATGTCTAATAACTTCAGATTCTTTATGTTTATTTCAGTATGTAACACAAACTCTATTTAGTGTTTGCATACTTTTGGTACCATCTAGTTTACTATAGGTACACGTTCCAAATCTAGCTAATTTCATATCAAGACAGTGCAGGATGCATTCACATTGTTAATGCTGTCATTGTTTGCTTGTGTAAAAGATGAAACATGACTGTTCTTACTTGCTGGGATTTATTTATAGGTAGTAAACAAATTGTGTTTTTTTCTCTCTCTCAAGATAATAATTTTGAAGGATAATAGAAACAACATTTAAAGAAATTCTAGTTTTCTTCTAAAAGATTCTTCTCAAGGGTTTGTTGTGTTCAGTTAATTTTTCAGGGGTTTGTTCCAAGATTCTTGTGTTCTTATTTCTTTGATTATGTTGCCGATGCATTACTTCCCTCCCATTATGACAATTTGTTGAGACTTACTACATGTGTTTTCTTAAAATTGTGGCTATTGAAATCACTGTTTCAAAGCTATTGATAGTGAAATAAACAGTGGCCTGTGCATTCATTCATACATTTATTGTATTGTATTTCTATCCTGTCCTACATTCAAAGTTTTCAGGCAGGTTACAATAAAACCAATATGAAAACACAATTAAAAATGAACTCACAGAAGCAAAAAATAACAAAGGGGGGGAAGGAGGTTGGTCCTTCAGACAACGGATAGGATAAAGAGGGATTGGTCAGACTCATGGAGGGATTTGTGCTACCTGCACTCTATCTGTGGAACCTCTTGTTTCATTGTACATAGCTACATAAAATACGAAGGTGCTTTGTAGGTTCCCCCATAACATCAAGGGCATTTGGAAGTGATCATGTAGATAACCCTGCCCATCTCACAGTTCCACAATGAGACCAGATCCTCAACAGGAGCACCATCCATCTCAACCAGAAAGTCCTCCAGATTAGGGATGTGTGCAGATATTCATAATGTACAAATTTGTCCAAATTCAGACATTTGTACACGAATAGAATGTTACAACATTTGTAAATTAACATTGTATGAATACTAATATTTTGGACATTCGTACAAATATTCCAGACATTTGTATGAATAGTTTGGACATTCATTAAACTGGGGAAATGGGAAAGCGGGGCGCCAGTCACCTCTTCAATGGATCCAGATTACATTTGACGTGGATCGAGAGCAGATTAAAAGTGGATTCACGTCGGATTTGATGCTTTCAGAGCGCAGATATGTTACAAAGGCATTTGTATCGGATACGTGTGTGTTCGTATCAGATACGTCCCGGATATTCGTACGAATACATTCACATCAAATAGAATCCTACCACATTTGAAGAGGAACTATTCAAATGAACGTGGATTTTCTAACATTCAAAAAGCTCATTTGTGCACATTCCTACTCCAGAGCATTCAAGAATTGTTCAGATTCTGTAAGTCTCCCTGGACAGACCATCTCAGTGGGCCCCCCACCCCTTTAAAGGGAAATGACCACATTATAGCTTTTAATAGTTTCAACTGAATGAAATTTAGGTTAGACGGATTTTTAAAAAGCTATTTTCTAGACTAATTAGTTGTGGTAGGTGAACCCTTTCTGTGGCCTTTTAAAAAAATGTTGGTTAGTTCCAACAGAGACATGAAATTGAATTTTAGTAATAATGTGTAATACAGATGCATCTACTTTGGATTGAAATCAGTGTTGCCATGGAAACAGAATAGAAACGTGTAGTTCAATTGAATCTTCAATTAGAACAAATCCTCTTCTAATTTCATTTGCTTAAAAAGTGCTTGAGAGCAAGCATTAAAAACAGCAGCATCCATTTGATGTTCATTTTTCAAGTATTATAATATATGTTCAGTGTGCCTTTTCCGCAATTAAACTCTGTAGCTTATTAAAAGCAATGGATTAGGCATTGTTCTTCAAATGACAGTAAATCCCCCAGAAGATATAATGGTGCTTTATGTATATATGCGTCATGCAGTCCAATGCAACATAAAAATAGAAAAATACACTAAAAACAGCAAGATATAAAGAAGAATCAGAAATAAAGCCAGTTGTATAACAAAATGACACAGCTAGTGTAGGTGTTCTAAGTTGGGTGCCAAAATTGGACCTTTGAACTAAAGGATGCTGAAATGTACACATTGAATCTAAATTGAAAAATCAGGACACAGTTGTAGTAATGCTGTTTTGACACATTTGGAAAAAAACACACTGTTGTAAGACATCCTACTGTTTGCACAGGTTAACTCACCTTTATTAGGCTCCTGCAGAGGAGTTGTGCTTATTTTTGGAGCCTTGAAGCTCTTTGCACAACTCTGACTTGTATGGGTGGCAAGCAGGAGGCATATGGATGAAATAGTAAACAGGGGTTGATCATATACAAGTAAAGTAATAAGCCAAATACAAATCACACAGTAAGGCACATTTCAGTTTCAGGCAGGCAGAATGCTAACAGCTCAACAGGGAAGCTCCATCAGAAGGTAGATGTAATATTTATTTAGTTTTTGTTATTTATATTTCTATTCTGACATATACCCAAAGGTCTCAGGGTGGGTAACAGCATTTAAAATTCAATACATTAAAAAAGTAAACAGTCTATATTAAAATGGTAGTATCTGCAAAGTGGGTACAAGTGGGAAGGGAAAGGTGTCCCCATTTAACCGAAGGCCAGGGCAAAGAGGTGCGTCTTCACTGCCTTCCTGAACATATACAGTGAGGGAGCCTGACGCGCCTCAAGGAGGAGATTATTCCATAGCCCAGGGGCAACCACTGAAAAGGCCCTTCATTCTTCATTACCTTCAACAATCTAAATTATGTAGCGCATTCCTAAATAAGTTAGTTGATGGAAGAAGAAGAAGAAAAGTTGGCTTTTCTACCCTGCTTTTCTCACCCATTTAAGGGAACTCAAAGCAGCTGACAAAGCTTTTCTATTCTTCTAGCCACAACAGAACACCCTGTGAGGTAGGTGGGGCTGTGAGAGCTCAGAAGAGAGCTGTGACTAGCCCAAGGTCATCCAGTTGGCTTCATGGGGGAGAGTGGAACCAAACATGTTTGTTTCTACAACAATGGAAAACAGAGTAAAATACGTAAGCATACATGGCCTAGTATTACAGACTTTCAAAAATGGCATTTCAGTAGACAAGCTTACATGAAGAGAAAGAGACCCCGGCAAGATAGTCCCCTCCCCCATTTTTATATTTTCCATATGATGATTTGTGTGCATTAATGTTATTTTCCTCAGACAGTAACAGCTTCTCCAAAGCTTTTAGCAACTACATTGTGTGAGAAAAAGATGGGTTCAATTGTGAGTTGGTTAAGCTTCACTGAGTAGAGCTGAAGAGGTACATACCATTGCATTAATGGAGAGATAATCATAGGAAGAGAGCTTTTTCTGAACACAGGCTGGTCCTTCTCTCATGCGCGCGCATGCTCTCTCACACACTCTTACTTATTGTGAGTCCCTGCAGATCCTTCCTGTCTTTGTCTCTATCACTCCCCTACTTAACAGAATGGCCAGCTGCCCACTTAGATGTTTCTCTGCTTATCTCCTTCTCTGTCCACCCGCTGTATGCAAACCTATATACTTGCAAGCAGGAGATGTGTGTGGAATCACTTTGATCCTGTGATATAAAACTCATGGAATCGCCACGCTGTGATTGGCCAGTTAAAAAAAATGAAATGCCTTCCTCTCCCATGAGAGTATAACCTGATCCAAAAGGAAACACTGTCATGTAGGAAGCTGAACTATGGGCCAATATGTAGACATAAAATCCAGTCTGCACAAAATGCGGACTTTGGAGGAAAATCTGCAGGACCAATATTAATCAACAGAAATTATTGTGATCTCAGCAGACCAGGAACTGATCGAGTGCACATGTACAAAAAAACACAACAAAACCCATTGTAGTTGGTCCCTTAGACAATCCAAAGTTAGGTCTGCATTCTCCAGGAGTAGACATAGCTGGCACATATCTCTGGGCTCTGGGACGGAGAGAAACACTTCTAGGATACACAAGAATACACTTGGAAGAGAGAAAGAGAGGCAAATGAAGCTAGGAAAATAGTGAGAATATTGGAGACAGGACAAAAAACAAGGATAAGCAAGGCAACTGCAGTTTATTGCCAATGCATCACACCAACATGACAAGAGTTCAGGGATTTTATACATTTCGGGGAAGATTACATCCACATATCAAAGCTATCATAAATGTCTGACTGGAGTTTGGTTATATATACATTTCAGAAGATGGGATATCCCAACTTCTATCCTCAGGCTTAGAGTTAGTTACATTTGGACTAAAAAGAATTTGTGGGTCCAGTTGCCCTTGAATCTTCCAAAGATACCCTGTTTTTTTAATGTTCTCTTGTTCTTGCTGCTAGAAGAAGGGTGAAGGGGTTTACACAAGAAAGGTCTATGCTAGTAGGAGTAAATACAGAGTAAGACAAGAAGCTGGAAAGACACATATGTAGGGGCAGCATTGTGTGTTTCTTTCATTCTTCTGCCTTAATTTGGCTGAGTTTTAAAAGTTTTATTTCTAATTGATTAACAAATTCTCTATCAATAATTTTCTTTATTATATCAGCGCCTTTTATACTTCTACAACTGTACTGAAACTCAGAAACTATACAAATTGCACAGTTGATTGTCTGAAATCCTTACAAAGATAAAACATATTCAGGACTCAGTCCTGATGAGCATCAGAATTGCGGCTAGAAAAGCAAAGAGTATGCATAATTGAAATATTCCTTAACTCCTTACAACTGGGAAAGTAGTAGTATACAGTTTAACTTCAGCAATTACAGAAAAAGATTTTGTAGCCTCCAGACTGGGGGCAGGGGGGGTATATATCTATACCAGAGAACAGAAATGTCTGGAAGTGTTCTACTTAACAAAGTAATTTCTCACACAAATAAGTATTTTGCACCCAGAATAACTCCGAAACTATGGAATTGTATTTTCAGAGACACCATTCTTCTGTATTTAGGTTTATTAATTTGTTTCGTCTACATTACATTGTTTGCCAGCCCTCTTCCAATCCATTCCCAGCATAATACAGAATTTCTGCAGATTCTCTGAAATGTGGTAGAAAGAAAAGAAACAAGGTCATCTATGCAATGTTGGCAGTAAACTCAAAATCTCCAGAAGATCTCCCAAAGGTTTTCAGGGCTACCATGAAATGCTTAAGATTGAAATAAGGTCTTATTACCCAGGTCCTTAGCTAACTTTATTTGAATAGCTGATTGTGTAGAATATAAAGTTACACAGTTAAATAAATGAGCCATTTAGAAAGTGCTTGTTGTTTGTCAGAGTTTTATATGTAGGTATTAATCATTCAATAATGCAGTTCAAAGCAGATTTAAAAAAATTTTAAAAAGCTTTAGGCTGGCCTGCCAGCCATTCAGTTGAGGTTATTTCTTGGGTTAAGAGACCTCCAAGAACTGCCATGAACTAATAAGCTTTTCACTAACTAAACAATGCTTTTAGTGTCCGTTGAAAGGGTTGGCATGGTTTCATTACTTGTACTAAAGTTTTACGAACAAATAAAAGCATTTCATTTCTCTGTAAGTTCAGATTACAAGGGGTGTAATGGTATTAATATAATATACCTAAATTTTTATACTTTACATTGAACTCTTTGTTTATCCTGTATTTTTAGACACAAGATGCCAGTGTTTGAATAAGAACCTTAGCCCCACAGAATGTAGTACTCCATGATTAAATTTGCAAGGGAAATTTTGCTTTGCAGAAAACTGTATGAGTTGTGTTTCAGGTCTTATGTATATCAAGAAATAAATACTGGCTTCACAGCCCCTTAAACACTGAGGGTGCATCTACATGCCAAAATACTCCACATTTAAGCTTGTTTTGCCTCGGAGCATCTTCATGCACAGCTTTACTCTGGTCTACATCGGGTGTAAAGGAGGAAAATCCTCCTTTAAACAAGGGGGAACCCGCGGATTTTCCTGGGAGCATGGAGACACTTTTCTCCACATCTTCTCCCATATTCCACTGAATTTTTAGGCATTTTTGATCCCTGCAGAAGAACTGGCTGTCAGTATCAGCTGCCTGCATTCAGCTCTTTCAGCCCACAAGCAGAGGTCCGAACTGTCACATTGTTTCACTTCGGAGGGGGAGAGAGATTTTGGGCTTGCTAACAGGGAAAGGTGATACTAATTATCATTACCACAGAGATTGTTTCTCAGCAAGCAAATCCGTCTCTCCCCCTCCTAATAATGCAGCCTCCTTTCGCAGGTCTGCTTGTGTGCTAATCAGCTGCCATTACGTGAATGCAGGCAGCTGAATTTGACAGCTGAAGGGAGCCTGCTTTCAGTTATGCTTGTAACTATGTTGCAAGCATTAGTTATGGAGAGAGTGAGCCGCTTTCAGTTACGCTTCTTGGCAGCCAAGTAAAGGAATGGTCTGTGTTGTGTTCTGGAGGTTCAATTGAGGTTTCTGCCTGTCATCGCTGCAGCGGGCAGTGGGTGGGTGTGGGGAGAAAAAGATGCGGGTTCACAAAAAGTGGCTTGCATGGAGACAGGAAAGTATGTTTTAAGTTCGCGTTGCCCCAAACCACATGGGGACGCTTTATTTTGAATTACAGCACACATTTTTAAAATCCTACACAAGAGGGAAGCAAAAAGAGGCCATGGAGGCACGCCCTGAAAGAAAAAAATGGCTGTGTGTAGTTAAGGCAGAAACATCTACCATGGTTTTATTATCTTCTTAGCTGGAGATCCCTATGATCTCATACTTTTCTTCTAGAAAAGATGTCACCAAATAAGGGAAAAGAAGTCATCAGGGTAGCATAAACAAAATGTACCCCTGCCCCAAAAAACCAGAAAGCTGCTGCTGACGTGTCGCTTTTTCCCTGCTAGGTATGTGCCTATAAGTTGGGACTGGGGAGTTTCTAGGGTTCAAAAACAAACCAATCAATTTAGAAATTCAGGGGATCGGTTCAGTAGATATCTACAGCGAATCAATCCATTTGTCAGTTTGATTCCCCCCCCCAAGATGGCGTCCTAAGCCTCCCCATCTTTCCTTTCATTCATCCTCTTCCCAGTTGTGTCCCTTATTTTTTTCTTCACCCTTGCAGCCTTTCACAACTGGGATCTGTGGCCTTCCCGTCTTTCAGCACCCTGCCTTCCAAGTGGCCAACCCAAGGCCATTGCCGGTATGCAACTGGTGGCAGCAGCCTAGCGTGGGCCACTTGGAAAGTGGGGCAGAGAAATGTGATGCAGCTGCAGGTGCTCACGTGTGCAAGGAAAGAAGTGAGTCCCACTATGGGTAAAATAACCTTACCGCCTTGTCAGTGGTTTGGTAAAGAGAAAGGCTGAGGGAGTTAACCTGTAAGAAAATCCAGACTGGTGTTCCTAAGGCAGTTGGATGGACAATAGGTCATCTCACTAGAAACTCCTACAGCCACCGCCATACAAAATGTAATATTTGCACTTCATATTTTCATATCCAAACTCTTTCCGTTGTCTTTCAGAACAAAACAATCCCAATAGCAGAGACATGAGCTCATGTTCTCTTATATGTCTAAACAATTAAAAGTACGATTTATATTCCTTCCAGATGAACTGTTTGAAAATTGCATGGTTGACATCATTGCCACTTTACTGATAGGTCAACAAAGCCTTACCAAATAAAAACAAAAACATATGACTTAATGCAAAATTTGAAGCAAGTACTAGATTTTGAAGCCTGCGGTTTCTATGCATGTGTTTTGTATTCTTTTTGCTGATACTGTACTACTTTATATGTTTATTTTTATTTGATATGGTCTGTTGACAGATCAATAAAGTGATGACAAAGTATAATTGTAATTTTTTATTGCAGGTTAATGCCAAAAGCACTTCAATAATAGCATATAGACTTGCTTGAGAGAATAATCATCTGAAAAATAATTACAGCTAAGCTTGTATATTATTGATCTATAGAGACTGTCTTCTGGTGATTAAGAATTTGTTTTATTTGGTATGATGTATGCCAAACCAAGAACTGAATTGTGTTGTCAAAAATGAGGCTTTTTGCTTGGTGAGGAGATACTTTTCTGCTCACATTGTACTTGTGGATTTTCTGTATCTATCTGGTTGACCATCGTAAGAGCAACTGCTTGCTCAGACGGGACATTAGTCTGATCCTGAAGTTTGTTGTTGTTTCCGTTCTGCAGTAGAATAGAAATCATGATATCTGAAGCAAATAAAGAACAAAGCCAGTATCTTAATATTGCTAGTCAGTAGTGTGGGCTCCCTTGCCTTTTTTTACTTTGCTATGGTTTTGTCTGTTGGAAGGCCTGTGTAACAACATGTATGGATGCCAGAAATGGCTCCAAAACCCCCTCTTTTCATACAACATCAATTTTCATTTAAACGTTTGTTTGCCAAAAGCTCCAAAGATTTTGGCTGTTTGAAATATCGCTGCATAATAATCACATTAAAGGGGAGCATAGTATTTATTTATTTATTTATTTATTTATTTATTTATTTATTTATTTATTTATTTATTTATTTATTTATTTATTTATTTATTTATTTATATTTATATTTATATTTATATTTATATTTATATCCCGCCCCATACCCTAGGGTCTATGTCACTAACACTGCTCCTTCACTTTCAATTACATTGTTGTCCAACAATTTGTGAGTCTGTGGTCCCTAGCCCTCCGGGCCCGGCTGTCCTCCACTGTCTCCCAAAGTTTGCCTAACTTCATTTCACTTTTGATTATGCAGCAATGATTTTCTGTGCCTCTGAGAAGTGTAGCTGTTGCAGTACTGACTGAAACAGGAATGTACAGCAAACAGGTTCAGGAAAAAAGGGCCTAGTGTGTTGTGGCTGTTGAAGCCACAGAGAGTCAGGCATAACAGAGTGACTGAACAACAGTAACAATTTGCAGTTACGTTTTAACAAGCCTTCACTCTCTCACCATGTTCTTTTGTTTTTCTAACCATTTAGGATCATTTCATGGAGGTAATTAGAAACCAAGAATTTTTATTGTTACCAGCCATTGAAATTGCAAAGCTCTTAGCAAGCGATGATATGAATATTCCTAATGAAGAGACCATCCTCAATGCGTTGCTTACCTGGGTGCGACATGATTTGGAACAAAGAAAGAAGGATCTTAGTAACCTCTTGGCTTACATTAGGTTGCCATTACTTGCCCCACAGGTAAGTGACTGCAGTCTGTGATTATGTTAATCCAGCTATCTTCAGCCGATAAGAGTGGCTCATACTGAGAGAATTTCCAGTTTCAAATATTCTTAATGTTTACACAGGGTGAATATATTACTGTTAATTAGTACTACTGCTGAGATCAAAATTAAAATTTGGGAGGTGGTATTTGTGTTAAGATCAGTATAGAATTTGATAGATGTTCAGAAGACAAGTATTCTCCTTACATTTCTCTTGAGATTTACCACATCTCAAGAACAGCTTAGAATGAAGTGGATACTGTTATATGATCTGCCCAAACTTGAAAGCCCATTTGATTGTGTGGATTCTTTCCAATGCAGCTCACTTTTATTTCTTTTTTCCCCTAGTTTTTGGCAGATATGGAAAACAATGCACTCTTCAGTGATGACATTGAATGTCAAAAACTCATTATGGAAGCAATGAAATACCATTTGTTGCCAGAAAGACGGCCCATGTTACAAAGCCCACGTACAAAGCCTAGAAAATCTACGGTCGGTGTCTTGTTTGCGGTTGGAGGCATGGATGCCACTAAAGGTATTGATCAATGTACCGAGAGTTAAAACACATTTTCAGAGAATAATGGAGGCAATCTGAGGCGGTTTTGTCGCTGGTTCAGTGCTGTAAAGTACCTATTTAACTGAAAAACAGTTTCTCTAAGTTTAGCTATCATTCTGTTCCAAGAAGGGAAAGGCTTCACTTGCGCAGCATTGGCAATGCCACCATCATGCTGGCTTCACCGCCCTTACATAAATCGCATGCATACAACACTTTAAAATAAAGGAATGACATCTGAAACACATAAGGGAAAGATAGAACTCAAAAAACTAATATTCAGCTTATTGGCTTGTATCTCACTCAAGCAGAAGTGCAAATTCAGGTATACTGTATGAGCATAGAATTTTTTATTAGTGCCTCTTAAATCTTAAATCCTTCAAACCCTAATAAAAAACAATAGGAACAATCTAAGATACATTACTGTGCTGTTGTCGGATACCATCCAGTTGTGGTTGACTGCATAGACAGCTCCATGGGGCACCTCTGTGCAGTTTTCTTGGCACAGATACAGAAGTGGTTTCCCACTGCTTTCTTCTGAGGAGAAGCTTGGGATTGAACTAACAACACTTCGCTTTCCGGCAGTTCCCTCCACCACCCTTCCAGCCGTTTTGGTGTTACTTACTATGGCATCATTCAATGAATCAAGTTTAAGAAACTTGCCTCTTTCAGTTTCACTTACTCATGAAAGTGAAAAGAAACACGTTCTGGCATTGTTCACATTAATGTTCATATTCTGTTGCCTGCAGATTGTACAGTATTTTTGCAACCACAGTGTTTGCATAGTAAATGCCTTCCAGTAAACATTTCTTAAAAACCTGCCTGAGATTCCCATGATTTCAAAAGCACCAGTATTGATCAGGAAGGAGGCTTTTGAAAAGTGCTTGTCGTTAAATGTCAATTAGATCTTTCTTATAGTCTAGTAGTTCTCCTTGTTCAGTAGAAGAGGACAAAACTCATTCCTAGAAATGTATATTATTTAAATTGAAAGAAGCTATATTTATATGCAGTAATGAGTGTTCATTGTTACTAATTTTTTTAAAAATGAGATTTATTTTGATGTATCCGATCTAAAGAGAAACTACAGTATATTACTGATGTAGATAGCAAAGACTTGTACAATCTTTAATTTGTTCCTAAATTACTGGCAAAAGTCTGTTCAAATTTATTCAAGTGAAATATTTAACCATTACTTGAAACACCATTGTTTATATAATTACTATTGAGTTAGTATGAAGCATTGCAGTTGTGTACAATAGATGAAAATCATTACAACATTTTTTTTCTGTTCAGGTGCACATACAAACATACACGTATGTATTTTTGCTTTATTCATTTGTTTTAATGTGAGTATTTATATCCCACCCTTCACTAGAAGGTGACAGGGTGGGTCACAACAATAAAAGCCATAAACCACTATAAAACCTACATTAAACTATAACCCACCCACCCTCCCTGGGAAGACAAAGTATCTCCTCTGGCAAATATGCCCTAAGTTCTGCTCACGCAAGGTGGTAGCTTCCCAGCACTGGATCAACAGTAGAATCTCTTGGTTCTTACCCAGGAGATGAATATAAACATGGGTGCTAGTACTGCCTCTCACACAGGTAGATGACCACACCAGAGATACATCACACCTAGACCTCTCGTTCCTTTTCTCCTGTGACAAGTAATCATGGGTTCCTCAGGTGCCATTTTTCCATTCACAGCAAAGATTTTTACAACACAGTTTTAGTGAAGGTAGTAGTGCAGTATATGAGGAGGGTCACATTTTAGGAACCACGTGGGAGCAAAACTACATGAACTGCATTTTCATTTTATTATCTTGATACACACTTCATATGTAAGCAAATATAACCAGACTATACATTATCAGACTTGTTTCATTTGAATGAAACCATGGTCACCAGTAATGTCTTATTTTTTATAATTATTTCATACTACTCCTAAGGAGCAACAAGTATTGAGAAATATGATCTACGTACCAATATGTGGACTCCTGTAGCAAATATGAATGGGAGAAGATTACAGTTTGGAGTAGCAGTATTAGATGATAAGTTGTATGTTGTTGGTGGTAGAGATGGACTGAAAACATTGAATACGGTGGAATGTTACAACCCCAAAACAAAAACTTGGAGTGTGATGCCACCTATGTCTACTCACCGTCATGGACTTGGTATGTATACATTTCATGTCACATTGCATTGATTGCATTGATAAAACCAGTCAAGTGATATTACTCAAATCTCTGTGTGTGGCTTCTTTATCTGTTTGGCATTTGGATTTCTGAATATGGCCTCCTTGGTGAACTAGCATGGACATTTAAATGATCAATAAGTGAACATGGCAGGTTATTGATCACCATCCCTGTTTCTGTAAAGATGTAGCATGGCAAGGTCGGGAGTGGGCAAACAAAGTACTGCACATAAGAACATAAGAGGAGCCCCATTGGATCAGGCCACAGGCCATTTGGTCCAACATCCAGTCCCACATAGTCACCCCCCCCCCCCAATTGCTTATGGGCATCTCAAGCAGGAGACAAGGGCAAAACTTTCACTTGCTCTCAAATCCCAGCAAATTCCCTTTAGAGACAAAATATTCTAGAATATTTTATATTAATTTGGTCAATGTTGCACATTTTATTTTATTTAACAATATCACCAAAATGATAAAAAGGTAAATATACACAATTCTTAAAACACATTTAAAATATAACCCACCCTTCCCAGCAGGACAACGCCCAGAGAAAGCTAAGCATCAAAAGGCCTTCCCAGCAAAGCAGCTGCAGAAAGAGTCTTTTAAATTATTAAGAAATCAAAATTATTGTAGAACATTATGAATAGGGGTGTGCACAAATGCAATTTTTGGGATTCAATTCAAATCGAATACCCAAAAATTCAATTCTATTTGAATGTTTAAAGTTCAAATTTAACCAAATTCAATTCAGATTAAGCAAATCCAGATCTATTCGTTTGACTTTTTAATTCAAATTTTCACTTAAAAATTGCAACAACTTTCGTAGATGACCGTACGCATCCTCCCCAGGTCCATACGGATCCATACACGTCCATTTGCATCCCATAGTTATCCTGTAAGCAACCCGTTTTCATCTTGTATGTATCCATACAATTGCGTACGGATGTGGGAAAGATGTGGATCTTCAAGTATGTATCGTGTACGAACCCGTACACGTACGAATGTCGGAATAATTTGAGCGAATAGATCCAAAACTCAAAATTCGAATTGAATATTTAAATTTGAATTTAAAGACATTCGATTCAAATTTGAATGTCGAAATTCAGTTGATTCGATTGAATTTAAATGCGTTCAAATATTCATGCACATCCCTAATTATGAAAGTTAGTCAATTTCACATCCGATAATAGTGTTTGTTTTCCTTCAAGGGGTAGCTGTATTAGAGGGTCCTATGTATGCTGTAGGAGGGCATGATGGCTGGAGCTATCTGAATACTGTAGAAAGATGGGACCCACAGGCACGTCAGTGGAATTTCGTGGCTAGCATGTCAACTCCTAGGAGTACCGTTGGTGTAGCAGTACTGAGCGGAAAGTAAGTAAGGCTGTATAAATCAAAACTAATCACCAATAAAAATTTGCTCAGAAATTCTGAACTGAATATTAAAGAAAATTCCATATAACTAAAATATAAGCATGCTTTATATCCCTGTCTAAGTGTATTAAAATATTAAATGATTATCCAGAAATCTGTCTTTTTCATTTGTCTTGTTCACTACTACGCCCAATTCAAGGTGTTAACCTTTACTTATAAGGCCCTAAACGACTTGGGCCCCAAATATAAAGGAATGCCTTCTCCCATATAAACTTGCCCGTGCCTTAAGATCTGGAGGGGAGGTCCTCCTGGTTGTCCCACCTCCCTCAGCAGCAAAAGGGGTGGGCATCAGGGAGAGGCCCTTCTCAGTGATGGCCCTCAGGTTATGGAACAGTCTCCCCCTTGAGGTGCATCAGGCTCCTTCGCTGTATATGTTCAGGAAGGCGGTGAAGACGCACCTCTTTGCTCCGGTCTTCAGTTAAATGGCGACACACTTTCCCTCCCCACTTGCAGACAACTGTTGTTTTAATAAATGCTCTTATTGTTTTAATATATTTGATTTTAAATGTTGTTACCTGCCCTGAGACCTTCAGGAATAGGGCAGGATAGAAATATAAAGAAAGAAAAGAAAGAAAAAGAGAATGAATGAAATTTTTAAATGTATAAGCCGCACTTGAAGCAGCAGCAGAGGCGACATGGTTTCATAAATTCCTCTCACTCCTGAATAATTATGCCTAGGAGCTGACTTTTCCAAAATATGTTTAAATGATCATTTTCTCAGAGGTAGCTATTCTGTACTGTATATGAAATAATTCTGTACCATTCCAACATACTTTAAGCGGTAAACTAATATTTTATGCTGGTGCCAAAATGTACATCTCTTTACCTTCAAACTCATAGCGTAGTGTTAAAAAGACCTTGTTATTTGAGCATTAAATTGCATTCCCTCTATTCTTTTTATTTATTGAGTTTGGAAACTAATATTGGTCAGCTCTGTAAGCATTTTTAATAAGCAATTTTATTATTGTTGGAGAAATTGGGAAACTGATAGAGAAATTAGGAACAGCTGTGAGCAATATGCTGGCTGAATCTCTAAAATCAGCAAAGGAGATAATCCATAAGAATGTGTCACCATCTCCCGCCCTCCCAATATGATATCCTTTTTTATATATATTCAGTACTTGATTCTCTTGACAATCAGGGCTGGTTTTTGGTTTTGCAAACTTCTTTTAAAAAATAGATAAGTTTCATTCCCTCAGTGAAGAGTGTGGAGGGAAGAAAAATTCACACAAGTTTAGTAGCATTTGTATAAATAACTGTATAAATGTGGTGAGCCTTAATTATTTGTGTGAAATGACCAAAGCTGATATTTGCAACTGCTGCTTTGTTTTTGAGAACTAAGCAGACCTGTGCAAACACACAGTCTCTCTATGTGTGTGTTTAGGATGACTAGTATTAACATGTTTATGTATACTTACAGACTATATGCAGTTGGAGGTAGAGATGGGAGTTCTTGTCTCAAATCTGTAGAATGCTTTGATCCTCATACTAACAAATGGACACTCTGTGCTCAAATGTCAAAACGAAGAGGTGGTGTTGGAGTAACCACTTGGAATGGATTTCTTTATGCTATTGGAGGTCATGATGCACCAGCTTCCAACTTGACATCCAGGTTGTCTGACTGTGTGGAGAGGTACTAACCTCATGAAATACTGATTACTTGATTTCACTTGTAAAGAGTACATTGTAACAAGAAGGCACAATAGCTGTTCTATGCTAGTAAAAGGGCCATTTGGCACCGGCTTATCAGAGAGAAGTATTTCAAAAGATCTGTTTAATAGAGTAAGGAAAATTAGCACATATATCATTACTACAGAAATAGAAGGAGCCACAGTGCTGGATCTAAATTGAAAGCTGACTTTGCCCCTTGACATGACCCACCAGGCATACAGGGGGTTTTCTGGCATGGAAGCACTTACCAGAAGCTACTTGCAAAGTGAGTCAAAAGGAACTTTGGGGAGGAAAAACTTAAAGAAAATGGGTGGATCTGGGGAAAAAATCCTGGTAAGAGTTTCTAAACCAGATTTGTAAAAATAGTCCAGGATTTCCCACACTATTTTTACTTTGAATTAATTGGCTGACACAAATGCCTGTGGGGATGTATGTATGGCATGCAAAATGTGATGATGGAATACAAAAGATTATGATGTACTTGGAATGAGACAGTAAGTAGAAAACAGTATATAAACTCTAAAGTAGTAACCAAAATATATGATATTCATTTGGTAAAACGCCGTTTTTTTAACTGAACAGGTACGATCCCAAAACAGATATGTGGACTGCAGTGGCTTCAATGAGCATCAGCAGGGATGCCGTGGGCGTCTGCCTTCTTGGAGATAGACTGTACGCTGTGGGAGGCTATGATGGACAGACCTACCTTAACACTGTGGAATCCTATGACCCTCAAACAAATGAGTGGACACAGGTATTGGTTGAGGTTTATAGGGCCAATACATCAGTGACAGGATGTACAATTTGGTTTTTGTTAATGTTCAAGCATACCAGCACTTCTCAAGAGAAATGTTGGGAATCTATAAACCTCGGTAATAACTTAGGCCCCGTTCCCACTTGACTTTTTAAATCCAAATTAAACTTAATACCAAGGCAAACATGCATTCTGTCCGTTCCTATTTGTTTGAGTATAAATCACAGTCAACCTGAACATTGCCATTCCTACTGAAAATGCTCCATAAAACGCATTGGGGAAACAGTACCTTTTCCTCCTCACCCTTTACCAGTTGGGGTTCCCACCCCTCTCTTATTGGGCTCTCTCTCACCACTAAAATCACGGCATGATCAAGGGTGGGGAGTTCCAACTCCACCCTTTGCTCACCCCCTGGTTCCGCTCCTGGGGCAGTTTCCCTCTTGCTGACCGGCCCTGGGACTGTGTGGGCTGGGCAGAAATTGCTGCTTGGGTTGTTGGTTTGCCGACAACTCCTGGTGGTTCCTGGACATTGCGATCAGCACCTGTCAGGGTGGCACTTTTGCACAACTGTGCAATTACGTACAACCACGGGGTGCTGTGGCCACTAAGCCGAGATCTAGCCCACTTTTGTGCCCAGCATTGGGGGTACATTACGGTTGATAATGGCCACTAAATCCTATTTGCTAATATTTGGATCCTTTATTTGACAATATTATCCTCTGTTTTTCCCTAATCCAGAACTTTTTTCTCCCTACCTGCAACAAAAGAGGTGGGAAACAATAACATGGGAGGGATGGCAAGGGGCTGCTCTCCTGAGAGGGAAAGGCGACAACAAAAACAGGAATAAGAGCTGTTTTTCCGAGGGTTTTTAAAATGTGTTTTTGGGCAATTTACTCCTTGGAAAGTCCGGTAATCAAGATTTGAATGGGGACAAAGGATTTCCAAAATGTTTTAAAATGTGAGTGTGAACGGGGCCTTAGTGACTTTGCTGAGCCACCACAGAAAAACCAGAAAACGAACATCTAGCAGTTTTCTCCCCTTGCAGATCCCACACAATACTCCATGGTTCAAGACAGTTCATTTTCCATACCAAAATTTTAATCCAGCTTCAGTCCACCTGTGAAGCAAATGACCAGTCATTTTCTTTCCACATTATCTATTCCAAAGATGGATTTTCTGAGTTAGACAATGCTGAAGGAAAATAGTCTCACTTTGCTGAGGTGTTCTCTCATTCTGAAAGTGGACTGAAGCTGGATTAAAACTTAGGTGTGAATGCAGCCAGAGCCTTTCCTGGAAAGGACTGACAAGTGTGAAGCTTAACATAGTGACCCCAACTGCTTATAAGACCAAATTCCCACCAGGAGAGATGAAAGTGAGGCTGATCCTCCGCAGAGATAGTGACATAGGGAAAGCTGAGGTTGTAAGGATGTTGTCAAGGCAGGCGAACCACCCCCCACCCACCCCCAGTAGCAGAAGAAGCCTGCCTATGGCATTGCTCTCTTTTGCCTTTGCAGAATAAGAGAAAATGAAAGCCAAACAGTAGGGATGTACACAAATATTGAAAATATTTGTTATCCGTATGAATTCAGACATTCATATACGAATCAAATGTCCAGATGTTTGAATTTTTGAATTTAAGCAAATACGAATATTTCAAGTTACTTATACAAATAATTTGGACATTCGCATGTGTATGGATCTTGTGTGTATCGGTACTCATCTGTATGGATATGTACGGGATGAAAACAGGATGCGTATGGATGTGTACAGGATGCATATGAGGCGCATAGGTACCCATAGAGATATGCATGTCCAAATTATTTGTACAAACACATACGAATGTATTCATGTCAAGTCACATGTCCAGACATTGATTTTTTCATTATTTGGATACATTCCAATTTTTTAATCTTCGATTTGTGTGCTAGAACTCATATTTCAAATACATGGAAGATAATTGTAACATACACAGATGAAAATATTACCGTATATATCTTTGGGTGTTTTTCCACTGTCACTAAAAGTACCCATTAAATACCCATTAATGGGTACAGAAATGCCATTACGTACCCATTTATGAGTACTTAATGGGTGCTTTTAGTGACAGTGGAAAAACACCCTTCCAATCCCTTTTTTTCTTCTTTAGCTAGAACGGTGATGGCCAACCTATGACACGCGTGTCACAGGTGACACGCCAAGCCCTTTTGGGTGACACACCTGGTCACCCTGGCACCTGGACGTGAATTGCTTGCTTGTTCTTGAAGTGTATGAAATACCAACTTTCAATTGAAGATTTAGCAACAAAAGTCATTAATCTAAAGAATTATTTGTTTTTGCTTTTAATAAAATACATATATCAAAAATATAACTTTTTTACTAGAGCTACAAATATCACAAAATTATGGATATTTCTAGAAGTGACACAGCACCTGAGTTTAGCTAGGTTTTCTTGCGAATTTTGACACACCGAGCTCAAAAGGTTCGCCATCACTGAGCTAGAAGAATAGAGCAAACCTTCCCAGCTTTTACATGATAGCACCAACCAGATTTCCAGGTGCTAATGCCGAGAAATGCATCTAAAGGCTTAAATGCAGCAGCTGCTGCTTTTCCTCCAGCTATATATGTTTGTGGCTGCCTGAGTCTGAACAGACCTAAAACATAGTCAAAAGAGGATAGTAAAGGCTGGAAGAAATCCCTTTTTCTAGCAGACAACTATAAAACTGCATTTATATTGCTTTTCCATTCTTTCCAGCTGAGCCCAGTTAACCTCTAGATTGGATAAAGAGCTATTGATGAAGTACATCAGGAAGTAGGACATTTTTTCTTTTGCTAACATAATCATGCCATTCACTTCTCCCTTCCTTTTCAGTGGCTCCAAATATTTTGCAGCATTTTTGTTAATCTGTAACAGGCTTGCATTGTACTGAGTTTTTCTTTTATTCCAACAGGTTGCACCATTGTGCCTAGGAAGAGCTGGGGCGTGTGTAGTGACTGTAAAACTCTAATTACAACAATATTCTTCAGCAGACATTCTGAGGGGTTTACTCCATGTTACTTAAATTATAATGAGATAAGGCCCCATGTTCCATCTACAAGCAAAATATTTTTTAAAGGAATGGACCAATATTATGCACTTTCTTTTTAAAAAAATGCAATTTATGTACATGTATTTGCAATGAAATACACTTTAGCCAGTTGGCATGTCATATAAAAATACAGTGACTGAAAAAAATAATTTTTGCTGATAAATTTCGGGTTTTGCTCCATTCAGTCCTTTATAAGGAGCCTCTTTTCTTAGTTTCTTACAGCTGTAAGTACATTTTCTTTTCCATAAACATGCATTTTTTGCAGATTTAGGGTACAGGCATTGACGCCACTTCTGTTCCAAGACGTTTCTCTTCGCTAGTTGAATATTATTCCATCTACGGTTCCACAATGCAAACTAAACCACAGGCGAAGCCAAAGTATCAATTGTATCTTATATCTGAAATGTACTGCTATATTTGTTGCCTGGATTCTTTATTTGCACCACAGCTGATATTTTGCAAACATTTTTGTTTAACCAAAGCTTTAATTGTCTTAGGATGCTATACTATTTAGCACAATATCAAGTACCCTAGCTGAATTGCTTTTTACACCCTAACTAGCATTCTCACCCCATAAATGCTTATTCACAATTTCATCTTTTTAAGAACTTAAATGCATCCTCATTTTGTGAGTTTCTTGAGGTCAGCTTTAGAGAAAAAGTGGAGGAAGGCTTAACACATGAATAAAGTATCATTCATTTGGGATTCTAAAGCATTCCATGATTGAAATTATGTATCTTAACAACTTTGAAAGACCAGTTTTGCAGAAATCTTACCACTTATTTAAAGGTGAGAACTCCTTGTGACATTTTTAATGCCACTTTAGTAAAAAAAAAAAGAGGGCATTATACAGTAAGTGGGGCAACCATTGGGGGTGTCCAGCTACTTTCTAAAAAAAGTAACGATATTTCCAAGAACAAACTGTGTAAGTAAATTATTTAAAATTGTAATTTCTTTAAAATTTGCCTTATGTTGAGACCTCTTACAGTATGCAGAATTTCTTGGATGTTCCAAGTGCTCTGTGAAACTTTTATATTTTCTTTTGTGCCTTGTTTCTTACGTTTTCAAATGTTATGTAACATTACTGTACCTGATCATTTAAAAAATCTGAATATGTACACTCAATTTTTTGTGAAAGTAAAATGGAAGCTGAAAACCTTTTAGCACATGTGAAGTTTTTAAAAACAGCAGGTTCTGTAATCTGGTCCATGATAATTCATTAGCACAAATGAAACACAAACTTGTTCTGTCTGGAAGCCTTGTTAGTTATTATTTCACGCTTTTGAGAATGTCTTGTCCTAACATGAATAAAAAAAATTAACAGGTAATAGCACCACTGCTGCTACACACTGCTGTTCATAGTCCTTTCGGCAGCAGCATGAAGGAGCACTAAAAAAGAGAGCAGGGTGTGGGCACACACCCCAGCAAAGCTGGATCTCTTTCCCCCTCTGAGTCAAATGCCTGTTTATTATAATCCTCAGTGCTGACCAAGCCTTTCTACATCCCTGCGCCAAAGAGCACACCACTTCTCCTGCTTTCCGTTTAAAGATACAAGCGGAGAGCATCTCTAACCCACACACAGTGCCCTCTATCTCTCTCTTGCTTCCTCTTTCCCTGTTCTTAAAGCTACAGGCTCCCTTTACCCTGGTGAACTTCAAAGCTTAATAATAAATACTACAGACATATATTCTTCTTGAAATTATGAAGAATAATCTTTGTTTTCTCAGCAGTGGCTTTAGTTTGAATGAATGAATGAATACATAAATAAGAGAACAAGGCTTGTATATGAGCAATCAAGTTCAAATAAGTGAATTTGTTTCAGACCACACACAGCTTTTTTAACCTAACCCCCAGGCTGCTTTAGAATTCTTCCCCTGGCTCATCCTAGCCTAAGAATTCTGGAACTGTGAGTAATCTTTCCTCAGGTACAGAATTGTTTTACCCAGACCTCCAGGCTTGAGAAAACCCAAGCACAGAACAGCTTTTCTACTTTGGAAGTGCTTTGTATACCTCCCGCCTCACATGAGCAAATGCCTGATTGGCTGTACCTGTGGGCATTTCTCTCCCCCCCCCTTAGTATGCTAACCAGGGAGTTCCAGCCCACTGCTTACCTGTTCCTAATACTTTCTATGTAAAAGCCCTACATCAATAAATACATTTGAGTACAACACAAATAATTTACAATAAATATGTTTAAAAATAGACATGGGCATCACACAGGGATATCCCACTCATCTTGGAGTGACATAGACAAGACAAAGAAATTGCAACAGAGTAATGTCTGCTAAAAAACCACTGGAAGGCAAGCATGCAAGCTTGATTTCATCAAATAGATGGTCCTAGAAGATACTAGAGCATGCTGTTCAAAAAGTCTTACGTCACTAGATAGCAGTGGATGTGGATGATGGATTTGATGGTGCTTGCTTTTGAACAATCTCACAAAAAGTGTATATATTTTAGTTCTTTTGATTCGCCTACAGTAGAGATTGTGGGAGGTACATGAAAATAGTGTAGCTGACAATTCAAACAGAGTCTGGAGGACCTTGTGGATACTGTAGAAATGCCACAACACCTTGCCAACTTTGCAGCTCGACTGCCAGACAGCTCCAATACTATGCTGGACTGTCATGGCTGATCAACTGCTTAAGTCACTGTAAAAATGATGCTGAGAGATTCCACACTATTTTACTTAGCTGGCATATTCAACTTACCAGCTGTCTGACAATTGTGATTGGCATAGTGTTGGAAGAAGGAGAAGGGGAAGAGTTGGCTTTTCTACCCCGCTTTTCTCATCCATTTAAGGAGACTCAAAGCGGCTGACAAAGCTTATGTTCTTCCCCCATGACATACACCATGTGAGGTAGGTGGGGCTGTGAGAATTGAGAAAGAGAGCTGTGACCCGCCCAAGGGCCTTCTGGGAACTCAACTCGCACACACAGAGAGAAAGGGAACAGGGTTAGCTTGCAGAAGTCCTTTCCATCACTACGCCAGAAGAGTTCACAATACAGCTTGTAAGTCAAATATATGCTGGGAGAGCCTTTTCATGCCACTGCAAGAGCTAAAGGTGGTTCCCCCTTTATATCCAGCTCCTCCCTCATCATCTGAAGCTACCTGACAGGTGGTGCTTCATGCAAGATTGTGCAGTGATGCATTGTGTCTAATCACAGGAACATCCTCATATTGCGGAAGCATTCTCCTTTTGGAAGCCCTAAGTGAGTTTCCACATTTCCGGTGACTTTTAAGACATTTCAGGCCACTTTAAGACAAATTAATTTCTTTCGGCACCGTCTAACTCAGAAGATCCACCTTTGAGTTAGATAATGCAGAAAGCAAATGACTGTTCACTTTGCTGATGTGTTCTTCCATTCTGAAAGTGGACTGAAGCTGAATTAAAACTTAGGTGTGAACACAGCCTAGGGCTGCCACCAATTCCTAAATCTATTCAGAATGGCCTGAATGGGTTCAAGAACAGAATGGCCATTGTGGCCCATTCTCCTGAAATGCTCCCACAAATTCACCTAGGACCAATATGCACTCATTGGTAATCTGGATTAAGGAGTTCCTTAATCATTATCATTGACCTTATCTGCCTGTTAATGCAAATCAAAGAGCCCCTGTCGCTGCTGGTCCGGTTCCATCTTGCACTGGATGGAGCCAGATCTGGATTAAGGAAACCCTTAATGATTAAGTCAAAGGTGAATTTTGCGAGTTAGATCATGCTAAATGAAACCAACTTGCCACTTTGCTGAAGCGGTTCTCTAATGCTAAAAGCGGATCGAAGCTGGATTAAAACTTGGTTGTGAACGCAGCCATACTAAAACCCTTTCTTGAAACCTTTATCTCCTGGCCCTCTGAGTGAACCTGTTTCTCTCTACGGGAGCATAGATTATGATATATGTTCAGCACATTAAAAAAAAAACCTTTTTAGCACGAACCAGGAAACTGCCTCTCCCAACACTGATATGGCTCTTCATTTTTCCTATCTCTATGGCTATAATCTCCTGGGTGACGCGAACGCTTTAGCGGGATGGGCAGTTTGAGGCGCATGCGCACTGAGTGTATTTTTGTCTCTCGCGGCTGCCAGTAGTGCCCCTCTTTGATTTCTCCCCTCAAAGACGGGAAGATGAAGGTAAACCGGGGGGGGGGGGCGTGAGGGAGAAGGGGGAGGGGCGTGTGATGGCCCTGAGGGCTTCACGCAGGACGGAGGCCTTAACGCCCACCAGGCTCTTCCCTATTTGAGCTACAGTTCCTGCAAGGGACCCCTCATTTAACATCCCTTCCCTCCTTCCCTGCGAACTGCCTGGTAACCTCAGCAGCCTGACGACAGGCAGTCGTCCAACAGGGGAAGTTTCCCCTAACACGAAGGGGGGGGGGGCGGGGCGCGCGGCGGGAATGAGGGATTGTTGTTGCAATGTAGATTCCCATGAAGTCATTATAAACATATTAACCGTTTTTTAAGCCAAGAGATCTTCGAGGTTTGTAACAGTTGCCTGAAAGTTCAAGTGCCAGGGTAGCTTCCTCTGTTGAATACCAGCCTGTGGCGCCTGCTGCTGCTGCTGCTTGTGCTTCACTGGGTGGTTGGGTTGCTGATTTCATTTGCCCAGGCAGGGAACAGAACTGGGAAGCAATGGACCTGATTGAAGCATATAAAATTATGCATGGTATAGAAAAGATGGATAGAGACAATTTCTTTTCTCTATCACACAACCCTAGTACCAGGGGGCATCTCTGAAGCTGATGGGTAGGAGAGTCGGATCCGACAAGGGGGAGTATTTCTTCACCCAGAGGGTCATCGGCTTATGGAATGTGCTGCCAGAAGAGGTGGTAACAGCTACCAGTTTAGATGGCTTGAAGGTAGGGTTAGACAAATTTATGGATGACAGATGTATCAATGGCTACTAGAATGAGTGCCTAGGTGCATCTTTCAGGCTGGGGGGACAAGCAGGATGTCCCTAAGGCCATTTGCTGGGATTTGAGAGCAGGCAAAGGTTCGTCCTTGTCTCTGGTTGAGATGCCCATGAGCATTTGGTGGGCCACCGTGTGTGACAGGATGCTGGACTAGATGGGCTGTGACCTGATCCAGCAAGGCTTCTCTTATGTTCTTGTGTTCAAGTAAAGGACATGCAATACCACAGAGATTCAAACTGTGTGTGCAGTCTCAGTGGGTAAACTGACAGCTTGAACTTGATCTTTTTTTTTTAACCTAACCCAGAAGCAAAATCTGGTTCAGTTCTGTTGTCGCACTGCATTTCTATCTGCTCTCAATGTCAGTTTGTTCTTTTTGATGTATAGAATGGCATTCAAAACTTTCTTTGCAATGAAACAGAGAAATTAGTTTGGTCTAGTGGTTTGTGAGCTAGACTTTTATCTGGGAATATCGGGTTTGATTCTGCAATCCTCCATGAAGCCAGCTGGGGTGACCTTGGGCTAGTCACAGCTCTCTTCTGAGCTCTCACAGCCCCATCCACCTCATAAGAACATAAGAGAAGTCCTGCTGGATCACGCCACAGCCCATCTAGTCCAGCATCCCGTTGCACACAGTGGGTGTTGTGGGGAGAAGAATAGAAAATTTTGTCAGCCGCTCTGAGTCCCCTTAAATGGGTGAGAAAAGCGGGGTAGAAAAACCAACTCTCTTCCTCCTCCTCCTCCTCCTCCTCTTTCTTTTTCTCCTTCTCCCTCTTCCAGGCTTCCATGTCCCAACCTTTCATTATACACACTCTCACCAAACTTTAGTGCTCTCCTTTTTCTCCAGTGTGGAATATTCACTGAATAAACTGTTAACTGCTTATTCATATTGCTTTCTTTCTTTGCTCTCTGCTATTATAGAGTGGGCAATAAGTAAAATTTACATTAACAAAGATGTAGCAAAAATCTTGATAGAAAAAGGCATGCCTACTGTTCTTACTGACCCCAGAACTCTTATAATCATATCAGAAGCAATCTTGGATACTTATTGTCTAGGTAGGAAATTGCGTATTGATGTAAATGGCAGATGGAAGACTGCAGGACTCCTTGAAAGAAGCAAAGCATTCCCTGTGTTACAGTGTTGCTCTAATGTAGTTCTGTGCACCTTATAGGTATTTTTTTTATGTTAAATATTGTAACTGTATTCCTTTTCATTTGTTGCCAACCTTGCCTGCTTGTGATTTCTGATAGATACTATGTTCCTCCTTGTCTCAGGATAGATAGATACTGGTGTCTGGAAAATGTATCTGTGTTATGATACTCCTCAAAGGATCCTGAAAGTGCAGTTGGAGTGTGAAGACTTAGAATGTTTTATACACAATCTTTGCATGCAATCTCTTCTGTTCTCACAATAAAGTGAAGAACATACCTTGAAAGTATTCTTTGTCTCATTCCTGACTTTGGGCCTCAGATGGTGATTCTGACAGGTGTTTGTGTGAGTGTCCTTCAGCTTTAGTCCCAAGAAATGATCTGAACTTAGTTGTAGCTAAGCAAGTCCAAATTTGGTGAATGTTCGGATGGAACCACATTGGCTCCACATGTACTGTTGGCATGAGTTACATGAAAGAAAAATATATCTTTTAATTCCTTGTATACTGCTTCAAGATTATATTTTAATGGGATATAATTGAATTATATTTTAAGGCGTATATATTTGCTTTTAAAAAACATGCAGTACAAGAAAATACTATAGATAAAATCCAGTGGTTTGGAGTAAGACTAATCAGCATGTTGGAAAATTGACTTTTATTTTGGTTTGAGATGGGTGTTCTGTTGTGGGGAGAAAAATAAAAAAGCGTTGTCAGCCGCTTTGAGTCCCTTTAAATGGGTGAGAAAAGCAGGGTAGAAAAGCCAACTCTTCTTCTTCTAAATAGAAATAGCAACTTTCAAGAAGTGTTATGATTGTACATTTATCAATGCTACTTTCCCCCCATAGAGAATATTTACCCTTTCTGAAAAAGAAGCTCCTAGTTCTCCTGTACAGTTTGCTTGGCAGAAAACTGTAGGAAACTTCATTGCTGTTACTGGGTAAGATAACTAGTTTTTAATCAATCTGAATGTCTTAATATTATACATTAATTATTACTTTGAAAATTGCTAATATCACAGTCTTTTGTATTTTTATCACATAAAAGCAGCATACTGACTTTAACAATATTCATAGATATACGATTCACTCATGTGATTATTACTCTTTGTTTTTAGATACAATCACACTGTAAAAATATTTGATCGCCATGGTCAAAAGAAAAATGAAATTAATTTACCAGGGTAAGTCAGATCTGTTTTTGACAAGTATTGACAAAGATAAACAAAAATATATGAAATAGCATCTGTGTTTATAGATCATATCTGTCCATTTATTTAAAAATGATACGGGTAGATCGCACCATTTGGTGATATGGTTATGTGATTCAAAAGGTGAGGGCAGACATCTGATCCACATGCTATTCAATTTAATATTCTAAAATTGTATTTTAGAATGCATTTTGTATTTTCTTGTGTTACCTTAGTAACTGCATTGCTATGGACTGGGACCAAGATGGAGATACCTTAGCAGTAATTGCTGATAAGTCCAATTCCATTTATCTGTGGGACGCTAATGCAAACAAAACAAGCCAAATGGACACTAACATGAGGTGAGAAAAAAGTTCATATAATTAAAAGTATATGTTCCATATGATATATATTTCTGATATTATTGCAACCTGAAATCAGTACAAGGATCATTAATGCATTTTGACTGAGAGTGGTGCTTTCCATACTGATGGCACAAATGTACACCAGAAACTGGAAAACATCCAAACCACTAAATATAACCCCCCCCCCCTCAATTAAACTAAGTTTTTGTAAGTTTTGCGTACTTCACAAATTAGGATCAGGTAGGATAAACTAAGCATGCATAGAATCTTTTTATCAGTATGGAACCCTTAATTGATGCTATACCTCATCCCAGGTGCTTAGATGCTAATACTATGGTTCAGAGAGCTTACCAATATCTAACTAAGCATTATTTCTGCATTGATAGGATAGTATTTGTGATTTCCTGTCTTCAGAACTTCATAAGAGCATAAGAAAAGCCCTGCTGGATTGGGCCACAGCCCATTAGTTTAGTCTCACACAGTGCCCCCCCCCACGATTGATTTTGGGATTCTCAAGCAGAAGACAAAGGCAAAACCTTCACCTGCTCTTGACTACCTGCATCCTGCCTGCCTCTTCATGGCAGTTATTGTAGAATTTACGTGATAATGCTAAGTTTATATTTTCATTTTGTAACTCGAATATGAACATTATTTTACATTTTATTTGTTTTGAAATGATACTCAAATCACTTTTCCTAATATTAATGTGCATCAGATAGTGATTATCTGGACCGGCCTTATGTGAGAAAACAGCTGTATTTTGAAATTTGGGTGATATTTATATTCATTTAAATTTAATATGCAGGTGATAATTTTTAAGTTATTCTGTGTTCATAGCTTTTTCAAAGATTTTCTTTTTTCTATTGGTGGGCCTTTTTCATTTTTAAAACACTAATCACAGCTTACTTCTTGATAGATCTTGATCAAGTGCTTAATGCCAGTTTTTTTGTTACTTTATCCTAATTTCAGCCTCCTAATATTGTGATCTTCAAGGGTTGTGCCTCTTGCTGCTGATGGTGTCTCAAATATTAGACATTAATTAAAAAAAACATACTGATAAAAACGTTTAAATTGGTTCCCATCTTGATTCTATTTTTCTGTTTCAGAGAACCAATGTCATTCTTACGCTGGTCAAAAACTGAACCCTTACTTGCTGCTGGAACAGCTAAGGGAAATGTGCTGATATATAATCGCCAGACCTCTCGCAAGATTCCCATACTCGGTCTGTATCATAGTGAAGTTAACAGAATTGCATGCGTGGAGAGAGAAATAGGAATGCATTCTCATGGTTATTCTTATCAATATCTTTCTAGTCACAAAAGTCATCTGAGAGGATTAAGGGGCTCTAGCCCATATCATCCAGTATGGCCAGTGATAAACAGGAGAGGCTGAGAGTATTCCAGTATCAGAATGGTTGCCAGTCATTATCCCTAAAATACGGCATCTATTTCCGTATAACATTGCTAAATAATATTTCATTGGATGTTACATCAACAGTTTAGAGAATTAAGCATGGTTGTTAGCTTATTGGGTATAATGAGTTAAGGCGCATTTTTCATTTCCAAGTTTTATTGAATATCTTAAGCAGCCAGATGTCACTGTTTTGTGATATGTTTTCTGAAAAAGGACTGTAAGTATGTTAAGTAGATACTGTAAGATAAATAATGAAGTATGTCCTTCGACTTGTCTAAGTGAATTTGTTTTACTAGGTAAACACACCAAACGGATTACGTGTGGTTGTTGGAACAAAGGGAATCTTCTAGCATTAGGTGGTGAAGACAAACTGATAACTATCAGTAATCACGAGGGAGATACACTTAGAGCGGTAAGAATGTCATGCACGATGTCTCAAAGTTAAAACGTCTTGAAAGTGTGTCAACTTGTTCCGTGTCAACCTGGTAGATATAGTAGAACAGACCTGTTATAAATCATATATAAGGTATTGCCTTTGTCTTTTGCTTGATCATTCCCAGAAGCAAGTGGTGGACACTGTGTGAGATAAGATGCTAGACTAGATGGGCCATGGCTGGATCCATCATATGTTCTTATGTTTTTAATTCATTATTGCTGTTACCAGATAAAATCAAGGAAAACCTCCATCTGCATTTTTAGGAAACAAAATTTATGTACACTTTTGTATTATTTTTGGTATAGCCCCTTTTATTTCCCAGTGTTTACATTTCAGTTTTTAATGTTTTGGTCTGCAAATTTTATGAAGGTACCCCATGCACCATGAGATGGTAGGGCTGGGTATAAATACAAACAAACAAAATTATATGATTGGTTTATACAGAGCAAATTGAAATCCAAGGATGAAAAGCTGTTGGTGGGCAAAATGGCTGTATTAACATCTGAACAACATTGTTTTTGCTAGGTTTTCCCCATAGAGTAATACTTTTTAAAAAAAAAAAAGTCACTAATGTATTAATCCTAGAACTGTATTCTTCCAGACATCAGTGGCAGGAGAGCCCAATCAAATGGAGTTTATACTGATGAAAACAGATGAAAGAACAGCAAGAAATGAGCCCACAGTAAGTCATGAAGAACACAACTATAGACAGACCATGTCCACTTCTGCTTCATTTGCTTGAAATTATGAGATTTTGTAAAGAGAAGGAAAGACAAAGTTGTAATGATGTATGCAGCAGGACCCCAGTTCACCATGAATCATCCTTGGAGAGGCAGGATGATATTGAATTTAGAAAAAGCCATCTCCTACCTCCATTCCCCGTTCCCCAGTTCAGCTAAAGCAGAAAACAGTTTAAGGCAAACAGTTTAAGCCTGTGTAAAACGCAGACTTCAACTTGATCAAAGTGGAAATTGGCTGCAGATATTTAACATTCAGAAAGGACACGAAGAAAGTTCAAACTATTGTGAAGAAACCCGTTAAGTTAGAAAACCCACAGGGCTGAGGAATGGCACAAATGCGCAAATAGAGCTTAGCAGTGAATGTATAGAAACAAATATACAGCTGTTTTTAAATAATAAAGATTTCTTTTAAAATGCACCAAAAAGGACCAAAAGGTTTTCAGCTTAATTCTAAAATTTTATAACTTTTAGAATTAAGCTGAAAACCTTTTGGTCCTTTTTGGTGCATTTTAAAAGAAATCTTTATTATTTAATATAATCCTGGACTTGTGCTAGTACCACTGCATTTTTTTTTTCTTTTCCTGTTTCTCAGGTGTGTGTGGTAGTTGCCCAGAAAACACTCTTTTTTTACAATTTCAAAGATCCGGATAACCCAATTGAGCTGTCATTTAAAAATCGCTATGGGAGTATTATATCATTTAAGTGGTGAGTAGATGATTAAACTAATAACAACATAAACTGTTGTCTCTTGGATGGAAATTTACTTAAGCAATTCTTGAAAGTTTATGATTCAACTCTCCTTAGCTTTTTTTTTATAAATCTGAGAGTCTTGGGACTTTTGCCTTATTAAATTTACTACAGCACTAAGACTCTCAGATTTATTTAAAAAAAGCTAAGGAGAGTTGAATATTTTAGTTTTATAAACTAAAAATCAAAGGTTCAATGTGCTTATTTCTACATTTCCATCACTAAATAACGATTTAGTTCTGTTTTGAGACAATACGTGTTTAATAAACACTCTGTTGCTAAATAAGTACTACCATTTTTTTTCTATGTGTACTTTTAATTCTTCAGGCAACTCCACAAATTTAGTAGTGCCTCATCAATTCTAATTCATTTTTGCAGCCATGCAATTTCTGTTTTTATTACTAATATCTGAACAGGTACGGTGATAATTACATCATGATTGGTTTTTCGCTTGGTTTTTTTGTGGTGCTTTCTACACACATTCAAGAGATTGGGCAAGAAATCTTTCAAGCCTGTGATCATAAAGATAGCCTGACCAGCATTGCAATATCAGAATCATTAAACAAAGCTGCATCATGTGGAGGCAACTGGTGAGTTGCTGTTGTTTTTTCAGCATGAATCCCCAAATATTACAGGGCCATGGATCCCTGACTCTGAAAACGCTGTTGAAGATTATTTTTAACCTTCAGTAGGAACAGTTGTCCTAGTTGTCTTACAGTGTACCTAGGGAACTTGTGTGTGCCAATAGAATGCTGTAATTTCAGCACAACTCCTGAAGAAAGGAATCACAGTGCATACCGATCTTCTATTTTTATTAATAAATAGTGACAAACATTGGCAACAAATATTTTCTTTTAATTATAGCATCAAGATTCATGAACTTTCAGATCTTAGTGAAATGTATGCAATAATAAATTTGGAGGATGAAAATAAAGGTAAGCCTTTATTTCCTAATCTACTTGACAAGTTGCTAAATCATATGAGTAGTATTTATATGGCTTTAAGGAGCAAGCTGCACTTACAAGGTCCTTCTGCCATGATAGGAAGCTTTCTTATCTCCAACAGCAATAAGCCATCATTGCTGTATAGGGAGGTGCCAAACTCATTATATTCAAGTAGGGTTCATGGATTTAGTTTTCAGATCGAAGCCCATTAAAATTGAGTTTCAGTCTCAAATAAATGCTGCATCTCACCATCCCACCCACACTTGGCTTCACAAGATACTTAGCTGCTCCATGCAAGTCTGCATCAGTCTTCTGTCCTATGCTGCGTGGTCTAGTAAACATCACAGCAGCTGGCAGCCTCCCTCCACTAGGCCTATTAGGTCTTCTGGAGTGGAAGATAACAAATCCTTCTAGATTGCCTTCAAGGAAACCTTTGCAGGAAACATACCCGTATTTTCCGGCGTATAAGACGACTGGGTGTATAAGACAACCCCCAACTTTCCAGTTAAAATATCGAGTTTGGGATATACTCGCCACATAAGAAGATGACACCCAGCGTATAAGACGACCCCCGACTTTTGAGAAGATTTTCCTGGGTGAAAAAGTAGTCTTATACACCAGAAAATACAGTACATACATCTGTCCTCAACCGAGGGATAGCAGATCAGTGTGGGATTGCAGGTGAGTTCTCCCTGGACCCAGTGGTGGGGATGGCAGATGTGGATGTGGGGTTGGTGGGGCCTAACCATGGAGGGAGACCAGAGCATGATTGTGAAGGGGTAAGCCGGAGTGCATTGAAACAAACAAACCATTTGAACAGCTTGTACTAGATCCAATGGTGAATTGTGGGTTCAGGTTGTTCACAAATCCAACCAGCATTTTTACATCCATGTACACTTCACTACTGTTGTGACTGAATGGGAATCAAAAGTAGAAACCTAGTCTTTTCCAAAGCCCAAGACTTGCTGCTGCTTCCTGATAATTTGAAAGATCATTTGGACAATATTATTATCCCTCAAATTCCCTTCTCACTGTGCTGCTGGCAGATTAAGATCTGGCAACATCATGTAAGCTGCTCAGAACTTCTTGAAGAATAGAACTATGATAAATATAAACATAACACAATACAATAACATGAATGGCCATGTAAGCAATCATCATTAACAGCATAAAGTTGTATGTGCTTTGGTGCTAAAGTGATGTGAATAGGCTAATCTTTCAGATTCAGGAGTTTGATTGTGGTAAAAGTAATGCCTTATAAAGTCTACTATTGCTTTGTGGATACCCAAAGACACTGTGTTGTTTTTTTCTTTGAAAACCTTGTGGTGTTCTAGGTCTAGACCAGTTGTCATGGACAGATGATGGACAATTGCTGGCAGTCTCTACAAAAAGAGGAACTATCCATGTCTTCTTGACAAAACTTCCTATTCTTGGAGTCTCCTATGGCACATGGATTGCATATCTCACTTCACTTCTTGAAGTTACAGTAGCCAACCACATTGAAAGTGTATAGTACCTCTTTTCTTTTAATAGTTGAGTTAGTATAGTATAGTAGTATGGTATAATAGTTTAGTTAGGTATAACACTGCGGTTTACTATAAACAGTCCTCATTAAAAATGGTATGGTCTGTCTTGACAGGTACTGCCAATTACAGTTTCTGTAGACGTTGAACCCAACTTCATTGCCGTAGGCCACTATCATTTGGCTGTGGGCATGAATAATCGAGCATGGTTTTATGTTCTTGGTGAGAGCAGTAAGTACATTTATTTTTAAGCTACTTATTTTATGAAAGTTCAGTGAGTTCAGCAGTGTCTGTTAACTAACCAATGCTTCTTATAAGATGTTTACATTACAGAGGTTTTGGGTGATTGAAAAAGAGAGAATATGAGATAAAGGTGAAACATTTCATCTTTAGGTGGGCCAGATTGCTCTGACCTTCACAGCTGGAGTCAAATGATAAAAAATTTAGGAGTTCTTTAAATTTTCATTAACCCTAAGAGTTATGGTTGTCAGAAACTTTGTGGTAGGTAAATACATGACTAATGCAGAAATACCCTCTATCAGTTTATATATACAATACTGCTTTGCAGTTGACAAAAAAAACTTATGTAATTTATGTATCTCAAAAATTAGCTTACGTAAATTTGTGGTTGTTGATGAATTATTGTATTTTAAGTTGCTGAAGATGTATTTTTAAAAAGCAATTTAATTAAAACCGATTTACATTTAATGTTGTCCACAGATGTTAAAAGACTCAAGGACATGGAATATCTGGGAACAGTAGCCAGTATGTGCCTTAATTCTGACTATGCTGCTGCACTTTTTGAGGGTAAAGTTCAGTTACATATGGTAAGTATATTAAAAACTGTGAATATAAATAGGTGCCTTAAATCAGAAACTACAGCCAGATGCTATATCACAATGCATTTAAATAAGAATGAAATTTTACTTTTCAGTGTGTATTTAGTGGAAAATTTCAGAAGCAGCTGCTAAATAGATAAATGGGGTAAAAACTCCTAGATTGTATGTGGCATTAACACAGTTAATACAAAACGTATTCCCGAGATTTGAAGAAGCTACTAGGTTTTAACTTAACAAAAGAAAATACAGTTCTGAAATAAGTATACTTATTTTGCTTTTTAAACTGAGCAAGGAAGGTATTTAAAATTCGTATTGCTGATAAAAATCCTCAACTTTGTGTATTATTTTAGATAGAAAGTGAACGCTCAAACACGCAAGAAGAACGAGAAACTAGACTCTTCCCAGATAATGATGACAAAAGTAGAATTTTATGCCATGCTTTAACTAGTGATTTTCTCATCTATGGTACCGATGTAAGTTTTTTAATTTTGCTGTTTTGTGCTATCTGAGTACAGCTGAATTGTCCTTAAAGCATCCTGTTATGTGATACTGTCGGTAGCAAGGGGAGAGGAAGAAAAAAAGCAAAATCCATGTCCTCCATCCTTCTGTCTTCATCTCTGAATGTGCTCATTTTTCACATTTATTTATTTGTTTAATTTTTTTTTGATCCTGCCCTATATGCAAGGATCTCAGGGAGGGCTACATCATATATAATGAACACATCAAAATCATAGCATATTAAACTTATTGAAACCATAACAGTGCTCACCCAGTTCTACCAGCAAGATATACTATGCGCACTGTGTAGCGCAGTGGTTCTCAACCTGTGGGTCGCGACCCCTTTGGGGGTCAAACTACCCTTTCAGAGGGGTTGCGACGAGTCTCCTGCCTTCCCGCCCCATCCTCATCCGAGCTGCCCCACTCCAGTGGTTGCGGGTCTCCACACCATGAACTGCCTTTAGGGGTCGCGGTATTAGAAAGGTTGAAAACCGCTGGTGTAGTGCTCTTGCAATAAGGAAAGAGATACTGGTGGACTGCTCTGAAAGCCCCTGATTTTAATATGCTAATAGCTAGATAACCCATATTTATTATCCTGTGTACCTAATTAACTCATCTGAAGTTTGTTCTTTATTTTATCATTCTGCTTGGTCATTGGACTAATAAAAACTAACTAACTGTTGTTTAGAAGGTATTCACAGTAAGAGTCTGGCTAATCTGATTTATCTAGACAAATAAATCCATTTTGAATTGAAGTAGATTATTAATAGGTGTGCTTCCAATATTACTGTTTCCTCTTTTTTGATGTTTAACAGAACGGTGTTATTCGGTATTTTTATATAGAAGATTGGCAATATGTGAATGAATATCGACATTCGGTCTGTGTGAGAAAAATTTTCCCAGATCCTAACGGGACCAGATTGGTTTTTATTGATGACAAAAGCGATGGGTTTGTTTACTGTCCTGTAAGTTGTTTCATTTCACTTAAAGGTATAGTTTATGGGCTTTACCCATTTATATTCCCCCAATATAATATTTTAAGTTCTTATCTATATTTTACCTGTCTTCTAAAGATAGGAGTCATGTCTAGGATTATCCTGTTTTGTCTTACGATAAACAGCCTATTTATCGTAAAGCAGTGTTCTTTGGTTCCTGTGAGGAACTTGCTTATCTCCCACTGAATGCAGAGCCCAAAGCAAGGAAGCAAGTTTATCTGGGCCTGCCTAATCAGTTGCTATTGCAACTGTTGATATTCTGTTTGATTTTATTTTACTGAGTTCATATACAAATTGATATTTAAAAGACTCACCTTTTTATCCTGGCCTTTGGCTGAGGGAACAACATCCCCTCCCAAAACAGGGAGTGTCATATTTTGTTTTAGTTATATTTTTAATCTGCTTTTATTGTGATGTTATTGTAACCCCCTGAGAGATTCACACTTTGATCCCCTTTTTTAAAGCACCTAGCATTAAATTGTTATTTCTTCTAAAATCCTAACTTGAGCATTTATCATTTGTCATTGACCATTTCTCTTGAGAGTATTTTGAACTGATTTTCATAGGTGACTGATCTTGCCTTTGAGATTCCAAATTTCCAGCCAACCATCAAAGGCATTCTTTGGGAAAATTGGCCAATGGATAAAGGTGTATTCGTTGCTTATGATGATGATAAAATATATACATATGTCTTTCACAAGGATACTATACAAGGTAATGCAAACTTCTGTATCCTTTTTCAAGCAGCACACGTTATTTAATTATTTACTTGACTTATAAGTTAATTTTTACATCCAAATCTATTCCAAAGTAATTTTACATAGGCATGTTGGACATGCAGAACAAATCTCTATTTTTAAGAGCTTACAATAGAAATCAGTTGATCTAAGGGTGTTTTTCCACTAGCACTAGAGTACCCATTATACACCCTAAAGGAAAATAGTGATGTTGGTAAGTAAAAGAACTGTGGAATGAGCAGATTTGTAATCCAAGTGTAAGTTAAATTTTATAGTTTATTCTTTTACATATTTTTACATGGCACTAGTATTCAGTAGAATTTCTGGCGCTGAATAATTTCAGTAGTGTGTGTGTGAAATAACAGCTACATAAAGAAAGCAACGGACATGATTTCAGACCAAATAATTATTCTATTTAACTCTTCTATTGAAATGCAGAATGTTCCACCTTGTTCATACAGTTAGTTCATGTAGGACAAAAGCGTAGTGTCACCTTTTAAGGAACATATGTTTTGCAGAATTTGGATAGATGGACTGAAGTGAACCAAGTCTCATCTAACATACATGCCCCTTTATTAAAGTTTCTTTGATGTTGGTCAACAGTTTAAAGCTAACAGGTTCTGTCCCAGGAACTTATTACCAAGAAGACACAAACTTATTTCAGCTGATTTCGTTTGAACAAACAATTTAAATAACAATTTATTTGCATTTTCACATAGGGTCCATGGTGATTTTGGCAGGAGAAACCAAAGTTCCTTATTCTCATAGGCCATTGCTATTATATAATGGCGAACTAACCTGTCAGACGCAAAGTGGAAAAACAAACAGTGTGCCCCTTAGCACACATCGCTTCCTTTGCCCTTTGAACAACTTAGCAGATAATGATCTGAGACAAATACTGACTCAAGCTTTAATATTGAAAAGGTAAGTTTCCTTTTAATTAAGGCACATTAAAGATTTCCAGATATCAACAAACAAGCTGTGCTTAGCACCATTATCATTTTTTTGCTACATCTTTATGTAGATTTTCTGATTCATGGGAACTATGCAAACGTCTGAACGACCAGGCAAGCTGGAATGAACTGGCCAAAGCATGCTTACATCATATGGAGCTGGAGTTTGCAATCCGAGTTTACAGGACAATAAAAAATGCAGGAATGGTCTTATCGTTAGAACAATTAAAGGTAACATACAGTTGACTTTTTTTTGCATTTGCATTTGCATTTTAATCCAAATTATGAGAACCTGCCTAAATCTGGAGGAAAAAAGTACTGAAACAGAACTCAGTCCCCTTTTTGGAGCCTAGTCCACTAGTCCACTTATTTTTCCCCCCCATGGGAACAGGATGGGGCTGTTGGGGTGGAGGTCTAGTCTTCTAGCCAATGGCAGCCAGCTGTGAGTGTTACAGATGCAAAGCTCCCCCCTCCCTTGCCATGTTTGCAATGCTAGAGCCCCATTTGAAAAAGCCAAAAATTGGTGAGAGCTGCTTGCCTTTAAAACATTTTTTCTGGAAACATTTGTATCCTCATGCTTGAAAGATGCTTTTTAGAAACAAAAATGCTCTGCAAAGATACAATTGATGATGCTGTGCTCGCTCCTTTGCTGATCTGCTTGAGTGCACAGTTCCCGGTAATGTTAAAAGGAAGAAAGTGAAAGGAGAAAGTACTCATATTTAGATTTTTTTTAAAAAACTGCCAGCTTTTAATTTAAGCTCTCCAGCTTCAGAAAAAGTGAATGGGAAGATTTTGCTGTTTTTATTGCAGGCATGGTTTACATGGGGGGGGGGAGGATTTAAAAGTCCTGTTATGCATGGGGACAACTATATTCAGATTAATCTTCAGGCACTCTATTCGGATTTAAAATAGTCCAAATGGGACTAAAAAAATAATCCAAACAGGACTAAAAAGCTACATGGGGACGCATCCTCAGAGGATTTTTGGAGAGGGAAGTCTCTATATCTACTTGTACATAGCTACTTTTTTTAACAAATGCGTATGCAGCTGATGAATTGTAAAATAATTATAAATAAAAAGCAAGGGATGAAAGGATTATCAAAATAATCCTAAAGTCTGTGATAGCAGTGATACAGTTTCTCTAAGGCAAAACAATAATCTGTTCCAAACATAGTTCAAGCCACTGTGACCAAAAGAAAACAAAAAATATTTTATTTATAATTGCCTGCCAGCTACAGCTCTTACAAACTTTAGAGGGGCCGAATCATCAGCTTGAGAAGACCTCTTCACAACCTTGGTGAACCTTCATTCCAGAGTCAGTGTCAGCATTACTGACGCTGTGGTCAGTGAGGTAGCTTGTGCATGTACCACAAATAAGAGGTCCACATGATTAGGGCTGGTGCCACTGATGCAGATTTTCTTAATAAAAATACCTGTGCAATATTTAGCCCATTCAACCCTGTTGATTTGGAGTCATGGAACCCAAGTTAAAGCTTAGATACCTCTAGAAGCTTGAAAAACAAACCTGTTACTAAAACCAACATAATACCGTGACCATCTGGGCTTCCTTGAAGAGGGAATTCCACTGTGAGGGCTCAGCAACAGAAATGACTATTCTTGGGTCACTGCACACACACTTGCAGAACTTTAACACCTGCTGATCATGAGATCTATACTCACGGATAAAACAAGCAGGTTGCAGAAAGGTTTGTAAGTCAGAAATACCAGCCTAAATTTAGTCAGGTAACATATCCTGACCTGTAGATTGGCCAATAGTTGTCACTGTTCTAGCAGCCACATTAGCACCTGTTGCAGTGTTTAAACGATCTTTAAGTATGGCTTTAAATAATACTTTATCATTTGGCTACAAATTCACCCTAAGGTCCTGTGCTGAAGATGCAAAATCACCTAAGCATTACCTGTAGCGGTGACTTTGTGCATTTCTTTGTCTTTTCCAGGGTATAGAAGATCATAATCTTTTAGCAGGGCATCTTGCAATGTACACCAATAATTTTAATTTGGCTCAGGACCTATATCTGGCATCTTCTTGCCCTGCTGCTGCTCTTGAGGTAACAAATTAAGCACTTTACTATAGTCAAATGCCATGATATGCTGCTTTTTTGTTATTGATATTTAGTGGTTTGAGGATGCCTAGTGGACTCATTATTTTCATTAAAATAAACATTTCTTTTTTCTTTGTTTCTGTATCTGCATAATGTATTGTCTAATGATAATACTTATATTACCTATGCACCGAACATTGCAATAAACTGTACATTGTGTTAGATAGCCACAGATACTCTACAACTGTTATCTTCCCTTGTCAGTATAATTTATCCATTCATGACTTTTTAACCAAAACTCAGCATATAATCTCTCTGGAAGGTTAGAAAATGGCCTGTCAGCCTCAAAGGTTCCTAGTTATTTAACAAAATTCGTGTTTTGTAATCGTTTTTAAGTATTCTGCCAGTTGCCGAATGTTAAATTGTTCCCATATCTTCAATTAGATAACATTGATTTTAGCAGCCGCTACCATTATTTTTAGTTAGTCTGCAGTTTGACGACAGTACTTATTAAGTAGTAACATACACAATTCTCCTTGCTTAAAATCTTGCTAGACTCCTTTGCTAGTAATTTCCAAAACACTTGGACCTTGCAGCATTCACCCCCAAAGTGACCATATCAGGGATGTGAACACATTTTTTTTGCATTTGAATTTGAGTTGAATCGACTATCCAAACATTTGATTCGATTTGAATGTTTGGATCCCGAATGCAACAAAATCCGGTTCGAGTCAGATACATTCAAATCCATTTGTTCGAACGTTAAATTCAAATCTGAAGATACGAATGTCAGCAACTTTTGTATGTGTTATACGTATCTGTATGCATTTTGTACACATCCCTTTTTATCCTGTGTGCATCCCATTTTCGTCCCATACTCTCAGCACAAATGCGTACAGATACGTATTTAATCTGTAATACATACATATCTGTAGTTTCAAATGTTCCGAATCATTCAAACGAATGTTTTGGAACATTCGAAATTTGTTCAAATGTTTAAATTCAAATGTCAATTCTATTCAAGTTCAAATGCCCACCTTCAATCAAATTTGATGAATTTCAAATGTTTAGAACATTCGTGCCCATCCCTAGACTCTATGTTCCTTTGACCTCACATCTTCCCCAGTATTGTGGAGACAGCCTAGGATTAATGTAGGACAATCTCATCACATTTCTTTATTTATCTATGTAATAGATGAGAAGAGATTTACAGCACTGGGACAGTGCACTTCAGCTAGCTAAACGTCTAGCACCAGATACCATCCCTTTCATATCAAAGGAATATGCTGTGCAATTAGAATTTACGTATGTATTTATGTATGTTGTCTTAAAATTCCATTGCATTTATTATTGAATTTTTTGTGTATTTGTATGTGGAGTGATCCAGTTAGTGAACTCCACAGTCAGTGCAATGAAAAATAAAGAGAGTTGAAATATAAGTGCACAGAAACTTGTGGGGGGGAAAAAACTCTATTTTTTAATAAGTGAATTAATTTAAAAAAATTAAGGGGGACATAAATATTAATCACTTAAATTGATAAATAGCAACCAAACTAAACACTCAAAAAGTTCAATGTTCATCTTTGGTCATGTTTATTCCTCAAAGTGGTGCTCAAACTGAAGAAAGATGAGATACATTGCCTTGATTGATTACTTAGATAGAGAAGAACATACATTTGAGGAAAAAAAATATGAATGTCAGAACCAGATGCATTCTTCCAGAACTGCATCAATACTGGAAATAATTTTTTTCCTTTTTTTATTAATACTGGAAATCAATTTGAGAAACAGCATTATAGTTAAAACATTTTACTGTGTTTGTGTGATAGATTTATTTCTTTCTATGTATGCTGCTTTCTACAAAAACATGTAATGATAGTGCCTTTAGATGCGAAGAAAAAATTACAGGATCTTCTTTAGATCCTACAATTGCTTCTGTCTGCATTCTGCAGATGGCAAGAAACAATCTCAGTAAAATATTGTGCTCTTACCTCATCTTATGTTTATTTGTGTAATAGTTGCTTTTGTTTTTTTCTTGCATTTGCTAATATACACGTATTTTGCAAAAGCAACGATCACATGAAGAAATGCCTAACAGAGATAAGCAGTCAGAATTATGGAAAATCCAGTGTCTTTGCTGGATTTTCCTTAATGCTGATTTAGTGGATTTTTGTTCAATTATCCCAAGAGTATATTGGGATTGCCATGGATATGTGTAGCAATCTCAGTATAGTTCCGTAGAAAAACATGGGGTTTTGTTCACATCTGGAGGCACCGTGGCTGTCTTTAAAGTGACTCATTATTTGGTTTTGCAGAGCTAATTTAATTGACACGTATAAAGCCCCCTATCCAAATGTATATTGTTGGATATCGCTACGTGTTTGAAATAATCTAACTTTTTATTTTAGGGGTGATTATGTGAATGCTTTGGCACACTATGAAAAAGGAATTACAGGCAGCAGTCAGGTAATACTTTGGTGATGGGTTTAAACAAAAGTAGCAAACACGGTACTCTTTTTAGCTTCTTAGGCTGCATTCATGAACAGAAAAAAAAAAAGCTCAGAAGTGCCTCAGAGATGGTTGCATGAGACCCTTGTCTTCTCATCCCATCTTCAACTCGCCTTTCCTAGCTTAGAATGTTCAGGAGAAGGAGGAGGAGCAGACTGGCCTGTGAAAAAACTCACCTGTGTACCATCTCTAAGCAATCTCTAAGCCGCCTCAAAGCTGTGGGTTTTTTTAAACTGTGTATGAACATGACCTTACTCGGGACTAATGCAGGAAGGTGTCCTACATAGTAGGAACTGATAATTTTCAGAATATCCTAGCAGAGTGGTTCTCAACCTGGGGGTCGGGACCCCTTTGGGGGTCGAACTACCCTTTCAGAGGGGTCGCGACGAGTCTCCCACTACCCTTCCCTCCCACCTCCCAACTGCTCCGCCCTCGTGGTTGGGGGTCTCCACAACATGAGGAACTCCATTAAGGGGTCGCGGCATTAGGAAGGTTGAGAACCACTGTCCTAGAATCTCATACCAGAAAGATGGGGAGTCTCAGTGCATGCACTCTTCACACAACATCATGTCCAATCCTGGCAGGCAACCACCTTATCTACCTCCCTCTTCCAGAGAACTCCTATCAAGAGAGTGAGGAGCAATGTTAACCACTTCATCTGTCCCATAGTTGACTGTAATTCTTTGCCTACCAAAGCTGCTGCTCAGAATGGTGCATGGCCTTGCCTAGATCTCCCTCCTAACACAACCTTTTTCTGTGGGGAAGAATGGACCTCTGTACTGTACTGTATACAAATAAATATATCAAAGCAATGGCATGGATTTCCCATGGCAAGGATTACCTAAGGACCTAGGTCAGAAGGGTGTGCTTATTATGATCACCATGTTGGAGGTGGGTTTAGTGGAGATTTCGGCAGATCAGAGGATCCACCATAGTGAAAGGAACATGGATTAGACTAGGTTGTCCAAATGGCCAGCTAGCCCTGTATACCAGAATTTCTTTTCTAGAAGGTCTGCTGGTTGTCTTTCAGTCACTTAACTGGGCTAAGAGGCCATGCAAACACAACATGATGCCTCTATAGTCTGGTTTCCTTGGGGGAACCATTTTGGCAACATACCATTTGGAACCATTTTGTGCCACCAAACTTACCAAAACATATATACCAATGATCCATTCCACACAGCCCATTCCACACTCAAAAGCACCCAAAAGTACTCAAAATTCTCCACATTCAGGTCAAAACTCACAAAAACACACCCAGAATTAATTTTTGTAGAACAGCCACACCAAGTCCCTTTCTCATCACCAAAAGAAAAGTGGGAAAGCGGCTGCTAATTAGTCTAGGGGAAAAAGTCCTCTGTCTTTGGCAGCAGGAAACGTATTAGAGGATTTTAGAAACATTTTAGATAGTTAGTGGCCTCAGTTTGTAAATTATGTAATAGTCCATTTGCGATGCAAGATTTCACATGTTGAAGATACTATTGTAGTGTTTTTTACCCAGATTATTTGTTTGAAAAATGTTATTATTTCCTAAAACCAGTAGGTGGTATACAGTGTTGCACAGTCAAGCACTTTTTGTGTGTTTAAATTGGGCTCATGCTCCTTCAGATCTGCTGGTGTGTGGGTAGCTTCATGCTGTTTTAAAAAAATTAATAATTCTGAACCTTTTAAATCATAACTGCTCCTTTGAATATTTTAAAACCTACCCAATTTTCAGACTGTTTTCTTGAATACTGCTTTTGTTTTTAGCATAAATTTATTTTTCCTCTTCTTTTATCCTTTTTAATTGCCAGTTTCAAGACCACGATGAGGCCTGTTTAGCTGGAGTTGCTAAAATGTCTATTCGCATGGGCGACATTCGGCGAGGTGTTAACCAAGCCATCAAACATCCGAGCAGAATGTTGAAAAGAGACTGTGGAGCTATTCTTGAGAGTATGAAGGTAGCTAGTCTTTTTAAATATATAAAGTATTCCCAGCGTTAATTCATTTACTTTAACATGTCTTCTTATTTATATTATAGCAATTTTCAGAAGCTGCTCAGCTCTATGAAAAAGGGCAATATTATGACAAAGCAGCGTCAGTTTATATCCGTTGCAAAAACTGGTAAGTGCACCATCGGATGCTTAAAAAACTAAGGGTGTTTTTCCACTGTCAGAAAGTACCCATTTTTGCACCCATTAAGGACCCATTTGGGTGTGAGCCGGATGATCCCATTTCCACCGCAGTACTTATTTGGGACCTGATTGTTTTGACTGCCGCTGGGGAAATCCGGATCAAATGGGTACGTTCTGGCGTTTAATCCAGATTTTCTGTAGACCCCATTAATGAGGTCTACAATGGCGTCTTCAGGCAGAAAATCCAGATTAAAGGGAGCCTGTTTCCACACTTGTGTGGCAATGGGGTCTAGAGGAGGCTAGGGGGAGGGGCACCCATGGGGGGGGAGCCCCAAAACCTAAGCTTCAAAGTCATTTTGAAGTCATTTTGAAGTCACTTCGAAGTCTATGCAAAATAGCTCCGGAGCATCTTTGAAGTCTGTGCTGATCTTCAGAGTGAACTTTGAAGTGACTCTGAAGTGACTTTGAAGTCATTCCGAAGTCACTTCAAAGTTCACTCCGAAGATCAGCACAGACTTCAATGGAGCTGTTTTGTACAGACTTCGAAGTGACTTCGAAATGACTTTGAAGCCACTTCGGAGATTGCACCCTGTCCCCCCAAACACCTGGGGTGACAAGCAGACCCCCCTCATGGGTAGATCCGGATTTTAAAATGGGTGCTCCAGTGTTTCCATGGCAGGGAGGCTAGCACCCATTGCTACTGGGTGCTAGACGACCCACGGAAACACATTGGGTACTTCCCTTAATCCGGATCTACTAGATCCGGATTAAGGAATTTACCCATTCCTTATATCCGGATCTTCTTAGATCCGGATTAAAGGAGTGCAGTGGAAAAACACCCTAAAATTAAAAAGTCCTGTTTACTTCATCTTTTCACACAGAATCTAGGATTATTTGTGTCCTCTTCTGAAAAGGTTGATCTTACTGAGCAAATGCAACTGACTGACACACTGGGAAAACAATTTACCATTTTTCTGCTCACCCACTCTTGAATAATTCTGCTATGGCTTTGCAGATCACAGATGAGGTAAACTGTTCCCAGTTATAGATCACTGCATACAGCTATCCCTTAGCTTCTCAGATTTCCACAGGTTTTCAGAAGTACCAAGAATGTCTGAGGGGATGTGGGAGCAAAAATGAACAAATAAATGTTTTTGTAAAAATATAGTTATTTGTGTCTGTTGTCCAGGGCAAAAGTTGGAGAGCTTCTTCCTCACGTATCTTCTCCAAAGATACATCTTCAGTATGCCAAAGCAAAAGAAGCAGACGGCAGGTATTTTTCTATAATCAAATCTAAATAAGTGTATTACATTTAATCCATTTTTAGAGATTGGGGCTTCACTTTGCAAGTGCAATAGGATTCAGGCATGAACAAAAATAAAAATGCTACCTTAATAATTTAACATGCAAAAATGGAACACTAAATGTTTTCTTAAAAAACTTTGATTGCTAATGCGATGTTATTGGTTGCATCTGTCAAAAGAAGGATGTATTTAAAGAGTTAATTTTCTCACTTTCTTTTATCTCTTGTAAGGTAAGAGGAGAAAGGTTCAATAAGTATTTGGAATCTATATAGGGGAAGATTTTCCATACTTGCTAGAGATCTTTGGAGACAGCACACAAATAGGATTATAGAAGATGCAATAAAATGCCTGTCAAGACTTTTTTTCTTTTCAGTAAATCTAAGCTTTTTAATTATAAAACCATTAAATTAAAGCCTAGAGGGAAGAAGATACATAAATATTAGATAGCTTTTGCTTGTTAAATTGGAAATTATTATTCATTGTTAGAAGGAAGTGCTGTCTTTAATACTTGATTTTCATCATAATGTAGATTATTGTTCTTTACAATGATTTAAAATATTCACACATATATAGTATATATCTTATCTATTAGTACTGTGAATCATCTAGGTTTCAATACTTATTTCAGTTGAAATCTGCCATTTTCAATTGCTTTTTTTTAGGGAAAAATCATAAACTGATATAAACAAGAAGGAAAAACCATATTGAAATGTAACAGTTGCATTTAGTAGTTGAATCCCCATGGGAGATCTGATGAATATCACTTAAGTGATTTAGTGCCCCATTGGGAAGGAATAAGCTAAGCATATATTTGTTCCTTTGGAAGATGTCATTTTTCAACAATGGGAGTAGGCTAGTTTAGTTTATTTACTTAGTCTACTGCCATTCTCATAATATCTGATCTCTTGATTTCAATTCAGCCTTAAGCCACTCTGTACCATATACCTCAAAATATGCTGTTGCTATCTGGGGCATATGCAAGTATCCAAGCTGGGCTCAAAATTAGAAGGGTTACCAATGTGATACCCAAGAACGCAGTGGTGCCTATTCATTCTTTTGACATTTCCAAACTTCTGTCTCCCATGCACTGTGTGGAGGAAAGAACTAGATGGTTTGGCTTACATATCAAGATGGTTGTTAGCTCCTTGAGGGGTCATGCACATCCAAACGTTGTACCCTGACAAAAAAACTGGACACATATTGCCAGTGGTGGTGGTGGCTACAGGAGAAAGGAGGCAGCAGTAAAGAAAGGAGGAGGAGGCACTGGAGGAGGAAAATGAGGCGTTGACCCCAAATCTTAGGAGACTGAGGAGAAGGGTGGGGCTAGGGGCAAGCAATTCACCCTGTGCCTATTTCCCCCTCCAGGTCAGTCGCTCTGTCCCAGGAGCAGCAAGGACTGCATTTGTGGCAGTTCCTGCACTCACTGTGGCACTCACCCTCTGAGATGGATATCATTCACAATTTTATCTGAAGTGAATTTGCATTATGAAAGCAGTAAGCAGTTATTTGCCTTTTGGGGCAAACTGTATGATTGTGCTAAATGACGGATTACTGCAGTAGTTTCCATATCAGCTTTTAAACTTCAGATGAAAGTTAGATGTTCATGATAGATCTTGCACTGTTTGGAGTGGATCAGCCATTCAGAGTACAGCCACCAAACCACCAAGCCAGGGAAAAGCTGCTTGGTACAGAGTTATCAGAGATCACACCAAATTTGCAACATGTTTTTAAAGCACTTACTGAGGATGTTTGGAGGATTTGTTTCCAAACCAGCTCAAATATCTAGTAAATGGACACTGGATGTAGAATAGTTATTGAGCGTCTCCAGATGTGTAGACACCTTGTTGATACTTAAGCCGTGATCAGACAGCCTTATTATCATGTCAGAAATGTGCACCCTTGACCTGGGGGTCGGGCACATGAAATTCCTTTCAGCTCTGCTCTGTCACAAAGATGTGGGAAGGCAAAAGCGAGAATGTGGTGAGGGCCCATCATTGTTCCAGCCAAAAGGACAAATGGCCATCTTTGCAGCCACAGCACCATAAAATGGCACAAAGTGTGATCTGATGGTGCAGTCATGCTGTGCCCATGGTACTGGTCCCAGGAGGGGGCCTGTCACTTGATCAGTGGGAAGCTCAGCTGCTTCAGCGGCCAGGTAATCACAGCCTTAAAAATTGCCAGCTTCAATGGCTGATGAGGTTTATCAAGCCTGTCTTTGAGAGCCCAATAGCTTTCCTGAGTGTGACCTCTCTGATTTCTCAGGTTATTCTCTCATGTTGACATTTGTTGTATATAGAAGGTAAGCAGGAACCAAACCTGGCTATCAGAGGGTTATGCTAACTAGCAGTCCCTCTCCTAGCATATCCAAAATCTCTAGATGCAGCCCCAGTGCCATTGTAAGGATCACTGAGAACAAAAGTTAGATCTATCCAAAGTTCAGCTACCTTTTCTTCAGTTAACCACTTCATTTTCTCGGTTCCAGGGTCTCTCCCTTTGTAATCCTCTCTCAGATCTGGAGGGGAGGCGCTCCTGGTTGTCCAACCAACCTCAGCAGCAAAAGGGGTGGGCGGGAACCTGGGAGAGGGCCTTCTCAGTGATGGCCCCTAGGCTGTGGAATAGTCTCCCCGTTGAGGTGCGTCTATCACCTTCACTGTACACATTTAGGATGGCATTGAAGACCCACCTCTTTGCCTTCAGTTGGGGGATATACTTTTCTCTTCTCACTAGCAGATGCTGTTATTATTTTAATGATGTTTCATTTTAGATGTTGTTACCCACCTCCGGATATAAGGTGGAATAAAAATGTAAATTTTTAAAAATGTTACTGACACCTGGCTTCTGTCAGCTATCAGCCATTTAACAGCACATGTTCTCTGCTCCTAAAGGGCTCATAAGAAGAAACATTTTTGTAAGTTGAGGGCTTTATACTTTTAATAGAGAAGGATGCTTTTAATAGTGCCTTATAATTAAAGTGTTATGTAGCAAAATTTTCTATTTAGTCATAGCTTGTGCTTTAGAGATTGAACCTTATACATCACTGTACCTCTTTTTATAGATATAAAGAAGCTGTCTTGGCCTATGAAAATGCCAAGCAGTGGGACAACGTTATCCGGCTATATTTGGATCACCTGAACAATCCAGAGAAAGCTGTTAGCATCGTCAGGGAAACACAGTCTCTTGAGGGAGCGAAGATGGTAGCCAGGTAACTATGGCTCTAGCACTGGTTTTCTTTAAATACAGTATCTTTACCACTGTTACAAATTGCACTATATAAAATGAGTCTAATTATGAATATACAACTACAAATTCCTGAAACTAAAAGGTTTTTAACATGTTGTAACATGCTGAGCAGGGTCAAAAGTACTACTTTTAAATAAGTGAGTTTATGGGGCTTTCCCCTCATCAGTGATTAACTGCTAAAAATGCCAAAAAAATTATTTTTTACATACTTATGAGGCTTTTTTGTAGAAATAGGTTCATGGCCTATCTTGATTTGAACAAAGCTTTACCCTCCCAGAGCTGTGGACAAAGGGCTGCTGTATGGGGGAACAGGCAGGTGAAAGGCAAGGTTTCTATAAGCCAACAGGATCATGCACTGATTCAATGGCGATGTGTGGGAAAGCAGCATACTTTTTCTTCTGTTATCAATAATAAGCAGAGGAATTTGCTATGAACCAGCTGTTGCCTCGTTACTGACTTTCTGGACCCTGAGTGGTGATTTCTGAAATCTGGATCTGAAATTAAAAACTAATTATGGCTATGGCACACTTTCTCCATTAAGATGTGCCAGACAATCATAACAGCTATCTTCTGTCACTTGCTAAAAGGCTGTCTTTAGTTATAGTCATTTGATGAGTGAAATTATGGTGATATGGGATTATTTGCTTTTTATTATGAATTTTTAGTGCTTGCTCTTTTTATTGCTATTTCTGTTCACCATTCCGAGGTCTATACATGGGTATATAAATATCAAATTGATTAAAAAAAACACATTTTAAACCCACCCCTAGCATTAGCCTACTTTTCTTCTCACTGCACTCTTTGACTATTAATTTTTTATCTTATTTCAGAAAATGACAGAAATGATAGATTATTTTTTTTAAAAAGAATCCATATTCACATCAGAATTAGAACAGTATAACACTGTGGGTGCCTTCAGACATGAAGGAAAGTTTTGCAGGGAAAGTGCTGTTTAATTAGCAGCTTTTTACTTTGCTCTTTTCCTCACATGAAGGAAAAATACCAAGGATTATCTATCACTCCCTTGGGATGACGGGACGCAGCTCTGCAAGGCCCCTGTCCTCCCTATTTGACTTTCTCTCGTCCCCTTGGGATGACAAGAAGCAACTGCGCAGGGAGGGCGGAGCTTTAATTATGTCTGGAGGCACTCTTCATTATTACACTACTGCCTCTAGAATATCATCAGAATCCTCCTATGCCAGATAATGGTAGGTTCCCTCCCAACCCAGCATCCTCTGTTCAGCTTCAAGTATAGTTTAAATGTTCCTTACTGGTAGAGGAATAAGGAGCAGATTCAGGCTGTATCCAGACATTGCTTACTTATTCCAATTTATTTGGATGTTTTGGAATAAAGCATAGATATTCTGGAGTATCCATGCTTTATTCCAGAATATCCAAATATAGCAGGATAAGTAAGTGGCATCAGTTGCCCCATAGGATAAGGTAAAGGGTCACGTATTGGTTAAATGCACACAACAGAGCCTCTAATTTTGAGTTTCTGCTTGAAATAGAATCTTTAAACAGTGTTTAACTTATTGTGGCATTAATTGGTACTGCTTTTGTATTAAAAAATTGCTTCAGAGACAGCATGTGTAAAAATCTTTGGAATCTGTTCATATATCTTTTCTTAAAAATAAAATATATTCCACTGTTCTGTTTAGATTCTTTCTACAGTTGGGCGATTATGGCTCTGCTATCCAGTTCTTGGTAATGTCCAAATGTAATAATGAAGCTTTCTCCCTGGCTCAACAGCACAATAAAATGGAGATCTATGCGGACATAATCAGTGAGTATTGCCCTTGTCCATGACCTGTGTATTGATTTTTGTCTTTCCTTTATTGAGGGTAAAGCTTTCCAGGTTTACTTTTAGAAACACATTGCCAATTCAGTCCTATTTATTAGGGAGTGAGTCCCACTGAGTTCAATATTGCTTCCTCCCAGCTAGGTGGGTTTAGAATTAAATCCGCAGTCTGCCTAAAATTTTGGAAAATGTTCAGGGCAAAACATTTAATCTGTAAAATGGGTCAAGAGATGTGAACTGCCAAGGAGCAGTTATAGAAGGAAAATGGTGGGCTTTTTAAAAAAATAAGCGCCTTGAAAAACCCTGTATTGTTTTTGTCTTTTCCCCTTCCTACTGCAGGCTCTGAAGACACAACAAATGAAGACTACCAAAGTATTGCCTTGTACTTTGAAGGAGAGAAAAAACATTTTCAGGCAGGCAAATTCTTCCTTCTATGTGGACAATATGCACGGGTTAGTATCTAACTATAAATACTATGAATACCTAGATAAATACAAATTATCTGAGGGTTAACACTCCAGCATTCCAACCAGGGCCAACCGTTACCTCGGAGATATAAAAGACTCTTCCACCATCTTTTTATTTGTTTTTAGAAAAGGTGTTTTGGATCTAATATGGATAAAGGTCCCATTATCATAGAAGAAATATGCTGATTTTTCCTTTATCATGCACCAAAATATTATTATGTTACTGGGACAAGAAGCTTCCACTGTTTTCATTTCAAGGCAAAAAGCAGCATTGGGAATAAGACTTAATTAAAGAAGATTGGGCCAAAAGGATAGATTTCTAGCTGCTCTGTCTTCCTCTCTGTCTTAGAGAAACTTAAATTGGGTAATTTGATGGAAGCCTTCTAGTTTGTAGTTGGGGCTTTTTTGAATTTATAGCCTACTTTTTTTCCAAGAATAAGCCATAGCCAGGGAATATCCAAGCGCATTCCAGGAGGGCAGCAGTGGCTTCGGCAGCGTTCTGTAGGAACGCTTCTATAGATGAAGTTTGCAAGGCGGTAGCTTGGAAATGCCCTTCCATGCTCACCTGTCATTACAAATTGGATGTTTACCAGTCAGCGCAAGCTTTGTTCAGGAGAAGATGGTTCCAGGAACAGTAGGAAGCTGATTCGGTTCAGCAGGCCCCTGGTGTGGGCTGCGGGTATTCCCTCCCTCTTCTGGAGCATTGGTATGTCCCTTGTGTTCCCGGTTTAAAGGAGACCCTCAGAGAATGAACGGTTGTACTTATGGGAATGTTCATTCTTGAGGCATCTCTTTAAACCGGGCCCCACATGTAGTAGTATTTTACTTTCCCAGATAACACTGTGGAGTGAAAAAGACGTTCTCTGAGGGTCTCCGATAACCGGGATTATATGGGTTAAGCGCTTTGGTGCCATCTTTGTTTCTCAGTTGCGGTCATGCTTGCGTTTCTCACACATCCAGTGTTTTCCACTTGATACTGGAGAGACAAGAAGCCTGGGAATGAATTTGGAGTACCTGGTTATTCTGAAGACCTTGAGCTGGAATATGAGGGTGTGGAAACATGACTGAGCTGAGATGTTTCATGTACTAGATGCTTGCGTGGAGCATCTTCTTGCCTTATTGGCTCTGGGCCTAGGGTGGCGATTCTGGCAAATAGAAAGTAATTCAGTATATCCTTTCTTCTTTATAAACGATGAAGGAAAAGAATAGACCATTGGACTATTCAAAAGATGAATCTGTAAAGTATGTAATTTTTTTTCCCTAGGCACTGAAACACTTTATGAAAAATCCAGGCACAGATGATAATATGGCAATAGAAATGGCAATAGAGACGGTAAGAAACAGAATATATGAACAGAGGTGAGAAAAGACCTTATTGTCATTGGAATAGTTGATTTTAGGGAGAGACTTAGTATCAGATTAGTTGTTTAATATTTGCTTCAGATGTTATATCTTGTTTGAAGCTAATGTTAACAACTCCACATTTCACCTTAATAGGGCAGTTCATGAAATCCTGAATTGCAGGTTCAATATAATAAATTAATCGAAGTTTAAGAGTGACATTCAGTTTCATATAAAATAAGTTGTTTCATCCTAAATTGCTCTACGTTATCTTATTCACCTTTCTTTCAATAGGTAGGACAAGCAAAAGATGAAGCCCTCACCAATCAGCTTATTAATTATCTTATGGGAGAGAGCGATGGCATGCCAAAGGTACTTGCTTTTACAAACAGATGCGTTCAGTGTAATTTAACTCTGTTTGGCTTTTTCAGCTGAACTTTGCCCTTGGTCTAGATTTTCAGGCTAGTTTAGGGAGCAACCCTTGGGCAACTAGAGGGCAATTCCATTACACGGAGTTGCTCACCTCATGCCCTACACCTGTCCTGGAAATCCAAGAAATCACCCTTTTGGCAGCATGGAATAAACTGCTCTGAAGGGGTTTCACAGAACTGTGTGCCGTGAGGATGGTGTGTGACCAACAGGGCTTCAGAAATTGACTTGATAAAGCAAGGATTGCAAGGATTGCTTTAAATGTCTAGTTTCCCAGGGGAAAGCGGTAAACGTGTTTGGAAAAATGAAGAGTGGGATTTGCAGATGGCCAGCTAAACATTGGGGGGGGGGAGGGTTACAAATGAACTGAATCCTACAGGAAGTTCAAGGCTTCAGTTTGTTACCAGACTGAACCACAGGGGTTCTAAACATACTCCACAAAGCACCTTGGTTAATGCCAAACTGGTTCTAAATTGCACCACTTTAGCATTCTTCATTGGCATCATTGGGAATGTAAATGGCGGAATGTAAATCAAAGCAGATTACAATTTCTGAATTGTGTGATAGTGAAACCACACTTTTGGAAACTTTATTTATTTATTGTTTTATCCTGCCCCATACCGAAATCTCTCAGGGCGAGACACAATAAAATAATAATAAAAATAGATTAAAAACATGACTAAAACAATAACACTAAAACAGTAACAGTGTCTCCATGGGGAGGGGATGTTGTTTGCTCAACCAGAGACCATGGCAAAGATGTACATCTTCATCAGTCATTTGAATGCATACAATGAGGTTGCCTGAAGTTCAGCAGTATAAAAAGTGTGGAATCGCAAATTGCTGTGACTTATATATAAGCCTTAGGCAGACAGATTGTGCCTGATGAAAAATCCAAGTGGCTTTTTTACCCTCCGTGGCTCCTAAACAGTTTTGCCTGAAAAGTAGTATTGTGTTTAAGTTCTCTTATGCATGCTTGCTTTCTTGTATAGGAAGCCAAATATCTCTTTCGACTCTATATGGCGCTAAAGCAATACCGAGAAGCTGCCCGCACAGCCATAATAATTGCCAGAGAAGAACAATGTGCAGGTGAGATCCTAATGGCCCTAGCAGTTCAGTTTTTTGCTTCTGACATATTTGGACATGTCACGTCCTGAACCGAGAAACAAGCAAATACGACAAGAGGCATATAGCTCTCAGAATTGATGCCCTGAAGTTCCCTTCCCAGCCTGCCTTTCTCTGAGGTTCTCCTGTGAGCTGGTACAGTATGGGTTAATCCCTTCCATTTCCCTCTTGGCCGACCATGGGCAACTGCCACTAATATAAAACCTTCAAAGCCAAAAACTAAGCATTTCTGACCTATCAGAAACTCATCAGGAAAAAAATAGGTTGAATAGCAATGCATTTACTGAATTGTCCAGGAAAGAATGTGTCAGCAAATCATCAGTAGCATGATCCATAGAACTATTACTTCCTAATCACATAAACTGTAAAGAAAGTTACTTTCTTCAGCAGATACCTCATCTTCCTCTGTGTTTCTCAGCTGGATAAGGATCTTATAAACATCATCCGTTTCTCTCCATAAGCTGGTGCTTAAATGCAGCTCAGGACAAGACCCTGGGATGGCAGTAAGCTAGACTAAAGGGCTAACCTCAGTTTGTCTACCAGCCAAAAGATTGGTTGACTGCTAGAAACTGATCATTGTTAGCATCAAACAAATTAGAAAATGCTATCAGGACATAATGTCTTCCATTTGCGTGAAGGTGATCCAGGCATTACTACCTCTTAAGAGAGAGTGCTGGGGTACTTTGCAAACTAAATTAAAGGGGAAGCAAGCCAGGAACACAAGCAGTTTATGTTCTGTGATTATCCAGATGTAGTGTTGGAATGGAAATGCCTTAACAGCTCTGTTTTTTGAAGAGGAAATACTGGCAACTCCCATTCAAAAGATTCTTTTCACAGCAGTAATGCTGTTAGCTTCTTGTGTGTTTGGCTCTTAGATTTTTGGATTTTTTGACTAGCTGCAAGCTTGTCCTTCCTTGGTTCCTCATAGCAGCCTTCTCCCTCAAGCACCCTTTGAACCATGTGGTGACTCACCACCATTATTTTTTCTCTCTTTTCTGCCTTCCTATTTCATGTAATTGTTTGAATAAGGAAATAGATCCCCTTCGAATGTGGTAGGATTCTATTTGATATGAATGTGTTTGTTGGTTTTGTACAAATATCGGATATGAATGCATATGGATTTGCATACGGATCCTATACAAACACATACATATCGGATACGTATCCTATACCAATGCATACGTACTGGATACGTATCCAAGATGTATCTTATAGGAACGCATACGTATCAATACATATCCGATACATATCCCCAGTTTAATGAACGTACAAACTTCTGAAACATTCGTATTCATATGAATGTTAATGTATGAATGTTGTAACATACAATTTGTGTACAAATGTCTAAATTTGTATGAATAATGAATATTATGAATGTTCTTGCACATCCCTAGCTGCTTCCTGTTTTAGCATAAGGTGTTTGGTTTCCACAGAATATGCCTTATATTAATAGTTCTATCACACATATCAAGGGGGCAAAGGTCAGTACCAGGAAGAACAACTTTTAAAAAACTGATTTTTTTTTTAAAAAATGTCTCTGTGTATTTTTTTGAAGGAAACTATCGAAATGCCCATGATGTTCTCTTTAGTATGTATTCAGAACTGAAAACCCAGAAAATTAAAATACCCTCTGAGATGGCTACAAATCTTATGATTCTTCACAGCTATATTTTAGTAAAGGTAAAGCCACTACTGAAAAAAAGTTGTTAGCAAATGTTTGGAATGCTACTGAAATTTCATATTGATTTGCTCTTTGGTATTTTCCTTTGCTTTGAATATTTGAGGGGAAAGTGCCTGTGGAAAATCTGATAAAATAGAGCTCTCTGTGTGTCAAAGCAGCTAGGCTAACAGCAGATGATATAATAAAACTATTTTGGATTTTATAATCTCAGATATTTGTAGTGCCTCGTGAGAAAGGTTCTCCTGTAAAAAGAGTGCATGTGGATAGAAAAAAGCCTGGGAAGAAGATAAGCTTGAATTCTTCTCCTTTATATCTGTTTTTCTATGCAAATTAAAATCTGTGAGGTGACCACTCAGCCATGTTGCCACTTCCCACTTACTGTTCCTTAGGTGATGAAGACAGAATAGATAAAATGTCCAAGTGGATGTATCCAGATTTTTCATACACATTTCTGCACAAACTGGTTGCCCCTGAATTCTGTTTCTATGTTGAAAAAGAACTGGCAGTACCACAAAATAGTCATATTCCAGTACATGGCCTAGAAAAGCATAATAATCAGTTATTTAAGAGCCACAGGAGAATTTAAGAGCCACATGAGAATTAATGCATGAGAATTAAGAAGTTTTGGTTGCATTTCATCCTTATCATGAGTTATTATAAACTATTCGCAGTTGTAGTCTATCAAAGAGAATGAAAATGAAATTGGAAAAGGATAAAAATATTATGTTCAGTGGAATTTGGAAGGGGTATTTATGGTTTGGTTTGGTTTGGCTTAGCTTAGCTATGAAATCATGTTGGTTTGGGGGGAATTTGGTAGCATGCTAGACAAGGGATAGAAGGTAAAAAGAGGCCCAATCTGTCCCATGAATCAGTTTGGTCTAGTGGTTAAGGAGCTGGACTCTTATCTGGGAATACCAGGTTTGATTCCACACTCCTAATATGAAGCCAGCTGGGTGACCTTGGGCTAGTCACAACTCTCTTCTAAGCTCTCACAGCCCCACCTATTTCACAGAGTGTTCTATTCCTTTCACATTTTCTTTTGTTTTTTGCTCTGAATCTTGGTCCTTCTGCTGAAATCTCCCTCCTTGCAAAATCTCACTGCTATGACTGCATAGATCATTGCAAGTTTTTTTCTTATAGGATCATTCCCTTTTCTGTTTCAGATTCATGTTAAATATAGTGACCATATGAAAGGAGCACGTATGCTTATTCGTGTGGCCAACAATATTAGCAAGTTCCCATCACGTAAGTATTTATTACGATACTGGTAGTAAAAGGCTAGTGATTTTGGTGAGACACTAAAACTTTGGTTCATCAAATTACAACGTAGGATTTTAAATAGATATTTCCCAGACTATAAGAAAAAGAAGTTAGAGGCCACTAATCATGGAATTGTTATTGTCCACATTTCCATGGGAGACTGGCTTATTAGGAATTAAAACCTGGTAAGAATTTTTAGGCCTCCATGCCAGTTTTCAGTGGCATTGGACATCCTTCATGGCACCCAACTTTACTACTTTTTTTTTTTTGAAGATTATAAGCCTGAGAGCCATGCACTGAAATCTGCTGTAAAAGTATTTTTAGGCCTAAGGGTAACATATAAACAAACCAAATAAATGTCCTTGGCTATGTAGCCTACTTCTTTGGGAATAAAAGGTAAGATCTCTGCTAAACTATCTGTATGTAAAAATAAAAGATGAGGATAGCATTGTCTTTTCAAATCTCTGCTAAAATAACATTAAATACATGTGTTTCAAAAAGCTAAATAATTTTGACGCCTCACAGCACTGGCAGCATAGCACTGAAATATTCCAGTATTTTAACCAAGGTCCCCATCCAACAGCCACTTAATATGTACCGTATTTAGTTCCATATCTGACAACACTTGCAATAAAGTTGTCTAATATTTCTGAGATTAGAATGATACTGATTGTAAATAAGTGAGCCTTCTGCCATTATCTGATTCAACTATTTCAGAATTGCTTCAAAAATAAGGACTTGTTAACAAATAACCTGATGGGGAGGGAATTCTTTTCAAATGATGATGTCCAATTCTATCAGTTAAGTTCTGCAAGGAATAAGCTTCCTTCTTGGGTATCATGGAGCCCAAAATTAATGCCAGTACTGGTGTGTCAAGTACTTTCAATTCAAGCAAGACATTTATTTAGAATAATTGAAACTTTCTTAGATCTGACTGAAAACTCCCATTCTCTTATAACCATGTTTTGGAATAGTTTATGAATAGGGGCTGTGTAAAGGCCTCCCCTCAATCGAGGTAGCGATTTGTATATATCCTGACTTGGTAGTGTAGTAGCGTGTATTTTACTTTTTATAATAAGACTCTGTTAATTCCCTTCCAAGAGGCACACCTTTCATTTCCCTTTCTCTGCTATTAAGTTTGATAATAATGTTGCCTCCTTCTTGGTGCTGCAGCAGACAGCCCTTTGCCCACTCTGCCTGGCTCCAGCAGTGGGTTACAGTATCTGTTTAGGATTCCAGCCTGACTTGGCTCACTTTGAAAACAGAACACGAAGCTTCTTTAAAATAACCAGAAAACAAGTTTATTGTTTACAATTCAAGTTTCTTCTTAAAGTTGCACTTTGTTTCTTTAAATATCCAACAGTTAGGTCTTTAGCTTCCTCACTAAGCCTAAAGACTCCAATCCTTATCAGATTAATGCCAACAGCATAAATAACTTATAACCATTTCAACTCTTTTACTTGCTAATCACTGTAATTCACTATTAACTCAGGACTCTATTCCCCAGCTTCCCTCAGGACAGCTTAGAGCCCGTTTCTCCCCTAGTTAAACACCCTCCAGGTTTAACGACCAAAGGCAGAGAACCCAAATTGTTCCCTCAGGCCCCCTTAAATATGGGCCTGGCTGGCTAGCTTTGCCCTGATTGGCTGAGCTCCTCCAGGATCCTATTTCACCCCTCCCCTTGGAGTGCTCAACTAGCCCCTCCCTCAGGCTACTTACCTTTGTTAAAATACACTTTGGCGACACTTTTAAATGTCTGGACTTACCGTGTTTGCCACACTTTGCATTTTAAACCAAAATAACTTAATTTTGGGGTTGAGGGGTCCTAGCGGGCATCACAGGCTGCCTTCAGTGGCTTAACTGCTGGTGACAGTTAATCTTGTTTCTCAGAGTCAAGTATCGTGTCATACGCTTAAAGGCAATCATAATGTCCTAGTCCTGTTTAGCAGAAGTAAACTGTTCCAGATTAAGTAACTACAAAGCCAGTAATAATTTGAACAAATAATTCTTCTTGGGCAGAAAACTCAGCTTTCCTCTCAAAAATCTCTAGCCTTGAACAACAAAGGAGAATTGCATAGATTGCTGAAAATAATTCCCTAAACCAAAAAAAATATTCTTACTCCTTTGTGGTGTCTTTATCTGACCAATTCAGCCATGAGAACCAGTTGTTGTAGTTAGACTTCTCTTTGCTAATATTTGAGACTTGGCTGCCAGACTGTTTCTTCCCATCATCTGTTACTGAGAACCAAATGCTGCCCTTAGATCCCTCCGGGCTAAAAGATTTTAAAGTTTTCTTCCATCATATTGGCTGCAAGAATGATACTGCTGAGCAACTGGGAAAGCCCTTACACTATATGTTTTATGGTGGTTTCCTTCTAAGGACTTCCTCTTCTTAACACCAGCAACTTTTGAACTACTATGATTACTTCTATGAAGTATATATTCTGAGTGAGAATGCCCTGAATAAAAGAAAAAAGCCCTCAGATAAAGATCTAGTTGTTCTCTTCCAAAACTCATCCAAGCTTTCAGCATTTGCTATTTTTAGCTGAGAAGCTAAATCTGACTTAATATGTTGATAGGCTATATTATTTATTTTCTAAAACTGCTCCCTAGGACCCTGCAAAAGATCACTGATTAAACTGATTTAACATTTCTGAGGCATCTAAAAACTGCTTTAAAATGTCAGCCATGGTGTTGTACTGAATCAAGTTGTTCTACTGAAGCAACTCTGCCAGTTGCATAGTTATCTAAGGAAAAAAACTCATTTAAGGGGGTGGGGGGGGAGCCCTAATTGGAAAGGAGCTTCCTTGGGAAGGTCCCATCTGGCAGCCATGTCTTTTATGACTTTTCTCAAGGGAGTGTGTGATAAGTCAAATAGACTTTCCTATAGCTTTGGCCTTGCTAGACATTACTAGGTTGCAAGAAATTGTCCAGACAAGGTATGGTTTTCGCTCAAATGAAAGGCAGAATGCATGTGAAGAGGCACCAGATTCTACTGACTGAAGCAACAAAGAGGAAATGGAGAGCAGTTAGGAGGTCTTCTAGCTTAGAGGCTGGACTTTGAACACCTTCTGTTGGCTGTTCTAAGAGAAGCATGACAGACCAACAGTCTACATTCCTCCTGCCCAACACCTGAGAAAGCAGGATGGATGAAGATGGGCGACAACTCCCTTTCAATTTTCCTTTTTCTTTGATGTTGGGCAATTTTCCTTTTTTTCTGCTGTTTTCTGAACAGCTGTGCCAGTGACCAAGGCATGGAAAAAAAGAACATAATTGCCATCCTTCCATGAGGGCTCTTGTTTCTTTGGTGGTAGCCATAAGGCAGATTATTATGTAATATAGACCTGGTGGGTGCTGGGTCTTTGATTTTATTTAGCAAGACAGTGCTCTGAGTACTTATGCTTGAATGAATATTCTAAAAATAAGCACAGTGTTTCCAGGTGACAGGTTTTGTTGACACTATCACTACTTTCTCATATTCTCAGCAATATCAGGGTAAACTAATTTACAGTATTCTGCCAATTTCGAGGGTTGTATAAACTGTGAAAATGAAGGATCATAGATCAAAGGTTTGGTACTATTGGAAATAATACGATTTCAATTATTTTTCGTTTAGACATTGTGCCCATCCTAACTTCAACAGTGATTGAATGTCATAGAGCAGGACTGAAAAAGTCAGCCTTTGGTTTTGCTGCCATGTTGATGAGGCCAGAATACCGGAATAAAATTGATCTGAAATACAAAAAAAAGTTTGAAGCGATGGTGAGGTGAGCTGGTTTTGAGATTTAAAAAATGTATTCGTTCGTATGCCATAAATGATGGGCAATTCAGAATTAAGATTTGGCTGGACCCTTAGAGTTACTGTTTGAAAGTAAATCCAACTAAATTCAGTAGCACAGTTTCTTTTCCAAATCATGCATTGGATTGTTAATCACTGCTACCAAATGTCTTTTGATTTTAACGTTTTTCTCTGGAAGTAACACATGAAGATTAAGAAGGTTCATTATTCATCAAATCCAGAATATCTCTGGCCATTAAAGAGAAAAATATAATGCTTCATTAAAGGCTAGATTATCCACCGATTTGAAGCACAACATGATATTAATTCATTCTTAACCATGTTAGCGCAATAACACAATATAAAAATTTCTCTATTAGTATTTCTTCAGTAACAGTTATAATAACTCGTGTATCTTCCATATTACTCTGTTGAGCTAAAGGTGAATGAAAGCAACATTCCCATGTCACAAAGAAAGTGAGACTTCAGATATAGCTCATGAGCTTACAAATATAGGATATTTAATGATTAGAGATGGGCCAAACCAGTGTGTACTGAGGTTTTGCGAGAAGCAGATGCAGGCAATAGACCTTCTGGCAGGACTTGTAGTCTTTTGCTTTTGAAGAAGATCTAGGATGAGAGGAAGCAAGACTCCAGCCATGGCCTTTCTGAGGGAGCAAGGCTGGCAATAGTGGAGAATTGTGGACCTGTAGACACCAAATAAAACCTCACAGATGTGAGGGGGGATGGCAAGGCATTATCCATGGTCTGTTAAGTAATCGGGGAGAAAGCACAAGACGGGGCAAGGCAGGTTGCAATGGAGGAAGGGGGAGAGGCCAGGGTGCGATCTTAGGTTGGTGTGATATAATTAGGGAGAACTTGAAGTAACACAGCTTGATCTGAAGAGGCAGAGAGTGCAATGTGGGAAAGAGAATAGTCTGGGACAGTATTTGGGGAGCTTGCAAACTAGTCAATCAACCAGTTTCTATAGTCAGCCAGGTCTAGATTCAGGATCAGAGGTTACTTGTTGTGAACAGAACCAGCTAACCAGATCCATAATCATGAGTACTAGTGCTTCACTCAGATCATTAAAGGAAAAAAGTTTGAAGAAATCAGAGTTGGGGGTCCAACCTTGCCCCTCCACCATTGCCCTTTGCCAGAGTAAGCTGCAGCCATTACTAAAGGCAGCTAGAGAGAAACTCTGGGTCTCTGATCATGGAAAGAGTTGGCAGATGAACCCAAGAGCCTGTGCTTGCCTCCCACATTTGGAAAGGGCGGGAAGAGGCAATTGCGAGATCTTCTTTAGGTCCCACAATTGCCTCTTGCAGTCTGGAGGCACTCTAGACCTCTAGGTAAGAAAAGCAATCTTGCTATTTGAACAGGATGAAGTGTTGGAAAACTTTACATTTCTTCACATACGTTTTCCTTTCTACTCAAAGACGGCCTGACACATCAGAAGCTGAAGAACCGACTACCCCATGTCCCTATTGTGGATTTTTGCTACCGGAATGTGAGCTTCTCTGCCCTGGCTGCAAAAACAACCTTCCGTATTGCATTGCAACAGTGAGTATCAAGTTGAATAAAATATAATAAAAACCTCTGAATCAGGCAGTGCGTTCCTGCTATAAAGTTGTGAAGCTGAAATGGCAAGATGCTACTTCACATTTTTGTTATTTATTACTATGTGGTGCTCTTTTCATCTCCCCCCCCTTGCTTACATTAAAAAAATTACATCCAACATACATCAAAGATACATCCAAGTAAAGATAATTCTACATAACTTTCATTTAACTAACAAGCTGTCTGCTGGCTCAGACGATTAATGTCAAGTCCATCTCGAAGAATACTTTGTGCTGGTACATTTCTGGGATCTAACAGTTTGATCTAAATATTTACTGCCCTTATACGAATTTGCTCTCCTAAATATATGTTGCGCCAAAAAGATCAAAATAAAAGATAAGATCAAGCCAATCACACAAGGGTACCATCGCCCAACCATTTTATCCTTCTACCCGATCACTATCGTCCTCTCTGCAGCTCAGATTTAATCTACGAACCAAATCCTTATCCCTTAACGACAGATCCTGTCCCCAAAACACCTCCAAGAGATCCATTTCCAGATAGGCAGATAAATCCCCATGTAATATTAAATTCATTTTAGTTACCACAGCATCCCAAAATCGTATCACCTCTGGACAAAGCCACCACATGTGCAGATAAAACCCCTCTCTTCCACACCGATGCCAAAGGTCTGACAAATATGTTGTGTTCATATATGCTGTTCTTTTCATCTTCTGAATTGCTAAATTTAGGCTCCTGCCTTAAGTGCCATAGTTTTAGAAACATGCCACAAATGTACCATGGTTTCAGGTTTAATCATCCGTTTTTTCTAGGGGCGGCATATGGTAAAAGATGACTGGACTGTATGTCCTCATTGTGATTTCCCAGCCCTATATTCAGCATTTACAATGTAAGTTGGGCTGTTGTTTCATTCTTATACTTAGAAATGTCCCTTAGATATTACATTTTCTGTTATGACAGTCAAAACAGTGGAGCATGGAGAGAAGGCAGTGCAGGTAGGGAGTTTTCTCTTGCTTTGTCTCTGTACCACCCTAGACGATTTAGATTGGATGAACCCCAAGGTCTGCATTGCTTCATCTCCACCTTCTGATAACATTTGGTTTCCGACAAGTGGTTCCTACGGAAGATGGAGTGAAGCCGTGCAGTTCCATCCTCAATCTAGGAAAACCAGGAGACAGTCTTAACACTGTAAATTAAGAATGAGACTAGGAGTGTTTTTCCACTGTCACTAGAAGTACCCATTAAGTACCCGTTAATGGGTACTTACTGGGTACTTCTAGTGGCAGTGGAAAAACACCCTTGTTTCACCAGCATGAGCTGGGTAGCATAATTATATGAGGCCCAGCATTATCTTTTCACCACTGCCCTAATTTCCCTTATCCCTCCATTTTTTTTATTTTCACCCAACTAGATATGGCCTTCTTGCCTTTATACCATATGTCATATTGCTGCCTTCTCAGGGCTCTCACACTACTCCCTCTGGGTCTGTTTTCCTCAGTCTCTTATATAGAATTTCAGAGCACTTCAAGCAATGGCAGCTGGAGAAATTCCCTGTGTTAATGATGCTTACCACAAAATTTCCTGATCCTTTTAGTTAGAACTGAGCTCTATGCTCATTTAGATGAGTGTTGATCAAACCAGATGATCATAGCTGATCAGTTCATGGATCATTGGCTCTTACGCTAATTCAGCCTTCCTCAATCTAGTGCTCTTCAAATATTTTTGGTAACCAAGTCCTTCAGTTCAGGCAAGAGAAAGGTGAATCAAATAGGTGCTCCTACTTGCCTCTTTGAGGGTTTTTTTACTGTTTGTTTTTAATTGGTGCTTATTATTTTTACACTGAATTTCATGTGTGAGTAGGTGTTACAGTTTAACTGATGTTTAGTTCGTACTGTTGAATAGACGGATAACTTTGCTTTCCGTAGGCAGTAGGAGAGATTGAGGAAAAAGAAGTCATAGGCATTAACAGTGTACCATTAGGAACAAAACGAGGACTTACTTAACATAATTCATCCCCATGAGCATCTCTGCCATGTTGAAAGTGATCAGATTATCTACCTATAATTATGTGAACTTTTTGGCATAGGTCTAGAAAAAAAGCAAGTAAGTTGGCAATAAATTCTGCAACCTATATTGTTTTAGGAAAAATGTGCTTTTTCTTAATCAGCTTATTACAGAATGAAATGACATGTCCTATGTGTTCAGAAAAAGTTGATGTAAGCAGCCTTAAGAAAACAGTCGACTGCACGCCATACCTCAACCCTGAAGTGGAGCAATGATTTTAGCCAAGTAAGTTGTTGTAACCTAATATTCACTTAATGATGCTCTTTATGAGGGAAAAAAACACAATTTGCAAGGGTGTCAAACTCATTTTTGCCTAGGGCCACATCAGCCTTATGGTTGTCTTCAAAGGACTGCTCACCCCCACCCCCTCAACTCTGCCCTCAACCCCACTCATGCCCCCACCCTCAACCCCACCCATAACCCCACACCTAGCCCAGGCTATATTATGCCTCACCCATAACCATGCCCCAAGTGTCATGTCTCAGGCAGGCAAGGCAAGCAGCCAAACACTCACACAGCTTACTCAGTTCCAGAGAGGCTCAGGCATAGTCGATGTCAGTCCAAATCCAAGGTCCAGGCATCCAGAAGGTCAGCAATAGTCAGTCAGTCCAAGTCATAAAGGAGTCCAAAGTCAGAGCACAGGCACAGAGTTGCATAAAGTTATCTGCTACACTGGAGCAATGTGTTTGCTCATTAAGTAGAGGAATCATTACCCAGCCCACACTTCAGCTGAGCGAATCGTTCTGACCTGCGCTTCACCTGCTTTTGTGGTCTTTAGGCTATTTCCACGCTAGCTCACATCCTGTCCAGAGTGGTATACTTGGAAGTAGATGCTTCATCCAAAATGAATCTCAAACTCTAAATCTCATTATTGGGGGGAGTGCACTATCCCCAGAACATGTTGAACACTGTTGTTGAACACCAGATTGTTGATTTCACAATAGTAATGTGAAAATCTCTTCAAATGGAAGCATTACTGCCCAGTTTGGTCTTGTTGTTAGAGTGTCAGACTCTTTATCTAGCAGACTCCTGGTTCCATTCCACACTCCTACATGAAGCCAGCTGAGCTCTCAGCCACACCTACTTCACAGGATGACTGTTGTGGGAAGAACCAAAGGTTCTTCAGCTATTCTTAGTCCCCTTCTAACTGGATTGGTTCCTTAGCCTGAGATACTAAAGATAGGTTGAATGTACAAGGTGTTTTTGTATAGTTGAAGAAAGCATTTTTAAAAACTTGCTGTTAAACCTTTAAGATGGTCAAAGATAAATTTTAGCTGTAACTTTGAGTGCTGAGCACTGAAAGTTATAGGAATCTCTTCATATTCAGCTCTGTGAATTAAAAAGTAACAATACACAGACCCAACCTTGTTGTCTACTGTAAACTTTAACAACTGTATTTTTGAGTGAGAATCCTTTTGTTAATTTTCAGGAGAGACTGGCCCATCAAGTGCCACAACGTTAGAAGCTTCAGACTTTGTACGCCATTGCTACTGTGCTTATTCGTTGTTTTATAACTTAGAATGGACCACTCTTGGGGGGGGGGGAGGTCTTCTTAACAGCTGTGCCTTGACCCTTGTTTTTATCTGATTGGTACAATTCATTTCAATTTAATATTTTTTTTAAAAAAAATGTATAGTTATCAAATCTAATTGTGAAACAGTAAATGGTTATCCTTCATATAAATTTTGTATCTTTTATCATCTTTATGGTGCAATTTGAATGCTAAAAGTAATCTTTATCTTCACAGATGGCAAGAATTCAATTTTTAAAAATCTTCATCCCAAAGATATGCACAAACAGGATTGCCTTCTTGGTTTTTATTTTCATGGTCTTTTATTTGTTTTTAGCAAGCTTAATCCCCTTTCTGGAGTGGAGAATGACCTAGTATTTATTGGAAATGCATAGGTAGGTTTTGATAGCAATTTCTGTTAGAGAAAGGTCCCTACAGGGTTTTAAGCATAGGTCCATTAAAGATACTTCGGACTTTCAGTAATCTGTTATACCAGTTAGATTTGTTTAGCCTCTGAAAGGTTGTCTTCTGCTATCTCCACACGTAAGGAAAACAGGTCTTTTTCCCTGCAATTGGCTCTTTAGTTGCCTTCCAGTGCACTCCCAGACAAAACGTCTGCACTCAGGGGAGCTTCTTCCATGCAGGACCACACGAGAAGGCAACTATGGGTGTTTTTCACTGTCACTAGAAGTACCCATTAAGTACCCATTAATGGGTACTTCTAGTGACAGTGGAAAAACACCCTTTGTGTGGAGCATGATCTAAGTGCTCTTCACGTGAACTTCTCCAGCGCCAGAGCCAGTAAGGCTCTGGACACTGGATTTGTACTTCTTCAGGTCTGGAGGGTCACCTGATGTGCCGCTGAAGCACGCTGGCATGTCGGCATGTCACGTGACATGCTGGCACCAGCACATGTGCTGTACATGTCACCATTTTACCGGTGATGGCACCAGCACAAAGATGGCGGCATTTGGACCACGTATCTGCATCAAGGTAAGTGGCCAGATGCATGGGGGGTGGATTGGCTTGTACAAGCGCTCGCTAGTGGGAACCTTGACCTTTGCTGTCCACAGAGGGATGGCAATGTGTCGATTTTCCCTTGCATCTCTTCCTTCCCAATTCTTTTAACCTCAAGGCCATCAAAATATCCAAGGTAATTTCCCAGGACTAGTCTTTTTGAGGAATCCAACTTCATTCCTTTCCTGTTTCCGAAGAATGAGACTACAGAACTATCCTGACTTATAAGTATGTGGAATACCTCATAAGGAATTACAAAATCAAGGTGCCATCATTCCTGACCACCAAGGAAGCACTCCAAAAACAGCGATGCTACATCCCAAAATTCCAAATAGAGAGAACAGAAAGTTGTCTTACTTACGTGAGCTTCCGTTCCTGACGGATGGATGCAGACTCACTGTGGTCACTGTAGCTCATATCCCATTCTTCTCTTGAGGTAAGAATAATGGCTTTAGAACAGGATGGTCTATGAGTGACAGTGAGCATGTGCGAGCGTTAGCGCTCCCGCCCCTCAGCTCTGCGGCCCAAGGCATAAGATAATAACTCAGTACCGCTAGTTTGCTGAGGTGATCTGAGGGCAGAGAACAGTAGCTGTCCCTTTCCATGCTGCATGCTGCAGGGGCATCATAGATGCATAGGATTGTGGTATATTAAGTCCAGGGCTACTGTTGTAGTGCTTATGGAAACTTTGCCTACAAAGCGTGCACATAACCATGTGGCTAAGAGGCTACAGGCAAATTATTCACTTTAAACAATGGCAAAATAGGGCGGCTTGAAGCCCTCATGGCATTTTTGCTAGTTCAGCGTTCTGCTGGGGCTAGAATTAATGCTTAGCCCTTTCACAATGTCCATGTGGCCAGCAATCTAAGCGAACTGGCCTTTGGGAATTGTAGTCCCTGAGGGTGACGAACATTCTAAAATGGCGGACAGCCCCTCCTCAGAGAATGCTGGGACTTGGAGTTCCTGCATGAAGCAGGGAGCACTCTCTGAACATTCCAATGGTTGTTAGAAATGCCATATCTATACTCTTACTGGCTGTAAGGAGAAGTCTAACTGAGCCCTAGCCAAGTGGATTAAAGGGAATTTCCTTACCTGATACCTCCTCCTAATTCAAACGGCTATAGTGCCGTTTACTGACCCGCTCTCCAGTCTCTGAGGAGAAAGCTAAGTCAGCTGAGCTCAAAGATACAGAAAAGCCTCCAAAGGAGCTGCAGGGCAATTTGGCCAGTAGGATTTGTTGGAGGTTTTTCGTGAGGGCAACTGATCCAAAGGGGCTGCCTCCCACTACACAGCCCCAAGGAGGAAGTAGGGGATGTCGCAATCATAACCCTGAAATCCGTTGCTTGGTCTTCAGATGAATAAATGGTGGACATGAAGCCTGAAAGATATCTCAACGATGTGGCCAGCTGCACGACTGCAGAAGAACTGGGGCGGCCTGCAGTTGGCAGTTGGAGAGAAAATTCTGCAGGGCTCCCCCTGGCGGTCGTGGTCAGCTACAGCCACTGGAGATAACCCACAGTGAGTCTGCTCCATCCATCGGGGAACTGCCACATCTCAATTTGGCCAAAGTCAGTAGGGCCACACCTCAAAACTACCCAGAACTTAAAGAACTGCCAGAACTTAACATTGGTAGTCTGAAATTACGAAGATAAACAGACTAACCAGAATAGGAAGAATTTTACTAGTCTGAGGAAACTACACTAGCCTGACTCAACTCCTCATTTGTTTCCATCTTTTCCCTTCCGACGCCTCCTTGATGGTGATAAGGATGAAAACAAGAACAAGGCCATTCTGATAGGTCTGTTCTAATGCCAGATGAGCCTGTGCTTCTGCTAAGGCGTGAAGAAGAGTAGTGTAGCCTACATAATTATATTCCTTTGGTCCTTTTTAGTTCCTCATCTAGAACAAAATGTATTGTCATACTACATTTAAGCTTCAGACTGCACTCCCTGCTTAATGTGAACACAGCATGAAAACAGATGTACAGTTTGGCCAGAGTGACCGTGACCTTCCGTCAGGCCTTCAGCATCATTCAGGTGAAACAAAAAACTTAAAAATATGAAACTAGTTTTATTGCAACTTTTACACATTGCCAAACATACATAATATACAAAAGAGAAAGCAAATGTAGGCTTTGTTCATCATAATGCTACGTACAATGCCTATGACATAATGACTGTTTAAAAAAGTTTGAAACAGAAAATAAATTCAAGAAGCCCTTTTCCTGGTATTATGCATCTGCCCATATTTACACAAATCAGAAGGTGAAAACTGCATTAGGGTGTCTTAGATCCAGTTTGTATATTACATTTGCATTATTTTTAACAATGATGATTAAAACAAGACAGTCACATCACTCACGGTGGTAGGGACCTTTGCAAGCCCATTTATTTTCTCCATAGCCCAGCTTGAAGAACATTACTGTAAGGCTAACACAGCCTATCAATACTATTAGTCAGCACTCGTTTAGTCTTCTTTGTTATTTCTTCCTGTCTTTCAGTTTTTGTTTACTTGACAGACCTGATTTTTTCTACAGAGAAGAAAAATAATGAACATTAGAATAGTCCCCAGAACTCCTTGATCTTTCTTATTCATCACAAATTTGTGTCATAAGCAAACTGTATGTAAAATTAATCTTATTTTCCAAGGAAGCAGGTGAGAAACACAAAGGGCAACTGGGTAATTCACTGAATTCCTGAGGGTAGTACTATCTTCCCACTCCCCGATGTAAATGTCTTCTACTCAAGATAGGCAAAGCCAGATTCTAGATGCACCAGTTATTTGCAAACATTGCCGGTTCAAAGGCTTAAGGTTCAAGGTTTGATTCACTAGCCAGCCAAACACCCAGATGTTCGCAGATCACCAGTTAGTTTCATTCAATCTCCCTTGCACTCATGCCCAATCCTGTAAAATGCATCTTGGGCCTACCAGCCAAGCTGGACCACTACTCAGCCTTATGCTACTCCAATTCTCGGAGGGTCTCCTGGGAGACAGAGGGACAGAGTGAGTTAATGCGTCAGCTTTCTCCCCTGGACTGACTGTTTAATGGAGCTTTAGAACCCTGAAGCATCAGCTGGCTCAGTCATTTGTTTGACGTTCCTTGGAGCAGCCATTTTCAGCTCTCAGGAACCCATATAGACAAGAAACCTCAAAGAAAGTTTAACTGCTGTTGCCGGCCAACGTAAAATTTAAGGGGATCTTGGACCTACCTGATGACCTGAGGAATTGGATTTTGGCCTGTCATTTGAGGCAGGAGATTAAGATCTTTAAGGGTCTGGTTAACCAGTTCAGCCTCCTCTCTAAGCGGCTCAACTGGCAGCAGACACCCCCCTGTTTGCCTAAAGCCCAGACTGATGCCTTGTGCTTGCTTGGATCTTCCAGAAATAAAGGACTACAAGTTCTCCCTTAAGAGCAAGCAAGCACATGGACACTTTTTTTCCACTACAAGGTGCCTGTCTGAGGGCTAAGTGGAGCTTCAGAGGATCACATGGCCGACAGCAGTAGCCCAGCCTAACATGCATTTTGTAGCATTAGCTGTGGTCATGAGAGAAAGAGAGGAGACCAGTTCTGCCCATCTCTATTTCCTACGTATCATCTGTGCAAAATATACAGGTCTGATACTCATCTGTTTATCTGGTTCACCAATTTCCATATGTGCAATGCTCCCAAGCCTCTTGTGGAACAAGAATTGGGCAGCACCACATCATATATATATAAAAAGAAATGAACGCATATTACAATTATACATAAAAGCATTGGCTTCCAATTGTGTGTCCACAGCCTCCTGCTGGGCATTTCTGGACGAGAAGCAAGTGGAGGCCTGTAAGCTGGAAAGAAAGACTGAAAAGCAGAACTCTGGAGCAGGTTAAGAAAATGAAAGAAAAAGAGGTTTTGGGAATGCGGGGCAAGGAGAGATCTGGAAGAGTGAGAAAGCAGCAAATGGTATCACAAAGCTGTAATCCATTTTCATTCTATTAACTAAGCTTCAGAAAGCAGATTTTTAATTCAAAGGTCTTACCAGAGCCTACTCATGTCACCTGTACTCCATTAGATTTAACGCATACAGTTTGGCAACAAGCATTATTTTGAAAATTCCTTGGTTGACATTAACCCCAAAAGAGAGTTTAATTTTCATTGACAACTACCTTTAGAGTTTAGCTGTAAAAAGAAAGTTGAACCTGTTACCTTAATCATTGCATCGTCTTCTATAGTCTCTTGTTCAGTCACGGACTGTTCCTCGTCAACTTCTGTTTCTTCATCCACTGTGGATCCTGCCCTCTGCTTCAACTTTGGTATGGTTTTCAACGAATATGGTGTAAGATGAGATTCTTTATTATAGATCCGTGTGAATGCAGATTTAACCTGTTCAGGGTAAAAACAAAAATGCCAATTTCAACTTGGCATTTTACTACAGGTCTTCAGACTTGGGTTTTCAGAAATTCAAGAATATATTCCAAACTCTAATAGCTGAAAGTCAGTATGTCTGAAGCTTCATCTGAACAGTACTTACTAAATCATTATTTGGATAATCCAGAATAAAGCACATCCACACACATTTTACTCCAGATTATCCATGCTTTATTCCAGATTATGCAAATAATGTGGTCTAAATAAGTGCTGTCTGGATGAAGCTACATAGTGAACCAACACAAGTCCCTAAAGCCAGAAAACCCAAGTACTATAACCAAAAAACCAAACAAAAGGGTTCTGCCAAAATATATCAATAAACAGGATAAAATATGACCCACTACCAAGTGTAGAAAGGCAAATATACAAGAAATAAATGCACTCTGGAGCAGGAATTGAACAGAGTCACATTGTGTGAGCTGTGGATCTGATATTTTATAAATATTTTTAAATACTTACAGGCCACTGAAGAAGACTGGTAGTCAAAATGCATTTGGCCTTCAGTTTTGATATTTTTACTATTATATTACCGGTACTTGTTTTTTTATTATTTTCAGTGGGGTATTGCTACCCTTTTAGAAATCACACTGGTGTTCCTGCTCCAGAGTGCATTTATTTCTTTATTTCTTGTACATTTGCCTTTCTACACTTGGTAGTGGGTCATATTTTATCCTGTTTATTGATATATTTTGGCAGAACCCTTTTGTTTGGTTTTTTGAAGCTATATAGTGCCCATGTGTTTAAAAACATGGGCCTATTTGCACTTGGCCATATTCTGAAATATATCTCAGGATAGCGTTGTGCTGTCCACATGCTAATGCAGACTCTGTCAGGCCTCACTTGTGGTCTCAGAAGGGACTTCAGTTTCAAAAGAAGGCTGGGAGCAAGCAGAAGCCAGGGGAGTTGGAACTTTACAGGTTGGAAGAAACAGCACAGAACTTGCTGGCCAGAAAGCCTCTCTGTGAGCTGCTGCCCCAGCCCATCAGCACAACTTGCAAAAGAAGCTGGAGGAGGCAGCAATTTATGCTATGGAAGAAGCAAAAGCTGAGCTTGCCTGCTAGAAAGCCCCTCTGCACTGATCAAGTAGGATATTTTCGGGTTGCTTCACATGATGGCCTCTCCAGGCTATCTAGTCCCTGGGAGATACCCTAACCCACCGGATTCTCTTGACTTAAAATATCTTGCAAAGCCTGTTTTCACACAAAACGCCTTCCATTATACAAGGTTCTACTGTAATCAAAGAAGCCAGCAATATGTTACCACACAAGAGTAAATTACCTTCGAGTCTATTACAGAAAATGCACTGGCACTGCCTCCCCAAGTGGTTATTTCCATTATGTTTTCAACATCTTCCTTTGTTAAATAATAAGAATCCATGATTGCTACAGCATGCTGTACACCATCTCTTCCCAAGGAAATCAAAGGGTTCACAATTGCATCACGCAAGTATGGCAAATAGTCCAGATTGACTGCTCTTTTGCTTGCATGGGTTCTGCAGCAATGGAGAATATACATTCAATAGGGTTGGGGGGGGGGTCCTGCTCTATAGCAATTTCAGAAATTGGTCAATTTTATGGTCATTTGCAGCTATCTTACAACATCTTAAAGGACACAAAAAAGAACCTTTGAAACATTTATGTTATATTCTGTAGGCAGTGATAGGTCAAAGGGTTCATTCAACATAAAGCATACTGTAAATGCACCATAAATTACAGCAAAAAGGAAATATGATCAGTGATTAGAAAAGTACCTGGATGTCATACGTGGTACTAGTACAAGATAGAAATATTTTTCTAATGCAGACTCAGTACAATCTTAAATGCTAAGCATGTATATACAGTAACTAAAAACGTACTTTCTGCTGTGTAGAATTTGAATTATACTGTAGCTGTTTTTCTCGTTTCAGTTACCAACAACAAAAAAGGTCACAAGGTGTCTTGGTCTTATTTACGTCATTAAAATTTAGACATCTAGAGACTCCAGGGCAGACTAAATAGGGCACCTGTATTAGTCCCTAAGAAAACTGATGAAGTCAGTAAATTTTTGATATTAATATTAAAAAAACAATCCATATGTGTGTTCACATAGGGTCACTAGATTACTACAGATATAAGATTTCCAGCAAACAGTTATGTGGAACAGTTTCTGTGTATCACTCAAGTACCACAAATGAAAGGAGCAATTTTTAAAAAAGTACTGCTTGAGTTTACATTATTCCTTGTCCTTCAAATTCTGGTTTTCTATGCTTTTTTTTTATTTTGGGTGATAACTAACGACCCTGGGAGCCTTTTGATAATGGTGGGGCCGCGTGGAGCCCTAGTAGCCCTGAGAGTACCGCGTTGCTGGCCGATGCGTCCCCCACAGGCAGGAGAGGTGATCTGGCAGACTCAGTCGCCTGCAAAGCAGAGACGAACTCCAAGTGGCCTCTGTGAGGAACCAGGAGCAGCCCCTGGCAAAAACGGAGCCGCAATCAACACCTCACTGTCCCCAAAATGCAACGAGGAGGGAAGGGCTGCAGCAAGGGCTTTGATCCTTCGGGGTGAGGGACATGCTGTAAGCCACTATTACAACTCACCCGGAAGACCGCCCAAACCTTCAAAGGAGATTGTTGCTAAACAACACCTCTCCATAAAAACTAATGGCAAATGGGAATCTGTCCTGCTGCCACAGCTGGTGTGAGGCAACCAGCAGGAGAGAAGAGTGGTTACTGGGGATAATGTCTTCATTCCTGTGGTTTATATTTGTTGCATGTGCCACTCTTTGGCACCAGCGGGGGCAGCAAGGGTCAACCCACCGGTCAAGTTCCAAGGGGGATTCAGAGAATCCTTTGCATAAAACCATCAAGAGATCTTCACTATGCAAGAGACTGATAATGCAGCTTATTTAGTACTCTTAAATCATATCACATCAACAACATTCATGTATTCAAGTTCTGAAGAGCACACTGTACAGAAAGGAGTTTAACCTGTTCTACCCTATTTTTAGCAGCACTGACAATTGTTGTTGTTGGCAAAAATAGCAAAGTAATCAAGTTACTCTGCAGGATGTAAATTCCAATGTAATCTAGAAAATTACAGAGATATTCACCATTAACCTCTTAAATTTTAGTAACTTTTTACAGAGTCACTGTATATTGTGTGTCTAGCTATGTTGGGTAGAGAAAACTGTCAGTTCAATCCCTAGCTTCATCCTGGAATCAGGCAGAGGCAAACCACTTCTGTATCTTTGCCAAGAAAACTGCACAGAGGTGCCCATGGAGACACCTTTGCAGCCAACCAGGATTCAGCTGCAATTCAGGTCCTTATTACATTGGCCCCAATCATTTCTTGTAATCCAGGAACTATAACAAGCGGCCAGTATTACCTAAGGCTCATGTGCATTGACAGTTCTTGGACAATACGGTCGTGCTTTCCTGTGGATGAAAATTTCCCCAGCCAACTTGGGAAACTTGGAAACTGGTGCATATAACCTCTCATCAACTCCCCAGGCAGGACACTTGAATAAATGGCCTGAAAGATTAATTAAATGAATGAATCAGATGAATTACCAGAATGATAATGCAACAAACTGAAGATGGAAACAATAAGACCCAGAAGCAGGTTTAGAATTATTCTGGCTACTTACCACTGTGTGTAGAAAAAATATAAGATCTATCTTTCCTAAAATTAAATTTCAGAGCCCACTTAGTGGTAGCTATCTAGTGTTTCTATTTTTGTTTGATTCATACAATTGCTCATCTTTAGGCATCTGCAGAAAGGCCAGGAAAGCTGCTCAGTATGCAGAAGAAACAAAAGATGTGGGTAACCTGGGTTGGTAGGAGATTCCAGTTTTGTTGCCTGCGAATCTGTTGGTCAACCAAATCACCATCACATATACTGTCAGCTGCTTTGCTAAGTAACATCAGGTGTTTTTTCATGTTGCCCCTGAGGGAAAAGTGAGTGTACAGATTACTCACTAATACATTGATTTAACTCTGACCCTTTCTGAATAATTTAAGATTATTTCAACTTACCCTGCAGCAGCTGGTTTCACGTGTATATAGTTTTCCTGGACAAAGAGAGGGCCTAGAGAATAGTCATGGAAGAAGAGATCTGATTTATCAATAAGGGACATGCGAGAAGCCTCTTCCGTAGCAAACACTTTCTTGACAACATCAAAGGGTCCCTAGAAAAATAAAAGCACATAAGCAAAGGCATTTTAAACCTACTTGTCAGGCAAAACAACTGTTTGGATTAGATTATCTTTCAGTACTATCTACCCAAGGATCTACAGCAACGATCATATTAAATCACCACAGGTAACTTAAAGCCAAGTACATAAAGGCTGATCCAAGTGGAGGAAGGAAACCCTGAAATCCTATGAAACCATGTATCTGTTCCCAAGGCTAGTATTACATGCCTTCATCAAAAAGGGAGCATTTACAGAGCTGAAGCATTTCTATCTGCAGAGGTAGAGGTCAGAACTAGACACTGCTGGGTCTGTAAAGTTGAACAGGAGTTGCATGCTTCCTCCTCTGGCTGGTGAGAGAGAGAAGGATGAAAGAAAAAAGATGAGGAAGAGGCCGCTCTCACGCTTGAAGACATGTACATGTGTGCCCCTGGTCGTCCAATGGGACAGCTGGGGGAGGGAAACCCAGTTTGTGGATCCCACTTGCTCCCTTAAAAAACATAAGAAACATGCCTCTGGAGTGGGCCTGTGGCCCATCTAATCAAGCTGTCTATTCTGACAGTGGCCAAAAAAACCCCACAAGGACAACACAAGCACCCAGCTTGCCCGCTCAGTCTCTCAGCAGCTGGTCTACAGAGGCAGACCCATTCCTATCATGAGGCAGTCACACTGTCATCAGGGCTAGTAGTCATTGATAGCCTAGATGCCTATGAATTGGTCCAAATCTTTCTTGAAAGCATCCAAGGTGAGATGAGAAAGATCAACCAACAATGTGATCCAATGTTACTGTGACTCAGAAATGCTTTTCAAGCATGATACACCTCATTTTTTCCTCACACTGTAATTAATCACACAAAAGACTGCAAGCCAAATCCTCGAAACTGAAGATTCTGTCAGCTCACAAATCCGTCCTATGACAGGAAAACCCAAATTATTTTCACCCTTTTAATATTTCTTAGAATTTCTGCATGACAGATATTTAATGCCATGATTGTTATTTCTGGGGGTTTTTTTATTTCCCTAAGATATTTCATTTATATTGTTTCAGTTATACTGCCTTCTACTACCGCAAGGACTCAAAAACAAAAGTAAAAGTAGATGTTCCTCTCCAGAAAAGATCAGCACAGACATCAGCTTTCATCTAGCCAATGTTCTTACCAGCTTGATATCTTTTTTTGCTTTGCTGGCATCCTCTTTGACTCCATCATAAGTCAGACTTTTGCTCTTTGAACACCACATACTGAGATTATGTAAAACCTGGGAAGAAATAAAATGGGAAGATTACTGTTTCTTTGTTGTTGTAGGCTACAGACCAGAATGTAGGCTATTAATGTATTGCTCACTTTTTTACACGTAAATCCACCCATGTCAACCCTGCCTGTGGGATAAGAGACATCATGCCATGGAATATGTTAGGGACTACTGAACTCCTTTTCTATTTGTGAGTTTCCCTTGGTAATTGGTCAGCTAATGCAGAAAACAAAGAGCTAAACTAGATGCAACTTTGATCCAATCCAGCAGGACTCTAACGCTCTTCCATAATGATAACCTCTTATTACAAGACATTTTTCTGTTTTTCTAAAAACACTTTAAATTGTGCCCTCTTTCACTATTGCCTCTGCAATGTGTCCATCCCAATACTGGTGCCCCTTTGCTCTCAAGTAACACAGGTTTGTTATTTCCATTTAGTTGTGATTTCTTCAACTCCACATCTACAAATCCTCTTCTAAGTCTATTTCCACTCTCTGATATTCCACATGGACGCATGTAAGCAACTGCTAATAGTAACAAGCCTGGGGGACCTGAAAAGTCCAAACAGGAAACCCATGGTCTCCACAACAAGGCGAGGAGACAAGTGGATGTTGGTACTCGTTTAAGAAGGTGAGGAAGGCTGGTCTGAATAGTGAACGTTCCTGGAATATTGGTTCATGGGTAAGGCGACAAGGAAGTACTGGGAGGAAATTGATGGTTCAGCATTTTTATTGGCTTGGACTAGTCAATTAACTAGTCCACTGGCTGGATTCATGGAACACAACCAGGTAGTGCATTCCTCCTGATGACAACTCAGGAAAAAATCTGGTTCCATATTGGTCAAAACTCCTCTTAGGGCTGGCAGTCTTAGTGACCAAAGACAGCAGTTGACAGTGAAGAGAAAGCACAAACAGAGTTCTTCCCCACTGTGCGCTGGTTCCTAGAAAAATGACTTCCTTCAAAGCTCCCACAGCATCATGGGAACTTTAAAAAGAAACCTGTGATCGAATGTATGGTGGGGAGGAGCTAACACTTGCACTGCCCCTTGCCAGCTGCCCCTGAGGTAAAAAGAACTAAAGGCAAGTATGTATCACACAACTCACTTGTCTGATGTCCTGATTTGCTGCCAAAATAATTTCATTCATTGCTGGGGGCGGAATCTTTAACCCCTCCTTAAAGGCAATGGTCATCATAGCACCCTGCAAGAAGCAATATTTTAAAAGAACCTGTCACTATGACACACGTTAATTAAAGGACAAAAACATATATTTTAGGATCAGTTCTGGCATATCAGGGTACCAGCAAATTTTAAATACAATAGGTATGTTGGAATAGGTACACTGCTCATGGTAAAACAAGAGTGCTCTGATCAAAGGAAGGACAAGGCCTACGCCACTATGACTTGTTTACCAACCCTGAGAAACGGTCCCGTGGCAGTTGAGAAAGGACTGCATATTCTGCTCATCCCAAAGCCATTCCAATGGTTGTCCTCCACATAGCAGAAGACACACATCTATGGGAACTAATTAACATGGTAATATTTGAGCATGTAAGGTGTTCCTCCGAGAGCAAGGACGTACCTCTAAATCTCCCACCATCCCACCCAAAGTGAACAGCATTCCTAAGAAGCAGTTCCAGATGTGGGATCTCTACACCCATTGCCAGATAAAAGATATAACAGAGAGCAAGGGGCTATGGAAATGGTTCTGTCTCCTTAACATACATAAGGAGAAGTTTCTCTTATCAGAAAACAGAATTAATTTTTATTCTTTCGCAATGTAATGGACAAACTTGCATAAGTGCCTTTCCAATAAAGATCTACTTCACTATATATTACTTCTGAGTAAACAACTGCCTCTTAGTTACCCTAACCTGCCACTTTAAATCTAATTATGGCCATTAGCTGAATTACTTAAATGAGAGTACCACTATGATCTTTCCCACCTACCTTAATCTGTTCCACTCGCGGTCTGAAAAAGCGAAGGTCAAAGCAGTAGTGGACCAGAGAACGCATTTTCTGATGATTCCGATCATTACACATACAGATTATTGGAATTTTTGTATGTTTAATCAGGTCAATTAGTTCCTGCAATCAGAGATTGCAACATCACTTTGGACTGAGAGACCCAAACACACCATAGACTAATGCAAACATGTCAAGTCTGGACTTCAGAAATTCAAAAACAGACCAACTGAACAGTAAATTAAAGCGCCATTACTAAAGTAATCTCACAGAAGGAAACCTGACATGAAGCAAACCAGAGCTGTCAATGAAATAAATAAAGAGACTTATTAGTATGAGTTATCAGTCAGTCACAGCCACTGCTTTCAAAGCCATCAAATTAAGACACTTAAAATTCTGCTCGTATAGGAGTAGAACATATATCTTCTGGTTACTTTCTTTTATAAATTCACATGATTTCTGAGAACTACTGAAGTTTTAGTTATTTCAGTTGGCTGGATAAAGACAATTTTGGCACACCCTGATACTCTGCTTTCTATGAGTTTGTTCTGTTTGATGCCAATTCATGTAATTAATACAGGAAAATAGATTTCAAGAGTAGAAAAAGCAAACATTCCCACAGCTGATCCTTTCTCTCTTACCTGCAGAAAGAGGAAGCCTGGAGTATATATCTGTCAGCTGAAAGCCAATTATGAGCCAGTTCTGTTGTATAATATTTTATACTACTTATGTTTGCCTGAATGGCAGTTTTGAATAATGAATCATAAAATCAGTCCAAATCACTCATTTTCAATTGCAGTGATCCTTTTAAGTTCAAATATGTGTTCAATGACACATATGAAATTCCCAGCAATCATTTATTTATGACTACCTTTAAGTGCTCAATATTTACCTGGATTCCTCCTCTGTCTTCATTGCCAGCCATACCATCCACCTCATCCATGATCAGTACATGATTTCTGCTGACTGAAGATGATGTTCCTGAGAATGACAAGAAGGCATTAAGAAAATCTGCAAAATGCTCTATCTACAAATTTTACAGACATTACTGCTTGCTGTCACAGTACCCATAGGTTGTTGCGCACTGTTTGCTTTACTTGCAGCAATGCACAACTTGCTGCTAACAATTCCAATTGTGGAAATGAACTTTATTGATCAGTCATTTGACTATATCAAGTTTACAAAAGATAAAATCCTATAAAATGTACAAGGATAACATTAAGAAATAAAACAACATCATTCTTTGTCCCCATCACCTTTACAAGACACCCCATTCAACAAAATGAATGATTCCCTATATCAGGCAGCCTGAACAAAGGAGGTTTTTCCACTAGCACTAAGTACCCATTAGGGACCGATTAAGGACCCATTAGGCTCAGAGCAGAAAGACCCCATTTCCACTGCAGACCCCATTAGAGCCACCTTTGTTTCCACCAGTTCTAGGGAAATCCGGATTACATGGGTCCTTCAGGACCTATAACCCGGATTTCCTGTACACCCCATTAAAGGGGTCTACAATGGAGTCTTCAGGCATCAAATCCGGATTATTCAGAGCGTGTTTACACCACAATTGGGCAATGGGGTCGGGGGGGGGCACCCATGGGGGGGGGCACCCAAAACCCAAAGTTCCAAAGCCTGTGCATAATCTCTGAAGCCGGCTCCAAAGCCAGCTCCGAAGAATAGCACAGGCTCCAAAGAGGACCCCACGCAAGAGCAATGCCAATCCTACGGAGCTTTGTCAAAAGCTCCGGAGAATCCTTGAAGTTTGTAGCAGATCACTCTGGAGAATCTCCAGAGCTTATGACAAAGCTCCGGAGATTCTCCAGAGCTGCTCTGGAGAATCTTCGAAGAATCTCTAGAGTGTCTACAGAGATGGCACCCCCTGTCCCCCAAAAAAGCTGGGGAGAAGGGCAGGCCCCACGTGGGTCGATTTGGATTCACCACATGGGTGCTCCAGCATTTCCACTGCGAGCAAGCTAGCACCCATCACGGATTAAGGGAGGTCAGTGGAAAAAACCCCAAATAGCTACCCCATATGTCACCTGGACATTTTCTCCCTGCAGAAGTCACCTTTTGTTCTGCATTCCAGTAGGACACATTTTGTAAAAGGGGCCCCAAATAATTATGGAGACTACAAAACAAGCCATTATTACTTACTAAGCTATGAGATTAAGCCAGGGAGTGAGGTTTATCTGAGATGGGTGGAATGGAGACAAATAGCCCAGAAGGGCCCTTCACAAGAAAATACTATCCATGGTTTACTCTGAAATGCAAGTCGGGCCTTAGGTTTTTAAAATGCTGCTGCTAGGATACATTTGAGAAAGGTGAACTATTTTTTTTAAGGACAGATGTATAATCTCATATGCATGACTAGAAAACTGGGAAGTTATTTATATGAAGTCCACATAGCTCTTCTAGCAAAATAATAAACAATATCCCCAAAATGATAAAATCACAATACCTGAACAAAAATCTTTAATGCTGGTGTTATTCAGAGACTCAGCAACCACATCCTTGAGGCTGCTCTTACTCCGAGTATCACTGGCATTTAGTTCCACATAACTCAAACCCAGTTCCTAATTCCAAAACATAAAACAAGACTATGGTGTCAGTAAAAACCATTAAAAAATACTTCTTATATCTAATACTGCCTGACTGTAGCCTCCACAATATCGATCTGGGTAATACCTATAATGCTGGATCCTCCTTAAAGCAGGCTGTCATATGCCTAAAGAAACCCCTACTATACTTCGAATTTCTAAAAGTCTTTGTGATTACCTACAAGTCTCAGGAGATCAGCATTGCAAAAGCAGAACACAACAGATTTGCCCAGGTATATATACTGAGAGATACAGAACAGATCACTACAGGACATGATCACTGATACATTTTAGAGTCTCACTGGAATTACTCTTAAGAAGAGTTGGCTTTACTACCCCAACTTTTCTCACCCACTGAAAGGGACTCAAAGCAGCTGACAAAGCTTTCTATTCTTCCACGACAGAACACTGTGAGGTAGGTGGGGCTGTGAGAGCTCAGAAACAGAGCTGTGACTAGCCCAAGGTCACCCAGCTGGTTTCATGGAGCAGTGCAGAATCAAAACTAGTATTCCCATATAAGATTCCTGCTCCCTAATCACAAGACCAAACTGGCTCAGGAATGCTTCCTGGAGACATTATGGACACACCTACACAGTATTCTTGGCAAAAATACAGAAGTTGTTTGCCATTAGCTTATTTTAGAGAGATGCTAGGAACTGAGCAGACCCTGTGACCTTCTGCAATTTGCCATTTGCCTTTGAAGTATTCAGCTATAGCCAAATAAGTTTCCTAAAATCACAGTTAACTCAGCTCATCTTCCCCTTTTAATTCCAAAACAATTTTCTAAGAAAGAAACTGCAAGAGATAGATTCTAGTTAATGTATTTAGTTACTGAGGAACTCTAAGTCTAAAAACATTGAGTAGTGAACATAACATGTCTTTCCTTGATGAAAAAACTATCCAGGTGGACCAGAAGAATGCAAGTATTTCTACTGTCTGACGCTCTTCCCTCACTTCTTTACTCAAAGAGTTCCACAAACTCAGCCTTCAACTTGCACGCAATGCCATCTACCAGCAGCTCCACTTCGGAAAAACACAACTCACCTTACAGACTAGTGTAGCAGTTGTAGTTTTACCAATGCCAGGGGGACCAGATAACAAAGCTGCTTTGAAACTGGAACCATCATCTTTGCTTCCAAACTTACTGTGTTTGACTAAAGAGAGAGAGGCAGAGAAAAAAAGAGGAACAATTCACCTAACAATATCAGACAATGGAGAAAAAAATATAAGCAAAATTAAATTATATGTTTAGCACAACCACCAAAGCTTGGTCATGGTGCTTGAAACTCCCAAAAAAACCGTATTAATTATCTTAATTAACCAAAGGCTAGATCTCATATGATGAATAATTATCCACAAGTAAACTGGCACAACAGAAGAAGAAGAAGAGTTGGCTTTCTTCCCGTACAATCCTCCCCGCACTCTCCGGTCCTCTGGGAGGAACTTACTGCAGCCTCTAAAATCTAGGCTTGCGGCGACCTCCCAGAGGGCATTCTCTGCTGTCGCCCCCAAACTCTGGAACGACCTGCCGGATGAGATCCGTCAGATAACATCATTAGACAGCTTTAAAAAGGCGGTCAAGACGGATCTCTTCCGGCAGGCCTTTCCAGATTAACCATCCCGGCCCAGATTCCCTGATTCCTCCCGTGGCCCCATCTTAGTGATGGTTGAGGATCAACAGAGGGACATCAGGGTTTTTAGTTTTTAAATTATTGTTTTATGCATTGATATTGTGTTTTAATATGTTATACTGTTTAATACTGTCTTAAGGGGGGGAGGGATAAGGTGTTTTTAATTGTTATATTTTACATTTTACTGCTGTTAACTGCCCGGATTGGTTTGCCATAGGGCGGTATACAAATAAATATTATTATATTATTATTATTATTATTATCCCGCTTTTCTCACCCATTTAAGGGGAGTCAAAGTGGCTGACAAAGCTTTATATTCTTCTCCCCACACCAGACACCCTGTGAGGTAGGTGGGGCTGTAAGAACTCAGAAGAGAGCTGTGACTAGCCCAAGGTCACCCAGCTGGCTTCACGGGAGAGGGCAGAATCAAACCCAGTATTCCCAGATAAGAGTCTGGCTCCCTAACCAGGGGCTTGCTTTCCTCTGCTTTCAAGATGCAGGATAGTGGAAAACGATGCATTAGACACAGCTGCAGAGCTTATGGCAATTTGTCATTTGCCTTTAAAGTATCTGAAGAGTTGCAAACAAGGCTTTTAGAGTGGCTGAAGCTCAGAGTAGAGCTTGGAAAGCAGAGAGTTGGCAGTTCAATCCCCAGTCTCTCCCTGGAAGTAGGCAATGGCAAACCACTTCTGTATCTCTGCCAAGAAAACTGCATAGATATGCCCATGGAGATGCCCACATAGTCAACAAGGGGTGTTTTTCCACTGTCACTAGAAGTACCCATTAAGTACCCATTAATGGGTACTTAATGGGTACCTTTAGTGACAGTGGAAAAACACCCTAGGACTCCAAAGGATTCAACAACAACAAACAAGGCTTGATTTTTCACTTTCAGGTTGAAATGGGCCACATTCCTGTCAAAGTCAGTGAACTAAATGGAAGAAAATTCTTTCTGTCCTTTTCTAATTTGAACCATTAAAAACAGACTTGAGGTATTTTAAAGCCAAGTCTGAAAAAGAAACATTTCCTACAGAATTACCATGTTTGTCTTCCGAAGTATTCCTGTGCCAGTTTTGAAGCCAGCGCAAGAGTTTATTGGCACAACTCTGCTCTCCTTGTTGTCCAATAATCATTTTAAGAGACATGGGCTTGTATTTGTCTACCCATAACAACGCTTCTCCTCCTCCTTTCCTCTTTTCTTTATCTTGGTTAGGGTCTTTCTGTGGAACCCGCTTTTCCTCTGGAGCTTTCTGACTGAAGTCCAGGCCTCTCCTTACTTCTACTGGTTCCTTCTTGGTGAACCTGGTGGTGTCTTCTCTCTCAAGAACTGAGCTCTTCTTTTTGCATTCACCTTCTCTCTTTGTAGAGCTAATCTTTCTTTTTTCCACTTCAGCTTTCTCAGGGGTAGATTTTGCCCTCTTTGCCTTGAAAAGAAAATGAAAACACAATGAAGGCTATAATAATATGAGTCCACAAAGTACAATTTCACTGTAGAATGATTTACTAATAGTGACACCCTGTTTCACTATTGCATTGTTTTCTTCTGTCTTAAAGATTCCTGTCTGTTCACAAATGAATCATCATTCCAGAAAATTTATAACAAAAACAAAATGCTTATTAAACTATTAGACTCGAAAGTGATACAGTACAAACCAATAACTGATTATATCACAGACTTAGCATAATATTCACACACATTACATTCCAAAAGCTCATTTCTAGAGCAACTCAGATAGCAAGCTGTGCATCACAGACTTGCAGCAGAATAAAAAATAGATAAATCTCAACAATATTTGTCCAATTCTCAGTTACTGGATGATCTGAGTTATTTTTGCAAATGTGATATACAGAGCCTAATGCTTAAATAAGCATCCAGTATTAAGTATATAGGCTGCACTATATTACATCTCTTAACAAAGCATTATCAAGAAAAGCCCCAGCTAGTTAAAAATATTGAATTCAATTCACACTTGGCCTTAAATTTGCTTGCCACCTTTATGCTGATTGGGATGAAAATTGTATATATAGTTCAGGCCACACTGAAAATAACAGACTTTGTAAAATTAACAGTGATATATGAATATATGAATTATTAATATCTGAACTGTTGCATTTTCAAATAGGCTAAAGATTGATCCAGTTTTAAATTCTACAGTAACATAGAAAAACTCAACTGAACAAGCAGACAGATACTCTATAGAGCAGTAATGCAAGCCTATAAACTAGAGGTGGTCAAAATGTTTGCGCAATGACTTTGTCATTTTCCATCTGAAAGTAAACAGTTCCCTTATCTTTTCCCTCATCAATGGGAAGGCAACTTACATCAGTAGCTGTCTTCTTTGTGAAAATGCTGGAATCAAAATGTCAATCCGATTATTAACCCTATGCTCACCACCACCAACCCAGCAAAAGGAGGTTCTGGCATCCACATGTGACGACAGGAAACAGCACAGATCCCTTGATGCCATGTGGATTTTGATCCTGAAGTAACCGAAAATGACTATTTTGCATTTTAAAAAACAATTATTTTACCTTTCCTATTTCCTTGTATTTGTTTATCAACTGGTCTAAGAATGTACAGGCATCTGCGGAGGATACGTTCCAGTTCGTACCATAGATAACGAAAACGACTGATAATACAAAGACATCTACTGTACTGTATACATTTTTTGGTCGACCGTGGTTGAGTGAATCAGTGGATACAGGAGCATGTCTATAATTAAGATTTTACTCCCTTACTTCACCTAATTTATGAGTTTCAAAGTGAGCTTGCAAATCTTCATTAATACAAACAGGATCAACATCTCACTTATCTGTAATGAGAAGTAGTATGTACAAACCTCTGCTTCAGCTGCCACTTCATACTTAGACTTCTTCCCAGGCATATTCCGAATCAGGTCAAATAAGCCATCTTCATCAATAATCTTTGTCCCTAATACGGACGCCTGTACAGTAAATAAACCTGTACAATAACTCATGTTAACATAGTTCCATGTCAGAAAGTGTAGGGTGATTACAGACAAATTAAGTGCTCCAATGCAATAGCAGAAATATTTTCCAGTAAGCCAAGCAAACTGTATATTGAATTCAGAGGCCTCTAGAAACAATTTTCTAGCTTCAGCTCCAAGAAGAAGAAAAACTGCGTACCACAACAAACTATCTTATTTAAAAACAGATGTGTCCAGAAGTCATATTGTCCATAATAGCTCTTAGGCATTTATAAGCTCCTGGGCACCTTCATCTGCTGTCTAGAGGCTGGGATTTGGTGAAGTTGAAGCACTCAAAGTAGACTGAAGAAATAAATTTTCAAACTAAGTTGGCTTCTATAATCCAGCTGAGGAACTGCTGCCATTTAAGATAAACCAAACTGCAGTGTCAACCAAACTGGAGTGCTGGGTGTGGTAAGTGCCACAGGGACCAAATAGGAAACAAATAATGATATGAATTAAAACCTGATTACAGTTTTCCATTTGCAGGGGGATAGTGTCGGATCCTTTTCCCCTGCTCTCTGATGTCCCAACCCAGCCCAACTGCTGATTCCTCACCACAACCAGCTGAAAGAGACGGTAAAGACCACATGAACCGATTGTGTGGGATGGTCATGCCACTTGAATATAAGATTGTTCATAAGAATGACAGGGTACCTGACACATTTTGATCCTGGTCCCACCTTTCCTTGACAGATGAATTTGAAATACATTATGGGGCTCCTAGCACATGTCCACCTTGCATGTGGACAGCCCAGCCTGCAGAGGAGCTGTTCTGTCACATCTGTTAGGCTGGTTGGGTCATTTAGCTAGCACTCAGGGAGCACCATGTCACAACATCCCCACTTCATCAAGAAACATTGCCACAGAAAAGGCAATATTCTTAGAAAACACTTTCTGTACTTAACCTTAATCTGTACTAAGGAGCTGCAAAGTCTTCTTCTGAAGTTCACTGATCGACATTGTAGTGGAGAACTGTGAAGCCTCAACCCCAACTGGTACATTCCATTCAATCTCAGTCAGGGAGGCCCTGACTGGAATTACCAGTAGACCTGTTTAAACAGACCCTGGTCCAGAACACAGAGGCATACCAAAATGGGGCCCCAGAAGCTCCAAGGCTATGAACTTTTGTTCCTAGTCTCTGAACTTTTGTTCCAAGCTTCAGGGCCAGCAAAGGGAGCTGGTCTGGATCAGCACTGCTGTGCAGACAGCAGTGTTCCTAACCATACCTTTCTGTAGTCCAGAATAGCAGGCCTGTCTGGTCCAAACCCACTCATCCAAACCACAGAGAGCTACATGCAGAAAGGACACTTTAGAATGCCAGAGGCTGAGGATATACAAGGATAGCTATTACTAATTTGCATGGACTTTCAGAAGGTATCTCTAGAGCATAATTGAGAGCAACACAATTTTTCCATTTCTACACAAAAACAAGTATTAAAAAAAATAGTACAGTTACATATATCAGGATTGGCAAGATGTTATATCACTCAGGAAAAAAAAACTTCACCATTATGGTTTAGCCAAAGCTTACCTTTTCACACTTAGCTGCACCATAATCACGACCCTTAACAAGATAATTTGTCTTCTTGCTAATGTTACCAGTTACTTTTCCTCCATAGCGCTCAATTAAAGATTTGGTTTCATCACGTTCAATAGATTCAAGAACACCTGTAATCACAAATGTGAGGCCTTCCAAGCAATTTTCACCACCCTAAGAACAAAAATGGCCCAAATAAAAAACATAAGTCTTCAGCAGCATAGAAATTACATTGCAAAATGAAAAATCATATAGCATTTTCTCTCAAACTACCATGCAGTCCAGAACTTCCATGGAAAACTGGAAATCAGAAGAACTTAAGGACATTCAGCCTACCAACAGAGGTCCACGGCAAACCACAAAGGCCTAATTTACCAATGTGTGAGCCAATGGTAAGCCACCAGAGGCCCCCAATCCAATCTAAGTCAATGAAAATTTTGTCTGTAGTTCTCTCAACAACTAGCTTTGCAAAGATGCTAACTATTTGGACCATACAGTCTTAGGCAGTTGCATAACTGTGCAAAGCACAGAACACTGCAAATGTTGAACATAGTAAGAGAAAAACGACACAGTTCAAAGGGACAAAAAATGAAGGACTTTATCTGTTTTCAAATTTTGCATACGCAGAATATCAACAGATATTGCATATCTGAAGCCATCTTTGACTAAACATATTTATTCTGACAATACCCATGATTTCATGCTATACATGCACCCAAGCAAACCATCATTAATGAAAACCGCCTTCTCACATAACTAGTTGCATTACAAGTCAATTATAAATCCTGCTTCAGTCTCTGATTTACAAGAAAATCCTGCAGCAAAGGGGAAAGCGAGGAGGAGGCAGCGCTGGTGCCGGTGCGAAGTCACAGCGCTCGAGCTGCCTTCATCCACACACCCCTGAAGCAGCTACCACTGCGCTTGCAAGAAACCCCTGGCCACACATCCTCTGCTGCCCAGCCTTTCCTATGATCTGCTGCTAACTTCAAAGACCCTTTGGAGCCTTTGACAGCTGCATTGCTCTCGCAAGGGATTTTTCTTGAGGAGTCTGCTCTAATCTCCGAAGTTGCCTTCAGAGGGACTCCAAAGTCTTGACTTTGGGGCACTCCCTCATGGATGCCCCACCCCCCACGCCTCCTCTAGACCCATTGCCGGCTCGTAGTGGAAACAGGCTCTTTGCAATCCGGACGTTAAGGCTGAAGACCCCATTGTAGACCCCTTTAATGGGGTCTACAGGAAATCCGGATTATAGGTCCTGAAGGACCCATATAATCTGGATTTCCCTAGCTGTGGTGGAAACAGATGTGTCCCTAATGGGGTCTGTAGTGGAAATGGGGTCGTTCAGCTCTCAGCCAAATGGGTCCTTAATGGGTGCTTCAATGGGTACTTAGTGGCAGTGGAAAAACACCCAAAATCACCCCACTTTTAAAGTCCAGGCACCACAGGACATTATTGTTTTGTGTAGCAGAAAACCTAAAGCTGAACACAGAATGAAAGGAAAGATTTCTTACAGGTGTGCTCATGGTAGTACATTTTACTGACATATTTTCAGGATGATATTTACAATCATAAGGGATACAAATATTTAAAATTAAAATGTGGCTATGCACAAGTTTTCTTGAAGTAGATTTTAAACTCCCATGCGTGCATTTAGACTGACACCTTGTTCAATAATAATTGGGTCCTTTTCTTTTTGAACTAGTTTGTAAATTTCTGCACAAGTGAATATTGTAAACCAGGTTTGGTAGTGCTAGAACTTCCCAGCATGCACTGGAAATTCAATCAACAAGAGAATGAACTGAGTGAGAGATGGTACCTTCCAATATATATAAGATATGTCCTGACTGAAATATATAAAATTATGCATGGTATAGAAAAGGTGGATAGAGAAAATTTCTTTTCTCTATCACACAACATTAGAACCAGGGGACACTAGATGAAGCTGATGGGTAGGAGAGTTGGATCCCACAAGGAGATGTATTTCTTCATCCAGAGGGTCATCAGTTTATGGAATTTGCTGCCAGAAGAGGTGGTAACAGCTACCAGTCTAGATGGCTTGAAGGTAGGGTTAGACAAATTTACGAATGACAGATGTATCAATGGCTACTAGAATGAGTGCCTAGGTGCATCTTTCAGGCTGGTGGGGGGGGGGGAGCAGGAGGCTCCTAAGGCCATTTGCTGGGATTCAAGAGCAGGAATAGGTTTGTCCTTGTCTCTGCTTGAGATGCCCATGAACATCTGGTGGGCCACAGTGTGCAACGGGATGCTGGACTAGATGGGCTGCGGTCTTATGTCACTCAAAGCTTTACCTAGCAATACTAAAGGGCCCTGCTTTAAGCATGCTGCAACGACAAACATGTACACTTGTATCCAAGGGCAGTTCTCCCGTGGGAGATGAAAGGACACCAACTTTGACAGCCTACTCCTTGATACGTAAAATGTTTATCATATCTAAATTCATTTCAATAGGTCTAGAGGCAACTATACGAAAGTAAGATCTAAATGCAGAAATGGGCTGACAGAAATACATAAATGTGTAGATTTAATGCTTGCAGATAGCATTTTTAGAAGACTAATGCAACTATATGAGATTAGTATATAGGATATTGTAGGAAGAATTTCCACACTGAACAATAATAGTAGCTACATCGGTGAGTAGTATCTCAGCAAAAGACATTTAAGACTTACTTGTGGTATCTCCTTAGAACCAAGTGCTTTTGGTCCTTCTCGATTAAGAAAACTTCTGTAAGCTTGATAGTTGATTCGTTTCTTTTCAGAATCCTCAGGACTTACAGACTTCAAAATAATTTTTAAGAAAATCATACAGAATGCTTGCAATCAGTTTCCATTCAATTCAAATAACACACACACACACACACACACACTAGAAGTTCTTCTAGAGCACTAAACAAGTTTCAACACATTCAACTGCATACCCAGGGCCAGCACTGATAATGCTACATTGGGAGTGCACACTGCACAGTTTTATCCATAGTTTGAGAGTTTTGACTCAGAATCTTTGGGTACAACAGGAAGTTTCAAATATTCCAGCCACAGGGAAAATAGATAACTCATTCAAAATCCCCTGCTAAGTAGGCTGGGTAGCAAGACATGATCTAGCGGGGTGGGAACCAGAATGGGGGGTTTTAAGACTAAGGAGCTGGAAGAAACAGACACGAAGATAAGAAGGGAAGCTGTCAGTAGTTTGGGGGTGGGGGGAAGCAAAATATAGTTGTAAGGGTCAGGGAAATGGGAGAGCAATTGAAGAGAAAACAGGTTTTGAAAGGATGGGGAGGGAGAAAGAGACAGATGATAAAGTGATAGCCAAAACATCAAGTTTGTCTCAAATTTGGAAAGGGCCTTTTCTAGAAGGAGTGTTTTTTCCTGAATGTGAGACATCTGGAATGCCCCACTGCAACTTAGAACAATGCAGATTTGGATCATTTTGCGTCCCCTTGTGCTGCATCAAAAAGCACCCTCGAAGTACAAATCTGACCTATTTCTATCCAATTGCCATTGGCCCAGGTGGCTAATCTACTGAACTACAATATCTCTGAACCCTTTTTATTTTTCCCGACCCAAGCCAGTTATCCCACCTAAAGGCAGCTTCAGTTCCCCATTGAGAGCCAGCTGAAAATTTAGTCCTCTCCCAAGGCATATAAAATGTTCCCGCCCTATGAGGATATACAGTATTATTGCTGAAACCATTACCGTAGGTTTTGAAGGAGAAGATTTTGTCTTAGAACTCTTCTCTTCCTTTGGCGAAACTGTTTCTTCTCCTGGAGAAGTAGTTTCTTTTTTGATGTTTTTTCCTCTTGGAGTTCTGTTTTCAACTTTAAGGCTATCTTCTTTTTGTTTCAATAATGCCACCTGGTTTCCAAAATCCTTCTTCTCTTTACTAATGGAAGATTCTGGGTGCGAATCCAGCGATCCTGCACTTTCTGAATGAAACGAGTCAAGAACAGAACTGGCAATTTCACTTAGGAAAATAAAGAGTCTATTATGATAGGAAAACGCTTGGCAAATTATTCCCCCCTTCCATGAAAAATTTACCTTTTGAAGTCAGCTTCTTTTTGTCTGTGTTCTTTGGACTAGTTTTGGCCGCTGAAGAGATCTGCTTCTCTTCTGCATCTTTTCGGGGCTGAAGTAGTAGGGACAGATTACAAAATATTTTTATGAACAATGCACTGAAGCTATTGCGAGCAGACAATGGAAAGCAGTTTTTGCAAATAAATCAAGAAAGAAGCAAAGACCATTATCTGACATTTATTTTATTTAGATTTATATCCCGTCCTGTACCCGTTTGATTTTAGATGTAGTTACCTGCCCAGAGACCTCTGGGTACAGGGCAGAGGGTAAAAATGCATGCATGCATACATGCATGTAAATAAATAAATAAGGCGAGTCCACCTTAAAATTAATGAATTGAAACACACAGAATTGGGTAGCAATTCTTTAAGGATTCTTAAAGGCCATAGCTACCAGGATCATGGCACTCTCTTTGCTCAAGAAGCCCTCCAATGAGAGCTTTATTAGATTACAGGATCTTGCCCGAGGACAACCAAATCAAGACCTGTACACCCTGAGGAGGGAGAGATTATTCTCTCTGAACACCTCTCCTTGCTTCCTGAGAACATGTGCCTAGCATTCCTGTTACACAAAATGGAAGCGCCACCACTTAGGATGGTTCATCCTCCCAAAATGGCGGATCTAGAACATCCCTAAAGAGAAGCAAAGAGAATATCTGCGGCAAGGGAACCTGAGAGAAAGGAGGAACCGGGCAAGGCGTGATTTTATGCCAGAGGAACAGTCTTCTTCACGACGACACCATCTCAAAGCACTGATCACAACACCCAGTTAGGATTGTGAGCTCCCTATGAAATAGAAATAGCCTATTCATCTTCCCAAGAGCCGAACTGCTTAGCCACCATAGAGGAAACCAAAGCAACTTTTGAGATCTTAACAAGAACCTAGTGCATCTTCTTACAAGACCCTTCATGGAGCCTGAACTTTTTAAAAGTCTTTTTGTTAGCAGTGCTCACTGAGCTTCATCCAGCGCAGATAAAATGCAGAAAAACGTATCTTGTGAGCCTTTATGAGTGAGATGGGGCTAATGCCATCCTGGCACTTCTTTCTCTGTTCCAACTCCTCCAAACCCTACCAATGTTCTAGGGGACAAAAATAAAGATTGCCGACTGCTAAGACACCAGCTTCCGAAACAAAACACCAACGATGTTTCCCAAGACAACAGTGAGGATGAACTGGGCTTCTCAGCAGGATCTCAATATACTTCTATACTGTGGACGATTTGGTAGTTACTCCAAAGGAACGGGAGATTAACCCTATAAAATGGATTAGATTGTATTACATTAAGAAAATCTGGAGCATAAGAATCAGTGTTTCTTCAAGTGTGCTCTGCAAAGCTTTGATGAATACAATTGATGCAATGGACAAGGACATTACTAATAGAGTCATATGAAAGTTCTCAGCTTCTCCTTTGTGTCACGTGTCAATCAAATCCAGCAGGCCAAAGAGTATATGAGTGAGAATGTGGCATGGAGCTTCAAAGGGATAAAAGGAGCTGGCTTTCTGTTGTATTCTGAAATTATATCAGATAGATACAATTTCAGAACATTCCTACTACACTTTAAGCAGACAGGGTGCTAATTACGAAGACTATGCTCATTCCAAACAAGAACGGTTTGACTAGCTTCCACTTGGCATCCATCTACAATTATACAACAAAACTACAATTTCACTTGTTACCTTCTTCCTTTTTGGTGCTTCATCCAACATTGACAGAGTTCTAGCAAATTCTTCATCTTCATGCAGCTGCTTTTCCAACTATAAGGGATACACAACAAAATACCATAAACGATAGATTCAGATACTTAACAAGCCAACAGGTCTTATGTAAATTAAGGCTGCTATGCCAGTTAAACCAACAATGTTAGCTAGCTTTGTAATACCCTAGCTTGGACTATTTATTATTGTTCAATGATCACTGAGGTTTTATAAAAGCCTGCATAAAAATTAGCAAGAATCTCAACAAACCATAATTTGCACCTCGATATCAGCATGGATGAACCAGTTTGGTCTAATGGTTAGGGAGCCAGACTCTTATCTGGGGATACCGGGTTTGATTCCACACTCCTCCATGAAGCCAGGTGGGTGGCCCTGAGCTAGTCACAGTTCTCTTCTGAGCTCTCACAGCCCCACCTACCTCCCAGGGTGTTCGGTTGTGGGGAGAATAGAAAGCTTTGTCAGCCACTTTGAGTCCCTTCAAACAGGTGAGAAAAGCAGCATAGAAAAGCCAGCTCTTCTCCTCCTCCCCACAATGCCAATTATCAATTTCAATTCAACAGGGAACACTGCTATTCCATTAAGGCACTACATTCACCTATCATTCTCACTGCTTATTACATTGCTATTCTAGTCTAGAAGATGAGGGGAGGGGGAAATCTTACTCCGTCTCTCCTCCACTGTTCTGTAATAATAGTGTATGAGGTCCAAGCAGTGAGCCTTATAGGATGCTGGCAGGCCTGCATTTCTGGCTACCTGACTTGTTGCCTTTGCAATATTGCAGGGGAAAACAGTGGATCCTGTGATTGCTTAATGAATAAACTAAATGTTGTTGTCATCTTGCATTCTGATTTAACAAACTGGTTTAGAATAAACCCAAGGCCCTCTCTTTCTTTTTCAAATACCGAGTGGACAAATGAATTAGCCCTCATTGACGAAAGCTTAGGACAACCAGAAGAAAGAAAAGAAACATGAAGGGGAAATATGCCAATCATTAGTAAGTCGAAATCAAGCTAATCTACCTTGCAGGCAGCAACACGAATTCAGACAGCCTGCATTATAAACCAAAGGGCAGATTTGAGCTTTCTGCGTGGCGCTCCTTTGATGGCAATGAAAAATGCTTTGATCCAGTGGATCAAAATGGCATTTTCTGCCTTCAGCTATCAGCTACAAATCACCACTTGCTCCCTCCCTCAACATGGCGAATGATCCCTAGTATAAGGGGTCACGTTCACACATTCCTCTACGGTAGCTCCACCCATTTTTGCATGATTTGTCCAAACTGATATTAGAGCATGCAGTTAGCTCACAAGGTGCCTCTGAGCCCAACCCATCACATGGCGTTGCTGTAAACACGAGAAGACACCACCTCCATCCACGCTTTTCTGCTCCTCGACGGAAAGGTAGGATATACGTTTAGAAATCACATTTTCTGCCGCAAGAAACTTACCACAGCCATGTCCACTTTCATCCTGAATGCAACATCATATTATAAGTCTAGCCCTGGAACAGGGCATAGACCAACACGTCGCAAACTGTATTTTCCACAAGCATACTACTTTTCTAATACAAATATATACTCAGGTTTCAGTTGAATCAGTAAGAACAAACCAAGTGAAATTTTCCTTCATTTTGCTTGTAACAAAATAAAGATAGCATCTGCTGTGACTCATATCCTGTTATTATCAAATACGGTTTCCTAGAGAAGGCTAATTTGCGCTTGCTGAGAGATTCACCGATAAAAGCTGTACTAGACATATTACACAAATCCAATATTTTTGTGGCAATGAGATCAAAACTTGCCTCGATATATGATTTAGACAGATAACTTTGTAAGCAAAAGAATGCTGCAGGCTGTACTCTTATGTGATCATAAGTCACAGGAGGCTATGGGCACCAGTGAGTAGTAGCATTAATCTCTCCTATTTTCACTGTGAAGCTGAATCCAGAAAAACCCAGCACTGGAAGTCAGCAAAAGAGCAAAGAGAAAAAAAGTTTTAAATTCAAAACTGTGAAACAGAAACTACAGTTTGGCTTAATTATCTGCTTTACCAGGAATGGTTCAAATGATAAATTACCGTTCCTTTTTCCAGGGGTTTTACGGAGCAACAGTTATTGGCAATCCCTGCACGTTCATAAAGGGACTTTCTTATATATGTCAGGACATTTCACAAGAGAAAATGTCCTGACGTCCCTGGCTCAGGATCTGAGTGCACATCTTGCTAATTCAGCATTTGAACAAACTTGTCATGTTTTACAAATGGTAAAGGTATCAGCAACATTGTTTTCTGATTTTATATAAATTATTTGGATGAATTGGTTTTGTAATGCTTGTTTAACATTGTAATAACAAACTCCAATGTATTTGGTTTGTGTTTCCAAATTATCACACTCCAGTAACTTTATACAAGGCGTGTTGTTATGCTACATTCAAATGAAGCACAACTGTCAATTGTACCCATTTTTGCACCCATTTTTGTACCTTTTGGCTGTGAGCCGGATGATCCCATTTCCACTACGGCACCCATTTTGAACCCGATTGTTTCCACTGCAGTGGGGGAAATCTGGATCTTTTTGGCCTTTAATCCGGATTTTCTGTAGACCCCATTAATGGGGTCTTCTGCCAGAAAATCCAGATTAAAGGGAGCCTGTTTCCAGGCAATGGGGTCCAAAGGAGGCTAGGAGGAGGGGATGCACCTTTGACCCCCCCCCCAAACATTGGCTTCCAAGTCACTTCGAAGTCACTTCGAAGTTGACTTCACATTCACTTCGAAGTCACTTCAAAGTCACTTCGAAGTCGCTTTGAAGTTGTTTCGAAGACTGCCCCCCCTGCCCCCCAAAACACCTGGGGTAATGGACCAACCCCTTGTGGGTCAATCCGGAATCCCCAGATAGGTGCAAAGGTGTTTCCACAGCAGGGGTGTTAGCACCCATTTCTAATGGGTGCTACACTTCCTGTGGAAACACATTGGGTGCTTCCCTTAATCCGGATCTACTAGATCCGGATTAAGAAATGTACCTACTCCTTAGATCCGGATCTTCTTAGATCCAGATCTAAGGGCTGCAGTGGAAAAACACCCAATATATCCATGAAGAACCATTGAGTGGGTGGGGGTCAGACATGGCCTTACTATTAACACTACTCAGAACTTTGTTCTTCCTTGTCCTTTTTGTGTTTTGTAAATATATATATATGTATATAATTACTTGAGTTTCTTGATTTTTCTTTCCGTTATTGGTATGTATTAGTGATTAATACATTTAAACTTAACTGGTTTATGTGAATTGATTGATTGATTTACTCATCGTCATTGTCAAGAAAAGGCTTTTTAAAAACCAGAGACGTAATTTACCTCTGTATTTTCTTCAAGGTGCAGTTGCTTGGCAATAGCTTCATCACTTAAGGTGGGATCTCTGTATTGTGAGCACTGCACCACAACAGAAGAAGAATCACAAGGTGTTTACTTTGAGGGCAATACCACAATAGATCATCACTGCAATATATCAACAATTGAAGGGAAGAAATTTCATAGCCCTCAATCCAAACAGGTACACGAGAAATGACACAAAGATGAAATGGACACCCAGACTCAGTTAACGGGTCTTCCCCACTTGTTTCCCAGTGCAGCCAACGGCACTCCACCAACAATAAAATCTACAGAGAAAAGCCAAGAATGCTGACTTTTCAATTTTGGACCAGCATTACTTTCCATTAACACTGCAGGCTGAGGTTCCAATTTCCTATATCCAAGAGCAACTGGGGGAAGCAAAGTTAAAAGAACTGCATCTCTGCCCTTCTTCCAACCTTTCACTCACACAAAGTTGTAGCCTGTGCGTAGTACATCAGCACAAGAAAGAGAAGACAGCGCCTATTACACAGAAATGAACTAACAATTTAAACCCTTCAGCCGACTGCATTCAACGAGGAAAATGCAATGAGGACTAATGTGAAGGTTTTTCTTCAGACTTATATTCCTTATGCAGCTCCAATCACATCTTTCATCTCTTACGTTCCTAAAGTACCATAACCCATCTTCCTTGTTCTTTCTTCTATTTATTATTTCTTTTCTTTTTAAATCTCTTCTAGGGATGAGTTTGTGTTCCTCAAATGCAGGTTAGAGGCCAAGGACTGTTAGGTGTTTGTGGAGTTGAACCAACCAGAGCAAGGACTGCTAAGGAAAGGTTAGAAACTGGTTTTGGCCCCTAACCCAAGTTCGACATATCACTAATTGCATATTTATACGTGAATATGTTTTCCTTCCTTTCCTCTATTTGTGATTAGATTAAAAATTCATCTTAATCTTTTTTAAAGAAGTACATTAACTTAGCAATACTATCTCACCTAGTGCAGGAAGAAAACACAACTAAAACAAAACGCATTTTCTTCATTAAGTTCCTGAATATTTTAAGGTCTCAATAGATAGGAAGGAGGAAAAATGTCAACTGCTGGCATTACTCACTTCTTTACGTTTACTTGATACAAGCTTCTTTTCAGATCTCTGAACAGTACTAGTTCCAAAGTAATCAAACACAGAAGTTGGTGTTAATTTCACTGGAGATAAGGGTTTATTTTTTATTTTTGGTTTAGAATCTTCCTTCGATGTCCCTGGTATTCCCACATGACTGCTTGCAGAGGCTCCATTCTCCTTGAGCTTTGGGGGAACTTTCTTATTAACAAAGTCTTCATCTTCATCTGTGGGGAGGGGGGGGGTGGAGAAAGAGAGAACATTTCATAACGAACCAAAGAAGACCTTGGAAGCAATGTTTCTTTAATATGTCTTACAGAGTTCTGAAAATGAAAATGAAAAGTCCTTTTATTCTAAGAAAAACAATCAATGGGTATTAGGAGTCTTTCTGAAGTCAGGGAAATTATCTGCAATCTGTTTGTAAGGATATCACCCTGTGCAACAGCTTCAGGCAATGCAAAAGGTCACTATAGGTGGTGTGGCTGGCACCCATTGTAGCTGGTATAGCAGAGGGTAACCCATAGATAGAGATAATGGTAGATGAAATACTACAGGGTTTCTTATACTTTAGAATCAAGAAATATGTAAAATCATAATTTAATTCCAGGAGAATCACAAATATGCACTTGAAAGTAACGTAGTTGTGCAGTCTTCTTATCTGAAGTGAAATGTCAAAACCCTGAGCTGTAAAACTCAACAATGGCCCACTGGATCTATTTAGATATTAGCTTTGCATTATCATTTCACAAAGGAAATTAAAAACAAACATAAAGAGGTCTTCATATCCCAGCAACAATATAAAAAAGAATAGTATCTGTGCATTCTAAGGTAACTATGTGCAGACTCACAAATTGTTTCCTCAGGAAGAAGAACCAGGAACATCACATTTTGGCACTTAACATAAGCTTTTTTAAAAAAGGGAAGGCAAATAAAAGAACCAAAGCTAGAATTGGAAAGTGAGGATAGAAATGCTTTTAAAAAGGAAGGAAACAGATTTCTCTGCACTCCAGTCCTCATTGGGTGTTTTTCCACTACAGCCCTTAGATCCGGATCTAGGGAATGGATACATTCCTTAATACGGATCTAGGAGATCCAGATTAAGGGAAGCACCCAATGTGTTTCCACAGGAGGTGTAGCACCCATTAGCAATGGGTGCCAACACCCCTGCTGTGGAAACAGCTTTGCACCCATGCGGGGAATCCGGATCGACCCACAAGGGGTCGGTCCATTACCCCAGGTGTTTTGGGGGGCAGGGGGGGCAGTCTTCGAATTCACTTCGAAGTCACTTCGGAGTCACTTTGGAGTCACTTCGAAGTCACTTTGAAGTCTATGCAAAATAACTCCAGAGTGCCTTTGAAGTCTGTGCTGATCTTCGGAGTCACTTCGGAGTCACTTCAAAGTCATTTCGAAGTTCACTCTGAAGATCAGCACAGACTTCAGAGGCACTCTGGAGCTATTTTGCACAGACTTTGAAATGACTTCGAAGTGACTCCAAAGTCAATTTGAAGTGGCTTTGAAGCGACTTCAAAGTGACTTCAGAGCCTAGGTTTAGGGCCCCCCCAATGGGTGCATCCCCTCCCCCTAGCCTCCTTTGGACCCCATTGCCTGTTTCCAGTGGAAACAGGCTCCCTTTAATCCGGATTTTCTGGGAGAAGACCCCATTGTAGACCCCATTAATGGGGTCTACAGAAAATCCGGATTAAAGCCCAAAATGTACCCATTAGATCTGGATTTCCCCCACCGCAGTGGAAACAACTGGGTCCCAAATGGGTGCCGTGGTGGAAATGGGGTCATCTGGTTCACACCCAAATGGGTCCTAAATGGGTGCAAAAATGGGTACTTTTTGACAGAGGAAAAACACCCATTAAGTGTCCACAATACTATTGACAAGACACATATCCAGTTTAAATCTCTCAATCTCTCTCTCTTTATATATACACACACATGCACATACGTATACGTATACTGAGAGTTTGTATTAAAAGATGATGCATACGTTTAGAATTAACCTCTCACACATTTTTTGCATCTGAGTATGATTCTGAACAGCTCTCACGGAAGAGATTTAACCATTTATTTTGCTCTTTGTAAGCTTGTCTTTGCAGGATGCAAGACTACCAAGCTGCAGTACCAAAGGCCCTGAATTAAATCTTCAACAATTTACAGGGAAGCATCAATCTAATAAACAGCAAACAATTGCATTAAATTTTTATTACTGCTCTCTCGATGCTTCCTCATCTGACATTATAAACTGGAATGCTACAAACGGAAGCAAATTTTAAAAGGTCATGCATCTAAACAAAAGGTCATGTAACAAAAGATTCCACTCTAAAAAGTAGCTGTCACAGATGCAGTGAAACATCCTGCAATAGCTAAAATCTTCCACATACACATAAATAAAAGAACATAATTTGCAAAGACACCTAAAGGGCTAGGAAAAATACTTTACTAACAGTACAGTAAGGTGTGTTTTTAACCAGATTCAGTTCATGCAGAATAGAAACAGTGACCCTATTAAAAATACAGATTTTCATATAAGTGAAGTCTAGAAAACTGTGTATTAATAGTCAGTAAAACACTGAGACAAGAAGGTGCAACACCAGCTCTTGCAAAACTTTAATGAAATTGAATAGTTTATGCAGTATTAACAGGTCATCTTCTGCAAACATTTCTCAAGGTCTCTTTCTTCCTTGTCTGGCAGCAGGAGTAGACTTTAACATCTGCGTGTCTCCCAACAAACTGGCTTCAAATACCAAAGTCAGGTTAGCAATAGAAATATTTATAAAGCTACCCTCTATTTTTCCATTAGGTGAGAGGGACACTGTGTTCTGCTGGAGACAATCAATTACTGAAAGGGAAAAGAGCCTGATATAACCAAACGTGGTAATGATGAAATGCACTACATAGGGATTAAAATGATCGACTAAATGACCTGTCTCTTCCATTGAACTGATAATGCTTTTTTTGATAGCCAGACATCTCTGAAATTGAGCCTCAGGAAATCAAAGGAGGCAAAGGAAGAAAGGATAACAAGTTGTTTTTTTAAAAAAACTATTTTAGCCGTAACCTGATCCAGATGGACTCTTACCAATGCCCTGGTCCAGTCTGATGCAAGCCAAACCAGCCAAAATCAGTTTGTGTACTATTATGAACTATATTAGTATGAACTATACATCAACAGTTCATATACTTTTATAAACATGTTCGCTCTATTATGGACATTCATACAATAGTTGCTATTTAAAAAAATTCCTGAAGTAGCCTGAAATATTAAAATTCCAATATGAAATTATTTAAATAATGAGATGTAATACCACACAACTGCTCTCCTTTGAGACAATGGGTGTTTTTCCACTGTCACTAGAAGTACCCATTAAGTATCCATTAATGGATACAAAAATGCCATTAAGTACCCATTAATGGGTACTTAATGGGTATTTCTAGTGACAGTGGAAAAACACCCAATGTTAACCACATTCAAAATACTCTTCCCCTTCATCTATGATAGTAAATGAAAGCAAAGATACCCAGTAGGTATATTGATGGTGCCAGTGAACTCCCTACTTTTTATAGCATGTGTCTCTACAAAACAGCATTCAGTCACAGACTAAATTTCCAGAAAGTTCCAGATTCAATACAATTGATGTCCCAACATAGCCCCTATATTCAGGAACAATGGAAAAAAAGAGGCTGTGGCTGCTTTTTTGCTATGAAATAATATTTGTAAGACCAATAATATTTTTAGATCTATTTAAAAAATCCAGTTAATTAGGAGATATTCAGTCTTAATGTGTAACTTGAAATCTAATAAAATAGTACACATGAACTTAAATATTTATTGTATGTGATCAGCCATGGAGTCCCTAAGGTCATGAAAAGCCACCTCAAAAATCAATGCCCTGTTTCACACATGTCTAGGCCAAGACACACCTTTTACTATTTATCTTATAAAACAATGTTCAGAGTCAATGAACAAATAAGCCATGCACAGCCCACCAGAATGTATATCAAACTAAGTTGTTTATCCTATCAACAGTCACTAGATAAAAGTAACCTTGATCTGCAACTGACATACATCGCAATTAACCTTGACCAAATGATTTTGCATACATTACAGAAAACTTCAATTGCACCACATAAAATCACATATCTCTAGACTGCCTCACCTTCAAATACCCCCAGCATACTTGCTTATTTAATAACTCCACAGATAACATATATATTGAACAGTAACTTCAAAACTGAATCACTTCAATGCAAAGTACAACTAGAGTGCTATGAGAAAGTATTTGCCCCTTTCTGATTTCTTCTATTTGTGCATATTTAGAGACATTTAACTGTTTCACATTTTCAAAGAAAATTTAATATGATACAAAGGCAACCTGAGCAAACACACACAGCTTTTAAAACAATCATTTCACTTTTTAAAGAAAAAAAATACCTAACGCTTATGTCGCTCATGTGAGATAGTCACTGACCTCTTACTCAATTAACTAATGAATCAAATTTAACTGATCATTGGGTTCAACAGATAAGATATACTCAGGGTTGTGTACTGCCAGCCCTGCTGAATTCAGCATCATTAAAATAGAATATTTGCAGCAACATGAAGTAGGCTAAAAGGTCTCAACAAGTAAGCTGTGGAAATATTTCATTTTGGAAAGGGTTACAAAGCCATTATCTAAGGCTTTGGGATTCCAGCAAACCACAAGGAGAGCCACTATCTCCAAATGAAGAAAACATGGAACAGCAGTGACTCTTCCCAGAAGCTGCTGGCCTACCAAAATTTCTTTTACATTCAGGAAATCACAGAAGAACACAAACATCTCAAGAAGTGCGGGTCATACTCGCCTCAGTTAAGCTCAGTTGTTCATGATTCTACCATTAGAAAGACACTTGGCAAAAACAATATCAATGAGAAAATGACAAGGTAAAAACCATTGCTAAGCAAGTGGAACATAAAGGCTCATCTAACATTTGCCAAAAAAAAACTTTTATAACCCCCAAGCCACAAAGTCCATTACATCTCGTATAAAATTAACAAAGCATTCCACAATAAGAACATCATACCAGCAGTCAAACTTTGTGGTGGTAGTGTGATGGCGAAGGAATACTTTGCTCCTTCAGAATTGACAGAACCATGAATTCTGCTCTCTACCAGAAAATTCTGAAGGAAAATGTCTGGTTATTAATCCATGACCCAAAACTCAGTGCAATTGTGTTATAGAGTACAACAACCATCTAACGGGTAACAGCAAGTCCACCTCTGAATAGCCCAATGGAAACTAAGATTTTGGAGTGGCCTAGTCAAAGTTCTGACTTTGGGTTGCTACGGCAAGACCTTCAACGTGTACCCCATGCGCAAAAGCTCTCCAATGTGTCTCAATTAAAGCATTTCAGCAAGAGAAGAGTGGGGCAAAATTGCTCCACAGCAATGTGAAAAACTTATTGGAAACTGCTGCTAAAGGTGGTCCAAGTTTAGGGGGACAGTTACTTTTTCACAATCGTATTTATTTGGGTTGTCCTTATGTCATATTAAATTTCGTTTGAAGATCTGAAACAATTAATTGTGCCAAATATGCAAAAATGAAAGAAATCATGAAAGGGCAAATATTTTTTAATGACACTGTAGACTGGACATTTCAATAATCAGTTATGAAAAGCAGTCCAATGTAATTGTCACTGGTGAAATATTATATTACACTATTTTATCCAAGAAATATTAATACCACTGTACTCATTGTTTTTGAAGACAAAATCAAAGTTTTCAACTGGCATTTACATACTGAAAATGAGATAGTTATAAAAAAAATAGAAACATGCAGCAAACTTAAAAACATAAATTTCCTATATCAAAGATGATCATATTCAATATGACCCAAAGAAAATTTCTCTCCAAACAAGGTTTTAGTTCTTTTTTTAGACCCTTCCCCAAAATGTCTATTACAAACAAATGAGCTATGCCTGTCTGTTGATTTTATGGGCTGATTCAGAACTCACCATTTAATCTATAAACAGGTTTGTCAAGGAAACAAAAACTGATATGCATTAAAGCCAATAAAAACTACTAAAATACAAAGCAAAAGTGCTGAGAGCTCAAGTAGTCATGCTGTTGTGAGTCAGAAATCATAGGAACATCCATTTCATCAACTTGGAACTTCACGGCAGTTCCCTTGTACAGGAGCAAATGCTACTGATTTCAGTAGGACTTACTTTGAAGGAAATGCAGGCAAAACCAAAACAACCCACATTATCTACACGACGATCTTATCACTGTACTTTAACCCACACACGCAGCCACAACCAGTTTAATTATGCAGACGTTCTTTCGAAGTACTGACTGGCCAAAACATTCTCCATACCAAACTTCACAGCCTAGCCTCATGTCAGAACTAAGATCTGATCCCTTCAATCAATTTTACAACACAACTCAGCCAATTTGATCAAATAAGAGCAACTGCCCACTGCCACCCTTCCACTTCTAATTCTCGCAGAGCAACCACTGTAACAGCAGTTGTGTGACTAAATATTCCACATTTATACAAACGTACACAAAAAGGACCAAGGCTTTTACTGAAAACAAAAATAAACAAAAAATATGGGCATGGAAACAGACATGTATATGACCAAAACGTTATTTCAATAAAACAATAAAAGCAATATCATGCTCTGAAGCTAATGTGCAGGTCACAGATAGATCTCATTTTTTAAGGTTTTCCTTTGGCAACACATATCTAAGAAACAAATACCTTATATACTAAATGTATGTTACTGCAGCACTTCTACACCAAAGTTACCTGTCTCTGAAACATAAACAACGGGGTCTTTCTTTAGAATCTTATCAGGTTTTGAAGATGGTTTACCATCTGGTTGCTTCTTAGATCTTTTCACAATTGGGATCTCCTCCTCAGAATCTGCAATCAAAATTGCACCATGTCAAAAATGTATATTTTTACTAGTTTCACAACATCTTTCTACTAGGAGCTAGCAGAGGAAGAATCATCATAATAATCAGTTTACCTTAAAAACAAAGCATATTACCATTAGGTGTGCACCTGTTGGCTTCCTCAACAGCCCGAAAAAGACATAACAGCAAGTAAAAATGTACTGCTGATGTAGAGAATGGCAACCCACAGCCAGAGAGTCCATATCATAACAGTTCTTCTGTGTAATGGGTGCCAGTCACAAACTGACTTTAAGCAAAGAAAACATTCCTGTATTGTTTCTCTTGAGAAATATTTATATAAATCTTAAGATGATATAGCAGGTTTGGACACTGTTGTAACTAGCACAAATATTTCTATTTATGATAAAGTATCTCTCTTTCACAGAAGAACCACCTACAAACCTTCGTGAAGCTCCTTGTGGATTGGGCCCAGTGCTTTTAGAACCCCAATAGCATTATAAGGGACTGAAAACGGTGACATAGAAACAGCAGAACCTGTTCTCCTATTTTGTAATCTTTATAACACTGTCCGTTAAGAATTAATAAGTTCCAAGCTGAGCCCGTATCAGAATACATCAAATTGTTGCTAATTGATACATATCCTGACATGGTCCTAGTGGTTGCAAAATTCTTGGCTGCAGCTATAAAAATGAGGGAGAAGTTAGGAAATGAAACCCTGCAATCAAGAGACCTTGACTAGAGATACTCTGATTCATTGAAAAATTATTCTTGATCATATATATTTTAATTTGTTTTTATTGTCTCTCATTGTAAATCGGTTTTATCTGTTTTTATGTATTATCTTTTGAGTCTTTAGACTGAAATAAATTTGATTTGAGATGCAACATGCTTTGAGATTGTAAGGGATTGCATAATTTTTTTTGGAAAAGCAAACAGTTAGTGGTTCTGTCCCCAGGCTCTCCACAGAAGTAGGCAATGACAAATCACGTCTGTATCTCCACCAAGAAAAGTACATAGAGATGCCCATGCAGTCAACCAGGAGTTGGCCACAACTTGATGGTGCCAATCAACAATAAGACATCTTGGTTCCATCAATCAATTTGCTGAACATAAGAGCTAGCCACATAATTAAAGATGTTATTGGGTGTTTTTCCACTGTCAAAAGTACCCATTTTTGCACCCATTTAGGGCCCATTTGGGTGTGAGCTGGATGACCCGATTTCCACTACAGCACCCATTTGGGACCCGATTGTTTCCACTGCCATTGGGGAAAGCCGAATCTAATGGGTACATATTGGGCTTTAATCCGGATTTTCTGTAGACCCCATTAAAAGGGTCTACAATGGGGTCTTCTCCCAGAAAATCCGGATTAAAGGGAGCCTGTTTCCACTGGAAACAGGCAATGGGGTCCAAAGGAGGCTACGGGGAGGGGATGCACGTTTGGGACCCCCACTCCCAACACTGGCTTCGAAGTCACTTTGAAGTTGACTTCACATTCACTTCAAAGTGACTTCACATTCACTTCAAAGTGACTTCACATTCACTTCGAAGTCACTTCGAAATCACTTCAAAGTTGCTTCGAAGACTGCACCCCCCTGTCCCCCAAAACACCTGGGGTAATGGACTGACCCCTTGTGGGTTGATCCGGATTCCCCAGATGGGTGCAAAGCTGTTTCCACAGCAGGGGTGTTAGCACCCATTCCTAATGGGTGCTACATCTCCTGTGGAAACACATTGGGTGCCTCCCTTAATCCAGATCTACTAGATCCGGATTAAGAAATGTACCCATTCCTTAGATCCAGATCTTCTTAGATCCAGAGCTAAGGGCTGCAGTGGAAAAACACCCACTGTGAACATATAAACCCCTAAACAACTAGGGACCCAAGTATCTGATGGAGTCAGATTTTATCTATCAAGTATCTGATGGAGTCAGATTTTAGTAGTTTCAAAGAAACTAGTGAAGTACAGTTTGGCGGGGAGTCATAAATGTTACCTGAATCATAGATTATTCGTTTTTTCTTGTTTTCCAATTTTGGTTTAGAATCTCTTTCACAAGATGAATTCTTCACCTAGAGATAATGGTAAAAGATATCTAAATAATTACTCCAACAGTAACATTTCTTTACTAAATATTGTTTTAAGAACACAAAACAATAAAAGTCCTCTTACTGGATCAACAATCAGCATACTCCCTAACCACAATATCTTTGCCATAAAAATAAAACTTTATTTAAAACATTTGTATATCACTTCTCATTAAGAAAATCTCAAAGGAGTTTACAGAAGAGATGAAAAACAAGGGTAAAATCACACATTAAAAAACCCAACAATTACAAACATGAAAAATTGGGTCGGTAAATGAAAAGGAAAAAATATTCACACAAGGAATGTCTAGATGAAGAGGTCTTAATTCAATGTACTATAACGTCTCATTATTCATGAGTTTTAAGGATTTTTGAAATCACTGCAAATTCATAGACATAGAACAATGGAAGCCTAGAGAAAAGCTGACAACCTCCCATTTTTCCTCAGGTTTCCATTATCTAAGAAAAAGACGTCCAATGGTCTTTTCACAGCTTCCTAATGGAAGCCAAAGAACAGAGAGAGTAGCATGGAGACTTCTAGAATATTTCTTTTCTTGTATCTCCAAAACAGAAAGAGAAACACAACTGCACCCTTAGGTGTTTCTGCTGTTCACTGTCCCCCTCCCACCCTTAATCAAGCCAAGAAAGGGTCACTGAAGCCTTTCTCAGTTTTCTGGTGCAACTGCCAAAAATGTAGAGGAACATCCCCATGCAAATATATATACCGAAATATATATATCGTATATTCCAGCGTATAACAATAGGGAACAATAGGGAATGTACTGTTCTAAATTTACTGAACTTTTAAGTGTTTTTAATCTATATTTTATGTCTATATTGTTTTTAATTTACTTTTCATTTTTAATGTGTATCTTGTGATTAATTGGCTGTTACCCGCCCAGAGACCTTAGGGTATGGGGCGGGATAGAAATGTAAACAAACAAACAATAAATAAATAAATAAGATGGCTGGGCGTATAAAACGACCCCCTACTTTTCCAGTTAAAATATAGAGTTTGGGATATACTCGCCATATAAGAAGACTACACCTGGCGTATAAGACGATCCCCGACTTTTGAGAAGATTTTCCTGGGTTAAAAAGTAGTCTTATACGCCAGAATATACAGTATATAAAAGTATACATTTTTCCACTACGAATGTCTAAAACTCCAAAGGATTACACTGTAAGTTTCAAGGGACTACTTGGCTACCAGAGGCGTTTTCGCACTAACGTTTCTAGCGCATCATGCACTAAGCCCAGTATACTCCGGGTACAGGAGGACCATACAGGAGAATTGTGAATGGTCCTTCCATACCTGGAGCTTACCAACCCATGCCACCACCTTGTACGCCAGGAGTCCCACCCCCTGGCTGGCGTGATTGGCTGCCACCAGCCGTGTCACACATTCTGTCACACATTCTGTGATGCACAGGCTGGCAGGCGGCCAATCCAGGAGGGGGAGATCAATCTGAACCGGTGGTGTGCCACACACCCCGGGATCGGGCCCCCATGCTGACCTCTTGCTGTGGCATCGCCTGGGGAGGTGCCTGGGTGACCCCCTGCCAGCCTCCCTCCTCTCGGCCATCGCGGGGCTGACTTCTGCAGCGAGCTGAAGGAAGAGCAAATGCTCTCACCACTGGACACCTGCGGTAAGTCTGGGGGATAGGTTTGGAGCACATTTTCCACAATCAGGACAGCTCTGGTGAAGGCAGGCACACTCCTAGGTTGTAGCAGCCTAGTGAGTGTGTGTACGCTCTTCACCAGAGCTGTCCTTATTGTACACCAGAGGCCTAAGTACGAATAGGCCTCTGGTCCATGAGGCTATGATCTACAAAATAAAGGCTTTGCTTTGCGGCTTTCATCTTCTATACTCCCCCTCTACCTGGAGAAAACAGAGTGTGTGGTGCTGGTATTCAGCTTCCTAGATCAGTATGGTGGCAACCCTGTGAACTTGGAAATATTCCAGCACTCCTCCCAACCATTCTGCTGAAAACTTCACTGGAGAGCAATATTGTTGATGGCCACATTTCTCGGCCACAGGTTTGGAGATTGGCAAGTTAAACTATGCTGGCCCAGTAAGCCCCCAAAACACAATCCACCACCTGAACGCTGTGCCCAGGCACCTCCCTCCCCTGCAACGTCTTAGGAATGGCAGAGGAAGAGGAGAGGAGGACCATGGACCATCACCTGAGCGCTGTTACCAGGCACCTCCCCCGTGCAACTTCTTAAGAACGGCAGAGGAAGAGGGATGCGGACCACCACCTGAACGCTGTGCCCAGGCACCTCCCTCCCCTGCAACTTCTTAAGAACAACAGGAAGAGGAGAGGAAAGATGGTGTACATGAGCATATGTGTGCCTTTTTAAAAAATGGCACTGTCTTTACATTCTTTTTACTGTTTAATTTTGTTTTAAACCTTGTGTCTGTATGCATGTGTGTCTGTGTCTGTGCATGGGTGTGCATGTGGGGGGGGTGCGTGAGGATGGTTGTTTAATACTAGCTCTCTGGTGGTGAGGGTGTGGTTGTTGTGGGAGGTTGTCCTTGTGTTGTGGGAGGGAAAGGGAGACCCGGCGCAAGGAAGCCTCCAGTAAACGAGTGCTCTCCTGCAAAATGTCCCAAGATAGCTCAAAAAAATTGTTGCTTCAATCCTGATAACACTTTGGAAAAGAACACGCCAGAAAATCAAGATGACACAGTTGCCTCTTTGCAAAATGGGCACGAAGACTCCAAAGAGACTGTTTTTCTCAGCGTCTCACACACTTGAGCCAAAAAGGGCGTGGGGCTATTTAAGTTCCACTCTCGCTGGCCTCAGTGTTGCAAGCAATGACTGTTTTATGTTTTGGGTTTTTTTTAAAATTACTATTTATTATATGATGTATTATTTATTACATCGTACAATGTATTTTTGACTTATGTATTTATTTGACTAACTATATTTATTTGCCATTTTTTATTGTATTCATATTATATCTTTGTTTTTTCCATTTGTTGTAAACCGCCTTGGGCAGAAATTTATTTTTGGAAAGGCGGTATATAAATAAAAATGGAATGGAATGGAATGGAATCCAGAAACAGCACCATCTGCAACTGTGAAGAAAACCAGCACTGGTCTGTTCCTTCGCTTTCAAAAAGCCAAATTTCCCTCCCTCTAGATGGGAAACGAGTAGAAGGCTGTACCCCATGCTGAGAATATATATTCAGGCCACTGAATATATATGTATCAAAGATACCCAATAATTATCCAAGTGGGAGAGATGACACATTAAGGGTACTATAGGTAGTTAGCAAGCTGTAGTTTGGAGGAAGAATATACTTTGTGCATGAAGATGGAACTGAATTTAATCCCACTATAAAAATGTAGTCTTAGATCTGGGAACGTATTCCAGACATCAGGACTTTTGTCAGCTCAAGTAGCAAGCTCTGGGACTAGACCGGCAATGGATTGATTTAGTACAGAGTTGTTTCGTATGCTCATACAGTACATCAGTTTAGTTATTTGCCGGGAGATGAGACAACCAAAAGAAAAGCAGCCCCCTTCTGACATTCTTTATACGGCACAGTTCAAACAACTCCAAAATTTCAGTCACTCAAGTTCTACTGCAGCCTCTGACCAAAAGAATAAAATCAACATATCAACTAAATACCCATATGAAACAGATTTCAATTAGGATAAAAGTGACATTTTGAACAGAAATGCCAACTGAATTCTGTCCGCATTCCAGCAAAATCTAGCAATGTCATAGGAATCATACAGATGATGCTTTGAGTCCCACAGGGTTCTCTTCCTATTGAAATGACAGGATAAATCAACCATTCACGAAGTCGTGGTAAACAAGAACATGAATACAGTAAAAGGGTTAGATTCTGGCAAGGTTGTGCACCATGCGAACAATGAACAACGGAAGCTATTTAAATCAACTGAAATCTGGGAATCAAGGGGACCTTCCAAAAGCCCGGCGTGGGGATGTAGGCGCAGATTTCATGCTTACAAGGGAGGGGGCAAAATGATACACCTGCCAAAAGGGCAATAACGTCAGGAGCAATGCCACCTAACTGAAAAGCACAGAAAGAAGCAGTTCACCTCAAGAACAATGCCAGAAACAAACAGAAGCTGTTGGAAGAGGCAGCAATTGACATATTGGGACAGGCAGAGGTACCAAGAATGCAGAGGATGTTTATCAGAAAGTGACTTCCAAAGATGGGAAGAGGGAGAGGAGGACATTTGCCAAAAGAGGCAGTGACCTTAGATCAAATCCCTCCTTAAGAAAACCACAGACAGGAAGAAGAAGCTGTAGGAGATAGCAATTTGTGGTGCAGAAGAGGCATCCCTGAACATGAAGCTCACTTGCCAAAGAATCTTCAGTAAGATCTTCTGTCAACGGCAAATGTCCACCTACATCCCCTCCAATGGCAATAATCACAAAATAGGGGGGGGAAGGCATTTATAGGAAAAGGATCACAATTTGTAAGACTCTTAATAGTGAAAACATGCTCTATAAATTTTCTTTGTAGGTGGTTTTCCTGCACCCGAAACTCAGAACAGCACAGACGCACCTTAATTTCCTTCAGTTTTGACTTTTCACCTGAAGGCGACCTTTTATTTACAGGCTTCACATTCTTTTCTGCAGCATCATGTTGATGTTTATTTCCAGGAGCTACAGCTCCAAAGAACTTCCGTATATCCTGAGAAAAATGAAACACTTAAGTAGGCAACATAGTTATAGGGTCTTTCATTCACTCTGAATTGACATCTAAGATTTATACTAAAAACCCACATGTTCTGTCTTTCAAACTGGAGTATCACATACCAAACAAATTCACTGAATGACTTCAGACCAACAACCGTTAGGTTAGAGATAGCTTTCCTCACATAGGAATCCAACCTCTACTTCTGGCAATTGTACTTTGTTTGGATGGGGTAGACCTCAACTGTAGGCATCTGCCATAGCAAACATTATGTTCTATGTCTCCCCTGTAAGCAGTCTCTTCAATACCCCTGAACTCTTCCTGGCACAAACTGATGCTGAAAATAGCCTCAAAAGCAGTGCAAAGAAGGAAGGCTAGAGGGACTTTTGTGCCACACAGCAAATGACCTAATTCCAGGGATATTTCCATAGCCCAGCGAAATGGTACCAAGTTCCACATGCTGCTTGGGCTGATTCAACCATTTGCATAGTAGGCCCATAGCTGAGGAACACTCAAGAACCCCCTTAAAGTTCAAGTAGTGAGGACCTCCTGGTTGTTCCACCACCTTAATTAGTGAGGCTGGTGGGCACCTGGGAGAGGGCCTTTTTGGCAATAGCTCCCAGATTATGGAACAGTCTCTCCCTCAAGGTGTGGCATGCCCCTCCCTTACATATATTTAGGAAGGCAGGTAAAGACGCCCCTCTTTGCCCTGGCCTTTGGCTGAGGTGATTATATTCTCCCCTCTCCCCAGTCACAGTCACTACAAACATAATATGGAGCGTACTGTTTTAAATTTGCTGAATTTTTAAAATGTTTTTAATGTGTATTCTGTTTTAATGTGATATCTATCTTGTTTTAAATCTGCTGATTAATCTGCTGTTACCTGCCCAGAGACCTTTGGGTATGGGGCGGGATAGAAATGCAAATAAATAAATAAGTAAATAAAAATAAAGTAGTCTCTGACTGGAATGTGCCCCAGCACAATTTTCACACCACGGACAGCTCCAAACTTAAGACTGAAAGACTAGAGAATTCCCTGGGAGGAACAATCTCACAGGCACTGTTCAACCAAGTAGAAGATACATTTCCCAGCAGCAAACCAAGAATCACCCAAATTCTGAATCTGTTCGTTCCAGGGAAGTGCAACCCTGTCACATAGAGGATGTCTTTTCATTTCCCTACATACTTCATGTAGTATCTCTCTAGCTCAGAACAAGGAGGTGATTATACCTGCTGTGTATCAGATGCCAGTGTGAATCCATCATAAATGAGGTTTATTACAAAAGGAGTCTTTGCTCCTTCCTGTGCTTACCTGTCTAAGGACTGAACCAGTAGGTCCGGACCAACCAGGCTCAGAAAGCTGTGGTCTAGAACACCACCATCTGTGTGACAATGCTGGTCCAAACCAACCCCTTCCCCAGTCATGAAACGCATTTCATCTTTGGGGACAGGCTCCATGGCTAGGACAAAGATCCTAACGTTAGATCCTCTGGGGGGATCCATTTGGGCAGCACGTTTTGGCACACCACCAAAATATATCTCCTGCTAGTCTTGATGCACGCCTCCGGTGTTCTGGATCAAGAGCCCAGGAGTCTGCCAGTAAACATATTTAAAGGGGTCTGCTGATGTTCCCGATTAGAGGCTCCCTGACCTGGATTACATTCTGTGCAATGCAGACAGAGCATACCAGTGGGAGTGAGGACCTTACAGATCTGCACTAGCAAGGGATTAATGGGGATTAAAAGCCAACTACAGAGGCTCCTGATCAGGATCAAAGATAAATGCCGAAAGGCCCTTTATTTTGAAGTCAGGAAAACACATAAACTTCATACTGAACTTAAAGGAAGATAAAGTCACTAAGTACCTCGAGTGCTTGCTTTTGGCTGTTCCCGGTACCCTCCCACACCTTTTTCCTTTTGTTTCTTGTCTCTTTAGATTGTAAGCCTGAGGGCAGGGACCTGTCTAAGATTAATATAATATTGTAACCCGCCCTGAGACCTTCGGGTATAGGGCGGGATAGAAATACAAATAAATAAATAAATAAATAAAAAAGTACTTCTTGGCACCTGTTGAAACTCATCTACAGGGCGTTTGATGATTAAATCTGTGGATTTTAATCCTCCTCCCCCACTCCCCAAACACTACTTTTAATAACTGTTTTTAGGGTTTTGCCCTGGGATCTAGATGAAGAGCTGTTTATAAATAAAGCTTATTCATCTTTCTATTATTCTAGGTTTTAACAATTTGGACTCCAATGTAAACAAGCAAAATTCTACTTCTGCTGTATACTAGGGCAGGCTGAAAATCTTCCAGCTCCCAACTTTCAGCTCCCAATAAGATCTTAGATATGGCTAGGTGAACCCTGACAGAAAACAGATTGATCATCTCATGTATACAGCAAGGACATTTAAAGTTTACACATTTGTTTCATACCATGTATGCCACATAGCAAATAAGTATCTTCAAAGATGTGTATCATACACAGGTACATTACAAGCACTCACCATAATGAGTGCTCATAATGTACCTGTGAGCCAGTTTGGTTTAGTGGTTAGGGAGCCATACTCTTATCTGAGAATACCAGGTTTGATTCTGCCCTCCTCTACAAAGCCAGCTGGGTGACCTTGGGCTAGTCACAGTTCTCTTCTGAGCTCTCACAGCCCCACCTACCTCACAGGGTGTTCTTTTGTGGGGAGAAGAACAGAAAAGCTTTCTCAGCTGCTTTGAGTCCCCTTAAATGAGTGAGAAAAGCAGGGTAGTAGCTCTTCTTCTTCACCAGGTACCTATGGCTTCCTCTTGAGCCAAAAGTAGATGACAACCATACCTTTGATACATATTGTCACCCAAAGCTACATTTTAAAATGCTCAGTACTTTCACTTGCTACTTAGCAAGTCTGCTGGCAGCATTGCACAACAGATCAGTTAGGGTCTTCTAGACTCTCGACTACCCATATCTCACTGCCACTGGTCCACACAGAAATCCTTGTCACTGCCCTGGCTTATCCACAACACAATATAACCAGAGTTTCCAAAGACGCCCACCTGGACCAGAAGCTCCTAGATGTCTGCACTCTGAAGTGCAAAAAGGGTTTTTTGCAAAAAGGTCTTGATCTCTTTTGTCTTACAACTCTAAAACTTTCAATACTAGTGTCAAAAAATTCTCCCCTTAAGGGCTGGGTGTCTCGCTAGAGAAGCAGGGAGGGTATTGTAAGAGAGACTAGCAACACTGGGGCATCCTGTCCAACTCCAGACAACACAGTTTTCTTGCCATTCTGCTTGCAATTTATAAGGAAGTCTATAAATCGCAAGTCTAACTGCGTTCACACTTGCATGCAAGTCTAACTGCACTCACACTAAAGTTTTAATCCAGTTTCAGTCCGCTTTCAGAGTGAGAGAACACATCAGCAAAGTGACAAGCGGTTTTCTTTTGGCATTATATAATTCGGAAAATCCACAATGGATTAGATAGTGTGTAAAGGAAAATGTACCTAATCACTTCGCTGATGCGTTGCTTTGCTCTGAATGTGGACTGAAGCTGGATTCAAACTCAGGTGTGGACGCAGTTCTAGAACAGGTGTCCCTAGGAAAACATATTATTCTGCAAAATGCCCTCGCCTCACCTCCCAAATCCTACGGACACACACACACACACACACACGTATCACACTTTTCCCCTAAGCAAATTTCAGGTCCCCACGAAGCTCAGGGACGGAAAGGAGACGAGAAAGCTCCTCCACTACGACCCTTCCCAGGAGTTTCCCTTTAGTAGGCCCAAAACAGTTGACCCTCACCATGGCTACGGCGCGTGCCGTCCCCGCCGCTGCACTCCCCCCCCCACGCGCGCGCGCTGCTTCTCCGAGCGTCGGTTTATGTCGTTGGCCGCGAACCAACACCTTCGCGCTCCATCGTCAGCATCTCGCCCACCGACCGCTCTGCCCGTTCGCGCCAATCAAACCACGCGTACCCAACCCGAAGGCGGGAGGAGGGGCGCAAGCGCGGCGCGATGTGATCACGTCACTGAGGGGGCGTGAAGGAGGGAAGAAGAGGGCAAAACTGGAGCGACAGGAGGGGAGCTTGTATGGGCAGAAGAACTAGTTGAAATGGAGCGCTCTAGGAAATAAGTGTCATCTGACTCGCTTTCCTGAGCCTGAGTGAATTTTAATTCAAATTATGGGCATAATTCTCCCTCGCTTCTATATTTTACCAAAGCTACAGCCTCACCCATTCTTTTTTTTAAACTACAACACTCATATATTGTTAAGCTACTTTGTATTTTATTGTGCAGTTTGACATTTATTTGTAATAATTTCATTATTGCTTTAGAAGCAATTGTCCTGTAATTATTTTATTAGTGTAATGATTTTCAACTTAATTTTATTTTTTAAATAGTTTTATTAATTATATTTGCCATTTACAACTTAATACACAAATCTACATATATTGAAATAAACTAATAAACAATACTATTTCAAAACTTGAGTTGTGTTACAAGTAATATATGAAATATAAATCTTGAATTGGTACTGACTATAATTTACATGGCATACATATATCATAGTATTATTATATAATAATTCTATCATTTCAACAAAAATTTTATGGCATTTTCTGATAATGTTAATTCCTCCACATTATATGTTAAGTCTAACAATGGTTTCCAAGCTTCTAGAAACACATATCAGGTGTTTTTCCACTGTCACTAGAAGTACCCATTAAGTACCCATTAATGGGTACAAAAATGCCATTACGTACCCATTAATGGGTACTTAATGGGTATTTCTAGTGACAGTGGAAAAACACCCATCGTTCTTTTCTATTTGTATATTTACAGTATTGAGAGGTAATAAGCTCATTAATTTTGTTGTGTTATAACTCGCTCTAAGTTATTGTTAGTTATTGTTATTGTTAAGTTTGTTAATGATTTGTTAAAGGGTTGATGTACTGTTTATCTGGTTGTTACTTTTCTAAAATGGATGAGTTTACTTGTTATATACCTACCTTGTTTGTATTAAAGTGGTTTTTCTTTCAATAGAAAAAAGGTGTTCTTCAAGTATTTATTAATCTTGTTAAATAATCTAGCCAGATTTGACCTATTTTATTATATTATCAATTGAATAGGAAAGCTTAACTATATACTTCACTTTTTCCTTGAAATTAATAGGTGCTAAAGGGGCATTTAAATGTTACTGAAGTGCAAAATATTCCCAGCACTGAATATGTTGCATTTAAAGAGGAGTTCTGCATATTCATGGATTGTATGGGGTGTTTTGGAAATACAAGACAACCCCATTAGGAGCATAAATGAGGCTGTTGTTGGGTACCATCAAGTGGCCAACTCCTGGCTGACTGGAGCCCACATGGGCACCTCTGTGTGGTAACTCTGCTTTTCAGACAGTTTCACGTACCATTGAGCTACAGACACCCCCTCTACATGGGGCAGTTGGCATCTCCATGGCAGGAAGTGCATTCAGAGTTCATATTCCCATTCCTTCTTTCAGATCTGTGGATGGCTCTCCTTGAAGGTTTCCTGATATCAAGCCTGTTGCCCCCTTCATGTATTCAGATATCTGGGGAGAGGAGCTAATTATATTTAATTCCCTGGCATTTGCTAGGCAGGAAATATCTACTTAAGCATGGCCCTAAACTGGAATGGTATCTGCTCAACTTCTAGGAGTTCCCCCACCCCACTTACCTTCATGGGAGGGAAAATGTAGTAAAAATAATGTGCCCTGGCCTAGCCCCCTCTTTCTGCCAGTTTTTATATATATATGCCCCCCAGAAGGCCTATTTCTGCCTCTGGAGTGCATTGGAATAGGTATGCAATGCCACCGGATGCCTCCTGCCTGCCTCCCATGTTCCTCCTTACATTTTGGGACAGGATCTGGTGGCCTCGTGCACCTATTCCAACGCACTATGGAGGCCAAAATAGGCCTTCTGGTTCTGGGTGCTTTTGTCTTATGGTGCTAATGGGGGATGGGGTGGGGCTGATCCAGTAACTGTGGTTAACTGAAACCGTGGTTACCGAATCAGTGGATATGGCGGTCCAACTGTACATGCCAATCTCAAAGAAGAGCAATGCCAAGGCATGTAAAGACCACTGAATAATTGCTCTCATACACATGCTAGCAAGGTTTTGATCAAGATCCTGCAAGCTAAGCTTCAGCAATATGTGAACTGAGAACTGCCAGAAGTGCAGGGTGGTTTTTGAAGAGGCAGAGGAACTAGAGGTCAAATTGGCAATATTCACTGGATTATGGAGAAATCATCAGCTTTCCTTCGGCTGAGGGACTTTCTATAGAATCTCTGGTTTCTCTGTCCAAATCATTAAAGGGATGAAAGCAGTATGGATTCTGACTTGTCACATTAATGTCTTTGAAGAAAACCACATTAAAATCTAAAAGGGCTGGAGTCTTGTGTGATCATTAAATACAGAGTCAAAGGGTATTGTTCTCTCTTCTTTGTGAGTTTTATCTTTCTTCTTCTGTGAACTTTGTCTTTCTTCTGTGGACTTTGTCTTTGTCAAAGGAAAATACTCTTTCCAGGTCTGACTTGACTGCAAACTCACTACACACAAAACTGAAACTAACTGGAGAGGCAGTATAAGACCCTAGAATTTCCCACAATCCTTTTCTTTCTTAAAGCTATAAACATCTATTTCCCCTTCTATCTAAACTAATACATAGAAAAGTCTATTATAATCTCAACTAAATATATGTCTCAAGAGCATCAAAGATGCTCTGGAGGCATGACACTCCCCACCAAAACTCTTAATGAGTTTTCCCATTTAGCATTATAACTGACTTCAAATACTAACACTGGTATACTTTACATTTGTATAAATACATATTAAAGTCCAAGTTTCTAAATAACATTGTCACTACAAAGAAAAACTAAGTCTGTTGTTGGTCTATCAAATGTCTTTTCTCCCTTCTCGAATTTTCTTTGTTCTGTAGAGAAGGATTCAGAGTTTCATCCAACCTATTACAGGTTACAGCTGTATGCCCTTCTAGAACAAACTGGACTGGTATTGAAGGAAATGTTTGATGAAGTTCAGTTGGATGTACTGGCTGCGTAGACTATAGCATCCTCAGAACTTTTGATGACATGGTGGGCATCTGCTGTTGAATAGTCTCTGTTGATTGTTTGAGTCTAGTAGACTTTGAGTTGATTGGAATTTCTGAAACAGCAGTAGATGTCCTCTTTGCATCTTTGTCTTTCTTTTTTGCTGGTATGTTTGCGGTCACAGAAGATGACTCTGTGCATGGAATTTTGGGCTTCCCTCTTCTTTTCTTTGGTTGCTCGAACAGAGCATTTGGTGATTCCACAAGCGTATCTTGAATTTCATTCTTGTGATTTTGGTAACTGGTCTCCATTTGAGCTTGTAAAGAAGACAACTCTTTCTTGTGTGCTGACACTTCCTCCTTCAGTATATTCTCAAAAGCAATGTTTTTCGCTTTCTCTGCTGTAAGTTCCTTTGAAATTTCCTTTAGTTTAGCTTTTGCAACAGCCAAGTTTTCTTTTTCCATTGCAAGTTGCTTTTCTTTTTCTTCTAGCTGGTATTTCAGAACACTACAGAGTTCACCTTTATCCACTAGGGTTGTTGCAAAGGTCTTTATTCTTGTTTGTATTCTTTTGTGATTCAAGCAAACTGGACCTACGATTGTCCAACCTAGCGACATCTCTTGAGCAAAAGGTGCTCCTGCTGGGCCTGTTACTTGCTGCTTGATACGTAATAGATCTGGACAGTCTGTACCTATTAGTAACAGGATTTCTGCTTTGGGATCCAACTCTGGTATTTTGTGGGCTACTTGTTTCAGGTAAGGATGGTGAAGTGCAATCGATCTCGTTGGAATCTGGTCCTTGTTCCTGGGGATGGACTTACACTCCCTTAGAATAGGCAATTCAAATCTTTCACCACTGTGCAATGCTTCCACTGTGAAGCCTGCGGTGCTCCTCCCCACCATAACTTGGTCCCCTGTACAAGTTGCCATAACATATTCCACCTCTTGAGTCTGGACATCAAAGATATCAAAGAATTCTGGAGCTGCTAGTGAAGTGTCACTTTGCATGTCTAAAACAATGTACATCTTCTTAGAGGCTTTAGGGTGCCCATTTGGGAACACCTTGGCCAGGCATATTGGATGGCATGATCTCACTTAACCTGGTTCCTGATACAAGGCTGTACAACTGGTACCTGCTGTTTTGGTTTCTGAAGAAGTTACTGTCTCTGATTGAGGTGTTGTTGTCTCAGCAGCTGTTTTCTCCTGCTTCCGTGGTGGTTGAACTCGATGTAACGCAGTGCAGTGTCTAGTACTGTTGCATTCTAGACATTTCACCTTCTCATTACAGTCTTTGGCTCTGTGCTCTTTAGATGTTCAGCACTTGAAGCATATATCATGTTCCTTTAACAAAGTAATGCGGTCATCATAAGGTTTCTTGCGAAATTCTTTACAGTCACTGATAAGGTGAGGTGCCTTGTGTATTGGACACAAGGATTCAGCTGCTGGTTTGGAGTCCACTGTAGACTTGGCAAATGAAGTCTCAGTTTTCTTGACTGAGATGGTTTGCTTGGCTCTAGGTGCTTTAGAAGGACTCTTTTCAGTTTTGGGGCTCTGGTACAGATCAAAAAGTCCTGTCTGAGGGTCATTCCTCACGTGAGCCATGGTGGCAATAAAATTCACGAAGTGTGCGAAAGGTGGGTACACCTGGCTGTGCCGTCTTTTATATTCAAAGACTTCCTGACCCCACTTCTCCCTAAGTGGGAATGGGAGCTTTCTTACAATGTCCGCTTGTAACATATGCTGGTCTAAAGAAACGAGACCAGGCAATTGTGGGTTATTTTTCGCATTTTGAAGCTCTTGCAAAAGATCTAAAAGGTCCCACAGCTTCTTGCTGTCTCTCATTGTGAGTTGAGGGAACTCTTTTAATCTACGCAGAAGAGAAGTCTCTATCTGAGCTGCACTTCCATATCTCTGGTCCAATCTGTCCCAAGCTGCTTGCAAGGCTGCCAAGGGATCTGCTATGTGAGCAGCATAAACTCTTTTTACCTGCTCTGAAGATGAAGGGCCAAGCCATGCTATCAGTAAAGTCAGTTCTTCCTTTGCTGTTAATCCCATATCTTCCATGGCTCCTTGGAAGATGGCTTTCCAGAGGATGTAGTCTTCAGGTTTTTCTGAGAATTTTTAAACCCCTTTGTCTGTTAAGTCTCTCCTTGGGTTCCTTGTTACAGTTGCGTAATACAAATCTGGCACATTTTGCAGATGTGGCTTTGTGCTGAGTGAAGCATGAATTGGTTGCTGTCGTACCGGTGCAGTCTTTGGTGCTTCAGGAGTGACCCCTATGTCATCTTGGTTTCTGGTTGTAGCAGGTTGGTAACCCAGGCTAGTAGGAACAGTGGTATTAGCTGGGTATGCCATGGGTTCTCTTGGTCTGTTGAAGGACTGGCTCTGGTACGGCACTGAGGCAGGCACTGTGGTTACTGCTGAGGTCTGCACTAAAGGTGGTGCTTCTGCAAGCTGAACGATGGGTGCAACAGCTGGCGTTAGAAGTGTCTTGGGCTGAAATTCCTTTGCCTTGTTCCTGGAAATCACCTTCTGTTTAGGGTCTTCCTCTTCCAGGTTAGACAGGTCAGATGCCAGCGATTCCTCTTTGAGACCTTGCTCCAAGATTCTGGCTCTGATCACTGCTTCTGCTGCTGCTGCTTTTTGTTTCAAGAGTTGTATCTCACCTTGGCGCCTTCTTTCCTCTACTTTAAGTCTGGCTTGGCGCTCTTCTTCCTCCGCTTTGAGTCTGGCTGCCTCCACTTTAAGTTTGGCTTGGCGCTCTTCTTCCTCCACTTTAAGTTTGGCTTGGCGCTCTTCTTCCTCCACTTTAAGTCTGGCTAGGCGCTTTTCTTCCTCCACTTGGCGCTCCTCTAACTCTTCCTGTATTTGTTGTTCTTTTTCACCAAACTCTAGTCGCTTTGCTGCTACTGCTGCCTCTACTTTTGCTGAAATGGCCATCTTTTCCAATTCAGCTCTGTATGACTTCCCAGAGGAGCCACTACTACGGGAAGTGGTTCTTGAACTCCTAGTCTTGTGGGAATGCCGGGAGGAAGCCACTTTGGAAGATGTCAAGCTGGGTGTTTTGCTTGTTTGCGACTTTACTTCTTTTTTGGAGCTCTTGGAAGAGGCTGACAATTTCTCCTCTGCTGCAATAGCTGTCTCTGGTGGCTGCTGGGATTCAGCTTGTTCCTTTTCCCATTGCTGAATTTGGTCATCTAGACTTTGAATAGTTTTGCTGAAGACTTCTTCTTCAAGCTCTGATTGATCCTTTATTTCTGCCTTCTTGCTTAAGGCTTTTGGGGTATTTATTCGACTTAGCAGCTGGAAGATGCATTCTAGCAGTGCATTCCAGCTCACAAAGTGATGCATCATGATTTCTTTCAATTCAAATGTTGCTTCAGTGCTCAGTCCCTGTTGGCTTGCTTTCACATCTTCTTGCAAAGCTGACAAGACTTTTTTTTTCTTTTCCTGAAGAGAAGCTAACTCTTCTTCTATATTTTGTTCCATCTTTGCAGTGAGTTTCCTTGTTCTCACTAATTTGGCTTTTGCAGCTTCAGTTTCAATTCCAGTTTCAGTTTCAATTCCAGTTTCAGTTTCACTAAGCTCTCTGGATTCCATGTTCTGCTGCTGCAATATTGAGACTCTCCTGCAGGGGGCGCTCAGCAGTCTTCACAATGAGGACTGAGCTATGGGTGCCTGATTGCTTCCAGGACTCCAACCCTTTTAGCTCTCCTGCAAATGCAGACTGACTAGGCGTTTTGCTTGCAAAGTCTTCTATAGCTGCAACAGTTTGCACAGATTCTAGCTTGTTTGGATTACACACAAAAGATAGCAAAGGGCTTTAGTTGCTCTGGCCTTTGTTATCTAGGCTTCCAAACTGTAAGCTAGGAAGGTTCTCTTCTTTGACTGGCTCTGGGAGCAGAGCTTTCTCTATCTGGACCTGGGAAAGAGTTTCCTTTGACTGTTTTGTCCCCAGAGCAATGCTATGGACTTGCATGTAGTGAAATCTCTGGCTCTAGGAAACACAGCCTGAACATAAGACTTGTCCACAAACTTCTTAGATTTTTAAAGGTTTTACTGGTTACAAACACACATCACATGAAATAATTTCTTTTCTCTCAACAGTCTTGGTTAAATACCTTGTTCTCTCTTCTTTGTGAGTTTTATCTTTCTTCTTCTGTGGACATTATCTCTCTTCTGTGGACTTTATCTTTCTTCTTCTGTGGACTTTGCCTTTCTTCTGTGGACTTTGTCTTTTGTGGACTTTGTCTTTGTCAAAGGAAAATACTCTTTCCAGGTCTGACTTGACTGCAAACTCACTACACACAAAACTGAAACTAACTAGAGAGGCAGTATAAGACCCTAGAATTTCCCACAATCCTTTTCTTTCTTAAAGCTATAGACATCTATTTCCCCTTCTAAACTAATACATAGAAAAGCCTATTATAATCTCAACTAAATATATGTCTCAAGAGCATCAAAGATGCTCTGGAGGCATGACAGGTATGTCAGAACCCTAAGTGTTAAGTTGGCATGAAGTTCTGAACATACATATGACACATTCCCATTTTCTCTTTTTAACCCATTTTCTAATAGGCCACCAAGAAAAATCTGAACATAGCTATGCTGCTGCTGCTGCTCCCCTAAGAAAAAAAAATCACTTCCATCCAGAACCACTGATCCAGAAGCTATGTCCAATGCCTCTCTAACCTGCAAAATGTAACTCCTGTATTGCCCAGTGCCATTAGCTTCCCAATGAGCCACCTCTATGGTTTATCAATTCCTCCCCACTACAACAACCCACTAAGGCTGTGATCGCACATAGCAAAAAAAAAAAGGGGGGGTTAAAATGGTAGCATATGGCACTTAAGTTCTCAGCCCACCTTTAATTCTTTTCTAGTCTAGTCATGGGACAGGGAAACGGCACGCGAACAATACCACCTGTGACCCATGTCTAAGCTGCCTCAGAATAACTTTTTTGCTGCAAATGAATGTAAGTCCCAATAGGGGTGTGGAGGTTTTCTAACATGTCCCTGGTCCAGTTTCCAGGCCTTTTTGGGTCACCTGTGCTATGACCAGATCCAACTACCTCTCCCATAAAGCTGTGTGCCCTGTGGGTCCCTAGAACTCAAGACAGACAGAGGAATATTCTCAAGTGTTCTTCTAGCTATGGGTGTTTTTCTAGTAGCACTAAGTACCCATTAGGCACCGGTTTGAATCAGGAAGACCCTGTTCCCCCTTCAGATTCCATTAGGACCCAATGTGTTCACACCTGTTCAAGGGAAATGCAGATTGAATGGGTCCTTCAGGCCCTGAAATACAGTCTCTCCATGGACCCAATTAAAGGGGTCTCAACCCGGTCTTCAGCCTTGAAGACCAGATTAGACAGCGTGCACTCACATCGTGGTTGGGTCAATGGGGTCCAGGGGAGAGCACCCTTGTCAGGGTGTGGGTGCCCCCAAACCCAACACTTTGAAGCAGGTGGCTATTCTCTAGAGATGGCTCCAGAGCCATCTCCAGAGATCGGCACAGGCTGTACTGCTGAGGTTGGGCCAGGCTCTGGAGATTCTCTTGAGCGGCTTGCCCCAGATTCCAAAGAATCCCCAGAATGGCTCCAGAGATACCCAGCACCCAGCGCTCCCCCCCCAAAAAAAACGCTGCTTGACTGACATATGCGGCAGCCAATCCCTCTGCGCCACCTTCATGTCTTCTGCTTGGGGACAGATGGGTGCTCCACATGGGTGCTCCTGCGTTCCCACTGCAAGCATGCCTACACCTATCGGGTGCTACACTGCCCGTGGAGACACATCAGGTACTTGCCAGGATCCAGATCTTCTAAATCCAGATTTGTTGAAAGACCCATTTCTTAGATCTGGATCATCCTAGATCTGGATTAAGGGAGGTAAGTGGGGAGGGGGGGAACCTATATTAGTTCCACCTCTGCAAGATAGGTTCTAAAACTGTCCAGAGTCACCGTGGTTCACATCTGCTTTTATGCTGCTGAGGCAAAGATCCCTGCTTCTCAAAAACATAAGAGCTTCTTGCTATGAAAGCCCATGGCACTGTCAATTTTTTAAAGCATGTCATGAGCCACAGGGCACTTCCATTCCCTTTGCTGAAGCAATTACGGGAGACAATTCCTCCTGTGGCTCCTCAGAATTACAAATTATTTGTTAAGCAGGTGGCAGCTTGCTCTCTGTTTGGATAATTGTGTCACAAAGACAATTCTCTCTATTCTTAAATGTAATAAAATCGAACATTTTGACAGCCAGGTGATGGATCTCTTCTTGCAGACGTTCTGAGCTCCGGTAGTTGATCGAGATCAAAATCAAACAATTGTAACCCTTTTTTGCTCTCTGCAACACCGTCATCGCTGTGGTTATAAAAACGCAATCTCCCTGGGATTATGTTTTTTTGTGGCCCACCCTAAATCCTGCAACTTCAAGCTAATCATTAACGGAAGTTTTACAAGCTTTTGACTGAAGGCTTTGATAAGACGCTCCAGCAGCTAGTGCATGGGCAGTGAAGACAAGCTGTGCAGCAGGGGACTGAGCAGATTTTCACCAGCCTCTGGAAAGAAATGTGACTTTTAACATATGCTTCAGTAACACAGAATGTTTATCCAACTGCCGAATGGACCTGTATCTCTGTGGACATTGGTACTTTTTATCCCAGCAGTCACTGGATTCTACAGGGATGGCTTATCTGTGTGGGGCAAAGATTCCAGCCCAAGTCCTGTGAGTGAAACCCAGATGTTTCTTCATGACGTGTTCCCCCCAAACTTCCTCTGGGGTGTGGGGACCAGTGCTTTCCAGGTGGAAGGCAGCCAGGAAAAGGATGGGAAAGGACCTTCAATTTGGGAATATTTCATTCATTCACACTTCACAGCTGGTTCCTGGGCAGAAGACTCCAGTAGCAGTTACATTTTTCTGGAAAAAGATTTATCAGCTTTGGATTTTTTAGGCGTTTCTTCTTACCAGTTCTCACTCTCATGGCCAAGGCTCTTTCCCACTGGGATAGCAACAGCTGTCAATGAAAGAGGACTTCAGTACTACAACAATCTCCTAAATTCTCTTGTTCGTAGACATATTGAACCTATTGTCACTCTTTATCATTGGGATTTGCCCTGGACACTGCAAGAAAAATATGGGGGCTGGGAAAATGAATCCCTGATTGATATTTTCAATGATTATGCCACTTTTTGCTTTCAAGCTTTTGGGGATCGAGTGAAGTACTGGATTACAGTCCACAACCCTTACCTGGTCGCATGGCATGGCTACGGTACAGGGATTCATGCACCTGGACAGAAGCAAAATCATGTTGCCTACTGGGTAGGATACAACCTAATCAAGGTACCGTACTAAATAGATTCTGTCATAACAGATCAAGTTATAATTGCAGCAAACATCTGAGATGGATGGGGAAAAATATAACCGTATAAAATGCTAACAAGGCTGACAGCAATGCTTATTGTTGCAAACGGATAACATTTCAAATTCCATTTGTTTGGACCACCTTTGTGTATTAATTCCACAAGAAGTAAAATTAAAGATCTAACTGGGGGGAAATGCAGCCAATCTGTCCCATACCAGACTCATCTGCTTGTCTAGTTTAGAAGAATGTCTCCTGTTATCAGAAGTTGCCTTCAACCTCAGGCAGAAATCTTTCTCATTCTATCTTACATGTTCTTTTACAACTAGAGGTAGAAGTAGTTAAATTATAGTAGGATTGTTTGCATATGGAATGTTTGGTCAACTACTGGCTCTCAACCCAGATATCAAATTTCGTTAACATCAAATATTTGAAACTTCAATCCTTTCATTAAGTGGTGAGTGTAATCCAAATGAAGTGGGTCTTTCTTGTCATTAAACTCTTTGGTTCCCAACTGCAGTCCTCCAGGTGTTCCTGTCTGTTTAAAACCAACAGAGAGTGAGTGGGACTTGTAGTTCATGAACATCTAGAACAGTGGTTCTCAACCTGGGGGTCGGGACCCCTTTGGGGGTTGAACTACCCTTTCAGAGGGGTCGCAACGAGTCTTCTGCTGCCCTTTCCTCCCACCTCCCTGTTGTTCCGCCCCTGTGATTGGGGGTCTCCACAGTATGAGGAACTCCATTAAGGGGTTGCGGCATTAGGAAGGTTGAGAACCGCTGATCTAGAACATCTAGAACCACAATAGCAACTCCCATACTAAGCTGACATGGCACTAAGTTCTTTTTGATTGTCTGAAAAGAAACATCCTCTATGTCAATATTATCACAGTTCAAAATGACGTCAGGCCAACATTATTTTCAGGTGCCTAATTCATTTTTAAAAGGTTTAGAGAATTTATATCTTTCACATGTCATCAGAGTGTACACCCAAGATAATTTATCATCTCTCTGTTTACCTAACAGTTCAGAAAATCCATCAAAAGATCAAGTATTAAATGTATATATATTTTTATGAATAAAAAATAAGAACGTTAAAAAAATTAAATTTATATTCCAAAATCAGGTCCATAATTTAGAGATGTTTTTATTCAAAAGATGGTACAACCTCTCCAAAAAATTTAATGATCATTTCCACCCAACAGAAGTCTTTCTCAAAATGCTTTGCGTATTTTAAGAACTTTGTTATTTAGTACATTCTTTATAGTTAAAATTCATCTTCTCTTAACACTAATATAAGAATAATGATCATACTTGAAGAAACTTTGTGGTATGTATCCATATCTGTCCAATCTCCAGTGTTTCAGGTCAATTCCAATGAAACATAAAGTAATGATTACTTGATGTGAAAAGAGCATCACAGATCAACCACTGTCCAAACAATAATGTCCCCTCACTTCCCTTTTCTCTGCTGTTGAAAGACATCACATTATGGCAATATGGCCATGGATGTTTGGGGTTAGCATCCATTGTTCAGTGTGTGTGTGTGTGTGTGTGTGTGTGTTCATGAGTGCAAACACATATACATATATGTTTGATACCGCATTCTGGAGAAACAGATGAGATTTAGGACGTATTAGAAGACTTCATGGAGAACACGGTGTTGCAGAATTGGAAGAAATAATCCCAATTCTAAATTAGACTATTCAGCCGTGGCCTTCCAGATGTGCCTGAACTAAACTCTCATCATTAAAGCACTGTCAGGAATTGCACTAAGAAGAGCGGCACCATGTTCACTACATGGTGAGCCCTGCAAACATCACAGCTGGGAAACTTTCATTCAGCAGCTGCAATATTGCCAGCTTGGGGTCACCAAACACAGGAAATGGCACCATGGACCAGGTGGGTCCACTTGAGTGGGGATGGGTCAGCAGTGGTGTGGCAACTGGAAGAGCAGTGGTAAGAGTTTGCAGAGCATTTCCTACTGCTTCATCATTATAGTACTGTAACGAGCACTTATAGCTGTGGGTTTCTGCTGACACTGGAGCATATTTGGGGCTTCCCCTCTAACCTAAGTATGGAAAGACCCCCAATTAAAGTGCCTTTAATGGGGACACAGCCAGAGCTCCAGCAACAAGCACTGTGGCTGTCAGAACAAAATACTATAAATTCAGGTTCCATGCTTTGTTCAGTTCACTGAAAAATGAAAGAACATCATGTGCTCTGTTTTTATAGCAAGCTATCATCTTTGAGGCAGTTGGTGGGGTTCTCTCCACCTGTCAACACAGACAGATAAGGACTGTTTTGCCAACATCACCTGAGTAAATCATGCAGAGATGTGGACATGTGGAATAGAAAAAAATAGCTCTGTGTGTGTGTGTGAGAGAGAGAGAGAGAGAGAAAGAAAGAGAGAGGGGGGGTTAAGCAAGGGGTGTATTGTTTCAGTGATTGGGAAAATGGCCAAGGCTGTGGTCACATCTAAAATTTAATCCAGCCCCAGTCCACCTTCAGAGTGAGAAAACACATCAGCAAAGTGATCAGTAATTTTCTTTCCACATTATCTATCCCAAGGTGAATTTTCTGAGTTATTTAACACTTGTCACTTTGCTGAGGACGTATTCTTTTACTCTGAAAGTGGACTGAAGCTGGATTAAACCTTAAGTGTGACCACAGCCCAATAGCTTGTAAAAGAGGCAGAAGCTGAAAAGGAAGGAGACAGTGTTTAGCATGGATGGAAACGTCAGTTCTGTCATAGGACTTTTATCCTATCAGAGTGCAGGAGTTGTTGTTCTGGTGGAAGACTGGTGAAGATCTCAAAAAGTCTCATAAAGGAGTCTTAGGATGGGACCAGAAAGATGTGAGCCTAGTGACCCAAACTGAAGATGAAAGGATGAACTGAGGAAGGATTATCAAGTATTAGGTATGATCAGAGGTAGCACATTTTGAGTCTGGCTTCTTAATAAGATGGACTATTTCAGCAAGGTGTGACCATGGCCTCAGTGTGGACTTTCTTCTAAAGGTGAGTCCTAGCAAAGGCCAGAGTGCTTTTTCTCTGCCAGGACAGTTCTCTGCAGTGCACATCTATGACGCACACAAAAAAGTAGTCACAACTTCCCTTTAAATCTTCCTCAGTCCATCTTCTGATCACAACATTCATACCTTTTCATTTCTATCTTCTTGATGTGTGGACTTTCCACCCTCCATTTGGAGTTTCTGAGAGTTAGAACTGAAGGTTATTTGAAGAGCCATTGGTTCCTCATCTCTGTATATAAGTTTGGCCCGCCCTTCTGGAAATTAAAAATAAAGCTTATTAAAATACTTTGTCATTCATTGCATGATTACCTGACAATGCAAAACATTTTCAGAATCAAATCTAGATCTGCAAGTCCCAGATTCTGCTGAAAATTAAAAATACAAATACAAACTCCATTCATTATGATAATGTTCATGCTCAGAAACATGGTTTTGGTATCTGTTTAGTAACAATAACCCCAAAGAATCTAACTTAATTTCAGTTTAGGCCCTAAAATCAGCAAATGATTTACCTTTAGCATCATGATGTATGCAAGAAGTCTGTGAAAAAAACCCCAAGGATTATGAAAGCCATTGTAGCATTGTTATCAGCCAACTTCTGAGATAGTTGTTAACTAACTGCTTGTCACAAAGTAATAAACCATGTTGTTTGCTGTATAAGCAAACCTTTTAATCTCTTTTCTTCAGAGAGACAGATCCAGAATGGGAAACGTGGGTAGACTCGGAAAATGCCCCTCTTCCTTACATGCAACACTGATAGATGAGGATGGTAGAGTTGTCATCATTCTGGTAACACCTGAATGGTTGTGTTGGTCTACGCCAGATGTGTGCACAGGCTGTGGAGTCTGCATACAGACAACTTCCATGGGAGGCACAGCCTCATATGAAATGCAGAGGCCACATGGTCACTGTATCTGAACCATTCATAGACATGGAAACCATGTGCAGGAGTGCTCCAGCAGGAGATCACTTCAACCATGTCTCCCACAAAGGGCAGGTTGGGTCTCCATTCTTCCCACTATCATGTGTACAAGAGGCAGCAATGACAGGAGCGACCTAGGCCCCATTTTAGAGTCTGGTGACATTTTGCTGAATTGCAGAAGATAGTACTGTCTTCTGAAGTTACAGAGAAATGGCCCCAGGCTGCAACTTCAAGACTTCATCCTCATGCCATCTGCCATGCTCCTGCCTTGGGTTGGTTTTTCCTAAGCCAGAAACATTCTCTAGGGGACATGATTTTGACATCTGTGTATATCTTGCCTCTGACTCTTATCCAAGGACGAAGCTGACATGTGGAGTTATGACAACCTAGAACTTATACCTTTTGCTAATAAAGCGGAAGATCTTACAAAGTGTTTTATTGGATGTTATTTATTCCAGCCCCATTTCAGGAAACTCACCCCATTTCAGGAAACTCCACTCCAGCACATACACAACCCTAGATTTTTTAAAAAAATTCCCCTCAGGATATTCTCAGGGCTTATCTAGACTCTGTGTTCCTCTGTAGGGCTTGCAATAAGCTCAAGAGCTGGCACTGGAAATTACCTACACCAGCCTTACCATACTGACATCTCAGCAAGGGAAGTCTTGGATCTCTACACCATAGCACATGGATGGCAGCTCAAACCAGGGAGGCAGGGAACATGTCTGTCTAACCCACTGATGGCCAACCTATGACACGCATGTCACAGGTGACACGCCAAGCCCTTTTGGGTGACACACAAGGTCATCCTGGCACCTGGGCATGTAGTGCTTGCTTGTTCTTGAAGTGTACGAGATACCAACTTTCAATTGAAGATTTAGCAAACAAAATTCAGCAACAAAGGTCACTAATGTAAAGAATTATTTGTTTTTGCTTTTAATAAAATACATATATCAAAAATATAACTTTTTTACTAGAGCTACAAATATCACAAAATTATGGATGTTTCTAGATGTGACACAGCATCCGAGTTAAGCTAGGTTTTCTTGCAAACTTTGACACACCGAGCTCAAAAGGTTCACCATCACTGGTCTAACCAATGCTGTCCAACTGCAGCCTGATTGCCCAAGACTCATGCTGCATCCACATGTAGTAAAAAAAGCACCTCTGATACAGCTTAGAGATGGTTCCCAGGTGGGATTTTTCATATACCAATCTGCCCCTCCCCATTGCATGAACATCAGAGAGAAGAGATGGAATGAGAACACAAGGGCCACACAATACCTTTTCTAAGGCACTCTTGATCCATTTTTCTTGCTATGTGGGAACACAGCCATACCTTTACATGGTAAAGACAGAAGGCACCTTAAACAAAACTTCAGAGTGGATAGTTTCCATTGGAAGTAATAGAAAGTGGCCTCACATAAGGTGCCTTTACCGTGTAACAGCAGAGCAAGTAAGGGGGAAATGACACATTTTTTCCAACTTACGTCTTAGTAATTGTTGTCTAGATGCAGCTCCAAGTACCATCCAAGCATATTTCCTCTGGCATCTTTGAAGAAACATGTGGAAGAACAAACAAACAAACAAACAAAATTCTAGCCGTTTTAAAACTAAGAATAAAACAAGACCATTTCTATAAATAAAGATATACTAATGAGATTCCCATCAAAGAGGGTTTGCAAACTTTCTTTCCAAGCTGGTTCCTCTTTTTTAAACCATTTGTTTTTTCTTTCTGGCTCTGGGACTTTCACCTTTGCCCTTGCATTGCTTTACAGGCTTGAATAGAATTCCCGTCACTTTTTGATTGGGATTATAATCCAGTGCTGTGTTCACACTTAAGCTTTAATCCAACCTCATTCCAGAGCGAGGGGATCCATCAGCAAAATGACTAGCCATTTTCTTTCCACATTTTCTAACCCATATCGACTTGCCCGTGCCTTAAGATCTGGAGGGGAGGCCCTCCTGCTTGTTCCATCCCCTTCAGAAGTGAGGCTGGTGGGCACCCAGGAAAGGGCCTTCTCAGTAATGGCCCCCAGGCTATAGAACAGTCTCCCCCTTGGGGTGCGCCAGGCTCCTTCACTGATTAGGTTCAGGAAGGCGGTGAAGACGCACCTCTTCACTGAGGCCTTTGGCTAGGTGTTGGTCATGTTTGCCCCCCCACTGCACATGCTACTGTTTTAATTGATACTGTGCTGGTTTTTAATGTGTTGGTTTTAAATTTTAATAAGGGTGCATTTGTTTTGTTTTTTTATATGCTGGATTTTAAAAGCTGTTCCCCGCCCTGAGACCTTCGGGTATAGGGCAGGATAGAAATATAAATAAATAAATAAATAAACCCAAAGGTGAATTTTCTGAGTTAGATAATGCCAAAATAAAACAGTTTCTCACTTTGCTGGTATCTCCTCACACTCTGAAAGTGGGCTTATTTCTAAATGTGGTGGTGGCCGCCATGGCCTCCACCACCATCACGTTTCTCTGAGGCCCAACTAGGACTTCTGGTGGTGGCTGTGCACCTCTAGAAGGCCTACTTGGGCCTCAGAGGAGCATGCGAATGTCGGCAGAAACCCACCCCTGGCCTCCTGTCCCCCCCAGCCATGTCCCCTTACCCATAAATGTAGCTATGGCTGTGGCCTCCATGGCCTCTGCCACCATCCCACACTGAGTGGCCTTTGGATAAAAAATTGACCTCCTTGGCTAACAGTATCATTTTATCCCCTAGTTTCTATTGCACAATAGGAAAGGTGGTTTAAGATAATATCTTGTCTCTGATCAGGATTTTATCTGTAGATGATCAGCACTAATTAACTGCTATCCAGCAGCCGTCTGCCACTCAAAAAGTGCTTCTACACCGATTTAAAAAACAGAGCAGGAAAGCCCTGACACTTTTTAGTGATCTAAGCAGGCGGTCCTTGCAAATGTCCTATGAATATCAGCTTTAAATCAACCTTCCACAAAAGATACCTTTCCTGAATGTCGATCTCCCATGTGGACAAAACTAGACCGCATGGGAGATCAGCATTTTGCTGGGACCCAGGGAGAGAAAGACATGGTTTCCTCACGCCGAGCATAGGAAAAATCAGGAGTGGGAACAGGTAAGTCCATTTTGAGTTTGTGGACGTGGTCACACCTTCACTTTAAACCTTCTTCAGTCCACCTTCAGGTCTGACGGCTCACACCTTTTTGTTTCTATCCGTTTCATTTGTAAAGTTTCCATTCAGGAAAGTCTAAATGGAGGGTGCAAAGTCCATAAATAAAATGGGTAGAAATGAAAAGATGTAAGGAGCCAGAGCTGAAGAAGGTTTAAGTGAAGGTATGATATTACTTGTGTTATAATACAAAATTGGGAATGACTGAACGCATCCTCAGTCTTTGTTCTCCTCCCCAATACAGACTATCCTTACTATGTCAGAATGCTACCTACCACGCATGAGAAATGCTACCCACCCGCCCACCCAAAGTGCCAAGTAGAAGGTTGCGCCATGGCAACATCTAGCGTGATGTGTAGCGAATTACCACCTAGGGAATTGGATAGAAGAGAAGCCACGCCCCTAATACCCCTGTGCGTCCCCAAGGTAAAAGCTGCCTGGAAAACCCGCAAGTTCCAGAAAGAGCGCTGGAACTCTTCTTTAAAGTGCATGTATTTTGTCACGGGTTTTCCCGCTTTTTTAGCGCTGGAACCTCTTTAAAAACCTTGGCATGGGGGCGCTCAGAGGCAAAAGGAGAGTCTTGGCAGACTTTAAATTGCATGGGGACAGGGCCCTAGAGGATTCCCTGCATATCAAAAAAGTTGCATACACTGGGTAAAGCTATACATATCTTTCAGTATCAGGAAGTATGATTCTCCTTTCTGAAGAGAAGGAGTATTTTGAAGAAAATAATTTCACCATAGCTTAATCACATAACAGATTAATAGAAACCTAAGAAATACTGCAGATCCATGGAAGCAATTGATAAATGTTTGATTTCTCTCTCTTTTAATGTACTCAGTTTTAACTTTTCTTGTTTATTCTGTCCCTGCACCATATATAAACTTAAATGCATATTAGGCTTTGTTGCAGCCAATTGTTTGCTCAACAACTTATTTTGAGAAAAGTTCAAGACAAGCAACGGCTCAATGTTTGTAATACTTTTAAAAATTAATATACGTTCCAGAGTGCATTCCTGACTATGCTAAGCATTCCATCTGGCTTTATAGCAATTAACTTACAATCGTACATTGACTCTACCTGTTATTGATTGAATCACTGTTATCTTCTCACTCTTAACATTCGTCCTTGGTCTCCAAGATGTAAATTGGATTAGGTATTAAGGCCTGACCGGGGGAAGGGGAGGAATTGTAAGGAAGCCTTGCTAAAAATAATTCATAAAGTCAGACCATGGTGTCAGAGAAAGGCATTTATAGAATATTCTATTTGGAATACTGTGGTAGACACACTTGCATGAACATCACCAATGTAATTTTTATTTGCAAAAATCCCATTTGTATTTCATTTTTTCTATGAAGAATTCAGAGCAGTGCACATGTTGCAGATTACAAAGTCCTACTTCAATAAAATGGAGTTAAGCTATGATACCATAAGCTTTAGTGACAACCATCTACCTCAGTTACTTTAAAAACTAACTAAACAACAGAATAAGGAAGCTGATAGCGTGCTTCTGAATACTACTTACAGAGGAACAACGAGGGATCTCACCTAACCATTTCGTTGACCATTGTGAGAAACAGGATGGTAAACTAGGCAGAACTTTGGGATGACTCTGCCTCCCTTGGACTGCACCAGTGTGGAGGACAGAGTCTCCTAGGATGCTTACTGGTCTGGTATACTGGCCAGTTCAGAATAACGCTTAGTTTGATCCATTGGGGCCATTCTTGTGTTCTTAAGTTTGCTCTGTCTTCACAAGAACCTTGTGCGTAAGTTAAGACTCAAGGCTACTTCATCTGACAGTTAAGTAGAGAATGACTCATCTGTGAACGGCAGATTTCATTTCAAAGGTTGAATGCCTAGACCTTGGACAAAGGTTTTGGCACATGTTACAGCACTGAAAATACATAAAACATCTGACAGCAAGTCATTTCCCGTTGTTTTCCTGAAGTGCACCCCAAGATTTCTGCTTCTCCATCAGAGTTTTTCTTGTCACTAGAAATAGCTGGGATTTGTTTTGGAGATGAAAGACAGGCTAAACCAATGGTTCTCAACCTGTGGGTTGTGACCCCTTTGGGGGTCGATCTACTCTTTCACAGGGGTCGTCTAAGACCATCAGAAAATACTATGATTTAATTATGTTCGATTTTTTAACAATGAAAATGCATCCTGCATATCAGATATTTACATTACGAGTTATAACAGTAGCAAAACTACAGTTATGAAGTAGCAACGAAAATAACAACCACAACATGAAGAACTGTACTAAAGGGTTGCGACATTAGAAAGGTTGAGAACCATCAGTAAAAATCAAAGCAAAATAGTTGGCTTGTAGAGCCACTGATGGTCAAACTAAGAGGAGCATTGGCACTATTTGTCAGCATTTTTTTCAATGTTTAAAGAGATGTCATCTTTAGTCGAGGACAAAGACGCACACCTTAGAGGCAAGGTAAACTCAAGATAATCTGTTAAGGATTAGATTAGTCATCTTTATCTGCGCAGAAGAGGTCAAATTGCCTCACATAAGTTAAATATGTTTTAAGACCCTTCTTTACACAAGTCCTTATAAACAAAACTAATACACCTTCATTCCATCTTCAATATGTTTTTGGTTTTTACCTACTGCTCTTGTTTCCCAGATTACAGTGTTTGACTTTAGTGATACTGCATTTAAATGGTGAATGTGAATAAGATGTGAAACAAAGGGCACTGCTGTAGAAAACAATAAGCTGATTTTAAAAGCTGAGAATGGATTAAAGACTGGATCACAAAGTCATTTTTATTATAGAGACAGAGAAATAAAGGTCTATAAGGAAGTAAGGAGAAACACATCAAATGCTGGTAGAGCTAGGCTAGCAGTTCTCAACCTTACTAATGCCGCAACCCCTTAATGGAGTTCCTCATGTTGTGGGGACCTCCAACCACGGGGGCGGAGCAGCTGGGAGGTGGGAGGGAAGGGCGGCAGGAGGCTTGTCGCGACCCCTCTGAAAGGGTAATTCGACCCCCAAAGGGGTCCCAACCCCCAGGTTGAGAACCACTGAGCTAGGCTCTTAATCTGCAGTCCAGGCACAAAATTATGGGGGACTCTGTGACTCTTTTCCTTAGACCTCCCAAAAATACTGTAATGATAAAACAGGTAATAAGATGGAATATGGAACATAGATAGGGGTGTGATCCGGCATACCTAAAGAGATGCCCTCTGGGCAAATTTGAGTCTGAAATGACAGACATCTTTTGCCTGCATTTGCCTTGCCCTGTCTCAAAGCCTTGGTTACCTCTTCATCACTCAGGATTTCACAGCTCTGGAGGCATCTTTCCCTTGAAGCTGGTTATGCAGGAAACTACATAAGCAAGTGGCCAATCAGAGGGTAGTTCCACTAGTCAGGGTAAGTGCTGCCTGACATGGAGGCAAATGGAGGCTCTAATCTGGGGCAAACTTTCAGGGACTAGCTCAGGTCTTCATAACCACCATGGAACTTTCTTAGCATGTACACATGCCCGGCACATGCAGGTGATCATATCCTCGGTTTGGTCTTCACTACAGAGTGGATTGTTGAAGATCTGTTACTAGTGATTAGCTTGTTATCATGGTTTGGTTTGGATTACAGTGGACGAACACTTTCATAGGTGTGGGAGAGCCATTGAGATGGTTGGTCTTCAGAGACAAATGGAATCTGAACAATTCCTGAAAGTTGGCATCAATGGCATTCCTGTTGACATTTTAGTTTCTGTGGAATTGCAAGTAAGCAGAGCTATCAACAAAACCCCTCCCAGGTGCCCTCAATATCACTGAAACCCATAAAGCACCCTGGGGCTACAACCAACGAAGCCAGAGATTTGATGCAGGTGGCATAAATCCTACCATGACTGTGGCCATGGGAGAGCACATTATCACACCACACCACATAATGGTGTAGCAAAAAGAAGTTACAAATTTATCTGCAACCATTATGTCTTCAAGTACTCATCCAGCTGATCTTTCTCATGTGGCATTGTAGGTTTGGACCCAAGGGACAAGGAGCAGTTGCCATCCAAAATCTGCTTTGGCAAATTTGATGTACACTCTTTCATGAAGGATGAGAGGCAGGAAAGAAGCATAAGTTAATTAATTAATTAAAGGAGAATTGGTTTATATCAAGAAGATATATGTACTCCCTTGCTGCATATTTTCACTGGGAGGTTAGAAAACTATTTGCAGAGATGTCACAGCTTTAGCTTTTCTATATTGAACACAAGAATGAATTAGATGGCATGTAGTAAACCCTTTACTTCTATGAGTTGTCCCTCTGAGTACAGTCTGGTTCCCAGAAATTCTGCAAGTACAGCTTCTGAATCCAGTGATCACTTGTGCAGCAGAATTGTTGGGATAGCAGAGAAGCAATAAGGCTGGGAATATAACTCCACCTTTGATCTCTCCAGACTGCATTTCGATCAAAGTGTATTCCAAAGAGATCAAAGGTGAGACTCAAGAGTTCCTTCCTTTCCTCTACCCAGCCAGAACTTTCTAGTTTCTACTAAAAATACAAGCAATCCTTGAATAAATGAAAAAAGTAGATTAACTGCAATGCGCAAAATACCATGAATTCAATCAATAGCATATTGTTTCAAACAAATGTTCGAATTTTCCCTAAAGACTGTTGCTACTTTCATTTTTTTCCCCATTAGGCTCATGCAAAAGTCTGGCATAATTATGACAAACATTTCCGATCTCAGCAGAAAGGTTTTTTGTCAATAACACTGGGATCCCATTGGATCAAGCCCAACAGGTTAAAGGACAGCTCGGATATTGCCAAGTGTCAGCACTCAATGCAGCAAGTCCTTGGTTGGTTTGCCAAGCCAATACATGGAGATGGAGATTACCCAGAAGAGCTAAAAGCTGAATTTGCCTCCATTTTGCCAAATATTACTGAGACAGAGAAAAATTATATTAAAGGAACTGCTGATTTCTTTGCATTTTCCTTTGGTCCAAATAATTTTATACCATCAAATAAGCTACCAAAATTGGGTCAAAATTTTTCCTTCAATCTGAGAGACGTACTGAACTGGATTAAACTGGAATACAACAGTCCTAGGATCCTGATTGCAGAAAATGGATGGTTCACCAATAACCATGTAAAAACAGAAGATACTACAGTCATCTACCTGATGAAGAATTTTATCAATAGAGTCTTACAAGGTTTGCTAAGCTATGTCTGGTCTATTTTGAAACATTTTGCAAATGAATGAATGTAGATGAAAGGTTGGCCCATTAGTCATCTAGTCAGTGTCAAATATGTGTAAAGGTCTTACAACGCAGCATCACAGTATCAGTTCTGACCTCTCTGCAATGTTGACATTTGCTTGATAGGTGCCACTTCTTTATACACAGGAACTTCAGGAAAGGAACAAAGGCCCAGATCTTGTTTTAAATCCTATGTGCATAAAAATCAGCTCCTTTTGAACTGATTCATTCCCAAATTAACTGATGTGACATATCGACAGATACCCAGGTATCATTGTAGGGCCAGACTGCATGTTCCCCACATGTTTTTCACACACCACGATCAGCTGTATTAACATTAATATTTCTATCCCACCCTATACCCAAACGTCTTAGGGCAGCTTACAGTTTAGCTAAAAACAAATGGCAATGGCTGTCCCTCCATCTTCAATGTGATCCCAAGGAAAATCCCATCTCCGTGGGAGACTTTGGCTGTTTTTGCACTAGCATCAAAGACCCTATTTAGAGCCCATTAGGAACCTGATTGGTACTTGATTGGTACTGATCAGTCATGCACTGTCCACACACGAGAGCCCTTACAGATCCTACTTGTCTGCACTAGCACCAGCGAAATATGGATTTAATGGGATCTTCAGGCCCTTAAATCCAGATTAACAGTAAACCCCTTTAATGGTGTCTTCAATCTGGTCTTCCGCCATGAAGACCGGATCAGAAGACATGCGTTCACACCGCAGCTGGGGTCCAGGGGCGGGGTTAACAGACGCCATTTGCAGCAGGATGGCTCCACCACTTGCAGCAGGATGGCCCCACCACTCACAGCTACATACCCTGCTCCCCCTTTGTACCTTTCTACAAAGTTGAGCACATTCTGCCTAGTTGTGGTGAAGTGGTCTTCGTAGCTCTCTCCTCCCACGTAGCTGCTACTTGGTCAGCCTTCTACAACAGTTCACACTCACTGTTGATAGAAGTACGCTAGGACTGATGTCCGTGCTGGCCAATCGCGTCACGCCACTGGCAGCCCTTCTGTTTCAGCCCAAATGGAGCCTTGGCAGAGATGCTATGGCTGTCATACAGTGGCCCTATCGAGCACCCATTGCTATCAGGTGCTAGACAGCCCATGCGGACACATGGGATCCTCGGCAAAATCCAGGTCTTCAAAGACCGGATTCAATGAGGACCAGATTTCAAAGATCCAGACCTTCTAAATCTGGATTAGCAGAGGTAAGTGCAAAAACAGCCTTTCATCAAAAGGGGTTTTACCAAATCCACACCATTTTGCAGCAATCCGCTCCTTACGGTATCCAGGTACCATCTGTGACAATAGTACTGAACTAGATGGGTCTCATCATACATATATTCTATTCAAAAAACATCTTCTTATGTATACTCGTAAGCCGTTTCCTCGTGTTTCCAATATAATCACTTTGCATTTATTTCCTTCATGCAGCAATTAAGTACGATCAGATTGATGTATTTGGTTACACGTTTTGGTCCCTCCTGGATGGATTCGAATGGCAGCATGCCTACAATATCAGGCGAGGGTTATTTTATGTCAATTTCAATAGCCAAGAGAAAGAGCGGATACCCAAGACATCTGCATTATATTACAAACAAATCATACAAGAAAATGGCTTTCCTCTCAAGGAAACAGCCTTGCATGGCCAGTTTCCCTGCAACTTCTCTTGGGGCATGACAGAATCAGTTATTAAGGTAAGCATCATGTGGGCATTTCAAATTATTTGCTGGTATCAATCTGATTAGAGGCAAGGTCATCCGGTCCATGCAGACCCACTGAACATCAGTCAGCATTCTATGTGTTCATCTTTTATTTATTTATTTATTTATTATTATTAAAAAAAGAAAAAAAGTAATCATTTACACACTCTTCTCATCATTACATTATTAAAAGTTCCCTTGACTTCCTCCGCTTGTCTGACTTCTATATTCTGTATCCATCTTTTGTTGCTCCGCATCTTTGTCTCTCCTAGATTTCCTGGTTATTCTTTGTTCTCACTCGAATCCATCAGTCGTCAATTCGAGCTCTGATAAATACTCAATATTGAGTATATGTGTTCATCTTTGTAAGCATGCCATTTCCACACCTTGATGGCCAGATGAGATGGCCCATTCTGCCTCTTCTTACTCTAAAATCTAGTGTGCTCACCTTGCTTAAATTTAAGCTCCTCTCATATATGACAGTATCCCTACATTGGCTGGTTGACTGTAATGCTCTGTATATGGGATGACCCTTCCACCTGGTCCGGAAGTTGCAACGGGTGCAAAATGCAGCAGCCAGGCTGTTTTTGTAGGGTGCCAGTTCAAGCACATATTAAACCTGTGCTCAAGCAGCTGCCAATTAACTATATTCTGTTTATGTTCAGCACATAATTACCACTTGTACACATCTCTAGCTTTTTTTTTAAGAAAAAAAATTCAGAGTGCTAGAGCAATGCTGTATTCTTCGAATCTGTCCCTGGTCCCTCTACAGTGAGACAGTTTGGTCTTGTGGTTAGAGTGTGTTGGATTATTACCCGGAGGTTCCCCCGTTTGATTCTGCACTCCTCCATGAAGCCAGGTGGGTAACCTTGGGCTAGTCACAGCTCACTTCTGAGCTCTCACAGCCCCACCCACCTCACAGGGTGTCTGTTGTGGGGAGAAGAATAGAAAGCTTTGTCAGCCACTTTGAATCCCCTTAAATGGATGAGAAAAGCAGGGTAGAAAACCCAACTCTTCTTCTACTACTACTGTAGATGGCAAACCAGCTATACGGAGGCCTCTACCAACTATGGCTACTTATCAGCAATGTGGCCAGAAATTTTATTTCCATATTATCTATCCCCAAAGTGAATTTTATGAATTATTTAACACTGAAAGAAAACAACTTGTCACTTCGTCGATGCATTTTCTCACTCTGAAAGTGCACTGAAGCTGGATTAAACCTTAGGTGTGACCACAGCCCAAAAGGCAGAATGGATCTTATGCTTCATTTGCTTCCTCATCAGGACAAATTAATCTAGCCTTGCTGACACGCCTGCTCATCTTTTAAAAACTTCCCTCAAAATTTGTCAGTTTTTAAATCACAAGATAAAAGTGCAAAAGATCAGTTCAAAAACTCCAGGAACCTGGGTGGGTGCAATAAAAACGGTGCTGTGTAAATCTTAGAGGGATTTGTTGTTTTAAAATGAAGGCCTTTTCACGAGTCAACCTGTTTTTCCTCCGTCCTTCATGCGTAAAATGAAGTAGCCAGGTCTCAGCAAGCCATTTTATCACCTCTGGCACACCTGATAGGCTATGTATTTGCATGCATTTTTTTTCTATACTTACTAAGGTACTCCTAGGCCCTGGTCACACCTATATGAGACAGAACTTCGCTTTAGGCTGCATCACTCCCACCTTTCTCCACAATCAACCTGAGCCTCCTCCACAGAACCCTTGGCTCTCTTACCCCTTTTTCTGCCTCATTGGATGTTGTTGTGTCACTCAAGGGAGGCGGAGGGTGTGTGTTTGTGGTTCTTTTTTAAGCCTGCTTCCCCACCTCCATGCCCCCTTCCTTTTTTATGTGCTTTTCTGCTCCACACGTTTAATTTTTTAGAAAAATAATCATAAATTTGTGGAAAAACACTAGAGCAGCGGTTCTCAACCTTCCTAATGCCATGACCCCGTAATGGAGTTCCTCATGTTGTGGAGACCCCCAACCACGGGGGCGGAGCAGCTGGGAGGTGTGAGGGAAGGGCTGGGGGAGACCTATCGTGACCCCTCTGAAAGGGTAGTTCGACCCCCAAAGGGGTCCCGACCCCCAGGTTGAGAACCACTGCGCTAGAGGAATCATATACATACATACGCTGAGGAGAGAAGAGGAGATGCCTCATGAACTCCACGTGTGAACATTGGGTGAAAGGAAAGACTGGGTTCAACCTCCTTTAGCCTGTCCGCCCGCCCCCCTCACACTGAGGAAGAGAAGACTGCCTGGCATGCCAGTATGGCATGAGTCCTCTGGAAAAGAGGATTCCGGTTAAAACAATCTGACGGGGTTAAGCCAGCTTGGAAAACCAGTTGAATAAAAATAATGTAACGCAACCAGATGATGACCTGAAGTCGTCTTAAACTAAAGGTGTGACCAGGGCCCGATAGTGCCACCTACTGATCAGTAAAATAAGCTTGGGAGACGATTTGCCTTTTAGATTCGTCGTACTGGCAGACACAGATACGGTGTAAAGTTCTTTACAATAATAAATAATTTATTTGGTCTCCTGAGGACAGGGATGGAGATCGAAATCCAAATTTAAATTGACGCTTCTGAGCTGCCCAGGAGTATGGGAATAGATGCAGAGACTCCACATTTAAAATTGGGAAGCATTTGGAAGGACCTCAGGGATGGGGGTGTAGCTCTTCAGAAGCATAGCCATGTTAGTCAGGATCATAAGCAAGGGAATCTACTTTCACCTTAGAGACTAACAAATGTGGTAATCAGACACAACAAAAAGAGCACCTCTGAGGTACCTAGAGAAGGTAAGTTAGAGGCGGCTTAGGAACGTGAGAGCCACCCGCTACTCTTTCTGACAAGCCTCTGAGATTCCCTTAGTAATAAGGGTTATGGGAGGATTTATGTTTCCAGTTCCCAACAGCACTTAATTTTAAAAATCTGACATGGCATTATTGTTAAAAGATCCATATACTAGTACTACGAATCTCTTGATACAAACACAAATCAATTCATTGTTCTTTTCAGGCAGAAACTGTTGCTTCTTCTCCACAATTCTGTGATCCCAACCTCTACCTCTGGAATGTCACCGGAGACGGGCTTTTCTACCAGGTACCGGGAGTGAAGCTGAAAACTCGGCCAGCTCAGTGCACTGACTTTGTCAGCATTAAAACACAGCTTGACCTCCTGTCCAGAATTAAAATAACCCACTTCAGATTTGCCCTCAGTTGGTCACTGCTTCTGCCAAATGGACACTCAATCAACAGGCAGGTCCTTCGGTACTACCGTTGTGTAATAACTGAGATGTCCAAACTCAACATTAAGCCCGTGGTCACTTTATATTATCCAACCCACCGTTCACTGGGCCTCCCTGATCCTTTACATCAAAATGGCGGCTGGCTGAATCAGTCCACAGTCCAGGCTTTTAGACACTACGCAGAAATATGTTTTCAGGAACTTGGAGATTTGGTTAAACTCTGGATCACAATAAATGAGCCTAACCGACTCAGTGATATTTACAACAGCAGTAGCAACGACACCTACCGAGCTGCTCACAATTTATTGATAGCACACGCCTTGGCTTGGCATGTTTATGACAAACAATATCGATCGGTTCAGCAAGGTAAAGTATCCTTGTCCTTGCACTGTGACTGGGCAGAACCTGCCAACCCCTTTATTGAGTCACATTCGAAAGCTGCTGAGAGATTCCTCCATTTTGAAATAGCTTGGTTTTCCGATCCAGTTTTTAAGACAGGGGATTACCCGGTGGCTATGAGAGAATACCTTGAATACAAGAACAAGGAAGACCTCTCTAGCTCCTCTTTGCCATCTTTCACAAACGAAGAGAAAAAACTTGTAAGAGGGGCTGCTGATTTTTATGCATTGAACCATTTCACCACAAGATTTGTGATCCACGAGACTAAAAATGGAAGCCGGTATGATTACGATAAGGACATCCATTTTCTGCAAGATTTTGCCTATGTAACTTCACCATCGCATTCAGCCATAGTCCCTTCAGGATTACGCAAAGTCCTAAACTGGATTAAAAAGAATTATGGCGATATAGATATCTATGTAACAGCAAGTGGAATTGATGATCAATCTATAATTGACGATGAAGTCCGTAAATATTACCTTGAAAAATATGTACAGGAAGCTTTAAAAGGTAAGTAGATAATTATCTAAAGCAACTCCCTGCCTGGATAGATTTAAGGAAGGGTTAGACAAATTCTTGGAGGACACATGTATCGGTGACTACTAGAATGGATTCCTTGGTACCACCTCCAGGTTGGAGGAAAAGGCAGTTTGCCTCTAAAGGTCATTTACAGGGAGTCAAGAGCAGGTGAAGGTTTTGCCTTCATCTTCTGCTTGAGAATGCTCAGAAGCAATTGGTGGGATGCTCTGTGAGATAGGATGCTGGACTAAACAGGTTGTGGCCCAATCCAACATGGCTCCTCTTATGCTCTTATGTTTGATTTGCTCTACCACTGAGCTACAGGCCTGTCCTCTTAAAATATGCTTTTATGAAATTGTGGGAGTTTCCAGCCTTTCTTTAAAACATCAGCACATTATTCACCGCCCAGGGCAACCTGTGCAGTCACAGCACGAGTTTCACTGTCCTGGAGGTTGCTGCCAGCATGAGAAGAAAAGAAAATCGTCCAAGGCAGTTAACAAGCCCCTGTAAGATCAACCTAGCACTGTTTCATTGATGGTCACAGGAATCTGGGAGCCTCTTTTGCACTGCTATGAGAAATGGTGGCATTTTTAAAATAATGCCCCATTTCCTCTGCAAAAACAACACTTGTGTTGTGCAAAGCTATGGTACACAAAATATACTAGCACCGCAGTTTTCATTTGAACCTAACATTCATTTCTCTGTCGTTTTCAGCTCACCACATTGACAAAGTCAATTTAAGAGGCTATTTTGCATTTAAACTGACGGATGAAAAAGCCAAACCAAGACTCGGATTTTTCACATCTGAATCTAAAGCAAAGGCTTCTGTCCAGTTTTACAACAGTCTAATAAGCAACAATGGATTTCTCTTGGACCCTGCAAACAATGTCTGCCAACAGCTAAACCAGAAAGGAGACTGCACACTCTGCATATTTATAATGCAGAAAAAACCACTAATATTCTTTGGGTGCTGCCTTTTCTCTACTCTTATCTTACTTTTAAGCATTATTGTTTTTCACAAAAGGAAAAGGAGGAAATTGTATTGGACAAAGAAGCTTCCACGGCATTTGTGCTCCTGTTAGAACTAGACTTAAGAATGTTCTTAACCAAATGTAGATCCATCTTCTTTCCCCAAGTAGCAAGAGTAAAGACAAATGGATGGAAACACTCCAGATCACTGCAGTTATGTACGAGGTCCTACTAAAAGAAAATGTACAGCTTTGTAAAATCAGAATACCCAGAGACAATTTATTCAGGATTCTTATCAGGAAATACTGTCTCATGTTTCAGAGTCAGGAAATCCCACATCTTACATCTACATTTAGCATCAGATCACTCCAAGGACTCTCACATACCTAGATGTCCTGTTGGAACGGCCTCCCTTTCTCCCTGTCTTCAAATTAACCTCCAATTACGTGAAACCCTTCTGATCAGCTGCATCATCCTCACGCTCGCCACGGTGAGAGCCTGGCGATTGCTTCCACCGACTGTAATCAGATGCTTCCCTTATGAAACATTAGTAGTTTGATCTGAAAAGGGGCATTTGTGCACTTTTATGTGAATGTTTCAATCTTTTTGGAGTTAAGCTGTGTCTGCAGCTATGGTACATATCCCAGGAATAGTAAATGTAAGTTCATGAGATGCTGTATAGCTGACATCAGCCCCTAGCCCGCTGGGGAAAACCACTGATTTAGATCAATGTTTTTTAGGGTTATTTTAAAAAAGAAAAATAGCACCATCTACAATCTTCCACTCTAGTCTCATTGGGTGTTCTGCTCCTAACTCCCTGCAATTTCTTATGTCTTAGCTGCCAGCAGCAGCCTTGGAGGACGAACATGCTGAGAACATGGTGCATGGGTTGATTTGGGACCATGAAGTGACAGAGGACTTTTCACTACTAAAATAAAAAGTCAAGTAAATTAAATCTGTTGCCTGCACCGAGCTGACTCAGCATAATGAAGCACTTAAGCTTCATATGTGCAGCTTTTAAAGACCTGAAGTTTATAGGAAAAGTACTCGTATGTACCATACAGGCTTGGTGTTCAACTTTAATGGAAATGTTTAAAAAATTGCATTGGGCTGTGTCTCCATCACAACAGGACTCTCTCCTGACCCTGGCAAGCAGATTTACAGTTTTGCTGCCATCACCAAGGCCGTATTGTTAAATCTCTTGTGCCTTTGGATGAAGGGCACCCCTATCGCTCATGCACTGGTACAGGAGGAGTTCCCGAGAATAAATCCACAGAGAGGCCCAGTTTAGTGCACAAGAAGCAACCACAGAGTCACTCTCCTTGTATAGTGACATTTTTGAACCTGTGAGAGGCAGGTTCACTGGGAGGTACAGTGAAAATGGATAAGATTGCTGAGACGCCAACCCCACCCCTCAGGCATACTGAACACCATGTGGAGATGAGGCCAGGGAATAACCACTTGATAGACTGAAATCACCTCTGCTTTGAGTCTGGGCTGCAATGTATTGCCCCTCTTTCCAAAATAATCTAAAAAGTGAAGAGTCTAGATATGTAAACTGCTCTAGAAGAATTTAATCTGTACCAAAAAAGATTCCTCCAAAAAAAGATGGGGTATCAACAGACTCAAAGAACTTCAAGCCTATGAAACATTTTGAGAGCGAGAGCATTATTTGAAGAAATGAAGGTTTAGCCTCTATTGTGTTATAAAGAAAACCTGAATTAATGGCACTCTGATGTGAACATGTACATAGGATATAGTTGCAATCCTGTAGTTTTGAATGGCTAATATTTATGGCTGGGGTGTAATCCCAGCAGCTTAAAGCAGTTCTCCATTGACCAGACTTGCACAGATTATCTTTTATTTAAAAAGATATTTAAAGAAGTTATATATTATATGATAAGCAAAAGACTAAGTTCATGTATTTCAGATGTAGAGTCTGTTATAGTAAAAATTTCATGACAGACTGAACAGTGCTTATCCAAAGTTGTCACTCATCTATGCACCTTATCTATTATTAAAGTCATCTTCACAAATTACATAAATGTGTTTTTTCTTCTCCACAAATCGCTGTTACAAGACTCTGGCAGTAAGAAGTATTTGCAGGACTAGGGCCAAGCAGGCCAGGAGTCACCAACACCAAGTGGCTGATACTTGGGAAGCATCCATTCTGGGGGGGATCGGGGCACCCCAATGGGAAGAGGGAACTTGAACTGGTTGGCCAGTTCAGTGAGGCTGTTGGCTGATTTGAGGCTGGACTAGAACTGATTCCATCAATGCCTTGGCTCAATCTGATGCAAACTGGGCAAAATCAGTTCATGCACGTAACTAGTGTTCCTTAGTGATTCTTACAGGCAACACAACTTGAAAATGTTCATGAGCAAACCACTGCTCACTTAACTCTTATCGAAGATTGTTTTCCTCTTCTGCCCTTGTTATTCTCCCCCCCCCCGTGTTTCTGAACAGATGTTATATTCCTGAACCATTAACAACTCAAATACAACTGTTCAAATTATCCATGTTCAACTACAGTATATTGAAAGACATTACTTTATTTATTTTTTCTAAACAATGTCCAGTTCATACAGCCGGCTTCCAATCTGTGTTGAAGGATCCTCTGCCAAGTTATCACTTCAGCATCTAAAACCATAAAAGTGATTACATTATTAAAAACTAGATAAAACATTAGAGAAACCAAAATTTACAACTACGGTGACCCCTTTCACAGCATATTTAATCTATGTCTGTGTGCACCAGGACTATGAGATTAAAATTTGTATTAACTTTCTTGGCATAGTGTGTACAAATTCAGGCATTCCAGCATCTAAATAATGATAAATGTTAAGAACTTAAATCACATATAAAAAGGGGATAAAATAATCCAAGTTTATATTATTGGAGCCCAAACAATTTAATTATGCAGCCTGGTTATCAGAAGCACAGTTGAATGCTACAACACTAGATATTTACTTTTTGCACAGCTAGCCTATCTCCCATTCAAGTACGATCCAAAATTTGAAAATCTTAGAAGTATTACATATTTCTTCCTCTGATTAGCTGTAACACATAAGTCACACTTGGCTTCAAGATAAGAGTGTTCAAAGGGTGGTTTTCCAGATACTAAAGGTCTTCAACCTTCATGGTGATCATGAATTGGAACGCTTCTTAGAAAGCACCCATTAACAGCAGCCACAATTTGCCAGCTGCCTCTGGGTGGTCTGAGCACAGTAAATCCTTACCACTAAAAATGTTATGCTTAGTGTACACCCTGGCACATGACAGACTTTCAGGACCCACCAACCTAGTATGATAATGGTGATAAAAATCATCTTGCAACCTAGATAACTCTTAATACTGTCAAATTACACTCCTACTTACATAACAAAATATCTGACAAGAAGAGTTAACTGTCAAAGTAACAAAAGAAGAAGAGCTGGCTTTTCTACCCTGCTTTTCTCACCCATTCAAGGGGACTCAAAGCGGCTGACAAACCTTCCATTCTTCTCCCCACAATGGACACCCTGAGCTCTCACAGCCCCACCTACCTCACAGGCTGTCTGTGAGGTAGGTGGGCCTGTGAGAGCTCAGAAGAGCGCTGTGACTAGCCCAAGGTCACCCAGCTGGATTCACGGAGAAGTGCAGAATCAAACCAGGTATTCCCAGATAAGAGACGGCTCCTTAACCACTAGACCAAATTGGCTCACTAAAAAGTCTCCTTTATCTTCAAGAAAGAAAATACTAGAGTCTGAATTGATCACAGAGAGGGGTTTATAACTCCCCCTGTTCCAATTTTAAAACTAGAAATACACTCCCTGGAAAAATACAGGCATATTCGATCAAGAGTTGACTAATGAGGTCCTACTTTTAAATATGTGCTGGGCTTGAAACCTAAAGTCTTCCTGAGTATTAAGGAAATTAAAATAAACCTGCCATGCTGTGTTTCTGATTAAAGGAAGTGTATACCAATTGGAAACATTAACTCCTTTCACCCAACACTTTTACAGTGCAACTCAGTATACAGCATTTTAAACATCCGTGAATAAAAGCTGTGAATCAGGATGTCAGCATTGCTGCCCTCACGACACAAAAAATATAGGGATTACAGACTGTATTATCTCTACTACAAATTATATAAGGGTATCTGTGACAAACAATCTGCAGCTTTACATGAAGAAATCCCCCAAACGTTTGGCAGAATATTGCATTGATTATCTGCTAACAGATGCAAACAATATGAGCGCTTTTAAAGTTGCAAAATTCTGTTCCACACCAGGGAAAATCAGACAATGAATGGTAAATGCAGACATTGTGGTTTTAGCTAACTTATTTTAACTATTTTTATACTGATTTTACTGTAACTTGTCTTGAAATTAAATAAATAAATAAATTCAATATCTCAGGGTACAGATGGATTTAAATAAATAGATAAATTCAGTATCTCAAGGTACCCTGAGATATTGAATTTATTTATTTTGTATTTCTGTTCTGCTTGACACCCTAGATTCCAAAACACACTTCCACACAAAAGACCAAATCCAGATCTATACATTATACGCTACACTTTCAAACAGGAAAAGATCACCAACCTGGTACAATTTTTTACTCATCTGGCTGTTGTACTGTGCCCTTCTCAGAGACATAGATGCCATCTAAGAATTTCCTAATATCTTTGTTCTTGACTGTAGTGGCCTGCTGAATCAAGGCAGCTAAAATGAAAACAAAACAGTTGTCAGCAAAACTGGTTTAACATAAGAAGGTAACAAACACAGCAAGACCTCACATCACCCAAGGATTAGGTTCCCGGAAAATGGCGCATTGTGTGGAAAAGTGAAAGAGTATTTGCATTAAGTGAAATCCAGGGGTTAGGGGAAGCTATGAGAAACCAACTGGAGGGGGCACAGCTGTGGATCTGGTATCTTCTGAGAGAAGAGCAGAGGAGGCAATTCCTGGAAGTGGCAACTGTCCTAGGAGCTATCTCATTTTAGGAAAGGTCAGAAGGAAAAATAAGGAACTAGAGAAGGCCAAAGTTAATAGCAGAAACATCAGAAGGCAGTCTGTGTGTGGGAAACCTCACTGTGAACTCCTGTTTCAGCCACAGTGGTGAGACCTTTCAGGTTTTCCTCACACAATGTATTTTAAGAAAGGGGAGGAAGAACATGGGAGGCAGCTCTGAAAAGTCTTCACCACTCTTCCCACGTCCAATCTGCTCTCTCTGCTTTTAACTCTTCAGCTTCCTCCATGCTGTAATTGTCACCATCCACAGCTCCCTCTACTTCCTTCCAAGTTTTTCTTATGGTGCGGTCATTTCCGGGATGGAGATTCTTACAACAGCGAAAAACAGCACACAGTATGATAGGAAGTGTCACAATCAGCAAAGTGATTAGAAGCGAAAATGTGCCCTGTAAAATCACCTAATACGGGACTGCACTCAGTATTATTCCTAATTTATTCTAACCAACCAGTTTAACAAGAAACTAAAATATCACACACTTCACCTCAGACTGTCTGTCAATTCAAACCCTTACAATTCAAACCTTCTCGATACAGGTATAGCTGAAGAGCTAAAGGACTGTGAAACAAATTACTAACCTTTTCACCACATATCAACACAATAAAAACAAATTTATGGACATTTGGACAAATTGTCAACCCCTGCTTCCCTTGCAGACTCAGTGGCTTCTCATTTGCTCTGCGGTTCCCTCAACAAAACAATTTGTGGGTTTGTTTTTTTTAAAGGACAGATAAGTATAATGATGGAACAAAAGGGAAACATTCAAATGTTTGGGATATACACATAATGCAAGATAAACTAAATGGCTGTTTAACGTATTTATACTACACTTTAATCAACATAAAAAACATTGTAAGAATTATTTACAATGTATATTACTTAACTAACATACCAGAGTTAGATACCAATTCAATGTCATTCCCTTCAAGGATCAGTTCATCCTTCTGGGCTTGAGAGACGGCACAACTGACGCCTAAAAAAGAAATAACAAAAATGCACACTCATACAGTCAACATTTAAACCCTGCTTTTCGCTCTTCTCATCATCTCAGACTCAGTGATGTCCGACACGCTACGTAGCTCCTTACCTGGCCGCATGCGCACCCTGCGGATATATTTTTCCCCAAGAAAGTTCCGGATTTCCACAAGTGAGCCACTCTCCTGTATAACCACGTTGATGGGGAAGTGAGCGTACACGGACCTCATTTTATAACGAAAGCCCTGAAATCATACCCAATTACATCAAAACTAAAGTTAGACAACTCTTTCATCAAAACTCAAGAACCACAATCCAGGCGTGATGGCCAGCCTAAAATACTGTAAAGCTGACTGTACTGCCAATTCTAAACTAAGACTTACCAATGTGACACCTTTGATCATGTTTTGCACATGACTGCAAATTGTGCGGACTGCTGCCAGCTCTTTTCTGTTTCCCCACCATTTGTCAACACGCAGCTATAAAAAAATACAATACAAACAACTTATGTCATTAAGTTAAAGTTCATGATTACGAAACAAGTTTTCCTTTAAGAATACTCAAGAGAAAAAAATCCATTTGCTGTGATTTAATGCCCACTGTTGTGGACATTAATATTTGTCTTTCTGGCTTTTACTTCTCCTCCTCTCTTGACAAACACATAAAGCACAGAAGACAGTAACATTCCAGACAAACTGGGAGAAATACTTCCAGCAGTAGATTTGGCTTTTCTACCCCGCTTTTCTCACCCATTTAAGGGACTCAAAGTGGCTGGCAAAGCTTTCTATTCTTCTCCTCTCAACAGACACCCCGTGAGGTGGGTGGGGCTGTGAGAGCTCAGAAGAGAGCTGTGACTAGCCCAAGGTCACCCAGCTGACTTCATGGTGGAGTGCAAAATCAAACCTGGTATTCCCAGATGAGAGTCCAGCTCCCTAACCACTACTAGACCAAACTGGCTCACCAGAGCTTATTTTTACTGCCAGCTTTTATAACAAAGCTCTATGTCATATCTAGTATTTGTTACATGCTACATTTAGTATTAATTTAGACAAAGGGGACCTGCAACAAAATATTACAACAAATCACTCTAGTCTAACATCCACATTATCTTCTAGGAAGCCTCACTCAGATGTGAATCCACATGCGGTATCTTGTGACTGAGCAACAGGCATGGCCCACCACTAAGCTGTGTGCAATTTTTCTTCCTCCAAATATTCCAAAAGTTTTGTTCCCTACTGATAACTGTCTTGCTGATGAGTGATTTTCTTTGTTGCTAATGATTTTAATAATAGATCAGATACATCTCTATAAAAGATAACTTCCTTAACTGAAAGTCAAACTGGTGGAACTTTTCTGCTGGAAAAAGCAACATCACAAGTGTTTTTGGGAGGAAAATAGGAGGAATTATAAATACAAGCTTATATTAAATACTAAAATACTGAAACAGAATTCCATGTTAAATCAGGACTCAAGTAGATTACAAATCTAGATCCAGAAACAATTAAGCCCTGTATTTCCAGAACAGGCATCAGACAAACTTCTGAGTTAATTATGCACAATTCCTAACAAAAAATCCTTTAAAGGCAAGAAAAAATACACAAAAAATATTGCTTCTCTGGTTCTCCAGTGAGCACTGTAAAAATGATCCTCACTTGGCAATTTGTTACAACTCAAAGTCTCTACACTATTAAAGGTAGCTAACTATTGGTTTCTCTAGTAAATATTAGAACTAACCTTTATGCAGCACATTTCTTGTAACACCACACATCAACTTTCTCCATCTAGTTTGCTGTTTTATCATGCAGTTTACAGCAAATTTCACAATGCAACCAGGCCCACTGAGCTCAACAGAACTCACTTCTGAATAAATATGGCCAGATCTGCAGGATTAGACATTAATACGACAGCATCTCTTTCTTGCATAAGCTTACATCCAGAGGAATGTCGATAATAAAGACCTAGAAATTCACCTCAGATCTGTAATCTATACCCAAAACTTCCTTTCTAGTTTCAAAGGAGGTAAATGAACATCTTCTAGTTTGGCACTACTCCCCTGCGACTTTCTTTAGAACAGTGGTTCTCAACCTGGGGGTCGGGACCCCTTTGGGGGTCGAGCTACCCTTTCAGAGGGGTCGCGACAAGTCTCCCACCGCCCTTCCCTCCCACCTCCCAGCTGTTCCGCCCCCATGGTTGGGGGTCTCCACAACATGAGGAACTCCATTACGGGGTCATGGCATTAGGAAGGTTGAGAACCACTGCTTTAGAAGCACTGAGAGATTATAAAACCAAACTGCATTCAGGCAACACCTTCTGCTTTTCTCTAGATGCTGTACAAGCAAGCAACATTTTTGCAACATCAAAGCCCGCAATGTCAAGTCTGTAGATTTAGGCCTCTTGTCAAATCTATATTTTCAGTAACAGAACCTGTGAAAACTACAGTTAACTCGCAATCAGAAAACTGAAACACAGTCAAGACCTTCCTAGACAAGAAAGGCAGAGATCAATGTAACACGTTCTGTCAGTGTCCACAAATCTCACCTTTTTGCGTTTCTTTCCCAAAAGAGACAGCTCCACGTTGATATGGTTGAAGTCCCTGCGCAGGGTCCCTCTGGGGCCTTTGACAATAACAGTCCTGCCTTTCAGGGCAACATCGACTGGCGAAAACAACAACAATGATCAGAATATTATTGGAACTACTGTTATGAATGAGCTTTATTGATCAGTCATATGGTAGTATCAAGTTTACAAAAGATAAAGTCATATAAAGCATACGAGGATAAAACAAAAATAAAATACAAATATCATTATTTGTCCCTGTTACCCTTTCAAGAATGAATAATTCTTCAATGAATAATTTCCTATATCAGGCAGCCTTAACAAAAAACAAAGCTGCTCTATATGTCACCTGCAGAAGGTAAGTCCACTTATGCTCTGCATTCCAGTGGGACACATTTTGTAACAGAGGGCCATTTGGGAATACAAGGGGCAGATAAACAAAAGAGGAAAAAGAACTTCATCCATTTCTGCACCACAAACACAGTCTTTCATCATAAGGTATCCACTGGTATCTCCTGTACTTCACCACGGAGTCAATAAGTCCAAAACATGCATAAGTAAATTGTTGCCTTAACTGCTGGGGCATTTTGCCTAGTAAATATTTTCCAAGTTGGATAATAGATTGATCATGCTAGCCATTTTAGTGATCTTAAATCAGAAAGGCTTGCAATATCATTTTGTGCACTAATGTCCATCACACGCTACTTAAAAATCCCTTTGGCTAACTGGCTGGTATGCCCCAATATTTGCAGGGAGAGACCACAGAGAGAGACTGTGTCGTGTATGTGAAACGGTGAATGAAACGAAGGAAGCCAAGCAGATGCACATACCTTTCTCAGGGATGTCAACGGTCTGGTTACTAAGAATGGTCTTCATTTTGAGCCTAACAGAAAAGCAAAATGATAAGCTACAGTCACAATGCAAAACATTCATAAAACAACAACAACAAAGGACACAGGATTTCTTAAGCATCACTTAGATATCCTTTGGTCCCACCTGCTCAGCTATTGGGACTACCATCCCATCAATCCCCGAAAGCTGTTGTCATGAAAAATGCATTCAAGTTACAGCACAAGAACTTGAGAGAAGCCCTGCTGGATCAGGCTACAAGGCATCCAGTCCAGCATCCGGTCTCATGCAGTGGCCCACCTATTGCTTCCGGGCAGAAGACCAAGGCAAAACCTTTACCTGTTCTGGGCTTCTGACAAATGGCCTTTAGGGGCATCCTGCTTGCCTTTCTAACCTGGAGGCAATACCTAGGCATCCATTCTAGTAGCCACTGATACACCTGGTCCCCAGGATTTTCTTAAAACTATGCAGACTGGTGGCTCTATCAGCAGCACTTATATCCATTTTGCATTCCTAATCCCAGGTCCAGTCAGAAACCTCCTTGCTGAAGGAGCATTCACGGCTGTAATTCCGAAGTCAAGCTTCAACATGGAAAAACTGCACCTACAGGCATCCTGCTGACAAAGCTTCTATTCTTCTCCCCACAACAGAACAACTTGTGAGGTAGGTGGGGCTGTGAGAGCTCACAAGAGAGCTGTGACTAGCCCAAGGTCACCCAGCTGGCTTGGTGGAGGAAGAAGAGTTGGCTTCCCTACCCTGTTTTTCTCACCCATTTAAGGGTACTCAAAGCGGCTGACAAAGCTTCTATTCTTCTCCCCACAACAGAACAACCTGTGAGGTAGGTGGGGCTGTGAGAGCTCACGAGAGAGCTGTGACTAGCCCAAGGTCACCTGCTGGCTTCACGGAGGCGAATGGAATCAAGTCTGAACCAAGACAACGCACAGCACTTTTTCATAAATCTAAATTATTTCATTTATTTGCATTTCTATCCCACCCTATACCCGAGGGTCTCAGGGCTGGTAAGAGCGTTTAAAACCAGACATACATTAAAACAACAGCATATATTAAAGCAATAACAGCGTCTGTAAAGCGGGAAGAGACGGTATATTCCCGTTTAACCAAAGGCCAGGGCAACCTTTGCTCTTCGCTGCCCTCCTAAACATATACAGTGAAGGGGCCTGAGCCACCTCAAGGGGGAGACTATTCCACAGCCTGGGGGCCACCACTGAGAAGGCCCTCTCCCAGGTGCCCACCCCTCTTTCCACTGAGGGCGGTGGGACAACCAAGAGGGCCTCCCCTCCGGATCCTAAGACACAGAACCGTCTTTTGAGTCTTCCTCCCGGCCCAGCAGTACTTCAAGCAGGCGCTCACGTAGCTGGGGCAGCCACGTCCCTCCACTGCGAGGGAGGAGTGACTTATGGGCCTGGCCCGACCGAGCCCGGCTCAACCCAAGCCGTAATATGACCCCCGCCGCCCGTGTGCCTCCCTGCCTGTGTCCGTCGCCCGGGGTTCGGACTTCGGAATTGCTCCTGCCGCCCGGATGGAACCGGATTCGCGACCTCCCCCTTCCCCGAAAAGAAAGGCGCTCCTCTCACCTCCCTGCGAAGACGAAGGAGGAAAAAAAAGGAAAGACGCGTTACGTCATCACGCTTTTGTACAGAGGCGGACGTCACCTCTCGACGCCGGCGCGACCCGGGTCGCGCTCTTACTCGGCGGCAGGCAAGACTAATCCATTGCCGAGCAGAGCGCCTTAACCGCCTGCAGGAAAAGTAGACGAATGTAGATTTCCGATTGGGAGGGATTATGTACACAGACAGGTCCGGGAGTTGCAGCTGAGAGGAGCGGAGGGCGCCTCGGCTTGCGCGGCCGGGAGGAGCTGCCTGCGGGGCGGGGGCTTACTAAAATGCCGCTGTTTTTCTCCGGGAGCTTCCCCCGAGGCGCCGTCAGTGCAGCCTCCGTCGCGACGAAGCTGCAGCGGCTGACGGTGCTCAGGGGAGCGGTGAGTGTTGGAGCAGTGCGGCGTTGGCAGCAGGCAGCCTGCATTTCTTTCCTGGTTCTGAGTTTCTGAGCCGCCGCCTGTGAGCCAGTTTGGTCTAGTCTAGTGGTTAAGGAGTGGGACTCTCATCTGGGAATACCGGGTTCGATTCCGCCCTCCCCCACGAAGCCGGCTGGGTGACCTTGGGCGAGTCACAGGTCCCTTCTGAGCTCTCACAGCCCCACCCATCTCACAGGGTGTTCTGTTGTGGGGAGAAGAATAGAAAAGCTTTGTCAGCCGCTTTGAGTCCCTTTAAATGGGTGAGGATGTGGGGTACAAAAGCCAACTCGTCTTCTTCCTCCACGAAGCCAGCTGGGTGGCCTTAGGCTAGTCACAGCTCCCTTCTGAGCTCCCACAGCCCCACCTACCTCACAGGGTGTTCTGTTGTGGGGCGAAGAATAGAAAGCTTTGTCAGCCACTTTCAGTCCCCTTAAATGGGTGAGAAAAGCGGGGTAGAAAAGCCAACTCTTCTTCTTCCTGCATCGTCAGCTGGGTGGCCTTGGGCTAGTCGCAGCTGTCTTCTGAGCTCTCACTGCCCCACCTCCCTCCCTGGATGTTGTGTTGTGGAGAGAAGAACAGAAGCTTTATCAGCCGCTTTGAGTCTCCTTAAATGGATGAGAAAAGCGGGGTAGAAATGCCAGCTCTTCTTCTCCGAGGAGCGCAAGGAGGAGCCCTTAAGTCTCACTGTGCCTCAGTCTCTTCAGCCTCAGAACAACAATGCTGGGAGGGAGGCTGGACTGAGGCAGAGGCAGCAACTGGACCAGGGTCAGCCAGTGACACTGCATAGTGGGCACATTATAGCCTCCAGTCTGGATGTCGAGCACAATTCAGTCACTGATTTTCTGTAAGAAGAAGAGTTGGCTTTTCTCACCCCTTTAAGGTCACTCAAAGTGGCTGAAAAAGCTTTTCTATTCTTCTCACCACCACAGAACACCCTGTGAGGTAGGTGGGGCTGTGAGAGCTCACAAGAGAGCTGGGACTAGCCCAAGGTCACCCAGTGGCTTCATGGAGGAGAACGGAATCAAACTTATTATTCCCAGATAAGAGTCCAGGTCCCTAGCCACTAGACCAAACTGGCTTGTAGGTTCCGGGGAAACTTTGTTTTGGCTAAAGCAGAGAAAGGCAGCCATACTTCTGAATATTTTTCTGAAATTTCCTCCCTCTCTGCTGTCTGCATGCTAGTGCAGACTATGGCAGGTCTGCCTGGTTACTGATTTAAGGCCCAGTGCAGAAAGGACCAAAATCTCCTGCATGAAGTCTTCAAGTTTCTACTTGAGGTGCCTCCTGCTCTCAGCTCTGAAACCTGGCTTTTAGAGGAGTATTGCTGGATTTGGCCACAGTCCATCTAGTCCAGTATCCTGTCTCACACAGTGGTCCAGCAATTGCTTCTGGGCATTCTCAAGAAGAAAACAAAGGCAGTCCCTTCACTTGTCTCTAAAAGCCATTTGTAGGGACTGAAGAGCATCTTGCGGCTGCCTTTTTCTCGAAGGATGCCCCAGGACTGTAACTGAGGTAGAGGGGCTGGGGGTAGTAGTAAAGCAACAAAATGGGACCCTCGCACCATGCAGTGTGAGATCAAAAACATGCACAGGATGAAATCAACGTCAAGTTCAACATCCAGCCAGATGCTCCAGAACAGTCCTCCCTTTCTTGACAAAAGTCAGTCTAAGCCATTCCCTCAAATAGGCATAAGGCCTAGAATAACTCCTCATAATTAGTTCCCTTTTGATAGTATTTGGAACTGGACTGCCACAACTTTTTTCAGACATCATCCCCAAAGAAAGATGTATTTGATGGTTAAGCTATAGGTTCAGGATTGGCTCTTCATGAATAGAAGCACAATGATGTTCTTCAGTAGCAGGGACTCACTGCTTCACACAGTTAAGTATCAATTATATCCTGGACTCAGCTGGTCCATCTGCCCCTTGCTGTCTTGAATTAGCTATGTGAGGGAAATGACCCTATACTCATCTGCCTTAGCAACAGCATAGTGTTCATCTATGGTTATAAACAAACCCAATCCCACTTCCCAGTCTGGCCATTACTAAGTACCTTCCTTTTTGGACTGTTGGCTTTACACTATTACAGTATGAGAAACTGATTCTTTTTCAAGGCTTCTTTTCCAGTGTACATTAGGTTGTGCTAAACACATTTTTATTATAGTGATTCGAGTGGTAGATTCCAATACCAAGGGCTACCTTGGAATCTTGGAAACTTCTGAACTCCTGCCTGATTAGGCAGCTGTGTTCTTATGTTGCTGGAGAAGCTGTTTTGAAACGAGAGAATTTCAGTATAGCTTCTGTTGCAATTTGAGAAGATACTGCCACAAATGGAGCATATTAATGATGGTATTGATGTTCAAATACAGATCATTATATGGATGAAGGGCACTTCAGTTCTTCAGTTATGGCTCTTTGGTTGCATGAATTTCAGCTTGTGAATGAAGCTGCAGTTAGCCTTTAAAAAAATGCAATTATTTTCTTGAAGGTGGGTAAAAATCATTGGTGCAACCAATCAAGTGCATCTAAGCAACTGCCAGAGGATCAGAAGGGACTGTTACAAAATGGACCTGATTTGCAAGATTTTATTTCTGGAGACCTTTCGGACAAATCAAACTGGACAGAATATAAAGGAAATTTAAAACGGCAAAAAGGAGAAAGGTATTTAAAAAATAACTTCTTACTTTCCCAGATTATAATGGTTTTCATGTGAAATTACAACTTGTTAAGTTAGCTCTAACTGCAGTGTTGACAATTTACAAATGTCTCAGTTATTTGGAAACTTTGTAAAAAGTACAGCTTTGAGAAAAAGAGGGGAAAGGACACATGTGTTAAGTAATTGTTTATAATAAGATTAGACCATTTCACCCAGCAATGAGATAATCTGCAAGGTTTTTAAAGCACTCCCTGCTCAGATTGGGAACTAGATAAAACTGAATAATATTTTACAAAGTGACACATTTATCATAATTTTCTTGATTTACAAAGGCAGAAGATGAAAGTCAGTATATAGCAAATTGTCCAAGGGATAATACAAATACTAAAACTATTTTGTTTTTAGGCTGCGACTTCCTCCATGGCTGAAAACAGAGATCCCTATTGGAAAGAATTATAATAAATTGAAGAATACCTTACGAAATTTAAATCTCCATACGGTAAATGTTATACCTGATCGTATGTAGGCTTTCACAGCCAGATTCGGCCTCATTTGTAGCAGTTTTTGGGCTGTTATGCCATGTTCCAGAGAACCTAAGCTTGCAGACATAGCTGTGATATCCATCTTCATCACACTCCAGGCATTTCTAAAATACCCCGTGAGTGCTGGAAGGTGTATGTAGGGATGACCTCACCCACAATAGAAAAAAGTATCAAAGATCCACCATTAACACTTCCAAGAAAACAACACCAATAAATTATAGCCATTAAAAGACCAAAGACTCATCAACAACTCAAACAAAGGAAGAACTGACAAACAAACAGCAGGCCTCTATAAAAAGGGAAACAAGATCTAGGAGGACATCAGTCACTTTTGACAAGAGCAAAATCCTCTGAAGATGGATATCACTGCTATATCCGAAAGCTTAGGTTCTCAGAAGAAACCTTGAACGTGGCACAACAGCCCCAAAACTGCTACGAATGAGAAATGTTATGCTTGTTGAATTCCAAATTAGAAGTAAATTTCAGAGTAGTCAAGGTGAGCAGAATTGACTCTGAAACATACTTCATGAAATATACTGTTTGCCCTTCGATAAACCTCATGTGGTTATTCTTGAATCAAACTATTACTGAAACTCATTTCTGAGTCTAGAAACACGATGTGATTGTGGGTGAGAAAGTTGACTTGGCATGCATTGTTGAAACCTACTTGGAATATTGCCTGTCTCAGCAATGCCCACTAGGTTTTTCAGTGCACCATCAGCCCAAACTGAGGGTGGCAACGGCTTTTGTTTAGATACTACCAACCAGAAAACCCCTTCAGATTGAAGCAGGCTATGAAGGATGAAGGATCATTAACGACTGATGGACCACTGAGGCGGGTGATATTGTTGGTGTACTGCCCATTTTCTGATGTCCGACTAACTCCATGTGGATGAAAGTATGGGCCCTTTTCACATTTACTTGATTAGGACAGCCTCACGTGGTTTGGGGCACTCCATATTCAAACCGTGACACCTCCTAAATCTCAAAGTGACCTGGAGCATGCAAGGCTGTCCCGATTCTCCAAAGCTGTGGATCAGTAAAAACTGTGGTACAGCTTAATATGCTCCTACGTCTGTTGCGACTGTTTTATGGGGATGAAGTGGAGTGGCTGCAGTTGTGTAAATTGTAAACACCATAACAATGGCCTGGTGTGCAGCAGAAGTTGCTATGGCCATTGCTGAGGCAATGCAAACAGTCCAGGACAAAGTGCCACTAGGTAAGTTGGGGACAGTGCTGGGATTCGCGGGGCAAATCCCAGCCACTGTCCCTAAACTGAACTTCAGCAAGACAACATCCCACTGAAGTTAAGTATGAAAAGGCCCACGATCTCTGGTGTGGCGCTGGAGAATTCCAAGAGATAGTCCATTCCCTAATGGATTCCTGAGTACTCTGGATGAATTTCCAAAAGCCAGAGCCAATGTTCCAGTGAAGGCTCTTTTGGACTTATGGAATAATGAGATAGTGGGGCATTGATAGATTTCCTCCTGATTGTCCTTTCTGGTGCTACGGAGCTCAAATTACCCCTTAAGTTTTCTAAGGAATTTCTGGGGGATGAAACAAGCCAGGAAGTGACTCAAGCACAAGGAACATACTATTCTTCTTGAAGATGGCTGAACAGAGTGTATACTTGTGACTATTGCATGGAGGTGAAGACTGAAATAAAGCTTATTTTGCGTTCTCTACTGCACCTTCAAGTACAGCATCCAGCATAGCTTTTGAGTGATAAAGGGATTGTTGTAATCTGCCCCCCCCCCCCAAAAAAAAAATCAGCCCTGGACCATCTGAGGCCTGCTGTAATATATCTGCAAGGAATTTTGAGAATGAAACTGCTCACCTTCATGCTGCTGTTCATATAGTACCTGGTGACATTTCCTGATCCAGTTTTTAATAGTGTATTTATTTTCTGTTGCTTTTAACTATTTTTAATCTGTTTTCCAATTTTATTGCAAATTGCTTCAGAATTTTGATACGAAGAAGCAGCTTAGAAATATTTTAAATAAGTAGAAGAGATAAATAATAGATTAGAGTTGTTGTATGCTACACAGACGTATTGATTTTACAAAAAAACTAATTCTAGGATCTATGCCTAAATATTATGTTGATTATAGGTTAGTTTGTGTGGTAGATTTGACTCCTAGCAGTGACTCAGTGGTGTGCTAGGGCATTGATTCCGAAGCATAATTTTATTTCTCTCTCATAGTGGTGATAATTTATCATTGTAAAGATTATGACAAGGCTAGATAATAAGAGAACTTTTTAAATATATAAATTACAGGTTTGTGAGGAAGCACGTTGTCCAAATATTGGAGAATGCTGGGGAGGGGGTGAATATGCCACTGCTACGGCAACTATAATGGTAAGTTTATCACTTTTGTATGAAAAGCAAATTCTATAGCTGCCAAGGTGCATTTATCATGGCAGTTTCTCTTGACATACGGTCCTAGAACAGTGATGGTGAACCCTTTGAGGTCAGTGTGTCAAAATTCGCAAGAAAACCTAGCTTAACTTGGGTGCTGTGTCGCATCTAGGAATATCCATAATTTTGTGATATTGTAGCTCTAGTAAAAATGTTATATTTTTGATATATGTATTTTATTAAAAGCAAAAACAAATAATTCTTTACATCAGTGACTTTTGTTGCTGAATTTCGTTTGCTAAATCTTCAACTGAAAGTTGGTATTTCATACACTTCAAGAGCAAGCACTACACTCCCAGGCGCCAGGGTGACCATGTGTGTCACCCAAAAGGGCTTGGCGTGTTAGCCATCACTGTCCTAGAAAGACATGAAATTTTAGCACTTAAGCATGCTATCAGAATAGTATATGTATCTACTTGACAGTTGCGGCCATGTTATCCTGGTATTGTTCAGTGTTTCAGTAAATTTTTGTGGCCTGCCTGCTACATTCTGTCAGCCCTGAGATGGGTTGTGTGAGGTTATGGAAAGCTCAGCCTCTATTTAAAAACAAAGTTTGTTGCCAAAATAAGTCTTTCCTATTCCAGCTCATGGGAGACACATGCACAAGAGGTTGTCTATTCTGCTCTGTCAAGACAGCAAAAAGTCCTCCTCCATTAGATCCTGAGGAGCCCTATAACACAGCAAAAGCAATTGCTGAATGGGGCCTGGATTACGTGGTTTTGACCTCTGTGGACAGAGATGGTAAGTAATAGCCTAGGTTCATTTCTCAGTGAAAATAAAACTATATTTCTTCACTTAAATGTTTGTGTTGGAGTGGAAAACCATTTCACGTTAGGAAGGACCGGATGAAAAGATAAGTCTTCATAGATGCCTTGAATATGCAACTGCAGGCACTTCATGAAGGTCAGAGGGAGTATTCTAGGGAAGATCCTTTCATTGTGTTTGGTTAGGGAGCTTTACTCTGATCTGGGAATACTGGGTTTGATTCCGCACTCGTCTATGAAGCCATGTGGGTGACCTTGGGCTAGTCACAGCTCTCTTCTGAGCTCTCACAGCCCTGCCTACCTCACAGGGCGTCTGTTGTGGGGAGAAGAACAGAAGGTTTGTCAGCCGCTTTGAGTCCCCTTAAATGGATTAGAAAAGCCAACTCTTCTTCTTCTTCCATGGTGAATCATAATATTGGTGCTGGTTAATGATATGTAAACTAAACCAGCTACTTATCAATTTAAACATAATAACCATTATTTATTGGCACCAAATTTCAAGACTGTGCAGATACACTGATGGCATCAAATTAAAAAAAACCCTTTAAAAACTCCTCTAAAGTTGGCTATCGGTAGGGAGTACCCATTGCTTTCTATGAAATTCTATTATCATTTTAGATTCTGTGTAAGTCGATGATATCCAGTACCTTTTTTACAAAAATATGTGTATACTCAGATCAGAGCAGTCATCTTTTTTATTGGGGAAATGATCTCTTTATGATCAAGAGCTACCCAAGAACTGCAGTGATCATTGAGTTATATAGGAAATGATAGACAATTACTTCCTCTGGCCATCTTAATTTTTTCCTTGGTGCCAATAGTAGCTTCAGCCAAAATCAGACATAGTAGTGAATACCCATACTAAATAGAAAGTTTGGGGCATTCAACAGCAGCAAAACTGTATAAAAGTTGGTATTTTTTCTGTATTTGGATTGGCACCAGTGATGACCTTATCAAGAACAGAAATAAGCTGACACATCTCAGCACATCCAGTGGCCTTCAAATTTTTTTTTTTGTAGTGTGATTGCAATATAATCAAGGATATGGAGTTAGACAGACATAAATCAATATATTGAACCACAGGTAGTGCCTCTAACAGAGCTATGCAATGTTACTTTTTACATATTTTTTGTGCTTGATTTTGGGAGAATCTGTATATAGTATATTAAAAGTTGTAAAGAAAAATCAAAATAAACTCCAATATCCTGTTCTTAGATATTCCAGATGGTGGAGCAGCACATTTTGCATTGACAGTGTCACATTTAAAACAAAGGTACGCAACAAATATTGAGTAAACCTGAAATAGTTTGTTTTAAATGATGCATGCCGCACCTTATTAAGTATTTCTTTTCCAATGTGTTTGTCCCCAGGAATCCAAAAATTCTAGTGGAATGCCTAACTCCTGATTTCAGAGGAGATCTTAAAGCTGTGGAGCAAGTTGCTCTGTCAGGGCTAGATGTGTATGCTCACAATGTGGAAACAGTTCCAGAATTACAGAGGTGATGAAAGGTGATATATAAGCATGCCTGCATGTATGAGATAGAGAATGTATGTATGTGGGAAGAGAACAGGATTTGCAATCCAAAATATGTAGTTTTATATCTGATCTAAGGGCACTCTGGTGATTCACAACTGCGATAACTTTCGACTAAGAGAAGGCAAAATGGATTTGCTTTACCCATCCTTACCAACTGTGGCATTTTGTGGTACATGGGCAGATAATTCAAGGAAACTGGATGTCTAAAAGAGGACTGTTGTCCTTATAAATTATATGTTCTTTCAAGTAACTCCAGATACAATTATAATACTTCCCTCAAGGTTATATATTTATTGGTTTAAACTGCACAAATAGCAATATCCAATGGTTGATGGTTAACAGATGGCTGATCCTACGTATCCCACGGCTGAGCCTCCATTTCTGTATTCTGTTAAGGATTTGATTCTTGCCTATAGCTTTTGTGAGCACCTAGGAGATTTATGTGTGCTATGAATAGCTAGCTCTTTAAAAAAGCCCACAGAGGTTTGTCATGAATCTAATATGCAGAAAGTAACTTGCAAGAGCTATCCCCTATCTATGAGTATCAACTGTCCCTGATAATTTTTGCCATTCTTCTGAGGGTTTGTTCTCCTGTCTTAGAGCAGGATTGATGTTTATCGACCTGGAAGACATTCACACATACAAAGATCTAAGAACACGCGTGTGCAGTTTCAGATAAGAGTGGATGAAAAGTAGATTCTGGAGTTTTGATATTCCAGTATCTGGTTGGTTTTTTGTTTTCTTCCAAAGAAATGTTTTTCAGTTATTGATATTACATATTCTTGTTTCCTCTTTGCTTGGATTGTTAGGTGTAAAAAGCATAAAGGAAAGATGCTTCTATAATCTGCGTATTTCCTTGATTTGTCTATTTTAGTAATGTCTGAAGGTCTTTTTGGAACTGTAACAAGATTTACTTTTGAATGCTCAAAACATGTTCTGCAATTTTACTATTTTCCCTTGAAGAAAAGTTCGGGATCCTAGAGCAAACTTTGATCAATCCCTCGCTGTTCTGAGGCACGTGAAGAAGGTTCGACCAGATGTAATTTCTAAAACATCCATTATGCTTGGCCTGGGTGAGACAGATGAACAAGTCTATGCAACCTTGAAGTGTAAGTTGAGATTCGGAAGTGTATCTTAGCTACACATGATGCAAATAGATGCATAGCAGATTGAACATATACAATTTCTAGGGCACGGCTCTCAAAGTGCTGCTTTCCAGACATCTTAAACTACAACTCTCAGCATTCCAGTAGAGTTGGCACAGAATCTTTTTATGGAAACCTAGAGAGTTTTCAAAGTGGATCTCAATCAAAACTTTCTGCATTGTATTTTTCATTCATTTAGAGAGTTAAAATCTTGCTATTCAAATACTGGGCCACTTGCAAGCAAGCTCTAATGAATCTAGCTATTTCCTTTCCCTTCTAAATGCTATGTATGATTTTACAGTGTATTATTGACCAGGTTGTACTGTGAGTCTCATTTACTAAACATATATTTTCCTTTTTTGCAGTGTTACGTGAGGCAGATGTAGATTGTTTGACCTTGGGACAATACATGCAACCTACAAAGCGCCATTTAAAGGTTAATCCTTCTGATATTGTACTACACTTGTACAGATATTTGAGAATGTCGAAGTTTTTAGACTGAAAAGTCATACTTGGCTTAATTGTCATAGTTGACTAGATAACCACTGCATGTCTTGGACCCTACTCCAAACCACTATGGCAATGTTACCCAAACTTCAGTCATTCATATACTACACTTTGGAAATTCCACGTCAGAGTATCCTTTATGTGTGGATTTCATTCTAAGAAGCCCATCAAGACCAATAGTGAGATGGGTAGTCATTGTTCTGGGTGGAAAAAGCATCACTATTTGTTTATTTTATGTAGAGCATCTTGAGTTCAGATGTAGTAAGGTAACTTTATCAATTGTAACATTTTTTTATCTAGAAAACATGCAGCGGATGGGAATCACAATTAGTTTAGGAACATAAATCCATTTATCTTTTATTGACACCTGGGAAGGCATGAAAGAAAAGAAAAAAAATCCAAATTATCAGATCATAATGAAAATTCTTCTGTCCAGGTTGAAGAGTATGTTACTCCCAAGAAATTTAAATACTGGGAGGAAGTAGGAAATGAACTTGGCTTTCATTACACGGCAAGTGGGCCTCTTGTACGGTCTTCATACAAAGCAGGTAAATGGTTTGTTGGTTGGTGTGTAAGGATTAGTAGTCTAAGCACATTTAACATTTTATTACTCCTTTCTATCACAATCTATTAAGACTGTTAAAAAACCCTGTATTTTGCTTCTGCTGTTCAGTCAGACAAATTTGGTGACATTAAATAATGGCCAATTGTTTATATATAGATTAGGGGTATGCACCAATGTTTGAAAATCCCTATTCGTACAAATGATCTCATTCGAATGTGGTAGAATTCTATTCAATACTGATATATTCATATGTATTCATACAAACGTTCCATAGATATAGGATATTAATGAATACTTATCCCATACGTATCCAATACGTATCTGTAACCTATTCACACTCTGAAAACATCAAATCCAACCTGAATCCACTTTTAATACACTGTCGATCCATGGGAATGCAATCTGGATCCATTGCGGACGTGACTGGTGCTTCGTTTTTCCACACCCCAAATCTAACAAATATCCGAACTATTTGTATGAATGTTCACATTTGAATATCGTAATATTCGATTCGAGTTCAAATGTCCGAATTCAGCTGAATTGGATTGAATTTTGAATGTTGCGAATATTCATGCAATCCCTAATAGAGATTCTGTCTCACATGTTTTGTAAGCTAATTTTGACACTGTCAATTAGTGGATTTGATTTCTCTGATCTTCCCTCATGTCATTGGAAGATCTTCTCCATACTGGGACAAATGACAATTGAACAGCAGCAATCTGTGGGATAGGTAGGAACAGTTTAAAATTAGGCATATATTGCCAAGTTAGTGGCAGTAACGTGCAAACTCTTAATTATTGTTGACTTCAAAAGTAATTCCTAATGCAGCATGCTATTTACATGGGTAATAATAATAAAAAGCAATAGATGGGGATTCTAAGCATGTACAGTAAACAGTACTAGTTTTATCCAGCTTTAGCATTGCATATAACACTTTCTGAAGTGCTAATTAACTTCTGTGAATCAAAGAAGTGCTGTATATTCTGGCGTATAAGACTACTTTTTAACCCAGGAAAATCTCAAAATCAGGGGTCGTCTTATACGCCGGGTGTCGTCGTCGTCTTATATGGTGAGTATATCCCAAATGCTATATTTTAACTGGAAAAGTTGGGGGTCGTCTTATATGCCAGAATATACAGTAAATGTGCTGTAGATAGGTAACAAAGAGTTCAGTTAATTTACCAATATTTACAAACATGTTAAATACTGTACAGACTATACATTCTGCATTACTGTTAAAATGCCAGTTTCTCCCTTATTTTTGCAAAATGCTCTTGATGTTCCAGTTTTTTTAAAACTGTGATTGTCTTTTGCTGTGTAGGTGAATTTTTCTTGAAAAATTTAATTCAGAAGAGGAAGAACAAAATTACCTGAAGCATCAAACACCTGCTTAAGAAGTCTACACATTTAGTGTAACTTAAGATGTGAATAAACTGAGTTACAAAGAAAGGTTCAGTGGGCTTGTTATTCTTTCAGTCTTACACAACCTGCAGCTGTTTGGGTTGTTGTTGTACTCTTACATTGTCCAGTATATTTTTTTAAAAGCAAACGATCAATAAACAGAATTAAGTTCAGTGAATCTTACGCTCAAGATATTGAGAAAGTCTAATGTACCAGGAAAGGAATAGCTGCGCCTTGTGACTGTTTTGTTTGTAGATGGAAAGACAAACATTTTAAGAATTTTCTGGGTTATATTGGTGATAAAACAAAGATCAGCAGGCAGAACTTATAGGGTGTTTTTCCACTGTCAGAAAGTACCCATTTTTGCACCCATTAAGGACCCATTTGGGTGTGAGCCGGATGATCCCATTTCCACCACGGCACCCATTTGGGACCTGATTGTTTTGACTGCCGCTGGGGAAATCCGGATCAAATGGGTACTTTCTGGCCTTTAATCCACATTTTCTGTAGACCCCATTAATGGGGTCTTCAGGCAAAAACTCTGGATTAAAGGGAGCCTGTTTCCACACTTGTGTGGCAATGGGGTCTAGAGGAAGCTAGGGGGAGGGGGCACCCATGGGGGGAAGCCCCAAAACCTAAGCTTCGAAGTCACTTCGAAGTCTGTGCAAAATGGCTCCGGAGCATCTTTGAAGCCTGTGCTGATCTTCAGAGTGAACTTCGAAGTGACTCCGAAGTTCACTCTGAAGATCAGCACAGACTTCAATGGAGCTGTTTTGCACAGACTTCGAAGCCACTTTGGGGGGACAGGGGGTGCAATCTCCAAACACCTGGGTGACAAGCAGACCCCTCATGGGTAGATCTGGATTTCCAAATGGGTGCTCCGGTTTTTCCACAGCAGGGAGGCTAGCACCCATTGCTATTGGGTGCTAGACCACCCATGGAAACACATTGGGTGTTTTTCCACTGTCACTAGAAGTACCCATTAATGGGTACAAAAATGCCATTACATACTCATTAATGGGTACTTAATGGGTACTTTTAGTGACAGTGGAAAAACACCCATGGGGTACTTCCCTTAATCCGGATCTACTAGATCTGGATTAAGGAATGTACCCATTCCTTAGATCCGGATTAAAGGAGCGCGGTGAAAAAACGCCCATAGTTAGCATTCTTTGGTAGCATACCTACTGTGTATATGCCTACCAGAAACCAAGCCAAAAAGTATAGCAATTATTCCTGGGGTAAAGGTAGTGTGGTATAAACTTGTTGGGAACATACCAGACCCTTTGGTTGTCTATAAGGGCATCTCTTTGTAGTTTTCTTGGCAGACATATAGAAGGGGGTTGTGATTGCCTTTTGCTTATGAATCAAAATGGCAGCCCTTTGTCTCCTATCCAGTTTGCTCTTCCATTGAGCTACAACTACTCTCATAGTAAAAATACCCAAATCTAAATTCCAGTAATCCCTCTAACCCTTAACCCTGTTCTGCTACAGCATTAGCACTGATCACTATTGGATCTAACTATAGCTTTCCTGATAATACTTGAGCAGAGTTAAATTCCAGATAATACAAAAAAAAAAATTGAATCACCCTTCTCTTGCTGTATCTCCTTAAATGTTAGGAGGAAAGTGGATACATACATATTTTGTCTGTGATTAATGGTAGTCTCTGAGAAAAGAAACATTGACACCTACCAACAGATCCATATCAATCTTACCTGAAATTGAAAGAAAGCAGCAGTATCCAAGTCGTTTAATGTGAATTGCATAGTACTCTGATCCCTTTCTGGACTTAGAGAGGAAGAATAGAAAGCTTGTCTTATTGAAATAAACAAACCAATGCAAGCTATACGACCGGCAGTGAGAGACAGGAAACGGAACATCACAGCATGCTAATACAAATGATTTGTTTTATTAATTATCACAGTGAGGTAGCTGATTAAGACATACGGTTCTGTTATTTGCTTCTGTGCCATTTGTTTCTGCGCCATTTTAATACATAATGTGAAATACACTGAGAAAATAAGCCTATGGTGGGAAGGAAAGGACGGCCATTGGTTGATTCCAACCAGAGAGAACGTCAAATTTGCCTACCTACTGACACCAGTGCTTCTTTGCTGTGGCTCACCCATCGTTTGATGAAAAGAACAAGAAGAGTTGGGTTTTGTACCCGCTTTTTTCACCCATTAAGGAGACTCAAAGCGGCTGACAAAGTTTTCTATTCTTCTCCTCACAACATACACCCTGTGAGGTGGGTGGGGCTGAGAGCTCAGAAATTGGGCTGTGATGAGCCCAAGGTCACCCAGATGGTTTCATGGAGGAGTGCAGAATTAAACCCGGTGGCTACGAGATATGAGCCCAGCACTCTAAATCACAGGACTGGCTCAGCAAAAGGAATCCACAAAAAAAATGTTCTTGAACCCTTGAACATTTATTATTCTTCCTTTCTTCCCTATATAATGTATGTGCGTGTATAAAAGTAAGAGGACTACTGCTTCGGCAAAAAAAAAAAGTGAATACCTCCAGCTCAAGGAAAAGGTTTGGGATAGCAGAATGGCAGCATTCCTCACAAAGAACAGTAGCCATGGCCACTAGTATTCTTTTAAGTACCAAGAGACAGGAATGTGGGAAGCTGTGGCAATTATGTGGCCCGTTGTATTACACAGACAGGAGTACTACTTTTTGGTTTCAGAGCATTGGAACAGTGTTTCCAAAATCAATGGCTCTCATTTTAAAAATGGCTTCAAACAAACCTTTGTGTGGCCCAGCATTTGTTCTATGCCAAAATGACTTTAAGGCTCTCACAATTTCAGTCAGTTCAGTTTTTAAAAATCCTTATATCAAAGCTTATGGAAGCCTGTGGCTCCAGAGGGACATTAATGCCCAGCATAGCACTCTAAAATTACTAACCCATCGTAGCAGCTTAAGGAGGGAGTAGGAGCTCTTATGCTATTAAAAAATTCCTGGTTACTTGCACTGTTTCTTTCCTATCTGAGATGACCAAAGTTGTAAGGAACGTGCCATACAGATCTGCAAAATGATAGAACATTTAGCCCCATATTTCTGCCTGTCTTTCATAGAGATTCTGTACCGGCAAAATTAAACTACATGTGGCTACTCACTGATTTCAACACCTCAGAATTAGGGAAAAGGATTAGTCTGCAAGTATCAAAAACCAAGGCAGTGAGTAGGGACGTGCACGAATATTCAAAATATTTGAAATCCAATTGAATTTGGACATTTGAATTGAATGTCTATACATTCAAGTTTAACACTCAAATGAATTTTCAAATCTTTTGAATCATTCGTGCGAATTATTCGGACATCCTTATGTGTACAGATATATACATATTACATATGTATCCATTCACATTTTATTCATATCTGTACGGATACGTATGGGATGAAAACAGGATGCATATGGGATAAAAACGGGATGCGTTTGGATGTGTACGCACACATTAAAATGTAGTTGACATTTCATATCTCCAAATACAAATCGAAAATTCATACAAACAGATTCAAATGTATTCAAACTGAATCGAATATGAATACATTTGAATTTTAAACATTCGAATCGATGTGAATCTTTGGATATTCTATTCAAATCGAACTGAACCCTGAAAATTGTACACGTCTAATCTTGCTGTTCATCGCATACATCCCTAGCAGTGAGTTCTGGGATGAGAAATTAGTAATTTTTGAGGATGATACATAGTACCAGCACAAATATCATTGCACTTTTAAAAGCTTTTTTCTGCCCTCTTTTCCTTCTTAAGTTGTTTTACACTTCTCTGAACGGGAATGAAGATGCTCCACATGAACAGTAGCCATTCAATTAATACACAAGCTTCACTTATATGATTAAAAAAAGAACCTTTACCCAAAGTGTCAAAAGGAACAACATAACATAAAGCATCAAACTCTGTGGGGAAATCTTTCGTTTTGGATTTTAAAACATGTCATAAAAAATTTAAAGTGCAGTCTGTAAACCTCACAAAGTTGAGCTTTTGAAATGTGAAGCTGATGGGCACTTCTATTTTAAAAAAATTACTAAAATGGTTTCTTACTGTACAGTTTTCACTTCAGTGACAAAAAAATCAGCATTATAAAAATAGATTTAAAAATAGATTGGATTGAAATATCCCAGGTCCAATGCTACTCATGTAAAATTGTCTTCATTATGTGAAAATTCTTAATTCAGCAAAGTTAAGAACTTTTTTGTTCCATTAATTAATGATGAAGGTATTCAAGCACATGATTAACCCCCTCACTGAAATCAAAACAAGTGCTGAACACTGGCTTGAATGTGTTAATTTTTTCCTTCTGAACTATTCTGGCTCGCATCTCACATAGGCTCTGACTGAACTAAAACTTATACTCTTGGCTTCTTAAGGGGTGGATCTTGCAAGCTAAACTTTGGTATGTCACATGAAGAAGCAAATGGAATCCTTTTTGCTGATACCTTCTTCCCAATTGTTTCAATCTGAAAAAAAGGAAAAATAAGTAAAGTTAGTTTGATAATATGCTACAGTGGAGTTACTCTTTCCAAAGGACACACTGATGAGTAAATGACCTTTACATTGATTTCCACAAATAAAGTTCTTTATCTACCATGTGGAGTGGCCTACAGAGCTTGGTCTTCATTTCAAAGTGCCAATTTTTCAAAAATGATCATTGCTTTCACATAGAACATCTATAAGTAGCCAAACCTGAGATTAGGGCCTAGTCTTTACACACTAGGACAGAAGGAAATACCTAAGCCAGGAAATCCAACCGTTGTAAAATGCAGGACCTCTTACTCTAAATTGTAGCTTCTGCTACAGAAACAAGTTTCAATAGCTAAGATTAGGGGACATTTTATGCTCAGGTAGCTGAATCTGAAGTCTGCTCACTGATTATTGTCTTGGCTGGGTGATGAAACAGAGGAAAGGTATTTGAGACTAGGTCTAAACCAGTGGTTCTCAACCTGTGGGTCGCGACCCCTTTGGGGGCCGAACTACCCTTTCAGAGGGGTCGTGACGAGTCTCCCGCCCTCCTGCCCCATCCTCATCTGAGCTGCCCCACCCCCGTGGTTGCAGGTCTCCACAACATCAGGAACTACATTAAGGGGTCATGGCATTAGGAAGGTTGAGAACCACTGGTCTAAATGCTGTAACATTCAAAGGGGCCTTCAGAACAAGCTAGAAAACTGCAGATGAATTTAGAGATAAGAAAACTGCCGGTGGCTTTCCTTCTCTCTCACTGATCTTTATCTTACCTGATGTGGGAGAGAACCTCTTCACAGGGGGATCACCCATATCCTGTGAGTGCATGGTCTGCTGTGTCATTCTTTACTGTTAAACACTGATAGCATCCAGCAGCAAGTTACTCCACAAGTACAAGGGTTATGTACTATAACCGCATGGCCTGTTGCTAACTAAGTTTGAAATGTCACCAGCATTCCTATGTAGCTAACATGACACACACTCTTGAAATTGTATGCCTCAAGACAACAGCCAACTCATTTACGTCCCACAGATACTTGAACTCCAGCAAAATGTTTTCATGTAATTTTGCCTAACAGATAAATCATACAATCTAGAAAATACTCATTCTAAGGATGCTGAGAATTTAGGTAGTGGATTACAGAAGACTGTTCTGCTTCCCTCTGAAAACCTGCAAGGATGTTACTTCCACATGGTTGAGTGGACAGAAGAAAGGATTGCTGTACCTGGAAACCAATAGCCTGCAATTCGTTGTGAAGATCATCAAGGACTCTTCTGCCATCAAAAATGAAAGCTGGCTTCAGCATCTTTTTGTGAATCCGCTCATAATCCAACTCCTATAAATAACCCCAGAAACCATTTCAGTGGCGGAAGAGAGACTCTAAATTTAATGTATGTTCCTAGAATTATTACTATTTTCCCTTACCTTAAACATGTCCCACTCTGTGCAGATAACAAGGGCATGAGCTCCATCACATGCTTCATAGGGGTCTTTACTAATGGTGACCAGTCGAGACACTTGACATTTAAAAATAAGAAAGCAAAACCACAAGGGTTGCATTATGAACAAAGCAGAACCAGGTTACCGAATCTAAAGACACACATTTATGGCATCATTTAATACTGAATGTTCCACCAACCAAGAATGTAGACAACTGATGTGGCTCAATGCCAGGAAGGCCACTAACATGCTAAGCAGGCAAAGTATGCCATCCCAGGTTCTGTTATTTTCTCTTCCATCCTGGTTAGTTCTCAGATCCTTATCCCAGAAGGACTCTGCATATATCTGGCAGATATGCTGTCCCTGGACTGATGTAATTGTTATGTATCATCTCTTAACTTTATGTCTTCTGGCTTTAAAAATAGTGGTTGTGTTATCTAGGGTTTGGAACACGTTGATCAATGATTTTATTTCTCAGCAAATGGACAATATGTCTTATGAAAACTCTAAAGACTGGTTCACTAAACGCTGGTCCCCATTCTTAAAAGCAGCAAAATGTCACGCAGATCTTCGAATAGCTGAAACATTCCCCCCAATTTTCTTGAATTCCCGTTTGAAAATCTAATTTCCCCACTTGGTATTTATCTAATTGTTAATGTTATTGAAATTGTCTTATTGTCCTCCTTACCTTCTGCAGTTCATTGCTTATTGTTCCTATTATTTTGTTTGAATTGTTCAAGTTGTTACGTGAAGTTAAAACTGTATTTATATTTACAATAAATGATAAAAAAACAGTGGTTGTGAAGAGCAGCAGCAATGCTACTAGTAGCTGTGCCCCAGCACAGATTATGGTTTTTATGGTGATATAGGATATATGAAGAGAATGGCCCAATGGGTGGGTGGGTCAGTTGTTTGTTTGTTTGTTTGTTCCCATCCATCCATCCTTCACCCAAAGATTCCAGGGTGTGTCCCAGCAATAAAATGACCATAGATCATACCTAAAGACTAAGATCAACCTAAAATACTTTTAAAATGGAATCCTCCCTCCCTCTCTGGCAGGGCAATAATAAAAGAAAGGTAAACATACAAAGGCTTATGTGAAGAGATATGTTTTAACCAAGTGCCAGAAACCATATAATGAAAGAGGCTGTTTCCGGGGGCCACCACAGAAAAGGCCTTCTTGCATGTCACTGAACCTTGCACCTCTAATAGGAGAAGAACTACAAGAAAGATTGCTCCCTTGAAATCTTTAATATTCAAGCAGGTCTATATGGGGAAGGCACTCTTTCAGGTAACTGGGTAACCACCAAAACTTTGAATAGGCAGCAAATAGGCAACCAGAACAGATCTTTCAAGCCAGAAATTCAATTTGTGTGAAGCTACTCTGCCCATCACTTTTTGGAAAATAAAGAGGACTCTGACTGGGCAGCGACTCAGAAATGTTTGTACAGTAGCCGTTCATGCTAATAATTTGAATATTCACAGAAATGCAAGATGCTAAATCACTTAATCAGATCCAGCCATCTTTGGTGCATAATTCTGTGACTTACATCACTTACTTTGTAGTATCTTTTCTAGGTTTACCCAAAATAAAAATCTGTTTAAGGTACAATAGAATTTTTACAACAGATTACCAAAATTTTGTCTATTTTCAGCACCTTTTTCTGCATATTCCCACATTTTTCATAGCACCTAACGTGTAAGTTCAGTCACCTTTTAGGAGTGTTATTAAATGTCTTGCTTCATTTGAGCATCTAAGTTATTATCAGCAACAAGCAGAAACTTTTCAGTAACTGACGGAGCCCTATGGGATTACTTCTCCGAAGAGGTTACTCAGTGACTTTCCCTTCTAATTTTTAAATATCTTTGTAAAGTGCTTGTCGAAAGCTTTATGTCCTTCTGAAGCTGGCTTCTTTCTGCTACCATTTTAAAACCTGATTTAACTCAATTGCATTGTTGAAACTAGCTCATAACTGGAGAGCAGGAAGATCTTTTAAAAAAACAAACCTTACCTTGATCATCTTCTGATACTCCTGGGTGAGAAAGATCCAAAATTATTTGTTCTTTCAGCACTTTGGGATCATAGATATGAAGTTTTGCACCTTCATCCATCAAATACTTGCTGATATAGATGCTGGAAGATTCTCTGAAGGAGAAAGTCAACACAGCTTTTAAATACCGAGCTAGTGTCTTAATATTGCAATAATAAATATCAAACACCCTCCCCTGCCATACATACTCTTACTTCCAAGTAAACCTACCTTAGGATGCACTCTGGACTCAGAAAGCAAAACCCTATCAATATAACTCTGCATCTTCTGACCATGGGATCTAAAGTATAAGGCTTTAAAAGCTGGTTTTCAGAAATGTGTTTTCTGCCATGGAAATCATGACATTTACATCATGATCAGAAACATGCCGGCCTCTCAGTGTTCTGATCTGCTTAAATGCAAGTGCAACAATAGATTCACCAGCTGTCTTCCCTCTGCTCTCATTAAAATTCTCTATTTTCCACCATAAAGGTATCCTAAAAACACCATTCTCCTGGTTCAAATTGCCAGGGTCAATAAAGCGCTATCAGCTCCGCTTGAAAACCTGCTGAATCATGATCCTCACCTGCACTCTTTACCCCAAGGTTGATAGCGGGGCAAAGGTAACTTAACACAAAAGTCACTGGGCAGAAACCTCTCCTTGTGTAACAGCTTTCAATCAAAAGAACTTGGAAAGGGGGGTGAAGGACAGCTGTGTCTTCTGTTTAATATGTGTACATAATTCCTGCAGCTACAGGAAGAATAGCAGGCAGCCAGTAAGGTATAACTTATAAGGGATAAAATGTCAAAACTTGATCAAAGGAACTGAGATTCAAATCCCCTTTAGTCATGAAGTTCAGTGTTCTGTTTGTTCTGTGAAACACGTTAAGAAGATTAAATGATTTTTGGGGGGGGATGAGGGTCCAAAATAAACAAATCTTCAAAATCATCTCATAGAGATATGCAGGAAAGCCAATATCATTACTCTTTTGAGTCCATAATGTGTTTCATAGAACATGTTTAGACATAACACCTCACACTGTAATTGCAAAGTACAAAGTTTAGGTTTTAGTTTCACATTGGTTATCTTTCAAATCTGCTCTCCCTCCCTCATAACCTGTTTTCATACTGGTCTCCACTATCTGCAATGGGAAGCCCTGTTTCATGCCAGCTTTGGAGCTGGTGAGGGTGCCTCTGAATGTTTCCAGAGGCCCAATTTAGTGGCGGGCCTTGTTGGGCTGGTGAAATGGGTCCCCCATGGTATACTGGACCACAGTGTGTCAACTTCATGCCTCCATGGTCCAGTATACTACCTCCTAGTATATTAGTAGTCCTCAAAGAGGAGCTATGATACCTCATGTTGCATAATACTTAATGTATTATTTGTATTTATTGCATTCACAATGTAAACAATGTGAAAGCAGGTAAGCAGTGGGCAGAAAACACCTAATTAGCATAAGAGAGGGGGGAGTGATTGCCCACAGGCGAAGCCAATCAGAAGCAGTAGGCATCAGGCTGCATGTATAAAAGGCACCCTTGAGAGGGGAGAACTGTTCTATGCTTGGATCTTCCAGGGTAGGAGGTACATGTGTGAATATACTGCACCCTGAGGGGAGAATTACCCACATAGTTCTAGGGTTCTTAGGCCTGGGGAATGAGCCAGGGAGAATCCTTCAAGAAGCCTAGGGGTAGATAGGTTGTTAAGTTGCTGTGTGTATACTTTGGAAGCTACATATTTATTTATTTATTTACTTATTCATTTGTTCACAACCGATTATAAGCAGTAAAGAACAGAATTCTTCTTGTTTGGAAAAGAGAACTTTGACTGGAGTATTTATTAACTGGGAAATGGGGATTGCCAGAGGAAAGGGATCCTGTTCCTTTAAGTAGTGAAAGCAAGCAGGAAAAAGCAGCGCCACAGGTGGTGGTTAGAGACAATTCTCCGCCTGAGTATTTATGGAAGTGAGAGAAAGTGGCAAGCTCTTTAGTGCAGGGTTGAAGTGAAGAATGGCCTGCGCAGCTTATAAATCTAACAAGCTTAATTTTAATGGGTGGCGAACAGAGAGGGAGTGAAATCCGCCTTGGCTGAAGGGGCACCACAGGAGGTTTATCTATAAACCAGACCAGGGTGCTATTTGGAGCACCCCAATCCAGTCTATGCTCCATCCTAGGCAGGCAGGAGGGGGAAGGGTCCTCCTTAAACTGCACCAGCATGTGGAAGGGAAGCCCATAGACTCCTTCCTCGTCTCTATTATTAGCAAGTTTGGAAAGGCCCATAGATTCATGTTACATCAACTGGAAAATGTAAGTGAAATGTTACTTTCAACTAGTGCCAATTTTAATCTTCCATGCCATGAGGTACATGTGGAAATGCAAAACTGAGTCCTAGCTGCACAATAGTTTTACTTTGCATTACAGATGGAAAGACAGCAAAGCTGCTGGATGGTCTGTTAACTAATCACAGTTGATTTTAATCCATGAGGAAGTTCATAGCAATAAGAGTCAATTTGCTGCATAACTGCTCAATGAAACAAACATCTGCCTCACAAGTCCTCATAAATATATAATTCCAGGGGTGTGTGTAGGAACTGATCACATTCAAGCAACATTCACAGAGATGTTTCTCAAAAGCTACTTTAGGTTCAGCCAAACCTTGAACAAACTTAGCATGGTATTCATTTTTTTAAAGATTGTACTTATTGTTGCAGAAATTATAGAAGAATACTGTATTTTGATGGTATAGGGCTCAGACTGTATTAAACTGGATGGATGGATGGATGGATGGATGGATGGATGGATGGATGGATGGATGGATGGATGGATGGATGCTGTAATATTTTCCTCATTTTCTGGGATTCCATTCCATTCCATTTTTATTTGTATACCGCCTTTCCAAAAAACAAAATTTTGCTCAAGGCGGTTTACAACAAACAGAAAAAAGAAATACAAGGAATACAACAAATCAATATAACAAGTAAATAAAATCAATCTCAATAAATAATCATTGCATCAAAGAATACAACAAATCAATACAACAAGTAAAAAAACAATCTCAGTAAATAAGAAATCCAAAACATATCATAAACAATGTCCCTCCTCCCCTCTCCAGCTCCCAAGAGGAAGGCATGGCCCAGTTGAGACAGAAAGGTGGATTATCTGTCCATGTTTCTTCATGAAAGAGAGCGCAGGATAGATGGAAGGCCAAGTTGGGAGTGTCTCTTCCCTCTTTTTATCTCCGCGGAGGAGGTGCAGCACAACTTGATATCATCTTGCCAGCAGTGGGCCTTCTGAAATCTTTCTGCTGCATCAGCCAGTCTGACTGAGGGAGGGAATGGGGCAAGGGCAGCTAGCGTCTCAGGTAGAGCCTCCTCCTCCTCCTCCTGACATTCGTCCTTATGTCTTGGTGAAAGGGGAGGTGCGCCATGCCCAGCACAGCCCAAACACAGTAGCGGGAGATGTTTTTTCTCCTTCTTCCTCCTCCTCCAGCAAGGCTTCTGACCTTATATCTTGGGGAAGGGGAAGCAGCAATGCCCAGCACAGCCCAAGCACAGTACCAGATGACTGAGCTCCACCCACCCAATTCCACGCATCCATATGGGATCAAAATGGGATGCGTACAGGATGCGTATGTACCCGTACAAATACAAATGTCCAAATTATTTGTATGAATAATTGAATGTATTTGTACTGAATCAAATGTCCGAACATTTGTTTTTTTTGTTATTCAGATACATTAGTATTTTCGGATATTTGATTCATTACAAATCAAATTCGAAAACTGCATTCGTGCAAATCCCTAGTAAACACATTCCTATAATTTGTTTTGGCTCAGAGCAGAGAACAACCAACTGAAATGAACTTGGTCAACTCGTTCAACTACTGCTTGAGTTCATTTTGGGTTACCTTGTGTCTCCTGTGTCTTTTTTGAATGCAAATCCCAAAATAGCAATCTTCTTGTCAGTAACAGTGTTAAATAGGCTGTCAATGATTCGAGATGCAAACCTTCTTCTCTGGTAGTCATTCATGTCTATCACCTGCAATTAGAAAGGATACAGGAATGAGATTCTGAAGTGCTCATTTTTGACAGTCATCAGCGTTAGCAGTACCTGCCAATGACTTTCCTCATTATAAAAATATGGATGAAAAATTGTTCAGAAGCTGTTGCCTGAGGTCTCAGTGCTGAATTCCCTCCCTCTAATAACTTTCTCAATGGGGGACGGTATGCGTGCATTTTTGCTACCAGAGATCCACCTAAAAAATGTCACACACAAAAATTCCTTCATCTTCAGCTGAACTCTGACCACTGTTCCCAGTGAGGACTAATGTAGGGAAGGGTAAAAACAATGGACAAAAATCAGATTGTAACTTCAGTGTCCAACCCCCACCTTCCTCTTCCCTTTTGCTCTTTTGTTAAAGGAGTATTTGGCTGCTGCCACTACATAATGCATGCCAATGGACATCAGAGCCTTACCTATGGAGAGACTTAATGGGCAAAAATGTGGCTAAGTTCCCCACATTGCAGGAGCTCTGCAGAAATAATGTAATAATACTAAAGACAGACATGACTGTCAGGTATAGTGTCTGACAGCCCCTGGTCTCTGCTTTGGTTTGTTGATGAGATTTCACAGGAATTATGGAAAATTGAATGCATTTCCTTGCATTTGAAATATTCACGTTTTTCTGTTAACTGTGGGACCTGGAATGTATCTCCCATGGAAAAGGAGGTCCAATTGAACAGTTTATGTCCAAGAAACATGCTGAATGTACCATCTGAAGTAAAGCTGCTTTAAGCTTGTTTTCCAGTACATTTTCAGTTTTCCAGCTTAAGTGTAAAGCTGGTAGATAATGAGTGACTATGACGGAATAAAGGGAATATTTTCAACACTTTCAAGACAGTCATGAATATGATGAGCTATGCTCCATTATAGTAAATATCAGAGAAATAGGCATGTTAGTCTAATTTGAAAAGTCCAGCATGGTAGCTAGTAGCACTAGGAGCTTAGCAGGAGAAGGGTTGGTGGCATGAGCTTTCGTTAGACAGGTCTACTTCTTCAGAAGAAGTAGACATGTCTACGAAAGTTCATGCCACCAACCTTTCTCTTGTTACGTCTCCTAGTGCTACTTGCTACCTTGCTGGACTATGCTCCAGAATTTCCACCATAAACATACTTACTTGTTGCCAATAGCGTGCAACCTCTGGCAAATTCAGAGCCTCACATAGATAAACCAAATTCAGAACATCTTTTTGAAAACAGCTCCCTCCAAATCCTATGGGGAGAAAACAAAAACAGCAACTTAGAAGGCTACATTTATTAAGATTTCTCCCTGTGCATATGAAAACAGAAACATTTTGAAACACTTGATGGGTTCCCTACATTGTAGCAATAAACAAAAATAACTAATGACAAATAACATCCATTTTCTTAAATAGCAACTAATTTTAAGAGTCTTTCTAATCAATGAAGTTCTGATACCTTTTTATATCTTCTGAAAATGTATAGCCTAGTGTAGCACAAGCATAAACCCAAAATTACTTTGTTGATTCTTACGATGTATAAAAAGCAAATCTTCACTAAGAAGTTAGCACAGAACTTTTTAACTAGCTACAATGTTCTATGGGTTCCACTGCTTTTGAACAGAGAAGCACTACATAATCTAAAGGTGAAGACAAGGAGACAAAATGGAAAATAACTTTGGCCTTCCCTTTTTTTATTAAAGCTAATTTCTGCTCTTCGATAACATGTACGTACTAGACACCATGTTTAAATGAATTTCTGTAGAAACTTGTCATAAACAGGCAATAATGGAATCATATTACACCTCTGGACCAGATTCCAGAGCATGTCAATCTGCTATCTGAACCTTCAATAGCTTCTTCCTTACGCCTGCCTCCCAACTTCACCCTATCCAGGCAACCTTTCTTAAAAGCTGCTACATTCCCTATAGCTTATTCTGCTGCACAGTTTCAAAAGGAAGTTGCTTCAGAGATCAAAAGGCTGCTTCACACGGGCCTGCACTCGATTTGCCTCTTTGGTGTATTTCTTTTGGGGAAAAAACACCTCAGTTCCCCCAACCCTTTTCACAGCATAACTAAAGGCAAACTAAAATGGCACCATCACTGCAGTATCAATTATGATCTCCTTTTTGGACAAAGCTTGTAAAATATGAAACAACAGTGTAAATGGGCACTTAGAAAAGGTTGGGAAATTTTGCCAACAGTGTGAAAACCTGAGTTAAAAATCAGCTCCGGGATTTTACAGAACTCTTTCTTACGAAGGTCACTTAAGACGCAACTTAAAGGCAGCAATCAGTCGCAATGAAGAATAATAAACACGTAAACACTAACCAACACTGGCTTTCAGAAATTTACTTCCAATTCTTTGGTCCATTCCAATGGCCCTTGCAACCTCTTCAACATCAGCACCTGTTGCCTCACAAAGAGCGCTGATGGAGTTGATGCTACTGATTCTCTGAGCAAGAAATGCATTGGCAGCCTGGAGGTGAAGAGACGCAAAAAGGGATTCAAACTTCAATGATCATACATGATGCACAAACCCGAAAACGAGGGACGCACTCTGAATTTTCACACTGAGGGGAGGAGAAGAACAGCGGCAGTGGACTGAAAAAAATGTATACAGAGCCATAGTTTTGAGACTCTCTTCTGTCATAACAAAATGGGCCCCTCAGAGGTACCTCAAGAGAAACAGTGTGTGGCCCTTGTCGTCTTTTATCCATCTTTTCTAGCACAAAATGGTCAGGAGAGGGGAAGGGACAAACTGGTGTGTGACCAATCCCACCTCAAAGCCTTCTTTAAGGTATTATATCCAGATTAGCAGGATAAAATCCACTGTTAGAGGAGGAAAACGCATCTTATCTGCTGCGAATCCATGACGCGCCATCCCGACTTTAGCAACCTCCCTGCAGCTTTTTCAGAGAAAGCAGCTATATTTCCGTGGTGCGCACAGTGAGTCATGCGTCACATGGGATGGGACAGCCAAAGGGAGCTGCAGGCTCAGCTCGTGTTCGCTGTTCTCACCGTCCTGTCTGGACTGGCAGGAACATTCGAATTTACCTGATACTGCGGAGCGAGTGTTCATCATTCCACAGTAGATAAATTCAAAGTAGCATCGGCATACTTCCACTACTACGCAGTATTGGACACCAAGTGTGATGCCCACGCCCCGACTGTGCATCAGAATGTGGAGTATCTGTAAGTATGGACACACCCTAAACTGCCTCAGAGACACCTTTTTTTTTGCTTTGTCTGAGCACAGACTCCGTTGATTCTAAGCTGTGCTACCCTATAACAGCTACTTTACAGAAGTATAGCACACATGTTTTTTGTTGTTTGCAGTTTTAAATATTAAATATCACTCAAAAGCCCCATCAATCAGAAAATATAAACAAAGATTCTCCCCTAAGGGTCTATAGCAAAATAACAAAAAGTTAGCGATCAAACACAACATAAATATTAAGAGCACATAGCGCCAGGAAGCAACATCAAGGCACGTTGACCTGGGTTGCTCTGATACCGCAATGTACAGATGTGGAAGAACTCAAATTGTGTGTTTTTCCACCGCACTCCTTTAATCCGGATCTAAGAAGATCCAGATCTAAGGAAAGGGTGCATTCCTTAATCTGGATCTAGGGTGTTTTTCCACTGCAGCCCTTAGAGCTGGATTAAGGGAAACACCCAATATGTTTCCATGGGAGGTGTAGCACCCATTAGAAATAGGTGCTAACACCCCTGCTGTGGAAACAGCTTTGCACCCATCTGGGGAATCCAGATCGGCCCACAAGGGGTCGGTCCATTACCCCAGGTGTTTTGGGGGGCAGGGGGGTGCAGTCTTCGAAGCAACTTCAAAGTGATTTCGAGTGACTTCGAAGCAAGAGCTCAACTTTTGAAAGTTGAGCTCATATTCAAAGTGACTTTGAAGCTGACTTCGAAGTCACTTCGAAGAGAATGTGAAGTCAACTTCTAAGTGACTTCGAAGCCAATGTTGGGGGGGGTCAAAGGTGCATCCCCTTCCCCTAGCCTCCTTTGGACCCCATTGCCTGTTTCCAGTGGAAACAGGCTCCCTTTAATCTGGATTTTCTGGCAGAAGACCCCATTGTAGACCCCATTAATGGGGTCTACAGAAAATCCGGGTTAAAGGCCAAAAAGATTGGATTTCCCCCATGGCAGTGGAAACAATCGGGTTCAAAATGGATGCCGTAGTGGAAATGGGATCATCCGGCTCACAGCCAAACGGTACAAAAATGGGTACAATTGACAGTGGAAAAACACCCCTAGTAGATCCAGATTAAAGGAAGCACCCGATGTGTTTCCATGGGAGGTGTAGCACCCAATAGTAATGGGTGCTAACCTCTCTGCCGTGGAAACACCTTTGCACCCATCTGGGAAATCTGGATCGTCCCCCAAGGGGTCTGCCCGTCACCTCAGGTGTTTTGGGGGACAGGGGGTTGCACTCTCCAAAGTCACTTTGGAGAGATTGGCACAGACTTCAAAGCCGCTCTGGATTTCTTTTCAGAACGCCTCCGAAGTCAGCGCAAAACAGCCCCAGAGCACCCGCAATGTCAGTGGAAAATAGCTCCGGAGCGCCTCCGAAGTCTGCGCTAATCTCCGGTGAGACCAACGACAGGATTCCAGAGGCTTTGCCAATCTCCTCAGAGGGCTTTTGGAGGGAAGTCTGCACTGTCTGCATTAATAGCGAACGGACGGCGCAGAGCAGCTCCGAAGGTCTCCGATGCCTCTGCCGATCTCTTCGAAGTGACTTCAGAGTCATTTCAAAATGACTCTGAAATCACTTTGAAATGTGTCCCTAATGGGTGCTGTGGTGGAAACAGGGTCATCCGGCTCTCACCCAAATGGGTCCTTAATGGGCGGTAAAATGGGTATTAAGTGACCGTGGAAAAACACCCTTTGAGAGAACAAATCAATGAAGCATTTTAAATCCTTTTCATAGAAGCAGTGAGATAATACTTGTTACTTTATCTATACTCTGCCTTTTTTCCCGAAGGGACTCAAAGCAGCATACAAAATCAACAATCCAATAGAGTATATAACATTCAAACATTGTTATATAAAACCTGAATATAGAATCTAAAACATATAAAACAAGCTATATAACACATATAAAAACATATACAACAAAAGGGTTTACTATATATTTGAAATTCTAATTTCAGATATATTAATGAAAGGCAGACATCAACCATTCACTGCTAATCTGATATTTCAAACTTCCTCTCATCTCATAAAGAATGTCAATGATACCAACCAGTTTTGAAAGTTCAGAAGACCAGGTATTAGTTGTCAGGATTTTCTCTTTGGGTACCCACTGTTCATAGACAGCACATAGCGCGCGGACAGCTTTCTGGCCCTCTTGTGTCTCATCTCCACCAATCAGCACTCTGTCTGGATTCTTCAGGTCTTTAATGGCTGTACCCTCTGCTAGAAATTCTGGGTTTGACAGAACCTGAACACAAAAACCACAGATTTGAAATGCGTAAAAGAGAACAGGGGGGAAATCAGCTTTATTTTTACATGGTGGTTATTTTACCTGCAAATTTAAGTCAGGCTTTGTGTTGGCATCAAATATGCGGCGAATGCTCTCTGCAGCGCGGACGGGAACAGTGCTTTTCTCAGTCACAATTTTATACCCATTTGAATTTTGCACAATGCGTCTTGCACAGGCCTCAATATATTTCAGGTCAGCTGCTCGGCCTTTTCCCATGCCATAGGTCTTTGTTGGGGTATTAACCTAAATGGAGGTAAAAATGAAAGAGAACCTGCTCAGATTTATTTACTTGCTTGCTGATCATTATCACAAACTCTTTTATCTTTGGGTAATTAAGACAGCTTTCAACTTTCAATCAAAAGTCTTGAGAAAGGAGAGATCAGAGAGAGATACAGAACACATGCTGACATTTTGAGAAACATCACACAGTGATTCAGCTACTTTGTTTATCAAGTTGGCACCAAAAGAAGGGGAAGGACAGGATAATCATCAGACCAACAGAAAGATCACTTGACAGTCATAAGCTAATGCAGATAATTTGGTAAGGCTATTCTCACATAAAAGCTTGCACCTTGCACTTACTAAAGCCACAAAGCCCCTTTGATGGATGCCACAATAAGTTATTTCACTTCCTAGGACTGTCACCTTTCCAAAACAATACAGGACACAATTGTGTATCTAAGAAATGCCCTGCAGTTCAAGAATTAATTGTGAAAACACTTTTTAGGCAAAACAGATGAAAACTATTTTACAAAATTAAAAGCCAGGATGATTTTTTAAAATCTTCAGCAGATGGGCAGATTTACAATGAAGTTACTATCTACACTTTAATTCCACCAGCAGAATGAGATTTCTGTTCTACCCGTTCATCCCATTACTGGTTGGCAGATGGACAAAATAGCTAGCGTTGGCATTATGAAAAAGGATCACAAGTTTTGTCCACTGCTCATGATAGAGCAATTCATCCTATCTTTGCCGCTCCAGAACTTATTAAAGTATTTATCAGGGAGGCAAATTTACTAATGTACATGCTTTTTTCTTCCCCATTTGCACAGATGTTCTCCTTTCAATTTTCCTTCTCTTCCTTAAAAATGAGGGTGCAGTTCAGTAGCTGGGCTTTCTGCTGCCATTTCTTGCCACTTTTACATTAAAGCACCAAATGCTTCGGTAAATTTAATTGCCGAGCAGATGATAGTCAGACTATACTTCTAATAATATCCAATCCACACTCTTGTGACTCTTTATCATGATCCATCTTGCCAGTCCAGCCTCCTCCTCAGAGGAGGGTGCACCTGCAACCACGCAGCAGCCCAGGCAGCAACTGGGACGTAGCAGCACAGATGTTGTGAGTCAGCGGCCAGGGTTGGGGGAGCCCACAGACACCTCTGGGGATGAAAGCTTGGACAACGAACCCCTAGAGCACCCCTCCCCGCTACTTCTCCTCCAGCACAAGCAAATCAGGCACCAATCACAGCGATTAGCCCAGCAGCATCAGCAAGGGTGTGGCGCTGCTTCCCCTACTTAATTGAGCAGCACACGCTGAGCTGGTGTTGCAGACAACTCTGGTGCAACTCCCGCCATGCCAGTATCCTGACTCTTGGACCCCCTTGTGACTTTGCTGAACTTCTGGAAACCGTGATCCTGGACTGACTGACCGTGCTGATACTTGCTGAATCTCTGGATGCCCCAGACTTTGGGTTGAACTGATGCTGAGTACTCCTGAACCCTCAAAGGACTGCCGTAAGCATGCACCTGTGTTTTGCCTCGCTGCCTGCACCTGCCTGGGACACGACACTCTTATAACACAGGTCCTCTCTGTTTCACCCACCTCTCAAGGAAGCATCTGCCACTCAAATGATGGTGCCTGGAAAAAGTCCCTAAGTTTCTTCTCCAGAAACTTCAGCCAGGACTGGAGAAGACGAAATCATGCCACCATGTCACTGAACTAGACAAAGCAGTGGTCAATGCCTATATGAATCAAACTTCCTATGATGCAATATATGAAGTATCATTATTTAGGAACAGCATGCCCAGTTCTAAAGCGTTGGAATTACAATCCCCTGCAGCAGAAGTAGTTCTCCCTTAAATCAGAAGATCTAGCATGCAAGTAAATATTAACTGAGGCTCACTGGAAGTTCCTGTGCCATAAACATGGAAGCAGAGACATAATTGTTTTCCTGGAGTCCTGCTGCCTCTTTCATATGCAAAAGAAACTTACCATTGCAAAGCAAAGTGCAGAAATCACAGTTGCACTGTGTAAGCATTTTGCTGCTTCATCTACTCCAGTTTAAAGACCACTCAAGTAAACAAAATGGTAGAGAAGGTTGCCCTATCTGTATCATTCTTGAAGCTCAGCCTTGCAATATGAATCTATCAGTTAAGAGGAGTATTCTTTGATAGCCAGAAGAAACACTATTTTCTCTAAATTCCACTGCACTCTCCTCAAACCGTCGTAGGTAGCCTCAACTGTATATCCTATTTTCCAGAATATTTCTGCTTGTACTCCGATGTTCCAACTTCTATTGAATTGTGTGTTGTTCGTTTATTGTATATCGTTGCCAAATTAGCCAATAGATTTTATTATTATCTTCAGCGTTTTCATTATTAAAAGCTTTAATGGAGCACAATGTATGCAAACCATTTCATCTATGACGGTCAGAAGTTACACCAATTGGTGGCACCAACAGAGACCCTTGTGGCTCTCCTGTGATGGCACAGAACCTCAATTCTTTTTCAGGCTGAGCTTGGCAGCTGCTTGTGAAGGCCAGAGGCAGATGAAATGACTTATAATAGACAGTATCTCCTACACTGTTCCTTCTCTTCCAACTCCTTCTGACAACGCTTTCCCTGAATTTTGGGGGGATGGCAGTGGCAGAGTTAATGAAAGCAAGAAGACTGACCAACCAAGCATAAGTGGAGGCCACTGAACTGCCAGTTCTGCCAGTCTAGATCAAGCAGAGTTACTGCTGATGCACAAAACTGAGCAGGTAATAGATGCTGAGACTCAGTGAAGGTGGGTCGGCTGGACAGCTGCTGTACTCCTTAGCAGGTGGAGTGGTAGAGATGAGTTGAGATAGACTGATGCTAGAAAAAGTAACGCCATGATTACTCTTTCTCCTATTTGTGTTGTGGTACCATCTCACCCTGCTTGGGCCTTTTCCTGACTTTCCCAAATTGCATTGCCAACCCTTTCTGAGTTACTCAGTTTTTGATCTTGAGTGAGATTCAGGATCATCAGCCTGAAAGTTTTTCATTTTTTCCATGTGTTTGTAGCCTCTTGTGGCCTCAGAGTACAGGCAGGTAACCAGCACCCCAATGCATTTGCTCAAATAAGAAAAAAAAGTTACTTACAGAGATAAACACCAGATCAGCCTCTCTAATGGCATCATCAATGTTGGTGGAAAAAAAAAGATTCCTCCCTCTGCAGGATTCAACCACTTCTTTTAACCCTGGCTGGGAAAATATCAGCAAGTTAGATAAACACACACGTTTTTCACTTTCACAAGCAACAGATATTCTCAGAAATCTCTACTAAGATACTGTACTTCAGTCTAGTGGAATACTAAAGTTTAATGTTACATGGACTAATGTAATCTGTAGAAAGATTCGCTTATGTTTCCTCCAGTTTCTGGCATTTTGAAATGAATATTTAAGGGCAAGAACATCAATATTCTATCATTTATAGAAGACATGCTGATTAGCAGAAGCCATACAGTTGTGTGTGATTGCTAGTCATTGTAGAGACTGGACACGATGAACAGCAAACAGTATAAGGAATCTTGACTGTGACAATCAGTAACCCTGGAAAACCAAAAATTTCAGATATTCTTATATATAATCTGCCAAAGATACAAGGCTGGGTCCCAGGTTTCCTTCTCAGGGCCACAGGAGCAGAAGAGTCAGAGAGCAAACCATGAATTCCTTGGTCCAAAGGGTCTAACTAGGTTATTCTGCAACTACAAGTGAAAAAAAAACCTGCATAGCTCATCTACTTGGATCAGAGCCTCAACTTCCTAGAGAAGCAGTTCTAACCTAACTGTGGAAGCAACAACTCTCTTTCAAGCCCTAGATCTCTGACCTAGAAAAACCAGACACTGAGATACTGAATGCTTAGCAAAGCAATGGAGAGGAACACAGGTGTACTTTCCATGCAACACAACTGGCTACTTTTTATATAACTTCAAGAGCTAACTCAGGTTGATTCATCTTTGCTGACATACTTTGTACTCTGGATTAAAATTTAACTCATCCAGCAAAAACAAGAGCACGGGGCCTTTAACACAGTTCATTACATGGTAGGTTACACAAGGAGTAAATAGCAGCAGCAGCTTTCACCATGATAAGCTTCTGCCACTGATTAAGAAAATAAGTAAACATTTTAGTGTCGGCTACCATAAGACATCTTCAAAATTCTCATTGGCCCAGCACTCATTTGTTGCTTATTCTACATCAATAGCATGTCAAGACTCAGGAATATTGAGGAGGAATGAAGAAGAAGCGGCTGACAAAGCTTTTCTATTCTTCTCCCCACAACAGACTACCCTGTGAGGTAGGTGGGGCTGTGAGAGCTCAGTAGAGAGCTGTGACTAGCCCAAGGTCACTCAGCTGGCTTCACGGAGGAGGGCGGAATCAAACCTGGTATTCCCAGATAAGAGTATTCCCTAACCACTAGACCAAACTGGTTAAAAGCATGACCACCATTTAAAAATAAAAAAGATACAAGTCATTTTAAGCTACTGGGTATATTGCAAGTGGCTGTCTATCTAGTCCTTGCCCTTTCTGCACTACACCAAGTTATACATTATGGCCCCATCCAAACAAGGAAATATAGCACTATTACTGCAGCGCTATGGTGGGACTGCCTCACATATCTGAGGTACCTGCACCATAGCCCTGCTATATCTCCAAAAAATCACTCGAAACTATTGCTGGAAAACCCAGTGCTGGTTACAGATTTTCCAGTAATAGCACTTTCATCATAGCTCCATCTACCTGTGTGGAGGCCAAAACAAATATCCATGGACAAGCAGAGGTGCCAGCATACACATCTGGGCATTCAAGGCTGGCCAAATACCTGGATACGTGTGTCAGTAAAATGCACAAGACAGTAGGGATGTGCACAAATATTTGAAACATTAAAAAATCGATCAAATTCAATTGAATTCGGACATTTGAATTCAAATCGAATGTCTAAATTCGAATTTAACATTCGAACAATTTTTAAAATCTTTTGAATCATTTGGGCATTCATATGTGTATGGAAACGTACGCATTACATACGTATCCATACGCACCTTATTTGTATTCGTACGCATTTGTACGGATACGTAAGGGACAAAAACAGGATGCACACAGGATAAAAACGGGATGCATACAGATGAGTATGGATCCATATGAACGCATTCCAATGTTTTCAAAATTCGTATCTTCAAATATGAATCAAAAATCCATACAAATAGATTCAAATGTATTCAATTCGAATCAAACGTAAGTACATTCGAACTTTAAACATTTGAATCGATTCAAATCTTTGGATATTTGACGTTAACTGGTGCTAACTGGCACTGTCCAGCTAGCAAGTGACAATGGCAGGGGATCAATATCCTGCATTATCTCTTGTTAGTGGGCTATTTGGCCTATATCTTGGAACAGGGACCTATCTACCTGCATGCTACTGCAGACAATGGCAGGAAGATATAATCTGTAATAAGGTCAACTGCAAAAAGGGCCATTATTTGTTCTTCTCTTTGATTGATCTGGATTTTGGGGTAGGGTCACTGGCCGAATTCAAATTCCTCTTCCAAGAGTAATTTCTCTGAATGGCCACCATTCTTTCATTGTATTTAACTAATTTGGTCTCTATGAAGCTAAAATGGTATGTTTCTACATCTGTCATTCCGAACGCCTTGAAGGAAATGTAGGGCAGACAACTGACTACAGTCCAATTTTTGATTAAAGAAAGGACATATTTTTTCAGAGATCCCTGGTAAAATAGAGCAGGGACAAAATGCATGACATGACAAAGAAAATACAAACAAAATATGAGTGAAGAAGCATACCACATAATTTACCTCATAAATTGGAAGTGTGTCTGAATTCCAGGCATTGATTCGGGCTTCATTGACATCCACAACTGTGACCTTAATTGTTGGGCACATATGGGCAATAACAGAACATGTGGGCCCTCCAACGTAACCAGCCCCAATGCAACAGATTTTCTTAATTTCAAACATACTGGTTCTGGTGAGAAGAAACAAATTGGGACCAAATCAGTTTAGAACAGCCAAATACTGTACTAAAAGCCAGTCACATTTTCATACTATGCAGAAACAATCCTCAAAAGGGATGTGCACAAATATTCGAAACATTCAAAATTCAGCCGAATTCGGACATTCGAACTCGAATTAAATGTTATGATATTCGTATGCTAACATTCGAACGAATACAAATGTTTCCAGACATTCGTACAAATAGTTCCAACATTCGTTAAATTGGGGAAACATATCAGATACATATTTATTTGTTCATCTGATGGGTTTAAGTTGATTTCCAGTAAATGCCATTTGCATTGCAAGCAAAGAACAGAACTCTCTAGATTCTGAGGTAAGATATTCAAAAGTTAATATTAAGCAAAGGGTTAGATTTTAATTAGACCTATGGGGTGTTTTTCCACTGTCACTAGAAGTACCCATTAAGTACCCAGTGGAAAAACACCCTTAGTTTGGTTCTGGAGTAAATGAAGTAAAAGCTTAATTATTTACCGAAGATTGAGCTGAGGAGACATTACACAGTTAAATTGTTAGAATATTAAAAAAGCGAGGTTTTAATCCAAAAGTTAGTGGGAGCAAGGAGGAGGAGCTAGCAGGAGCAAGGAGTATGGCGTGAGGTTAGAGAAGAGAAGATGAAGATTTCTGCCCTGCTATGTGATTTCTGAACACGTAAAATGAATCTTTGAGTTTTTCTTTCTGGGAATTTTGACTAATAAGCTGCTATGTTGTGGCTCCTTTCAGATATTTTTCTTTTCCTCTCACTAAGAGACTTTAGATTTTTGCTAGAAATTCTACTTTGCCTTAATAATCGGTTAAAACTTTTGCTGACTCCTGATATTATTTTAAAAACTGTTTTATATTTATTTTGGTTTTTTAATTATCCTAATGCCATTCTTAATAAAGGAAACATGGTTTAAGAACGGATGGTTTTTCCCCTCCTAATGGATCAAATGCCAGTTGCTTGACGTATGGATGTGCACAAATGTTCTAAACATTCAAAATTCGACTGAATTTGATAAAATGTGGGCATTCGAATTCAAACTGAATGTCTTCACATTCGAATTTAAACATCTGAACAAATTTCAAATGTTCTGAAACATTCATTTGAATGATTTGAATGTACAGATACATATGTATTACATATGTATCTGTACGAATATCATACGGATCTGTAGGCATTTGTGCTTATAATACGGAACAAAAACAGGATGCATAAGAAATGCGAACAGATGCACAGAACACATACAAATGTTGTCGACATTTGTATCTTCAACTTCAAATCTAACATTTGAACAAACAGATTCAAATGTACTGGATTCAAACCGGTTTTTGTTGCATTCGGATTCTAAACATTTGAACCGAAAAGAATCTTTTGACATTTGATCCGAGCTGAACTTGAATGCAAAAAAAAAAAAAATCTGTGCACATCCCTACTTGGCTGTTAAACCAAGCCTATCGTCTTAAAAAGATCCCATGTGCCAAAAGATGATTGGTAGCAGTACCTTTTATAGAACTTCAACAGCCAACTCTTGTTGATTCACAAGCAGAAAGTGAGCAGAGTAAGCAACTATGAAAACGTGAAACGTGGTGTGGGTTGAGGTGAAGAGACAAAGCTTACTGAGTCTCAGTTACTTCCTCTTGAGCAGAATACCAGGACCTTTGTTGCACATTATATGTGAGCATCCTGCCTTCCATATAATTGGACTGGTACAGAAAGAGCTTCCTGCTAACCTGGGAGGTTTAAATGGGAGATCTGTTAAGACAAGAATCAGCCGTGCTGTGAACCTTCCATATTTTTTTTAATGCGTCATCCTGAATTGGATAAACATAGCCAGGGGTTCTGCTAAATAAAATGAAGGGCCCACATTCACAGAGAAACTCAAAGGCTCTACTGGAGGATGTTGAAAAAAGGATAAGAGGTTCATTCTCCTAAGGTAGCCTCAGGAATCTCAAAAAGACTTTATGTGGGCCTGCAGAAGCACCGCGATGATGCAAAGTGTGACAAAATCACTCACAGAACCCAGCCAGCCAATGTGGCACAGTTGCTAGAATGTGGAACAGGACTGGAAAATTCACTGGGTAACCTTGGGTCAGACATGGCCTTTCAGCCTAGCCTACTACCTCATAGGGCTGGTTTAAGGAAAAGGTGGAGGGTAAAAATAATATTTACCACTTCAGTCTATTTGGAAGGAAGAGCAGAGTATATATGAAAAAATTAAAAATCAGTAGCTAACAGCAGACGTGTCTTTCCTTTCCTAGCGTGCTATTAACATCTGGTCCCTAATCTTATGAGCAACAAGCAACTCTGTCCTTTTTTCTTTTACCAGCACACAGGCAGGACCATTTGACAGGGAAGACAATCTCTTCCACAACGCCAAATATGTCAAGCTTGGGAAGCTTTGTCCTTGTTTCTGGTGTAGCCTCTTTGCAACTATCCAGATAGTTCGGATTGCAAGCATTTCTTGGTTTTCTTTCTTTAGCTGGCTTATTTGGGACATGTTTGATTGCATTTTCCCACCTCCAGTTCATGAAGAGCTTTCTTTATGACACAAAGAGCTATTTTGCCAGTGGTGGCTAAATACATCCCATGTGCTATGGAATCCTAATCCCATCAGTAATCGCACCAGTTCCCCATTGCTTCATGCAGGACACTTAATTTCCTCCACAGAAGACAGGCAGTAAACAGTGGCTAGACATGAAAGAAGCATGGCAATCCCAAGATAAAGGATAGTATACTCTTGAGTACCAGACACCAGGAGCACATTTGGAAGAGTGCTGTAATGGATGGGAGTTATAAACTAGAAAATCTAAGGATGTGATCCAGCAGGGTTTCTCTTACATTCTTCTCTAGAGTGGATGTAGACACTCACTCCAAGCTGGAGATATGGGCAGGATGCATCTCAAGGCCATTGGTGGGCCACTGTGTGAGACAGGATGCTGGACTAGATGGGCTGTGGCCTTATCCAGCAGGGCTTCCCTTGTGTTCTTATCAAGTTGGGGAAGGTTGTACCAGGATATTGGATCAAAGCTAATGAATGAAATAAGCAAGATTTGAACTGGGCACTTCCTGGTGAACTGTTTGTTTCTTTTTAATTCACTGATCATCAGCTGGTAGGTCGACACCAAGACTAGTTGCGCAAAAAGCAGCTGAAAAACTAGTTGTACAAACACAGCTATTATTCTACAAATAAAATATTTTTAAAACGATCTGAATCAGTCCTTCTTGAGAGGCATTTGTTTTGGGAAATAGTTGATTAGGTGCAACACACTGTGTTCTCTTTGTTTATCCTGTTTCTTAGGAATCTCTGTCTCTCTCTTAACCAAAATATGAGCAGCTTCTTTTATCTGTTGGCCACATTTGTATGTGTCCCTTCAAAGTGTCTGGGACTACAGTTGCATTAGAAAACTTTGTCTGGTTAGCTATTGATCTGTGGGAATCATAATTAGAATTAGCAGGGTAACAGACAATGTGGAGAAATCCTCCAATAGTATAAAATGATTGACATCCTTCCAGTGCCTCAGAAACATTGCTACAATTTGCTGTTTGGAAACTGTGCTGGTAGCAGCATTCACATATGAAAAGAAGCAATGAACCCACAATGGTAAGATACATATTCCCATTCCACCAGTTGTAGTGGCAGAGCCATCCTGAACCTCCAAACCCCAGACTTTGCACAGAGAGCCATTCAAATTTATTTGTCTGGCCCAGAACTACCATGCTGGGGGAAAGTCCATGAAGTCTTCATAAATAGTCCTTTAGGTGGAAAGCCTACAAAAAGTGTACACAGGGACCCTTTCTGCACTGGACTTTATTCTGGATTATAGAGATCTGCCATCTACATACTAATACAGGCTACAGCAGGCTCTCAGTGGGTCCTGCCATAGGATGCATTATTTGACGATATAATCCAGAATAAGACTCAGCACAGAAAGGGCCAAGCTTTCAAGGTCACCCGGACTGAAAAACTGGCCCTACACAAGAAGAGTCAGATCAGACAAGGGGGAGTATTTCTTCACCCAGAGGGTCATTAGTCTATGGAATTTGCTGCCAGAAGAGGTGGTAACAGCACACAACCTAGATGGCTTTAAGGAAGGGTTACATAACAGATGTGTCAGTGGCTACTATAATGGATGCCTAAGTATATCTTTCGGCTGGCGGGGACAATCAGGATGCTTCTAAGGCCATTTGCTGGGATTTGAGAGCAGGAAAAGGTTTGTCCTTGTCTCTGCTTGAGACGCCCATGGGCAATTGGTGGGACACTGTGTGCGACAGGATGCTGGACTAGTTGGGCTGTGGCTTGATCCAGCAGGGTACCTCTTATGTTTTTATGAGCAGACTGCAGATAGGTGCCAACGGGCCCCCATTTGTCGCCGGCAACAAGAATGGTATTGAGACACAGGTGATGGAGAATTTGAGCTCTCCCAGATAGGAGGGAGCAATATGGATTAACTCATCTCTCGCATGCCTATTTGGAAATGGACAAAGCTGAGGCTAAGAAACAACTAATACTTCCAAAAAGATGTGAAACTGAGTTTAACTTGATGGTTTAAACTGCCCACAGATAAGCATCCCTCTCCAACATCTGCCGCCACTGTTTTCAGACAGAATGTTCAGGAGTTTGGGAGAGGCAGATTGATGTTCGAAGAATCCCACTTCAGAGTTGGCCAAAATAAATATAAAGAGATGGGGAGAAAACTACAGAGACAGACATAGGGATCAGAGTAGATAGGATCCAGTCAGGGACATAGTATTAAGAGGTTTAAAGTTGGAAGTTCTTAAGGAAACCAAACAAAAGAGTAAATTTGCTTAAAGGTCTGAGTTCCAGTCAGCTAGGGTGTGGTAGGGTGTTGCTAGTTATCTAGAAACTAGGATTTGGATAAATTTTATCTAAGTATTGTCTCCTACTGGAATCAGGATTTGACTTCAAAAAGAACAAAGACCGATGCTTACACATAAAGAATATACTAGCTAACTACCTAAAGTGACATGCTCAGAGCTCTGATATGAAGTTCTCATTAACATGTAGAAGCTCTGCAGACATTTCCCAATCAGATGTAGGCTGCCTCCAGATGGTGAGAAGTAAATGCTAGATCTTCTTCAGATTCCACAATGGACTCCCACCATCCCTGAGAGACAGCACGGTGAAATCCCAGAGCAAACCTGGGCTTTCCTGGTCTGGGGCTTGCTCCCATGCTGCATCCAATGGCAAAATACCCGGAACTGCGCAAGCGCCTGCCTCCACACTCACACAGTTCTGAGTATCTTCATCCAAGTTTCACCACCATGTTTGCACAGTTGGTTTTTCTGTCTGGAAAAAATGCAGGAGCAAGCACCAGACAAGATAGGTAATACTGCTATTTTCATAAAAAATGAGATCAGAGTTATTTTCTCTGATAGAGGATATCCCAGGAGCTTACTCTATATCCCCAGTCCATGTTGGGATTGCCACAGATATGTGTGGCAATCCTAATATAGTGCAGAGATAATCACAGGTTTCAGACCCTGTCCGAATATAGTCTCTTTGGGGATGATGGCGCTGTAATGGACTAAAAATTAAAAGGTTTATAAGCAAGCATTAAATGTTGAATTTTTACATTTATAAATCCCTCACGCAACAAAGATCTTAATTCTCAGCAAAATTTACAGTATCTCACAAGACCACAGCAAAACAATACAAACCTCTCCTGAGGTGAAGAAAAGACGGGGCATACCAACAGTACATAAATGTTACTTCAGCAAACGTGTGATACATTATTGAAAATTTGTAGGCACAACATACAAATTAATCTCACCACTAATTTCTGGGATATCAAATATTTATGCCCAAGACAGCTTTTTTTAGCTATTAGAAATAAAGCTATCAGCTGCCTTAACAAAATATGGACACAGGTACGGTAAATTATTTGAGATGAAACAGTACAAATCACTAAAATTTAAGATGTGCATATTCTCCAAAGAGTCTCTCACAAAACACAAATATTACCAAAATGTTCTCCAAAAGACCATTCTGAGAGAACCTTCTAATTTTTCATTTTGTCCTTCACTAATTTATTTCATGTCATAAAGTTCTTGAGAATGAATTTTTGAAGAATATTCAAGGGGCGTTTTTCCACCGCGCTCCTTTAATCCGGATCTAAGAAGATCCGGATCTAGGGAATGGGTACTTCCCTTAATCTGGATCTAGTAGATCCAGATTAAGGGAAGTACCCAATGTGTTTCCATGGGTGGTCTAGCACCCAGTAGCAATGGATGCTAGCCTCCCTGCCGTAGAAACACCAGAGCACCCATTTGGAAATCCGGATCCACCCATGAGAGGTCTGCCTGTCACCCCAGGTGTTTGGGGGGACAGGGAGTGCACTCTCCGAAGCAGCTCGAAGTATGCGCAAAATAGCTCTGGAGCATCTTTGAAGTCTGTGCTGATCTTCAGAGTAAACCTCAAAGTGACTTCGGAGTCACTTCGAAGTTCACTCCGAAGATCAGCACAGACTTCAAAGACACTCTGGAGCTATTTTGCACAGACTTCGAAGTGACTTCGAAATGACTTTGAAGCTTAGGTTTTGGGTCTCCCCCACAAGGGTGCCCCCTCCCCTAGCCTCCTCTAGACCCCACTGCCAAACTAACGTGGAAACAGGCTCCCTTTAATCCAGATTTTCTGGCTGAAGACCCCATTAATGGGGTCTACAGAAAATTCAGATTAAAGGCCAAAAAGTAGCCATATGATCCAGATTTCCTGAGGCGCGGTGGAAACAAATGTGTTCCTAATGGGTGCCGTGATGGAAATGGGGTCATCCGGTTCTCACCCAAAGGGGTCCTTAATGGGTGCCAAAATGGGTACTAAGTGACCGTAGAAAAACACCCAAAATACCAAAGTCTCCAACATGAGTACAATACAACATAAATGCATATTATTTAAAGAAAGAAAATTAGAGAATTCTCAACATCTTCAGATAGTATTCTTTTGAATGGTATCCCATAAATAGTTTCACTCTCAAAGAATGGGGCGATTCTATAGCCCTCCCATCTTTAGGAGCCACACATCCTTTAGTGTAGAGTCTGTCCCCTGAAGTCAATGAGGCCATTTAGAACCAACTCTGCAACTCAGAAGGAAAATATGAGTAAACTCCTGATTTCCCACCTTTAGGGTGAGCATTTGAGAGAGAGCAAGAGAGATTCTCAAAGGGCAGTGTTAACATTCCTGGCAGAGGAAATAGTATTGCAAAACACTTTTTAAAAAAAGAAAACCACAGAGAGGAGTCATACAAAGGCACTCAGAACTGCAAAGGAACAAGATCTTCATGTCTTTAACGAAGCAAGCCAAAACGTCTGCAAAAGCTAAAATAAAAGTAATATAAAAACAGCTCAGCTGTAGCAAATATATGCAAGGAACCCAAAATAGGTGGACCCCCTTTCTTTCAGACACACACATTCATTCGGATTCCTCCTTGTGCAAGCTTTTTTCTCCTACAAGGCAAGAGGAGACCCCGAGCCGGACTCATCCCGTAGTTTAAAAGGAAAACGATCCGAGGAGAGCGAAAACAAAGGAAGCGCCCAAATACTGGAGAAGCAATGGAAGGAGACAAAGCAGCCCGGCCCACCATTGAAGCACACAAGGGATACATACGGCGGGAAGGGATTTCAGCGCCCTGCCTCGGAGGCTCCCAAGGAGACGCCGCAGCTGGATGGAGACGAAAGGATGAGTCAGGACGGAGGACAGATGCGTCCAGCCCGCGTAGGCGCAAGCAAGCGAGTGTGCGTGTGTGTGTGTGGACGGGATGGAATGGAATGAGATGGAACCGCCGCGCCACCAGTCCCGCCCCTATTTAAAGAGTCAATTTCCTATGCATCAGAGGAGGGGAGCAAAACTTGGTCCTCCCCTTTTTAGTAGGGAGGAGGAAGAGGAGGAGGAGAGGAGGAGGAAGAGAAGAAGAGGGGGAGGAGGAGAGGAAAGAGGAGGGGGAGGAAGAGAAGAGGGGGAGGAGGAGAGGAAAGAGAAGAAGACGGGGAGGAGGAGGAGGAAGAGAAGAGAGAGAGGAGGAGAGGAGGAGGAGGAGGAGGGGGAGGGGGAGGGGGAGGGGGAGGGGGAGGGGGAGGGGGATCGCTTTGCTGGCCTGGGGGGGTAACTGCAAATGCAAATTCCGAAGGGGAAGACGGGATGGTAGGAAGGCAGCTAGAGGAAGGAGAAAGGACGGAGAAAGGCTTGCTGGTGGATGGATTAATTCACCCAAAGGAGGCAAGCGGCTACGTTTGCTTCTATGGACGCCGTCGAAAGCAAGCTCTGGAAGGAAGGGAACGGAAGCTCTTGTTTAGGATGGAAGGGACGGGGGACCGGGAGGAAGGAGGGGAAGGGGGAAGGAGTGGAAAGAAGGAGAAGGAGGGGGTGGGACGGTCTGGGAGGCGGGAGAGGGAGGAGGCGAGGAGGGTACCCCGCACACCCGCGCCGCGGCGGGAGGGACCAGGGCGGCTAGAGGCGGACGGCGGGGGTCTATAACTCATGAGGATCGTGCACCGTGTTGTTTGCAAAGGGTGGCGCGTGGGCGGTGAGGGAATCGCCTAGGTGGAGGACGATGCGAGGAGGACGCAGCAGCGGCGGCGGCGGCGACCGTCGCCCGCCTTCCCGCTCCGCCTCCTCTTCCGCCGGCGAATGCGCGCAGGCCAGCTCGGCGCCGAGGCCCTCAACCGAGCCAGCCCCCTTTCCTCGCTCCCCTCCCCGGCGGCGCTGGTGGTTGCAGCAGCCTGGGGATTCCCGATTCCCGCCCCCGGAATGTAGCAGCCCGGGTGCGGCAGGCCCGCCGGGTGTGAATGGGGAACCGGCGTCACCGCCTCCTCTGGTCGCTGCTCGGCTGGCCAGAAGCTCACACGCTCCGGGGACGGGCGTGGGCCTGAGGGCGACGGCTGCAAGAAAATGGCCACCGTGTGAGTCTCTGACCGCAGCCTTGGCCCCTGCCTGCGCGGAGTTTCTCTCACTGGCCCTTTCTGCAATATATCTCGGGATAGCGGCCTGCACTTGGCCTTTTTCTGGAATATATCTCGGGATAGCGGTCTGCTGGCCACAAGCTAATGCAGACTATGGCAGGCCTCACTTAGGGCCTCCCATAGTCAGCACTGGCATGCAGGTAGCAAGTTCGTATCCCAAGATATAGTCCAGAATAAGGAGGAGGAGGAGAGGAGCTGGCTTTTCTACCCCACTTTTCTCACCCATTTAAGGGGACTCAAAGCGGCTGGCAAAGCTTTTCTCTTCTCCTCACAACAGACACTGTGGGGCTGTGAGAGCTCAGAGGAGAGCAGTGACTAGCCCAAGTCACCCAGCTGGCTTGATGGGGGAGGGCAGAATCAAACCCATTATTCCCAGATAAGAGTCCGGCTCCCGAACCACTAGACCAAACTGGCTCAGGTGCAGAAAGGGCCACTGCCTCTGCTGCAAAATCATGTTTGGATGCAAGGGGGGGGGGGTCCCCAGACCAGAGCCTGCTTTTTAAGTCTCTCCCCTCAATACACACTTTATTGAAACTTCCACACAGTGAAAATTAAGCATCAGGAGAAAGGAATGTGTTTTTAAATGGGGAAACTTTGACAAAGGGGGTCATGTTGATTTTAACCAGTAATAAGCGCTCATGTTAATGCTAAAATATGCAACATCCATTCACAAGGCGGGAGTAAAAATCTGTTATTTGCTTTGGGAATCAAATTGTTTAAAATGTGTCTGTACTATAACAGATGTCACATCTCTTGATGCTGTTTGTCTTTCCATGCTAAAATTTGAAGTACTTTAAAAGCCTGCAAAATCAGTTAGATTCTGATAAGAGACCTCTACATATTCTTAAAATGAATCCTGTATTCATTCCAGAAATAGCAGCGTCTCTATCTCTGCCTTAAATTAATATGCCGGTTCTGTCACTAGAGACATTGCATCACAGAAAAATGCCGCAGTGTACAATCTGATATCTCTGTTCATTTGGAATAAAGGCAACAATTCTCCCAACACCCCAAAGTGCATATTAAACTGCGATCCTACTCTGTTTCTTGGCAGAAGCACTATGAGCACAATGGGATTTACTTGGGTGTAGGCAAGGTCTTAACTGCACCGGTAATTTATTTTCATGCAAATCAGTCTGGGATTGTGGCTGATACATTAAATCACACTTTAGTTATTATATGAAGCAGAAATAAGGCAAGCAGAAATGGCCCCAGTATTTGTTTAAATAAAATTCAGTGAGCCCTCTATGCCAGCATTGCTGTTCTGCACATATGTGGGAAGCAAGCAGTGAGTGAAGATTTGGTTTTGATGACCTAATTCAGTTGTACCTTGTAACCAGCAAGTATATTGTGCGGATGTGTGTCACAGACATCTAAGGAAGCACATGGGGGGGGGAAACGCATCTAGGGCAGGACTCTCAAAAAACAACCTTCCAGATGTCCCTAGACTACAAATCCACACCAACCCCAGTGGAACTGGCACAAAATCTGGAGGCTAGAATTTGGGATTAGGGATATGCAAGAATATTTTAAATATTTGTTATCCGATTGAACTCAGCTGAATTCAGACTTTCAAATTCGAATCAACTGTCCAGACATTTGTTTTTTAATATTTGAACGAATACAAATATTTTGAATCATTCATACACATAATTTGAACATTCATATGTGTAGGGATACATACGTATTACATACATATCCATACACAGCTGTACGGATTCATATGGGATAAAAACGACGCGTAAGGATACGTAGAAATGTTGTCGACATTTGTATCATCAAATACTTATCGAATATTTGTACGAATAGATACAAATGTATTCGAATCGGTTCACATTTTAATACATTCATTTTTTCTCTATTCGTGTGAATTCAGACATTCAAATTGAACTGAATGTCGAAAATTGCATTTGTGCACACCCCTATTTGGCATCCTTGTTCCTGAGCACGTACGAAAGCACATTGGGGTTTGTTAACAATGAATTTAGTGTGACGCTCTTAAAAATCAAGGAACCAGGTGCCAGATTACATGGAGTACTCAGAATGGAAGTCAGGAAATCTAAAAAACAAGCATCGAGGCATGAGAAATAGTTGCTTTACCCAACCCACAAACACACACAAAAAACATTCACAAGTTATTGTTACTATTTATTTAGATCAACAAAGTGCATAGTACAAGCCCTTTATCCCAAACCAAATCTTAGTGAAGATTAACAGAAAATCCTAAATGGAAGAAATAATTATTTGGCAATTCAGATTATTTGCCTCTAATTTAAGCATAAAACATTAAATTGCTCATTTCGTTCTCTGAAAACAGTAATTAAAATTAAGGCCAAGGAGTTTTCTAAATTAATGTGACCTTCACTTTGGCACCTAAAGGTGAATCAAGATGTAATCAGGATCTCCTACATGTAAGATTTGATTAAAACTTCGCTGGTCTGTGGGAAGAGAGGGCTAAACATGCCCTTCACAATATGCTTATAATTAAATTGCCTCCTCAACAATGTAGCACAGAAGGCTGGGATGGTTTTGTTTAGAAAAATAATAGTAAGGGTATCTGCTTCCTCTGTTATCATTATGATTATCCAGTTTTCTTGCTATATAATTCTACAGAGTAGGAGATCCTGGCCACAGACATTTGACTTCACATCTTAATTTGTGCATATCCAGCAAAAAAATATTTTAGTAAATCTTAACTGTAAAGTTGTTTCTTATTCCATTAAACCGCCTGAGCACTAAACAGTTAACACAGTGGTTCTCGAGTGTCTTCCAGATGTTCCTGAATCAGTCCCAGCATTCCAGGCCAAGCCAAGGGCTGGCACAGCGTGCTAGAGGTTGCTGTCCAGGGATTACTGGAAGATCACACTTTAAGAAAGAATATTTAATACACAACAGATCAAATTTTAGTTCTTAGCGAGAGGCACCAGTAGTTGCTAAATGCTTCTGCTTCCCTAGATTCCTGTGAGTTTCATAGAGTACGACAGGCGCAAATGTGATATGAGGTCCTCTTAATTAGCTGTTTTCTTTGATCCTTAAAAATATAACCCATCAAGGATAGTTCTCCAAAGTTGTTTGATTTCAGCTTCCATCAACCCCAGCCAGCACAGGAGGTGAGTCATTCAATATCTGGATGTCTGCAAGTGCCCACTGTGAGCTAGCTGTCTGCCCAAACCTGAATGAGCATCTACCCCTCCTCGCTTCTCCATCTGAAACAGGCCACTCTTGTGTGACTAAATATTACTAGGCAACAGTGTACATTTGACCTCACCCAATATGACCCAGCAAAAAATGATGTATTTCAAACTCTTCTGGGACTTGCTCAATATGATCACAAAAGTTTGCTCATTCCTAAACTAACGCCTATATCCACTGCCACAATTTTTCCTAGCAACATGAAGAGGACAGTGGATTTGTTGCAGAGCAGCGGCAATATTCAACCAGCTCACACTCTGCAGAAATACCATATGTGTAGACATACCCATACCTTAAATTAGACCATTATTTAGATTCAGCCAGAGGGTGGAAATAACTTGTCACTGCTGTTTGCTCGCTTGCTCAGAGATGATAAATTCATAATTCAGGTTAAGAACTCTGTTAAGGTATATGTATTCTATGCTGTATTGCAGATGGAGATAAATAAATGAAAGTGAAATTAATTGCCACATTCCTTCCACAATATAGTGAAAAACTTAATATTTTGCAATCCTTATTCTAGAAGTCATTCTTACAAAATTAGTATAGGACTGGGGGGGGGGGGGAGTAAAAGCAAAGCCAAAGTCTATAACAACCTGCCCTAAAAGCTGTTTGAATATAATTATGTTGAGAAGATGGGTCAAAACTATTTGGAAAGAGATATAGTTTCTTTCCATTCTCTTTCTAAGTGAACAAGAACAATAGGCATAATTATTTTGTTTAATTTCCACCTGCAAATAGGATCTCCTGATAAATACAGGATGTGGCTGCATCATATACTGAAATGACTTTACAGAAAACGTTTCCTTCCATTACTTAAACTATACATATGCAGTAAATGCACTTCCAAAGCAAATCATTCAAATCGATTCTAAGAAGAAATATAAGGATGCTATCAATGCATGTGAAGCAAGTCTTACATCTTTTTGAAGAACCATTTCAAAAGAACTGAACTTAAGAATGCTTGTAGCCTGAAACTTTGTGCATTATGTATCCTAAAATGGATGAATTTTGTATTGTGTCACCTATGAATGAAACAGGACCTTCCTTTTTGAATGCAGCTCGACAAGTGAGTAGTGGGAAGAGAGGAAAGATACTCAGAAGTGGTAAAGCAGAAAATTTAAGTGGAATTCCTTTGGAAATGGGGTAGTTGGCTGAAGCATTTAAAAATAGGACTCCCACCATATCTGCAATCACAAATAATACAGTCCAGAATTTTATGGCCTGCATTATCTGTTGTCAATTGCTTCTAGAAAGATGACAGATTAATTCTAGAAACTAAGTAATGTAGGCAGTAAGTGATGTAACCCAAACACGGGATGTTTTTAGATATAAAAATGCCTTATGAAAATACCCTAAGAATTAGCACGTTTTCTAAGAAAAACAATCCCTTTAACCTTCCTAAACTTTAGCTAGATGTAGTTAGAAATTAACCAAGAGTCCTTGTTTACTTAAAAAAAAAATGTTACTGGCCTTAGGATCCTAACAGTGGTCGCTAAATAACTTCTAATACCACACTAATCCTATCGAAAAATGCACATAATCAGCTCTCCGTGTGGAAACAGCGACAGGAGCTTGCTGCCGCACTGCAAATAAATACGTGTGACAAACTTATCTCAACATGGATTGAAAGTGCTCCAATAATGAATTTTCAGTTTACAAAATCGTATGTGTTTGAAGGTCCTGATCTAGGGGTGCACAAAATGGCATCGGTAATGCTGTGTGAACCATTCAAAATGGTGACACACCTCTTACATCAGGGCAGCGCTTGCAAGGTCAAACGCCTAGCAACTCAGCGCAACAACAATGTGATGACTTTCCTTGCTTCACCTTAAACCTACCTCGCCCTCCTGGGCTTTTGCAAAGTTAAGGGCTGCCTGTTGTTACATTAGAATGCACAGCAACAACGTCATGTGGCCTAATTCAGTTTTGGCTTGACAGACTTCCACCAGCCCCTGCCAGGTGGTGGAGTATTCAGCTGTTTAGAAACTTGACAGGAAGTGTGGAAATCCCTGCCACGCCATCTTTGAATTGCTCCATGCAGAAACAAGTGGCCCTGACTCTTGATGTACCTGAAAAAAGATAGTGGGATAACCAGGGGTGTTTTTCCACCGCAGCCCTTAGATCCAGATCTAAGGAGATCTGGATCTAAGGAATGGGTACATTCCTTAATCCAGATCTAGTAGATCCGGATTAAGGGAAGCACCCAATGTGTTTCCACAGGAGGTGCAGCACCCATTAGCAATGGGTGCTAACCCCCTGCCGTGGAAACACCTTTGCACCCATGTGGGGAATCTGGATTGACCCACAAGGGGTCTGCCTGTCATCCCAGGTGTTTTGGGGAACAGGGGGTGCAATCTCCGAAATCCCTCCGAAGTTGCCTTCGAAGGTTAGCAAAGGTTCCGAAGTCCCTCTGAAGGCAACTTCGGAGATTAGCAAAGGCTCCGAAGACAGAAAATCCAGATTAAAGGCTGAGATGTACCCATATGATCTGGATTTTCCCAGCGGCGGTAGAAACAAATGTGTCTCAAATGGGTGCCGTGGTGGAAATGGGGTCATCCGGCTCACACCGAAATGGGTCCGTAGTGGGTGCAAAAATGGGTACTTTCTGCCAGTGGAAAAACACCCCAGAAGAAAGTGAGCAAAGTACACTCATTATTCTAAGTGTTCATTTTGTGTTCTAAGTGAAGATATTCCATTCGAAATGGCGTTTTGCACACCCCTATCCTGATCCAGAGCTCCACATGGAAGCTATTGTCCCGATTGCTTCCTTGACTATAAAGGCATTTGAACAACTTCAGTGAAGGGGGAAATGTATCCTTTTGACACACACATAGAGCTATTCCTCCACTAAAATATGTGGGATAAATCCTTACAAGCAAGGCAACTTTACAGCACATAAGGGCTTCATATCTGCAGAACAAGCAACGGATCAGGGTAGCTGTGGCTGCAATATCTATCGAAAGACAACCACCTTTACTGTGTTTATAATGAAGTTGAAAATGTTCATAGTTTAGAATGCAGGGGTTAATTATTTGGGCTTCAGGTTTCTTAATACAATACAAAATTCTTTTTTTACTGGCATAAATATTTTCAATTTGAGTTTATATTAGACAAGAATGAAATCTGGACAGATATACATATGTAAGTAGTATAAAAATATCTTTGTGCCAGAAACTGTTCTGCTTAGTAGGCACACAGCAAATCAGTAACTGAACTGAAGAATTACAACTTGGATTATTCCTCATAAGACTCAAACAAGAAGTACAATCCACTGGCACTTTGGTTGAAATCATCAGAAAGCAGGATGTACAAAATGCAAAGAGATTGTTAGTGAATTCTGCACAGTTCTGCAACTTACAGCCATATGCAGGAATTGTTCAGTAGAGATACCTGGTTAGGAATGTTTCCCTTAAAATATTACTACAAGGGGCTGTTATCTTTAGTGTACCATCACCACCTCCTGTCATATGTGCTACACAATATGTATTCAGATATAATCTTCCAGGAACAATAGTACAAAAAAAAAAAAGGACGTTAAGGGTATGGAACAAAAAGAGTTTTTGTATGGAGTTTTGGAGTATTCTGGACACTTTCATTCTTTTGGTCATGTATAGTTATAGCTGTTGCTTGCTTCCAGTATGCTCTAGTCCACAGGTGGAGCTGGAGGTTCCTGTCCCTGTTGCAGACAATGCACTGAATTAGAACATTTTTTAAAAAGTAACAACGAAGCTGACCATTTTAAAGTGAGTCAGGTATGTTTTTCCACATAAGCAAAACTGAAGGCATGAAGGCCACAGAGCTGTTTTTAAACTTGGCTAGGCACAGAATAATCTCTTACTACTTCAACTGATAATAAAGATGTCTTCCAGTAGACAAAGTCAATTATTTACAGCAAGAACCAAGTATCTTGCCATTACCTAGGCTGTGATCAGACGTAGGAAAAATGTACCTCTGAGGTACCTCAGGGAAGCCTTCAAGGTGGGATTGTTCCCACACCACTCTGCCCCTTCCCCTCTCCTGAACATTCTGTGCTAGAAAAGGTGGATTAAGGAAGACTTGGGAACATGAAGGCCACACACTACTGTCTCTCTGAGGCATCTCTGGGGCACCCTTTCGGTTATGTCTGAACACAGCATAAGTTAACAGGGCAAATTTCTTATCTATTAAAGACAAGCATCTCAGATTCACTTCATGTCATCCTTGGTTTCAGGTGAAAAGACCCAACTAGGCCCAAATAACAACCTGCATTTTTCAATTGTCTACAAAATTATTCATGGAAACCATATAAATGTTAGAGGTATGTGAACTTTGGAAGATGGTTCTAGACATTTAATGAGTATGAATCAGAATGTACAGTGTGTTATGTTGCTTACAGGGGAAGGGGCACCTACTATTCTGTTACAAGGCCAGTAAGCATTCATTTGTATCTTTTTTTTAGAAGACTATGTCTTTTGTTCTAGTAAAATTTATAATGTCTTTCTAACAATTACACTATAAAGACCTAAAAGGATTAAAAGGACCATCACCAAGGTGGACAGTATGACAACATCATCCACATATAGTGGCACAGGAACTGATCTCCCTGTCGGCATGGAACGTGCAAAGTGTGGGTTTTCAAGGGCTTGGAATGCAGAATTTAAATAAAAATTAAATAAGAACCAATTTATTTTGTGGATGTTCTGCACAAGATGTCCATGGGCATTTGTATAACATCATAAGTTTCCTCTGGCTGCCCATTTTGACTTCAGCTGCCATTTCAGATTGCATTGGCTTCCAGCTCAAATTATTTCCATATTCAGCATTATACTGAATAAGAATTTGGATCAAACATCAAGTAGAATAAGTTATATCTTAATGTTTGTATTACATTTGTATCCTACCTTTCTTTAAAAAAGACCTTTAAAAAAATTATCCATCCTCCCATTCTCCACGTTATATTACTGAGGCATATTAGGCAGAACACCAGAAACTATACTTACATTATGTGGACGGGATGGTTTTTCAGCTGTAATAGATCTTCTTAAGTTAGCCGGTCTCATCAAGAACAAGACAAGTGCCAGAACAAGCCAGCCCACCATTATCATTGTAACACTGATGTCACTCTCAGCAGATGGATTTGGGCCTGGCACTAGAAGAAAAGTAAATGTGAATTAAACCAAATGTAAACTCCATATCACTTTCATTAATTTGGAAGTAATACACTATTATACAAATGAGTAGAATTTTGGCAGCAATGGGATCAGAGTAATATGGGATGTTGCCCAAGCTGATCAACATTTGGGAAAGTTACCAGTACAGTATATGGTTGTAATAGTTAATATGACAGTGCAGTGAACCAAGTATTCTTTGGAGCTGCAATAGAAGATTCAACCACTGCATTGTTTTCAGTACTAAATTAGGAAAAGATATTCTATATCATTTTGTGAAATTGTGGTGGGCTAAAAGGATGGGAAGGAAGGACCACATATTCTGGGATTTCTCCCAAAGAAAGTTGGCTATCCATACTGCTCAGTATTAAAACAGTTTATTACAGAATGTCAAGGAAAACATAGGCTATTAAAGATGTTATTGGATATTTTTAACTTATTCCTGATATGGCACCAATATCCAAGGGTTCCTAACCTTATTCTTTGCTTTTGACAGTACTACTGATTTTCTCTTCACTTAATATTAAATTTAAAAGTGCTGCTTGGCACAGGTCCTCATTGTGGTACTTGGGACTATGATACTTGAGTCTGTAAGGAATCAGATCAGTGAACCAATCAGGACAGTGAAGTCAGAACCACTGTGGAGACCTTTATAGGCTTGTGCTGAACCTCTGGTTGACATATCCAAAGTGAGTAGGGAGGTTATAGACTCTTAGGAAGTTCCCACAACAAATTCAGCCAGGCTGCAATAGCTAGACGCAAGTAAAACACAAGTGAGCCTCAAAGAAATTAGGCAAGGAACTCACCTGTAGCATATCCATGAAGCAGCCACCATTTCAGATTCCTTTGTGGGTGTGAGGTTCTCTGTGTCTAACAATGATGTGCTCATGCACACAAATGTGCACATGGCTCTGCTCACAAAGGGGCCAGTGATGGCAGACCCTCCATGGATATGGTCCAGGTAAGTTCCCTCTTTCATTTTCTCGGGGTTCACCTGCATTTCACATGCATCTCCTCATTGTAGAGAGCCCAAACTTAGTACAAGAAGCACACAAAGTCTGTAGTCACTCCACATAGTATAAACATGTCGAACAGGGATTCAGTACAAGCCCAGGCTTCTGTGAAACCAAAAGGATTCAGAACACCTTATTTCAACTGCAATCCATTTCTAGATACACTGTTTCCCTCTTTGGCCATGCCTTCTTCCACCTTTCACAGATGGGAGCCATTCCCTGGCCGTTTGGACTCATAAGTGAGAGGATCAAGGCTTGTGTTTCCTCCACCTAAGGTATGCCAAGTTGAGAGCAGCCAAGCAATGCATTATCACTAAGAAGTCCCCCGGTTCTTTTTCACGTCTTCATACCAGCTTCCTTGTTGCCATTTAGAACAGAACTGCAAACTTCACTGAAAATTCATAGTCTACTATGAAGAATCGTATCTTTTCACCCAGGCTTCTGATGTCTATATGGCTTCCTCGGGGTGATGGGGTGGGAGAAAGGGTTATATTTTTAATTCCTGTAACCTGCCCTAGGACCTTCTGGTGAAGGGTGGGATATACATTTCTTAAACAAACAAAGGCATGAGACATATATACTTTTTAAACTGCTTATGCTTCAGTTCCTCTCAGATTTACAGCTTAACTCTGATGGTTCACAAACCAGAGATGAATTCTAGAGCTCCAAACCATCTCTTGGTAGTTCTCATGAGTTCTGTGCAGTAGTCACAGTCCTACTGTTGATGAAAAAGACAGGCTGGTAGCAAGCAAGAGAGAGGAGTTCCACCCACTGAGTCACTGTTTGAACTCTGAATGCAGATCCATGAGTCATTGTACTGACTGTTAGCGCTTAGGATTTGGAAATGCATAAGTATTTCTTAAATGCTGTCCTGTTCATTTCCATGTTATCTTTAAGTAATTTCTAAACTTTTCAGACTTGGGGGTGTTTTTTCCATTACCAGGCTTCTGGGAAACATTTATGAAGCCATCTGGGAATATTTCATCAAATTGCTAGTCTCAGCTTTTTGTTTTTCATTAACTAATCGACAGAGCACCTTATACTAACACAGTACTTCTGTTACAGAGAGCGGCATGTTGTAATCTCCCACCAAAAAATTTACTCCAGCACAGAGTACCCTACAACGATTTCCACAGACCACACTGACTAAATACAAATTGCTTAGCATGTATACTATTTAATATAAGCCACCAATTAAGGTGATTGAATCTCACATCTGTACTACTTTTGGCTTAGAGGTAGCTGTTGGAGCAGTTTACCACGTGAAGCAGAAATTTTTTTTTAAGGTAACTACAGCAGTCTTTTCTATAGTCATGAATGTTATCCTGTTCACCTCTTCTAACTCTACCACACTTTCATATAAGGTTAGTGGTAATATAGCAGCATATATTAGAAAAAGAAAGGAGGCCTCTGAGCAAAATACTCCATTTGAATGCTGGCAGGTGCACAGGTGGTCGAGGAATATTTTTTTGCTGTGGCAGCATTTTGCTCAGCCAAGTTACTGTGACTTTGACCCTCCATCCAACCTCTTCCTGAATGGACTTACTGGGAAGTCTGTGATCAGGAAACTGAAGCAGGGAGCAGGAAAGGGCTACCAGAGGCTTTTTCGCACGAAGGCCTGAGGAATGCGCGTAGGACGCCCTGGGGTGGAGCATTCGCTCCGCTGGGCTGGCACTTCCGTCAGAGCGGGCGGTACGTGCAGACATACAGTGCCGCCAGCCAAGCTCGCCACTTTGGAACCTAGCGAGCACAAGATAAGTGCCTTGCATGCACACACATCCCCGCGTAGGCCCGTGCCGGGGGGGGAGTTTCCTGTGGGCCCTTGGGGACCCGATTTGGTCCCCTAGAGCCCGTGGGAACTGGGGAAGGAACGCGACAGGCCTACTTGCCCATGCGTTGCATTCAACCCAATGGGGGGCAGGCCTGGGAGGGGCATCCCGGCCACGTGGTAACAGATTCCCCTTTCGGACGTGGGCAGGTAGGAAAGCATGCCCACGTGGCCTAGCCTTCAGAAAAGACATCTGGTTTCTGGAGAAGGCTACAGAAATATGCAGGTTGAAAATACAGAAGAATATACTGATTGCAGTGTTTGGGTGAAGTTTTGATAAGGTGGTGCAAAAATATCTTTTCTATACAAGGGTGAGGGTGAAGAGGAAGATTTTCCAATGTGTTTTTTTTTAATAGGATTTGTCATTGCTTCCAGTGATTTTGTTGTTGTTACTGTGGTTAATATAAACACTGTTGCTGAAAAAAATGCAAAATACTTTACAAGTGAGCAACCTACACAGCAGTCAGGCTCCAGTATTTGAGGACACTATCAAGAACTCCTTATCAGAAACCAAAATAGCCGACAGCAGTCTTATCTGCTCATCAAATATCCAGAGTCGGCCACATCTAGCATGCTAACCTTTTTGATAAAAAGACTGTTTGTTAAGCTATGAAAGGTATTTTCAGCCTCACTGAGCAAAAAGACTAGAAGAGTTCTTCAGGGGATAAAAAAGCTAGCGAAATAGCTATGAATGGGAAGCATTTAAATAATGGACTTTAAATTCTTTAGGCCTTCTAAATTCCACATACACACAGCCGGATACTCACTACCTCTTCTCAGCAGCAGAAGTATAAATACTATATAGGTATGCCTCATGTTGAGAACATTCTGAGATAGTATATTTGATACAGTTGGAATACCGTTTTCTTAATGATCTTTAAAAGAATTCACAAAGCAAGCCCATGGTCATTCTGGTGACTGAGCCAAGTTGCTTGCAGTGGATATTCAGCAACTTGATAGCTAAAAATCGGGAAAATCTCGGAATGGTGAACAATAAGCAGATAAACCAGAAAAATAAAGAACAATTGAAATAGAGGGAAAATAAAACAATTAAAATAGAACATTAAAATGCAATTTAAAACAATAGACCCAAAATCATATTAATAGGAATAGCTTCCACCTCCACAGGCCTTCAATTCAATCCTATGCATGGAAACCCAAAACTAAGTCCGCCTATGTTCAGCTGGGCTCATTCCTACTAAACATCTCCAAACGTGACCCTAACCAATACATTATAGCAAATATGTATGTTACCAATTTAAATTTATTTAATTAACTGCATTTTCACCCTGCCCTATATCTGAAGGTCTCAGGACAGGTTAAAACATTAAAAAACAGATGTAAGAACAACAACATACTAAAACAATAATAGTGCGTGAACGTGGGAAGAAAAAGCTGTCTTTATTTAGCCAAAGGCCAGGTGACAAAAAGCTCCATCAGTGGCCCATTTTTAGAAATTTATATCTTGCCTTTCACAAAAGGTCCCAGGGCAGGTCACAATAAAATAAAATATGCAAAGCACTCTTAAAAACATATATAAAATATAACCCCCCCCCCTTCTCTCCCACCCTCCACATGTGTTCAACACCCAGAGGGAGGTAAACATCAAAGGCTGGGCAGTTTGTAGGACATAAATGGAAACATTGCATGCAAAAGGTATGTAATGTGTAATCCAATGCAGGGAAACTACACAGGTAGTGAAGGCAGAGACTGAAAACAAAAGCAGATATACTGCAGTATTTGAACTGCATAGATTTAGGGCAATTCCACACTGGCTGGCCCTGCAAGCGTAGTAGGAACCTCCCTTCCACATGCTCGCATGGTCTAAGGGGGGCCCCGGGTGGGAGACCTTAGGTGGGGAGCCCCCATCATTGTTACATTAAGAAACCTAGAGAAAAAGGATGGCATCATGGAAATGTCTTTTAGGCACTTCTAAGAATAATGGATAACAAGGGAAAATAAGAGCCATTTGAGCATGAGTCTTTTTGGTAGCAACAGGTCACAGGCAACAGTGCTTCAGGAAACAAAAGCACAGCGATAAAGATGGAGCAGGAAGACAGGAAGGGACCATTTGGTCACAGGGTGAGGTACTGAAGGTAGGTGTCCTTCAAAGAGAGGATTAGTGGATTTGGCAGAAGATTAGGTAGGTCAGGGGTGGAGGTGTTTGAAAGGTAACCATAGGAAAACAGAGAAAAGGGAGATAAATTTGACACGGTGATAAAGAGAATACTGGGACTCAAAGTCAAACCAAGACTTATTGTCCATTCAGCAGGGCAAACAGTAATGCCATCTGTGGGCACTTCAATGTAATATTTGCTTGTTCACTGTAGTCTTCTGCTTTCTCACCCAAAATTACCTGGTTTAACCCATCAGATGGGTATTACTGTTACTTATTGTGGCCAACTTACAAACACTTGTACAGTTCTCTTATTTCGTATGAAATACATAAATTCATGGAGGACAGGTGTATCAATGGATACTAGAATGGATACCTAGGTACTGCCTCCTGGTTAGAGAGTCAGGTAGGATACCTCAAAAGTCCATTTGTGGGAATCAAAGCACGTGAGGATTTGGCCTTCTGCTTGAAAATGCTCAGAAGCAGGTAGGATATGAGATAGGCAGTTGTTATGCAGTTCTTACTCAACTGCCACTGTTCTCCATGCCTTGATAACCTCACATTCAGACTACTGGAGTGCATTTTATATAGGGCTACCCTTATATCTGCTCTGGAAGCTACAACTAATGCAAAATGTGGCAGCCAGGCTTTTAAATAGGATGCCAGCTTGGATACAGACCACAGTCATCAGATTTGAAAGATGTCTGGGAAGCAATGCTGCAAGATCACCTCAAAAGAAATGAGCAAGCTCCCATTTTTCCCTTAATACTGCTGCTTTTATTATTTTACATGCAATCTCACCCCCCCAATCCTTAACCCTAACTTTTACAGACAGACTCTGAACGTACCCAAATTATGACTGATACATCAGTTTTTAGCAACAGACGTCGTTCTGACCTCAGCTGAGCCTCCACCCTTCTGTTTCTGAAACTAAACCCCACCCAGAATTCTAGCCGTTACTTCAGCAGTCCTTGCCACCCTGTTTTTTAAAAATATAAAAACAGCCACCAGGCCAAATCACAAAACAGGAAAGAAATGCTCCCTGTGGTTAGAAAAGACTATTAGCAAACAATTTGAAGAAGCAGCTGGAAGAACAGGTTCCCTACCAATTCCTACCAATTCCTGGACCTGGTCTCAAGCCTAGTTAATTACTTTATATTCTATCGAGCATTTGGCCTGCTTAACTGTCTTTGTTCTTTGGGAGTTTTTTGCAACATTGTTAGTGCCTCCTCCCATAATCTGGCTGGTTCAAAATCCATATCTAAGCTACATCTGCAGTCTCCTCGCTTCTACTTTTGGCAGGGATGGGAAACCTGCATTCCTTTGCATCTGTTGAACTCCAGTTCCCAGGATGGCCACTTATCAAGGAGGATAAGGAGGGAAGTCCAAGAAACATGTAGTTACCCCTAGTTTAAAGGGAAGAAAGAGCACAAACTGATGCAGAGAGAGAGAAAGCAATTCTGGAGTTTCATAATCTCGGGGACCAAACTGAGCTAGTTCAATGAGCCAGCCAGTTCAAACTGAGCTAGTTCAATGGACTAGCAGGTTACACAGTTGGGGTTGGGGGAAGAGAGGATGGTGAAAACCATCTTGTTGCCACCACCTTCTCAAGCCCAAATCCCAATTCATGTACTGCACATACTGTAGATGTAAAAATAGCTCTCTGCAAATTAGTGCTCCTGGTGTTTTGATTTATAGCTTCCATCATCTAGGTTGGAGTAGCTGGGACCAAAAGCTAGTTTGTTTGCTTCTTAGTTTATTTTAGTTTGTTTATATTTCTACCCCATCTGATAACCAGAGATTTCAAGGTGGGTTAAAACACAGGGTGTTTTTCCACTGTCACTAGAAGTACCCACTGAGTACCCATTAATGGGTACAAAAATGCCATTACGTACCCATTAATGGGTACTTTTAGTGACAGTGGAAAAACACGCACAATTAAAATATTTCAAAATACCTGGAAGTAGAGATGTGCACGAATATTCGTAACATTTGAAATTTGGCCGAATTCAGCTGAATTTGGACATTCAAACTCAAATTGAATGTTACGATATTCATATGCTAACATTCAAATGAATACGAATGTTTCCGGACATTGCTACAAATAGTTCGGACATTGGTTAAGCTGAGGAAATATCTCCTAACTTTCTGTGGAGATCTTCTACTTTAGACTGAAACATCTACAGTCATATTTGTAAGAAGAAAAAATGGGAAAGTGAAACACATGAGTCATCCTTGTCTATATTGTATACGGCCCTCAGACACTGTATTTTATTTTGCAATCATTTGTTAATAGAGAATATCCTAACTCGGTCTGTTACTCACACTCCTGAAGGCATTCTGTGTCTGTGCAGTAGGACTGGGATTGTCGTAACTGAAACACAAAAAATTGAGTTAGCGAAAGGAGAAGGCAGACTGTAATGTGTTAGAGCAGTGGTTCTCAACCTGGGGGTCGGGACCCCTTTGGGGGTCGAACTACCCTTTCAGAGGGGTTGCAGCGAGTCTCCCGCCGCCCTTCCTTCCCACCTCCAGGCTGCTCCGCCCCCGTGGTTGGGGGTCTCCACAACATGAGGAACTCCATTAAGGGGTCGTGGCATTCGGAAGGTTGAGAACCACTGTGTTAGAGGGTCACCTGAATGTCTGTACATAAAAGATCACTTCAGAAAAATCAAATGCAGTGTGATTTAGGCATCAGTGAAACGAGCTCTACTGTGTCATAGGTTACTTCTGTACTAGACTCCTCGATCTTTATATAAGTTTCAGTAGGCAGCAAAAGTCTGCCAAATACTGCTAGAGCTGCAGATGGTGGGCTGGAACTGGCAGGACAGCAACACAAGTCCCCTGCCACTGCAGCATGCTGTGCGGCATGCTTTGTGGCTACAAATGCCAGTTGTGCCAGCAAGGATTTTCCATGGAAATCGATGAAAGTGCAAAATCCACACCTGCTCCTGGCCTTTCCATAGTTCCCTGATAGAGTACAGGCGGCAGGAATACCCTCAGCTGCAGGGTTTTTGTGCAGCTCACTGCTACCTGTTTCTGCGGCGGGGTTGGGGAGCTTTCTAGCAAGCAGCGAAAACCCTGCAGCTGAAGGGAGAAGATAAAAATAGCCAATTGTAATCTTCTCTCCTTGGCTGCAGGGTTTCCACTGCTTGCCAAAAAATTCTCCCACCCTCAACCCCGCGGCGGCGGGCAGTGGTGGGCGGCGGTAGGCTGTGTGAAAACCCTGTAGCCGCGGGGAGAAGAGAGAAAACAGAGATTTTATCTTCTCCCCTTGGCTGCAGGGTTTTCGCTGCTTGCTAGAAAGCCGTCCTTCCCGCAACCCTGCAGCAGTGACGGCGCTTTCTGGCGATTACCGGCACATAAGACACACCTTAATTTGGGGAGGTATTTTTATCAGAAAAAAGTGCATCTTATGGAGCAAAAAATGCAGTATGTTCAGAGTATATGAAATGTGCAGATGAGAATTCTTGTATTATCATGGACAGTTTACTCCCTGAATTAGATATGAATTAGCCGTAACTTTTCCTTGCCCCAGAAAGTTGGAAAATGTTGGGTTCTCAGCAACTTCTGAATGTTGTGGGAGAATTATTAAATAAAGGCAATATGAATAAGGGCCATCAACTATCAATGAAATGACAATAGGCAGTCGTCAAACGGTAATTTGACAAACCTGAACTGCCCAAAGAGGGTGAGAAATTGATATTAAGAATGGGAGAAGGGGGCAGGTGAGCAAAAAGTTCATTGCAAGAGCATCCCATTGATAGCGCTCCCCTGCCCTCATAGCCTTCCACAGGTTGGGCCCTCTGTCCCTCTCTATGGCCCTGCAGCTGGGAGGCAGTGGGACCACATGGAGTCTGTGATCACACTGTGTGGCACATGACAATCCTGCACTCCCTGCCCTCTCCCAAGGGTCAGCAGAAGTGTAAGGAAGGCCATAGAGATGGCACTCCAGCTTGCACCTTCTTCTCACCTGTTCCCCCACCTAATTACTCAACTTCTCTGTGACAGTTGGATTAACCTTCAGGAAGTATATAACTGAACCCAGGTGTCAAGTGTATAACCAAGCTCATCACATGATGCTAACTCCAACAACTACAAATGTTATTTTGACATACCTATGTGCTGTATGACATCTATGTGTTACCCAGAGATCAGGATTGCAATGCAATTTGTACGCAGGAAATGACCAGTTCCATTAGTCCATTCCATCTCAACTACGGTTTTGGGATGTCCCACCTAAACAGCCTAATCTATCACCCTCAATGTTATATATAAAGAAAGAAAGAAAGGACTCCTCCTCAAATCTTAAAAAAAAGGTACCCTATGTATGTATGTACCTTGCTGGAGAGAGAACAGGAAGTCCAACTACATATGTGAATCAATATGCTTCTCAATGAAAGTAGCATATGCACTTTTAAAAGAATGCTTGTGTAAGCCAAAATAAGGGTGGGTTAACACACACCAAAAAAGCTCACAAGCAGCTTGAGAAAAGGCAGTAAGTAGTAGTAATGTTTTCATTCCATCCTCATCCCATCTCCAATCCTCCCTTGATGTCATTTGGAAAAATGCATTTTCTTCCCTTCAATGTTCATATACAGTGGGATCTTCTTTAAAGTGCTTTTTTTTGCTGTGCATGAATGCAGCCTAAATGTTACACTCAACATTATTTTTTTTGATTGAAGTAAACAGCACATTAGAGAGCATCTGATGATACATGTGGTATTTTTAGAAGAAAAGCAAATCGAGGTCTCATGTCTCTGCCTCACCTTTACATTAAAACAGAAATCTTACAACATTTTTAAAAACACATCTGGTACAGGAAGCAAGTCAGCCACATTAACACTATGATGTTTATTCAAATTTCAATGTATCTTGCAATATTTTAAGCTGCAAGGAAACATTCCTGTACAAAAGTTAAAGGACCTTCACACTGAACATAAGAACATAAGAGAAGCCCTGCTGGATCAGGCCACAGCCCATCTAGTCCAGCATCCTGTCGCATACAGTGGCCCACCAAATGCTCATGGGCATCTCAAGCAGAGACAAGGACAAACCTTCTCTTGTGCTCGAGTCCCAGCAGATGGCCTTAGAAGTGCCCCGGTTCCTCCCCCCCCAGCCTGAAGGATGCACCTAGGCATTCGTTCTAGTAGCCATTGATACATCTGTCATCCATAAATTTGTCTAACCCTGCCTTAAAGCCATCTAGACTGGTAGCTGTCACCGCCACTGAATGTTGCTAGGTTCCACTGAGCTGCCTCTGATTCCCTGTAACAACAGGGAGAAATCCATACAGTTTTCCGGGCAGATAGATGCTGTTTGCCATAACCTCTGTCTGTCTGGGAGATGCTGAGGACTAAACCTGCAATCTACCTCTGAGATACCATCACTCCTTCAGACAAGTCCATGGATCAGTGTTTGCTAAGTGTTTTGCATCCTTTTTCATGGGGCAGGAAGCCCATCTTTGCCAGCTTATTGGTCAAGTGGTTAGGGAGCCAGACTCTTATCCGGGAATATTGAGTTTGATTCTGCGCTCCTCCATGAAGCCAGCTGGGTGACCTTGGGCTAGTCAAAGCTCTCCTCTGAGCTCTTACAGCCCCACCTACCTCACTGGGTGCCTGCTGTGGAGAGAATAGAAAGCTTTGTCAGCCACGGAGTCTCCTTAAATGGGTGAGAAAAGTGGGTTAGAAAAGCCAACTCTTATTATTTTTATTATTCCACCCTAGTTTCATCCCTGCTTTGACCTATCATAGGAAATCCCAAGATATACATTTACAGCACATAGCTCTCTTACATTCCAATTCCAGCTTTTATTAAAAGCACAAATATGCAATTTCAGATCTCTTCCAGTCTCAGGAGATTTAGGAAAAAGTAATTATCTCCCTTTCTCCTAGACATACGGAGGCCTTTATCACATCTGTTCTTAACTCTATTTTACCCTGACACAAAATACTCAGTTCTCAAATGAGTCAGTATTCATCACGTTACTTAGGCTGCAGTAATCAAGAAGCTCAATTTTAATTCTTAAGAACGCAAATATAGGTGTTCTGATAAAAAAATTATGCCTGGATAGCAAAAGAGATCTCTGCACAAGGCTCCAGTCCCTTTCTCAAGATGGAAAAACCAAACTCTTTGTGGAACTTGAAAGAATAAGAATTTTCACTAATTTTGTTGGGGCTTATACAGAGGATTGGGTTGCTCAGTGGATTAGATTCAATGAAAGTCAAGCAAGATCAGGTTAGGTCACTGCCTAGAATCCAGATCGAAGGGCTCCTAGAAGGCAAATCCATGCTACCTTGGGTTTTATGGTGCATTTTTTAACTAGAAGTGCCATTTTAAAGGTTCTATAAATATGAGCCTTGCAATAACAGATGTTTACCAAAAGAGGGCATTGTTGGTAAAAACAAGTTAACAGCCAATGATAAAACAGTTTGCTATGATAAATATCAATTAAACCAGTAGAGACTGCTTCTTTTTTATTATTCATCTAAAGAGGGTGTTAAATGAGATGAATTTGGGTTCAGGTAGGATGGCCTCTCTTTCAAATGTACAGTTCTCTGATTGAAAGAATGGGGATGGCCCAAAGGGTCGAACTGGTTGGACAGGTTTAACCTGGCAGATTCTCTTCTGTTATGGAGATTTGCTGATAGTTGCTGATGGCTTCCTTAAAGAGTACACAGATAACCCTGATAATCTGAGCTGGGGGTGGGGGGATGTATGGGAGGGATACAAAAAGAGCTCAGTTTAAATTCTGAAAATGAGGTAGGAAGTATCTTGGAGGTGGCAACTGCTTCCTGACAAACCTGATGCAAAAATAATAGACTTGGCATGCTTATTGATGCAGTAGCCAGATCTATGATCAACTCATAATATTTATATATGAGTGCAAATATCATTAAATGCCAGAGGTTCCCAGTGATTTTCCAAGAGAAACTAGGCTAGCCCTGAACCCTTGGCACCCAGCAATGCATATAATGAAAGTACTACCGGAATCCAAGCAAAAATTAAAATGCTGCTTCAATATATGCATTAGTTTTACTGGTTAATAGAAGGTATCCCACAGGCATTAAGTCTAACTGGTTTACTATGGTAAGAAGTTCTATACCTAATGGAAAAGTACCTCCTCATTTGTCAAACTCTCTTCTCAGGGAAGCTCACCTGATTCCAGACTTCACATGATCAGGTGACCCCATCTCTTCTCCCAGGGACAAATACATTAGGTAGTATTTGACAGTCACTTCTACCTAAATACAATGGCTTTATATATTTTTGTGTCTTATTTAACCTTTTTGCAGCTGATTTTTTAGAAACTGTTTATAGTTAAATGCCTTGTTTATTATTCTTAGAAAGATGATTTCACAACAGCAGCAAGGAGCAGAAGAAGAGTTGGTTTTTATACCCCACTTTCTCACCCCTTTAAGGGGACTCAGAGCAGCTGGCAAAGCTCTCTTTTCTTCTCCCAACAACAGAACACCGTGAGGTAGGTGGGGCTGTGAAAGTTCAAAAGAGAGCTGTGACTAGCCCAAGGTCATCCAGGTGGCTTTGTGGGGGAGGGCGGAATCAAACCTGGGGTGTTTTTCCACTTAGCACTAAAGGACCCATTAAGCACTAAAGGACCCATTAAGGGTCCTTAATGGGTCCTTAATGGGTACTCTAGTGCTAGTGGAAAAAACCCCTTGCACTAGAGTACCCTTTAAGGGTCCTTAAAGGCTCCATTAAGGACCCATTAAAAGTCCTTAATTGGTCCTTATGGGGTACTCCAGTGCTAAGTGGAAAAACACCCCTGGTATTCCCAGATAAGAGTCCGGCTCCCTAACCACTAGGCCAAACTGGCTCAGAGTAGATTCCTTAACTTTTGCCACCCTGTTACTTTCCTTATCAACCCATGCTAGCTAAGCTGGTGTGGGTTCTAGTCCAAAATATCTGGTGACCATAGGACTGAGGAAAGCTATCAAAGCAAGGTTCTCTACAGACCCAGCTGTTTTGTTCAGAAGTCTCTCTCCGGTACATGCAGATACTTTGGATCTCAGACTGCAACAGCCACTTACACTTTTATTATAGCTCCTTTCAGATCTACAACCAATCATGTACTGTAACACACTCTAGTCTTCTGTTGCTAGGAGAATCCAGGCAGAGAGGCGACAGGTGAGGTAAATGCAACCTGGCTGAAACAATGAATGAAAAGGCTACTTGCTGTATAGTAATTTTGGCACCTGGCACTAAACAAGAAACATATCAAAACTCAAGTCCCTAACAAGATAAAATTGTTTAGGGCCCAGCTACACCTAATTTTAATCCCACCTTAGATCCACCTTCAGAGTGAAAGAACACATCAGGAAGGTGACAATCCATTTCCTTTCCACGTTATCTAACCGGGAACTGATGTGCTCTCCCATTCTGATGTTGGATCAAAGGTGTATTAAAATTCTACCTACCTGCATCCTTTGTTCAGAAGCTTGCAGACAATGGCCCTAAAGACAAGGGTTCTATACCGCAAAACCTCCTGCAAGTAACATTTCTTTGATCTTCCAATTCAAGCATTACCTTTAGCAACATAAATGCCCAAGAAATGATGAAATTAGTCTGTGAAATCAATCACCGTCAAGGTATGAGAACAATCCCCTGAACACTCAGTTAGCATCTTTTATGTGCAAAAATCTGTACTCACAGTTCTGGTCTATGAGATCACATTCTTTGTTAACAGTACAAAAAATGTACAACGATCTATGAACATAATGCAATATTTAGGGCATTTCTGAATTATCTTCTTCTATTACAAAATATCCACAGTACTACTTGGGTGTTGCATTTCCCCATTATTTCATATCTTTCCCCCATCTCCTCTGAACACCACTTTTATATCTCAGGAAGGTTTCTTTTCTTCCTGCATTAATAATAATACTAATAATTAAAGGGTCATGGCATTAGGAAGGTTGGGAACTTCATTCCTGTATTAATAATAATACTAATAATTAAAGGGTCATGGCATTAGGAAGGTTGGGAACTTCATTTTTCTCACCACAAAATGAAATAGAAAAAATCAGTATGAAAGCACTGCTCTCCCATCCTCATTGAATATATATAAACTAGGTATCTTCCTGTTGGTCCCACAAACAATAGAAACAGCACTAGAAGAGGTGTCCAGGAAGTTGGCTCAAAGAAATAAAATTGAGTTGGCATGCCATTTGCAAGACTACACAGCTGCACCTTCAGAAGCAAGGCGGCCGGCTATTCAGGACTAGCTATGTTTTCTGAAATCAGATCTCAGAGCAACACATGTGGAAGGAAATGGCTCCCAGATTATCCTTACCAGATTGATCAATCTCCTCATTGCATGTTCATGTGAGCAGATACATTCACAGGGATCGAAACCACCTTCTGCCATGATTCTTCAGGCAGGGCTCGCAACTGAAATTTGATTCTTAATCCCTAGAAAACAAAACAAAAAAAAAATTGCAGTCAGTCCCTCTTCATGGGTTTCCGTCCAATCCGTGAGGAATCAATAGCCTCAGTAGGAGACATAAGGGACGCACGCCTACAAAAAGTCAGTTTTAAACTAAGAGAATAGGACTTTGATGCAATACCTTAATTTGAAGTGTGAGCCAGGGACTGTGCTAATGAACTTAATTCATTAAAATTGACATGGAAGCAAATACTGTATGTTCCGCCTAAAACTTATTGCATCTTTCTCTTGCCTTTAGAACTGTTTGCCAGAACTCCCCAGACCTAGTCCAGCTAATTTGTCTCTTGGAGGTTCCCAATGAAATCAACAGAACAAGTAATGATTCTGCAGTGTTCAAACATTTTTTCACTTGAACACAACAGCAGACTGTCCTTTGCAGTTTTGGACCTTTTGTGTAGAACACTTCTAGGCCACACACAGCAGATCTGCCTGTAAGCACTGTACTCTGCACAAGACAAAGCTTAATCTGGAGCTCTTGTGGACCTGTTTAATTGGTTTCATAAGAGGACTAAGGGCGTCCTGGGGGCTGTTTTCCAAAAGCACACTAGGCGCTGCTATTCAGTGTCATGGCTTAGCCCACTGCCCAAAACCATCAGCCCCAGGCTTGGAGTCTAGAAACTCTCATTCCTAGCCTTTAGAGGGGGGGGGGACTGCAAAGCTCACACAAGACAGTTTGGTCTTGTGATTAGACTGCCAGATTCATTTCTTGCAGTCATGGGGTTTGATTCCACACTCCACCATGAAGCCAGCTGGGTGACCTTGGGATAGTCACAGCTCTCTTCTGAGGTCTCACAGCCCTCCCTACTTCACAGGTTGCCTGTTGTGGGGGAAAGAACAGAAAGCTTTGTCAGCTGTTTTAAGTCCCCTTAAATGGGCGAGGAGAATGGGGTGTAAAAGCCAACTCTTCTTCTCAGCTGTAGGCAGGTGTGGGCTAGATTAGCGTGACACAGCACCTCCAGATGAGCTGGATCAGTAGGTCTGGTTACTCCAGACCCAGTGATCTGGATTTAACCCAGGTAAGTGCAGAAAAGGTGTTTATTACCAGATACTGTTTCACAGCTTTGGGTTTTTCATGACGTAGAGGAGGAATAAATACCACAGCTAAATGAAAACTATACCCAGACGCCCACCTCTACCTATCCCTGCATAAGTAGACTTGGAGCCTTCTTTCTGCTGTATATGCAAGACTGATTTGTTGGGATCCCTCTAGCTGTGTGTGACCCTTGATTAGGGCATGGGTGCCTCCATGGACACCTTTTGCAGTTTTCTTGGCAGAGTACAGAAGTGATTCCTACTCCCAGGAAGGGTGGGAATCAAAGTGACAGTCTTCCATTTTCCAGGCTGCTTGCATTACCAGTAAGCTACATCCACTCTCACTGTTGCCATAAGGCAGCCTGACATTTAGGACCAAACTGCACATTCCAAGGAAGAATGCCGGATTCCACATAATGTAAGCAAAGAGAAAGTTTACAACGAGGAGATTTGCCGTAAACATATTAATGCAGTCAGCGTATAAACACTCAGTAAGAAAATACGTGATTTAGGACTATTTTCAACCCTGTCTTTCAAGGAAATTGATATTTATTTCACTCCTAGATTTATAGATTATATTGGGTCAAGTAATTAAACAAAGCAATTTCCCATAACACTGGTTAGACCTATTTTGCGATAAGAACATATACTTTGTGTGCTTTCTTGTTAAAGAAATTTTAAAATGGAAAGCTCTCGATAAAACAATGTATCAGACTAGAAGCATGGAACCTGTTTTCTTTTTAGATCTTGCCGGTCTGTACCTCCCATTGTCAATAACTATTAGCCAAGACATCTGGAATTGAAGGAATCTGCTAGTAAGGCTTGCCCCTATTTCCATTGATACGGTAACCATGGATCCACTCATCTGCGGTCAACCAAACTAGCCTCCCCACCCCTGCCGGCACCATCACACCCTCCTCAGTGACCGCCCCCAGTCAGGAATTGCAGGAAATCTCATGCAGTTTTAAATTAGTTGAATTTTTAAGGTGTTTTGAAACGTGCATCTTGTTTTTAATCTGTATTTCATTTTAATCTGTATCTGTTTTAATTTGTTTTAATCGGTTGTTACCCGCCCAGAGACCTCTGGGTATGGGGCAGGATAGAAATGTAAATAAATAAATCATGAATCATGAGAAAACTTGTGAGATCTCCCAGTATTTTTATTATCGATAGTTCCCCATATCCGTGGTAGGTCTTAGAACCTATCCTCTGTGGATACGGGAGCAGGCAAAGATTTCCTATTCCTTAGGCAAGGACTGGTTGTTACTGTACTACTATTTATTGCCATTGGTCAAATCAGCTGGGCTCCGTCGAGCAACATCTAGAACTGCTTAGAGCTCACAAAGCTGTTGTTAGACCTCACTGTAAACAAGGATTTGCATTAGTCAGTCAGATGAGTACAGGCCTATATAGCCTGAGTATATATTTATTTTATTAGATTTAGTAGTGCTGTAGGGTCCTATAGGAGAAAGAACACTCATCTACTTGAGTCAAATGATACATGTTGTTCCTTCCTCATTCTACTGCACTGCCCATATCAAGCAGGCACAAATCAGTTTTCTCAAATCTGTAAAATCGGACGTGTCTGAAACCAGTCTAACTTAAAGCAACTACCCATGAACTCGGTCTATGGCTGGATGTTACGCCAGCAGCAATGAAATTTACTTCTTTTGATCTCTCAATGTGAGGCAACTATTGAGGGGTAGGGGAAGAATTTTGTTTTGTTTTAAAAGTGATCTTTAAAAGACTATTTAAAAATGATCTTTAAAAACAAGAAAAGGGCGGAAAAATAACTGACGAAATGCTGAATCATTATTTTGTTGAACATCTCCCACTACACCTTAATTGCTCCAATAAACACAAATGGCGGCATCTGAAAATGTACAGTTTAAAGAAAAACTGTTCCATTTCAGAACCAACCCTCATCTATTTGGATCCCCAGACACCTTAAAGTGAAAAAAATATGGAACAGATTAAAGCAGCAAATCCCTTTAAGAATTAGTTTCAAATCTGGCACTGCAGAAATATGATGAAGAGGGCATTCAGATTGGGATGTAATTAATTTTATTCAATTCCGTGTGACAATAATAATTGATCCTGCTTTCATTTTTATTAACTCCGTCTTCATGTAATTCTGCTCTATGCTTTCTTAAAAGTGATTTAATAGAACACATGCGCAACTCTGAACAAAGGAAGAATGAATTAAAGGGTCTCCAATGGGAGCAGGGTGGGTGGGGGAACCGCACAGAAAACCTAGGCATCAGGAAAAGCTTTCCTTTTTCTCTCCAGCTCTTTCCTCATAAGTGCTAGCTTCTGAAATGAACCCAACCACTTTCCATCTCTCCCAAAAACATAAAGGAGCATGAAATCGCAGAGTATGAAAAGGTGAAATCCAGATTTTTAGATGGTCAGGAAAATCTAAGAGCGATTCTACACTGGGCAGGAAAAGTAATAGATACCTTCCTTCAGCACAGTTAGACCTCCCTTAGGCTGCTTCCGCACTTGGCCTTATTCTGGGATATATCTCAGGATAGGGGTCTCTTGCCCACGTACTAATACAGGCTATGGCAAGTCTCACTAGGACCTGCTGTAGTCTGCAGTAGCATGCAGATAATAGACCCTGATCCTGAGATATATTCCAGAATAAGGCCAAGTGCGGAAAGGGCCTTAGACTGCACTGAAGGGAGGCTCTCATTATACTTGCTAGGCCAATATACCAGCCAGTGCAGAATCGCCTAAGAGGCCAGGCAGAATATTCTCTAAGGCTCCTTTCAGATGGTGAGAGGAAAATGTGGAATCTTGTTTACCTGTCTGGATGCTTGCTCCTGTGATGCATACCTTCAAGGTATTTTCATCACTGGAATACCCGGACATGTGCAATATCTGCCCCTCACACACACGCGGAGGCCATTTTCAGTCTGCTCCACTCCCGTGCATGCACAGGAGCCATTTGTAAGAAGATGGCTCTTGGGAGCAAGCAGCCAGACAGGTAAATCCATATCACTATTCAGGATACCGTTGAATTTCACCCCTTTATCCCAGGGCTATGCTGGCATTGCCGTGGAGGGAATCCAACATAGCCCGGGGATAATCCCACATTTTAGAACCCATCTAGATGCAGCATAACCCTCTAACATTCCACTATTCCTTTGTTTTGATACAGCCATGCTCTAGTTTGCCTAATTGCTATTATTGGTAAACAAAATCTGATATGTTTTTTACAACAAGTGTTCAGACACAGGGAACAGAGGCAGTTTTGCACTTACCTCCCTTAATCTGGATTAAGAAGATCCGGATCTTTGGTATCCAGTCCTCATGAAATCCAGTCCTTGAAGATCTGCACCATGGTGAGGACCCCGTGTGTCCACAGGGGCCATCTAGCGCCTGATTCCAATGGATGCTAAAGAAGGCCGCCATGCAGACGCCGTAGCACCCATCCCTAGGCTCCAATTAGGCCCAAGCACAAAGGTCTGCTAGTGGCGCAGAATGATTGGCCTGCGTAGTGGTCAATCGGGTCACTTCTGTTTACGGTCGGTGTGGCAGAGAGACATGGATTCGTAGCTGCCTATGCAGCCATTACAAAGCTTCGTAAACCCGTATGAAGGACGTGTGGGTCTACACAGTGTGTGTGTACTGAGGGACAGAGCTGAAGCTGCCCTGCTGCAAATGGAAGCTTGTAGGCCCACTCCTGGACCATACTACCCCAGTAGACATGTGGACATGCATCTCTGATCTGGTCTTCACGGCAAAAGACAGGATAGAAAGCACCATTAATCAGGTCTACTGTTAAACCGGATTTAAGGGTCGAAAGACCCCATTAAATCCGGATTTTGCTAGTGCTTTTGGGTACAAATGGGTTCCTTAAGCGGTCTTATGTGTGGACAGTGCATGATTGATCTGCACCAATCGAGTACCTATTGGGTTCCTGATGAGTTCCTAAAGGGGTCTTCGTTGCTAGTGTAAAAACAGCCATAGTGTTCCTGTACTTGGTAATTTTTCTGTGAGTGTCCATTTGGGAGGACAGTGGTGGCCTACACATTATATACTTTGTAATGGGACACCCAAGGGAGGTAAATGTAGGTTACAACATACTGAAAAAACACAATGATCAAATGCACTTCACAACCGTCAGTACAATTATGAAGATCATAATCCAACTTTCTCACTGTACCTACTTAATGAGTACACTCTATACATTAACTTTTAAAAAAATAATTATTACCCGGAACATCTTTGGCTGGTGTAAGCAATAGGTTGGCAGTCATGACAAAGTGCAGAAAAGCAATTCAACAATGTTGCAAAGGGATCATCCATAAGATGTAGCAAATAAAGCGGACTTCCTACTACTGGTTCTGCTGTTGTTGGATACCACCAAGTTGTGGCTGACTCCTGGTTGACTGCATGAGCACTTTCATGGGTACTTATATGCAGTTTTCCTGGCAGAGATATAGAAATAGTTTGCCATTGCCTTCCTCTAGGGATTGAACCAGTGACCTCTGCTTTCCAGCCAATTTGCTCTGCTACTAAGCTATAGTCACTCCCTATCGGTATTGTACCTGAAGTAAAACAAAATTCAACAGAACATACAATATTTTTTAATCTCCTAAGTGGAAGATTGTATGAACCTTTGTGTCACTGTGCTGCACTGCTCATCTTGAGGGGTAGCCAATACATGTTCATACCGATAGGTGGCCAACAGACATCACCTAGTTATTTCACAATTTTTCAATTTACTGGTATAAAACATCGGGTATTATCAAATACTGTCTAGACATTATATCAATACTTCACATTTCAGCATTTGCTGCAACAGAGTGACATTACAACAAAAGAAACTTTATTTCCTGGTAACCAACCATGCCATTGTGCCATAGAGGTGATCAAATAGTATCACGTTAAGTATTTCCAGACATCGGGTGTTTTCCCACTGTCAAAAGTACCCATTTTTGCACCCATTTAGGACCCATTTGGGTGTGAGCTGGATGACCCCATTTCCTCTAAGGCACCCATTTGGGACCCGATTGTTTCCACTGCCATTGGGGAAATCCGGATCTAATGGGTACATTTTGGCCTTTAATCAGGATTTTCTGTAGACCCCATTAATGGGGTCTACAATGGGATATTCTGCCAGAAAATCCGGATTAAAGGGAGACTGTTTCCACTGGAAAAAGGCAATGGGGTCCAAAGGAGGCTAGGGGAAAGGGATGCACCTTTGGGACCCCCCCCCCAACATTGGCTTCAAATTCAATTCGAAGTGATTTTGAAGTTAACTTCAAAGTGACTTCTAAGTAACTTTGAAGTTGACTTCGAAAGCACTTCAAAGTCACTTCAAAGTGAATTCGAAGACTGCACCCCCCGTACACCCCAAAACACCTGGGGTAATGGACCGATCCCTTGTGGGTAGATCCGGATTCCCCAGATGAGTGCAAAGGTGTTTCCACAGCAGGGAAAACACATTGGGTGCTTCCCTTAATCCAGATCTACTAGATCCGGATCTAAGGGCTGCAGTGGAAAAACACCCATCAACAGTTCATGTCAAACTCTCACTGCACTCCTCACGCAGTAATCCAGTGCTGTGACTATGGAATAATATAATATTGTGCCACAATAGTTAATTTTACTGGAATCACAATATCCCAGTACATCAGGTCTACATTTCAGGACTGTCAAGAGCACCATGATTACATATGGAAGATCAGGTAGAACTGTGAAATAATTATGGAGTTTTGACCCTGTCTGGATGCAGCTTCCTTAACTTTTGAACAGCATGATTATTGTTCATGTTTGCCCCAGATGATCATCTATCAGATTCTTTTATGTCTCATCTTACTCAAAACTCTGGTATTTCAATTAAAATGGATAATATTATTTCACATTTTACAGAAATCTCCTCCTGAAACTTGCCTAATGTGCACATCATTTGGTGCACATCAGCCTGGCTATGACTGGTTTGAAGAAGTCATCTATGTTACTACTGATACTTTGTGCATAAAAAACCACGTCATTGCCAGTCAGTAGCTAATACTGACCCTCATGGACCAATGGCATCACATGATACAGTAATCCCTTGCCAACTATGAGAAATAGCTTCCTCAGAAACTTCTTGATTGATAAACCCATAACTGGCAAGCTGCAGATCCTCTGGGGAAAACAGGGTTTAGGGGACTGAGCTCTGCAAAGGCCCACTGAAAAGTCTTAAAAATAAACTTGCAGCTACTCTATTTATAGCATTTCCAGTAAAATACATCAGTAGTAAACAAAGTAACTCATACTAATTAATAAATAAACTTATGGTGAGAAGCCAGAGGCAAGAAAAGACAAGATGACAACGGTGACTTAATGCTGGTCCACATTGGACAACAAATACCTCAGTATAGTTGTGGATTACTTGAACCGTACTGCATTTCAAATTAATTTGTGGTAGGAACTACACACTTAGTTGCAATTTATGTCTGCTAGCTTGTTTTTTAAAAAATCACAGCCACGTAAATGTATAGGTAGTCAAATTTCTCATGAGCCAAACTCATGGGTGGCAAGAAATCACTGCATAAAATGCATTTCTATGATTTCAAGAGATTATTACATTTGATCTAACACTTAGAAAAGAGTTAATTCAAAACGTTTCTTGCAAGTATAACAATATTATTTATGTAGCACCTCTCTGCAAAAATTCTCAGAGCACATTATAATATTTAACATTATTAAAATTGTATAAAACCTATAAAATAAAGTTTTAAAGGAGAATATTTACAGATTCACACATGGTCACTACATGATAAAATTCAGAGAACCAGTTTCTTAAGGGAAACAGTTCAAAGGATTTTTGCATATTCCACACTCTGAAGGCAGTTTGTATAATCACAGAAAAAGGATATTGCTCTGGGTTTCCCTCGAGCCAAGGATTAGGCAAAAAAGACAAGGAAAAAGAAAGGAAGAATTCTTGCATTGCAATGATGAAATATAACTTGGGGGGCAGGGGAGAGAGATTGACTTAACTGGTTCTCCAAGTAGGGAAGGAGACGGACAGAAGAAGCTGGACACTCAGGTTTGCCTGACGTAATCAATTATTTGGACAGTCAGTTTTATGCTTGAATTTATCTTAGACATAGGGGCAGGATGTACTCCTTAATGAGATTACTGGAAGTCCTGTCTTCAGGCTAAAGTATAATCTTAGGCAACTCCTTTGTTTGCTTTTTGGCTACTTTAGATAGGTTCTGCAAATGGCCAACACAGGCATGACAGGATTAGTTAGCGTTACGGAGGCAATGAACATAAGCGCAGGCAGACACTGGGCCCATTTTTCAACAACGTTTTTGACCAGCACCAAGGGCTCATTGCAGCCATCCTGACTGCATTGGGGCACCGTGTCCCACTGTTCCCTCTCCATCCTGTTCTGTCTTTCTTCGTCATCCCGCTGCTTGCCTTCCCTGCCATTCTCCAACACATGGAGGAAAGGCGGGGGGAGGCAAACACTGAGAGACGAGGAAAGACGGAGGAACAGGATGGGGGAAGGCAAACACCAGGAGATGAGGAAAGACAGAGGAACGGAGGGGGGCAGCAGGAGACAACGACAGAATAGGGCAGGGGGGAGGTAAATGGCAGGTGGCGGTGGAGGATATTGGCACAGGCAGTGTTCCCATTAATAAATATTTGGATTTTAATAGGATTCCACAGTGAGTCCTGTTAAAATCCAAACAGGGATTCTGTGGATTTTTGGACATTTAGTCCACAGAAACAGGGAATCCCATCTAAAGTGTTGGGACGTTGGGCCCTCGAGCCGGATTCAGGCTGGACCAAAGGGCCAGTGGAAATGCATCCTGGGAGAAAATGGAAGACAGTTGCGTCTTGTGTGCTGTGATCCACAGGACACAAAGAGTTAGACATGACTAAATAACTAAACAACAAATATCTTCCTATTGGTCTGTCTTGCAATTCTTAAACCTTCTCCCAAGGCAAATTGAGATTTAACTTTACATCTTCCAAGCCCATCCAGAGTAGTAGTTTTGATACAATTTTTTAATTGGGTCTCTTCAATCGTTTCAGTACAGTATATTACATAGTCCTGTGCACATACAGAATTGGTCTTGCTACTGACCTCGGGAACCTTTTGCATTCAAAGCAGATGTTCTGCATGAGCTACAGATAACAATACAGAAATGGTTTAGCTTATTAAAAGCATTCCATGGATGTGTCATCATGGAGACACTAAAGGTATATTCAGACCTAAGTTTTAATTCAACGTCAGTCCATCTTCAGAGTGGAAGATTGCACCAGCCAAGTGACTAGTCATTTTCTTTCCACATTATCTAACCCAAAGGTGGAAGTTTCTGAGTTAGATAATACTGAAAAATAACATATAACTAAATGGAGGAAAGTCCACAAATAAAATGGATAGGGTTAGGAAGGTGTGAGTGCTGGAGTCCAAGTATGGACTGCAGAAGGATTAAAATGAAGGTGTTGCTACGTCCATGGAGAAGGAAAATCTGATGGTGTTGCCTTTGTTTTGTTCTACTTCCTAAGTTTTTCTGTTATTTTGCAATGTATTCTTTTGTATCATTTGTGATTTTATAATGAATTATCTATTAGTGTGTGACGTATTTAAAAAGATTGTTGAAAGCTAACAGCTTGTTAGTTTGCTGGTGCACTGTCTTACTCTGAAGGTGGACTGAATCTGGATTAAAATTTTGGTGTGAGTGTCTGTAGCTCAGTGATAGAGCAAACAGCCTTGAAAGGAGAGGTTCACCAGTTCGGTCCCCAGTCTCTCCCCAGGAGTCAATGGCAAACCACTCCTATATCTCTGGCAAGAAAACTTGTGTAGAGATGGTCATGCAGTCAACCAGGAGTCAGCCACAACACTGTGGTACCCAGCAAAAACAAATCACTAGGTTTAAAGCTAAACCTGAGGGTAACTTAATTTTTACCTTTCCAAGTATAGTGAACTAAGTCCTGGAAGATTTTAGCAGCCACTGTAGATCCGCAAACACTGAGAGTAATGTGATCTTTATATGCCATACCAATTATGATAAATATCTACTCAGACCAGGTAGTGGATATAACTTAATAATATGGCAACTGACTGGGAACAAAAGATTTAAACCCTGATGTATTTTGAATTTGTGTAGATGGCCAAATGCAGCTGGCCCAGTCTTCAATTCTCAGCAGAGTTTGCTGGGAGTTGTAGCTCAGAAATACATGGAGTTTAGGAATATGTGATTGTCCCTTTTCTATCTGTCAGGTCCTATGCAAGAACCAAGTCAGCCCCACTGTTACCACCCGGACTCCAGATGTCCCTAAAGCACACCTAACATTCTTTCACATTCATACTGTATGGGAAGTGAGTTTGTCCTCTGTTCTAAACTGTTGGGCAGCTTGTCCACAATTATTTATCTTTCTGAGGAATCCCTTTGAAAATCAAAATATATAGAACGTTGCTGGGAGCCACCAAGTATAACTACCATAAAATCAGCTTCTCAGCATCTGTTTTAAAACTGATGTTTGCCATGCAAATACAACACACCCTCCGCTGCATCTAAATATATAAGAAAGTAGGAAATGAAAAAACTGTTTCAAGGCAAAGTGTTAACTTTCACCGCAAACAGAATCTGGTGGTTAAGAAAATGCAAATAACATATACTAGCCGTTAAAAATAAAATACAGTAATTGTACCCTGAGTTGCAACTACGTTTTAATATCCTGCATAATAAAGGGTATCAATAATAAATCTCTCATGGCAGCAATCCTCACCGTAAGCTATTTAAGTCAGTGAAGTCTTTCAGCTTTTTGTCGTTCTGTATGTCTGCAAACAGTAGCTCCATGCAGATGACAACTTACTGCGTTCTGTTTCTTTTGGGACATAAGCAGCCATCCTTACACACATTTAACTCAGATGCTGGGTGTCTGGGTTACATGTACTCACAGATTTTTGTGTGACACTTATGAGGAATGTGTAGAATCCAGTCATATCTATAAGATAAACTCTTATCAACTCTAATTAACATAGTGAATCATCTCTCTCTCTCTAGTCTGTTAAATAATCAAGAGTCACATTTCACTAAAAGTACAACTCAGAGAAAGTTACAACCCAGAAGCTACAGCAAGGAAATTTAGATGGAGATTTGATGCCTATGTGAATTGAGTAAGAAGAAAGTAATTGTTCCTCATTCATCATGATTTACTCATTATTAATTGGAAGTAGAATTACTTAGTCTTCTAACTTTTTTTGGTAATACATTTTTTTATTTCATTTTTACTGCAGTCCAAGGACCAGAGAATAAAACAAAAACCACTGAAAATCAGTATTACAAGTGTACGCCAAACAGCAAAATGTTGATCAAGCTTATCTACTATAATTAATTTAATTCTCTGTATATATGTGCAGTGTGTAGACGTGTTTTAATTCCGATCCTTCTCCCAGGTAACTGTAGCTAGTACAGATAACTAGCAGAGGTTTAACTTAGCATTTCTGGAGGCAGTAAAGAGAATGTTTCAATTCGCTCTGTGCATCTAGCATATGTTCAGACTTCTGTACCTCTCCTCTCCACCATATAAACAAGTAACTCTGAAAACGCCAATAAAGTTGTGTTCGAAAGAAGTAAGAAAAGTGGCTCAAAAACACCTTAAAGATAGTACTGTATGGCCATCCATACATATCTATAATCTACCTCTTTTGGCCTAGAACGACATTTGAATGATCCCACCTGCGAACCATCTCTAAGCTGCTTCAAAGGTGTTTTTTTAAACTCTGTAGACTGCACCTGCACGCAAAAGGGAAGCTCCTAGTACATTTGTTGTTCAAATATACTGCAGAATGTACAGTATGTGTCAAGATCTTGAAAGTCAACTGTTTAAAACCCAATTTAGCAACAGAAGTTCACCTTATGCTTGTCACCTCACAAAGCAGTAAATCAAGATAAGGTGGAAAGAGGGAATAAAATTTCCTACCTTGAGCTTTTTGCAGGAAAAGTGGGATCTAAATGCATAGCAGTGCAGTGCAAGACAAGAATATTTTAATTTTATTTATTCACATTTTTATCCCGCCCTGTACTCAAAGGTCTCTGGGCGGATAACAGCATCTAAAATCAAACATCATTAAAACAATAGCAGCATGTATTGAAATAGTAGCGTCTGCAAACGGGAAGGGAAAGTGTATCCCTATTTAACCAAAGGCCAGGGCAAAGAGATCTGTCTTCACTGCCCTCCTAAACGTGTACAGTGAAGGAGATAGATGCACCTCAAAGGGGAGACTATTACATAGCTTAGGGGCCATCACTGAGAAGGCCCCCTCCCGGGTGCCCACCCCTTTTGCCGCTGAGGGTGGTGGGCCAACCAGGAGGGCCTCCCCTCCAGATCTTAAGGTACGGGCAGGAAAATAGAAGCTACAGTCAGAAGAGATATCAATATTGAAGTAATTTAGAAAAAAATGCATGCATATTAACTTTAAGTGGCCCTAACTGAACCTTCAGAACGTCTAATAAAATCAAAGTAATTTTCAATCAGTTTATGGAAAACCAAGAATCTGTGATATTAAAAACAATTGTTAAATCACTTAAAATTCTGAAAAGCAGGAACATTACTAATCAGGTTAAAATCTTTGAACTCTTGAAAACTACAAGGATAGACTCAAAAAAACATTTATTGCTTCTTTTTGACTCTTCCAAAAGTTAACGGCAATATGACATTATTACATGGTTGGCATAAAAATAATATTAACCCCAGTCTAGTTCTGTCTAAATTGCTCACCTTAACTCCCTTATCAAGTAAACTAATAAAAACTCAGGAAATAGTTTGCTCCATGACCTGGTTTAACCCAAAATAGGACAGAACATAAAACCGATGCGGTTAATGCATAGCACTAGGTTATGCACCTCTACTGATCACTGAGTGCTGTCAAAGTTAAAGGATGCTGAACTTGGAAATACGCGCTGTTCAAGTTAATAAAAACGTATCAGTAAAGAGGGGGATGCATTAGACTATGGGGGTTCGACGTCTGGAAATATTCTTTGTAAAAGAACATTATAGTCTCCTTAGACTACAGTACTCAGCGTTGCCAAGGCAAAAATAAAACAGCAGCAAACAAAGGACTCCTTTCTTATCATCCCACAAATGGACTTCCACGAAAGTCGGTGGAAATCAGTGGGCAGTGGCAAGGCCAGCAACAGGCTAAAAGCAGCGAGGGGTGTTTTCCCACTGTCACTAGAAGTAACCCTTGAGTACCCATTAATGGGTACTTAATGGGTACTTCTAGTGACAGTGGAAAAACACCCGAGATATTCCTTTTAAATCGCAGGGGGGGGGGTAAAAATCTTTTAACTGATCAGAGCAGGGGTCGCATTCGGTCTGGGTTTAAGCGATGACGCGACCGAGCCTTCAGGAGGGCGACAATGTTTACCCCAAGCGCCCGGAGTGACCCAAGGCGAGCTCTTTCTCCCCTCGAAGTTTCCTCTGACGCTCGTGTGTCGCCCCCCCCCCCCCCGCTCCAGCAGCAAGGAGCGACTCCAGGAGGGCTGGCTGGCTTGGGAAGCCTCGGCTTCCCTTGCAGCCTCTTCGCTTCCCGGGAAAGCTCCACGCCCTTTCCACTCTTCCAGCCCGAAGCCGCTACTCACCCTCACCGGGTCTGCACCGCCGCTGGGAAAGGCTGCTGCCTGGTCGGGCGGGGAGGCCGCAGGACGGACGCCAGCCAGCCAGCCAGCCAGCTGCTGAGCGAGGAGGGCGACTGTCCCTTCCCTTCCCTTCCCTTCCCCTGGTGTTTTGATTCGGTTGACCACGTCAGTCTAGCCGGGCGCCGCCGCCGCCGCCGCCACGAGACCCGGATCTGCCGGCGCACAGGAAAGGAAGGCAGGGCGCAGGCGGGCGGCGGGTGTCCTTCCCCCTCCCCCTTTCCTGCAAACAGAGGAGCGGTGGGCGGTGCGCGCCAGAGGGCAGGAGCCCCCACCCCACCCCCGAGGAGTCCTCTTTGGGGCCTGGCGGCCATCTCGTCCGTGGCGTGGAGGGGTCGCCGCCCGGCAAGCTAGACTAGACTTGCGCGCCTTCTTGCCCCAGTCCTCGGGTTCGAATTCGCGTGTAATTCTGTGTGGAGAAAGGCCACATGCGCTGGCTGCGTGGAGACACAACGAGGGGGGCCTGGGAGGCAGCTTTAATCCAGCTTCGGGCCGCTTTCAGAACGAGAGAATACCTCAGCGAGGGGACAAGCCGTCGCCTTTCGGTGTGAAAGGACTCGGAAAATTCGCCTTCGGGATAGACCGGTGATTCCCAAAGTGGTCCAGGGGGACCCCCAGGGGTCCGCGGGAGACTCGACGGGGGTCTACCTTGGCGAGGAAAAAAAATGGGGGTTCACAAGTTGCAAGTGGGGGTCCACGAAAATTCATCTGGTTTCAATAGTAAAGAACAAAAATGTTTACCTATCAATGTAGGCAGATAATAGGTGTAAGTCTGTAATCATATTATTTTAGTAACTGGAACACAAGAAAATATACTATTTTTCTTTTTCTTTTTACCACTCCGAATTTAGGGTTGGAACTCATCCGCAATGCAAATTTCCATTGTGAGATCTAATCTTCACCTTTTTTGACGAGTATTGGGAATATGGTAGAAATGTAGCAGCAGGGGGTCAACCAAAATCCGTAAAAAAATTTAAGCGGTCTACGAGAAAATAAAGTTTGGGAACCTCTGAGATAGATAATGTGGAAAGAAAATTGCTGGTCGCTTTGCTGATGTGTTCTTTCACTCTGGAGGTGAACTGAAGCTGGATTAAACCCTAGGTGTGATCACAGCCAGTGTGTAGCTTGTGTGTTCCCAGGCCTAGGTCACTCTGTTCCTAGCTGTCAGAGGTGGATCCAGAGTTTGTGCAGGCTTTGGGGTCAGTGCCCCACGGAAATGGGCCCTCCAGTAGTCTGGAAAATGAAGCCACGTGCCGCCATGGTACTACCAGTGTTCCAGATCAGGAGCCTTCTGATGTGGATTACATGTGAGCTGGTGAAGACAGGATAGTAGCTAAGGCTTCTCTAGTCCCCTCCAGTGAAAAGACGCCCTGAAGCAAGTTATGGGAGACTGTAATCTGGGATAAGTGTAGAAAGGCCCAGAGATTTACATCGTAAACTGAACCACTTTTCTATCCACGCCATTGATAGACTTTGGCCCTTTCTGCGCTGGACTTTATTCCAGATTATATCTCAGAATAGGAGTCTTCTATCTCCATGTTAGTGCAGGCTATGGCAGGCCTACCCCAGGCCTGCTGTAGTCACCGACGTGTGGATGGCAGGCCTCTATTTTGAGATATAATCTGGAATAAAGCCCAGTCCAGAAAGGGCCTTAGGACTTTCTATTTCTGCACCACTGATGTACTGATTGTCTATATTCATGGTTGCTGGTAGACTTTGTTAGTGATGTGATGCTGGGCAGCTCCCAACAGAGGCAGTGAAAATGATGTCACCATGGCAGTCCAGTGCCCCTGTTTACTTTGCTGCAGTAGGAGCAGATGCAGATGAGCATAGGAAAAAGCTCCTCTCCCTCCTGTGTGCAGTTTTTATCCTCATTTGAAGCCCATGCAACGCTGGCAACCTTCCTTTGGTCCAACCAAAACCCTATGACGTGCCATGCATTGCTCACCCACACCGACTTCCACTGCTTTGCAAGTATTGTGTATTGAAAGGTAGTGTAATTTTCATGGTCAGAGTGTCATAACAAAATCTAGTTCTGGGATCAGACACGGAAGACAAATGCATCTCTAAAATTGGCTCAGGGATGGCTTCAAGAGGGGGTTGTTCACACACTGGTCAGCCCCTGCCCCCTTATGAATATTCTGTTCTAGAAAAGGTGGATTAGAGAAGGCATGGAGACACCCAAGGGCCACATACTGTCTCACTGAGGTGCCTCTTTTGTAATATCTGAATACATGACCTTTTGGTTTTGAACCCCAATGCAGTAATGGAGCCGCACAGGGTAACCAGCAATTCAGCTTAATCTACCTCACAAGATTGGTGTAAGGGAAGAATACCGATGAAGAATACTGTTGTCTTCAGTTTGTTGTGTCTTGTCAGATTTCAAAGTGACTACAACCAGCCAGAAGGAAGTGCTTTGAAGCAACTTCAGCTTTTTGCTGCAACACTCGGCAGGGAGGCAGATATTCTGTCTGCACAAGTTAATGCTAAACTTTTCACTGCCAGTTAGTTGCAGCCTCAGCCAAATGCTGTTATCTCTGAATCCGTGGTAGAAAAATACAATTTTAAGAGAAATGACTTATTATTACCTTACTTGGAACATGGGGAGTGACAGGTGGCCAATTCTTCTGCGTCTCAAGGATGCAGTTTGTTGAGGCCCTGTTCAGCAGACATGTGAGACAAATTCTTATATTTTAAGAGTGGTCCAGCTAGAAAATGAGACAATTGAGCCAACTCAATGTACATTCCTAATAAGTAGTTAAGACAGTTTTAAAAAACAAGAGCTGTGCTTTTGGCTACCTCCAGAGGGTGAGAGTAAAATGCAGAACTTTGTTTAAATGCCATAATTGCTTTCACTGCCCCTGCCAGACAGCAGGGTGAAATTGCAGGGCAAGCTTCAGCCCTTACCTTCCCTTGTCAAGTGACTCCCCCTGCCCTTGTGCAGTGGTAATTTTGGCCTGATTTTGCCTTCTGCCCTTGTGCAGTGGGCATTTTCTTGAAGGAAAAAGGCCGGGACCAAGCACCAGACAAGGTACGCATTATAATTATTTTGGGGAAACCCAGGTTTGGAGTTCTTTCCCCCAAAATATTAATGTTCTGGGATTTTACTCTTATCTCAGAAATAGGTTGGGGTTGTCTCAAATATGCGTGGTAATCCCAATATAGTGTTAGGATAATCTCAGGTTTTATATTCTGTCTGGATGCCGTCTTTTCCTAGAGTGAAAAGTGCATTTCCACCCAGGTTTTCTCCTTCACCTAAGCAGCTTTCTTAATCTGAGAAGAAACACTCTGAACTACTATGGGACCTGGTTAGGATTAAACTGTGGATCGATAGCGTAGATACTTGTTTTGGGTTCTTTGAGTTTCAGCAAAAGTTCAGTCTATTTAAAAGTGCAAATATAGGACAGAACCTGGAAAATTCAACTTGCATTCTCCTGGGTAACAAATTTTGCAAGCACCTGCCTAGCAGAAACCAACTTTGCAGATAATCAGCCTCTGTAAAGCACCAGGTTTTTCCTTTAGTGGGAGACTGTTCCCACCCCCAAATACATAGATATAACAAAATTAAAAGCTGTATCCTCTGCTCAGGCTTCCTTACTCCAGGTGGTTTTACAAAAAGTTGATAAATTGATTTTAAAGGCATTTCCCTCCTTTTGAAAATGCAAGCAATATTTTTTTTAAAGGCAGCCCAGTTTAACTTATTTAATAAATCCCATAAAAATGTTTTTAAAAATACAAAAAGAAAAGAAAAATGATGTCCCCCTTTCCTACTTTTTAGAAAAGGCTTCGACAATGAGCAGCAGGAGCAGCTATGAATTCAGTGGCAAGGATTTGCAGAAGGCATCTGAAGTGGTTGGATCTTGGGGTGGAGATTTAAGGAAGGAAGGATAAAGGCAGGTTGGAGAAAGTGCCCTCCCATGCAAATAGGAATGTGAATTGATTTTTCTGGTTCCTTGCATAAAACAGCAACAAGAAGATGAGAGATGCCCCTTGATGCAGACACAAAGCTGGCCTCTTCATGCAATGCTATTGATAAATGAGCCAACCTGCCTGTCTGGCAGAGCCATGTTGACTAAGAGGAGGACATCTGCTTGCTGCCACACATAGGTTGCCTTTTAGTGCTAATGTGGATTCACAAATCTGCCTTCAAGTGGCAGTTTTAGTCTGATGAGTGACCAGATGTGCTCAATGTCCTCTTTGATGTTTGTTTTGTAACATCTTCCATTTGAACTGAAAATCAAGATCACTAAGAAGCAAGGACATCTGACTCTAATTCACTGGAGTTCAGAAGTATTCCCCTTAAAGGAATGTCAAAGTTCTAGCACTTCTGGTGCTATGTCTTGGAATATTTGCATGGGCTGGTCATCCAGGGTGGGCTGAGGGTCCGTATGTGTGTGAAGCCTTGTCAGGATGATTTTTTTTCTGTTTTTGAAAAAAAAAATAAGAACATTAAAAATTGCCTGAAAAATCATGTATATCAAAACAATGAGAAACAAAATCCAACAAATATGGCCACTTCAATTCATATTAGATGTTGATGGAGCATCAGGCATTGGGGTGCCATCACCAATAAAGGCCAAATGAGGGAAATGCTTGATAAACCAGCAGCTGAGAAGAAAAGATAGGCTAGATGCAGTTGGGTGAAGTGTTGACTCCACTTGGGCTGCCAAGACCCAGAAGAACCAACAAATCTGAAAATAAAAAACTGCAGCAAAAGTGTTAGCATGACATTTGTCACTCCAGCCTTACATGTAATATTTGTAACCATTAAGAAATGTCAGGGCAATCCTACCACATATGGAGATAGGTGCCAATTACAAGGCAACTATGCCAGCATAGTGGGGACTCCTATTTAGTGATGTGGTGAAGAAGGGGAGTGTAATACCAACAAAGAAACTTTTTGGGAAAGCTCATGGGCTAGGTGGATTTAAATGTCTTGTGAGCAACACAACATTCCACACTTGGGCTGCATCCCCATTACAAGCTTATTTCGGTTTCAAACCATTTCCAATCCTCGCAGACCCCATGTCAGTTTGGCTTAACACACTTTCCGCGTGTTAAATCGCCCCAAAGCGTTGTAAATGTTAACCCTCATTTCAACAGGTCTCACTCCGGATCGTGCGCTTGATACGTGTTACATTTTTTACTGTGGGGACCCTACCGTTTTAAGGGATGAGAATCCATGTTTAGGATTCCCTCTCCCAATAGCTTGCTTCCAAAGACAGTGATTTCAGTGTAAAAATCCAACCTTCACAGCAGCTGCTACACTGTAGCAATCTAGGCACATAACACCTGATAACAATGTTGCAATTTTGCACAATTCTAGGTCTTTGGAGTTCTGACCTTTAAAGGGGAAAGGAAAGCAGGGCACGTTCTGAGAGATGTGTGAATGTTTAAAGCCCTCTTGTTTGAGTTGCTGCTGCTGCTGTTGTGTGCCCTGGGCAATAGGGAGAATTGCTGGCTGCCCGCTGCCGGTTTTCCTCCATCCAGGCAAGCAGCAGCCACCCAGCCAGGCTCGGTGAAGGGGTCCGTTATGGGTGGTGCATTCATGCCAGGAGGAAGAGGGCAGGGCAGCCCCGAAAAGCAGCTTTTAAAAAGTAGCCACTTGAGTCCCCCCTTGAGTCATGTATGCCACGTACGATCCTCAGAATCCGGATGGAACACCATTAAGTTTAAAGTAATGGGAACAGGCAAATTCGTGTTTGCATCCGGTTCTATTATTTCGGTTTAGGGAAACCGAAATAAGCTTATAATGGGGATGCGGCCTCGAAGTGCAACAGCTTCATCAACATCACACACACACAGAGTGAGTGCAAGCCTTAGAAGACATAGAGATTGTATGAACAAGGACAGTGTGAAGATGAGAAGAGAATTCAGTTGGCAAAAATGGAAATTGGTTCAGTTTGAAATAAGTAATGAAGGAAGAATTTTCATTTTAATGGCCATAGTACAATTCAGTTAACAAAATATGTTTTTCTTCCAGATAATTAGCTATTTGAATATGGTGGACCAGATGGGGACATAATTATAATGAATGATTTTATTGACGTTTTTGGGTAGAAAAACTCCAAGAAATATATTTTTTTTAAAAGGGGATAATGGCTAGGAGAACAGCTGGCTAGGAGAAAAATTAAGAAACATAATTTCAGGTTTGGGATAATAATTCACTTCTTTAGCATTTAAAGAAAGTCTCTTATCGTAGATCTTCAAAATCCGTGCTACAAAACAGCTTAGTTTTGCACAGAATGAAACAAAGTATCAAGCAGTTGCATTAAGGGCAGCCCTCCTTCCTGGAGTGGAAGTTATGTGCTTATTTGTTCTCTCTTCCAAGGAAACAAAAACATATTGCAGTGCAGTATTTCTCAACAAGCTGCTGCAACAAGAGAAACAGAAACACACTACTTTGACTATAAGCTTCATGCACTTGCTGTTCGCTATATGAATACCATACAAAGCCCTCGTTATGACAACCACATAAGGGAGGTGTCTTAATCTTTTTTGTTTAATTCCCACAATTGTTCCAAGCGTGTGTGAGATGAAGATTATGGGACTTGACCTTGTTCCACTTTGCATGCAGCTACAGAAAGGGAAACCTGTTTGTTCTGGGGAATTTCCCACTCTTTTTTTTTGCAATCCATTGTTTTAGTTCATGGTTTTGCTGTTGAATTTGCGGCTTTTTTATTTAGTTTTGTTTTGCCCCTTGTTTTTGTCAGTTCACTCACCAATAGTGAGCATGCTGCAATCAGGAGGTTAAGACGTATATTTTGAGTAGTAGTTCTTATTTGTTTTCATGCATTTTACTCCTCCTGGGACCAGGCGCTATACAAACCCTGTCTTCTCTCATTGCTGGTACATGTACACCCTCCTAGAGAAGATTTTTAAGTGCCATGATGCGTCAGTGAACATCAGAATAGTTTAACGTCATGGTTTTTAATGCTATGTTCTATGGATGATTTGGAAAGTGACAAAGCAAGACCAGAAATATTTAGACTCTTTTGAACTTTGATACCAGAGAAGGCTTGTTGGGATACCATAGATAGCAAGAAAGACCATTAGTAGATTGTAGATCGAATAAAAAATGCAAGATTCATCGGAAGCACAAATGACAAGGTTTAAAGTCTCATACTTTGGATATATGAGAAAACTCCCTGGGAAACATGGTGATCCTAAGGAAAGAACCGAGAAGAAGCCAGCCAGCTAGCAGTGATGAAAATCTCCCTGGCAGTCTGAAGGAAGTCAATCCATGTGGTTTCCAAGAGTCAGCTACATCTGGACAGCATCGAGCGAGAAGCAAATTGTTGTATTGATTGTTAACTGCTAGTATGAAAAATTATTAAATCATTTGTTTTGTATTTAATTTTTGCAAGCTGTCTTCAGCGTTCTTTGAAGAGAGGTTTTGAATCACATGCTTCTCTTACAAGTTGATTCTTTTTTGTTTTAATTGCCAAATCTGGAATTGGGCCTGGACGTTATAAACTCTCATAAGTGAACTCAGTTTTTTACGTCATTAGAGGGATTTCCGCACTGCAACGCGTTCCAAACGGAACGCGTTCAGGCGGGAAGCTTAAGACAGCTCCGGGCGCTTTCACCGTTCACACACAGACGCGTCGGAACGCGTTCCGGCGCACCTGTGTGCGAAAGGTGAAAGCGCCGGGAGCTGTCTTGGCCGGCAAAGGCCGGCCAGGGGCGCGGAGACAGCTGCGGAGGCAGATCGGCAATCAGCTGATTGTCAAACAGCTGATTGCCAAACCTGCGCCGGCGGGGGAGGCGGGCCCGCGGCTGTTCGGGAGCGAGAAGCAAGCGCGAATCCTTCTCCTCCCGAACGCCTGCGGGCAGTTCGTCCGCGCCCGAACGCATGTAGAGCACTTCAAAGTGCTCTACATTTGGTACGCGAGAGAGACAGCTCCGGATACGTCGGATCGCAAGCCCCGCGGCGGCAATGCGTTTGCCGCGTTCCAGGCTGTCTCCCACGCGTACCAAACAGCCCCGTGCGAAAACGTCTTAGGTGCCTCTACTGAACTTGCAGTTTCAATACCTTATTAACCCCTATCCTCCTGCAGAGGGCAGTGTTAACACATTTCAGCCTAAAGGAAAAACAGGTAAGTGAAATCAGAAGAGGGTTGAGGGTTAGCAATATTGGCTCCACCTACTACTTACTCCTGTTATCAAATGGCAGATAAAGAACCACTTAACCCTCTCTTTTCCAGTGTAGGCATTAACACTGGTTTTACCAGAGTTTAGGCAGTTAAACTTCTCATGAAAACAACAACTATATTTGTGGGCCTCTAAATGTTGTTGGATTATGACAGATCTGGGGGCTTGCTGGTTGAGAGATGTAGATGTAAATCAATACAAATTTACAGAATATCACGACCTATGTAGGCATTACCATCCAAGTACCCATTTTTTTAATTAAAGATAGGGATGAGATACACTTTTTTCTTATGTAAAAAACATAATAGGAAGAAATAACTATTTCATCCCCACCTTAGCCTCCCATGCTGTGCTGCTTTTAAAATTTGTCTCCACCTAACCTTCAATATGTTAATTTAGACTGATAAAGGGAACAAGATTAGGATAATTAATGTTTTCCTACATTTAGTAGGCCAGCAGACATGATTGTATCACCTATCAAGTTTAGCTTTGAACAGAGGGAATTATTCTTACGCAGCCTTAAACTGCAGTATCTGCCATATTTAAAATCAAGAACATAACTTTGTGGCTAACTAAGCAAAAACCGATGTCTGTTTTCTATAAAATTATTTGTGACAAAGATCTCAGCTTGTTAATTATATAGCCCTTTCTATGTTGATGGGGCTATATTGTTTTTCACAATACTTTCTCTCAGGAGATATTCCTAAGTATAAAAACTTTTCCAGTATGAGCTTGGAGCCCTTTAGATAAGACAAGCCAGAGTCTATTACTCTCCAGAGTAAAAGGCCTCCAGCAATGAAGGCAGATTATTTCAGTCTGTAGGCTGTGATCAGACACAGCAGCAACAACAAAAAACATCTTTGAGGTGTCTCTAGGACAGCTTAGAGAAGGCTTTGAACTTGCCCCCTTCTCCCTCTTCTAAACACTCTGTACTAGAAAAGGTGGATCAGAGAAGGGTTGGGAGCATGAGGGCCACACATCTGAGGCACTTCTGAGGTGTCCCTTTTATTATGTCTGAACACTGCCTAAATTTACTTCATACAGCCATATGAGGCACAAATTAATAAGCTGCTAATTAATGTCAACAAGATCATGGTCCTTCCTTGTATCTGGAAATTGGCAATTGGCTGTTCTAGCTAGTATCGGCATGGAGGCTGAATACTCCTGAAATCTATCTTTGTCATGTGAATCCAACATGGCTGCAGTAATGAGCAGTGCTTACTATAGCTGGTATGCTTTCCCTTGACAGCTATTTGGAAACAACAGCTCCTACAAAATTATATTGATTCTGTAGGATATCCTACAATATATATTAACGCCCATTAATTTTTTTTGTAGCATAGTTTAAATTAAGCATCCTAAGAGAACCTTTACCTGAAACTTTGTGAAGAACTTGAAATTGTGGAGCAGAAACTGCAGATTCTACCATTGCCCCCAAAATCTGGAACTTCCAGCCAACCCTGGACTCTCCCTTTGACTGCATTTTCCCCACATGAACCTGGAAAAACCACTGCTCAAACATGCAGTGTGGATGCTGCAAGGAAAAAACCAGGTCTGCCCCAAGGATTCTGCAGTGCATTTGGGAAGTGTCAAAAGTGGGACCACTGCTTCCTGGAAGGCGCATTCTTAAACAAGAAGGCTGGAGATTCCAAATATGGTGTTTTTTTATTTGGAAGGTCCCACTCTCACAGCAGGAGAAGTCACCTTCTTTGAGCCCCCAGTTGTCATTTCTACCAGGAAGGTCTTATGAAGAAATAGCTGAGCAAGAAGCTTTGGGCCACTCACAGAACCATTTTGTCTTTTGCTATGGATTACTCATAGGTGGACCAGAATTCTCTGTTGGCTGTGAAGAAATGGAGAATAAACTCCAGTCAAAGAGCAACCAGTTTGGCCATGAAGGGACAATAGCACTTGACTGGCCTTGGTTCTCCAGACAGATTGCCCAAGCTGATTTTAGTGTATTGAATTCTTTTAAGTTTTTCTGTAGCATCTTTGGGTTCCCTTAATGGCATTTGTGAAAACACGTGAGCTTTTATTAATAGACCTTATCAATATATCACCATAGCTCAGCCACCTTTCCTGACAAGCTCCAGAAACCCAAAATGTCAGATCCTTGGAGGCATCCTTGGCAAGCAGTTTGCAGAATTTCAGCAGATTCAGAGAAATCCCCTTAAAGAGGCCGTGTTTATGAACAGGCTTGGGACAGAAGCTTTCTGACAAACTTTCCAGGAGCCAAAGTGATTGCTCCTGTGGGGTCTTTTGTAGAAGAGGAAAATTTAAGTAAATGAAAGTCAGTGTAGCCTTCAACATCATATGATCATCTCATTAGATTGTATTTCATTTTGTTTGACTATATTGGGTGCCATTCAGAGAATAAGTGATAAGGCAACCATGTAATAACACTGATAATAAAGTTTTGAGTAATCATTTTAAAAAATCTTAGAATTCCATCTTTGGAGGAGACCCTTCTCAAAATATCACAGCAAATGGAGGTCTAAGTATGTGTGTGTACTGAATAAGGGCCATCTGAAGAGTGGTCTGCCTTTGGAGTAAGATCGCCTCAGTGTTTCAGTGTCACCATGTACCACTAGACGTATACCTCTTCAAACAAGCACCTTGTTTCCCTTGAAATGAATTTTAGGTTGCTCCTGTTCTAAATTTGTTTTTGCTATTTCAGATAGACTGTATAGTATATGAAACTAAGACAGCAGGGTAAAGATAGCAAATTTAAGTTCAAGTCCTTGTGTCTACACTAATAATTCCATATAGTTTTCTTAGCAAGGATATGGAAACAGTTTGCCATTTATTGTATATTCTTCCCAGCTTCTTCCAGCACCCCCAAGTTTTGGCACTGAGCAATAGCAATATAATAGTATATTCATGCTGGCAATCTGTATTTGTTCTCCCCTCTCACCATTCTATGTTTCACAAATGCTTTTACATTCTTCATGTTTACAATGAAAAAATGCTGTATTTGCATTTTGCCAGGCTTAATTAAGAATAAAGTACTCTGTGCAATTTCACATTCCTTAAACCACAGCACCAAGGAATGAAATGTTATTTGTACTTGCTGCTAAACATATTTACTTGGGAATTGCCCTCATTTAAAAGCAAAAATAAAAATGTACCAGGTTAGTTGCTTTAAAATGTTAAAAGAAATGCTTCCATTACCAATACTATGTGTGCTGTGGCATTCCTATGCTTATCCAGATGCTGGAAAAGGCCTGTTTTCATTAACATGCCAGTCTCTGAGCAGTCATTTGGTGGTCTAGGTTTTGGAGGCCAGAATTTGGTCCTGAAACTCATTCTGGCTGTCCTCAGTAAAGGGTTTTTCCCCTCTTCAGCACTCTTCTTCCAAATGGTCCCTACAATAGGATTTTTATAGGCATTTTGTCAGCTAGGATGCTCAAGATTGCTGCCATGTTTAAAATCAGAATGATTTTTTAAAGACTCTTTTTTGTTAACGCTTGTATTTTGGGGAACTTTGAAAAAGCTCCTCAAAACTCTTAGTTCAGTTGTCACGGCTTCGCACATCCATATAACTTCTTTTTTTCATTTTCCCAAAGCATTTTCCAATCATTTCAACAAAAATATTCCCCACATCCCATTTTTACAACACTTTGATATTTTCCGTGCGACTTCCTCCGTTCTTCCGACTCCTGTTCTTAATAATCGTTTAATTCTATGCTCCCCTTCTATGCCTTTTATTCTTTTCTATATGCGTTAGCCATCCCCTCCAAGTGCTGTAGATGTTCAATAAGGGGACTCCAGTCTTCCAAAAACTTATTCACTGTTTTGCCCTTTAGTAAGTTTGCCGGTTTATCCATTTCAGCCGTTTTGATCAATTTAATTATCCAGTCCTACGAAGGGGGACTGATGGCTCCACACGTCCATCTGCAATATGTGGCGACGGGGGCACATTTTAGTGGACGCTTCTGGTTTTTAGCCAAAGGGGAGGGAATTGTGAGAGAAGGGGAGTTTTTCCACTTAGCACTAGAGCAGGGATGGCGAACCTTTTGAGCTCGGTGTGTCAAAATTCGCAAGAAAACGTAGCTTAACTCGGGTGCTGCGTCACATCTAGAAATATCCATAATTTTATGATATTTGTAGCTCTAGTAAAAAAGTTATATTTTTGATATATGTATTCAAAGCAAAAACAAATAATTCTTTACATTATTGACTTTGGTTGCTGAATTTAATTTGCTAAATCTTCTATTGAAAGTTGGCATTTCGTACACTTCAAGAACAAGCAAGCACTACACGCCCAGGTGCCAGGGTGACCAGGTGTGTCACCCAAAAGGGCTTGGCGTGTCACCTGTGACACGTGTGTCATAGGTTGGCCATCGCTGCACTAGAGTATCCTTTAAGTGCTAAGTGGAAAAACACCCAAGAAGGCTCATGAATGTAGCCTATTGAGTTAATAATACGTGGGCACGACTCGCCTCAGAAATGAAGGGGACGAGGCCCCGTGGCTGAAGGGACAGGAGTGCGACACCTGACACAATGGGTACCATTTTATCACTCTGCCCTGCCGGCCCTCTGGCTCTCACTGAAGATGTTCGGTTCTCTCAGCCCCCCACCCTAGCGAATTGCCTCCTCCTCCTCCTCCTCCTCCCGTGAAAGAATAACCCCGTTCAGACACGGGAAAGGTGGAGCACCGCCTCACAAGCGGGTTGTGTGGAGCGCGCGCGACCCATCCTGACCGGCTTGGGCGGCGGGGGGGGGGGGAGGTGTCCTACCGCGCCGCCCAAGCCGCCGCCTCAGTGAGGCAACGGTAAAAAGACAACTGCCACCTCGTTCCTTGAAGGAAGAGGCGAAGCTGAACGGGGCGGGGGGGGGGGGTCCTCTCTCGGCCTTTCCCCTCTTTCCGTTATTTTGGCTCGTGCTGCTTCTCCCCCCCCCCCGCCCGCTTATCGGAGGAGTAAGGGGGGCGGCGAAAGAACCTAAACAACAAACGCAGGCGCGTACGCCGCCGCCTCGCTTGGCCGTCGCCTCCCCTCCACCTTTCTTTGACGGAGAGGCGGCGGCGGCGGCGGCGGCAGCAGCAGCAGCAGCAGCAGGAAGAGGCAGGCGCCGGCTTGCCGCAACGCGCATGCTCGCCGCGGGCGCCATTTTGGAAGGGCCGGAGCTTAACCAGCGGGAGCAGCGGTGGCGGTGGTGACGGGTGGAAGAGCTGGGCCCGGCTCAGAGGCGGCGGCGGCGGCGGCGGCGGCGGCGGCGGCCTGGGGTTGGGCGGGTCGGTGGACCCCGCTGCGGAGATGGCCAACATCGCAGTGCAGAGGATCAAGCGGGAGTTCAAGGAGGTGCTGAAGAGCGAGGAGGTCAGGATCCCCCCCTCCTGCTCCTCCTCGGTCTCAGGCAGGGTGGGCGGCCGGTGGAGTGGGAGGGAGAGGGAGAGGATGGCCGCCTCCTCCGCCTCAGTTTCCCTCCTTCATTCTCTAGCCCCTTCTCGTGTGCCCCCCCCTCACGCCCCCAGCCCCGTTCCTTACTTAAAGCTTGGGTGCTATCCTGGCAATGCAGGCGCGGTCCCCTCGTTTTCTCGGGCGGTGTTTATCTCTGGGCTCCCCAGGCGTCTGGAAGGGGGTTTCGCGCTGTTCTGCTAAATGGGGACTTTCCGAAGGTGTGGGAAGAGCCCCGGTGAGTGGGGAAGGGCTGATGGACGAGGCTCGACCCAGGAGGAAGGGAAGCGAGGAGGCCTGCTGGAGAGACAGGCCACTCCATGCCGCCTGGGCTCGGTGTAGGCCCTACCTGAGAAGATGATATTCGGAAATTAACACAGCAGTTCCAATGGTGTTACTTACTATCTGTGAATGTATCCTCCTCCCCCTCCCCCCAACGCCAGTTTTCAGTTAAAGGACGCTACTGCCATTCAAAAGTCCGGCCCTTTCAGGTTTTTAAAGGGTCAGTGTGCTGCATCCTTCCAGTTAGCATGAAAATACAGCTCCCTTCAATGCCTGATAATGGACTGTGCTGGCTAGGGTTAGATGCAGTATAGCCTGAGACACCTTAAGGGCGCAAAGTTAGAGGCAGTAAACAGTGCTGAGTTAAACTGATCTAGTGGAGACAGTTTCTTATACTCTGGGGATTGAATAAGGCCATTTCGGTCAGATTAAGATGGCCCCTGAATAGGTTTGAGAAAGTAGCTGTAACTTAGCAGCAGATGAGCTACCTGGTCTCGGTGTAGGCCCTACCTGAGAAGATGATATTCGGAAATTAACATAGCAGCTCCAATGGTGTTACTTACTATGTGCAAACGTATCCTCCTCCCCCTCCCCCCAATGCCAGTTTTCAGTTAAAGGACGCTACTGCCATTCAAAAGTCCAGCCCTTTCAGGTTTTTAAAGGGTCAGTGTGCTGCATCCTTACAGTTAGCATGAAAGAAATAGCTACTAGCCTGTCTCAGTTACTGCTGGTGAGCCCTACAGCCCTGCAGACTACTAGACTCACTTAGAGGTATTCTGCAATAGCTTCCTTGCCCATCCCCTAGTTTTCTAGCCACTGGTAGCGGGAAACTACCAGGTACGGTATATCCTAAAGCGTTCCTCTGTGACTTTTTTGCTAGAAAATAGAGGAGAACGTTGAAGGAAATCTATATCTGAAATTGGTAAAGTTTTCCTTCATGGTGGATGGCAGTGGAACAGTCGTTCTCGAATCTTTAAACTACAAAACGTAAAAATGTGGCTCATATAGAATGCAATCACAGGTAACGCAACATGTAGGAAGGTTGAATTGAGGCTGTAATCTGAATGGCCATCAGCTAGTGATTTTAAAAGCTCATGAAAGCACATTGCATGATGTATTTATGTTTTTCATTTGTGCAGTTATTTGTGTGAAGTGACATGTTTTTTAAAAAGGGTGCAGGAGTGTTCAAGTTTATTTCTGTATTTTTGAAGCTGTAAGAAAAAGTAACAATGGTAGGATATACAAGATGAAACTTCTTAAGATTATCTGGATTGAACATGACATTTGTAACAATATACATCTTTTTAAAATACCCTTTTATAGGGGAGCCTAAACTAGGATTACAGACAGCACATTGAGATTGTGTTGTAGTTCTAATATTTCTACTACAATATTAGTATCTTGATATTAAGAATTGTATTAAAGGTTTACTGAGTAAATGAAGCCATTTCACAGAATATTCACCATATTCTCATAGTTGTAACAAATGAAAACTCCTGTGTTTCTTTGATACAAATATTTATATCATCTCTATCCTATCTAACACTTTAGAATATACACCTAACATTTTTGTACACCCTTTTAGGTATACATTTTAAGATGCTTGAAGTGTGTACATTTGCTTAACTCTCATTGAAATTGAGGATGCCCATGTTCTGGGTGCATCATGTCCGCACTTCTTCCTTCCATGAGAAATTGCATTTCACAGATGTTTTTCTTCTCACTGGGCATCTCTAGGTAGGAAAGTAGCTCTTACTTCCAACTAGTGTTTGGAATGCATATTGAGTGTCTACCATTTTGTTGGCATTGTATGGTAAACAGTGGTATATAGTACCTAGTAGTGAAGACTCTTTTCCTGACCTTTATTTGAATACAGTTGTTCTTTGTCTAATATATTTTTGCTTAACATAGTTTTGGTTATATGTGGTGAGGGAATTGTGACTTCCGTCTTGTAACATGGTATTGTGCTAAGCAAGACCGTGCTAGTCAAGTCGTTGCTGGCAATGGTAAAATGACAGTTATAGGAACTGGTGATCACTTACAGTTGCTCAGTAAAATTTGCTTAATACTGTGGTTTCTGGAAATTGAACCACTGTATTATCCAAGAGATGAAAGTATAAATCTGTGCTAATATTTAGCGGAATTCATGTCCAGCCCTTTAAGGAGCAAAGAGTGATATATTTAGTTTTGTTCCTTAAAAGGTTTGTGAAGATAAATATAAGTTAAGCTCATCACTAATTAGGTGTAGATCTTTCAGTTTATTCAAACTGAATATTGAAGTTGGACCAGGAAGAACTTAATCTGTTAGACTAAACATTTTCTAGATCATGTGATTGAATTAAAATAGTTTCATAATATATTCTGCTTTCTCTTAAAGCTAGTCTTGTATAACTGTTAATTAGTAAATTTAGGTTCTGATAATCTTAATGCTGAAGTGAAAGATGATCTAGTATTTCACACACAAAAAAAGAAACAGGCAATTTTAACAGTTTACATTTTCAGTTGAAAGTTATTGATAAAAATACAGAAGTGATGTCTGAAGTTATTGCTTTAAAGCTTTTTTGTACAGGGAGTTTTAGTTGTTTTTTTCTTTGGTTTTCCTTGTGTAAAAGTTCCACATAAGAATATAAGAGGAGCTGTGCTAGATCAGACCATAGCTCTTCTGTTCCAGCATCCTGTCTCACACAGTGGCCCACCAATTGCTTCTGGGCATTCTCAAGCAGAAAATAAAGGCGAAACCTTCACCTGTTCCCAACTCCCTGTGAATGGCCTTTAGTGGCATCTTTCCTGTCTCTCCAGCCTATACTTGTAGCTATTTATACCTTTGATCTCTATGAATTTGTCTAATTGTTTATTAAAGTTATGCAGGCTGGTTGCTGTCACCAGTTCATCTGATAGTATTCCATGGACTGATGAACCTCTGGGTGAAAAATACTTCGCCTTATTGGTCCTAACTGTCCTACGCATCAGCTTCTTAAAGTGCCTTGATTCTTGTGTTATATGATAAATAATTTTTTTTCTCTCCACTCTGAAAAATTTGCATTTATTACTACTTCTTTAGCCAGGTATTAATCCAGGACAGGACCTGTTGTCTTATTCCATGATTGATGAGTTTATTGAGGGACTTTGTCAGAAGCCTTCTGAAAGTCCAGATAGGCAAGGTAAACTGCATCAACTTTATCCATGTGCTTATGAACACTCTCAAAGAATTCTAACAAATTAGCAAGGCATTATTTAGTTTTGCAGAATCCATGCTCTGCTGTGTGCATACTGATATCCTTAATGATGCCTTCCATCACTATTGATCAGTGGGATGTACATGTTCAGGAAGAAGTGAAATCAAAAGTTACTCTTCTTACTAGTACGGGTAGTAGGGATATGCACGAATATTCAAAACATTTGAAATTCGATTGAATTAGGACATTTGTATTCAAACTGAACGTCTCTAAATTTGAATTTAACATTCAAGTGAATTTTTGAATCATTTGTATGAATTATTTGGACATTCGTACATGTGCAGATACATGCGCATTACATACGTATCTGTACGCATTTGTACGGATATGTACGGGACGAAAACAGGATGCATGCGGGATAAAAATGGGGTGTATGAATGCACACGGATGCGTACTGACACATTCGAATGTTGTCGACATTTGTATCTTTAAATACAAATTGAAAATTCGTATGAATAGATTTGAATGTGAATACATTTGAATTTTAAACATTTGAATCGGTTCAGATCTTTGGATATTCAATTCGTATCTTTGGATATTCGATTCAAATCGAATACTGAAAATTACATTTGTGCACACCCCTAGCTGGTAGTGTAGTCTTGCATTTTTTTCTGCTATAGATTTCTGATAAAATGGCTCCTGTGACAACTGATGGAGGGAGAACTTTGTTCTTTAGCAGTGCAGGATAGTAGCTCTGTACGTCACCTCTCCTCCATTTTCTTCTGTTTGACGGAATAGCTGCTACCACATGATAGCTGAGGATTTACTGCTTAGTTGTTCCGAAGCAAAATGGTGAAGAATCAGGATTAACTTTTTGAGAGCCAAAACTGAAACTTTGAATTATGTCTGGTAAGAAATAAGTGTCTGGTTTAAATATAAAGTGCATAGCAAGTTGTGATTGACCCGCATTTTTAAGCTGTTGACTTCTTAATGCTCTTTGTGGTCATCCCCACATGTAGTCCAGTTTAGACACTATTGAGGCAATGGTAAGTACAATTTTTTTTCTTAAAATCATAGTTTGCACACAGCTAATACAGGAAATATACAAGACAGGCTGAATATTGGCTCCCTGGTGAACCAATATATTTCAATTTTAGTTCATTGGCACTATGTAACTTTAAAAGGTAAGTAAGATGGGTATTGGCCTCAGAAGGTGGCAACACATCCCCAAATCCCAGAACTCTGTGGTAGTACTGTGAAAGACATGTTGGAACACTCCATAGATAACTATAACAAAGTGGACCGAGAATACTGTTGTACCACCTTTGTGAATCAGCAAGGACTGGAACTACAAATACGTTGTGTTCCGTGTCTCATTCCAGACAAGCAGTCAGGAAAGATTATGTGAGTGGTTATTGAAAACAGCTGAGATGTCCAGGGAGATCATCTGGGTATTACATTCTTTGCAGCTTAAAGGAGAGAGCTGCAACTCAGTGTTGAAACAGATATTTTAAATCAGGGTGCTTGAATAGCATCCTGCCAAATGCTGCAGACCTACCGTCCACATTGCAGATGTTTAAGAGCACCTAGGCAGGTGCAAGAGGATTTGCTGGCTTTCATAGCTGGCTATAGCAATAAGTCATCAGAGAATTCTGTCTTGCTGCTAGTGATCATTTCATGAAGGTGGTTCATTTTTACAAAATAACAGTAATACTGTAGAAAGCTTCATGTCAATTTACTATTTTAATAAATAATTAAAATCTAAATAAAATACTGTGCTGTCAAAATCTCATTGCTAAGGAGACATTTCAGAAATTGGTTCTTAATCTAGTCCATTGTACTTCTGGGTAAGGTAAGAGGCCTGAAAATCCTGAGACACGTGAGCTTCCCAGTAGAGATCCGGTATTGGTCGTGATGGTGAGGAAGAGTTGAAGAAGTTCCAGCGATTGCTTCTACCTATTTTAATTTTGGGAAATTAGTTTTCTAAAATAAGCTCAGCACTACTGATTTTGGGTTTTTTTCCACTAGCACTTAGTACCCATTAGGGACCCATTAAGGACCCATTAGGCTCAGAGCAGGAAGACCCCATTTCCACTGCAGACCCCATTACAGCCACATTTGTTTCCACCAGTTCTAGGGAAATCTGGATTACATGGGTCCTTCAGGACCTATAATCCGGATTTCCTGTAGACACCATTAAAGGCTCCGAAGAGGACCCCATGCGAGAGCAGTGCCATTACTATAGACATTTGTCAAAGACTGTGGAGGATCTTTGGAATTTGTGGCAAAACCTTTGGAATTTATGGCAAAGCTCCAGAGATTCGAAGAATCGCCGGAGTGTCTACAGAGATTGCATCCTGTCCCCCAAAAAACCTGGAGTGACAGGCGGGCACCACGTGGGTAGATCCAGATTCACCACATGGGTGCTCCGGTGTTTCCACTGCTGGCAAGCTAGCACCCATTGCTATTTTGTGCTGCACTGCCTGTGGGGATGCATCAGGTACCTCCCTTAATCCAGATGTACTAGATCCAGATTAGTTGAAGGACTAATTCATTAAATCTGGATCATCTTAGATCCATATTAAGGGAGATAAGTGGGGGGGGGGGGGAACTGAGATGTACCCTAGGCTGAGATGTACCCATATGATCTGAATTTCCCCAGCGGCGGTGGAAACAAATGTGTCCCAAATGGGTGCCGTGGTGGAAATGGGGTCATCCGGCTCACACCCAAATGGGTCCTTAATGGGTGCAAAATTGGGTACATTCTGCCAGTGGAAAAACACCCCATGTATACTTCTGTTGTCAAAGTTTCTACTGATTTAGAAGAATTGATTAATTTCATTCTTTAATAAAATTATTCCCAGATTTTGTTTAATCATGTTGAATATAACATGATTTTAGATTTTACGTATTTGTTATGTAGTTGATATTCCATGGCTTTTGTTGTCCAATTTAGTATTACAGTATTTCTCTTTATAATATGGTTGTCTGGCATGAGGCATCAGTGACATAGACCCGTGGACTTTGTGACACATCTGAAATGCAGCTTTACTATGACCCCACATGAACTTTATGTGTATTTTGCTTTTCATTGCTTCATAGTAGCTTATTTTGTGTTTCAAAACACTATAGGAAAGTTGCTCCACGGAGTGCAGTGAGTGGGACTCTCATCATTACATTCAGTTTAGCTTTAATGGAAGTCTTGATTTCCCATAATGAAAATATCACACACTGTATCTTCAGAATATCTGTGTGTCTTAGCAATTTAGAAATAAATCATTTTTCTCTGTTTTTTTCTGAATATTAGAAGCATCTGAATTTCAGAAGCATGACTTCTTGAGATTGTTTCTGAAGAGGATGAGGAGACATCCTATCTTTCCTTGTTTATTCAAACTTGGGCATTGGCTTTACAAAATCAACAATAGAAAATAAAAGCCACATTGCCAATGGAAATATGCAATGCCAGATTTCTCAAATTGTGTTGGTTTGGCAAGAGAATTTTCAGAGTTTGTGGATTGTATAAGAGAAGATAAAAAGGCACAATTCAAAAGGTGACGAAGGGATGAGAAGTTATTTCAGAATTTATGGTTAAAAGTCAGCTGGTGTAAAAATAGTCTCATTGTAAAAAATAGACCAGAGCATAGACTTTAGAGTTTCCTCATTTTTTTACATTTTGAAAGTGCTTTTTACAGCTAGGATCTTATGAGTTCAGAAATGTATGCATATTTTTACAGGTCTTCAGTATACAATTTTAAACAAAACTTCTATTTAGGTCCTTTAAGTGCAAGAATACTGGACACTGAACAGTCCAAGAAAGAAAAACATTCCTTGCTTAAATGCTGTTTTGCTTAGAAGCTGATGCTTTGCTAAAATTCTCTTAGAATAAAACACAGAGTTGATTTCCCTGAAGATCAAGCTGTGGTCATAACTCGGGCAATGTGGAAACATAGTGTGGAAACCACTTGCAGCAGATTATTTGCTAGAATAATATAAGAATAAATAGAACAGATACATTTCATATATTTTTGCCGTATAGTACCTTTGAATCTACAAACTTATGATCTGGTGGGGAGGCCCTCCTGGTTGTCCCACTGCCCTCAGTAGTGAGATTGGTGGGCACCTGGAAAAGGTAGTGGCCCCCAGGTTGTGGAATAGTCTCCCCCTCAAGGAGTGTCATGCCCCTTTTCTATATATATTCAGGAAGACAGTGGAGATGCACCTCTTTGCCCTGGCTTTTGGCTGATGTGATTATATTTTCAGGCCACTGCAGACACTATTATTTTAATATGTAGGTTATTGTTTTAAATACCATATTTTCCGGCGTATAAGATGACTTTTAATCCCGAAAAATCTTCTGAGAAGTTGGGGGTCGTCTTATACACCAGTAATACCCTCACCTGGGTCCTGCTGGCCACAGCTGCCAGCACAAAACTGGAGTGCGCAGCCTAAACCAAGCCTTAGAAGAGTCTGCCCCTCTAGCGCGATTCGTCTATGACCCAGTAGGGGAGGGGTTGAAAGCAGAGAAGCTTTTGAAGAGAAAATGATGGCAGGATTCTTCATATTTCGCTCGGTGGAACACCCATTTAGCAAGGTTTTTTCCTCATGTCAGCGCCAGAAGGAAAGCTACAAGCCACATTGTTGGGATTAGCAGGTAAGGCTGCTGTCTCTCCCCAAGTCCAAGGCTCGGTTTAGGCTGCACACCCCAGTTTTGTGCACAAATGAAAACACATCCCTGTTTTATCCTTGCCCTGGTGTTAAACTACTGTGAAATGGCTACATCTTGTAAAGTTACTATGCTGCAGGAATTTTAAAAGTCAAAACGACCTGCAACAGTTCTTTTGGTAACTGGATGTGATGCTTATATGAAGCAAGCAATAGTTTAAGAATGGTGCTGGTATTCAGGATTTCTTTTCAGGGCAATTTGCAGTGCTTGTTTTCCTTGCATATGAAGCTTTAAAAATGTACCATACATTTTATGATAGAAACTTATGCAAGAATTTTAAAATATTTGAGGAAAATAAGCTGTTGTTAGCATGCCAAATTTTGTGGGAATATCTTGTCTGGAATACATTTTAAAGGGCAATAGCATCTTGCTGTAATGAGACTAAAGGAAAAAATGCAAGAATATTAAGAACATTTGATAGACATTTTTGGGAGTCATGAACTCCAAGCTGATGGTTGAAATCACGTATCCATTTGAGAGTTTGGTCCTTCTTGTCGCTGAGATATTTCCAGTCTTTCTAATTAATACTATGGTAGTTGCTGAGAAGAACTTTAATTTAAACTAATAGAACTAGATCGTTGTATATTTATGTCAGTCTGACTCAACAGATGCAGGAAATTTGAAGGAACAGAAATAAAGCTTAGCAGTACTTGTAGTCTTTTAATCTGTATCAATATACTTTTTAGTTCTATTCACAAGAAGCTACTAGTAGTGGAATGTTAGAGTATTTATGACAACCTTGGGTGACATTGAAATATTCCAGAATTCCTCCAATCATATGATTGGCACCAGAAAACATAAATCACCTCTCAGATTATTTGTCTGAAAGTTTTACTTTTTGCATGGTAGTTGGCAGTGTCTGCTGTGATCATAGGAATATTGTCATCCACATCAGTAGTTGCTTCTAGAACCTCAAATAATTATTCTTTGTTGGAGAACTAGAGAATTTGCTGATGGTTGAAATGAAAGAGAGCAAACCATCTATTTTTCCTATTCTAATAGAGATGAAGAAAGCAGAAACTCAATCCAATTTTCATTCGGGAGTCTAGTGAATACAGAAAATCTCTCATATTCCTTGTTAATTTATGTTAGTATTCTTGAAATCTGTGGTAGGAAATACAATTCGTTTTGAACTCAGAAGGCATTGTTGAGAATATATTAAAGTAATAATTGGATATGCTATGTCATCTACTGAAACACACTGCAAACAGATCTTTGCATGTAGAAGGAGATCCAGATGTTTATAAATTATCCTAATCTAGTTTATGCAAGCAGCTGTAATGTGCTTTCCTCCTCTTGCTTATTTGTTTAATTTCTTCAAATTATGCTTATTACAGTACCTTGACAATTATTTGGTAGCTGATCAATATAGTAATTATTGTATTTACACTTGCCAGGAGGCAAGTGTACTGTATTTTCCGGCGTATAAGACGATGTTTTAACCCAAAAAAAATCTTCTGAAAAGTTGGGGGTCATCTTATACACCAGTAATACCCTCACCCGGGTCCTGCTGGCCACAGCTGCCAGCACAAAACTGGGGTGCAGCCTAAACCGAGCCTTGGACTTGGGGAGAGACAGCAGCCTTACCTGCTAATCCCAATAATGTGGCTTGTAGCTTTCCTTCTGGCGCTGACACAAGGAAAAAACCTTGCTAAACGGGTGTTCCATGAGCGAAATATGAAGAATCCTGCCCTCATTTTCTCTTCTGTGCTTTAGAAGAGTCTGCCCCTCTAGTGCGAGATTCGTCTATGACCCAGTAGGGGAGGGGTTGAAAGCAGAGAAGCTTTTGAAGAGAAAATGATGGCAGGATTCTTCATATTTCGCTCTGTGGAACACCCCCTCCCCTACAGGATCGTAGACGAATCGCGCTAGGGAGGCGGACTCCAAAGCTGCATTGCAGCCACAGATCTTTATCAGAGCAAGGTTTTTACCTCTGTCAGCGCCAGAAGGAAAGCTACAAGCCACATTCTTGGGATTAGCAGGTAAGGCTGCCATCTCTCCCCAAGTCCGGGGCTCAGTTTAGGCTGCACCCCAGTTTTGCAAAATCTCCATTTTAAGTAGAAAAACTGGGGGTCGTCTTATACACCCAGTCACCTTATACGCCAGAAAATATGGTACTTATAAAAAAAATCCTGACATAAAGTTCCAGAGATCTTAGTGCTGTAGTTCCATTCCTTTTCCCACTGATTTTCTTTTTTCTGTCTTGTTTTGATCTGGGGAGCCTCACTGTTTTGACTCTCTTTGATCTTGTCCTGTCTGGTCTAAGAATTTAAGTAAGATGGCATCTGTTTGATGCTTGGGAGACTGCTTAAGGATACCAAGTGCTGTAGACTTTGCCAGCTAAGTCAAGAATTATCTTGGAAGAACGCTTTGACACATAATTTCTGTGTATTGCTGGGGAAACATTGATGATCATCTGCACGTTATTAAATATTCCATCTTTTCCCCCCATTGTTTTCATATGTTCACATCTATCATTTTTCACTCTTTCAGTGCCCCATTATGTTTTGTTTTGTCCTGTTTTGCCAAAATCTTCAGCTTTATTTATTTTTAACATTAACAGTTAAATACAGTTACTGTGGGAGGTTGCGCCCCACTCCTAATTATTTTAATCTTATTGAATGAAACATTTGTTTCACTATTCCCTAAGTATCTTTTTTGTCAGTCCATTATTGAATACAGATGTAAATAACTTTCCTCGTTAGCACCATGAATGAGTCTTGCTGCTACAATAAAAAAATACAATCGGACCTCCATATCTGCTGATCCAGTCACCGCAGTTTCAGTTTTCCACGGTGACCTGATCAGCCTCCCCTCCCCTGGCATCGTTAGGCCTACCGGAAGCTTCTTGGAGTCCTGGGACAGGCAGGAAATTGCAGGAAATGACTTGATTCCTCATCATGCCTGTGAAATCTCGTGGGATTTCACAGGAATGATGGGAAATAGATTGTATTTCCCTGTGTTTGAATTATCTGCAGTTTTGTTAACCACGGTAGGACCTGGAACGTATCCTCTGCGGATATGGAGGTACGACTGTATTATCAGTTCTTCATGGTTTAAATTATTGTTGGTTTCTTCAAAGAGTTGCTATGCTAGTTGTTGTTTTTCCTGTGGGGTTGAATGCTTCCTTCCAGAGTTTACAAATCCACCATATAAGGCAAAATTGTTCATTTCTCTTGACAGCCTCTCTTTGGGACTGTCACCTTGTTTAAACTTAACTATTTTATATTAGATGAGTTGGACTTCAAAGGTTTATTTTAAATCTAAATTGTTGACCAACATTAACCATTAGCCATCAATCAACTTCCCAAGTTCATACTATACCTTGTATTGACTCTGTACTACCTTCTAGCCCAAAATTGTATATATTTGATTTTTTCCCCTTCTTTACCTGGCAATATAACTGTAAATAAAGATATCAGAGTCTTTAAAAACCCATAAGTCTTGTTTACTTATTATGGATGATGTTGTAAAATGTAAAACTTGATGGATCCGAATTGAAGATCTTATTGTGGCCATTTATCTTACTGATCTATTAAAATAAGTTTATTCTGTAATAAAGGATAAAAAGTAAATGATTGTACTGGGAAGGGACATGGTATTAATTTAGGTTGCCATTTGTACCATATACCATATATTTTGAAGGTATGGTTATTTTAAAAAGGGGGCGAGAGTTTGGATTTTGTTATATCTTAATTATAGGCCTTAAGTGTTCCATTATGCCATACATGAAGTGATATTATAATTCAGAAGTGGTTGTAGCTCAGCGGTAAAGCTGCTGCCTGGAAAGCAGAGGTTTGCAAGCTCAGGCCGCAGGTGTTTCCTGTAAGAGAATAATAGCAAACCATTCTCCCCAAAATTGACATGGAAGTGTCTGTGGTGTAGGGATGCACACGAATGTTTTTTTGACATTCTGTCCAATTAAATTGAATCCCCTAAAATTCAGTTTGATTTGTATCTGTTAAATTCAAATTTAACGAGATTCATTTCGTATTTACCAAATTTGAATCTATTTGTTTGAATTTTTCATTCGAATCTGAACATACGAATGTCAGCAACATTCATACGTGCCCGTATGCATCTTCCTCACATCCGTACACATCCATATAGTTCCCATAGTTCTCCTGTATGCAACCTGGTTTTGTCCTGTACGGATCCGTACAAATACGTACGGATGCGGGAAAGATACAGATCTTCAAGTATGCAAAGTGTACAAACCTGTACACTTACAAATGTCTGGATAATTCAAACAAATAGATCCAGAATTTGAAATTTGATTTGAATGTTTACATTCAAATGTCAGGACATTCTGTTTGAGTTCTAATGTCAAAATTCGGCACATTTGATCAGATTTCGAATGCCAACGAATATTCGTGCACATCCCTACTGTGGAGTCACCAGAAGTCAAGTCTAACTCTTTTGTTACCTAACAATTTTAACCAAATAACCCTTAGAAAAACCCTGTTCGTCTTCCTCAGCTTTAGAGAAGAAACAAAATAGAGCTTTGTGGTCTGTTTACTGTAGCTAAAAACACATTCACTGTTTCAGTTTTGTTTTTGCCTTTACTTTAAAACTTTTTTGTTCTAATTTTACTTGTAATGGATTGGATTTGTCTAGGGAGTTTTCCTACCGTCTCTAAATACATACCGTGAACAACAGTGTGCCACATTAACGTACTCTTGATAAATCTTTCTAAGTATGTCACTTTTATTTGAAGCATTATCTTAGCTCTCATGTGCTTGCTAGGGATGATCACTACCTGCAAAATAAATAGCTTGGACCTGACTAATTTCAGATGCTTCACAGTGGTCCATCATCATTTGTGGCTTTTACAATCTTTGAGTTCCAGATATTTGTGCGTAAGGGTTTAATATGGTCTGTTGCTATTCACAACTGAAAAACAGATACATTTGTAAGGTTGATGTTGCCAAACACCTGATTAGGGTGAGGGGGAGTTAAAAATAATGGAGATGGGATCAGCTGTTCGGCAGCTGACTTGTTATCTTACAGTTTGGGGAACCACAGTATTTTTTCAGACTCTAAAGTTTAAACCTTCCAAATAATGAAGGACTGCAGCATTTATAGTTTGTATTGATTTGTTATTACAAATCTTATGTAACGGCACTTCCACATAAACACAAAGTCCTTGAAAACTTCCCATTCTGCAGCATCATTAGAAACAGCTGGAAATTACAGCTTTCGTGACCCTGTACTGAAATGTAATGAAAATGTAATGAAAACTTCAGGATTGGTCTGATGGAAATGTGTTTAATATAGCAGGCTAATTACTGTTTGCAAAGAGTCCTAATTAGTTAGTTCCTTGATTTCACATATCTTCCCAGAACAGGCATTTTTATTTATAAAGAAGCTGGATATCTTTGAATTTTTAACGTATTCATTAATTTGTTAATGTAAATAAACCAGTTGAGTGACCATGTAAAGACAGAGAATTAAAGTTTCTGATAGGTATTTTTCTTAACTATCTACAGTAACTTAGGTATTTCCCTATTTTGCAGTTCTGATAAAATAGGCTTCTTCACAGGGTTGTTGAATTTTATTTTTGGTGGGATTATATGGCCCTGTTGCTGTGGTCTCAGAACATTAAAATTGATTAAATAAAGCAAAGGAAAAAGTAAAAAAAAAGACATCTGGCAATAAAGGGGACTAAAAAAGAAAACTACAATATATTCTGGCATATAAGACTACTTTTTAACCCAGGAAAATCTTCTCAAAAGTTGGGGGTCATCTTATATGCCAGGTGTCGTCATCTTATACTGCGAGTATATCCCAAACTCTGTATTTTAACTGGAAAAGTTGGGGTTGTCTTATATGCCCAGTCATCTTACATGCCGAAATATAGGGTACCCAAATGCAGTCTCTTGTTATTTGCTTGTCTATAAAGAATTAAGAATATCTTAGAATCAGAAACCCCGGATATTTTTGGTACCGCTTATTCCGTAAATACTAGATAACTTTTAGAATAAAATAATTTTATTTTGTTTAAATCTGCTTTCTTTAAACTATATGGTAAGTATACTAAAGTGGAATCTATTGGCTTTGATTCATTGAGAGTTCTGTCTCAACACTGTTTTCAGGCCCTACATGCTCAAGACCCTGCATGATTTGATGACATCAACTGCCGTGTTGCTAGTCAAAGGCTAGGAGCCAATCAGAACAAGGGGGAGTCCCTCCCCCTCTAGCCCAGTTTCACCTCTGCCTTGGAGTGAATAGATGGCAGTGTAGGAGCCGTGCAAGTTTTCTTTGAGGTTTTTATTGTTGTTAGAGTTTTGTAAACTTTTGTAATTTTCTTTTAAGGTTTTGTGTTTTTGTTTCAGACTTTTTGGTGGTGTTGTTTTGTTTTGTTTTGGTAGTTTGCTGGACTGATGGGGACTTCCCTTGGGCTATTTGACTAAGCCAGAGTCACACACATGGCTTAAACTGCCTTGGTTTTTGGATTGCCATCTGGATTGCCATCTGGATTGGAGACCTCCAGGCTTTGCCATCAGGGAGAACAGGGCTGTGCCTGAACTTGTGATGATATCATGTCCCTGTCTGTTGTGATCCTGCAGTTCCTAGGCCAGTGATGGGGAACCTTTTGAGCTTGGTGTGTCAGAATTCACAAGAAAACCTAGCTTAACTCGGGTGCTGTGTCACATCTAGAAATATCCATAATTTTGTGATATTTGTAGCTCTAGTAAAAAGTTATGTTTTTGATACATGGATTTTTATTAAAAGCAAAAACAAATAATTCTTTACATTAGTAACTTTTGTTGCTGAATTTTGTTTGCTAATCTTCAATTGAAAGTTGGTATTTCGTACACTTGAAGAACAAGCAAGCACTACACGCCCAGGTGCAAGGGTGACCATGTGTGTCACCCAAAAGGGCTTGGCGTGTCACCTGTGACACGTGTGTCATAGGTTGGCCATCACTGTCCTAGGCCTTTGTGTAATTCCTGCCAACCTGAATGGAATAAAGAAAATGATTTTTTGCTGAGAGGGGGCAGGGAGACTTGCGAAAGCAACAGAAGTGGGTGAGTTTTACCTAATCTTGATAAGTGCTCACCTTCCCCTCAGCTTTGCAGTGGGGCCGGGCTTGCAGGGTGTTGCAGCTTGTTTGTGCACATCCCTAATAAAACCAGTAGCTAAAAACTAGTGTTGTCTATATTTAAGTGTCTCATCCTATAGGTGGATTTTAATCCTCTTGGCACTGCCTTGTTGGCTTTAAATATCTTATGAGTATAAAATGAATTCCTGATAATTTGAAGTTAAATCCTGTGCTTATGTGCTCAGACCTGGTTCTTATTATTGTGGTAGCATAGAAGCTTTTACTTTATGTGTGATCAGATCATGTTCAAGAATGACTGTGGTTGTTAAACCATTTTGTATAATACTGTTTGAGTAAGTGCTTTTTTTAGGCCTCAGAACATTTACAGAACAGTATGGTACAGCCATACCCTCTGCCTTGAAGGAGTCAAGGAACAAAGGCATAAGAATGGAGGAAAGAAGACAGCAGGCAGATAGCAATGTCCTCCTAATGACCTGCTTGGAAATAATTGGACTTTGCAAGATTTCTGCTTCGTTTCTCTTAGGGGGCTTGAAGAAAGTCGAGTTGTTTCTGTGATCCCTGTGTAAAATTAGTTTGTTGTACTTCCTGGAAAGGAGAAACTGATGTCTTCTGGGAATGAGGAGGAGGTCTTGTTCAAGAGATGTAAGAGACTGACGTTGAACAGTCATCATTTAGACTTCTTCCTGTGTTGTTTAGAAGGTTTACATTTGGCAGTTGCAGGGCGAACAATACGATAAGAATTGGTGTATTACCAAACTAGCAAAATTTATAGGTTTTGCTGAACTGTGAATAAGCTGATCCTCCAAGAATTTGTGTAACAAAGGCAATGACTGATGTTGCTCTAAGCTGTTTGTATAACTATAAATATGATACCAGGAACAGCTACAGTGAGTCTGGTAGAAAGAGTAGCATCAGCATCTTCTGGTAAGTGTTGGTTATTGATTGGTGCCCACTGCTGGTACCATAAGCTGTTTCTGGAATCTGTTGGATCAAGGTTAGAGATGCTTTTTGAGCTTCAGCTCCTATTAGTTCAGTCAGCATGACAACTAACTATATGCTGTTAACGAGCAGCTTTGTATCATTTCATCACACTTGATACGTTTTGTGGAGATTGAGCGAATTACTAGTCAAAAAGGTGACCAGTAGATTGAAATATTTTATCAGAATGTTAATGTCATTGAATTAATGAGCAGATGAATGAATTTGATTCTTCAACATTGGCATTTGACTTAAGTAATGGATTATTTTGTATGCAAGCGTGTCCCCATATCCGCTGATTCAGTATATACTATTTCACTCAACCGTAGATGGCTTCAGGGAAAATACAAGGGGCATGCCCCCTTACCCACTGATTCAGTATCCACTCATCCACTCAACCATGGTCAACTAAAACATTTATACAGTAGAGTAAATATGTTCATATTATCCACAGTTTTTGTTGTCCAGAGTAGGAGCTGGAATATTTCCCCTATGGACACACCTGTATTTTATTACTCCCATTTCATCTAACAGCTGCATGTTAAATGTTGCAGATATTCCCTTTTTTATTTTCTTGCAACAGCCCCATGAATTAAATTACATTGAGTATCTGTGGCCAGTGTTAATTTCATTCATTTGTGGTTGATTGACAATTTGACATTTAGATTTCTTGATGGTGCAAGTGGCTATAGCTCTGTGAGCATGCACCTGGAAAGCAGAGGATTCATTTTCCAGCATCTCCCCAGAAGATGGCAAGCACTAGTATTTGTCAAGAAAAATATGTGGGTGTGTTAATAAAGACACAAGACATTGACTAAAATACGCTGAATTTTTAAAAACTGTTTTTATGTATCTTATTGCTTTAATATGTACTGGTTTGTAATTTTGTTGTTTTAAAGGTTGTTACCCGCCCTGAGACCTTCGGGTATAGGGTGGGATAGTAACAGTAACAGTAACAATAACAATATCAATAATAGGCAATTGCCTCTGTAACTTATTGTATCTATTTATGAATGTGTATTGCACCCTTCACCTGGAATTCTCATGACATATACAAAACAGACACTAAAACACATTTAAAATACAGAATAACCCATCCAGTTTGCCTCCCTACCCTGGCAGGACTAGATTCAGAGGAACTAAGAATCAAATGTCCAGATGAAGAGGTACATTTTAATCAGGCACTTAAAATGGTATTTTTTTTATTTTATTAAATAATATAGAGCAGCAACAAAAAGTAATATTACATAAGACTTCTCAATTGTTCATGAGTTATGAGAATACAACAAATAACCATCCCCTCCCCTGCATGGTATAGCAAAACATTACTAACCTTTAATCAATATTATTTAAATGGCACATCAAACTTATTTTTATTCTCAGTGCCTGGCTTCCCCCAATGCCCAAACCACATGTTATAAATTTTTCCCAGTTGCCGAACCAACCAGTTTTAAGTTTTATTCCCTTCAGAAACAAAGTTATTTGTCTGATAAGGTCATATAACATAAATTCTGACATATAAGCCTCCCAGTTGTTTAATGTCCATAGGCTGGAGTCTTTCCATCCCTTTGCTAGCACCATTTGGGCGGCTCTCATTGATTGTTTCACAAGATATTTGTCAAAAACAGTATAAAGTTGACATCTGGGATACCTCTTCTAGGAGGCCATTGCAAAGCTGGGGGGCCACCACAGAGAAAAGGCCCTCTTGTATACCACAACCTCTTGCATCTCTGAGGGTAGCAGAACTATAAGAAGGCCCTTATTTTGTGATCGTAAGGCATGAGCAAGTCTGTATAGGAAGAGGTATTTCTTCGGATACTTAGAGCCCAAGCCACTTATGTCTACTTGCCTTCTTTGTTGGGCATGGTTGCTATCAGGTATTCAGTGCCACCCTAGCACATTCTTAAGGGTTAAATTCTTATTTCCACAGAGGTCAGGAGAACCAAGCTGTCCTTGCTAGCAGATGAGAGCGTAATGACGTTATTTGAACAATTATCAGTGTGGAATTTTATATCCTCCTCTTCCTTGGCATGCTATAAAGATTTTAACAAAGTCTTTAGTAGATACTGATTGGTTCAATTTTACTCTCCAGACTCTCCAGACTTTGCAGGTGTCAGTTTAGAGAACCTGCCTTGCTATAAGGTTGGTCTCTGTAACCAAGCCAAGGACATGTAAATGAAACAAAGTATATACTTTCCTGCCTCTGCTTTCCTTTCCTTCCTCTAGTCTGTCTGTATCAAATTACAAACTCTAACTAAGAAATACAGTTACTGTGTAAAGTACTATATACGTTAATAGTTATACAGAGAACTTATATCAATGAAGGTAAGCTTGTTCCTCTTGGAATATATCCTCTTGGAATATTTGACCACAATTGGATAGTACAAGCTAGGTATTAAGTTGGCTACATGTGTTCTCCATATTGATTTTAATCTTTCTTCCCAAGTTTTTTTTCCATGTAAAGGAAGCTGTGTATTTAGATATGGACTTGTTATTAAATTCCAGTGTGCCAACTTCTTTAAAAAATGCTCAAGGTTGGTCTACACACTGAAGAGATTTCAGCATTTGAGAAACAAGTCATCTATTTGATCTCATTGGGTTATTAGTGTGCTGTTTTCCATAGGTTCATTTCTTTTTTGCTTTCCTTCTCTGCCCAGAAACTAACATAAAGTAGCAATATCTGCATCTAAATCGGAGGATACAGCAGAACTTAGTGCCTTCTTTTGCAAAGTGTCCTTTTGCATTGTCAGAAGTACTGTAATATTTCTTATTGACATGTTGTGTTTTTAATTATAGAATTGGCAAGAAATTAGAAGTAGTCTAGAACTATGATCTCAAATAGGCATTTGTTCTTTGCACTGACCTTGATTTTTATGATTATGTTTCATGTATATTTTTGAGAGTTGATGCTAAACACAAAGATGTATATTGTGCCCTCTTCCTTAGATTCTTTTTGATAATATGCAGCCACATTTACACTCATAAGCAGACCTGGATTTTCTCTTCCCCAAATCACTGGGGTGGGTGGGAGAGATGCTGCAGGGAGATGGAGGAAGGGAAGTATCTTTATTTCCACACATGAAACTTCAAGTATGACTGCATATCTTGACTTAGATTTATGTATTTTCATAAGTCATCTCATATTGTATTTTATTGTATTACCATGTTGTGGACGTAGTTCAATTAAAAGATGCTTCTGGGAATGTTCATGTTGTGCTAAACTGATTTTAATGGGGTCAGGTTATGCTTTCTCAAGTCTTAAACTTTGGGGATATATGGATTTATCCAGTAGTTGTTATACCCAAACTACCATAAAATATCATCTCTCACTAAGGAAAGCTAGAATCTAGTGCATATTATTATAATCTAATCTCAACTTTTCTGTTTTTTTTAAGACAAGCAAAAATCAGATAAAAGTAGATCTTGTAGATGAAAACTTTACTGAACTAAGAGGAGAAATTGCGGGACCTCCAGACACACCGTATGAAGGCAAGTAATGTATTTTGTACAAGCCATAGAAAACTTCCAGTCTTCTTGTTTGAAGTTAAAATGTATAAGTCTACAGAAAACCCTGTTAGCTAGCCTCAAGAGAAGATCAGGACTGCCAACTGGCTGTAAATCCATTTAATTGAGGTGCATTTCAGTTGTGAACATGTTGGATGAAATATTTTTTTGGGCATTGTTTCCTATTTTGAATTCTGTTACTAAAAACGGATAACTTTGCAGGGAAGTGAGAAGGTCAGAAGATTACATCCTCATAAGCCACGTTGTTCTTTCTAGCTGCACTGCCATTGGGAAAAAGTTTCCAATTGATTTTGTATTAATTCTCCCTTGGCACAGTTGCAACATGGCACTAACATGCTTGAAATAAGACACAGCACTTTCTTCTGCTTGTTGCATGGTGGCACTCAAGGGAGGGGCTGTTTCTTTGCATGCCAGTTACAAGAAAAGAGCTGAAACATCTAGTGTGGACCTTCACAAGCCATCTGTACTTGACCGAGTAAGTCAGGTATTCAGAAAGCAAGTTCCTTAGTGGCGTTTACATGGAATAACTTTAATTTGCTAATCGGCCAGTAGTGTTTGTAGTCTAAAGCCTATACGGCACTCTGAATTATGATTTGCTTTAGAATTCATGCTTTCCTGTACAGTAGTCCTTTTATATTCTCAATGGTTGGGTGCCTTGTGGTGATCTCATTTGTGAATTTTAATTTGCGGTAACTGTGGTGGCATGGTGTTAGGGGAAGTAGGTTAGGAAAGAGGGGCATTTCCCCCTTAATCTCTTCCAAAAAAGGATGAAAAGGTTTACCTTATGAAAAGGATAATAGAAAGGGGACAGCAGCATCAGAAGGGAGGGCAGAAAGAATGGATGGAAAAGAGTGGACTGCAAAGGCTGCTGGGCAATCGGTTGACTCATTTAGATATTATAGAAGAGCCAAAGAGGATTGGAGGAGGACCCCAGAGGGTGCTGGGGTGGATTATTTCAAAAAAATCATCTTTGATACAACAACATCATGTAGATGATAGTCTGGAAGAGTTTTACAGATGGAAAGCCAAGCGCAAAACCTTATTTGATTAAAATAACCCCTTTAAAAATGTACTGGGCCTTAGCTATTGATGATTTGTGGATACACAAAACATGCTTTTCCCTGTAACATAACTAATAAGGGACTATTGTCTCACCATTCATGGGTTTTATCTCACTTTGGTTTCTCTGTCGTTGGTACATGCAGAAGTTCACTTTTTATGGTTCATGTACTGCACTAGTGGTTTGAGCAGTGACAATGGCAGAATTATTACTGTATAGCTCTGGAGGCCTGACAATGAGAGGAAAACTCTCTAACTCAAAAGACTACAAGTTTAACACAGTGTAATATAAGGAGTGAAATGGAGATCAAGTAAATATGCTGTAGAATAATCACTGTATGCTTTTAATATTTTTAATGAATTGGGGTGCTTTTTGGTTTTTGAGATCTAGCAGTCGGGTAATATGAAAACTATTGAAAACAAAATACCGTATTTTCCGGCATATAAGACGACTGGGCGTATAAGACAACCCCCAACTTTCCAGTTAAAATTTAGAATTTGAGATGTACTTGCCGTATAAGAAGACAACACCTGGTGTATAAGACGACCCCTGACTTTTGAGAAGATTTTCCTGGGTTAAAAAGTAGTCTTATACGCCAGAAAATACAGTATTAAAATGTCCTTTTATCCTAAAGAATCAGCATTCTTGTAGGATAATACTGGTGCAGAAACTAATGTTTGTATAATGGCTTTTTGTAGGAGGAAGATACCAACTAGAAATAAAAATTCCAGAAACATATCCTTTTAATCCCCCTAAGGTACTGTGAGTATATTTCTTTGCTTGTTTTTGACTGGTAAACCTTTTATTCTGCACTGCTTTCTCCCTTTCCAAAGAGATAACTTTGAAAACAGTCATTTGCTTTTGATCATTTCCTCTTAGTCTGTGCCTACAACATGGTATGCAGAACAGCAAATGTGTTGGTAAGTCTTTAAATTTAAATACTTTCAAAGTTATCTTGTTGTGAAGGGCATTATTTCCCCCTTTTTAGATCCCAAGCAGATTAAAATATTGGCTGCATTGTAATTACAATATGTCTCAATCACAAAGTAGCAAAAAACAGATGTTGCAAGTTGCTCCATTGCAATACATTCACAAAGCTCAAGAATGAGCTGAATTTGGTTAAAGTTTGAGATTCAGGCTGCCTGCAAGCGAAAGCTTTGGGACGTTCGATGCTCAAGCTCACTACACTTCTCCCTTTTATTGTGCATCTCAGCTGGGTGCCTTGATTCTGTCTGCCAAAGTACCTGGCAGGTAGGTGTAGAGAGAGCAGCACTGGTACATGGCAACTGTGGAAAAGATAGAAGCAGCCTTGTCGAAATGGCCACAGTACCTTCCCTGAGGCAAACAAGGCCCTTCGGCCATCTCAACAATGTTTTTAGGCTCACCCAGAACTCTAGTAAAACTATGTTATGCACTTGTTAGATTTTAGGCTGCCAGAAGTTAACTGCTTTGTAGTCTCTTCATCGGTTGTTACACAGTAGTTTTGCAATCACTAACTTACTCACTAATTATAGATTATCATGAAAGGGAGGGAGTGGGCTGGGAGAAGAAAAAGAGTTGGGTTTTCCATCCCACTTTTCTCACCTTTTTAAGGGACTGAAAGCGGCTAACAAAGCTTTCTATTCTTCTCCCCACAACAGACACCCTGTGAGGTAGGTGGGACTGAGAGCTCAGAAGGAGAGCTGTGACTAGCTCAAGGTCACCCAGCTCTCTTCGTGGAGGAGTATGGAATCAAACCCATTATTTCCATATTTCTAGTCCAGCTCCCTAACTACTAGGTCAAACTGGTTGGATTGCTCCATTACCATTGGGGTTATGGAAGACTGTAATTTTCTTCTTAAATTAAGAGGCCAGTGGTCTGCTTCTTTTCCTTTATTATCATTGCCATTTAATAAATACAGACTGGTACAGTGATCAAGCAAGTCACTTGTTCTAAAGTAACTTGTTTAGAACTTGTTACTGTTCTAAATGCAGATTGACTAAACAATTTAACTTAGTATGTGCTTAACTCCCAGGTAATCCAGATCAATGTAATTTATTTTCTCTTTATGTCTAAAAGACCTGTAGGTTTGGGATAACCAGATACTTGACTTGAGAATTAGGGAATTTGTCACCTTTTGGATGTTGCCTAGATTTTAACTATCTTCACTGGTGACCCCTGGTAATGCTAGTTAGGTTAGGACTGATGAGTCCAACAGTGTCTAGGAGGGCACAGACCTCTTATTCTTGTTCAGCATGCTTAAAACTTCAGGTATTGTTCCTTAGCATTTTGGACACAACTGTTAAAATCTCATATCCACTGCCACTTCAGCTGGCATGGACCATAAGAGAAGCCTTGCTGGATCAGGCCGCAGCCCATCTAGTCCAGCATCCTGTCACACACAGTGGCCCACAAATGCTCATGGGCATCTCAAGCAGAGACAAGGACAAACCTTCTCCTGCTCTCGAGTCCCAGTAGATGGCCTTAGAAGCGCCCCAGTTCCTCCCCCCCTCAGCCTGAAGGATGCACCTAGGCATTCGTTCTAGCAGCCATTGATACATCTTTCATCCATAAATTTGTCTAACCCTTCCTTAAAGCCATCCAGACTGGTAGCTGTCACCACCTCTTCCGGCAGCACATTCCATAAGCCGATGAAGAAATACTTCCCCCTGTCAGACCTTATTCTCCTACCCATCAGCTTCATATGAACATAAGAGAATGTCATGGCAACCATGATCAGCTGAAGGGACATAGTCCTGCTTGATGACATCTCATTATAAGTGGGAGCTGGCATAAGGAAGCATTCTCCATAGTAGAAGCAGTGCATGATTTTGACAAACAGAAAATTCTTAAGCCAGGAGGCAATTAAAAGGAATCGTTGTTTTGGAGGCCTAGGTATTAATATGGAGATTTTTCTTTTTATATGGGGATATAAGGAAACATTTAGTTATATGTGTCTCCATATATAGTCTGAACTGTTATAGAGTCCAGGCTTCCTTCCTTATTTATTTGTTTAATAAATTTATATCCCACCCTTCACCAAATGGTCCCAGAGCAGGTTACGGTAAGAATAAAACATATCAAAGGAAAAAAAATAATTCAAAATCTCCCTCTCTCACACATCCACTCCCACCCCACCCTCATCTTGCTGCCTTGTCAAATTAGCCATGATTTTCCTGCAAAACTATGCAGAAGTTGTTCTGAATGCTTCGTCTTGCCTAGGCGCATTGATGGAAATTTTTGTTTTCTGTTACAGGTGCGGTTTATCACCAAGATATGGCATCCTAATATTAGCTCAGTCACTGGGGCTATCTGTTTGGATATTCTAAAAGATCAATGGTAAATCTTTGCCTATACATATTTAAGATCCTCTGCATAATATTCTATATGCAGTGAATAAGAATGGTAACATTTTGGGTGTTCTTCTTCTACCACACTTCATGACCAAGTGCAAGTAATTTCATTGCCCTTTATTGGTCAAGGAGACCACAGGTTTCAGACATTGGCAATACAGGTTCCCAACGTTCTACCTTTTCATTAAAATTTGCTATTCCTTAAACATTCCATCGCTCACATCTAGGCAGTTTATGCTGAACTGTCTGAATGCTTAGAAGATAAAACTGAAGGACTTGGGTACAACAACTCAAGTCTGTTTTAATAGACAAGTGATAATCCATTTGGTAAATTGGCAGTACCACATGGAGAGCCTTTGAGCAAAATCTTTTGATTCTTACTTATCTTGTCTACTGTCCAAGTGTTACCCTATTTCCTGAAAAGGAAATTACTGTGTATTCTGGTGTATAAGACTACTTTTTAACCCAGGAAAATATTCTCAAAAGTCGGGGGTCGTCTCATATGCTGGGGGTCGTCTTCTTATACGGTGAGTATAGCCCAACCTCTATATTTTAACTGGACAGTTGGGGGTCGTCTTATATGCCCAGTCATCTTATACGCCAGAATATACGGTAATGTAAATAATTGAGTAATGCTCAAAGTGCATTTTATTTGTGATTTTGATGTTAGGATTAATCATTCTTCCATAATATGGGTGGCAAATCTGTATGCAAGCAGTGGCTAGCAAATATGCTAGAGAGAAGAAGGGAACCATGAGAAGAAGGAAGTTCACAAGAATGCTTGATCATCAGTGATTTGTGATTACAGTTCCTTTTACAAATTGGTTAAAAAGTAGGAGTGCTCTTTTACACATTTTTGTTCTTGGGTGACCACTGAAATTGTGTTGCCTTTAAATAAGTTTTCTCTATCACTTTTGCCACATTTATTCAATCAGGATATGAAAGTCTATTCATTGATGTTGCTTTTACAAATTCACTTGGGTCTTGTGTTGAAGCGTGAATACTTATCTGATGCTGAAGTGTCTGTACTGTTTTCAATCCTGTCCTGATACAGTTATTGCTGACTTGTTTAACCTGTTTTTGGATAATGTGATATCAGGATAGAATTGAAATTCTCATGCCTGAATGATATCTTCAGATTTAAGTGCCAAGATTCTACTCATGTAGGTTTTCTTAAAGTAAATTATTCTCCTCCAAGAAAAACTACTTATAGGTGGAGAGCATTTCCTCATGTGAGCCCCCATCCAAAATCTGGCACAGTCTTACTGATTCCTCAGTAAGAACTAGCCATAGTTCTAACATTATTGTGAAAATACATATCCTATATGTTGGTGTTGCAATCTTGGTTATCATAATATCTATCTAATTGATAAAATGTAACTGAAAAAATCCAATAGGTCATCCAGATTTTCTTCTGTTTTTCCTTTTTTGCTGTCCAAGAAATGATATATGGCATGATTAACCAACTAGTGCATAGCAGGCAAAGGTGATTGCAGATACAAATCATATTACAATCAAAGTGATGTGTGTAATGTGTGAATTTCACAATTTCTGATTGTTTCAGGGCTGCAGCTATGACTCTAAGAACAGTGTTGTTATCATTGCAAGCCCTCTTAGCAGCTGCAGAACCGGATGATCCCCAAGATGCAGTAGTGGCAAATCAGGTATGATAACTGAAGAAGTTCTACTTCTCTCTATTTACTGCACTTTTATTTCCAGAACAGTACTGGCAACATTCGAGTTTTGTGTTCTTAATTAAGCCTGTAAAGGATAGTGAAGAAACATACTTGTTCTTGGAAAGCTGTTAGAAAAATGCATGGTGATACAGATTCTATATAGGATTATTTGTTTGTTATAATATTGATGATCAGGACTGAAATAGAAGATGGCTTTTGGACTTGGCTCTTTCTGCGCTCACCTCTGGCATGGACCATGTCCCAGTACAAAATTCTGATGTTTGCATGCTATCACAGAGTATAGTAGGACCACTCCCTCAGTTATACTTCTTCTGCACCAGACGAAGCTCAATTCCGAGATAAGCTACTAAAATGGCACTCTTATCCTTGAAGAGATTCGCAACAATACCAGGATCCATATTCTAGGCTACAAAGAGCTTACAGACAGCCTGCCCCTGTAAACTGGTGTTACTGTGGTGAACCTTTTTTGAGGGCAGTATAAGATGCACCACCAGAAGTGATGCTCCAAGGGCACTCCCGGAAATAGTGAAGGCTGGGAACTAATTTGCCAGCCTTCAGAGGCTTGGGAAAACTCCCAAAGGCTTGAGTGAGAAGGCCCGTCCCAATGTGAATGGTCGGATCTTACTCCAACGGCAACCTGTCCCCAGCCTGGGTGCAGGAAAGACCTTTGAGTGGGACTGAAAGTGAAACTAAACTAGATCAAGGGTAAGGACAACTTTAAGCAGCAGGGAAAACTTGCTTCAAAATATATTTTGGTAAACTACCTCATGTGGGAGGAATGCCCTTGTGGAAGCTCTTTATACACCTGTCAACAGTGATTAAATTTATTAATTGCTTTTCTTAATAAGCCCTTGTGATTTGCAATGAAGTAAAATGTAACAAAGGAAGACAAAATGGAAGAAAATAAAAAGCTCACAGATTTCATAAAGCATAAGAACCTGGGGTGCAATACTCATTCATGCGCTGCCCAAAAGAAAGGGCGATAATTAAACACAGTTGGTTATTGGTTCATGCGGAAAGATCACCACGACATCCCTTGTTGATCTCCCTAGATCTCCTGCAGTCAAATATTGCACCTAAGGTTTGCACCATTGTGAGACTTCCCCACATGCAGAAGTACACAAATTGGGCCCTTTTCACTGGGGACAGAATAGTGGCTCATGCTACTAAAAGTTTGTGCGCAGAGGAACCCTCCATTTTGAACCCTCCCAAAATGATTTTGGGAGTCTCAGACAAAAATTAGAACAAAAATTGGAAGCGTTCGGATAATCAGTTATAGTGAGTGGTAGGAATTCGTAAAAATCATGGAAGCTAATGCAAAACTTGTACAAGAGGTTATAAAAACAGCCAACAGTACCTTAGACAGTTCTATAAAGACTAGTGAGGGGCTTTGGGCCTTATCTTCTAAGGTTGATAGCCTGCATTTGCAACTGCTGGACCTTTGGAAATTGGCTAGACAGGGCATCATTTGGAGAAGGGGTTTAAGGAGCACATGGAAAACTCAGATATGGATGCTTCCCTGCTAACATGGTGAGCTGTGATGATTCCAGAAGGCCTTCCCTAGCTGACATAGCCACATCCTATCACAGCAAAAGGCCAAGACCCATCTCTACCCTTGGACCCCGGGATATAGTAATTTCTTTAGCACTAGCTTCCATGATTTGTGACTGAAAACATTCAGGGTTGTGTCCACCGAACACTAGACTATTACATCACCGTGCTGCAGGATGTAGCCCCTGAGGCCCTATGAGAGTAGCAGTTCCTGCTCCCTGCCATGGTTCTGGTAGGGCTTTACCTGCTTTCATTATATAGCAAGGTGGCAAAACTTGGCATTCTCCAAAGAAGACTTGGTTGAAGTGCTGAAGCATTTTAGCATTGCATTATCCTAGGTAACAAAAACCACAAAAAACCCAACTATCTGCCAAGGCAGGACCTGCCCAAGACATATAAACAACCTGGTGTTCAGCCACTTGCAAAAGGTCCAGAAACAGCAGTCATGAAGTCAGGTTCCAGTAATATTCAGAAGGAAGCAGAACAAACCCCCACAAACTTGCAGTATTGATCATCGCTTAGACCGGAGACTGTAGAAGACGCGTGTCTGTTAGCTTTAGAAGAGCTAGTGATGGATAAAGATTTGAATGTTTTGCTTCCTGTGGAAGTCATTCAGTGGTTAGGAAGGAAAGAGATGAAATGAGCCGACTCGCTGAACAAAAGGCCTTTAACTGTTAACTGGGTACAATTGGGAAGGGACAGCAAGAAAGATTTCTACATTTATTGTTGCGATGGTTGTTGAGAATATAGAGTTAAGACGGAGATTAGGAGTAGAGAAGGGGGAACAGAGGGAAAAACTTACTGTTGGATGAGTAGAGTTGATTGTTAGTATTGGGAAGGAAAAGGAAATAAATGAACATATAAATAATGAAGAGAAGTGGTTTTGGTATATTTAAAGAGATCCTCAAATGTCAAGGAAAAACTTGCCACTGTTGTATCTGCCATCATTTTTGTCAGCTTCAATTCTAAGCGGATTTTAAGTGAGTTGATAAATTCTACTTGGATACTTCCTGTAGTGTTAAAGATGATTTTAGGAATCCACTTGTTCTTATCCTTCTATTCTGACGTGTAGTAGTATCCAGATCAGCTTTGGGGTGTACCTTTCCTAAGAGATTTGAGCCAATTTGATTGCACAGTTGAACATGAACTTTCTGTCTCTTTTGATGTAGTACAAACAAAATCCAGAAATGTTTAAACAGACAGCTCGGCTTTGGGCACATGTGTATGCTGGAGCGCCGGTTTCTAGTCCAGAATACACCAAAAAGATAGAAAACCTTTGTGCTATGGGGTTTGATAGGGTAAGTATTGCATCTGATAAGATGATTAACCTAAGCAGCTGTCTTCCAACAGGAATGTTTTACGGCTGTTAAAAATACATTTCCCCCCTTTGTTTGGTGGGATCAAAGTTTTGATGAATGTTTTTTTGAACAAAGGAATCAAATGTTCAAAAATCCGTACGTACAAATAGAATACATTCAAATGTGTTAAAATTCTGTTTGATACGAATCTATTCATATGTATTACAAACATTGGATACGTATTCCCGGCTTTACGTATGTCCGAACTATTCGTATGAATGTCTGGAAACATTTGTGCTTGTCTGAATGTTAGCATACGAATATCATAACATTCGATCTTAGTTCGAATGCCCGAATTCGCAATATTACGAATATTCATGCACTTCCCTATTGATGAAAATCCTTTGAGTAATAGGCTGTGCCAATTTTGAGATTCAGCAAAGTTTGGTTCCCCTTTTAGTGTTCTGGCTCAAATTTAATCACAAGCCACAGAAACGTGTAAGCTTTTCTCCAGTCCTGAATATTGCATGTACGGTTGTAAAAAGCATGCCGCGTGCGCACCGATTTTAATCTTCTTTTGTCTTTACAGAATGCAGTAATAGTGGCCTTGTCATCAAAATCATGGGATGTAGAAACAGCAACAGAACTACTTCTGAGTAACTGAGCCATGTGTAGAGAACTTCTGTAGTCCAGCTCGCCCCTCTCAAGGAGTATCACCATCTCTTATTTTTAGGTTTCTGTATAGATTCTCTTTTGAAACTGGTATTCTTGCCTGATGCTATCTAGGCACTGTTGGAGACTGAAAAAACTGCTCTGTAAATAAAGCTAATTAAAAATATCTGTGTAAATTTAAAAACAAAGGGGGGAGATACTTTAATTTTTTTTTCTCACTAAATATTGTAAATTCCTTCAGCTTGGCTAAAACAGTGGGGGACAACATGCCTATCATTAGTGTTAGCGGCGTGACCAAGATTAGCAGGAATTTGCATCAGGATTTTGACTTTTAAGAATTTCTTCAGAATACATCTGATTGTGTCCATAATCGTCAGTTATTGATGTCACTCATCCTAGCTACCTTACCGTTTTTTTTAACATGGATCCTACGTGCCTGTGGACTGACCTTATATTTGCATGCTTGTATTTTAACATAGACACTTAAAAGTAGGATAAACCAAACGGAGCACCATTGGAAGTACTCGACGCTCATTCTTGTAACTTTTCCTAGGTTTTCCAGATGTGCTCATAGATCAGAATTATGGCCTTCTTGGAAATGTTTTTACTCCTCCCTGTTCTCATTCAAATGCACACACAGCTACAATATCACACCAGGACCCCTCCAGAACTCGTGGGTATGTGCCATTTAACGTAGCCTAGTTTTCCACTTCAAGTGGTATGTTTGGAATAACCAGTAAAAGTGTTTCAACCATTGTAATTTCTACACAGTTGTATAAAACTTTGGTATATTTGAACATAGCACAAGCAAGTGGACCTGCTCTATTGTTTCTTATGCAGAGAACAACCTTCTTTCAATAAATTCTGGATAGAATTACTGTGCTGAGAAGAACTGATTGTCTGTTAACACTGAGATTGCCACCTCCTTTCTTGTATATTTGCAGTGATGCAATCAGTTTGGGGCGATAGGTTCCTCGTTTTGTTTTGGCTATAATTTTAACAAATGTTGCTCGTCAGATAGTTTATACGTCTTTTTGTGTGCAGTTTTCCCTAGCTGATAGTTGGATTTTTTAACTGTACATATAAAATGCCTACAGAAGTTTCTGCTAAGACTATTGTACATATAGCCACTCTTTATATTCATTTTGAGAAATCTAAATTCTCCAGATCATTAGTTTTTATAAATTTGTTGAGAATTATAATACCATTAGGAAACTGCATCGGGAATATTTGTGCAACGTGGGGAGATCATAGGGGTCTGTTTCCAAGAGCAGAACATTCTGCAAGGTTACTTCCTCCTCCAGTCGTCTTGTCCCATAGATAGGAAAGTTTACCTCAGCCTGCTTTATTGATTCTTAAGCCACTGGGCTACGCCGTCACGCTTTCTGCTCGTGAGCCATTTGGTAAACACCTGATGCAAAATAGAGACATTGAAGAGATGGCACAACCTAAGAAATGCAGGATTGATTTCTGTAAAATATGTTCAAAGTGTCTTTAGCTTCTGGTTGTCAGGACACATAAGAAAAGCATAGGTGATCTGTAAAATATAGAATCCTCTTGATCGCTTCACGTCCTATTTATGAATTCAGTGATTGTATGTTTTTTCCTTGCAGTTATGTAAATCACTTTCAGATGCCAAAGGAAATGTGATTTTTTAAAATCTTTCCTTGATATATATTTATTTTTTAACAAGTTGCTGCTGCTCGAAGTTTTTTGTTAAATAATCCGTCAGGACCAGCTGGTCCCTGGCAATCTGCCATTTGTGTTTGTATTTTTTTTTAATGGTCTATATTTTGATGACTTCATCTACAACATTGTTTACCCTGGTGGTAATTGTGTAAATGGTTGATCGATTGCATTTTCTCTTGTTCTTTACAATTCATTAAAGGAAAGAACTGGAAGTGGTTAGATGGGATAAAATGTCTTCTGCTTTTCCATCTTGATCTGATGCTAGGGTAGCTTTTTGTGATTGTGTTAAATGAGACTAGAAAGGCTTTGAATACAGGAGAACAAAGTTTGCTAACTGTCATAGTTGTAGTTTTGGCCTTGGCTTATATTTCTTATTTACAGACCTCTCTTTTGGGCAAGGGGAACCCTGGGTAGGGCAGAAGAAATTGGTTTTGACTCGGTGCTGTTTTTTCTTTCTGAAGTGCTAATGTAACAGTAGTTTTATTGTTACACCTAGTTGGAAGTATCTCAGTGGATGCAAACTTGGACAGAGTTACTCAAGGTATGTTGTGGTAATGGATAGGTGATTTTGCTGAGGAGAGAGAGGATGCTGGCTAGATCCTTTCAAATTTAGCCAAGTTTTAATTCGGGCATAATTCTGTTTACTCTGTAATTTTTTTAAAAGGACCCTGACACTTGTAATCTATACACATTCGTAGCGGAAGAATGTTGTATAATTCATCTACTACAGATAGATGATAGACTGATATATGTTATAAGTCTTCAAGTGGGATTATTTAGGAGTCTGTCCTGTGAATTCTTCAACAGATTTTAAAAAAAGCAAATTATGCAAGGTTGGAACTCATTTCAGCAGGTCTTTAAGGAATTCCTGATCTGTGTAACTTAATACCTGCCCTCAATTTTCTCATGGAGGTCAGAGAGAAGAGGTGATGTCCTCAAGGCCTCCACAAGTAATTCTGAGTGCCAAATAGTTCATCTGTTTGCTTCAAAAAATCCCTGATGGAAAGCTGAGTTCATGATTTTGTTCTTATATCAAGCTGCCATTGGAGTGAGGTACTGATCAGCGTTTGGCACAAAATGTTTCACATTCCAGCTGTCCTGTGATAAGCAAATACAAAGTTTTTCAGCAGCTTCCCCCATAAATATTTAGGTTACTAAATATATTGTTGGCAATCAGGCATTTAGATGTAGGTCTTATTTTGAAGGGGATGTTTGTGTAGCTGTTTATCCAAAAGAAGAAACTGAGTAGTTGAAAAGAATTTCCTGTTGCCAGTAAGCCAGACTGTGGCAAAGTTAATAAAGCATGACAATCCAAGTTTTCTTAGTAGATGAGTTGGACCCTATGATACAGTGATAGCTGAAGCAATGTGTTCAAAACGATTTAAGTTCCAGTCAACGTGGTTAATGATTACATAAAATAGAAAGTATTGTCCACAATAGAATGCACCCTGCACTTAAGATTTTTTTTCCTTAAAAAAAATAAGAAATGAATTATCTTATGTTTACCACCAGATGGTAACAGAAGTAATACATTTGGATAAATATTGTACATCTTTGCTCCTTGTGCAGGTAACTAGTTTTAAAATCGCAAAATAACTTGTGCAGTTACTATGGGAATAAAATTACCTGAAGACAGACATTGTGATGGATTCCATAAACTAAACTTGTTGCCGAATTGAATGTTGAGTGATCACATGTACTAGAGGCTGACTTCATCGCCTTTGGAGTTTGACAGAAGTCTCTCATGCTGTAAAATGTAACATGATGGCAGCAAGGTGGGTAACATGTTACAATCTGTCAAACTCTGGTTAAGCAAGTTGTTACTAATTTTGCATGTATGCATGGACGACTAGAAAGTTACTGGAACTGGAAAAATAGCCATTTGTAGTGAACACCAGTGTGGCAGCATCATGTTGCTTCAGTGTAAGTGATTTGTGAAAGTTTGTTAAGGAACCTGAAATCTGTTATTGTTGTACAAAGTGACATCTTGACTTCTGTGCAAGCATGACAATGCTCTGCTCGCAAAGGTGGAAGAAACTGAGTCGCCTGCATCGGTATGGAATAGGTGAATTCCCTTGCAGTTTTTGCTGCAGCTAACCTAGTTCGTGATCGCCTCCCTATGTCAAGGGGGACCTGGGATTCCTGTGCCTCTCTACACTTCTTTGGACAGGTTCAAAAGGCCTGTTTGCACAATCCTACTCTATACCCGACTGGTTCCCAAGATTCAAAAGCTTACAGGCTCCTTATTATACTACCATGCTAAGTGATCTGTCAAACTGAACTGTAGCTTGATACTAAATTGATGTCAAGAACATCAAACGTACTCTTGAGAGCTCATCAGTAAAATTTCCAACTTAAGGGAATGTTCAGATAGCTAGAGAGGAAACCTCTCCCTTTAACCAGTACTTCTGAAGAATTTTCTTATCTGTTGAGCATTTTCTTTTCTTTATTTTTACCTCTGTTTGCATTTGTTTCCTTCTTCGCCAAGACAACAGAAGATATTTGTCAGAAACACCCAATTCAAGCATTTCACGTCATTCATTGTAAGCAAGTGAAAGGACTGGAATGCAGGGTCGCTGTCCTGCGTCTTGAGAATAAAACCCTTCCCAGCTCTTTTGTACACTTTTTAAAATATATAAATATATATATACATTTTTAAAATGTTGGACTCAACTGCAAATGCTTAACAATAAATGCATATTTCCCTGAAAATGCTTTCATTTTTGTGATGATAGATTTTAATGCACAGCAGTAGAGAATGAGATAGCAAGACCATGAAGTCTTGGAGAAGGCAACCAATAATCTGCCAAGATGGGACTTAATGGAATGGGACAGTCAGAAAACACGACTCTGTAGCGAATCCACTGGTTTTGTTGACCCGACACTCGTGTTTTGATTTATCATTACTTGGCTAAAATAGTTTTTGTGGATAAGGAAAACCTATGATTCCACATACTGATGGCCTCTGTGGGTCTCTTCTCGCCCCGAACTTATGGAAGTAGTTGCTGTAAATGCATTTGTATGAGTAATGCTTTGTGGGGTTTTTAAAACTACCCTATTGCCAAGAGATAGATGGGTAAACTCTTGAATAGCAAAGTTTCCATAAGCCTACAGTAAGAGGAAGTAACATCACGAAAGTACTGAACTATCTCACCTGTATTATACAGATGGAAGAACTTTAAGTACTTGCAATATGAATGAGTAACGTGTGAGCATTCCAGCTAATCCTGGGCTAAAACTACACTCAATTGGGTCATTCATTCCAATCATGCCCTCCCACCTCCAATGAAAGTACACTTAAAAGGCTGTCCAAGTACCTTTGACTCAGAACTGAAAACCGGGGACTAGACACATCTGTACCATATTCTTGGAAAGAGAAAGAATTCCTATACTGCTGCAAACAGCAACTGCAGCTGAGACCATTTGCTGGTCCATTCATTGTGCTGTGCTCTAGAATAGCAGAAAACCAAGGTGCGATCCTATTGTCTCAGGGAAATGAACTCTCTCATATGGCATAATACTCACTCACCCCGATCACCTGAGAAATGTTAACATTGTTCCAGTGTATCTGAATACTTTAGTAAATGTGGGGCTCAGAACCAGATGGATAGTCTAATTTACAGCTGCAGAACAGAATGAAACTCATACTTGTGATGTGGTGGAACTGGCTACACTTCAGTTGATGCAGACAAGACCTTGAGTGTTGCACCTGTATCACACTGCAAACTTGTAGGCAGCCAAAATTTCAAGGGAACTACACACACATTGTCACTGACCCACATATCCCTCCGCTCTTGAATCCTCCCTTACAAATAAAGAACATATTTTTTCTGCATTTCATTCTGTTTTAGTCCAAATCCTGGAGTTAAAGCATTGTAGTATATTTGCATTCCACCCACTCTAGAATCTGAGCCCCCTACTCAGAACTTCCAGTTTGATGGCAAAATCAATAATTAACTCTTAAACCTTTGGGTCTCTTGTCTTCCTCACAAGGTAGCTTGCATATCAGAGCATTATAGGGCACATTAACACATGTCCCACATCCAGATGCATAATTGCTGTTAGAGAAAACCAGAAAACTTTGTGTTTTCTTGCACACCATTGGAATTATGCCTTAAAATTTTCCTTTTTTTAAGGATTACCACCTTGATCCTCTTTAAGGGTTAGGGTTCCTGTTTTTCTACCATGAAATGTACCAAAACGTTTCTAGCTATGGGGGTGTCCTCACAGCTCCACCCAGCCAGGACTAATACATGAGGAACTACACTGAGGGTTTTTTCCTTTGGAACTTTGGTTTTAAACAGCAAATTGGGGTGGGGCAGGGCAGCAGAACCATAACAGTTGCTCTCTCTATTTTGTGATTTCTCCACAGAGGTGAACACTGTGACTTTGATCCCATTCTGTTCATAGTTCTTTTCTACATTCAGCATACTCTAGAGTTGATTCCTGTTGATTTTCTTTTAGATGGGGATGAGTACTGTATTCCTGGATCTCAGAAGTGGGAGCTTCTTTGAGCTCCCAGCCTAACAGGACTTCCATGAGCTATACCTTTCGCTCCTAGAAAGCTATTCACAACTGTCGAAAATTGTGAAATTGAGAATTTGGCAGCTGTGAGGAATTTGTGCCTCGAAGATTGCTTTGCAGCATTTAAGCTGACTAACGAAGGATGAATCAGCAAAGAGGAGCTGCCGAGAACAACACAGTCTTCAAGAACCTGAGGCCCATTTGCACTTGGCCTCTTCGTTTGGAGTTAGTTAACAACTGGGCAGGGGCATCTGCACTTGCAGGAGGCATTTACAACCAACAAATGCCCCTTGCCTGCCCAGATGTTAACTAATTGCAAGCTTGCTGTGGTGCATGAAATTGGGCACCACAAGCAATCTAACCCCAATCCCAACCCAAAGCTTACTTGGCACATCCAGGGGCTGAGCACTCACACGTTTTCTGGCACAAGGGGTCATCTGAGGTGCCCTGCAAGCACGCTGGTACCTCTGATGACTCCTGATGCATGCTCAGAGTATCACCATCGCCACACTGACGGTGCGTTCAGTCACAGAGTGCCACAATCAAAATAACCGCCCTGCAGAGGATCAGATGTGCAACTGGATCCAGATGTTTCTAGATCTGCATGGGCTAGGCCACTGTGTACTAGCATTCCTTAGTATGAATGCTGGCACACGTTAGTGTCTGCTGCACCTTTCCTGTCCATCTGACAGGAAGGCAAGTGTAGAAACGTTCCTGGGGAACTATAATTTAGAAGGTGACAAATTTCTACAGCTCAACACGCAAGAGGCTCTGACAAACATGGAATTCATAACATGCATCTGCCCATACCCACACAATTATTAAGATCTTGCCCAAGGCAGAATTGCTGCTGTGGAAAGAGCCACTATAGATCTAACCAAAGAAGACGAAGATGAAGGAGGAGGAGCTGGCTTTTCTACTCTGCTTTTCTCACCCATTTAAGGGGACTGAAAGCAGCTTACAAAACTATTCTCCCCACAACAGAACACCCTGTGAGGTAGGTGGGCTGTGAGAGCTCAGAAGAGAGCTGTGACTAGCCCAAGGTCACCCAGCTGGCTTCATGGGAGAGGGCAGAATTGAACCTGGTATCCCCAGATAAGAGTCCGACTCCCTAACCACTAGACCAAACTGGCTCATAAAGTCTCCATAACATCTAGAAAAACATCATCTTGCTAAAGTTGCAGAGCACTTAGGTTTGACCAGGCAACATACAACCAAGAGAATCATACTGTCAACCCTCAGTGTGCTTCAGCACAGAAGAAACCATTTCTGAATCAGAAAGTTCCTTGCTGTACAGATGCTCCATTTGGGAGCGCACTGTGAGTTGACTATTGGGCCAAGTGTAGAGAGGCCCATGAGTCTGTCAACCTGACCTTTAGATTCATCCAGTTTCTTCTCTTGCTTTTCTGTGGATGCTCTTGGCTCAGTTGAACCAGTACAATGCAGGCAAATTACAAAGCCTCCTAAATGGTCTCCAGCACTTCTCTCTATTCCAGTAACCAGAAAGAGCCTCATTGTCATTCCTTACATGAACTGCTGATTGTAGTAAAGAAGCCATTCTCTCTCCCCATCCCCGCTGACTGGCACACACTCCTACCTAAGGAAGCAAAAGGAAAGATTAAAAGCAGCCCTGGCTCTTCCTCTTGCCTTGCAGGGCACTTAATAAAGAAAGAGAAAATAAATTGAGCCCATTTGTCACAGGAATCACAAACCCTAAAGCGTCTACCTCTGCTCAGCAGGACATTGAAATCAAGAAGTTCCTCTGGCTAGAAGCGGAGCTCCTTATAAAGAGAGTGCAACTGACCTTTAAAATAAATCCTTTGAACACTCCATTAAGAAAAGGCAGATAAAATGCTGATGGGGAGTAAATCTCAATCGTAGTAATCTCTAGGTTGCAAAGTTTTTCCCCTAGCTTCCTTTTCTTGCAGTCCTCCATTTTACAAACCTCTAGAGTAAAACAAGCAAGAATTTTCCTGTTCCACTGACTTGCATTATACACGCGGAGCTGTTCAGGGTACTGAATTCCTCCATGCAGCATGTAGCAGTAATGGCGATTTTCAGCCACCTGGAAAACTTAAAAGGACAATTTCCTTATTTTCCGGTTGCAATTTCTCCTGCCACGGACCAGAGGAAGTGACATCAGGAGGACCTCTGACCTGCAAAACCCCAGCCTTGCTCCAATCACCTCCCCAGATGCTGCATCGATGTCACTTCCCTCACGCCCCTTCTCTGTCTGTATTTAAACCCCTGCAACAAATAAACGAGATCTATTTTCCAGCTGATGCAGTCTCCAGCCTCTTTGTTCCCCTTGCCCATTTTCTATCCTAATTGGGTCAACCAGCCACATAGTTGATCTCCGGGACTTGTGCTGGTCGGGAGCCCGAGAAATACCTATTGCAACACCCAGCGAATAGCAGCAGCCCCCAGCTGCTGCTTCTTGCTTCCCAGAGCCAAGTCGGGTTGTGAAACCGGATTGCGACACTCAATTATACACACTTGTATATTAGGGGACTTTCTGCACTTTGCCTAGTAATTGGCTTTCCAGTGCACTCCCAGACGGAGTATTTGCACTGGAAGCCAACTGCACGTGGAGCATGATATGTGCTCCACATGTGCACTTACCTTAACCATAGACAGCCTTTCCCGGCTCTCTGCACATCTATGGTGCTGGGCAGATCTGATGACATGCCAAGGAAGGACATTTCTTAAAAAGTGAAAATAGGATCAATGACATTATTTTCAAAATATCCTTCTGCTAAGTGAGTGAGGAACTTACTGTGAAATCTACTCTCAAAGCTCTCCTGTGCCCCTGCTATTTATGATGGAATTAACCAGATTATATCTTAATATTGCATATTTGTGCTTCCTGTTTACTGCTCATGTTATGCCCCATGGTATTTTGGTATCTGAAATGCTACACTATATTGGAGAAAGTGGAAAATGTTATTCAAATACTGCAGAGGGTTTTCTTAATGCTGCATTACTAAGCTGTCATTATTAGATGTTTTAATATGTTTATTTTAAGAATTCTCTAATAGGAGTCATCTGTCAGGCTGCATTCACACCTAAGTTTGAATCCAGCTTCAGTCCACTTTCAGAACAGGAGAAGAGTCATGCATTATCTAACTCAGCATAATCTAACTCAGCAAATCCAACTAAGTTAGATAAAATAGAAAGAAAATGACTGGTCATTTTGCTGATATGTTATCTCACCATGAAAGTAGACTGAAACTGGATTAAAACTTAGGTGTGAACACAACATCAGTCTCCAGCTAAATGTAACATTGTACTTTTTAAAATTCAAACTCAATGGGTTATGATCAGAGAAGGACTTTGGCATAGTTTCTACTTTTCAGATTCTCTTAGCTATGTTTGGGGGATTCATATCAAATCAACCCTTGAAAATTACTTATGTCTTTCCGTAAAAACAAGTGTAATTTTTTTGCTTCACCATTTTTATGTATCCCACAACTCCAGATTTTCTATTAGATAAAAAAAGGTTTTTTGATAATTCACTCTGAGATATTCTAATACTTCTATCAGAGATTGTCTTTTTGTGGTGGGACAGCTCCATTTCAATCATTCATTAATAACCAGTTTTGATAAAACAACTTGGGCAACATCAAATCTCCATAAAATATTACCTTGTCTTTCTTAGGGGCAGAAATTCCAAGCACCAAAATCTTTACTCCATATTATGATAATCTCTACTCCAAACATCTTCCCTGGTCACCATGCAATTTCATTTCAGGACAAAGCTGATTTACGTACAGGAAAACTTAAAAAAAAAACACCTTACAGAAACAAATCCTTGATCCGCATTTTTATAAACCATTTTCACTTCATGTCTTTTTCTTATATGTGTCTCTCCTGAAGACAAATCGAATCCTGCTTAAATATTTACAAAAAGTGAACTATTTTTCTCCTCTTTCATGATGCAACTAAGGCCACTTAGGTTAAGGTATTTGTAATCCATCATAGATATGTAGTTTTATTAGGCAGAAAAACAAACTATAAAAGCTAAAAACATATCCAGCATGCTCAAGGTACTGCTTTTGGGGCAATAAGTCTTCATTTGACTAGTGTTTTAAATGTATCCAAAGTGCTATTTCAAACATTTTACAAAGCATTTGAAATGGCAACACCATTCTTACATCTCCCCTTGCTCTTGACCGCCTTTCTGGAACTTAGATGTAGCAGGAGCACCCATAATTTCAAGTCTCTCAGGGCCTCCAAACACTCAATATTTTATAACTAAAAAGTCTGACAGAGCTGGGGGAAGCCTGGATGTATTGCTCATCCTGCAGCCCCCAAAGCTTCAAAAGCTATGAGAAGCATCCGGAAGCAAGATGGCTTGGAATAAGAAGGGCATGGTCACTTTGGAATACATCTGAAACAGCATTTTCCACACCTTTAACTCTACTCTTTGAGTATCGATACGTACTGATTCTTTAAAACAAGTTAAAATACCTATACTATGCATTTGTTCTTGTTATGAGTTGTGTCTGCTACTTCTTCTCATGTGTGACCTTTCTATCTCTTTCAAGGGAGGAACATGATAAAGGAGATGCTTTTTTCCCACCTCAGTAATACATTTAGGGCTCCCCAACCCACTCAGTCAGTCTTTATAAGCCAATGCAATGGGAGGCGGAGAGCACCTGCCCTTTAGGACACTGGCTGAACATGTAGGAGCAAGAAACAGCATCAGGGAGCTTATTTGAAGACCCTCAACAAGACTGCCTTGCATAACAGAGGACTCCATAACAACAGCCAGCTGTTGAAAGCACATGAATCCCGCTTATACACTAGGCCTTTTGCGCTTCAGTACAGATATGGTTCCTTGGGGGCATCTTTGATATTTGTTGCCACTTCAGATCATAGATTTACACAGAAACAGGATACCAATTCTGCTTCTTTTCACAGCACGGCAAATCCGCTAGCTGGATTTGGCTCATCTGAGTTCCCCTAAAAGATGAGCAATTACACCGATTCCCACCACTTCAGCTGGTGGGAATACTATATAAAAGGCCAAATTCAAGGAAGATGGAGTGAACAAGAGCCAGAGACACAGTATCATCATCTCTCTGCTGCTCCACCACAAATAAAATTGTAAGGAGTTATCTTCAAGTCCTTCTTCTACCCTGTAGAGGAAGGGGAACATGCAAAGGCATGGACTCCCCAATTCTTGGGATTGATGGATAGCAGGTCTTTCTTCAAGATACATTTTTGTATGTAATCCATGATATTGTCTTTGCTCTGCCAGCCTTTGCAGCTGTTTGCCAACTGCTCTGGATTTTCTAAACACAACAAAGGCATGGGTGAGTCATTCCTGCTGCATGGTCCAGAAATGTGTGCAGAGAAATAGGAACGTCACTTTCAAAGACAATGTCCTACACCTCCGGCATTTGTAACAAGCTGAATATCAGGGTGGACTTTCTCAATAGCCCTTTTGGTAGAACCTCCAAGTTGGTCAGTGCCCAGTTGTATACCAAACCCAAGAGAAATCTGGCACACCAGCAGTATTTTTCTTTACCAAATTCCAATTATGTGGTGGGTGATTGGAGCCTTTGATACAAAGGCCACATCTCCATATGGTGCTCAAGACACCTCGGAGGGACATCCAAGTCTCCGTGTCTCTACGTCATCCCATGGTGAACAGGTGTGACTGTATGTGGAGTGACTTCAATCCTCCTAAAGTTACCAAACCTTCAGTGTGCGAAAGGTAGCTCCACAGTTGCTTTTTGCGCTCTCAGCAAGGCCCTTGTCCCAGTGAAACAGGCCACATTTCAGTGCAGATTTCTGTGAAAAGGGCAAGGGAGGCCTTAATCCTAAACTGAGGCCAACACTGTGGGGACATCCTCAGAGACTGATGCTCCAAAGTATGATCCAGTAATTTTTTTGCATCTATTATTTGGCAGTAGACCTTTGGTACATTGACTTTGAGGTCTTCTACATGCTAGATTCCTTATTTCATCTATTCCTTCCAGGGAGTGAACACGTAACCTCAGACCCATCAACTTCAGACGTTTTTGGTGAGAAGCTTGCTCCTTAAATTTCTTCTTCCCCTACTTTTAAGTTCAAACGATTAATCCAGTTGAACTGCTGGTCAGCTGAACACTTCCGTTCTCTGTGACTGTTTGCTTCTTATAGGTAATAGATTAATTCATTATTAATTTGAAAAATACCTGAAAACTCACCATCTGGTACAGCTGATCAAGGAGACCACTGTATTCATATATACTACTGACTGGTACTCTGGAAAAATATGTGCCGATATCAGTGTTTTAGACAGTATAGAATTTTCAGTCCTATGCAGAACAGTGAAATCATACTAAACTAAGTAGAAATTGGACTAAAAAAATTACACCTAGAAGCATTTATTTTATGCAACAAACTTAAATATGATCACGTGTACATTAAAAGTGTACACTGTATGCAGAACAATGCCAGGAAAAAATCAATATTGATGAAAATCTTCTAAATTAAACATGAGCTTGGACAGGAAGACAAATGTAAAACAGAGTTACTTTCAATTAGCACGATGCTTAAAATTGAGAGCAATCCTAAACATTTCCAACGTTCCTTACAAAGCTGCCCGAAGTCCAACTATTCTTAAAAATTGATTTTTTACATCAATAATAAAAATCTGGTGACAAACATTATAAAATCAAACAGTGGGCTGTCTTCACCCCATTAAAATTTAGAATATTCTAACAGAACCAAAGGAGTAAGCCCATTCCGAAGTGATTCCTGTTTTTATAAAACAGCCAACAATATGTACATTTATTGCAAATTATATTAAACTAAAATGGAGGGGGGAAATTAAAAAAAAATGAAATGTCTACTTGCAAATTAATCGTCAAGTGATTAGTCTCCCACTCAGGTAAAAGTCAGAAAGCAATATGTATAAAAATTGCCACTATGTGACTTTTCGTAGCAGGAAACAAAATCTGTACATCTTATTTTGCTGAAAAGAATTATACATAAAGAGTCTCCAAAAGGAAAGCAGATGAGAGTTCAGGGATTTCTCTTGGATTAAAATTCATTCAGTGGACTTTTACTTTTTCTTGCAAGGAGATGGAGCAATGCTTGCTTCTGGGTCTAATTGTTTTTTTTAACGTTGTGATATGGATCTCAACTCTGACTTTCTTTAAAAAATGCAGCATGAAAATCAATGGAGTAAAACACTTTTTAACTCCAGATATGCAGAAACTGGAATCAAGTGTTAAGCAATTTGCTTAATTATTGACTTTTCATAAAAAAGTCTCTGGGGATATAAGTACAGACGCTTTTAGCCTCTCTCAAGAGTTTATGCAGATTAATTTCATCTGAAAGGGAAGCAGTTTTCCTTCTGTTTTCAGAGCTGAAAGCTGTGTGACCTGAAGTAGTTTCAGTATTCAGTTCCTAAAGAGGAAGTTTCTTGGTTTTTGCAGAAGCTTGGAGCATGACACGATTTGACCCTCTGTTCCTCCCTCTGTGAGGAAGCTTTCTTTTTACCTTTGAACAAGAAAGGATATATTAGAAAACCAAGTCATTCACTTGTTAATGGTTGTAACAAAATAAAATCCTAGCACACTTACCTGGGAGTAAGCATCAGTTCACACCGAGTATACGTACAGTGTAACTGTATACTCAGTGTTTTGATTTGTATAACTGATGATAAAATGTGGCCCCAGGTGTGCATTTTTTAAACAAAAGACTCAGGGATACTTCTGTGAATGTATCAGGAAAAAGCATAATATAAAACTTAAAAGTATCTAAATCACATTATGTCTAAAATCAGGCAATAGAAACTGTGGTCAGAAACAGTATCCTGTATTCCCCATTTATCAATTCTCATTCTCTGACTCTACTAAGCATACAATATATTTTCGCAATCTGGAGGAAATAACCCGTGAGACCGGGAGGATTTAGGAGATGATGGATTCTCCTAGAATCCTAAATCAATGGTTCTACAAGGATACAAGATGTCCTTCCAGAGATGCAAGACTTGCTAATTCATTTTTAAAAATAACTCCTCAGATGTATTAGCCACACCTTTGCACCTCACCCTGTCAGCAGCACGTTACTGGGAGTATAAAAGGCACCCCTATGTCTCCAGACAGACACATCCAGCACTAATTAACTTCCTCCTGATAGGGCCATGTGACACTGAAATGACAATTCTGAACATGGAGTAAATACTTGCTAAAGGCCTGCATACAGTTATGAAAGGATTTGACAAACTGTTGGAAGATGGGTGTATCCATGGCTACCACAATGGATGCCTAGGTACTCCCTCTGCATTGGAGGGTCACTCAGAATGCCTCTAAAAGCCATTTACTGGGAGTGGAAAGCAGGTGAAGGTTTTGCCTTTGTCGTCTGCTTGAGAACAGCTAGAAGCAATGGGCCATTATCTGGGACAGGATGCTGGACCAGACTGATCCAGCAGGGCTCCCCTGATGTTCTTAACAGCACTGCACCAAGCAGCTTTACTGGCTTTTAATTCCTACCTGCAGCCAACGCTGCCAAAAACAGGGTCATGTCAGAATAGGTGGATTGCTTGGAAGAGCTCACTGAGTCTGGTGTCACCAGCCTACTAAAAAGTGGGGTAATTGTAAAGTAGTATTGCATTAGTATTTGTAGCAAGTTTTAGAAAAATATTGATATATAATCTCTGTAAACACTGCTGCTAACATCCTCAAGATTGCACTGTAAATGATGGCCAATATTCATGGCAGCTGTTTTTATGAAGGACATGGCTGTCATCACCTTCCCACCATGTACAACTGGACAAACAACGTAACTTTCTATAGCCTGCCTGCTGCACCTTCAAAAAGCCTCTCTCTGCAAGATCTGTATCCTCTGTGTCTTCCTGGCTGCCTGTATCCTCAGTATCACAAAGCTTAAAAAGATCCATTTCGCTTGGAGAATATCCAGGACTTGATTCTATCTCCAACACAGACTCTCCATCACTTCCAAGCACTTTGCTTCTGAAAAATGTTAGAATGGGAATAAAATGCTAATTAAATTATGCTAGGAACTGTCCTCTGCGTTGAGACAAGAAGAAGAAGAAGAAGAAGAAGAAGAAGAAGAAGAAGAAGAAGAAGAAGAAGAAGAAGAGTTGGTTTTTTACCCCGCTTTTCTCACCCACTTAAGGGAACTGAAAGTGGCTGACAAAGCTTTGATTCTTCTCCCCCCAACAGAACACCCTGTGAGGTAGGTGGGGCTGTGAGAGCTCAGAAGAGAGCTGTGACTAGCTCAAGGTCACCCAACTGGCTTTGTGGGGGAGGGCAGAATCAAACCTGGTATTCCCAGATAAGAGTCCGACTCCCTAACCACTAGACCAAATTGGCCTGTGCCAAGGCTATGTCTGCTTTGTAGAAAGTGTCAACATGAGATTTTAAAAAAAGAAACGTACTTTAGTTAAGTGCGGATATGATTTATAAGGACTTTAAACTACCCAGATCTGTGTGGACAATCTATGTTATAATTAATCTGCTTTTAAACAAACAAAGCCATTGCATTTATACTCCAACATATATGGCAAGGTCTCAGGGTGGGTCACAATCAGTTAGCTGGTGAGTTGAACCCGTAACAAGTGAAAAATAGGCTATAGCTTTTCTTTTTCTCCAGGATGCAAAAGGGTTCAAAGCCTCCTGTTGTTAAGAGATAGGGCAGAGGGGCCACCGCTGGGAGCCTGCAGATGGGAAAGCTTTTTTGCTTCCAAGATGCATAGCTGAATTGTGTACACCAGAATTTCTATTTTACCTTTGCAGTGCCAAGAACACCTTAGGCATACCCAAGGACAAGGGCCCGGAACGTGACCTACCAAGCCCAAGAATGTTTATTGTAACTATCAATGTTAATGATGTCTTGTAAAAAATGTCTGCGGGAATAGAAAAATAATTTTTTTCCCAAGAGCCTGCAAAAACCCTGCTGACTTTTAACATAAGAGTTCGTGCTGTACCACCAGCTGCTTTTAAAATCCTTCCAACTTCAGAAATAGCATGTGTTAAAACACAGTCTGGTGTCTGTACCCAACACTGATCTCTGAGCGTCAGAGACAAGATATAATTGTCATGTCATATTCCTTGAACCCACGGACGGCCACCTCCAATATAAACCCTGCCATCTACAAGCCCACGCCTCATCCTCAAAAGAGATGTCACCCTCAACTAAGTATGGGCATGGATGGGTTTTCTGCGTCGAATGAAAGAAAATTCAAATAGATCCCCTTCGAATGAGGTAGGATTCTATTCAATACGAATGCATGCGTATGACTATTCCATACGAATGCATGCGTACCCCATAACATATCCGCTCTGAACCCACTTTCAATTTGCTCTCAAACCATGATGAATTCTCTCTGGATCTATTGCAGATGTGACTGTTGCAGCCGCTTTCCCATCTCCCTGTTTCACGAATGTTCCAAAGCTTTGTATGAATGTTCTGAAACATTCGTATTCGTACAAATGTCAATGTACAAATGTAACATTAGATTTTAACGCGAATTTGTATGAATAACAAATGTTACAAATCTTTGTGCCCATCCCTACCCTCCACTTAGAACGGTTTGAATCATCCTTCTGCTTGCCTTTCAGTGTCTTGTCACTCTTGACATGCCCAGATTATAAGCTTCGCAGCAAACCTAAATGCTGTATTCAAATATTCTGGGATGAAGAGCAACAGGCTCAACCCAGGATCCTCAGCGTCTCTTCTTCACTGCTATGCCCAGTTAATTCAGGCTGTTGAGAGTGAACAATCATCTTATGTGAGAAATTTGTGGATCCAAAAACTGACTCCACAAAAGCCTCATCTGAATCAAAACAAATTATTTTTACTGTCTTTCTCCTCATATGGATGGCAATGGAGGTTTTGATGGAATTTTCTCCTTACATATTCGGATCTGAATGGCCAAATTCAACACTTTTGCCTGTATTTCAACCTGCTTTGAGGAAACCAACTTTATTTATTTAAGAGTTTATACCCCACCAAAAGATCCCGGGGTGGGGGGACAATAAAGGTATATCCCTATAACATTTTAAAAATGTAAGCCTCTCTACCCTCCTAGCAGGAGAGCACTCATGACAAGGCCAGACTAAACTTGCAAAGTCAACGAATAGCCCATACTGTTTGTTTCTGGCAAGGGCCAGCAACAAGAGACCCTCAACTGCCAAGGAACTGCAGCTGAGTGTTTTGGTCAGTGTCTTTTTAGCCTAACGTTCACCAACACTAGAACAAGAAAACAAATACTTGACTTTTTGATTCTGATTTTTTAAAATAACCTGCCTTTCCAAGAAAAGCCCAAGGCAACTTAGAGCGTGTGCTGAGAAGGCATGTGGCTAGGGGGGGGGAAAAAGCAAAAGGTTTCAAAGGAAATTTGCCCACAGTTGAAGCCAATGGTGTCTAATTTCTGTGTGTAAATACAAAGATGTCTTTCTATTTACATCTTCCGCACTTTAAATGAGAGATCCCTAACAAGCCTCCCAAGCATACAAGATGACCTTGCGTAGGTGGCCTACAAAGCTTCTACCTCTGAGCTTCCCACCCTTTTCTGGGGAAGTAAGTACCCAGATAAATCCCCTTGACTTGCTTCAAGAAAGGTGATTAATACAAATGTTAAGTATACAATTTCAAATGCACCCATACAGTGTCTACATCCAATGCTGTCATAATGTCTCTTTGGCCGTTTCCGCACTTACCTCATTTTTTAAAAGCTTTTAAAAATTGAAATTATAAACACCACAACCATCCACAACCAACAAATAACACGACAACCCAGAAACAATAAGAAAATCAACAATTAACTACATTGCCTGAAGACATTTGAAGAACAACAATTTCTGTGTTACAGTGTTATTTCTCCTGTATACAAGAATTAAATAATTAAATCCGGGAACAAAGATAGTAATTTATATTTTATAACTGAAAGGGGAAAAGAAGCAGAGGACGTAATGCGGGATTGACCTGGGCCTGAACAATAAAGGGTGCCCATTTTTTAATAAATTGAGCTTGCTGTTCCAAGGCCTGCATTTTGTATTGCTGAGACGTAATTAGCTCATTGACAGTGAGGGACCAAAGACGAGTGATCCATTTCTCCTTCGACAGAAGATCGGGGTTCTTCCAGTGGAGTGCAATTTCAGCCTTAGCGGCTGTTATCATAGACCTAATCAAATCCCTGCTACATTTAGGTACTGAATCATCCTTAAAACATAATTAAAAAACTATAGCTGGGGAGAGCGCAATATTCTGGGATGTAATTTCGCAAAGGATTTAATTTGCATTAAGAAGATCTGGATTTTTGGGATCCGGTTCTCGGGGAATCCATCCAAGTAGTTCCACATCACACAAGGCCCCAATACGTTCACATGAGGCGTTTAGCACCTGATGGCAACGGGGTGCTAAACAGGGCTGCCATGAGGACACCGCAACACCCATCCCAAGACTCAAATTAGGCCCGAGCAGGAAGCTCCACCGGCAGCACAGTGCAATTAGCCCATTTAGCTGCCAATTGAGGTCACTTCCAGTTACAGTGGGCGTGGTGGAGAGACATAGCTTTATAGCACCCACGCAGCCACTACACAGCTTATGCTCAGCTTTGCAGACTGCTATGAAGGATATATGGGCCTATGTAGCGTGTGTGTTGAGGGGCGGAGCCGGAACCACCCTGCTGCAAATGGCGCCTCTAGGCCCACCCCAGGACCCCACTGACATGCATGCGGAAGTGTGCTCTGTGATCTGGTCTTCATGGCGGAAGACCGGATTGAAGACACTATTAAAGGGGTCTACCACTAATTCAGATTTAAAGGCCCCAAAACCCTATTAAATCTAGAATTTGAAGGCGCTTGTGCAGACAATGGGTGTTTTTTCACCGCAGCCCTTAGATCCAGATCTAAGGAATGGGGACATTAGCAATGGGTGCTAACCCCCCTGCCGTGGAAACACCTTTGCACCCATGTGAGGAATCCGGATTGACCCACAAGGGGTCTGCCTGTCACCCCAGGTGCTTAGGGGAACAGGGGGTGCAATCTCCGAAATCCCTCCGAAGTTGCCTTCAAAGGTTAACAAAGACTCCAAAGTCCCTCCAAAGGCAACTTCGGTGATTAGCAAAGGCTCTGAAGACAAACCCCTTGTGAGGGCCTGCATATGAATTAGCTCCTTGTGAACAGGGATGAGCCAGCCTCATTAAATATGTACCACTTTCTATGCCTGAAGGTAACAGTCTGCTTTGATCTCCCTTTGTTATCGGAGGTTTGTCTTCGAAGTAACTTCGAAATGGCTTCGAAATAATTTCGAAGCCTAGGTTTTGGGGCTCCTCCCCAAGGGTGCCCCCTCCCCCTAGCCTCCTCTAGACCCCATTGCCAAACTAATGTGGAAACAGGCTCCCTTTAATCCTGATTTTCTGGCTGACGACCCCATTGTAGACCCCATTAATGAGGTCTACAGAAAATTCAGATTAAAGCCTGAGATGTACCCATATGATCCGGATTTCCCCAGCGGTGGTGGAAACAAATGCGTCCCAAATGGGTGCCGTGGTAGAAATGGGGTCATCTGGCTCACACCCAAATGGGTTCAAAAATGGGTACTTTCTGCCAGTGGAAAAACACTCAATGTGTTCTGAATGGGGTCCTTGTGTGGTCGTCAGTGCAGAAGGTACGTGGTGGATTCTTAATGGGGTCTTCAGGGCCCGTGCGGAAACGGCCATTCAGTACTTCAACCTTGGCTCTGTATAAATACAGCCCACATATTTCTAGGCTCAGGTAAAAGTAAAAAAGAACTGGCTCTGCTTTACTGGTATGAGTCAGTGTATATATGATGCATTTTTTTTACTCATTTGAGATACAAATCCTCCTAGTAAGGAAGCAGTGTATTTGCCTACCTTTGCAGATCCATCTGTCTTTGTACTGGTGCTGCTTTTTTTGCTGGGTCTGACTGTTTTGGTGCTTTAGCATTACTTGCATCTATCCCTCCTGGGCCTTCTTGACTAGGTGCTGCTCTTTTCCGTCCTCTACCAGATGGTTTACTCGTTTCAGCATTTTTGGCTGTGGTGCCCTGAGATTCAGACTTGGGTGGACGCCCTCTTCTAGGCTTCGGAGGAACTGGTGGGCCCGTTTCATCAGTTTTCTTTTCTTCCGTTTTTTGGTGAATATTTTCTGTTCCAGCAGCTGTGGCAGTCCTTTTTTTCCCACGCTCAGTGCTAACATTTCCTTGAGTTGCCTGATCAGAATTCATCTCCTAGAGAAGAAAATGGCTTCTTAGTCTTGCTAAGTGAGGCCATAAAAGTAAGGCAGGGATTGTATCTTTGCCAAATATTTGCGGGTGCTTCAGAAGCACATGTTCTGTTCTGGTAACCCCAAGAATCAGAGGGCAAGCAGAGTGTAGTGTAATCAATCCATTTATTGGGTGAAATGGGAAAGGAGAGGCCAACAAAATCTGGCATCTGGAGGGTCATTATAGAAACACAGGCGTTAAAGTGCTTATTTAGGAGCAACGGGACAAGAAGCGCGCTCTGCCTGAAGGGGAATTCCCGCTCCTGGCACAAAATACGATTAGAGTGGGAACAGTGTGCATGAGTCTTTGTCTCTGTGTGTGTGTGTGTGTGTGTGTGTGTGTGTGTGTGTAATTTTAGATAGCATTGTTTTAAAATTTCTTTCATTGTTTAATATTGTTTTACCATCTCACCTGAGGCCGGGAATGTGGCGGGGGCGGCCATTGGAGTTGTGCTGGGGAATGGGAGGTATGGTTGTAACAGAGGGAACAGATGTTACAAAAGAAGACGGGATCGCTGTCTGAAAGCTATCCCGTCTTCAGTTCCCTCTGTTTCCCAGAATGGCTTGGAGAGCAGACCAACCATTCCACAGAACCTCACTCTGCTCCTTTGCAATGCCAGGTCGGTAAAAAACAAGACCTATATCATCCAGGACCTCCTCCTGGATGAAGATGCCGACCTGGCTTGCTTCACAGAGACCTGGCTGGGAGAGGATAGCACTGCCATATGGGCGCAGGCCCTCCCAGCTGGGTACTCTGTCAGTGAGCAGGTGAGGGGAAGTGGGCGAGGGGGCGGAGTGGCTCTGGTTTATAAGAACACCTTAATCTTGACCAGGATACCTGTCCGGAACACAGTACATTTCGAGTGTATGTACCTCAGCCTGAAGACCAGGGATAGTCTGGGGATTTTGCTAGTCTACCGGCCACCCCGTTGTCTAGCAGACTCCCTGACTGAGCTGACACAGCTGGTCTCTGAGCTGTTGTTGGAGACCCCCAGACTCTTAGTTCTGGGGGACTTCAACATCCCGCTTGAGACCAGTTTAACAGGTGCGGCTCGGGAGTTCATGGAGACCATGACAAACATGGGCCTATCCCAATTGATCACAGGGCCAACACATTGTGCAGGTCATACACTCGATGCGGTCTTCAGTACGGAACAGGAATATCCGTGGGCGGAGGTGGTAAGTACCTCCGCATTGTCATGGACGGATCATTTCCTGGTCAAGACGAAACTTAGAGCCAATATCTGCCCCACCGGGGGTGGCGGACCCACTAGAATGGTCCGCCCTCGAAGGCTGATGGAGCCCATTGGATTCCAGACAGCCTTAGAGGGCTTAATGGTTGGGAATGCCGGTGATCCTGTTGATGCTCTGGTCAATACCTGGAACACCGATCTTACCAGGGCTATCAACACGATCGCTCCCAAGCGCCCTTGCCATCCCGCCCCAAATCGGAGGCCCTGGTTCACGCCAGAGCTGAGGAAGATGAAGCGGGTTGGACGACGGCTAGAGCGCAGGTGGCGGAAGACTCGACTCTTATCCGACAGAACTCGCCATAGGAACTTTCTTCGTTCCTACCGGGAGGCAATACGTGCAGCGAAGAGAGCCTTCTCCTCTGCACGTATTGCGTCTGCAGAGTTCCGTCCAGCAGAGCTGTTTAAGGTGGTGAGGGAAATGACGCAGGTGCCCCCTGCGCCAAATCCCTTACTTAACCCGACGATGGCCTGCTGTGACGCGTTTAACAACTTCTTTGCAGACAAAATCTCTCAGATAAGAGCCGACTTAGATGCCACCGTTGAAACAGAGTCGACAGGCGAGGCGTCCAGTGACTCCGCCGATGTAGTCATACTGGATCAGTTCCAGTCTGTGAGTACTGATGACGTGGACAAGCTTGGTAAGGTGAGGAAGACAACTTGCCCTCTTGACCCTTGCCCATCATGGCTGGCCGTCCAGGGGGGGGATGCATTGATGAGATTCCTCACAGATATCATCGGTGCATCCTTCAGGGAAGGATATGTTCCATCTTGTTTAAAGGAAGCGGCGGTTAGGCCGCTCCTGAAAAAACCTTCCCTAGACCCCCTGGATATGAGGAATTATAGGCCAGTGTCATTGCTGCCATTCTTGAGCAAGGTGATCGAGAGGGCGGTTGCCCTTCAGCTCCAAGCTGTCTTGGATGAAACCGATTATCCAGACCCATTTCAAACCGGCTTTAGGACAGGCTTTGGGGTTGAGACCGCCATGGTTGCCTTGACCGACGATCTGCGTCTGAGCATTGACAGGGGGAGTGTGACCCTGTTGGTGCTCTTAGACCTCTCAGCGGCTTTTGACGCTATAGATCACGGCATCCTCTTGGACCGCCTGAAGGGGTTAGGCATCGGGGGCACTGCTTTGCAGTGGTTCCGGTCCTTCCTCTCGGGCAGGTCTCAGAGGGTGCTGCTCGGGGACTGTAGCTCCAGTAAGAGGTACCTCACTTGTGGGGTTCCTCAGGGGGCTATTTTGTCCCCGATGTTATTTAACATCTATATAAAGCCGCTGGGTGAGATAATACGGAGTCATGGTGCTGGGTGTTATCAGTACGCTGATGACACCCAAATCTATTTCTCCGTGTCTCGTTTGTCGCCCTCGAATTCCGATGGCATCTCTTCTCTCAATGAATGTCTTCAGGCGGTAATGGGCTGGATGAGGAAAAACAGACTGAAACTGAATCCAGACAAGACGGAGGTGCTCATGGTAGCGGCCCCGAAACCAAGAATTGGGTTGCAACCTCCAGTCCTGGATGGGGTCACACTCTCCTCCAGTGACTGTGTTCGCAGTCTGGGGGTGCTCCTTGACTCGTCGCTCCTGATGACAAATCAGGTAAATGCGACGGTCAGGAGTGCCTGTTATCAGCTTCGGCTGATACGCCAGCTGCGCCCTTTTCTGGAAGTAAGGGATCTCGAGACTGTTGTGCACGCGCTGGTAACCTCACGCCTTGACTTCTGTAATGCACTCTACATGGGGCTACCCCTGTGCTTGACTCGGAAATTACAGCTGGTTCAAAACATGGCAGCCAGGCTTGTCTCAGGAACATCTAGGAGGGACCACATCACTCCCGTTTTGAGGTCCCTCCACTGGCTGCCTATCAGCTTCCGGGCCCAGTACAAGGTGTTGGTTATCACCTTTAAAGCCCTAAATGGCTTGGGTCCAAGCTATCTCAGGGACCGCCTCCTCCCGTACAATCCTCCCCGCACTCTCCGATCCTCTGGGAGGAACTTACTGCAGCCTCTAAAATCTAGGCTTGCGGCGACCTCCCAGAGGGCGTTCTCTGCTGTCGCCCCCAAACTCTGGAATGACCTGCTGGATGATATCCGTCAGATAACATCATTAGACAGCTTTAAAAAGGCGGTCAAGACGGATCTCTTCCGGCAGGCCTTTCCAGATTAACCATCCCGGCCCAGATTCCCTGATTACTCCCGTGGCCCCATCTTAGTGATGGTTGAGGATCAATAGAGGGACATCAGGGTTTTTAGTTTTTAAATTATTGTTTTATGCATTGATATTGTGTTTTAATATGTTATATTGTTTAATACTGTCTTAAGGGGGGGAGGGATAAGGTGTTTTTAATTGTTACATTTTACATTTTACTGTTGTTAACCGCCCGGATTGGTTTGCCATAGGGCGGTATACAAATAAATATTATTATTATTATTATTATTATTATTATTATTATTATTATTATTATTATTATTATTATTATTATTATTATTATTATTATTATTATTATTATTATTATAAAGCCCAGCTGAATAGCAACCCTTACTTAAGGTGATTGCCTGCACAATGAAAAGACATATAGTGCTTAGAGTCACTTTAATAACTCATGATATATGTTACAGATAAGATATAAAATTGTACATCCATTAAAATATGGTTATGACAAGCTACCATACAGTATTATGCTCCCCAGCTCAGGGGCAGCCAAGGTCTATCTAATGTCCTATCTATGTTATCTAGTGAATAAGGGAATCTTCCTTCATCCTATTCATTTTGACGTTTTTTCCTATGTGCAAGAAAAAAGTTATTACAGTAGAACTTTTATTTTCGCAAGACGGCAAAGAAAATGGATTTTTTCAATTAAAATAACCAGCACTTCTAGTACACTATAGCTAAAGAAGGACTTTTTAAACATCTCCTCCATACCTTGTTCTTTACAGTTTCTATTTTTGCTGGAGTGACAGAAATAATTCTCACTGGGTTCTCATCATTTTCACTGACACCAGTTTCTGAGATATCTGAACTCTGGTCTCTGTTAAAAAAAAGTTTAAAAAATAAAATCAGTGTGCATGCATCTCCTACATTTGCAGGTAAACATCTTATTACTTCCATCTAATTGACTAATAACTTCATAGCAGGAAAAAAAAGATCTACTTGTTATTTGGAAGCTTATAGCAAATAAAGTTCTAGTCATATGGTAGTCAATATTTTATCAATATCTGTCTGAGATTTTGACTTTATTTTATAGGACAACCATAAGATTTTTCTGCCATTTTCAACTACTGTACTGTAACCTAATAAAATGGTAACTTTGTGAATTTATGCTTGTAAATTATATCATAAAATCCAATATGCTCAAATACTCCAGGCTTAGGTGTGCCTTAGTTATCAGATATTGGCACTTAAGTTAACAACTTCATTACTGCTATAAATGCAACAAAATATTAAGCAATATTCTGCATTACAGGTGTGTAAATGAGAACCCCCACGATATCTTTTTTTTAAAAAAATCCAAATAGATCTCTGCATGCCCTTAATCTATTTTGTGATTTAAAACACTACAATGAGAATGTTTATCCCAACTCTGAAAAAATCAATTGGCAATAGATCTTGTACAGCAGTAATCTAGACCATAATATAACAGAAAGTATTTTGATTATAGATCCTTGTGTAGGAAGTACTGTGGGTTTGTCTCGAACCTCTGCTCAACATGATTGAACCAAGCAGAGACCAGGGAATGTTGCTTCACAGAGTCACGAGTGGTGCAAGTCACTTCATGGAACCATTTCTGCAGAGCTCACCTACGCAGCCTGGCTCTAAGCACTGTAGAGAAGCCGGACATGACAGTCCTTATCCTCTCAACTTGGTTAATTCATGCCAAACACACCTAGAGTAGAGCTATGGTTCCTGAATGTAAAAGCGGCTAACCACTTGAATGCCATGGCAAACGCAGCAAGTTTAGTGTAAAGTTGCGCATCAAAAAAGGTAACTGATAATTTTCTTCATCAAAATGGGTGAACTTAAATAACATTACTGAAAAATAGTGTCTTATCTTTTTTAGTAAAATTATCAGAGCCTTGACTCTTTCCAAGTGTTGAGTTCAAAGTATAGACCACTCAACAGTGTGCCAAACTACAGGAAAAGAGGGATGTGAGATACCAGCGTATTTATTGGCCGTCCTTTCAACAGTCACCCAGTACAGTTCTTGCCTGGTCATTTACTGGGTAAAAATACAGCTTAAGGGCTCTGTTGTCTAGTAAGGACAGCTCACATTATCACCCTCTAGATGTTCGTGAACCAGACAACTCCCATCAGACTTGGCCAGTTGGATCAGCAGTACAGGAATGATGGGAGCATGTGTATCGTGATCCTACAATGTCACCCAATCTTCATTGAAGCCATAATAATAAATACAAAATGTTTTGTAATATCATATCAACCAAATGATGATCGGACCTATATGATTCATTCCTGTATCCAAAAATGTTTCCATTTCTGTACATTGTTGGGATGTCTTCCTTGAATGGGCCACTTCACACCACAGTATGTGAAGGGATTTTACTCTATATTTACAAAATAAGCAATGCATCATTCTACTTAGTACTTGTGAAACTGTGAAAGGATATTTTCCATTAACATGTATGTGACCTCCTTATAAGCCTGCCCTCTGAAATACAACCATGAAAAAAATGTATGATTTTATTAACAAAACAAAACAAAACACATACCTTGATCTGTTTCCAGCAGGAGAGCTTAGTTCAGAGTTTACATTATTATTGCTACCAGTTTCTGATACTGTGCTTCTAATATACGGTCGCCTTCCAGTTGCAGATAGAGGTTTATTTACAGCACCTAATACACCAGTTGGTTTGGGCTAAAATTTACAAGAGTACAAGTAAGTTTGACACAGAGTCAAATACACAATTTACAGTGTCTTTTTTTCTATTCTACTTTTAATGAAATAAAGTAGCATACAAACTGTTAGTCCCTTGATTTAATTTCCAGTTTAATTTCCTGAGTTTCCATTCACTGCATTATGCAGAGCAAATGACATCTGGCTCCAAAATTAAACTGAAATATACTTGAAAAAAACCCTACCTAAAGAGCGTTCTAGAATTGTTTTAACATACATTGAATCAAATCAGCAGTCAGTTCTGAGAGTGATCAACCAGGTGCACGTAAGCAATTTTCCTTAACACTGCATTAAACTGTACTCTGAGAGCAGGTTATCTTCTGGGATTCTAGAAGTAACAGTCCATAACTACAAGAGCATCTGTTGTTTACGGAGTTCAGTACAGCTTACTCCCAAGACAGTGGCATTAAGGTTGTATCCTTAAGTCTATGACATGGATATTTACGCTAGTCATGGCAATACTGTGACATTAGGACATAGTCTATACAACTGTTGCATTAGTCCCACTGAAAAGAAGGGGACAAAGATGGTTAGGTGCATGAATGGTTTACAGGAACAGTCCTATGCATGTCTTTGCATTAGGCCTCACTGGGTTAAATGTGAATAGGACTGAAGTTGACATTTGGTAGAGACAGCACCATGTTGTTTCTCAAAAAAACAGTCATGTGAAATCAGAAACTAGGCCCCAAAACAATACCTTTCCTGTTAGAAGAAGAACTCTTGTCTCTTCTGAAATATAATTCCTGTCATTACAAAAATCCTTTTGGGAGGAAAAGAAACAAAGTCACGTCAGTTTTTTTCTGTCAGCTTCAATGCATTTGCAACAGGATGGTCAAACAACTTCTCTTCCAGCAGGACATAAGATAAGTGTTGTCTGTGCTTTATTATACAAATGACCGAAAGCGATCATGGAACTCTCTAGAAAGGCAGTAGGAGGGGGAAGGAGGTGTTCGAGCTGGTAAGATGTCCCTCAGTTCCAGCAGTTATAGCCTAACCCTTCTGCTGAGGCAAAGAAGAAAAAATGCTCTTTTGAGAATGGAGGTAAAAGCAGTAAAGCTACAAATTGGGGTTGGAAAGAGACAGGCACAAAGACAAACCACCCCGAGACTTCTTGGGCACTCCAGGGTGACCTTTGCTTTGAAACACTGCGTGGAGGAAGCTGAAGAAGAGCTGGACAAAGTCAGATGGGGGCTTCCAAGGGTTCTGCTGAATTCTGCTTTCCCCTAACTATGCTGATGCTCTTAATGAAGAGCAACCAAAAAGGGGGTGGAAGGCTTGGAGGTGCCAAGGGAAAAAGAATAGATTCATACAAAGCACGTTGGCCTTTTCCTCAAGTTTATCTACCATTTTGTATTGCATTTGAGAGGGGATAACACTTTTCAGCTTTTATTCCTTTTTCTGCTGCTGCTGTCAGGGAGAAGCGGCTGGAGGGGAAATGTCAGCTTTACTTCAAGCAACGGGCAGAACAAAACTGCACGGCCACCACCAACATGGTAAGAGCCACATTTCTTAGCTTTCTTGGCAAGAGCTGTAATGTGTCCTGCCAGTAGTAGTTCTGCTGGCATAACAGCTAAGAATGGAAGACAAATCAAGAGGTGACTACACTTTCCAAGTGTTAGGTAAAGGAGCTCCTGGCTCAAGAAAGTATAGTCTAATATCTATTGCCCTCAGTTCTGAGGAGACTGCTTCGGCCACAGTTTAATAAATATCTAGTCCAGGAAACAGCATTAAGACAAAAATGTACACGTCTTGCTTCATTTAAGACTATCCTTAAGTTAAAACAAAAACATTTTATTAAAATTACCTTTTCGGGTTGTGTAAAAAATTTGGTTGGCAATACTGGATCTTTTGGGGACTCTGCATTACATAAAGCACTTTTGCTGTTGATTACACACAGGGCCACATCACATACAGTATAGAGTTTCTAAGAAGGAAAAGAGTAACAACATTTTATGAAGCCATTTACTTTGAAAGAGATCAAACTACCGTCATCTCCTCATATATAAAAAGCAAAAAGCCAACCACATAAAAGAGTGAGATTGCCTATAGTTTCAACATCCTCCAAACTAAACGTTGGTTTCATGTCTTTACCAGAATTTTGAATAAATACATGCCATTATAAAAACATAGGAGCACACCAATTGATTACTGTTTAGAAAATTTTCTTTAAGTACATATCACAGTTTGATGTCTTTCACACTAGAACAAATATTCCTATTCTGAGCCAGGAAGTGAAAGTTTGATGTGATTCATCCTCTCCTCATGTCAAGTTACTATCTTCCCAGCTTGACGGCCTGGCCAGTCTGGCTGCACAGACTGCCCTGGTGTTTCAGAAGGCTCACGTGATGGTGTGTGTGTGGAAACAGCAGCTTGGCATGAGGAGCAGATGTATCACACTAAGTTTTCCATTTGCAATCCCACATAGTACATGTCTGCAATGCTCAGGAATGGTGTGGCTGGAGGCAGGAAACCAGTGCACGTGCCTAATTCTCCTCCCTTTTGACTTAATATATTTATTATATCCTTTTATTTCTACACCTGCAACGCAATGTGGAAGGAAGACCAAAACATGTATGTAGAATTATCCTAAATCTGGTCCCAAAATGGAAAGGAACACCTTCTCCCATATAGATCTGTCCATGCTCTGAGATCTGCCAACAAGGCCCTCTTGGTGGGTCCCATCTCCCACGTAGGTGGGAACACGTAGGAGGGCATTCTTGGTTGTGGCCCCCAGGTTATGGAATAACCTCCCCTCTGAGGTGCATCCACATTATATATGTTCAGAAGACAGGTGAAGATACACCTTGTTACCCTGGCCTTTGGCTGGAGGAAGAACATTGTCTCCCCATACAGGCATTGCTATTGTATTATTGATATTTTTCATATATGTTTTCTAGAGACTTTTCAAAAAATTACTTTAGTGACGTGCGAAAAAAAATTATTAGTTTTTTCTGCCCCGTTCAAGGGGCCTATTCGCACTTGGCTTTATTCTGGAATATATCCTGGAATAGGGACTTGCTGTCCATATGTAGTGCAGGCTTCAGCAGGCCCAACATGAGGTCTGCCAGAGTCTCCATTAGCATGTGGGCCACAGACCCCTATCCAGAGATATACTCCAGAAAAAGGCCAAGTGCGAATAGGCCCAAGGTTGGCAGAGAACAGGGAAAGGCCAGGAAGAACAAGATCTTCTGTGAGATGAAGTCACTCGTGTCACTTTCCCCTGCCCCTTTCTTCTTGTAAGACCACCTGGAAGAGAGACTGCAGACTCAGAGATGGACTGGGAGAGTTGATAAAAGTAAAGCAAAACCCCAAAGAGAACACTCATTTCTAGTTGTCACAACTGGCAGTTAAGCTTTGCTTACAGCAAGGTATCAAGCCCTACATTTAAGGTGCAGAGATGAAGTTACTGATTATAATATTTTAAAATCCAGCCAGGTTCCTTATTCTTTATCATAATTATTAAATTCTTGTTCATCAAAATTTTCAAATCAAATCTTGCTATTTATATGTTACTAAATACCAGCATGAAAACTGTTGTTCTTTCGGACCACTTGGCATTTAAGAACAGCCTATTTATGGTCTAGGTAGAGATCACAGGGGGACCCAGATCTCAAAGAGCCATTTCTTCAAGGCTGCAGTTTCTGAAAAAAACTCGCACAACAACCAGCTTTGCAGTAGGGCTTAGAACAGAGGAAAACTTATTGGCAGATCACTAGTGAATGCAGCAGAGAAGCAATTCTTCCTATTCTGTCTGCTTTGATATGCACAGGGATAAAGGAAGCAACTCCAGCAAATGAGCACTCATAGCTTCTGCTTATATGAGAAATCTTGGGTGGCTGGATTTTTCTTACGAGTGACTAGTTCAGAAACCAAATACTCCAGACCAGCGGTTCTCAACCTTTCTAAAGCCGTGACCCCGTAATGGAGTTCCTCATGTTGTGGAGACCCCCAACCACAGGGGCGGAGCAGCTGGGAGGTGGGAGGGAAGGGTTGCGGGAGACTCGTCACGACCCCTCTGAAAGGGTAATTCGACCCCCAAAGGGGTTCCGACCCCCAGGTTGAGAACCACTGCTCTAGACTCCTTGGATAACTCAAGATGGCTTAAATCAACATGACTGTGGGAATATATACCAAAAAATGATCAGCATTGCAAAACTGCTGGGATACAAACTCACCCCCATATTATGACAATTACGCACTACTGAATTTAACATTTTCTCTGTAAGGAAGAAACCGATGACAGAAAATATCTACATCTAAAATCCTATTCACAGCGAAGCTGTATACTCTGGCTCAGGATTTGCTTTAAGCATTTTGCTGTTTATTCAATAACCAACTTCACATTTTTCTCTTTCCACATTTCTTACTTCATTGGCTTTTGGCTCATCTGGAGATTGTGCATCTCGTGTGAGTTTGATACTTTCAGTCATCTTTTTCATGAAGGCATGACTATTGTTTTCATTTTTTGTCATTAAGACTTCCAGCATGAACCACAGGCACCTAATGAAATATGTCATGAGATACAGATAATTATTAATTTTATCCTAGAAAGATGACTTATTGCATCCTCAAAAACAGCGGTTTTTAACCTTCTTAATGCCACAACCCCTTAATGCAGTTCCTCATGTTGTGGAGACCCCCAAACACCGGGGGGGGGGGGAGCTCGGGTGAGGATGGGGCGGGAAGGCAAGAGACTCGTCGCGGCCCCTCTAAAAGGGTAGTTCGACCCCCAAAGGGGTCGCGACCCACAGGTTGAAAGCCGCTGCTCTAAAACGTATATACCATATTGCACTATTATAGCCATAAACTACAAATCTACTGTCTTTTCTGAAGCAGGACAGAAAAAGGAAGCTAAATGCTATGGGAAGCAGATGATAGATATTCCACAGAGCAGGAAAAAATGCAGAATTGCAGCACCAGCAGAAACAGATCTAGAAGGAGCCATCTTTGGGTCTTTTTACTTTCATCAAGGACAGTTCCAAGCAGATTGCTGGAATAATGTTATTCACATTGCAATCTGCTGCAACTGTCCCTGAGGAGTCCAGAGCCATTTTCTATCTAACATGCTGTGGACAACTTTAAAGCTATCCACAAGCTGTCCTGCGGTGTGGGGAACGGTGCACCCACAACCCTTCCACTGCGGCAAGGCGAGGAGTCTTTAGGTTCAAACCTTCAGGGTTTGAAGGTCTGAAACCCAAGGCTTACCCTGCACTTGCGCACCAAACATGATTTTCTCTCACCCAGTTGTGGTGAAAGGCGGATATATGACGTCTGACATGAGGATGTCCCACCAGGACAACAACAGGAAAGCCTGCCAGCAGTCAATGTGTGAATAGTCCCAGCTGTTCCTGTTGTGAACCAGTCTGGAATCGTCTCCAGAGACTATTCTACAAAGTTAAGTGTGGATTTGGTCTTTATGAACTATATCTATCTTATGTATATCCTCTTTTTTACATTTAAAAAAACCCTTAAAAACAATTCACTATTAAACAAAAAATACAGGAATACATATACTGTATATTCTGGTGTATAAGACGACTCCCAACTTTCCAGTTAAAATATAGAGTTTGGGATATACTCGCCGTATAAAACGACGACATCCGGCGTATAAGACGACCCTCGACTTTTGAGAAGATTTTCCTGGGTTAAAAAGTAAGTCTTATATGCCAGAATATACAGTAAAATTCTGCAAAACTCATAGGAGCAGGGACATACATAGTGATTGAATACATCAGCAAAAGAACACCAAAATAAATGTCACTCTTAAGAAGTCCCAACAAAATTCTCAATATTTATTTATAGCTATGCCATTCATAACTTCCTCACAAATGTTCAAAGGCTGGGGAATAATTTAAAACCATAAAAAAGGAGATAACTGATTATAAAGTATTTTATTAAATAAATGAGAGCTATAAACTCAAATCACATGAACAGAAACAAAATCAGTTGATGTCACAAAGATGCCAACCATCTAGCGGACAGAAGGACACGGTAAAGATGGGTTGCCATCACTAAAATAGTCCGCTTGAACATCACTATGTTGCACTGGAAGGACCAAGACTAATGAGTTTATCTTGAGCAACTCTCAACAGCTCTTAAAACTACACTATTCTCTCTGTTTTTGAAGCAAAAATTTTGTTCACAGAAGGTCCTCAGCCATTACTTTAAAAATATCCAACATAGAACATAACATACTCTTTGATATCACGAAGCTGATCAACATCTTGAGGTTTTGTAAAGTCTGGATCATGAGCCAGCAAATGAATCATATATGGTACCACGTATTCAGGCAGCAGTGATAACAGCTTTTCTGTAATGATATGATATAAAAGCTACATAAGAAATTAGCATATACACAAACCCAGCAGCATACACCATAATTGAAAGGCACCTAAAAACAGATAAAAATTTGATTTGCATAAAATAAAACTTTCATTTGTAAGAAAATCTACTAACCATTGACCGTGGGATTCTGTTTAATATATTCCCGCCGTATACTTATGTTTTTAAGCAAGCACTGCCTTGCGTGTGCTCTCCTCTCCTTCACAGGGTCTTTGGCACACAGTGCAAATATTGCCATATACTCCAAAGGGAGCAGTAATTTTACCAGTGCCTTATGCAGCTTCTGGGCAAATATCTGACGCACCTGATAACATTCATCCTGTATCAGAAAATAAGCAAGAGAATACAACTGAATGAGCCCCTTGGATATTAACAGAACTATCTATTCTTTGAGATATAAGAATCTACTTCTAGACAATGAAATCTACAAAGCAGGTAACAGTAAAGCTACTTCACTGGTAGGAAATGCCCTACCTTAATCAGAATTTCCTCCAAACGCCATTCAGAGGGAGTTACTTACATTAATGACCAGTGCACAGAGCTGGAACTGCTCTGGGGTGATAATTTCATGATAACAGGGTTCCTGTGCAAGCTTCATAATGGCACTGCCAGCAGCTAGCCGTAGACGGGACATATCAGATTTACTGAACACAAAAGAAAGAAATGATCTCCTATTGATAATCATAATGCATTAAAATACACAAGAAAACCTGCTAGGACTTTCCACCAAGTAAGGATCTTTATGTTATCAGTACAAGATATAGGCACAGTATCAAGCATTCATTTGTAGGTTCTGCTTTTGTGACCGAATAATATAATGTAGACTTAGAAGTTCTAGACTTGGTTGTGGGAATGGACAGCAGAATTTCCATGCAAGGGTCGCTGTCTCACTATTAAATCTGATAGACTCTGACTTGTATCACACAAGGTTCAAGCAGGTTCAGATGATCATACAATGAAGCTATTCTATAGCAGCCATTCAGCAAAGAAAAGAAAGTAAGGAACCTTTGCTTTCATACATGAAAATGGACTGCTGAATCAAAGTTTTAAGTAGGAACATTCCAAAATAAAATGGGAATTTTGAAAATATCTCACCTAATTCTCTTCTGTTCCGTCAAGTCTCCTTCACTGACCAACATAGCTGATAGTAACCGGAGTGTTGAATTTGCGGATTTTGACTGGTTGTTTTTCATACCCAAGAGCCAACGTACTAGAAGCTTAATAGCTTGAACCTATTGATAAAAATGAATGGCTGATGCTCTTAGCAACATTACAAAGCATATTTTGTTTCAACTGCCTATAACTTAAAAGTCTCTATTATATAGAATACAGGAATGCAACTAACATAGAATGGGCCCCTCACATAATGTAGACCCAAACTAATTCTAGACTAGAATAACAAATAAGATCAGCAGTGAATCCAACTGAACATACATAGGGCAACCAGTTTCGCTCCCAGCTGGCACAATCATAAGGGGAAAAAAGCCAGTAGAGCTACCTATGCTATGTGCAGGTTTATTGGTTCTTCTGAACTCCTCCACACAAGGAACTCCAAAGGACCCTGACAATGCCATGTGCAAAAGCTTCTGGCACACCAACACAAGCCCAAGGGAAATCAGAGGAACTGATTCAAATGGGTCAGGCTACTCTTGTCTGTTTGGTTTGAACATGTCCTATCTCAGGGGCAAATACTCAGGGGTTTGGCTAACACTACTAAGGAGTTTTATTCTTCTGTTGGGTGTCCGACTGAGTTGGGTCCCAGTGGTGCCTGTGACAGGACCTGATTCAATAGGAATCCCACACGGTCAAAAGCCAAAGCATAAATCATTAAACTGGTTAGTCACTGCAGTTGAAGATTAAACGCTCTAAAGAAGTGAGACCTAAGAAATTAAGGATCCCTACTGTGAGGAGGATTGTAGGTGACAGCAGGTTAAACAAGGGGTGGTAGCAAGGAAAATCCATGATGTTTCGGCAGAAGCACTGGGACAGCTCAGGTCATGATAGTTGGGGGGTGTTTTTTGATGTTGATGATGATATAAATATTTTAAACAAACAAACAAACAAACAAACAAACAAACAAACAAACAAACAGAAATTAATATACCTTTGCAAGAACCTCTGGAGAAACTTCTTCATCTGGGGACCATAATTTTCCATTTTTTTCACCTGTAGACTGCAAAGATTAAGCAGGATTGAAAGCCGTTCAAACAAAGAAAAATCCAGAAAACATAAATTATGAAAATATACCCTTTTTTGTCTTACAGATTCTTACCGTACCAGACATTTACCTATTCTATCTTTGTCATAAAGCTTCACTTTTTCACTATATCATTAATTATTTCCATTTCAATTTCTGTCCATCAAACAAAGTGGCCTGGGTGGTTTACAAACATTAACAGATTAGTGTTATGCTGAACCTTACCCTATCATTCATAAGGAGATCTTTCACAATGAAATTTGCAACAACAGACTTCATCGGTGATGCAAACTGGTCTGGTGCTAACATGGAAATGTGTCCCAAAGAAACTAGCGGAGTTATAAGTTGTTCTGGAACATCAGCATTCAGACTTCTACTAAGAGGCTAGAAGAGAAAAAAAAACTTTAATTTACTGCAATAAAAATATGTTTACTTCCAATGATCCATCTATGTATGTAGTTTCACCACCCTCAAAATGCAATACTTTTTAATTCAATATCAGTATCATTTCCATTACCTGATACCTGAACAGCTGTTTTCCAACTAGATCTCACTAGCTTGCAGTATAACACTTTTTCACACTATCACCGCATCTCCATGAAGGGATGCGTAGATAGATGTGGTATATTATTATTCTGTTGGATGATCCTTAAGAAACATCTTGTAGATGTTGAATAACTACTCCCATCACTTCTTGCCTTGGTGCTTGGATTAGCAAACAGAAAAAAGTACTTTTCAGTTAAAGCTCAAAGGGCACTCCCGCGCCCCCATCTGATTATAGGAAAAAATAATTGAGGTCATGGGTATACATGCAAGAAAATACATGGCCGAAGTTTACTTCTTGCTTTCATTATGAGACCTCCTCCCTGCTCCAGAAGCCATTTTCCCACCCGTGTTCCTATACTGAGGAAAGTGTTGGTTTTGGGTATGGCTTTTGTGAACTGGTGATTTGGATTGCTTCTGAGATGAATGTTTCACCACCCAAATCTGTGAGCCTCGCCTGGGTGTGAGGGATTATCTATAGGATAGTTTTATCTGAAAACTATATTTTCAAGACAGGTTTCTTCCCTTCTTTGACTTGTATTGAGATGTCAGTCCTGTATTCAAATCGATGTACTGTTTAGTGGATTACTGAGCCAAATGAAAGTCAATGAAACTGTGAGGTGGACCCTAATATTCAATCTTACACTGAAGGCAACTGCTTAATTTACATGGTTCGTGTTAACATGCTGGGCTTTTTTTGGAATGTAATCCCCATGTTTAGTTGCCAATATATGTTTGATTTAACCATTTGCCAAAGCACACTAACATGAACATACACATTCCAAACCAACCAGCCAACCAATATATAGCACCCCAACTTCAGGTATTGTTTGTTTGTTTATTTCTTCTTTTACTATTATTTTAAAAGAGCAATTCAGGTAAACCTACCTCAAATATCTGTGCAAGCTGAACTTCTTTATTTGAAAATATGGCATGTATACAGTGGACAGCTTGTTTTGCTTGATGAGGTGTTCCTCTTTTTGCTTTTTGATGCAAAATAGGAATTAGGGTTCTGTACATATTAGCACAAGAAAGAAAGACATTTCTGAATATCTGCATGAAGATAATCCGAGATTATTGGAAACATCTAGGGATAATCACCACATATAATGACAGAATTAAATTAAAAGTGAACATTCTTAAAGATGACAAATATAACTCAAATATACTGATCATTAACTCTCTCTACTCCAAGCTTCTACATAAATTAGTATGGAAGAAGTGATGATCACCAACTATTTTTGCAGTTCTTTTTAAAGTTTGTCAGAATGACCTTAAGGCTTAGAACTAAAGATTATTCAGTGAAGCTGAATTTTGCAAGATTGGAGATACACAAAACAAAGAACAGCTTCATATAATCTAGTCATACTGTGGGATTGACTACCACAAGGTATGGTGACTGTCATCAGTCTGAATGGCTTCAAAAGAAAAGAGGTGATGTTTATTGCAAAGAAGGCTGCTATGTGCCTACTAGTCCTAATGGCCAGTATTTAACTATCTCTGGTATTGAAGATGATAATGGCCAATTGCGAATCAAGAAAGTGCTGGGCTCAAGTCCTCCCTTTTAGGTTCCCTGTATGTAGTTATTTAGACACTATGAGCAGCCTATTTGTGTGATTCAGTAAGTACTTTACTACTGGCTATAGGAGAACAGCTTTTGTAGTATGAATGTAAGTTTAACAAGGAAAGCTGAAAAAGCAGCAGTAGTGTATCAGCAAAGCTTAACATTTCACTTCTGTCTTTTTTCAAGCAAGAAGTCCTCTGTTTGACATGAAGAAGCTCCTAACAATGCAAACCTCAGATTCATGCAGATTCCTTTAGATGGGAGATCTACACCTTCATTACAAAGGATGATGCCTCCAGAGCAGCAGTTCTCAACCTTCCTAATGCCACAACCCCTTAATGGAGTTCCCCATGTTGTAGGGACCCCCAACCACGGGGGCGGAGCAGCTGGGAAGTGGGAGGGAAGGGCAGCGGGAGGCTCATCGCGACCCCTCTGAAAGGGTCATTCGACCCCCAAAGGGGTCCCGACCCCCAGGTTGAGAACCATTGCTCCAGAGGATCTCCTATTTGCTGAGACTGAGAGCTGGGTGCTGGGAGTGACTCAGGGAATGCATCTAGAATTTCTGACTGCTTGCTTGAATCTACTTCTTCTCTTTGTCCACTCCCTTTTGCAGGTAGTTATGGAGATCAAAAGTTGCCAAGCTTCCTCGAGAGGAGCATTAGGCTGCTGAGGAGAGCCCAGGGCTGTCAAGGTAAAGCATGTGACAGTAGGGATGTGCAAGAATATTCAAAATATTCATTATTCGTATGAATTCATATGTTTGAATTCAGACATCTGAATTCCTGAATTTAAACAAATGCAAATATTTTGAATTATTTGTACGAACAATGCAGACATTCGTATCTGTATTCACATACCCATATCCATCTTCTACGTATCCGTACGGGATGAAAATGGGATGCATACGGAACACATACAAGATGTGTATGTACTCAGAGATGCGAATGTCCAAATTATTGAAATGAATACATATGAATGTATTCATATAGATTTTAATGTCGACATTTGATTTTCCTTACTCATATGTATTCAGATTTTCGAATATTCGATTTGTTATGAATCAAATGTTGAAAATTGCATTCGTTCACACCCCTATTTGACTGTCCTGGGCCTCTAACTGCAGTTTGTGCTTACTGCAGCTTGGTACATCTTTAGAAGTTATACATGTTTTAGCAAGAAATAAAAGTATCTCACATCAGCTTATTGAAAGTCAAACATACAACATCACAACACTTCTTGTATGTACAGAAATATACTCACGATCTTATTTGTGGCAGATCTGTTTCTATTTTGTGCCCTGTATTTCTGAATATCTGAATGGCTGCTTCTGCTACTTTATCATCTTCCATCCTGAGGCACTGCAGGAGAGATTCATATGTCTCTGCAGAGTGGAACGAGGTAGGATGTGTGAAAGACAGAACCTATGGATATATGTTAAAAGCGAACAAAAAAAATTAATAAATCCCTCCTAAAAATTTGGTGGACTAAAGTAACAAAATACATACGGTAATGCCATTTGATATTATATCAGAAAAGCTCAAGACTACTTTGCAGAAATAACTGAATTTATTGCCATCTACACATTTTTAATGTGGTAAGGGTTTCCTATCTTTTTACTGACATATTTAAGAATTAATCTTCAATAATTATGCTCAGCAAAACGAGGGTTTTTTTTTAATCTTACAACTTTGTACTCAATGTGCACTTCGAGCTTGCCTTTCTCCACGTTTTATGATATGATAAATAGCATTTTAAAACAATACTGGGCTTTTGAACAAGTAGGCAGTTTATATTGAACAAGAGAAGGCACAGCAGGGAAGCAATAACGAAAATTTGGTTCTCCAAATGATGTCAAACTCCAAGTACATCAGCCCCAGACCAGCAACAGGAAGTAAAACAGAGCAGCACACATTTAGTAAGAGGATTTTAATGTGAAGTATCTATCAACTGTGGTGCCACAGTTCAATTGAATGAAGAATAAAGTTGCTTATAAAACATAATGATTTTAATAAAGTGATACAAAACCATTATTAAAATCAAGAATGGTGGCGGAAGAAAGGCATTTACCAGCTTCCTGGAGCCTGCAGAAGCTTTCTGTACCTCAAAAGATGTCTGGGTTTGATAGTTTGTCCCACTGCAATATAAAGCTCATGCTCAGTGGACTAAGACATGGCACACAAAACTCACTTAAACTGTCTCCGTCACAGAGCAGTCTCTTCTTAGTACTTTCCCTGGAGGAGAGAGGCCGCCAGCTCCTCCCCTTAATCACAATGTGGACTCAGAGATGCAACTCCTTATCATTACTCAGCAGTACTTGTTCATGAGCAATGTAGCTGAGAAGTGTTCCGCTCTTCAAGGTACCTAAAGATGTTACAGGCATAGAAGGGTGGACAGAATGGTCCTGTCATCTGCAGGATATGTTTAGCCTCTACTTTCCAAAATTTGAAACTATTTCCTCTTTGCTCAACAGAAGTTGTATTCTGACATCTTTACAGAGTTATTTTTAAACAATAGCCACAAACCTGGAAAGTAGGGACTGCAGCTAATTCAAAGGTTTTCTTTGTATGAATATGTGATGTTTGAACAAATGGTATGAAGCACTGACTGATAGTGTTTTTTTTCAAAAATGTTAAAACGACCTGGGACTGTCAATTTTGATTTATACCTTGAGAAGTTCAAGCCCTGAACGAATAGCTGTATCAGGACTTACACCCTCCTCTTCATCATCTGCTGTTCCTTCTATTGATTTGTTCATCAGCTTTACTAATGCACTGAAACAAGAATTTTAAAAAGCATTTACATGTGCATGCTAAATTAAGGCAAGAGTCATTATTAGCATCTACATTCCATCTATAATGCTCAAAAAATTAAGGAAACACTTAAGCATCACAGTATAACTCCAGATCACTTAAGCTTCAGAGATATCAACCTACCCAGTTCAGAATCATAAGTAATTGTGAATCAGTCTGACCTGCTTTGGTGCTAATGAAAGTAGCAATAGATTAGAGGGACAACAGCAAGACAAGTCCCACATAAGGAATAGTTTTGCAGATAGTAGCTCAAGACAGGACTCTCTCCTTATCATTTCTGAATGATTCTTCTCCAGTTTTGCTAGTGTCCTTGTTACTACTGGTAGCATGAGGCAGTACCTGCAGTCCATTCAAGTTGCACAGCCAGTCCAACTCCTCCAGGATGGCACATTCATATGTACCACTGTAATAACATTTGATGTGTTTCCCTACACAGTCTCAAGAGCATGGAGCAAATTCCAGGACATGAACCAATACACGAAGAGAGCTGGACCAGGCCATAGAAGGGCATCAACCCAGCACCAGAACCAGTGTCAGGTTCTTTGTGTGAGATTGAGCACTACCAGAGCCCAATAAAATGACCTCCAACTGTCAGAAACAGACTCCCTGAGAGTGACCTAAGGCCCCAGCATCCTGTAGAGCAGTGGTTCTCAACCTTCCTAATGCCGCGACTCCTTAATGGAGTTCCTCATGTTGTGGAGATCCCCAACCACAGGGGCGGAGCACCTGGGAGGTAGGAGGGAAGGGTGGCGGGAGACTCGTCGCAACCCCTCTGAAAGGGTAGTTCGACCCCCAAAGGGGTCCCGACCCCCAGGTTGAGAACCACTGCTGTAGAGGGACCTGAGCTCACAGCCTAGCACCTTGCATCTGAAATGGCATTTGCCAAAAAATACAGAATTGGGAGGTTCACCATTGGCAACCTGTCCTCTTCACAGATGAGACCAGGTTCACATTGAGCACAGGTGACAGATGTGAAAAAGTCTGGAGATACCATGGTGTACACTATGCTGCCTGCAATATTATCCAGCATGGCCAACTTCATGGTGGGACAGTGATGGTCTGAGGAGGCATATCCTAGGAGAGTTGCAAAACCTCCTGGTGACAGACAATGGTACCATGACTGGTATTAGGTACTAGGACGAAATCCTCAGATCCACTGTCAGACCTTACACTGGTGCAGTGGACCCTGGGTTCCTCCTGGCGCAGGACAATGCCCGGCCTCATGTGACCAGAACGTCAAGAGCATGCCCATACATTGTTGGGAGTGCATAGAGGCACATGGGGACCATGTACACTACTGAGTCATATTATGAGTTGCTGTGATGAAATTCACACAAATTGGAACTGCTTGTGATTTCAATTTTTCACTTTGAGGTGATCCGGAAACATCTAGTTGATGATTTTGGTTTCCACTGACTGCTGATGCATCATTTTGTTTTCAATTAATTACACAATTTACATCAGTAAAGATTTTCAACTTGAATCTCTTGTTCATTGAGATCCAATGTGTGATTTAAGTGTTCCCTTAATTTTTTTGAGCAATGTATTTTTTTGTGCCCTAGAGATGGTGCCAAACCAGTTTCATGCAGAACAACCTTGTTACGAATATATCAGGTTTAGGTTTGCTACTGAACTGAGTGTTGTATCAAATTTTGAGGTTCAGTCCAACAATGAACCAAATGGTGTGTGTGTGTGTGTGTGTGTTAGTTAAAGTGAACAGTTCATTTCCTTTCCTTCCTTTGCATCACAGCCTCCCAACCTTTCCTTGCATTCAAACCAGCTCTCCTCTCCATCTGCCAGCTTAGCCCAGGCCAACCCTTCAGCTTAGGTCAGGCCAACTGGCATTTGGAAGAACTGCTGCAGTGACTGGATGGGGAAATGAGGCAAGAAGAGGGAAGCAGCAGGCATAAGGGGAAGGTGGTTTGAGGTAGAACTCATTCTGACAATGCCAAAGTTTTTGTTTCAAACCGAACCAGGCAGAACAAGATCTTGCACATTTATATTATGCGCAAATTGCCTAATTATTCAGATGTTTTGGTTTCCATCTGTTAGCTTTGCCCACCTGCTTGCCTTAATGCAAAATTAAAAACATTGGGAACATTTGTCCTATTTAAAAATTCAATTTAGCTTCCTTCCATATGCAGTTGAAAATACAATAAGAATGAAATATCCTAATGCAGCTTTAATTTAATTTCAGCAACTTTCCAAAGCTCACAGTACACGATTACATACTAATCCTGGAAGAACTCCAAAGAACAGCAAAGCAAACATCACTGCTTACCTGATGGCTTCTGAGTCAATGTGTACAGGAGCAATTCTTTCAAGAAGAAATTTTACCATCTCCAAGAAAGGATTCGTTGGCTGCTTAGGATTTGCAAGTTTCCGTGCTATCTCCCTCTGAATAATAAACAAAAATTATGAATAGTTCAATCCCAACCATATCTATTAAGAAACAAGTTCTACTGGGGTTATTAGTGTTTACTCATAAGAAAGTGGGTTTAGGAGTGATGCTGCTGATTTTATTTGGCAAATCATAATACAAATGTTTACAAATAATACTGTAATGTATAAACAGGTTTTTTGAAAAGATAAAAAGCTACAATAGTTTCAAATCTCATTATATGTCGTAGAGAATAAAATATAATTGAACAGTGTCAGAATCTTGCCAATCTGCATTCAGCACGGAGGCTATTATATACACAGCCCTCCTCTGACTAGGTTCAATGGATAAGGACTTAGAATACACAAAGTAATGTTTTTGTACAAATTTTATGAACATAAGCATCCTTACAGGCAGGAAAGCCAAATGGGTTTACAATACTGTGCTTCTCTTCTTGAAAACAAGTATAGTAAAAAGTGTCATACTCCTATGAGGTGAGTCATGGTCTGTGATTATTTCAAGGACAATGCTCTGCATACTTTACTACTCTGAGAACATAGACCCATACATTAGCACATATATACAAACCAGTACATACTATTTACATTAATGTACAATTCTCATAATCAATATATCCTGGTGTTTTTCTATTTCTTCTTCTTTTTCCATATCCTACCACCCACCGACCCTCCCCTCTTCCCTTGGATAGACAGTACCATTGTAATTATTTTCTCATTGTCTTAAGATAAATTTTATATTATATCATATATTATCAATTTTAGCCATTTACTCATCCAGTTATCCCTATTTAATTCTCTTTAATACTCTTTAATTCTTTAATACTTTTGTTACTATCTAAATAATCCATAATCATTTGATCCGATAAATAATGCCATTTACTTTTATCTTTCCATCCCAAGACTATAACAGCCTGGGCAGCTATAATCATCTGCTGAAGTAAATATTTATCCATACTTATATTTAATTGTGAATCTACATCTTGAGTTATACATATTTCTTTTGTTTTTATTACACTATATCAGAATATTCTTTCTATCAATACCTAAATTTCATTCCAAAATTTTTGTATTTCCGGGCATTCCCATATCATATGCAGTAACGTACCCTGTTGTCCACATCCATGCCAGCATAATGCCGATACATTAGGGATAAATTTAGCTATGGTTTTTGGCGTTCTATACCAACACATCATTACTTTCATTTGAAGTTCCTTAACCCTTGGTTTTTTATCTTTGCAATATTTTCCCAATTTTAATTTTTTGGTTTGTAATATTTATATCTGTTTCCCATTTTTGTGTGAGAAGATGTATACTATCATATAAAAATGTTTTTCCACCACGCTCCTTTAATCTGGATCTAAGAAGATCCAGATTAAGGGAAGTACCCAATGTGTTTCCACGGGTGGTCTAGCACCCAATAGCAATGAGTGCTAGCCTCTCTGCCATGGAAACACCGGAGCACCCATTTGGAAATCTGGTTCTACCCACATGGGGTCTGCCTGTGACCCCAGGTGTATGGGGGGACAGGGGGTGCAATCTCCTAAGCGGCTCCGAAGTCATTTCGAAGTCACTTCGAAGTCTGTGCAAAATAGCTCTGGAGCATCTTTGAAGTCTGTGCTGATCTTCGGAGTAAACTTCGAAGTGACTTTGGAGTCACTTTGAAGTTCACTCCGAAGTTCAGCACAGACTTCAAAGACGTTCTGGAGCTATTTTGCACAGACTTCAAAGTGACTTCGAAATGACTTCGAAGCTCAGGTTTTGCCTCCCCCCCCCCAAGGGTGCCCCCTCCCCCTAGCCTCCTCCAGACCCCATTGCCAAACTAATGTGGAAACAGGCTCCCTTTAATCTGGATTTTCTGGCTGTAGACCCCATTGTAGACCCCATTAATGGGGTCTACAGAAAATCCGGATTAAAGGCCGAAAAATACCCATATGATCTGGATTTCCCGAGGCGCGGTGAAAACAACTGTGTCCCTAATGGGTGCCGTGGTGGAAATGGGGTCATCCGGCTCTCACCCAAATGGGTCCTTAATGGGTGCTAAAATGGGTACTAAGTGACTGTGGAAAAACACCCTATATATACCTTCCCTACTATTCCTTTTATATTTTTGAATTTTTCCTCGAATCTATCTTCTAGCTGGGTATTATTATTTTGCATGCTTTGGCTATAGTTTCTCTGCGCCATTAAATTCCTAGCCTGCGTTATTTGCAACCATTTATTATCCCCTAATATTGTTATCCATCTGTCTCTGGGAATGGGGTTCCTTCCTAAATAATAAAAGTTTCGAATAGTTGTTATTCCATTTTCTGCTAATTATCTAGATCTGTTTTAGTAAAGTTTTCAGTTTCATTATTTAAACATCTTATATGTGTAAATTTGGATATCCTAGGCATTAATTTATATTGCCAACGTTTCTATACTTTCATGGTTGTTTTAGTTGGTTGCAGACGTGGATCTAAAATGTTCTAGTTATATTAATATCCAACATTGATTTATTCTCCATTTTATTGATATTCCTTTAAATTCTAGCCCATTTAACCTTTGTAAATTCTAATTGAAATAATTTTTTATTTGAAAAGCTAAATAGATTTTTATATTCAGCAGCCCCCATCCACCCTCCTTAACATTTCCATATAATTTTCTTTGAGATATTCTTGGCCTTTTCTCCCTGCAAATCCAATATCTTATCCTTTTATCCCCGCCCTGAAGTGTTTCTTTTGTTACTTCCTCCAACAGAGTTTGCATCAAGAAACTTAGGCAGGATCATCTTCTTAAATGCCCTTATCTTACCAAGAAGACTTACAGGTTTTTTTTTCTTTCCATCCCCTCATTTGTTTCAAAATGTTTTTCCGTGTTTTAGAATATTTGGATTTCATTACAGATCTCACATTTTTACATAAATTCACCCCTAAATATTTTATCCTTTTCAATCCCATTTTCAATCCAAAATTTTGTTGAATTGCCCTTTGTTCATTTCTATCTGTATTCTTATATAGTATTTCTGATTTAGAAACATTTACTGCCAATCCTGAATTTAATCCGAATTCCCTAGTTATATTAAGTACTTCTTCCACCATTCTATATGGTTGGTTGGAAATTACAATTTTGACTTCTTCCCTTCCTATTCCATATCCAGTAAATAAAGTTATTGCTTTCCGTTATTTTATTTGCCAATGGCTCAATTGCTAAACGAAATAATATCAGAGACACCTTTGCCTTGTTCTGTTTTTAATTTCTATAGGTCTTGTCAGTCCTGAATTAATTCTAATTCTAACAAAATTATTTCTATAAATATTTTTAATTATTTCTGTAAATTTTTCTCCCAGTCCATATTTTGGGCATATCTCAATTAAATATTTGTGATTCATAGAGTCAACAGCCTTAAATATATCCAATTTCATTAATGCTAATTAATTTTTATATTTGTCAGAATGATATAATAGATTGGGTGCTATTTTAATAGGGTTGTCGATATGTCAATTTTTTATCAAACCCATACTGGTCTTTGTTTATTAAGAACAGTATCATTTTTTTGATTCCTTTAAATAAGATTCGCATAAAAATCTTCATTGATGAAAGATATGGGCCTATATGATTCTGGCTCTGTGGGGTCCCTCCCCTTTTTTGGAAATATTACCACCTCTGCCTCCCTCCAGTTAGAACACAGACCTCTTGACATTATTGAACTCAGTGGCATTCAACTTACAAGTAAATATTTATGAGGACCAAGGCATGTATATGTATGCTTCGTGAACATTTTCCATGTTTTCTGGACTTGACCTCAACCACTGGGTCCAAATTTTGTCCCTTAATTTTGTCCCTGCATCTCCATACCCTTTCACAAATGCTGGTTATAAATTCATAAGCAGTTCTTACCACACAGACATCTGCTTGTTTACAAGAACAAGTAGGGCTGATTAATAATTCAAGCTGAGAGCGGAGCTTCTCATCATCACCAAGAACCTGATTGAACTTTTTGACAAAGTCCTGTGCCTTTCCAGGATCAGGAAGATTTTCTATAGAATTAAAGTTTGAAAATGGAATTTACTGTTGCCACTTAAAAAAAATGTATCAAAAGACACAGTAATGCTATTTTATGGATCTTACTTGCTATGGTCATCAGCTTTCCAAACATTGCAGCACTGTTTGCTTCTGACTGAAAAAGAAATTCAGAGTGAGCACTCATAGAAAAAAACCTTATTGTGTAATTAGTTTACATCTACTGTTGAGCAAATATTCAATCCTAGCCCTCTAACCAACTACTCCACTAGGAGTAAATTAATATAGATAGATGGTTTATCAGGCAATATAATAGATAATCAAATAAGTATTTAGCATTTGTCTGTCAATAAAAGGCAAGCTGCTCTAAATTACTGCCCAGATATATTTTTCATGTTATTGAGCTACATTTTCCATTTTTGTCAATGGTGAGATTAGATGGAATTTAGGGGAGCTGGAATCAAGCAGCTTTTAGACTCCATCATTTGAGCACCTCAATCAATTTAGAAGTTAACCATCAAATAACCAAGAACTTACTTTTGCATACATATTTTAAAAATGTAACACAGGTGATAGTCAAGGGTGCTATAGACTCTATACTGTTTTCAAGTTCCAAAAGGAAGCTAAAGATAAAAGCTTTGAAAGCTTCACTGAACTTAAAGCTAACATTTTTGACTTCTGAGCTTGGAATTAGTTAATGCAGTAACTCTAAAATTACTATAATAAATGTTTTGAAAAACAAAAGGTTTTTTTAAAAGGGAATAAAGTTACTCAGAAATCGTACAGTAGGTTGCTTATGCAAATCTAGTAACTCTCGTACGTGACTCCTAAGCATGTTCTGGCACTTCCACATTTCATTCAGAGCCCTGAGCAGAAAAGAAATGACAAATATGTTAAAATTGGTTAATGTCCTGTGGTTCTACAAACGAACATTGAATCACAAAGCTGTTCTTCCTGTAGCATACTCCATTTTCTCACTCCAGTTGTCCCAATTAATAAATACATGTATCTAATGACAAGCAAGTCCTATAAAGAATGTTCTGGTAGCCTATTATGGGTTCAACAGATTGCAGCTATACCTGTTACATCTGTATGCATTTTGTTGCTGAACATTAGAGGTGAGAGGTCAGTCTTTCCTCTTGGTTCAACAGCCATTTTCCCACTTCTACAGTGAGGAGGTAGTTGGAAAGCCTGTTTTTTTCTAAACAAACAAACAAACAACTTTTGAGTGTGGATTTGTGGGTTTTGGTGAATTTGAGTGCTTGTGATTGTTTCTGAATGCTTTTGAGAATAGAATGAGTCATCGGTGTGGGTATTTCGAGGTAATTTGGGATGTTTTGGTTGGGTTACGTTGCCTGTTGAGTGCTTTTGATTGTGTACTGTGGTGCACCTGTAATATGGCTGGTGATTGACTGGGCTGTTTTTTTTTTTTTGGAGTATGTACATGCACGGAGACCCACTGATGTTGAAAAAAGAGAAGGCTCTGAGCATTTGGACGGCAGACCAGAGCCAGAAGATGATGCCCTTAATTGCCCCATGATCTGCAACAAGGTCAAGGGACTCTTAGAGCACCTGGTTCCACTGTACTCACAACCTGCATGACATCAAATGTAGGAAATAGCGTTTCTCCTAATAGGTTGAACTGAAACCATACCTGTGGTTTGTGGGGAGCAGGTAAGCATATTGGCTGACATAAGAGTATTTGATGTGGATAGTGGTAATTGGCATCAGAGTGTTTCACCATTGCTGCCTATGGGAACCCCATGTTATGATGGGTGGGAGAATGTTTCTGCACTGCACCCTTTGGAAGCTGTGCCTTTATATAGATGACTGGCATTGGCAGATTTCACTACTACAGCCTGTGGGCAATCCAAACTTTACTGGGTGTTTCAACAGCACAGTCTATGAAAACATTTTGCTGCGATGTGGTGAGGGCAGGGAAGGCTGGCATCAGTGTGTAGATTCATGGTTTGGTATTGGTGAGAACTGGCATCAGAGTGCTCCAGCACTTAATTCTGCAGTAGGGCGTTGGCATCTTGTGTCACATCAATGTGTTTGACATTGCAGTCTGTGAAACCCCGTTGTCTAAGGGTGGGAGTTGGCATCCTGCCTGGTACCTGTATGCTCTACACTTTAATCTGTGAAAAAAACCTTACCTGAACTGTGGGTGAGAACAGTTGCAGGAATCTCTGCTGCAAATCTGGTGGATATTTCAGGTTCTATTCATGTGTTCTGTGAAAGTTGTGTTGGGTCCCTTTCAAAGTAGGTTCCTTTCTTCCACTAACTTGCATTGAGAACTATTCCTCATTCACGTCAATGCAATTTTGAACACACCCAGTCAGCCACAATAGAAGTCAATTGATGTTTTTGCTGTATTTACCTTAAACCTCAGGTTTACAATGAATTCTATTGCTCTCATAATATGGTTTCTTATGATGTACTATGTCCCTAGAACAGAACCTTCACATTATAGAAGGTTCTACTGTATTACACAGCCAAATATAATGCCAGTCAATCATAAAATTATTTTTAACATCCAATGGATATACTGAGGGTTTTTTTTTACTTAAAATTATTCTGTGTTACTTCTTTATTAGGGAAGGCAATTCGTCCCAGATGTATTAAAGAGTTTTTTAAGCAAAGGTACGGGCTCAAGTCTTTTACGGGATTCAAGTCTACCATTCCAGCACAGGGTATATTTATAAAATTTCTACTCAGGATCCTTGGAATCCCTAAATGTGTTTCAACAGAGGTCTTCCATTTAGACACAGGTGTACTGCCAAGGGAGGGACTGGCATAGTCTGCAACTTTGTTAACGGTTAATAATTATTTTTGCTATATCATATGAAGGCTTTTGTTCCATCTTTGAAAAGATAAATTAGCAGAGAAACAGTTCCGTTTTTACAGAAGGCGGTGGTCTCCTTATGCTTTTCTATGGAATTTCTCCTAAACCAAAGGACAAATAATGCTAAACAACTCATTAAAGATTGTGTGTCTGAGACAAGTTTTCAGAACACGTTAGTGGCATAAATGAAAGTTGTACTGTATATATCTCCTGAATCAGATTTGTACTATTTTTTGCTGATAGATGTCCAAAGTATTGATAGCTACATTGACAGTACCGAATACAGATCTTTATTTACAAGATCTGGCTAGAATTTGCTTATTAACTTTTAGCTGCAACAGTGATTTAAAGGCATCTCGTATAATGAGGGCCTCTGCCTTCTTCAGTGAAAGAAGTAGAATCATTACATCATGGGCTTTTTTCTGCCTCTTTCATCAGGATTTTTGATGCAATCAATTAGAGCCTAGGTGAAGTCCTAACACTATTTTTGGGACAAATAAGAAAACAGTAGCAAAACTATACAAAAATTCTTGGTAGCAATAATTACAGTAATATATCTTAAGCTGATCTGTTTGCTATGTTTTATTGCCAATATCTGGAATTCTACTGTATACCTGATGGTATTTTTATTATGTTTTTATGTGGGTCACTGACCTCAATATATATTAAATACAAAATTTTAATTTAAGCTACATGAACATGCAATATGTTTGACTAGATCAAGGTTAAGACTTAATTATTAACCCTGTTTTTAGAACAAGCAAGGATCTTTTTTTGATAAATGTGCTTCCTTCGTTATCCACCTTCCTTATCCTTATCCAGTTCTACACATACGCACAGTTCAGGGATCTTCTGAAAAGGTTAAATTTGTACAAACCTCCAGATAGGGCCAAAAATATGGCATTCCCCAGCTGTAAATCTCCCATGAATCTGCTCCTGCCAGTTGCCACAGCAACACAGCTATTCAGGCTAGAGTTATACCAAAACTTTGTTCAGGCTGGGGCTACTTGCTAGTAAATCTGTACCAGTAGCTAGTGAAAATTAATAATGCACCATTTCTTTATCAATAGCCAATCACATTTTGATTTCACTTTTTCTTGATTTGTTTTAAATTCTGGATGCGCGCGCAGATACCAATCTCAATGAAGGATGTACTGAACTAGTAATTGTAAAATACTGCATCTTTTATTTAGAAAAACTCAGAGAAAGCTTGCTACAAAAGTTTACAAACATTAATTTAAACTTGTTAGATACCCACTGGTTAAATCAACAAGTGAACTAGGCAAGCACACTGAGCTAAAAGATATTTTGCATTTTTTAGTTTCCACATAGTGTGTGTTGAAAAGAACTGCTATAATACACCTCAAAACACAATGATTTCTCTGTAAATATATACTCACTTAACAGCATTTGGATCTAAGCTAGCATACAGGTAATACAAGCACTTCATTCTTTCTTCTGTTTCCAGATTATGAGGAACAAGATATTGAGCAAAGATTTTCTCCACCAATAACCTGAAAAAAAAATCCAGGCATTTTATGCTCCCTGAAGATTTATATCTTTCAAATCATAAGCACAGCCTAGGTTTATATTATTATCTTCTCATTTCTGCAGTATCTGGTACCCTAGGACCTTGGTTGGATCCAGAGAGATCTGGGTAGAAATTATTATGAAGGTAACACCTGCTACCTTCTCATTTTATAGATCTCCTCAGTTTATTCAGTTTGCTAGGGATGTTCTCTGAATTGGGCTATAGCAAGGAAAAACATTCATGTAGATGACCTTTGTCTTAATTTTTTTGACTAACCCTTTTCTCCATGCTAAAATAGGAGATCAGGAGGCAGGGAAATCACATTCTGTTTCCCTCTTTCGTTAGACTTTTTCTAGATCTAACCACCAATATCCAACATAAAATAAGAAGAGTTGGCTTTTACACCCTGCTTTTCTCACCCATTTAAAGGGACTCAAAGCAGCTGACAAAGCTTTCTATTCTACTCTCCACAACAGACACTCTGTGAGGTAGCTCGTGTTGTGAGAGCTCAGAAAGAGAGCTTGTGAATAGCCCAAGGTAAACCAGTTGGCCTCATGGAGGAGTGCAGAATCAAGCATAGTGACTAGGGGATACGAACCTGGCAGTCTAATTACAAGACCAAACTGGCTCACTATACCAAACATTTTTTCTTATATAGCTACTTATGGACAATTAAATGCACCTATCACTTGTAAATACACTCACCACTTGTTATCTGTGAGAATACCTGGCTCACAAAATGAAGCCTGAGAAACACTTGGTCTATGCTAATATTCCTTTTCTGTTTCTGTTGACGATATTGTTATTCATCCTGTCCTTACAGCTCGTAATCTTGGATTTACTTTTGATTCTTCATTGTCTTTTGGTTCTCACATTCAGGCCACTGCCAAAGCATGCCAATTCTCCCTTTATAATATTGCCAAAATTCGTTCTTTTCTTTCTGTTGCTACCGCTAAGATTTTGGCGCACGCTTTGGTGGTTTCTCGTCTTGACTACTGCAATCTTCTTTTGGTTGGGCTTCCACTTACCCACCTACGTCCTTTAATTTCTGTTCAGTATACGGCGGCACGCACTATCATGTTAGCTTGCCACTTTGACCATGTTTCTCCTTTATTATTTTCCCTTCATTGGCTTCCCTTTCCTTTTCGCCTTCAGTATAAACTCCTGTTGTTAACTTTCAAAGCCCTTAATGGTCTGGCCCCGCCTTACCTATTCGATCTCCTTTCCCTTTATACTCCCACTCGTACTCAAAGACTGCTGTTTCAGCACAGGATTTCTACTGCCCCCTCCCGGATTCGTCTGTTTTCCCTTGCTGCTTCTTATGCCTGGAATCTCCTTCCTCAGCATATGCGGGCTATCAAGTCTTTGGCGTCATTTAAATATGAGCTCAAGACTTTCCTGTTCAGGAAAGCATTCCCAGATTTTGTACCTCAATATTTAATATTTGATCTGTTTATTGAATTGAAGTTTTCTTGTTTTTTCCTTTGTTTTTGTTTTATTAGCGTATATTACTCTTATTTCATTTTATCTTTAGATTGCACGCCACTGGCAGGTTTTATACTATGTTTTATTAATGTATTTTTTCCTGTACAGTGCTGAGTACATGTACAGCGCTTTAGAAATAATAATAATAATAATAATAATAATAATAATAATAATAATAATAATAATAATAATAATAATAATAATAATAATAATAATAATATGCTAAGGACTGTTTAAAGCAGGGATGTCAAAGATACGGCCCGCGGGCCAGATGTGGCCCGCGGGCTGTATGAATATGGCCCACAGCCGCCCGCGGCCGCCTCCGCCCACCGCCCCCGCTGTCATCCTTGGGCGCGAAGGAGGCGAGGCGAGGTGAGGGCGAGCGAGCGCGCGGCGGGACCCTCCAGTGCCCGAGTGCGCGGGCGCCGCCATGGGCAGCCAGCCCCTCCTCGGAGCCCTAGCCACGCCCCGGCCATGCCCCCGCCCCTCCTCTGTGCCCTGGTCACGCCCCCAGCCACGCCCCCTGGCCCTGACAGTTTTTTTTTTAATCCGGCCCTCAGCAAAATTGAGTTTGACACCTCTGGTTTAAAGCATTATATTGTAGGAAATGGAGTTCCTAGTTATTGCAGGGCAAGTTAATCCCATTGTTGAGGAATTATTTGTTCCAGAGGCCACTGATCAAGACACGTTCATGGTCCCCTTAGTAATCATGTCTTCCTGCTCACTGGACCCAGAATGGCAAATGCCCTTTTGTGACCATTGTGATGAGAAGATGGAGACTATCTAAAATAAGAATTTTTCAGTTTGATGCAATCACCTTTAACATAGCTGCAAATAAGAGCAGTCTCTAGAGCACTGTTCTGTTGGATGTATGAATGCCAGTAGACACTTCATTCACTAAGCATTCCAGATCTTTATTAAAGGACAGTCAGTGGGTAATAGCTCTAAATCAGGGATGTCAAAAATATGGCCCACGGGCCGGATGCGGCCCGCGGGCTGTATGAATACGGCCCGTGGCCGCCGCCCACCACCGCCGCCGTCCTCCTTGGGCGCGAAGGAGGCGAGGCGAGCGAGCGCACGGCGGGACCCTCCACTGCCCGAGTGCGCGGGCGCCGCCATGGACAGCCAGCCCCTCCTCGGTGCCCTAGCCACACCCCGGCCATGCCCCAGCCCATCCTCTGTACCCTAGCCACGCCCCCAGCCACGCCCCAGTCCCTCCTCTGTGCCCTGGCCATGCCCCCGGCCACGCCCCCTGGCCCTGACAGTATTTTTTTTTAATCCGGCCCTCGGCAAAATTGAGTTTGACACCTCTGCTCTAAATGCTAAAGCAGCCTCCCTGAAACTATGGACTTTAGTGTCTAGACTATGGCACCCTAAATATGTGCTTCTCAAACTCTTTATTTGAAGTACTGGATGGATGACAACAGTGCACATGCCAGCGTTTTATCTTTAAGGACCAGATGCTATACAGAAATCATGCTCCCAAAGATGTGCTGGTTGAGAAAAGGACAAGAAGATGACTATGTCTTCCACCTACTACTCCACAACTACTAGAACAGAAACCCTTCTTCTTCGAGGCTAGCAAACAACTCATTTTTGTTGTCCCTTTTATTATTTAAAAAACCACCAGCAGCACTGACAAATGTGGAACAGGAGCTTCTTCAGGCAGGGTAGTCAAATAAATTCTTCAAACATAACTTGAGAGAGACTGACATTGTTTTCAAACATCTGGGTCATAACAGTTCTGAATTCTTGGATTGTTAAGCTTGTTACTGATTTTGTTAAATGACCACCTCCCAAGTTCATCCCTCTCTTTCACGAGGCAGAAGCTAAAAGGAATATAGTTGATCCAAAGACAGTCCAGAGCTAGAAAAATTGTTCCACAACAAGACCGATAAAAGTCCTCTCCCTTTTATTTACTGTGACAAAGAAGAGAGGCTCCTGGGATGCAATAGTTGATCTTCAGTTTGTAAACAACTTTATATTACAACCAGAATACTACACCATTAACAAATACACCAAAAAAGTAAGCTGCTTTTCTTCATTTGCATGCACTGTTTGTACTAGATAAATACTGCAGAACAAATGCTCTGTTCAGCAACTGTGACAAAACTAAAGTTTTAGTTTGGGGCAGAAATAAAATAACCAGATATAGGAGTAAATATATGTTACATAGAGTAGTGTTCTCTTTTCAATATCTTGGTCATTATCTGGAGACTTGCTGTTGCACTTTTGGGCCCCAAAATCAAAGACTGTTTGGGCATCAGATAGTAGCTTAAGATTATGGTTACCGTATTTTCCGGCGTATAAGACGGCTTTTTAACTCAGAAAAATCTTCTGAAAAGTCAGGGGTTGCCTTATACGCCGGATACTGGAGGGGCTGCTGCTGCGACGATGCCTCGTCCTGCCCACCAGCCAGCCTTCGATCCGCCAGCGGTGGCGTAAGGTTGAAAGACGGTAGCGATCACAGTCCTTTCTTCTTGTCGCGTCCAGACTGCTCTTTCCTCCTCCTGCCTCTGCTCTTGGAAGGCCAGGCGGGGGTGGGGGGGGTGGGCGGGGAGAGAGCAGCTGCTGGTAAAGCGACAGGTAAAGCAGCAGCAGCAGCAACTTACAAGGGGATGAGAGGAGAGGAGAGGACTCAGCTGCCCAGTCCCCCTTTCTAATCTAAAGCCCTTTTTGCTTTACCGGCAATTGCTCTCTCTCTTCCCTTCTTGGCCTTCTGAGCGCGGAGGCGGGGCGGACGGGAGGAGAGGAACGGAGAAGACTGCTCGCTACCATCTTTCAACCTTCCGCCACCACCCGCTGCCGGGTCGAAGGCAGGCTGGCGGGCAGGACGGGGCAGGGCGTCGCAGCAGCTGAGTCTTCTCCTCTCCTCCCGCTGAGACCGCTCTTGCCTCCGCCCCGCCTCCACGCTCGGAAAGCCAAGCAAGGGAGAGAGAGGGCAGCTGAGAGTTTGCACGAATGTAAAGCAAAAAGGGCCTTAAAGAGGGACTGGGCAGCTGAGTCCTCTCTCTCCCTCTCCTCTTGTCCCCTCCTAAGTTGCTGCTGCTTTACCTGTCGCTTTATCGGCAGCTGCTCTCTCTCTCCCCTGCTTGGCCTTCCGAGCGCGGAGGCGGGAGGCGGAGAGACCTGTATGGACGGGACAAGAGGAGAGGACTGTGTTCGCTACCCTCTTGGCAGATCAAAGGCAGGATGGCGGGCAGGACAAGGCAGGGTGTTGCAGCAGCTGCATCCTCTCTCCTCTCCTCCCCTTGGAAGTTGCTGCTGCTGCTGCTACCCAGCCCCCCTCTGACTCTACTATGCCCTCAGGCACCAGTCCCCAGTCAACTCTCTCTGCCTTCTAGGCACGAGGCTCTTCTCCTCCCTGAGACTGCAAGGAGATCTCTCTCTCTCTCTCTTTCTCTCTTTCTCTCTCTCTCTCTCACACACACACACACACGGAGCTACATTCCCTGATCTCTGTCTATTACCCAGCCAAGAGACCCTCAGTTGCAGGCAAGCATTCTCTGCTTCCAACAGCAGACAGGGGCAATAAGGTTGGCTCCCTGGAAAAGTGAGAGCACTGCAGCCTCTTCAAGCCCCTTGTCCTGTCCCCCTGTCCCCCCCTTCAGATGTAGGCTGACAGTAAAGATTCTTCACTTCGGGATTAAAAACTTTACTCCTGAAGTTAACTGAAGCTTCTTTCTGTCAGCCTAGATCTGAAGTGGGGTGGGGGAGACAAGAGGCTTGAATGTTCCTGCTTTCCAACCTTACTGCTCCCCTGGGAAAGGGACAGCACTGCACTCTCTTCACTCTCTCTCTCTCTCCCTCTCCCTCTCTCACACACACACAGAAAGAGAGAGAGAGAGAGAGAGAGATCTAGGCTGACAGGAAAGATTCTTCAGTTCACTTTGGGATTAAAAGCTTTACTCCCTGTCAGCCCTCGGCAGAAGGCCTTCCTAAAGCAGGCACTGCAAGGGGCCTTCCTAAAGCAGGCACTGCGTCTGGTGGGGTCCCTATTCATATAGGTTTGCAGAAAATCGTAGTCTTAAAGAGAGTCTTAAATCAGGCTGTCCCAGTATGAATCATTTCATTTCATGTTTGGAGTCATCTGTCCTACTGGGGTCGGCCGAAGGCAAGTACAGAACTGATATCCCTATCAAGGTATTAGGCCACTATGGCGAGTATATCCCAAACTCTATACTTTTACTGGAAAAATTGGGGGTCGTCTTATATGCCCAGTCGTCTTATACGCCAGAAAATACGGTAAATTATATTATTGTATTATTACAACTTCTGAAAACAAAGCTCATTCCAATTTTTGCCTACAGTGTTAAGCTTTGGGATATATTATCCAACCATGATATAGATTATCCACAGAACATTATGACTACCTAAAGGTACACTTATAGCTTTTTTGCGTGTCAAAACAGGGCTATAAGTAAGAGCCAATATTCATAATAGACCTTAGAATTAAATAGTGTTGTTATGAATGTGACCTAAGTAAACACAGTTAGGACTAAACTGTTTCTGGAATATGGAAAGTACTCTAGTGGGGTAGTGAGCCAGTATGGTCTAGTGGTTAGGGAACTGAACTCTTATATGAGAATACTGGGTTCAATTCCGTACTCCCCCATGAGACCAGATGGGTGACCCTGGGCTAGTCACAGCTCTCTTCTGAGCTCTCACAGCCCCACCTACCTCGCAGGGTGTTCTGTTGTGGGGAGAAGAACAGAAGGTTTGTCAGCCGCTTTGAGTCCCCTTAAATGGGTGAGAAAAGCAGGGTAGAAAAGCCAACTCTTCTTCTTCTATTTGACTTAAGATAACTGTCAAGCAATGAAATAGAAATTGAACAAGCTTATTATCATTACTCCTAATTTTTCACCCCTAGTTAGATCTGAATGATTATGAAATGTTATCTTTAGTTTGGAAACAAGCTATAGTTAATATAACAGTTTGCTTAATCCAGCCACACTGGTAAATTGAAGTAATTTCTACGTCAAGCCATGAAGACAAACCAACACGAAGCATTTCTGAAGCACCTATTCTCTGAAAGCCAAACCGAGTCATGAGGAATTTGATTTTACAGTTTATTTGAAACAGACATTTTGCATGGAATAATCTTCCCTCTGAAGTGCATTAGGCACTCTCACTATATGCATTCAGATGACTGGTGACAACACATCTCTTCACCCTAGACTGGCTGAAGGATCAACGTTTCCTCCCCATGGTGGCACTCTTTTTAAATCTATTTTAATTTTATTGTGACCTGACCTGAGACCTTTGGGTATAGGGTGGGATACAAATATAAATAAATATTGTGCAGAACCATTATATTTTAGTAAAATGGAATAAAATTGACTCACTTGTCATCGATGCTATTCTGATAATAAATGTGCAAAAGTTTATCCTTTATCCAGCTCACTTTTTCTGCTGCATCCTTCCCAGCTTCAGCATGAAGACAATATTTCTTGTATAGTTGGGCAAGTCCCATCATTGCCTCTTTTCTTACTCGCCACTTAAAAGAAAAACAAAACATCCAAATCTGTATATAGAAAATCCTTATTGGATGTTCCTTAAGAGCAGGAGAACTTAAGTTGCTGTTTTACTGTTGAAAAAGATTGTTCAAGACACAATCCAGAAGCGCACTGCCAGTGAGACAATAGGGTACACCATCTTAAATTTGGCCAGAACACATCAGTTTTCTTTTAAAGATAAGCAAGTCATATCCATATGTCATAAGTGAGTTGTATGTTACAGATGCATAAGAATGTTTTATGACTTTATTTCTGTGTGTTTTGAATTTTTGTGGTCCTAAAACTGCTTTGATTTCAAAAAGCCTTATTAACCTTACACTTGAAAAAACAGAACAAAACACTCAAATCCCCAAAGCAGAAACATTATTTTTGAGGTTTCATGAGTTGCAATAAGCTGAAGAGTACTTTGTTTTTTTCTAGCAAGGATGTCTAACTTTCACTTTGGATAACCTGGAAGAAATTCAAAGGTAACAATCTACTGGTAATCTTTTGACAGAAATGAGATTACAAGTTCCTCAATAACTTGCATATTAAGAAGAGAAGCTAGCATTGGACAAAACAAATAGAAAAGAGGTTAGTTAATTTTTTTTTTAGAAATTCACATAGCCAACATGGGAACAAGCTGTAAAGGCTCAAGCGAAATATAATAGTTAACAAGTTGCTTTTCAGATTTTCCTCATCTAAATATTAAAAAGAGACACTGAATTTGTTTAACAGACTTTCCTTTGCTGTTCTGATACAGCATGAGAGGAAACATCTAAAAAAAAAGCATCTGAAAACACATAATTACTATATTTTTATTCCACTGTGTATTACAGATTATTCTGTTCATCTTACCCTCTTGTCCAGTGTTCTTTCCCTGACAAAACCAAGTAGTTGGTCATTGACTAATGAGAGATCTCTTTTGCCAGCTGTTATTATTGTTACAATGACATCATGTCGAATGGCTTCTTCTGGATCATGTGATCTTACTTTTAAGTACTCTATTGCAAACAAAAAAAACCTTATGAGTTCTGCTGATATGTTTCTGATCTGATTGTGACTGAAGAAAAACAAATTAGCAACATAAGAACATAAGAAGAGCCCTGCTGGATCAGGCTACAGCCCATCTAGTCTAGCATCCTGTACTGCACAGTGGCCCAACAACTGCTCATGGGCATCTCAAGCAAAAGACAAGGGCAAAACCTTCATGTGCTTTCAAATCCTGGCAAATGGCCCTAAAGGCACTCTGCCTGTCTCCCCAGCCTGGAGAATGTACCAAGGCATCCATTCATTAGGGAGCTGGACTCTTATCTGGGAATACCGTGTTTGATTCCGCCGTCCCCCATGAAGCCAGCTGGGTGACCTTGGGCTAGTCACAGGTCTCTTCTGAGCTTTACAGCCCCATTCACCTCACAGGGTGTTCTGTTGTGAGGAGAACAGAAGCTTTGTCAGCCGCATTGAGTCCCCTTAAATGGTGGGGTAGAAAAGCCAACTCACTTCTTCTTTTTATCTAACCCTTTCTTAAAGCTATCTAGGCTCATTACTGTTGGTAATGAATTAAAATGATTTGTAGCACATAATCCTAAATACACTGATTTTGAAGTTGTTTTCACTGAAATTGGTTGATTTAATAATAATAACAAGTTCAGAAGAACTAATACAGGAGTAACTAGGAAAGCAACTGAACACATCAAGCCTTCTTTATTTAACTGAAAATCTAACAGCAGTTGATATTTACACTTAAAACCCCTTTGTCTATTTAATGAGTTATGTAACTCAACAGTAATACTGCAACAAGATATTTTCCCTATGTCATACTTTCAACAACTTTTTTACTTTTTGCTTAAAAGAACAATCATGTACCATATTACATTTTGTGATTATGATCCAATTTATCATGCTATCATATTATAATCATGAAACCATTCTTTCCAACCTGTTCTGTTTATTCTAACTTCTACATAAAAAAATCTTACCAGTGAGATCTTTTGCTAGATCTGGGTGGTTCATTAAGCAATGGCTTGCAAATTTCACACTTTCTAATCTGACAGGAACATGAATATCATTAAATCTGATGGGAACAAAAATGAGTTCACAATTAAATTGGTATTGACAATTATGTTTGTATGCTATGCAACATAGTTTAAAAATGCAGTTTATTTTAGAATGCAGCACAAAGAGTAGCAAATTCAACTATTTTGGGAGGGAAAAATGCTAGTAATACTTGGAACACAAACATGAACATTTCCAATGCATCTGCTACATGTATTCTTCTTATAAATTATCTTGGTTCTTAAGGACATAGCAGAAAATAATAAACTAGTCCAAGGGTACCCAAAGTACAACCTGGGGAATTATGAAACCAAACGATTTTTAAAAAAACCTTCTGTATGTTCACTCACCGGCCAAGAAAACACTGCCAAAGAGGACGATTCTGTGTTGCAAGGTCAGAATCTTTGGAGCCAAACAACTTAGCTAAAAGCCGGACAACAGCTAAACGTTCTTCTCCATCATTGCTCTACAGATGAAAAAGGGTAGTTTTTCTGAAATTTTTCTAAATTGAAGTGAAATGTCCTGATAGCAAACTAATACTCTGAGTCTCAGACTTCCCACTGAGTTCTCTCCTGTGTACAGCAATCTCTAGTGGGCTGATCCTGGCAACATCAGTACTTGTGAATAGAAATGGAAGAGACTGGTGCAACCATTCTTTTTAAGTTGCTTTTCCAGGGTTTTTCTACTTTTGTGCACTCACCCTTCTTTTCCCCTTACCCTCTGTTTTAACTGGTTTTATACCATTTTCTGGTCTTCTAAACCTGCTCACCCCCAGCTGCCTTTGAAAGCCTCTGCCATTTTCCATTCCCTCTTTTTTCTATCATCTGTCACTACCACCATTGCTGCTGCCTCCTTTCCTCTGATGTCCCTCCTTATAAGGGAGAGGGAATATTTGTCTTGATGCCATTACTTATAGAAACAGTGGATTTTGTTAGGTTATCTGAGATTTAACACTCTTGAATATGGACAAATATCTTGTATGCTACTCTATCTCTGGGGTCAGCATGCATTTGTTCATTAAAGAAGGCTTCTGAAACACGCTATCTCTGTGAAGAATGCCAGTCAGGCATGTGGAAATTGACATAACCTAGGACTTTCTTCATACCTTTGCTGCAAATTACAGTTTATTACAGAAAAATGAGGTGAGAACTGATTTTGGAATAGCTTCTAATGCCAGAGAAGCAGTTTCCTTGGCAATAAGTTTTAATCTATACTGAATTTTACAATTCACCTATCACTTCCAATAGTTTATTTCTTACTCAGTTCTTAATTGTTGTGAGCTCCACCCACAATGCATTCATCATTTATTGAGGAAAGGTTCTTTAATTAGTTATCCATAATACTACAGAGCTACAGCTCCAAGAATGGAGGTAGATGTTTACTGTTTAACTCTGGAATGAACACATTTGGATTTGCATTTTCTTGCATCAAAACCCAAACATCAAGATGGAGCTAAACAAAAGACACTCAGAATGGAAAAAAACCCACCAAGATAACCCAGTGTTTCTGGTAATAATTTCATTTTGAAACCACTACCCAAATTTCCAGATTTTTATTTTTTTAAAAAATCTTTTAGGTGAAAGTATATATATGTAAAACATGGTTCTACTGATTATAAGACAGTAATGTTCAAGAGCATGACATTCTGATTATACCCTTTAATTGCAGCTTTACACTCATTTCTTAAAATTATGTCAACGCTAGCTTTCTTATAAATCAGCTGTGGCCATTGTCCATGACTCCTTAAATGGTCAATTTGTATATGGAACTCTTTTGAAACTCATATATTTGATAATCTCTGTACAAAATCTAAATGATTATTGAACACTGTTACTGGCCTTGAAATGCAAATTTCAAGTTAGCAACTTTCACAGAATTAAAACTTGAGGAATATCTCTTACCTTTAGTTTGAACTCAAGCTGGGGCATAACAGATAACAATAAATTAGGATCAATAGCAAAAAGCTCCTGTATTAAGTCAAATACATGTTCTGACAAGTCACTTACAGAAGACTTTCCTAGTACCAGAACCTGGTTAAAAAACTAGAAAAAGAGATATTGTTAGCAGGAGGTCGAGGGGATAAGCAGGCAGAATTTTCACTGTCTTCTATCGATTATTCACCCAGACTCTTGTCTAACCTTACACTGAACTCCACAGAGTTCTTTCCTTTTGATTCTTTTTCAGGTGTTTCAATTCTTGTAATATCTCCCAAACAGACCTCAACTAGACAGACAGACAGATAGATATAGAAAATGAAGGGTAAGAAACTAACAACACCTGTTCTATGTGATAGCCAGTGAGAGTGCCTATAGAGATGGGGAAAAAAACCCTAGAGTAATGTGCAGGAAAACAGCACAAAGAAGAATTGTTTGGTTGCCGGTACAGATGGTACCGGTCTCATTGCAACCAAGTTTCACCATGGGGCTTAGACCCCTCATGAGAATTCAGAACTTGAGAAAGGAATGATGAAAGATGAGGAAACAGCTGAAGAAAATTACTTCTTGACTCTTTGAAATATTTGAAGCAACACAGACAATATCAAAGCAAAGGACCTAAAGCAGACAGCTTTGGAAGAGGTCTGGACACAAGAGCTTTGGGAAAGGTCTGGACACACACAGGTGTCCTTAGTTTATATAAGAGGAAAGTCTCAAAATAGTTATTGCAACAAATAATAACAAAAAGAAGTTTTAACTGATTAGTCAACTTGACCATATCAATTCCCATGAAAACAGATATTAACAAAACCAATCTAACCAATGCTATGGGAGAACAGAAAGCTGAAACCAAACATTTTAAGATTTTAATGAGTAACAATCACTAGCATGACATTTTATGTATTACATACGTTGGCAATGCATGGCTCAATAGTCTGGACTGTCCTTTTCAACAGGACTTTTGCAAGATCAAATGCCTGTTTATTAAGGTTCTAGAAAAAAGAAAAAGTTACCAGAAATTAAAATCCAGCCATTTGTCAACAAGAAATATAACACAGTCCTTATATGACCAAGAAAATAAACTGTAAATCCTAAAAACCTTTATTCAAAAAATGTTGCAAACAATCTGTATTAACGAAGCTGTATAACTTTAAAAGTTTTAAAAGACAATTTAAGAGCTGGCAAATATATATATTTAAGAATTTCTGCCCCACTCTTCTCCAAAATGTCCCATGGCGAGTCACAATGATAAAAAGATAAAATATATAAGATATTCCTAAAACAGTACTGGGGCCACAGGTCCTCATAAAGCTACACCCTAGACTTGAGCATGGTGTCTAACCAAGGAATGCCAGACAGTGACTCACCTACAGCAAGAGAATCTCTTGTCTGCAATTCAAGCCAGCACATTGTAATTGCTCTGTCCCAGTATTTTTCCTATGGCTCAAATCAATACCTCTATATCAGCGGTTCTTAACCTTTTCTTCACTGCAGACCCTTTACATAACTCTTATTGCTGAGGACCCCCACCCCCACTTCACATCCCCACTCACGATATGTCTTGATTCACCTACCCACCCTCCACCCAATGCAACCACTGACCTACCGTGACCCCCCCATGTGGCCCTAGCATCCCCTGGGGGTCCCTAGACCCTAGTTTAAGAACTACTGCTCTACATAAATAAGGAAGAAGCAACAAGCTATGCATGAAGAAATAAAAGAACATATTGAAGTTCTAGAAAACAAATCAGTGCTCTTGGGAGGTGAAAAAGAAAACTTCACTTTGTTTCACTTTGCAAACCTTGTGTGCAGGAATGAGGTTGATAAGAATTGAATCCAATAATTCTTGAGTCACTCCATCGCCTTCCATGATGATAGAACTCATCAAATCCAGCATGTGCATTTGTACTTTCTGGTTGTGGCTATTGCTGAACATAAAAAAAGAATTAATCAAATAATAACAATACAGATACTGATAGGTATCAGTAATGTGAACTGAGTACTTTTTCACATCTGCCATTTAACAAAAACAAACTATTCACTGTAAGAAATATATTATGATAACTGCCTCTTGCAACACATCCAGTTTGGATGGAGATTACATCACAATAACCACAATTCTTTGATTGCTTTCAGTATAACCCAACACAAAATTTCTCAAACACATAGAACTGTGATGTTTGTGACACAAGAAAGTACTTTATAATCATTTATTTCAGACTGTACACATATAAGTACATCATTGAAACACTGCTGTTTATGATGGAATCCTTCCTGTTGCAATGTAAGAAAATGAGGCGTAGGGACTGGTTTTGCTTCCAGTACAATAATGGCCCCATGTGTCTACTCCCATACCAACCTGCTTGCGACTTAAGATCTGGAAGGGAGGACCTCCTGGTTGTCCCACCAACCTCAGCAGCAAAAGGGATGGGCACACAGGAGACGGCATTCTCAGTGGTGGTCCCTAGCTATTGAATAGTCTCCCCCTTGAAGTGCATCTATCACCTTCACTGTACATGTTTAGGAAGGCAGCGAAGACAGATCTCTTTCTCTTGGCCTTTGGTTAAATAGGAATACACTTTTCTCTTCCCATTTGCAGATGCTATTGTTTTAATACATATTGTTATTGTTTTAATAATGTTTGATTTTAAATGTTGTTATCCACCCAGAGATCCCTGGGTGTAAGGCAGGATAAAAATGTAAATAAATGATGTGTAGCATCTTCCACTCCTAAATGAATATAGCAGAAGGTACCCAGTTCTTTGGACGAGAGTAGCTTTCATCCACTTCCAACTGCTTTATCAACTGCAGTTAATTAACTTTATGAAACATGAGCTATAATTAACTTAATCTCTTCAGTTTGCATTGAGCTAATCAATACTTTTTACATACAGTACTTGGTAATGCAAGAATATGGAAGAAGTTTGAGAACTGCTTTTGTATCTTTTAGAAATAAGTGGACTTAAATTCCAATTTAAGTATGAGAACAACATTCTTCTGGCAATATACAAGATGCATTTTTAGTATTTATAACAGCACTTTCTATCATAAAACTATAAACACCAAAAATCTCTGAATCTATTATACCTTCATTTTTTATTTTTTTTAATTGAAATTTTTATTTGATCAAACAAATAGTGACAACATATATTGCTATACCTTCATTTTTTTATATCCTTTTAGAGCAAACTATATATTTCTACAATAATGTAAGAGATCAACTTACTTGATAACTGAAAAGAGTGTCCTAAAAAGCTGGATGAAGATTTCATTACAATCTTCCAACTCAAAACAGATGTTGTAAGATTTAACCCATGCTAAATTCTAAAATAAAAGTAGAGCATTAAAAACAGTTAAGTTTGTGATCCAAAAGGTGTAATAGCAAACATGGCTAGCAGTCAGGAAAAAGAAGTCAAAGGAGTCATTCTAAAGACTAAACTGAAAATTTCTTAACTCAGATGTATATTTTGCTTTAACAATATTCAAGAAGTCCCACACAAAAACATTCTTATTAAAACAAATCTAATATTAGAGCCAGAACTATTTTCAATAGTTCCTGCTAAAACTATACAATAAGGCACAATTATCTTGGCACAATACATCAGCATATATAAAAAGGGTTACCTCTAACAAGTAGAAATATCTGTTAAATTGGGGGCTCTTCGTGTCCTCCAACCCTTTTAACTGTCTTGTAATAAACAAGAATATATCCTGCAGGAAAAAACCAAAATAAAATAGAAGTTATTATAGATAAACTTAAATAATGTATATATCAAAGCTGTTATTCCCTTATAAATACTAACCTTGCTATTTAAAAAATGTTCTGATGGTCTTACAAGAAGTAACTATAATATACAGTTCATCAATATAAATGAGCAACAAGAAGCCTTTGGCGGTCACATTTTCACACCTGCTCCATCAATGCTCCCCACAATTATCAACAGCCTGGCTTTATATCCAAACCTGAGAAAACTGTTAATTTTACCTTGCCCAATTAAGCAGGTTTTGGAGGATAGGCAGGATAGGACCTCTTTACAATGTGGATGGGTTACTGCCTGGGAATACTAGATGCCACAGGTTAAGACTAGACTAGGAAACTGAAAAATATCCCAGAAGAGGGTGATAACAAACTGTTATTGTAGTGCTGCCAAGAAAATTGCATAATTTGTCTATGCAGTTAACTAGGAGCCAAACTCACCTTGGTTGCACTTTTACTTTTGGTAATATTTTGACAAACCACGCTTGGATTCAAATAACAGATTATGAAATCGGCTTATTTCAAGATACAAAGATAAACTGGTTTTCTGTATTCTTTTAGGGTTGTAATTACATCAGTGTTATTTTGGGTTTGTCTTTTTTTGTGTAAGTGAATGATGGTTCAATCTGTATTGTTAAAGTTTTGACTCCTAATAATTGATACTTTGTTTACTGTACTGTTGCAAATTTGAATTTAAAAAACCAGGAACAAAAGGTAAAACTATGTTCCGTAATAGTTGATTCATGCAGCCACGCTGAGAAAGTAAGGTGATGTCATAATACTACACTACAGGTTAATATTATTAGGCCCACAAAAGGCCTGTGTCTTGTCAGTCTCTGAAATGGTGATGAGAACGTTATACCGTATCATTTTGTAAATATGTAACTATAACAAATGAAACTGCAGCTAGTTTTTACCTTGAGTTTATCATGGGAAGTGTATGGTGCTTCTGGGGCATAAATTCGAAAGATATCAGCCAAGCAACATGCTACAAGGAGACGGACATCTTTATTGGGATTCCTGAGGAAGAATTCTGATGCAAGGTGCAAGGCTAATGGGAGATACTGTTGTTTCTCATCTTCTGAATCCTGGTCCATGTCCATAAATGTTTTTACTACCATCTAGGAAAGACACACAATACATATTTACATATTGAACAATACTTCCAAATGTATGAGTTGTAGAACATTTCACAGGGCAAACGGTTATTTGTGCACTTTATATCTTGCCTGCCCTGTCACTATAGTTCTTCCAGGCAACTTAGTTAAAAAGTAATATAAAAAATGTAACACAACTTAACAGTAAAAATAAAACCCAAACACATACAGTAAACAAATACAGATGTGGTAAACCCTACCACCTTAAACTCCTTAAAATGTCAGGTTTATTTTTAAAAAATATCATAACTAGAAAGGCAATGAGATCTTTGCCTGGCATGGAGATAACAATATCCATTTGGGAGTTCAATAGAGAAACAATTGCACAGATAGAAATCCACCAAGGCCACTTGCCATTTTTTGCACTAACAAAGTTGAAATGCTCAGAGAAAACCCAGTCTGCCAATTTCCAAGAAGAGACAAATGGATACAAGAGAAGATCACCCAATTAATACATTTATTTAAGACATACAAAACCTATACTCTAAGCATCCAGATCTGTTCTCTAAGCACCCAAAATGAAGAAAAAACAAACACCAAAAGCAAAACTAGCATACCCAGATCCACAAGAGTTCATCAGATGCGATACTCACAACTTCCACACCCATGATTCCATTTATCATGGAGAACAGACTGGCATTTTGAGAGTTTTGTTGGATGGAGGTTCTTACAGTCAACACCTGCACATATGTATTATCTTGTATAATATAAAATAAAAACATCAACCTTGGGAGTAAATTCATTTTTATCACTGATATCCTACCCATCAATGATAGCTGCAGATTAGACCATTTCAAAAGATCTTGGGTGTTTTTCCAATGCACTCCTTTAATCTGGATCTAAGAAGATCCGGATCTAGGGAATGGGTACTTCCCTTAATCCGGATCTAGTAGATCCGGATTAAGGGAAGTACCCAATGTGTTTCAATGGGTGATCTAGCACCCAATAGCAATGGGTGCTAGCCTCCCTGCCGTGGAAACACTGGAGCGCCCATTTGGAAATCCAGATCTACCCACATGGGGCCTGCCTGTCACCCCAGGTGTTTGGAGGGACAGGGGGTGCAATCTCCGAAGCGGCTCCAAAGTCACTTCGAAGTCTGTGCAAAATAGCTCTGGAGCATCTTTGAAGTCTGTGCTGATCTTTAGAGTAAGATCAGCACAGACTTCAAGGATGCTCCAGAGGTATTTTGCACAGATTTCGAAGTTACTTCGAAATGACTTTGAAGCTCAGGTTTTGGGGCTCGCCCCCCAAGGGTGCCCCCTCCCTCTCGCCTCCTCTAGACCCCACTGCCAAACTAATGTGGAAACAGGCTTCCTTTAATCCAGATTTTCTGGCTGAAGACCCCATTGTAGACCCCATTAATGGGGTCTATAGAAAATCTGGATTAAAGCCCCAAAAGTACCTATATGATCCAGATTTCCCGAGGTGCGGTGGAAACAAAAGTATCCCTAATGGGTGCTGTGTGGAAATGGGGGTCATCCGGCTCTCACCCAAATGGGTCCTTAATGGGTGCTAAAATGGGTACTACTGTAAGTGACTGTGGAAAAACACCCCTTGTTTAATCCCTGACCAAGTTTCAGATAGTTATTTTGATACAATGCAATATTGTTTGGTCAAAGTTAGTCTTAAATATTTAACTTTCTTTTCCACTGCAAATCTTGATTTAAATTGAAAAGCTTCTTGTTCTTCCTTTATCATATATTTATTAATACTTTGGTCTTGGTCTCATTCACTTTCAGGCCTGCCTCCCTTCCATTAGTTTGAATTACTTGCTTGAATTCTTCTATAGAATTATTGGGATCTGTTAGTATAACCGCCAAATCATCCGCAAAAGAACTTATTTTGTATTCTTCCTTTTTAACTTTAAGTCCTTTAATTTCCACTTTTTTTCTGATTGCTCAATTTAGGACTTCCAATGTCAATATGAACAATAATGGCGATAAAGGACATCCTTGTCTTGTTCCTTAATGAACAGCAAACTTCTCTGTCATTTCACTGCTTACTAATATCTATGCTTGTTGTCTGCCTTGATTGCTTTTAAAAAGTTTTCTCCAAAGTTCATTTTTTCCAACACTTGAAATAGAAAAGACAAGTTCACATTGTCGAATGCTTTCTTTGCATCTAAAAATATTATTGCTGCTTGCACTTCACTGTGTTTTTCCTAAATACTCAATGATATGTAATATTACTCTTATATTATTTTTCATTTGTCTGTTAGGTAGAAACCCTGCTTGGTCCTTATGTATATAGTTCATTAATACTTGCCTAAGTCTGGTAGCCACTATACTTGCAAATAGTTTATAGTCTCTATTCAACAATGATAGAAGTCTGTAATTTTTTGGTTGAGTTAAATCCTGTCCCTCTTTTGGTATTGGAGTGATAGTTGCTTTCTCCCACGTTTCTGATATTTCTCCTTTATCCAAGATATTATTCATTATCTGTTAATGTTGGTGTGATCTCCTCCCTGAAAATCTTGAACTGCATAACTCTTCAGTCTAACTTTACAGATCTGGATGACAGGATACTTTACTGAATAAAAATGGAAGCTGTGTCTTAATGAATTACCACTGTTTGCATTCTACAAAAACAATGTCTCTAAATCTTTACCACATCCCCTTATTATATTTAATCCAAGTTTGGAATGAAAATCTTGCTGATAAATTATTGTCTATTAAGCAATGTGATGGAGGTGCATTTTTCTTCGCACCTAATGGTGAGAACAGTCAACTAGCAAATTATTCCAGAAACATGTGTTACCAGCAAGTATTCTGTTAGTTCCATGCATGATGCGACTCAGTGCAAGAATTGTGATAACCAACAACATGCCAGGGTTTACAAATGACTTTATCATAATCTTGCTTACTGAGCTTGAAAATAGGATTAAATAAGAATACAGCATTAATGAGATACAAAGAATTAACTATCTTTATTCAAATAAGTGCTAAACTTCAACTTCTAAAGTTTAATATATACTCTACAAAGAGGTTTGATTTTAAACAGACATCACAAGAACTTCCTTTTAATGAAAGAGCCCAGGCCTACGACACGCAAAAAACTTCCAATACTGATTTTTAAAGATAAAACACCAAGTCAAAAGTTATGACCTTAGTCTCTACCTCAGCGAAGCTAAGAAACAAGAATAGCAGTTGACGGAGCACTATATAAAACTGCCAGTGCAAAGTGAACTCTGAATGCATACTTGAGGTAGAGAGAGGCCAATGGCCCCTGGGACTGACAGTAATGAGTTTAGGAATGAGAGGATATGTCACCAATAAGTAATGGCATACAGCTCTATTTTTTCAAAACAACTGGACTTAGGAGAGATCTGACTGTTCTGATCTAATGTCAGGATGTAGTGATGGACTGAATGAGGGTGAGCGAATTGTAGCTGAATCCTTACAAGTTCCTGAGTTTGGGAGTTGAGCAAACTAGTGTCATTATCAGCATAAGGTTTGTTGAAGGCAGATATATAGCTTGGTAGTATTTCTAGAATCATCTCTGCTGTGGGGACCTCCAGTTTTCATTATTAGTAGCTTCAACTGATGTCCCAGCTCTTCTCCTAACTGATAGGAAGAGTCTGGACACTGTAGCCACATCCTAGTAACTTCACATGTGGGTTACTATAATGTGCTTCATGTGGGGCTGCTTTTGTACCTTGCCCAGAAGCTACAACTGCTGGGTGTGCATCCAGTTCAGTGGGGCATTTCCCCCATTTCTGTTCAAAATTAGACTTATACTTTGCAACAAAGACTCCTAATATATACAATATGCATGTAAAATGGCTTTGCTTCAGGGTCTTCTTGCTAACTCAGAGTTATTTGTTATATTACCCATTCTTCTTCTCCACAATGCATATTTGTTCATAGGTATAAAGGGTTAGTTTTCTGCGTTCAATCCTGCATTTCCTCAGGATGGGCTACATTCTTTCACTTTGAGCTTGTAGCAAAAATAGTTACATCTACCAGATCAGATCAGAGAGCTGTGATTTTTCTCCCAAGAGGCACACAAACCAATACCTGAAGTTATATTCAGAGAAGCCATTACAGTGTCTGCAACAGAGAAAGCTCACGGATGGCTGTGTATAGTAGATCAAAAGTTTCATTATCACATGACTGTGCCACTTTTTATCATAGAATTATAAAATTGAAAGGGAACTCAAAAGTCCAAAATCCTACTTAATGAAGGATTCACTAGATTGTCCCAGACAGACGAGCTATACAGCCTCCGCCCAAAAACTTTTTGAATGCTGCTTCTGATGTCTTTGACTAACATGCATAGGTCATAGTGAAGCTTGCCATAACGCATCTTTCACTGAAAAGTCCCAACCCAATGCTAGTTTGGGTTTGTTACAAACAAAGCAGCATTTTACATTAGTGCACCTCTTTAACAAGGCACTGTAGATTCTTACTTGCCTACATTAATCTCTGCCCAAATTACACTGCAAAGCAGCTTCTCCTCAACAATGACACCACAAGCTGACACCATTAACCATATTTGAAAGTTCTCATCCAAGGATCAAATGATTCCATTCATGCTATCAGATGATTGTTTGATTGCTTTGCAGAATAAACATGCAAATTACTTTGGTATTTGTGGTATATAGGCCTCGGGTTACCTTGTCTGGCACATTCTGTTTAGACTTGCAGTCTTTGCAAAATGCCTCATTTTTCTGCATTTCAGTTTTCTTATTTCTGCTAACTCTGAGCAACAATAGCAGATATTCACCACTACTGCAATACTTCCATTACCACAGATGACTCTATTCCCTTTCACAACGTATGAAGGCGTTGCAAAAATAAAGCCTATCTGCATCCTGTCATTTATCGAATTTCCCACTAGGCTCTTCTGTGAAAAGATCTATATTTCAAATGGTTCTTAACATCCACCCTCCTTCCATTTTGGCAGTGCTGATATTTTTTAGCAAGTAAACTTCATTACTCGCAGTGTTTCCTTGGTGAATTTGTTCAAGATTGAGTCATATCTCCCTTGCTGTGTTCCATCTCTGCATGAACTGCAACCGGTCCTCCTTTGGGGATAAGCAATTGCAGTCTTTCCTCTTTTCTGAATATTATTCCATCTTCTCAATCCCTCCTGGTTGGATCTTGAACTTCACAGCTTCCCAGAAGTCTTCATTTTCCATACAGTATCATAGGATGGTTTCCACAAGCTAGAGTTACTGTTATTCAGCTGTGGGAGGGTTGCTTTCCCCAGGGGTACGATTCTGAAAAATCATCTTCCTTTCCAGCAACAGCAAGACAAAAGAAAACAAACTTTCTCTTCTAGCATCAAATCATTCAAATCACTCTCAACCTCTCAGGAGGACTGAGATACAAAGAAATAAAATGATTCCATAGCTTTTTCTTAAAGACCATACAAAGATCTCAAGATATACATTTTGGATTAAGTAAGTTTCATACACAGACTGTTTTGAGAAGGAAAAAAAACCATTTAAAACAAAAGCAGAAGCAAAGCAGCAACACTTCTGCATGAAGGTAAAACTGAGGCTCAGTAGGGAACTCGAAAGTACATATTCACTATCAGAAGGTAAAATGGCTGTCTCTGTGCTTCTTGTCTTTCTTGAGACTAACAGGTCTTGTGGATGAAGATCCCTGAATCCATGACTCACTCTCCCTTTACTGCCTCCCTAACCAAATAATGAAGATGAACATATAACTTAACTGAATCTTGCTCAGGCTTTCACAAAGGGTGTTTTTCCAATGAGCTCCTTTAATCTGGATCTAAGAAGATCCGGATTTAAGGAATCTGTACTTCCCTTAATCCGATCAAGTAGATTCGGATTAAGGGAAGTATCCAATGTGTTTCCAAGGATGGTCTAGCACCCAATAGCAATGGGTGCTAGCCTACCTGCTGTGGAAACACCGGAGCACCCATTTGCAAATCCAGATCTACCCTCAAGTGGGTCTACCTGTCACCCCAGGTGTTTGGGGGGGATGGGGGGTACAATCTCTCAAGTTGCCTTCAGAGATTAGCAAAGGCTCTGAAGAGAACCACTTGCAAGAACTGACTCCAAGGTTGGCCTTCGGAGATTAGTGCAGGCTTCGAAGAAAAACCCAATGCGTCGAATCTCTGGAGCGATCTGCCGCTAACTTCAATGATCCTCCAAAGCCTTTGAGAGCTGCATTGCTCTCGCAAGGGGTTATTCTTCGAAGCCTGTGCTAATCTCTGAAGGCAACATTGGAGGGACTTCGGAGCCGGCTGCGGAGGGACTCTGAAGTCTTGAGTTTAAAATATTCGCAATTTTCAGTAACCACTGTAAGACCTGGAACCTATCCCCCGCAGATATGGGGTCTGACTGTATTATATTTTTTAGGCATCTATTGAAAACTTATTTGATCTCCGGGTTACTCTCAGAATGCATGAAAGTCTATCTCCAGTTTTTAATATTTTGAGAAAAGTTTTTAACCTTGTTCACAACTTCTACTGCACAATAGTTTGAGATTCTGAAATGAAGCCACACGGAAATATCTTAAATAACAGTAAGCTATAATGAAATCAAGGCTGCTTCTAACAGGAAGTAGACCAAAATTATTTCATTAATAGAATTTATGGTTCCAGAGAATCCAGGTGCTACGGTAGTAACTGCATATGTCACTTAAAGCCATTTAAACTTAAGTCTGTGACTTAGTAGTAAACAAAGGAACACATCAGATTGCAAGTACTTGTTTGCATAATCAAGTGCTCTGCCAGATGTGTACAAAGAACTGAAAAAACTGTAACCTGTGTCTGTTCAAAAGCTATCTAAAGAATTTTAGTTATTAGTTATACAGTATAAGCATAATAAAGTATAGGAGTGAGTGTAAGCCCAAAAGTCTTTATGGCACTTTTGTTTTCTACGTTCAGACAAGTATTATAACGGAGGAGCAATTTAAACGCAGCTGCTTCAAGATTTCCATATCCCTCAGTAAGAACAAGTATGTCTTGGAGCTTCAGTTAAGCCTGTTCACCTTTGCCACATCCTCTCGCAGGCATGTCTATGAACTATGGCTGCTTTAGCTGAAGTTGAGAAAAGACCAACTCTGTTGGGGTGCTACAGCCAAGTTTGTTTAACTCTGTGCACATCTTTACATATAAACGAGAGCCATCTTCGGTGCTGTTTTGGCTTTAATTTCTGAGGTTGATATTAGATCATTGTTACTATTACATCATTACATTTTGTATAAAGTATTGCAAGTTTTGTTACTTTGTTAACAGCCTTGGAAAGGTAGTATATAAATAAACTGACTGACATACTCCCCTGATTTTGTAGCTACTTAGTTTCGGGATATACATAATATTGCTTTCTTATTTTTATGAAAATCCTAAATCACACCATTTTCCTTGAGATGTGGAAGATACTTTCAATCCTACATAAAACTCATCTTTATAATTGCTGTCATGTATCAAGCAAATCTTGTGTCAGTTGTTATTTTGTGCCGTGTCTATTAAAGGATGAGGTGAAAAATAATTTATTTACCAAGATCCCATAACTGCACTGTCACAGTTTTTAGATTTAAAAGTTATTTTCCAAATAGCAGAAATGAAGTATTGCTTAGAAAGGACATCTTTAATAGTGCTGAGTGGGTGACTAAAATTCAGATCAAGAAAAGATGCTGTTCTGATGGCCAGGAGGTTATGAAACACTGCAAAGAGAGGGCTTAAGTGTTAAAACAATTTTACACACCATTAATCTATACTTTATATTAAATTATTTAAAATTCGTAGTCTGCGATTTAATATAAAGTTATACTAAGGCGCAAAGGAAAGGAATGAGAAGTACTCAAGGAAAGGGTGAACACCTGTATCATAAAGAAATGCTTTATGTAACAGAGGATTAGTCAGATTCCAAGTGGCAGCTCATGCCAGCAGTAAGAAGGTCTAGTCTGACAATAATTATGGAGCAACCTATTGACAAATTTGGCTACACTTTCTCTTTTTGGTCAAACTGCCAATTACAACTGGTACCTGGCTTAATTTCCCCTCTTCCATCCCCTTTTCTTATATACATCTGTAGACAGGGACTAATATACAGTACTACTAAGTCTAGTGATTCACAAGGGATACGTTCTCACAAAGTATTACAAATATATTACTGGTGAATTTCAAATTACTGCAGCTATGAGAAATGAGGAGGATAGAAAAATATATCTTAGAACTGCCAGAAAATATTACACAGTGGGAAGACCCAGAATTTATCTGATTAATCTACAGGACAACTTTTTACCATACACAAGCGCTGCAACTAAGCCCAGTCAGTCAGCATTGACACATTTCTTAAGTTCCAGACTTCAGGAGGGAGCTAAGTGCCACAACTAAGTTCACTTCTTATCTCTATCAAGTGCCAGACATTAGACTGAAGAAGCCCAGGAGGTAAAAGAATCAAAGTACTTCCTTGTGTAGGACCTCTTGAACCACGTAATGAAAGAATGAAGAATGACCCATGACTGCTGGAATATGAGATCACTAGGATTGCTGGGTGCATTTCCAAGTTAAGATCATTAGGACGTTGAAGGCTATGTTTTCTGATGTTAGATCAAATATTACAGTTACACAAGAACATAAGAAGAGCCCTGCTGGATCAGACCACAGCCCAATCTAGTCCAGCATCCTGTCTCATAGTGGCCCACCAACTGCTTACGAACACTGCAAGCAGAAGATAAGGGCAAAACCTTCACCTGCTCTCAAATTCCCACAAATGGCCTTTACAAGCATCTTTCCTGTCTCTCCAGCTTAGAGGACATAGCTAGGCATCCATCCCAGTAGCCATAAAAAGTCCCTTCATGCTTTTTACAGGGTGTTTTTCCACGGTCACTTAGTACCCATTAAGGACCCATTTGGGTGAGAGCCCATTTCCACCATGGCACCCATTAGGGACACATTTGTTTCCACCGTGCCTCGGGAAATCCAGAAATATGGGTACTTTTTGGCCTTTAATCCAGATTTTCTGTAGACCCCATTGATGGGGTCTACAATGGGGTCTTCAGCCAGAAAATCCAGATTAAAGGGAGCCTGTTTCCACGTTAGTTTGGCAGTGGGGTCTAGAGGTGTCACATACAGCCAAATTTACTTTAAAAGGATGACACTTCTCAAATTCAGAATGCTAGTTCAAAAAATTGATTAAAAAAAGAAGTTGAAAAGGTCAAATGTATAGAATCTGCTTAGGTGTCATGTAAAACCACAATAACAAAAGCTCAAAAACACACATATCTTTGTTTTTATTAATTTATTGCATCTATATCCTCTTTCCACTGAAAAGCTCATGACAGCAACCATTATTCTATCCTGCCATTTTACCCTCTTAACAACTCCGTGAAGTAGAATGATTGGCACAAGGTCGCTCAGTGTGGTTCTGTGGCCAAGTGAGGATTTAAACACAAGAACTTCTATGTCCTAGTGCAGTGATGGCCAACCTATGACACGCGTGTCACAGGTGACATGCCAAGCCCTTTTGGGTGACACACACAGTCACCCTGGCACCTGGGCATGCAGTGCTTGCTTGTTTTTGAAGTGTACGAAATACCAACTTTCAACTGAAGATTTAGCAAATGAAATTCAGCAACAAAAGTCACTAATGTAAAGAATTATTTGTTTTTGCTTTTAATAAAATACATATATCAAAAATATAACTTTTTTACTAGAGCTACAAATATCACAAAATTATGGATATTTCTAGAAGTGACACAGCACTCAAGTTAAGCTAGGTTTTCTTTCTTTCTTTCTTGGTTCACCATCACTGTTCTAGTGCAACACTAGGCATTACACTATTAAAAATGTGTAACATTCTGGGTGCCACCCCAAAAGATCCCAATATTGAAAAGTTTTACAATGTCTAATAAGAACTTCAACTTTATATTTGATTATATTTGGGTAAAGATTTTTTGTAATTTGGTGAACAGGTGCATAAAATTCTTATAGACACCAAATAATATATGCTATCTTTATTTACTGGGTTATTTGAGGTAACATCCCATGCTTTTCATCCTTTATACATGAGTAAAAGGAAAGGAAAGTTGCAATTAATGATACATACAAAATTCTAATATGGTTTTTTTTCTGGTAAAGGGACTCAGCTCAACCAGGCTGGATCTGTACCAAAGCAAGCAAAGGACTGGATAAGATCCAAACTAAGATCAGTTTACCCTAGTTTGCACAAGTGGTTCAGTAGCCTTGCCCTCATCCCTTCTCTGAGCAAGTGCCCAGAAAGGGGAAAGAGAAAGCACATTTCCTGCACATCAGCTGATGAGTAGAGCAGCTCAGTCAGATCCACTCTGGTCAAACTGAGCCAAGCCAGTTCTGGAAGTTGGCATAGCCAAGCCAGATTTTTCAGCTTGTGCATAAATCTAGCTGTTTCCAGTTTCATCCACAGAGTAACCACTATGTATAAACAGGAAAGAAAAGATACAGCCCTGTTTTACAGCACAGTTGTCATCATTTAGCAGGAAGTTTTCATATACAGCAGTGGTTCCCAAAGTTGTCTGGGCTATGACCCATCTAATATAAGTTTACCAACTCGGGACCCACCTCTAGGAAATTTAACCGTTACCAATATGAATAAAGGACTTTTCAAATAACAAACAAAGTTTTAATACAACTTTTTTATTACTTAATTCTACAGGCAGGGCCCACTCAATATTCGCTCGCGACCCACCAGTGGGTCTCGACCCATAGTTTGGGAAACCCTGATATACAGGAAGGAAATGGAAAGAAAGGGGAAAGTATGGTGGTGGAACTGCTACAAAGGAAGGGTTCTTGGACAGGCAGGAGAAGGTAGAGGTGACCTATTTAATCTCAGGCTGACTAGCCTGTACTACCCTGGAACCTCCCCTTTGTCAATTTTGAATGTAAGAGTAACCATTTGCTGATTCTCTTTCTATTCTCAAACTATTTTCATATACATTAAAAACTCTAATAGCACATTAGAAAGCTTTTTCTATTTTATAGTATGCAATTCATCAGATCACAGAAACAAACTTCTCAACAACTTTATTGCAATTCTGACCCTACAAGCATTCCTTCCTTTTGGAAAAGAAAGAGTTATAACGCGTCTTGTATACTTTGACCTCACTTTCAACTGTTGCCATCTTTACTGAGCAGCTGACGGAGTTCTTCTATCTTGCTTAAAAAGTCATTTTTTGTGCTTGGCTTCCCTAGCTCATTTGAGCCAATTCTTAGCATTAACCTTCCCAACACTTCTTCACAATTCCGGGCAATCTGTCTACTCTTCTCTGGAGACTTTCCACATACTTTATGTCCTGTTTTTGGTTTGTAAATTATCACAAAGCTTTTTGTGTAGTCAGATTGTCTTGCTCTTTTGCCTCCCATTGCCACCAGCATTCCCTCTAAAGAAGCACAGCTGCAGGGGCAAATCCCACACCTCCTCTTTTCATGGTGTTTTTGCCCAGCCACTTTCTAGTTCTTCCTTTTCCACACTGTTTGCGCAAACATTTCTATTTTCAAACTTACTTGCTCTGGAGATTTTCATAGAAAACATTAGCAAAGGTAGCTGCCAAGCGAATAGCAGAAGGAGAATTAGAAATTGTTTGATTAAAAGAAATTGGCAAAAAGGCAAGACACACGAAGGAACCACCAACTCAAGTGTAGTCCTCCTTCCCTCCAGCAGTGCACCTATGTATAACACAGACAGAATCATGATTTTCACTTCCTACTGGAATGGTTCATAATTACAATTTGAACATTTCCTTTCACAGGCTATCTAAATCATCTTGAAAAAAAACGTTTTCCTAACAAAGAACCATCATTATTTCAAGTTGATAAAAATCAGCTTTCCTTAATTCTAATGTAGACGTCTATCTGTACAGTCATTCTATTTATTATGTGGTTTCATTTATACTCAGTCAATAAAATTTACCCTCCTTATATAATGTGAAATAGTACTATACAAATCCATGTTATAGGAAGTATTACTGTAAAACCAGTCAATGAACAGAACCCTCAGACTAAGGAAGGGAAAGGTGGTTGTGTTCACTTTGCTTTTTTCTTAAAATCAAGAACTCCAACATTTTGTGACATTGCTACTTCCAGCTTACTGAAGAAGTCTTTTCTAATGGTCAGTCAAGAATAGTGTGTATCTCTTGTCTGTGAAGGAGAAGGCTGTCAAGAACTTTGAGGTGAATGCATTTCTAGCAAAGTTGTCTACAGGCAGGCATTAAATCCATCCCCACCTGCAAACTACTTTTGAAAAGCTTTGTCCATATTTTCTGTAGGACTGTGACTCTATTCTAAAAAGGATATACAGCAAAACTACATGTGTGATTGTCTGGGTTGGTGCTTCAAATTTCAAAACAAAAAAATAGCATTTCTCAGTACGTGTTGCAGGGGAACAGAAACAAAACAAAAAATTTTAGTCCATCAATTAAAAGCAAGCAAAGAGATTAACAGAGAAGAAACTAGTTGCTTCTACTGCCCCAAGCAGCCAGTAATGCAGAAAGTGCCAGCAAGTCTGTGTTGCAGATGTGCAAAAGGATGATACAAATGTTTCTGAGCAGCCTTCCAATGTCAGCAAGGATTTCAGTGTTTAGGGACACAAAAAAATGTAACAAAGACTATTTCCAGACCTGTGGAATTAATCTGCAGTTAAAGGTAAAAGCGCAGCATACCTACTGAGCAGTGACAACCAGCCGTCCCAACCTTAAAAACACCTCCATAGCTTCCACAACAGAAGCTGCGAGAGCTGAGTCTGTATGTGCAGTCAAGTGGGTTGAGGCAGCCAATCACATTTCAGCTGCCCTTCCTGCTCTCGTTCTGTTCTCGCAGTTCTTCCTGGACTGGAGGGAAACTTCGGATTGTGTTTATATTGTGCAGCAAGTGTCGTTAAATCAGCATTAAAGTAAGTGCACAGTCATGAATGGAAAATCTATCAATCATTGTGTGTGACGCCTCGATCATGACTGCACATTCCACTGCACAGTATAAACAAGTTTGGGCACAGCCAAGAAAACAGAATGCTTCACCTGGCATTCCTTTTGCTTTCTGAAGCCTGCCCAGGAAAGGGGAAACACTGATAGGTCTACTGCTGTGAGCTATACTTTGAAGACATTGTTTTACACCGTAACATGCCTGACTAAATTTCACCTCATAATGCAAGCTACAGGACCACAAAGACAGTAAGGTGGGGCATAAATACAGTCTTCCACTGTATAACAGGAGTGTTATATTTACAAAAAAAATATGTTTAATGTGAATTCACATATGAATAATTCAGTGAAAGGTTAAAAAACCCAATGGTTAGGTAAACCGAAGCAAACAGTTGCACTGTCTCATACTATTAGATTTAGGACTGCCCCACCAAATGGCCTGACAATAGGAAATATCAGAGGATGCAAACTGGTATACAAAACCAGTATTTCAGGGTTTTGATTTTTTAAAATTTCTTCCCATTGCTCTGGTGGCTATCAGCAGGCTTTTATCAGCTTTCTGGTTCTTGACAAGCAGCAACTTCCAGCAGTTTGTGCCAGGAGGGAAGAAAAAGGTGCGGGGAAACACAGTAGGGCCTCCTCTCACCTGCTCTAAGTCTCAGGATTCCAGCTGCTCAGTGTGATCTGGGTGCTTTCTTGCCACCACTTCTAGCATGTTCTAGCATGCTGAGCGAAGCTCCTATCTTCCTTGCCTACTAGGAGAAGATTGTCATCTTCTGTTTAGTTTTAAACTAGTTGTTTCTTTAGCCTAAACAGCTGAAATCTTGATTTTTTTCTCCATGACTGTTAAGTTGAAAAGCTAAAGTTTATCTGGTCTTACACCCTTCTCAGAACCTTGTAACATTACATAGGCAGATCTTCAGCTGTTTCTGATGTTACAGATAATCAAATCTGGACATGAATCTTGAATTTTCTCCCAAGATTGTTATTGAATGAATTATTACTATGTTGTTCGTTTGGAAAAAAATGTTTTAAGTGGAGATGGGCACTTTACTAAGACGTCATTAGAGAGTGACAATGAATTGTTTAATCTTCACCTTACAGAAGGAGTTAAAGGGGGTTAAAAAGCAGTGCAGGTATTTCCACAGTCTCCCTCCCTCTGATTAGTTCAATCAGCTGGGGAAAGGCAGGCAACTTGTCCAGCTTATCCCTGCACCTCCCACCTTACCTCTAAGCCAGTGATGGTGAACCTTTTGAGCTCGGTGTGTCAAAATTCGCAAGAAAACCTAGCTTAACTCAGGTGCTGTGTCACAGCTAGAAATACCCATAATTTTGTGATATTTGTAGCACTAGTAAAAAAGTTATATTTTTGATATATGTATTAAAAGGAAAAACAAATTATTCTTTACATTAGTGACTTTTGTTGCTGAATTTTGTTTGCTAAATCTTCAACAGAAAGTTGGTATTTTGTACACTTCAAGAACAAGCAAGCACTACACGCCCAGGTGCCAGGATGACCAGGTGTGTCACCCAAAAGGGCTTGGTGTGTCACATGTGACACGCGTGTCATAGGTTGGCCATCACTGCTCTAAGCCATCGTCCCCACTACTTCCTGCATTGACTCTTTCACTGTACCATGGGCCACGTCATCTATGTCAAGCCCTCTGCCACGTCACCCCACCACACTTCCACTGATCCCCTCATGCTCCTATTGCAAGATCACCTCCCAAGCCATCCACTACACTATCTGCTCCATCAGGTTGCCCATGTACCTCACACACCCCTGAAGAGGAAAGCAACATTAGGAAGTACCACTATACTGAGGTATGTTAAGTAAAGGAGTCAATTTTCCAATCAAATGGGTACTGTTAGAAACTGTTATGTGGAAGAAGACTGTAAGAAGTTTCCAGGGAGCGAGCTGAAGTGCTTATATGCCGTATTTCATGCCATTTTAGGTGGAATGGCACATAATACACACCTGTATTCAGACAAGGAATCTGCTGGAAAAATAAATGAAAAGGATACAGAGACTTTATAACTATTTTTTTAAAGGTGTATGGCAGGAAATGTTATAATTATTAGGGCAGAATCCAGTTAGGTGGATGTGACGGTTTCAGGGTACAGGCTGCAAACTGCTTTGCTTTCTGGCTTTGGAGGCTTCTTGCAAGCTGCAATAGCCAGCCTTGTTGCAAACAGCTTGTTGCAAACCCTGGGATTTGGGCTGCAAAAAGAGCGGGAAATCCTGTGCGGGCCCTGTTGCAGTGATTGGCTGGAGTAAGGTTTTGGAGGGAAAAGATGTCCGGGGATCTGAGTGCTGGAGGGGCAAGAGTAGGAGTTCCCACCAATCAGGCTGGAGGGACAGCAAACATTGTTAGGAATCTCCAGCAGCATTTTATTGCGGTTACAGCCAATCAGGATCAGGGGTGTGTGTATAAATGAACACAGAGTACAGCAGAGAATGTCTTCATGCTGGGACAAGAGCTGAAAGGAAAAGAGCTGAACCTGAGGGAGCTGGAACCAGTAGTTGACCAGGGGTCTTCGTGCTGGGACTGAGGCTGAAGGGAACAGAGGAGCTGATCCTGAGGGAGCTGGAACCAGTAGCTGACCAGTGGTCTTTTGGGCTGAGTGATTTCTGAAGGAGGCAATCGGGTGGATTGTGGCTCTGAGGGAGACTTCACTAGCAACTGACCAGGCTGGATGATCGGACAAGCAAGGACGGACTGGGCCTTGTGATCATCTAGGGCCACATTCTGGTACACTGGCTTGGCTTGAGCTGTGGCAGAAGCAAGTCAGAGGGGGAGGAACGTGTGGAGGCTTGTCTTTTAAAAGGGGAACTATTTTCCTTTGGAGAAAGGGGTAGCTCCTAGCCTTAAGAGACTTGCAGATTTAAGCTAACAAATACCTGAACCTTATTATCTTTTTAGTATTGCTTGTGTATAATAATAAACTTGTTTTTGTTTACTGTTGAAACGCTTGCTACCAGTGTTTTGTGTCCACACTGTAGTATTCACTTGGCCGTTGCACGAACCCAGCATCCTAACGGGGCCAAGCTTCTCCTAGAGAGGGCAGGCACTAACCGGATCGCTGGGCATCGTGGCAGTGGCCTTATACCTTCATTAAAAATTCATTATGCTTATTTTCCTGTTTTTTTCATTTCTACTTCTACAAGTGACTACTGATTTTAGCTTTTCGTTCTTGGTTTTTATCTTCAGTCACTACAGGATTCTGGAAGTGAGGACTTTAAAATTTCAAGATTAAAATCAGAATTGGTACTGCCATTGGTTTTTACTTTCTTTTTTTGAAAAAGTAATATTAAATGCACTTTAAGTTAAGACACGTGTTTATTCAATGAAAGAAAGCAGCAGAGATTAGGGCAGAAGATAAACAACTATATGTGTAATGATACCACTGAAAATCATGTGAATGAATACTGAGATGAAAAAGGGGAGATATAAAGAGTATTGATGTTTTTGCACTTCATTGGGTTTCTAGACATAGTAGCAGATCACTCTTTGTTGATACTCTTTCTAGCTTCCAGGTTTCAGCAGAACACTGCTTATGCAGACAGCAGAAAGACTTATACAGTGGTACCTTGACATACGAGTTTAATTCATTCCGTAACCTTGCTCTTATGTCAAATCGCTCGTATCTCAAAGCAATTTTCCCATTAATCCATTCCAGCTCCCAAAACACCACCTCAGTTGTTTTTGTTATGTACTGTACTGTATTTACATACTCGTATCTCAAATCTTGCTCTCATCTCAAAGCAAAATATCACTTGCTCGGCGGCTTGTATCTCAAAACGTATGTCAGGGCACTTGTATGTCGAGGTACCACTGTACCACATATGTTATATAAGTAAAAACATAAGCATAATAAAATACACATCAGCTGACAAATACTCTCAGAAGACATTCACATCTTCTCCATGAGCTCTGGCTCAAATCCAAAACTGTAAAGATTCATCTACTGCAGTTTTGGAGATGGAAGATCAATCAATTCATGACCAAAACCACGATCTCTCTACCTAAACAAAACACACAGGATAACTAAAATGTGTACCATTCAGAATTCCACATGGCTTTATCCAGTAAATTCTTCTATTGCTAAAAGCCAAACATTATATAATCTGATATCCAAAATTGTCAAACTAAATCTGCTGGTTGATAGAATTTAGAATTGGAACATTATTTCTTAGGTTTTTCAATCATAAGCTTACAAAATAATGAAAGCTGTCCTCAATATACCACATCTCATGACAACACCTCAAACAAACAAACAAACAAACAAACAAACAAAACACCCTTGAAAAATTATATTAAAAAATAGTTCTAATGTATACTTTAAAATCTGCGCTTAACAAAAAGGTCAAAGGCTGGTCAAGCATTCAGAAATATCCAATTCTACAGAAGCACCAGTTAACAGCAACCTTCCTCTCTCCAAAAGGTACTGTCAAGCTGAATCAACATCAAAAAGAATCAATATCAAGTGGTCTAGAGCAATATGGCTGCTAGCTCCAGAAGGTTCTCTCAACAATGACAAGGGTGTAAGCCGATGCCAATGCAAAATTAAGTCCATTTGTGAATCATTTATTTAAAATGCTTTAAGTTTCAAGGGAATTTCTAAATGGCTTATTAAAAAAATATTAAAATCACAAACAAATACAGTAAAGAAAAAGGCCACAATGTCCACATCTCAGTATTATTCAGGCAACCTTATTTCACTCTTCCCATCTCTCATGGTGCACTAGGAAGCAGAAAACCAAACAAAAGGGTTCTGCCAAAATATATCAATAAGCAGAATAAAATATGTCCCACTACCAAGTGTAGAAAGGCAAATATATGAGGAAATAAAGAAATAAATGCACTCTGGAGCAGAAAAAACAGTGTAATTTCTAAAAGGGTAGTAATACCCCACTGAAAAGTTTATAAATACTGAAAATAATAAAAAAAACAAGTAATATAGTAGTAGTAAAAATTTCAAAACTCAAGGCCAAACGCGTTTCGACTACAGTCTTCTTCAGCGGCCTGTATGTATTCAAAATATTTATAAAATATCAAATCCACAGCTCACACAATGTGAAATGGAAAACAATGGAAATCTAAAAACAGTAGATACCAGATTCCCTGAATTTAATGAATAAGTAAAAATCAAAGTTCTGGGTAAGCACTTGCTAAAAATTAAGAGAACCTTTAGCTTTTAGTCTACGAAACATGTTCAATCCTTCCATACATTAAGGCATTTGTATTATAGACCCTGTTCCCTTATATTCTTGCTTTTATACAGCCTTGTATTATTCTGCCTTCTGTATAACCTGAAATATGAGCCAGGTACACATACAAATCAAGCACTTAAATGAACATTCCAAATAATGGAACAGATTATTTCAATTCATGCAAATCTTAAGTTAGAAGTACAAATTTAAGATGCTAACGATGATAGATTTTCCAGAGCATACCAGCTTTAGAAACTTCCCAGAAGTCATTCCTATACCCTTAAATTGAATAGAAAGTGATCTACTATGTGACAAAACACCATACTGTAATTTGAGCATCCAAGTATAGTTGTTCCTTCTAATGCTGAAATTCTGTTCCCCTAAATGACAGCTTCTGAGAGCCCAAAATTATAAGAGATGGTCCTATTTTATCAACTGCGTATGAGCAGAATTACACTGTACAAAATCCATGCTTGACAAGATAAAAGAGGGAAAACACAGTCAGGTCTCTTCCCTGTTTTCATTCCCAGCCACTCAGTTTACACTTTCTTCAAGATTTCATCTTCAAAGCAGAGTGGTCTCTAGAGATAAAAAACTGTGGTTTGCCCTTATATTCTCTGGATCTCTGAAAGACATTCAATTTTCAGAACCTACATGCTTGTTTACTAGGGATGTGCATGGGTATTTGTGCTATTTGTTCGAATAGATACAAATTCCAACATTTGCAGATGAATCGAATATTCATCCGTGAATCTGATTATCTGGTATTCATTGAAGCTTTGGCGATGAACGGATGCCCCTGCAGCCTCCCAACACCCCACTTACTTTGGTCCCGCTGCCGCCGCGTGCTTTTCTCCTAAGCACTTCTGGGTCTTCTGCGTGCGCAGCTCTCCATCCAGGGATTGCGCAACGCAGTGGGAGCTATGCAAGAACTGGTGGCAGCAGCGCAACAAAAGGTAAATGGGGGGCAGGAAGAAATAATTGGGGGCGTTTGCTTCATTTCATATGAATATTCATGTACAAATACAAAGCCCCTCAAATTTGTGGGGTGGGGAATCTAGCTGAAGCCAAACTGAATGTGGGAAATTGGCTTCATGTACATCCCTAATGTTTACCAAAGAATTCTGTATGCTCCTATTCATTTATATTTACATATACAATTCCTTTCAGGCAACATGAAACAAACTATGAATAGTCTTGGGGAAATGTAATGAAAAATAACTCTTGAAGTTACTTAATCGCTTCTCCTATGGCATGTCTGCCTTACAATCCAACTGGATACTTCAAACTTCAGCTTCAAAAACTAAGCAAAGCTTACTTTACAATGCAGAAAAAGAAGTTGTGTGTTTGTCAGACCATTGCGTTGCATGCTGGAGTTTTAGCTCAGCAGCACTAGCAAAATTCAGAAAAGGATAAGAGCCAAAGCATTAAACTTTATCAACATAGCCCAGTGTACTAATTTTACTTCTCAAGCATGAAGAGTTCTTCAGAAACAGTCAAACAAAAATGCAGTGAACTGTTGATGGGCACCTCTGATGTTTTCTTGGCACAGATACAGAAGTGGTTTGCCATTCCCTTCTTCTAGGGAAAGGCTATAGTCACACCCATAAGCAATGATTACTGATCAGAAAAAAAAATTGGTCCCATTAATTGTATCAACTGCAGAAACCAGAAGATATACTCATTAAGCCCCCCAAATCCAGTGGACCGCTGAAATTCAATTGAGTTTTTCTCCTTTTTCTGGGGGAAGGAATTTCTTCCACCTAATTTAGACTCTGTGGGGAAAAAAAGTGGCAGAAACAGCTCCACTTAGTGACTAAACCTACAACAGTAAACAACTGCTTTCCACAAGAATGCATTCACCATATCTCCAGCCATCCCTTCCCCGCTCCCCATGGCTCACTCTTATGAGCCAAAATGAGATAGATGAGAAAGATGACCGTGAGCATCTTGCACATGTCTTCAGGCCTTAAAAGCTGAAAATTATCTCACCGGAGCAGGTAGCTCCTTGAACATTTCATCAAATAATGTACCAACAGCAGCACTGCAGCTGTTATGAAGATGTGCAATTTTATCCTTAAAATACCTTGCAAATCCATTTCACTAGAACTCAGGGGAATCCAATACTGGGTTTAGATAAGACAGATGGCAACAGTCACTTCACCACTCCAAAAGTCTCAGCTGGACAGTTACTTGAGGATACAAAGGCAACTGCAAACTAAACTTTTTTTCCTGCTGTCATCACTATGATGCAGACGTGACTGAATGCTCTTACGTGCATTTGGTAATCTTTCCAACAAGTAGCATACTACTTGAATTTTAGTCATCTGCAAAGTTCCTCAGAAAACCAGTGTGCAATATGGCTTCGTAAGAAGTGCTCTGCGGTGAGGAGTATGTCATTCCAAGCAGGGTGGATAAAAATCAATGATTTTTTTTAAAAAAATCAAAAAAATCAGATGTTTTAATTTAAATTGGGTTTATTATTTAAATCGGATTTTTTAAAAAATAAAATGCTTTTTGAGGAAAATATATTACCATCCAAAGGTTATTCCATCATGAAATAAAGATGAATTTTTAATTATGTAGAATAAGGCTGTATATGTTTAATTTTTTGTGGTAATTAATCCATTCACAATGTCATGCTCTTCCAGAGGTTTTTGTAAGATTATTGGGCAGTTTCTCTGCCTATCTTAGCCAAAGACTTAAGTGTTCCAGAAGACTAATATTGTTGAAATTGCTAAATACTTCTGTAACTATCATTTTGCTGCAGCAGCTCTGAAAAGGATGGGTGGAACCGCTGTGTTAGATGGAACTCTGTGGTGGACTGTTTTGAGCAGTATATCAAGAACTGGCCTATTCTGATGACAGTTTGTGAAGAAAATTGAGATAAAATAGATGGCACTGTCACGGCCAAAATCCTCAACATTGGGCTTAAGAGAAATGTTGAACTTATGCTGAGCATCCTGAAACCATCTCTGAAGCTTTAAACAAAATACAGAAAAATAGCTGTTTTATTGCTGATGCTGTTGAAATTTGAAAGGAACTGAGTGAACACTTAAAAACAGAACTACACATGGACAAAATTAAATTACAAGCATTAAGAAAACGAATGGGACAAGTATTTACTCCAGCTCATTTTTGGGCAAATATTGTCAATATCCAGTATCAGGGTCAAAACTTAAGTGCTGAGGAAGAGGAGTTAGCTATGACATGGGTATCCAGCAATCATCCATCTGTAATGCCAACTATAATAATCTTCAAAGCTAAGGGGGAACCATTCAAGAAATATATGTTTGCTGAAGATATTTTAAGGAAAGTCACACCAGTGAACTGGTAGAATTCACTTAAGCACTTGGATTTAGAGACTGTTCAAGTAATGATTTCACTTTTAACAGCAGTAGCTTCTTCTGCAGGCACTGAAAGAATATTCTCTTCCTTTTGACTCATTCATTCTAAATTGAGAAATTGTTTGGGACCCAATAAAGCAGGAAAGCTTGTTTTTCTTTTCCAGATTATGAACAAAGAAGAAGATGAAGATGACAACTGAGCTACAGAGGACAGTATTTAAGTTTTTCATGTGTAGGCTGGGCTGACAGTCTAAGTTCCTTAAAATATATTGTTTAGCCAAATTAGTTAACAAACATGGATGTTTGTTTAAGCAAATAACATGCTGTAATGTTGTTGTTTCACTTGAATAAATCTATTTAAATTGTTATTATTAAGGTAATGATTATTTTTCTCCTTCCTAAGTACAACAGAAAAGTTGTATCCAAATATGAATGATTAACCTATTAAACTGGGGATAAAAAAAACTAATATGAAAAGTTGCTATTCTAAAAATCATTTATTTGCATATTAAAGTAGCAAGAATTAGTTTATGTAGAAACTATTATTTAAATCAAATCCACCCTGATTCCAAGCATTATGCTTCACGAACTCTTAGGTTAAGGAGCCTGTGGAGATTCCCTCCAGCACCAGAGCTGTTACTCACAGTCTTTCCCTTGCACTACAGTGGCCATTTATTACCCCAGTACTTTATGGTGCACAGACCTTTATTTATAGTAGCTACCAACAATTGGATCCTAAAGATTTCAAAATTAGCTTTACTGTATTCATCCATGCTGTACTACCATGCTGTACTATCACTGCCATTATCCAGTCTAAATTCAGTTTGACTCAACAGATACATCTATTGTGTCACTAGAGTAGTCAAGCAGGTCTAGAGTACTTGCGTGCAATGTTCCTCTTAAAGTGAACAACTGTGCACAAAGATGGAACATGTAAGTTGCAGTCTGGAAGATAAGTGCTGGTCCTGGGGCTCATATTTTTCCTGGGCCTTTTTGCATGCTCAATCATGCCTCCTCCTCAATCAAGGGCTTGCTCCAGAAAGAGCCTAACAGCAAGCAATTGAGTAGGGGCAGGGTGCAGCACACAGCAGGAGACTGGGAAAATGGCTCCCAGAAAGTCCCAAGAAATATACGAACCAAAGGACTAACTCCTGGTCCATGAGCAGAACCATGCTTGTTGAAATATTTTAAAACTGACATCTTATTATAAAGAACAAAATAATCACTCTTATTCAAGAATAAACCAGTAATCTTCATTTCTCAAGCAGGCACCCAAGCATACGATTACATGCAAGTACAAAACTCATAGTTTCAAGAATGTACAAGTTTAAAGATGCTGATTGATAAAAGAATTTCATAGCTCAATGCCAGTCAAATTCCTACCTCATGAATCCTAGAAATTCATCTCTTTGACTATATTGCTGCATTTTAAGACTCTTTGGACATGGCTATATTGAAACTTATTATGAAAAGTTGCTTTTGGGGGATGAATTACTCTTTACTATCTTCTTTCTTATCTGCTTCTAGTCTCCTCTTCCACCATCTGAAGTCAAAATCCTAAGACTTATTTTTATGGGCACAGAATCCTCTTCTGCTGGTACCTCTTCTACCCTGTTCTGATTGACTAAGAATCACAGACAACATCCAGTCCTGAAGAATCATGCCAGATGTATGATACGACCTCACGGACTACGCACCCATGAGTGTCACGGGAGCCCCCCAGTATTAGATCATTTTAAAGTGATCTGAGCACTGGCCTGGAAGCATCCTAGCCCCTGCGGTTTAGACAGCAGCAGCAGCAACAAGGGATCCCAGACTCTGTCCTGGAGCCCAGCAACATTTTATTGGGTTCTTCAGGATGGCTCACTCCTCAGATCTCACCCTGCAACTTTGAGACTGGATAACATTTGTTTCTCAGCTTGAAAGCAAGGCCAGGGCAGGGCAACTGTCATGCAGATAAATACCAGTCTGCTCCTTCAGGGCTGGCATGTTCCTGGCCCGGAATTTGCCCCAATAGCTCAGAGACTGAAAACTCTAAACCCCAAGACTTTGGAACTCTACCTCTAAAATTATTTCACCAATGAGATTTATTTATTTGTATTTGTATCCTACCCTATACCCAGAGGTCTCCAGGCAGGTAACATTTAAAATCAAACATTATTAAAACAATAACAGTATGTTTTGTCTTTCATTGGTTTCTTTTTATAAAAAAAAAAAGGTAGCCTGCATAACCCTTTTTTTTCAAAAGCCAGGATATCTGGGGGAAAGAGGAGGCAAAGAATCTTCTTCAGCCTGAGACCAGATACAACTGGGGAGGGGGCACATCCTTGATTAGAGGGAATTTCCAGAACCATCCTGCATCTAAAAGGGTCTGGCCCGTGAGGCTACCTGCTTGTTAATGCACGCCATAGTTAGATATCTTCCAAATGAACTGACTAGAAAAATACAGCTTTATATTATGTGACTCTGTTTTCCAATCTTATCAGCTACTACAGCATTTTGCATTTAATAATAAGAAACAAATTATTTAAACAAACCAATGTAAACATTAAATATCCCAATACACTTTTAGGAAGTAGAACATAAAAAGGCAATGACTTAAGCCATTCAATGAACAGTTCTTATTCTAAATGCAAGGCTGATGTGTGTGTTCAGTCTTTAGAGGCCCAGAATGTTTCCTGACACATTTCTTGATGTTGCCAGGAGACCAGCACAGCAATTGTTCCTGCTCATGTTTACTGTTAATTATTGCTGTACTTAAAAGCAAGTGACTAAGTCTGATGAAAAACTTTCATTTATAACTCATCTCAAAGGCAAATGAATTAACTTAAAAGTATTATTTCAAGAGGCAATGCAATTACATTGGTTACAAGGAAATCTTTGAGGGGGAAAAAAGAAGGGGAAGCTACCAAAATGTTTTTAAGCCTGAGACTAGTATTTGGCACCAGTCAAAATGAGAAAATCCCAACAGCAGTGTGAATAGAATCAGAAAATCTGATTAAAACAGTAACTGCTGATCAATTAGTTATCCCAATCTCCAAGTAAATTTCCTCCCTCTTTTTCTCTTCCACACCTGATCTGACATCTGACTGCTGCTTGGTGTGAGGGAGCTATTTTCTACTGCCATCAGGTAATGTTTCAGTGTCGGTGATTATATATCCACCCACAGTGTTGCCAGGATAAGTGGGAAAGAGCCCTTCTATTGCTTTGGGCAGTGGAAAAAATGTTTTATCTCTGTCCTCCAAGAGGTAAATCTAGCTACTACATTTCTCAAAACTTTTCTAAGTCTACTCATGAGGAGAAAATGAAATGCCTGTCAAGAAAAATCCTACTTCTGAAGTGGATGGCTGCTTACAAAACACATAACTTTTGTTAAATCTTTAATTCATTGCCAGTAAGATGTCAGCTAAAGAGAAGAGTAGGCCCATGTAAAACTGAGACTTCATTAAGTCCTCCAGCTGCCTGTCTGAACACAGAAACCCACAACATACTAGAATACAGTATACTACCCTTCAGAAACTATCAAAACTATCTCTTTTCCTCTCATTATTCATCCAATTGGCATTTATCTTGTAGTTCTCCGATTTTATAAAAGCATTCCTTAAATGATAAAGGGCAAGACTTTATGAAAGCCAACAGAACTTAACACCTCTGAGCTGAACTCATGTATATGTATATAGTTCTTAGGATGATAGTCTGTGTAACTGCAACTCCTATAATACATGTGTAAGGCAGCCACTGAAAAAGATAGTTATGTCCAAAAGCTACAAATTGCAAATAGATGAAAACCAGCACTGTCAGCAAAAAGGGAGCAAGGTGGGCCAGTACATTCACCCCCTCCTCCATCCTTGGCAAAATGGTTATGTCACACTCGTTCAGCTTTCAAAATAGACTGATATTATCCAATAAGCAAGTGCAGCTCGTTGAGCTGCAGTCACATGAGCCGATTCCAACCAGCTGAAAACTTGTGAGGTCTACAGCTAGGCATTCTTCCCGGTTCATCTACTCTAGAGGCCATAACAAGAGGCTCCCAGACCCTTCTCACTCTTCCACTGTTGCCCACCAAGCCCTACAAAGTAGTCTACATGAAGAAACCTGTCGTGGATATTTAAAAAACAGTATCCAGGTTGTTATTCTCATCATATCAGTAATTTTTATTCATTTTATCTGAACAAAATATGTGATTGTTCTAATTCTTATGTTACAATATATTATTTTTAATTACTTATACTAATTACATCTAAGTAGTCTGTTTGCCTCCTTTAATTACATGCACAGGAAAGACATCACAGTATTTGCCTCAGTATTACTCCAAGCAAGATAAGTAAGCCACCAAAAGACCAGTGAAACAGACCCTAGCCATTAGAAAGTTAAAAGAACACCAAGCCAGCAATTGTAGATTACTTCAGTGCTGGGATCCAACCTCAGTGATGAGAAAAAGTCTTTTCAATTCTTCCACAAATTAACACAAAATTTATACTGGATTATTCATAGAGAGAGAGAATTGAAGAAACTTTGCCTTGTATTTTAGGCCAAACCAAACAAGCAAGAGAATTTCTGAAGCTTGGCATTAGGACAAGCTACTTATTAACAGGCACACAGACTTAAGACTCCACCAATGGACCACTCAAAGAGAACCAACTTAAAAGTCAACACAGGAAACAACCTGAAGCTAAACAAAGTATGAACCTAAAATCCACCAGTGGTATCTAGTTCCACATTTTCTAAAGTCACATCTATTTCCATTACTGTCTACCAACACTTAGGCAAAGAAAAGGTTACCTCAGCACTTTAATGGCTAAGAAAGAATATCACATCAGTTCAACAAAGAACTATCACTACCAATTACCAGGACAGAACAGACACATCAGCTCAACAGGAAGCAACTGCTAAGGAAAACAAAGACAAAGAAAAGTCATTTGGAAATAAATAAATATTGGCCAATTACATGCAAAGACCAAAGACAACTAGCTGCTATATCACCAACCAAAAAAGAAATGACAACAGCCTGAACGCACTGCAAAAAGAAATGATAACCTGTGAATAGCAGAAATACCAACTGAATACTGAGATACTAGAAAAGACCATGCAGCTGCCAACATGACAGGCAGGTACAAGAAATAAAAAAGGCATTCCAGAAATTATAGAACGGAACTGCCCAGGATGATAAGAATTTGTAGAAGCAGCTTGGGGAGACCTTCATCCAGCAGTGGATAATAGATTATAACAGAAATTAGCATTTCTTGTGTGCAGTAAGAGCTCACAGGTGAAGACAGTCCTCTAGGATAGTGAACTGATCAGAGTGATGCAGACACAACTTGCCTTAGAAGAACATGTGCGTGGATAAATGTCAAGCTAACAATATTCACTCATGGACATTTTTGTAAGTTTATCCAGTGCAAACTCAGCCTATATGCCTCACCTTCATGCCTCTGCATCTGACTGGAAGGTAACTGTCAGCAAGGTAGAATTCATTCAGAAAATTCCCTGAACTGGCTGCCAAGGAGTGCTGGGGCTTCTGCTTCCAGGGATATTTTTCATCTGAAGCAGACAGGGTGCCCCCACTACCACCCCAGAAAGCTATTTCCTTATATGTGAACTTTTACCACGGGTTAGATAAAAAGCTCGGTACTACTAAGCATAATATGGTATGACCCAAAAAGTGCATACCACTTCTAAGAACCGCCTTTCCTAATGTATACCTTTATACTCATCATATTTTAATCTTCCACAAACTCAAATGCCATGTGTGTTCCTATATTTATTCCAGGTTGGAATAAACAAAACAAAAGAGGAGCATTTACCTATTTGTATTCTAATAACAATTTATTTGCAACAGCATTGGTGCTGTTCACTTATGTACAACAAAAATGTCAGCTTCTACAAAGAAAATAACAGAATTCTCGCATTGGATACATCAACATTTGGAAACAAGAAAAAAGAATAATTTTAGTCTTATAAGTTATTTACTGCCCACCTGAATATTTTTATTTTCCAGCAAGTTCAGAGGAGGGCTTGAAAATCATAGTGATGAACTGGAATACATATAGTTTGATTCTATCCACTTCTACTTTTAAGTATTTCCAATCCAATTACACATGCCAATTTATGTGGTTAATTATGCATTACAGATGAGTTCAGAAACACTAAAGTCAGAATACACAGGAAGAAAAGCAAACGGTGCTTGTTATGGAATCTGATCAAAGTATTATTAAACTAGAAAAAGAACTTTCAAGTCAAACGTACAGGCCCACCAAACAAATTTATTAATCAAAAACTTGTATCAACTCGCCAGATAAAGAATGAGAACTTTATTCATTAGATTAAAAACAGTGAAATTAGCCAACACAGCACATGACAGAAATAGATCTAATTTTTTTTTCAGTTCATGAGTTCATGAGAAAGTTTGCCTTCATATACAGCAGTCGGAAAAACACTGACATACACAAAAAAGCACTACAAACTATTGATGGCTGGAAGAGGACTGACATCAGCAGCGATATGGTACAAAAATTTTCAAAGCCAGACTTTCAAGCAACAAATATGTCAATGCTAGGCAACTAACACTTCCAACCACAACATTAAGAACTGAATAAGAATTATCTACCATATAAATACAGAACTGTGACTCCAAGATTGTAGATTTGCTTCAGTTTTGTAAACTACTCCCTTAAATATTAACCAGATAGAAATACAAGAAATGGAAAACTAGAAATAGAAAACCTATACCTGTCTGAATTCATTATCTATGCAATCTGTAGGGAATAGCAAATAATCAATTTGTCCTACGAAGATAGTATGCCACAGTAATTTTTAACAAGCTATATCATGTCCAATATTCTCAAAATGTCTCAAGAACACAGAGTACAGAACTTCAGAAATCAGTCAGAACTTCTCTTTAAATACAAAAAAACAATGCCAATCACTCATAGCGTTCAAATAACCCATACATTAAGTAGTAATGTGCTTACATACATATGAGCTAGGTATTAGTTTACTTTCTCATTTTGAAATACCGCTTAGCTATGAAAAGATCACTGACTGGCCTTGGACCAATCACTGCCTCTTATCGTAGTCCAGCTCACAGGACGGCTGTGAGGATACAACGGAGGGGTGATAAGCAATGTGCAACATCATGGGTTCTTTGAAGAAAAAGCATATATAGGACACGCTTATAACGAATAAATTGCTCGCTTCCATCAATCCCTTTTTATTCTTAGGCACATAGGCTCTTTCTGCACTGGGTCTTATTCTGGATTATATCCCAAAATAAGGACCTGCTATATGCATGTTAGTGCAGGCTATGACAGACCCCAAACAGAGCCTGCTATAGTCTGGACTAGCACGCAGATGATAGGTCCCTATTCCAGGATATAATCCAGAATAGGGCCCATATTTTATCTGTTGCATCTATACCATGCTTTTCTCTGAAGAACCCAAGGTTGAAAACATATTTTTCTCCATTTTATACTCTGAGTGACCTTGGGTGTTTTTCCACTGTCACTAAAAATACCCATTAAGTACCCATTAATGGGTATGTAATGGCATTTTTGTACCCATTAATGGGTATTTAATGGGTACTTCTAGTGACAGTGGAAAAACATCCTAGAAGTCCAAATTAATGGGTACTTAATGGGCACTTTTAGTGACAGTGGAAAAACACGCCTTGTCAGAGGGTCAGTTACAGCATGATCTAATGACCAGTGAAATACTATGGATCCTGAAAGTTTCCTAGAAACTACAAGTCTAGAAGTGTTCATCTCAATTGTCCAGACACTTGAAATTCATGACTTATTTCCTTTTCAAGAAAAACCTGACTAGAGATGAGCTGGACAATTTGTAAACCTTCAAACGTTGTCGAACGGCAATTTACAACTACTACTGTCACTGCTCAAGATGGCTGGGACTAAAGAGATGGAAGTCCAACAATTTCTGCAAAGTTAGTAACTCATACTGAACTATGAATTCAGACCTCTAGATTCTTTTCCATTTTTCCTAACAGCGCCACTAGAGTGCACACCGCCCACCAAAATAATCAGACTATTGCTTTACTGGCATTCTGTTGTGTTTGTCTCCTCTCTGTCATTTGCAATTAATAAAATTATCCTTGATCCTCAACATCAACAATGGATAACCGTCAACATACAAAGCACTAACTTTAGGGGTAATTTTTGTTTGCTTTCTGTACAAAATCCACAATCCCCCCTTCTCCATTTTATTATTTACAACTGACTCAGAGTATTCAAAGCAGCAGGCATCATCTGTGAAACAGTGAATGAGAATTTATGTTTATTAACTGCTTCTTTAGACATAAGATATATGCAAAGAATTTTGTAATATTTACATACATCTCAAAACTGGGAGGGAACAGAAGCAACTCTCCAATATTACATACACTGATTTTTTTCCAAAATAATTTATCCTAAAATCAAACTGCATCCTATTTTTTAAAAATATATTTCCTAAATCACAAGTGTCTTTGTGAGCCAGTTTGGTCTAGGGGTTAGGGAGCTGGACTCTTATCTGGGAATACTGGGTTCGATTCCACCCTCCCCCATGAAGCCAGCTGGGTGACCTTGGGCTAGTCGCAGCTCTCTTCTGAGCTCTCACAGCCCCACCTACCTCACAGGGTGTTCTGTTGTGGGGAGAAGAATAGAAAAGCTTTGTCAGCCGCTTTGAGTCCCTTTAAATGGGTGAGAAAAGTGTGGTAGAAAAGCCAACTCTTCTTCTTATGGGGAGCGAAAGATATTATATACCTGAACTAAGCCAAGCTTCTCTATCAGAACTACAAATATTCTTAAAATACTCAGTTAAATATAGCATCTGCTCATACTCTCCTGATATTTTTCATAAAGTTTAAGACCCGTAACCCTCCAATGAACTGCAACCCTCCAACAAAACGAACATTATAATATGATTTGGCCTGTCCAAGAAGAGGAAAAACACCTTAGTACAGTGCAGCAAAACAAGTACATTATAAAACTTGGGGTGTTTCTCCACTTAGCACTAGAGTGCCCATTTAGGACCCATTAATGGTACCCATTAAGGGTCCTCAGTGGGCACTCTAGTTCTAAGTGGAAAAACACCTTCGATCTCACCGCCCAAAACCAGTAACAGGTCCACACTGAATGGTTAAATTACCACAAAGGCCGAAGGACTTTTACCTTTAAACGTTTGACCACTTCGTCGTTGGTGATTTTGTCGGTGATCTCTTTAACTCCAGGAGGGTAGAAGATGATTTTGCCGTCGGCGGGAGGCTTTGGTTGCGCGGATGGGAACTCCATCCTGGCGCCGCTGGTGATAAAGTTTCCTTCGCCACAGTCCTCTACCGGCCTCTGTCGGTCAGAAAACAAAAGTTCAGCGGAATACGGGCGACTTTCCCAAACCTCTTTTTTCCTCCCCCTTTCCCCGAACCTCGATTCAAAGGAAGGCCCCGAGATCCCCCCCCCCCAGCCCGCCACGGAGGCCCAACGCCTCCACCGCCAGCCGAGCTTGGCCCGGTCCCTACCCGGGGGCCTCGCGCTCCCCACCCGCAGCTCCTTGGCTCCCCGTCCCCTCTTCCCGCTGGGCGGCTGCTCCGAGGACCGACGCGGCTCACTTTGGGGCTGCCCCGCGCTTCGCCATGGAAGATTCAGGGCGAGGAGGCCGCCATCCCCGAAGGAGGAGGCCTGTGGGAGGGGGCAGCCTGGGCGCCCCGAAGATCCCCAGGCAGGAAGGCAGGCGGGCGGGCGGCCGGTTGGCCGGCCGGTCCTCCCTCAGGCGGCAAGAGGCCTAAACTGTTAGGCCTCAAAACTATCAGCAGGAGGAGAGGAGAGAGGAGGGGAGGCGGCGAGGGCGGGACGAGGCCGGCGGGGATCCGGGCGACACGGCCCCGGCAGGCTGCTCCTCTCTCCGCCGCTGGGACCCTCCCGGCGGGCGGGCGGGCGGGCCTGGGCCTCCCCTCCGCGGTGGGGCTCGCGTGGCCCGCAGGAGGGCGCCGGCCGCTCTCCCCCCGTCCCTCCACTTCCCTCAACTTCCACCTCAGGACCTCGCCCCAAGTGGAAGCCCCTTGCCCACCGAGCTGTGAGGGGGAGGGGGAGGAGGATGCTTGGTGGGTCGTCGTCGTCCCCCCAGCCAGCCAGCCAGACACCACCACGCCGCCGCCAGCGAAGAGAAAGGCAGGCAGGCAAGCGGGTGGGTGGCCAGGCAGGCAGGCAGGCAGGCAGCAACAAGACCCCCCCCCCCAAGCCCAGTTCAGGCGGGCCGGCTACCCGGTGTGTGCGGCCGACGACCGCCCGCCCTCCCGCCCGCCTTTTTACCTCATGGAGCTCCGGAAGGTGCAGCATTGAGCGGCCTCCGGGGGTGACTGTTGCCGAGGAAGAAGGGGGTGGGAATGGTTACGGCTGCGGCTGCTTGCTCCGCCGCCGCCGCCGAGCGTGACCGGCAGCGCCCTGCCCTCCCTCGCGATTGCCTTCCTCTCTCCAGTTGCTGCCTCAGTCCCGGCTGCCGCCGCCGCCGCCGCCGCTGCACTCGGCGAAGGCTCTCTCGCTCTCCCGCGGGCGGACAGAGAGCGCGCGTCTCGCTCGGCGGCCTGGCCACGGGGAAACAGCGCCGCCCCCCGGCCGGCCGGGGAACGGCAAGCTAGGAGGAGAAGAACCCGTCACGGCCGACGGAAGGTGCCGGCAGCCGCCGCCGCCTATTTTTCTCGCCCGGCGCTGCGAGCCGAGGGAGGCCCGGAGAGGCGTCCCCGTACTCGCCCGAGTCCCGGCCGCTTTCGGGGGAAACAGGGCCCACAGGCCTGGCTCAAAAGTCCGACGCTGCTGGGAGCGTCTCAAGCTGACAGACTTACCTGGCGAAAAGACCGCGACTCCCCAGGACTGTACTGGCACGAGCCCTGCGACATACATTCGCCTTCCAGGACTAAAAAATCTTCCTCGTCTTAGGCCGGTGATGGTGAACATTTTGGGCTCGGTGTGTCTACATTCGCAAGAAAACCTAGCTTAACTCGGGTGCTGTGTCACATCTAGAAATGTCCATAATTTTGTGATGTTTGTAGCTCTAGTAAAAAAGTTATATTTTTGATATATGTATTTCATTAAAAGCAGAAACAAATAATTCTTTACATTAGTGACTTTTCTTGCTGAATTTCGTTTGCTAAATCTTCAATTGAAAGTTGGTATTTCGTACAAGCAAGCACTATATGCCCAGGTGCCAGGGTGACCAGGTGTGTCACCCAAAAGGGCTTGGCGTGTCACCTGTGACACGAGTGTCATAGGTTGGCCATCACTGTCTTAGGCTGTGGTCACACCTAAGGTTTAATCCAGCTTCAGTCCACCTTCAAAGTGAGAGAACACTTCAGCAAAGCCACCAGTAATTTTCCTTCCACATATCACCACCACCATCACCACCATTGTGATGATGATGATGATGATGATGTAAAAGCAGCAGTTACACACAGCAAACGAGATGACTATGCTGGATTTTGTATTATATCACTAGTCGGGCACTTCCCAAGCACCTGGGACTGCGTGATGTATTGGCGAATTATGCGAGCAGACCCCAGTAAAGTGGCTTTTTGTAGTTGGCAGATGGATATTTTGTCAATGCCAATGGCTTTTAGATGCCCACTGAGATCTTTGGGCACCGCACCCAGTGTGCCGAGGATGACTGGGACCACTTTCACTGGTTTTTGCCAGAGTCACTGAAGTTCAATTCTCAGGTCTTCGTACCTGGTGAGCTTCTCCAACTGTTTTTCCTCAATTCTGCTGTCACCTGGTATAGCAACATTGATGATCCACACCTTCTCTTTCTCAACAATTATAATGTCAGGGGTGTTATGCTCCAGTTTTTTGTCAGTCTGAAGCCTGAAGTCCCAAAGTAGTTTTGCCTGTTCGTTTTCAACAACTTTTTCTGGCTTGTGATCCTGGTCCACCAGTTCTTTGCCACTCGCAGATGATACTTTTGGCACAAGTTCCAGTGGATCATTTGTGCTACAGCATTGTGTCTCTGCTTGCAATCAGTTTGTGCGATTATTATTATGTAAAAACAGCAGTTACACACAGCAAACGAGATCACTATGCTGGATTTTGTATTATATCACTAGTCGGGCACTTCCCAAGCACCTAGGACTGCGTGATGAATCGGCGAGCAGACCCCAGTAAAGTTGGCAGATGGATATTTTGTCAATACCAATGGTTTTTAGGTGCCCGCTGAGATCTTTTGGCACCGCACACAGTGTGCTGAGGATGACTGGGACCACTTTCACTGGTTTTTGCCAGAGTCGCTGAAGTTCCCGGCAGGCTTCATATCTGGTGAGCTCCTCCAACTGTTTCTCCTCAATTCTGTGATCCCACCAGTTCTTTGCCACTGGCAGGTGATATGACTATCTAGTCACTGGCAGATGATACCTTTGGCACAAGTTCCAGTGGATCATTTGTGCTGCAGCATTGTGTCTCTGCTTGTAATCAGTTGTTATGATGATGATGATGATGAAAATTTATATCCTGCCCTTCACTGAGTGGTCCCAGGGCGTGTTACAATGAAATTAAAACATATTGAATAGTAAAACATAATTAAAAATATAACCCCCTCCTCCCACCCCACCCTCATCCTCCTTCCCTAACATTCTTTGCACCAGTTCCAACAGTTTTCAAGGGTAGCCTCACATAGACCACATTGCAGTAGTCTAATCTGGAGGTTGCCAGAGCATGGATCACTGTGGCCAAATTATCCCAATCCAGGTAAGGCTTAAGCTGGTGGCCCAGGTGGAGAAAATGTTAGGCACCCCTGGCAGTTGCTGCTACTTGGGACTCAAATGATAGTGATGAATCCAGGTGCACTCCCAGGTCACGCACCTGATTTTTCTAGGGCAAAGCAGCCCCACTAAGAATTGGGTGCTCCTTAACTTCCTGGACTCGGGACCACGTGACACACAGTACCTCCGTTTTGTCTGGATTCAGTTTCAATATACTGGTCCACATCAGCCCTTTACTGCGTCCAGGCAGTGATCGAAGACCTCAACTCCCTCTCCTGACTCCTTATCTACCCCAAAGGTGAATTTTCAGCTTGTCATTTTGCTGATGTATTCTCTCACTCTGAAAGTGGACTGAAGGTGGATTAAACCTTAACGTGACCACAGCCTTATTCACTGCAACTAAGCCGAGAGGAAATACTGTTGTAAAATGTCTGCCTGTTGTTCAAAGCAGGCATGGTGAAACTGGAGAGGCTAATGTTTTAAACTTCTGGAGCTGAAGCGAAGTTCTGGAAATTGAATGAAGTGAATTCTGTTGGATTCACTTCTTTGTTTGATTGAACACTATGCTGCCCAATATGAAGAATAACAAAAGCCAATTACATCTAAATATTAAATTCCAAATCCAGTAGGAAAAAAAATAATCAAAATTTATGATGGTCCCTTTCAGATAGGGGGTATTTTTCCACTGTCACTAGAAGTACCCATTAAGTACCCATTAATGGGTACAAAAATGCCATTATGTACCCATTAATGGGTACTTAATGGGTACTTTTAGTGACAGTGTAAAAACACCCAGGGAGAACACAGCACCATTATGGGGCAGGTATGATGGGCTTACCTCAGGAATCTGAGTCAATCCCACCATAGCCCTGTTATTTCCTACCTAAAAAGTGCTAAATACTAGTGCTGGAAAACCCAGCACTGGTCATGGGTTTTCCAGCAATACTGATTTTTACTTATCTTCTGGATGGCCAAACCAGGGGTCCATGCATTTGTGGAAGTTCCAAGGTACACATCTGGGTATTCAGGCTACATGGTTGTGTGTGTCAATAAAATGCACAAGGACAGCACTGCCTGCAGGACTATCTAGTCAGGAGACAGTAACTGCGGAGGGTGGATTTCCCGCATTAATGCCTCCTAGTGGGATATCGGACATGTCTGGAGGCAGCCTATGTCTAGAAAAACGTAAGGTAGTTTGGTCCTGAAACAAATAAATGTGCACGATTTCAACCTTACATAACAAGTTTGCTGGATTGGTTTAGTGGCCCATCTAGTCCAGCAAGTTGTTTTTATAATGGCCAACCAGTTGTATGTGGAAATCCAATGGCAGAAGATGAGCACATCTTGCCTGGCTCCCAATCTTCCAATAGTTGTCTCCCAATAACATTTGGAGCCAGCAGCCGGTAATCATGCCTTATATTAATCTGTCCAAATCCTGAAGCAACCCAGGCTAGTGCCCAGTGCCATATCTTGTTTTAGTAAATTCCATTGTTCAACAATGAGGTTTCCTTTGGTCTTGATTTTTTTCAGGATTTGATTGTTTTGGATGACACCTGGTTTTATTGTTTTGGGAAAAGGCCAATAATATTAGTGCAATAAAAAGACAGGTCCTATTGTGAATCAACAACTAGCTAAGAAATAGACAGGAGACATAAATGGGCATTTCTCACAATGTAGAGGTGTAACAAGGGGGGTCCCTCAAAGTTCTGTCCCTGAACAAGTCCTTTGCAGCATATTTATACTTCATCTTGAGTTAGGCATGACCAGTGGAATAGCCAGGTTTGCTGGTGATATCAAATTGTTCAGAGCAATAAAAACAAAAAGAGACTGACTATGAGGAACTCCAAAGAGATCTCTACATATTATAGAACCTCATTTTGATCCGGATCTGTTGATCTGAAATAACTGGATCTACTGATCTGAATCATGTGGAGGAGGGGGCTGAATCAACGCTGTCTGCACTGACAGCGTTGAACTGTTTTATACTTCCTTGTGGCTGTGAAACGCATGTGAGCTTTGCAGCCACCCCACCCTCCATGGCTAGGAATGAAAGTTCCTATCCTTGTGGCTTGAGGAGGGTGTTTTTTGCCGAATAGCAACGGACAGTGGTTCTGGATCATTGAAGCATGCCATCTGCATGCCTCCTTGGCCAGGAATAAGTCTTAGTCCAGCTGTAGATCCAATTAAATGGGTCTACAATGGATCCAGATTAAGGGTCTCTTAATTCAGATCCAGTTCTGTTTTGTGCAGATGGAGCTGGTCTAATGGATGTTGCAATCCGGTTTTGCAACCTGAATCCTTGGCTCTGGGAAACCTGAGGGGGAGGCAGCTTATGGCTACCTCGATCGTGGCTGCAGAGCTTTAAATAGCCCTCCACAAGAGGGGCGGGGAAGGAAGTGATGTAAAGACACAATCCAGAGACCAGATAGGTCAAGCCACATCAGCTGAGCAGGTCAGAAGTCCTTCTGATGTCACATCCTGTGGCCCAAGGAAGAGGAAGGTTGTTCTCTACGCGCACCGTGTGGCCAAACTCCATTAAGCCCCCAGGCTAAGAGTCCAGCCCCTGCTGGTGTCCAGTGTGCACTGCAAGCTTGTGGAAGCAGGGAGATTCCTTTTACCCTGAGGCTTGAGAAGCTGGTGGAAAAACCTGGGCAAACTTGCAATTGCTACAAATGGAGGTTGGCCTCGTTGATCTGCATTAATGTGTGGATGAGGTGGCCCAGAGACGTTTTCGCACGGGGCTGAACGGGACGCGTGGGAGACAGCTGCGGACACAGCATCCGCATTGCCCGAGCGGGGCTTGCGCTCCGACGTGTCCGCAGCTGTCTTTCTCGCGTTCGAAATGTAGAGCACTTTAAAGTGCTCTACATGCGTTCGAACGCGGACGAGCCGCCCGCAGGCGTTCGGGAGGAGAAGCATTCGCGCCTGCTTCTGTCTCCCGAACAGCTGCGGGCTCGCCTCCGACGCCGGCGCGGCTTCGACAATCAGCTGTTTGACAATCAGCTGATTGCCGATCTGCCTCCGCGGCTGTCTCCGCGCCCCTGGCCGGCCTTTGCCGGCTAAGACAGCTCCCGGCGCTTTGAGCATTCGCACACAGACGCGCCGGAACGCGTTTACACGCGTTCTGGCGCGTCTGTGTGTGAAAGGTGAAAGCGCCGGGAGCTGTCTTAAGCTTTCCGCCTGAACGCGTTCCGTTTGGAACGCGTTGCAGTGCGGAAATCCCTCAGGATCCAGACCAGAAGCCCCTTGATTTGGCTGAGAAAGTAAGTGCATAAAGGGCCTGACAGCACATTAGTCTGTCTTGGTTGATATCAATGCCTGATGTCCTCCAATGCGTAAAGACCCCTTTGGAATTCTTCACTGTCCTCTTTTGGTTTAATTACTCAGTTAAATTTGCTGATGACACCATTTTGTGCAGTTTCACTGCTCATTCTGACTCTAGGGCTGCATTCACACTTAAGTTTTAATTCAGTTTTAGCCCACTTTCAGAATGAGATAACAGCAAAGTATCGAGCTGTTTTCTATCAGCTTTGTCTAACTCAGAAAATCCACCCTTGGGTTAAACCAAGTGGAAAGACAATGGCTAGTCATTTTGCTGAGGTGTTCTCTGACTCTGAAAGTGGACTGAGACTGGATTAAAACTTAGGTGTGAACACAGCTGTAGTCACCTATTAATATGTTTAAAATATGTTATGTGCAATCCTAGCACATAACTTTGCAAGATCCACTCCTAACATCTCTCCGCTAAGATAAATGTCAGTTTTCCCCTGTCCCCTACTTTCTGTCCCTTAAGCATTTGCATATTCATAAGACGGCTTGCTCTTCTGTTCCATGGTTCTTAGTTTTACAATTAAATCTTGGTTGAGGACAACTCTGGTTCTGAGTTCTGTGATGTTAAAAGCTCCATTTGCCCTTGCTGATGAATCTTCAGTAGAAGCAAAATAGAACATGGAGACTTTGGAAAGACTGATCCAGCTTATGCCCCATAATATTTCTCTATGGCTTGCCAGAGAGGCATCTCTAGTTGGAAATACTAAGCAACACACACCATACTTGAGGAATTCCACAGATGCCCAATATTCTATGATTTTTTCCAAGTGTTTTTGTTATCTCATTCCTGCTCTCCTTTGGGTGATTTAAGTCTGGTGCTGTTCTGATTTTCTCTGGATGGAAGCCTAAAAAGCTGAACTAAGTTGTGGTGACAAAATGCAGGCATGGATTTTGTTAACAAATTTGTTGTTGTAGGCTACCACTGAGTCATGGCACCACTACGCAGTTTTCTTGGCAGAGATAGCAGAAGTGGGTTTCCACTGCCGGCTTCCAAGAAGAGACTGGGGATTCAACTTGTGACCATCTGCTTTCCAGTCAGTTTGCTCTGCCACTGAACTACGGTCATTCTTTGTTAACAAAGTAAATACTAACAAATCAGCAGGTTCAAATATTAAATTATGAACTTGAAAATGACCCTAGAGATTTTAGAGTAAGCTTTGCAATCAGGGAATAAAAAGTATGTATGAAAACAATTGCATCTGCAAGTGGGAAGGGAAAAGTGTATCCCCATTTAACCAAAGGCCAGGGCAAAGAGGTGCGTCTTCACCGCCTTCCGAAATGTGTACAATGAAGGAGCCTGATGCACCTCAAGGGGGAGACTTTTCCATAGCCTAGAAGTCATCTCTGTGAAGACCCTCTCTCAGGTGCCCACCCTTTTGCTGCTGAGGGTGGTAGGCTACCCAGGGGGGCCTCCCCTCCAGATCTTAAGGCACAGGAAGGTCAATATGGGATACTTGGGGCCCAAGTCATTTAGGGCCTTATAAGTCAAAGTTAACATCTTGAATTGGGTTCGGTAGCGAATCGGCAGCCAGTGCAACTCTTTTAAGGCTGGCATGATGTTCATCTGGTCAGCTGTCCCGGTCAGCGATCTAGCAGTTGTATTCTGCACTAGCTGGAGCTTCCAAGCCCAGTTCAAGGGCAGACCCATGTACAGCGCAGTACAGTAATCTAGTCTGGCAGTTACCAGAGTATGGATAACTTTGGCCGAGTCATCTCTTTTTATGGACAAGTAATTCTTAAGATGAGGGTATAATAAGTGAGATCCCTCAAGAATCTGAGTTGGGACTGATGAAAATAAACTTTTTTGGTGGAAGCTCCTTGAAAGGAAGAGAATGAAATAAACTGAAGTAAGGTGGAGTTAGCCCTCCGAGCAGCAGAGGGCGCCAAACGGGTTCGAAAAGAACAAGCATTCCTTTTTTAAAAAAATTGAGCACAGAGGCGTCTTCTCTTGTTGTTCCCCGTCAAGCCGAGAGGCGGCGCTGTGTTGTTTCCCACCATTGAGGCCTACCTGGCCCTGCGCCGCCTGCCCGGGCCGCTCGTCGACCCTGGCCGAGCCAATTCCTCCCGTTCAAAAAACCGCCGTCGCCGCGCGGGGGGAGAGAGAAGGAGAGAGAGAGAGCGACCGCGTTGGCAAGGAGCAATGAGAGACCTACAGCGGCTGTGAGGTAAAAGGGGGAGACGGTGCTAAGGCGGGAACGCAGGCCGAGAGGAAGCTGGCTGCCCAGTCGCCTGCCGGGGCCGCGGTAGCTGAACGGGGCCGGGAGAGGAAGAGTCGGCTTTCCTACCCCCTTTTCTCGCCCATTTGAGGGGACTCAAAGCGGCTGACAGAGCTTTCAATTCTCCCCTCCTCCACGAAGCCAGCTGGGTGGCCTTGGACTAGTCACAGCTGTCTTCTGAGCTCTCACGGACACCCTGTGAGGTAGGTGGGGCTGTAAGAGCTCGAAAGAGCTCTGTGACTAGCCCACAATCACCCAGCTGGCTTCGTGGAGGAAGAAGGCTTGGCTTTCCTACCCCGCTTTTCTCACCCATTTAAGGGCACTCAAAGCGGTTGACAAGCCTTCTTCCCCCCGCAACAGACACCCTCAAAGAGGCTGACAAAACTTCTATTCTTTTCCCCACAACAGATACCCTGTGAGGTAGGTGGGGCTGTGAGAGCTCAGAAGAGAGCTGTGACTAGACCAAGGTCACCCAGCTGGCTTCTTGGAGGAGGGCAGAATCAAAGCCGGTATTCCCAGATAGGAGTCCAGCTCCCTAACCACTAGACCCAACTGGACTGAACCCTGGTCGCAACAGAGCCTGACTGTAGCCCCTACTTTGCAGCCTTACACGGGTGCTGTTGTCTTCTCAGCGGGCTGCGGGGCCTCCAGCGTCCCAAGTAGAAGCGCCAGGGAAAGAAACGTGCAAAATGTCGTCGGTTTCCTTCCCGTGCCATGTCGTGGGTTCCCTTCAGTTCAAGCATGTGGTCCCTTCATGGCTCCCTTTGTTCCTCCTTTCTTTTGGCATCAGGGTGCCTAAATAAGCCCAGTTGGATGGGTGTTGCGGGGTGCCTCCAGGCATGGCTAGGGTGCGAAATGCCAGCACCACCACTGCTGATGAACTGGTGGTATTAGACCCTAAATCAGTGAAGGCTAACCTTTGAGCTCGGTGTGTCAAAATGTTCAAGAAAACCTAGCTTAACTCGGGTGTTGTGTCACATCTAGAAATATCCATAATTTTGTGATGTTTGTAGCTCTAATAAAAAAGTTATATTTTTGATATGTGTATTTTATTAAAAGCAAAAACAAAATTCTTTACATTAGTGACATTTGTTGCTGAATTTCATTTGCTAAATCTTCAATTGAAAGTTGGTATATCGTACACTTCAAGAACAAGCAAGCACTACACACCCAGGTGCCAGGGTGACCAGGTGTGTCACCCAAAAGGGCTTGGCGTGTCACCTGTGACATGCGTGGCATAGGTTGGCCATCACTGCCCTAAATTTAAGGGCCTTTCTTGTTTTGGAAATAAGAAGAGTTGTCTTTTCTACCCCACTTTTCTCACCCAGGGAGCCAGACTCTTATCTGGGAGTACAGGTTTTGATTCCACATTCCTCCACAAAGCCAGCTGGGTGACCTTGGTTGAGTCACAGCTCTCTTCTGAGCTCTCACAGCCCCACCTACCTCACAGGGTGTTGTGTTGTGGGGAAAAGAATAGAAAGCTTTTAAGTAATGTAATGATTGGATAGGAGAAAAGACTCTATGAACTTCTTTTAGATTGTTGGAAAAAATCTTTTAATAAATAAAAAAAATATAAAAAGAATAGGAAGCTTTGTTGGCTGGTTTAAGTTTCCTTGAATTGGTGAGAAAAGCGAGGTAGAAAGCCAGTCTTCTTCTTCACTATCTTCACTGGAAATTGGAAAGGTGGATATTTATGATTGTGCTTTGATGTAAGAACAACAAAATACAACACAATGAAAGCCAACATAGTATAGTGGGTAGAATTGGTCTGTGGCCTAGGAGTTGTTGTTGATACCACTGAGTCTTAGCTGACTCCTGGCTGACTGCACTTCCATCCCAACTGAGGGAACCTCTGTGCAGTTTTCTTGGCAGAGAAATATGGAAGTGGTTTGTCATCGCCCATTCTGGGGATGGGCTGGGGATTGAACTGGCGACCCTTTGCTTTCCAGGCAGGTTGCTCGACCACTAGGCTGCAGTCCTTGGATCTAGAAGGACCCTGGTTAAAATTATGGGTTGTGAAGAATGCTATAACTTTGGGCCAGTCACTGCTCCTCAGCGTTTAACCTACTTCACTGTGTGGATAAAATGAAGAAAAATAATGGGTACTACTTTGAATTATTTGGAAGAAAGGTGGGATGTACATGTCCTCAGTAACGAACACCTCCAAATTGTGTCTGACTCCTGGTTGACAGTATGGGCACCTCCTTGGGCACCTCTGTGCAGTTTTATTGGCAGAAGTTATTTGCTATTACCTATTCCAGGAAGAGACCAGAGATCGAACTGGCAACCCCATGCTTTTCTGACAGCTTGCTCATCCACTGAGCCACAGCTATTTCCAAGAAAAGAGATAAATTAGGATTATATAAGTTTGCCTTTCTTTTTGTAGAAACTTTATTGGAGTGACATTAATTCTCAAGAAGTTGGAACAAGCAGAAAGGAATGCAGAAAATTTTGGTTTCATCTGCAGAACCTGTTTGATTGTAATAAAGTAGATATGGGCAAATTAGGTTTAAATGAATGGTATGCTGTATTTGGCTACCTATAATCTGCTTGGTTGCTGATTGATTCTAATTTTAAGGAAGATGCCAAGGTTTAAAATCAGTTTCATCTTACTTGCTTAATGGTGCCTCTAGATGAATTATTGTCGCTGAAAGTTTTGTTGTGCTGTATTCTATTGCCAGGGCTAAGATCGGTTTTTTTTAAAGCTGTTTGAATGGAGGATAGTGGTAGTGGTAGCACTTTAGAAGAACTGGTTTACTTGTACTTTTTCTTTACCTACTCACTATCTATATGTTTGTATAGAATAAATCACCCAGCATGCCATATGCTTCCTATCTCTAATTAGGGAACTTGCTGTGGAACTTTATTATGATGAAGAAGAGTAATTGGTCATTATTTACAAAAGTTAAGTTTCTAGGAAGCCTCGCGAATACTGAGTCATGGTGCGTATAGGAAAATAGGAGTTAGGGAAATCACATCTTCAGTCCTTTTGAGGAAAAAGATGGATGTTTTTCCATTGTCACTAGGAGTACCCATTAAGTACCCATTAATGGGTACTTAATGTCATTAATGTACCCATTAATGGGTACTTAATGGGTACTTCTAGTGACAGTGGAAAAACACCCGATGTGGTTTTCTACTAATGCAGTCTGAGGCCAAAGGACCTATAGACAAATAGATGCAGTTGCCTTCCTTTTGTCTCAGAATTTGTTAGCAATGCCTAAATTAAGCAAAAGAAGAACTCTCAACTGTCCCTTGTCAGTTGAGAAAAGTTGTTCACCCATCATTGCCCCTCCTTTCTCTCTTTGCTTTCTGTACCGCTTCGAGATTGTAAGGTGCAATTCTTTCATTTATTCTTCCCTTTGCATGAAAGTAAGTTAGTGAAGGTGCCTTGCTTCCCTTCAGTGAATACAGTTTGCAATTGACTAGCTTGGTGAATAGGTTTTAGTGTCCTGCTCCCTTTGATCCTGCATTGTCATAGTCTTATTGCCTTCTTAACTGTTTAACTTCTGTTTCTTCACAGTGTATATTTTGGCTGTTTGAATGCCACGTACTCTTGTGTGTATTCTATGCCTTTCTTTTTCTTGATTTTAAATAAGTATTTCATTGGGAAACAAAAATGTGTTTTTGTTAGGCTCAACACATAACAATCTCCCCTCAGCTCATTTTTTAAAATAGGTACAATTTGCAACTGTTTTAAAAACTTTGGTTCTGAAATCCCAATCAGAAGTTAAAGGCACCCTTGAATCCCTGTAACAAATCCTATTTGCATCCTAACAGGGCAGTATTACCATCAGAAGGGGTTAGATTAGTAATTCGCTTTTTTATCTTTTGCAAAAATAGCTGTGGCTGCAGAAACAGGGTGTCTCAAGGTCAACAAAAGGGAAGTCTGGCCTAGGCTAGCAGTTCATCCTTTCCTAGATTCATTAGGTCAGGGATTGAAAGCTGTACTTCCAGAAGATTAATACCTATTCTGCACTAGGTACCAGCAAATTAAAACCTTGGTGTTTTTTTATAGTGATGGTCTGATCAAAGTTTGGAAAAGGTGACATTTCTGAGGTCTGGAATTGCCACTGTAGCCGTCATCTGATGTTACATTGTTAGTTCTGAAAGGGTTGAATCACTTCATTATCAGATGCAGGATTTTATCAGCTGTCATGGGCCATAGGAATATTTTTACTGTTCAAGTTCTCCAAATTCATTATGATTGAACAATATTAGTACAATGAAATCTTCTTTGAAAAAATAGTTATTAGTTCTATCATTTTGTGTGAACTTGATTGCAAATTGAAAAATACATACTGTAAGTAATCATGGTTATTAAAGTACACAGTATTCTTATTTATATAATTATGAAACTATTTTCAACCAATTTCATTACTTTTTGTTATTCATAAAGAAAGCCTATGTACAGTAATTATAGCTCAGTGATAAAAGTGAAAAATGTTATCAGTTCAACAAGTAAAATAACATGAATTATTAATTCATTAAGGACAATGAATTCCAATATAAAAATGAAGAAGAGAAAATCCAGACTGGATGTCATATTAAGCATGAGACACAAACTGAGATGTTAACTGCAGGCACTGAAGAGCTTGGCACCCATTGTAAATGGATGAAATGTGGGGAAAGCTGAACATTGAAATCGTTTTTGAAATTTAAAGGTGTGTGCATCTTTAAAACTCTTGAATTTGTGTGTTACAATTTCTTTGATGCCTCAATTATCAGATGGCCATGGATTGTCATCCTTTTATAGTGATGTCCTTTGTGGTAAATAAATCAATGCAGGGGAATCTTGGAATATGATCATAATGGAACGAAACAAGTTCCCCTTTATTCCCTTTAAGTGCTCTTAAGAATCTCCCATTTTTCCCTGTGACCAGAACATTTAGTATGGACACTCTGAAATTTCAGAATTTGTATGCTGTGTGCTACAATATTTCAAAATGTACTTTCTAATGTCTGTCAGTTTTAGAACTTATAATTTTTTCTTATAAATGGGGAAGTGAGACTGATTTGAGCAACCTTTTCTAAATTTGTGAAACTATTTGGACATTCATTCTCCATCATCTATATGGAGAAGTTTCTTGCTAGACCCTCCTAGTTCAAAAATACATTGTCCCTAAGTATAAGTTGTATGTTTCAGTTACAAGTTGTGTATTTTGAAGTTTAAACAATTGAGAGAGGTTAATGAATCAGTTGCGTGCTTTAAATATTTGTTTTGTTTATCTATTCTAGATTTACTGTTTTTGGTATGGATACGTGGTATGAAAAAATGACTACTCCATGTTCTTGAGAATCAGCATTATGTGAGCAAAATAAATGACAAAGAGATTTTATTTTGAAAATCAAAATGCCAAAGAAAAAGAAGAATGTTGGTATAAGTCCATCGAAAAAGAGCATAAACTCAAAGACAACTTCGGCTACGCCTGTAAATTTTCTTCGATCCAGACCCACAAGAGAAGATGCAATGTCAGGAATACCATGCAGGCTGAGTAAAGAAGAGCTTTTCAGCAATGTTTCTGAAATATTTTCAGACTTGGATCCTACTGTCATTTACATGGTGCTATCTGAATGTGATTACAGAGGTAAACCAAAGTATTAATTGTATTAATATTTGCGTTTAATGCAGTCATAAGGATTTCCTTGAAATTCCTACTCATTGAGAGCTGACTTAACCATATTTTACAACTGCAATTTGGAAAAATAAAGTTAAAAAAGTAGTCTGCACCACCATGTGGTTGGCTGTTCCCCATTTCAAGATATAATCCAGAATTTAGGCCCACTGAAGAAAGGGTCTAAATCTATTTCATCCAGCTCACTGCAGTTACTAGAGCAAGTATCAAAAAGCCCATACACTTGTATGTTAGACCAAAATTTCCTGTTGACCATTCTGATCAGTAGATGAGGGTAACTTTCATTTGCTTTTTTTGAAAAAAAAAGTGGTTTATTTTCCTGTTTTCTTCTTCGTGATTTCACTAATGAAGCATTTGGAGTTGTATTCAGTACTTTTGTAGTAGGTGGGTCCAGAGATTTATGTCCTCTCAATAGGTATGCTTAGTAGGGTTTTCGTTGTTCAGGAAATGTAAAGAAAACTGAAGTGATAGTAATCCTGTGAAGAGTTAAGCCCTAAGCATCGATCTATGATGCCTTGAGATAGTTCTATAAGAGAGAGAAGGATGCATCTGCATTGGTGTCTGTCCTCACTAGTAGTCAAGACTTTGGGTCACTTTATAGGGCTTAGGGAAGGGAGGGAATGAGCAGGGTGTCTCAAAGACTTCTCTTGGTACACCTGTTCTCCACACATCTTCAGGCCGCCTCTTCTGCTGCAAACCATTTATTTGCCTTGGCAGGACTCAGGGAGAGAGGAAGAGAACAGCCTGGGATAGGGCTTCTATACCTAGCCTGTATCTTGGGGACTTGCTCCCCACCTGTTCACTCATCTACCCATCCACCAGCCTGTAGCTACTTGTCTTGGCCTTGGATTGAGCCTCCACCTGGTGACACCATACCTTTGCAAAGCATATTTCCCTCTTTTTACTAGGTGCCATGAAGAATTGCAAAAGATAAACTCCTCCCTCTTAGCCAAAAAACTTGGGAGGGGGACCCCTATCTTTGAACTGTTGGTAATTATGGGCCCTGAGATCCAAGCCAACAAAAATGTGATTAAAGGTGAGAATTCTTTTTCCCAAAGAACAACAGTAAAAAGCAAAAAGAACAAAAAAGATGTGACAAAATGCTTGTTTCTAAAAGAATATCTTAGTCGCAATTGAAGGCTTAAATTATATGCCTTAGTGTAATTACTCTTCCTGATAGTTGGATGCTTTCTTCCAAGAAGATAAATTTAAAAACAAACTTATCATCCTTACAGGGGCTTCTTGGTTCTCTTTCATCTTTTCTTTTCCGCAGTGAAGCTGTTCTCTCTTCGCAAAATGTGAAAGAATTAAGTGAAAGACTAAGTGAAAGAAGAAAGACTTCCTGTTCATTTTGGGTTTCTTCCTCCTAGTCTCTCCTCTGATTTTACATGGGTCAGTAGAAGCACTATGCTGGGAGTTCTCAATGAAAATCTGCAGGTGTACTTTTTGCATGTACAAACATCACAGTTAGGGAACATTTGTTCCTCAGCTTCAACATTTCTGGTAGGAATTCACCGTTAAAGCCAGTAATTTCCTGCAATTGGGAAAACACAGGCAGTCCATTGGGCTTAGTGAAGATATATATTTTGCAGTGTTAAAGAGAACTATTGGTGTGCTTTTTTGCACTCTGCTGCTAAAGCGCCCTTAAGAGAACTTATGATGAGCTGTTTGCCTACTAAGTACAGGGTCATAGGGCATCCTGATTACCATGTTGTGTAAAAGCTTCCTTAGTTTTGACTTTTAGCGCTCTCTCCTGGTCTCATGGCTAGGCCAGGCTTTACTGTTTGCTAAAATATCATGAATTTTTGTGAGACTTTTATGACATGAGCTGGTCTTCTTGTCTGAAGAAATGCTAGTCCTCTCAAGAAGTAGGAAATGCAGACATAAATGTCTCTCAAGCATAAGACCTTAGCAATTAGATATTAGTAATAGCAGCTAAAGCAGAGATTGCCAGGTATTGGAAAATGTCAAACTTATTTCCTAAAGACAAATGGCTTGCTTGAGTTTGGACGATAGCTTTAAATGACATAATTATGGTATACATGGCAAGAATGACGGCCCAAAAGGAGCAAACTTGGTTCTTGGAAGAATGGTCACCCCCTACGGGATGCAGCTAAAATGAACAATCAGTTGAGACCAAACTCTTCATTCCCATCTTTTTTATGAACTACAACCTGCAGAAAATATTCCCACACCTATTCCTGCAGTGACTCTAAACTTTACACCAGATTGTTCAATGTTCATTTATATTGGTTTTATTTTAATATTCTTCTAGTTTGTAACAAGGTTAATGTTTATTGTTTTGATACCAAAAGTTTAATTAGAAAAAAGTAGGAAAAGGAAGTTAGAAAACATCAGCAAAACTACAAATGGATATGTTCTACCAACAATATTTTATTTTTGTTATCACTTAATCTTATTATTCTTTTGAGCCTCTGTTTTTCGGCTTTGACTTCTCATACAGAAAAAATTAGAAGTCTTAAGGAATTGTCAGGATTTTTTTGCGGGTATGTGAAATACTGAAGTGCAGTATTTTATTCTCCTTGTTGTTTAACATGTGTCGAAATTGGTGCTGCTTCCTGTAATTGAGGCTTTTGAAGCTTAGGTTTCTATAAAGTAGAAAAAAAAACATCAGGAAAGGGGAACTTGGCCCAACAAAACTTTGCATTGAGTCACAGGAGGCTAACTGGTTGTTGAGTGGAAATGGATGGAATAGATTAAAATCTTGAAATGGCTATATCTCTAATCGGTGACATTTAACAGTTACTTGTAATAGATACTTATCTAAATAAACTATTCCGCTTGTATTCCTGATAAATTTGAGGCACTGATTTTTTGCTTGTAAATGAATGAAACTGTGAAGAACATCCTTTAATTAGTTTTCAACTTTTTTTATTAGAAAGGGAGCAAAAAGTCATTGAAATGAAGCAGTATGTCTGCAGAACCAGCTAACTTTCAATAGGAGATGCAGTTCCATGACAGTTTAAAACTGAGTTTAATAGTTCTTCCATTTCTTCTTTTCTTGCTTAATAGTGGAAGACGCTATGGATTATTTACTAGAATTATCTACAGCTGCCAAAGGTATATCATCTTCATTGCAAGATTCAGGTTTTCATTCTGTATCAGCGTCACTAGTTGATGGAAATCAGCCTAACAAAACAGATGACCAAAGTTCTACTGCACTAAGCATTTTGAAGTCTTGTGAAGAATCAGAAAAGTCTTTGTTGCCTGAAGAACTGGCTTTCTCTCAATATACTTTGGACAGGGGTGTTAATCTAAATACTGAATTGAAAAATTCAGAAGATGACTTTGTCTTGGATAATCAGTCACTCGTATGGGGCAGTAGTACTTCTAGTCCTGTAAAAAAACCATCCAAATATTCATCGTCCAGGCTGTGTTCTTATGCTTTGTGTTCTTCACAGCAAATGGAAACTCCATTAAATTCAGATTTTGACCACTCCCGTGAACTGGTTTTTAGAAAATCAATGCAGACAAAGGTAAACCCATTAGATGATGTAGATACTTTTGTGCATATCCCTGAAAATCGTAGTTTGCCTGAAGTAGTATTGGACAGTGGTGCAGTTCCGGAAGCTGCTGAATTTGCCAACGTGGAAGTGTCTTGCATTGATTCATGTCGAAAACAAAATGTGATTTTGAAGCTTTCAGCATTAAATGGCATGCCTGCTCAAGATTGCCAGGGGCTTAGTGAATTTTCAATCAGTGGATTTGACAACTCTAGCTTACAAAGTGAAGAAAAACAGAAAAATGAAGTTGCTCTATATGACGATGACAAACAGTCGTCTGTTCCTGATCTGTGTGCAGGATCTACCTTGAGATTGATATCTTCTACAAATGTTGACCAGTCTCAGCAGATATGGAATTCACCATATCCTGTGGTTCAAGAATATTCTCAGGAGCGTCCTTGGAATTTAATGGCTCCTGCCTTTTATCATCAAAGTACCAGTCATAGTTTTGTAACTCCAGTTGCATTGAGCCCTGGGAAATGGAGGCCTGCTTCAGACTGTAGGTGCCTTGGAAAAATGGATTCCTTTCAAGCAGTTTCACAGTCCTATGGCAGCAATTCGACTTTATCAAAAACCTGGGGAAATAAAGATGGAAACCAAAGAATTAATTTCTCTCAAATACGCCATCTTCCTGTTGGCCGTGTGATGAGAAGAAAGACTGTTTTCACAGGCCATGTGCTTGTTCTTCTTCGAGGTGTCCCAGGATCAGGAAAATCATGTTTAGCAAGGTAAGAGTCCATTTTACAGTGTGTTTAAAAGTTGGTATCCTTCTCTTATGTGTTTATGTTCATGCATATATACATTATTCACCTTTGTGTTATAGAAGAGCCCAAGTGCAAGCTTAGAACTGCACCTGTCCATTTTAGCCCATGGTGTTATTCTGCTTCTGTAGATACTGGGCTTTGTGTCACTATCATTGTAACTCATAACCAGAATAACATCTAAAAAGCAAATCCGTCCTCATCCCAGCCCCAAGATGTTGGTGGACTACATTTCTATTATTCCAGAGATTTACTATATTAACTAAGGTTGACAGGTTTAGCAACAATTGGAGATCCACAAATTACCCCTGATGGGAAAGGAGAATGGAAAGAAATTTTCATTTCTAAGCTAATTTACTATCTGTGGTTTGCTTAGTCTTTTGATCTGTGTGTTTGATAACAAAAAGTAAGCTACAATAGCCTGGAAGTGGCTTGGAGATACATAATTTTGAGACTTAGTTGTCTTTAAGATAAGTTGCTGAGTGTCACAAAGATGGCATAGGTTTTGTTCCTATAATGTGTTTACAGAAAATCAATTCAATTTCATAACATCACTTTAAATTCACAATATGTGTGTGTGTGTGAAGATAAATAAAAGGAAATAATTTTTGTTTATTTTTCATGATTTTACACAGGGCTTTGCTTGAGGATAACCCAGGTGGTATCATTCTTAGTACAGATGATTACTTTTGTCAGAAAAACGGGCAGTACCAGTTTGACCCTGATTACTTGTCTGAAGCGCACGAGTGGAATTGGAAACGTGGTAAGAGCTAATGATTATTGCTTAATGATATTGGAATATGTAAAGACAGAAGACTTACTAGCCCTGGATTAGTTATAACTATCTGTCTTACAAGTGACTCAAAAATAACAGAGTTCAGGTTTTCTTACTGTTATCAGAAGACTAGAATAGAGAAAGAGTGAAACACGTACAGTTGTGTGCAGAGTAGTGTTTATAGTAATATACGAACTCCGTTTATAAAAAAGATGCATGTTAAGGTGCAAAAAGGTCAAAAGTATAAAAGCTGCATGAGTTCAGCCTGTCTTATTTTGACACAATGCTGCCTTCTATTTGAAGGGTGAAGGCATACATAAAGATGCCCACCACCACCACCACCAGTGCAGTACTACTAATCTGTTTAGTTGTCCGTATAGATACTTTGGGACAACTAGCCTCTGTTCACTTGCCCTGCAAACTGTCAGATTGAGAGGGTAGGACTTCCTTGTCATCACCAGCCAAAGACAACCTTCTGCCTTACTTCACCAGGAGGTTGAGACAGGTTTGGGAAAACAAGTGGCCTGATGCTCATTTTCCAAACTGGCTTGACTAAGCTGGCTGGGATCAGGCTTGTACAAGGGTCAAATTAGATTACTAACTTCTAAATTGATATTACAAATGACACATTTTATGATGAATCAATGCCATTATTTGAATTCTGTTTTTAAAGTTTATTACCTATAGTACTATCTCATTTTGTATATCCTTACATGATATGTATTGTCAAGTTCCCAGTATTACAGTGGCGTTAAGAAGATAAGAACAGATGTCATTCATTCAGTATACTGTTTATTTTCCTTGTGTAGTATAAATGAACAGTCACTTTCACAAAGGATTGTTTCTCTTCCTGAAGCAGTTACGGGGGTTTCTCAGGTGCTCCCAGGCATAATTAAATTATTAGTGTTTTCCTGTGAAGTCCTAAATGGGATTAGAATATGGCTGTTCTAAGGATTGACTTCTTCAGTATGACTTGCCCAGTTATAAGATCATTTTCAGAACTTGTACATCAAGCCTCCTTGACTTGATTGAGACAAGAGATTTGATTGGGACTGGAATGTTTTCATCAAGGTTCCAGTTCATCTTGATACTGCTTATTCCGAACAAGGAACTCTTGCTGATTCCTCTTGCATTCACGGATTAAAATGAACACGTGACCTTGTATTGTGTTGTGCTTCCCTTTTTATTCCCCTGGATGAATGACTATTCTTTGTGCATTATGAGTATTTGCTTTGTACTTGTGACATGTTTCTGTCAGAGGACAGGTAAATTCTCTGCTTAATCTTGTGTATTGTTAAACTGTTCTTAAAATGTTGTTTTCAGAAAGAGAATGATAAGGACTTCCATCCTCCCAAAAATACACTGTTTTAAGTTTCTCCTGCTCAGTTCCTCTGGTTATTTTTTCCCCCAACTGATGTTTGTCATTCTGTGACTAATAAGTATACGAATTGCAGGGTGAAGTTGTTCCCCAATTTTGTATCCTGTCAATCCTTCAGGAAAAAAATTCTACAAACTTCAGAGCTCTCCCCTCCCCACCTCCTACCCCCATTGATACTTTTGAATCTCAGTCACATTATTTTTGGCGGCAGTCCTTCTTGGCAATTATATCTTGAATTTGCTGCTAGGAAGTAGATGTACAGTATGAGTATGATAGAATATTCTTAAAACGCAGTTAAGTGGTTGAAGCTTGGTACTAGTGGTAGCTAATCCATGGTCTTCAGATATTGCTTAACCAGAGCTAAATAATCCAATTACCCATATCAGTTTGTACTAATTTACATTGACCTAATTATGTATTGTAAAATCTATGTACTGTGTGCTGATCATGATCCATTCATACTTCAGTTGTCCTATTGCCAAAGTCAAGAAAATGAATGCTAGACTTCTATTTCTGAACATGGCCAGCCACCTGTTTTGCTCCTCAGCAACATAGTTACAACCCACCTCTGAAAAAGATTTAACTTTTTATCTGTTAGTTCAAATACAAATTATGAAGAGCATGAAAATTGTTATCTTCTAAAGCCTGCAGCTGTGCTTGTGTCAATATCTATAATGACAAAAAATAGCAGAGATGAAGAATATTGTTTAAAAAGTGAAATGCTAATATTACAGCATTTGTAAAATTTATTGGTATGTTTTTCAGCCAAAGAAGCATTTGAAAAACGGATTACTCCTATAATAATAGACAATACAAACACACAGGCTTGGGAAATGAAACCTTATGTTGCTTTGGTTAGTATTTCATAATTTTGTTTAATTGAAAGTTTGTTAGTATCTTCCATCCATGTTGGTAGATATTGTTATGATACTTATACAAGTATTCTATATGAGACCATTTAGATGATTATGGCTGAATCAGTCAAACTAGTTTTTTGTGAACAGTGGGGGTACAGCTTGCTATTTGACCAAGCAACAAACTTTTAAGTGTTCAATAATGAATCAAATAACTGGATTCTTGGCTCGGCACATCTCTGGGACAAGTCATCTTGAATGAATGCTATTATTTTATATCACAGAGTGCTACATCTTAGTGTGCCAAAGGAAGGGTTCTTCAGTTCATAGAAGTTATAAGATAGTACAAATAAGTAGCAAGTTTTAGAATAATTCTGATTATAGTGCGCACAGGGCACTTTCTGAGGTGTGTTCAGACTTGAAACAAAACTCAGAATCTTGGAACATTCTGAATGTTCTGTTGGACACTTGAAAGTTCCAAATAGTGGTTGTCCTACCACCTGTTATAATTAGGAGGGTGGGGACATATGGGAGGGCATTACTGGTTGCAGCCCCCAGGTTATGAAATAACCTCTGAATTGCATCAGGCGCCATCGTATAAGGTCAGAAGACAATGAAGATGCACCTATTTAGTCTGGCCTTTGGCTGAGGGAACAACTTCCCCTCCCTGTATTGGCCTGTTTTACTAATATTTTCTATCTGTTTTTAATGTGATGTTATTGTAACCTGCCCGGAAACCTTCAGATATAGGGCAGGATAGAAAAAAAATAAAACCTCTGTTCCCTCAGAAAAGAAAAAAAAAACATGAAGTTTTTCTACTCTTACAAAGCAGCAGTAGCCAGTGCTGAAGGTGAAGAGAAAATACTGTATTTTCTGGCATATAAGACTACTTTTTAACCCAGGAAAATCTTCTCAAAAGTTGGGGGTCGTCTTATACGCCGGCTGTTGTCTTCTTATATGGCGAGTATATCCCAAACTCTATATTGTAACTGGAAAGTTGGGGGTCGTCTTATATGCCCAGTTGTCTTATACGCCGGAAAATACGGGTAACTGCTTCACGCCACTTGAACGTTCTGTTCCATGGGAACATGAAACTTCCAAAGGAACCAGGTCCTAGTTCTGTTTTGACATCAGAACACACCTCTTTTTGGGAGAATGCTTTGTTCAAGTATGAAATTCTGGGAATTGTTCTGAGTGCAAAACATTTTTATATAGAACGTTTGCATTTCCTTAATCCTGCTGCGTATAATCCCCACATATTTAAGTTTTAGATTCAAACCACTCTGGAGTTACATATCCATTACATACTGTTTGATTGCTGACTTAGCTTTGCGAAAGCCTACTTATACTTGACACTCCAGTGGTGAACTATAAGTATTAAGTTACTGATGTCAGAATTTAGCCAGTCTAAATATAATACGATCAAAGCTCTTGGATGGCAAGTTTATAAAAATTGCTTTGAAACATAGTCATTGCCCTTGTAACAGTCAAAGGATTGGGTTTGTAAGGAACATAATTCTCAAAATATTATTCTCAAGTGAAAATATAAGAACAGCCCCCCCCCCCAATTTTAGCCAGATTTCTAGTTGTGGCAGCTACTAAGTTTTGATACATTATTTTTATTGTGATGTTAGCTATTTATTTCTGTGGATACAGAGATATTGTATTTCTTTTTTGTTTTGTGTTACATGGTCATTCAGTCACAGCAACATAAATATAAAGTCATATTTCGTGAACCTGATACTTGGTGGAAGTTTAAACCAAAAGAACTAGAAAGGTAAAAAAATCTATGTGTTATATCAATTAGAAAAAAAGTATTTGGGTTGTTAATTGTTTTTATTGAACACAGATATAAAAATGTGTATGATGTAAACACTGATATATTCAGCTCCCTAGGAATCTGTAAGATTATGTCAATTAGCAAGTTGCAGATTAATTCCTATAAAGCTACAGTTACTTAAAGGCTGATTTTCCACTAGCAGTACGTACCCATTAAGTACCCATTAGGCTCAGAGCAGGAAGACCTGATTTCCACTGCAGACTCCATTAGAGCCACATTTGTTTCCACCTGTTCTAGAGAAATCTGGATCAAAATCCGGATTTCCTGTAGAGCTCATTAAAGGGGGTTACAATGGGGTCTTCAGGCATCAAATCCGGATTATACGGAGCCTGTTTCCACCACAGTTGGGCAATGGGGTCTAGGGAGGCACACCCATGGGGGCTGCCCCCAAACCCAAACCTCCAAAGCCTGTGCCCAGTCTCCAAAGCCAGCTCCGAAGCTGGCTCTGAAGCCAACTCCAAAGAATGGCACAGGCTTCGAAGAGGACCCCACATGAGAACAATGCCATTCCTATGGACCTTTGTCAAAGGCTCTGGAGGATCTTTGGAGTTTGCGGCAAATCTTTGTCAAAGCTCCAGAAATTCTCCTGAGAATCTTTGGAGTTTATGTCAAAGCTCTAGAGATTCTCTGGAGCCCCTCTGGAGAATCTTCTAAGAATCTCTGGAGGGTCTATAGAGATTACACCCCCTGTCCCCTAAAACACCTGGGGTGACAGGCTGACCTCACGTGGGTAGATCCAGATTTGCCACATGGATGCTCCAGCGTTTCCTCTGTGAGCAAGCTAGCATCCATTGCTGTTGGGTGCTAGACCACCCATGGAAACACATTGGGTACTTTCCTTAATCCGGATCTACTAGATCCGGATTAGTTGAAGGACCCATTCCTTAGATCTGGATCATCTTAGATCTGGATTAAGGGAGGTCAGTGGAAACCCCCCCCCCTCCCGAAAACTCTTCTTTGGATGTCTAGTACAAGGGTTAATACAAAGAATATTGAGTAAATGCATAGGTCACATGCTAGAATTAAATTTAGTCTTTAGTTTTCCTTTTAAGATTTCTCAGTTTGGATTTAATTTCTTATTCATCATTAATGAAAGTAAAATTTGGTTGGGAAAAGAATCTGAGGAAAGCTGATCTTTCTAACTATTAGTTACTTCTAGAGCTGTAACAAAAAGTGGATTAAAATATAATTGTGCATAATTTGAGAATAAATCAGCAGAGGAGGTTGTTTTTACACTTTTAAGAAGCTGTCTTTTAAACAGTCAAGTAGAAATTAAAAGAACTGCAATCTCCTCAACTAAGTTTGACCTTAGCTAATGAAGAAAGGTATTAAATGGACATGCAATATTGAGATGTGTACATTTTTCAGATTATATGAACTTGCTCATCTGCTTCTTCAAAATGCCAACTGTAGGGATAATAGTGTTTGCTTTTGAATTTCAGTAGAACAGGGGATAATTTCAGTTCAAAAGATATTTGACAGATATCTAAAATAAATTCCATAAATTTTTACTATGGATTTAAATTGCAGATATTCTGTTTTCCCCTGTTTAGGCGAAATATTCATGGTGTATCTAAAGAAAAGATAAAAAAGATGTTGGAGCGTTATGAACGTTGCCTAACTGTTAGTTCAATTCTGAATTCTTCAATCCCAGATGAATTGAAGACTGCAACCTGTGATGAAGTTCTTCATCGAGAAAAGGGGTAAAATTAAACTGCCTTTTCTTTGAATTTAAAAGAAATATGCAGAAGTAGATAGCTGTGAAGATCACCTGAAATTATTTTGTTACTTATCCTTAATAGTGACAATGAATGAAATGCTCAGGTTTTAGGAAGGGAAAATCAAGAAGTGATTTATACTTATAGTACCAAAGGTTAATGACACCAAGGCAATTTTAAATGTTAATTTCATAAGATGCTGTAGTACTTTTGTGTATACTCTTACAGGTTAGCACTCCATTCCATAGGAATTTTTTTCTTTATTCACTCATGGATCTCTGTTCTTTAAAGCTACCCAGATTGTCTTTGTCTCTGAAAAGGAAATTAGCTAGTTTTTTTTCCCAACAGTCTTAAGAGTACCTTTTTTTAAAAAAAATGGTTCCACTTTCTGTAGATAGACTGTCTTTACAGCTTCTACAAAAGAAGAATAGATTTCAGGCTCTTCTAGGGAACATAATCCCTCAGTTTGAAGCCTGAGAGCAAGAATACTTTCATAGGGAAGTTTAAGCTTATGAAAAACCTAAGAATTGTCCTTTAATCTTTTTGGTTATTTCTATGATGAGTGCAGTTTATGTGCATTGATGCAAGTATATACGGAGGAAGTTCTATGAAATATTTGCAGGTGATATTTGATGTGTTTTAGATTTCACTGCTATTTGATTTCAGAAAGCAATGAGAGCTGTCAAAGGAAAGCAAATTTACCTTCTCCATTACTTTTTAATGGCTGTGTATTCTGGCTGTCTTAAGAAAGTTATTTCCCTCCTCAGCCTGTTCAGAATCAGGTGTCTAAACACTAAGCTAGATACAGGTTTATTATAGCACTATTTTCTGGCCTCCGTTTTAGTTGTTGTTTAATTCAGAAAATAGGGTGATTGCACATTTTTACACCATCCCATGTCAACACATTTGTCTTGAACCTACAATGGATATCACTGGCTCATCTCAGAGAAGAAAAACAGTCAACTATGCCCCTTTCTCTTCCACTCTCTGTGATATTTATCTTACGTGTGGTTTGAGGGAGCACAGTTGCACCTTACAAAAGCACATTTGCAACTTACAGCATTGTTGTATGCTGTTGCACATGGTCCTTAAACATGACCAGTTGCATTTGAGACTTCCTTGAAATAGAGATGTCCATGGCCTCTGACAGGAAACATGGTCCTCCACACAATGATCAACTTGTACAAGAAATGTGTGCCCAGTGGCAGGGGCGCAATGTGGCCCAGTAAGAAGGTAGTAGGTAGGTGTGAGGACAGAAGGTAAGGAACCTATTGATGTGATGGGGGAAGTTGCGAGAGACCACAGGAATATGGGTGGTTTTTGACCAAGTTTGGCAAAATACCAGGTGGTTTCTAGAACTGGCTGATTGATTTGTATTTGGGGGTTGAACTATTGGCATAGTGGACGGCTCAGATACAATATATACAAACAAGTCATTTTAGATTTGTGCACGTCTCAAATTTATTTTCTCTGATCAGTTTTCTTCATCATCCAATCTTGCTTTAATAACAGCAGTGCTAATCAGATTCATAGCAGTTTTCAGACAGTCCTTCAAGACTTGTGCTTTGTATACATATTCATATGTGTGTATGTTTAAAAAGAGATTAAAACTAAAATGTTTTAGCAAAAATAAAAGTGGTTGAAGTGTGCCTGCTTTGAAAAGCCAACTCTGTTCCATTGTTTGATTTACAGGAAAGAATGTAAACTTTCTTATGGGAGAAGTGAAGAAGTGTCATCTTCAAGATCTGTAGAATTAAGTACAGATAATAAGCATTATTTAGAAAAAAATAAGCTGGAAATTCAGACTTTTTTGAATGAACAGAGAGAAACTGGATATGGGACACAAGAATGTAACTCTGTGTGTGGAATATCTCCAGGTGACCTGGATATTTATATGTCACCAAGGAAGGATAAAATGGAGTCTCCTCCTACAGGAGAAATAATTGAAGCTGACTCAGAAAAGTCTGAGGAAAACACACTCTTGCATGACTGTGTCAGTACACATAGTGAAAAGGACAATGATGAGGACAGAAGATCTCAGTTTCAAGCTTGTCACTGTCCTGAGGTTTTAACAAAAGCAGAATTATCAGAGACTAAAAATATAAATGAGGGAGATTCCAGTTCCAAGAAACCAGAAGAGTCAGAGATGTTAAGCTTTGTGGGAGATTGGCCAGTGGAGCAAACAATGGGGCAGAGGGTGAAAAGAGCCAGAAGATTAGAAAGACTGGCTATAAAAAATAAGGAAGAGAATAGAAATACAAGTGTCTCTGATTCATTGAAGTTTGTAAATGAAGATGAAAATGAAAACATAAACCCGATTAATAATTGTAAGAAGTTGTCGCTATATGATAACAAGAAGGAAGATAGTCCACTTGCTGCTTGTATATCTAATGATCATAAAGAAAAAGATGCCTTTGGATTGCTGATGGTAGGAGACTGGCCTGTCCAGAGTTCTTTAGAACAAAGACAGCACAAAATGAAAAGCCTATCTAAGAGAGGCCTTAGTGGATCGAAAGATATTGGAAGTAGTCAAAATGATACCAGCAAAAATGCTCCAAGCTCTGTGGCGTCTCTTTCTGATGACAGTGCTGGCGATGACTTACAAAGAGAAAATACTCAGGAAACTGACATCTCTGCTTCTGAAATTGCTAGTGAGAAGAAGACTGTACAGAATAAAAGAACACGGAAGCACCACAAGCTAGCGCTGACATTTACCAATAACTTGGCCCTTTGTAAATCAGAGGATGAATTGTCTTCGCTTAATTCAGTGGAAGAAAAACATAATGAATGCACTGGGACAGATACCAGCAAATGTTCACAGACGGAGCCCCAAGACTTCGCTCTCTTGTGGAGACTTGAGAGGAAGATTATTGACTTGGAGGATAGCAGAGTGTTACAGGGCAGAGTAGATGGATTTATACCCCAAAACATGCCGGTGTGTCCAGAAAAAATACCTTATAAAGTAAGCTATGAGAAAAGCACCTATGTTGAAGAAAGCGATCTTATCAGTATTGATGACGCTGAGAATCTTAATATTTTATGTAAACTATTTGAGTCTGTTTCACCTGAGGCTCTAAAAGACTTATATGAAAGGTGTAATAGGGACATTGATTGGGCCACAGGGATCCTTTTAGATTCCGCTGAGAAGTTGTACAAAGATGATGCTGGATACTTACAAGAGGCTGATGGCCAGATTCCTGGTTTTCCTTCTGATTCCGAGGAAAATGCTGATGATGGAAGGAGGCTTCCAGGGAGTGGAGAACTCTCCCAAGTAGCCATAACTTCTGATAATATTCAGGATTCAAAAATGATTGATCTCATAGCTAACAATGAAGGTGTAAGGATTCCAGATGGTTCCAAAGTAAAATCTGAAATACCCAACTTGTTAAACATTTTGCTTCCTCCTTCCCCAACAAGCAGCCGTTTCGGTCAGTTTGCTCCAGGAGTTCCTCTGGAAGAATCAGACAAAGCAAAGCCCCTTCCGTTTGATGTGAAAACAGATACAAAAGAGAAGAACAGTAACATGCTATCAGAACATGAGCAGAAGGAAATACTCATAGATAGTGAAATAGGAATGAGTGTTCCTACAATTCTGTGTGATGATGTTTGCGGAAGTTCTTCCACTTTGAAAGCTTCTTTTGATCCAGAAATGAAGCACATACCTTTGGAAAGTCATCAGGTGTGTTCAGAAATGGAAGGTGCAATAGTTAAGGAGCTCCTGGATAATCATGTACTTACAGAGGGCTCTCCAGCCAAGAACAATAAATTTGAGTTGTACAAGGATATGAATTGGAACCCAGCCATTTCAGTTGCGGCGGAAAATAAAGAAAACAAAGCATCAGATAAAGATCATGATAAAAACAATTTACCAACCTTCGGCCCTACACCAAACGCTGTGAGCATAGATTGGCTCGAGTTGGTCTTACCTCCAGAACTAGCCATTCAGTTAAGTGAAATATTTGGTCCGGTTGGTGTTGACTCAGGTAATAATACCAACTGTAAATGTGAATTTATAGCAATATCTAGCCAATGCATTGTTTTTGTTGCTAGAAGGCACAGCGGAAGTCATCTCCACTGGCAGATGCTGTTATTTTTTTAAAATGATATTTGATTTTAGATGATGTTATCTGGGTATAGGGCGGGATAAAAATGTATCAGAACATGAGCAGAGCCATGAGTATAAATGCAACTGATCTTTCTAAAAATATTAGAAAGATCAGTTGCATTTATATTCTGGCTCTGTTTGTGGGATCCAGGCTACCATCTGTCAATAAGACTAGGCAGATTTTTGCCCCCATTGTTTTTTTCATGAGATGTAGCTCCCTTTTCCCCATTAACTCATGAGGAAAGGTATGCATGAGAATATCTGGAATCCCAGCATTAGCCTCAGACCACATAGATATTGCCCAGGAATAATGAGAATTGTATCTAGCAGCTTATTCTTTACTTAGCTATAGTGGAAGTTGGGCTTTGCCTTTTCTCATGTGTCAGAAACAGCTGGCTGTTCATTTTGACACTGCAGAACTGATACACATATTGATCTACTTTTCTTTATTTTGGATTTTTCTTTTAATGAGAGCATGGGATTGACTTATCTAATTTTAAAAACAGTATTTTTTTTGGATGTGCAAAAGACTGTTTTGAAAGAGCTGAAACAGAAAGTCCCCTTTATCTCAGTATTTACCTTTGATGTCTACCTGGGGCCATATCATCTCTATTTCTCTTTTGGATTATTTGTACTTTCTGGAGGTGGCATAGGCCTGACAAAGCTCAGAATGGCTAGGAAAGTTCATTGCTTCATTAGTGACATTAACGATGACAAGATGCCTGCCAGCCAGAGCTCTGAAAGGAATGAAGGAAGAAGTTGCAGCGGATGTGTAAAGGTGTGCAACTATATCTAAATCCTGGCCTCAAGGCTGAGGATGGCTATTTCAGAACAAATGTTTGCATACCATGTTCAGCTGATGAATTATAGACTTTGTTGTATCTGCTTTGATAAGGGAACATTTAATTATTTCTGAAAACAATTTCTCCTATGTTGAACTAAGAAACACATTGCCTAATTAAGGATAGTAATGACTGGGCATAATTTTGTTTAGAAAATTTATATGTCTCACTTTTCTTTTGAAAGGATCACTAACTAATGAAGACTATGTAGTACATATTGACCTGAATCTGGCCAGACAAATTCATGAGAAGTGGAAAGCATCTATACTGGTGAGTCAAAATCTTTCCAATAAGATTTAAGTAAATGGTTATTTTATTTCTGTATGGCTCTTATTAAATTACAGTTGCGTTAGTCTGTAAATTGTGTTTTATTAAAACAATGTTGTTACATATCATGAATATATTCAGGACATATCTAGTCTGAGAGAATTTTTTTAAGTATAGAAACAGCTCTATGATCTGGCTTAGTTTTTAAAACGAGAACAATGTTCTCTGCACAATGTACAGATGTTCTTCAGTAAAGCTCATTTTTAGTTATTTTCCTTATACATTTATTGCAACATTGAATTATTATTTCTTCTATTACTTAAATTTCATCAAACTAGAATTTGGACTGTGTTATGTCAAAAGGCTCAAAACCCTCCTATTATAGCTATGTAATGTCTTGGAAAGATGGAGCAGAAGATCTACAGTTGACCCAGGGTTTATTTTCCTGCTCTTCATCATAGCATCTACCAGAGTTCAGTTTTCATGGGATAAGGTACACAGCTCCACAGCTTCATCTTCAGTTCCTCTCTGATACTTTGCGTAAGAATCCACAAACTCATGGCCCAGAGCAAAACTCTTCTGGCACCAAACAACAGGTGTTTTTCCACTGTCACTAGAAGTACCCATTAAATACCCATTAATGGGTACAAAAATGCCATTATGTACCCATTAATGGGTACTTAATGGGTACTTTTAGTGACAGTGGAAAAAAACTCAACATCCCCCCCAAGTTATTCTTTGCTCTTCTTTGACATTATTCATCTGTCTTTTTCTTCTTCATTCATGCTGGCAGGTTCATGCTTTGCTCCAAAATGTCTTTGAGTTTTACTAGCAGGAGTCCCAATAGTTTATGCATAATCTGCAATTTCGATATGATCTGGGGTTAGTGTTTAAGCTTGTGCATTGAAGTGAGGGATGGAACAGAGAGGGAAAGTACACCATTATACATTGGTCATATCACTCCACTCTGCTACCTTTATTCTATCTTCAGGAAGCTGCTTTGTTGAGACAGAGGTTTGGGCAAACATTTTAGATGAAAGTATGACAAGTACTGGAAGAACTAAAGGAAATGGAAGTTCAAAACATTAAGGTTGAATTGCATAAATATTGTTTTAGAAATAGTTAAAAGTGTTTTTCAGTAAAACATTATCATAGTCTAAGGGGAAAAAAACTGAACGAAGGTTCTTTAGAGATACAAGTGGTGTTCAAGAGAACAGGGAATTAGTCTACTTATTAATTTGAAATTTCACACAACTGTCTAATTAAGAATGTGTTGGATAAATAAGATTGTCCTGTGACTTTACATAGTCTTTTCAAATATCTGTGTAGTGTTTTATTGCTGAATACATTTTCTCTGCTTTGTTAAATTTTTCACTTGAAAACTGAAATCAAGTTGTCATGGTGTATTTGCATGTAATACCAACTTCGTTTCAATCACTACAAACTTTAGACACTTGAGATTTTAAAAAATTTACTTAAATGTGTTAATGACTAATTTGAAAATGTTTGAATTTAGAAACGAAAAGAAGAGGAACTGACTATGCTTCTTGGGGAAGGTAAATATATACCTCTGCCCTTGACCCCTTCAGCCTTATAGCATTTTAGATGTGCAACTAAGGATTATGTTCACATCATTGTTTAGACACAAATACACCAAGAATGGCAACATCATTCTGTCTTCATTCCTTATTTCCATAAATGAAATGTAATGAAATTACATTATCTTAGGCCGGTATTCCTTAATCCAGGATTTTGAGAGTCTTTTGTTAGACTGAAATCAGGTAGGCATCCCCATTTTTTCAAGCCAGAAATTAAAGGGAGCGCCTTGGTCCCAATAATGTTTTGGGTGGCACACTGAACTGGGAAGCAGGAAGGCCTAGATTAGCAGACTAAGAGCTACTTGGGGAAGAAACTGGTTATAGACTGGGCTGAGGCTTGGAGACCATATCAGACAGTGCATACTCAAGAGCAATTGAGCAGTTGCAGGAGCAGGACAAGGCATAAGAGTGACGTAAAGTGCCCTCAGTAGTAAAGCTGAGGTCCCCTTAGTAGGTCTAACTTATGGTGTAAGTAAATAATAGAGATGTTGAGCTTAGAAGATTGGATGTTTTTATGGTAATTGGAAACCAAGCAGCTAATACTGATCTTCTCAAGATAGGTGGACAAAATAAGAACCTACCAGAGACATAGGGTGCCAGGAGACACTGCTGGGAGTCTTCACTGAGAAGCAAATAGAAGTCTTGCACAGCTAAGGAAGGAGAACAAATCTTATATACTCAGACCAAAGTAAAAGGCAGCTAGGCTATTCAGGAATCATGAGTCCAGGCTTCTAAGGGATTTAAAAATATATATTTTTTTGTACAGTAGCATGGCAGGGAGTGGGGGAAGCCCAGGAGTGCCCTAAATTGCATCAGGCAGTCCTCCTGACTCCAAAAAGGTCAGGAGGGGCTGCCAGTAGCAAGGTTTCACCTTGTCCTAGGTATGAATTTTCTAATGTTTAACTAGTTTTTATTATTGTTTTTATATCTAGATTTCAAGTCTATGGAGTTAGAGTAAGAAGCAATTATTGGGTTACTGGAGACAGAGTAGATCAACATGTACTGAATTTAATTAAATGGAAATGATCATCCATTAGAAAATTTTGCCTCGTAAGATGTCATTATCAGTGGAAATATCTGGAGGGTTATCCTGGTGATTCATGTTTGCAGTGATGAAATGTCTTGTATGTTGTGTGCTGTCAGTCAGTATAGGAAATATATAATGAATCTACTTACAAATGGAGTAGTCAGACTTGGAGGTGGTGGTACCATAAATTGAGTTTAAAAATTTGTATTTTGACTCCACCACTCTGCTACATTTTGTCCAAAATCTTAAATACTGTATTTTCTGGCGTATAAGACTACTTTTTAACCCAGGAAAATCTTCTCAAAAGTCGGGGGTCGTCTTATACACTGGGTGTCTTCTTATATGGCGAGTATATCCCAAACTCTATATTTTGATTGGAAAGTTGGGGGTCGTCTTATACTCCCAGTCGTCTTATACGCCGAAAAATACGGTATGTTATACATATTATTTGTCAGGTTAGTAAATAGGTAACAGTATCATTTTGGTTGCAAGGAGAATACGACAAAAAAATTTGGAAACCATTCATCTAAGGAGCTTTGTGTGATATGCTGAGTTATCCCATTGCACCTCAAAACCACCATAGGAAATAGATTAAGTTCACACATACTCATGTAAATATATATAGCATTTAAGAAGAAAAAGACATTTTTGGCAAGAGATAAAGTGTGGGAAGTGCTGCAAAAACCAACACAGGAATTAAAAGACACCACAAAATCGATGAAGCTTTACAGATATGGACAGATATGGGATATCTATCTGTAATTAGTTTTGTAGACTCAGAGGATTACACACTATGATTCAAGCCCTAACTGTTTGGAGGTTAAGTACCCTAAATAAAAAGAGGACTATGTTTTTCAGAGGTATTGACAGACAGGATCAGGTTAGTGGATATTTCATTCCGCATTAAGATAAACATTTATTAAGGCAAAAATGCCATTATACATGAAAGTAAAAGTTTTCGTAGTCAATTTTTTTTTGACCCAGTTTCCCATCTTTTTGTGAGTGATTTCTGTTTTTCGGTGCTTCTATAAAAGTGTGAAAATATATTTTAATTGCTTTTGGGGTCTGACTCTTTAAAATACTCTGTTCTTTTCCATTTTGGTTTCTGAAGATGCCATGCTATTTGAGAAGAGAGGCCTAGAAGTGCTAGACGGTGTCCATTCTCAGCACACAAACTTCCAAGTAGAAAAGTCTGAAAGGGAAGCTATAAATGTCCCGATTAAACATTCAGGAGATGTTTTTCCTTTGATGGATCACTGGAATGTCCAGACACAGAAGGTTTCACTTCGGAAAATAATGTCTGAAGAAATAGCTCTGCAAGAAAAACAGGACATGGTACAAGTACGTCCTCTTATTATGTGTGCGGTATATTTCAATGGTATATTTTTTTTTGCAGAACTGTATTGTGTGTCTTTACATTTTGCAAGAGCTCTTGAAGTTCTTTATATAATCCTGATGTGATTTCTTTTGGTGGAAATAGGGTAGTGAAGGCAGGACTATGTGATGATTGGAAGCTTAACTTTTTCCTGCCCGTGCTGTGTCCTTGTTCTCTTGTACACTAGGATGTGGTGTGAATAGGAGCAGCCAAATTCTCAGACACTGCACACCCTCCATCTTCGCAATTCTACCTGCAGTAGCAGAAATGAAGGCAACACAGCACCACCAGTCAGGTTCTGAATTTGTTTAAGGGCTTGGAGTAATTATACATTTATTTAAGTACTGGAAGGAAATATAAGTGACACCTCTCTGATGTTGGTGCTGCTATCACTTTTTATACCAACCTAATACTGTACAAATAGTGCCTGTGGTATTCTGCAAGCAGGACATAAATATAACTATAAAAATTTATTTATTTATTTATATTTATATTTATATGCCGCCCCATACCCAAGGGTCTCTGGGGGCTCACAGCATTTAAAACAAACATATAAAAACTATATCAAAACAGGTTAAAAATATAACTTTAAAAATACAAGTGTAATTAAAAACAGCAGTGGTTTTTAGTGGGGGGAAGTGCGGGGAACATTTAACCAAAGGCCCCCGTAAAGAGGAATGTTTTCACTGCCCTCCTAAATAGGAGCAAAGAAGGGGCCTGACACACCTTGAGGGGGAGACCATTCCACAGCCTGGGGGCCACCACCGAGAAGGCTCTCTCTCGGGTGCCCACCCGCCTAGCTACTGAAGGTGGGGGTATCACCAGAAGGGCCTCCCCTCCAGATCTTAAAACACGGGCAGGTCGATATGGGAGAAGGCACTCCTTTAGATATCTGGGGCCCAAGTCATTTAGGGCCTTATAAGACAGTTAACATCTTGAATTGGGCTCGGTAGTGAATTGGCAGCCAGTGCAGTTCTTTTAAGACTGGCGTAATATGTGTCCAGCTAGATGTTCCTGTCAGCACTCTGGCCGCTGCATTTTGCACCAGCTGCAACTTCTGAACCGTCTTCAAGGGAAGCCCCATGTAGAGCGCGTTACAATAGTTTAACTTGGAGGTTACCGGAGCGTGGATAACTGTGGCCAGGTCATCTCTGCCCAAAAAAGGTTTCAGTTGGCACACCAGCCGTAGTTGGGAGTAGGCACTCCTGGCCACGGCCTCCACCTGAGCTTCAAGTGTTAGCACAGAGTCCAGGAGTACCCCTAAGTTTCGCACCTGTCCCTTCCCGGATATTGTAGCCCCGTCAAGGACAGGATATCTCCCACCTACTTGGACCCAAGAGCCTGTGACACACAGCACCTCTGTCTTGTCTGGATTCAGTTTCAATTTATTGGCCCTCATCCAGCCCATTACCGCCTCTAAGCACCTGTCAAGCACTTCAACCACCTCTCCTGATTCAGATGGCACAGAGAGATAGAGCTGGGTATCATTGGCGTATTGATGACACCTCACTCCAAATCTCCTGATGATCTCTCCCAGTGGCTTCATGTAGATATTAAATAACACGGGAGATAAGATTGACCCCTGGGGAACCCCACAAGTGAGTTCCCAGGGTGTCAACTCAGTCTCTCCCATCACCACTATCTGAGATCGGCTCTGGAGATAGGAGTGGAACCAATGCCAAGCACTGCCTCCAACTCCTAAACTCCGTAGCCTCTCCAGAAGGATACCGTGGTCAATGGTATCAAAAGCCGCTGAGAGGCCCAGGAGAACCAGTAGGTTAGAAAATTATAGTTAGATGTGTGTCTTTACTTCTCCAGTAAATCTCTGGTATTTTATCTTGCTGATTCTGAAAATAAAGGAATTCCAGCCTTGGATAGTTCCACAAGTCTGTATTTCTGCTTCCAGCCCTTTTCTGTCAGAAGCCAGAGATAACGTTAAAAGTGAAGCCCCAATGCCTTCGATTAGCAAATTGACTTGGGAAAAATAAATCCCTTTTCTTGAAACACTGGTAGTACAGGACTTCCAAAAACCTGTGATGAAACCAGGTTGCAATGTCTAAGCCTTTTTAGTCTTGAAAGGTGGCATTTTAAGAAGTGACCTCATTGAACTGTTGTATAATATCACGCATCATGTGGAAAAGGTAGATAGAGAAAAATTCTTTCCCCTGTTGCCCAACACTACAATCAGAGGGCACTCTATGAAACTGATGAGGAGAGTTAGGACAGACAAGGGTGACAGCAACCAGTGAGTGGCTTTAAAAAAGGATTATATAAATTTATGAAGGGCAGGTGTATCAATAATTACCAGAATAGATGGCTACATACTGCCTCCCAGGTGGAGGAGAGAGGCAGAATGACCCTCACAGCCATTTGCAGGGAACTGAGAACAAGTGGAGGTTTTCCCACCTTCTGCTTGAATTCCAAAAGCAAGTGGCGAGCCACCGTGTGAGACAGGATGCTGGACTAGATGGGCAGCAACACGAAGTGCAGCAAACAGGTTTGATAGAAAAAGAATAATAATAAAATGAAAAACAATACTAGTTTAGATTCATTGTGAAAGAATAAATTACAAGCCTGTGCTGTACTTTCCTGATACTGTGGAGGATTACTTGATAAACCAGTTGTGCTTCACAATAATTGATGCTCACAACATATCTAAATGGCGTGCTTGGTTTAGAGAATCACATCCAGAAAATAAAACCCTTTCACATCTACTTCTTCTTAGTTGGTACATACTCACAGGAGTTTCTCAACTCCTTCACTGCTTCTTTTGAAGGACTGAAGGAAAAAGGATTTCCTGGTTCCTCTCCTCCTTTATCACAATGAGGTATAGCATCTCAAAGCTCCCCCACTGAGTCTAATAGCGAATCTGGCCTTGTTTCTATATCTTGTTGACGTCTCATGAGGTTCTCTGTGATTCTGCCACATGCTGGTAATACAAGGATGTAAGTTGTATCTGAGTCACAATCTAGGAATCATTACATAGGCGTAGCTTGATTTTACAGAAAGAGAGTTTTGCTAATTGACGTGCTAGGAGCTTGTTTCTTAAGGCTAATAGTATGGGGGCTAAAGTGGCAATGACACTTTTTTAAACTAATATAATTGTTGTGACATACTGTCACGTGTACCTTGAACATTAGATGATTAAATCCTTAGTCAATGTAACATTCAATTCCTGTGGTATTTGTTTTTAGTTTCTATTGATGGTAGACCTCAAGGATAGGAGGGGCTGTAGATCAGTGGTAGAGCAAAGTGCCTGGGTTGCCATTTAAAATCCCAGCCTCTCCACAGGAGTAGGCAGTGGCAGGCCACTTTTGTACCTCTGCCAAGAAAATTGCATAGTGGTGCCTGTGAAGGTACCCATACAGGGAACCAGGAGTTGGCCACGATTCAGTAGTACCTTTCCCTCAAAAAGGCCTCATGGATAATCTAGTTGTATCCTTACTGCTTCATCTTAGGGCTACTATGTTATAGTACGGTGATGGCCAACCTATGACACGCATGTCACAGGTGGCACGCCAAGCCCTTTTGGGTGACACACATGGTCACCCTGGCACCTGGACGTGTAGTGCTTGCTTGTTCTTGAAGTGTATGAAATATCAACTTTCAATTGAAGATTTAGCAACAAAAGTCACTAATGTAAAGAATTATTTGTTTTTGCTTTTAATAAAATACATATATAAAAAATATAACTTTTTTACTAGAGCTACAAATATCACAAAATTATAGATATTTCTAGAAGTGACACAGCACCCGAGTTAAGCTAGGTTGTCTTGAGAATTTTGACACACCGAGCTCAAAAGGTTCGCCATCACTGTTATAGTACTTTATACTTTCTTTAAACATAAAATCCAGTTCCCTGTCCATGTCAAGGCCCTTGAATGCATGGTTATGCACGTTCAAATAGAAGACAAGTGGCAGGATCAGACAGAAGGGGCAATGCAGCTTATCTATAGTAACAGAAAAGTAGGAAATTATTAACTTAATATTTTTTCTTTACTAAATCTGTTTTCTGTGCAAGTTTTTTCTAGATACATGATTATAACATAAACTTTTTTTCTGAATTAGAAACGTTTTCCTGTAATGACTAGTAAAGACTGTGCTGCTAGACTGAAGGAGAAGCAACTTCTGGAGATGTTCCCAAATGTTAATCCAAATGTCTTAATAGACATCTTCAAAGACCATAAGTAAGCTCGTATTATTATGATGTCTATAAGTGAAAAGAAAATTGTTTTCTAACATTAACTACTTACTATATGTAAATTGAAGAGGTTGTGGTAACTTTTAAAATGTAGCTCAGAAGTGTTTACCCTTGGCTGTTTCGATGTCTTCAGCCTCTGTGGATTGGGTGTTATTACGCCTGCACTGATGTCTCAATGCGCAGTCGAACTAGTCTGTGCCTTGTGACATCTGCACATGCATAGCTGTGCCCTGTAGAGGTGGAAGAAGTGCCATCATCCAAGGAACAGGTGTGTTCTTTGGGGTTTTAACTGCATTCACTTGTTCTGTGCTGAGAGTGCAGGATTGTTAGGTGGTTCACCTTCCAGTCCTTATCCTCTTGACACCCCTCCACACAGGTTCAAGTGCCCGTTCACACAAGCATAATGATGATTTGTGTCTTTGGAGGCATCTATACAAGGTAAATGACCCATGATATATTCATCTTCTGCCTGGATTTTCTAAATGAGGGAAATGAGCATATCCAATTTCAGACTAGCTGAAAAACTGCCCACCAAAGAGCTAGGTGCCCTGGTCTGAGGCGCCCTAGACCAATGTCTGTTAAGCATATGAGCCCTTTCTGTACTGAGCTTTATAATGGATTATATTCCAGAAGAAAGGCCTGCTGTATTCAGGCCAAAGGAGATTACAGCAGGCACCAGGCAGGGCCTGCTATAGTCTATCCTAGCTTGTGAATGGCAAGTCCCTATTCTGGGATATAATCTGGAATAATCCTCAGTGCAGGGCCATGCGTTGGAGGGGAAGAGGAAGAAATGATTACATCATTTCCTGTCCTCTTTGTTCCCCCTTTTCGTACCATCCCATAGGTCATTCTTTTGAGCTAGTGTGTAGATGATGGCTTTAAAAAACAACAACAACAAGGCTGCTGCTGATCACTTTGAGGTGTTCCCAGTGTTTCTTGGGATTTTTTGAAGCTCTGTTTTATTTGTGATCTTTGTATGTTACTGACTGTAATGCTGCTGTTTTCGTTTGTTTATTTAGCTATTCTTTGGAACAAACTGTCCAGTTTTTGGATACTGTTCTAGAGGCTGATCCAGTACAAACAGTTGTAGCTACAGAACCTGTTCAAGGAGCAACGTTCTCTCCTTGTAATGCTACAAAGTGTCATGATAAAAAGGTAATGTGTAGTTTGTCCGTTGAAACATTGTTACTAATCTTTTGATTATTTGAGCATAGGGCTTTATAAATACCAGAAAAAAAAGAAGTTGACTTGAAGGAGAACATACATGATTATTTTTTGTTCTGAACTGAGCAAATTAAACATAATTGGGTGATTCTTCCACGCTATAGTGGAATCCACACTCTTAACGTTGTTCTTATGAATTATAGGGCAGAAAGTCCAAAGAGCCAGAAGATATTCTTGGGGAGAAGCTGTTCCAAGACTTTGAATATCCAGGATATGATGATTTCAGGGCTGAGGCTTTCCTTCATCAACAGCATAGGCAGGAGTGTCTGAGAAAGGCTGGGGAGGCATACCGCATTGGAATGAAGCCTGTAGCAGCGTATTATGTACAGCGGGTAAATATTTTTAGCTAGTAATAATCTAAGGAACATTACTGATAAAACAGTAAGCTGTTAACGTTTATTTGGATAATCATCTCACAAACAAGTGTCAATGCTAGAGACCTACTAACAATTGTTATATTTTTAATTATGTTTTACCATTTGATATGTTTTAATCTCTTTGTAACTTGCCCTGGGACCATTCAGTGAAGGGCAGGATATAAGTTTTCTAAATTAATAATAAAATAAAATAAAATAAGAGTTTAAATGAGACCATAACAAAGATTTTTAATCCTTCTGTCTCCCTTTTTAAATCTTAAAAGTGCCAGAACTAGTGGAATATACAGAAATTAGTAAGATTTGTGTTTTCAGTGCACATGTCAGGGAAATTTTAGTTCTGAAAGCCATTGTAAATATGAGGCTTTATGTTTTTGGGACCTATATTGGATTTCAGATCCCATCAGCCCTTGTTAATATGGCCATGGCAAATAAAGTTGTTTGTGGTTTTCTTTAATCATAGTGCAATGTTAAATTAGGCAAATTCTTTTACTCAAATAGCTTCAATTTGAAGAATTGAATAAGGTGTTTGGCCACTTCCATTCTCCAAAGACAGGATATTTAGGATGGTATGTTGACCCATTTCAGTTTAGATCATTAGCAGAAACTGGGATATGGCTATACAGAAGGTAGTTGGCTCCACACAGAACCTCTCTGCCCTAGCAGGACTGGAAACACACATGGAACCTGGAGCTTTGTTAAATGAAGCACTGGGAAGCGTTATCTGCAGGTACTAGAGGGCAATGTGTCTGGCCATTGTTTTTAATGTTAACCAAGGCAGCTTGGCATATGAACCGTCACATATCTCCTTTGTTACTTCTGAATTTGGCACTTGGGCATACCTGGCACCAGCAAATAACACTTGCTGGCACTATAACTATTTATATCCTACCTTTCACCATAAGGGCCCGGGGCAGATTGTAACAATAAAAGGATAAAATTCATCAAACTCAAAACCTGCTTAAAATATGGCCCTCCCTCTCCCTCTTCCTGACAGGACAATACTCAAAGGAAGCTAAAGGTCTGGGTGAGGATATTTAAGTAGGGGCTGAAAAACCAATAAAGCCTCCATGTTTTCAAGCTTGCCTTGGCACCAATCCCAGCTGATAATGAAAGATTTGCCAAAGATCTATACTCCCCCCTTGACAACCCAGGCCACCTGCTTGTCCCTAGCCTGGGTTGGGCACCGATAAGCTGCCTGTCTTGCCCTAGGGAAGAGGGAAAGTGAGAAACATATTCTACAATGGTCAGTTAAAATGCAATGTGTTGCTGTCCCAACAGATGTCAATGGTTTATGGCTTTCAGCACCTGGTTAAAAATTACTAGTAAGTTGTTTAGTTATCTGCCTTTTACTCAAAGGTCCCAGGATGGGTAATAACAGTAAAAACAATATCAGACTTACAGTGCGACCCTCCTACCCTGACAGTTCATCATTCAAAGAAAGCTAAAGAAAAAAGAAAGGCCAGGGTGAAGGGGTATGTAGTGTTTGAAATCAAAGGAACTATGGAGGATCAATTGATCTGTATTCCTGCTTTATAAAATATCATTGTTAATTTACTATTATATATCCCCTGAAATCTTTGTAACTAATAATCTTACAACAGTCTCACTGTTAATTCACTGAAATACCTCCTCTGAAACCTTTTCACAGACATACTTAAAATCGACAGGCAATACTACAATCCCATTTGTGATGCTTTGAAGCCTTATCGGTAGCATGCATTTGAACTGTTAATAATGTTCTGTTCTGATTTAAGAGTCGCCTTCATGAGCAGAAAATGAGAGAAGCCAATCAGGATGCTGCCGTGCAAATCTTTGAAAAACTGAATGCCTCAACACTGCCAGAAAACCTTTTGGATCTACATGGTCTTCATGTGGATGAAGCCTTAGACCATTTGTGTAGGGTATTAGAGGAGAAAACAGAAGGTATACAAAAGTATAAACTATTCTGGTCTTGTGTACTTTGACTAAAATATAGTTGATTTCATGTTGACGAGATATATGTTTTTATTCTCTCTTGTTTTGGAGGAGCCAGGTTTAATGAAAATATGTTTTCCATTTAGTAGTTTCTGGGTTTAATATCTAGCATCTAGTAAAAAGGATCTTTGGAAACAAGGCTGGGACAGATTATCAAAAGCGTCTACCCGTATTTAAGCTAGCTGTCTCAAAATCATCCACGGTATAGAAAAGGTGGATAGAAAAAAAGTATTTTCTCTTTCACACAACACTAGAACTTGCTAATGGTTAGGAGAATTAGGACCAACAAGGGAAAGGTTTTTTTTTTACCCAGAGAATCATCGGTTTATGAAATTTGTTGCCAAAAGGAGTGGTGATAACAGTCAGCTAGAATAACTTTAATAGAGGGTTAGAAAAATTCATGGAAAACAGGTGAATGGATGCTTAGGTACTGCCTCCAGGTTGGAGAGACAGGCAGGATGACATTAAAGGCCATTTGCAGGGAATGGAGAGCAGGCGAAGGTTTTGTCTTTGCTTTCTGCCTTTCTTTCGTAAGTGATTGGTGGCCCTTATGTGAGACAGGATGCTGGACAAGATGGGCCATGGCCTGATCCTGCAGGTTACTATGTGCTTTTCTTAATCCAGTGAAGGTAGTTTACTTTTTCAAGTAAGTCAGTGTAGATTATTTTAGAATTACCAACCAGTTCATTTAAAATTAAACAATGAATTTATAAAGACAGTATTTTGACTGTTACCGTTTTTCTCTTTCAGAGTACAGCCATGCTGGTGGTAAGCCATATCTCTACGTGATCACAGGAAGGGGAAACCGTAGCCAGGGAGGCGTTGCTCGCATCAGACCAGCAGTTATGAAATACCTCACAAGCCATAAGTTCAGGTTTGTTTATCCTGGCACTGAGAATTTATTAACCTGCATTTAACCAGTTAAATACGAAGAGCTTGAACAAAAATATAGTAAACCATAGTGACACCGGCCTTTTAAAAAAATTTGTCACAGTGTTTTAATTTTTTTCGGTTGGTTATGAAAGTAAATAAGGAGAAAGTTTGGTAGATAGCAGAAATTTTATTTATGTACACAGTTTTCACTCTGGCTTTCTCTGGACTTGCCTAAACACCTTACCTTGTGGTTTGATGCATTTCTGTCTTGAGCATCACGCTGAATGCTTCATTAAGCTTCAAGGACCTAGCTTGTTCTTAAATCAAATGTTATTAAAGACCGCTTTATTTATGCAATTATTTTTCTTCTAACAGTATTTGAACTCAACTTCGTGTGGTGACTTGTAATATTATCTTTGAAGTTTAATCCACTTCTGATTCACAGGTTTACAGAAATGAAGCCAGGCTGCCTGAAAGTCATGCTGAAGTAAGAAAATGTCTTCAGGAGATCTGTGAGAACTGATATTGCAGAGATACAAGCAACTCATATGAAGTTCCTGCGCTACTTTAAAGAACAGCATTTTCCTAGAAATATTTTAACTTCTTTCTAAAGGCTGTGCATTGTCAGCATGCTTTTATCTGATAACAGTTCAGTGAGACTTTGATTTTTAAGGGATGTAGTTCTATAGGTCTGTTACTGTTGAGTAATATACACAAAGAATGTTTTTGTGCAAAAAGTGAACTTTAAAAGGGAAGGCTCAACTGTGAAAATGCTGCCCTTTTTTATTTAGACTGTCTGTGATTTACTAATGTACTGTGTTTTTTAAACACCTCACTTCTCTAGATTTTTAAAAATAATTCTCATAGTTTCAAGAGGTAAAGTTGATTTAATGCTGTAAATGATCAAAGGTTCTCTGATTCGGTGGACCTAGTAATTACTTTGTTTTGAAATTTTCATATGATTATTTTATTCACTCTTTCTGTGGGGAGAGATGAAGGAGAGAAATGCTGTTTGCTACAAATCTGTACACTGAAGAGAAATACAATACATGAAGTGTTAGTGCATTTGGCCCAACAGTCTTTGTGGCTCTTCACTGGATATGTTGGCAGTAGAGGATGATGAGACTGTTGTAACATAATATGAGGATCTTGGCTATTATCTGAGGTGCAATTTCTCCTCCTTTCAAGCAACTACCTAAAAGAGCCCATTTGTGGCCATTATATTTTAGAGGTCACATTCATCTGATCCGAAACCTTGCGCACTTTGAGTGCTACATAAAAATTAAGTCTAAGCATGTGCTGCCCTGTTCAGTTTGGCTGCTAAGGTCTGTTCTATTAGTGCAGTGTGAATATGCACAGAGAACTAGCACTTGAATCCATAGTGGTATCTCTTCTTTTAATGATGGTTCTCTTTGTGCATTAGAACTCTACATGCATAATGCAGTTTCTGATTGGAGGTTGTTCTTTCAAAGTCTTAAAATAACGAACTTCCATAGTCTACATGAAAATTATATGTACCTGCAAAGAGAACACCAGCAAGTGGATGCCATGTAAGATGTTAGTTTGCTGTGAGCAGCGATATGGAAGAAAGCAAATTACAGTGGCATCTCCCCATCATGGGATGACACTGATGAAAAACCTTTTACACTTGACTAGTTCATGCTATTGATAAAGCAGACAAGATTGCCTTCAGACTGGAAATTGGTGTGTAGAGTATATCTTAATTCCATCAGTGCAGCTTTATCTAAAAATCTTGGTGTTCATGCTCTAGACAGTGGGAAATCGTGGCTGGGAAAAAGTGGCTATTTGAAGTGCAGTTTTGTCCTTTTTGGTGGTAGTGTTCTCCTTTTGTGTAATCGTCATCCATTTGTAGATCCTCTTGCTGCCAAAGAATAAATGTGAAACAAACGCATCTTTCTTTAGCAGGCACAAGGTTGTTAGCAGCGTTGACTGGTAGGTGTGACCTAAATGAGATTAGGAAAGGGAGGAACTGGTGATCTTTTGAGGCCTCTGCCCTTAATACCCTGTTGCCTTGATTTTTACTACCAGCAGTTAGGTGTCAGGGAAGCTGCTGGCAAGCTTGTTCCATTCATCAATACTATTGGGAGCAGCTTTTTGGAGGCCTGCTAGTAGCAGATGCACACGACTCACCCATTTCTGCAAATCTAAGGTTTGGATTAATCTCTGACTTCAAGTATTTTAAAAACCTATTTTCAACAGCAAAAAAGAATGATACTAATTCTATACTTAAGAGAACCATGGCTGTCTCCAGGCATGCAATGAAACTTGGTTCTATATTGGCAATGCGAGGCATTTCTCTGGTATTTCCAATATAGTTCCAATTTAGGCAGCCAAAACCCCAATTAATTACTATTATGGGAAATCCAAAAATGACACTGGATTTCCTATAATAGTGGTGCCTAGTTAGACCTTTGTTGGCAGCTTTTGCTGTCCGAGGGATTGATGGCTACAGGAAGCCAACCAAGCATCCAAGAAACAACAAAAGGAAGTGGGAGGGCACTTAGCTGGCTTCCGGTAAGCAAGGGGCAATCTCAGAATCTTGTTTAGATTCCATGTTGCATCTTGCTGTCTGGAGGCAACCTATGTGATCCCCATAATATTCAGTGCCTACATAAGCAAATTACTATATACAGAAATATTTTTAAAGCAATAATTCTTACTTTCATGAAGGAAACTGAATATGCAATTAATGTGTACATATTTTTGAAAGTGAAGGTAAAAGTGCTCTTTGTAACAATTTCATTTTTAATATATATGTATATATGTATATGATAGAGCTTTTAAAGCAGCAGTTGCAGATGAGCAACTATGTTAAGTGGTGAAATGTAAAACATTTCCAGTTGCTTTCAGTGGTGTCCCTTTGTTGACCTAGGTATCTCTGATCCTTCTGAGGCTTCCATCTACACAATGGGAAGGAGGACAATTTTTGCCACGTCACCTCTAGCCTATCATCTTTGTTCCTTTTCCATGCTGTTGCTTCCAGCCTTGAAAAAGATTTGATGTGGGGGCATAGGTGCTGCTTAGGGCAGGAGAAATAGGTGAAAATCGACTCCCTCCCCTTTATAGTAGTAAAAGCCTTTACTGGATCAAGGTGCTTTCCATCAGTGATAGGATAGGCGTACCTTCATGATGCTTTTTAATAAAATATTAAATAATATGTTTTAAAAACCGGATGCTTCGTGTACGTTTAATACAGTGGGATTTGTATATGTTGGATACAACAATTAATTTGAGACCTACAGTGTCTCCAGATAGCAAAAGGCATTTATGGGATCTAAAGAAGATCCAGTGATTGGCTTTTACGCCCCTACCAGATGCAGGAGGCAGATGCAAGCGTACCTGGTGTCTACTTGCTCATTTCATTGTAATTCAACTTGTAGCAATCCGGAAGCCAGCAAAATGAGAATCTGGGTAGCTCTGAGTGAAATCAGGGAGCTGGCAAACACATAGGTAGCCATGGCTGTTACGGAAAACCTGGTATGGGTGCTCAGTTTCCTGCAATAGTGATATTGTAGATTATTGTCTCACTAACTGAGGACTATATTGAGAATTCTGTGCTTATGTGTGGCATGCACAATGCAGTCCTGGGAAAACCGTGAGTTTTAGCCTGCATCTGGAGTTGCCCCAACCTGTCCATATGGAACTTCAAGAAAGGATTAAGATGCATCAGTGATAATTGTCTTTAACTTTCTAGAACAATTTATGACCGGGAAATGCTTTCTTTGCACTGCAAAGAAAAAGAAAATGGATCCAATACTTGGAATATGTTCTCAGGATTTCTTCACCAGCTAGCAGATGCAACTTTCTGCATCAGAGTTTTAATATGTGTATATTGTGTTGCAGTGGAATCTACATTTTAAATCTAATTTTTAAAAAGCCCAGTATCTGTCAGAAGAGATATCTGAGTAGAAGCCTGAGACTGCATCTACATGAATTAAAAACATGACCCAGAAGTGGTAGAATGTGTGAGCTAGCATTTCCATCCCACCAATAACACATTAAAGACTAGGAAAGGCACTCTGGGAGGGCCTTCCTGGCTTTAATGTGGTTACAGATCAGATAGGAACATGAATGCACGGCATCTACCACCATAAGCCCATTTTTAGCTGAATTGCCTTTTGACCTATGGATGTGTAGAATTAAAAGTTGCAGGAAGACAATCCTCTTTTTACACAACAAGCACTTTAAAATTTTTGAGTTGCTTGAGGGCCAGTTGTTGTTGTTGTTGTTGTTGTTTTGGGGGGGGGTTGTTTGCATGCATTTTCCTAAACCAAAGAAGTTAGTTTTGGTACCCCAGTTGAAATTACTGACATTTTAAACATTGACATTTCTCTTTACTAACTGTCCATGCTTATCAAAATACTAATTCAGAAAACACTGTATAAATCTAAGTTGCTTCACCTGTTGTCATTGATATTCTAGATACTATGTGTGGTCAAGATCCATGTGTTTGTTTTAGTTCATGTACATGTGATGGAAGGCCTCAACTAGCTTTGGTTTTCTGCATAATCCTGCAGGCTGAACAGATATGTAGTGTAAATCACACATGATGATATGTGTAATGTTTCTTACATAGAAACAGCTGAGCTTAACAGATTTCCTTTTTTCAGAAGTATTAATAACATTTTACACTTCTGTGCTTTTTACCTAAATACATATTAATACTGTATGCATTAAATATGACCGTTTGGTAAATAAAATTATTCCATTAGCAATTGCAAGGCATGGAGATACAGTAAAAGCTCTCTCAGTGCCCCAAGAGTTCCTTCATCCTTCTTCTTTCCTGTTGTTATGGGTCGTTTCAGGAAGCCGTAACGAAAGAAGAATTTGAAGAACCTATCTTCCACCAACAGAGCTTTGTTTTTTAGATCTTTTACTGAAGCCACCTTGCCTTTCGGTGCAAATCTCAATATTTCAGATAATATTTGCCAAATAGAGTTCTTGGATTATAGCTTCTTGACTATTCTTTTAAATTCATCACTGATAATTCTGGGATTGTTTAACATTTTGCTAAACTGTAAAAAGTGCTATTGTAGCAACTCAGATATTTTTAAGTTTGTGAAGAATACAATTTGGGTGCCCATTTTTTAATTCTTAAATTTTTTTGGATTAACCTTATGAGAAGATGAATTAGTGTCATTGCTTATAAACAAAAAAGAAATGTAAATGTTTTATTGGAAAGAGATTTAAGTTTTCTCAGGGCAGTGGTTTCTGTGAGAAGTGCCTGTGCAAATGAAAGCCTTCCCAATGTCGTTTTTTCAACTGTTATGAATTGATACAGTTTGCATTAATTTTGTGTTGCCATAAAAAACCAGTATGTTCCCTGACCTTTCTTGATTGAGACATATATGCTGCACACTGAATGCTACATGAATTTCATCAAGTTTTGGCAGAATGTTAAAGGGAGGCTCATATGTAGATATATTCCAGTTAATACATTTTGCACAGATGGACAACTGCGGGAAATAAGCAATCACATATACGACCTGCAGTAATTTCTATAATCTTAGTGGTGCCTTTTCTCATCATGATCATTGTAGACATTGCCATTAGTCATTCCAATTCATATATTAATAGTTTTTTTTCCACCTAAGCTTGTGTCTGACAAGTAATGCTTTCATGTAGGAAAGAAAAAAACAATTAAAAGAATGGGGAAAAAGTTGAGATGGCAGCTGATGAACAGGTTATATTTCTGTATATTGACGTGTATCCCCAAGAAAGTACCTCCCTTGTGTCACAAAAATATGCCAGGTACTTAAAATATGCCCAGGGTATAAGGAGGTATTTCCTGTTTCATTTTGTAAAAGTGTATAAAGCTGTTCTGGTTTCCTATGTTTTGTAATGTTTAGTTGTTAGTACTGTATATCAAATTTCTTATGTGAAGAATTTCAAATAAAATCTAGTTTAAGAAAAATGTTGCACTACTCAGATTTCATATATAGTTCGCTCTATCAGATGGGATTTCTTTTTAGTGTTTTTACTTGTTTCAGGGGAGAACTGGATTTTTTTATTTTGTTGAGTTTATGTGGATCTTAAACTGTTCTGTTTGATTTTTACCTTGTTTGCCAGGGATTGTTTGGTGAGGAATGGGCTCTGAATGTAAACAATAGGTACCCTGACTGTGCCACTTGGGATTATAGATTATTTATTTATTTATTAACCCTTTTATCAGTTATATACATGTGGTAGTTTAAAATAAAGTGACAGAATAATGTATTTTCCATGCAATACATGTTCCGTAGATGTTAATCTCCCACTTCTTATCTTCCCTAATATGATTATTTCACTATGACGCAGTCCCAGTTTCCAGGTTATGTGTCCTATCCAAATGCTCTACTTACTACCGTCCAGTTTATTCCCATTCCATTATTTCTTCATTTTGTTCTTCTCTTACTCAGTTCATCAGTTACTCATTAATGCATCACATATCCACTTACAGTTCAAGAACGGTTCACTTTTACTTTTCCGTCCACTTAATGTTGCTTAATATTACAGTGCTTTTCTTTCATTTTTCCAAATGTTACTTACGCCCCAAATCTTGAACTTCCCATTCATAGTTTCTTCATTTATTTTAATAATTTTTAACAATTTTTCTCCTGCTCTGTGAAGGCTCTGTACAGTTTTCCATTGTGAAAAACTAATATGATGACTGGATAGCACCAGGAGAATTTCAGTCCTGCCTCTATTATTTGTCACCAAAATGAGCAAAGCTTGGCTTCTTGTTGAAGTGTTTCAGGTGCTAAATCTAAAAAAACCTGATTCTGTTTCTTTTCTAGTTCATTGCTATATACTCCTCAGATGTTTATATATACTTTCGTGTTTTTTTTTACCTGGAGAAAGCAATAATTAAATCCCATGGGATGGATTCCAGCTCCCCCCAGTCAGAACCTTCTGTAGGCTTTATGTTGACTGATAAAATCTCCACATTATCATGAACCCATTGTAAAAATGTATCAATTCTGGGTCTTCAGGAATGCTAGAAAGCCTTTCACTCTCAGATTTGTACACTGTTTACAATTTGTAAGTTCATCCACATTTTCATGCTTTTTCCATGAGCCTTGTTTGCAACATGCTTTGTGTCAGTCACCACAGCTGTAAGCTGGTCTAATTTCTGGTCAATTACTCCAGCTCCTCTTACAAGGGAGCCACTTCTCTTTACTCCATGATATATTCCATTGGATTGCTTCTTGTTGCTGAGATCCTCACTGGTACTGAGGGAAAGATGAATTAAATCATCCCAGGATAGTCTTAAGTATGAATATGGCTAAAGAGTGGTCTGATATTTTCAGAGTTATTTCTCAAAAACTTACCATTCAGCAGAAAAGTCTGAAAAGCATAATCTCTCCAGGCCCATGGATGTGTGTCCCCTATTGTAATTATAGATGACAGGATAATCTCTTGTTAAATATTACACATTAGTAGAGAAGGAGACTAGCAAAGAGGCAGACACACAGATTCTGTAGGCAGCCTTCAAATGGTTTTGCATATCTGTAACAACTACTTAAATGTCTTTGATAATTGAACCACCACTGAGGCATTTTTGCCCCCCCCCCCCATTTTTAAAAAAATCAAATATACTTTGTGACAAACCAGCTGTTTGAGAGGAGTAGAGCACAAAAGGTATTTGAAATGAATGTGGACAGCTTATTTTAATTCTCTGTCTTAACTGAATTTGGAAACCCATAAATGAGAGTTCAAAGGCTGTATTTTGGAGTGGGGAAACTGAACTTAAATGCTTCATGATGTTTTGAAGTCAGAAGCTTTAGTTTATTGTTTATATCCTTTCACCTGAAGGTCTCAAGGTCACACATCTATTAAAATCAACAAAACATAAATAATATGCACCCCCCATCCCAGTATAGGGCAACATTAAAAGGGAGCTTTAACAAAGGCCTAGAAAGCAATTCCCCATTCCAAATGAATGAAATACTATAGGTAATTGCTCTGGAATTCCTCACTTTCTTTTTCCATGTGTAATGGCATATGGGTGCCAATCCTACTCTGCCTCACAGCAAAGAACTCTGCCAGTTGGAGATGCTGTATGCTTTATTAAAGCATATATATTGCTAAGAAAATAAAAAGTTGTAGTCATCTTTAATATTTGTGGGTCTGTTTTCCTGAGAACTGGAGGTAAAACCATAGCTAAATGCAAACCACTTTTTTCTTGAGGTTTAAAAACTATGTTTGACTGTGTTTTATAGCTGATTTTGAAGTACAAATTTTTCCATTTGTCTAAAGAGTATGAAGATTATGCACAAAGGTGAGATTTATCAGCAAAATATACATAGCAGAAAATTGGCATAAGCTGGAAACAAATACATATTTTTTCATGATAATTAATCCACTGAAGGGAGTGAAAATTGCATCTGAGTAAATGTGAAATCAATCTTAAGAGTGAAATGCAAGGAACTGTTGCAGTGGCTCTAAAAGATTTAGACTTCATTAAAAAATAAAAGTTTTTATATGTTTCTGTCACCACTAGAGGTTGCAAGTGATATTGTATAATCTTTTGTTGTAATTATCTGCCTGTTCTAATCACTTTAAGTGTGATTTGCTATGCTGAGGCAGGCAGTAATTGTCTTTCCATGTTTGAGCCTTAACCTTTTAAAAGTCAAGACAAATCAGATAATTTGAGAAATGCCTGTCTCCCTATTTCAGAAGCATGCAATGGTAGAAGCTCATTTCTGCTACAGTTGTTGGGTGTAGTGGTTGTTTGGATGACTGTTGTCATGGGCAACTCTTCCTCGTCAAAATTGCACATGTGGTTTGTCATACCTTCTGGGCCCAAACTTGCTCTCCTTACAAGCATGTTAGGTGTTGCTGGATGAAGATAGCTTGATCTTCTGTGTGCTGTTGTCATAAAGAAGCAAGGGCTCACTTAGAACAAGGCACACTTATTTGATGTAACATAAGGGCTGTTTTTGCCCTCATCTCTGGTAATCCAGATTTAGAAGATTTGGGTCTTTGAGATGTAGTCCTCATTGGAATCTGGTCCTTGCAACACCTGATTAGGAACCTGGTAGGTACACAGTTGGTATGGATCAGCTACCTACCTTCTGCACACACAATCCCTTTAGGACCCCACTCTGAATTTGCTGTACCCACAAGTGCCGGCAAAATCCAGATTTAATGGGGTCTTTGGGCCCTTAAATCCCAAAATTAACGCTGGACCCCTTTAATGGTGTCTTCAGTCCAGAGCCTCGGGATGAGTGCTACAGCATCTGCACAGCAGGCCTGTTTAGAACCCATTGCCATTGGGTGTAGATGGCCTGTGCAGACGCATGGGGCCCTCACCATGATATGGAACTTGAAGGACCGGATTCCACAATGACTGGATACCAAAGATCTGGATCTTCTAAATCCAGATTAAGGGAGGTATGTGCAAAAAAGGCCCATGGCGAGGACCTCATATGTCTGCATGGAAGACACCATTAAAGGGATCTAGCAATCCAGATTTAAGGACCTGAAGACCCCATTAAATCTTGGTTTCGCACATGCTTGTGGGTATAGCACATTCAAAATGGAGTCCTAATGGGATCCTTAAGAGTTCCTGTGTACGGATGGTACATAAGAGATCCGTACCAATCAAGTATCTATCAAAAACTGCCAAGGCTAAACTGTGGGGCAAGCAAAACCAATTAGCTTACTGAGTTCTAGGCCCTTCTGCCTTCCCTTTAAGCTTGTCTTTCCGAGCATTGCAATCCCCCCCCCACTACCTTGTGTGAGCTTGCATGCTGCTGTCTTGATACATTTGATTGTCCCTGAACTAGAGAAGCCCTCGAAAAAGGTATAATCCCTTGCTTCCCAAAGTTACTTGCTTCTCCTCCCTGTTTCACTGCCTTCTTACTTCTCATCCAAAGGTAGTTCTCTCCCACGCCTGTTCTTTTTGAAATACTTTCTATTTAAAGATACTCTTTACAGAAAGAGTCTCTGTAATGAAAAAGGGGGGGTGCAATTGTGTGATGACCCCAGTTCATTCCAGAGGTAGGGAATGACGATGATAATTGATGGGATTGAAACGGGGGAATCAGAGAAGAGTTCAATGAATTGAGGGGCTCTAACCTGTAGTGCCACCTCTCCATAGGTGCGAAAAAGCTCAGAACTTGGCCTTATCATCTCATAGAATTCTACCCACTGATGCTTAGCAGACAAATTTTGCTCTTTTTTTTTTCTTTTTGCTAAAGATCTCCATACAGCATGTTTTGGCAATTCTTCCTCTTTCCTTTCCTCATCCACCTCATTGGGTCGTCCAGTTTCAAACCCAAGAATCTGCCACACTGTTAGCTGGAAGTAAAAGTAACTGGGTCTCCAGTTGAGATGAAAACCTTGTATCTCAGGCTTTGTCACAGCTACTTCTCCTATTAATACATGTATACTGTTACTAAGTCTCTCTCTGCTAATGGTTGCCATCTACTGTTTGACTAATTTGCCCCAACTTGAAAGCATTTTACTGTTGCTGCTTGCACATTACTATAGTCACTCATTTATTTTTGTAATAAGGTTATTTCCTGTGTTTCTACTCCTTTGAGATCAACTCTGCTATCAGTGAAATCAAAACCTCAATTCTAAAGATCCTATACGCATGTGGGAATAGCGTCCTGAAGCATTTCCTCTACATACACTGGAAAATTGTTTGCCTTTGTCAAGTAAAGTAACTTTTTGTAGGTACCTGTAAAGAACTCCTGTTCGTTGCCATTTTACCCATAGCAATCTTCACATCATCAGTTTGCCTTACAGTTAACTGTCTAACCCAAGACACTCTTTTCTTCTGTTGCAACTTTTTCCTTGTTTCAGATATGGTTTTGCAACTGATTCTGTTAAAACTTGAGTTGTTTTAAGCTTTCCCTCCCCATTTTCCCTTAGGTTCAGTTCTTTGATTACATATCCATGAGATGAAACCCTAGTTTAAAAATCCTCACATATGTAGAAAATCATGCATATGGCTTTGGTCTAGGGGAATACCTGTAATATTGCACTAAAAGAGTAATTCACCACTGCATGAACTCACTGGTCACATCCTGTCATCTGGCTCTTATAATCCAGGACGGCTATGAGACAAAAGAGAGTCCAGCAAGCAGGTTTCCTATGTTATCATACCACATAATTGAAACTGAGCCAAATCAAGCAGATGAGACAGTTGTCTAGACACTTCCCTCAGACTATTCTTAGGCATCCACACCTAAGATTTAATCCAGCTTTGGTCCTCTTTCAGAGTGAGATTACACATCAGCAAAGTGAGAAGCCATTTTCCTCCGGCATTATCTAACTCAGAAAATTCACCTTTGGGATAGATAAAGTGGAAAGAAAATCACTGGTCTCTTTGCTATTGTGTTCTTTTGCTCTGAAGCTGAATTAAAACAGGTGTGAAGGCAACCTTAGTTATGGCCAACTACTGCATGTAGATCTAAGCAATCTTGTCCTAAAACAGCTCAAAGATTTGTTGAAGGATATCTCAGATGGCATTAGACCATCTTTCTCTTCCAGCTTGATGTTGCTAGGCCATTTGCCACCTGAAAAAGCTCTGCTGCTGCTGGACAGCTACTTGAAGGTGCAGTGGCAGCAGAATGGTGGCTTGTTATTCTGCTGCCATCACTGCCACATAGTAAAGATCCTAATGTCTTCTAGCCTGTGCTCAGTCAGCCTTACTGTGGCATTCATACCATTTGTGCTTCTCCTGCTTCATTGCCTGTAACTTTGTGGTCTGGCCCAGAGCTCTCACTTGACTGGGGCTGACTAACCCCAAATAGCATTGCTTGTAAGTTGACAGTGATCATTTCCAGCAGGTTGCTACCAAGCCCTTGCCAGGAACAAGCCCTTTCCTTATTGCTGATGGGTTGGGGGAGGAAGCCAAGATTAAATCACTTCCTTCTCCCTTTTCTGTATGAGAGGAAAACAAACTAGCAAAAGATATCATTCTGTTGCTTCTTACAGCTCTTACCACTGGGACATGTGAACAAAATGCTTTTTTTTAGATTAAAAGAATGGGATAAAAGGGACTAAAATGATGTCAGTGATATTGATGGGATTTATTTACTTTTTTCCAACTTTAGCTTCCAACTTAAATTTTAAGTTGTTTTGCCTTAATATTTGTTTTATCTGTTGACTGACCTGAGTCTTTGGTACAAGGCAGCTTAAAAATATTAATTTAAATAAATAACCTATTCTCAAGCCTTGCTCCCTTACAATAACCCATGCCACACTAAAGGATGTTTCTTAGTTACAATGAGAACCGTAAAGAGGGAGGAAGACCCAAGGAAAAAACAAATTAAATTAAAATATAGCACTCTTCTTTCCGATGCCAAACACCTCTACTGCAACAGTGGCTGCGGTCACACTTTCACTTTAAACCTTCTTCAGTCCATCTTCAGATCTGTCTGCTCACACCTTTTCACTTCTATCCATTTTATTTGTGGGTTTTCCACCCTCTATTTGGACTTTCGTGAATGGAAAGTCCACAAATAATATGGGTAGAAATTAAAAGATGTGAGTGGTCAGATGGACTGAAGAAGGTTTAAAGGGGAGGTGTGACCACGGCCAGTTGAGAACTTGCCAGTGACCACTTGAGAACTTGCAGCACCTGTTCTCTCCATCCCTTCCTTCTCTGTAAGGGTGATGTTCTGATATCCTATCAGACATCCCACCCAGAAACCTCTGCAGGATTCCCTGGCCTCCTTTGCAACTCTGATCTTCACCTGGGGACATGACTGTTGGGGACCTCAATCCTTCTGTGTCTTCCAGTGGGTTGTTACCAAAGTGTTTTATGAGAATTATAATAATAGTGGCCCTGCTTATTGCGTAATTCATTTTGTAGCAAGGCCAGACCCTCAACAGAAGTCCTATGCAAGCCAACCAGAAAATCACCTAGAGTATTCAAGAATCACTTGAATTCCATAAGCCTCCAGGGATGGACCATCTCACCCTTGCAGAGGGAGTGCTGCCCATATAAGTTCAAATCATACTAGGAGATGATCCGTCCATAACAAGGGGCTTGTAACCAGATCTCCATCAACAGATCTGCACCAGTACAGGCAGCAGCACCAGCTTTAGCCAGAACAGCAGGAAGTAGATGGAAGATTTTTCATTTCTGCCAACAACTGAAGGCATAGTCAGCAATTCTATATGGAGTAAATTGGGGCCAGACAGTTTGAGGAACAACTGGTTCCAAGGTCCCAGTCCTGGGAGGAGAACAGCACTTCCAGTGGCACAAAGCAGCAAAGTAGCAGCCATAAGTTAAGCTGGGATGATAGGTAGCCTAGATTCTCTCTACTAAGCTGTGAGGAAACTCCCAGTTTTGCATAGAGAAAGCTTCAAGCTGCTTCAGTAAGGTAGTTTGTTGAATTCTTCCTAAGAATGGCCCTCATAATGGCAGAGTTCAAATTCATTTATCTTCAGGAATACTTTATAATAATATTTATGTTGAATACAATAATGTTGAATACAATAACAGTAGGCAGAATTCAGAGATATACCAAGAAAATCCACTCTCTTTCTCAACCTTCCTAATGCCACGGCCCCTTAATGGAGTTCCTCATGTTGTGGAGACCCCCAACCACGGGGGGAGGGGAGGTGGGAGGGAATGTTGGCGGGAGACTCATCGCGACCCCTCTGAAAGGGTAGTTCGACCCCCAAAGGGGTCCTGACCCCCAGGTTGAGAACCACTGCTCCAGGAGATGATTAATTCTGGAGATCCAGCTCCTGAGTTTCATTTGGTCCCATTTACACTTAAGGAAATGAGATTTCATGCCCTTATTGAATTTTGTATGTTTGCATGAGGGCATAAAAGAACCTGAATCCAGCAGCAGAAGTCTTTAAAAAAGTGTGCTGAGGTCACCTTCTAGCCAGGGACTCTAGCCCCATAGGTTGTGCCTGAGTTTGTGGGCAGAAGTGCTGTAAAGCAATGTAAAAAGAAAAGGATGGGATGGGATGGTAATAAACCACCTACGATGGCCCAGCTTGAAAGCTGAGCGGCCACCTCTGCTTGATAGATAAAGCCACACCTATTAGAATGAAACTACAGACCCTGGTTTTTACACAATGCTTTCTACTAACCATAAAGCATTCAGGGTTCGTTCAGATGAGCAAAAATAAAATGTTGCCTCATACTGTGGATTTTCTATACCTGGTACGTTCCTTGATATTGTTGCACTTTGAGGGGGGAATCCCACTTCCAGTCAGAGGAGAGACCCAAGTCTCTCTTGGCCTGGATCAAGTGATTTGGGCCAAGACTGGACTGGCAGCTGCAGGCAACACGTGCCAGGGGCTATCTTCTACACAGTATAATTCATCCCATCCCAGCTGAAGTAGTTGGCAGCCAGGGGTACTTTTGCCCAGGTGTCCGGAACAGCCCATTTCTGGGGCCCTGGTAAAATGGATGGGCAATGGCTGCACAGGTCTACCAAGGGAAATGCTCAGTGGTGTCTGTTGTGGGGAGCAGAATGGACAGCTTTGTCAGCCTCTTTGAATACCCCTAAATGGGTAGGAAAGCAGGGTAGAAAAGCCAGCTGGGTGACCTTGGGCTAGTCACAGCTCTCTTCTGAGCTCTCACAGCCCCACCTGCCTCATAGGGTGTCTGCTGTGGGGAGAAGAATAGAAGCTTTGTCAGCCTCTTTGGGTTATTTAACATCTATATGAAGCCGCTGGGTGAGATAATACGGAGTTATGGTGCTAGGTGCTATCAGTACGCTGATGACACCCAAATCTATTTCTCCATGTCTCGCTCATCGGCCTTGAATGTCTTCAAGCGGTAATGAGCTGGATGAGGAAAAACAGATTGAAACTGAATCCAGACAAGACGGAGGTGCTCATGGTAGCGGCCCCGAAACCAAGAATTGGGTTGCAACTTCCAGTCCTGGATGGGGTCACGCACTCCTCCAGTGACTGTGTTCGCAGTCTGGGGGTACTCCTTGACTCGTCGCTCCTGATGATAAATCAGGTAAATGCGACGGTCAGGAGTGCCTGTTATCAGCTTCGGCTGATACGCCAGCTGCGCCCTTTTCTGGAAGTAAAGGACCTCGAAACTGTTGTGCACGCACTGGTAACCTCACGCCTGGACTTCTGTAACGCGCTCTACCTGGGGCTACCCCTGTACTTGGTTCGGAAGCTTCAGCTGGTACAAAATATGGCAGCCAGGCTTGTTTCCGGTACATCTAGGAGGGACCACATTACTCCGGTTCTTAGGTCCTTACACTGGCTGCCTGTTAGCTTCCGGACCCGGTACAAGGTGTTGGTTATTACCTTTAAAGCCCTAAATGGCTTGGGTCCAAGCTATCTCAGGGACCGCCTCTTCCCGTACAATCCTCCCCGCGCTCTCCGCTCCTCTGGGAGGAACTTACTGCAGCCTTTAAAATCCAGGCTTGCGGCGACCTCCCAGAGGGCGTTCTCTGCTGTCGCCCCCAAACTCTGGAACGACCTGCCGGATGAGATCCGTCAGTTGACATCACTAGACAGCTTTAAAAAAGCTGTCAAGACAGCTCTCTTCCGGCAGGCCTTTCCAGATTAATTTTCCCCAGATCAACCATCCCGGCTCGGGCTTCCTGACCCCCTCATTCCCCTCGTGGACCCATAATAAATGTTGGTTGAGGAGCTCCGGAGGGATATTAGGGCTGTTAGCCCATTTAATTATGTTTTATATTTTGTTTTATATTTTTGATACTGTATTTTAATTTGTCATATTGTTTAATACTTTTTAAGGGGGGGAGGGACCATAATGTTTTATTCTTATATGATGTTTTTATTTAATTGTTGTCAACCGCCCGGATTATTATTATTATTATTCCCTTAAATGGGTAGGAAAGCAGGATAGAAAAGCCAGCTGTGTGACCTCGGGTTAGTCACAGCTCTCTTCCGAGCTCTCACAGCCTCACCCGCCTCACAAGGTGTCTGTTGTGGGGAGAAGAATAGAAAGCTTTGTCAGCCTCTTTGAGGGCCTGTCCCCAAGCAATTTAAAGTCTTCTAAAACTCTTCTTTTGCCTCTGAGCGCCCCCATGCCAGGGTTTTTAATGAACTTCCAGAGCTACAAAACAAGGAAAACCCGCAACAAAAAAAGTGCCCTTTAAATAAGACTTTCAGAGCTCTTTTTGGAAGTTGCGGGTTTTCCTCGCAACATTTACCTTGGGGACGCTCCGTGGCAAAAGGGGCGGGGATTGCCGCCTGCACACACAGCAGTAACACAAGCAGCTTCCCTTCCTAAAGCTCAGAACTAAAGAGCCAGAATCACACAGAATTGCAACATTGTTGCAATTGCTATGAGGTGTGAAATGGGTGGATTATTGCTAGGGGTGGATTTTGACAGCAATAACAGGGAAAATTGTGAGTGAATGAGCGATTGTGCGCTGGACAGGCTGGATTTTGACAGCGATAACAGGGGAAAGTGGTGAGAGTGAATGTTTGCCGGCACGAGAAGCCATTTCGGGGGGGGGGGGGAGAGAAGATCTGGGAGACGAACAGAGAACCGATGGCTGTTTTTCCATTGGATTGTCTTCCTGGTTGTGGCCGCGCCAAGCGCAGTCCTTCCCCATTCCCGCTGGCACCCTATCAACAAGAGCAGGGGCGGGGAGAAAAAGATGTGCGTAAAGAAAACACGGCTCCCATGGGGACGGAAGGTGCATTAAAAACGCACATTTTGCTAAGTCTCATGCGGACGCTTATTCCTGATTTGCATGGCACTTTTAAAGTCCACTTCAATAGAGTGACAGTAGAGAAGTAAATAAGTCTTTTGGGGACACAGCCTATGTCCCTTAAATGGGTGATGAAAGCAGAGTAAAAAAACCCTCTTCTTCTTCCTCTTCTGGGGAGCGGGCTAGTCGCTGGCATTCTGCGGACAGGCCATCTCCTGCTCTGGATTATGCAGTCTGGATTATGCTGCTGTTCGTATTCTTTTTGTTTGGGTTTTGCACGTCAATGTATTTTGAATTACGTTATGCATCGATATGTGACGGCTCTATTTTGACCTGTATTCTGTTCACACATTTATCTGTAACGTTTATAGTATAGCAGGGCTCCGACTGTGGCGCCCGCGACAACAGCCGCCTGCCTCCTGAGGAGAAAAAGGCGCGCAGTAGTCGGCAAGAGAGGAGAAACAGGGCATTTGGAAGGGAAAAAACTAACTGCCTCCTAGTGTGGTCAGGTTTTTAGAAAAGGAAGCAAAGGAAGGGCAACTTTTAAAAGCCAAAGCAACGACAGACCGTCCTTAAGTTCCTTTTACCACAAAGGGCGTGCGTGTGCGCCTGTGTGCTGCTTTAAGGAAGAAGAAGAAGAATGCATGCACTGTGCCTTGCCTTTCCCCCCCATTTTTGCATTCAGTTTAGCCCGCCCATCAGGGAGGGGAACAAACGCTGCTGGCCGAGCCGAAGCCTAGAAAGGGGAGAAAGAAGAAAGCAAAAAAGCGCAATTTTTTTGACTATAAATCAACGCCGCCGCCGCCGCCTGACGCGCGTCTTGGCTTGCGCGCTCCAAGGCCTACAGGCCTTGTGTTCTGTGTTGTATTTTTGCAGCGAAGCAGGTAAACCGCAGTCCACCTTCGGCTTTGTTCTTTGCTTTCCCGCTTCACGCCCTGCTGCTGTTGGGACTCACAACACTGGAACGACGTGCCACACGGCATAAGGCCCTTCAGAGCTGCCAGCCGGACATCGTGCCCTTAGGCCGCTGCTTATGCCGCTCCCTGGAGTGCTCTATGCCGGAACATCCGTGCTCTCTTCCAAGGATAGTGGAATGAGTTAGCAACGTCTGCATGCAGCCGCCTCCTGAACTTACTTTGCCTCCTGTAGTTCAACCTCTTGTATCTCGGGCGTTTGGGATGCTTTTCTGAAGCTGGCATGTTTTCGGGCTTCTAAGCTTGGTGCTTTTCCTCCTATTGCTCTTCCCTTCAAGCTGTTGCCTATTAGGCTTATGAAATCGTCTCTTAACCCTGAGTTGGACCCTGTTTGCACTGGGGCTTATTCTGGATTATATCCTGCCATAAGGACCTGCCATCCCCATGTTAGTGTGGACTACAGCAAGTCCTGGGTGAGACCTGCTATAGTCTTCACCAGTATGCGGATGACAGATCCCTATTCTGGGATATTATCTGGAATAATCCCCAGTGCAGAAAGGGCCTTGGGTACCACTGAGTCCTGACTGTCTTCTTGGTTGACTACACAGGCAAGGACATCACTATCTAGGTTTTTTCCCCCCCCACTGACCTCCCTTAATCCGGATCTAAGATGATTCAGATTTAAGGAATGGGTACTTCCCTTAATCCGGATCTAGTAGATCCAGATTTATTTATATATTTATATTTATATCCCGCCCCATACCCAAGGGTCTCTGGGCGGCTCACAAGATTTAAAACACACACATATCAGGATTAAGGAAAGCACCCAATATGTTTCCATGGGTGGTCTAGCACCCAATAGCAATGGGTGCCAGCTTGTTCACAGTGGAAATGCTGGAGCACCCATGTGGTGAATCCGGATTTACCCGCATGGGGCCTGCCTGTCACCCCAGGTGTTTTGGGGGACAGGAAGTGCAATTTCTGTAGACACTCCGGAGAATCTTAGTGCTAGTGGAAAAACACCCTAGTTTTGTTGAGATACAGATGAGGTTCACCATTGACCTAGTTCCAGGGAGTGGTTGGAGACTCAGTCATCAACCCTTGTCTTTCCAAGTGGTTTCCTCTGCCACTGACCAACAGCCACTGGACCCTTGAATTCACTGTCCTGGTAATCTTGCTTTGCTGGGAAGCTGTCCCATGGGGGGAGTTATAGGTGTGGGAGACTGGCCATAGCTCCATGAGAGAGCAGCTGTCAAGAAAGTAAGTCACAGGTAAGAATCCAGGATAGGAATTGGTATTACGAGAAATCCAGCATTGCTGGAGAATTTCCTGGAATAGTGATACAGTATTATGGGTTTTTGAACAACTAACCTGGGACTATACTGGTGCCATGAATATGGGTGTTTTCCATATGATCCTGGAATAATTGTGTGAGCCAGTTTGGCATAGTGATTATGGAGCCAGACTCTTATCTGGGAATACCAGATTTGGTTCCACCCTTCCCCGTGAAGCTGACTGCGTGACCTTGGGATAGTCACTGCTCTCTTCTGTGCTCTCATAGCCCTGCTTTTACCTCACAGAGTGTCTGTTGTGGGGAGAAGAATAGAAAGCTTTGTCAGCTGCTTTGAGTCCCCTTAAATGGGTGAGAAAAGCAGTGTAGAAAAGCCAACTCTTCTTTTTACCCATATCTGAAATCACCCTAGATGGCAAAGAGGGGTGGATTTGTTAAGCTGCTGTACAGAAAGTGCAGTTTTTTCTTTTAATTAATTAATTAATTAATTAATTTTACAACTTCATACATCTATTTCAAACAACCAAATTTGCATTTAACCTCCAGCAAATCAGAACATAACGATTTTATAAACGCTGTCTAACATTAAATTACTTTCACAAGTCTCCAGGTTTAGCTGTAGTAACCCAATTTAGTTAGTGGTAATCAGTTGAACCAGGTGAGGAAAAGTTGCAGAAAGTTTGTTATTGAGAAAAGTGGACATACATAGTGAGAGACAACAAAGATAAATATTTGTCTTTGAAGATTCCAAGAACGTTGACCATTTTGCCAAAAACAAGGTCTGTTCTGAAGAGTCCACCATAATGTTCTTTTGCGCTGTGAGGAGATCATTTAAAATTATTGACCATATTTTATGAAGCCAAAGTTCTATAGAAAGTGCAGTTATAAACATGTGCTGTTCCTTCAGCAGAGTCAAGAAAAACAGGAAAAACAAGGGGTGGATTGATAATTTTGGCTATGCTTATACCTGAGTTTTCATCCAACTGGAGTCCACCTTCAGAGTGGAAGAACCTATAAGCAAAGTGATTAGACAATTTCTTTCCACATTATTTACCCAAATGTATTTTTTTGGCTTTCTGCTCTTAGGTTAAAGGGGAAGTCCTGATATGACTTAGCCCAGGACATATGCAAAGCTTCTTCTATCCCAGAAGCACCAGACTTTCACCTGGCCGGATAGCTGTGAAGCATGAAAACATACCTCACAGCAATACTAGCCACATCTGGGACATGGCTAGTATGGCCTGGCGCACACTGTTCACTAGGACGGAAGATCTTTGCTTTCCATTGTATTTGGTCTGCTTTTGGAAAGTAGAATGATTAGGGTTATCTACTTATTTCCCCCCTCCATTTGGACTTCCCTGAATGGAAAGGCCACAAAATGGATAGAAATGAAAAGATGTGAGCAGCCAGATCTGAAGATGGACTGAAGAAAGTTTGAAGAGAAGGTTTGAGCACAGTCAAAGGGACAAGCTGTTTTATTTCCACATTATCTAACCCGATTGTGGATTTTTCTCAGATAGTTAACGCCAAAAGAAAACAGCTTGTCCCTTTGCTGATGTGATCTTGCTCTCTGAAAGTGCGCTGAAGCCGGATTAAAACTTAGGTGTGAATGCAGCCTTATTGTTTGATGTGAAGCTTCAAAACAAGTGTGAGTTTATTAAAAGACTGGAAGTGGAAGTGGAAGTGTTAGCTGTAACACGAAGTTCCTGTAAATTACTGTAAGTTGCGGGTTATTTTTGAGTTGAGACCCAGCAGTGAGTTATCGGAAACAGCCTGAGAAAGAAATTTGCACTCTCCTACAGAACTACTCTTGCATACTACTGTCTTACTGTCTTTGAAACCAGTTCCTATAAAGTGTTGTTGAGGTTTTATCATGAACGACTGATGGATTTCATTTTCTAAAAGGTAGAGACAGCTTCTGTTTTTTGCTGATAGTATTCTTGCTATGCTTTGTCATCTACATATGCGCTTGTGAGATCCAAAGTAAGATTTAAAACAGTTGTAATACAGGAGACTTTTGAATGCATTGAATGAATCAATGAGGACTGGTACACAGGAAAAGCTGTTCTTGTACTTCTATTTCCAGATATAAAAATGTTTGACCTGTTGAATATCTGCCTGCCTCATATCTGTTAAATATATGAGGGCCCTCTGACAGCCACAGACTATTTAAAGAACATGCAAAGTTTCTGGGCTTGTTATAAGAGCACTTTTTTTTTCTAAGCTAGGTGTATGAAGATAAGCATTTCAGAAATGGCTAGGGTGGGAGTTTTGAAAGAAATTTACAGTTTACTGCAACTGTTAGATGCTCATGCTTGAGTGATTTGAGATGGAGCTGATGTATTTAGAAAGTAGTGCATTGCTATTCCTCATAAGACCACAGGCTGCAATGTTTGGGGTGACCAGCATTCATATTTTGCTGCACAGAGTGGAGGCTTCTGTTTGGAGGTTTATCGTATCCTTGAGGAATTGCTCCAAGGCTTCAAGGTGGGATTGTTCCCATACCAGTCGTCTCCTCCCTCCTTTCCTAAATGTTCTGTGCTAGAAAAGGTGGATGAGGGACGGATTGGGAAAGTTTTAACACTTTCATGTTCATCCATTTTTACAGGATTCCTTGGAGCGTAAAGATCATCAGTACGTTTAAAGGATCTGTGTACACTATGGCAGAAACAAAAGGTGCAGTTGGCAGTTATTTCCTTCTCATCTGTATATCTGCAGTACTGTTCTGGAATCATACCAGTGGTTCTGTGGAAGATGGATTTATAGCAGACTACTCAAATATGTCCTTACAAGCTGTTCCTAAGAAAATCCCAGCTCAAGTAACAACATTGGATCTGTCCTACAATGGCATCTCTGAGCTTTACCTTTCTGATTTTAGCTCATTTTTGCAGCTACAGAGATTGGTTATGGTTCATAATAATGTTGCAAATCTTAACTTGAGTGTTTTCAAATACAACACACAGTTAGAATATCTAGACCTCTCCCACAATAGCTTGGAAACAATTTCTTGTTATCCTATGACAAATATCAAACACTTAGATCTCTCCTACAGTAGGTTTGTGACCATGCCAACATGCTACAATTTGCTCCAAATGCCCAAATTGGAATTCCTTAGCTTTGGCCTTAAAACAAATCAGTCAGTAGACTTAAGCGTTCTTGGAGATTTACAGCTGGACACTCTTCTTTTGGACCTTGAAGAACTCTCTGAATGTTGTACTGGAAATCTAGTACTAAACCCAAGGAACTTTCAAATGGTGCTCCCTAAATCTGCCAAAGTCTTTGTTTTTCCTTCCCTGGTATTGAATGGTACAGAAAATGCAGTACTTTCAAAGATTGAAAACCATGATTTGACACCATTTTTCTCAAAACTCAACAGAAATGGAAATCTATTAACTCTAACCCTGAGCAACGTACAGATATCTTGGAATAACCTGATCGATATTCTCCAGAAGGCATGGGAAGCCAGCATTAAGGATTTCAGTGTATACAATGTGAACATTACATACTTTGATAAAAAATTTGAAGAACTCAGGTATGTTAATAGCCCACTAAGAAGATTAACCTTTACAAATGTCACTTTGGGGGATGTGGAATTTACCCAGTCACAAGTGTACAGGACAATTGCAAATATGAACGTCCCAGCCTTGACAGTTTCTAATGCAGGTATGGTGCATATGGTGTGTCCTTCACAATCTAGTGATTTTACCTATTTGAATTTTTCAAACAATGCTCTCACAGACACACTTTTTGAACACTGTTATAACTTAAAGCATGTGGAATCGCTTATCTTAAAGAGCAATGCTTTCAAGCAACTTATCAAAGTGAGTCTAATGACAAGGCCTATGAAGTCTCTGAAATATCTGGATATGAGTAACAATTTTTTGCACTATGAAGACAATGAGAATGATTGTCACTGGGGTGAAAGTATCGATGAACTGAATTTGTCATTCAATTTACTGTCTCAGTCAGTCTTTAGATGTTTGCCAGTCAATATTCGAAAGCTTTATCTGCAAAACAACAAAATATCAAGAATATCCAAAAAGGTTATCGAACTAAACTACTTAGAAGAATTAAATTTGGCTTTTAATAAGCTAACTGAATTGCCCGGATGCATTCATTTTGGAAGGCTGACATCACTGAATATAGAGAGGAATTCAATACACTCTGTATCCCATGAGTTCTTCCAAAGCTGCCAGAGTATTAAAATGTTAAATGTAGCATCCAATGCATTTATGTGTTCTTGTGAATTAAGACCATTCATTAACCTGGGGAGACAGGGATATGTAAAGATGGTTGACTGGCCTGACTCTTATACATGTGCATACCCAGCCGACTTGAGGGGCACTCTTTTAAAGGATTTTCATATCTCTGAACTCGCTTGCAATGTGACTTTATTGATTACTGTGGTCCTGATTGTTACTGTTGTCTTAGTGGCAACTGTTTCTTTCCTCTGCATCCGTTTTGACATTCCGTGGTATTTGAAGATGATGTGGCACTGGACCCGAGCAAAACATAGGATTTGGAAGAGCAAGCCCCAAGACTTGCTTGACAACATCTGTTTCCATGCTTTTGTGTCATACAGTGAACGTGATTCCGACTGGGTGAAAAATGTCCTGATTCGAAACTTAGAGAAGGAGGATGGGTCTATACGGATCTGCCAACACGAGAGGAACTTCATTGCTGGCAAGAGCATCGTTGAGAATATTATAGACTGTGTTGAGAAAAGTTACAAGTCCATTTTTGTCCTGTCTCCTAATTTTGTGCAGAGCGAGTGGTGCCATTATGAGCTGTATTTTGCTCATCATAAGCTGTTCAGTGAAAATGCTGACGGTTTAATCCTTGTTTTACTAGACACAATTCCTCCTTACATCATTCCTTCCAAGTACCACATGCTGAAATCTCTGATGGCCAGGAGAACGTACCTGGAATGGCCAAAGGAAAAGAGCAAACAAGGCCTCTTCTGGGCAAACCTCAGGGCAGCCATTCAGATCAAACTTCCAAGCAATGTAGAAATGAATGAGGTCCAAGTATTGACACCAGACATTGAAGATGATTGCCTTCTTTAGCTTCCTGTGAAATGCAAAAGAAGGAAATGCTCTAAAAGGGCAGTTGTTCAATCACTAGAGCACAACGGTTTGGAAGTTGCAGCTAGTGCAAAATGCAGCCACTAGAGTGCTGACCGGAACAGCTAGCCGGATGCACATCACGCCAGTTTTAAAAGAATTGCACTGGCTGCCAATTCACTCCCGAGCCCAATTCAAGGTTCTGACTCTGACGTATAAGGCCCTAAATGACTTGGGTCCCAAATATCTAAAGGAACGCCTTCTCCCATATCAACCTGCTTGTGCCTTAAGATCAAGCTGTGAGGCCCTCCTGGTTGTCCCACCACCTTCAATAGTGAGGTTGGTGGGCTCCCGGGAGATAGCCTTCTCTGTGATGGCCCCCAGACTATGGAATAGCCTCCCCCTTGAGGTGCGTCATGCCCCTTCCTTATATATATTTAGGAAGGCGGTGAACACGCACCTCTTTACCCTGACCTTTGGCTGAGCTGCTTATGTTTCCCCCCAGTACAGACACTATTATTTTAAACATACTGTATATTGTTTTGTATTTGCTGAATTCTTTTAAAAGTCTTTTAATGTATACTTTGTTTTAATCTGTTTTTAAGGTTGTTACCCGCCCAGAGACCTTTGGGTATGGGGCGGGATAGAAATGTAAATAATAAATAAATAAATAACCCCCCCCAAACATTACATACTACCTTAGAGCAAAGCAGGGAAAGCCAGATAGAGGAAACAAGTGATGGTATGGGCTTCTCTGGCATCTATGCAGTAACTCTCTAATGAGCTTGTTCAAGTAATAGAGGTACAGCAATCTGAAATTATAAAGGAGGAATTGATGTTCTTAACTCTACCTTGGAAGCTAATCTTTCCATTTGAAATATTGTGTCAAAATCAAAAGGGAACTTCCAAAACAGGGAATGGAGCTCTACGTCTGGGTCTCCACCAAGTCTAAACTGAGAACATAAGCTTTGCTGATTACATTTTCCTGCAAATTATTTGAGCCCTAAAGAAGAAAGAAATTTAAGAAGAAGGTTGGCTTTTCTTCCCTGCTTTTCTCACCCATTTAACGGGACTCAAAGCGGCTGACAGAGCTTTCTATTCTCCCTTCAACAGAACACCCTGTGAGGTAGGTGGGGCTGAGAGAGCTCAGAAGAGAGCTGTGACTAGCCCAAGGTCACCTAGCTGTCAGGATTCCATTTTATTCAAATCTCACATGTTTGAATTAGGGCAAGCAGTACATTTTTCTCGGCCTTTAGATACTTTGGCCCTGTTCAAACTTAAATATACTATTCCAGCATGGTGGCCAGTGTTGCCTTACTTATGTGCACTTGCAGTACAGATGGTCCATCCTCAACCGTCTGAATTACCATGGTAATGTCTATGGCAATGACGTCATGGTGCACATTTGCACAGCCACAGTTATGGCTACCCTAACTTCCCATCCCTCACAGGAATGTATTTGTGATGTATTTGTGATTTCAAAATTTGTGAGGATCCCATGCTTTTGGAATGCAGTAGATGTGGCATAACTTTCCACACATACCTATGTTCCCTTTTTTTCCCTGTAAAATAAAAAAATGATGCATTTGTAGATAAAATACAAATTTCACTTGACTGCTGATTGTAGTCCATGTGGTAAAGATTACATTAGGTCAGGGAAGTACCAGGGTGGCAGAAACATTTGACATAAATATTTCCGGTGGAAGTTGTTCAGTGGATACACCAAAATGTTTGGCAAGTTGAGCTAGAACAAATACATTGTGTGTGAAGTACTGTATTTTATTTTTGAAATATATAAATATATGAAAAAAGCATTTTCTGACCAGTTCTCGATTTTATATCAGAACACAGAATGTATGATGTGTAATAGGGGTATAGAACTGAATCTGCAGTTCTTAATTTAAAAATATACAATGAGTTCGTTTTATTCAAAACAATGTTCAAAATGTCATACTTTGAGGCTTTTAAAATAGCTACTGTGGGCTGCAGTAAGTGAAAAATCATCATTAATAGTACTCCTGTAAAATAAAAGTCTTTAGAATGAGCATCATCTAGAAACAGAAATTTTGTAAAGACAGAAGTGGTATAAAGATCTCTTCATGGACGCTAATGGAAAGTTAGTGCCATCTAGTGAGCAAAACTGATTTCCTAATGAAGGGGAAACTAGCAGAGATCCCCCCGCCCCGGAAATAAACAAGAGCTAACTTGATTTTAAGTTAAATATGAGGTGCGTGCTTATTGTGTTTGTGTACAAACTGAGATGGATCGAAAAAGTGAAAAAATGGGTAAACTGTGTTGAAACAATAGCTATACCCCATATCCCCTTCTTAAAACATGACCAAAGAATGTGAGTTTTACAGTGACTTCATTGTTTCATTATTTATTTACACTCAACAGTGAATAGGGAGGGGGTGAATTTGCTATGTGGTTAGGATGGGATGAAATTAGCCTGAAATTTTACTGACAACATGGAAGCAAAAATTAGTAACCAATTTCAACATAATACTCGAAAGCTGTAACTAAATATATGTGGGACATCATTCTCCCCAGCCCTGCACTGATGTAGCTGAAGTAACTGATGCATTCCCAAATCTTAATCCTCATAGACTGCTGTAAAGAGCTTTTGGAACCTAGGAAACCTGTAATGTTTTACATCAGTTTAAGGTTGACTATTAGAACTATCATTGACTTTGGTATATCTTAATCCCAAATATTAAATCAGTGGCTCAAGTGGTTTGTGTACTACACCCATAAAACCACTGAAGACTACTGAAGATCTGAGGGAAAGTGAAGCATTATTTTTCACTGCAGTTATTATAGGTTAAGATCAGTAGGTGCCCAACAGATTTGGCAGAGTGTAAGAGAAAAGTTACACTAAGGCCCCGTCTACATGCAAAGAAAAATCCGTTAAAAAGCTTCTTTTGCTTCTGAGCGTCTGCATGCAGAGCTTTACTCTGGGCTTCCAGAGTCTCAAAGGAGGAGAATTCACGGCAGAAAAGCCCCCCTTTAAAGAAGACTACCTCCGCACTTTTGGGAAGCCGTGGGTTTTCCTGGGAGCATGGAGATGTTTTCTCCACATCTCCCATATTCCACTGAATTTTTAGGCATTTTTGATCCCTGCAGAAGAATTGCCTGTCAGAATCAGCTGCATTCAGCTCTTTCAGCCCTCAAGCGGAGCTCTGAATTGTCACAATGTTTCACTTCAGAAGGGGAGAGTTGTGCTTGTTAACAAGGAAAGGTGATACTAATTATCATTACTACGAGATTGTTTCTCAGCAAGCAAATATCTCCCTCCCCCTCCTAATAATGCAGCCTAAGTTTCACTTCGCAGGTTTTGCGCTAATCAGGGGCCATTACATGAATGCAGGCAGCTGAATTTGACAGCTGAAGGGAGCCTGCTTTCAGTTTTGCTTGTAACTATGTTGCAAGTATTAAGTTATGGAGAGAGTGAGCTGCTTTCAGTAACTGCTTCTAACTCTTTGCAGCCAAGTAAAGAGATGATTTTGTGTTCTGGAGGTTCAATTGAGGTTTTTACCTTTCATCTCTGCAGCGGGCGGGGGGTGGGGAGAAAAAGATGTGGGCTCACAAAAAATGGAAAGTACGTTTTAAATCCGCATTGCCCCAAACCACATGAGGATGCTTTATTTCGAATTAGAACCCACATTTTTAAAATCCGACACAAGAGGGAAGCAAAAAGAGGCCATGGAGATGCACCCTAAATGGATCTTTGCTACTCCTTAACCAGTACCAGTACAGTAGTCATTGGTCGCATCCCTATTTCTGGGGGAGGCAGTTCCAGTCCTTGTGGATGGGGCAAGAGCCACATTCCACAGCAGTGCACCACCCATGTCTCTATTTTGGAGGGCTGAGGTACCATTTTGTTTAGTGAGGCCATGCATGGTGGGAAAATTCCCTCTATGTAGGAATCACCACAGATGGCAATCGTGGTAGAATAAGAAATGGTGGATTCCTCTTTCTGATAATGGGGATCCTCCAGCTGGTAAGCAGAGATGTAGCCATAGTTTTCATCAAGACAATGGCAGAGGAGTGGGTAGTTCCAGGAAGTGTGGTTATGCCAAATTATCCTAGATTTGGTTGAGCTCTTGCTGGCTCATCTGATTTATTCCAGGTGTAAGCCATTAAAATGTATCTTAGGGGAAGTTGTGGCCCAGTTCTTCATGGTGTAGCATTAGGGTATAATGACCCTTATATCTAAGAGAACTGCTGAGACCATAACTGTGTTGGAGGTCTCCCTCCGTCACTACGTTATTGAAAATTATGGAAACCTTGCAATTGCATAGAAGACTGAAGTCCTGGAGAAACTTAAGAGAACCACAAGGACCTGAGGGGGAAAATAAAATACAGTAGCTTTATTTACAACATGCAGTTTACTGGAATAAAACTGAGAAAAATTGTTTCTGTATCTAGAAATTAGGTCATGAGCTCCCTGAGCAAGGAAAAGAAGTTAGTGGGACTGAAGAACAAATAAGCATAGGAATGAGAGTCCTAGAATGCCCCAATCCCCAATCTGCTTTATTTATACTGTATACATCTGCTCTTCCTTTTTCTGGGGTAACTCAATTATGGTATCATATGAGGAGATACTTCTAGCAAAGGATATTACCATTTTAGTTCATTTTTGCTGGAACAATCAATACAGTTTATTCTTCTGCATTTTTAAGTCATAAGATAGGAATTATTATTTGTATTCAATTCAGATTTATTGATTAGTTAGTGTGGCTAAAATCAGCTTGTTTGAGTACACACCAAGCTATTTAGGATGTATCCAGGTTGAAACAAATGGGTCATTTACTGTACATGAAGTGAAATAATTTATCTTTTAAATTAGACTTTTTATATATAAAAAAAGGTAATTGGTAATATGGATGAAGATATAAAGTTTCTTTATTCCTTGATTGAAGAATGTAGCTATAAGGGCTTGGAAATATTGGAAATATCTCTCCTAATCCTGGCTTCCGAACCTAAAAGGCTACATCCACCCCTAAGGTTTAATCCAGATTCCTTCCACTTTCAGACTGAGAGAACATATCAAAAAAGTGAGTTGTTTTCCTTTGGCATTGCCTAACTTAGAAAACTGACCTTTGAAATAGACAATGTAGAAGGAAAATTTGTCACTTTGCTGATGTGTTCTCTCTCTGAAGGTGGATTGAAACTGCATTAAAACTTAATGCGGATGCACCTAAATTGGATTTTTCCCAGTCAGGCCTCCCTCTTTGCTTTTTGTCCAGAAGGTGAGGTGATGAGTTGTCTGTCACCTTATGCCTCACCAACAAAACATTATGGAGGGCAAATGACATATTGTCTAAGAGCCAAGAGGTGTGTGTGGTTGACCTGAGCTAAATAGCTATCACATGACAACTACATCCTGTCTCCACCTGTCCAAAGTGTGCCTCAGGGTGCTTAACATGAGTTTACCCTTCACAAATATGGCCTGTCCTGCCTGCTTTAAGAGGTTCTGTCAGCCAAGGCTTGGGCCTTCTCCCCACAAAAATGTGGTCCTACACCCTTTAAATGGGGCATGGCAGGGGCCCATTAATTAGTGGCCCTGAGTCATGTTTTTCCCCTGCCCTCATGTTCTGAGGTGAAAACAAAAATGGTTGCCTAAAAAATAACGAGTCCCTTAACACCAGGCAATAAGGTATCAGGCAATCTCTAAGATAAATTTGAGCCTACAAAATATAAATGTATGGACTATAAAAATTTACTGGCTGTATATATCTGTCTGTCTGGAAGAATAACAGTCAGAAAGCCATTGTACACTAGGATAAATATTCTTAGCAGGTGCTTGTCACGAGCAATCTCCTGAAATCAAGCTGCCACCAAACAATGCTATGAACCAGTATATGATTTATATATATATATGTTAGCATGCAATTCTTATTTTTTTAAAAGAGGTCAGATGAAATAGTCTTGAAAACAAATTAGCCACACCTTCACTTTAAACCTTCTTCAGGTCTATCTTCGGGTCTGATTGCTCACGCCTTTTTCATTTCTATCCGTTTTATAAGTGGAAAGGCCACAAATAAAACAGATAGAAATGAAAAGGTGCGATCACCCAGACCTCAAGATGGACTGGAGAAGGTTTAAAGTAGTCATGTCAAACATACGGCCCACGGGCTGCATACGGCCCGCGGGGCGCATCAAAACGGCCTGCGATCGCCTCTACTGCCGTCTCCTGGCGCCCCCCGGTGCCATCCGCTGCTCCCTCGTACCGTCGGCTGCGCACCAGCGCTTGCCGCCGCTGGCCGCCGGCTGGCACAGGCCCGACCCTCGCCTTGGGTGCCGCTGCCTATCGGAGGGAGGGAGCGGAGCCAGCGTGGGCGAGGGGCGTGCGTCTGCCGGCCATGTGAGTGCCGAGAAGATGGCGCTGCGCGCGCCGGGCCTGGGGGGCACAACGGGCGCCTCCTCCTCCGCCGCCGCCTTGCTGCCTGCGGCTGCGACGCCCCCAGGCCCCGCTGCTTGCTGCCCGGAGGAGGAGCAGCGGCAGCGGCACCCGGCAGGTACCGAGGGAGGGAGGAAGGCGCGCTTCTAAGGCCATTTGCCGGGATCCAAGAGCAGGAAGGAAGCAGAAGGGCTGAGACCTGATATGTAAAGGAAGATATGCTGACTGGCTGAAATGTTTTCCACACTCCTTCCATTCACATGGTTTCTCTCCAATGTGAGATCTGAAATGTGCAGTGAGATATGCTGACTAGCTGAAGGAACTAGTATTAAGATTTTAACAACCGTATATTATATACTATATAATTAAATAAATAAAATGTTATAATAATTCAGTACATTTTTTTTTTAATCCGGCCCGCCTACACATTCTAAATTTAATATATGGCCCTCTGCAAAATTGAGTTTGACACCTCTGGTTTAAAGTAAAGGTGTGACCATGGCCAAATGATGGTTCATTTAAAAACGAGCTTTCTTACTTCTTTCTTACAAGTCTGGTTTCTACATCACTTTGACTTTTCTTCTTGGTAACTATGTATTACCTCATAATCTCATATAATAGATTGGGGCACTTCTAAGGCCATCTGCTGGGACTCGAGAGCAGGAGAAGGTTTGTCCTTGTCTCTGCTTGAGATGCCCATGAGCATTTGGTGGGCCACTGTGTGCGACAGGATGCTGGACTAGATGGGCTGTGGCCTGATCCAGCAAGGCTTCTCTAATGTTCTTATGTTCTTAATACAGTGACAAAAGTTTTCCTAGGCCCCATCTACATGCAATAAAAATCCCAGTAAAGAACTTCTTTTGCTTCTGAGGGTCTGCATGCAGAGCTTTTCTTCAGGCTTCCAGCGCCACAAAGGAGGAAAATCCGCAGAATACCCCCCCCTTTAAACAAGACTACCAGAGCACTTTTTGGTAGTCACGGGTTTTCCTAGCAACATGGAGCATGGAGACGCTCCGTGGCAAAAGAGGTACTGGGGGTGGGGATTGCCGACCATGGTATTAGTGGGCGGGGGTTCCTGCAAATCATCTCTCTCTCTCTCTCATTCTCTCTTTTTGCCTCTCATCCACAGCCAGTATTCAATACTGAATTCAAGAAAACAGTAGGCAGGCATTTCAATCACATAAGATACACTGTAATGAATTGCTTCCTCCCGCAATTGAAAGTGCGAATGTGTGCACGATTGCACAAGCACTGGAGCCGTTGCAGCCCGGTTGCCTTTGCATTGTAATGAATTGCTTCCGCAATTGACCCCCCAATTATTTCAGAATTGAACACACATTTTTAAAGTCTGCTGCAATAGAGGGACAATAGAGATACAAAAAACATACCATGGGGACACCCCCATTCACTTTTCCTATGTTATTAAAAACTTGTTCTTATAACACCATTAGAACAGAACTCTAGGTCCTTTCTGCTCTGGGCCTTATTTTGGATCATATCCTGAAATAGAAACCTGCCATCCACATGCTGGAGAAAACTATGATAGGCCTCACCTAGGGTCTGCCATACTCTGCACCAACATAAGGATGTGAACTCTCACTTAAGAGTAATTTATAGGTGGTATTATATACTGTTAATCATTCATATGATTAACCACAATATTTCTCCCCAGTGTTGGAATGGTGAACGTGGTTCATATATCCATTTATCGTGGTTCTGCTCTGTAATCAAATAATTTTGGAGAATAGTTGAAACAATGCTGTGTGATGTGATGTCACAAGATTTCACCCTCTCCCCTGCTATGGTGTTCCTCCTACATTTTAAAGGCTGCATCCCCAAAAGACTTATTTGCTTCTCTACTGTCCCTCTATGCAAGCGGACTTTAAAAGTGCCATGCAAATCAGGAATAAGCATCCGCATGAGGCTCAGCAAAATGCACGTTTTTAACGCACCTTCCGTCCCCATGGGAGCTGTGTTTTCTTTGCATGCATCTTTTTGTCCCCGGCCCTGGTCTTGTTGATAGGGTGACAGCAGGAATGGGGAGGGACTGTGCTCGGCGTGGCCACAACCAGGAAGAAACCCCTGACAAGTCCAAAGAAAAATAGCCATCGGTTCTCTGTTCATCTCCCAGATCTCCCGCCCCCCCTCTTTCTCCCTCTCTCCTCCCCGTCCTCAGGCTCTTGCTGCAGAAGCTGCGTGACGATGGCTGCAAGACGTTTTTACCTGTACAGTGCACGATCACTCATTCACTCTCACCACTTTCCCCTGTTATTGCTGTCAAAATCCACGATTCTGGCTCTTTAGTTCTGAGGTTTAGAAAGGGAAGCTGCTTGTGTTACTGCTGTATGTGTAGGCGGCAATCCCCGCCCCTTTTGCCACGGAGCATCCCCAAGGTAAATGTTGCGAGGAAAACCCGCAACTTCCAAAAAGAGTGCTGAAAGTCTTATTTAAAGGGCACTTTTTTTGTTGTGGGTTTTCCTGCTTTTGTAGCGCTGGAAGCTCGTAAAAAAACCTGGCATGGGGGCGCTTAGAGGCAAAAGATGATTTTTAGCAGACTTTAAATTGCTTGGGGACAGGGCCAAACAGGATTTTGCTCCTCCTCGTCACAGAGATATTATTAAAATACATTACTACTGCAAAGGCCGAAATTGCCCTGCATTGGAAATCTCCTGGGCAATTGTCCCAGGGTAATTGGATATCTCGAACATGGTCCATGTTGACAAATGAATTGATTACTGCACAACAGTTAAAAATGCAAGCCATGGAATCACAGGCAAATTTCAAAGAAAAATGCCCCCCATTTATCACTAAAGCTCAGGCTTTAAATTGTATTCACTGTTCCCTATATTGGAATGGTAATTGATCTTGAATTGTATGGATCATGTACAGCTTTCTTCATTACTAAATAATAGCCATCTTCAGACAGTGGATATATCTCACTAGGAAATGATAATGCAGCAAATCCTCCCTTTGCAATTACCTCCACCTAGCCAGTCAGCTAGCCGTGCATCCAGATGTCCCGAATGCCTGGAGGCACACGTTGCCACCTCTGGAGGCGTTTCAACCTCCATGCATGTATGGTGAACAGAATGAAGATGGTGACTCCATCCAGAAGGTAAGTAAAAACTGCTGTTGCTGGAATTCTGCAACCAGTGCTGGGTTTTCCAGCAATAGTTTCTAGTACCTTTTAGGGAGGAAACAGCAGGGCTATGATGGGGTTGTCTCAGCTATATGAGGCAATCCCACCATAGGTGTACCATAGGCTATATTTCCCATCTAGGTAGGACCTCTTTGCTGGTGCATCGACTGGTTAGAGGAATGCTTGTACATTTCTCCTCCCAATATTAGGGCAAGATGAGCTAAGTTATCTTTAAATTAATGGTGAAGAACCTAGAGTTCATTCTTGCCCATAGCCAGCAGGGTAACGTATACAGAATGGATTCCTGGGATGAAAGACAGAAAAGACCTGCTGTAATATTTGCCCATATTTGTTAAATTTGTTTAAATTCAACCTGACCACTGTATCTTCAGTTTTGCTATATTTGGATATTCCAGAATTAAGCATGGATATTTTGGACCATCCATGCTTTATTCCAGACTATCCAAATATGGCAGAGTAAGTAACCAATATCACGATGCAGCACTGTGTTTCTAGTCAAAGGGAACATACTTTGGGACCAATGATTTAAAAAACCAAAACAAAATGAGTATGTTTAGTTTTGTGGGATAATCTGAACTACATTATTGGCATTTAATATTTGTCTTGTTTTATTAACAAGTATAATACATATAGTATACTATATATAACATACATGGACTGTACAGTACAAATTTTATGTTCACAGTTTGACATGACAAAATGTCATTACTGAATTCCCATCGGACTACCAAAAGTAGAAACAGTGAAGGTACAATAAAACATTCACATCTTTAGTGAGAAAGATTACCAAAATGTTTCAGTATCTGCAAATTATAGGAATGCATGCTAGAAACCTTTAATTACCCAATTATTATTAGCTTATAAAATATATTACATTTCATTAAAAAAAATTCTGCATAGTTTTATACAAGTATTAAAGTAAATGTAATATCCCTGCTACACATGCAGGTAAAGTTTTAAGAGATGCTAAGCGGTAAGATTATGGTGACCATATAACATTTAAAATACATAAATAGCAAGAAAGTGCTAATATTTGTAAAACATAAATGGGAATTATAGCCCTTTTCAAATAACGTGTTACAATACTTTTGCGAATCTGTTTAAAAAGTAGGGATTTTCATTCATCTACAGATCGCCGAACTTGAAGAAAAAACACACCATGTGGATTCCGCCATTGGAGAGGGATATTGCTCGTGTTCATGTTCACGCATGCACTATGCAGAGCTCCTGTGCATAAGGAAAATCGTATAAGCCACCACCAGTATCGTTTTATAAAATATGAAATCTTGTTTAATGGATCAACAAAGAAGGAGTTTTAGATGTTGCATCATAGGAAGTGCAAAAGCTATTAGTGATTTATGGTGTTACAGACAAAATATTCTTTCAACATGGATGTTTGATCTGGATGCTGCTTTTCCAAATGCAAGTGAGCTTTTCCTTGTTTGCTGAATTCCCTTTCCCTCCACTGTTATTGTTTCTCTTCAGATTGTCAAAGGATGTTCATGGCTTCCCACAGTGGAAAACAAGTTGGTACAAGCAACATAGGTATTGTGGTTAAAACCGAACTGGACAGACTGGGCACATTTTGCTCTGAATCTCCAAAATCTTTGGGACAGACATTGTGATATGGGTTTCAGTCAAGAAATGCACTCAGATCTTTTCAGGAAGGAACCTGCATTGCCAAAATTGTCAGTGCCTTAAACAGGTGTGTTGCCTACCTGAAGAACTCTTTGATTATAGAGATAGGTGAGCTGTTACCTTCTGTGGGAAGCATCAGTGGGAGAATGGTCTTTTCATTCCATGGTCGTTAGATTCTTAAAGATTCAAAAGATTTACTCCAGTGTAAAGAATTTTAGGTTTGCAACTACGCATGTTTATTTCATGCCAATATGGCTGAATCAAGAGGAAGAATTTCCAATCGAAAACTCTAATCCACAGTCTACAGTCCATGATCAGCTACTTATTTCCCCCAAGGTGACTTTGGATTTTGGTTTCTGTAACAGCACTGATAATAGAAGCATTTCAATTTACATTGTATGCTAGTTGTATCCTTGTTTGCTTGCACTCAACTTCTGTCTTTACTTTCATTACCTTTTTTATGTATATTAAAAGGCCATGAAGAACAAGTAGGGATTTTGTAGGTAATGTCTCCTTATATTTTATGATATGAATTCAAATGAGGTTATACTTTAGGCCAGTTTAACTGCATGAGAAAAACTTAAACCACAAGGTATTTTTATGGAAATATAGCAGCAGCTCAGATGAATGCCCCTTTAAATACAGATGTACATGTAGAATAATATGAAGAGTACAGAAAATGGCCGTTCTTAGTGTCAGAAACTGCAAGGGTTTTCTGCGCTGTACCTTAGTCTAGATTATATCTCAGAATAGAGACTTGCCCAGCATGTGTATGACAAGTCCCTATTTTGGGTTATAATCTGAAATAAGGCCCAGTGCAGAAGGTGTCAAAAGCACTGCATGCCAAGTACAATTAAATAGTTCGGCTGTGTGCATTTGGAGATTCAGTCCTATTTAAATTATTTAGAATTTTATCTTGACTCAGTCATTCTCGCTAATTTATACTTGCTAATTTATACAGAAAATCATTTGCTTACGCGTGTGTTGTAGCTTTTGGATTGTTCCAGTGTTCCACAGTTCTGCTTTGAAACTAATCTTTTGAGGTATGGCTACAGTATCCATTTTAAAGGATAAGAATAAAATACAACTGACATTGTCATAAGTCTTATAGATGTTGGCAAAGGATTTTCAGGTTGGTTGTATGCAATTGTGTTATTTCCTGACAGAGTTTTTTTTTTATAAGGATGACAAGATCTATGAGACCACCAGTTGTGTTTGACTCTTCCAGCACTCGTATCTTCTGCAGATGGACATCAAAGACACATCCGAAAGCTTATGTGCAAAGCAGAAGTATGGGACCCTGCATAATAACTCTAAAAGCTCTGCCAATTGAGAGGACAATTGGTTCTGGAAGCCTCCATTCTTCCATTTGTTTACTTCTCCACTTCATACTGCTATTACCCACCTCATTAAGGATTCCCATTCAACTTTTTTTCCATGTTAGCAACAGAAGATTTTAAGTATGTCAACACAACTTAACATAATCTGTTTTCCAGATTTACTTGGCAACACACTACAGAAAGTGAAACATTTTTGGTTGCCTTACATTTTGATGGAATGGATAGCAGATGTTTCAGCACAGTTATCCCTCCTTTTAAAGTAGTAGCAGCAAAGCAAAAATGTGCCACACTTCTAATGAAATTTGTAGTTCTGAACTGGTCTTCAAAGTCCCAATTTTTTTTTCAAGTTTTGAATGTACAAAAGTAATACACGTTAATGATTATTGCTACATGAAGTATTTCTAGATCTGAGAACATATTTATATCCTCCATCTAAGGGGCACTTGATGTAACGCGGGGTTTAGTTTAAAGTTTAGAGAACTGGAAAAAAAATTATTCCTCCTCCCAAATTACTGAGAAGTCTCATGTTCTTTCTTCTGTTACTGAAATACAAGCCATAGTGGAACTAGCAGAATGTTCTATACTGTAATTTCTAGGCACGCACTCCAGTTCCTGCCTAAAGTGGTAGGAATATCAATCCTTCAAGCACCTTGTCTATTTTCCTTTCAGCAGTTGGAAAAACCATCCTGTGCGTGTCTACTCTAAAACAAGTCCCATTGTTTTCAAGTTTGGTTACTAGATGCGCAAACTGCAGGCCACTCAAAGGGATCATGGATTTATAAAAGCCCACTTGAATTTTTTAAAAAGTCAAGTATAGGCGGGGTGTAGGCACTATCATTGGTATAACAGGGTGATCACATTCAAGATGTTCTACTTTACTTTGACTTCAGTGGGAGAGCTAGGCTGTGTTTAAAGATGAAATGGTTACAAAAAACAAACCAGAAAATAATTTATGGAAATGAACTACTGAAGTCCAATACAGTATATGGTACAATATAAGCAGCAGTATTTTAACATTCTTTAATAAGCCAAGTTGCCCCTGTACGATTGTTGATTTACAATGCATTTGATTATTGTAGTCAATTTCAGCAAAGTGTTCCTTAGCACACTGGAATTCCTCTACTTTGTTACTGCTTCCAAAATAATAGTGTTGGGCTACATTTTTATACTGTTATTAGGGATGAGAACTGGTAGCCCTATAATTCTAAAAAGTCCCCACAAGCTGAGTGGACAGTGTCAGTCTTCTTCCCTTAAAGTCCTTCCATGGGTCACGGTTTGCCTTGCAGACACTGGATTTTCCATGCGCTTTTATCCCTGATCCTGGAAATGCAGACTTTGCACTGCAAAGGGATTGATGAAGCTCTTTTGTTGATCTTGGCCGTGGAAGACCAAAGCGCACCTTTTCTATTTGTCACACCTCTTGACAAATTCTGAATTCCACAGAAGTGTTTCAACTAAGAACTTGGCTTCCCGCAACTACCTACAAATACTGAGGGCCTTTGATGGGATCTGTTTGTAAGAATGGGCTGAGAAGGTTTTGCTGAAATGGTTGTTGAGATTCTAAGCTGCCAGACAAAGAAGAGGGCCCTTCTAGACAGCAGGAAATGCAGAGGAGTCATGAGAGAAGAATACACCTACCACACCTCCTGAGTGAGGTAGATAATTGCATTCATCATTGAATGCCACACCATAGGAGTACCACATGTGTCCCACTCAAACAGCTGCACCCAAAACACAAAATAAACCTACATCCGGTGAAGTTCTTTGCTTGATGAATCTATTGAGGCACATACCAGGCAACCACAAGCTTGCATTCCACACAATGGACAAAAAGTGGCAAGGCTGGTTAAGATGCATAAACATTATACAACGACAATGCTTTTGCTGATGAACAGAACACGCACATCAATCAAAATGTTTTCATTCGCTCCTGTTTTGAGGATTTCTAAAAACATCCCAAAAGTGTCTTGAGAAGCATGCTTCTAGAACCAACCATGATGGAAAGGATTCACTCATTGCATTGCTCAGCATATAAAGGAGACATACATCTTTTTACAGGATGCATAATCTCTGGCAAGGATTAGCATAGGCTGGATTTCCTACAACAGTGACTGATATGATCAACGTAAGATGGCTGATTAAACGGCAAAAACTAACCAGCTCGACTGCAAGATTTCTTTAATCTCACAGAACTTTAATCTATTTGCTGGCAGGCAGGGTTTGCTTAGCATCCCCTTCCCTCCAAAACTGTTCACATTCTTCAGGTCTGACCCGTGGCAAGAACAAAGAAGGGCCAAGCAAACATGTCTTACTGACCATAGGGGAAGGCTTTGAGGCTATAAATCCAGTGATTCAGGCCAGCTGAATCGACATTAAAATGCACAGGTTGAAAATAAAAAGAAAACGAAATATGAAGGGAGTTGAATGAACAGAGATTCAGACTAGCATGTGGCGCTTTCGGTGAAGGGCAAGATGGTCAGAGCGGGAGAAACTGCGATCACAGTCCGGGCACTGGAACGGTTTGACTCCAGTATGTTTCCGAAAATGCCGTGTGAGTTCATCGGATCGTGCAAACTTCCATGTGCAACCTTCCCAAGTGCATTTGTAAGGCTTTTCACCTGAGGAGAATAAAAATGATTGTAATTTTAAACAAAGTTTTATTTTTTAAAAAATTCACATAGTAGGCACAAGAAGAGTGAGCCCTGTCGATCAATATGGTCTTTCCTGAAAAACTTGCTGGGCATTCCGTTCATTTTATTACAACATCAACTTTTGAATTCAGGGGACGCTCTGTCTTCCTGCCGAAAACTGTTTCAGCCGAGGAATGAATGGACATAGCTGGATAAAGTGAAGTGCCTGATGCATCTTGTCTTCCTTTGTGAAAGAGGAGTTAGTTTAAATATCCCTCCTAAATCTGCTGTTCAGACAGACAAAATTAGCTGCAACCCATTACTTGTAATCTAGGAAGCGATACCAATGTAGAGATTGGTTTATTTATTTACATTTTTATCCCACCCTATGCCCAGAGGTTCCGGGCGGGTGACAACATTTCCAACGTGGTTGGTCCTCCAATGAACTGGAGACATGGCTAGAAGTCATTTTCAGTTGCAGGAGGGGACAGAACATGGTTCCTCCCTCCAGTTACCTTCACCCTTGGCGTGGCAGCTGTGGTGAGGCAAACAGAGCATTGCCTACCACACTGCTGCCTCCACAGTACCTTCTGGAGGATGCTCTACTGGTGTGATGTGTGGATGCAGCAAATGGCAGCCTCTTTCTTGTAATTTTTCTTGTAAGTTTTTCTTCATTTCATATATTCCATATTCCAGGCTTATCATTAACAATGGTGTCTACTATTAGGCACATAATACAGATTGGCAAATGATGCCTGATTTGAGCCACACCTGCAGCATGATTTAAGTCTTAGCAGTTCTAGTAACAGCTTGAGCCATTTTCTTTTTGTGATGGAATAACTTGTTTTAGCGCTTCTAACCTTGTTTATGGACTGGAATATAACTAACGTTTTAATATACTATTTTTTTTAGTAACTAGAATACATTATTTTTGTAATTTAGCTTGCAGCAGTTAGTATATCTCATGTTATTCTTATTCTTAATAGAGTGATATATACATAATATAAACAAAGAAACAAACAAAAATAAATAAACAAATAAATGGTCACATTGCACTAATTGAGACCAATGATGCAGCATCAGCAAAAATGAAAAAAAAAAGACAAAATTAGGTTGGTTTGACTATTTTTAATGCCGGAGCATCCTTTTGGTCTAGTAGTTAGGGAGCCGGACTCTGATCTGGGAATACCAGGTTTGATTCTGCCCTCTCCCACAAAGCCAGCTGAATGACCTTAAGCTAGTCACAGCTCTCTTTTGAACTTTCACAGCCCCGCCAACTCACAAGGTGTTGTGTTGTGGGGAGAAGAAGAGAAAGCTTTGTCAGCAGCTTTGAGTCCCTTTAAATGGGTGAGAAAAGCAGCGTAGAAAAGCCAACTCTTCTTCTTCCCTCCCAGTATGCAGCGAGGATTCCTTGTAGAACCCTTAGGCACACTCCATGTGGGATTAGTCCACTGTTTGATTACTTTGGTCTTCTGCATTGTGGATTGGCATGTCATGCATGATTTCCAGAGTTACTGGCTTTTCCATTCCAGTTGTGTATTCACAGTATTATTACCATATACTGCTATGTCTAGAGCAGGGATCTCAAAATGCTACCCCAATTTTTTAAAAAACAATCAAGACAAAGTTTTGCACATTCCTCATATACAGGTAAAGAACAACATGCAACACAAATTGTTCTACTATTTAGCAGTAAATTTTTAAGTACCATGACACTATACTGTGCAATAATGGAAATACTAGGGTTTTTTTCATCATAGCCCAATTAAGATGCCTGAAAGAAAACTGATATTTCGGTCCGCTTCATACCTGTATGCGTTCTTCTGTGAGCTTTGAGGTGGGAGCTTTTAGTGTAAACCTTGTTGCAACCTTCGTAATCACATCGGTGTATCCTTCGCTTCCTCTGTGTGTCGGGTGATTCTGCAGGTAAAGGCCTCTTTCCAGGCTGAACTATAACTGAAGGGTGATTCCTAAATGAAATGTAAATTTAAGGTAAAAAATGTAAATTTAAGGTAAAAAAACCCTCTTCACTAGGCTGCTGTTAACGGTATACTAGAGTTCCTTTACTGACTATCCTCTGTTTTTTGGCAGCAAAAACAAGTATTACACATAGGTGGAAAAATTCATGGAAGCGGAGTAAATTTTCATGGTCTTTACTTGCAATACTTTGGCTCTTTTCCTTTTTCTAGTTTTATTCACTGGGTGAAATGAACAAAAATAAACTGTTCCGAGTATGCTAGATTTCTCATGCTTAGATTTTCCAAAATTTTAACGAACGTCAACTGTTTTTGTTTACATATTTTTCTATGAAAATAAATTTTCGTAATGAATAGATTAACAATGTTTTTGCATTATTCAATCTATCGCTTCTTTTGTTTTACAAAGCCAAACTCAAGACTGTTTATTGTTCATCCACTTCTTTAGAGACCAATTAAGAATTTCCTGCTTAGAGCTGGCAAAAGGGTGCGGCTTCTCTTCACTGATGATGTCACCTTCTAAAACCAGACTTTTGACTGTACGAGAGTGTGTGCCACACCCACAGAATGTCTGAAATTGTTTCTCGTTTCCATAACTAAAATTTGCTTGCCTGCATCTCAAAGGGCACTATACAGGGCAGGTAAGAACTGGGTCTTATTATTAAAAACAAGCAGAATGGATGACAATATGCTTTCAATAACAAAGTAAAAAAGAGAACAAAATCAGCTCCACTTACATGGATTAATTCCCACAATGCACATCGTCACCACAACTATGATGAATTCACAGTGCAATCCTATACAGATCTATTCTGAAACAAGCCCCGCTGTGTTTAATAGGACTTAATCTCCTGTAAGATTGTACCCAGAAAGGCTGGCAAATGCCTAACCGTTAGTTGCTATTTGGAATCCAGTCCTCATTGGACCTTGCTGGCATGACCAAACACTAAGAATGTCAGGAGTTATACACTAGTATCATCTTGAGGCCTACAAGGTAGCCTTCTGAATAACAGCCCAGAACTTTGCCGCTCCAGTATGCCATATTGCTGCCACTTTCAAAAGTCATGACAGATACAGGGATAATTCAGGTCCATGATGTCTTGTATGATCACAAAGCACAATTTTAAAATAATTATAGTCTTTGCATTCATAAGTGTCTGAAACAACAAACCAAAGTTCAACCAAAGTTTGGTCAACCAAAGTTTGGCGTACAAAGTACTGAATACCTCTGTTCTTCAGAAAGTATAGAATGCGGTAGTTTGAAATTTAATAGAATTTAATAACAATAAAAAAGAAACCAGAATAGAAAGAGTTAGCTGTAAAGCAAAACCAAATGGGTTCAAAAATGAAAATGCAACTGACCAAATCTGCCTGCAAAATCTGCAAGGTATGATAGCAGCCTTGGAAATACATATATATTCAGTGAACAATCCTCCCACACATTCACTATATGACCAAGGACTTGCTGTTATAATAGTTTTAAGTGCCTCTTATTGCACAGGAATCGAGCATACTATTTTAGAATACAAGTAGTACGTGTGGAGGTCTTTGTCAAGCATGCTACACTGTTTTCCAAAACCACTGTGTTATGATTTGTTTAATCACTCTTATTCTTCTCCCCTACAAATCTGTGCTGTAATTTCACTGTCAGAATTCTCTGGAGTGTTTGCACTTCTTTAAAAAAAGTTGATAACTCCTAGAATCACAGAGTGTGCATGAAATTCCATTAGACAAAACGAAATCAACCGAGTCCTGTAAATGTGCGATAACATTCCACAGTGAGATTTCCAACTATTTTGGAAGGGCATTAGGGCGTATAATAATCACAGACACAAAAGAAACTGTGACTTACTCTTACCCAGAAGCCTCAAGGCCATCTGGGACAAACCTGAGGACCACATTTTTAAAAGTTTCATCTAACTCATGTGAATAGGAAAAAGGAATGGGAAGTCTTTAGATCCTTGAGTAAATTAGCTCTAAAAATTCAAATCAAGTATAGATCCTCAAAGTGAAGATCGGTGTAAGTTCTGAGTTTTAGATTTGTGTAATTTTAAAAAGGTTTTTGATGTATATTCTGTTTTTAATCTGTTGTAACCTGCCCAGACCTTTGGGTATGGGTTGGGGATAGAAATGTATGTATGTATGTATGTATGTATGTATGTATGTATGTATGTATGTATGTATGTATGTATGTATGTATGTATGTATGTATGTATGTATGTATGTATGTATGTATGTATGTATGTATGTATGTATGTATGTATGTATGTATGTATGCAAGCAAGCAAGCAAGCAAGCAAGCAAGCAAGCAAGCAAGCAAGCAAGCAAGCAAGCAAGCAAGCAAGCAAGCAAGCAAGCAAGCAAGCAAGCACAACACTACAGCTATGCTTTATCCAGCCTTTGATGTCCCAGGGTTTTGCAGTAAAATCTGAGAGTATACAATGATATACAATGAAGGAATAGATCTATCTGCTTTGATCGACACTCTACAAAGGAAATACATAATGCTACCCTGTACTAGTGCTAAGCTGTATCTTTAGGATCTCTTTTGAAATGGGGAAGACAATTCATTACAGCACTATGCTTTAGTGGGATATTTTGGGACACCATTTAGCTACTTACTCTTGAAGTATTGCTTGAGGGGGTGACAATGAGGTCATCAGTGTAGGTGACATTTGTTCAGGATAGTAGTCATGCCTGGGAGATTCTATGCCTGGCTCCATCTTAATAGACTTCTTCAGTGCTTGCTTCTCATAAGACTCTATAACAGGAACTAAAAAAAGAAAAAGCAAACATAATAAACTGAGGCTCTTCCCTTAGATATTTGTGTTTTCTGTTTCCTTCTGCAAAATCTAGATTCTAAAACTGAATTTATTCCTTTATGCAAACTAAACTGTGTGGATACTTGCTTTAGGTTCTGTTAATGCTCCTCTCCTATCCATGAGGCTACCAGGAGATGCAGTGAAAAATCAACAGGAGGTTCAATGTTGGCCTCATGTTGGCCCAACCCAGCCCAGCTGCCGGCTGTTCTGGCTTAAGGTGAGCACAGGATGTCCTGCACTGACCAGAAAAAAAGGCAACAATGGCTATATCTGTGGCCAGAAACAGTACAAAGAACAACTACAAGACCAGAATAGCACAACAGGTTTCCCAAAAAACAGTTGGCATTTTTCCTCATCACCACAGAATCCCCGAGACGAGGGCGTGCAAGAAGTCTGAAAATAAATGCTTCTATTACTACAGGTTGCTGATGTGTTGTTTCACTCGGAAAATGGACTGAAGCTAGATTAAGCTTAAGTGTGGATGCAGTCCTAGTCTACCAGTATCAGTCAATGGCACTGCAGAGGCCAAAGTGCATTTCTGCAAGTTCCTGGAACTGTATTAAACAAGGGAAGGCACATTTTACCAACTGTGTAAAAGCAAAAGGGTGCTGGAACATAATCAAGCAGCATAAGGAGCAACAGTACTTTTTTAATATTTACAATTCCTCCCCTTACTTTTTTGTAATTGTTCATACTTCTTTCATGTGCATCAAGGCATCACACTTGCTACTTCTTTCCTCCCTTCCCTTTATTGCCATAGCAAATATGAGGCAGATCAGACACACTGTGATAGGTCTAAAGCAGTATTCCCTACAAGGCTATAGTCACACCTTCACTTTAAACCTTCTTCAGTCCATCTTCAGGTCAGGCTGCTGACACCCGTTCATTTCTATCAGTTTTATTTGTGAATTTTCCAGCCTCCATTTGGACCTTCCTGGGTGGAAAGTCCACAAATAAAATGGAAAGAAATGAGCAGGTGTGAGCAGTCAGAACTGAGGACGGACTGAAGAAGGTTTAAAGTGAAGATGTGACCACAGTCCAAGAGTAGTGGAAATTATAGTCCAATATATGGGGAATATCACGTAGAAAAATATGGAAAACACTATTTTTTTCTTAATAAACTTGCAACATTAGTAAATGGGAGAACTACACTTGATTTCACCAGAACAGAATTTTTACCTGGCACACTACTTGGACTTTCCATTTCTTCTGAAAGGACCGTGGACATCATAATAGGCTGTTGAAGGTGAGGAGCATACATAAAAGGAACTGGCTGTACAACAACTGGCTGAATAACTGGAAGTATTCCAGGGCTTCGAAGTCCATGGCGTGAAAGAGCTGCCATTACAGGAGGAATAGTTAATGGCATAGTAAAAGGCTGAATTCCAGGAGGAGTCAATTTCTTCATTGGTGGGCTGGGGGAAGGCAGATTTAATCCAGGCGAAGCTCTTCTGGGTAAAGTCTGGAATTTCAGAGGAGAAGGAGAACTCCCAGCTGAAGGTGGTGAGCTTCGCTTGTTCACTGTGAGATCCACCGGCTCAACCTGGACACCATTACACAAGCCTTCAGGAATTTGGTAGAATTTGTTGGGCACCATGCTTGGAGTTGAATAAATCACGCTGTACTTGTTTGGCTTCATTTGGTCCATATAATTAGAGTTGAATGACTGTGTGAAGGAAAAGAGAGGTGAAGTGGAAGCCATGATATAAAAGTAGCAGAAGTAACACGTTTTACACAATGAGGATTATGGTACCAATGGACTATCTCTGTGATTCTTTAACTTGAATTCTATTTGCACTTACATATGAAATAGGCAAAAATATACATAACTGTTTGAAAAAAACCACACAAGCAAACAATTATGGATACATAAGGTCATGATGTTCTTGAGTTACTTACTTACACAGCTGTGAGCCAGTTTGCTCTAGTGGTTAAGGAGCTGGACTCTTATCTGGGAATACTGGGTTCAATTCTGCCCTCCCCCACAAAGCCAGCTGGTTGACCTTGGGCTAGTCACTGCTCTCTTCTGAGCTCTCCCAGCCCCACCCACCTCACAGGGTATTCTGTTGTGGGGAGAAGAATAGAAAGCTTTGTCAGACGCTTTGAGTCCCCTTAAATGGGTGAGAAAAGTGGGGTAGAAAAGCCAGCTCTTCTTCTTCTTCTGATGGCTTTCATATCTCCTGGGCTTGTATGGGCACTGTTTGTACCACAAATTACACCCTTCGTTCTATTATGCTACAAAAGTTGATGCAGCAAAAGGTGATGTAGCACTGATCTAGTGGTTTGTAGTAAATATGATGCATTTTTGCACTCCAATAACTTCCCATCTTTTCCTGGACCAAGTGAGCCACAGCCAAACCCTTATGTGGTAGCTGTTAAGGGAAAATGTGCACGTGGAGATAACACCATTAGACTATGCATCCTTATTCTGGACTGCCCATGTTACCAGAGTGAGTAAAATTTCTTGATCATCATAAATATTTTCCAATGGAATTAAAAAAAAAAAAACTGCTCACATTACATGGACATCAAAATAGAACATCACCATCAATTGACATCTACGGCAAAATTCTATCAGGTATCCACTGAACAAAGTATTGAAGATTTAGTATCTGTCAAGTACTGTGAGAACAAGGAAGCCACTTCGCAATGTGTATCTCAGCAATTTCTGCAACATTGCCAGGGCTGTTGGGACTCGCCTCTGAGATTACTGCTTGTGCAACCAGGGTAGTAATTAAGACTCTGGCTGTTTGCGTGAAACAAGATCATTAGGCTGACGTTAACCCTTCCATCTCTATACCAAATGATAAAATATACAAGATTTTACAATGCTATAATGAATAGTAGATGTATTTATGGAATACATCTACTATTTATGGAATACAATTTTTAGCAAATTTATCCACGGAAAAAGTTTCTGAATTTTAACAAATCAATCCAAAGTAAATTTATCAATGTAGCCATTATTCAGAGTCAGCCAAATTAGTTGATAAATTACCCTCTTTACCTAATAAGTATTTTTTCACTTGACAGAAAGTGTTAATTTTTTATAACTTTAGTATCACTATAGATTTAACAGTTCTAAGTTTCAATATTACCGTATATTCCGGCGTATAAGACAACTGAGCATGTAAGACAACCCCCAACTTTTCCAGTTAAAATACAGAGTTTGGGATATACTTGCCGTATAAGAAGACGACATCCGGCATATAAGACACCCCCCGACTTTTGAGAAGATTTTCCTGGGTTAAGAAGTAGTCTTATACGCCAGAATATACTTGTACTTCTAATCATTCTACATAGTTAACCATGATTTCTAATTCTTTTCCCCACCTTCCTCCTAACACCAGACATTTATGCTAAAACCTTATACTATATAGCATTCATCTTTTAGCTGTTAGAGCATCCTTTAACCAATCTCTTAATTGTCCTCCCTACCTCCAGGGACATTTCCATAAAACTTTTTTTACACCTCTTATTTATTTGCAATAAGCCATCTCAACCTCTATAAAACATAAATATATAGTACAGTATTTAAAAAAAATCAACCACTTGATGTCCCATTCATTTGTACACTGCTGGGATTCTTCCTCCTCAAACAAAAAAGCATATTGTCCGGCTGATTTGCCAGTTCTATGTTTTGCTTCTTCTTACTGAAATCACTCATCTCCTGTCTTATTAATAGTTTACATTCATTTTCATTTCTCTTATTCTTTTGCTCCTTGTACACTTTCAAAATTTGCTTGATTTCATGCATAATTTCTGTAATGTGTTCCAAGATAAACAAAGTTTAGTGCTTTAAAGATCTTCAACTTTCATGGGTCCACAAAGTTTTGTAGTTTACCAGCTAGAGAGTTACCTTATTTCCTGTTTCCAAACATTCATTTGTAGTTCACTTTGTTAGTCTGTCTCTCTTTTCCTTTCCCACTTTCCTATGCTCTTAACTCTTCACTGTTAATGGTAAAAGTCAAAACACATTTATTGATATTCTGGATCCCCAAGTTTGTTAAATCCTTATATGATACCTTAATACTTAAATGTGTGCAAGTATTTTGGAAGTTATGCAGACAATCTCTAGATGCTCCTGGGGCTATTTTTATAGAAGCTTTTTCTGAAGGCTTTAACTGCTTTTCTTAAGTCCTTCAAATAATTTAAAAGGAGAACTCAGAAAAACTTACGGTAGTTCAGCGGTTCTCAACCTTCCTAATGCCATGACCCCTTAATGGAGTTCCTCATGTTGTGGAGACGCCCAACCACGGGGGTGGGGCAGCTCGGATGAGAATGGGGCAGGAAGGCGGGAGACTCGTCACAACCCCTCTGAAAGGGTAGTTTGATCCCCAAAGGGGTTGTGACCCACAGGTTGAGAACTGCTGACTTAGTTGCTTCAAAGGCAGACTTACAAATATTTTCAGGTGATGTTGTTCCTCTGGCCCTGTGGTTCCAACCCATTTGCGGCCACCGCCACAAATCTCATGCTCCTGCTTGGGAGGGGGAACTCCCTCGGTGCCCTGTTGAGGAATCCCACCAACGCCCTGTCACTTAGGGAGATATAGGGTGTTTTTCCACTGTCAAAAAGCACCCATTTAGGACCCATTTGGGTGTGAGCCGGATGATCCCATTTCCACCATGGCACCCATTTGGGACCCGATTGTTTCCACTGCCATGGGGGAAATCCGGATCTAATGGATACATTTTGGCCTTTAATCCAGATTTTCTGTAGACCCCATTAATAGGGTCTACAATGGGGTCTTCTGCCAGAAAATCTGGATTAAAGGGAGCCTGTTTCCACTGGAAACAGGTAATGGGGTCCAAAGGAGGCTAGGGGGAGGGGATGTACCCATTGGGGCCCCCTTAAACCTAGGCTCAGAAGTCACTTTGAAGTCACTTTGAAGTCTGTGCAAAATAGCTCCAGAGTGACTCTGAAGTCTGTGCTGATCTTTGGAGTGAACTTCGAAGTGCTTTCGAAGTGACTCCGAAGATCAGCACAGACTTCAAAGGCACTCCGGAGCTATTTTGCACAGACTTTGAAGTGACTCTGAAGTGACTCCAAAGTGACTTCAAAGTGAATTTGAAGACTGCACCCCCCCCCCCGCCCCCCAAAACACCTGGGGTAATGGACCGACCCCTTGTGGGTCGATCCGGATTCCCCACATGGGTGCAAAGCTGATTCCACAGCAGGGGTGTTATACCTCCCGTGGAAACACATTGCGTGCTTCCCTTAATCCGGATCTACCCATTCCTTAGATCCGGATCTTCTTATATCTGGATCTAAGGGCTGCAGTGGAAAAACACCCATAAAATCCAATGACGAAAGGCACCGACCCCCCTCCATCCATCCTTCCACCTTGCAGTTTGCTTAAGAAAGCAATTCCCTCCTGCATGTCGGGATGGTCACCATTGTTCATGTGTTTGTTCTGTTACATTTTGTAGTTTTTGCACAAGAAAACTAAACAGAATAAACAAACTTATAATTGTTTGGTGGTGCCTGTTTTGACGTATCGTGACAAAATATCACAGGAAAAAAATTGGACCTAGTTCATTTTCTAAGTGATTCCAGAAGCACATATCTACTTTAGCTCTACAATGACCAAATTATTCTTCCATCTTAAAAATGAAAATTAACCTCAAAATAATTAGGGGTTAATTATTATAAGTAACATAAGTTACTTTATAAGTAACATTGTGTCTCCTTTAAAATGAAAAAAACTACATCTCCAAATATGTATTAAGGTCATATTAGACAACAGTCATGCGCTTCTTTTAAAATGGTGATTAAACCAGTTGGATTTAATTAAAATTAACTCTGGCATTTACAAGGATGGCTGAGTGTGGCAAGCTAATAAAGGGCGTCATGCTAAACAGAGCACAGTGAAATGCTAGCCTACCATGACAAAGTCTATAATATGAAATATAACATGCTATATAGTTAAGATTTGGACAGTGACAGAATTTGGCACTTGGGTGGGGAAGGAACAACCACAGGATGGCAATGTAAATGTAACCCAAATGCTATCAATATATTACCAATTTCCTCCCCAGTGATGGAAATATGACTTGGCAAGCAATATGCCACTAGACAACTGAAACGGTAATGACTGCAGATGCTTTGTTTGCAGGTGGACTGTGTGTTGTGAGGTGTGCACTTTTCAGCATAGTGGAAACAAGGTAAGAATGAGTAAATGGGCATAGCCTTGCAAGTTCTGTCATCCAATCAGGAGGACACTTCCCTCCCCTCCGCCCTAAATATCTGCTTGAGAACTTTAAGCTTAAGTGGATATAAGGGGATTCTGCTTTGCCCTATATAGCACTTGTGCATTTAAGTGCTTAACTTCTTCTTTTTTTTTTTTAATGAGAAAATAGAACCTAACTGACAGCTTGCATGGACCAATCACTGCATTCTTCAGGAAGTCAGTTTCCACTGGATGGAATGCGCTTCTAGTGTGTTCAGCATTCATTCCGTTTTTGTGTGACTGACAGAGATGTGCACTGATTACACTATTGGTATTTCCTGTGTGGTTTCTTTAAGTGTGTCTTACAAGTGGATTGTCTTAAATCAATGAGTCTAAACTGCAAAGTAAACCACCATAATAGCTAAGGTTAATACTGACAAGTCCAAACCATAATATATGTAGTCATCCTATCATGTGACTGGCATTTTCCCTTACAAAAGCTGCTTTTCAAATATTTGTCCACTGGAAGGCATTATAGCTGTGGGTGACTGCATTTCTGCACTCCTCATATCTAGGACAATGCTTAGCTGAAGCAGACCAAATCCTGCAAACTCCATCCACAAATAAATGTTCTCATAAAAATGTAATTATACCATGCCGATCTTATTTATCTCGTTTCATACCATGAAACCAAAAATGTTTATTAAAGTTTTATCACCAATAAGAATTTGTGAGCTTTGCCCTAGCTTAATTTTAAATGTCCTCTCCCAAGATCAACTGGTCCACAGACCAACAATAAGCACTACCTTTCTGCAAATGAATTTATTGATTTAATTTGAAACCTACACTTTCCACAGTTCCATTAAACTCAGACCTCCAAGGTGGACATACAAATATTGGTTGTTGCTATTATATTGAGCGAGATGTAACTTCAGAACCATGTTGGAATACTGGCTCTATAGAGTGGACTGAAATTGATTGGAGTTATTGTTCAAAATAGATACTAGTTTGGGCAGAAAACTGTGCAAGATTTCTATTTTTCTGATATAATTTTTTTCAGCAATGAATCTTCTCCATTCTTCAGCAATGAATCTTCTTTTGTACAACAAGCAGGGTTTTCTGCACTTCAACAGTTCAGACCTTTTACTCCAGCGCACAAGTTCTACACTGTTTCATATTGCATACATTCAACAGGGTGGAGCTCAGGCAACACTATAATTAGATCTATTATATAATTAACACTCATGTATAAGTAACACAGTTCAACTCTGTCAAGAGAGAAGCACCATGGGTGTATCCCATGTGAGTGTGCTAAATCCTTTTCAGCCACACCCATATGGTTTTGCTAAAATTCAACAACTTCTTATTTTCCTGTCACTGAACATTATTTAGAACTGACACTGCTCACAGATGTTTCTACATGCACAAAATACACCGTAACACCCATTTTAAGTGAGTGAAAGTTTACCAAATACTGCTGCCTGTCCAGCTTCTCTTAGAAAAGCAGGATGTTTCGAGACATTTGGCACACTGCGTATTTATTCCCCCATTCTCTATTATTTCCACCACTGAAAAGTTTGGGCTGTAAGACCTCGTATCTGACCATTCCAAAGACCAAAGATATATGGGGTATTTTAAAAATAAATTTTAATTTAAGTTGAATTAAGGCTCCAACTTTTAGTCATTTAATCTACTGACACTGGTTTTTAGTACACTGGTTGATTTTTAAAAACCTGTCAGATTATTAATACTTCATCAGATTGAAGTGCTGCCACATATTAATTTAGGGATTAATAATTACCATTTTACAATAAGCATTCCCCCATGTCTCACTACTTAAGATGACTGGGGCCTTATAGTAAACGTGCACATAATCTTAAGACAGTGCTTCTCAGCCAGATCAATGCCTTGTTTGACATACTCTAGAGTGACTGTAGGTCATTGATTCAGCAAATGGGGGATCAAACTGATAACCCTCTGTTTTCCAGACAGTTTGCTCTACTACTGAAGACTACTTTCTTACTCTGATGCATATGATATTTAAAATTAATTTTTTATAATGTTAAAATATACCCTGAAGTGTATACACAATGTTGCATTCCATACCCTTTGTCCACAACCTACTTAATGTGCAAAATGAAGTACAAATGCATTTGAACACTGAAGATATCAACAAAGATATTAGTAATAGAGCTAATACCAATCAGAACCCAAGAGCTAAGCAATCCTTGTACGTATTAACACTTTCTTAGCTTCAGCCCATCATTTATAAGTTACTAGATTTGTGATGCAAAGCAAGCTCATCAACATATTTGTAGCTCACCACCCTTTTAGACAACTGTGCAATCATGTTGATACCACATGTGCCCTCAGATGCACTAAATGTCAATGAAACGTACATCACATATCAGTTTGGCAACAAATCGTCATCCTTGGAGGTGTGAGAGGCTGTGGCACCCAAGAGGGCCTTCTTTGTGATGGCCCCTCAGATTTGGAATAGTTTGCCAGTAGAGATATGCCGTATAGTTTTGGGTGCTTGGTTAAAACATACCTCTTCACTGAGGATACTATGAAGAAGCTCAAGAAGTATGGTAGATGATGACCAAGAACATATTTGGGCAAGCAAATATTATGTTCACTTGAGTCATTGTTTGCCAGTAACTTATTACTTACTTTTAGAAAAATTACATCCAACTTCTTGCAGAACCAAACATACAACTATACAGAGGAAGGAGTGACCACTGCCTGTGGGTAGAGTGGCCACACCTAAAACCAGAGTGTGTGTGTGCTGTGTGTCAGTTTATTTGAAGTCCATTCCAGGTCAAAATAGCATCATCTAACTATATGACCCAGGGCACTCCACGATACTACTGCCACAGTCTCAAGGACAATATTTGTAGGCTTCGCTGATTACCTTTAAGGAGAACTGTATTCATAATTTAAATGCAACTTTGCTTCCTTGATTAAAACATTGAAAAATAGAGAACGTCTCTATTATTAAAACTGACTTCTTAAAGCAAATTCAATACATTTTAATAAAGCACATTCAGATGAAGCAATATTGTGGTTTCTGAGAAATATTTCAGTGTTTTTAATTTTTTTTAAAAAAACTGATTAGTTATTTGGATACTTTGTAATAAATATTTCAAGTATCCATAACAAATTTATTTTAAAGTGACCCTCACATCTTACATAACCACTTCTGGCAGGAATATCAACAGCCAAAAACACAAGAGATGATCTAATTGTATAATCTTCTCATTACCAGCAAGCCTCCAAATACAATCCTCTATTCACATTTTCCCCTTTGCCACTCATTTCCAAGTACATGGAGGCAAACAAAGCAAAACAGGCCTGTGGCACCAGACTTGCTCTGGAACACCCTGGAGTAAAAACATTTCTTATACTACGCCAAAGTGCACCTTCTTTCCTCTACCCTCTATGTAGGTCTGGCAGTAATTTCAAACATCAACTTGGAGAGTGTGGCTAACGCAAAATAAAGCGAACTAACTACATCTTCTTTTAAAAAAAGACTTCCTATTAGGGCTGCACCTGAATGGTTTTTATGACATTCAATTTGTAACAAATCGAATGTTAGAAAATCTGTATTCGTACAAATTTGTACGAATATCTGATACGAATGAATATTTATCCGATATGTATCACGTAACATATCCACACTCTGAAAGCATCAAATGCAACCTGAATTGACTTTTAATCTGCTCTTGATCTTATTGAATGCAATCTGGATCCATTGCAGATGTGACTGGTATGGCAGTTTTCCCGTATCCCCAGTTAAACAAACGTCCAAACTATCTGTACGAATGGCGTAACATTCGATTCGCGTACGAATGGATGAATTTGGACGAATTACGAATGTTACTAATATTCAGGCACATCCCTGCTTCCTATTATGAGGACTCAGATGTTGTGAAATTGCAACTTTATTCTTTCAGCTACAAGGCTCAAAGAAATCCAAGAGATGTAGCTTTTGTTGTATCATTTTTTGTCCCTGCAAGAAAACTGAAATTGTATTCTCAGTCATTAAGGGAAAGAATCTCTGTCAGAGAAAGGGTACCCTTCCTAAATACTCAGTGATAAAGACAAAAAGCAGGGTTTTTTAAATTTGTTTTTTACCCCTAAAGGACATGGTGAATTTCTTCTGGGTCTTTATGAAGCTCAAAAAATTGAGCTTACAGGTATGTCTGTGTCAGTGGTTCTCAACCTGTGGGTCGGGACCCCTTTGGGGGTCGAACAACCCTTTCAGAGGGGTCTCGACAAGTCTCCTGCTGCCCCCCTTCCCCCCTTCTAGCTGCCCCTCCTCCGTGGTTGGGGGTCTCCACAACATGAGGAACCACATTAAGGGGGCGCGGCATTAGGAAGGTTGAGAACCACTGGTCTATGTGATGAGATACAAGGTATACTGATCTTATAATATTTTTAATTCCTTTATGTGTTCATTTTATATGTTGTAACCTGCCCTGAGACTCTTTGGTATAGGGTGGGATAAAAATACAAATACATAAATAATAACATAAACCTACCCTGAGACTTTTATTTATTTATAATTATATCCTGCCCTATACCCGAAGGTGTCAGGGCGGGTAACAACCTTTAAAATCCAGCATATCAAAAAACTATATCAAAACAATAACCATCAGAACATTTAAAAACCAACAAGTTAAAAACAGCACAATATCAGTTAAAACAGTAGTGTTTGCAGTGGGGGAAACGTAACCATCATTTAGCCAAAGGCCTGAGCAAACAGGGCGAGAAAGAAATTCAAGTAAATAAATAAATAAATGTTCATATTTGTAGATACTGACCACTGGAACTGGTTCCATTGCTTCTTGCTTGATGGGGACAGGATCAAACATGAGCATCTTCTTGGTCGATTTTATTTGTGGTGTTGGTAGCCAAAATCTACAGGTTAAAAAAAATGAGAAAAAATGTAAACAAACTAAAGATATTGATTTATAAGTCTAAGCAGTATTACAGCACACTGAAAGCCCTCATATATTCTCTCAAAATTCTTAGAACTAAACTATTCCTAGTGCTTACATTATGCTTTCTATCTAATAGCTGGACAGGTGGTCCCTCAGGATGAAAATAAACAGTATTGTTTCACTAGACTTGTTATGATTTGAGCTGAAAACTTCCGGTCTATTCTAGCCATCCAACCAATTTCCCCAAAGTGACTTCTACAGCACTGGTGACATCTTTATCAATGTGACATAGCAAGACTGGCAACAAGCCTGTAATGCATTTATTCATTTAAGACGCCATTCCTCCAATATACCATATGGGTGGAACTTTTCTTTCCAATAAAAAAGGACATCACATTGTTACTTGCATGCCATCTACCTGAGATTGATCTTATCCATTAATATACAAGATGGATTTGTCACTTAACTATAAAATCTCTGAGATAGCTTTGGCCTTCATTTTTTTAAGTATAAAACAACAGAATAATGATTTACAAAGCCAAGTAAAATTTGTATTGCCTGAGTGCTGGATTCAAGAACTGCCATAGCTTGAATTAGTTAAAGCTAGAAACAAATTTTCTGGTCTAAGAAATAGAATGCAATATCAACACAAGTACATTCAGGGCCACAGCAGAAGGGCAAAAATATAGACATGATGAAATTAAGTACAAAAACGGGAAAGGATATTATGATTAATGCATTATGACAATTTCTGGTTCACATTTACAAAGACTGACCAGAAACAGTAGACTATTAATGTTTAGGACAAAATACAGTAGCTAAACAGAAACAACAGTTTGTTTTGGTTATGAAATTATTTTTCTTTTTAGGGCAAAGCTAATTAGAAAAAGATCAGCAAACAGAATATTAACCAGGCCTCAGAAGTGATTCTGTACTTAGTTCTCAAAGTAAAGGTTTTATTAAGTTGAACGACTGAGTAGTTATGTTTGTAGTAACTATGAAAACATGGCCTTGTGCCCTTGATACCTCAAGTCCCTTCTGTTAAACTTCCCACTGTGTTTACCATATATCCCAAAAGTCAACTGGAAAAAATTAAACAGAGGATAAAGGGGCTGGATTTTAGGTATAAGTACACCAAAATGTTATTAATGGCATAAATATTTATTTAGGGAGAATGACATTTTATAATGTTTCATAAAGAGAAGTCGCATCTGGTGTACATTTTTATGCATAGTATATTTTGTAAAACATGACCATTAGGAGAGTTCTACAGGGATAGGCAACTGCAGCCCTCCAGATATTCCCAAACCACATCACCATTCATTCTGTGCCAGGAGGCACAGTGGGACTCAGCTGAGCAACCCAGCCCAGTAAAGTCCAAGAGGTGGCAGCTGTACTGGCAGTTTGGCCTTCTCAACTTGTTATGTATAAGTTTAGGGGAAAAAAACAGGCATTATCTCAAAAGGTAGTATTTCATTCAAAGTTTTGAGGACCCTATGAGTGCTCTTAAGTACTGTGATACTTGAGGGGACAATGGACCACTTACTAGCATTGGTCATATCATCATTCTAATACAATATGTTTCTGAAAGTTGGCCTTGCAAAACTGACGTCTAGATGGTTCCAAATGTTACCATAAGGAAAACATGCCTGAAGAAATGCTCAAACCCATAATTAAACCCATATTTTAAGCGCTTAAGGAGAATCAATATCTAAATTTGACTTCTGGCTCCTACCGTCTTTACCTGAAACTGTGGATAATCGCGAACAGGCCTTCTGGTTCTGGGGTCATGCAACCCCAGAACTAGAAGTGCTTTTCTGGCGTCCGGAAGACCTATTTTGGCTTTTGGACAGTGTTGGAATAGGCGTGTGATGCCACTGGACACCTCCCGTCTATCTCCTGCACACCCTCTTACATTTTGGGACTGGCTCCAGTGACATCACGGGCCTATTCCATCGATCTAAGCAGGCCGAAATAGGCCTTCCGGTACTGGGTGCTTTTCCCTTATGGCACCTATGTGGGGGTGGGGGGCCTGATTTGGTAACCGTGGTTAACTGAAACCGTGGTTACTGAATCAGTAGATACTAAGAACAGGTAAAGCTAATGGGGCTACAGGTCTTTGCAAGCTCATATGAAAACTGACCTCACTAAACAAAGCGGGTTATATGCATTTTAGTCTGATAAGGAGTGTGAACTCAAGCTATGAGCTACTGGAAATGGTGATTTTGCTCCTTTAGCCAGTGCAACATATGATCATACAATGTTCATGATCATACAATGCATTATGCAAGTTGCCTGCAGTACTGCGAGTCATGTACATTTTTGCTGGAACTTCATATACTTGAAAGGGAACCCATACCTTACTGAGCTATTTTTGCCCTGGGTCAACATTCAGTTACTAAGAAATGCGTGGTCACATTGAATCCATAGATGGCGCTAGAAATATACAAATGCCACCTACACAGTGAATTGTTCTTTCATCATTGTTTTATGGTTTGTATAATAAAGCAAATGCTTTTGAAAACAATATGCATGTTAGATTAATTACACACATACACAACACACACACACTATTGGAAACACTCATTTTCATCCTGCAGAGTGCTCTTTTAAGGGTGGAATTTCAACCCTTTATCTACTTTGACTATTAAATAGTTATTCAGGGTCACCAGAAAAGTGTTTACCCTGTTCAAACAATTCAGAAAATCAGCAAAAAATGTCAGGGAATGATTGAGCATTTTATTAGCAAAGCATATATTCTATATCCAAGCCATCGTTTCTATATCACTGTAAGAAAAGAAGAAGAGTTGGCTTTTCTACCCCACTTTTCTCACCCATTTAAGGAGACTCAAAGCAGCTGACAAAGCTTTTCTATTCTTCTCCCCACCACAGAACACCCTGTGAGGTAGATGGGGCTGTGAGAGCTCAGAAGAGAGTCGTGACTGCCCCAAGGTCATCCAGCTGGCTTTGTGGAGGAGGGCAGAATCAAATCCAGTATTCCCAGATAGGAGTCTGACTCCTTAACCACTAGACCAAACTGGCTCAAACTGGCATAAAGCTTGTCAATGTTTATCTGTTCGACGATGCCCCATGAATTTCCACTGTCAACGAACATGCTAGTAATTTACAGAGATTATTTTCAGCACCATGAGAAGGTTGAACTTTTCAACTTTTCCTCTGCTCTAAAGGGTAACCACCTGAGCGACAAAAAAAGAAAAAAGAAAAAAAAGAGCAAGATGAAGACTTTTATTTCCGTTTCTGTTTTCCTTTTTAGTAATTTGACACATTATACTGACTTGGAGCTGATTCATACAAGGAAATGACCTTCTTTAGGTGATATGTTTGTATAGACATTGCCTACTGTTCAAGATGCAGTACCATATATAAACTTTAAATTGTAGACAGGTGCACCCTGAAAACAAAATAAAAATATCTTAAAATAGCAGTGAAAGGATATATCAAGTACACATTTCTCTTTGTGACCTCCTACATTTACAGGTATTTGGACAATGCTCATTGGAGGGAATCATTAACAAGAGACAAGGCTCTTAACATGCAACATTTGTGCATAAGGGCTTCTTTATTACCCTACAGTTTGTGTTAGTTTTGTGCAAACTGGGCAATCTACAGTCCTTACTGCATTTTGCACACACTGTGTGCGATCATGGCATCACGGCCAATTTGTGCATCTCCTCTTGCTGTTTGCCAGAGGCGAAAAGATTCTGATTTTTAACTACATTGGAAAATTTTGCACAACTCTAGACTTACTATCAAAAGTGTGAATGCTTTCAGCAGGCAGGCACATCTGTAAACGATGTATTAAGTCTCTCTCTCTTTTTTTGCATGAGTTATAAATCAGCAGTGACGTGCATAAACATGGATAAAGGGAAATCATGGCATTCTTTTCATTGTCTTTGAGTTGAGTTGGAACAGAAATAGTACCCTTTCAACTACATAGGCCAATTTAATTATCTATTTTGCATCACATTAGTTTCCATAGGTAAAATAATGCGGGCTTCATGCAATATGAAACCAAATAATTATCAATGATCCAGCAAGCAAACATTCGTCGGTGTTAGTTAACACACCACACGGTTCTATTTTTCTGCCGCCTCCTAGCCACTCCACCCCATGGATTTTTGCCAAGGCAATACAACTTGTCCAAACAGGACACGGCTTTGATAAAAGTTCTGCTCACACCCTGTACTTCAGTAAGCAAAGTGAAGCAATTGATTTCTGCATGCAAATAAGGGCAGGTGCAAAGGTAAAGTCCAAGCAAAGTTCCAAGGTATTTCTGCAACAGTAATCTCTTAGAAAGAAGAGGGTGATAATAATGTGCTTCTGCAAACAGTAGAAAGGGGGAAAAAACTTAGTTTTTATTCCTGATTGATATAAAAATGCCGAAGAAGTGAGAATAAAGCAAATACTTTGACTGGATTATATTCTGACTCTTTTTGTAGAGAAATTGTACTGAATCCATTTATGCGATTTAAAGCATGTTAAGTCCTTATGTACATGTTTTAACATCTAAAATGAGCAAGTAGGGTGTGACTGGAAGTTGGCAAATACTTGCACAGGAATGTGTTGTCAAGAGTCCTTAATCAGGAGACATGATCCAACATACGTTTTATAATTAATACTCTTCTCCTTCAAGACTATATTTCTGTTACTACACACAATGACTGTGCGGTTGGAGTACCTGAAGAACTGCTTCTTTCCATATAAATCTGCCTAGCCTATTGATAAGCACTATTTATGAATCCTCCTCTCTTCCAAAAGAATGACTAATACAGTTTTTCTGCTGCTGCAGCCTATGAGGAATTTCTTGACCTAAGCAGGTATAGAACTTTCCACCTCTTTCTTCTTCTTTCCTCAGTGTCTGAAGACATCTCCTGTATTAAATCCAGAAATACTAGGATTTTTAAAGTTATTTCACTGATGTATGTTGTTTATTACCATTGTTGTGTGTTACACTGATGGAAATACATTTTGGATTATTCTTATCAATGTTGCTCCAATCAGGAGATAAAATTCTTTTAAAAAAGACCCTCTAAAGTTATATGTATTCTCGTGGCTTCTAAAAAAACTGCTCTGCTCAAAGTCTATCTAGAAGCACTGTATGTGTTCTGCTATACACTGAAAGACAGATGAGAAAAGAGAGGGATGGACTAGAGAACACAGAAATGTATAGACTTTGTACTATTACTCTCTCTCTCTCTCTCTCTCACACACACACACAGAGTCCCAAAACATTTCCAGTTAAAAATCTTCTAAATCAGCACTTCTTCATGTGACTAGAGAGGAAGGAAATGTTTTTCTGTTGTTGTGAGGCAGGGAAAAAAACTGTTGTGTGGTTTTGTAAGATGATTTCATTTGGACTTTTCTGTGTCCACAGAGACACATACTGGTTGATCTATTGATTTACATTTATATCCCTCCCTATACCATGAGGTCTCAGGCCAGGTTACAACAGAAGAAGAAAATTGCCTTTCCTAAGCAATTTGAACATATTCTCAGCAGAACTCCGCACTTGCAGAAGTAGAAACTCTGTTTTCTTTCATTAGCATAAAGTAATGGAAAGAAAGAAAGAAAGAAAGAAAGAAAGAAAGAAAAAAAGAAAGAAAGAAAGAAAGAAAGAAAGAATGAATTTCAATAGCTACATAAGTTACTGAAAATCTGCATGTTGCACAGGGCCTTTTTGCACTTACTTGACTGGTATAGTATAATAATAATACCATACCAGATAGGTCAAGTTAAAGCTTAGTGGCTGCCATTCACACTACACACACTGGAATAGCTCCATACTTAGCCAGCAGCGCATGCAGTGTAAATGGCTGGCTGGATTAGCATGGTGAAGTCTAAAACTGGAAGAGGGTGTGGATCTACCATCCCAGTAGCAGTTCAGGTGTTGCTGGTCAGTCTCTGGACTGCTTTTCAGTTGTCAACAGCTGGATCACTTCTGGGAGGGCTGAGACAATTCCAGGTGAGCTGCAGTGATGGTCAGGTATGGATGGAGTGATCCAGCAAGCAGCCTAGATTGTTCCACAAGTGAAGTGCTAAAAGGCCCTTAGACTAGACAACCAAATCAGTTTTTACAATCAAGGAAGTTTTGTGCATAGATAGATGTAGATTTTTAGATAAAACATATGTACACGGCCAGCTATATTTCTATATATATTTCATGACTGCATATGACATAGCTGTATGGATAATGAAGTAAATGCACTTGGATCCAATATTACATAAGAGGAGCCCTCCTAGATCAGGACACAGCTCATCTAGTCCAGCATCCTGTCTTACACAATGCCCCACCAATTGCTTCTGGACATTCTCAAAGAAGACAATGGGCAAAACCTTCACCTGTTTTCAAGTAACTGCAAAAGGCCTTTAAAGGCATCCTGCTTGCCTCTCTAGCCTGGAGGTGATACCTAGGTATCCATTCTAGTAGTTACTGATATACCTGTCCTCCACTGTGGCAGCATACTTTTGAAATCAACTGAACTGCTGTTTCATTTAAGTGCTATTATGCTGTTACGTTAATGTTTACAGTAGACAAAAGTATATTATAATGCAAGTATTCATCAAAAATAAAGATGGGACCAAAAGACACACATCAGAAATACAATTATGAAAATCTTCTGAAGTGTTGTGGTATGCATTTTGATAAGCTAAGCCGCCCAGTGCGTCACTGCAAAACCACCCTAGGTCCCACAGAGCCCCAGGCGGACTCATTTCTGAGTAAACTAGACTAGATTGATTAGAAAGAAAAGCAGGTTTTTGTCATCTATTCAGAGGGAGCAAAGTCCTTCAGTTGAAATACAAAGAAATAGGATAAAGAGACAAACTGAGCAGACTTGGGTCAAAGGGAGCCTAAACTGAGTCCTCCAGAACAAATATACATTTTCTATGCTAATATAGTCAGGGCCTTCACAGGGAATAAAGTATCTTCAGCTGACCATCTTTCTTTATAAAATAAGTTTTAAAAAATCTAGTTTTGTATTGCTTTGCACTGTAAAAAGTAAATAAAGTTGATTTAAAAAATGCAAAAAAAAAAAAAAGTCCTAACAGATCTTGAAAAAACATATTGACTATCTGTGGCTCCAATTCCATAGTCTTTATTTGGATCCAATGAAAGCTTTAGGCCAGCAGTTCTCAACCTTCCTAATGCCGCGACCCCTTAATGGAGTTCCTCATGTGGTGGGGACCCCCAACCACGGGGGCGGAGCAGCTGGGAGGTGGGAGGGAAGGGCGGCAGGAGGCTTGTCGCGACCCCTCTGAAAGGGTAATTCGACCCCCAAAGGGGTCCCGACCCCCAGGTTGAGAACCACTGCTTTAGGCACTTCAGAAAATGTGATCAGAATAGTACCAGATTGATACAAAGCATCAAGCCAATTTATGTCCTTCATAGGAGCAGCAGTACTCCACGAAGTGCCCAGGAAGTAGCTTGTGTGTGGGAGAAGATTGGTAAAAGTTGCCACTTTCTCATGGAGCTAAGGCTACCCTTGCCTTCAGGATAGCATCTCTATGGTCTCTTAAAAGTAATCACTTAAAACTACTTTAAGGCACTTATGCTGTAGCTGCTCTCAAGAGACTTCAATTAGGCTTCAAAATGACAGCATTTTCTGGCTTTTTGGGCCTTTCTGCACAGGCTCTAAAAACGGAATTAGAGCCTGTTTGGGGAGGGATTAAGACGTGGCTTCCGCAGTGGAGGCCACATTGGAGCCCGTTTGAGGACACCACATCTGCATTTCAGCACGCAAGACCGGTTTCTTAAACTGGTTTTGCCGCCAAAATCCTACCCAGATGTAAGACTTAAAAAATTAGGTCTTAAATCTGGCTTTTCCCCTGAAACCATTTCGGAAGCAAACGCTTCCACAACGGCAGGGGGAAAGCCTAATTGCTGGCGAATGCCCAGCTGTCAAAGAGGGAGGGCACATGCTCTCCCTGTTTGACAGCTGGACCTGCCCACCGGGCTCTGCCATTTACTCCTTTGGAGCTGGCATGGCGAGGCCAGCAGCTGGCTTCGCCGGGTTCCCCTTTGCCCGAGAGGAGCCAATGGTGGAGGCCGGTGGGCAGGCCCAGCTGTCAAACAGGGAGAGCACGTGCTCTCTCTCTTTGACAGGGCGGGGTCTTTGGAGGCCGGACTGGGATGCTCTCCAATCTGGCCCTGCTGCCGCTGCCCTGCACCCGTGCGGACGCGCAGGGCCTCCGAGAATCTGTCCCTCTTTGGGACAGATTATCAGAGAAAACGTTTTGCCGGAAAACAGAGTGTATAGATCCATTTTCCAGCGGCATGTGCAGAAAGCCCTTTGACTCCTTTTACTTAGTGCATGGTGTTTATTTTATTTAAGAATTTATCCCACCCTTAACCGAAAGGTCCCAGAGTGGGCCACAATAATAGAGAGATAAAATACATAAAGTGTTCTTAAGATATTTAAAATATAACCCTCCTTCCCTCCCGGGCAGTACAACACCCAGAGGAAGCTATTTATTTATTTATACTCCACTTCCCCTGTGTAGGTGGACTTACATTTCCTATACTCCCACAATATAAGAGTAGATAGAAAACATCACAAATCTCCTGCTCTATTTACTGCAGAACAACTTCTAAGCTGAGCATAGGAACCTTGTGAATATGCCAGCTATCTATATGTTTGGAATAGGATTATGGAAAAAGACTTTTAAGAAAACATTAATCCAACTGGTCTGATTTGACTAAGAAAACCTTTGCTCCCACATGGCTCTCTGTGCAAATGCCATCACTCCTGTTTTAGTTCTGTGAAGCTCCCTAAGGGCCTCCATACCTTGCCATGGGACAATGTGTTACTTTATCAGGCGAGAACGTTATCTGCCTTCCTGTCTCAACCATTTATTCCATAGGGAAACACAGTTGCAAAAGTTGAGAAACAATATGGAAATCAAACAAGTGAACTTTACAGAATGGTACGAGAAGCTTTACAAAATAAACAAAGGACAAAAATATGATGTCTGTGCCCAATACACTACAATGAAATACAGTTTCTTGCAACCCCAGAACAACAACTCTGTAGCACTATATTGGGCTTGCAAGGATAAATGCAGGTTTAAGAAATGGGGGGGGGGGGAAGGAGGACAGTTCTTCTCTGCCATTTTTCCAAAATCATGGAAGATGTGTTTAGTGATGAGCTGAGAGGAGATGTCAGAGCTTTTTGCAGAGCAAGAAAGATTCAGTATACGTTATACTTATTTCCAGAACAGAACATGCAGAGGTGAATTTTCTCTTTAAATTTTATTTCCCCCCTTCAAACTGACAAACCACAGTTCCATGCCCAAATATCCCAATTATTCAAGAATTCCTGCTGTACTTTGGGATTTCCCTGTTGTGTTCTGAAGTCAAACAGCTTAAAGCTATGCAAAGTAAAAAAAAAGATCTCACCTGAGGTAAAATTTCTGGAATCCAGTCAGGATTTATCCTCTTAAAAACAACAAGTCAGTCTCCCAGATAAACAAATGTTTGCCCTTAGCCATACAACTAATCCTTAAAAACTCTCAAGAGGGGAACCAAACGAGATGCTTCTTCCTCCTTAGGCAAATTTCCCTCTTTTCATTTAAGTGCTTTACAAATTAACTAGAGTTTAAAGTTGCTTTCAAATCCTGTTTCACAAGAATCCAGATTTAGTTTAACTACTGGCTATCTTAACAAGAGTTTTGTGACATGTCACACAGGATAAGGCAAAGGGAAGAGAACTTGCCCTAGACAAAAAGATCCATAGGGGTGGATTACCTACTATTTGTTTAACAGAGATTAATTTCTGAAATAAGAAACAATATATTAACTCTAGTAAAATGTAGGAATAGGGATGAACATGTCTGTAACTGATAGGGAAAATATACTTGGGATGCCTTACCCCTAAGTTCTAGCTCTCCACTTTCAAGAGACTGACACAATGTTTTTCTTTTTCCAATTACAGTTAACCTTAATATTTAAAGACTGTAGCGATTTCAATTTTCTGTTTAGGTCACATTAGTGTTATGTTAGCTCCGTATGGGTCACATCAACAATGGTTACAAAAAACCCTATAAGGAAGAGTTGGAACTAGATGGTGCCTTAATATAGAAAAGAGTTAAATTTGTTACTGCAGCTTGTCCTGAACCAAATGTCAAATTATGGATGGGAAGCAAATTGCCCTGGAATGGAAACACAAAACTTAAATGCTGGCCGGATGACCCCCCCTTTTTTTTTTTTTACAAAATATCTCCTACTAGCCAGATTTCAATGTTTATGATTCAGAAACTAGGCAACTCTGAAAAATTGTAAATAGCAAAATCCACATTTTCAATTATTGTCTCCTAATATCTGACTTCAATTCAGTCTCCCTCTGAATAGATGACAAAAACCTCCTTTTCTTTTCAAAGAAGGCATTAAAAATAGATTCAATTTCTTGTTTAAAAAGCAGCAATAAACCAGTGAAGGACAAAGAACAATTTGTGACTATTATGATAATTAACTATACTAAGAACATAAGAGAACATAAGAACATAAGAGAAGCCCTGCTGGAAACCAAACCTCATTTTGGTTTCCTATTTTGTGAGACTCTCTAGTTGAGATATGAATAGTAGATACCAGGTCTCTACCATCACCACCCCACAGACAGAAGGGCTCTGCATGGAGCCAAGCCCCACAAAACTGAAATCAGTTTGGAGCTTTGAGGAGCAACAGCTAGCAAGCTGAGCAGTTTTCTTCGAAAAGGTGATACACAAATACAGTGATTAATGTAGTTTGCTGCATGCTAGACAATTACATGTTCCAATGCAGTATTTGGATGGCAGTGGGCTTTGACACAGCAGTGCTCAGGCATAGCGCCTTCTAACCTGCAGCAAGTAATGGTTGCCACCAGTGCTTTGTTTCGCAAACCACCAAACTACTTTTGTGTTTTGAAGGTCTCGGCTCAGTCTCAGATTCTCCAGACCTTCCAGGGGAATTCACTAAAGAGCCTATTTCTCCTGCACACCCCTACACCACATAAAAATCTTATATGTGCGCATTCATAAAGTAACATGTATAAAGAACATGCCAAGAAGAAGGAGGAGGAGGAGGAGGCGGTGGCGGAGGCTGGTAAACCTTCTCTTCTTCTCCCCACAACAGACACCCTGTGAGGTAGGTGGGGCTGTGAGAGCCCAGAAGAGAGCTGTGACTAGCCCAAGGTCACCCAGCTGGCTTTGTGGGAGAGGGTGGAATCAACTTGGTATTCCCAGATAAGAGTCTGGCTCCCTAACCACGGTTTCCAATTCATCACTAGACTCAATTATAAATATTACAATTACTTACAAAGCCCTAATAAACCCTATCCCCAAATATCTAAATAAGTGTCTTCTGTCACATTGGCCTGCCAATATGATGAAATTCTCTGATGAGGCTCCCTCAGTAATTCAAGGTGTAGAGGCTCAAGAGAACCCTCTCCATGGTAGTTCTTTACTCTGGAATGATGTCCCTTGTGAGATGAGTGACGTACAGTGACAATACATTTTTAGGTATTTAGGAAGATCTATCTCTTCAATGCTCATCAACTAGAAAAGACCTTGCATTTACCTGCCCCTTAAATTCTAACATTTCTCAAACCATTAGTATGGGAGGAGAAATGTACTACTTCTATGTTCTATTAGAAACATACACAAACAATTGTATAAAACAGTGGTTCTCAACCTGGGGGTCGGGACCCCTTTGGGGGTCGAACTACCCTTTCAGAGGGGTCGCGACAGGTCTCCCATCACCCTTCCCTCCCATTTCCGAGCTGCTCTACCCCCGTGGTTGGGGGTCTCCACAGCACGAGGAACTCCATTAAGGGGTCGCTGCATTAGGAAGGTTGAGACATTCATATGTGTACGGGTTCGTACAAGATGTGTACTTGAAGATTCACATCTTTCCCAGATCCGTACTCATTTGTAAGGATCTGTACAGGATGAAAATGGGTTGCATATGGGATAACTACGGGATACATACAGACGTGTACGGATGCGTATGGATGTCTACAGACCCAGGGAAGATGCGTACAGGCATCTACAAATGTTGTTGACATTCATAAGCGCTAATTTGAATGAAAAATTCAAACAAATAGATTTGAATTTGCTTAATTTGAATCGAATTTGGTTAAATTCGGATTTTAAACATTCAAATCGAATCTTAGGGTATTGCATTTGTGCACACCCCTAATCTCTGTTTATCTGCCTTTCTAGCACTGGCTTCCCAAGTAGTGACATCACATGATGGCTTAGCCCATGGCTGCACACATTGGACAAAGTTTTAACTCTCAGCGAATCACAACAGAAATCTGTTTAAATAAAAACTTACCAAACAGATTATCTTCTGTTCTATATGCAAATATTCTTGAAATCTGTATTTCTAGGAAGAAAGAGAAAAAACTTTTAAGAACAGAGGACAGTAACAATTCGATCAAAGTTAACCATTTTTACATACATAGAACTGATAAAGAACATTGACTTTCATGAAAATAGTGAACTTTAGAAATGTTCACCTTTTGTTATACTATTCCCAATTCACCCCTTATTACTAACTACATGGATACTAATTCGACTAGTTAAACAGTACACAGAGCTGCATAGATGGATGAACATCTTAATGGAGGTCATACCACGGAGTAAAGCAATAATCTGCATTCAGATTTATAGGTATTTTATCAGTGCCACCCATTTCACTATGTGTTATAAATGCAGAGGCATGCTTCCATGCCCAACCCTTCACATCTGGCACGGCCAAAGGAAACAAAAATAATGCCGACTTTCTCTTTTTCTGAACTTCCTCTTGAACGTTTTCTGTCATCTTGTGCTCATTAACAAAGCACCCTTGATTCACAATTGATGCTGTGTAAGCACAGGCTTTGTCACTGAACTGGTATGGTGCTACCCTTTCTGGTCCACTCAGGTGAACATTGAGCGCACTCCTCCAGATTGGAAAAAGGCAGTCTCACAGTAGATGAGGTCAGGGTTCAAGCTGCCACAATATCAGATGGTCAAAAGAATGCAGAAGCCACCACCGTCAGCCCCCCGCCTTTGCCACAAATCAATGCATGAGGGCAAGAATTGCAAAAGCTGCCCAAAGAGACCTCACATCCATTGCATCCGTGTGCAGACATGGTCAAGGATATTACTTTATGCTCCCTCTCAGTACAGACACTATTATTTTAAACATATTGTATACTGTTTTATATGTGTTGAACTTTTAATGGCTTTTAATGTATATTCTATTTTAATCTGTTGTAACCCGCCCAGAGACCTTTGGGTATAGGGCGGGATATAAATGTAAATAATAAATAAATAAATAAATAAATAAATAAATAAATAAATATTCATTGTGGAACACTGAGTGCCGCTTACAGGTCAGAGAATGTACTATTTCCTTATTTTTATTTCTGCCCTATCTTTTTTCCTTCATGGAACCTAAGAAAGGTAAAACTGCATCCAGACAGAGCCTAAAACTTTGGATTATCCAAGGGCTATATTGGGATTGCACACATGTATCTCTGGCAATCCCAGCATAGCCCTGGGATATGGGTCAAATCCCATGTTACTGCTGCTCTGAGGAAAAACAACTCTCGACCTAGGTTTCCCTAGAATAATGACATGGGCTTACCTGTCTGGATACTTGTATCCAGGACCTGTGCTGTTGGAAATGGCCACCATGCACACATGGGACCCAAACTCTGACCCATAAATAGCCACTGTGCAAGCAAGAAGGCTGGTGTTCATGCACTTCTAGTTATATAAATACTTGGAAGTAAGTACTACACCAATGTGAGAGCATACATCCAGACAGCTAAGGGACCGGGCTTCCTTTGTGAGATTGCCCTACTGTTTGGCAGGGTTAGCAAGAGGCAACTGCAGAGTCTAAACAAGATCCCATATTTTCTTCTTGCTGTCTGGAAGCAGCCTAACTGAATAAAGCCAAACACAGCCAAGTACTACAGTAGTCTTAAGTGCCTTTACTGCACTTTGCTTTATTCTGGAATATATCCCAGAATAGGGACCTGCTATCTGCATGCTAATGCAGACTGTAGAAGGCCCCAGGTGAGGTCTACCATAGTCTGCATTAGCTTGTGGCCAGCAGACCGCTATCCTGAAATATGTTTCAGAATAAGGCCAAGTGCAGAACGGGCCAATGTTTCAAATAGTCACACCCTTGCAAGTGAGCATTGCTTCCTTTTTCCACACACAGTCAAAGAGATGGACTCCTCCTGGAGATCTGGATCTTGAAGATGCCTGAACACCCCACTGTGGACACCTTTAATCAGGTCCACGCGAAATCCAGATTGAAGGGCCTGAAGGACCCATTAAATCCAGATTTCCCCTGCCCTTGTGGGGACAGGGCGTTGGAGATGGGGCCTTCAAAGGGGTCCAGGTGAGGACAGGGCCTCCCAATTGGTCCCATTCAGGTACTAAGCGGGTTCCTAATGGGGTCTTAGAAGGGTTCCAAGCTCTAGTGGGAAAAGGCCCTGGTTTTCTTTATTTACTGGGGGTTCTAGGAGCAGGGAAAAGCTATGCAAAGTTGCACTTCAGTCCAAAATCTTTCATCCAGCAACCTGAAGACCGTGAAGCGTGAGCAATGTAATGGCTTTGCACTGAGCAATAGTATCATCACTCCATAATATACTATTTTGGGCTGGTCCAAGCCTCTTCCTGCCCACAATGGCAGTTGCACGTGCTTCCTGAGAGCAAAGCCCTGACACACCTCAAATAGCACATCAGTGATATACGATGACATAGTACAATACAAAACTATAATGCTTCACCCCACTTCTGTAGGCTTTAGAGAGATTTTGGAGACAGGCGTGTCCACGTAAGTGTTTCTCTCCATAATCACAGACACACTATTAGTATCAGTATACCTAGATACTGAACTTCCTTCCCAGGATGAATGACTGCTCCAAAACATGTGAAACACAGAAACACACATCTAATATCTTTTATTTTTCTGTTTGTAGTGAAGATTGGGAAGGAGTTCCATAACAGATTAAGCGCACTAAATTTTTACTGGATATTTTAAATAGAGTGGGATGAACATCTGATAAAAAGTATTTAAGAATACTACCTACTACTCTAGAGTAGCCATTGAATTCAATAAAATGGAGAGTATTCCTCATTTGGCTGGGAAATTTTACTTGTGGTAAGTATTAAGGAGTTTTAAATTCTGTTCTTGAAGTGTGTTTTATCATTTATAATTATCACAGGGAAGCATAATAAAACTAACCAAACCTACAAAAAAACACCCAACTCTGAATGTACCCGAAATATGTAAGACTTTGGGTTCTTTTTTTTTTAATGCTTTAAATTGCGCTAGAAGCATTTCTAGCCTGAAAAAGTTGCATCTTTATCTTCGTTTCAGACTTAAACACCTAAATAAGATCATACTAGAATACAGAATGTGAGAGTTAAAAGGTTAACCCAGAATCCTTGTGGTGACATAACACAGGCAGCTTAGGCAATCTTGAGGGTGTAGAGACATGATAATTCACTGGGTGGGATCTGGGAGGCGTAGGGCACTGACAAGAGGCTGGGTCTCTGGGCTACTGATCTACTAGAAACAGCCTGAAACAGGAAAGAACACACATGTGCGACTTGGAATGTATGACGCAAACTCCAGCCTTGAAACAAAGAACAGGAAACAGCTCTACTGGCTGGGCTAGAAAGAAAGCAGAGAGAAACATTTAGGTGGCCCTCCCTGACCCCATATTCATGTGCAGCTGTTGTTTCAAACAAACAAACAAACAAACAAACAAACAGTGGGCATAGTTTGCCAGTGCCTGGCCACTGGATATGAAAAGTACTAATGTCCTTACCCAGGGAGAGACCTGGTCCGGACAAAAGCCAAGCTAGTATCTAGAACAGTCGACAACATAACCATCACATGTGATTTCTCCTTCCAGACAGCTTAGAATAATTAACCCTGGATTCACTGTACATTCCTCTTTTTAAATGTCCTAAAATGAGGAACAAGCAGCAAAATCTTGCCCTTGCTTCCAATGAAACACAATGGTAATTGATGGTAACACATATCTAAGGCTTACATATGGAAACAATTTGTTAAAAATAATATATATGTGTTATATATACATAGACCTTTCAGATAATGCTCTAGGAAAATACACATTAAGACAGACTATCAATTAGCTTGAATATTAAAAGAAAACCTATGGCTTATTTCACCAAGAATGGACAGCAATGATATTTAGGTACCTAAAAGAGTTGTTTCCTTTTTCCTTTTTTAACTATAGCTTGCTGTTTCATTTGTGGTTAAGTTTATCTATTATTTTCTTCAAAAAACTCAGCTTTAAACAATGAATTAAGTTCAACCACACTTAGGTTAATACCAGGCAAAGGTGAACTGAAAGTGCTTGCTTCCAATCTCTCTGGAGGGGGCTGAAATATGTGAGCAAGAGACGTCTCAAGGGAAGCCCACTTCTGTTATGATAAACCACAGCTGACTGTGATGTCTGAACCAGCTCAAAACTAGAGCAAAACCTCCTCCAGTAAGCCACAACAGCTATTTTTACCTATTTACCTTTAAAAAGCTAGGACATATTATGAATTACATCAGTACTGCATGTCACATGGCGAGTCCACTTAATCAGGAATACATAGTGTTACATCCAGTAGGTGTGCCTGGCCCCCAAGGGTAAAATGAGTAACCCCCACCATACACAGTGGTCTCTCCCCTGCTTTCCCTAGTTGCAGCCTGAGGATGGTTAGCTTACGTATCCATGGGGCCCATGCTCATGTGAGTGCGCATACGACTACAGCCTCATAGCATTCCGTCTACAATGAACCGGCTCCCCCTCTCCAATACATTTCATCTGTAGGCTACACTGCCCTCTGCCCACCCGACTGAATAAATACCAGCTGCCACTGACAGCCAGTGTTACTGACAGAACTTCAAAACTCTGGAGTCTGCTTGGTTGAGGAAGGTTGGGTAGCTTGATCTTTTCTTATCTAATTCAACACAATTCTAGTTTAGCTTTGTCTGGATTCATATCAACCTGCCCTCCCGGTTAGGATCTGGAGGGGAGGCCCTCCTGGTTGTCCCACCACCTTCAGCAGCAAAAGGAGTGGGCACCCGGGAGAGGGCCTGCTCAGTGATGACCCCTAGGCTATGGAAGGCTCCCCCTTGAGTTGCATCTATCACCTTCATTGTTTACATATAGGAAGGCAGCAAAGATGCACCTTTTTGCTCTGGCATTTGGTTAAATGGGGATATACTTTTCTCTTCCTGCTGGCAGATGCTGTTATTATTTTAATGTTTTAATGATGTTAAACGATGTTTTATTTTAGATGTTGTTACCCACCCGGAGAACTCCAGGTATAGGGTGGATGGGTGAGCGAGTAAGTACTGTATTTTCTGGCGTATAAGACTACTTTTTAACCCAGGAAAATCTTCTCAAAAATTGGGGGTCGTCTTATACACCGGATGTTGTCTTCTTATACAGCAAGTATATCCCAAACTCTATATTTTAACTGGAAAGTTGGGGGTCGTCTTATATGCCCGGTCGTCTTATATGCCGGAAAATACAGTAAGTAAATGAATATTCCTCACAGATATGTGTTTTTAAGCCATCAATGTGTGAAGCAAGTAAAAGCAGAAGTTTATGATATTCCCATAAACGTTATGGAAAATTTGCACTATATAAATCCTGTATAAACTAAGCAGAGTCCTAGGGTTCAGGGCTGCCTCAAGTTTTCTTGGCAACACAACTTGAGCAGCAGTCTGCCTTCAGGTGGGTGTCACTGAAAGATTCTCCAGAACATCAGCTCTCAACGTTCAGAAACACAGGTACACAGGTCAATTCCACAATATTTACTTGGGGGGGGGGGGAATAACCCATTCTTCCCAGTTCAACAGGACTGAAATAAACAGGGATATAGAACTGTACCCTTTGATTGATACAAATCTGCCTTTTAAATGCCAAAACATCTGCAAATGTTCAATTGTATCTAATCTTTTCCTTTACGTGTCAATACATACCATCATATTACCACTTCAGTTTCAGCGCATTAGGCTAGTGACGACAGAAAAGCTGGAACACCCACTCACATACAACCAAGTCCCTCAGATAACTATAAACTGTCGCTACTCACAATGATAATTTTATTTTTCTATTTATTTTTGTGGGTATAAAATCCAGGGAAAAATAAACAGGGACTACTATAGATACTTAACTTTAAGGGAGGGAAAACAAAGGGGAAAGAGCTGATTGCAAACTTTAATGCTACAAAATAAAACAATATATTCTAAAGCCTATAGTGAAAAGTCAAGATGCTGATATAATCCAGATACTTTGCCTCTCAGGGAAGCAAAACACCAGACAAACAGAATGGAAGTTTTTAAACTACCATATGGAAAAACAGTTACAGGGCTGCCATATATGTATTTTTGAAGACAGTGAAAAAAATGACAGTGAAATTTTTTTACAAGATTTAAGCTACTGAAGGCTCTATTCAAGGTTCACATTTCTCTAGCTCAACAAAACTGAGCCCATGAACTCAGTGGCACTTCCTGCCTTTACAGAAGGCCATATGCAGCTGTGCTAGACACACAGCTCAGTTGACACATGTGTACAGAAAACCAGGGGAAAGAAGAGCAGCAAGGTTTTTATATTAAGAAGGTTGTGTTTTAAATGAACACCCTAAAAATGTGTCTGAAAGATTCTAATACTCCTGAACTCTATGCGGCGTTTAACTATGAAGATTGCATCTGATAAAACGTACGGAGTTATCTTGGATAAGTTATGGTTTAATCTCAGTAAAAACATCTTTTGAAAAGATAAAAACTCCAGAGTTATCGCTTCCAAATATTTATACTGAACCACTTAGAAAACCCCATTTTCTCTAGTAGGGCTTTGCTACACAAAAAACCAGATTGCTTCAGTAGAGATGAGTATATTCCCAAGACAATCTCTTCAACTTATTGGGATTAAAAAATGCACATTATTTATTACTCTTTTAGTCTTCTCAGAGCTTTTGCTAAAAACGCCACACTTGTTTCCATCACAAGACAGTATACGTACTTGCTGGCACGCATCGGCTTTATATTCCAGTTCGGATTTGCATCTTAACCAAAAAAATCCACAAGAGCGGATTTTAAAAAATCACTCTGAAGAACAAAACTTGAAGGCAATGTCCTAAATTCTATTTAAAGAGGGATGCACCACAGGAGTACTCGAGGTAGAAAACCCTAAGGCCACACAAGTGGCTTCCCTTTTCCAGTCTTAGCATGTGAATCCTTTAAGCTTGAATAATTCTCTTCTTCTTTTCCCTACGGAGGAACAAAAGCCGCAATTCCCTGCTTAGCACATCAAAGTACCAGGCTGTCATCTTAAATAAAGGGGACTTTTCCAAGTCTTGCCATCGCAGACAGATGAAGGGTGGTTGTTGTGTTGTTAAAGAATCCCAGGCACCCAACACGGAAATCGGCAAAAACAAGACCAGCACCCCCAAAGCAGTATTCTTTTCCACTCGGGAAGGACGTATTCCAAGAGTTGGCAGCAACCTCGGACAAAGAAAGCAACCTGGCGTATTCCTTTCCCCCCCTCCTTTTCCTTTTTAAAGGCAGGACACCTGGCCTTTTGCAACCACAACAGTTCCGGAAGCCACGATGCACACACAGCTCGGAGGAGAAAACCGGAATATAGGCGCAGCACAGCCAAGCGGCTGCCAAGTCAAACGGAGACGCGTGGATAACGTGGGAACGCGAAGAGCTGCCTCCCCTGCAGCGGTGGAAGGGACAGGCAGTCATCCAAGTGGCAAGTCACCCACCCTCGGTTCTTCCCCCCCCCCAACAAACCTCTGCTTCTGAGGCGGAGGGTGGGGGGAGAGGGAGATCGTGTGTACACCCTCCTCCATCTCAACTCCGGAGCAGCAGCAAATCTTCTCGCCGAAGCGGCACCGGAGTGCCTTGCTCGCCCGGGCCAGAGGGCGCTTGGAGTCTCCAACTGGGCCAGTCGCCGTCTCCTCACGTCGGCGCACGCCTCGCACACGGGCTGCCCACCTCTGCCCTTGCTCTCCCCCCCCCCGGAATCTATCTCCTCTCCCCCCCCCCGACACGTCTGCACCTTTCCCTCCCCTCCCCTCCCCTCCCCAACTCACCCCTCGCTTGTTCTTTTTACTACTCAGGAAGGTCCCCAAAAGTTGCCGCTGGATTCCCCCCGCAGGAGACCCGACCGAGGAGCCCTGGCGCTCTCCTTCTCCCCCACTTTTAGGGCTGGGAGGGGGCGGCCGGTCCGGTCGGGGGCTCGGGACGGAAGGGGGGGGCTCCCTTCCAACTTGAGACGCGTCGCCGGTGGCCGCGGAGACGCTCCGTCTTCCCTCCTCCCCGGCGGAGCGCAATTTTAGCGCAGCCGTCGACTCGTCGCACCCGGCGCCTCTTCTTCCTCGCCGCCTGCCTTCCTTCCTTCCTTCCCACCGCCCAGCTTAGTCGGGCGGGCGGGCAGTCAGTCAGGCTCCGACCGAGTCCTGGCACTAGACAGTAGCAGCAGGAGCAGCAGCAGCGGGAGCAGGAGCAGCGCTGTCACATGACGCCGGCGCCGCTCGCTCTGCCAGGCTCCCTTGGCCGTCGGGGTAACTAAGAGGGCGGGAAGGGAAGGGAAGGGACGGACGGACGGGAGGGGAAGGGAGGGTCGGGTCAGGGAGGGGCGCGCGCGGATCACTCAGCCAGCCAGCCGGGCCCGCGGGCGGGCGGGCGGGCAGGGCAGGCAGGGCGTCTCCTCTCACAGCCGCGCTTGGGCGGAGGCCTCAGCTCGCCCCACAATCCACGCCAGGGGTCGGGGCGAGGCGAGTGACTCTTTCGGGCGCCTCCTCCCTTCCCTTCCCTTCCCTCCCGCTCCCTCCCCTCCCGCCCGCTGGCACTCGCACACAAACAAGTTGTCGAGTCTCCCCTTCCCCCGGGAGGCACAGACTGGAGGCTCCTCCTCTCCCCCTTCCCCTCCCTTCTGCTCGCCGCCGCACAAGTCGGCTCCTAATGACCCCCCCTTCCTCAGCAGCACCCGAGGACAAGAGGTGGCGGCGGCGGGGGAGCCGCCCCGATGACAAACTTGCCCTTCCAGCTGCTGGCGTTGCGCGCGTCTCTCTGGCTCAGTCTCCCTTCCTCCCCTCCCTCCTCCCCCCCCGCCGCCGCTAGTCGGGGGGGGGAGGCGTGTACACACCTGGCACCCGGCTGGTGGGAGTCACGCGCGGGCGCGCGCGCGCGGAGGCGGAGGACACCCATCCAGGCGCACCCCCTCCCTGGAAGCAAAGCTACAGCGGCGGGAGCGCCGACCTACAAAAAAAGCCTGAGGGACGGGAAGGGAAGGGAAGGAAGGGAGGTGCCCGTTGACAGAGGCGGGAGGCGGCCGCCGCCCAGCCGGCTTGGCCCCCACCGAGGCAAATAAAACACACGATAAAAAAATGTCAGACGGCACGGCACGGCACGACGTCGCCTGCCCGACGCGGTGAGCGAGTGGCCACGGGTGTCTCCAGAGCGGAGAGAGGCGCACGCAGCCCTGACCTCGGCTTGGGCCCGCCAGGCGAGACCTTTTGGCAGCCGGGGCTGATCCTCCACGTGGCACGTGGCCGCTCTCCCACCTGCCTTGAGTGTCATTATTTTTTAAGGGCATCCTGGACGAGGCAGCTACAGCCCAGGTGAAGACAGGTAGCGAGACCTCGAAGCCAGGGATGGGCGCTAATGTATTTTTGGACCTTCGCTTCACAATGAATTGAAAGTCCAAACAGTCGTATTAGTACAGATAGAAGAAGAAGAGTTGGCTTTTCCACCCCGCTTTTCTCACCCATTTAAGGGGACTCAAAGCAACTGACAAAGCTTTTCTGTTCTTCTCCCCACAACAGACACCCTGTGAGGGGCTGTGAGAGCTCAGAGGAGAGCTGTGACTAGCCCAAGGCCACCCAGCTGACTTCGTGGGGGAGGGCAGAATTGAACCCGGTATTCCCAGATAAGAGACCAGCTCCCTAACCAAACAAGCCTCAATAGAGGTTTTCAATCGCAGTAAAATTCTATCCGATACAAATGTATTTGTATGAATTTGTATGAATATCTGATATGAACGAATACCTATCCTATACATATCTGAGGTACGTATCCGATATGGCTCCCATAACAAATCCGCACTGAAAGCAGCAGTACAAATGAATATGTATCGGAGATACATATCTCACAACAAATCTGACCTGAATTCACTTTTAATACGCTTTCGGTCCATGTCGAATGCACTCTAGGTCCGTTGCAAATGTCTGGTGCAGGTGTTTTCCCACGTCCTCAGTTTAATAAATGTTTGAACTTTTCATATGAATGTCCGAAATATTTGTATTCATACGAATATCAATGTCCGAATAGCATAATGTTCATAGTTTTTGCTATGTTTTGCTATGTTTGTTTTTAAATGTTGTGAGCCGCCCAGAGACCCTTGGGTATGGGGCGGGATATAAATATAAATATAAATAAATAAATTTGTATACAAATGTCTGAATTTCTATAAATAACAAATGTCACAAATATTAGTGTCCATTCCTAGTTGAGGAGCAGTGAGGTGGTGCAGTGTGGTAGCAGTGGGGACCCTCTAGCTAGGGCTGCATCCAGATGTTGCTTACTTATGCCACTATGTTTGGATATGTCTAAATATAGGGGAATAAGTAAGTGACATCTGGATGTTGCTAGACTGATGCTCCTAGGCCAGCATGCCCAAGAGTCAGGGGGGAAGGAAGCTGCAGACTAGCAACCTTTGGAGAACTTTATACTTCTAAGCACGTTGTGTCTTAATTTGATAAGTCGGTGCAACCACATACTTGGCAGCGTGTGGACTTTAGGTCTTGGTGTGGGAGAAAGCCAATGATGGTGATGTGCCAAAATGGGAAAACTGCTTCAGACTGAATCCCAACATTAACAAGGTGGCTTGGGATGCTGCCTCTGGTGGTTTGGTCATGAGATGTGACAGAGATGGAGGATAGGATAGGTGGAGGAGGCGTGAAGAGTTAGGATATGAAGCAATGGGGAGACGGGGTGGTCGTTACCTGTGAATATGTCATTGCTGTGGTGTCACAGGCCTGTTCACACTGTTTTTTGCAACTGTAAAGGCTGCTGTTGTGAAGCTATGTGAACAGGCCCCAAGGGGTCCCTGTACCAATGGACTAAACAGGTAAAGGCCACCATGTGCAAAAGTGTGGTGTGCAGAGATGGAGTACCCAGTGACAGGTAGCATCAACAGCCCTTACCTCCACGTAAGCATGGCATCTCTATATGTCTTTCTTGTGATGCTTTCGTAGCCACAAAGCAGTCCACTGCCATCTGGTATAAACCCCAAAGGATCCCAATGCTGACAAGCTAAGAGGTATGAGCTGCTCTGTGTCTCCTGCTATTCTATGCCCAACACCTTCTGCCCTGGCATCTTGTTTCACCTCTCATGTTGCAACTGCCACAAAAAGTTTCAACAGTCATTTTATAGGGCCTTGAGCACCCAGAAGGGTTTGGCCCTTTGTCAGGCCAAACCTAGTACTAAAGGCGAGGTTCAGCTTGTGGGTGAACCAAAATGACCCCCTCAGTTTGCTGTGAGTTTGGCACATCTGTAGGCAAAGTTTGGCACATCTGTAGGCAAGTATCCAGTCAGGACATTTAAGGCCGTTTTCAGAAGCACATCTAAATGTAAATTTTAATTCAAATTCAGTCCATCTTCAGAACGAGAAAACATGCCAGTAAAACGACTTGTCATTTTCTTTCCATATTATCTAACCAAAAGGTTGATTTTCTAAGTTAGAAAACAGCTCATCTCTTTCCTGATGTGTTCTCTCACTCTGAAAGTAGTCTGAAACTGGATTAATGATGAGCTTTAGGGAAGGATCTGCTTTATTGCAAATGCAGAAGTTTATTGGGTCTGTCCCATCATGTTACTCCAGAAGGCAGTGGGAAGCCAGTTCTCCCTGTGACCATGTTGTCAAATAAATGCAGATAAAATTTGGTTGAAATAGTTTGAAAATGTCTTAGATGAGAAAAATTCTGCTCAGATCAACTCATCAGATAAAGAATATCTTATCTACAATGTTACATATATTAGGAATGCTCAGTTGACAAAACTGTTGTTTTCTCTTAGTTGCTCAATGGTACCTTGCAAAACATGACAAGTTTGCTCAAATGTTAAGTCTGTTTCAATATGTGAACTCAGACCCTGAGAAGGGATGTCAGAACATTTCCACGCGTGAAATGTACTGGCAGGATCAGAGTTCACATCACTAGGCCCAAGGCCAATACCTGCCGAGAACAGCAGGTGTATAGTAATCTGTTATTCTGTTTTCTGCTAGAATGTAGACACCGTAATATTGTAACACTGAGAAATGAATTTTGCTATGAGAACCAGGTCAGCCTGATACCAGTAACAGTCCTATCTCCTGATTGGTTCAAAGTATCCATGTGGTACAAGGTGATTTCTATATCCATGTGTGTCATCTCCATATTGAGTTAGGTGTGTTGTGTATTAGTATGCTAGTGTTCAAGTTGTATATCCATTCATATATCTGATTTTATTGTTTTCATAGATTCATGTATTTATTCACCCATATATCCATGCAAGCATATTTCCTGTATTTTAAAATCAAGCAATAAAGGCTTCCATTTGGAATGTACTGAAGATTTCTGGGGGCTTCTAACACAGAGATCTGCTGTGAATGTGTTAATTGTCAACTCTGCCAAGCTGAAAGTCTCAACAGTAATTTTCCTTCCCTGAAATGAAACCAAATGAAATGCATCCCTGTTGCCACTGGTTTGCTCTTTTACATCAATATAAATGTGCTGGGAAAGCGCATGAGAAGATTAGGGCTGCAGTCATCAAAATACCTGAAATACCTGTTTTTTCTATCCATTTACAGAAATACATTTCTGAACAGATGTCTGGGATGAGGATTAGGGATGTGCATGAATATCTGAAACATTTGAAATTTGATTGTACATGTTTTTTTCTTGTGCAAATGGAGCCACTTTGATTGTGCTTGGATTTGAATTTGTTTCAAATTCTCTTTGAATCCCTGCCGCCACCTGTTGCTCCTGCAAATCTGATGCGAATCTGACATGAATACGCTGCTGTGGAGGCGACTGGGCATCCGGTTTGAATGTAACAAAGCTTCAAATGAAAACACAAAAGATTTCACTTTGTTTGCGAATGTCAGTCTTTGAATATAGCCAATATTCAATTTGAATATGAAGTTTTGAACATTCGCAATACAAATGAATTGGGAAGGTGACAAACATTTTTCTCCCATCCCTACATGGAAGTACACTGTTTCTTAGCCTAATCGACTTCATCGCATTGTTTAAAAGAAATAGAGAGGAAGGCTGTTATATATACCACCTTGAGCTTTTTAGAAGGGCAGAACATAAATGCCATATACAAATCATAAAAGTAAGATTTCCCTGCCACAGTAAAATTGATGTAAATGCAAGAACTCTAATGATCCTAGCAAAATGAAATAGTCTGTTACGCATCACTCAGAAAATATGGATTTTCTTTGGAAGATGTTTAGGAATGCTGCTAGTACAGAGCTTCCACGTGCCATCTACACTACTTTATGTAATCCTGACAAAAAGGATGAAGAGGCTCAAGTATTAAAAGCAAGGAATTCACCTTATCCATCCACTCTTCATGGGGAAAGCATCACTAGCAACAATTTTAAACATCCTTCTACTTTTGAATGCTTCTTCCTTTGGCCCAATAAGTAGTGCAGGTTTGCATGTACCACATATGTACTGTAAACATTCATGCAGTCTTAATGTACTGGAACATGGATCTGTTCCAGATGCAGACTGAACTCCCCCTTCTTGGTTTCTTCTATTTTTGCATGTTTGTCACACTTGTTTCAGGTCTTCAGATTTAATATGAAACGCAAACACCTTTAGTAAACAAAATACAGTTCAAATGATCATTTCACTTATTAAAAGAAAAAAGTTGTCCAACACTGTAGTAACCACAAAAGCTGCTCAGCATTTCCCCCCTGGCCTCATTTTCTGCCCCTCTCTGTATAGCTCATTCACTGGTTAAGGACAAACCTCAAAGAGTAAAAGGAGCTAAGAATTTTCCTTTCCATACACTTGTACTACACACTCAGCGCTACCAGGGTGCTGAATTCTTTCCATTCCGTGAAGCTGCCCTAGGCAATAATGGAGTTTCTCAGCCATGTGGAAAGAAAAAGAACAACTGCCCCTCTCTTCCTGCTGACCAGAGGATGTGACATCACCAAGGACCTCTGACCTGCTTGCCCACCAGCCTTCATCCAATCGCCTCCCCAGATATTGCATCGATGTCAACATGCCCTTTACTTTGACTGTATAAAAACCCTTCACACAGATTAAACAGTCTCTTTTCCAGCTGACTCTGTCTCCAGCCTCTTCATTTCCCCTCCCCATTTTTCTATCCTAATTGGGTCAACCAGCCATGTGGTTGATTGCCAAGACCTGAGCTGGTCGGGAGCCCGGGACACTATCTATCGCAACACCTGGCAAATAGCAGCAGCCCCTAGCTGCTGCTCTTTGCTTCCCAGGGCCAAGTCAGGTTGCATAATCCAGAACGCGACACAATACCTATATCATTCATGTGAAAAAGTGAGTGCCCTTTTGGCTACTCAGTCAACTGATGAAGAAATGTAATTGATAATTAGGTTCATTTAGACAAGACACACCCAGGCTTGATTACTGCTAGCCCTTTTGAAGTCAATTATCATTTAAATAGAACATTTGCAGCAATGTGGAGTAGGCTAAAAGGTCTCAACAAGCAGCAAACTAAGCTGCAATCAAAATAAATTATACAACAGATTAAGAAAGATATTGAAATATATCAGTCTGGAAAGGGTTACAAAGCAATTTCTAAGGTCCTAGGACTCGAGGGGACCACATTCAGAGCCATTATCTCCAAATGGAGAAAATTTGGAACAGTAGTGAGTGCCTCTTCCCAGAAGTACCAGCCTACTACAAATTCTCCAATAGTGCATTAACAACTCATCCAGAAAAGTCACAGAAGAACTAAGACAAACATCTAGGGAACTTCAGAGCTCACTTGCCAGATGGTGGCTAGATATCTCTCTAGCAAGTGATAATGCACAGTATTACTCCTCTGCCATTATTGCTTACTAGTAAGACAGCACTAGCCACTGTACTGTTTTGCACATTTTAGTGACATGTACATCTGGATATTTGGCCAGAACAGAATATTCAGAAGTATGCATTGCCACAATAGTGCATGTATGGTCATCTGTTTTGGCCTTCATATGTACATGGTGGACATGAATGTGGCTCCATCCAGTGATGAATGTGGCTCCATCCAGTGATGAATGTGGCTCCATCCAGAAGATACACAAACTATTGCTTTAAAACCTGGCAGCAGCACTGGGTTTTCCAGCAACAGATCTTCATAATTTTGGGGGGTGAAGTTTTGTGGAGCTATGGTGGGATTGCCTAAGATATGTGTGGCAACTCCATCATAGTGGTACCATAAGTGAGCTATATTTCCCTCACCTGGATGGGGCCAAGGTTAGTTTTCATGATTTACCATTGAAAAGACCCTGAGCAAAAATGGTATCGAGGAGTAGCAAGGCAAAAGCTACTGCTAACAAGGGGTAACTTAAAGGCTGGTCTCATCTTTGCCAAAAACACTTTAATGACCTCTAACCTTTTGGGGGAAATATTTTGTGAACTGATAAGTGAGAGGTGGAATTTTTTTGAAAAATATGCGTCCTGTTGCATTTGGTAAAAGCTAACACAGCATTCCACAATAAGAACATCATACCAATAGTCCAGTGGTTCTCAACCTTCCTAATGCCATGACCCCTTAATGCAGTTCCTCATGTTGTGGAGACCCCCAACCACAGAGTTGGGAGACTCGTCACGACCCCTCTGAAAGGGTAGTTCAACCCCCAGAGGGGTCACGACCCACAGGTGGAGAATCGCTGCATTAGTCAAACGTGGTAGTGTGATAATGTAGAGATGCTTTTCTCCTTCAGAGCTTCGGTGGCGTGCCATACCCGATGGAACCATGAACTCTGCTCTCTATCAGAGATTCCTCAAGGAGAATATCTGTTCATCAGCCTGTGATCTGAATGTCAAGTTGTGACGACCATGGCCAGCAGCCACCAATTACTAGGCCCCAGCCGGGCGTCCAGCTTTCTTCATTCTGGCCACTACAGCCACGGACTTCAAGTTCTTCTTTTAAATAGCAGGTTTCTCGGCCTTTTTCTCCTTCTGAGCCGAGTTCCAACACTTAGGTTACACTATTACTGTTACGTTACTACGACAACTCTTTCCCCCTCCCTTGAGTGTCTGAGCCAGAAACAGGCCTCAAGCAGAGTCTTTAAAACATATGTAAATGTAACTTTAATGGTTTACACTTCTTAAGTCAGTTCAACTCTAATACAAGCAGTTCACTGTAACTTATTTTCTTAATTCAGGACCCTGCCTAATCCCTATCTGGATTCTCCTCAGGACCCGGATCTGTACTGGCTAACTTCTACCTAAGTCTAGCCCCAGTCACAGAACAACAGCTCTGACAGGAAGGCCCTTTTTATAGTCTCTGCCAGGGTTCCATCTCTCCTGATTGGCTAGTTTCTCTGGGCTGTCCCCCCTTTCTTCAATATGCTAATTGAGCTGGGCTCAGCCCCTCCTCATCTGTTCTCTAACCTTCCTGGTCAGTGCCTTTTCCTTCAACACATATAATATTTACACATATGTAATCAAAAATACTACAACAGGTGCATTAATCAAGCCTGGGCTCCACACAAGTGCACTTGAGTTATGCAGAAAGGCAGTGACCTAAAGCACAAGAAGAAATCTGCCTTGAAAGAAACAATATTAAGGTTTTGGGATAGCCTAGTCAAATATAGCAGAATAACTGATGTCTGGATGCAACCAAAATTCTGACTTTAAACAACCAGGACCTTAAATGGGCAATTCATGCTTCTAAGACATCCAATATGGCTGAAATAAAACATTTCTGTAAAGAAGATTTGGCCAAAATTCCTCTACAGCAATGCAAAAGTCTGATCTCCAGTTATCTGTTAAATTTGGTTATCCCAGAATAAAGCATGGATATTCCAGAATATCCATGCTTTATTTCAGAATATACACATATGGCAGAATAACTAATCGATGTCTGGATGTAGCTGAGGTTGCAGATGTTGTTGCTAAAGATGGCAACACCAGGTATTTAGGGTGACAATCAGCCTTCCCCAGGGGTAATATAGTTGTTGGATAACTTTTTTCATGCAGTGAAATGATCATTTGAAAGCTGTATCGAATTTTATTTGAAGGGATGAAACCAGTGCGACAAGCATGTAAAAAAAGAAATCGGGATGAGAGCAAATACTTTCTTCACAACACTGTAAATAGTTAAGATTATGTAAAAATAAAAATAAAAATAAATTCAATCCCAAGGTGATACTGCCTTGCATTAAACTAGTATATTTTAAGAAGCAGCAGCATTGGCTTTTCTACCTTGCTTTTCTCACCCATTTAAGGGGACTCAAAGCGGCTGACAAAGCTTTCTATTCTTCTCCCCACAACAGACACACCCTGTGTGATGGGTGAGGCTGTGAGAGCTCACAAAAGAGCTATGACTAGCCCAAGGTCACCCAGCTGGCTTCGTGGGGGAGGACGGAATCAAACCTGGTATTCCCAGATAGGAGTCTGGCTCCCTAACCACTAGACCAAACTGGCTCACATTAAAGTAATATCATTTGTGAAATAAGGATTCTAAGAAGAGCAAGGCTCTTAGAACCTATGGATTAAGTGACGTGGCATGTATTGCTGTAGCTGTCAGTCTCACACTATAGTGATTTGTTTCCTAGGATGTTTGTTATTATGTGGCACAGGAGGTGTGGCAGATAATCTTATAATCCTGTTTCACTACATGTGACACAGGCGCCACAATGCACGCAAATGCCAAAACAATGTGTTGATGGCTTTGCTCTGCTTAATTCTTAGATCACTTGGGTCTTATGTTTTTGTTTCTTAGTGATTTAGTATATATTTTATGCAATAGAGCTAGCTACATATGGCATGCTACAAGGGAGATGTTCTGTTGTTATTAAGGTTGTGGAATCATATAGTGAAATTTACAGATTTCAGAACTTTTTTACAAATATATGTGAGGGCCAATCCCCACAGCAAGCTTATTTTGAATTCAAAATGTTTTCAGTCCTGGCAGACCCCATGTCAGTTTGGCTTAACACGCTTTCCGCGTGTTAAATCGCCCCAAAGCGTTGTAAATGTTAATCCTCATTTCAACAGGTCTCACTCTGGTTTGTGCGCTTGAAACGTTTTACATTTTTTACTTTGGGAACCCTTCCATGTTAAGGGATGAGAGTTTCCCTCCCCCAATAGCTTGTTTCCAAAGCAAGCTGTAAAATCCACCGCTTAAAGCTACACTGTAGCAATGGAACCACTTCACACCTGATAACGATCTTGCCATTGAAAGTTCTGATCTTTAAAAAAGGCAAAAGAAAGGAAATCAGCTGCTGGTTTGGGGAGATGTGCGAATGTTTGTTGCTGCTGTGTGCCCTGAGCAATGGGGAGAGGAGGGGAAAGAATTGCTGGCTTCTCGCTGCCATTTTTCCTCCATCCAGGCAAGTGGCAGCCACCCAGCCACCCAGCTAGGCTCTGTGAAGGGGTCTGTTATGGGTGGCGCATTCACACCAGGAGGAAGAGGACAGGGCAGCCCTGAAAAGCGGTTTTTAAAAAGTAGCCACTAGAGTCCCTCCTTGAGTCACGTACGTCCTCAGAATCCGGATTGAACGCGATTCTGGCTGAAAGTAATGGGATCAGGCAAATTCGTGTTTGCATCCGGTTCTGTTATTTCGATTTAGGGAAACTGGATTAAGCTTCTAATGGGGATGTGGCCTGAGTGTAGCAACTTTTACTTGGAGTTGAAACAGGGTTGTTTTATGGAAAAAAAAGGTCAATATTTGTACAAAATAGAAAATTTCAGCAGAAACTCTTTTGTGTTTACAAATAAAACTTGCTGAAATCCCCTCTTTTGGACCTTGGCTGCTTTTTTATATAGCAACTGTATTTATGGTGGATTTAGCCTTTTCCCATAGGAAATGTGCTCAAATTCCAGCCTTGTCATACTGGAGACAGTGAGGCTGCATACAGATGTTGGTTATTTATTCTGCTTCATTTGGATGTTCTGGAATAAAGAATGGATATTCTGGGATAAGTAACTGACATCTGGATGCGGCCTCAGATTTTGCATCCCTTTCCTTTCCCTCCCAAACTAGATAAGAGAAGCAGTCTAAAACCAGCTTCAGACACTGGCTGAATGATCACGCTAACAAGCAATGTGCTGGCGAAAAGTCCTTCCAGAGTTATCAGTTGTTGAACAGTGCAAGGGTGGCTCTATCTGTGCATGATACAGTGATGTGCCCATCCAGGTATTTTGATGGTGCAAAATACCCAGAAGTGCAGAGTTGCTACCACCATGCATGGGCAGATATCTTTTTTGGCCCCCACATATGCATGGCAGCCATGATGAAGATATGGCTCCATCTTTATAGCACAGACATAATTGCTCTCTAAATCCCCTGTCTGAACAAAGCCCAAGGCTCCAGCCAAATAGGCACCTAAGGTGCTCAACCAGATGTCCAGATCTTCCTGTCCTATATTGGTCCTCTGGACCAAAATGTACTTACTTCAATCCATTTTAAATTACTCCATGCTTCATTTGGGGAAATTTCCCTCCTATCTCAATGTGGATGCGTGGAAGAGAGAAGAAATGACTCAATGAACAAAATCCCTTTAGAACTGTGCTGCGAGGACCAAAAATGACTGACTTCTGGTACCATTTCTGATCTTCCAAAAGGAGTTCAAGCAAGATCCTCACTGCTACTAGTGCACTACATCTGGATGCAACCTAACAGCAAAAGGTCAACTGATTATTGCTTGTGTACCGATTTGTGAGATTTTATGCGTGGATGTATATTTGAAACATTCAAAATTCAGTTGAGTTCATTTGAATTTGGACATTCGAATTTGAATCAAATGTCTATACATTTGAATTTAAACATCCGAACAAGTTTCAAATCTTTTGAATCATTCGTATGAATTATTCAGAGATTCGTATGTGTACAGATATGTACGCATTACATACATACCTGTATGCATCTTATTCATATCTGTACACATTTGTACGGATACATACGGGATGAAAACAGGATGAATACGTGATAAAAAGGAAAGTGAACGGAAGTGTGCGGATGCGTATGGACACATATAAATGTTGTTAACATTTATATCTTAAAATATGAAGTGAATACATTCAAATTTTTAAACATTTGGATTGATTCAAATCTTCGGATATTTGATTCAAATTGAATTGAATGCCGAAAACTGCATTTGTGTACACCCCTAGTGTTTATGTATTCTGACTTAGGCCACCTCCAGCAATAATGTTTCCTGATTCCCAACGTGCATTTAAAATGCACTGGTTGAATACCTGGAAGTGTGGATTGCCATCACTACACATGCGCAACTATCAGTTTCATCTCTGTGTATGTGCGGTGAATGGAGCTACAGTGGTGGCTTCATCCATAAGGTAAGTGAACCCATTATTGCTGGAAAACATACCACCAACACTGAGTTTCCCAGCAATAGTTCTTAGTGTTTTTTTTTTTTGGGGGGGTATAGTGGGACTAGGGTGGGATTGCCACAGATAAGTGTGCCAACCCCACCATAACAGTGCTATAATGGCACAGTACTTTCCCCATCTGGATGGGGCCTGAGATGCATGTATCCCATACCTTATCTTGCTTTCTCTTAAACTGGTCTGCTGATCTACTCCTGCTGCAAAATGTAACTTGTTGAAAAATATTGAAAGTATATCCCGGCCAAGCTATAAAACTTCCTTGTAACAGGAGATTCTGGTGAGTGGTGTTTGCCATAAAATAGCATATTAAATTGTGCTTTAAACTGACTGTTCTGTGGTGTGTCTACGGGTGTTTTTCCACTGTCACTAAAAGTACCCATTAAGTACCCATTAATGGGTACAAAATGGCATTTTTGTACCCATTAATGGGTACTTAATGGGTACTTTTAGTGACAGTGGAAAAACACCCTATAATAGCATCTCAAAAAATAAAAACTAAAATCAACCTTTTCATGCAATGCCTAAAGAATGCAAATAATACATTTCACTAGAGTGTTGCATTGGCAGTGCTGTTTGTTGCTACATATGTACATTCAGATATAAGGTGCAATAAATCTAATGCCACTAATTATAGTTCTGGTTCTGCCTTATTTACAGGAAGCCTCCCACTGCTTGCACTGATAGTTAAACCAGTGAAACTGAGGACAGGATTATCAAGTCATACAAAACTAGCAAGAAATGTGTCAATGTTCTCATTGAAAGTAATGGGAATTCCCCACCCCCTGCCATTTTTTTTTTACATGAGTTTTTAAAATTTTTACACTGTAATTTGATAGCTATAATAGGAAGTGTATTAGATCGTTACTCCTATCGACAACATAAAATCTAGACTGTTGATTCATTTTAAATAAAATATTATAGGAAACTGTCTTATGTAGAAATGTGTGTTAAGTGGAATTTAGACCGTGTCCCCATGCAAGCCGTTTGGCTTGGAATGGGCATGTATGGAACCAGGAGCGAGTCTGAGATAGAATCTTGCTGGTCCCCATGCCATTCCGTATAACGTGAGCTGGGTGTGGACTAGTTGTGGATGCAGCCATCCCCATGCAAACCAGGCCAAACTCTGTCACGGGGGAGCAGCACCACCTCCTCTCTGCCCCCTCTCTCCTCATTGGAAGCCGGATTGACATCAGCCCACCCCTGTGCCACCAGCTGCAAATGCCACATCCCCCCCTCCCTTAGTGGCACAGAAAGCCAGGACTGGGTTGGGAGGCACGGAAGTTTTAAATTAAGTTTAATAATTTGAAAAATAATTTTAAAAACCCCAAAGCCGCTATGAAGTTTTGCGCACCTCCTCTCCACTGGGAACCACAAGAACGCCAGCAAGTTTAAAAGGGAGGAAATCAAGCCATTATCATGATCATCTTGGTGATCTAGAAATGGGGTAGAATATTTTAGAAAAGGAACAAAAATCAAGCCATTATCCTGCTTGCCTTAGCGATTGGGAAATGGGGGTGGAATATTTGCCATGGAAAAGGGACAAAAATTAAGCCACTATCATGCCTGTCTTGGTGATCAGGATTTTTTCACTCCTCAAAAATGTCAGCGGTTGTGATCTCCAATGCACAGGGCAGGAACGGCAAGAATTCCCCACCTCCCAATGACATGAGTGCCAATCTCCTCCCCAAATAGCCCAGGATCATCCCCATGCGCACTCTCAGCTCGCTCAGCATTGTGTGTCAGGACCCCAAACCATGCCCAGACTTATTTTTTTGGGTATCAAATTTGATCCTGGTCTGGCATGGTTTGGGGCGATTTGGTCTGTGGAAATCGAACCAAATCAAAAACGCATGGGGACACCCCTTGCCGAACCCGATTTTGGTACTGGACCAAATGTGCATGGGGACGTGCCCTTAGTGGTTCAGTTTGAATTAGGGATGGGCACAAAATTTTTTTGGCCTTTGATTAAAAATGAATTGAATGCTTGAAAATCCATATTCGTATGAATAGATCACATTTGAATGTGGTAAAATTCTATTAGATATGAGTGTATTCTTACGAACATTTGATATGTATCTGATATGAACAAATGACACGTATCTGATGTCCGGAAACATCTGTATGCATTCGAATGTTAGCTTACAAGTTTTGTTACATTTGATTTGAGTTCAAAATGTCTGAGTTCGGCCGAGTTTTGAATATTACAAATATTCATGCACATCCCTAGTTTGTCTCTTTTCCACAGTTTGGTTTGGTTTGATCCATCCAAACTATCCTTGGTTCACTTGGTCTGTAGGACTCCTTGAGTGTTTTTCCACTGTCACTAGAAGTACCCATTAAGTACCCATTAATGGGTACAAAAATGCCATTTCGTACCCATTAATTTTTTTTAAAAAAAATTGGCCAATCACAGCATGGCACTTGAGTTAGATGGCTTCTCTGTTCATTTCTCTCCCTGCCACCACAAGATTTGAACATTGTTGGCAGGCAGGAAAAGAGATGAGCAGAGAAGCCATCTAAGTGGGCAGCTACAAGGAGGACATGGCCATTCTGCAAGTGGCTGGGAAGGGACAGAGAGAAAGACAGAAACAGGAAGAGGCTGTGGGAACCCACAAGCATGCAAGCGACTCTGTGTGGGTTGGAGAGAAAGTGAGATAATGCCCAGGCCTGTGTTCAGAAGAAGCGCTCTCTCCTTCTTATCACTTGTCCGCTAATGCAGTGCTATGCATCTCTGCAGCTGAGCTCAAGGAGCAGATGTGATCACATGGAGAGGAGGAGAAATAATGTTTGACTGTGCCTTTGTGTGTGAGGCAGGAAACCTCCTCCCCCCCCCTTCATGGAAGTAGTTGCTGAAAGCTCCAGAGCAGCAGAGATTGTTGGGGAAGAGGATAATGTGTTATGTGTGTGCATGCACTCACAAATCTGAGTAAAAATGGTAAACAAGAGGGGACTATATCCCTATGGCCAGATTCCCTTCCCCTTCCCAGCTCAGCTCTTCCTCCTCTGAGCATGGAAGACATGGGTGAAGGATGGAAAAGCAACTCCATGTGTTGGCTGTTGTGTGTAAGAGACAGAGAAAGAAAGAAAGAAAGAAAGAAAGAAAGAAAGAAAGAAAGAAAGAAAGAAAGAAAGAAAGAAAGAAAGAAAGAAAGAAAGAAAGAAACATCAGAGCAGCATGAAATGGTGGGGATCTGATGAACACAAAAGGTGTGAATGGAAGGAGAGAGGGACACAAGAGCCGACCCCTGGACAGAAGCCGCCAATTTGTTACACTGAACTCTTGTTACACTGTTACAGCTCTCCTCTGTCTTTCAGGCAGCCCAGTTTCATTAGCATATAATGGTGGACAACTAGGGGAAGAGAGAGGGCTAAGGCACAGGACATCATGGCTTCTCATTGGGCCAGAGGAAACTAAAGAGAATGCCCCTGAAGCATAATTCCCTCCCCCCAAAACCCATTTGCATTCCCATTGCTAAATAGTGAGGATTATTTCTACATACAGCAGCGAGACCTCTTTTAATCCAAATAGGGATAGTTCACGTTTTGGGACCTGATCCCCTGTAAACTATCAGAATGGGGAAATCTCGAGCTGACTTCAACCCTGACTAAATCCTGTGCTGGAATGGTGCCAAAATGGACCAAATGGCCCTGGTGTAGTAGAGCACTAAGTCACTAACCGCTAAAAACTTACAAGTTATGTTCAAAGCTGCAAACAGTATCTCTTGTTCTTGTTTAATGGAATTAACATTATTGGTTTCCTTTTTCGGTTCTGTGCCTTTCAAAGCTGAAGAAGAGGGAAACTAACGTTTTTCAAATTATTTTTCTTAAAATATTTTTTCCTTCTCCTCCACTTATATTCAGCTAACCCACAACCACAGTTCTTTAGCAGCTTGCTAGAACTTTGGATGGCTTACAAGATGACTATAAGTGAAAACACTACTGAGCAAGTTAATAGCTTACTTAAGGCATTGTTGAAGGCTAACCTGGATTGAGTTTCTGCTAATTTTTGGAGCACTCTGAGATTTTAATTTGGAAAGGAAATTAAAGTTCCAACGATCACCTTGTTTCAAGTCACAGCAATTTCAACTTTTGTTCTGGCAAAACACAAAGTATGTACTATAGATTAATAGAGTACACATTTTGGAACCTGCTCACACTGAACTTTGCACAGAAATTCACATGAAACTGGGCAGTTCCCAAATTCCATCCAGCATTCATATGATGCCAGGTACTATTACTGCAGATCATTTTCGGTATAGTCATCTTATCACAAAGAAATCGTCCTCACATGAAAGCGGGTTTTTAAAGAAAATATAAATAGAACTCTGCTCTTTCTTTTCTGTTGTGGACTCTAGTGGCTTATCAGAAGGCAAGACAAACTTCAATGCAAGTTATGGTTTGGAGTTATTTGGGAATACTTTTCTTTCACACATAATAAATCTATGAATCTTTTAGTGATTCAATTCACTAACACAATTTTTTCAGCTCTTATGTGATGGTTAAGGATGCCAAACGCTGATAGCAAAAACTGCGGAATTATTTTGGGCTATTGTGATGAATGGATGAACAAGGCATTAGGGATAGGCAAGAATATTCAAAACATTCAAATTTCAATTGAATTTGTTCGAATTTGGACATTCAGTTCAAATTCAAATATCCAAATGTCCAAATGGGATGAATACGGGATAAAAATGGGACGTGTACAAGTGTGTACAGATGCATATGGGTGTGTATAGATGCCTATGGACACATACAAATGTCAATATTCGTTATCTTAAAATATAAAACATTCGTACAAATAGATACGAATGTATTCCAGTCAATTTGAATTTGAATACATTTGTTTTTTCTCTATTTGTTTCAGTCCAAGCATTTGAAAATTCTATTTGAATCAAATTGAATCCAAAAATTGCATTTGTGCACCCCCCCCTACAAAGCATAGAAGGTGAGAGACAGTGATGACCAAATCATGAAAAAGGCTGACCCATTTATCCAGCGGACAACAGATGAGCAACTAAATCTTCTAGGTTTGTCTCCAGATGGCAAGATGTGGTACAGGTTAATCGAGATTCCGTGACTACCTCTTGTCCTATTCTGCTAGCCAGGTGCCACAAGCCCTCGACTTTCCTGCATGTCTGCTAAGGTGCATATGAAATCACCCTGCCAGGCACTTGCAAGCAAACACCCATCCCTTTATGTTGTTCTTCACATGCTTGATGGCACCTGGAAATCCCTTGTAAGCCAATTTTGTTTGCACCTCAAACAAATTGGGATTATTATGAGAAACTTGGTATAACTGCTGGATTCCTCATGATGGTTTTGCAACACGTTGACTGTGTGACGCAACCAGCATTGCATTGGGTATGTCTTGTAATCCAGTGAAGCTTACCTCACACGTTGGCCCTTGAATGGGGAGGGCATTTTCACAGAGCTGTGTAAATAAAAAGCTTGCAACTTTCATGTTTATCTGCCATGCGCAGAATTCCCTGAAGAAAGTTTCTGATACATATAGAAGTGCTGTAGATTTCTTATGCATCACCATCTCTAGGGTTACTGTACATTCATATTTCCTTCCTTCCTTCCTTCCTTCCTTCCTCCCTTCCTTCCTTCCTTCCTTCCTTCCTTCCTTCCTTCCTTCCCACACTTATCATTGCTGCTTTATAACTAAAAGATCTCCTAAAAATGTGGCTGTTGCAATTGGTTCTTTCTTATGTGATAATAAATGATTTTCAATTTGGATACATTGCTTTTTTTTTAGTAACTGTTGCCATTAAAGTTGAAGACCACCGTATAGCCATACTGTATGCAACCGTGCAAAGACAAAACCCCAAACAAACTTCTTAAGATATTTTATGATAATTAAAAATTAACCTTGTGGTTTTCCCTCTGGTGTCTAAACCTGAAACTCCATCCTGTTTTATAGCTCTCACCTCTTCCCTTCCTCCCTCATGTATCCTCACATTATCCCTCACCCTTCTCTTATGGTAGAGGCAAACCATGATTGTCCGGGATGGCTAAGACCTTGAAAAACCTTCCTTGCTCAATTTTTTGAACCCGTTTACCAAAACAATTCTATTCCTTTTATCTGTGCAATTTCTTGGCCTTTGAGCCTCTCTTCCATTGCATACAGTGAGGCTGTGCTCACAATTAAGGTTTAATCCAGCTTCAGTCAACTTTCAGAGTGGGAGAATACATAAAGAGACAATCTGTTTTCTTTCAGTATTAAATAACTCAGAAAATTCACCTCTGGGATAGATAATGTGGAAAGAAAATTACTAGTCACTTTGCTGAGGTGTTCTCTTGCTCTGAAGGCGGGCTGAAGCTGGGTTAAACCTTAGCTGCGACCACCTCCTGGGTCATTCTGATGAGCAGGGCTCTTAAGTGGGGTTAAGGGGGGGGGATAATTTTTAATTTCTGGCTTGCTGGGGCCTTTGTTTTGGCTGTTAAGTTTCCTGATGTTGAAGAATCCTCAGTTGGCTCTTTTGGGGGAAATCTGGTTTTATGGCATAACTGTTTTGGAGATTTATTTTCGCATAGTTCAGATTATCAGGGATTTGAAATTTATTTGGATCTTTTTCTCTGTCTGTTTGTCTATATGCTTGTCTACCCACTATTCCACTACTCAATAATAGCCTGAGAACTGAAGAGAGCAGGGCTGTTTTTGCACTTACCTTTGTTAATCTGGATTTAGAAGAAATCTGGTCCTCATTAAATCTGGGGTGTTTTTCTAAGAAGTTCCGGATCTAAGGAATGGGTACTTCCTTTAATCTGGATCTAGTAGATCTGGATTAAGGGAAGTACCTACCCAAAGTGTTCCCATGGGTGGTCTAATACCCAATAGAAATGGATGCTAGCCTCCCTGCTGTGGAAACACCGGAGCACACATCTGCAAATCCGGATTGACCCACAAGGGGTCTGCCTGTCGCCCCAGGTGTTTTGGGGAACAGGGGGTGCAACCCCTGAAGTTGCCTTCCGAGGTAAGCAAAGGCACCTCTTTCCATGCCCTAAGGTAACAGGCAGCTCCCAGCTGCATTGCTCTCGCAAGGGGATTCTCTGCGGAGGCTCTGCTAATCTCCAAAATTGCCTTTGGAGGGACTTAGGAGCCTTTGCTAATCTCCGAAGGCAACCGGAGGAATTTCGGAGCTGCCTTCAGAGGGACTCTGAAGTCTTGACTTTGGGGCACCCCCTCATGGGTGCCTCCCCCCCCCAAGCCTCCTCTAGACCCCATGGCCAGGTTGTAGTGAAAACAGGCTACCTACAATCCAGATTTTCAGGCTGAAGACCCCAAGTAGACCCCTTTAATGGGGTCTACACTAAATCTGGATTATAGGTCCTGAAGGACCCATTATGGTCTGGATTTTCCTAGCTGTGGTGGAAACAAATGTGTCCCTAATGGGGTCTGTGGTGGAAATGGGGACATCCGGCTCTCAGCCAAATGGGTCCTTAATGGGTGCTAAAATGGGTAGTTAGTGACAGTGGAAAAACACCCCTGTCCTTGAAGATCTGCACCATGGTGAGGGCCCCATGCCCTGGTAGATGTGGGGACATGTGGCCTGTGATCTGGTCTTCATCGCATTCGACTGGATTGAAGACACCTTTAAAAGGCTCTTGAGTTAATCTGGATTTAAGGTGCTAAAGTTCCCATTAAATCTGGATTTCACAGGTGCTAGTGGGTACAAATGGGGTCCCTAAGGGGTCTTGTGTGTGGACAGTGCATGACTGATCCGTACCAATTGGGTTCCTAATGGATTCCTAATGGGGTCTTCATTGCTAGTGCAAAAACAGCCCAGATGCCCTTTGCTACCTTGGTGTTTTGTTGCTCATCAAAACATCATTAGAATAGGGATGTGCATGAATGCCTTTTTAGCATTTGAATTCAAGTCGATTCGAATATTCAATTTGATTCAGAAGTTGAAAATCTGAATTTTCCAAAAATTCAATTTGAATCTGGATTATCTGGATCCGTATTTTCAAAAATCCGATTTGAATTGAATGATATGAATGTTGGGAACATACGTATCCGATTTTTGAATTTGCGCACATCTCATTTGCATCCCATTTGCATCCCGTTGTCTTCCCGTGTTATAAGCGCAAATAGACTCGATATTCAGATGTCATATAAATAGATCTATTCAGGCGAATTATCGGATTTTTGAATTTCCTAAATTTGATTGAATTCAGAAATGCGGATTTTCAAAAATCCGATTCGAATTCAAATGTCGATATTTGTCAAATTCAAATCTGATTTTTGAATTTTTGAATATCCATGCACATCCCTATAATTTTTTTTTTGTTGTTGTTACTGAGAATTTTGCTATATTTGCCTTCAGTAGGTTGGACCAAGTAGACCAGAGTGCTAGGACACATGGCTCCTGGCCCAGAACAAGGCCATTGCATTGAGGCAGCCTTTTCCCTTCAAGCCCTGCCCTGGCTCCAAGCCCTGATTTGGTGTGGAGACCTCCAAAAGCTCTGCAGGCCCAGGGGACCCATTGCCGTGATGTGCCTTGCTGTACTGGCATAATGGATCCCATAGTAGACCCAGACCACTGCAGTTACTCTTTTGTTTTGATATAGTTTTTTTATTATTGTTTTGATATAGTTTTTTGATTTGTTGGATTTTAAAGGTTGTTTTCTGCCCTGAGACCTTTGGGTATAGGGTGGGATATAAAGAAACATAAACATAAACAAACAAAAACAACAAACAAACAAACAAATGCACTCTACATGGGTCTGCCCTTGAAGATGGTTCGGAAACTGCAGCTAGTGCAGAATGCAGTTGCTAGGTTGCTGATCAGGACAGCTGGCCAGATGCACATAATGCCGATCTTAAAAGAGTTGCGCTGGCTGCCCAATTCACTGTTAACTCTGACTTATAAGGCCCTAAATGACTTGGGCCCCAAATGTCTGAAGGACTGTCTACTCCCATATCGACCTGCCATGCCTTATGATCTGGAGGGGAGGTCCTCCTGGTTGTCCTACCACCTTCAGCAGCAGCAGCAGCAGAAGTGGGCACCCAGGAGAGGGCCTTCTCAGTGATGGCCCCTAGGCTGTGGAATAGTCTCCCCCTTGAGGTGTGTCAATCACCTTCACTGTACATGTTTAGGAAGGCAATGAAGACACACCTCTTTGCTGTGGCCTTTGGTTAAATAAGGATACACTTTCTCTTCCCACTTGCACGCACTGCTGTTTTAATATATACCGTTGTTGTTTTAATATATTTGATTTTAAATGTTTTTACCCGCCCTGAGACCTTTAGGTATAGGGTAGGATAGAAATATAACTAACTAACTAACTAACTAACTAACTAACTAACTAATGAAATAAATAAATAAATAAATAAATAAATAAATAAATAAATAAATAAATAAATAAATAAATAAATAAATAAATAGAGGAGCAAATCCACTGACGCTCAAATTAGTCTTAAATTGTCAGAATAAAATCGGCAGAGGGTTACTGCAATTTGCAGCAGAGATTTCAACTAGGGGAGTGCTTTTAAAATAATTTTGTTCTACCCAAAGAGATATGGAAACTGACATCATATCCCATTGGGGGAAAAGGGTAGAAGAGGGACTCTTATTCTAGTGATAAAAAACCCAGAGAAGAGGGGGCTATGCAATGACACCTTCCTGTCTTTCTTGCCCTTTGTGCTGAAGGTTGCAGAGATCATGACTGCGCTTGGTTCTCAAAAGTGAAACCTAAATGCACAAGAACAATGAGTGGAAAACAATGGGAGAAAAAGGGAGGAAGTTTTCATAATTTGGGTGGCAGAGAACATTTCAAAAATGATACTGGCTTCCCCACCAGCCCTATACACTGATACTGTTTTGTACAGACGCTATAGCAAAATGTGTATACGTATGTGCATAGCTATCTGAAATGTGAGCTATCTGTCTTGTAAAGCTGGTTTTTCATCCTAGTCAGGGTGTGGCATTGTTTTAATAAGTAAACTGAATAATTACTTATTTACAGATTCAGCAGTCAGGGAAATTGCACTGATTCTGAACACATACATAAAGGCCAGTGTCAAGGAGTGGACCAAACTCTAGGTGTAGTTTGTGACGCCATTTTCAAATTTCTTCGGCCATGCTTGTAGAATACTTGAGTGAAGACCTTCCTAAAAGCGCATGAGAAAATAAATGGAAACATTAAACATTTTCATGCTGGGGGAAAACAAAGAAATGGCCTATAATAGTAGTTTCTCTAGTTAAAAATACAGTTGAACCGGAGGCCTATTTGCACTACGGCCTCTAGTCAATAATTAGTGCAGCTCTGGGGAGGAGCATATTCATGTTGAGAAGGCTGTTACAGCCTACAAGCGTGCCATCTCTCCCCAGAAGTGCACTAATCATTGATTAGGTGTGGAACATGAAATTGTGCTGCACACCTTAACCAGTGTTACCTAATTACTTACCTCAAGTGTCCAGCAGCACGGCCATTTGCTCTTGCCAGTGCTTCGGGGTCGTTTGAGGTACCATGCAAGTGCGCTGGGACCTTAGAGTACCTCAGACATGACTGCACATGCGCAGAGCATCAGCGTGATTGAGGTGACTGCACTGATGCAAGCAGAGTCACAGAGGCACCACTGCCAAAATGGTGGGGCCCAGAGATCCAAGGTGCGTAGCCAATCCCGGGGGAAGGGAATGGGTAAAGTTGACTGGCACTCAACTGCAAGTGCTAGTCAACATCAGGTCATTGTGCTCCTTTCCCATCCAGTGGATGGGAAGAGTATTGCGAAAATGCCTCTGTTGTCTGTTGTTGCAAAGCTGTTACATTCAGAATAGTTTTTTTATTATTATCATACCTTTCTATCTACCTATCTACTTATTTGTCTATTTATGGCACACTCAAGTTGGGTGCAGCCAAAACTTAGCTTTTAAGAAACAGGAGGAGATATGAGAAGAATTAGCATGCTGAAGGAAGCTTCAGAGTTTACTGAAGTAGAAACTCCATCCTCTTTTTAAAAAGTGTTTGGAGAACGCTGAGGAAAACAATCTTTGGTCCTGGTCCAAAAGGCCAAATAATCAGTTTAGAGACCAACTTCACTCTTCTTTATATGGACAGTGATTCCAGATTCTGTAACTTTTGTAGACTAAAGTTCCCAAAGGAGGCTAAAGGTGTACTTTCATACAGATTAAACGAGATCTCCATTCCATTCAGAGTGTTAGCTCGTTTTATTTTGTAAAGTAAGAACATGGAATTTCAGTTGCTTCAGTAAATATATCCAGTTACACTCTCCATCCAAAACTGCCTGGGCTGTCCTACGGTAGTCATTCATTAATTATAGCTTGAATTTCAACAGATTTTTCTTAAGATTTAACTGTTTTTTTAAATGCATGGAATATATAAATAGAATACAACAATAGAAAGCTATTATAAAAGAACAAATATTTGAAACTCTACGCGATAACATTCGATCTTAGTACAAATTCATACAAATTCGGACATTCATATAAGAATAGAATGTTACAACTTTCGTACATTGAGATTCGTATTCATATGAATGTTTTGGAACATTCATACAAATACTTTGAAACATTCATGAACCAGGAAGGTGGGCAAGCAGCTGCGCCACTCACATCTGCAGTGGATTGAGAGTAGGGATGTACACAAGTGTTTTTGTTTGTATCTGATTTGTATTGAATCAAATGCAAGAAAAAAGGTATTTGTTTGTATAGATCCCCTTCGAATGTGGTAGGATTAATATTCGATACAAATATTCAATCCCATATGAATCCCATACGAATGCATACAAATAGCATACGGATCCTACATATGAATGCATATGAATAACATAGGGATCCCATACAAATGAATATAAATAGCATACGAATCCCCTACGAAGCTTCATTAGAATGCATCAAAACATTTGATTCAAATTCGAATGTCTGAATTCATCCGAATTCGGTTGAATTTTGAATGTTACAATTATTCGTGCACATCCTTAATTGAGAGGGGATACAAAGTGGATTCAGGGCAGATTTGATGCTTTCAGACTGGAAATGTTATGGGATACCTGTTGGATACATATGGATACGTATCGGATATGTATGCATTAGTATCGGATATCCATACAAATTAGTACGAATACATTTGTATTGAACAGAATCCTACCTCATTCAAAGGGGGATCTATTCAAACAAATACAAATTTTCTTACATTTGATTAGATATGAATCAAATGCAAAAAAAAAAACCCCAACCCATTTGTGCACATCCCTACTACATAATAATGAAGGGGGAAACACTGTCCTTACAAATAGAAAGAGAGCAATACAACCATGCCGAACTTCTTAGTCCACTCATTAGCTTTCAGTACTATTGATCATGGTGTCTTTCCAGGTAGACTTCCTGAGCTGGATGCTAAAGACTGCACTTAATTATGGGTGTGTTTCCATTTGGACAGTCTATGGTTGGATACTTATAGGCTATTGAGATTTAGCATGATGTTTCACAAATATAACCAGCTATCTTTTCATGCAACTGAATACAAATGTTCCGGAATATTTGGACAGATAGTTTGTACATTAGTTAAGCTGGGGATATGTATTGGATACTTATCAATGCAATTTTCAGGATTCAATTCAATTCGTATTGAATATCCAAAAAATTGAATCTATTTGAGTGTTTAAAATTGAAATGTATCCACATTTGATTTGATTAGAATACATTTGAATATATTTGTGTGAATTTTCAATCTGTATTTGCAAATATGAATGTCCACAACATTCGTATGTGCTCATAAGCATCTGTACACCTCTGTATGCATCCTGTCTTTATCTCGTATGCATCCCATTTTTGTTCTGTACAGATCTGTACAGATGCATACGGATGTGGGAAAGATGTGTCTGGGCAAGTATGCATAGTGTATGTATCTGTACACATACAAATGTCTGAATAATTTGTATGAATTATTCAAAAATTCAAAATTCTTTTGAATGTTTAGAATTTATAGATACTCGATTCGAATTCAAATGTCCAAATTTGAAAATATGATTGAATTTTAAATGTTTAGAATATTTGTGCATAACCCTAATCAATACGTATGCATTCGTATAGGAGATATATCCAATATGTATAGGATCTGTATGCAGGATCTATATGCATTGATATAGGATATTCTATGAATTTGTACCAATACAACTGTATTGAATAGAACCCTACCACATTTCAAGGGGATCTATTCAAACAAATACAAATTTTCTAACATTTGATTTATTACAAATCGAATGCCAAAAAAAACATTCATGGACATCCCTAGAAGAAAGTCCTGGCGATCTTCTTCTACGTCTTGCCATTAAAAATCAATGGGTAATTATAATGGAACATCGGTTAGGATGATAGATGCTCAGTAGGCGCTGAGTAAAGGCTGAAATCTCAGGCCTATATGCACTTGGACCTGCAGATGCAATTAAGCAATCCCTGGGATAGAGCGCTCACTACCAGGGCCGGGCGGTTCCATTCAGAACTGTCCCGCCCTGTCCCAGAGCTGGTCTAATTGTGCTCTACACCTGGCCTAAGCTGTCCCCGGCTGTCCCAGAGCTGTCCAGCAGGGAGAACATTCACACTCTCACTGCTAGACAGCTCTGGAGCCCTGCCCCGGGCCACCGCCATTGGGTCCTATCAGTCCTGCCAGCTGGCAGCTCCTTTCAGGGATGGGACAAGACCAGGCCAGAACTGTCCTGGGGTCTTGTGGGGCTGCCACCACCCCAGTTTTGCTGATAGCAGCCCCAGCTCCCACATCCTTGGACGCCTGGTTCAAACTAGGTAGGCCTTGGGCACAATGCTTGCTGGGATCGAACCAGGCATTCTGCACAGGTTTCTGGTTGGAAAATATGGGCTTTGCAATAGACATGAAACTGGTGAAAGCTTGATTGAATGCTATAAGACCAATGGCTTATTTATTTCAAACTTCTTATTCTAGCAATGCAACAGATAACTGTACACTTGGGCACACTGCACAAAAATCAAATAGGCTATATCTGTGGATGTCAAGGATGGAAAATGTCAAAAATGTCATCAAAGACAAAACCAGGAGCTGATTGTAGTACAGATCACCAGCTATTAATTTGCAAACTAAAGCTAAAGCTCTTTAAAAGTGAGCCAGGAATGTCTAAAATGTGATACTGACTGCCTACTACCAGAATTTAAACTCAGCATGCAAAATTGATTTCCTGACTTGGCTATAAATGTGAGATTATTAGAATATTTATGGGAAGATATTGAGAAAGTTGTGCTTGATGAGAGTGAAAAGTCTTTGCAAAAGTTAAGAAAACAAAAACATTCAAACAGATGAGTGAAGAAACTCTGAAAATTATTTAGAAGTGCAGAGAAATGACAGCTAAAAGAGACAGAGGTCATTGTGAAAACTGGCTGAACTTTTTGACTTGCCGCAGAGCAAAACAAAATGGTGTTCTACAATAACATATACAAGGAGACAGAAAATAGAAGAAGAAGATGATTCTGGCCTTGTTAGTCTGTTTAAGCATACTCAAGGATTAGATTTGTGTAAACATGGGGCTATTTCACACTTCCTTTCCTGTTCTCTGGACAGGAAAGGTGCACTAGAAACTAACATTGACCAACAGTTACGCTTCTGAGTGCTAGTCAGTGACAGCCTACCCCCTGTGCGATCGATCACTTACCTGCTTTTGATCGTGCGGCTGATCCTCTGCAGGGTGCTGCCATTTTGAGTGTGACACCCTGTGTGCCTGCGTATGCGTCAGGGATAATGCTACGGTGACGCTGATGCTTTGTGAAAGCCCAGTTGCATCAGGGTGTTACATGAGCTGCCAGCACATTTGTGCAGTAGCTCAGATGACCTCCACAGCTGGAAAAGTGCAGATGCTTGCTGGGTGGATGCTTCCAGGTAGGTTGCCAGTCATGTGGGGCAAAGGCTAGGTAGCCTGTGGTGCACAATTTCACGCACCACAGCTAGTTTACAATTTGTCAACATCTGGACCGGCAGAGGATGCTTGTAGGATGTTAGCACCTTCGGTAAGAGCAGATGCACCTGCCCAGAAATCGACTAATTGTAAACTATGGGCTGAAGTGCGAATTGGCCTATGTATTCAAACCTATTTGGAGGGGTATAAAGAGGCCTAGGACTCTAGGTGAAGGACCTAGATGTTCCAGGCTCTGCAAGGCAGACAAGGGCTGTTAAGGTACAGGTGAGTGCCATGAAAACCGCAAAGGAACACACTCATTCCTTACTAGCATCAATGCTGCCATTTCTTCCAAGCCATTTTGTTGCCATATATGAAGGTGATGTCTCAGTTCCATGTACAAAAGCCAGGTGAACCATGCCAGGAAAATAGTGGCTTCCAACGCATCTGAGAACAGGAGTTATCTGAATAAGGCAAGCTGTGTATAACCTGAGGCATTGCTCTCACTATACTAAATAGTAGGATAAAACCTGGGCCTCCATCAAATGGGACATATAGCAATCCCACCGTAACCCCACTCTTTACTTACCTTCTGGATGGAGCCACACCATTATAGCTCCATCCGCTGTCCATAGATGGAGGCTGAAATAGGTATCCATGCACGCACGGAGGTGCTGATGCACGCATCTAGATATTTAGGATGCTCGGATACACATAACAGTAAAACGCATGAAGACCCCGCCAACTATGGCGTTGTCTAGCTAGGAGGTGGCATTATTGCCTCCTGGTGGGATATTTGGATGTGGCTATAACATATGTGCTTTTAGGTTCTGCTTTGTTAGAAGAATTTGTAAACTTCTAAACCATGTTTATAAGTGCCTTTTACCATTTTATGTTATGACTCACTGGTTTATTCTCATTATCATCTGTGGCAGATCTACCTCTCTAACCAGACAACAGCAACAAATAAAAATACATTCAAAAATGAAATTAGGGGGGAAACTCTCTGTTTTATAAATAAGTGTATATCTTGAAAGCCAATTTCCCACATTTCATTCTGGCAGCATTTTTAATTCAGTAAAATAAAAAGAAACTAAAATCAAGGCTGAATAAACTTGCAGCTTGCAAGAACTATAACGAGATGCAATTCCATGGAAAAAATTAAAAGCAGCAGGTGGCAGAGAGGAAGAAATTCATGCCGAGAAGGCCTGGGTAAAATGAAATATCTGTAGTAACCACCTAAAGCACGTAGTTGTAGGTTCCACAAGTTATCAGAAGGAAGAACCCTTCAGAATGTTTTGAAAAGGATTCAGGATGGTGTTTTGCACACCCCACACTAAGCATTTGCATTCAAGTCTGAGTACAGATGTACACCGAAACTGTGACTTGGATTTTTGTCAGAAGTCAACCCAACACAGGTAACATCCTTACTTCCTGATCTGCCTTTCTCCTGACCATATGGATTTGTCTTAGGTTTGAGGTGGATAGAAATTGGTGCCCTTACACGTGACAGTATGTGCAAAGCCAAGACCGAGCCATCACACATGATGGCCAATACATTGTAGTGGCATGGCATTATAGTGATGCTACTGCGAATTTACTTAATGCTGGTTGAAGCTCACTCCACAGCATCAAGTAAATTTGAAGCTTCCCGCCAGTCTGGACAGGACGGCGAGAATTGCCAGTGAGAACAGGGATGGCAGCTCAACTGCGATTGGCTGTCTCGTCCCATGTGACATGCACGCCAACGCAAACTCCTGCAGCTTCCTCCTTGGAAGCTATGGGGGGCTGCTGGAGTCTGGATGCCGGATACTTTGCTGCAGGTAGGCTGCTAATTTCTTTAAACTGTGGATTTAATCTGCAAGTCTGGAAGGGACCTAAATAAACACAGTAATGGCCCATGAATCAGGATTCTTGTGTCTCCTGGCTAGGGATGGGCACAAATATTTGTAACTTTCATTATTCGTATGAATTTGGACATTTGTACATTAACATTAGTACAAATATGAATGTTTCGGAACATTCATATGAATAGTTCGTACATTCATCAAACTGGGGATATGTATCAGAAATGTATCGATAGGTATGCGTTTGTATAGGATACATATCTGATACATATGCATTGGTATAGGACGGTGATGGCCAACCTATGACACGCGTGTCACAGGTGACACGCCAAGCCCTTTTGGGTGACACACCTGATCACCCTGGCACCTGGGCATGTAGTTCTTGCTTGTTCTTGAAGTGTACAAAATACCAACTTTCAATTGAAGATTTAGCAAATGTAAGGAATTATTTGTTTTTGCTTTTAATAAAATACATATATCAAAAATATAACTTTTTACTAGAGCTACAAATATCCCAAAATTATGGATATTTCTAGATGTGACACAGCACCCGAGTTAAGCTAGGTTTTCTTGTGAATTTTGACACACTGAGCTCAAAAGGTTCGCCATCACTGGTATAGGATATGTATCCTATATGTATGTATTTGTATATGATCTGTATGCAGGATCTGTATACATTTATATTAGATAGTTGCACGAATTCATACAAATACATTAATATCGAACAGAAACCTACCACATTCGAAGGAGATCTATTCAAACAAATATGAATTTTCTAACAATGCTGAAAAAAACATTCATGTACATCCCTACTCCTGGCCTTTATGCACTTAGGCACTCAGGGTGGCCCAGCATACTCTGGGATGGTGCAGCCACACACCACAGTACCCCCTCCATCCCAGAGTGGCCCAGAGTATGCAGAAGTGTCCTGATTGTCTCTTGCTGGGGAGCAGTAGTATCTCTTGGAAGTTAAATGCAAAAAAATCCCTCTGAAACCATCTCTGTTTCGAAATGAGTCAGGCTTTCTATTTTTATTACTGAACTTCTGGTAGAAACTGAAAACATTATTTTGATAGATCGTCTAACACTTTAGTTTACTGGTACTAGTTTTACTGTATAATATCTTCCATCCTTGCTGCTGTGGTATGTTTTGATGATGTTTGCAAATCTGTATACTCTCATTTATTGCTTTGCACTTGTTTTTTAATTGCTTACATAGGACTGCATGCTTAATCTTTTCACCATCCTGAATGCATGTAGTACAGTAGAATATTGAATGATAAATCATTCTGAAAATTTCACATTAATGTGCTCGCCGTGGGTCTACCCTTGAAAATGCTCTGGAAGCTGGAACAAATGTCAAATACATTAGCTCAACAGCTGATGGGATTCTCAAACCAGATGCACATCACATTTGAAACAACTGCAGTGGTTGCCTATTCACTACAAAGCTCAGTTCAAGGTGCTGACCTTAACATAAATGGCCCTAAATGGCTTGGGCCAAAAATATCTGAACAAACACCTTTTCCCATAATGCCCATTCAGAAGGAAAGACTTTCTTGTAGATCTGCCACCATCGGAGGTATCAAGGGCGGTGGCATGTGAGACAGCCTTTTCTATGGCGACCCCCTCAAAAGCAATGCTAAAGATGAAGATGGATTTTTTAAAGAGAATGGAACCCATTCTTGGAGATGATACTACAGTTGCTTAATGCTGCACGAAGACGATATAGACCCTCAGCAAACAGATAAAAAACAAATTGTCATTATCATTGCTCTTTCAAACACCCAGAAGCCAGTTCAATGCAGGCAGAAGTATGCGGTTGCTTTTACAGGAAACTTGGCATCATTGCTGGATTTCTCATAACAGAAATATTATGGGATATTGCCTTAATACTCCAGAACTATATTGGAAATACCATGCTTATATGTGACATTGCCATTATAGACCTGGGAGAATCATGGGTTTTAGCCTACATTTGGAAGCACCCAGAATAAAATAACTAAAAGTTATTTTAAGTAAGTAAAGCAATATGTTGGAAACTGTGTTTGAACTCCTGGTTATAAATGGCTCTGATTTAGAGCTCACAGATTACTACTACTACTACTACTACTGCGACTATGACTACAACAATGACTAATTTGAACTACAATAATATAATTTAATCCAGGCACAGTTATTGGTTATTAAAATATATTTTATTTTCTATAAGTAAACAGATATTAAACATCAACCACAAACAAATAAAAGAACAAACACCCTAATCTAAGTGTCCCCTTCTACCTGGTCACTTATATTTTTTCTCTTTTAAAAAAAATCTTTATGGTTTTAATGGCTCACTGTTATGGTTTTAATATGTTTAATACGCTATGGTTTTAATGTGTTCATTTTATATGTTGTAACGCACCCTGAGACCTTTGGTTGTAGGGCAGGACAAAGATTTAAATAAAATAAATTAATATATTTGAACAATAAAAAAAATCCAAAAAGAAAAAAAAATACCCTTCTCACCCAGGCTTTTGGTGTTTAGCTTTCTCTGAATGTTGGCCTGCTAGAATGGGAGGGCTGTAATTTAATTACAGTACATTTTTATGTTGTTTTAGGCCGCGTCCAGATGGTGGACGGGTATCCTGCCAGGAAGCGATAATGCAGGTAGTCCTCCTTTTGCAATTATCACCTCCTATCTAGGCGTCACCATGCCTCATGCTGTCTTCTAGGGATGTGTACGAATATTCCAATCTCTCAAAATTAGATTTAATCTGTTCAAATTTGAACATTCGAATTTGAATCGAATGTCTATAAATTCAAATTTAAACATTTGAACAATTAAATTCAAATTTAAACATTCAAACATTCATTTGAATTCTTTGGACATTCTTACGTATACAGATACATACGCGATGCATATTTGCCCGTAGGCATCTTTCCCGCATCTTTACGCATTTGTATGAATCTGTTTGGGATGTGTGTGTCAGCACCTCTGTGCATGTGTGGACACCTGTTTTAGCCTCCATACACGTGTGGTGGATGAAGTAATAGTGTTTAGTGCATTTTAGGAGGGAAATAATTGTCCAATGGTGAGGTTGCCCCAAATAATTGAGGCAACTTCATCATAGTGGTGCTCTCTTCCCCCTGTCTGGATGGAGCCTTACTGGGATTTTATTGATGTTTTTACTGAATGCTGTGACCTACCCTGGGACTTCGGGGTGAAAGTTAGGATATAAATGTTTAAAAATAGATAAATAAATAAATGTTGGGAAGAGTAAGTGCATCGAACATCTGCGAACTGTACCTACTTTTCCACCTACATTGGAAAAGGAGTATATCTTTATATGGCTATTTTTGCTTTCTTAATTTTAAGTGACACAGTTGCGAATGCTTAATATCTAAATGCCATCAAATGCCATCAGTGCGATTAGCATTTCGTTTGGGTGTGACTTATATAATTTAGAGCTTAGTTGACAGGTTAAATACTACAAAAGCCACCCTTTATGTGTAAATATTCATTGTAGATTAACAGGCTAGTTGTCAAAATACACTGTGAGAAAATGACGACATCCTTTGGCAGTATAGTACTAGGAGATGTTCCTGCAGTAAACTGTATAATAAAGCTTCATTTGATGGAAGAATATGGGCTTCACAAATTATGTTTGTGTATTGGTTAGAACTCTTGCTGTACTTAGAGAATTTTATAAATATATAAATACTTAAATAACAAAATCTGCACAGAATTTTGGTTGCCAAAAGCCAGAAATTAGGTAGCTTCGAACACTGAAACTTTTAGAGTATTTATTTATTTATATTTCTATCCTGCCCTATACCCGAAGGTGTCAGGGCAGATCTATCTATCTATCTATCTATCTATCTATCTATCTATCTATCTATCTATCTATCTATCTATCTATCTATCTATCTATCTATCTATCTATCTATCTATCTATCTATCTATCTATCTATCTACCTACCTACCTACCTACCTACCTACCTACCTACCTACCTACCTACCTACCTATCTATCTATCTATCTATCTATCTATCTATCTATCTATCTATCTATCTATCTATCTATCTATCATCATCATCTGCAGTAGGGGGAAAATATAATCACATTAGCCAAAGGCCAGGATGAATAGGTGTGTCTTCTCTGCCTTCCTGAATATATACAGAGAAGGGGCATGACGTACCTCGAGGGGGGGACTATTCCATAATCTAGGGGCCATTACTGAAAAGGCCCTTTCCCTGGTGCCCACCCGTTTCACTACTGAGGGCGGTGGCCTCACCTCCAGATCTTAAGGCACGGGAAGGTCGGTATGGGAGAAAGTGTTCCTTTAGATATTTGGGGCCCAAGTCGTTTAGGGCCTCATAAGCCAAAGTTAACACCTTGAACTGGGCTTGGTAGTGAATTGGCAACCCAGGAATATTTTCAGAATGGACATGTTAATCAGGCCCACTGGGTGCCAGATCTCCTTTCTTTGTGGGTGATCCAAACTTCACAGTCCAGAATCAGCAGTACCACCATACCCTTATTTTCCTGGCGCTAAGTACTATTAAGCTCTATGACATCCCCTGATCAGGGGCCTTTCTGCATTTGGCCATGTAGTGTGCATGCAGTATTCTCCCAGACAGATCATCTGCACTTGAAGGGGCTATTTTCAGCTCAGAGATGGCACCATCCATGCAGGGGTGTACTGCACGCAAGGTACATGTAGATCACAATTTCATGATCCACCCATTGACTTGCCTTGACCGGAGATGACAAGCACACTGACATCTCAGATGACACCAAATACAAGTGTGTGTGTGTGGCACGTTACTGTCATCCCAGTGATGGTACCAGCACATGCTCAGTCGGCAGTTGCACCAGCTTCCTAGACAAAGATGCCAGCACCTGGACATGCATCCACATGACAAGTAAGTCTGCAGATGTGTATGTAAGGGTTGGTATGCACTAGCAAACTTCCCCAGGTTACTTTTGGGTAACCCAGGTACATGAACAGCGCTTTATAAATAAACTATAATAATAATAATAATAATAATAATAATAATAATAATAATAATAATAATAATAATAATAATAATAATAATAATAATAATAATAATAATAATATACATTTTTTGTCCTCTAATTATATATATTTTTAAATAAAAATTATTATAAATTTTAACATTTATTGAATTTTTTTTTTTAATGAGGAAATGTCATGGGAATCATAAAGGAGAGGGTAACTGTATCAAAAAGGGGAAGAGGGGGAAGGATACACTGAGCCTGATTTATACACTAGAAGGATACTTGAAGCACACTAAGTACTCTTCAGCTCTGATGTTGGGCCTGTAGATCTATAGAAGAACCCTTGAGTCTGGAACAAATGGGGCCTGCAACCATTTGCAGCAACGGGACTTGCCCTCAGGCCAGAATCCCAGAATAACGCATAACGTACCTGACTCCTTTCCTTTAAAAATAAAAGAAACACCACATTACATCATAAACATTTATGTCTTATATATACCCCGTATTTTCCGGCGTATAAGACGACTGGGTGTGTATAAGACGACCTCCAACTTTTCCAGTTAAAATATAGAGTTTGAGATATACTTGACATATAAGAAGACAACACCCGGCATATAAGACGACCCCTGACTTTGGAGAAGATTTTCCTGGGTTAAAAAGTAGTCTTATACGCCAGAAAATACAGTACTTCTATTATTTTCCTTTCCCCTCCCCTGGCAATGCAATTCCTCATTATTGGCTGTTTCCAATTATCCTTCTCATCAACACGTCTTCTGCTCCATTATTCTCAATGTAACAAATCAGGAGATCCCATTGTTCCTCTGTTGTTCTCCCAACTTTTATACCCAATCTTCTTAGTCTTATTTGTCTATAATAATCTAAATGGCCAAGTCCCAATGGTTTGATAAGTGATTGATTTATTTACATTTCTATGCCGCCCCATACCCAAAGGTCTTTGGGTGGATAACAATCTTAAAACAGCAGATTAAAAACAGAATATTGTCCTTCCATCCCCAGAACGATTGTTACTAATGCTGCAAGCATTAATTGGTTCAGCATATATTTGTTTTTCTCTTGGATCTGCTGACCTCTATAACTTTAAAAAATACTCAGTTCAGGATACTTTGATAGATCCACATTCATAACTTTCACCCGACTCCTTTCCTAAGTCTGCTGACTCAGAGTATTCTACCCTGCCTCTGGAGATGAGGCTTGAACTTGCAGACCTCTCACACGGCCTGGCTGGATGACACCTCCATGTACCATTACCACTTGAGACAAGGTTTAAATGCATATTGGGCATATAATCAGACTTACTCCCCTTTTCCACGCACAGCCAAAACTCTGGATCTTCAAGATCCGGATCTTTGAGATGGGCTCTTCCTGGAGATCTGGATCTTGAAGATGCCCAAAGACCCCATTGTGGACACCTTTAATCAGGTCTACACAAAATCCAGATGTAAGGGCCTGAAGGACCCATTAAATCTGGATTTCTCCTGCCCTCTTAGGGACAGGGCCTTGCAGATGGGTCCTTCAATGGGGTCCAGGTAGAGACCAGGCCTCCATAAGTACCAATCGGGTCCCTAATGGGCTCTTAGAAGGATTCTAAACCCTAGTGGAAAAGGCCCTTACTTGATATCTTGTGAGACTGAATTCTCAAGGGCAGTCAGAATGTGGTATTTCTGTCTACTATTGAAGCTTACAGTTCTGAGCAAAGCAATTCCCCTGCTTGTGTGTGCATGTTTGCACTTTAGTGCATTTGTTTACCCTGAAAAAATCTTCCTTGAGCCAGAGAAGATATTGAGAAAGATATATTCCTCCCTTTTCTGATGCTTCCCTTCTTAATTTGCATTCAGCATTACTTCCTATTTTTCCTCTCTCCTACTTTTATATTTTTAAGCCTATATTTTCGTTAAAGAAACTCTTCCTCTAGGGTAAAAGGGAGATTGTGGCTTGATAGTCTGTGGGGAGCAGCAAGCAAATCCTGATTGGTTGAGATAAATCCCCATGCAGCATGCCTTGCCGAGTCTTTCTCTTTCCACTTATATGCTTAATCAAGTATTCTGCTGCTTGGTTTTAAGCTGAGAGGCAGTAAAAACTTCACTTTATCCTTGGCTGGAGTTAAAGATAAAGACTGATTAGAAAGTCTTTAGAAAGTGATCAGAAAGTCTTGTGTCACTGTGACAGTCATGGTTACACGGTCTCTCACTACAAGCTAAGTGATTGAAGTGTCTAGCCATTAGCTACATGTTACCAAGTATTTATTTCCTATAAGTTACCATTTGACTAATTCACCCAACATCAAAAATATGTCTTTTGCAACTTGCTTTTAGTCTTGCTGCTTGTCTTCTGTGCTTTCTAAATATAAGTACAGTTTAAGATTGGTTTCAGTCTGTTACCAGTCAAACCAAACCTATACTCCTAAAGATTCTCATGTGTGTGAAAATGGTGCTAAACGTGTCTATAAACATGTAACAACACCAGTGTAATTATCAGCTGTTGAACAAATGCATAGAAGTAATGAAAGCAATTACCTGGTGACAGATAAATTTGAAACTAATGCATATACTGTTGTGTTCTTCAGTATTAATTTTCCTTAGAACTGAATCCATGAATCCGCCTGCTTCCAATAGCTGTGCAGGAACCCCATCTGTTTATAAGGACAGACTGGGTGTCTCTGAAAAGAACCTGGAACAGAATTCCATTAATAATAATTAAAAAATTTGGACAAGGACTTAGACTGTTCACAAGTCCGAATGTCTTTTTAAAAAACACTCAGATGCCAAGAGTAACATTGCAGCTGTGAGAGGTTCCAGAGAGGGATCACGGACTTCCAAATTTTCTGTCTGATTTAAGGATCCTGTTTAAGGAAACACTGAGCAAGCAGGTTAACCAGGAGGATGTTCACAGGAACACATTAATCAGGGTGGATACATTTGGGACAGGAGCCAATGATTAAATGCTACTTGAAATGGGCATTTTTAAAATGTTGCAGCTAGACAGGGACACAAATTATTCATCACAATCAGATGCCAAAAGTCAAGTGGACTTACTGTATATGGATGCATCGAGCAAGGAAACTGGTAAAAGGGGTGGTCAAGTCCATATGTGAAGCAAATAAACAGCTGAGATTGGGGCGGGGCTTTTCTGACTTGGCTTCTTCTCTTCTACAACGCATCTCCTAAGTCGTCGAGAAGAATAAAGCTCTCATGTAGCTTCTGGATAATAATAATGGGTCTAGTGGTTAGAGAGCCAGACTCTTATCAGGGAATACCGGGTTTGATTCCGCACTCCTCCATGAAGCCATATGGGTGACCTTGGGCTAGTCACAGCTCTCTTCTGAGCTCTCACAGCCCCACCTACCTCACAGGGTGTTCTGTTATGGGGAGAAGAATAGGAAGCTTTATCAGCCGCTTTGAGTCCCCTTAAATGGGTGAGAAAAGAGAGGTAGAAAAACCAACTCTTCTATCTATAGATTTCCAGTCATAAGATCCTGTGATTTGCAATGAGAAATGAATGCCCTATTATCATGAAAAGGACTGCATTAGGGTGGGAATTAGCCCCAACATTACACCGGAGTTCTGATGCATTCTTTTCTCCCCTTCAGTTGTGAATTATTTTCCATAGGCGCTTCCCCCACTGCTCCAGTTTGTAGCTGGATAAATCTGAACATGTTACAACACAGGCCAGAATACAGTACAGAATTCTGCAGGTGGAAATCCCACTGATTTCTATAAGATTTGTGTGCATATCCGCTCCATCCAGACTAAGGAACCTCTATGAGAGTTTGTTTTAGAAATCGATGCCAAAGGAAGGAACCAGTTCAGGCTGTGATCTTAACTGTGGCTTTCTTCAATTGAGTTTTGTTGCATACTTGGCAGAATTTCACACCCAAAAGTCCCATCTGCAGTCTGCACCTGCTCTGTTCAATTTTTTTAAAATGTCAAGCTACTGTGAACTTCCTGAAGGACCCTGATTCCTGTAGACAGGCAGCTTGAAGGCAAGCCCGTTCGTTATCATAAGAGGTGGAGTTCATGCGGAGAAAAGAGTAAAAGCTTCTATTTTCTGCCTGTGTGTGTGTGTTGTTTTTGCTTCAGAAGGCAGCTCTTTTCTGATTGCTTTCCCAAGGGATACACTGAAAGCTGTCAGAGAAAGGAGAGCACAGAGATTCTCAAGGAAGAAAGTAGATTTGCTGTCTAAATGCAGTAATCTAGTGGGAGTCTGTTACAGCTTTAATTCTCCACACCCTGAGACTTTAATTCTTTAACCTCTCCAGGCCTTTTTTTTTCAAAAGGGGGAAAAATCACAAGATGAAGTTTAACCGAGTTGCTGGCCCAGATCTTCAAAGTAGGGATGTGGATGAATATTTGAAATATTCGTTATTTGAATCAAATGTCCAGACATTTGTACTTTAGTATTTGTACGAATACAAAAATTTCGAGTTATTCATACCACACCTCAAAAAGGATATTGTGGAACTAGAGAAGGTGCAGAAAAGGGCAACCAGAATGATTAAGGGTTTTGAACACCTCCCTTAAGAAATCAGGCTGCAACGTCTAGGCCTCTTCAGTTTGAGAGGGGACCTGATTGAAGTATATAAAATTATGCATGGTATAGAAAAGGTGGATAGAGAAAACTTCTTTATCGCACAAAACTAGAACCAGGGGGCACTCTATGAAGCTGAGGTGTAGGAGAGTTGGATCTGAGAAGGGGAAGTATTTCTTCACCAAGAGGGTCATCGGTTTATGAAATGTGCTGCTGGAAGAGGTGGTGACAGCTACCAGTCTAGATCGCTTCAAGGTAGCGTTAGACAAATTTATAGATGACAGATGTATCAATGGCTACTAGAATGAATGCCTAAGTACACCATTCAGGCTGGGGGGACAAGGTGATTTGCTGGGATCTGAGAGCAGGAGAAGGTCTGTCCTTGTCTCTGCTTGAAATGCCCATGGGCATTTGGCGGGCCACTGTGTGCGACGGGATGCTGGACTAGATGGGCTGTGGCCTGATCCAGCAGGGCCTCTCTTATGTTCTTATGAATAATTTGGACATTTGTATGTATATGGATACATATCGGATGAAAACAGGATACATATGAGATGCGGACAGATGCATATGAGATTTGTATCACTGGATACGTATCAAATATTCAAACAAACAGATACAAATATATTTGTATTGGTTTGAATGTCCAGACATTCATTTTTCTTTATTTGTACAAATTCGGATTTTTGAATATTCGATTTGTCACAAATTGAATGTCAAAAATTGCATTTGTGGATACCCCGACTACAAAGCATTCCAGGGTTGGCTCTTGTTTCAGTGTCAGTAGTGCATGGGGCAATGAGATTCTAGTTCTGAGAAGAAGCTCAGAAGTTCTGCATGACTGTTTGCAAAGAAACTAGGTTTTGGGTTGTATCCAGGCATTTAGAGCAGACCTACAGCGACCTGGTGTTTAAGTCTAATCCCTGTTAGATCAGACAAAAGCTCTTATACTCCTGTATTCTAGAAACTCTTCATTCAGTTTTAAAATCATCAGAACATTCATTGTTCATCATTATCATGGCAAGACCTAGCAAAAACATTTAAATCCCTTAAAAAAAAGTTTGCCCTGGAGTGGAGTCCATATGTTGACTGTACACCTAGTGGCTTCCAAGGAATGAGGTATTAAATGTAAGATTGTGGTGTTGGGGTCACCTCTGATGGGCTTTCAAATGTTTTGTGATGGTCTATAGGTGGATGGGCACCAGATTTTATTCCTATTCATCGAGGCTACAAGTTACTAAAACTTAGCATACATGTGTTCTGGAGCACAAGACAATTGCTCCTCATTTTCCTCAATGCTCGGTCTACTTCAGAGTCTATTACAACAGCATATTGAGCTCACATGAACATATGGCTCTTTCTGAACTGCATGGAACTATTCTCAAATATGGTGCACCATTTGCCTGACTGAAATAGGGGCTGTGTGTGGTATACCATCCCAGGGAGGAATGCTATCTGCACACCCTTGGTAGATTGGTATACCAAAATAGCCTGCTTCTGGACTGCTTTAAAAAGGTTTACTGTTGGAGCAGGATATGGCACCATTACCCTCTCCTCAACTTGGTCCAATGTGGATGGCCTGGTCTACTGGGAAGCATGGCCTCCCACTAAACCAATCCACCACGTGGATGAAGTGTGTTATCGGATAATTTAGGCCAGTCTAATGGCCCAGTGCAGAAAGGGCTAATATGTGGAAGAGGAAACTTTGCAGTAGATACATGCTAAATGTTGCAACTGGGCCCCCCCTCAAACTGTGGTCTCCACACCTTCCTGGAACAACAATTCCCAGCAGTCTACTCTAGCCCTCCAGGATGCTGTTCTGTTTTTATTGATGATGCTCCCACAATACTAGAGGCCAGAGTGTTTTCTGGCTGCCACACTAGAAAGCAGAACCATACTGTAGGACCCATACAGACATGAAAATGCCAGTTTGGTATGTAATGAACCTGAATGAGCATTAAGGTAGATGGTTTGCCAGTGGGTCTAGAAACAGTTGAACCATCTGTTGAAGAGATTATGACTCACCCCAATAATGACCTACCTGGAGAAGAGTAATAGCCTACCTGAAGCAAACAGTGGGAACCCAGTGGTACAAGGAATAATACAAGCAATGGAAAACAATGGAATATGAGAACTGGCATCCTATCTGAGGGGGGAGAGGAGGGAGGATGAAGTGAGTGAGATGAACATTTGGAAACTGGTTCACTATAAATGTATATGAATCAATGCATTATAAAAGTGAAAAATAAGTGACTTCCTCCAGTTGTGCTTTCGCCTTGATCTTGCTCCAGAATACTTCAGGGTTGTGCTCTGACCTCCCCGACCTCCCCCAATTGTGCTACATCAACTCCTGGGTTCCTTGCCTTGCCATCTCCTCCACGTCTACTCATAAGACTCTCTAGAACGACTTCTAATCTTGTTCTTGTGAAGGCTGCTGACTAAGGATGCACACAAATGGTTTTTTTTCATTTAATTTGTATCAAATAATACATTCAAATAGATCCCCTTTGAATGTGGTGAACTTGGTTCAGCTTGTGCCTACCACATGGTCATAAAGCCTTCTTTTTCAAAGGTTTTGCAGTAAAGTGTGCAGCTATTTAGCAGCAATCCAAACTTTTTAAAAGAAAATCCTAGAACAGTGTTTCCCAAACTTTTGACATATGTGTACCCCTACTATAATTTTCGTAATGCTGAGTACCCCTCATAAAAAAACATTAGGGATAAAAATTGTATTTTATAAAAATAATCAAAATCAGTGGAACTTACTAAAGCACAATAACAGGCACCCGGAACTAACTATTAAAAGAAGTAAGTTGTCTCTGTAACGAAGTGCAGTATATTCATGCCGTGTCACGCCTCACAAGACCGTTAGATAACACTGCAATTCTCTGGTGTTTAAACAGCTCCGCGGCTCAACGTCAACTGTTAATGTTCCCGCAGTTTAAAAATGGCCGAACCTGAGCTGCGCGAAGGATGCGCAGAAGTTCCCACCATAATGAGTTGCGATAACGATGTACGATGGCCCCAGTTCCCGTGTAAAAACTGCGATACGTGCCTATTTCTTTCCTTGTTCTGTGGGCACAGCTAAGCATGGTACAGTGGATATTCCCACCCGATCCCCACCCACACTCCAGTGCAACGCGTACCCCCAACAAACTCTTCCCATACCCCTGGGGGTACACATACCACACTTTTGGAAACACTGTCCTAGAAACTCCTGGACTACATTCCTATAGTTCTAGGATGGCCGCGTCCCCAAGCAACTTATTTGCCTCTCTATTGTCCCTCTATTCCAACGGACTTTAAAGGTGCCGTTTCAATTCTGGAATAAGCGTCCCCATGAGGTTTGGTAAAACACGCATTTTAAATGCACCTACCATCCCCAAGGAAGCGTGTTTTGTTTGCCCGCATCTTTTTCTCCCCGCCCCCTCTCTGCTTGATAAGGTGCTGGCGGGAATGGGGAGGGACTGCGATCTGCGTGGCCACAGCCAGGGAGACAACCCCCGACAAGTCCAAAAGAAAAATAGCCATAGGTATTTACAAGTTCTCTGTTCGTCTCCCTTGCCTGCAAAACCCACCAGAAACATTTATCACTTTGGGATCCAGAGCTTGCTTCCAAAGATAGTGATTTCACTGTAAAAATCCAGCCCATACAGCAATGGTTACACTGTAGCAATCCACCCACTTCACACCTGATAACAATGTTGCAATTCTGGCTCTTTAAAAGTTCTGACCTTTAGAAAGGGAAAAGGAAGGAAAGCAGCAGCAGGTTCTGGGAGATGTATGAATGTTTAAGGCTATGTGTGTAGGCAGCAGTGGCAGCAGAGCCAGGGTGCTTTTTTTTGGAGGGAACCCCTGCTGGGATGGTGGCTGTGGAGGTGAGTGGGCGAAGGGGGCTTGAGTTACCACTGCTGAAAGGAAGGAAAGCAGCTGCAGGTTCTGGGAGATGCGTGAATGTTTAAGGCTGTGTGTGCAGGCGGCAGAGGCAGCAGAGCCAGGGTCTCTTTTTTCAGAGATCTTGGCCACCAAACCCCACCCCTTTTGCCATGAAGCGTCTCCTTGCACAATGTTGCTAGGAATACCTGCGGCTTCCAAAATGTGCGCTGGTAGTCTTGTTTAAAGGGCAATTTTTTTTCTGCCCATTTTCCTCCTTTTGTGCCGCTGGAAGCTTGGAGAAAAGCCGTACATGGAGATGCTCCGTGGCAAAAGAAGCTTTTAAACAGGCTTTTTATTGCTTGGGGATGTGGCCGATGACTGTTTCATGTGAATATTTGGGGATCATGGCTTTGTGTTGATTTTGGTGGCAAGGCATTCTCCTGACAACTGTAGCTGGTGGGAGGTGCAAAACTTCTTTGGAATCCCCTTCAGATCGTTTGGATCTTCTCTCAGAATGGCTGGCCAGATTCCTCTGGTAAGCCAGTTTGGTCTAGTGGTTAGAGTGCTGGTTTCTTATCTGGGAGTCACTAAGTTTGATTCCGCACTCCTCCATGAAGCCAGCTGGGTGACCTTGGGCTAGTCACAGCTCTCTTCTGAGCTCTCACAGCCCCACCTACCCCACAAGGTGTCTGTTGTGGGGAGAAGAATAGAAAAGCTTTGTCAGCCACTTTGAGTTCCCTTAAGTGTGTGAGAAAAGTGGGATGGAAAAACCAACTTTTCTTCTCCTTTTTGTCCTCATTTTCTCAAAAGTATTAAGAATGCTGTGGAATTTTCTGTTTCCTCTCACATAAGCTAATAGCATTTAGCTAAGGATATGGCAAGAATTTTATGCCTCATCACTTATGAATGGATTTTTAAGGATTCACAATACAGATTTTTATTCTTGTGGATTTCTGCTAATGTGAACCCATGAATATGAGCAAGTGCCTATTTATTTATCTATTTATCTGTTCATTTTATTTATATTCTACCCTTAAACCAGAAAACTATCAGAGTGGCTTATAATACATAATTTTAGACAGGTCCCTTCCCTCAGGCTTACAATCCAAAGAGACAAGATAAGAAAGGAAAATGGTGTGGGGGGAAACAGAGATACGTTGGCAGCAACTGTGTCCTTACAATGATAAAATACTTCTATTTTTCTCCTCCATTCCCCACAGGGAAGATGGTTCCTTCATAGCTGGTGTGGTGACAGTTGTGGGGAGGGGTCGGTGCTTGGACCTTGATGGAAGGTGCTTACCCAGTTTCCTTCTTTCATCCACATCCCACAGGCAAGAATGTGCAGTAAGTCAGATGTACACATTGAACACGTATGCATTTAGCATTCATATGCATTCCCTGTATATAATGAAATGGATCTACACTATATGTACATAGATGCGCACCTCTGATTTGAGTTTCTGTACAAATTTCTGTGAATATGTCTGTACCCCATTTGTGCATATGTACAGAATATGGGCATGGATTTTTTTCCATGTTCAATTCATGCTGAATGAAAAAAAAATCATATTCGTTTGAATAGATCCCCTTAGAATGTGGCAGGATTCGAATTTCATATGAATGTTCGATATGAATCTGATTGCGGAGTGAGTGTTGATGGTTCTGCAGTAGGTAAATTCGAAGTAATGGTGGCATAATGTGCTGTCGCTGCAGAGTATGGGATGTCAGGTGTGATGCCCGTGGCTTGGCTGTGCTTTCCGATGCACAGTTTTCCTAAGTCAGGACACCCCCTCCAGACATTTTACCTCTGCATTCATCTTATCTCACCTTGAAGTTTTGGAAGTTCATCCCTTCTTCAGATGGAAAATCTTAAGACCAAAGGTGACTCATCGTCCTTCAAGTTGCATTAGGAGGAGACAGAGCAGGGAAATCTAGCCAATTGCAGCATGGGAATAAATGCTGCAAACTAGTGACCAATCAGGAGTCAGAAAATCAGGCCAATGGCAGCCAATCAGAGTTGAGAATTTATTGCTAAGGCTTTGAGGTGGGCCCCTTCCAGATTAGTGGGTTAAATCCAGTTATTAAAAAAATTGCAGCTTACCTGCTGTGAAGTGGGGATCCGTGGTCCAGACTCCAGCAGCCCTCCGTAGCTTCTGAGGAGGAAGCTGTGGGAGCTTGTGTTGGTGTGCGTCACGTGGGATGAGGCAGCCAATCCTAGTTGAGGTGACATCCCTGTTCTCACCAGCAATTCTCGCCATCCTGAATGGACTGGCAGGAAGCTTCAAATTTACTTGATGCTGCGTAGCGAGTATTCTCCAACCAGGATTGAGTAAATTTGCAGTAGTGTCGCTATAACTCGATGCCACTACGGAGTATTGGCCATCATGTGTGATCTTGGGGCCTTTCCGCACTGGCTCTAAAAATGGATTTAGAGCCAGATGTGGAACGCATTTAGATGTGGCTTTCGCATAGGGGCTGGAATTAGGACCCCTTTCAGGAAGCCACGTCCGCATATCGGCAGGCAAAAAATGGTTGTTTAAACCGTTTTTGCCGCCGAAATCCTACCCAGATGTAAGACCTGAAAAAATCAGGTCTTACATCTGGCTTTCCCCCGAAAACGGTTTGGAAACGAACGTTTCCGCACCGGAGGGGGAAAAGCCGGATTGCCGACGCATGCCCAGCTGTCAGAGAGGCAGAGCGCATGCTCTGCCACTCTGACAGGGGGGCGGGTCCGGCAGCCAGCTTCCCTGTCTTCCCTTTGCCAGAGAACCGACGATCCTCAGTTCTCTGGCAAGGGTAAGGCACCCCCTACACCCACTCTCACCCCCAACACCCCCAGAAAGACCCTACGACTTACCCGACCGGCTGCACCTCAATTCTCAGCCTGGGAGCGCCAGCGCCAATCGTGCATGCGCACGCCGCAGTCTTGCCGTTCCCTGCTCCCCAGGGATGCTGGGAAATGTAGTCCTGGCCTGTAGGGACCATCAGCGATTGGCGCTGGCGCTGCCAGGCTCAGCAATGACCTGCAGATGATCAGGGACGTTGGAGGGATTCTCGGTGGGGTGGCAAGGGTAAGGCACCCCCTACTTTCACCCCCACCCCACCGAGAATCCCTTCGATGTCCCTGATCGTTTGCAGGTCAATGCTGAGACTACATTTCCCAGCATCCCTGATCGTCTGCCGGTCCCAGCTCCCCAGGGGGCCCCAGGTAGGCACAGTTTCACTGTGTGGATGCATCCTAAACAGATGCGTTTTCACCGTGAAACACCCTTTAATGCTACATTATATGTGGTGTTTTTTTAACACCCATTAAGCACACATTAGAGACAGATAGGGGCGGATGCAGCCGCCCCTATCTGTCTCTAATGGGTACCGCTGTGCGGACACGGTCTACCCATTCCGTACTTAATGGGTGCCACTGTGCGGACGCGGTTTTCCCACATGTGTGTTTAATGCGTGTTACTGTGTGGATGCTCTGTACTAAAAGCGGCTTAAAAAGGTGCCGCTGTGCGGATGTGTACTTCCACATGTGTCCTTAATGGGTGTTTAAGGGCATGTGCGAAAGCACCCAAGAAGTCTGGACGTGGCCATGAAGGAACGAAGTAGGAGTCTGAATGCCTGTTTTTGTGTTCATCTCCAGAAGGGGTCTGTTTTCTAAAAGGGGTGTTTAAAAAAGTCCCTTTTTGACCACACCCCCAAATCAAGCAAAATCACAGATAGATCAAGGATGCTAAAATTCCTCCTACTAGATCTAAGTCATGTAGTAACAAAGTGCTGTTTTTCTTCCCTGACATCCTCTCTGATGCTGAAGTATCACTGTGACTTTCTCAACCCCCCGTCCCACACCCCCCCGGTTGACTCATCTTACCACAGGCCTCCGAAAGGTCTGAGTCACTGCAAAAGGCTAGAACTCCTTCCCATCGCAGTCATATGTTACATAAGTTAGGGAAGTTTTAGCACATGAAAGAAAACAGACCTTTGCAAGAAAACTTCACAAACTCTCCATGCTTTTACTGCAGAAATCATAGCAGCACCATCAACAGACTTGTTCTTTGTTTGCAGGCTGCTGACAGGGTATAGCCTCTTTTGCATAAGGGGAAGCTAGGAACTGATAGTGTCTTTGCAGTGTTCAGTTTGTTTATAAATATGAAAGTAGGGCATAATGTATTGTAAAACAAGTCAAGAGGCAGGGTATATACTAATCCAGATTCAGACTCCTCAAAGCTGAAAATATTGAGCCTTCAGCCAATGTGCAGCTCCCTACCCGTCACCTATGTTTCTTCTTTCCAAATCTGTCTCCAACTGTTTCTCTGACTCTTCTCATAGTTCTGAGGGATGTCACATTCCTAAGGAAGGAGCAAAAATATTCCAGGCTGCCGTCCAGAGGACATCAATCATTCTCCAAAGAATAATCCCCCTAGCATCCATACAGAAGAAGAAGAAGAAGAAGAAGAAGAGTTGGCTTTTCTACCCCGCTTTTCTCACCCATTTAAGGGGACTCAAAGTGGCTGACAAAGCTTTTCTATTCTCCCCACAACAGTCACCCTGTGAGGTGGGTGGGGCTGTGAGAGCTCAGAAGAGAGCTGTGACTAGCCCAAGGTCACTCAGTTGGCTTCATGGGGGAGGGTGGAATTAAACCCGCTATTCCCAGATAAGAGTCTGGCTCCCTACCCACTAGACCGGTGATGGCCAACCTATGACACGCGTGTCACAGGTGACACGCCAAGCCCTTTTGGGTGACACACCTGGTCACCCTGGCACCTGGGCATGTAGTGCTTGCTTGTTCTTGAAGTGTACAAAATACCAACTTTCAATTGAAGATTTAGCAAATGTAAAGAATTATTCATTTTTGCTTTTAATAAAATACATGTATCAAAAATGTAACTTTCTTACTAGAGCTACAAATATCACAAAATTATGGATATTTCTAGAAGTGACACAGCACCCGAGTTAAGCTAGGTTTTCTTGTGAATTTTGACACACCAAGCTCAAAAGGTTAGCCATCACTGCACTAGACCAAACTGGCACTTGTTCAGAGACCCAGGCTGCATCCAGACCACGGAGAGATTATGTGGGGTGCGGTGACTGCAAGGAAGAAAATCTGTCCTTGGAGATTCCTGCCAGTAAGCTCCAGCAAGAGACTCTAAGGTTAGATTTTGCCTTCTTTTGACCCCCAGCACTGTGTAGCAGGGATGTGGACAAATGTCCTAAACATTCAAAATTCGACCGAATTTGATTGAATGAATTTGAATAGAATGTCTACATATTCAAATTGAAACATTTGAATGAATTTCAAATGTTCTGAAACATTTGTTCAATTGATTCAAAACATTTGATACGTATCTGTACGAATGTATCAATGGCTACTAGAACGAATGCCTAGATGCATCTTTCAGGCTGGGGGGACAAGCAGGCTGCTTCTAAGGCCATCTGCTGGGACTCGAGAGCAGGAGAAGGTTTGTCCTTGTCTCTGCTTGAGATGCCCATGAGCATTTGGTGGGCCACTGTGTGCGACAGGATGCTGGACTAGATGGGCTGTGGCCTGATCCAGCAAGGCTTCTCTTATGTTCTTATGTTCTTAAATCTCGTACGTATCTGTACACATTTGCGCTGATAGTACAGGACAAAAATGGGATGCATACGGGATAAAACGGGATGCATACGAAATGCATACAGATGCATATAACACCTACGAATGTTGTTGACATTTGTATATTCAGATTCAAATCTAATGAATAGATTCAAACGAATAGATTCCAATGTATTCAATTCAATTCGGATTTTGTTGCATTCGGATTCTAAACATTTGAATCAAATCAAATGTTTGGACATTCAATTCAATTTGAATTTGAATGCAAAAAAATAAAAATAAAATTGTGCACATCCATTTTCCTGACCCTGAAGATGCCCATTATATCAAGATAATTATTGTAAGAGCTGGCCAATGTCCATCAGCTTGCCAGTAAGCTGTCTAGAAATAGAATGAAGGTGCTGAATCTTAGACTGCATTCACACCTAAGTTTTAATCCAGCTTCAGTCCACTTTCAAGGTAAGAGAACACATCAGCAAACTGTCGAGCTGATTTCTTTCAGAAATATATAACTCTGAAAATCTACCTTTGGGTTAGTTAAAGTGTAAAGGAAATGACTAGTCACTGATGTTTTCTCTCACTCTGAAAGCGGACTGAAACTGGATTAAAACTTGTGTGTGAACATAGCCTCAGTGATGTTCAACCCTTTTATACTGGTAGTTGATTAAGGTAGTTATTGTGCATGTGGGGCTGTGATCAGAAATCCTGAAAGGAGTATCTTTTGGTCAAATCTGAGACAGGGGCATCAGACATTATGGCCCTGCATGCACCTTGAAGTCTTGGAAGGGTTGTCCCTCCCTCGGATGGAGAATCTGAAGACCGATGGTGACTCATTCCTTCAGGTCACACCAGGAGGGGAAAGAGGACGGAAATCTAGCCAACTACAGCATGGAAACAAATGTTGCTGGCCAGCAACCAATCAGGACCTCAGAAAATTTGGCTGGCAGCGGCATATCAATGATGAGTGTTTGTTGCTAGGGAGGCGTTGCCAAGCCCTGAGGGGAGGGAATGAGGTAGGAGTTTGAATGCCTGTTTTTTTGTTTTTGTCTACAGAATAGATGCGTTCTTAAAATGGGCGATAGAAAAACTTCCTGTCTGATCGTACCCTAAGTGTAAAATCACCTACAGGGAACAGATATTTACTGATTCAACACAGGGGCCATAATCCTTCCAGCTAAGAAATCAAAATTCTAGGAGGACAGTCTGAGAATGCCCCTCACTGATCAGGACAGTGGAAAAATCAGTGATCTCAGCTGCCGGAGGAAGGGAGCCAGCTGTATTACTAACATGGACATCTTTGCCAGCAGATCTCTTTGGCAGCTGCAGAGCTTTAAGCTCAGTCAGAACAAGTTCAATAGGAATGCCAAACGGAGGAGCAGAATCTATTTAGGTAACTGCAGACCACTTTCCTCTAGCTGAGCAAGCAACTGCCACTGTTTCTCAGACCTCCTAGTGTTCAAAAGAGTTCCAGCAGAGGTCAAGAGGTTATGGATCCTGGCTGAGTGCAGGGCAAGAGTCATTCAGCAGAAAGAAAGACTTTTCAGAATATCTGCTATGCATTTAACTTCCTTCCCACAAGCAAACGTGCTTTGGAAAGCCCCAAATGAAATGGAGTTGAATTGAGTTTCCCCTGAGTGCTGTCCTGCCAGGGAAGGAGGGAGGATTATATTTTAAATATGTCCTAGCAATATTCTGTGTATTTTATCTTTACCTGTCCTGCTGGGACCTCCTGGTAATGGGTGGGATAAAACTCTTAAAGAAATAAAAGAAACAACTGCATGTTGCTTTATGAAAAAAAACAAAAAACTGCCGCACTGAAAAACCTTGATTGAATTTAATTTATCATGATGCAATTAATTAAGAAATATACACAAGTGCAATTTTATTTATTTATTTCTTATTTACATTTCTATCCTGACCCATACCCAAAGGTCTCTGGGCGGGTAACAACAGATTAAAATAGAATATACATTAAAAGACGTTAAAAGGATCCTAGGAGAGATCCTTTTAAGTAAAAAAAAAAAAAGGTAATGGAGAAGGAGGTGGAAATTATATATGAGTCTTTAATTTTAGTTTGCAGTTTTGGAACTTCTGTGTTGTCCCTGTGCCTTTTGATTCCTTTTTTAATTTATTATTTTTAAAGAAAGGCCTGTTCATTCTGTTCTGCAATTGGGTAAATGCTTAGAGAAATTCAATCCTTTTCATATGTCAGTGCTTTTCTGTAACAGCAACACAGTAACAATGGAGAGGTAAATATTTGGCATATTTTGTCGCCACATCTGATCCCTGTTACCAAAAAGTTGGCCATGGCCAAGTAAAAAGAAAAGCCAACAACAACCTTGAGCTTTTAGCTTTTAAACGATCTTCCTGGCAGGTAGTCTAAGCCCTTACATCATTTGGAAAAATAAAATTCCGCCCTCATATTTGGAACACTACGAATTCCCAGAACTGTGTCAGGCTTTATGGCAGGGCCAGTTTCTCGCATTAGGGCTCTTCACGTCGCTCTGATCATTCAAGGGAGAAACCACAGAATTCAATGTAGAACAGAGAGGTGGTTGTAACTCAGCAGTAGAGCAACTTTTCTTGGAGTCAGACGGTCACAGGTTCAACTCCTGGTATCTTCCTAAAAGAAACTATAAGAAATTACTTCTCCAGCCTTGTCAAGAAAAGTATATGAATGCAGATAGCTGACTCTGCATTTTATGCATAATCCCAGTTTTCTTCCCTTCATAGAGATTGCAATGGCTCTCCCCAAAGCTGCAGATCTTAACACCTCCAGCCAGCACGATCAATGCCATGGGATGCTGGGAATTGTAGTCCAGGAACATCTGGAGGGTTGTCTTTAGAGACCTTGGCTCTGCATGATACAGTACCTAATTTGTTCACGTTTGATCATTCAGAATCATATATGTGCATGGTCCCTTTTTTCTTCTGTCCTCTATCCAAGAGGAGAAACCTGCCCTGTGAACTCCCTCCCTGGCTTAATTAGAAATGTCTGTGATCTGGTTTCCAGCTAGGGATGGGTTGGACTGAAAAACACAAACATTCACAAAATATGAACTTCTGAACTTCACAATATGTAGCTGAATTTGAATTTCTACCAAATGCTGAGCCTGCTGTATGGAATGAGGCAGCTCCCTGAATTCTCAACCTTTGGAAGACCTGAATTTTGCAAAAATTGGCCAAATTGACCCTCATGGCAATTGAAAAAGGACTTCAGTGAGGAACCTATAATATAGGGGTATGCATGAATATTCAAAGGTATTTGAAATTCAATCAAATTCGCCTGAATTTCGACAGTCAAATTTGAATCAAATGTCTATAAATTGAAATTTAAAGATTTGAACAAATTTTGAATTTCAGATCTATTCGAATTATCTGGACATTCGTACATGTACGGGTTCGTACACGATGCGTACTTGCAGATATGCATCTTTCCTGCATCTGTATGCATTTGTATGGATCCAAATGGGATGAAAACGGGTTGGATACAGGATAACTACGGGATGCATATGGACGTGTACGGATGCGTACAGGATGTGTAAAAAAGCATACAGGCACATATGAATGTTGTTGACATTCGTGAGAGCAAATTCAAATTGAAAATTCGAATGAATAGATTCAAATTTGCTTAATTTGAATTGAATTTGGTTATTCAAATTGGAATCAAATTGACTTTTCAGATATTTGATTCAAATCAAATAGAATCCTGAAAATTGCATTCGTGCACACCCCTACTATAATACCCAACTTCTGCATTTCCTCCAGCACAAGGACAATATCTTTAGTGAATCTTATGCTGCTTGCAATGAAATGACAATTAGCACAAAACTGGAAAGTCTCATTCATCCTGGTTGTGACAGATTCAGGGTGCAGGTTGCAGAGGGCAGGAATATTTCTTAGGCCCTTTGCAAACTGCTTTGCAAGCTTTTTCTGCAAGCAACAAAAAGGGCGGGAAATATTTCCCAGGCTCTTTGCATTGATTGACTGCAGGCAGATATTGGAAGGAAAACCTTCCCAGGGGCGAGGAGGCTTGAGTGACAGGTGGGAGGAGTTTCCTTCAGTAACTGCTAGCAACAGCAAATCAGAGCACCTGGAACTCTTTGGTATAAAAAACAGGAGCCAGAGCTCTCTTCGTCTTTCTCTGGGGGCAGATTTGCAGGGGATTGACCAGGGCTGGAAGGGTCTTTCTCTGGGCAGGTTCAGCAGGGGATTGATCATCGGGAGTCTTTCTCTGAGGGAAATTTGCTAGGGATTGACCAGGGCTGGGGTTACAGCCAAGCAAGGGAGGACTGGGCCATGAAATCACCCAGGGGAATGTTACATTTCTTTGGCAGGGCTTGAGCTGAGGCAGAGCTTGTCAAAGGGGAAGAGCCGAGAGGCTTGACTTTTAAAAGGGACACTATTTTTTCTTTGGGGAATGAAAGCAATACCTTTTCTTTATATGCATCTTCAACAATATCTAACAGCTTGTAATCATTAATCATTAATAAACCTGTTTTGGTTTACTGTTGAACTTAGGCTGTAGTACTCACTTGGTCGTTCTGCATTCCCAGCAACCTACTGGTACCCGGCTACTCTTAGTAGGGCTGGCACAGGCAGGACTGCTGGTAATCGTGACACTTGTTATTAAAAGGATGCCACAGCATATCAGCACAACTGAAATTAATGTAAGGAGGACTGGAGAAGTGCAGTTTGTAACTACATGGAAATATCTGCCAGACAACAAGAGGAAAATGGAGGGCCATGGCTTGCATCTTGCAATTGGTTCTTGACATCCCTGCCAAATGTCAGGGCAACATCATGGGGCAAGTGTGGGCATTTACCTATTTAGATACTTGAACCCATGGGCCTTTTTCTACCAGGGCTTAGAACGCTTCTAAGACCCCATTAGGAACCCAGTAGTAAGAGGATCAAATTCGAATTTTGGGATGTTCAATTCGGATTTCAAATGCCTACAAATATTTGTGCATATCCCTACAGTTCACTGCTGCATGCCACTGCTGGCAGCACCACCCATCCTTCCCTATTATTAGTCCAGGTCCCCATTGCTCCAATGATGTGTGAAGATGGGTCTGAACTATCTCTGTGTTGGGATTTTTAAAGATTCTCTTTGAAAACCTGGATAAGGAACAATGGAAGACACTGAAGTCCCATCTTCAAAGCTTATGCAAGTGTTGATTATGGGATTGTGGTGTTTCCCTCATTCCAGCCCAGCTGCAGAAGCCCCCAAACCTGGACTGGAACAGATAGCATTGGAATGGTTGTGGATCTCTTCAAACAACTTCACCACGAACCTGGAATGGGATCACCAGTAGTCCTCTGCAGATGGAGCATAATTCTTGTTGCCCTGTACCAGGCAAGTGCAGACAGGCCCCAAATTAAGGTGTTGGAATTGGATAGATTGCCACTGTGCAATGGCTGGCAACTGATATTTAGCACTTTATATGCAATCTTTATATTGCATGGATGTTTACTATCCTTTTAGCCAATATTGCTATATTTTTCAGTTGCACGGGTAAGTGACGAGAGAGACTCTCACACCATTGGGTAATAAGAGCACTGACCTTTTTGACCAGGTGGAAGGCTTGACATTGGGCCAAATCTTAGCCTAAAGACAAGGGCTTGCCCTTTCAGAAATGGCTCAAAAATTACTCAAGTTCCCTCTTTGGTTTATGATTTACTTACCAGGGTACACTTTACACAAACTTGCTTACTCTTGGAGAAACTCATTCCTCTTTCTATAAGTAGCTCCTTCAATAAAGAAGTGATGAGTTTGACTTACACGAAGTCCACACCCTTTTGTACTTGTAACTCAGTCAGCTCCTTCGTCTTGGGCATTTGTCTGACTGGAGAGTTAAGGGGTGGATCTCTGCTTTTGATAATCATTTATTATCACTTTAATGGCTCCACAGGCATTCCATAGATAACCTTCTGGAGACAGTACTGAAGTATATTGAAAACTGTCAGGGGGGTGCTGAGTAACCGTAAGGAATGGCTCACAAAATGAAGCAGTTTTGGACAGTCTTGCAAACAAGCAGACAAATCAGGCTGTGTTCAGACATAACCAAACAGGTGCCTCATTGTGAACTAGTTTGGTCTAGTGGTTAGGGAGCCAGACTCTTATCTAGGAAAGCAGGGTTTGATTCTGCACTGCTCCATAAAGCCAGCTGGGTGACCTTGGGATAGTCACAGCTCTCTTCTGTGCACTCACAGCCCTACCTACCTCACAGGGGGTTCTGTTGTGGGGAGAAGAATAGAAAAGCTTTGTCAGCCGCTTTGAGTCCCCTTAAATGGATGAGAAAAGTGGAGTACAAAAGTGTTGGGAATAAAGATATGCGTGTGTGGAATTTTTCTAGTTGCAGAGCTGTACTTCTATGCCAGAGGACAATAGCAATCTGGTTACCAAGAATATAGTCCACAAGTTTTGTTAGCTTCAAAACTTATAGTTTACTAAGTCTAACAAGGTAGGGTTACTTGGATATAAAACAATAATATCTCAGTTTGCCTATTCTGTCCTGTTACACTACATGGCTTTTTCCTTCTTCTCCTGTTGAACAGTGTGACGGTTTCTGGATACAGACTGCAAACTGTTTTGCTTTCTGGCCTTGCAGGCTTCTTTCAAGCTGCAATAGCCAGCCTTGTTGCAAACAGCTTGTTGCAAGACTTGAGCAGAGGCTGCAAAAAGGGCGGGAAATCCTGTGCAGGCCCTGCTGCAATGATTGGTTGCAGCTGCTTTTTGGAGGGAAAAGCTGTCTGGGGATCTGAGTGCTGGAGGGGCTAGAACAGGAGTTCCCACCAATCAGGGGTGAGGGACAGGAGTTTCTAGCAGGAGTTTCCAGCAGCATTTTATTGCAGCAATTTTCCCCAGGAGGTGACAGCCAATCAGGGCCACAGAAAAGAGGTATAAAGGAACTCAGATTACAGCAGACTAGGTCTTCATGCTGGGACAAGAGCTGAAAGGAACAGAAGAGCTGAATCCTGAAGGAGCCGGACCAGTAGTTGACCAGGGGTCTTTGTGCTGGGACAAGAGCTGAAGGGAACAGAAGAGAGCTGAACCTGAGGGAGCTTGGCCAGTAGCTGACAATTGGTCTTTTGGCTGAGTGATTTCTGAAGGAGGCAATCGTGAGGATTGTGGCTCTGAGGGAGACTTCACTAGCAACTGACCAGGCTGGATGATCGGACAAGCAAGGACGGACTGGGTCTTGTGATCATCTAGGGCCACGTTCTGGTACACTGGCTTGGCTTGAGCTGTGGCAGAGCAAGCCAGAGGGGGAGGAACGTGGAGAAGTTTGTCTTTTAAAAAGGGAACTATTTTCCTTTAGAAGAAGGAGAGCTGATAGGCTGGGAAGCTGGTAACCTTAAGAGACTCATAGACTTAAACCAACAAATACCTGAACCTTATTATCTTTCTAGTATTGCTTGTGAATAATAAGAAACTTGTTTTAGTTTACTGTTGAAACGCTTGCTACCAGTGTTTTGTGTCCACACTGTAGTATTCACTTGGCCGTTGCACGAACTCAGCATCCTAACAGAGCCAAGCTACTCCCAGAGAGGGCAGGCACTTACAGGACCACTGGGCATTGTGACAAACAGCAACCAACCAACTACAGAAGCAAAACTGGAACAGATCTCAGTTCTTACAGAAAAGGGCGGGAACAAAAAAGGTTACATTTACCCAGTTAACTCTTTTCTGCTGTTCTGTGAAAAGCACTTGCAAAAAGACACAACAAAAACCTCACTCTTCTTCTTCTTCTTCTTCTTCTTCTTCATAGGTGCCTTATAGAGACAGTGTGTGGTCCTCGTGTTCCATCCACTTTTTCCAGCGCAGAATGTTTAGGTGAGGGTGGATGGGCAGACAGGTGTGTGAACAATCCAACCTCAAAGGCAATATAGGCCCTTTCTACATCTGTGGTCTCTTTCCTCACCCACCCACACCGGGATCGGTTGCTGCTGGAGCAGAATAGACTATCCTGCATTTAGACCCTATCTGCATGGAGACTTTTTCAGGATTATATCTCTGAATAGGGACCTGCCAACAGCAGACTAGTGCAGACTACACAACTAGGGATGTGCAGGAATTATTTGTCAGGTTCACATCTGTATGAATCTGAACAAATTTGAAGAGTTTCATTTGAATCAAATATTGGGTGTTTTTCCACCGCGCTCCTTTAATCCAGATCTAAGAAGATTCGGATCTAGGAATGGGTACTTCCCTTAATCCAGATCTAGTAGATCGGGATTAAGGGAAGTACCCAATGTGTTTCCATGGGTGGTCTAGCACCCAGTAGCAATGGATGCTAGCCTCCCTGCCATGGAAACACCAGAGCACCCATTTGGAAATCCAGATCTACCCACAAGGGGTCTGCCTGTCACCCCAGGTGTTTAGGGGGACAGGGGGTGCAATCTCCAAAGCGGCTCCGAAGTCACTTCGAAGTCTGTGCAAAATAGCTCTGGAGCGTTGTTGAAGTCTGTGCTGATCTTTGGAGTAAACTTCGAAGTGACTTCAAAGTGACTTTGGAGTGACTTCGAAGTTCACTCCGAAGATCAGCACAGACTTCAAAGGCACTCTGGAGCTATTTTGCACAGACTTCGAAATGACTTCGAAATGACTTTGAAGCTTAGGTTTTGGGTGGGAGGATTCGGAAGCACAACTGGCAGGAGGGATTTGAAGCAGACATTTAAAAAATTCCTGTGCACATTCCTATTCATAACATTTGGATGACAGGTCTATATTCCAGGTTATAATTTGGAATAAAACTCAGTGCAGAAAGGGCCTCAGATGTCCTCTTGTGCTCCAGACCTTTCTGCTGCCTTCAAAGATCCCTTGGATATCCCATGCAGAGACTGTGGAGGCTGAGAATGAAAGTTCTCAGTTTTCACAGTCTGTCTGTCTTCAGGTGGACCCATTTCAAGCAGGGCTTCTAGACCATTGCTGAAATGCATTCTCATAGTATTCTGGACTACAGGTGCATGCCATCTACATGCCTCGGTTGTTCGGTATACCAGTCCTTGACTACTTTGTTGCAAACTACAGTTATACCAGGGAAAAGTTATACTAGCCTGGCCCATGTTTTCATCCAACTTGGACAAAGTTTTTTGGGGGGGTGGGTGGGACCTGCCATAGTCCACACCAGTGTATGGACAGTGGGTCTGTATTCTACATGGAGTGGTGCCTGCCAGCATTCCGGCAGAGATTTTCTCTTTCTTTCTTTCTTTCTTTCTTTCTTTCTTTCTTTCTTTCTTTCTTTCTTTCTTTCTTTCTTTCTTTCTTTCTTTCTTTCTTTCTTTCTTTCTCTCTCTTTCCTTCCTTCCTTCCTTCCTTCCTTCCTTCCTTCCTTCCTTCCTCCTTCCTTCCTTCCTTTCTTTTTAAATGATTTTCCCAGACAGTGGTTCTTCTCTTGTTGCATGCCAAAAATAAAAATAAAAAAGGAAGCATGATGTCCTTCATTTTTACCATTTCTTCTCTGTCTTCCTCTTCAGTAACATTACACAAGTTGCTTTCATGTATTGTTATCACTTGTTTTTTCATTCCACCTAAACAGGCATAAGACGTTTTAGATCTGTGTAGATGCAGGTCAGAGGCTCCACTTTTTGTAAGAGAGGCAGAGACCCTGATGACTGCAAGTAAGAAACAAAATGGATGGTTCACGATAAGGAGAATCACTTTGTCTATGGGTGTTTTTCCACTGTCACTAAAAGTACCCATTAAGTACCCATTAATGGGTACGTAATGGCATTTTTGTACCCATTAATGGGTACTTAATGGGTACTTCTAGTGACAGTGGAAAAACACCCTATCTTTACCTCTGTCTCTTTTTGAAACAGGCAGTTTCTGAAAACAGATGTGCTAACACTATAAGGTGAACTTTTGTTACTTCCTCCTCCAAACTACAACTATATGTAGATTTCATTGCTTCAAAATCAGCCCTCTTTGTCCCTTATCCATTACGCATTGGATTTGACTACTGGCTACCCCAATGAAAAACTTGGAAGCTAACAAGTATTATGTGAATTTTTAAAATAAATGACTTGCTCTAATAAAGATTTTCTGATTTATCTGATGATAAGTCAGCCCAAGGGCAATAGTGTAACTAGTGCTGAATATGTGTGGGTGGGGTACAGAGGGCTTTGTAGCATGGGTGTATCAAATGATTATTCAAAGCAACAGAAGTGAGAGATGTGGAAAGCAGACCTGGAACCAACACCTGGGTATCTATGGTATGCCTGTATAAAAGGATCAGTAGGACTCTCTTTTCAGCTTAGGTATCACTGGTAGTGCAGATCTATGGTCCTTTCTGGACTTACCTGCTTTTAGTCAGAATCAGTGAGTCTGGAGAAGATCTGGGTCAGATTATCCTACACGGCAGTAGGGATGTGCAAGAATATTCAAAATATTCGTTATTCGATCGAATTTGGCCAAATTTGGACATGTGAATTTGAATCTAATGTCCGGGCATTTTTAAAAATATTCAAATGAAGAAGAATATTTCAAATCATTTGTTTGAATAATTCAGACATTCGTATGTGTACGGATATGTGCGCATTACATACATATCTATACGCATCTTATTCGTATCCGTACAGATACATATGGATACATATGGGATGAAAATGGGATGCTTTCAGAATAAAAAATGGGATGCATATGGATGCGTACAGATACATACAAATGTCGTCAACATTCGTATCATCAAATTCGTATCGAATATATGTATGAATAGATATGAACGTATTCAAATTGGTTTGAATTTTAATATACACTTTTCTCTATTTGTACAAATTCGGACATTCGAATATTCAATGTGAATCAAATCAAATGTCAAAAATTGCATTCACGCACACTTCTACACAGCACTGCTGAAGTCATCTGCCTGCACAAAGTCATATATGTAAGGCTGCATTCAGTTACTTATTCCACTGTAGTTGGATATTCCAAAATCATGGACATGGACATTCTAACCATGCTTTATTCAGGAGTATCCAAATATAGTGGAATAAGTAATCAACATCCTGAAGTAGCTGAAGACTGATGTGTTTGTTGAAGGACAAAGATGAAATAAACCCGCTCAGTGGTTGAAATCAGAAAAAAATTGGGGTTTTGGTCATTGACTGTGTCTTGTGATTCATATGACAACTTTTATCTTCTCAGATTGAAGGGATTATATTGCACTTTAGTACACAATTGCTTCTGCATCTTTTGTGTTTGGCTATTGTTCCTTTTATACTATTTAATATTGTTTATTTAATTATTCATTTATGTACCTTATGGTCTCTTGGTGCCCATGATTTTGTGAATTAACATTGCTTTATTGTATTCTTTGTTCTCTTAAATAAAAATTATATATAAAAAGATAAATGCTAGAAAAGGGAAGGGTTAAACTTTCTGGTGTGTCCTGATGGGCCATCAACCCAGAAGGTACTTTACTGGGTGCCTTAATGCGTAAGTAGAAACGTGGTTTCACGTGTCTTGCACATGTGGATTACAGTGATAAATGATCTAGTGCAGTGGTTCTCAACCTGAGGGTCAGGACCCCTTTGGGGGTCGAACTACCCTTTCAGAGGGGATGTGACGAGTCTCCCACCGCCCTTCCCTCCCACCTCCCAGCTGCTCTGCCCCCGTGGTTGGGGGTCTCCACAACATGAGGAACTCCATTAAGGGGTCGCGGCATTAGGAAGGTTGAGAACCGCTGGTTTAGTGGTTCCTGAGATATTTAACGAAGTTCTCTTTGCAGCATTTTCAGTTAGCTGAATAATATACAACTCCTTGTACCACAGGAAGAAGGATTATTCTAGGATACGCAGACTGGAATTTCTTGATTCATTCATTTTAACAGGTAGAATGCTCACCTGGTGAGATATGAGTCCAATCGACTTTTGGATGTGAGCCAGTACATGTCAGTCACACGCTCAATCCAAGTATCAACCAATCACTGACAGTCTTGCAAAAGAAATGCATATTCATTCCACTCCTTTTAATTACTGGTCCATTCACAGTTGGCCTACCATTTACTGTATAATAAGATGTCAGACATTCCTTTAACCGTTCACGCTTACTAACATAACTAATCCGACAGGATGAAAGGAAGGATTTTGAACATGTCTGGCTGGGAAACATACTTCAATTCACAAAGAGAATTAGATGCGCAAACACGGAGAGGAAGGGAGAGGCAGAGAGAGAAATCACACACCTGCCTAATCAAAAGAGATTGGCTCCAAACAAAGTTTTTACAGAGTTAATCAAACTTTAATAATCCAACCAATTGTTCTTAGACCTAACAATCTATTATAGGGATTACTGAGAAAAAAATATGACATACTTTCAAGGTTACCACCTCTGAGGCTGTGATCAGACATAACAAAAAAGAAAAAGAAAGAAAAAGAAAAAAAAAGCACCTCTAAGGAGGCTTAGGCCCTTTTTGCGCAGGCCACCAAAAAACAGATCTAAAAAGATCCGTTTTTTGGTGAACCATCTTTTTTGAGGATCTGTCTCAAATAGGAACAGATTCTTGAAGCCTCATGCGCCCAAAGATGCGCGGGGTGCCGGCAGCACGGCTGGATTGTGGAGCCGGATTGGGGTGGGTGCTGTGCGGGAAGCCAATGGGAAGCCATGGTGCACACACATGTATGGCACGCCGGGCCTCCCGCAGCCAGAAGCGGCCAGGCAGCGATCAGGTAAGTAGCTGATCACGTGCATGTGACCCCGGGTGGGGTGGGGGGTGTAGGCAGCAGGTTCCCCCTCACCCGAGAAGGTGTGATTGGACCTTCTCAGGCGAGGGGGAACCCAGGGAAGCCAGCTGACAGCCTCCCTATGCTGGTTCCAATGGAGATGTGGAGCGCAGGCTTGATTAATACACTTGTAGTATTTTTTATTGCATATGTGTATATGTTATATAATGTGTTAGGGGAAAAGGTGCTGACCAGGAAGGTTAGTAAACAGAATGAGGGGCTAAACCCAGCTAAATTAGCATATTGTAGAAAAGGGGGGGGGCAGCCCAGAGGGAAACAGCCAACCAGCAGGAATGCAACCCTGGCAGAGACTATAAAAAGTGCCTTCCTGTTGTTCTGTGACTGGGGCTAGACTTAGGAAGAAGTTAGACAGTGCAGATCCAGGTCCTGAGGAGAATCTACATAGGGATTAGTCAGGGTCCTGAGTTAAGAAAATAAGTTAATGTGAACTGCTTGTGTTGAAGTTGGACTAACATAAGAGTTGTAAACAAATAAAGTTACATTTGTTTCAAAGATACTCTGCTTGAGCCCTAATACTGGCTCAGATGCTCAAGTGAGGGGGGAAGTGTTGCCATAGTAACGTAACGGTAACAGAGTAACTGAAGTTAGAAGCTCAGTGCTGAAGAGAAAAAAGGCTCAAAGGGCTACTTAAAAAGAGAACTTGAAGTCCGTGGCTATAGTGGCCGGACTGGAGAGAGTTGGGTGCCTGGCTGGGGCCTCGCAAGTGGTGGCCGCCGGCTGTGGGCGTCACAAGAGCCAATCGGGTAGGTCGGGGGGAAGGCCCAGCTGTCAAAGAGGGAGAGCATGCACTCTCCCTCTTTGACAGCTGGGCATGCACCGGGAATCCGGCTCTTCCCCAGCCATTTGCAGAATCGTCCTGCTTCTGAGATGGTTTCAGTGGAAGGGCTGGATGACAACCTATTTTTTTAGGTCTTGCAACAGAGTAGGATTTCGGTGGCAAAACCAGTTTAAGAAACCGGTCTTGTGCGCCAAAATGTGGATGCGGCTTCCTCAAAGGGTCCCTAATTGGGTTCCCTATGTGGAAGCTAGGTCTTAATTCCTCCCCAGTCTGGCTCTAAATCCATTTTTAGAGCCAGTGCAGAAAGGGCCTTCGAGAAGGCTTGGAGGTGGGATTGTTCACATACCAGCATTCCCCTCTGCCTTCTTCTGAACTTTCTGTGCTAGAAAAGGTCAGTTAGAGAAAGCTTGTGAATGTTTCTCTGAGGTGCTTTTGAGATGCCCCATTTGTTATGTCTTAACACAGCCTAAATCTGACTCTGTGTGTGAAATGTGGAAAATATAATGGCTTCTTCTATTCTGTAAGAATAATTTTAATGTGTATTACCATGGGTTTCAGTACTGCACAAATCAAAATAATTTTTACTTGGACAGTGTGAATTGGATATTGATAGACTTGATCTCTTATAGTTAAGTCCTAATGAGAGACAACATCCATTACTTCCACTTTCTGTGGAGCAGGTAGCTTTGATCTTCTGCCTACAGAAATATTCCCTGTCATAAAGTGGAAAAAAACTAGGGGTGTTTCCAGATGCTCTATACACATTTGCACATGAAATTCAAAGCTGTCTTGGATTCCAGGGAGGATATTCTGTGGTGCAGCAGAAGTGATTTGGAGAACATTGAATGTGGGGTTTTCCTGCAGTGTGTATTTGATCTGGCATGTGGGCTAGAATCTGAGTCTTCTGAAAGCCTATCTTTTCTTTTTTTAAAGGAATTAAATCAGGGAACTTGGAAACTCTGTTCCTATTGGTCACACCAATGGAGGGGTGCATCTTTCCTTGGCCAGGGATGCTGGTAATAGTGATGGGCCAACTGTGAACTTTTCCTTTGGAAAATGATTGGTGGGAAGTGAGAAATTGGCCTTAAGACTCAAACAAAGCAGAACCTAGAAAAGAACAGAAGTAAGTGTTAGCAACAGCTAAAGCAGGGGACCCTCCAATTCCCCAAGTTCTGGATGAACACCCAAAACCTCAATTGCAAATGGCTAAGAATACTTGGGTTTTCTTACATTCTTTACTACTACTACTACTACTACTACTACTACTACTACTACTACTACTACTACTACTACTACTACTACTACTACTACTACTACTACTACTACTACTACTACTACTAAGCTGAAGGATCTTAGTGGGCACTTGAAAAGCATTGGCATCAACAAAATATCTATCTGCCTGCTACAGAAAGCCACTTTGCTGGGATCTGCTCATATCATTCCCTGATATATCACTCAGTCCTAGGGTGTTTTTCCACTGTCACTAGAAGTACCCAATAAGTACCCATTAATGGGTACAAAAATGCCATTACGTATCCATTAATGGGTACTTAATGACTACTTTTAGTGACAGTCGAAAAACACCCCTAGGCGCTTGGGAAGGACCCGACTAGTGATAACAATTACCAAAACCAGCATCAATATCTTGTTTGCTGTGTGTTTCTGTTGTTTTATGTCAATTATAACAATAAATGTCCAGTGTAAAAATTGTTGCATCTACCACCCCAGCTATGGACAAGGCAGAGGTGTAGCCATCATCCAGCGACATCCCTGGAGCTGCTTGCCAAAGAGAACCCAAATTTGATACTGGGAATCAGTCTGCTGTGTCCATAACAAAGGACTCGCTGCTATGGATTTGCACCAGAAATGTAGATATGGAGATGACATTTGGGAAGAGACAAACCTGCTTTGAAATGTCAATATGATCTATCCCATAGAAATGTAACTGCACCCTGGGTCTCTACAAGAATGATATATGGAGATTTGCTTGCTTTTCCTTGCCTCCATCTGCACACAGTAAAAATAAATGGCTCAAAGTCAACTCAGAGGTGCTACTGTCTGCATGCTAAGGCCTTAACCCATATTAAAAGTTAAAAGCACTTTCAAAATAACCTTTCACGTGGATTAGAGGTGATTAGAATAACTTATATTCACATGCTACCACCTCAAAGTTGTCTTTGAGATGCTTTCTTGAACGTGTGCAAAGACAGCCATATTCTTGAATTAACCAACTAATTATATTTCAGGATGGGTTACAATAATAAAAACAGATCAAGTATGACTAAAACAATGACAGGGGTTGTAAGGGGTGCTTTGTGCAAATATGTCCAACAGGATATCTACCACTGTCACTCGATTTGCTTTTAGGACACCTCTAGATGGCAGGAATCAATTTTAGGATCTTCCTTAGACTCCACGATTGTCTCTCACTATCCCTGCCAGGTGGCAGGAGGCAATCTTGGGTTCTTACCTCTGTCAGCTGGCTTCTTGAGTTATTTTTCCACTGCAAATACCTGTCAGCTAGCCAAGTACATAAGAACATAACATAAGAGAAGCCTTGATGGATCAGGCCACAGCCCATCTAGTCCAGCATCCTTTTGCACACAGTGGCCCACCAAATGCTCATGGGCTTGCTCACATCTTCTTCCCCCCAATAGTATAGAAGTGGCTCAACGGGGTGTAGATGCCCCATGTCAGAGTATCCCCAGAGTTCCCCAGAACATCTAATGTGAATAGGCTCCTTGTTCATACCTTCCAAGGGCTCAACGTCAGTAGGAGAGCCATGTTCCCTATGTACTGTTAGCAGAACCAGAGGATTGTTTTTCCTCCTTGCTTATGTTCTTATCTGGTTAATACTTTCTATACTTATAAAGAAAAGGCCATCCTGGAAAAACAGGTCTACCTTTTGGTTGCACTTTCTTCCACAGTTTCTGCACTTTGGCCCATAGTGTGCACGCAGTATGCTCCTAGATGGAGCATCTGCAGTTGAAGGGGCAATTTCCAACTCAGAAACAGCCCCTTCCATGCAGGAGCTCCACACGTGCACTTACGCCATCCAATGGCATCCAGCAGTGGCCCCATCCACACTTCTGTGGTGCACAGAGGGCATATGATGCATCATGCAAGTGCACAGATGTGCTGGTGTCACCGTGCATTCAAAGGTGCTTCTTCACTAACCTTGCCTTGTTTTGACCTAAGATGGCTGCGCACAGACTGTGCATCTGGACATGTGGCGGTAGGTGGTTTGGCATGTACTAGTATTCATGAATGCTGGAACACATCGGTGGACATTCACCATTCCCTTCCCCTGGATGGGATGGGAACTGCAAATTTCCCCCAGGGTATGCTCCATCCAATGTGGATGGTGTGGCCTAAGCAGCAGAGTGGGGCCCCTTCCACTCCAGAATGTGGAAGAGAGGGTCCAGAAGAGGGTTAGATCTCACGCTATCACATATGGTAAATGGGGAAAGGCCATGTTCTACTTGGACGAAGAAAGTGACCTCTGTGCTCACTTAGCAATCTATGTGCTGTTAATGGATAATTTCAAATTATTTTGGTTTTGCATTTGAAAGAAGAATCCAAAAATCAGACAACTTGTAGAGTTGGAAGGAAGCTCAGCAGCCGCTAAATCCAACCCATTGCTCATTTCATTTAATGATATATCCTTCACATAACAGGACAGATGTCCACTGTAGGTGACTAAGAGAAAGTTAGCAGCCTAAGCTTATGCATGCGTTTTGTCTTTCTGAAAAGTGTAAAGCTGTCTGAAACCAAATCTCCCACAAAGAGTGCACAAAGATTTGGTATTGCCTCTGATACATCTATTTCAGTCTCCGGAGTGGATTTGGATTCGGCACTGAGGGATTCTATTACATCCCCCAGTGCTCCAAATCCACCCTGGATTTTAGGCCCCTGTTCGCATGCCAGTTTTCTTTCCTGACAGGGAGTTTTTTGATGACTTGGATTAAAGCCGAGCGAAGGAGGACAGCCAGCAGCCGGGTAAGTGAGTGAAGGGCAGCCCAGCCTCCAACTTTCATTCTCAGACTCTGACATTGAGCTGAGCTGGGTTGTCTACACAATGGATGGTCTTTGTAATGTGCTAATGCCAGCTTTTGCTGGGCCAGTGCATCATGGGATAGCCTAAACCATATGGAGACAGCCAAAGTCTCTGACTATCTTAAAGAGTGTGTGAAGACCCCAGATAACATAGCAAATGAAGCACTCTGCCAAAAAACATGATGGTATAGGTGCCTTGCACAGATGGCCGATTTTAGACGGACGCTTCCAGCCGCTCTAAATGGAGTTGCATTGCCCTAGACCTTTCACTGAGGCACCAGAAGAAGCAAGTGGAGATATAGCCTTAATTTTATTCATTTATTTGTGTCCCCATTTAACTGAAGACCAGGGCAAAGTAGTGCATCTTCACTGCCTTCCCAAACATGTACAGTGAAGGAGCCTGATGCACCTCAAGGGGGAGACTATTCCATAGCCTGGGGGCCATCCCTGAGAAGGTCCTCTCCCGGGAGCTCACCTGTTTTGCTGCTGAAGGTGGTGGGACAACCATGAGGCCTCCCCTACAGATCTTAATGCATGGGCAGGTTGATATGGGAGGAGGCGTTCTTTTAGATATTTGGGGCCCAATTCATTTTTATTGGCTCAAGTAAGAATAATTTTTCCTAGAGTTAGAGGTTACAATCCTAGCAAATCCAGTGAGGCTAACATCTAAGCTAATATGTAGACTATTGCCCCATTTAGCTACAGATTTCTCTTTCTTGACATGAAAGCTGTTGAATTCGGCCCTCTTTTTGGGGGTGGGGGAGGTGAACCAGATTTTTAAATGACTAATATAATCATCAATGCACTAATGTAAATGCAAGCAGTCATTTGCACGCATCCAAGCCACCCAGAATTGAAACCAGCACTACACAGTGGATGAAAGACAAGCAGTTATTTCCAAGGGTGACAACGCTATAGTGTGAAAACAGAAGGAAACTAGATCTGCAAAAGATAATGGGACATGCCTGCACAATCTGGAACTATGATTAGTATGACAACAAAATATCACCTTCCGTATCTAGACTCGTAAGCTCTTCATCATCACTCATGAATAATGCTCTGAAGTCTGAATCATGCTGATATGGATCTCAAGCGGTATAAAAATGGGAAAGAATAATTTGTGTTTGGAGATGGCAAACACAAACATCAGTGATAGAGGTGAGAATGCACAGAGGTAGAGATATAACCAGGTAAAAACAGCCTGGCTAGATTAGTATTTCCCCAAATTGATGGGCCAACTGAACTATAAGAAACTCATAGGCAAGACACAGGAGCTCCCCATTCCCCTATAGTGAGCCTCAGAACTAGTATTTAGAAGGACATTTCTTTTTACTCTGAGGGCAATATAACCATGACAACCATTGATCATTGATATCTTGATCCTACATCTAAGGCTGTTTTTGGATGCACCATAGTTATTCTGGTATGAGGTAGGCCTAGGGTAAACAATGCAACCCAAGGTGAGATGGATTGCTCTTGGCATGGAATAAGGCCATCCACGTTGGATCCAAAGCTTGTGCCTCCTTCAAAACCAGGACATTAGACCTTCAAAAAGTGGTCTACTAGTAGATTGGGCTAGGATCCCATTTTGGACACCCTAGTCTGGTTGATTCTCCATCTTGAGCAAATGGAGAATTCTATGAGGAGTTGGAACTACAAATGTCCTTAGGACTCTAGGGCCTACTAGGTTCCTTCTTCCAAGTTCCCTTCCCTCTCTAGTTCTTGGCTTTTCTCTCACCCAGGGAAACTATTTCTTGATCCTTGTGAACAAGAAAACATTATCACTTGTTCCTCAGGGATCACGGCCGACTACTTTTATTCTGTGTCAGCTGTGATTTTTCTTCAGCTTTTCCTGCTGCTCCTGATGAGACAGGTCTGTCCGTGTATGACAGAAGCAGTTAGAAAGTGCTAGAAAGGCAAACATTGAAGTAACCAGAGCAGCAAACAAAGCAGTGCTAAGGGTATTTATCGAACAGAAATACGGAGCTTTGCAGAACAAGTGCAACAGAACAAGGAAATGCCCTAGATGGCCCCACTGTTTTTTTTAATTAAAACCCATCACCACCACCACCACCATCTTATTATTATTAACAAAGGGGTGGATGACGTGGGCTACTGAAAAGTTATGGAGGAGGGCTGTGCATTGAATATTGAACATAGGCCAGCCATTCTTACATTAACATCTTTTGCCTTCTGATAAAGTAATGTGTGAAATATCGGTGATCAGATATGTGCACTTGGAAAGGCAGTATAGAAAATTTCTGGACAACAGATATTGTGAGATCTTGCTGGGTTTCCTGCAGAAATAAATGCTCCTTGGACTTACGGATAAATCCTTTTTTAAGGCATGCTCAGCAGAGATGCTTATAATTGCAGAAAGCAGAGTCTCCTTCAGGTTTCATTGAGCTATATTATCTTACTCCCTAGGTACTTCCTACACCATAGCTTTTACACTTAATATAATAGCATTCAGGGAAAGGGCCTGACCACATCTGGCATCCTTGGATTGCACGCCATAAACCCTACTCAGAGGCATCTTTAATGTTCCCACTCATTCTGCCCTGCCCCCTCCCACATCCCAGATTACCTGTGTACTACATCATGCCATAAATATAATAACAGGATATGGATTGGTTACATATAAAGATACATGGAGGATATAGTTTGATTACATTTAAGGCGTGCCTCCATGCCAAAAATACTCTGAATTTAAGCTTGTTTTGCCTCGGAGAGTCTCCATGCACAACTTTACTCTGGGCTACATCAGGCACAAAGGAGGAAAATCTGCGGCGGCAGAACCCCCCCCCCTACACCTGACTTAGGGGGAAACCACGGATTATCCTGGGAGCATGGAGACACACACGGCTTTCTTTAAAGTGACGTTCCGGCTACCTTAATCTTTCTCACTCTTTATGTGTGTGTGTGAAAACATTCCTTTCCTTGGCCACCAAAAGTTAAAAGCATAACCAATGCTTGTAACACACAAGCATAACTAAAAGCAGATCACTCCCTGCAGCCTATCAGCCAGCCAGCTGTCACATCCAGCCTCCCTCCATTCCGTTTTAGTGCACAAACAGAGTTTCTGTGCTCGCTGTCAGGGAAAAGTGTGTGTGTGAAAATAGATGTCTTCCCCTCCATTGTTAAGATAATTAGCATCACTTTCCTTTGATAGCGAGCTCAGAATTTCTTTCCCCCTCCCAATAATGTGAAAGAAAGAGAGAGATTGCTGGACAGCTGATGCGCACAGACAGCTGCAGGGAGTGAGCTGCTTCCAGTTATGCTTGTAACTATGTTACAAACATTAGTTATGGAGAGAGTTATCTACTTTCAGTTATGCTTCTAACTGCTTTTAACTCTTGGCAGCCAAGTGTTGTGGAGGTTCAATTGAGGTTTTTGCCTGTCATCGCTGCAGCGGGCGGAGGGGGGGATAGAAAAAATGCGGGCTCGCAAAAAGTGGCTTGCATGGGGACAGGAAAGTATGTTTTAAATTTGCGTTGCCCCAAACCACATGGGGACGCTTTATTTCGAATTACAACATTCATTTTAAAAATCCGATTCAAGAGAGAAGCAAAAAGAGACCATGGAGACACGCCCTTAGAGATACTTCCTGAATTCAGCAGAAATGCATGTCAGCCACATCCAGAGCTGAAAGAAATCTACGCTAAGTAAATGTAAATGCTAGACGAATTAAACAAACACAATTTCAGGTAAGTTACTCAATAGCATCAGTACAGGACAGAGTGGCATTTAATTATGCAGTGATTATGAGAATAATGGGTGTTTTCCACTAGCACTAAGTACTCATTGAAGCACCCATTAAGGACCCATTTGGCTGAGAGCTGGATGACCCCATTTCCACTACAGACCCCATTAGAGACACGTCTGTTTCCACCACAGCTAGGGAAATCTGGATCATATGGGTTATTCAGGATCTATAATCTGGATTTTGTGTAGACCCATTAAAGGGGTCTACAATGGGGTCTTCAGCCTTAAAATTCCAGATTTTAGGGAGCCTGTTTCCACTAGAATTGGGAAATGGGGTCTAGAGGAGGCTAGTAGGAGGGGGCACCCATGGGGGGGGTGCCCCAAAATCAAAACTTTGAAGTCCCTCTGAAATCCCTCTGAAGTTGCCCTTGGAGATTAGCAAAGGCTCCGGAGTCCCTCTGAAGTTGCCTTCATAGATTAGCACAGGCTTCGCAGAAAAACCCCTTGCGAGAGCAATGCCTCTGTCAAGCACTCCAGAGGATCTTTGAAGTTAGCGGCAGATTGTGCTCTGCTGCTAACTTTGAAGATCCTCTGTAGCCTTTTACGGCTTTGGAGATTGCACCCCCTGTCTCCCAAAACACCTGGGGTGACAGGCAGACTCCTTGTGGGTACATCTGGATTTGTAAATGGGTGCTCCAGTGTTTCCACAGCAGGCAGGCTAGCACCCATTGCTATTGGGTGCTAGACCACCCATGGAAACACGTTGGGTACTTCCCTTAATCTGGATCTACTAGATCCGGATTAAGGGAAGTACCCGATCCTTAGATCCAGATCTTCTTAGATCTGGATCAAAGGAGCTCAATGGAAAAACACCCACGGTTTACTTTTTAAAAGGCTGTTGACATCTTTAGAAAAATGCTTAATTTTGAAATAAAAATTGACTGTGACTCAAGAGTAGGGGTGTGCACAAATGCATTTTTGACATTCAATTTTTAACGAATTGAATATTCAAAAATCCATATTTGTACAAAGAGAACACATTCAGATGTGGTAAAATTCTCTTTGATATGAATCTATTCTTATATATTTGTACAAATATTCAATACATATTGGATATGAACAAATATGTATCCTATACGTATCTGACACAAACGAATACACATCTGACATAAATAGATACATATCTGATATTAATGAATATGTATCCGATGGGTATCTGTAACATATCTGCACTCTGAAAATGTGAAATCCGACCTGAATCCACTTTTAATCTGCTGTCAATCCATGTTGAATGCAATCTGTATCCATTGTGGATGTTACTGGCACTCCATTTTCCCACACCCCCAATCTAATAAATGTCTGAACTCTTTGTACAAATGTCCAAAAACATTCTCATTTGTATGAGTGTTAATATACGAGTATTGTAACATCTGATTGGTGTACGAATTTGTGAATTCATACAAATTTGTATGAATAACAAATGTTACAAATATTCGTGCACTCCCTACTCAGGAGTGAAACAATATCTTTTTTACCTCAAGTCCTTCCTATTTAATCACTCCTGTGTGAAGACCCAAGGGATTCTGGCTGTTTCCATACTTACCTCTCTTGAAGTTGTTTAACTACTACTCTCCTCCAACCTGTCCTGGGGCCTATTCGCACTTGGCTTTATTCTGGAATATATCCCGGAATAGGGACTTGCTGTCCATATTCTAGTGCAGGCTTCAGCAGGCCCAAAGTGAGGTCTGCCAGAGTCTGCATTAGCATGAGGACCACAGAGCCCTATCCTGAGATATACTCCAGAAAAAGGCCAAGCTCAGTAGGTATTCTGCTCATTGTGTGAACTGGGACAGCAGCATGCCTCATATAGAACTGACCTGTATTTCAGTTAGCTTGAAGTTAGCCCAGGCAGGACTTGCCATAGTCTGCACCAGCATGCAGATGGAAGGTCCTTGTTCCAGGATATAATCCAGAATAAGCAGCGCAGAAAGGGCCATTGTCCTCTACCAGGTTGCATTAGCAAGACTGGGCTATCCCCTACCTGCACAATCAAGTAGAGGGAGTAGGGTTGAGGCATTCTCCCTGAGCCACTAGTAAAGTTCCTGAGAGCCCCTTGGTGAGAGAGGGGATTCTACCTTTTATTGGGAGGCACTCAAGTCCTGCAGGGATTGGAATCCAGTTTGCCTGTCTTTCTTGGTGGATAGCTGAGCCTACAGTGTTCTCTGGGCGGGCAAGACATCAGAAGGTGTGTAAGCATTTTAATCTCAAGCTGTGAACTTACACTTGGAGCAGAAGGCATAGACTTGATGCATGCAACCACACAGCCATGCCAGAGGAAAGACTACAGAACTACTACTTCTGTGCCCTTCCCTCAGTTTGTAAGGATCACAAAAAGTGAACGCAACCTCAGTTGGAGCAATATGCACATCCATCGTGCTGAATGGATATAACTCATCAAGGAGTCTCAGATGGAGAAAGGCTCCCAGCCAGTTCATCGCTGATTGAGGCAGCCAGGGAGATAAATCAAAGGAGCAATTGCTCCACCACCACTCAACTGCTAGTCAGAGACAAAAGTCCTACTTAAGGCTCGACTCTCACCTGGTGTGCATGTTCAGATAGATCTCCTTCAAATGTGGTAGGATTCTATTCAATATGAAAGTATTCGTACAAATTTGTATGAATATCTGATACGAATGGATATGTATCAATTTGTATCGGATAAATATCCATTCGTATCAGATACATATCCGTTCATATTGGATATCTATCCATTCATATTGGATATGTATCCATTCATATTGGATACATACCCATTTGTATCAGATAGGTATCTGTTCATATTGGATACGTATCTGATCATATTGGATATGTATCCGTTCATATCGAATACGTATCTGTTTGTATCAGATATGTATCTGTTCATACTGGATATGTATCTGTTTGTATTGGATATGTATTTATTTGTATCGGATATGTGTCCGTTCATATTGGATATGTATCTGTTCATACTGGATATGTATCCGTTTGGATTGGATATGTATCAATTTGTACTGGATACATATCTGTATTGTATTGTATACGTATCTGTTAGTATTGTATATGTATCCATTCGTATACATATCCAATGCAAATCCCCAGTTTAACAAATGTCTGAAATATTTCTTCAAACTTCTGAAACATTTGTATTCGTATGAATGTTATTGATGAATGTCATAACATTCAATTGGTGTGCGAATGTCCAAATTTGTACGAACAATGAATGTTACAAATATTTGTGTACATCCCTAGTCCCAGCTTTTACAACACAGAAATTCTATCTTAAGCCTGTGCTATTGCTAGATACCATTGCCCTGCCATAAAGACACCTTTTAGCGGTTTTGATTCTTTGTAGTGATTCCCTAGTGGAATTGATATATCTTATTGGTGTAGCTCCCCTCGCCACTATTTCCACACCATTAGAGCTGTATTTCTGTACTGGAACTTTTTTGTTTCGAGTATGATTCATTTCTTTAGTACACTTTGGATGCGTCCAGACTTAGGAATACTGCACATTTCGATGCGCGCTTGGGGTGTGGGCGTCACACTTGACGCCTGATACTTTGTAGTGGTAGTGCATTATGCCGCCGCTACATCAGATTTACCTACTACGGAATGATGAGCACTTGCTCCACAGTATCAGGAAGCTGAAGTTTTCCTCCAGCCTGCAGCTCAGCTCTCATTGGCTGCCCCATCCCATGTGAGGCATGTCTCATCACACACACCAGTGAAGTCTCGCAGCTGCTGAGGAGGAAGCTGTGGACCTGTGTTTCAGGTGGCGACAATGAGTTGTCTCTTCACAGCCAGGTAAGCTGTGGATTTTTATATAACTGAGGATTTATTTCCACTAGTCTGGAAAGGACCTTTGAGTGATTTAGGGCCTTTCTGGATTAGCTGATCCAGACCACACAGTTGGATGATGTGGATCTTGACTCCCCCGCATTGCCCCCAAAGCTCAGGTGAGCTTCAGAATTGGCACCCAAAAGATCTGACACAGGACCCAAAGGGGCCCATTTTGGTAGTGCCACAGGACATGCCACCAAAACACGTCACCTGTGTTCCTAGTATGTTAATAGACCTTGTTACTGAGGTCTACTGGTTTTATGGTCCAGAAGTGATCTGAGGGCCATTTTGGGCCTCCTCATCCAGAACATGATCAGCCTTATGCAGACAAAAAATACTGGGGTGAGGGGGTGAGGAGGTGCTTTAGACTGTGTGAGTATCCAAACTTAACAGACCCAGAAGATGACTATGATGCTGCCAGATCCAAACCTATGACAAGTTCAGAAAGCCCCTCAGTCTCTCTCACCACCTTTCCCTAAACTCAGTTCGTCACCCATGTATCCATCAAGTCAAAATCACAGTTTAACAGTACCGTACATAACATTAAAGCCCTTATACCCATGCATAGCCAGGAGACGTTGCTGTAACAATACGTACATGTGCACATTGGAGCTCCTGGTGAATATACATAGAAAGTAGGAGCACCTGGTGACTGGAGGTGTAGCAAAACTGCTGAGCAACGATTCAGCACTCGGATGTATCTGGTAAATTGCTCTTTGGTCTGATGCTTACTTCTTCTTTGGATCAAAGACTGATTCACGTTCATTGTGAACATCAAAGGCATGGGATGGATTTCTGCTCAGCACCTCTTTAATGCCTGTTGGTGTCAGCTTCTCCAATAAATGGTCATCCCACAGGGCATGGAAAAGAGTGCTTATTCACCCACAGGAATTGGAGGTTTGTGGGGTTTTTTTTAAAAAAAGGAAATTATTGGGTATATGCATCTAACCCAGTGTGTGAAACAGAACACAATATTATTAAAGCTACTTCTCTGAGAGAAAAGTCTTGGGAAAAAAAAAACCACCTCTGGAAAAAAAACATCAAGTTGTCATTTGTGTCGTTTTGACTTCTTGGCCCTCTGCATTAAATGTCTTGACAGTAGTAAAGCTGCAGTGATGCCACCATTTCTGTTGCATGCAGTTGTGAAACTCAGTTTGAGTATGAGTGATCAATTCATCCCTAAGGGACTTAACAGGATACTGCCCCATGTGTATTCCTAATATGCAGAAGCAGAAGGCAAGCTGTCACACTTCTGCACGTAATACTGATACATACCCCTTTCTGATCTTTTACATGCTGAACATCAAGAGGACATGCCTTTTGGGTAAGAACCATTTTCCGTGGATTGGAGGAGGGCTGGCAATCAGTCCTACTTCAGCCTCCGCATATTAGCAATACATATGCATAAGCTTATGTGTGTTTACCTTTATCTCAGAAGATACTGAACCTGTTTGGGGGCATTTGCAAACCAAGTTTTTCCTGATATGCCCTTTACTTCAAGAGTGCTAGTGTTAAGAGCTAATACCATCAAATACCTGGTAAGGACAAGACCTTTAGAGAAAGACCTAGGCCGTGGTCACACCTAAGGTTTAATCCAGGTTCAGTCCAGGAAAGTAACCAGTAATTTTCTGTCCATATTATCTATCCCAAAGGTGAATTTTCTGAGTTATTTAACATTGAAAGAAAACAGCTTGTAACTCTCCTGATGTATGTGCACAGTCTGAAAGTGGACTGAAGCTGGATCAAACCTTAAGGGTGACCACAGCCCTATTGTCCATTCCTGGAATCTTTGGGCCTTTCCGCATACGCCGCCAAAAACGGATCTAACAGATCTGTTTTCTGGCGAAACGTTTTCCAACGGAAAACAGTTTTGAGTAAAAACGGTTTCTCGTTGGGCCCGCGTGTACACACATGCGCGGGGCAGCGGCGGCAGGGCCAGATTTGGAAATGGTTTGGGGTGGGTGCTGTGCGAGTGCACCAGCACCCACCCCAAATCGGCCCTGCCGGCGCCTGCCCAGCTGTCAGAGAGGCAGAGCACATGCTCTGCCACTCTGACAGGTGGGCGGGTCCGGCAGCCGGCTTCCCTGTCTTCCCTTTGCCAGAGAACTGACGATCCTCAGTTCTCTGGCAAGGATAAGGCACCCCCCCCACACCCACTCTCACCCCCCCCCACCCCCAGAAAGCCCCTACGACTTATCCGACTGGCTGCACCTCAATTCTCAGCCTCAGAGCGCCGGCGCCGATTGCCCATGCGCGCGCCGCGGCCTTGCAGGTCCCTGCTCACCAGGGATGCTGGGAAATGTAGTCCTGGCCTGTAGGGACCGTCAGCGATTGGCGCTGGGGCTGCCAAGCTCAGCAATGACCTGCAGATTCTCAGGGATGTCGGAGGGATTCTTGGTGGGGTGGCAAGGGTACAGCACCCCCTACTTTCACCCCCACCCCACCGAGAATCCCTCCGATGTCCCTAATCATCTGCAGGTCAATGCTGACACTACATTTCCCAGCATCCCTGGGGAGCTGGGACTGGCAGACGATCGGGGATGCTGGGAAATGTAGTCTCAGCATTGACCTGCAGACGATCAGGGACATCGGAGGGATTCTCGGTGGGGTGGGGGTGAAAGTAGGGGGTGCCTTACCCTTGCCACCCCACCGAGAATCCCTCTGATGTCCCTGAGCATCTGCAGGTCATTGCTGAGCTTGGCAGCCCCAGCGCCAATTGCTGACGGTCCCTACAGGCCAGGACTACATTTCCCAGCATCCCTGGCGAGCAGGGACCTGCAAGGCTGTGGTGCGCGCATGCGCGATTGGCGCCAGCGCTCCGAGGCTGAGAATTGAGGTGCAGCCAGTCAGGTAAGTCGTAGGGGCTTTCTGGGGGTGTGGGGGGTGAGAGTGGGTGTGGGGGGTGCCTTACCCTTGCCAGAGAACCGAGGATCGTCGGTTCTCTGGCAAAGGGAAGACAGGGAAGCTGGCTGCCGGACCCGCCCACCTGTCAGAGTGGCAGAGCATGCGCTCTGCCTCTCTGACAGCTGGGCATGCGCCAGCAATCCGGCTTTCCCCCCTCCGGTGCGGAAATGTTCGTTTCCAAACCGTTTTCAGGGGGAAAGCCAGATGTAAGACCTGATTTTTTCAGGTCTTACATCTGGGTAGGATTTCGGCGGCAAAAACGGTTTAAACAACCGTTTTTGCCTGCTGATATGCGGACGTGGCTTCCTGAAAGGGGTCCTAATTCCGGCCCCTATGCGAAAGCCACATCTAAATGCGTTCCACATCTGGCTCTAAATCCGTTTTTAGAGCCAGTGCAGAAAGGCCCTTTGATAACTGGTCCTCATTGATTGGGTCAGGAAAGAGGCAGGGTGAGGTCCCTTTCAGATCAAGGGAACAAACTTTCCCAATCCTCCGAAGTTGCAGGCCCAAGATATGTCATCAGAAATGGCCTAAGCCTGGCAAAATGTTAATGGGTTCCTGGACAAGGCTGGGCTGTTCCTGCTGCCAATCCACATGGTGATGGTAGAAACACTCAGCCAGGGCTAGAAGACAGACCACTGGAGCACTCCTAGGTGTGGTTCCTATGTCTGCATATCGGTTCGATAGTGAGTCTGAACAGACAACATGGGCCCAGGCCACATGTGACACAGTCTTGGGAAACTGTGTAGGTGTGGCCTTCTGATCCTTTTTCTCATTGTTCATACCTGATCAAATAAAGCAGTCCAGTAAATGCTAACCTACACATGTTGGCCCGACTTTCTAGGAGGTAGTTTGAACTAAACCTCCAGAGAGCAAGGGCCTGTTTGCATTTACCTGCATGGCATGGAATGGGAGACTCCTGACCTGGGATGGTCCGTATGTGTGTTTTACTTCCATCTCCATCCTGGAATGTCTGGGAGCGTCCTGGAGCTGCCCCAATCCTCCGTAGGTGTGGAAAAGTAAAAATGTCTCCACAGCTTGACTGAAAGTGGCTAGTACGCTCCGGGTTGGCAGCATTTGCACTCACTTCTTTCAGGAGATGGGGCAGCACAGCCACGGCTGCACAATTGCATGCCATATCACGATGGCCATAGGAATGGCTAGGCATGCAGTGGAAGTTGCAGCGCTGCCATGGTGACTCCAGGTGGTTTGGAACAGATCGTCTGCACTGCAAGCGCTGGTAGCACAGTTAGAGTTGGCACCAGTGCTTGTGGCGTGAATGCAGGCCACCAAACCTCTATGTAACTGTATTCATTCCAGGCAGTTAAGTGTGAACAGACCCCTCATGATTAGACAGTAGCAGAAGTGATGTAGAAGGGAAGGTGGGTGCTTCTGGGGGATAAACAACATCTTCCTTCTTAAAGGAAACACACGAGAAAGTAATGAACCAATAGGAATCAGTAATACCAAGGGTCAGACAATTAGTCATGACCCAGTCACGCCTGTTGGAGGGCTGGAGAGGTCAATCTCTGTCCACCATTACCACCTGTGCCCTAAGCTCATCTTGTGTGTCTGATGGAGCCGACTTATGTTTCTGCCAATTGGACATTCTACGCCGTCAGGTATGCCTCAGTGCTAAAAACGGGAAGAAATAAACCGAGGAGAGGAAAAATGCTGAGATACAACTCTACTTACTCAGTTTTGCAGCAAAAGTCCTTTCCCATGACAATTTCTTCTTTGCAAAACACACATTCTTATCACATAGTTACATCTAGCACCCATATAGCTAGCTCATTTAACATCATGCTTATTTGCAAATCATACAAGAAGGATTTAGTTTGGAATTCTTTTGTTTCACACTGAAAAGAAAGAAGCCCTTGGGATTTTTATTTTTATTTTTACTTAGGAAAAACACCCTTCTTTTTTTCTGAACAATTTCATCAAAGAAATAAATCCAATAATGCACTGGTAAATTGTGCATGACATTAAAATTGATATTCAGTTGAACTAAACACTTAAATACTGTATTGATAAGGGTGCCTCCTTACAGAACACCCACTGTCATTCATGAGGCTGTGAAGCATGAAAGGGTTTTCTGAGCGTTTATTGGATTTATCATTAGAATGTGTGTGTTTTATTGCTTAAAATGGTATTTATTGCTATTGGTGTGAGATTTTAATCAGCCTGGTCTTGTTTTAACCTGTTTGTCTTGTTTTTAATCTCTTCTTACCTGCCTTGAGATGGTAAGTACAAGGCGAGATACGCAGGCCTTTCTAGAGTGAATGTTTGTTTTGCCCCCATCTTTGATTTCAATCATGTTTTTATATAACTATTGTGATTTTAACTGTTTTTTTCTTGTCTGTGTTATGTAAAGCACTTCACAATAAATATATATATGTGTATATATATATATTTATTGAGATATATATATAATGTATTTATTGATATATATATTGATATATATATCAATAAATACATTCAGTGCTGATTTGATTTTGTTTTTTGATCTGGTTTTTGCTTTGTAGTCTGTCCTTGGACTTCTTAAGATCATGGCCAAAACCCATAATACTCCCAGGACTGTATTGTGAAGGCCAGACATAATTGTGGCATTCCTTACACAGTGCTAGAATAGTGAGGTGGTATCCCATAATATTGTAATGCAAGAAAGCCAGTAATTTCCCGTAATAGCAAAGCTTACCTGAAGCTTATTCACAATTAATGAACTTCTGGTGAACAGCAGAAGTACGTGGAGTAGGCTGTTACAGCCTCCAAGTGTGCCCGCCTTCACCAGAACTGCACTAATTGTTAATTAGGTGTGCAGCACAAAACTGTGCTCTACACATGAACCAAACTTACCTGAAAGCTTACCTCAAGCATCCGGGATAGCAACCATTTGCTCTTATTCCACACTCTGGGGTCGTCTGAGGTGCCGCGAAAGCACATTGGCACCTCAGACGACCATAGACCTGACTGCAGATGGGAAGAGAAGTGCAAAAACGTCCGCAGTGTCTACCAGCTTATTTCGTTATGATCCCAACTGTAACTCCTGGAAGTCAGCCAGTGCATGAAAAATAACAAATAGCACTTGGCTGCCTTCTGGGTTGCTACAAGAGGAATTATAATGAAAGGAGCAGGCAGATACCCAGGCAAGCTCACAGCTGCCTCCTGTATCTGGCATAGGTCACAAGAGGCTGAGGTGGCAAGAGGGATCTTTAGATCCCACAGTTTGCTCCTGACCATGGTCACACCTTCACTTTAAATCGTTCATTTCTATCCATTTTATTTGTGGACTTTCTATTTAAGAAAATGAAGAGTGGAAAGTCCACAAACAAAACAGAAATGGAAAGGTGTGAGCAGTCAGACCTGAAGAAAAACTGAAGAAGATTTAACATGAAGATGAGATCCTGGCCTTCTGCCTGGAGGACAGCTTATTTATGCAAACAAAGAAATTCAGATTGATAAATTAGTTAATTAATCAATCTACACTTGGCCCACTGAGCTATCTTGCACCTGGCACTATCTCTTAACCTTGCCTAACTTCCAGGTTTGTGCTAAAAATTAAATAAGAGGGGGGCAAAATGAGGTATCACCCACATGGTAAACTATTCTTCAGGTCTCTCATCTGAGTGAAGTTTTGACACTGTCTGAACAAATCACCTCCAAATGGCCGTCCAGTTTCACTTAACAAATTTAGTAAAGAAGAAGCCACTTTAAAAATATATATACTCAACTAGAATTTGCTTTTTTGTAAATTAAACACATCATTTCATGCTCTGCATTCAGGGTTGAGAGAAAACAGGCTGTAGCCCTTTTCTGTGTGTGGTGTTTCTACAGATTTTACGTAGAATTGCATTTACCAAATTGGGTTGACCTGGAAATCATGCTGACGTTGACATTATTTCTGCAATTGAAAAAGAGACAGCAAACACCTTGGGAATTTTATGTCTTTTGCACAATGTCCCTGTTTACATGCTGAATCAGCTTTTTTGAAGATGGCATGAAGGTATTGCTTTATCTTTTCTCCTAGTCTCTTCCCCATTCCTGCTGCTCATCTGTTTCCAATATCCCTTTGGGATATTCCATCTCAGATGAAACAGAAAGTTTCTCCCCCGCCTTGTCTCCCAAATATATATTTCTTTAAAGTTTCAGAAATACCATTTTATAAATATATTCTGCAGAACTTCTTATTGTTCTGCTTTATCAGTATTGTTATGAAATCTTCCAAAATTTCATTTGCCCCAATGATAAGAAATGTAATTGTACAAGTTGATTAATTTCTCACAAAAGTAGGAGGTAGGAAATATTCAACAGGTATTGGTGTAGGGTGAGATTTGAAGAGCTTTTTCATGTTTGTGTGTCTGTTACTATAGCTGAGTTCCCATTCCGCTGTTTTTCTGAAGAAAAAGATTAACCGTGCCTAACACGACGTAATGCTTAGGACCATATGGCAAAGTCACCATGATCTTGAGGAAGTAGTAGAACAAAGATGGCTGCCACTGAATTAGACTGATCTAATTATGAGAGGCCTTTTCGCATGAGGGGTTTTTGAACGCATGGAGAACATGCGGGGTGCAGCATTTGCACCTCAGGGGTAGCCAGATCTGTCCTGGACCGCCTCAAGCATCCCAACGCGCTCTCCATGTGTTCCATTTTCAGTGCAGAAAAACCTGCTCCGAAAGCGACTCCATGCATTCGGCATGTTCCCAGCTGTTCCAGAGGGAGAGCATTCGTACGTTCTCCCTCTGTGACAGCTGGGCCCCTCCCCCGGGCTGCTCTGATTGACTTCTCTGGTTCCAGGGATGGGCAGCCCAGGGGCCTCAGTTCCCTCGGCTCCCTCTGTCTCCAGGAGCCAAGATTGCGGCTCCTAGAGCCAGGGTGACCCTCATGCTACACCCCCCCAACCCATCCCGGGTTACACACACACGTTTGCAGCCTTACCTGCAGGCTGCCGGGCTGATTCTGCCTGCAGGAGGCCCAGTGTGCTGTGCGCATGCTCGCGGGGTGGCCCCTCATTGGCCAGCCACCCTCCTTGCTTTACCAGGCCATCTGCGCAGGGGCAGGTGGCTGACCAATGAGGGGCCACCCTGCGAGCATACGCACAGCATGTTGGACCTCCTGCAGGCAGAATCGACCTGGCAGTCTGCAGGTAAAGCCACACACACGCACGTGCAACCTGGGGTGGGTTGAGTCTCGGCTCCTGGAGACAGCGGGAGCCGATGGAACGGAGGCCTCTTGGCTGCCCATCCCTGGCTCCAGAGGAGCCAATCAGAGCAGCCTAAGTGAGGGTCTTTGGCCCGAACGAGCTGAGAACAGTTCCCCGTCTGCACGAGGGAAGGTAAAGGATGTGTTTGGAACATGTTTTTTACCGGACAGTGCAGATGGGGAACTGAGACATTTTCGCACACGCGGTTTTCAAACACATGGAAAACACCCCAGAACGTGGCATTTGCATTGCTGGGGCTGGGTTTGTGTCCCAGCCCGTTCTGGCGTGCTTTCCACGCGTTCGAGATGTAGAGCACTTTAAAGTGCTCTACATCCATTCCCATGCGCACAAAGCGTCCCTGGCCTTCGGGGAGGGAAGCATTCACAAACGCTTCCCTCCCTGACAGCTGCAGGCCCGCGCCCCCCCCAGCATTGGCCGAAAATTGGCCAAAAACTGACTGGGGTTGCGCTAATTGCCTACCTTGCCGGGCTAGGGTGGCAATTGTGCAGGTGCACCAAGCCTGGTAGATGGCAGAGGGGACCCACCAATTGGTGGGTCCCCTGTCCCGTTTACCAGCGTTGGCAAGGTAGGTGACGGCCTCGCGCAAGGTAGGTGACGGCCTTGTGCGGGGGGAGCCACACGCTCCGATCTGTGAAGGGGTCCTGCCCCATAGGCAGCTGCCCTGGGTCCCTGGGTGGGTGGGTGTCCGGGTAGGTTTGTGCCAGCTGCACAGGGCTCAATCAAGCCTGCAAGCAGCGGGGCTAGCGGGCTGACAGGGCTGTCCACCCCTGGGTGCTTGCACCCAATGGCAGGCAGCCTTGCGGGACGTGTCCCCGCCCCTGGCTGGCCTTTCTCGTCTAAGTGACTTCGGGATGCTTTAGCCATTCGCACACAGGTGCGCAGGAACATGTTTACACGCGTCCCTGCATTCCTGTGTGTGAATGGGTAAAGTGTCCCAAAGTTACCTAGGCCACGTGTACTACTTCCATTCCGGATGTAGTGCGAAAGGGCCTCTGCTCTCAATGCGTTCAGGCTGAGGTGTTCTGAGGCATCTTCGATGTAATACGAGAACGCCTCAGGTTTTCCCTGCCACAGACACACTATGAACTGTGCAGGAAAACTCCAATCAAAGCTGCCACCCGGGCCATGGTCTCACCTTCACTTTAAACCATCTTCAGTCCACACCTTTTCATTTCTATCTGTTTTGTTTGTGGATTTTCCACCCTTCATTTGGAATTTCCTGAATGGAAAATCCACAAAACAGATAGAAATGAAAAGGTGTGAGCAGCCAGACCTGAAGATGGACTGAAGAAGGTATAAAGTGGAGGTGTTACCACAGCCTAAGTTAATATATTTTAAAAGCATCTATTATGTGAAACATAATTCGTTCTAAACTCATTTCTACATGAAGTTCTTCATTGCAAAAGTTCCCCTCATAGGACCTCATAGGGAAGTGAAGATAGAGAAAGTTCCGGCATCTGCATTTTGGACATTGGCTCTCTCCTAGACACTGGTCTAGTGGTTAAGGAGCCAGACTCTTATCTGGGAATACTGGGTTTGATTCTGCCCTCCCCCATGAAGCCAGCTGGGTGACCTTGGGCTAGTCACAGCTCTCTTCTGAGCTCTCACAGTTTTAAGAAGATTTTAAAATGCTTGGCATGATTGGTCAATATTCAACAGGAGTGGCATTTATTGGACATTGCCTTCCCTTCCAACCTTCGAGCACTGCTGCTGCTTTTAGCATTTTCATTCTATATTTTGTTTTTCTGGTTGTAACTCAACATGAGACTTTCAGATACAGGGTGAGGGAAAAATGCAGGTAAATAAAGAAACTGTTGAGAAACTCTTTGAATATTTAATATCTGCCTTTTATGAGAGCCAGTTTGGTCTAGTCATTAGGGAGCCGGACTCTTATCTGGGAATACTGGGTTCGATTCTGCCCTCCCCCATGAAGCCAGCTGGGTGACCTTGGGCTAGTCACAGCTCTCTTCTGAGCTCTCACAGCCCCACCTACCTCACAAGGTGTCTGTTGTGGGGAGAAGAACAGAAAAGCTTTGTCAGTCGCTTTGAGTCCCCTTAAATGGGTGAGCAAAGCAGGGTAGAAAAGTCAACTCTTCTTCTTCTTCTTCTTCTTCTTCTTCTTCTTCTTCTTCTTCTTCTTCTTCTTCTTCTTCTTCTTCTTCTTCTTCTTCTTCTTCCCTTGCCAGTGCTTTTCTTAGTGCCTGCGAGGTACAAACTGCCGCCATTATGACAGCAGTTGGAGAACTGTGCCAATGGTGGCAAGGCAGCATTGCCCTGGTGATGCAGTGCTCATTGGCCTTGTGTTGCTCCTCCCATTGCTTGAGAGGTGTGAAGGAGGTTGCACCTGGTGGTGTGGAGTGTAGATGGATAGCAGAGCTGTGTGTGGGAAACTAGCAACTCTGTGATGTGCGGATGCTGCATTCAAGAATTTCCCTGTAGTTCCCTAACATATCATATGCAAAAAGACTCAGAACTTGCAGTTTTACTTTCATTATTAGGATTCAACTTAAGTTTGTTGTGAGTTATGTTTTTATTTTGACTTTGCACGCAAGTTTGATTTTATCATACATGAGTACATGAGATAGGGTGTATTTTTGCAGTGGGCCTTCCACAAACCGCCTCTGGTAAGCAAAGGCCTTTTTGCACAAGGGATTTTTGAATGCGCGTTGGGATGGAGCATTAGCTCCTCTGGGCTGGTGGCTCTGTTGCAACACATCCTTTACCTGTCCCAACGCATCTACACGCATTAGGGTTTCAGAGCACAAAATTGTGCTCTGAAACCATCCTGGTGCATTCGGCATGTCCCCGGCTGTTCCCAGCTGTACCAGAGGGAAAGCATTTGCATGCTCTCTGTCCATGACAGCTGGGCCCCTCCCCCGGCCTCCCCCAATTGGCTCCCATGGAGCCAGGGGTGGGGAGGCTTGTCGGGTGCTGGATGGGGGTCCCGCCAGCTGCATAAGCCCAGATCAGGCCCATGCAGGTGGCAGGACCCCCATCCAGCACCCACCCACCCACCCCAGGGGCGCATGCACATGAACAGGGTTTACCTGTTTGGCGCTGGGCAGCAACTGAGGCGAGGAGGCCAGCCACGCTATGCGTCTGCACGCTGCACTGTCTCTGATTGGCTAGGCACCCCCCTGGCTTCAACAAGCCATCTGTGCAGGCACCGGTGCCTGGCCAATCAGGGACTGTGTAGCACACATGCGCATAGCATGGCTGGCCTCCTCGCCTCAGTTGCTGCCCAGCGCCAAACAGGTAAGCCCTGTTCACGTGCACGCCCCCCTGGGGTGGGTGGGGGTGTGCTGGGTGGGGGTCCCGCAACCTGCATGGGCCTATGCAGCTTGCAGGACCCCAGGAGTGGCACCCGACAGGCCTCCCCACCCCTGGCTCCAAGGGAGCCAATGGGAGGAGGCCGGGGGTGGGACTTGTGAGTCCCGGGATGGCTGTTCGGCCTGAACGTGTCTAAGACATTTTACCATCTGCATATAGGCATTTGCAACCCATCCTTTACCTGCCAGTGCAGATGGGAAAGCGTGTTAGACGCGTTTGGACCGAAGCGCTCTACAGCGTTTTGGCTGTAGTGTGAAGAGGCCTCAAATCTCTTGTTTCTAATTAGTTGAAGCAACCAGACGCAGACCACTAGGGTCAGGTGTTTAGGCCTGTGGGGAGCACAGGAAACTACGCTAAGAACATGGCACAGCTTTTACCTGGGTACACTTGCTCTTCCTTAGTGATGATGGCCTTCTTAAGCCTGAGTGCTTAAGAGTGTTATTTGCCCTCCCATTGTGGGGCTGGTATGGTGCAGGGGGAGCCCCAGCAGGTGCTGAAGGACATAATGATATCATCATGCAATACCAGGACATTCAGCAACATCACCTCAGGCTTGGAGAGGGCCAGTGATAGTGAAAAGCAGAATGCATGTTGAGATAAGGGTTGACCTTGCTCATTAGGGGCTTCATACACCCATAAACACCAGCCCCTGGATGGAGTGGGCATGACTGTTCCAAACAATTAGGAACAAGGTTTTGCACATCCAAAAAAAATCAGTCTTCCTTTCTCCTTTCAGGCTGGGGGGGGGGGCAAACAGGATGCTTCTAAGGCCCTTTGCTGGGATCTGAGAGCAGGAGAAGGTTTGTCCTTATCTCTGCTTGAGATGCCCATGGGCATTTGGTGGGCCGATGTGCGCGACAGAATGCTGGACTAGATGGGCTGTGGCCTGATCTGTGGCAGGGCTCCTCTTATGTTCTTATGTTCCTTCATTTCTTCCTTTTTCAAAGTTTTACATTTACAAATACGTTTCCTGCTAGAGTACAGTAATATGAAATTCCAATCCAATTTGCTGTTAAATTAAAGGCGGCTACTTACACGTTCCATATGTGAGGTTTTATTTTGTTTACAGATGTTCACCTTTTGAAAACTGAAACGTAATTATTTGCATATGTTAATGACTCATCCCAAAGCCTCAAACAAAACATTTTGGATACTCTTGTTTATCTGCTGATCATTAGGTGTAAATTGATCAAGCACATCAGGGTTTGGACTGAAGCTATATATGAAAGAACAGTCTGGCTAAAGCAGTCTGGGTCTAGCCAATGCCTTGATCAAAGATAACCAAGAAATCTCATATATTCTGCCAGGGGTTCCATGATGAAAGAAAAAGAATGATGTAAATCTACAACATAAACACACAATATAATGAGAAACGAAGCCCTAGACAAGCCATGGGCATTCATAACCCGGACATAAGAACATATAAGAACATAAGAGAAGCCTTGCTGGATCAGGCCACACCCCATCTAGTCCAGCATCCTGTCACACAACCAAGCGCATTTGCCACTTGGTTGCCCACTCACCCAAGCTAAGAGATCCCTCCGGAGCTCTTGGCAATCCCTTCTGACACATGACTAGCACACATGGAAAGTACACAACAGGCAGCAGTGCCACTGTTCAGCTTGGTTTTCATTGCCACTCTAAAAAAGGAACTTTCAATTAGGGATGTGCACAAATATTCAAAATATTTGCTATCTGTACAAATTCAGACGAAATTGGACATTCCTATACTGCACACATCAAATGTCCAGACATTCATATTTAAGTATTCATACAAATGTGAATATTTATAGTTATTCGTACCAATAATTTGGACATTCGTATGTGTACATATCCGTACACATCTGCAAGGACATGTACAGAATGAAAACGAGATGCATGCAGGATGAAACAGGATGTGTACAGATGCGTACTAAATTCATATCATTGGATATGTATCAAATATTTATATGAATAGATACAAATGTATTTGTATCGGTTTGAATTTCCAGACATTCATTTTTCTTTATGAATTCAGATTTTTGAATATTTGATTCATTACCAATCGAATGTCGAAAATTGTATTCGTGCAGACCCCTACTTTCAAGAGATTTTAAATGATTTTATCATTCTATTGCCTTTTGTTAGGTATAAATATCTCCAGATTGGCATCAGATGGGAGTGGCAACTGCACCAGTCATCAAGGGGATGGAACAGCCTCCATCAAATGGGTGGAGTTTTGAAATGACTGTTCAGAACATTCCTGCATGCTGCACTCATCAGGGATTGGAGAACATGTACACTTCCATTCAGCATTGGACACACATTCTCTCCATGCCAAATCCACTATCCACGGCAGCCTTAGAGTAAATTTTCCCACTCTTGTGGGAAGCTGCTCCAAATGGCCGTGGAGTTGGGAGGTACTAAATCTGGAGCACTGCTGGTCTACCCTGGTCAACCATATAGTGGCCAGAAATACCTGTGTAGACTGTTCCTGAATCAGCTCCTTAACTGATTCATTTCAGAAGTTCAACCACATTAACCTGAAGCATTGACAGGTCTTCTCTTTACTATTGTGTTGATGGAGATACTCAGTACGATAGCTTTGCATGTTGCACCTTATTTTCTCAGTGAGGAGCTTCAAGAATCCTAATCATTTATTTATTTATTTATTTATTTATTTATTTATTTATTTATTTATTTATTTATTTATTTATTTATTTATTTATTTATTTATTTATTTATTTATTTATTTATTTATCTGTATTTCTATCCCGCCCTATGCCCGACGGTCTCAGGGTGGGTTACAATATTGTGTTAATCTTAGACAGGTCCCTGTCCTCAGACTTACAATCTAAAGAGACAAGAAACAAAAGGAAAATGGTGTGGGAGGGAACAGAGAACAGCAAAAAGCCAGCACTTGAGCTCTTCAGTTCCAATTTTTCTCTCCGTTTCTTATTGCTGAAAATTTTCCTATTTACTTTGAATTTTCTCTTCATTGATGACAAACTGGATGATGGCAAAGATGGTCAGCCGGTACCAGTCCCACCCTGCTTGGCCTCAGGACGAGACGTTTTCTCAACTGGTGGATCGGCTGCTGTAGTCTCTTTGCCATCTTCTGATGGGAGCAGTTGGAGGAGGGAGGGGCACTGCTGGGACCAAGATGGCAAAGCCCAGCCTGCTGCCTCTTCTCCACTCCTCTCAGGCAAGATGGTTCGTTGCCTTGTGATGGCAGTTGGAGGAGGGAGGGGCACTGCTGGGAGCAAGATGGCAGAGCCCAGCCTGCTGCCTCTTCTCCAGTCCTCTCAGGCATGTCTCCTACCTATGTTTACTTAAGTACTGACATGTTCAGTGGAGCCTACACTTGGCCCAAGAAAGTTGGCCCAAGAAACACTTGCTGCCAGAAATCAAGGATAAACTGATAGCATTGTCCCTCTTAGAAAATCACCGGACTGACAGTTGAACTGTCCAACAATGGTGGTGGGAAAGCACTAGGGATGACCACGAGTGTGAATTTTGGCATTTGATTCATAATGAATCAAATGTCCCAACAACAGTATTTGTACGAATGTGCAATTTTGGATGTCCGGACATTTGATTCTATATTAATGTATTTGTGTGTATTCATTAGAATACTCAATATGTATGGATGTGTATTTCCATACATATGTATCTGTGCCGTTAAACAAATGTGCAAAACATTTGTATTCATATGAATGTTAATGTACAAATGTCTGGATATTTGATTTGTTTACAAATGTCTGAATTTTTGTGAATTTGTACAAATAATGAATATTCGTGCACATCCCTAGAACGCACTTGAAGGAAACAGAACCAAATGGCAGGAAGTGTGTCACATTGTAATTCTAACCTACCAAGATGTGGTGATCACCAGCATGTTTCATGGCAAAAATATGATGCTGGTACTACATGCTTGTAGCTGAGTCAGAAACTTCCTGAATTAATTACTTTTAATTGCATCTTGCAAGAACGTTCTTCTGTTCTAATCTGTTTAAATGACAGCACAGATAATGTTGTGACTGATTTTTGGTTGTAGTTTGGTTGAGCATATGTCCAACCTTTGTTGTAGTGGGACAGGAGAAGATGGTGAGAGATAGCACCCAACATCAGCTTGAATAATAATAATAATATTAATAAAACATTTGTGCACATCCCTAGTTGGAAGCAAAGATTTTTGGCTGAACCAGGCTTATTAGATAAAAATTGGTTGGGGAGAGTGTTAAGCATAACTACTCTAAGGCCATGTCCCCATGCAAGCCATTTGGCACAGAATGGGCACGCATGGGACCAGGGGTGTTTTCCCACTGTCACTAGAAGTACCCATTAAGTACCCATTAATGGGTACAAAAATGCCATTACGTACCCATTTATGGGTACTTAATGGGTAGTTTTAGTGACAGTGGAAAAACACCCCAGGAGCGGGTCTGAGATTGATCCTTGCCCATCCCCATGCCATTCCTGGTGACATGGGCTGGGTGCAGGCTGGGTGTGGATGCAGCCGTACCCATGCAAACCGTGCCAAACCCTGCACAGGGGAGCAGCGCCACCTTCTCTCCGTCCCCTCTCTCTTCATTGGAAGCCAGATTCATGTCAGCCCACCCCTGTGCTGCCAGCTGCAAATGCCCCCCTCCCTTAGTGATACAGAAAGCCAGGACTGGGCTGGGAGGCATGGAATTTTTTTAACAACAACAACAACAACAACAACAACAACAATAATATTCACTACACTACATGCACTACATCCTCGGAGTGATGTCGACAGGTTGTACTTGCCCGGAAAGCAGGCGGTAGAGGACTTTTGCAAGTGAAGCAAACAGTGGAAGAAGAGAAGCATGCATTAGCAGATTACATGGCAGAAAGCAAAGAATCAGCTTTGGTTGAAGTCAACAACCAGAAGCTTCTCAAGGTGCAGCAAACCAAGAACCAGTACTGGAAAACTGCAATTCAATGCCGAACAGACAGCTGGCACAATAAAGCACTGCATGGGCAGTTCCTGGAGAAGATCGAAGGCAAAGTGGACATGGAAAAGACCTGGTCTTGGCTTACGAATGCAACATTGAAAAAGGAAACAGAAGGACTGATTCTTGCTGCACAAGAACAAGCAATAAGAACAAATGCCATCAAACCCAGAATTGAAAAATCAGGAGAAGATCCAAAGTGCCGACTCTGCAAAGAAGTGGATGAAACAATCGACCATATACTCAGCTGCTGCAAGAAGATCGCACAAACTGATTACAAGCAGTGACACAATGCTGTAGCACAAATGATCCACTGGAACTTGTGCCAAAAGTATCATCTGCCAGTGGCAAAGAACTGGTGGGATCACAAGCCAGAAAAAGTTGTTGAAAACGAACAGGCAAAACTACTTTGGGACTTCAGGCTTCAGACTGACAGAAAACTGGAGCATAACACCCCTGACATTACAATTGTTGAGAAAGAGAAGGTGTGGATCATCGACATTGCTATACCAGGTGACAGCAGAATTGAGGAGAAACAGGTGGAGAAGCTCACCAGATACGAAGACCTGAGAATTGAACTTCAGCGACTCTGGCAAAAACCAGTGAAAGTGGTCCCAGTCATACTCGGCACACTGGGCGCGGTGCCAAAAGATCTCAGCGGGCACCTAAAAACCATTGGCATTGACAAGATATCCATCTGCCACCTACAAAAAGCCACTTTACTGGGGTCTGCTCGCATAATTCACCGATACATCATGCAGTCCTAGGTGCTTGGGAAGTGCCCGACTAGTGATATAATACGAAATCCAGCATAGTCATCTCGTTTGCTGTGTGTAACTGCTGTTTTACATAATAATAATAATAATAATAATAATAATAATAATAATAATAATAATAATAATAATAATAATAATAATAATAATAATAATAATAATAATAATAATAATAATAATAATAATAATAATAATAATATCCTGCCTGCCTTGGCGATTGGGATTTTTCCACTCCCCCCAAATGTCAGCGGCTGTGATTTCCAATGCACGGGGCAGGAATGGCAGGCACACCCCACCTCCCAATGACGTGTGCGCCAATCTCCTCCCAAAATAGCCTGGGATCATCCCCATGTGCAGTGTCGGCGCGCTAAACAATGTGTGCCGGGACCCCAAACCATGCCCAGACTTGTTTTTTCGTGTACCAAAGTTGGTCCTGGTACAGTTTGGGGCAATTTGGTCCATGGAAACCGGACCAAATCCAAAACACGTGGGAATACCCCTTGCCGAGCCCAGTTTTGGTACCGGACCAAACGCGCATGGGGATGCACCCTAAAAATAAAAAACCTGCCATGTTCTAAATGCGGTGCTTCCAGACATGAGCTAAAGCTCATCATTCTGTCAGGATTATATTGAGAATGCCACACACAACTGTACCATTTTCAATACTGTCTCAGGAGGCTATTGAGGTGATATCCCATAATATTATTACAGGCAATCCAGCAATGATGCTGGTAATCAATTGTTTACCTTCATCTGCTGGCCGTTTTCATGATCTTTCCTCTTTGAATTACCTGGATGTCAGCCAAACACATGGAAAAACAACAAAACAAAACACACAAAAGGAAGTGGGTGGATGATTGGTTGGCATCCAGGTATTTGCAACAGAAACAATCATGAAAGGAGCTGACAGATGGCGGAAAGAGCTTGTGACTGTCTTCTGCACCTGATGAGGGTGCCAAGGGACCATTGTGGAATCTTCTTTAGATCCCACGCTTGGAGGCACCCTTAGAAGCAACTCACAGCCCCATGACTTTTAGAATAAAGTGTGGGGTGGACCCTTGAGCAGTTCTAGATTTCAAGCCACACCACTAGGTGATTTCACCCTGCCTTCTAGTGAAAGACAACTGCAGAATCTAAACAAGATCCTTCATTTTCCTTTTGCTACATAGAGGGAGTCCATTTTAAACTTTCTCCAAACTTCTTTTACTGTTTCTTCTTATGTGTAAATGATGATTAAGATGAGCTGAACTACTTGGCCCGTCTCTTTCCACCCCTGAAGTGAAATAGGGTTCCTCCCAAAGATCAAACCAATATGTTTTAGATTACAGTTCTATCTGGTTGAAGGGGTTGTGAAATGGTCACATTTACTCCCCAAAGCTACATCATAACTGTTGCCTGCTTCTGGATAGCTCCATGCAACAAAGTAGGTGTGTTCATGAATGCAATTTTTGGGATTTGATTTGATTTGTTCGAATTTTCAATTTGAATTTGCACTTATGAATGTTGACAACATACGTATGTGCCCATACAGATTGTTATGCATTGTGAAGACATCCATACATGTCCATATGCATCCCCTAGTTATCCATTATGCACAGCATCCACCTCAATCTGGATTCTGTGCCTCCTGATTGGCCAGGGTCGGCGCCTGAGCAGAGAGTCTCCTGAAGGCAGGTGCTGACCTGACCAGTCAGGAGGCACGCAGGATGCAGGCGTGGAGGCTACTGGAACGTCGCCCCAGGGTGGGTTAGGAGGGAGTTAGGTGAAGCCTCCCCCCGGTTCCAAAAGTGGCAATCCGCTGCTTCTGGGGTGAGGGGGAGCTGAGAAATTGGAGTCCCCCGACTCACCATGCTCAGCTCTGGCAGAGCCAATCATGGCGGGCTGGGGGAGGGCCTAGTTAAGGACCCTTTTCACTGTGCGGACGCATCCTAAATGGATGTGTCCTAACAGTGAAAACACCCATTAAGACCTACTTTTATGTGGTCTTCCAGAAAGCCAGTTTAAGCACCCATTAGAGACAGATAAATGTGGAAGCAGCTTTCCCGATCTGTCTCTAATGGGTGCTGCTGTGCGGATGCAGTTTTCTGGAAGTGTCCTTAATGGGTGCCGCTGTGCAGATGTGGTTTTCCCATTCTGTTCTTAATGGGTGTTAAAGGGTCAATGCGGAAGCACACTAATTCTGCTATTTTTGAACCTCTGAAGCCTCACTGTCCATTTATTATGCTGACATGCTAAACAACTTGGCTTAGCCCAGGTAAAGGATCTCCACATCTTCAGATATGAATATCACCACTGTCAAGAACAGAGTGACTTAAATCCAGGTCACTCCTAAAGGCTCACTACAAAAGGAGATGGATTTTTCCTTCCCGTTTCCTTCTCTTGGTGCATTTTCTATGATGTTCTCCTTTCTAAAAAATACATTTTTCTGCCTTATTTCGTTTTCCCAGTAGAACCAATCACAGAACTCAAACTTTCACTTCTTCTTTTCTTCACGTGATTCTGCTGTGCTGTTCTAACCAGCATTCTGACATGCTGTTTTACTTTACAGTGTGTCTTCCTGTTTGGTCTAGTGGTTAGGGAGCCAGACTTGTATCTGGGAATACTGGGGTTGATTCCGCTCTCCTCCACAAAGCCAACTGGGTGGCTTTGGGCTAGTCACAGCTCTCTTCTAAGCTCTCACAGCCCCACCTATCTCACAGGGTGTTTGGTTGTGGGGAAAAGAATAGAAAGCTTTGTCAGCCACTTTGGGTCTCCTTAAATAGGTGAGGAAAATGGGACAGAAATTTTTTTTCCAGGACCAAATTTGGTCCTGGTTTCTGTGATTTGGTCTGAGAAAATTGGACCAAATAAAAAATGCATGGGGACAGACCCTTCTGAACCTGATTTCGGTTCAGGACCAAATGTGCACGGGGACGTGCCCATTAGCTATGGGTCCTTTCTGCACTTGGCCTTATTCTGGAATATATCTCAGAACAAGGACCTGCTATCTGCATGCTAGTTCAGACTATGGAGGACCCAAGTGAGGTCTGCCATAGTCTGCATTAGCTTGTGGCCAGCAGACTGCTATCCCGAGATATATTCCAGAAAAAGGCCAAGTGCAGAAAGGGCCCTGGTTTCAGCACTTTGGTCCACAAGAGGTACAGAAACACAAATTGTTGCTATGGAAAATAGACTTAGAAGATGGACTTCTAAGCTGATTATTAGCTGTGTCAGAACACGTCTTTGGTAAAACTCAGAGCAATATCACTGTGGCTTAGGAGCTGTCAGTTTTGCAGTATCTGCAGTGTATATCCTGAACAAAAAGCTCCCATAGGAAGTGATGTACTGTATGTAAGCCCATTAATTCCCACGGGAGTTCAGCATCTGATTAAATCTTTACCATTGACATTGGCCAGTTGCAGACTTTTCTATTTTATCATGCTGTTTGCAATATTCTGGTGTATTCTATTCCCAGAATTATCCCCTGTTGTCCAGACAGCAGAGGAACAGCACAGGAAAGCAGAGGCACTTACTGGTTTGGAGATGTTGTTCCCATGATGGCACGATTATCTGGTTATTCCATAACACAGAATACCCAGAGGTGTGCAATTGTCACCCCATGTGTATGTGAGGCCACCATTTTTGGTTGGGTTCGGCCCCAAGATGGTGGATCACACAAGCAACCCTTCAGACAGGTGGGTACTCTCACTTTTTATGTAACACCTGGTTTGGGAGTTGATTGTTCCTTAATAATGTTATCACCCCAGTATTCTGGGGCTATGTTGGGAATGCCATGGCCATGTGTTTTATACTCTCCTTGGTTTTATACTCTGTTTGGAGGCAGTCACAGTTAGGTAGCAGAAAGAGGCTGAATTAATGTTTACATTAGTTTTGTCTTGACTTAAATTTACTAGCTACTGAGTCCTAGTACCAGTTTTTGCCGCTGTTTTCCAGAATAGTCTATTGTTCAAGCCCCAATAAAATGAATGGATATTGTTGAGAATAGTTTAATTCAAGATTTTTGTTCTGATTAATGCCAGAGAGAAGAATGGAAACAACAATAGTACATTACTGAAGCTCTGCTACATCCTTTTTTTTTTTTAATCTTGATTGTTTGTAATTGAAAAGGGAAAAATTGCTGGATGAGAACGTCATGCTATATTCCAAATAGATGGCAACTGGATGCTTGACTTTGATGGTTCTGGACCCCGGTTTTTAAAATACCAAAGTATTAATCCAGCTTCAGTCCACTTTCAGGGTGAAAAAAGGTATCGGCCAAGTGACAATCTGTTCTCTTTTGGTGTGATCTAACTCAGAAAATCTACCATTGTGTTGGCTAATATAGAAAGAAAATGACAAGTTGCTTTGCTGTTGTGTTTGCTCAGCCTGAAGATGAACTTAGGTGTGAATGCAACTATCCATAAGTAATCAGAGTGCAGCTTTGCACCATAAAAAAATAATATACCATTTGTCCCCTCCTCCTCACTATACAAACTAAGGGTGTGATCACACAGAACATTTTGTGGATGCAGGGAAAAACCTATGTCATACAGTTTTTAAAAGAAGCACCTAAAAGCCTCCTTGTTGCTTTCGTCTCAAAGCCTAGCAACGCCTCCCTAGCTACAAATGCTCATCGCTGGTTTGCTGCCCCTGGGCCCTATTGGTCAGTGGTGGTAGCAGGCTGGGATTGGCTTGGGAGCTTTGTGGCCACCCACCTCTTCTGACCTTAACTCCTTCTCACCCTGAGAATGATTTCTTTGCATCTGTCAAAGGGGTGGAAATAGCGAGATCTGGGGGCGAAGTAAGTAACCTTTTTAATTTTATGGTTGACTTTGAACCCCTAATTCACCCCCAGGACACCCCTAACTGAATATGCCCTAAGTGTGTGTGTCTGTGTGTGTGTGTGAGAGAGAGAGAGAGAGAGAGAGGAGGAGGAGGAGGAGGAAGGGAAGGAGAGGGAGAGAGAGAGAAAAGTAAAGATAGATGGTTTGTTGCCTAATCTGTATGTGATTATTGCCCTTTCCAGATAGTCTGGCTCACGTAATTGTGAGAGGGTGGGGAATGGAGCTGGAATTAATATTGTCAACTCCCACTATTGCATTGTAAGGTTTGCTCCACAGGATCTTCATGTATTGTAAGGGTAATGTTTGCAGAAGAAAGCTTCTCTGTGTAAACACCAGTTAATGTTCACTGAGAGAGATGTGGCTCAGAGTCTTAATTGTATTTTATTTTGAGAAGTAACTCTGTAGGTCTAGTGATACTTATTTCCAGGTAATTGTACATAGGACCAAGACTTAACTATTGTCCTACCACTCCCAGGGAAAGGGCTCCATTTCGGTTGGATCATGCTCACCATTTCTTTGCAATTTGAGCCAGTTTGGTCTAGTGGTTAGGGAGCAGGACTCTCCTCTGGGAATACCAGGTTTGATTCTGCACTCCCCCATGAAGCCATCTGGGTGACCTTGGGCTAGTCACAGCTTTCTGAGCTCTGTCCGCCGCTTTGAGTCCCTTCTTCTTTTTTTTTTGCATGTTTTTTTAATTTTCATTAGTACATTTCCATACATAATTATATACCAATACAATAATTCTGATGAGTTTACATGTGACTTCCTCCGTTCTCCAGATTCTTCTTCTCCTAATCCATTATATTACGCTCCGTACTTCTACTTGTTGCTTTTTCTCCTAAAGGCCAATGCCTTCCATCGGAATGCCCAACCCCCGAAGAAATTGTATAAAAAGTCCCCAATCCTCTATAAACTTGTTCACTGTTTTATCTTTTAATAAATTCGTTAATTTGTCCATTTCTGCCATATCCATCAGTTTAATTATCCATTCTTCTTCTGTAGGTGGTTCCTCTTGCTTCCATTTTTGTGCATATAGTAATCTGGCAGCTGTTACCATATACAGAATCAAAGTCTTTACTTCCCTTAGATTATCATCAACCATACCCAATAAAAAAAGTTCTGGTTTAAAGTCAAGATTAATATCCAGAATTTGCCTCATCCGGCACCAAATTATTTTCCAATATTTTTTTGCTTTCTCACATGTCTACCACATATGATAAAAAGTACCATCCACCTTTTTACATTTCCAACATTTTGTTGACATATGATACATTTTTCCAAGCTTATAAGGTGTTAGATACCATCTATACATCATCTTGTAAATATTCTCCTTCAATGTTGCACAAGCAGTAAATTTAATATCTTTAACCCAGAGTTTTTCCCATTGATCCATTTGAATATTATATCCAAAGTTCCTTGCCCACAAGAGTCCCTTCTTCTTCTTCTTCTTCTTCTTCTTCTTCTTCTTCTTCTTCTTCTTCTTCTTCTTCTTCTTCTTCTTCTTCTTCAGTTCTAGGACTATACTGTAACTGAAATATAATGTAATCAAGTCTTAATAGAGTACTGAGACTGGCAGCTGAACTTATCTTTATTGGAAGGCCTGCCCCCTTGTGTGCTCATCTCTATTGATTTTCAGCAATGACCAAGAGACATTGCATGTAGTTGGTTATTGATCTGCTACAGGTGTGGCCTGGCTGCCAGACAGTTTTCAAGTATGGGTATGTCTCCATGGGGCTGGCCATGCCATTGGACAGAGGATCCCTCCAGGCTTCAGACAGTCTCAGAAAGGGGTCTGATGGCTCCATTGCCATCTCTGAGGTTGATCTCCTGAGATTTCTTTGGAGGGTCTTCTCTCTCTCCATCCACAGTGGCAAAAGGTGTACATGGAAATATGGTGGTTCAGTGCAACATGGCCTTAGCTCAGTGCACATGAAGCAGCTTTGGAGTAGGAATGTGCATGAATGGGTGGGTGGGTTCTTGCATTTGATTTGCATGAAATCAAATGTAAGAAAATTTGTATTCATTCAAATAGATGCCCTTTGAATGTGGTAGGATTCTATTCAATATGAATGTATTCGTACGAATTTGTATGAATATCCAGTACAAACACATATGTATCCGATAAGTATCCGATACATATCCTGTAACAAATCTGCTCTGAAAGTGTCAAATCTTCCCTGAATCCACTTTAAATCTGTTGTCAAACCATGTTGAATTCACTCTGGATCCGTTGCAGGTGTGACTGGCGCTGCCGCTTTCCCACCTCGCCATTCCGCAAATGTTCTGAAGCTTCGTACGAATGTCCCAAAACATTTGTATTTGTACGAATGTCAATGTATGAATGGCGTAACATTCAATTTGTACATGAATGTCCGAATTCGTACGAATAACGAATGTTACGAATATTCATGTACATCCCTACTTTGGAGTCCTGAAGGTTTTGTAACTTGCTGGGACACTGAGGTGCCTCCATGCACCCTCATCTCTTTTGGTGAGGGGTACTGTGGAGGAAATTAATAAGTAGAAGCTCGTTCATGCACCGCAAAAGGAAGACATCCCCTGCCCCATGAAATGGCCAAGTGACTAAGGAAGTATTTTTGCACGTGTAGGTGCTGCTGATGTCCTGCCCTGAGGAAAAGACACTAAAGAAAACATGAACCTGAAATTAGCTTGGTTTGACACACCATGTAGGTTGGGCGTTTGGACTGAGATGGGCACACCCTGTTCATTTTCTGTCGTCTTAGGCCTAGTTCTCTTTGAGTCTGTCAGTTTGCATCTGGAATGTTCTTTCCTGCTAAAAACTTCAAATAGCTCATGTGACTGGGTGCTTCTTTGAGATAAACAAGTAACAGCTGAGGAGATGGCAATACCCTAATATTCCTAGTACTAAAAGGGGGATTAATGACATCTAAGAAAATCAATCTAGGGGCCTTTCCACACTTGGCCCACTGGGCAATTGACAGATAAAAACATAAGATTAACCCTTCTGGCCTAACTCTCCTGCCATCAGCTTCAGAGCAGTTGAAAAAACAGGTAGTCATGTATATACTATCCTCATTTTCAGAAATCTGGATTTCCAGAAATCTGAAAATAAGGAAATAACAGCAAGTGAGTGGCAGGAAACATAGCCAATCACAGAGTAGAAACTGTTTGCCTGGGGTATTTTACAAATCACAGAGATGGATAGGCAGGAGACAAGTGTGCAATTAATGGGTGGGAACTATTGTCAAGAGAGGTGTGTCCTGATATATAAGTGAATGCAGTCTGCAGTGTGATGAAATAAGGCAGCTTCACAGCCATATATATAAACAACTCTGTGGGAGTCACTTTTATTGTCTGATGAGTGGATGCTTTTTTTCCTAAAGAAATGACTTGAAAAAGCCATGTCTGTTCACATTCTTTGATTTCCTTCAAAGAGCTCTTTCAGCTGTTGTGGATTAAAAGGTAGTTCAGGGAAATGGAGGAGAGACTAGAGTTCTATTACATTGTTTAAACTATGGCCGTGTTCCCATGCAAGCCGTTTGGTGCCATTTCGTCTCGCACGGGACTGGTGCGGAGCTGCCATCCCCATGCCATTCCTGGTAATGCGGGCTGAGGGCAGGCTGGGGGCGGATTCAGCCATCCCCATCCAAACTGCGCTGGGATCTGGCTCACAGGCTTGCTTACTCTCTTTCCCTGGGAAAAGGAGTAAGCAAGCCTCTCCCAGGAACGTGAACCCCCTGTTCATGATCCCGGCTGACAGCTTGTTTACTCTCTTTCCCAGGGAAAGGGAGTAAAGGGGTGCAGAAGCTTGAGTTTTCTCCCTTTTACAAGGGGGCAATAAGGTTGCCTCCCTGGAAAAGGGAGAAAATTCAAGCCTCTGCACCCTCTGTTCCCAATCTCAGCTGATGGGAAAGAGGCTTGAGTTTACTTTGGGAGTAAAGCCAAGCCTCTTTCCTGTCAGCCAAGATTGTGAACAGGGGGTGCAAAGCCTTGAGTTTTCTCTCTTTTCCAGGGGGGCAATAAGGTTGTTTGGTCCTGGTTTGGGCGATTTGGCCCAAGAAAATTGGGCCAAATAAAAAGTGCATGGGGATGGACCTTCCCGAACCCGATTTTGGATCATGCATGGAGATGTGGCCGATGTGAATTTGTCATGCATCAAATAAGTCCTTATGGTACTGATTCTTGAGTCACTGCTGCTTTCACTCTTGCACCAAAATAGATGAAATTGAACAGTGACAAAATGATTACTTTGTTAATGCTGTTTCAGGAACTTAATCCAGTTATTAAGAAATCTTTGGTTTTCTACTTGAGGGCATCTTGATTCTCTGTAATGCCTGAAAAAAAAAATTCCTATAACATTTGTTATTTGTATGAATTTGTATGAGTTCAGACATTCGTAGACAAATCAAATGTTGCGACATTCATAGGAATGCTACGGAACATTTGTGAAATGGCGAGGTGGGAAAGCAGCTACCCTAGTCACACCTGCAACTGATCCAGAGTGAATGTGACACAGTTTGAGAGTGGATTAAAAGTGGATTCAGGGCATATTTGATGCTTTCAGAGCGGATATGTTATGGGATATGTATTGGATGCATATGCATTCATATTGGATATACATATGAATTTGTACAAATATATTTGTATTGAATAGAATCCAACCACATTCAAAGGGGATCTATTCAAACAAATATGAATTTTCTTACATTCAATATCAATTGAATGCAAAAACAAAACAAAACCCCATTCATGTGCATTCCTAATGGTAAGCAATCATAAAAATCGGTAGTCAAGTTTTAATATCTAAACTCTATCACTGACAAGTTGATACTAGAGCAATTTACTACCTGTAGTTGTGGAAGCTGGGGGTTGCATTTGAAAGGAAACACAAAGACCTGAGATAAGCAAAGGTGATTATAGAAAAGCTTCATGGGAGGATGTGATACACTCATTACCTTCCTTTCCCAATTCAAACCTGCAATCACTGTTGTTATCTGGGAATATATCATGTCTTAATAAAAAGGTAATGACTAATTCTATCAAATGTCTTCCACAGAGTACCTTGCTAAACATGGTGTCCTAATTTTTATTTCATATGAATATTCAAATCTAGCTTTTGCATCTGAATGATGCTGTTTCAGCTACCTGGTTACTCCACCTTGTGAGAACATAAGAACGGAAGTCTTACCATGTCACACAAAAGAAAGCAACAAGCTCATGTTAATTATGCTGTTCTCCGTGGTGCAAGAAACTGGGAGCAAAGAAAGACTTGGCTTGCTATAGTTTCCTATTCTTTCATTTGAGGCACCTTGGAGGAACCCTGCAACCAGCAGGCTGGTACATCTTGTCCTGAGGGCACCCTGGAAACATACATTTAAATATTTTAAATATTTTATTTTTTTAGTATTGTGACTCACCCTGAGACCTTTTGGTCTCCATGCATGCCAGACCATCCTCCAGCCAGATAGTGGTAGAGCACTAAAAAGTGCTACACAACTATACTAGCCGTGTCTGGGGCAAGGCTAGTATGCTCCAGGACACATCCTTTGCAAAATGGTTAGTGGTCTGGAAACCATGTCCTGCAAGGAAAGGTTGAAGGACCTAGGAAAGTTTAGCCTACAGAAGAGAAGACTGAGAGGATGATAGTGGTCTTCAAGTATCTGAAGGGCTGTCACAGTGCAGAGGGATTGTCCCTATTTTCACTTGCACAAGATGGAGGACTAGAAACAACAGAATGAAACTTCAAGGGAGTCAATACAGATTAGTTATTAGGAAAAACTTCCTTACAGTGAAGGTGATCAGTCAGTGGAAAAGTTTACCATGGCAGGTAGTGAATTCTCCTTCACTGGAGGTCTTCAAGCAGAGGCTGGACCTACACCTGTCTGGGATGGTTTAAGTAATCCAGCGTTGAGGAGGGGGTTGGACTCGATGGCCCTAGAGATTCCTCCCAACTCCATGATTCTATGTTTCTATGTTTCTATTAACTATTCCAGGTGATGGGTGCATGCAGTGGGAAGCACAGCTGCAATTGTGCATTGCGTTGCCTGGTTGCTATGGCAATCACACTTACCCAGCATGTAGTGAAGTGCCAGATAAGTTTGGGATGGATCAGGCATTCTGAAGTGTGGACACCCGGTCCATCCCAGTTCTTTTCTTGTTTCCATGCTGAAACAAGGGGGAAGTTCAGACTTCCTGCCCCATCTGTCCCTAGCGTGTAGTAGCATTTGAATTCATGAATGCTAGTACATGCCACCCCTCCCCCCATGTGTCCAGGTGCTGCCATTTTGAGTTCCAATGGTGACACCAGTGCACGATCACTGTCACTGGGACAACAGTCCCATGCCATGCACGCACGCCCACATTTTGGGTCATATGACATGCCAGTGCACTTGTGCGGCATGTCAGGTGACCCGCCCAGCTCCATCGATGTGTGAATGGGCTCCACCAGAGACGGGAAAGGCTGTCTAAGGTAAAGGTAAGTCCTCGTGTGAAGCACAAAATCGTGCTCCACTTGTTGCCAACAAGCAGTATGCTCCTTGCAGTCCGGATGCTCTGCCTGGGACTGCACTGCTGATTGACTATGGGGCAAAGTGCAGAAAGGTCCCAGATGTGAAAATTTCCTAGGTTTGCTACATTTCACATTCTCTTTGGTCTAGTGCTGCGGTTCTCAACCTGTGGGTCATGACCCTTTTGCGGGTCAATCTACTCTTTCACAGGGGTCGTCTAAGACCATCATAAAATACTGTGCTTTAATTATGTTTAATTTGTAACAATGAAAATACGTCCTGCATATCAGATATTTACATTATGATTCATAACAGTAGCAAAATTACAGTTATGAAGTAGCAACGAAAATAATTTTATGGTTGAGGTTTAGGGTTAGGGTTAGGTTGGGGGTCACCACAACATGAGGAACTGTATTAAAGGGTCACGACATTAGGAAGGTTGAGAACCACGGATCTAGTGGTTAGGGAACTGGATGCTTATCTGGGAATACCGGGTTTGATTCCACCCTCCTCCACAAAGCCAGCTGGGTGACCATGGGCTAGTCACGGCTCTCTTCTGAGCTCTCACAGCCCCACCTACCTCACAGGGTCTGGCCTGTGATGCTACCTGCCTGTCAATACATGCCATAGTTAAATGGCTTTAAATTGCTCCAGGCACAGATATTGATAGATCTGTTTTTCCTGCTATGTGTCATGCTAAGGCCATCTCCAGTACAAAGCCATGTGACCCCAGTAGCATGGTGTCATAGCTACTTCCTGTTCGAATGTGGTGTGAGCACGAGTGCTGGTCTGAAGTGAGTCCCACTGAAAGTAGCTTTTACAGCGGTACACAGGTCCCATCCCTTCCAGGTGCTTTCTGGTTGCTTGTATAGAGCTCGTGTGTGTGGTAACAGAAACGAGTCATTTTGCTTCTGTGTCTTTTTTCATCATGGTGGCACCAGCTTAAGTAAGGAAACCAGGGGTCTAGTTGATGGCTTCTTTATCAGAAGAGGAATCGAGAACAATAGCAGAAAAAGAACCGTCTCTGTGCTAGCATGCCCGTTATGAAACACCCTCTCAATAAGACATTGTCTGAAATGTGAACACCTAATGTGCATGGAAGGCTGTGGAGATAAAGAGCATCCTATTGAACATTCTGGAGGGTGAGGCTCTGGGAAGTTTTTTCTAATTTTGAACTATTGTTTTTATATACACTACCCAGATCACATTGAAGAAGGGTTGGTTATTAAAGTGAATGAATGAGAGGACGAATTAATGAATGCTATGAATTCTGCCATCAACAGAGTCTTCTCTGATATAGGTCGCTGAACAGCTTGTTCTACATAAGTATTAGGAATAAGACATGGAATTAGAACTCTCTGGTAGCAATGCAAAGCAGCTTATGAGAGAACTCCATTTACTCAAAGGAACAAGCCACACACACCTATTGTGTATAAAAAGCAACATAGGTAGTACTGACAGAGATAGCTCCGACACCAAATTGCTTCATTATATCACCATATCCTCTGCAAGGTACTGTATTTTCAGTGAAGCAGAAGGTGTTGGCGCACCCAGCAAAGCATTGTAGGAAAGTCTGGGAACCGGAACTGAATGTTTTCCTTAGGAAGTGTTGGCTACTGGAGGAGAGGAGCTCTCAAGAAAAAAATCTTATAGCCCAATTTAGAACCAGCTTTAGCAAATTACCTTAATAATTTTTATCTGTATTGTCCTGGCTTACAAATAGCTGAGATCTCAGCTAACTCTTTTCTTAGTTACTGTGTTCTATGTCTATTTTTTTTTCATTGTTAAAACACTATTAAAACTGTTATACTTTGCAGCCTTGGGAAAGACTGAGGATGTGATCAGACGCACTTAATAAGGCATCCTCTGGGTGAATCTGAGTCTTGGATATCAGATATTTTCTCTTTGTATTCCCCTTACCCTATGTTGAAGTAAGGGTTTCATAACAGTGAAGACATCTCTTTATTTTAGTCAGATTTGGCAGGAAACTACTTAAGCACAGAGGCAGGAAATGTAGCCAATCACAGCATGGGGACAATTGTTATGAGTGGGCTAATGAGAGACCAATCAGCAAGTAGCACTTATGTTCAGACTTAGAGGCAAACAAAAACAGCAGGGTGGAGAAATGAGGAAGGCGTTTGGATATTCAATTAGTTAATTGTTTGAATGGCATTTTTTGTGCGACTGTGACAAAAACACTCTTCTTTAAGGAGGTGACCAAAAAATAATCCCTGTCTGATTGCATCCTGAGTTACAGTATAAACCAAGACATTTGAATTACATAGTTTTTACATTCAGGAACAAAATTGAAGAATTTGACAAATATGAACAACTGGAGCAAAGGAAGGGTATTTTTTCTTAAGGTAAAAAAAGAAGAAGTAAACAGAAGAGAATTTCCAGATGTGTTGAGAATTCCAGGAAGTTGCTCGCATCATGGTGACACCAGCAAACAGCTCTATGGTCATTTTGGGGCACTGCCAATCTATCACCCTCATAATCCAAACTAAAGATGGTACAGGAAGTCAGAGCATGTTAAAGAACCTAACGCATGTCTGGCGACTCACATTTCAGGGAAGGCCGGTATTTGCATGCTGTAAAGAGTCATCAACCAGTGGAACAGGCTGCCACGGGAGGTGGTTGGTTCCCCTTCGATGGAGGTCTTCAAGCAGAGACTGGACAGCCATCTGTCTGAGATGGTTTAGGAGATCCTGCCTTGAGCAGGGGGTTGGACTCGATGACCCAGGAGGTCCCCTCCAACTCTACCATTCTATGATTCTATGATTCATTTCCCCCTGCTGTGTAATAAAGCTCAAGGTTTTGGGTGTAAATAGAAACAACAGTTTTTATCAGTTCTACCTGACAGGTGTTTGGTTGCACTTTGGTGAATATATCAACCTCTGTTTAAAGTCATAAAGTGCATATTTAAACAGCGTTACAGCCCTTGCAGTATGGACAGCATCTGCTGAGCTTGATCTGGAAGAGCTTCCTCCAATGGAGGTAAGTGCAGAAATGGCCCAGAATTCTTATTGAAACTGTTCTGGAAGACTTGCTAATAGAAGCTGATATGTGCCAAAGGTGGAGAAGAGAGAGGAGGAGAACAAATTAGGTCGCATCCCCATTACAAGCTTAATTCGGTTTCGATACAGTTTCAATCCTCGCAGACCCCACGTCAGTTTGGCTTAACACGCTTTCTGCATGTTAAATTGCCCCAAAGTGTTGTAAATGTTAACCCTCATTTCAACAGGTCTCACTCCAGTTCGTGCACTTGAAATGTTTTATATTTTTTTACTGTGGGGACCGTACCATTTTAAGGGATGAGAATCCATGTTTAGGGTTTCCCTCCCCCAATAGCTTGCTTCCAAAGATAGTGATTTCAGTGTAAAAATCCATGCTTTACAGCAGCTGCTACACTGCAGCAATCCAACCACTTCACACCTGATAACAATGTTGCAATTTTGCACAATTCTAGCTCTTTGGAGTTCTGACCTTTAGAAAGGAAAAGGAAAGCAGCTGCAAGTTCTGGGAGATATGTGAATGTTTAAAGCAAGGGGGCCTGAGTCTCCGCTGCTGCTGTGTGCCCTGGGCAATGGGGAGAGGAGGGGAAAGAATCGCTGGCTGCCCGCTGCCATTTTTCCTCCATCCAGGCAAGCGGCAGCCACCCAGCCACCCAGCTAGGCTCCATGAAGGGGTCAGTTGTATAATGGGAGGGACAAGGATTGTCGGTCAGATGTAGGGATATGCTAAATATTCAAAATATTCATTATTCATACAAATTTGGACAAATTTGAACATTTGCATATGAATTGAATGTCCGGACATTTGTACTTTAGTATTCGTATGAACATTTTGAGATATTCGTAAAAATAATTTGGACATTTGTATGCGTACGGATACATATGCATTGCATAGATATCCATATGCATTTTGTACATATCCATACATATATGTATGGGATGCATATAGATGCGTATGAGATTTGTATCATTGGATACATATCAAATATTTGAACGAATAGATACAAATGTATTCGTATTGGTTCAAATGTCCAGACATTTTTTTTTTTATCTGTACAAATTCGGATTTTTGGATATTTCATGAAACAGCTTCTTTTTGTAAACATGATTCCAGCTCTGGAATACTGAGGTGTAGCAATCACATGCAGCAAACCCTCTAGGAAAATCAGACAGGATGCTTCCTCTAAGGCATCTTCCCTTTCCAACAGTGATTTCAGCTATGTGGGATAGCAAAGTCACAGAAACTATTGTGAAGGATCATGGTTGATTAGAAAATTGGCATGCTTTCAAAGAGTTTGTTCTACCTAGCTGAGATTGATAGGGATCCCTCATATACCATGACCACGTTCAATGCACATTCAGTTGTATCCAAAAAACCAGTTGTGTCATTTCCTTGTTCAAAATAAACCACAATAGGCACAATTCCATTATAAGAGTCATTTTCATAGTGTGGTGGTCCAGAGGAATGGAAAGATCAAACAAAGAAAAACTGCATCTAAAACCTCTGTCCTGGGACATATTGTTATTTTATTGATGTGGGAAACTGATCCCTTAACTGTGTCATGATTGAGATGATCATGGTTGAGATAATCATGGCCCAGGTGGCACACGAAGTCTGGCGCCACTTTCCTGGGCTCCAAAAGTGATCCCAGAAATGGGCCACTTGTGGTATGCTGCAAAAATACCCCAGTTTCCATCTCTGAAGTCCAAGTCAGTGTTGCAACAGATCAGGGGGGCACTCACATGTGCTGCCATGCGTTGCCATGCCCTGCTATGGGTCAAGACTGGTCTCTGCATCGTGTGCCAAGCTGCAAAACTGCTATAGAATCCAAATGTCATATGTTCAAAAAGTAAGAAAATAAGTAATAAAACTATAATAATAAACAAAAAATAGAAAAGTAACTTAGGCCCTTTCAGTATAAGGCCTTATTCTGGATTATATCCTGGAACAGGGATCTGTATTTTCACACTGATGGAGACTACATCAGATCCCAGCCAGAATCTGCTATAATTTGTACCAGCATGCAGATGGCACATCCCTATTCTGGGATACAATCTAGATAAGACCCAGTGCAGAAAGGGAATTAGATGCCACCATAAATCGTTGACTGACATAATCCTATATATCCTAATCTTCTATGACCACAGACCTTTCAATTAAATTATATGTGCAACTCCCAAAAAAGTATTTAGAAAAACCTCCACAAGCATAGAAAAACAATCCAAATTATATGTTCTGCATTATTTTTGACAGTAAAGAGCATTCTTGAAAAAAAAAATAGCAGGTTCCACCAAATGTCTAAGAAAGAGGCTTAATAGGGAAGATGGTGGCACAGGCCTGATCTTTCTTATTTCTGTTTGGATAGCACATTTTGATATTCAAAACACGTGTGAGTAAACTTTTAAAATGGAACATCTAGATGTAGCCTCAATTAATTAGTAGGGATGTGCATGAATATTTGAAGGCATTGGAAATTCAATCAAATTCATCCAAATTTCGATATTTGAATTCAGATCGAATGTCCATAAATTAAGATTTAAACATTCAAATGAATTTTTAATTTTTGAATCTATTCGTTTGAATTATTTGGACATTCATATGTATACGAGTTTGTACATGATGCATACTTGCACGTATGCATCTTTCCCGCATCTGTACACATTTGTATGGATCCGTATGGGATGAAAACAGGTTGCATACGGGATAACTACAGGATGCATACGGACATGTACAGATATATGACAATGTGTATGGGTACATATGAATGTGCAAATCTGAATAAAGAATTCAAACGAATAGATTAAAATTTGCTTAATTCTTATCAAATTTGAGTAAATTCAAATTTTAAAGATTTGAATCCAATTGAATTTTCAGATATTCAATTCAAATCAAATTGAATCCTGAAAATTGCATTCATGCACACCCGTAAATCAGAGTGGTGAGCAGTAAATTTCTTTCTTTTTTAAAATGCGTAATGCAATTTTGTATCACATATATTTCATACCTTATAGCATTGCACAAAACAGTATCAATAATACAGTTGAAAGGTGTATGTGTGTCCAAACATAGGAAGAGGAGGTTCCAGAACTAATAATTCTGAAAGAATGCTGCAGAAGGGGCAAATGGAAAGCAAACTAGACCCATGTGAAAAACTTATCACTATCCAATTAACATTTTCACTGAAACCAAAAGGGACCATTAGCATGTAACTTCCTTCCTGAATAATGAAAGATTATAAACTGATAGGTAGATCGTTAGAGAGTCAAATACAGTATTATCTAGAGAAGGGCCAGCCGGCACAGCTTGATGCATAGAAAGGCAAACAGAAATCTTCTAGTCAAACATGACAGCCTAGTAGAGACTTCATGTATCTTCTGTTTACCTGTCTGTAACTGAAAAAAAAGCAGGCTCTTGAGTACTTGGCAGAAAAGAAACAAAATTGTATGGGTGAAAAAATTCAGAGCCTGTTAGCTGTCACAAGAAAAAGATAAATGAAGAGGGACTGAACAGGATGGCCTCCTAGGAAGATAAACCCAAAGCAAGGGTGTAGCTACAAAGACTATTTTGCTTGCCACACTTGCGGGTAGGCTGGGCTACTTCTGGGTCTTGTATCCGCACTTTAGAGCAAGAGTGGAGAGACCCCTCCCCCTCCTAGCATGCTCTATCTGCCCAGAATAGAGCATAGGCTGGACAAGGGCACTCAGAATGCATACAAGGGGATGGCATACTGGACCACAAGGCTTCCGGGAGCTGTGAAGGTCAGGAACTTTTATTCCTGGCCTTTAGAGCCTTTGGAGCCCCCCATTGCAGCTCCAAAGCTGATGTGAACTTTGGAGTGCGTGCAGGAACTGACCCAGGACAGGCCACCCCAATAAAGTACATGCTAGTACACATTAGGGGAACATCTGGTGAAGATCATCTGAACTTGCAGGAGGAATTTTAATCCAGAATCGCCTCCTGTCTCATCAGATGTTACCCTATTGTCTACTAGCATGCGTCCAACTCCCCCCCCCCCCAACCCTTGTGGAGGAGTGAGCCAGTTTGGTCTAGAGGTTAGGAAGCCTTACTATTATCTGGGAATACCGGACTTGATTCTGCACTCCCCCATAAAGTCAGCTGGGTGACCTTGGGCTAGTCACAGCTATTTTATGAGCTTTCACAGTCCCCACCTGCTTCACAGGTGAGAACGTGAGAATGCTAGTACACGTTAATAGGTAATGCACTTTTCCTGTCCAGTGGATGGGAAGCTACATGCAGAAATGCCCCTGGTTTTGAGCAAGGTGCAATCCGTTCCGTTCCATAGCAGAACAAGAAAGGTAAGTGCAAATATGACATCTGACCTAAATCTTAAAATTTCCTACTTGTGCTGTTTACAGGAGAAGTCAGAGATGAAAAGAGTGAGGTGTCAAATGCCTGGTCCATGGTAACTACACCCTCTATTGAAAGATTTTCTTTATTTGAGGATTCCTGGATCAAGTCCAGTTCAGAAGGAAAATAGCATGAAAATAGAGAAAGCAAGCAAGGACTTTGAATTTGCTTATCTACAGTTGCCACTTACATAACTCCCAAAGGTCACAATATTCCACACAATGGGCCTGGTCACACCGCCACAGATTAGTGCATCTCGGGGCACAACGGAATCTCAGTCTGTTATTGTCTCAGTCACTTTCTTCTGATATAGTGGTCACTCAAATATGCCTTTCTTTGTCCACACTTTTCAGCCTCCCCATTCCCACTCTGCTGACCCAGCACCTTTTTCTTCTCTGTCCCTTCCCTCGGTCTTAATTTTGTAATTGGGTACACTCCTGTCAATCACATTTTGTTTTCTCAGCAGAGGATACGGCCAGCCCCCTCAGTCCCATTTCTCCAAAGGAAGACCTTCTATGGATACTGAAGAAGGACATCTGCAATGCCAGAGTTTGTAGGTTGTTCAAGAGGGATGGCATCACCAGATCTATAGTTATAACAAATGCACACTTTTGCATCTTTCCAAGCTCTGGGAAGGAAAATAGAAAGGAAGAGAACAATGCACCATTAATTCCTCCAGTGTTTTCTGCACCTTCACTTGTGTTGGGATGGTGGCATTCCTGCAGCCTGATGGGTGCAGCACTCAAGGCAAGATTGTTCACTGGGTCAGGGCAATCCTCTACAGTTAACAAAGTGCCCCCCTTTGTTAATTTTTTGCCTTTCTCCCCCTCACCATATACCTTGGTGACATCTTAGAGAGTGACTCTCTGAGTAACTATTATGTTGATTCTCTCAAAAGGCACGATAGTAAGTTTATTGTGGCAGCAGCAGTGGAAATGTTGGGGCCAACTGAGTCCTGCTGGGAGGTCACCATGCTAAACTTCCAGGTCTTCTGTGCATGTAGCTCTCCGTCCAAGGATTGTGTAATGCAATGGGAGCTGCACACACAAACCTGGAAATGCTGTTTTGGCCTCTGGAGAGCTCCAAAATAGGCCCAGGGGCACCACTGCAGCCTCCCCAAAGGGAAAGGGGCTCGCTGGAGGAGAACAGGAGGCTGTTTTGGCATCCCCAGGCCAAAGAGAAACAAAACAAACCCCCCCCCACTTCCGGGTCTTCTGTGTGTGCAGTTCTCCATCCGGGAATTGCTCAATGAAGTAGGAGCTGTGTGTGTGGACCTGGAAGGGCTTAGGGGAAAAGCATGTGGTGGCTGCAGTGGCAGGACCAAGTTACGTGAGGTGATAGGAAGCCGCTGTGGGTGGGGGGGAGGCTGTGGGGGAGATGGGAGGTCATGGGGGCATCCAGTCTTTGCCAAAACTTCAACCGAAGCTTCAATGAATGCTGGATAATCCAAATCATGGACAAATAGGGCCTATTTGATTAATGTGCGAATGCCGAAATTCATGCCTATTTGTAGGAATTCCAAATAGCATGAATATTCATGCACATGGACTGAGCTTGCAGCTGCATGGAGCCTAACCATGATCATCTGGCGAAGAGGCACCTTGGAGAGAACACAGGTGGTGCGTGTGTTCCCAAGCCTTCTGTAATCCACCTTTTCTGCACAGAATGTTCAGGAGTAGGGATGTGCACGAATATTCAAAAATTCAAAAATCTGATTCGAATCCGATGAATGTCGACATTCGAATTTGAATCGCATTTAACAACATTCGAACATTGCTCAAATGATTCGAATGTGCATATACATATGCATTACATACGTATCTGTACAAATATTATACGTATTTGCGATTATAATACGGGATGAAAATGGGATGCATACGGGATAAAATGGGATGCATATGAAATGTGCACAGATACATATAACAGACATGAATGTTGTCGACATTCGTATCTTTAAATACAAATCCAACATTCAAACAAATTGATTTGACTCTTATGGATTTGAATCAGATTTTTTGACATTTGAATTTTAGACATTCAAATCTAATCTAATGCTTTGAGATTTGTGCACACCCCTGTTCAGGAGAGGGGGGAGGGGCAGACTAGTGTGTGAAGAACCCTACCTTGAAGGCATCTCTAAGCCACATCAGAGGTGCTCCCCCCCCCACCCCCGGTGTCTGATCACAACCATACTATTCACAAGCCTAGTCTCCTTCAACAAAAAAGGCAATGAGAGGTTCAGTGCCAGGGAAACTAAACAGTGAACACACCTGTTGCCCATGGTGTTCTATTGGTGCCTGCTTGCCAACCACGCTTCTGGGCATGGGTGAGGCCCAGCTGTGCTTGGGAGTGATGCTGTGAGGCAGGCACAAGGCTAAGCAGAAGGTTGGGAAATCCCCGGAAAAAAATGGACCTGTGCGATGTCACTGGCAAAACCAATATATCCACACCTTGAACACTTTTCTTATTGAAGCACCAGCAGCGTAGTCTTCAAGAATTAAGACCATAATCTTTACTTTTTATTTTAGCCTATAGTTTAATTCAAGATTTCCATTACACTTAGGAAAAAAGAAAAAAAGAAGAAGCAAACTTAGAATACAGTACAAGAAATAAAAGAGGAAAGATAAGGTGACTTCTGGGGTCTATTCTCACTTTGGCCCATAGTCAACAACTAGGGAACTTCTGGGGAAGAGCATCTGCACTTGGAGAAGCTGCTACAGCCTCCAAGCACCCTCTGCCTTCCCAGAAGTTCCACACCTAGGCAGTGGCCATTTGCATCTCTTCTCGTGCCCTGGGGGTGTCTGAGGTGCCATGCATGCACACTGGCACCTCAGACAACCATAGATGTGACTGCGTTGTGTACCGAGTGTCACCAACCAAAATAGTGGGAAGTGTGAAAATGCCTGCCCTGGCCTTCTGTAGTGGCAGCAGCCAGTGGAGACCTGCCCATTGCTTGCCATCACCCGTGTGTGTGTGTGTGACCTCGCGCCCCCCCCTGAGCCACACTGACCTGTCCAGTCTGCCTGTCTGGGCTGGATTGGTCTTTTGGCTGCCTATAGTGACCTATCCTGACTGTTCTGCGCAGGTGCACACTGAGGTATAGCCTCCATGCTAAGCTGACCGGTCACATCATTGCCCAGTCTCTGGTGTTGTCCTGGAGACCAGCCAGCAGTTCAGCATGGGACACTGCAGCCATCGCGTGCTCCTGCACAGATCAGCTTCAGCACGGGGGCAATGCTGTGGCATGCGCCTGCACAGAACATATGGGATCAGTCGCTGTAGGCCGCAAAGGGACTGGTCAAGCCCAAAAGGTCAGCCCAAAGAGGTCAGCACAGCATGGGACTGGAGGCCGGGAGGTGCCTGTGCAAAATGTGTGGGATTGGCCATTGTAGGTGGCCCAAGGGTCTATCCAGACCAGACAGGCAGCCTGGTCAGGTCAGTGTGGCATGGGGGTGGGTGGGAGGCTGCCTGTTCCCCTGGGTGATGGGCAGGTTCCCACTGGCTGCCATTGCTATGGGAGTCTGGGGAGGACCCGATCCAGGTGGTGGCGGGGCACGGCACCCCAGAAGGTAGCCATTGGGCTGGTTCAATCCTGCCCCTGGCATAGGACTGCCAGCTGGCATGTCACAGAGTGAGTGACATGGCCGGCAGCAGCCAATAGTAGCAGCTGGGAGGCGGGAGTCCTGAGCAGCCTGGACGGAAATAATGTGTATGCTCTCCCTTCTGGACAGCTCAGGTAAGCTTGGCGTTAACCTTGGGAAAGGTCATGTTCCACACCTCGGATGCAATTAGGACAGCTCTGGTACAGGCAGGGACCCTTCTAGGTGGAAATGGCCTTCTCAAAATGTGAATGGCCTGTACCAGAGCTGTCCTAATTGCATACCAGAGGCCTAAGTGCGAATAGGGCTTTCGTCTCCTTTCAGAGAAATAGCAAGGACTGGATCAGGAATATTCTGCACGTAAACTTTGTTTTTCCCAACAGATTACTTCTGAAACATGCCTGGACAAGTTTGTTTGTTTTTAATTACGAGTGCTTAGTTAGCAATCCATTCACAAAGTAAAAAGTAAGGTCTAGTTTTCTCCAGGATTTCCTCCAGCCGCCAACTAATTCATGCAGTGGAGGAATGCCCTTTTTGCTGTTGAAAACCAATAATATTTATAGTTATTAACACTGTGGAATGTGTATCCTCATCATCAGTTTACTTGTATACTGCCTTTCATGGTCTCCTCAGGGAGGTTTACAAGTAATCAATAGAACACAGCAAAATTATTAAGTAGGCTATTAAGGAAAATACAATAATCTGATATTACCATAATATATAATGCAATATAAAATAAATTTACATACAAAATCCAAACAAAAAGAACATGAATAATTTTTCCCTCTCACCCAGCTGTCCGAATAACTCATATGAATGTTTTTAAAAAAGTGAAATTTATTCGAATGTTTAAATTTAAATTTATAGACATTTGATCCAAATTCAAATGTCCAAATTTGAATGAATTCGATGAAATTTTGAATGTTTTAAATATTCGTGCACGTCCCTAGCCTCTATCACTGTATTTATTTCATCCTCAAATGCTCCACAACCATTTCACAGTTTCATATGGAATTAGCACTACCCATAGCATGCTTTTGTTCACATAGGAGCTCATCAGCCCCCAAATCCAGGCCTCATTGGCCTTATACTGCAGAAAGGACCTGATCTGTGTGAACTCTTCAGTGTATTTTGGCATATTTTGAAACGGAAAACTAGGACTTGTCACGGTTATGCCTGCCAATAAAAGCTGCAATTGTGCAAGGAAAAGTGATGCATTTTTGGCTTTTATTGTAAAATGCAACATTTCAAAAGCTCTGCTCAACAAAACACAAATAGGGCAAGGGGTTGGGCCTCCTGAAAGCGTCTGGTTGTCTATAGGCAGACAAGGATTAATGTTTCTCATGCCAAAAGCAACTGTTTATTAAATGAGCCAAAGCTTCAGGGTATGCAGATTTAAGAGAATTCATCATCTCTGTGTTTATCGTACATTTATACACACAGAGAGAAGGGAGTTTTCTGAAGACAGACAAGGCAAAGCAAAGTAATATCCCAGAGACTTAGCTTTGTGCAATGCACACCTGTGGGAAGGCAGCGGCAATCTTGTGTTTATGAAACAGCTTGCTGCAACCAGCCCTATGCAAATTCCACTAGCCTAATGAAAAAAGAAGTATAATTTTTCCTTAAATCTGGGGTACCCTTGGGCTCCATGCTGATGCTTGAAGCTCAGGTGATGGTAGTGGCCTGGAGAGCCTACTTCCACTGCCTTTTCTGAACAGAGACTGTCAGGCCACAGTAATCCATGGTCTGGTGACTTCCAGATTGGATTACTGTGGGGCTGCCCTTGAAGACTGTTCAGAAGCTGCAGCTGGTGCAGAAATCAGCATCTAGACAGATGACCAGAAGAGTTGGATGGATGCACATCATACCAATCTTAAAAGAGCTGTCAGTTTGCTATCAAACTCAATCCAAGGCGGTAATTTTAATTTATAAGACCCTAAATATCCTGGGCCTCAAATATCTAAAGGAATGCCTTCTCCCATTTCAACCTCTCTGTGCCTTAAGATCTACAGGTGAACCTTTCTTGTAGTTACAGGAACGGGAACTTGAGATAGGGTCTTCTCAGTGGTAGTCCCTAGACTATGGAATAGCCTTTGTCCTCCCCGAAGTGTGCCAGGTGCCTTCACTATATATACTTTTAGGAGATCGGTGAAGATGCAGCAATTTACTCTAGCCCTTGGCTGAAGAGCCCAGGGATATTTAACAGATCTCCTGCTCCCTCAAAGGTCACTCAAACTTCAGAGTCTGCCCCAATGGCCACCAAAATGGGTTCCCCATGACTCTAGTATAGCAGTAGATTTCAGTATTGAGGTCTACTGGTATTCCAGCCCAGATTCCAATCAGGGAGCCATTTTTGAGACTCCTGATCCAGAACACATTCAGTCTTGTGCAGAAGGAGGATATTAGAGGGACTGAGGCTTCTTGAATCTGCACTTTGAAGCTGGCTCAGTAGCCAACTGACAATCAATGCAATTGCTAAAGCACTAGTGTTATTAGTACATGAGAAAGTACCCTACTCAGATGCCTGGCCACCACATTTTACAGTGGTACCTCGACATACAAGTGCCCTGACATACAAGTGTTTTGAGATACAAGCCGCTGAGCGAGTGATATTTTGGTTTGAGATGAGAGCAAGATTTGAGATACGAGTATGTAAATACAGTACAAGTACATAACAAAAACAACTGAGGTGGTGTTTTGGGAGCTGGAATGGATTAATGGGAAAATTGCTTTGAGATACGAGCGATTTGACATAAGAGCAAGGTTACGGAACGAATTAAACTCGTATGTCAAGGTACCACTGTATACCAGTTGCAGGGTCCATTATTGATACAAGGATGGCTCCATATAGAATGCATTACAGCAAGGTAAGTCTGAGGTTATCAATACGTGGGCAGCAGTGAATAGACTAATTGTGGTCAGGCAGGGTGGAAGTATAGCTGATACACCAGCCAGAGTTGGTCATAGGTACTTCTAGCTCCAGGGAGAGGTTTTACTTCCACAACCACACAAGGACTCCTCAAGCTTGGATGCTGTCATACTCGTCCACATTATGTGCATGTGGACAGTCAGTTGTTATGATGCGGTGATATAGATGTGATCCCAGACGCATGTTAAAGGGTGTTCACACTTGGTCACTAGACTGAACCAAGTAGTTGCTTAGTACTCTTTGTCCTTGTAATCTTTTCTGGATTAGCTGTAGCCCTGTTTGAAGAGGTCTACAACTGTCCCAAGCTTCTTCTGGTCCAGCCTTTGGTATTTCCACACCTGGTATGGAACAAGGAAAACACCATAGTCCCATCTTTGAAGCTTATGCAAGCTTAGAAGATAATTTTTAAAACTCTGACACAGAGATAGGCAACCTATGTTTGAATACAGTTCTGTTCAGCCCTTCTCTTGTGCACCAGACATGGCATTTATAAGAAGCTTATATTTTACATCCTGTCCTAATGAGCAAGTCGCACAACACAATAAATATTAAAATACATGAACAAGCAAATGTTCTTTCATTAGATTAACAGGGGAGGGGAAAAATAACAAGAAAGAAAATCAGTTGTTTTTTGAATGGATCAATTTGAATTATAATATGCTGTATTAGCAACCAGTGAATAACAACTGCAATTAATTGTATTGTGAATATTTGTGTGATATGAGTGACATTTTGGCAGCTGAGAGATACAGTGTTTTATGCCAGTTAGTATGACAGGTAGGCCTTCAGGGGATGCATCTTCAGCCTGTATTTGTGGAGTCAGCAATACCCGGGTGTCTCAAGAGATAGTGTGCTAACTGAAAGGTAAAATTTTGACAGCAGAGATAGTGGAAATCTCTCCAAACGCCTACCAAACTTATGAAATTCATATCTTGCACCTTAGAAGCTGAAAGAGAGAATCCCCTATCCCTAAACAAGATGAATGTAAGGATACTTCCAGTGAGGAAACACGGAAATCATCTGTTAATGTATTGTTATATGGCACCAGTGCATACATTATTGCAGAAAAGTGGGGAGCTATGGGTAATTCCTCAAAAGTTGCTATCAGGACTTGGAGATCTGCCAAAAACTGAGTGCTACACGGTAGAGGGAACATTCAGTAGGAAGCAGCCTGGAAACTGGCTTCATCCATTGGTTTCCAAACATTACCTTCAAGGGGGAAAGAAGGCACATTGTGATAGCCTGTAGAGCAGGGCCCTTTCTGCACTTGGCCCTATTCTGGGATATATCTTGGGATAGGGCATAAGGGTATGTTGTCTGCATGCTAATGCAGGCTGACATAGGTCTCCCTTGGTGCCTGCCATAGCCTGCATGATTATGCGGACAGCAGGCCTGTATTCTGGAATATAATCCAGAATAAGGCTAAGTGCAGAGAGGCCCAAGCATTCTGTAACATTTTCATATGGCAGTATTATCCCCTATTATTAAAGAAATACTTGTCTCTTGCAGCTTTAGGGATTTCTGCACTTACCCAGTATAATGGATGGCCTAGAACTCTCCTGGGTCTCTTGTTCCATGCTATGGAGAGAACCATAAGAAGCCCCACCCCCTATTAGGCTACTTCATCCTCATTGGACAGAGTGTAACCCAGACTGGGCAGTCAAAATGGCCACCTAGACCAAGATACCAGTAGATCTGTTTTAACAAGTTTACCAGTGGTTCTAGAGTCTGCCTCTAGGATGGAACAGCAAGGTGTGCAGAAGGGGGAACGCCAACCTGTTACAGCTTTGGGGGGCATTTTGCCAGCACACCAAATTGCATCATCAAAATGGGTTATCTGGGACTCCAAGGACCAAAACCTTTGCTCTTGGGAACCAGAGGCCTTGTAGAAGGCTCAAGCAAAGTGACCTAGAACAGGCCATCCGAGTGTGGACAGCCTAGTTCCAGGACAGCTGGACTACTCCAGTAGGGACTTGTTCCATTCACAGCAATTTCAGCTGGAGTGGTCCATCTGGGACCTGCTCAAGTGATCCAACACTGGTAAGTGTTAATGCCTGCTCCTCCAGAACCAGAGCACCAGGAAGATAGTATATCTCAGTAACCATCAGCTGCTAGGCAGATATGTTGTTTTTGATTCAGGAGTGCTGCTTCTTAAAAGAAGAACCCAGCCCATGTGTCAATGGAGAAATTACAATGAAAAACAAAACAAAACAAAACACAGCTTTCCTACCGCAACAGCAGCTGTGGTTCAATTTTTAATCCCTCCAGCTTGTTGTTAGGTGTGGCATTCAAGCAGCTTTAATTCCATCACTGCCTCCTTTCAAACAATAACGTAACACGACCATTCAAGAAATTTGATCAGCCTTTCAGCATGAGGCACTGAACCTATATCCTGGCACAGTTTTGTAGTTGTTACGTTCTGAATTAGGAATATATAGATATCAGGAAGATAATGTCTCACACAAATACATCTTTGCAGACAAAACCATGCAGTTTATAATAAATGTTACATATTTTATTTTTCCTGTACAAGTAGAAGCTGCCATAATTAACACCAGTCTTGCAAACATCAGGCTCAGGAGGTGGTAGGAATCACAGATTCTGTCAAAGGTATAGATCTTTAGATGTCGTTGAATAACAGCTCCCATCATCCTCTGCCATAGGGCATGCTGGGGCTGATGGGAATGGTAGTTCAGTAATATCCATTGGGATCAGTGCCACCTCTATGCTTAGCCATTTAGAAATCTTCTATAATATAAATTAGTAGCTTGAACTTATACCATTTAACAGTAGTGCTTGTGACATAGGGAACCCTTTCGTTTTTATGTTTGTTTCAGTTGAGGTGTAGTTACTGGCTGTATTCACACTCATGGCCACTTTCCCGCAACATGGTAGGGGTTAACAATCCACCTCAAGCTGACATGGGACAAGGCTGTCTGCACTGGGTCCCATGTGGTCTGGTATACAACCCTAACGTGCCAGTAGAACTTGATGTCTGTGGGTGTTTTCACACTTCCCTTCCTGTTGGACGGGAAAAGAGTGTGATGACCCAACGTTAACTAGCACTTGCACTTGTGAGCAGTAGTCACTAACATACTAAGCCCCGTGCAATCAGCCACTCACCTGTGACTGATCCGGGAACTGGTCCTCTTCTGGGTGCCACCATTTTGGTTGAGGCGCCCTCTGTGATTCCACGTGCATCTGCACCGTTGCCATGACGATACTGACACTCTGCGTTAAGCTGTGGAGCACGATTTAGGCAACAATTAGGGAACTTCTGGGAAGGCAGGGGGTGCTTGGAGGCTGTAGCAGCTTCTCCAAGTACAGATGCTCTTCCCCAGTTCCCTAATTGTTGACTACGGGCCAAAGTGATGGCCTTCTCCCAAAATTCACTAATCATGCACTACCGGCTGTAGTGCAAATAGGCCTAATGTCTCCTCGCAATCCAGATTAGGACCCCATTTTAGGCATCTTAACCCTGTTTATGCTTTCTCCTGTGTGGACAGAATATGCTAGCAGGGAGCAGGGCCCTCTGAATCTTCATTAGCTTGTAGAAAGGAGGATTCTAAGTCCCACCCCCTCCAGGACACTGTTTCTTTGGGGAAAATTAGGTATCTTTTTAAAATTATTATTGCTTTGCTTTTAGGCTTCGTGTTTCATTTTGTATTTTTAATTTTTTTAAAAAAGGGTTGTAATAAAGTAAGTTTTAAAATTGTTTATTCAAATAAAATTATTACTACACTACAGCATTACAGTATTATGTAACATTTTAGCTGGAACTGTTAAGCTGACTGTAATTTCTTGGGTCACCCTGGATCATTTTTTGAAGATCGGTGTTACATTTGTTACCTTTCAGTCTTCACAGACACGGACCCTGATCTTAAGGAAATATATTCTTGTTAGGAGATCAGCAATTTCCTTTTCAAATGAATGTTGTCTAATCCAGGAGATTTGTTAGACTATGGTTTATCCAAATACAAAAAGACCCTTTGCCAGCTTAATTCTTATGACTCTCTTCCTGAAAAGATAGGCTCAGCTACAGGCATATGTCCTCTCTCTTTCTCACTGAAAACCAAGGCAAATAATTCATTTTCTCTCTGTAATCTCCATATCCTCTTTAATTTCCCCTTTCTGTCCATTGTCATCTAATGGTCCAACCTTTTTCCTTGTCAAATTCTTCCTTCTGATATACTTAAAGATCTTCTTTCCAATGTTTTTAGCAACATGATGCTCACAGCATTCCTGATTGCCTCCTTGTATTTGTTTTGCCACATTTGGTGTCCCTTCCTGTTTTCCTCTTTTGGGCAAGCCTTCCAATTTCTGAAAGAGTTTTTCTTGCTTTTAATTACTTGCCCTACCGCATTTGTAAGCCACACTATTCTCTTGGACTTGCGTCTTTTCTTCTATGTATATAGATTAGAGATGTGCACGCTTTTTGTGTATTTTCGCTTTGCATCAAAGCGAATAGAGCCACCTCAGATATGGTGGGACTTGAATCCACTGCAGATGATTTTCGAATCTCCAGTTGCACCTCCAAATCCATTCCAAATCTGTTCTGAATCCACTTTGAATCTACTTTGAATCCACTCTGGATCCTCTACAGATGTGACTCCCTAAATTTGCCTCCCCAAATCTGCAAATATAATGAAGTTTCAAAGGAATTCACAAAAGCATTTGCTTTGCGTTCCAGTGTAGCCAATATTTGATTCAAAGGCGAATGTTCAAATTCATACAAATTCACATGAATTGCAAACCTGGCAAATATTCGTGCACATTCCTAATATAGATATTTATTTATAGTCATTGACCAATTTTATATATTCAAAGTAGAAGGAAAAGAAAAGAAACTAATAAAATACAAAGACATCTATATGTATACAGTACATTAGCTAGGAAATAGATTGTGCCCTGTGTCCTGCCATAGTCTGCTCGGGATATAATCTGGAATAAGACCTTGCATTACAAAGACAGAACCTACTAGAGTAAGGGATTTTATTCTTCTAGGACTGGATAAGCATTGCAAATGAACTTTTATGCATTGTTTATTTATTATTTATTTATTTACATTTTTATCCTTCCCTATACCTGAAGGTCTCCGGGCTGGTAACAACCTCTAAAATCACAGTATGTATTAAAACATCTGCAATTGGGAAGGGAAAGTGTATCCCCATTTAACTGAAGGTCAGGGCAAAGAGGTGCGTCTTCACTGCCTTCCTAAATTTGTACAGTGAAGGAGATAGACACACCCAAGCGGAGACTATTCCATAGCCTAGGGACCATCACTGAGAAGGCCCTCTCCCAGATGTCCACCCCTTTTGCTGCTGATGGTGGTGGGACAACCAGGAGGGCCTCCCCTCCAGATCTTAACGCATGGGCAGGTCGATATGGGAGTAGATATTCCTTCCATAGTTTTGGGAGACCCAGAGGTGGGGTGATTGGACTTTTTAAATTTTCTCTTTCAATTTTCCTTTTACTAGTTTCCTCATTTTTGGGAAGTTTCCTTTATGAAAGATTAAGATCTCTGTCTTAGATTTTATTGGCAACTTGCTGTCCATATTTATGTTGAGAGTTATTGGGTTGTGGTGGTCACTGTACTCTGTTGGTTCAACCACAATGACAACCATATTTGGACAACTCTACAATTGTACGGCAGCTGTGAAAAAGGCAAAAACCCAGGCTGGAGATCAGCAGAAAAGCAATAAAAAAAGAAAACCATCAATATTGCTGTGCCTTTATTTAAGTTTATGGCACAACCATTTTCCAAATATTGCATTAAATGATTAGGAACCACAGAGCTTCTGTCTGAGCACTTGCATTTAAGAAAAAGCGAGGAAGGCAAAGGAAATACAAGTGGGCTGAAGATTATACAGCATACATCAACTGAAATTGGAACTAGTGGAATCATGAAGGCTACATACATAAGTAGGGGCAGGGTCTAAACCCCAGGATTATCCCAGCATTATACTGCATTACCACACGTTTCTGTGGCAATCTCAGCATGATCCCTGGATATAGGGGTGAAAACCTGGAATATTGCTATTGTGGCAAAATAGCTCAGTTTTCCTGTAGGGCAACATTATTTACCTTGACTGGTGCTTGCTCCTGGTTTTTCCTGAGGAAATACCCACTGCATAAGTGCAGGGGCGAAACTTAGCCAAAATTATCCACTGTACAAGAGTGATGGTGGGCTCTTCCATCTTTCTGGGTGTTTTACACCATCGAAGAATCATAGGAGTAAGTCCAGACAAGGGTTGCCTCCAGATAGTGAGAGTAAAATGTGAGGTCTTGTCTAGACTCCCATAATTGCTTCACTATGTCCTTGCTGTGTGGTAGAGCAAAATCACAGGGAAAGCCCAACCTCTTCCCTTGTCTAGTGCCAGCTTCCATGATGGCATGGTGGATTCTTCCTGGTATTTCAATGGTATGACTTACCAAGAAGTGTACAAGTGCTGGCCCCCATTCTTCCATAATGGGTATTTTTGACCCACTTTCACCCTCCACACATGCATGGTGGTCATTTTCAAGAAGATGGATCCCAGAAGCCAACGTCCATTTAAGGTAATCCATATCACTGTTTTAGGCCCTTTCTTGGCACATTCAAGATAAGGGCTCAGGTTTGCTCCGTGATTTTGCCCTGTTGAAGGTCATCTTGCAAATGCAGGATGAATTCATCTTTGGTTACTTGTCAGGACAGGACCTACAGGACCTCTTGTGCCAGAGTGCCCAAACTTCTAAAGATCAGTTGTTGGTCAGTGACGGCTCTAAAAGTCCTAGGTGAAAGTCCCTTTGATCCTGGTTTCCTCTGATGGTACTTGAGCTTTTGTTGCTTGCATAGAGAGTTTTGGGAGACCCAGAGATTTGGGAAACACAGGGATATCAGCAAAATTCCAGTATCTTTTTGGGTCCTTGCACATGTGAGGCCAAAGGCAGTAACCTAGTTAACTTAATGGTAGAACCACTTCTATTGCTGGTGAAGAAAGGGAAAAGACCTAAGCAACCTGTGGACTTCATGTTGGATGCCTGGTTGTTCAATATGGAAGTCTTTAAATTGTGTTTTTCTCATATGTTCTTATGATGATTATGTACAAGAACTCCATATTAGCCACCTCAAATCTTCCTGGGCATCATTCTTCTTCATGCTTCAAACTCCCAGACATCAATTTTTGTGAACTCTGAAGGGAAGAAAATCTCACATAATAATTATTTCATCTCCCACAGATGCTTAAGTAACTTAATGGAGGGTGGAGGGAAGGTATGAAAATTTGTTATATTATTCAGTTATCAGCAATGTAGTGCTACATTTAGATATATGGAACACTTTGAGGAATCTAAACAATTTATATTTGCAGTGATATCCAGATTTACACAATGTGTTAATATGAATAGTTACCTGGCAATGTATACACTGTTTGCCTGCAGATCTAATTACATTTGGATCATTGATATCTGCAAAATGATATCACCCCCTTTCTGCAGGATGAGGAATGAGTTTCATGTTTCAGGGTTGTTAAGGGCAACAGAGGAAGATAAGATCACTTCGGAGTTCTATGTTTTATGGTGTCATGTCAAAACCTAAAGGAGTGTAAGTTTTAAAAATAAACACAAAGTTTCTGGAGCCAAGAACTCCCAGCAAGAAATCTCACTTGACAATAAACGTAGCAGCACTGTTGTGGCAAATTCGCACACAGTAAAAAAAGATGCCTGAGGTGTCTTTGATACTATTTGGAGGTAGACATCATCTTGGTGCAAGGAGGGCCCTCTGAAAGTAAGTGGAGATGCAGGACCTTCTATTTACCTTCACTGGGTTACATTCGTTGGAAGCCAGTCATGACTCTAATCACTGCCTAGACCAGTGGGTGACTGCAGGCAAGGGAGTTCCCTCCCAAGTCAGACTGCAAAATGTTGAACAAGGGCAAAGTCAGATGGGAAGGAAGCAAAATGTGTTTGAATCCTGGCAAATCACACTGGCGGTTGTGACGGTTTCAGGGTACAGGCTGCAAACTGCTTTGCTTTCTGGCTTTGCAGGCTTCTTGTAAGCTGCAATAGCCAGCCTTGTTGCAAACAGCTTGTTGCTAACCCTGGGATTTGGGCTGCAAAAAGAGCGGGAAATCCTGTGCGGGCCCTGTTGCAGTGATTGGCTGGAGTAAGGTTTTGGAGGGAAAAGCTGTCCGGGGATCTGAGTGCTGGAGGGGCTAGAGAAGGAGTTCCCACCAATCAGGCTGGAGGGACAGCAACCTTTGTTAGGAGTCTCCAGCAGGATTTTATTGCGGCTAGAGCCAATCAGGATCAGGGGTGTGTGTATAAATGAACACAGAGTACAGCAGAAGGAGTCTTCATGCTGGGACAAGAGCTGAAAGGAAAAGAGCTGAATCCTGAGGGAGCTGGAACCAGTAGCTGACCATTGGGCTGTTGGCTGAGCGATTTCTGAAGGGGACAATCAAGGAAGATTGGGGCTCCGAGGGAGACTTCGCTAGCAACTGACCAGGCTGGATGATCGGAGAAGCAAGGACGGACTGGGCCTTGTGATCATCTAGGGCCACGTTCTGGTACACTGGCTAGGCTTGAGCTGTGGCCAAGCAAGTCAGAGGGGGAGGAACGTGGAGAGGTTTATCTTTTAAAAGGGGAACTATTTTCCTTTAGGGAAAGGGGTAGCTCCTAACCTTAAGAGACTTACTGAGTTAAACCAACAAATACCTGAACCTTATTTTATCTTTTATAGTATTGCTTGTGTATAATAATAAACTTGTTTTTGTTTACTGTTGAAACGCTTGCTACCAGTGTTTTGTGTCCACACTGTAGTATTCACTTGGCCGTTGCACGAACCCAGCATCCTAACAGGGCCAAGCTACTCCTCAGAGAGGGCAGGCACTTACTGGATCGCTGGGCATCGTGGCAGCGGTTCTAGCAGCCAGTTTGCTACCACACCACTGGGCACTGAAATGTACCTTTCCTGTCCACAGCCACTGTGCTGCTGCCTAGGAAATGAGCACTGAATGAGCCTTCTCCTTCCGTGACATTTTGCTCCACCAGGAGGAAGTATCAGATGGAGAGGAAGCCTGCTGACATAATTGGAGTTGTAGCACTCTACTTTACAGTGATTCCTGGCAGTAGTCTAGTTAGAGCATCACTGGTTCCAGCTAGCAAGCTCCTGCTGTGAAAAAGGAGAGACAAAAAAAAAAAAGGAAGCAGAACAAAACAAAACAAAAAGTTTAATGCATATATGCAAAAAAGGCATCCTAAATACTAAGGAAATGAGAGATTCTAAGAAATATTTATTTGCACTTTTGTCCTACCCTATACCGGAAGGTCTCAGGAAGGATAACAACATTAAAAATCAAATGTTAAATGAATATACTAAAACAGTAACAGTGTCTGAAAGTGGGGAGGAAAAGCTATTTCCTTATTTATCCAAAGGCCAGGGAAAGAGGTTAAAGCAGCAGGAACAAAATATAAAATGAACATACTAAAAATAATAGCACATGAACATAATAACTGGATATGGGGGGAAGATGTCTCTCAGTCAGAGCCTACAGTAGGGTAAATAAATGTATCTTTACCAATCTCCTGGTTGTATATAGTGAGGGGGAAGAAGAGCCACAGGGGGCAGACTATTCCACAGTCTTGGGGTCACCACGAGAAGGCCCTATCCTGGGTCCCATTCAAATCTTTGGATGTTCAATTCAATTCAATTCAAATCCTGAAAACTGCATTTGTGTACACCCCTCGTGGTGGTACAACCAGAAGGACTTCCCTGTGGATCTTAAGGCATTGGGAGGTCCTTAAGGGAGAAGACATTTCTTTAAATATTTGAGACCCAAACCATTTAGGGCCTTATATATTAAGGTTAATCCCATGAATTGAGTCTGGTAGTGCATTGAGAGCGAATGGCAGTAGAACTGTATGGTTAATACATGAAAAGATCTAAAGCGAAGATAGATAAGGATTTTTTTTTAAAAAAAATCAAATAACAGGCCTATTGGTCTAGTGCCAGCTTGGTCTAGCGTCTAGGGAGCAGGACTCTTATCTGGGAATATCGGTTTGGTTCTGCCCTCCCCCATGAAGCCAGCTGGATGACCTTGGGCTAGCCACAGCTCTCTTCTGAGCCCTCACAGCCCCACCTACCTTACAGGGTGTCTGTTGTGGGGAGAAGAACAGAACGTTTGTCAGCCGCTTTAAGTCCCCTTAAATGGGTGAGAAAAGTGGGCTAGAAAAGCCAACTCTTGGTCTTCTATTATGTTCATCCTAATAATACTATGAAAGCAGAAATGGAAACAACTGCAAAGGATTGCAAGCGCAGGATGTGTAAAGAAAAGAAAACACAATGGTAGAAAACTTTATTATCTCATGCAGTAAGATTGCACAGACTGAATGTAAGAAATACCACAAGAAAGCCGCAGCGATGTTACATTGGAACTTATGCAAATCTACCACGTACCAGATGGAAAAAACATATATAGAGAGGAGCAAAAGTCCAGAACAAATGTTTAAAACAGTGGGCTTAAAACATTGCAGGGGTTTAAAATTCAAACAGCTACTACTATGGTTGAGCAACATGACAGCAATAGGCGTCACTATCCTAGGGGATGGTAGAATAGAGGAGAAAGAATTGGATGACCTTGTGAACTTTCACACACAACTGGTTATCACAGTGTGAATAGTGTTCTGCAGTCCACTAGCCATTAGACCCATCCAGAAGAATATTCATGAGAAGGTAATAAGTTCTACTATTTGAAATCCTGTCTTGGAGAAGAAAGGTCACTGATAAACTTGGTGCAGTACAAATGAAAGGGAAGAAATATCTGAAGAACGTCAAAATGGAGGAAATAACAGTTTCACAACTTGAGACTGTGTTCACACCTAAGTTTTAATCCAGCTTCAGTCCACCTTCAGAATGGAAGAACACATCAGCAAAGTGAACAGTCATTTTCTTTCTTCTTTATCTACCTCAAAGGCGGTTTTTCTAAGGGTGTTTCCGCGCTGGCCCTTAAAATCCCATTAAGCTCACAATAAGGACCCATATGGCACGCATGTGCAAGATACCTTCCACACAGCAGGACAGATTAGGGCCCATGTTGAGTGAGGTGGCAGGAAGTCACCATGTTGAATGTGGCTGAGTGCACCAATCACACAGCTCCTTAGACTGCAGGGCTGCAGAGAAGCCTGATTCTTCTGGATATCAGTGCTGTGGTGTTCCACAGCAAACACATGAAATGTTCCTCACTATCTGTGCTTCCCATGCGAGTGCAGAAGCATTAGACCTCATTTGGATCCATCCCTTTTTCAGACAGACCTTCCCAGGGAAGGGTTTCAGAAATCTGGATTTCTTTAATTCGGATTTCAAGTGGTAAGTGCAGAAACACCCTAAGTTAGATAATGCTGAAAGAAATCAGCTTGTCACTTTGTTGAGGCATTCTCTCACTCCGAAAGTGGACTGAGGCTGGATTAAAACTTAGTGGAAAAAGCCACATGACTTGGAACTTGCAACATTCTTTGAAAATACTTTATTGGTTTCTAAATCCTTGGTTAGAATTTTAATTTGTGATGTGCCAAAACTCCAGTCATTACGTCTGGTAGATTTTTCAATCAACACATGCAATAAATGAAAACAAAATATGCACCAAAAAGGACATTTGTTTTAAAAATACTTCTTCTAGCCCTTTTCTTTACAAATCAACTGAATCTACTGATTAGTGATGACAAATACATCTCTTCTGCAGTTGATGTTAGCATGGCATGGCCATTCATAGAGCACTAATAGTAGATACTTCTCCAATAGCTTAGAAAATAAGGATGTGCAAAATGCTATTTTGAATGCTTCATAAAATATTCAAGCCAGACACACTCCTCTTACACAGAAACTAAAGTTGTTAGTGGAACATTAGTTAACTTCATTTAGCTCATCTTGCTCTAGGGCAGTGGTTCTCAACCTGGGGGCGGGACCCCTTTGGGGGTTGAATTACCCTTTCAGAGGGGTCATGACGAGTCTCCCATTGTTCTTCCCTCCAACCTCCCAGCTGCTCTGCCCCTGTGATTGGGGGTCTCCACAACATGAGGGACTCCATTAAGGGGTTGCGGCATTAGGAAGGTTGAGAACCACTGCTCTAGGGTAAAGTTTGCTAAGTGTTCTGCTTAGCAGGCTTACCCTCATATAAGAAGGGCATGGATGGTTTGAACGGTTTGCAAAACATTTGAAGCAGTGCTTTGTACATCCCAAATAGAAAATTTGTTTTTGTGGAAAATAATAAATGATGGCATTTATTGTTCAGTGGCAGAATACTATGTAAATTATTTACATCAAAAATCTATGCACAATAGAGTCAGACAATTACAGTACTGCAAACAGATACAGTTCCACATGGGCTGGTAGAAAAGGCTGCATGACTCTTCTAGATGTAGAATGTGGAAGAACAAAAATTCTTATGCTATGTTTTTCATCATCTGCTTGATTGCTAGGTTTTTAAATTTTTTAAATTTCTTATTAGAGAATAACATACTTAACTTAGGGTGTTTTTACACTGTCACTAGAAGTACCCATTAAGTATCCATTAATGGGTACTTAATGGGTACTTCTGGTGATAGTGGAAAGACACCCTTATATATGTATATACACAGATGAAGTAAAAACAACAGTAAATAAACACAAAATGTACCAATACATCTCTTCCTTCCTTCCCTGTGATAGACCAATTCCGCTGACTTAGTTGTGGCTACTATCTAGGCATACAGCCATTTTAATAGAAAATTCTTTTCTGGGATACATGTATTCATTTGTGCTACCAGTCCTTCTATACATGGTTTCCATATTTGACAAATGTAGTGTTGTTGTCTTCCTTATGATGCTGTTTACATGTGATAAATCCATTTATCATAGTTTTCCATAAGTCATTTTGCTAGGTTTTGTTTAGTACTTTAATCACAGGAGGGGAACAATCTAAGATTTTTTGTTTTTGTTTTTATTAAAACAGTCTTTGATTTATTTATTCACTGGACTTTGAATCAGCCACTTTGAATCCCCTTAAATGGGTGAAAAAAGTGGGGTAGAAAAGCCAACTCCTCTTTTTCTTCTTCCTCCAGCATGTTTAGGGGTATAAGGGTGCATCCCCATGGCCATTTTAATCTAAATTTGATTCGAATTCAGGAAGGAGTGTCCCCGTGGCTACTGTAATTAATCCTAATCGAATCCGAATTCAGCACCCAGTGTCCCTATTTCTGGATTTTATAAGGACTATCCTGCCTAAATCAGGAGAAAAAAAAGTTGTGATGAAAACTGGATGCCCTCCCTGATTTGGAGCCAAGTCTACTTTATTTCCTCCACATGGGAACGATACCGGGTTATTTGGGGTCTAGCATTCTGGCCAATGGCAGCCAGCTGTGGGTGGTTTTTTGCAGATGTAAAGCTCCCCTCCTCCCTTGCCAACCTCGCAAAAGCTCCATACAGCAGGAAAAAGGCAGAAAGGGGGCTTTTATTTAAAGGGGCTTTAACAGTTTCGCTTGAAACATGAATCTTTGGAAGAGAGATGCTTAGGAAGCCTGAAATACTTTTTTGAAATGATACATATATTGTGCTGGGTTAGATGCCGGAAAGAAAGAGGAAAGAGAAAGTAACTTGACATTTGAAGATCCTTCCCTTCCTGTTTGCTTCTTGCAGGCATGGGGAGGGGGTGGAAGCTGCTGTGGAAGTTGAAAGCCCCCCCTTTTAACGTTCCCTTGCAACTCTGGAAGGGTTTGCATGGGAGGTTGGATTTTAAAAACCCTTACGTTCCCTTGCAGCTGCAGATGTACACACTTTTTCCTGGTAATCTCAAAAGGGGGAGGTGAAAAAGAAAGTATTAGGCTAGAGATTCTTTTTAAAACTTCTGTTTCACTGTTTCCATTGCAGGCAGGTTTTGCATGGGGTGGGGTGGGGAGATTTAAGAGCCCTGTTTTTTACATTTTAAAATTGCTCCAAAACCAGGAATAAAAAGCTGCCATGTGGATGGCTACATTCGGATTAACTGATGGGCACTCAACCCATATTAAAAGTAGTCCCCAAAAAATAGTCCAAAGGGACTATTTCAGGACTAAATTCCTTGCATGGGGACACAGTCTAAGAGTAGGAACCCTGTGCCATCTTCTTCATCCTCCAATGCAGAAGACCAAATGCTGCTGTTCCTTCTGCTATTATTGTGTGCACATGAGCACCCACTTTACTAAGGACTGAATCCTGCTGCTGAAGTCCCCATCTTGGCCTGAGAAGAGATCTGGGAAGAAGTTTTGAGCTCTTTATTGCTGCCCCTAAGGTTTGGGCATTCTTACCTTGAACTGGCTGCAGTTTTCTGGGCTACAATTAGCTGGCTTGGTGTTTTACACAATACGGCAACATATAATCTTTCCCTAAGATCAGGCTTTATGCTTGATGGCTGGAGGCTAGCAAATACAATATCTGTCTTCAAAAAGAAATCCAGAGTTAATCCAGGCAATTACAGATTGGTCAGTTTAACACCAGCTCCGGGTAAAGTGGAAAAATAAAACCAGTGTGCATACAACTCAGCAAGGGTGGCTGAAGAACTTTTGCATGACTTCCAATGGAAGCTGTTGCTGAGTACCGTACAGCCAAAAACATGATGAACCCAAAGATTCTGGTGAATGACACCACCTCATCCCCACAATCTAACTTTCATCAAATTTGATTTACAGAAATTCTCCCTTTGCCTGTATTTGAAATTGTCTTCCGCCAGATCTCCAAGGCAGGAATTAATTTTTGATATTTTGAAGGTTTGGCGTCATCTCATTACTATTTCATCCAAATGTAGGATTCATTTATTTTTCTGAAAATAGCATTTAAGAACAAAATAAAGCAGAATAAAGTAATGGGCCCTGGCTATAGCTGAAGAACAGAATCCAGACAAGGTAGAGATACTGTATATCGTACGTTCTCAATTTCATGAAATGGGGAGAAATCTTGTCCTTGAACAAGCTATTCTCCCTTGGAAGGAACAGGTGTTTAGTTTGAGGATAATTCTGGACTTATGGTTGAGGATACTTCAGGACTTCAGGACTTCAAGTGGTAGCAGTGACCAGAGTCCCTACTTTCAATTCAGGCTGGTTCACCAATTATGGCCCTTCCCGGGCAGAGATACTGTAACTTGGCCACAGTGATTAGATTTTCTGCAATGTGCGGAATAGCCAAGTTTAGTTTTGAGGAGCAAACTGCATTCATCCAACCTGTCATGAGACTCAGCAGGTTTGATGTGGATGGAAAACGATTTCACAGATCTTTCTGATTAGCCTGTGACTTCTGAACTTTTGCTACTTTAAGCAGCTGATTGTTTAGTTACCATCATTTTTCATGGTTTTCATATTGGAGACTTTTACTTAGGCCACATCCCCATGGAAGCCAGTTGCTTCGCTGGTGACGTGCGTCATAAAAATCCATGTTGTAACGTGGAATAAAACATCTCCTTATGGTTTGGGGCAACCCGGATCCAAACTGTAAGTGCCTGTCCCCATGGAACAGCGGGAACAGTGGCAGTGGCGACGGTGGCAAGAGGAGCATCCATCTGCCCACCGGCAGAATAAGTGAGTGAGCAAGCAAGGTTATTTTCCCAGTCAACCCCTCCTTCCCTTCCAGCCATGGACAAGGAGGAGATGAATGGGAAAATAACCTCTCTTGCTTGCTCTGAGGCCTGCGACAGGCAGAAAATGGCCCGAAATGGTGCACAATTTCCCATAATTCCTTTGAGATCCTGCAGGATTTCACAGGAATTATTGGAAATGGAGTGCACTTCCCAGCGTTTGCTATTATCCACGGTGGGGCCTGGATTGTATCCCCCATGGATACGGGGGTTCGACTGTACTATACTAGCTTTTTGTGTCAAAATAATCTTGGAACAAAAATAGCTTATACTCTGAAACATTCTTAGGGTTAGCAAATGAAAAAGAGGACAGTTTGTGTAGAAGAGGAAATCTTAGTAGGGGTTGCCTACGTGATAAACTTCTACACAACTATTAAAGGAGTAAGAACCGTGTCCTCTTTTTCATATGCTAACTCTAATTATATTTTCCCACTAAAACCAGAATGTTGTGCAAGGTGTACTGGTGTACTAGTTCTCTGATGAACAATGGAATTAACCTGTATTTAACTCTCAGATTTTCTCAGTCTTTACCTGTTTCTCTCTCTCAGCTTGGGTATATATTATGCCTCCTTCTTCTTTCCTTGTTTTGATATTCTAGCATTTATTTCATGTTAAGGGTTAAGCTTAGCAGAGACTTAACATATAAGGGTTGGGCTTTGAAACAAGGCACTGGAGGGCAAATCTTACTTGACATGTTGCATTGTGAATTTTGAGCAAGGGTGTGGAAGGTCTAGCCTTACTTTCTTTGTGATCTGTACAGGTGTGCACAGGACTTTAAAGCCACAGTGGGAAGAAAAAAGATCAGATGAAACACACACAAGCAAAAAAAATATTGTTGGATGTTCAGGTAGAACCTCCCTTTTTATAAGCCTTCAAGAATCAATTCTGAACATGTATTTCCTCACATAAAAACCTCCCCCTTAATACCACAGATGCTAATCAATCTCAAGCAGTTTTTACTTCTCACTCAACAGGTAGTTTTCCCCGATCTCTCAAATATTATCTTTTATTTTCAGTAATATTTAATCTATCTTGATAAAAAGTCTGGTGTTCAAAACTTTGTACTTTAGATGCTGACTATGATCACACACAGTAAGAAAAGCAAGTCTGAGTTGGCTCAGAAACAGCTTAGGGTGCAAACAGCGCATGTCTAAAGAAATGCCCTCTGGGCAAAACTGAGGCTCTAAGGACAGACATTTTCTCCCTAAATTTACCTTATCCCACTCTGAAACCTGCAAATGGATCCCTCTTCCTCATTTGGGGAACTCTTTCAGTCAAAACAAAGAGGAGAGAAACGTAGCCAATCACAGTATGGAAACAGCTGCTATGGATGGGTGACCAGCCAGGACCATGGAAAGCCGGTCAGAAAAGTAGCTAGTCAGTGGGTGGACACTGCTGTCAAGATTTGGAGGAAAAAACACTGAAGTGAGGAAAAATGAAGCAGGCTGTTTGAATGCCATTTGGAGTGTGTGTGTCTATGGAAGGACACACTTTTTTCTTAAAAGGACAATTGAAAAACCCCTGTCCGGTGACACTCTTAGAGACAGTTTCAAGCTGGGATCATCCACATGTCAATTTGCCCCTTCCCCCCTCTCATGAACATTTTCTGCTAGTGAAGGTGGATGAGATTCAGGATGCCTTGTTGTGTTACTGAAATGGGTCCTCTGTGGCATACCACACCATCTCCTAGTATGCCAGTAGACCTTGAAAAAGAAGTCTACTGGTAGACCGGATCAGGATGCCATTTTATTTCATATAGAAACAGCCTTAATTTTGTCTTTTGCAGATGTAGCTTGGAGGGCAGGCTAGAATGTGGCCAATATTTTTTCTGCAGTTGTTCTGTGTGGGAAGTGCTGGCTAATCTGAATCTCTGGGTGTGAATCTCTGGAGAAGGGACCCAAGAATGCAAACTTCAGACTCAGTGAGTTTATGTAGGTCTAGGAAGGGGACTAAGGGCCTCTCTTCCTTACCACTGGGGTATAAGGGAGCCCCCGCCCTCTCCTAGGATGTTTTTCCACTTAGCACCCTTTAAGGACCCATTAAGGACCTATTAAGGACTCTTAATGGGTCCTTAGTGGGTCCTTAATGGATACTTTAGTGCTAGGGTTTTCCCCCCACTAGCACTACACATTAAGGACCCATTAAGGACCCTTAATGGGTCCTTTAATGCTAAGTGGAAAACTCCCCTAGTGTGCTCCATTCACATTGGATGATAGTAGACCACACTGGGTCACCCAGTCCAGGATAAGAGGTCTACCAGTGTATTAAGCAGCAGTAAACCAAACTAGGAAGCATGCAGACAGTGCATGCCTCTATGATCCACTTCCCCACCAGAACCCATTTTGGTGATGTGCCTTGTTGCACTGCTGAAATGGGCCCACAGAGCTTCATAGGGCAGGAACTCACATCACAGTTGGCGTGAGCTTCAGAACCAGCACATGCGGCTTCAGTGTGGTCTTCCCAGCATTCCATGTGGTAGGCTGGGTCAGCCATTTACTGGGAAGGATCTACCAACGTGCAAGATGGATTCCTTGATAAAGTATGGTAAGTGCAGAAATGGCCTCATATTGGTTAATTGGAATTAGGCAGAGTTCTTTAGATAACCTTTGTCACAGAAATAATTCCTCATTTTAGGAAGATTGAAGTTTGGGAATTGGACTCTCCTTCAATGCATTTATGACTTTATAGGCTGCTGTGCTAGACTGACCAAAGACACCAGGCCAAATTCAGATTTGTTTCCTTCACTATGATCTCAGTCTCCTTGGAGATTTACCATGTCGCAACACACTTGCTCAAGTCGGGCAAATCGGTTAGGTGGGGATATTTGGCCTCAACAGGGTGTGGCCAAGGGCCCACTGCATGCATGTCTTATCAGTTGAAGTTAGATGCTGCCAAATGTTACAGGATTGCATGTTTGTTTTAAAATAGGCTGTCATGTGATCCTTGCTAGCAGAAGATTCTTCTATTCCAGGACAAACGAGTTAGTTTGGGAAGTAAAAATAGAAGGGACCCTGAAAAGACAGAAGCAAAATTCAAGGGGGAAAAGGGGGAAAGGGAGGAGAAGAAGAGGAGCTAATAATAACAAGTCAAATAACTAATAAACTGCTGTCATTTCAATCCAGGTCAGCTATCTGGCATGCCCTTCTTGCTTTGCACAATGATATGGTTACTGCTGCTCTGAGGTAAAAGTACAGCCATTCTCTGCTTAACACTGTTTCTTAACACTGTGTGGCATTCATTGTAACGCAGTCAGTTCCCTGTGATCTCCTTTATTGCAGTGCTGTTGGTTGTCTGCCACAGTACAGCCTAACATGGCCTCTGTCACCCTGTGCCCTGGGGACATGCATTGGAACACAGACCACCCCTTCCTTCCATCATCACATTCCCCATCCTCATCCCTGAAATGTACAGTAGTACCAAGTAGACTCATTGGCATACCTTGTTGCACAGGTGCAGTAGGGAGGTAGTCATGAAGATCCTGGTGGCGGTGCAGCTCAGGAGACTCCACATGTAGTCAGAAAAGAATTGTGCAATTGGGCAAGAGAGAGAGAGTGACAAAGGTATAACGGGCAAGGGTGCACTGCCTACCACCTGCTACCACATCCACCCTCCAGAGCTGTTCAGTCTTTTGTACTGTAGGAGGCTCCATCCACCCCCTCTTACTTCAAGTCTTGGCCAGTGCTGAAGTTTAATTGACCACTGGCCTTGGTGCTGGTGCTGCTTCTGTGCTGCCCATCCCCTGCCTATTGAGGGAGGGATAGTTCCATTTTGAGGGCCACATCTCAGGCTGGTTGCTATGAAGAAAAAAGCCAAAATGGTGGCACATACTTGACACTGACATGGAAGATAAATTCAGCAATGTGCTGGAGCTGGAGAAGAATGGTGGCAAGCCAGGGAAGAAGAACGGCATGCAAGACGGGAAGGTCATTAATAAGGGGTGGCATGCTGTAATCTAATATCAAATAACAGACTATTATCCTATGTAAACTGATTGAGAAAACTGCACACCAGTTTCCCCTAACTGCCAGCTTTTTATTGTGGGCATGGTGCAGCGTGCATTACACAAAACTACAGTGTGCAGATTAAGAAGATAATAAATGCTCCACTGCATCAGACACACGGTCCACTTAGTCTAGCTGCACACGGAGCCTACCACCAGAACATGAGCAGAACATGAGAAGTGTACCATTGGTCAGTCTATAGAAGCACTGCCAACACATTATCTGAAACTCTGGGAAACAGCTTGTCAGCCAAAGTTGCCACTGAATAATCTTCAGAAATGAAATGCAGTGGGAATTGGCTTGCTCATATTGGACAGTATTCAGCTTTGCTGCACTGGAATCAGTCTTGGTAGCAGGAGCATGCTGGAAGGTCTAAAGGAATCTTCTTGGGCAAAACTGCAAACTAAAAACAAATCTAAAGGTGGCTACTCCCTCCCTCTTATAACCGCATGTGAACACTGTGTGGAAACTGCGCCACCAGAAATGATTGATTGCTTTCACAAGAAAAAAAAATCTAGAACACCTGCAATGCAGGCATACGTTTAAAAAATGTGCTGAAAGAAATAACTTGCTTACTATCTCCCCTCCCCCCCCAATCACTTTAAAGAAAATATTGATTGGAAGGGAAATACTGCGTACTGGACATGAGATCTCACATTTTGGTGTGATTTCCCTGCAATGGAAACTAATGTAATGAGAGATAAACCTACCCCACCAAAGTGCTTTTGGGTGACTCTATTTTCCTATTTTCCTATTTTCTCTATTTTCCTCCACTCAGCCACACAAATGAGGCTTTTACATAAGGACCGTGATCACACCCGTAGTTCAATCTGTCTTCCAGCAATCTTCTTGTCATGGGGGCAGGTTGTCCCTCCTCAAGTCGGCTTCTCCAGAGTCCACTTTTACAGAGGACTCCAGCTGCCTTGGGGAGCCAGTCTGTTTTTACTTGCCCTGTGTGAGCGCAGAACTGGGCTAGAGGGGGCTAAACCGCAATCTTGCTTCCTTGCATCCCTTTCCACTTCTGCTGAACATCGAGGAAGTTCATATTGTGAAGGGGGGAGGCTTGGCAGCATCCAGTGTTAATATCGAGTTTGTGTTAGCATTGAGTTTGCCATCAGCACTACACAGCTCCAAATGCATCCCATTGCCACTATCGATTAACAGAACTTTATCCTATTGGAATGCAGGTGGTGTTGATGTAATCAATAGGGGTGGAGAACTAGAGTCATGAAAATGAGACTTGGGTAGATAGCATAAAGGGTGTGAGCATAGCAGCCCAAACTGAGGATGATATGAGTGCCGATCGTTGGGGATTGGGTGTGGACAGGATTAGGACAGCTTCGGTTCAGTTTCTTAATGGACAGCCTAGTTCAACCAGGTGTGATCATGGCCATGGACAATTGATTGAAGTTCATAAGTTACAAGTGTCTCTGAGTTACCAAAGCAAGCTTCTACAGCTCCTCTTCAGAGAAGCTTGCAACAAAAATTCTGATTCTGATTTCAACAGTTTTGAATTCTATTTATTGAGAACATCAGTGTGTGATGGGAACATTAATTTAAGGGCCAGGGTTAGTGCTGGGAGAAAGGTGGCTAGATCCTGAGTGGGAGGAGTTAACATGAAATCCTATGGGAGGCAACCAAGTACATACCTTCTTATCATCTGCTGCCACTGGAAATGGATTTGACCAACTAACATTTAGCATGGACAGATGTGTACCTCCTTTTCTAGAACATATTTAAATAGTCAGACCTGTTTGCTTATGTTTGGTTCATAAGTAGGAAGTGATGGGTGTTAGCTGGTTTCATATGCCCTTCCATCCTTCCCTCAGAAGCCTTTGTCCAGGCATGCACTTTAGTCTTCTAACCTCTGCTACCATATGGGAGAGAAGGGGGGAAGGGACTAAAGGGACATGTGTTATGGAGATATATATTTTTAAGTTTCTCCTCATTTTTGTGCCCCTTTTGTTCTAAAACCTGATTTTCTCATCAAACCTTTATGCGTGATTGTTATGCTTGGCTTGAAACAAACTAATACGCCACCGTCATATGTGTTTTTAGTCTTGGTCAGCAAAACTTGGCTTGCCATCTTGTACAAATATACACTCTTGTGTAATGCTGAATACTTCACATTTTGGGAGGTGGGGGTTCTTGCCTTTGACTTATTCCTAACCCCTCCAGTTAGACCACAAGACCCTCAAGACCACAAGTATTTCCTGTTCTTCAATGCCTCATTATTTTCACTGTGCTTTCAACAACCACAGGAAAACAGAAAGCCATCCAAACGATTTTTTTTGAAAAAATGTCTCGAACAATTGAAAAGGTATGTTTCCTGCCCCCCCCCCCCGCCCCCATGAAAGAAAAGGTATAGGGGTAAAGGACAGACTCTTCACTGTGAAATCCCTTGCTGTTCTCACCAAGATGATGGCTCTTCTTTCTTTCTTTCTTTCTTTCTTTCTTTCTTTCTTTCTTTCTTTCTTTCTTTCTTTCTTTCTTTCTTTCTTTCTTTCTTTGTTGACTTTTAGTAAGAAACCTCTTATTACATAAAGATTATTGACAGACATTTATTGTTATACTTTGTACTTTAATTACTGGCTGTTTCTGGCTTCTTATCTTCTTCTGAGTGATTGACTGCTGTCCTCAATTTCAGTTTTCTCCCATTCTTGCTCTTTACTTTAGAAAGAGGATGCAGCTCAAGGGAAAAGTTCATGCTTCATATGCCAGAACTTACAGGTTCAGTCACTAGACATCCGGTGAGTATCCATCCATCCGTCCGTCCGTCCGTCCGTCCGTCCGTCCGTCCGTCCGTCCGTCCGTCCGTCCGTCCGTCCGTCCGTCCATCCATCCATCCATCCATCCATCCATCCATCCATCCATCCATCCATCCAAAGAATAAAAAATTTAAAAATTATACCACTCCACATATCAAAACCAGAAAGGCTTAGAATGATAATACAAATTAAAAGGAAGCAAGGTCCATACAGGAAAGGAGGAAGCATGAGAGCTATAGCACCTTCCCCCATTCACATGAAAGTAACGTTAAGATGGAGGCTGTTGTCTTCATGTTTCTGTTCACCACTATGAATTTCAAACACTGATCTTCAAAGTAGTTTGAGAGCTCTTTAAACCACTCTGCTGCTACAGTACTATAACAATGCTAATGCCGATCACACTGAACGTGCAAAGACATCCTGTCTGCAGCAGCTTTTTGAAAGGGAAAGAAAGTGAAAACCTTTGCCAATCAACCATTGCTAAGCAGAGTGATAAATACTGGGCTAGTTAAACAAAGGGCCTTTTCACACTAGGGGCCTTTTCACACTTGCCGGTGGACTGGATCATGGTCCGCTTCTGGGCCTCTTTGCTCTGCTCCTTAGAGTGGCCCCTCTCCCTCCTAGTATGCTCCATCCACACAGGAGAGTGCATAAACCAGACTAGGACACAAAAAATGTGTCTGAAATACCGTGGTGGACCCGTTTTGGTGGCACAACAAGGTAGGTCACCAAAATGATTCCACTTGGAGTTCAAAGGACAGGATCTTTTGTTCCCTGCCTTCAAGGCATTGGGAGGTAACCAGCACCAATTCTGAAGCTGGCACAAGCTTCAGAACTGGTAAGGGGTCTGGCAAAAAACAGGTTGTCTCAGTGCAGATGGCCTTGATCCAGGCCAGGAACAATCCATCCCAGCTTAGGATGTCACACAAAGTCATGTAACCTTTACACAAATCCAAATCTCACATTTGCCATGGTTCATGTTAGCCTAGAAACTCAAGCAAACTCCCCTTTACATGACCTCTTCTCCTATAACATTTTCAACAGCCACACAGATTGCGGAAGGGACTAGGGGTGTGTAGGAATGCAATTTTTGACATTCGATTCAATTCGTATCAAATATTTGAATATCCAAATTTGTACAAATAAAGAAAAACAAATGTCTGGACATTTGAACCGATACAAATACATTTGTATCCATTCATATGAATATTCGATACGTTTCCAATTATATGAAACTCATACGCATCTGTATGCTTCCATTTTTATCCTGTACACATCCTGTTTTCATCCCGTAGGTTTCCGTACGGATGCATAGGTATATGTATGCGATGAGAATGATGCGTACAAATGTCCAAATTATTTGTATAAATGACTCAAAATATTCGTATTTGTACAAATACTACAAAATGAATGTCTGGACATTTGATTTATATGCGAATGTTCATCAGAATTTATCCAAATAATGAATATTTCAAATATTTGTTCACATCCCAAGAAGTGACTCTTTGCGCTTCCAAGTCATCCAGTCTGAAGGAAGTATAGACTGTTTCTAAAGACATATTAGAGTTTCTGTAGGCCTACTAGGGCTGCTTTTCTTGCCTGATCTGACCTAGAGTGTGAAAAGATGACTAAAGATGACTTGCATGTCTGGGAAGGGGGGATATTTACAAGGGTGAATTAGTGGTGGGGAATGAGAAAAATCACCCTTCTGTCCTGTTATTGAATCTGGACAAATACCGTCTCCTCCCCCCGTTATGTAGGAGACAAAAATTGGAATATTGAATTTCCTCTTGTAATGCAGGATTCTTAGATTACACAAAGAACATTCTGATGGCTCTGAATCATCAGGAACAAGTCAATGTAAGTTTACTCATGATCCTTGCAGATAGTTTCTTTCCCTTCCCCTTTTTTCACCATGCATTGCCCTTTTCATTATGAAATCGTCAGGGAGAGGAGGGTTGACTCGTCTGTGCTTAATCCTTTCCCTCTGCCATTTTTCCTTTCTCTCTTCACAAAGAGACCCACGTGCTTCTGCTCTTTTAAAAAGCAACTGAAAAGCAGCTAACTGCCCCAGACGACTGTTGCCGTCCTGCCTCTAATGCACATTAAAGATCAGGAAATGCCCTTCCAAAGTGCATTTTCTAGCTTTAATGTCAATTAGAGGTGAGATGGGAGCACTAGCTGCCACACACTACCATCTCTGCCCCAACGTGCTAGAAATATTGTCTTGATTGGTCATAGCATATAATGCTGACACTGCCCATAGTCCCTTCCCGGATCCAGACTAGAGATAAGTGCAGAAAACTCCTAAGTTTCAAAGCAGTACAGGTATATTTATCATTATACTGGAAACAGCCCCTAAAGTCTTCCATTTTGGTGCAATGAAGAATACTTCCTCAGGGAGATTGGGGCAGGTAAGTTCCTAATACAACTGCCAGTGGTTGGAAATTTATTTATTTATTTATTTATTTATTTATTTATATCTCGCCCCATACCCAAGGGTCTCTGGGCAGCTCACAACATTTAAAAACACACATATAAAAACTGTATAAGACAATGCTAAAACCAGTACAAGGTTTAAAATCCAGCATAATGATATTTTTTAAAAAGAGATATAAGAGCAGTTTAAAAAACAGTAGAGTTTGCAGTGGGGGAAGTGGAGGGGGCCTTTAACCAAAGGTCTGAGTGAAGAGGTACGTCTTCACTGCTTTCCTGAACATAAACAGAGAAGGGGCCTGTCGCACCTCCAATGGGAGACCATTCCACAATCTGGGGGCCACTACTGAGAAGGCCCTCTCCTGGGTGCCTGCCCACCTAGCTACTGAAGGCGGAGGGATAACCAGAAGGGCCTCCCCTCCAGACCTTAAGACACGGGCAGGTCGATATGGGAGAAGGCACTCCTTTCAATATCTGGGGCCCAAGTCATTTAGGGCCTTATAAGTCTGAGTTAGCACCTTGAATTGGGCTCAGTAGTAAATTGGCAGCCAGTGCAGTTCTTTTAGAACTGGCGTGATATGTGTCTGGCTAGTTGTTCCGGTCAGCATTCTAGCGGCTGCATTTTGCACTAGCTGCAACTTCCAAACCATCTTCAAGGGAAGCCCCATGTAGAGTGCATTACAGCTGTTTGTTGTCCATTATAGGAACACTTTCCTCTGAAGGAGATATGCCTCTTTCAAGATTGGTAGCTCTGATGGTCCAGACCCATCCCTAAAACCTTTCCCTACTCAGTAGAACCTACCATGATGAGCAGCAGTAGTTAGTTGTTGAGCTAAACGTTGCAAGATCCCTGCTTGGAGAATAAATAAAAAATAGTATCAAAATCAGAGCAACTGAAGGCAATTTTACCTTGAATGTGATCCTAGGCATAGCAAGCCCCACCACTCATCTGGAAGTTCACATTCCCTATAGCATCCAAAAGAATTCCAATGCCTTGAGACTCTCTCCAGATTGGAAGGACAGGCAGGATGCCTCTAAAGGCCATTTGTAGGTAGTCAAGAGAAGATGAAGGTTTTGCCAGTTTGGTCTAGTGATTAGGGAGCTGGGCTTTTATCTGGGAATACTGGGTTCAATTCTGCCCTACCCCATGAAGCCAGCTGGGTGACCTTGGGCTAATCACAGCTCTCTTCTGAGCTCTCACAGCCCCACCCACCTCACACTGTGTCTTTTGTGGGGAGGAGAATAGAAAGCTTTGTCAGCCACTTTGAGTTACCTTGAGAAAAGTGAGGTAGAAAAGCAAACTCTTACTACTCCTCGTTGAGAATGCCCAGATGGGCCACTGAGTGAGACAGGATACTGAAGTAGATGGATTGTGAACTGATCCAGCAGCGTCCTCTTGTCTGGAGGTAAAGTAAATACGACTTCTGAAGTAAATATTCCTTGACTCCACTATTACCACATGTGCTGTTCTTGCATTTGGTTACATTCAGTGTAAGATATGCATAGTAGGCACTCTAGCAGTTATCTGGCCTTCCCAGTCTTCCAAACAGTCTCATTACAACAGGGTCATCTATGCTTAGAACTGGAAAGAGCGTTCTGGAACAATCTTGTAAAAACAGATTTTAAAAACATATGAGTCATGGCTGATGCCATCAGTTGACATGGGGTGATTGGACTTTTGGTGCCTCTGAGTCTCAGACGCTTGAACTGACTGAAATGTAATTTGCTTAGTGTCTTTGCCATCTTAATCTGGGTTATCTTAATGCTCTAGTAGAAAATTATTTCCCTTCTATAGATGAAGTTACAGGTTGAGAAAGAAGGATTTCTTCTAGGTCACCTAGCAAGTTTCTGTCTGAGAAATGAATGAGAAATGCTTAGGTACCTCAGGCGTAAGGAGAATTTCTTGAGTCTTGCTACTGGTAGAGTTTGTTTGCTTATCCCATCTCTATCCCACATTTTACTGCGTGGTCTTAGGTGGGTTCCAAGTCCAGGAGCTGCCAGAGAGATGTCCTATGGTCCATCCAACTCTCTTGTGGCCTACACTTCTGTTTTTCTGTCAAGATTTAGTTCCTTAGCTTTTCCCTTGCCTAAGGCACTCACAAGACAGTGAGGCTATTTCACCACACTGGGAAGAGCCTGTGAACTTCAACGGCAGAGCAGAGATGTGAAATGAGGAATTCATAGACAACTTTGCATGGCATGCATTGGTGCACACTATGTACACACCTGGCATGGGTTAACAAACTGGGCCAAGATCAGAGAAGCACCATGGGCTATCTGTATTGCCATGGCTTTGCCCAACTTCAGAGGCTGGGAATGAGCCCTAAAACTTCTAATGTGTGTGCCGGACACACATTACGCAGGTTCTAAAAGAATTGCATTGGCTGCCAGTTCAGTACTGGACCCAATTCAAGGTGTTAACTCTGACCTATAAGGCCCTAAATGACTTGGGCCCCAAAGATCTAAAGGAACGCCTTCTCCCATACCAACCTTCCCGTGCCCTAAGATCTGCAGGAGAGGGCCTCCTAGCTGTCCTACCACCTTCAGTATCAAGGCTGGTGGGCACCTTGGAGAGAGCCTTCTCGGCAGTGGCCCCCAGGCTGTGGAATACTCTCCCCCTTCAGGTGTGCCAGGCTCCTTCTCTGTTCATGTTCAGGACGAAAGTGAAGACACACCTCTTTGTTCAGGCCTTTGGATAAATGTCAACCATGTTTCCCCCACTGCAAACACCACTGTTTTAATTGATATTGTTTGTTTGCTTATTTTTTTTAACATGTTGGATTTTAGATGTTGTGATTATTGTTATTGTTTTATTATTATTTGATAAGGTGGATTTTAAGGTTGGAACCCACCTGGAGACTTTCGGGTATAGGGTGGGATATAAATATAAATATAAATATAAATATAAATATAAATATAAATATAAATATAAATATAAATATAAATATAAATATAAATAAATAAATAAATAAATAAATAAATAAATAAATAAATAAATAAATAAATAAATAAATAATGGGCTTAAAAATCTACTAAGGCTGATAATTCTGTACCAGGCTGATAATTCCATACCAGGCTGTAAATATTATTAGCAGTGCGTGGTATGTGTGAGACTTCAAGGGAATAGAGCAAAATACCTTCTAACAGTAACAGATATGGAGGGTTGTTGTTCTGTTGGGGAAATGAACTCATATATGTAAGGAGAACAGCGAAGATTTCTGGGGGGAAAATATGTGAACTAGGAGACAACCAAAAGCTCATTTATAACCTAAGCATAAAGCTGTGTGATGCTGCTGATATCACAGACCAGAGGCCTTTTTTCACTACACGAAGGCTGTGACATGTGGGGATGGACCCCTCATTCACACTTGGCCTGTAAGGAGCATGTTCCCACGTGTCCCTTACTGGCCAAGGTGTGAATGAGGCAGCCGTCCCCATGTCTCCCAGCCTGAAAAGGCTGCTGCAGTGATGGGACACCCTGCCCAGCCCTGCCGCCATTGGGCCATATTGGGCCACTGGCTGGCAGGCTGGTCCCAGCCCGTCCTGGGGTCCCTCATGCTCCAGCTGACCCATATTGGGCCACTGGCTGGCAGGCTGGTCCCAGCCCGTCCTGGGGTCCCTCATGCTCCAGCTGACCCATATTGGGCCACTGGCTGGCAGGCTGGTCCCAGCCCGTCCTGGGGTCCCTCATGCTCCAGCTGACCCATATTGGGCCACTGGCTGGCAGGCTGGTCCCAGCCCGTCCTGGGGTCCCTCATGCTCCAGCTGACCCATATTGGGCCACTGGCTGGCAGGCTGGTCCCAGCCCGTCCTGGGGTCCCTCATGCTCCAGCTGACCCATATTGGGCCACTGGCTGGCAGGCTGGTCCCAGCCCGTCCTGGGGTCCCTCATGCTCCAGCTGACCCATATTGGGCCACTGGCTGGCAGGCTGGTCCCAGCCCGTCCTGGGGTCCCTCATGCTCCAGCTGACCCATTTTGGGGCACTGGATGGCAGGCTGGTCCCAGCCCGTCCTGGGGTCCCTCATGCTCCAGCTGACCCATATTGGGCCACTGGCTGGCAGGCTTGTCCCAGCCCATTCTGGGGTCCCTCGTGCTCCAGCCGGCCTGATAGGGTCAGCTGGAGCCCACAGGGACACCCTGGGCACCCATCCACACCCAGGGGTCCATGCTGCTCCCCATCCCCGCACACGTGACCTGGTCAGCGCCTGGGTTCAAACCGGCAGCCCCGTTAGAGAAGCATTGCCAGACTGTCAGTGAGCCATGAGATTTGCACCAACTACAGAAGTGTTTGTGCAAACTCTGGATTATTAATAAGGACATTGTTCACAGTTTGTGTAAACAGTCAACAGAAGAATACAGTTGTTGTCTGCACTTTAGGCTGTGTCTGTGCAAGTCCTCAAGATGAAGATGATGCAAGCTTTTTCATTTTACTATTGATTAAAATAAATTCATGAGCATGCTCAAACAAGTATACAACATCAATAGAGTAAGTAAGTAAGTAAGTAAGTAAGTAAGTAAGTAAGTAAGTAAGGAAGGAAGGAAGGAAGGAAGGAAGGAAGGAAGGAAGGAAGGAAGGAAGAGAGAGATACACACCTTTTCAAACTTTCAAGGTATTTTTGGTTTGGTTTTGGTGCCCTAGCTTTTATACTGAACATCTTTGCTCCTAGCAGTGGTAATTTTTTAACTGCTATATAGAGGGTTAACTATGATAGTTCAAAAATGTATGCAGTTGGGTTGCCTCTCTTTCTCTTCCACCCATTCCATCAGTGGCCAACAGTGAGTGCTGAGGCTGTCTGCTCAGAAGCAGCCTAGCTTGGTCTGCTCACCTTCCAGAGTTGCAAGCTGTTTTCACAAGCCATGCAGGAACAGCCTATTTCTGGGAATCCAGAAAAATGGTGCCAAGCTCTGTGCGCCATCTTGACCGGCCCACCACTGGGGATGATCTTCCCTTAGGGCGCCGCTTCAGTGGTTAGCTCCATATGGACAGAATGGTCTCTAGGAGGCACGGCTTCCCAGCATCTGCTTGAGCATTACTGCCAGAAGAGTTGGTGACAGCAACCAGGCTAGACAGCTTTGTTCATGACAAATTCATGGAGGATGACTGTATCAATAACTACTAGAACCGATTCCTAGATGAGGTCTCCTTGTTGGAGAGTCAGGTAGGAATTTTTCTTCTGCTTCAGAGTACCCAGAAACAATCTGTTGGTAACTGTGTGAGACAGGATGCTGGACTAGATGTGGTCTAATCCAGCAAGGGTCCTCTTGTAAACATACTATACTGACCTAACCTTCCCTAGAGGCTATGTGATCCTATGGAATTGTGCAGAAGCTGCCTCATGTACTGAATTAGTTCTACCGAAACAAGGGCTAGTAAGCAATGCAGATCTGTCCTGATGCTTTCCAAGCCCTAACCACCCTCCCCCCACACCATGTTTCTACATCACTACACTAGACTCCTAAGGCAGATTCACCAGATATCTAGCTAGACATACCTCATCAGGTGGATGAATGTGTGAGGCTGAGTTTGCACACATCAAAAGAAGGGGAGGGAAGCACCCCTAAGGTAGCTTAGAGATGGTTGGCAGATGGGGTCATCAACATGCCAATATGCTCCTCCCCTCTCATAAACATAGGCTAGAAAAACTGGACTAGAGGTGGGATGAAAGTATGAGGGCCATACCTGTGTTCTAAGGCACTTTTGAGATGCTTGTTTTGCTGTGTGTGTGGTCTCAGTCTATTTTCTGCGATGCTTTGGTACCTTCTGCTCAGTTATACCAACAAACAGCTATTCAGCAGAGAATATGAAGATAAATATTACCAGTTCTTCAGCCACCACCCACCTGCTGATGTCAGGTATCCACTTTGAAGAGGGGGTTGGTTGGTTGCTTCTCCCAACAGGCAGGCAGACAGTGCAAACACTCAAGAAGCAGCTGCCTGATCGAGCCCTGAAGTTCACATCACGTGGGCAGAACTGTTACAGGAAAGAGAAAGGGAAAGATTAAGTGAAACATTAGCCATGTTCCCTTGGCCTTCCTCCAATGTCTTTCAATTATTTCTTTATGTGCTTTTTGGTGCGGTGCTCACTTGGCATCCAAGAGGGAGGCTTTTGGAAGGTTTTGCATTGGCTTGCCATTTTTACAGTGCAAAACAGATGTGAGCTTATCACCAGTGGAAATTTATGTCTTCACAACCCCCTTCCTCACCTCTCTTCTGGAGTTTGCAGCAAAAGTATCTCCAAGATAATCCATCATGGTTGGAGGCTAAAAATAATCCAAGTTGTTACAGTCTGGAACAGTTTGTGATGCTGGGGGAAGGGAAGCCCTTTGTAGAGCCAAACTTTGCTTCTTACATATTCATACATACAGTTAAATTTCCTTGTGGGCTTAGTCCTGAAAGCCTGAGCCAAATCTTGGCTGATGTATAAAACAAATACTCTGCCTGCTTTTTTGAGCTGCTAGATTAATCAAGAAGAAGAATTTACAATCCACGTTTCTTTACACATCAGATACCATTTCCAAAACACCTATGCTGAATCCAGTGGATCAGTTGTGCAAACAATGGAACAGCGGAAGGGTCTCCATAGCTAAATACAACATAGGATCCAGCCAGCTGGGTCACCTTGTGTTAGTCATAGTTCTTTCCTGGGCTATCACAGCCCCACCTACCTCATAGGGTTTTTTGTTGTGGGGACAAAAATAGAAAGTTTTGAGCCCCTTAAATAGGTGAGAAAAGTGGGGTAGAAAAGCCAACTCTTCTTCTTTTCTTCTCCTCTCCATTGAGCTTTGACAAACATTATGGCTGAGAAAGACTCAGGCAGAAGCTGAACAGCAGCAGCTAACTGCGACTTCAGAACTGGAGTCCTTGTAAGCATCAAAGCTCTTAGAGGGAGAATTGTGCTGATCCCTCCCCCCCTTGTAACTCCTGGCCACAGAAAAGATGAAGCTGGGGAACTTTTGTTCCTTGGCTTTGATGTTTCTGATTGGAACTATGAGAATGTTTCTTCTTTCTCTAAATCAGGGTTTCCCAAACTAGGGTCGGGACCCACTGGTGGGTCGCGAGCGAATATTGAGTGGGCCCTGCCTGTAGAATTAAGTAATAAAAAAAAGTATTAAAACTTTATTTGTTATTTGAAAAGTCCTTTATTCATATTGGTAACGGTTAAATTTCCTAGAGGTGAGTCCCGAGTTGGTAAACTTATATTAGATGGGTCGTAGCCCAGACAACTTTGGGAACCACTGCTCTAAATTATTTAGGGTAGTAAAAACTGAAAGAGATTGCCAAGAGCTCTAGAGGGACCTCTTAGCATTGGGTGACTGGGCAACCAAGTGGCAAATATGCTTTAATCTTAAGTGCAAAGTAACGCACATCGGGACCAAAAATCCAAATTATGCCTATAAACTGATGGGGTCTGAGCTTTCTGCAATACACCAGGAAAGGGATCTCAGGGTTTTGGTGGACAGTTCAATGAAGGTGTCAACTTAGTGCGCAGCAGCAGCAAAAAAGCTAACTCAATGCTGGGAATAATTAGGAAGGGAATAGAAAATACGTCAGGAAGTGTCGTTTTGCCTCTTTATAAATCTATGGTGAGGCCACATTTTGAGTATTGTGTACAATTCTGGTCACCATATCTCAAAAAGGATATTGTGGAATTGGAAAAGGTGCAGAAAAGGGCAAGCAGAATGATTAAGGGTCTGGAACACTTCCCTTACAAAACCAGGCTGCAACGTCTAGGCCTCTTCAGTCTGGAGAGATGACATTTAAGAGGGGACCTGATTGAAGTATATAAAATTATGCATGGTATAGAAAAGGTGGATAGAGAAAATTTATTTTCTCTATCACACAATACTACAACCAGGGGCACTCTATGAAGCTGATGGGTAGGAGAGTTGGATCCGACAAGGGGAAGTATTTCTTCACCCAGAGGGTCATCGGTTTATGGAATGTGCTTGTGGAAGAGGTGGTGACAGCTACCAGTCCAGATCCCTTCAAGGTAGGGTTAGACAAATTTATGGATGACAGATGTATCAATGGCTACTAGAATGAATGCCTAGGTACATCTTTCAGGCTGGTGTGTGTGTGTGTGTGTGTGTGTGTGTAAGCAGGACACTTCTAATGCCATTTGCTGGGATTCAAGAGTAGGAAAAGGTTTGTCCTTGTCTCTGTTTGAGATGGCCTTGAGCATTTGGCGGGCCACTGTATGTGATGGGATGCTGGACTAGATGGGCTGTGGCCTGATCCAGCAGGGCCTCTCTTATGTTCTTATGTTCTGCCATTAAAGTGCTGTTAACAGAACTTGGGTGGGATGTCTGCTTGATGGGTGCAGGGACAGATGGTCCTCAAGCCCTTTGAGAGTTTGTAGGATGCCATTATGGTGCCATGCAGATTCTGGACAGGAAATGCTAACCATGCAAAGGTGTAATTACCACTCAGTGTAAATACTAATTGAGTGCTATGGCAGCCTCCAAGAAGGAAGGTGGGTTTGGTGGGTTTGGCTGTGCATTCTCTTGAGTTTGTAAGAGCAATGTTATCGCTTCTGTGGCAGACTTAAAAGAAAAAGAACCTGCTCTGATCCAGTTGAATGAATCTGCTCCAGGAGTGGACAGATCCATCCCTGGACCCGAACAAAGCTGGCCACAGTGGGATGACCTATTCTGGTCCAGCCCCTGCCTCAGCCTCAGAGTCAACAAGGGGCACCAACTTAAATCACCAAAGTACATGAACAAATGGAGGACCACGGTACTGATTTCAGTGGTGCATTTTGTTACACCACTGATATGCTTCCTCCATGGTATATTGGAGCAGAAAGGCATGCCTCAGCAGCACACCTCCATGGTTCAGTATATCGCCACTTAGTAAGACAGCAGATAATTTTGAAGAAGTCTATTGGTAGGTCAGACCCAGGTGGCCATTTTGGACCACCAAGTCCAGCCCAGTCTGGTCCGGTCTATGCTCCATCCTGTGTGAAATTCAGCCATCATTATAGCAGATTTTACTCTTCAGTGCAGTGAGACCTTTGCATTTGGATTCCAACTCTATCCTTTCCGCTCACCAATTTCAGCTCAGATATTGAGTTATCTCTTCCTTCATTTCTATCAGCCATTTGGATTCGGTTTTTAATCCATCGCTACATCTCCGGAGGAAGGTTGGAAGATGTTCCGCAGAATTTCTTAACAAGACAAACAAAGACAAGAAACTGACAGTCTTTTTGGTTCCGAGGTCACAATCCATTTATATGTATATATTCAGTGTTATCCAAAATAATGAGCTGCTTGTTGCTCAATTTACTTTGCTGATACTTGTTCCTCTGCCTTCTTCCGTCATGATCATGCCTCAGGCTATTAAACAAAGTGGCCTAGCATTCTATCCATCCATCATCTATGCGTTGTTAAGAGAACAGCAGAAACCTTGTACACAGTAAAGGGATGGCATACTGGCAGCATTTCAAAAAGACCGTCAGTGCAACACAACCTAACCTGCCCTAACCTGCTAACAGAAGGCTACTTAAATTGAGGAAAATCTATAAAACCTCCCTTGGGTGTTGCTGCAAAAGTCTTAATCCTATAGAATTGAATGCTACAACGTGTTTTAATTTCCTTTTTTAAAAAGCTGTTCCCATGGGCCCTTATTTCAGAATATGTCCTTTTGATGGATGTGCATGGATATTTGCAACATTCATTACTTGTACAAATTTGTACAAATTCAGACATTCATATAGAAATTGAATGTTACAACATTCGTACATTGACATTCGTATAAATACAATTGTTTCGCAACATTCATACGAAGCTTCGGAACATTCGTGAAACGGGGAGGTAGGAAAGTGGCTGCACCAGTCACATCTGCAACAGATCCAGAGTGAATCAGACACGGTTTGAGAGTGGATCCAAAGTGGATTCAAGGTGGATTTGATGCTTTCAGATATGTTACAGTATATGTATTGGATACATATGCGTTTGTATCAGATATTTGTATGAATTTGTACAAATACTGAATAGAATCCTATCACATTTGAAGGGAATCTATTCACATGAATACCAATTTTCTTACATTTGATTTGATAAGAATCGAATGCACCCCCCCCCCATTCCTGCAAGTCCCTAGTCCTTATCTGCACTGGGCCCTTTTCCAGATTATATTTCAGAATAGGGTTCTGCCATCCATATTCTGGTGCACCTTCTGATTTAGACTGTGGAAAGAGAGGTCCAGAGGTAATGGAATAGGGAGTAATGGAATACATCTCAACAAAAGTCCTTAAAACTACTATTTTCAAAATCTGGCATATCAGGCTGCAATGCGCAGCTACAGAAGAGAATTGTAAAACTTGTTTCTCAAATTGAATCCTCCTGGGCATTGAACACACATTTCTAACACTGTATGGATGCACCCTCATTTTCAAACACATCTTTGCAAATAAGAATGAAAATAACAAACTTTGACTTCTCCAGGAGACCTTGAGAATGCACAAATGTTAGATGGATGACAGATTAGGCCCTCTTGGGGAAACTCTGAAAGTTAGATTCTACACTTCAGCCACTCCTTAATTATACAGCAAATTTTATTCAAATGAGTCTTGATCATATAAAACCACACCTTTTAAGCAAGCAAGAGAAATTCTTTCCCTAATTACTGCTTTCATGAACTTCTTTAGCTTGAATTGGATAAGCCAAGTAAAGAAAAATGAAGTAATTAAGAAGTAAAAAAAAAAAAGAGTAAAGTATCACATTATTCCTAACTTCTCACCTGAATCTCCTCAGAATTTCAGGGAATCAACCTGGATCCCTTTGCATATGAGTTAGGGGGCTTCCAGACTGGAAGCCTATTTGCATTCACTCTGTGGGGCGGGCGGTTCCATCCAGAAGTGTCCTGCCCTGTTCCAGAACTGGCCTAATTGTGGCCAGAGTGTAGAGCATGAAATCATGCTCCACACCTGGCCCAAGCCATCCCCGGCTGTCCCAGAGCTGTCTGGCAGGGAGAACATTTGCACTGCCCCTGCTGGACAGCTCTGGAGCCCTGCCCCAGCTTGCCGCCATGGTCCACTGGTTGATGAACTCTTTTTGGGGTAGGAAGAGACTGGGCTGGGCCCAGTCTGGGGTCCTGCAGGGTGCTGTTGCTGCAATTGGGCCGGGCACAACCCATGGGGGGGATGACTCCTGGGTGCCCACCCCCACCCAGGGATCCACGCTACCCCCAGTTTCCCACGCATGAACTACCTGTTCGGATGCTTGGTTCAAACTGGATAGGCCCTGGGGGTGGGGCTTGTTGGAGCAAACCAAGCGTTCTGCACAGGTTCAGAGGCATTTTTGAGGTGCTTTGTTATATGCTATGTGTGAACGCAGCCAAAATTTTATCTCATCACGAATGGCTTGGGGATGTCTCCAGGAGGGAGGCATATGAGAAGTCCCTCCTTGAAATCCCAGTTTGGTAACTCTTATAGTGATTCACATGCTGCTCTGCCCCTTGTCCAAATACACATTAGATTACCATAAATAACTGTACATCACTTGACTTTTCAGCACTGATTATTTGCCAGAGCATATGTCAATGAAGTCCATCAAACACTTCAACAGAACCCTAAGACAGCTTTGGTATTCTACCACCAATGCCTAGTGGGTTGTGAGATTTCAGAGTCCAGTAGATTATTCAGTATTTATGGGCAGTTGGTTTCCTCAGCTTCTGTCTTACATCCTAAACATCTTATTTACTCCACTACAGGGGCATTTTTGCACTTCCTGCAATTAACCAGTGTTGACTAGCACTCATACTTGGAGTGCTAGTCAACTTTGGCCATCCCCCCCTCCCGTGATCAAATACTTACCTGATTCAGTTGTGGGCCGGTCATCCTCTGGGCGCCATCATTTTGGCTGCAGCGCCCTCTGCAACTGCACATGCGTCAGTGCTATCGCCATGATGACGCTGATGCTCTGTGCATGCGCATCTATGGTTGTCTGAGGTGCCAGAATGTTCGTGCGGCAACTCAGATGACCCTGGAACACCAGAAGTGCAGATGGTCGCACTGCTGGACACTCCAGATAAGTTCCTGATAAACATTGGTTTAAGCATGGAGCATGATTTCATGCTACACACTAAATAAACAATTAGTGAACTTCTGGTGAGGCAGGGCACACTTGGAGGTTTGTAGCAAAATGCAGATACTCTTCACCAGAAGTTCACTAATTGCTCTCTAGAGGCTGTAGTACAGATAGGCCTCAGTTTTTGGGCTCTGCTTTTCTGTTTTTCTGATTCACCTCTCTTCATTGCAGACAGGTGGACAATGGCCATGGGTCCACTTAACTGTTGGCAGAAGACACCTGAAGTATTGCCACAGCCTAGCCAAGTGCCAGGCCAGGCCACATTCATGATCAGCCACACCTACATTCTGAGGTTAGTGATTCTCTTCATGAGTTGGCCACCAGGCTAATGAGCCAAAAACAGGACTAGTAGAGCTCAGTGGTAATATGTGACAGCAACATGCAAGGGAGAATACTCAGAAGTAAGTATTCTGCACTGGCTGATATACTGGATCAGCAAGCATCCTAGGATCCTCCCTTCCTTCCGAAAACTGGTTCAGTGTAAGGAAAGCCCCACCCTGAGCCTCCCTTGGATCACACCAGCCTGTGGAAAGGAGACACCTAGTACACTTGCTAGTCCGGTATGCTAGCCAGCACAGAATCATCCAAACAGACTATAGAGTTTTGACATGTAGGCTGTTACATAGGTTGAGAACCTACAAGAGACACATACCAGGATGTTTTATCCCTGCACTTGCCTATTAAGCATAGACTAAAACAAACCTCATCCCTTCGTAATTGTTGTAATTAGAGTAAAAAAGTGCAGTAGCCTCATTGTCTGGAGGATTATGTGCAACATATGTCTCTTCCAGGCAGGATAGGGTGTGAAGGAATATCTGTAGCTCTAATGAAGGGTGGTTCACACATGCGCACTCACAATGCAGTCTGGCAATGAGAATCTTAAACCAGCTATTACACAACATTTGTCACAATCAACCTGCCGGAGCTGAAATTCCAATGACAAGGAAGCCTAGGACAAACGTGGACAGATCCCATAAAATGATAATATCTTGAGTTTGGAAAACTTTCCCTATCTTCCAAAATCATTTTACTCATAAGCTACTGGGGTCACATGATCCTCCAAATAGGAGTGTACATGAATGCAATTTTTGGGATTCGATTCAATTCGAATTGAATACCTGGAAATTCAATTCAATTCAAATGTTTAAAATTCGCATTAAACCAAATTTGATTCGAATTACGCAAATTTGAATCTATTTGTTTGGAATTTTTTATTAGAATTTGCACTTATGAATGTCAGCAAGATTTGTAGACGCCCATACACATCTTTCCCGCATCTGTACGTGTCTGTACACCTCCGTATGCATCCCGTAGTTATCCTGTATGCAGCCCATTTTCTTCCCATACAAATTTGTACAAATGTGTACTGATGTGGGAAAGATGCACATCTGCAAGTGTGCTCGTGTACGAACCCATACACATGCGAATGTCTGGGTAATTCGAATGAATAGACCCAAAATTCAAAATTCATTCGAATCTTTAAATTCAAACTTATGGACACTCTATTCAAATTCGAATGTTGAAATTCAGCCAGATTTGATAGAATTTTGAATACCTTTGAATATTCGTGCACATCCCTACCTCCAAGTACCCTTACAACAATGTCTCATTTAATGTTTTATATATATATTTTCATTATATATATATAATGGTTGGAGGATGATTTGTTACCCAGTGGAGGGATACGATTGTGGGGGATGCCCATTGGAGTTGGCAGGGCTGCGGACAAGACAACCAAAAGCTGAGAGTCAGAGACTTTTGGTTGATCCCTTGTTGTGATGCTAGTATGATTTTGGTTGCTTCCGGTTATGGGTAAAAGCTCTCGTTTTTCTTGCGACTATAATGTAATTGCCATACACATCAGTGGCAATGCCACTAGACTCCTGGGATTGTTGAGCAAAAATGTGCTAAACTGGCATTGCAGAAAATCCAACTCTTGTGCCAGGTTTTCTGTAATTTCGATTGCTTGTTTCTTGCCTGCCATTTCTTTGCATACTGATTCTTCTTGCAAAATACCCATATGTAGGACACGTATGAAAATGACAACCACAACAAAGGGCAGGCAGTTCCTACACATGGATACTTTGAAAGAAGAACCGTTAGGCGAAGAAATGACAATCTGAGAAAAGATGCTGGGATTGCCTCCTGCTGCTTAGCAGTAGTATCAAGAGGCAATCCTGAGATCTAAAGAAGATTGTGAAATTTTCTCACTTCACAGGAAGTTGAAAATGTGAAGCTTACCTTTACTTTGCAGTAAAGTTCCTCTGCAGGGAAAACATATTGTCCCCATAGTCTTTGATACTCTGAAGCAGCAGGGCAACTTCTTCCATCCATGTGGAAATTCCTCCCATTTTGATAGGCCTGCTGCTTCACCCAAACAGTTCACCCAAACATCCAGGAAAATACAGAGGAAAGGAATACTTCATAGTAAATGCTAATGCTAATTTTACTCCAGAGTAGGGATGCTAATTTTACTTCAGAGTGGGTACTGAATCAAATGCACGAAAATTTGTATTCGTTCAAATAGATCCTCTTCAAATGTGGTAGGATTCAATTCAGTATGAATGCATTTGTACGAATTCGGATGAATATTCAATACAAATGCATACATATCTGATATGTATGCGATACATATCCTGTAACATATCCACTCTGAAAGCATCAAATCCGCCCTGAATCCACTTTGAATCCACTCTCAAACCATGTCGAATGCACTCTGGATCCATTGCAGATGTGATTGGTGCAGCTGTTTTGCCACTTCCTCATTTCACAAATGTTCCCAAAACATTTGTACAGGCATGAATGTCAATGTATGAAAGTCGTAACATTCAATTCGTATAAGAATGTATGAATTCGTATGAATTCATCCGAATATTGAATGTTATGAATATTGATGCACTTCCGTACTCTAGAGCAGTGGTTCCCAAAGTTGTCTGGGCTACGACCCATCTAATATAAGTTTACCGACTCGGGACCCACCTCTAGGAAATTTAACTGTTACCAATATGAATAAAGGACTTTTCGAATAACAAAGTTTTAATACAATTTTTTTATTACTTAATTAAATAATTACATCAAAAAAGTTATTTCAAATACGGTTAAATTTCCTAGAGGTGGGTCCCGACCCACAGTTTGGGAAACCCTGCTCTAGTGCATTGCGCTTCAATGAGCAGGTACTGCGGAGCATTGTAAAACTGTCCGGCACATTGAAAGCTGCTCCATAGTACCTGCAAAAATTTCATCCTGTCTGGAGGCACTCTTTCACATCACAGCATCGTGGCAGTTTTTTTTTGCCTGGACACAGTGTAAGCACAATGTGACTGTCTCCTTTGCCCTTTGCAGTTTAACAACAGTATTTTTTATTGTTTTTACCAACCCTGGGAACTGGATAGCCTGTTAGACAGTAAATTGTGGGAGGGAGCTTTTCCTCACAGAGAACAGCCAATTGGTAGCTGCAGCTCCATGGAAATTTCCTGCTTGTAACTTCATTGTTAAATACCCACAGCAGCCATTTCCACTGGCTAATCCCAATCCGAGCCAAGCAGTGAGTTGACTTGAGAAACAGTCTCATGTGTCTGTGGAAAGGTTGCAAAATGAGGGTTTGGAGATAGGGTAAGAAGTATTTTCTTTTAATTTGCAGTCTGAGCCCCATGGCTCAAATTCACCCTAAACATATGCGGATCATAGCCCCGGACTTATTCAGACAAAGCACCACAGGAATAGATTTCAGGAACACATAGAAGGTGCAGAAAGAACCATACTGGATTCTGACTTTGAGATGGCTAGAAGAAGCCTTTATTTATTTATTTATTTATTTATTTATTTATTTATTTATTTATTTATTTATTTATTTATTTATTTATTTATTTATTTATTTATTTATTTATTTATTTATTTATTTATTTATTTATTTTCTATCCCGCCCTATGCCCAAAGGTCTCAGGGTGGGTAACGGCCCTTAAAACAATAAATTAAAACCAATATTAAAACCAATAATATACATAAAAACATTTAAAAGATTCAGCATGTACAGGTGTACAGATTTATATTACAATCATCAAAAATATAAAATTACTATTCCCAAAGACCATTGTGCTGATGTACTCCTTCAAGGAGAACTTGCTAAGGAGAATATATCACCTAGGTGGCTAGTGAAATATATGTTCTCTGTCTCTGTCTCTCTGGCCCCTCCTCTCAGTTATTTTCTTTATGTCACGGAAAACCACAATTAACAGTATCTACCTCAGGTGCTAGATTTTTTGCTCTCACCTAACACCGAAAATCTGTTGCCCAAAGCGGCAAGATGTCACTTCAGCTCATGGTAAGGCTGCTTCTGTCCTAAGGGGAAATGCTTAATCAGAAGACTGAAAATGTTTTTGAATCTGGTTGTGACCTAGTTTCTCACTAGCAACTTTTTAGAGTCTTCCTGGAAACAGTGTCTGAAAGTCATCATGGTCTCATTCCAACTCAATAGAATATAAGCATTCTTTTTTTCTCACTCCTTATGGGTGGTTAGTTACTATGTCTATCTCAGTCTTGTGTCTTGCGCCATATATATATATATTCTGTTCTTGGGTTTTCCTCACTGTTCTGAAGGAGTCTGCCAAGCATTATTTAGGTCAGCCCAAAGAGCAGAATGGGATACACCTAATCCAGATCTTTCTTAATAAGAAAGGCAGTTTAGGATTGGCAAAATCTAATTCAGAAGAATTATAGTTGAACCAAATTGCTGAAAAGACAAATGGCAAAAAGCCAGGTCCTTGCCCAATACCTTTGAAGATTGCGTGTTTTATGATTCTGATTAGGGGAATAATTTACGCCTGGAGGATACCATACAAATACAACACTAATAGACAATAATAAAAGTGGAAGGGTGGGAGAGTGAATCAGTTTATTTAGGCAGTGCAAAGTTCTGCCAAGTCTTCAGGCGTTTGGTGAATTGTTCAATGACACTGGTGCCGCTTAGATACAGTGTATTTTCTTAATGATCCAGTGAGCACAACTGAAGCTATGTGTATATTTTTTATTAAATACGCCTTCTATTAAATCTTGAAAGTAGAGCTTATTGTGTGAGTTATAGCATTTTATGTTTTTATTATGCTGCAAAATCTATTGTACTTTCATGTGGCAGATGTAAAAACCCAAGGACATGTTAGAATGTTGGCTGTAGTACTAGTTATCTTAACCAATTACTGTACAACCATCCAAGAATGGATAGTCCTTCTCAAATGTTACCATTACAGTTGATTTTGCAGAACAGCAAAACAAAAATTTGAGCCAGCAAACTAACCAGGGGTGTTTTCCCACTGTCACTAGAAGTACCCATTAAGTACCCATTAATGGGTACTAAATGGCATTTTTGTACCCATTAATGGGTACTAAATGGGTACTTCTAGTGACAGTGGAAAAACACCCCAGAACCCAATTTGCACTACAGCCCATAGGTTACAATTAGTCAACATCTGGGCAGGTGCATCTGCACTTACAGGAGGTGCTTAGAACTACAAGCACCCCCTGCCTGCCCAGATGTTGACTAATTGTAAACTAGCTGTGGTGCACCACATCATGCACCACAAGCAACCCAACCCTCCCAAATCTTGACCATATCTTTACCTTGAGTGTCCAGCTGGTGACCATCTGCACTCTGTCCGGCTGAGGAGGTCACCTGAGCTGCCACGCTTGCGCTGAGCATCAGTGTCGCTGTAGTGATGACACTGGCACATGCACAGTCATGCAAGGTGCCATGTTCAGCATAGCAGTGCCCTGCAAAGGATCAGCTACGCGATCAAAAACACATAACTGATTAATTGTGTGGGGGTAGCTATCCTTGACTAGTGCTCGCAAGTATGAATGCCAGTCATACTAAATGCTAAAGCACCGATGGATGGATGGATGGATGGATGGATGGATGGATGGATGGATGGATGGATGGATGGATGGATGGATGGATGGATGGATAGATAGATAGATAGATAGATAGATAGATAGATAGATAGATAGATAGATAGATAGATAGATAGATAGATAGATAGATAGATAGAATCTGAATCAACTATATTTCTGGCTATGTTTCAACAGCCATGGAGGGAGGTGTCTGGGGTGGAATCCTGCACTGAAGTGCCCTTCCCTCTGTTTCACTGCATACTTCTTAGCATCTTTTATGGTGCACATAGGTGCACATAGATGAAGCTGAGGTCAAGGCATTTGTTTTGCATCCTTGGTCTTCAGTGCCTCAAATGAGCATCACATTTTCTGCCAGGCATGTTATACTGCCAAAAATTGAAACGTGGGGCCTGTTCACGCTTAACTGCCTGGAATGATATAAATATAAATAGATAAAATTCTATTTGATACAAATGTATTGTACGAACATCCAACAGGAAAAAATACGTATCTGATATGAAGAAATACATATTCAATACAAATACATATCTGATACATATTCTATATGTATCCTGTAACAAATCCGCTGTGAAAGTGTCTTATGTGACCTGAATCCATTTTTAGTACACTCTTAATCGATGTTGAATGCACTCTAGTTCCGTTGGAGATGTCTGGCTCAGCCACTTCCCCATGCCCCCAGTTTAATGAATGTCCAAACTATTCATACAAATGTCCAAACTATTTGTACAAATGTCCAAAACATTCATATTTGAACAAATGTCAATGTACAAATATCATAACATTCAATTCATGTATGGATGTTCAAACTTGTACAAATTTGTATGAATGAATGTTATGAATATCCTCATTGTCAGATGCACTTAAAACAATGTTAATGGATAACATTATGCAATATTAATCTGTAATGAACCTGAATTGTGGAAGGTGCATTTTGCAGGTGATTGATATGCATATTTCCAGGCAATGTCAACAAGAGCTTTATTTAAGGTAATCTCACCCAACACTGCATTTGTTTGCTTGTTAAATAATTTATATCACTTCCAACCCCAAGATCTTCAAGCTACTCACAACATGAAAACAGAACAAAAAACAGAACAACTTCTTGCCCCTTTAAATGCAACAATGGGTGTTTTTCCACTGTCACTAAAAGTACCCATTAAGTGCCCATTAATGGGTACGAAATGGCCTTTTTGTACCCATTAATGGGTACTTAATGGGTACTTCTAGTGACAGTGAAAAAACACCCAATAATAACAAAAGATGATCTGAGAAGGAAGCTTACCTGTGAATTGGTTGCTCTTGACTAAGTTTATAAGGAAGATTATGCGGAAATTCACACTTAACTTCCTTGGGACGATGTCCCAGGGAACTTAAGATTGGGGATGGAGACTGGCGTTCTCATTGGAGACAGGGTAAGAATGCCATATGAAATCTGCATGAAACTCACCCTGTATGGACAGCTGTTGCTATAGTGATCAGGCAATGCAGCACACAACTGTACATGCTGTACTGCACTAATCCCGTGCAAGCTTCGCATGGAAGTAGGGTGTGAAGGCTATGTGCAGGATTGTCTATTAGTGCTGAAGATCAGAGACAGCTGTGCACACTCAGAGCCACTCCAAGACAGAAGTGGCTCCACGGTGTGTGAGTGCTCCACGATGGAGCATACTTGGTTATCCCTGGGGGCCAACTGCAAAAAGGCCCTGTGTTATATTTTATTACACTATGGGAGGTCTCTGAGCCAAGTCATGTTTCTGTATGCTTTTCCTTGCCAGGCTAGGTAGCATAATAGGTGCAAACGCTTGTGCTATCTAGTGCTATCTAGTCTTACAGCAAAATATCTGCAAAAACAAGAACTCCCACAATGCAACAGAGCTACAGATATTCTATAATAGAGCAAATTATAGCTTAATTTGTTTAATAACAAATAGAGGCATGCTCTGAGTAGCCATTTGGGAGCCCTTTTTTTTAATTACACATGCTCTGGGTGTTTGTGAGTTTGATTGATTGATGCAATAATTGCTGCTTTGCCCCTCCTCACGGCTACAGCATTGCTGACTCAGCAGTTGACTCCCAGAAGCGAACATGGAAAGAAGCATTAAAGATAGTGGTATAACTTCAAAACAAAGGCTCCCAAATGCTGTGCAACATGAAGACAGGCTGGGGTACTCTCTTTCCCTAGATTGTACAATTTAAAGCATCTGCCCGATCAAGGATATAAAATGTTAATTTATTAATCTGATTGTGTTAATAGGCTTTGAAGTACATCCAGCACAAGTCACAGACACCAGCCAAGGTCTGCTCTAGCCAAAAAGTTCAGCTGGTTTAGATAAGACACGAGTATGGGTATCCTATTGCAATATGCTGCTCTGAGCCTAAACATATTCTTATCAGCCCCGTCCAAGTGAATGCTTTAGAGTGCCTCTATACAGGACTCCCCTCTGCAGCTGCTTCCATTGGGATGAGGGAAAGCAATGCAGGGAGGGCAGAGCCCCTGCAGAGCCACATCCCATGATCCATATGGGACAACAGATACTCAGCTGTTTCCTCCCTCCAGGGCCCCCTCCAGACAAGTGGAATAAAATCCAGAGTTGTAGGAAAATTCACAGCTTACCTGTTGTGAAGCCACGTCCCGCATCTCATCAGAAGCGGTGAGAGTTTGTGTTGGCGCATGCGTCATCTGGGTTGGGGCAGCCAATAGGAGGTGAGCAGCTCTCCCAGCTCTTGTTGGCTGGTTCCCGCCGTCCTATCCGGACCGGCAGGAAGATTAAAAGTTTCTTAATACTGCGCAGGGACTGCTGATATATCAGCATGAAGTAAATGCACAGTAGGGTTGGTATAATAAGTTGCCACTACGATCCAGCAATCGTCATGTGTGACACCTCCAGCATGGCTGCACATTCTGCTGTGCGCTATTGACAAATCTGGACACACCTCAAATGAGGGAAAGTGCAGAGTAAAAAGCTGCTAATTAAATAGCAGCTTTTCACGTCACACTTTCCCTGCTGCTACTACACTGCCACTGCCAATTGATGATTACATGACCAATCACGTGACTGGCAGCACCGCAGTGGCTGTGAAGCTTTCCCTGATGTCTGGAGGCACCCATGGTCTCATGCTGACACTGACGCTGAAGAAAAAGAAAACTGGATAATAATTGGTCCATGCTAGGGAGTCCATGGAATGTGATGTACATGTTCATACTGAGGGAGATAAATGTGAGGTGTGTGCTGTCACTGAATGTTCCTTAGAATTAGAGCAGCTTAGCCTCTCTCATGTTGAGAAGCAGAGCTTCCTGCACCAATGGAGACGGCAGTGGCGGTGGTAGTTTCAGCTGCCAGGGCAGTTGGGCCTTCCTCATCTGCCCCAGGTTCCAGTGCAACCTTGCAGTCCAAGAGTGGGGAGGAGCAGGAGGGTAGCCCTGGTCCTTCATAACCCAAGGTGCAAAGGATTATGGTTCTCCTCCCCTGGAGGGGGGAGGGGCAACAGCATCAGAATAATCACCACCATTGAAAAACTTGAGGGGTGGGACCGGTTGTCTCAGGATGCGTGCATAGGCTTCATGGTCAACCCTCCTCTCACTGCATGAGGGTCTGGCCCAGACAAACTCCTGGGCAATAGAATTCAGTCTTGAATTTTATTTTATTTTTATTTTTAAATTTCCCATTCTGTCCTATGTAGTGGAGTGGGTGAGAGGTTAAAAAAAATAAGAAAAATGCACAGTAGCATCCAAATGTCTTGGCTTTGCAATCTTTTATCCCCAAACTGGCATAGGGGTACCCTCCAAGAGTCCCCTAAGCCAGTTCTGGGGACTCCAACTCAAACCCTGCAGAACTTTGGCTCTGCTGGCCTCCCTACTTCTCCTGCCTGGTTCTCTGCAAGAAACCATTCATTGAATTTTCAAACCAAACTTTGAGCTGCTTTGAGTTGTCCAAAGTTTGATTTGAACATGTAGGAGCTCAGGTTAGTTTCACTTTTTAAAAACAAGCTGAACCATGCACATCTCTATAACTCACTGGAAGCTGTGTGCAAATTAGTTACAATTTTGAAACCTTTCCCACAGGGAGCAAACTCTTAGAAATCTTAGTTTTGCATAGGCCAAGTATTTTAGTCTCCAGGAGGGATATTTATGAATATTTGTAACATTAGTTATTTGGACAAATCTGGACATTTGTATATGAATCAAATGTTACGACATTTGTATTTTGACATTCATATGAATACAAACGTTTTGCAACATTCGTACGAAGCTTCGGAGCATTCGTGGAATGGGGAGGTGGGAAAGCCACATCTGCAACAAATCCAATGTGGTTTGAGAGTGGATTCAAGAGGATTCAGGGCAGATTTGACACTTTCAGAGTGGCTACGTCACGGGATACGTTTCAGACACGTATCAGATACACAGACGTTTGTCTCGGATATTCATATGAATTGCTATGAATACATTCATATCAAATAGAATCCAACCACATTCGAAGGGGATCTATTCAAATGAATAAAATTTTTCTTACACAAATCAAATGCAAATAAAATAAAAGCGTGTCCCTAGTCTCCAGCTTTCTTTCTTTTTAAAAGAAAAACAGGCATAACTGAGTCAATGGACTTGTGTAAAACTAGATCTTCTTTTTAAAAAAAATTAAAGTAAGCCAGCTGTGAAAGGGAAGGATGAAAATTGCAGCAGGGAATGCAACGGCAAGGTCAAGGGAATGGTGCTGGGTTGCCCTCTTGCTCCTCCCTTTCTCCTCAAGGTCGCAGGGACTGAGCCTGCAGGAAATAAGATGAGAGCCAGATGCATAGGCAACCAAAAGGAAAATATATTCAAGGAACCCCTTGGAACTGATGTACCAGCCAGGTGTGGATGGGAAGGCTCCAGCTCTATGAATATTGGAAGAATAAAGTTCTTTGTTCAACATTCCTTGCTTAACAGGAAAAAAATCTTAACCACTCCTTAGAAGGGGCCAAAAATGCTCCCCCCCCCCAGTTGTCTGGCTGTCCAATAGGATGTGAATTTACTTCAGAGCTTTTTTCTTTTTTTTAAGACAGGGAAAGATTGCAGAATGTAATCTACACACCATGTCAAATACACACTGCGGAAAAGCATCGTGTTTAGTGTTCCCCGAATCACTCTTTCAGTGGCATGAATGATCCTCCCGCTGAATCTGAATTCCACGTGTGAAATCCGATCACCACCTTGGAAACCCCAAAACCTCTTGCTGCTTTTACAATGTGTGGAAACTCCCCTTGTGTTTCACACAGCAATGAAATATTAGGTGCAGCAAGCCCTGTTACTAGACATGGAGCTTGATTTAGTTGGCAAGATATCAAAAATCATAAAGTGGTTTAAAGTTAAATGCTAAGTACTGTAGACTGTTATTGAGAGGGTTATGAGATGATTACAAAGAAAGGTCGTCTAATTTTAAACGCTCAACTCTTTGATCTTTGCAAACAGCAACATTTAAATTAAATTAAATTCAAACAAGGCTTGTTAATGTTTGTGGGAAAGCCTGTGGTTTCTATAAAAGCATTGATTGTTCATTTAGGTTGGATTCATTATTCCAGTAGTGATTTCTGAATGCCTGAGTAAAAATGTTCCTTTCATTAGTAAATATTTAATATTAACTTGGCCTAGATGAATAGATTTCATGAACTCCTATGATTTGGTCCTTTTGTTATATGTCCTTTTAAAATATGAATTTATGCAAATGTTGGTCCATAAGGCATAACCAACCCTGCATCATGGTAGGCATATAAAGATATGTTGAAAGTACAGGTTGAGCAGCAATGGCTTAGATTCCTTTTTTTTTTAAAGCACAAACTATTGCAATTTTTTCTGTTATTCGAATCCCTCCCTTCTGTTTACATTTTAAAAATCTCACTTCCTCTTGGATAATGAAATCTCTGCAGAGCACAAAGTGTTACACTTTTGCCAAAGCACCAGAACATATCTAAAGATGTCATTTTTGTTATTTCAAAATATTGGCAAACTTCAATGGTTAATAAAATAGTAGGTAAACATCTTGCTTACCTCTGCTTGGAATTTGGGTTGTTTTGATTAAACTCATCAGGAAACCTTTTGTCTCTTATGCCTAGCTATTGTCTCTGTGTTAATGAGTTATTTCCTGACCTGTAGCTTGTGACCTTTAGCTTCTTCTTCTTTTTTGACTCCACAACAACAACACAGAAAGCCATGTAGTTTTCACCAATCCTGAATGTTTTCCCCTCTTAGTATAGCCCCAAAAAGGAAAGGCTATAAAAGGATGGAACTTTTGAAATTTCCTCTCTTGCCTTTTGCTTCTGGATCTGTGGTGTTTCCCTCTTCTTCGCCCTGTGTTTATCTGTGTCATTCCACAGTTTTCATTTCACCTTTTGGAGGAGGGGATGGCCAGGTGAAGAGGGAGAATTGAATGTAAGAAAATTCATATTCGTTCGAATAGATCCCCTTTGAATGTGTTAGGATTCTGTCTGATATGAATGTATTGAGATGAATTGATACAAATATCCAATACAAATGCATACGTATCCAGGACGTATCCAATATGTACCCCATAACATATCTGCTCTGAAAGTGTCAAATCCACCCTGAATCCACTTTGAAAATCTGCTCTCAAACCATTTCAGATTCACTCTGGATCCGTTGCAGATGTGACTGGCACAGGTGCTTTCCCACACACATCCAAAGCTTTGTACAGATGCTCCAAAATGAATATGAATGTCAGTGTATGAACGTCATAACATTTGATCCTCATATGAATGTCTGAATTCGTATGAATAATGAATATTAAGAATATTCATGCACATACCTACTCCTTTTCTTCCAGTTCAAGGAAGTCAAGTTAGAGGAGGATATAAAAAACCTTAAGCAAGCCAGATGGAAGGAGATGAGCCATTCCTAATATAGAAATGCAGGAAGTAGCCCATGGGGACATTCCCTGTGCTCTAAAAAACCCATTGCCTCAGTTCTTATGGGGAGAGAGTTATCTCCATCTGCACCTGTCATGATCAAAGCAAGGAAAACCCTTGCTGTGAATTTGATGGTGTGAGGAGAAAGTAATTGTTCCCCACCTGTCTTGATCAAAGGTGGGTTATCCCTGGCTTTGGTCTTGACAGACAGGAGGCGTTTTCGCACACGGGGTTTTTGAACCCGTGCAAGACAGCCTCGAACACGGCATACGCATTGCCGCAGCGGGGCTTGCGCTCCGATGCGTCCGGAGCTGTCTTGCGTGTGTTCGAGATGTAGAGCACTTTAAAGTGCTCTACATCCGTTCCGGCGCGGACGAAGCGCCCGCAGCCGTTCGGGGAGAGAAGCATTCGCTCATGTTTCTTTCTCCCTGACAGCCGCGGGCTCGCCTCCCCTGCCGGCGCTGGCTGACAATCAGCTGATTGCCTGCCTTGCTGGCTGCGGGAGCCTCGGCAGCCATTGCCCCGCCCCTTGCCGGCGTTTGCCGGCTAAGGCACTTCAGAATGCTTTGAGCATTCGCACACAGGCACGCCGGAATGCATTTACACGCGTTCCTGCACTCCTATGTGTGAATGATCAAAGCGTCCTGAAGTGTCTTAGGTTTCCCGTCCTACACCCGTTCCATGTCAGAATCACCATCCTGGTACACAGAACTCAAGAGCAAGGAACAGACCTATTCATAGCAGGTTCTTCCATCTATTGCTGAGACCAGAAGACAAAGGAATTAGGCATAGACAAGAGTATTTTACTGGAACATTTTCCCATACACACCCTTCTCCCCAAGGATTTGTATTGTGCAGGAGGTAATAGTTCCCATAGAGCTATCAATTGCTATGACTAAGATGGCAGCCATGGGAAAGTTGGTCTAACAGGAGTGTGATCAAGCCAGGCCCTGTCTCAGTGCGAATCGAAGACGGATGTGCAGCGACCCTTATACCAGGCCAGTAGCACACAGACAACACACCATCACGTTAAGACGATTTTAATATGTTTAATATGTTACGGTTTTAATGTTGTTCATTTTATATGTTGCAACCTGACCTGAGACTTTCTGGTATAGGGTGGAATAAAAAATTTAAATAAATGCCTACATAGCTCAATTCTTAATGCATATGGAGGTAGGTCTGGAATGCTTGAGGTGCTCTGCCCCAGCCCTGTGCAGACCGTGAATAGGTTTAGAGGAGAAAGATTTATTTACTACAAGTTGGGCTGTGCATGTAGAGGCAAATCATATGTAAAAAAATGTTATGTTTTGTAAACATAAGTTTGGGTACAATTATCAGTGTGTTCAACAGAATCAAAGGCCTTAAATAGGTTTACTGAGATTATTATATTTGTGTTGCTGCATTAAGAGCTATTATTAAAACATCTATCTGATATATACCCTTATAGGTAATCAGTTATCACTGTGGAAAATAGCAGAGCATAATCTCTAAAATTATTTTATTGGAATTTGCAATCTAATAGCAAGGAAATTTGCATCTATCTATCTATCTATCATCTATCTATCTATCTATCTATCTATCTATCTATCTATCTATCTATCTATCTATCTATCTATCTATCTATCTATCTATCTATCTATCTATCTATCTGTCTGTCTGTCTGTCTGTCTGTCTGTCTGTCTGTCTGTCTGTCGTCATCATCATCTATAATCTAAATATCAACAATATATAATCTATATCAACAGCTAAAATCAAACATCATTAAAACAACAACAGGATGTATTAAAACAGTAACATCTGCAAGTGGGAAGGGAAAGTGTATCCCCATTTAACCGAAGGCCAGGAGATAGATGCACCTCAAGGGGGAGACTGTTCCATAGCCTAGGGGCCATCACTGAGAAAGCCCTCTCCCATAAACGTAATGATGACTCCTTATGTTATAAACTACCTTTATAGCAGTTCTAGATGCTAACCTAAAAAGAGGTCAGAATGCCACCCTTGGGAGAAACCATCCTACTTTCATTTAATAGCAGAAGTCCCAAATGAATTAAAAGGTGTCAAGGTATAAGTAGACTTGTAAAGCATGATGTCAACATGGATTAATTAAATTTAGTTTAAATTAATTAAGAATCAAAGTAAACTGTTAATTTCACATGCAAAAGACAACCTTCCCTTTGAGCTTCAGGGCAAAAAGCACACTTTATATGTTTAATTGTCAGTATTCATGAATAAAAACAGTGAGTCTGAGTTTCCCAGACAAACTTCACTTTTAAGCTTTCGCTGCTGTCACTACTTTGAAATGACCTAGTACCTAATAATGACTTAAATTCTACAGGCTGCAGCTGCTGCAGGCAATAGCCCAAGTCACTGGCAGTGCCTCCATACGTGCTTAAAGCTCCACCTTCCCAATGAATGTCGGGAAAGCTGCACGAGGAAGGGTGGAGCTCCTGTGAAGCTGCGTCCCATTGTCCAGAAGGGACAATCGAAACCCTGTAGTATCTTCCCTCCATGCGAGCGAAAGTGCGAAGTAAAAAGCACTTCCCTGCTGCTGCTTCTGTGCTGCCACTGCTGATTGATGCTCACATGACCAATCACATGAGTGCCAGTTCCAGAGCAGTTTTGCCTGTGTCTGGAGGCACCATGGGTGTGATGGGACACAGTAGCTGCCTAGCCCTTTTAAAAGTCATCCAGGCCAACGAAAGGAACCACCACTACTGAAGAACTTGCACCGCCTAAAAAGCTTGTATAGAAAGGTAATTTTACGTTTCCTACTCTCCTCTCCACCCCCTCAGTAACCTTGTAGGCAGAAAAAAGGTTATGGTCTGACAGCACTTAAATATTTTATAACTCTCCCACACCATCTTTTACCAGATTTAGAATAGCCATATAAATAGGACAATAAAAGCACTGTGAGACAGTAAGCTAAGATTTCATTAACTATCCTTGCTCCTGATTTTATGGATGCAATTCACTATGTCTAGATTTTGAAAATGCATTGGTATTATTATGTGGTAATCTCATTGATGGATAAATTTGATTTCATTCGACTCATGCCCTGATTCATTGCCCAATGCCCTTGTTATGGGCTATACACCCAAACAAAAAAATAATAATAAAAGAAGCTGTTAGCTTCATATATGGTGCTTTGAAAGTTGTATCAGCTTTTTCTCAATATTGGTTTCCTGAAATTACAGCTTCTTCCATATGAGGGTGGGATTTGGGTCTCAATGTGGAGAAGCTTTCTCAAGGACGCAGGTGGGCTGTAATGTGGTAACACAATGCCATTCTCAACAACCCAAAACATGCCTGGAATCACTGCTGTGGAACAGATGAGTGAGCAGAAGTTACTCCATTTTGTCTCCTGGGCAGCAGCAACTCCAGACATGTTTTTCGTCATATGGTTGATTCCTGACCACTGCACACATTCTAATAGTCAGGAACTGACTTTCCCCAACAAGGTGGTTGAAAGAAGTTAACAGGTAGATCATCTTTTTGTGGGTTTGGGCCTGCCCAGGAGCTGAAAGGGAGTGGAGATGTTTGTCTGTCCAGCCTCCTGGACAACCAGAAGATAACAAAAAACGTCTGTCTGGATAGTACCTAGATCAAAGCTACTGGGTAATATACCAAATGAACAATGCAATTGCCAATTGCTCTAGCGCTACGTAACAGAGATATCATACAGATTTCTCTGCAGCTGCAAGCTTGAATAGGCCTCTTAATTTACAAATTGGAGAATGTGCAACATTTATTTATTTATTTTTTAAAAGTCTGCTTTTTATGTCTTCTTGTAATTCTCTTTTGAATTTGCTTTCGTCACATTATTTCTTTCATTCCACTATTGCATCTGATTTATTTGCTTTTCATCGAGTTTGTCTGCAATTATCTCTTAATGAAGACATCCTTGCGCCTTCGCATTCCACATCCTGTGCAATAAGGAACAAAGATATTTCTACCTCTTTTATGAGTGTTGGAAGCAAAGTATGAGAACCGTGACCCAGTTGGAAATTCATGGATTAGACCTGAGGGAAAAGGTAATTCAGCCGTTCAAAGGAACTCTTAAGCCAGAGTTGGACAAAGAAGCAAACAGGAAGCTTGTGGGCATGTAACCAAAAAGGCAGCTAAACCTGCATCTTCTATATTCCTTTTGTTGCAGCCCCACAATCTGTGAGCCTATATGATTAAAAATAATGAAATCGCGGTCTGAGGCATGCAGTTCTACAGTGCAAATAGCACAAAGCAGCCTGGCGTGGCAAAACATGTTGCCTCAAACAAGACAGAGCTAAGTTCTCAGCCAGAAATTGCAGATTCCTTCTTTCCACCCCACCCCACCCAGATTGCTGACAAAATATCCATGAAACCAGAGGAATTAAATTATCTTGACTGTGGACTCGACAGAACTGCCCCTTCAGTATATTATTTTTGAGGACAATAGTCAGGTTGGGGAAACAGAAGCATTACCTAGGATATCTGAAAGTGGATATGCTCTTAGGATGTTTTAATTCAAGAGGTCCCTTGGTGAGTCGCCCCCCGTCACGGTACCCAGCAGTCCAGTTGGATGCTGAATTCATGCAAAGACCGAGTGAGTACTACAGTTCCAAACAAAGCACTGGTAGCAAGCGATTAACCAAAACAAGTTTATTAAGAATACAGTAGGGTAAGGTAAACTAGAAAAATAGTCAGGTTAATTAACTAGTAAAGATTAACATTCAGCAATTTAGCAAGCTTCTTGAATACTCAGCTTTCTGAGCTTCCTAGGATCCTGTTGCTTTCCGGCAGGTAAGCTTCTCCACTCCCCATCCCTTGGTTCGCTTAAAATAACTTAAGCCTCCCCAAAGTTCAGCAACTAGACCCTAACCCCTGATCAGTTCAATCCTGAGCTCCTTCGGAGAGTCAGCTAGTCCAGCTGTCCCCTTCTGCTCCCCGGACCCCCTGAACCAAACCAGTCTGATCTGTTCCCCGTCTGGGCAAAGACCAATGGTCAGCTACTGGCACAGCTCCCTCGGGTTCAGATCTTCTTCTTCTGTTCCCTTCAGCATCAGTTCCAGCACGAAGACCCAATCTTCTGTACTCTGAGTTCATTTATGCTTTTTTCCCTCTGGCCCTGATTGGCCGTCACCTCCTGGGATAAACTGCTGAAATAAAATGCTGCTGGAGACTCCTGAGAGAAGCTCCTGTCCCTCAAGCCTGATTGGTGGAAACTCCAGACTCCTGGGGAAAACCCCTCCCTTTGTCCCTCAAGCTCCAAGATCCCCAGGCAGCTTTTCCCTCCAAAACCTTACTGCAGCCAATCACTGCAGCAGGGCCTGGGCAAGATTTCCCGCTCTTTCTGCAGCCAAAACCCAGGGCTTGCAAAAGGCTGTTTGCAAAGAGGCTGACTAATGCAGCTTGCTAGAAGCCTGCAAGGACAGAAAGCAAAGCAGTTTGCAGCCAGTACCCTGAAACCGTCACACCCCCTTTTGAGGGACCTGGGATTTCTGGCATGGGAACTGGAGAGGGATACGCACGAATGTTCGAATTTGGACATTCGTACACAAATTGAATGTTACAACATTCGTACATGAACATTTGCACAAATATGAATGTTTCGGCACATTTTTTGTATGAATAGTTTGTACATTCGTTAAACTGGGGATATGTATTGGCTATGTATGTGTTTGTATAGGATATGCCTCTGATACATATCCAGTATGTATGCATTCGTATAGGATATGTATCTGATAGTAACACATTTGTATAGGAGCTGTATACAGGATCCGTATGCAGGATTCATATGCATTTGTATCAGATATTCACATGAATTTGTACGGATACAATTGCATTGAATAGAATCCTACCCCATTAGAAGGGGGTCTATTTGAACTAATACAAATTTTCTAACATTTAATTTGTTACGAATTGAATACCAAAAACCCATTTGTGCACATCCCTAGAACTGGACCAGGGCCGATGGGGGAAAAAATCCTTATATAAACCTGCACAATAGATTTTTGTGCCCTCAAACTGGTGCCTTAGCAGGAAAGCAGAAAAACAGGGCGGGAGATCAAAGTGCTGCAAATTTTGCCATACAAAAGGATCTACCTAAATTTGTTTTTACATGTATTTTTAAACACAGGAACAGCTTGCAGGTCCAAACTTGGAGGACAGGGTGGTGGATACAGGTAGTAAATTGGACATTGCATTTCACTCATCTGTACGTCAAGGAGGCATAGCATGGAAACAATTAGAAGCCACGCCTTTGCACACCCAAGTGCACTGTCAGTTCTTTCTTCTCTGTCACCCCATAGGAGGACCGACCCTAGTTTTAGCTTTGTGGCCACGTGGCAACTTTCATATTTGTCATGTATGCACCAGAGGCATATTCGCACCTAGGCCTCTAGAGTGCAATAAGGACAGCTCTGGTGCAGACCATACACATTTGCAGGAGGCCATTTCCACCCAGAAGTGTCCTGGCCTGTACCAGAGCTGTCCTAATTGTGTCCAATTTCCTGCTTCACACTTTCCCCAACCTTAACTCCAGACTTACCTGAACCATCCGGCAGGGAGAGCATTTGCATTCTTCCTCTTGGGCTGCTCAGGACTCCTGCCTCCCGGCTGCCACCATTGGCAGCTGCTGGCTATGTCACATGCTCTGTGACGTGCCGGCTAGCAGTCCAATGCCAGCAGTGGGATTGAACCAGGCTGTGTTGTGATGGGGGCCGCAGCCCCCCACTGCCTGGGTAGGGCCTGTGGCAGCCAGCCAAAACCTGCCGGGCACCTGCCAATGCCCAAGGGGCTGTCTGACCTCCCGCCCCCTGGTGCCTCACTCACCTGTCCAGACTGCTGGTTCAGTCTGGATCAATCCCCATGTCATCTAGAGTGACTGGCACTCCAACGCATCACCAGACTAGTCCAATCCTGCCCTTGGCGTCAGACTGCTAACTGGCATGACCAGTAGCAGCCAATGGCCACAGCCTGGAGACAGTACTTCCGGCTCCTGTGGCAGCGACATGGGCTGGTATACACACAGGATGGGTTGACCATTCACACCTTAGCTGGTAAGGGACACCTTGAGTATGCTTCCCTCACTGGCCAATGTGAATAGTCAACCTGTGCCCATGTGTACCAGCCTTAGTACACTACAGCCTTCTGGCTGTAGTGCAAAAAGGCCCCAGGTGACCATAGGCAAACCATTCTCTTGGCCTTAGTCACTCCCTAGCTACAAACCATTTTGCATTTGCTTATCCTGTATCTGCCATTTTGATGCCAATTCCCTCTGTAGGGAATGGGGGACCCAGCATCCTGCAAGGTGCTGTGAATTGAAACTGTCCTCAGACAATAGGAGGCAAGTGCAGGATCTTACCTCCATCTGCTAGATCCTTTTGTGATTGTTCCTTGTGCAAATAACCAGATATCAATCAAGCACCTGTCTCCTTCCCTTTGTTTTTCTTTTTCTCCCCCCCCCCCCCCCGCTTGGGTAACATCTGGCTATGTACAACAGGAATAATCATGAAAGCAGCCAGCAGATGGAGGTCAGTGATCACTATTATAGGAAAACTGGTATTGTAATAGAGGTATTTGATTTAAATAATACAGGATATTGCTCCCATATTATGAACTTTCCCCAAAATAATCTCAGAAGAATTGCAGGTTTTAGTTTGGCACTGAATGCACCCCATGGTTGTCTTTTAGTAGCTAAATATCTGCCACTGAGAATAGAAAAGGAAATCTGTCTTGGGGGGCTTCTGCGTTCCCCTTCCAGTCCTCTGGATGGGAAAGAAGCGCGATGACCCAAGTGTGAACACTAGTCACTAACAGTGCAAAAAGGCCACTCACCTGTGACCGATCCAGGGGCTGGTTCTCTTCTGGGAACCATCATTTTGGTGGCGGTGCCCTCTGCGACTGTGTGGGCAAAAGCACCAGCTCCATGACAATGCTGACACTCTGCACATGTGCCGTCATGTCTATGGTTGTCCAAGGTACAAGCGTTCTTACGCAGCACCTCAGGCGACCCTGGAGCACCAGAAGAGGTGTGAATGGCCACTGCCCGGATGCTCCTGGTAAGCTTTTGGTCAATGTTGGAGCATGTTGGCACATGCTCCACACCTAATCAACAATTAGTGAACTTCTGGGAAGGCAGGGGGTGCTTGGAGGATGAAGCAGACTGCTCCAAGTGCACATGCCCTTCCCCAGGAGTCCACTAATCATGCAGTACCGGCTATAGTGTGAATAGGCCTCTGGTGAGAAAACGAATACTACCTTGGCCTGGCTTTCATCTAAAACTGAGGCTTAAGAGATTCAACTAAGTATCACCCTTGGATGTATAGCAAAGACATGCTGGGTGCCACAATCAAGATGGCGATGGCCTGCTGTGGATCGGGCACATGTCTGAACACAGCTAAGTCTCTGGGTGCATGGGAATCAGTCTAGTGTGTACTAGCTTTCCAAGTGTGAATGCTAGTACAAGTTAGTCACTCTTCCCATCCAGTGGATGAGAAGCCAAGTGCGAAAGCAGCCCAGGTTCTAGCTGTTGAAGTTGCCAGCCCAAATTTCTTCACTGGGTGGCCAGAAATGGTCTACCCCTAGGCCTGTTTCAGAGAGTCCAGGGAAGTGGTAGCAGCTCCACACCAGTGAGGCATACTCCAGCACTCCTGGTAGACGGGTCCACAATGCAGATGAGATATTTTGTATGGGCTGCTGGTCTGAGCCAGCATCCCTGTGCAGATCCTAACTTAATGTCTGTCTTGGAATGCTTTGTACGTATGCATCACTTTGAAAATACAGAAAAACCCCTATGACCCAATCAAAACCCTTTGCTAACTCTGCAAATGCTGGAGGGAGGGCATGTCCTGTGAGCTTGTCTTGTTTCCCTTTATACCAAGTCAGTAAACATTAGGAGATGCTTGTCAGCACATGCATTGCCATGTGTTCACTCAGTGTGCAGAAAGAGGAAATGAGAGTGTGTGGCTAGTCCACCCTCCTTTACATATCCATATGCTTACATATAGGTTATACAATACCTATAAAACTGAGGAACTTGTAGAGATCTTCGCTGTGCAGAAAGGCCACACCCATGGGCAACTGATATTTCCATATCCCTGTCTTCAGGAGTAGGAATGGCAGGTGTGGTTCCATCTGCCACATATTCAGTGATTATGTGAGAAGATTGCTAAGGAAGGGATCACTCTGCTATGATCTTAATTACATTTGATTACCTGAATATATCCAATAGAACCATAAACACAAATAAGCTAATAATTTTGCAAGGAACATCAGAGGAAAGCAGGCAGTGGCCCTATTAAAAAATATTCATTCAAATGTGCATGTTCAGAGCCATTCTCATTGGCTACGAACTAGAAGAATCCAGACAGTAACAAAATGAATTGCTCTCTATACAGGTCCACGAAGCAATCACAGCTGTAATGTAGAATTAATGGTATTTGTTGTTTTGCGTTTCGCCTCAGTTGAGCTGCATGCTGGAAGAAAATCAGAAATTCACTCCAGAGGTTTGGGAAGGCAACAAACTACATTGAAAGAAAGAAAGAAAGAAAGAAAGAAAGAAAGAAAGAAAGAAAGAAAGAAAGAAAGAAAGAAAGAAAGAAAGAAAGAAAGAAAGAAAGAAAGAAAGAAAGGGGTCATCCCCATGCACATTTTGGTCTGAACCAAAATTGGGTTCGGGAAGGGGCGTTCCCAAGCATTTTAGATTTGGTCCGATTTCCAGGGACCAAATTGCCCAAACCAGGACCAAATTTGGTACTGGAAAAAACAAGTCTTGTCACGGCTTGGTGTCCCAGCATGCATTGCTTTGTGAGCTGAGCCTGCACATGGGGACAGTCCTGGGCTATTTGGGGAGGAGATTGGTGCTCATGTCATTGGGAGTTGAGGTTTCATGTCCTGTGCTCGCCATTCCTGCCCTGGGCATTGGAGATCACAACCACTGAGATTTTTGAGGAGTAAATGGTGTTAAAGCCGAAATGATGAGGGGGTTGAATGGCCTTCGCCGCCCCACAAGACATATAAAAAAAGTATTTCACCCCCCTTCCCAGATTGCCATGGCAGGCAGGATAATGGCTTGATTTTTCTCTCTTTTAAATGGCAAATATTCCACCCCCATTTCCCGATTGCCAAGGCAGACATGATAATGGCTTGACTTCCTGCTTGCCGGGAAGAGCAGAGGTGTGCAAAACTGCTCAACTGCTCAACCGTTCAACTGCTGCCAAACCTTGTAGTGACTTTGATCAAACAGCTGGGTTTTAAAAAATGTATTACTTTTGCCATTTAGCCCTGGCTTCTCTGTGCCGCTAAAGGGGGGGGGGAGATGCCGGATTTGGAGTGGGTGGCACAGGGGTGGGGTGACATCAATCCAGCTTCCAATGAACAGAGAGAGGGTGAAGAGGAGATGGCACTGCTACCCCATGTCGGGGTTTGGTGTGGTTTGTGTGGGGATGGCTGTATCCGGACCCAGTCCGCATCCAGCTCACATTACTGGGAATGGCATGGGGATGGGCAACATCTGATCTTGGTCCCACACCCAGTCACATGCATGTCCAATCAGAGCCAGACAGCTTGCATGAGGACATGGCCAAAGAATGAAAGAACATCCAGAGGAACAGTGATTGTTTTTGTACTGGTCCTTAGGCGTTTTCGCACGGGGCTGAACGGAACGCGGAAAAGACAGGTGAGGACACGTCATCCGCATTGGCCGCGCGCGGCTTGCGTTCCGACGTGTCCTCACCTGTCTTTTCCGCGTTCGAAATGTAGAGCACTTCGAAGTGCTCTACACGCGTTCCAACGCGGACGAGCCGCCGGCAGCCGTTCGGGAGAAGAAGCGTTCGCGCTTCTTCTGTCTCCCGAACGGCTGCCGGCGCGCCTCCGACGCCGCGCGGCTTTGACAATCAGCTGTTTTTCAAACAGCTGATTGTCGATCTGCCTCCGCGGCTGCCGGCGCGCCCCTGGCCGGCGTTTGCCGGCTAAGGCAGCTTCGGGCGCTTTGACCATTCGCACCCAGACGCTCCGGAACGCGTTTACACGCGTTCTGGCGCGTCTGTGTGTGAACGGGGAAAGCGCCCGAAGCTGGCTTAAGCTTTCCGCCTGAACGCGTTCCGTCTGGAACGCGATTCAGTGCGGAAATGCCTCTTATTTCACATTATATCTCAGAGTAGGGGCCTGCTATCTGCATGCTAGTCTAGACTATGGTAAGCCTCAGGTTGGTTCTACCATTGTCTGCACCATCATGAGGATGGTAGGTCCTACTCTGGAACACAATCCAGAATAAGACCCAGTCCAGAAAGGGTAAACAACAACAAAAAATCCTTTTGGTGGCTGGGCCTTGCAAGTCCAAAAATCTTCAACAAACCAAGTTTCAGAAGAAGAAGAAGAAGAAGAAGAAGAAGAAGAAGAAGAAGAAGAAGAAGAAGATCTTCTGTATAAAACAGGGATGTCCGCTTCTTTTTTGTTCCACTTCTAAAGCTGGGTCTCCATGGTGGGGCCTACACACCTTTGATGGGCTCTTAGGCAGCAATTGTTCCACCATGGTGTGCCTATATGTGTGAACTTTTCTCCGTTGACCCAGTCCCCTTTCCCACATTTTTCTTTTCATTTTCCAGTGAACAGGAAAGTGGCTTGCCTGAGAGAAAGCAAGGAGATGAGGTGTTTGGGAGGAGTTGTCAAGGATTGTGTAATGGGTTATGAAAGGTCCCAGAGACAGGATCATGGCAGCCAGTTGCAAGGTGAGGCTAGGGCCCTACCCACACACCAAATTTAACTGGAAGGTTTCCCTGTCATCTTTATAGTGCCTCAGACATAGCAGCGAAAGAGGGACAGGCTCTGCCTCAGATCCCAAAATGTTTCTTCACTTCCCAACTCTTATGGGAAGCTGTTGACGCTGCTTCTGGAAAGTACTCTTTAATGCTGTCTGAGAAAGGAGGTATCATCCTTGTTCATGCTGTGTCCTCAGAGGTAGTGAAGCACCCTTCTCAAGTTGACAGGAAACAAGAGTGTTCTGAAAGGCCTGCTGCACCCTCAGGCCTTCACTGAGATAACCACTACCTCACCCCCCATTCAAGCTAGGCCTGCCTGAAGATGGAAGGTCCCTCTTCTGAGTCCCTGCCACACAATCCTTCATTTCATTTCACCTCACCTCATATTGCCTTCTTACTGCTTGAGTGTGGTCTCAGTGGAAGACGGCTGCTCTCCTGAAGTCAAACCAAAGGAAAGGTAACAGGAGCTTGGCAAAGAAAGTTGAAGGAATAATAGTTGGTGCTCTGGGAAGTTTGTGGGGTAAATCTTCTGGGTTTTGGAGAGCTCAGGCCTATTTGCACTTACGTCTCTGGTATGCAATTAGGACAGCTCTGGTATAGAAGTTCTGTACCAGAATTGTCCTAATTGCATACCAGAGGCCTAAGTGTGAATTCAGTCCATGTTTAGTACTTGGTGTGAGGCTGGTTTCCAAGCTAGCCTGAGCACATGGACTGAGGGAAGAGGGGGTTGAGCATATAGTCTAAAGGAGGAGGAGCTTATAGTTGCTGCTCATTCACATGAACTAGTGGAAGAAGCCTCAGCTGTGAGAAGGAGGGATGTGCACAAATATTCAAAACATTCAAAATTCAGTTGAATTCAGACATTTGAATTCAAATCAAATGTCTATACATTCTAATTTAACATTCAAATGAATTTTCAAATATTTTGAATCATTTGCATGAATTATTCATAATTTGTATGTGTACAGATAGGTACATATAACATACGCATCCATACACATCTTCTTTGTATCCATACACAATTGTACGGATACGTACGGGCCAAAAATAGGATGCAAACAGGAGAAAAAGGGATGGATATAGATGTGTATAGATGCATACGGACACATTCGAATGTTGTCGACATTCGTATCTTCAAACACGAATTGAAAATTCATATGAATAGATTTGAATGTATTCGATTTGAATTGAATGTGAATACAATTGAATTTAAAACATTTGAATCGGTTCGAATCTTCAGATATTAAAATCAGATTGCATTCATGCAAACCCCTAGTGAGAAGCAAGGTCAGTTGTTTTAGTAGCTTGCATGGATAACGAAGTATAAAAATAGTAATAAAAATTAATTTGAATAGTAACAAAAAGTAGAAAAATAAAAGAATTCTACTCCTGTTGGTACTACTACTATTGCTGCTGCTGCTACTAATAGGTCCACTGTTTCTTTATTGTGGCATAAGATAAATCTTGAAAAAAAGCAGTATGAAAGATCTCTTGCATGGTCCAGGTTAAGGGTTTGGCTTAGTCATGAGCTTATTCTTGAGAAGTAGCGTACAAAAATACTTCTTCTCACCCTGATTCTGTGAGTGCACTTTGGCAGCCCCCACCTCTCTTAGACTGCATCTGCATGCAGAAGGGAGGCTCCTAATACACTTGTTGGTCTGTGGAGTAGCAAGTGAAGCCCCCCCCCGAGAGATCTGGCATTTTTTCAGACGAGGGGAGGGGGAGGAGAAGGCAGAGAGTTGAATTACTTTGTCCCTTTTTGTAAGACAAAAGGATTTTTCTCTTGAAACTGCAGAACCTGATAAACATGTTTAGGTTTCATCCACTTGAAGTGAAATGGCCAGCCTAGGGTCATCTATGGTGGTAGGCGTTGGCAAGGTCCTGTGCCCCAGGTGCACCTGCTCCACCTTCCAAAAATGAGTGGCCTTTTGGTAACGATCCTCTTTGTAGGATATAGCATGAGGGGGGCACATCAATCACCCTCCCCTCCAAACATACTTTTCACCTAGAATCTCAGGCCATATACAAGGTATATGGTCTGAACTTCTGTTTCCTGGCTGGGGAGGATGGCCATAGAATTCAGCTTGTCACACAAAAAATCAGCATCCATGCCAGTTCCTGTGCCATTCAGCTCCATTCAGCCCCATTAGAGGCTTTGTCTGGATGGAACCTTAGGCCGTCTTGCGCTGGACCATATTCTAGATTATGTTCTGGAACAGGGACCTACCATCCACATGCTGGTGCAGAGTGTGGTAGATCCCACCCAAGGTCTGCTGTAGTTTGTACTACCATGCAAATGGCAGGTCCCTCTTTTGAAATAGTATCCAGAACTAAGCCTAGTGTAGAAAGTGATTTAGTTTGTAGGTGATATGTACTGATGTAGCTGATGATGATAAAGCCATGCAGTGATCTAAGTTTTCCAGTTCCTGTACATCACTTAGAGGTATCTGTAGTTTTGAAAACATGATTTTTTGGGTCTAAGAGGGTCTGACTACTTTCCAGTGTGAATAGAATTCTGGAACTTTACCCAGGGTGCAATAAAAAGGAATAATTATGTGCTTAGTTAATTTATAAAGCTGCGTTACTCCTCCCATTTAGGGATGTGCATGTATATTTGTAACATTCAAAATTCATACAAATCTGGGTGAATTTGGACATTCAGATTTGAATAGAATGTTGGGACATTTGAAGACTGACATCTGAATTTGAATCCAATGGTTGATACATTCAAATGAAGCTTTGTATGGCATTTGTAAGGGAGCCATATGGGATTTGTATGCTATTCGTATGGGATTCATATGGGATTGAACATTCTTATAGAATTCAAATCCTACTACATTTGAAGGGGATCCATTCGAACAAATACTAATATTGTTGCATTCAATTCAATACGAATCAAACACACAAAAAAACCACGTTCATGCACGTCTCTACTCCCATTCTAATAACTGATGTCATATTTTTGATACCACTACAAAGGCACTTTATTCTTTTTGTCATCTGTCATGGAATCTAAAGGAACCTACGTGGTTCCTAGGTAGACTTTCCACAGACCTTTATCAGAACAAATCTACTCAGCTGCAGTGAAGCGTTCGCTTCTGACGACACCGAAAGGTTTGCCAAACAAACGTAAGCGCAGACTTTGCCATGCCCCTTCTTTTCATTCTGTTAAATTTTATGTGGGACTTATTAAAATATGACAACTGAAACTGACATCAGGTTGCTGTCACGGCCTGCTTAAAAGTGTGTTACGTGTTTTCTTGCTTTTTTGTTGAAGGTGGGACACTGGGTGGAGCTGAGCACATCACTTATTTTGACCTGATGAACCAGATTAGCTGGATCTGCCTCAGCAGGGCGTAGGTACCTAGGCTGCTGAGGAATCTGAAGGCAAGTGCCCCAAGTCATATACTTATTGTTCAGTTCTTGACCTTAGGTCAGATCTCTTGCATTTACAATAACCTAAAACACAGCTTGCAAACACCCAGCCTAGCAGATTGATACATAGGTAATAGAGATGTGCACGAATATTCAAAATATTCTTTATTCGGATGAATACAAATTCAGACATTCGTATACAGTATGAATGGAATGCCCAGACCCTCATTTTTTAAGTATTTGTACGAATAATTCAGACATTTGTATGTGTACGTATCCATAAGCACCGCGTATGGATGCATATGGGATGAAAATGAGATGCGTATAGGATAAAAACGGGATGCGTATGGATGCGTACAAGATTCGTATCATTGGATATGTATCAAATATTCGCACAGATAGATATGAATGTATTTGTATCGGTTTGAATGTCCAGACGTTCATCTTTCTTTATGCGTAAAAATTCATACATTTGAATATTAGATTCAAATTGAATCGAATGGTGAAAGTTGCATTCGTGGTCGCTCCTAATGGATTCCTCCCACCCACCAAATAGTGTCCATTTAAGATTCTTCTCTGCACAGCAACCTGTGTGTCTCTGAAATGAATCAGCGTAGTAGGTGGCCCACTTAATGCAACCCAATCCAGTTAACCAGTGCCGTATACTAGATCATAGAATCTTAGAACTATGGCGTTAAAAAAAGGACCACAAGGACCATTTAAGTTTAATCCTTGGCGAATTGAGTCTGGGTCTTTCTGAGAACTTCCCATACTTTGTTGTTAAAGGCTTTAGAGCAGCGGTTCTCAACCTTCCTAATGCCGTGACCCCTTAATAGAGTTCCTCATGTTGTGGAGACCCCCAACCACTGTGGTAGAGCAGCTGGGAAATGGGAGGGAAGGGCGGTCGGAGACTTGTCGCGACCCCTCTGAAAGGGTAGTTCGACCCCCAAAGGGGTCCCGACCCCCAGGTTGAGAACCACTGCTTTAGAGTAATCAATGAAGTAGAAGCAGATGCATTTCTGGAACTCCCTTGATTTCTCCATAATCCAGCAAATGTTGGCAATTTGATCTCTAGTTTCCCTGCCTCTTCAAAAACTAACTTGCACCTCTGGAATTCTTTGGTTCACATATTGCCAAAGCCTAGCAGGCTTGCTAAGGTGTGACGTAAGTGTAGCTCTGAGAAGTTTGAGCGTTCTTTAGCATTGCCCTTTTTGAGGTTTTGAACATAAACTGCCCTTTTCCAGTCCAGGTGCCACTTTTGAATTTCCAAATTTGCTGCCATACTGTATGCAGAACTTCAACAGCACCATCTTTTGAAAACAGAACAATTAAACCCACAAGCTGACTTACATCACAGTTCTGTGCTAGTTATGAGGCTCAATTGGCCTCTTCCTACACTGTAATAACTCAATTAGTTCTTTAATAAAAATTAAGAAACTTTATGAGTTTCGCACTGAGTGGGCTGTTAATGGTCTGAATGTAAAAAAACATCCTAATAAAAGAACCTAAGCAGCAGTAGGTAGGGATGTGCAAGAATATTCGAAACATTCAAAATTTGATCAAATTCACTCAAATTCGGACATTTGAAATCAAATAGAATGTCCATACATTATTTTTTTAACATTCGAATAAATTTGAATGTTTCGCATCATTTGTACAAATTATTCAGACATTCATATTTATTATTTTTATAAGTGTTATTCAATATAATATGGACTTTTTATACTTTGAAATTAGCAATAACAATAAAGGATAATATGGCCGAATTACAGAAAGACAGGACAATCTATGCACACAGGGGGTCTTTTCCCACTAGCACTAAGCACCCGTTGAAGCACCCATTAAGGACCCATTTGGCTGAGAGCTGGATGACCCTATTTCCACTACAGACCCCATTAGAGACACATCTGTTTCCACCACAGCTAGGAAAATCCAGATCATATGGGTCCTTCAGGACCTATAATCTGGATTTCATGTAGACCCCATTAAAGGGGTCTACATTGGGGTCTTCAGCCATCAAATCCAGATTACAGGGAGCCTGTTTCCACTGCAATTTGGCAATGGGGTCTAGAGGAGGCTCGGGGGGGGGGAGGCATCGATGGGGGGGGGTTGCCCCAAACTCAAGACTTCAAAAGACCCTCCAAATTCTCTCCGAAGTTGCCTTCGGAGATTAGTGCAAGCTTCAAAGAAAACTCCTTTGCGAGAGCAATGCAGCTGTTAAAGGCTCCGGAGGCTCTTTGAAGTTAGAGCAGATCGCTCTGGAGATTCTACACAAGGGGTTCTCTTTGGAGCCTTTGCTAATCTCTGAGGGCAACTTCAGAGATTTTACACCCTGCCCCCCCCCCAAACACCTGGGGTGACAGGGAGACCCCTTCGTGGGTAGATCCAGATTTGCAGATGGGAGCTCCAGTGTTTCCACAGCAGGCAGGCTAGCATCCATTGCTATTTGGTGCTGGACCACCCATGGAAACACATTGGGCACTTCCCTTAATCTGGATCTACTAGATCCAGATTAAGGGAAGTACCCATTCCTTAGATCTGCATCTTCTTAGATCCGGATTAAAGGAGCTCAGTGGAAAAACACCCAGAACGTCCTAAATTCACTTTTTGGCATTTCTAAGCTGTACTCTCAGGTATTTTGGGGGACAGGTGTCTCTCCAGGTTAGAGAGACAGGCAGAAGCCCTCTAAAGGCCATTTGCAGGGAGATGATGAGCAGATGAGGGTTTGGCCATTGCCTTCTACTTGAGATGCCCCTCAGCAATTGGTGGGCCACTGTGTGAGACGGGATGCTGGACTAGATGGACTGTGGTCTGATCCAGGAGGGCTCCTTTTATGTTCTTATGTTCACTTTTCAGTCCGTGTTTGTCCAATTCCCATTAGCTTCTGCTTTTCGAGGGCAGTTTGCATCATTTTGTTCCCTGCAGAACCTACAAGTCTATTTTTCTCTCTCTCCTATAAATGACCTGGATTCATTTTAATAGCTCATCCACCCTTTCTGCTTCCCTTCCCAGCTGCTTAGGCTCCACGCCCCACGCCACCAAAACAATCCTTTCCTTTACCCAACTCTGATATGTTTATAGTGGCAGTTGTCTTTCCAGTCATGCAGGTCCTGAAACCCAGGTCCACCCTAGAGGACACAATGGCCCCACCTCTCATCCTTAACCATTTCAAACAGAGTGATATAGGCAAAGCTCTCATATGTGGCCAACCACTAGGTAATTGCTTCCTACCAAGGAAAATAAATTGTGCCTTCAGCCTCAGAGGACTCTATAAACTTCATTTACACGTAAATTATGTAAACAGAGCTATAATTGGCAGGTGCTTTAATTCTGGACCACACTATCAGAGGTGGACAAGAATTTGCATTTTTGAGTCCTTCTCATCTTAGGCTGCATCCACACACGTTAAAAAAGCACCACAAAGGGAGCTTAGAGGTAACAGCATGTGGCAGCTAGTGTTCCTATCCCACCTCTAATCCCCATAAAAGGATAGAGAATGCATTGGGAAGTTCATTTTCTGGCCTTTAAATGTGGATTAGAGTTGGAACAGAAAAACTAATGTGTGGCAGCTGCCACCTCAAAGGCTCTCTGGAGCTACTTTCTTTTTTTAACTTCGGTGGATACCACGTACAGAACGTTCTGATCGTAAATGAGAAATGCGCTGGGAACATCATTCATTCCAATCTTTGCTATATGAGTTTAGTATCAAATGAAATTGTCATTGTTTTACAAGCAGTATGCACTGCATATGTAAAAAGGTGATCACAGGCTGGGCAGTCCCTGGCCATGCCCTGGGCAACTGATGCAGGAGTGTACTGCATGCAAACAACATGTGGAGCAGATTTACCTTGACCAGAGACAGTCTTTGCCATCTCCGGTAAAGCCCATTTGCACCTCTGTGATGCTGGGTGGGTCATCTGAGGTGCTGTGCAAGAGTGCTGGCACCACAGATGACCCCAGAGGCAGGTGATGGTGACAATGCACACACAGTCGTGTCGGCCACCAGGACAAAGGCACGTGTCTGGGCCTAAGATAAGTCTGCAGATACATAGGGGGAGGGATGGTGTTCACCAGCATTCACAAATGTGAATGCTGGTGCATGCCAGTGGGAGTGCAATGTTTCTGTCCTCTGGACAGGATGGGAAATGCAGAAAGGCCCCATGTCTCCTCTTACTGTTTGGGGGCGATTCCATTCCAGGTGAATGAGGGGATCACCCTGATTTGCCATGGAAAAGAACATGTGCTCTATGTCTGTTTTGGAGCAAAGAGATGCCATTTTCAGTAGCGCCTTCACGCAGGGTACAAAACTGTGCTCTGCAAATGGCTCTTGTGCTTGCTTCCACTGAGAATGGAAATGCAGCAGCGAGCACTGTCTTCAGACAATGCTAGATGCCTCCAAAGGTAAGTAAACATGTGGCCTGAGGGCCAACTAGGAGTCTCGTCAAAAGTTTTCCATGTTTCCAGCATCTTCTGAGGCCCAGAACTTGCATGTTTTGGGTTACAGTAGTAGGCCACCAGCTCCCGGGGAACACCTTGTCCACAGTCTGAACCAGGGTGCCAGGAGGCCATGCCTTCTGTGGAATGCCATGTCCTTATGGGACATAGCATTGGTACGTGGCCTGTTCCAAGAAGAGATGATTTTGAAACTGTGTCTTGGTGGTGGACCAACCAAGTTGTTCATATGTGGACAGCATCACGTTTATTTTTTTAAATTAAATTGAATTGAATGTATGAGTGCAGAATGAAAATTTCTGGCTGAAGAGGGATTGCTGAATTAAATATATCATTTATGTTCATACTAACCTCCAACCAGAACTCTCTGATTGGGGGACATTCCCAAATTAGATGGAAGTAGGTAGATAGCAATATACCGGATCACCTTCACCAGCTACTACATTGGTTAATTTTTGCGGCTCACCATAGAATAGCCATTAGTTGGAAGTATGCAGACAACTTAAACATAGGCAAATGGTGCCAAGAACTTTGGTATATTATGCTAAATGAGATAATGAATGCACAAGGACAAAGCTTTTGGAGAGATCTGGATGCCAATAAGATGTAACATGTATGAGCATGACTGGTAGTAATAAACGGCAAATTCTCTGGGTGGAAAGAAGTAAAAAGTGGGGTCCCTCAAGGCTCAGTATTGGGACCGATGCTTTTTAATTTATTCATCAATGATCTAGAAGAAGGGGTACATAGTAAAATAGCAAAGTTTGCTGATGGTACTAAATTATTTAGGGTAGTAAAATCCGGTAGAGATTGCCAAGAGCTCTAGAGGGATCTCTTAGCATTGGGTGAGTGGGCAACCAAGTGGCAAATGTGCTTTAATCTTAACAAGTGCAAAGTAATGCACATCGGGGCCAAGAATCCAAATTATGTCTATAAACTGATGGGGTCTGAGCTTTCTGCAACACGCCAGGAAAGGGATCTCGGGGTTTTGGTGGACAGTTCAATGAAGGTGTCAACCCAGTGCGCAGCAGCAGTGAAAAAAGCTAATTCAATGCTGGGAATAATTAGGAAGGGAACAGAAAATAAGTCAGCAAGTGTCATTTTGCCCCTTTATAAATCTATAGTGAGGCCACATTTGGAATACTGTGTACAATTCTGGTCACCACACCTCAAAAAGGATATTGTGGAACTAGAGAAGGTGCAGAGAAGGGCAACCAGAATGATTAAGGGTCTGGAACACCTCCCTTACGAAACCAGGCTGCAACGTCTAGGCCTCTTCAGTCTGGAGAGACGGCGTTTGAGAGGGGACCTGATTGAAGTATATAAAATTATGCACGGCATAGAAAAGGTGGATAGAGATTATTTCTTTTCTCTATCGCACAACACTAGAACCAGGGGGCACTCTATGAAGCTGATGGGTAGGAGCGTAAGGTCTGACAGGGGGAAGTATTTCTTCACACAGAGGGTCATCGGCTTATGGAATGTGCTGCCAGAAGAGGTGGTGACAGCTACCAGTCTGGATGGCTTTAAGGTAGGGTTAGACAAATTTATGGACGACAGATGTATCAGTGGCTACTAGAACGAATGACTAGGTGCATCTTTCAGGCTGTGTGTGTGTGTTGGGGGGAGGAACTGGGGCTCTTCTAAGGCCATCTGCTGGGACTCGAGAGCAGGAGAAGGTTTGTCCTTGTCTCTGCTTGAGATGCCCATGAGCATTTGGTGGGCCACTGTGTGCGACAGGATGCTGGACTAGATGGGCTGTGGCCTGATCCAGCAGGGCTTCTCTTATGTTCTTATGTATAGAAGAAATGTTAGCAACAACAAATTCAACATTACCTGAAAGAGAAATGGGGTGGAGGGAGGGAGTAGAGTCATGGGTGAAATGCATATTGTATAAAGAAGGAATTGTTCATGTTAATATTGTTGAATATTAGAATATGTACAAAAATTCAATATATTATTTAAAAAAATTTAATTGAATGTAAAGTGAATAGGATTCATGAAGAGAAGAACTGCCAGTGCTTCTAAGTTTACTTAACTACACATTCTTTTCTTGACATCCATATGCTAGAACCTGGAACTTGGAATCACTTGATTATGTGGTTGCCATTTTGAATTGCATATAGAAGACACGTTTCATATTACTATGAACTATCCTAAAGGAACGTGGAAGCTACTTCATCAAGTCATACTGAAATGGCTGCTTATATTTTACAGTGACTGGTATAGTCTGTCAGGCAGGTTAATGTGCATGGAGTTTAATTACCAGTTCTGCAGCAATGGAGAATCCAGTGATGATGTTATCTCAACTATTGTTTTTTTTAAAATTCATGGCTACTTAGTTCCAATACAAATGATCATCCACCCTAACAGCATAATCTTTTAGGATTTTAAATAGTCCAGCTGAAAAAAAGTCCTGAGAAAAAGTGTTCTTGGACCCCTTTTGGAGCCAAGTCCGCTCCCCCCCCCCCCAAAATGGGAACACTCACAGACTATTCAAGGTGGAGATCTAGCCTTCTGGCCAATGCCTGCCAGATGTGGGTGGGATTTCACAGCTGGGAAGTCCTCCCCTTTCCCTTGCCATACACGCGAGCTGACAGCCTCTGATTTCAAAGAAATCACTTGTGCTCTGCTCCTTTGCTCATCTGCTTGAGCGCAAACTTGCTGTCTTCCCGGTAATGTGGATGGAGGTAATGTTACCAGGAGCCCCCGATATGAAAGGGAGTGAGTAAAAGGGAAAGTGTGATTGCTTTAGGATTGCCATGTTGACTGACCCGGGCAGGCTTACTTACGGGGCTTGCACTAGCTAGGCGGGCTGAGATTAAAAGGTCCTGTTCTCCATGAGTGGGAACAGCAATAGCCCAGTTTATCATCAGGCAAATGGGAACAACCCAGACTGGACACTCGGCCCTGTATCCAGATTAAAATACTCCAACCAGGACTGAAATAGTTGAACCTTGGCCTAAGACCAGCCTTGGCTGTTATTCTGGTTATCTTTTGATTTCCTACTTAAGTATTCCAATCTGCTATGATAAATAAAAGTTGTTCCAACTTTTCTGGTGTTAATTCTAGAAGATGTAGTTCTAGAAGATGTAATATTAATTCTAGAAGATGCAGTTCTTCATAGAACCGGCCAACATCAGCCTCTTTGGCACCAGCGGTTGGGACACAGACTTGATTTACTGTGATTTTGAATTGCCTTGGGTTTGAACAGGAATCATTCTGTCATTTTTGAAATTGTACCCCCATACTGCTCCCCCCCCTATTCTAAGGGATTCTTGCCCACAGTTGTAGGAAAAAAATGGTAATTGGAATTAAATTCACCCATTCCCGTACATTTTAGTTCATTAACTGTCAGGATGATGTTTAATCTTGCCATCCCATGTTTGACCACATTCAGGTTACCTTAGTTCATAGATCTTCCATATCAATATTATTCTTTGCAGAACTGGACTTTTCTTTCACCAGCAGACAAAACTACAGCTGAGCAGGATTTTGCCCAGCCATTTTGCTCTTTCTGAATCCACTTGTAGCTGTTGATCACTTTCCCCAGTAATGCACTGGGCACTGTCGTGCCTCCCACCTCAACAACCAGCCCCCCCAGACACTCAGTGTTGTCAGGCGCTTAGCTGCGGCAGATTCCTCCTTTCCGCTTGTCTTTTTAAGCAGTAAAGGATAATAGCACAAGCCGTGAGTGTGTACGATGAGGACTACCGCCTTTAATGACTCAGTACTCAGGCGCTTGTATCTTGAACACAGGAAACATGCTTTATTGGTTACAGTTCAGTTAGAGGTACTCGATCTTTGGTAAACAGAATGAAACTGACTCCTACGTTTTTTCCTTCCTAACTAAGCTATATGGACTAAGCTACTCAGCATCCCTCAGGGTTCACTCCTAGCCTGTTTCTTTTCCTGCCCTCATCCTAAGCGAGTTTATTCCCCAGGCAAAAGAACTGCTTTCACTTGTTGTTTCACCTTTTAAACACATTCTCCTCCATTGTTGACCTCCGATTGGCTCTTTCTTGGAGCCAGCTTACCCCTCCCAACAGACTCCTACAAGCCACACCCCTATTCCATAAACTCCCAGCTAACAAAGATCAACTTCTAACTCTAACTAACTTAACTAAACCCCTCAGTCATCACAGGCACCTTCTGACCTGAGGGGCTCATCTTCTGGTGTCATATAATTTAACCTTTTGATAATGTCCATGGGGTTTTCTTGGCAAGGATACTGGAGTGGTTTGCCATTTCTTCTCCAGTGGATCACCTTTTTCTCAGAACTTTCCATGAACCTGCCTTCTGCCTGCTGGTACACACCAGCACATGAAAGAGATACTCTTAGTGGTTTGGTCAGTTTGGTCTAGTGGTTAGGGAGCCTGACTCTTAACTGGGAATACCGGGCTCGATTCTGCCCTCCACCATGAAGCCAGCTGGGTGACCTTGGGCTAGTCACAGCTCTCTTCTGAGCTCTCACTGCCCCACCTACTTCACAGGGTGGTATATTGTGAGGAGAAGAATAGAAAAGCTTTGTCAGCTGCTTTGAGCCCCCTTAAATGGGGTAGAAAAGCCAACTCTTCTTCTTCTTCTTCTTCTTCTTGCTGGTTTGATAATCACCCTTAATCTACATTAGGAGTCCATGCAGAATGGCTCTATAGCCTGCCTGTCCTGGGTGACTCTGCTCATCGCTTCATTGAGTTATCCCAGCCCCTCCAACACAACAGGCAGTGAGCTATGAATGGGCGGGTTATGCTATATACCATTAACCACCCTTTCATATCAGTTCCCCAAGCAATTTGCATAAAAATGTAATCAACTTATACAATCACCAAGGGTGCCAAAAGCAAATCATTACTGAGATCCAATGGTTTATATAAACTGCTTTATAAAGTAGAAATGCAAAACTGTTTTGCAAAACATACGTGACATTTGTGTAGTGCATTATTTGCCTTCACGTTGGTTGATAAAACATGACTCATGTAGTGCTGTACAAACTATCATGTACAAGGCATTGCTGATAAAGCAAAAGAGCAGCTCAGCTAGCGGAAGTCATGGTTATGGCCTCCCCTTGATGTTATTTATAGACCATGAAGGTGTTAGAAGTGGAATCATAATATTATTCAAAGAGCAACTGTTCACAAGCTTAAGCTGTTGGTAGCGAGTAGCACCTGTCAAAAATTATATCAGACAGCAGAGTCTTCAAGTATCAGACATAAATAATTAACTTTTGGGCTTTTGAGAGAGGGGAATGCATTGGGGCCTGTGGAAATCTGCTATTACTCAATTTTTAAGTACTTCAATGAAAAAATTGTTTGTTTTCAGGCTTAGCTGCTTTCCAAGGCAAGGCTTCCACCATTTTTCTGGGCTTGTGGGTGGATCCATGTCCCAGCAGAGGTCATGCTTTCCAGAGCACATGACCTTTCTGCACAATTTCGGCAACACTCATCTGCCCCTGACTTGTACTAGGGTGCTGTAGAGAGGCATGGTGATGCACCTTAACAGTTCTGCGCCTCTCCACAAAGTTCATTCCTGTGGATCTTTGGTCTGACACAATGCATAATATTTGTCACCACTGTACTGTTGTACCTGCACAGGAAGCAGCAACGAGTGTGAAATGCAGCAGCCAGGATGCCGAGCTGGGCACCAGTTCATACAGAAATTGTACCTGTGTTTCTGCAATTGCATTGCTTGACAATTAATTTCTGTTGGTAGTATTGGTAAAAACTCTTGGTAGTGAGATTAGAGTTTCTCATTAACACAAAAGAGCATAAACAAGGTGGGACCAAAGCAATGCCTTAGGAAGTGTGAGAAGCAAGCCATGTCCTTTCATGACATTTCTCCTTAGACTGCTATATATTTTTTTCTTTGCTTTAATCTTGCTTGTAAAATTATATGCAAATCCCTTTAAGATTTAATCTGAAACAGTTTGAGAATGTTTTAAAGAAGTGATATGATGATGATGATGATGATGATGATGATGATGTATATAAGAGCAAATAGTAGAGATGTGCACACATATTTTTGCATTCTATTCTAATTGAATTGAATACCCAAAAATCCAGTTTGATTCAAATCTTTTAAATCTGAATTTAACAAGATTCAATTTGAATTTACCAAATTCGAATCTACTTGTTTGAATTTTTTATTCAAATCTGCACATACGAGTGTCGACAACATTCATATGTGCATGTACACATCTTCCCCACATCTGTACACATCCGTATGCATCCGTATACGTCTGTATGCATCCCGTAGTTATCCCATATACAACCCGTTTTCATCCCGTACGGATCAGTACAAATGTGTACGGATATGGGAAAGATGCAGATTTTCAAGAATGGATTGTGTACAAACCTGTACACATACGAATGTCTGGATACTTTGAACGAATAGATCCAAAATTCAAAATTTGATTACATCTGAATTTTGGCACATTCGATTTGAATGTCAAATTTTGGCACATTCTATTGGATTTCGAATGCCTACAAATATTTGTGCACATCCCTAGCAAATAGATCTCAACAAAATATTAATAAAGTTGGAAGGAGGAAAGCTATTTTGGGCAGAGTGTTTCGTTGACAGTAAGCTTCTAGAATGTCAGTTTCCTGGCTATCGCTATCTTAGGGCCAATTCACACCTTTATTAGGTGTGATGGCAAATGCACATCTGGAATGGTTTGGGTGTCCACACTTTGCTATGCCTGATCCATTCCAAACTTAGCCATGGAATGTCTGGCAGCAGGCATTCCACTGGTCCCCACCTATGCAGAGTTTTAAAGGTCAATGCCAGCAGTTGAAACAGCTCCCAGAAATGTATTGTTATCTAGTGCAGTTGAGCAAGGACTTGTGTAATGTGTTCAGGCCTACAGATCTCTGCCAGAAAGTTTGCTGCAATGTTTTGTTCTGGCTCCAGTTTCTAAACTAGTTTCAAAGGCACCCACATGTATAGCATTACAGGTATCCATCTAAGGCAGTTCAGCATACCATAGCTCCCTTAACTCTCTGCATTAAGAGAAGCTATTTGGACAGGCAGTAGTAGAAGAAGAAAAGTTGGCTTTTCTACCCCACTGAAAGCAGCTGACAAAGCTTTTCTATTCTTCTCCCCACAACAGAACATCCTGTGAGGTAGGTGGGGCTGTGAGAGCTCAGAAGAGAGCTGTGACTAGCCCAAGGTCACCCAGCTGGCTTCATGGGGGAGGGCGGAATCGAACCTGGTATTCCCAGATAAGAGTCCAGCTCTCTAACCACTAGACTCCCACTCCAGCAGGAGAAGCTATGATTTTGAGATCTGACCTTGGAGGCTATCTCTCCCTTCTCCTCCTTCTCCACTCCCATAATCCCAGTTGATCCAGCCATGGATGTGGAATGGATCAAGCATCACATATAAATCATGGCTTCATTGTGATTTGTATAGGAGGAGGAAGAGGAGGAGGAGGAGAGTTGGCTTTTTACCCCCTTTAAGGGGACTCAAAGTGACTGACAAACCTTCTGTTCTTTTCCTACAACATACCCCCTGTGAGGTGGGCGGGGCTGTGAGAACTCAGAACGAGAATTGTGACTAGCCCAGCGGCCCCTAGCTGGCTTCATGTAAGAGTGTGGGAACTGAAATGAAAGACCTCCAGATAAGAGTCCAAAACAATAACCACAAGACCAGGTGGGGAGGAGGGCTTCCCCTTTTCTAGAATCAAAAGGAAGGATACAAAGGAACTTCTTTAGGAAGCATACAGTTCCATCCAAAACTGTCAAGAACTCCTCCAGATGGGTGGGAAATATAAACAAGGCTGTATACTTATTGCAATACAAAGGATGGTCTGTGTGATGGAATATGCTGGTCCTACTGCTGAGCTGGGAGATGAGCCATGTACAACAGTGCCTCCCAATCTCAGAGCTGTCAGTGTTGTAGAATAAATGATCCACGGCTTTTGCTGGATGCAGCTGAGGGTCATTCAGGAAATGACACCTTTCCCCATGGTGTTAAATTGCACAGGCAGAAAGCTGCCAAAGTGAGTTACACCTGCTGCTCTTGTCTCCCTATAGGGCAGGGGCCCAACCATCTTTGGTGTTGCATTTCACAGTCAACTCTTAGATAACCTTCAGTGGCTGGTTCCAAACCTAGAAGTGAGTTCCAGGTTCAATGAAAGTTGTGATATGTGGTTGTTGCACCTCAGGAGCTCTTACAGGTCATCTAGATGCAGCCGAAGTAGGTCCAGACATCCCCTCCAAAGATTCGATTCTGAAAAACATATTTATTTTTTCAACGTATATTGTTTTTAACAATTCTATGTTGCAGACCAGGGCTTGGTGGCCCGGTTTATCCATTCCTGTGCTTGAAAGCTTTTCAGCACATATTTTTTCATTCATCTACTTTATTGTATTTGATTTTGTTTGGACCTAGCTGCATCTAAGTTCCGTTCCACACTTGATAGACCTTCAGAACGGTAGAAAGTGACTAGATGTTCTCTCATTTTGAGGGTGTATCAAATGTGAACTGGGATGTAACTAGGGCCTCAGTTGACTTTTTATGTTTTGTGAAATGATGTTTTAAATGTAGTATTCAGTGTCTTGGAGTTTAATTCTTAGAAAGCAGATAAATAAATCTAATGAACAACTACTATTGCTACTCTAAATTCCAGCCTGCAGTAATTAATTACTCAGCCAGCTCAGAGAGCTAGCATGTCTCCCAGTGACTTCCTACCTGCACCAACAGATGATAAGTGGATGAAGAGAGCTATGATTGCTAACCTAAATAACAAGTTCCCTTGGTGTGCCTTTAACCACTGGGCAAGACAGTTGCCCTCCCAAGTGGCAAGCTGAGTCTTACGTTCATATTCTTCCCAGATCATATTTATCTCATCTAAGTTTTTCCATAAGAAGCCGGGAATAGCCAGTCACGTAGGCAGATAAACTGTCACTGAGATGAAATTGGATGTATTCACACATAGAAATAAAAAGGATAAAAGTTCATGTGGTATGTGGCACTCATATTCTCATCCCACCCCTAATTCACCTTTTTTATCCTATAGCACCATGAACTCCCAGAATAACTCATTTCCCATTGATGCTAAGTCTAGGCAAAGGTTCCACCAGGCATTGCTACTCCTCCCTCCCTCCCTCCCTCCCTCCCTCCCTCCCTCCCTCCCTCCCTCCCTCACTCACTCACTCCCTCCCTCCCTCACTCACTCACTCACTCACTCACATCCCACCCCATATCCCAAGATCTCTAGGATATACATTTCATATATATATGAAAGTTGTAATTGGCATCTTATAATTGGCATAGACAGGATGCACTGAGATATTGCTATTTTGTGCTAGGTCTGTGAAAGATATGAAAATAATATAGAATATAAAAAGTATGATATTAATGCTGTAAAAGAGACAAAAATATCTCTCTAGAGAGACAGATCTCTCATCTGCCCTAAAAACTGAAAAGCAGAAAACAAGAGAACTGACACAATAACCTTCATTTACACGCACTAAGTGAGACAGATAAGCCCATCTATGGCTTTTGATATCTGCATACACGTTCTTGCACCAAAAATATAATGGAGAGGAAACAAAGCTATTTGCACCAGAGCAGCCTTTGTTTACTTCCAATCGCTAGAGATTTGCCAATCAGGAATGAAACTAGTTGGCCAGTCTCACTTATTGTGATACCAGGTATGGATTATTATGTAGTGAGCCAGATTGCAAGTTCAGCCTGATCTCACCAAAAGTTCATTCTTGGTCACTCATGTCCACCCTCTGTCTTGAAACCCCTCCTTGTGGGTTGAGCTTGAAGTTAACGCCCTGAAATCTCATTGGCCCTTTCTAGCAGTGCCTAAAAATGGCATCCAAAAACCTAGCCAGTTATGGGGTTCTTTCCCATCAGTGTCTTTCTATTAACACCTGATCTACACTTATCCACTAATCCAGTATCTTGCTGCTGAGGAAATCATGGGTAAGAATCAGCTGCTAAGTCCCCTAGATTTATAGAACAGGTCCTTTCTTTCCTTTTCCTTCTACGCTGCCATAAATGTGCCTTTAAATTGCCTTTTTCATTGAAACTTTGCCCTGTGCCAAGCTACTGCAACTTGTCTGGTAAAAGCTAGGGATGTTCAAGAATATTCAAAATATTTGTTATTCGAGCAAATTCGGCCAAATTCGGACATTTGAATCCAATATTTTGAATCATTCAGACATTTGTATGTGTATGGATACGAATGCATCTTATTCATATGGATACGCATCTGTATCCTGCAATCACCCCCCCTGATGTTGCATCAATGTCATTTCCTCCATGCCCTTTCATATGGGATGAAAACGGGATGTGTACAGATACACACGAATGTTGTCTACATTTGTGTCATCAAATTCGTATTGAATATTCATACAAACAGATACGGATGTATTCAAATCGGTTCAAATTTTAATACAGTTTTTTCTCTATCGGTACAAATGCAGACATTTGAATATTCTATTCGAATTGAATCCTGAAAATTGCCTTCATGCACACCCCTAGTGAAAGCCTTGTTCCTACCCCATTGCGATTCTTTTGCTTGTGTTTTTTGACCTCTTTGGAGAGCTCCATGCAGCACCCACTTGAAATTGGCATTCCCGCCCTCTTTTAATGCTTCTAACTCAATAAAATATCATCTTTTTAATTGAAGAAACTGCCCTTTTGAGTCTGCCTGTCTTGCTGGCCCATTTCCTCGTTTTTAAGCCTTTTGCGAAGCCTTAGTAACCCTTTTCCTTTTTATTAAAGAAATCGCCTTGAGAAGTATTTTTGTCTTGCTGCCTGCCTGCCTGCCTGTGCTACAGAGTACTTGCTAATTTATTTATTTATTTTTAAGAGCTTTGTGCTGAAGACCCTGTTGGCTGGACAGGCTAATTCTCCATACACATGTTCAACTACACCTGCTAACAAGCCTAAACTAGCATGCCAATGATACAAAATAAGAACCGTCTCTAAACAGTCTCTAAACTGCCGTCTGTTTTGAACTGCACGTGACTGCAGCTTTAAATTGTTACTCTGAATAAGTGCAGAAAGAAGGCAGGTTCTTCTGGCACGTGATGACTCTTGATTTGCTGCTATTTATTTAGTGAGTGCCTGTACTCATTCACCCTGACTGTGGTGTTGATGTGGTTTAGTATGACCAATGGCAACCCATGAGTACACCTAGGCCAGATGAGGAAAGAGGAGTGCTTGTAGTTAAAGGGTACAGCAAGCTGTCTTGAAAGCAGGTCACATGTTCAACCCCCAGGTTCTACCTGGAATTAGGCAGTGGGAAATATTTCTGTATCTTTGCACACACACATGGAAAAAATAATAATAAAAAAATCCTGCATAGAAGTGCCCGTAGAGATGGTGCCCAATAATAGTAGGGTCTGATGGAAACTGTACTTCAGAACATCTGTCCTTCAAAAACTTGAAAATGTTGGGCTTGTATGATCTGTCTTTGAGCCAATCTGCCAGAGGTTGGATCAGACTGAGCTCTGTCATGCACCAGTGGACTTCAAATAAACCCAGCAAACAAGTGTGTGGCAATTCCAAGCACTTTTGGCACACCCTGTGCCACCAGCAGCTACTGCGTACAAGCGTGTTAAGAGATATGACTTCATAGCACAATCGTATAAGAAAACTTAGTGCCAGGAATTAACTAATGTATAATTAAGGAGGGAAGGTGGAGCAAGAACACACACACACACACACTTATACTGAGTTATCCTGTTCCTATAGATTCCCTTATGGGGATCTAAAGCTTTATCTTCAAAATCTGTAAAAGGACTGCATTGGGTGGCATGATCAATGGTGCTGTAGAAGGAAGGAATTGTTGCTAACACCTACACGTAATATTATTTTCTTTTCTTTCTCAGCAGGAGTGTATTTTCATACAGTACTACAGCAATGTACAATTGAGTGTGGGTGAGATATATAATCTGGGTTGTTGTTGTTAAACATTTATAGCTTTGCTCTGGTTTGTATAATCCTAGAACATTTATGCAGGAGTATCAGGTTCATATGAGTTAGCCCCAGTGAAACAAAAACAAGCCAGTCATTTTTAATAGCATTTGTGGATGTGCAATTTGGGAACAAGATTGATATTTTTAGTCAAATGTTAGGCCCTTTCTGTACTTACCTGGTAATCTGGATCAAGAAGCCTCGCGGTCCACATTGTCTACATGGGACAAGTGGTGATCCGGATCAGATCCTGATTAGGGTGAACCCAATAAATCAGTACCACAACTGTGCTAGAGCCGTCTAGGGATGTGCACAAATATTTGAGATATTCATTATCCGATCGAATTTGGATGAATTTGGACATTAGAATTTGAATTGAATATCCAGACATTCATTTTTTAGTATTCGACCTAATAGGAATATTCTGAATTATTTGTACGAATAATTCGGACATTTGTATATGTACTGATATGTACACATCTTATTTGTATCCGTACGCATCTGTACGGATACGTACAGGATGGAAACGGGATGCATACTGCATAAAAATGGGATATGTACTGATGTGTATGGATACGTACGAGATCCATATTATCAAATACGTATTAAATGTCCAGACATTGGTTTTTTGTTTATTCATACGAATTAGGATATTTGAATATTCAATTTGAATTGAACTGAATTAAAAAATTGCATTCATGCACACCCCTATAGCCATCTGATCCTGATCCAGAACAAGGATGGGGCATCCACACATAGAGTCGAACTAGGAAGGTAATGGATGTGGCATCGAGGAACAGGCACTGTGGCAATGAGATGTCTCCCACATTGACAGCAAGTCACTTCACAGCACTTGCAAAGACATCGCATATCCACAGCAAAAGTGTATTTGCAAAGACACATTGACTCCACGATCTGAATGCAGAGTTTGATTGATGGGTATGTGGGCCAATTGCATTGGGCTGGGAAGTGTCACTTGTTTGCACCCACTGATACGGAACAAGGCTTAAGTGTCTACATTGCATCTTTCCTTAGACCTCATTTGCCATTTTCCAGCCCACTTAATTCAGATGCAGATGCCTCTGGTTGACCTGGATCAAACTAATCTAAAATCACTAATCCAGATTAAGAGTGGTAAGTCCATGGCTGAGTTCAGGTGGGAGTTGTTGCCACCACTGGGAAAGTATTTACATTGCCCCTATCAGTCAGGTGGAGGCTGAAGTTTGGACATGGAGGTCAATATTTTGGTCTTTTGTGACTTACGTGCCCTAAATTGGCCAGGGAGGAAGAGGCACAGGGGCAAGGGTTGCTGCTCTTATGCTGGATGTTGCAATAGATAAGCCAGGCTGGTCTACCAGCAAGAGCCCTGGTGACCCACTATGTGCTAATTGCGGACCCGGCGGATAAGAAAAACAGGGAGTGGAAGAAGAGTCCGGAGACAGCTGTAGGTGGAAAGAGATCTAGTTTACTGGCACAAGGGGTTTTTATATAGCACAAGAAGGGCATGGAGGAAATGACATTGATGCAACATCAGGGAAGGTGATTGCAGGAAAATTGCTGTCTTCCGGGTCAGAGGTCCTTCTGATGTCACATCCTGTGGTCAGAGGCAAGGAAAATCCTCAAACAGGAAGAGAAGGGAAATTGTCCTTAGAAACATGTGCTTGGACTCCATAATGCCCAAAGGCCGCTGCATGGAGTGGAAAGAATTCAGCACCCTGGTGGTGCTGAGTGTACTACAAGCTAATGGAACAGGAAAATAGTTGCTTCTTTTACCCTGCAGCTTGAAAATTAAAGGTGGGAGCTGCAAGAAGGGGAAGCTAGGGGAAAGCTGAGCCACCTGGAGATTAGTACAGCCTTTCTAACATCTGGCCATGCCACAAAGTTGGCCACAAATCCTTGATTCAGCTCATAGCAATTAAAAGGTCACTATGGGCCAAATCAAGACAATTTTGAAGTCAGTGTGCCCTGCCACCCTCTCAGGAAGGCTTTGGGGAGGGCATGTAAATTTGGGTATTTCTACATCTTGGCCTGAAAAACTAAGGATGTGGTCTTGGTTTCCGCCCAAACCACATGAGTTCCGTGCTTCATAATTGACCCTACTATTGATTTTATTACCTTGGGCTTGTTCCCTGCCATCACAAAGCAATGGGGAGAATAAAATGGGGAGAAAAGACAGTGTGTGTGTGTTAAATATAGACAAGGATTTACCTGAAAGTCCCAGAGAACAGGCAATAAGAATTGGAAGAGCCACAAATGTACTTAACGTCTATTTTTGCTGCAAGAACCCTTGCATCACAGAGGTAATACCCCAGTCCCAACGAAAGACGTGGCTATAAAGGTCATATTTGCACTCATTCAAACTGACAAACTCCAAGGAAGTGGTACATTAATCACCAAAGAATTTAGGTGTCATGATTAAAGGAATACAACCTAACAGCAACAGTTAAGGATGACAACTGCTCGCATCGGTGACACTCCCTAAGTCTCAAATGCTCCCTGGGTGGTGCTAAACAGCAGTCACTTAGAAGCTACCATCTAAAACTCAAACATGCGGCCACCACAACCAGTACAGACGGTATCCCCAGCACTGGAGACCTCTATGCAACTAACAACAGAACTACCAAAACAACGAAGAAGATGGCGAACCAGGGTGTTGAGGCCCAGGGAGAGCAGCGTCCTCAACGGTACTGACGCAACTTCAACTACCGACGCAGATGCCCAGAAAGCCCTAAACCACAAGATGGCAAAGAGACTACTGCAGCCGATCCACCAGTTGAGAAAACGTCTGGTCCTGAGGCCGAGTAGGGTGGGGCTGAGTAGATGCCGGCTGACCATCTCAACTATCATCCGGTTTAGTCACCAATGAAGAGAAATTTCAAAATAAAGAGAACAGGAAAATTCCAGCAAGAAGAAATGAACAGGAGAATTGGAACTGAAGAGCCCAAGTGCTTGCTTTTTGCTGTTCCCTGTTCCCTCCCACACATTTTTCCTTTTGTATCTTGTCTCTTTAGATTGTAAGCCTGAGGGCAGGGACCTGACTAAGATTAATATGATATTGTAATCCGCCCTGAGACCTCTGGGTATAGGGTGGGACAGAAATACAAATAAATAAATAATAAAAGAAAACCTGTAATTCATCTTAATTCCCTGTACACATTTCTAAAATAGCTTTGCATATCATGCAATCAAAGCCCATTAGATTGTCTATTTACTCCTCAGAAATCTGGGATCGTTATAGATTAGCTAAGGGCTATATTTTGAGGTGCTTCCCAGACTGAGCACCTGAGTCTGTAAATCTGATAACCTGCGAGTGCTTTCGAGCTGAATGATCCAAAATACAGCAGCATTTTACAACCTCGCCCAGTGAATATGGACAGTCAGTCAACTTCCTCCTGTTCGCTTGCTTAGTATGAGCTAATTATTCAAAGCTGACATTCTGCAAAGGATCGATTGATTTCAATGAACTGCCTGAAACAATACTACCATCTAGTGGGAAGGTAATTTTGCTATTTAAGATTCTCCTCTTGGATACGTAGGAGTGCTGTTGCCTTCAGTTATGTCAAGATGGGCTGTAGGAAAATTAAGCCACAGTCACCTTTGTTCTTTCTCCTTAATTAGCATTACCAGGTCTGTGTGGCTCCTGAGATTCAGTGCATAGCATAGCAAAAATTAGCATCTAAACATCGCGGGGGCCGCCCGGGACCTTCCGTGCTTGTTGTGCTGCGTGCGCTGGAAATAGTCGCGGGATTCGGTGCTGCTACCTGGACACCCCGTGGAGGTGACTGCGGGCGGCGCAGTGCCTGGATGTGGAGGCATCTGTTCCTTCTGGGCTGTAAGGAAACCTTTCACATCGTTTCCAACAACACTCCTGCAGTTAAAATCCTACAGCGGTATTTTAGAACCATGAAACTAGAGTCTGCAGAATTCCAGTCCCTCTTCACACCAGGACTGAAGAGCATTGCAGAATTATTTGATAAAATGCTCTGAAAATGGAACGTGCAGAGAGCGCGTGGGGACGCTTGGGGCGGTCTGGAATGGATCTGACCACCCCTGACATGGGAATGCAGCATCCCCATGTGTTGTTTACACGTTCAAAACCCCCTCGTGCGAAAAGGCCTCTGGTAAGGAACATCTGCATTTGCAGGAGGTGTTTTCAACCCAGAAACACCTCCTACCTTACCAGGTGTTTCTCTATCGTCTGCTAGCAGTGGTGCACAAAATTATTCACCACACACATCCCAACCCTACCTAGAACCTTACCTGTTGTGTCCAGCACCATTTCCGGTTCTGGGGGTTATCTGAGGTGCTATGGAAGCATGCTGGCACCTCAGATGACTCCAAATGGAACTGCACATGCACAGAGCATCACAGCGATGGCACACCTGCAGTCTTGCTGGGCTCTGAAAACAAGATAGCGGCACCCAGGTACATGTAAGTCTCCGGAGAGCTTGGGGCTTAGTCTGGCATGTACTAGCGTTCCCAAGTGTGAATGCTAGTACATGTTAGTAGGCTCTGCACTTTCCCCATCCAACAGATGGGAAGCCAAGTGCAGAAACTTCCCTAGCCCCAGAGAACCTTGCAATGGAGACAAAGCCCTTGAAAAATTAAATGCTTCAGTCTAAGCATCCTCTCCATCTCTTGTCTCAAGGGAAGTAGCAGAGCTGTACTTTAAGTAAATGTTAGTCCTCCCCCTGGAAACTAGTTTAAACTTTTACATGGAAGCAATAAATAGTGAATTATCCTAGGGTTGGGTGGGGCAGACTTACAGAATTTCCCAGATTATTGTAGCAGCTTTTTGATCTATGTTTGTTTCCTCTGATAGCATGAAATAAGATATTTTGCAGTTGTTCCAAAAAGACTTTTACTGCTCTGCCTAGAAATGAAAGCGTATCTGCTGGAAAATCAGTATATTATCCAATCTCAAAGGACATCTATATCTATAATTTTCTGTGCAGTCAAGCTGGGGGACTTGCTGGTATCCTGGACAAGTTGGTGCAGTTTTAAGAGAGGCCCTGTATCCCCTGCTGGTATACTGTGTCTGCATAGGACAGACCATACACCTGACTAGGGAGTCCAAAATGGCTCTCTGGTCTGTTCTACCAGTGGTGGCAAACTGGATCCGGGAGTCATGTGGACAGTGTACCACCAGGGAGTCGTTTTGGTGGCTCCTCATATACTGGTATGCCAACAAATGTGAAAACAAAACACACATTTCTTTTTTTCTGTTGTACACTTGCTTTGCAACAATACTTTCACCTCACAAACTTCCTTCTTTTTAAACCAAAAAGATGGACAGCAAATTCCATTCTGCTTCGATTAAGCTTTTAACTTGGGTAAAGGGTTCTTGAATATTTCAGTCTGTTCGTTTCTTTTTTTTTAATCGTCAAAACCGTTTTCCGTGGGCTAGTTCCGTGAATCAGTTTTGAACAGTTTATCACAAGCATCCCAAGGATGAGACAAATTCATAGAAGTCAGGTGTACCAACGGCTGCTAGAATGAATGCCTAGGTATTTCCTCCAGGTTGGAGAGACAGGCAGAAAGCCTCTAAAGGCCTTGAGGAAGTTGGGAGCAGATTAAATTTTTGCCTTTTGTCTTCTGTTGAACTAAATGGGCTGTGGCCTGATCCGACAAGGTATTTCTTATGTTCTTATTCTTTGAGAATATAATTTACACACACACACAAAAATCAATTCATAACACTATGAAAAAATGTTTATCTTCAGTCTCACCGAAACTTGCAATGTGATTAATACCATTTAAAACTAAAACATTCAATTTTTCAGACCTGATGAAGTGCTAGGCCTGTGTGCCTCAGATACCTTGCCTAATCTTCTCAATTCAACGTTTCAAGCCTCTGCACCCCCTTACTCCCTTGCTTTTACTCCCCTTTTGAGGCAAGCAAGTGGCTTGGCTGGGAAAGGGAGCAAAATCATGATCCCCGCGGGATCTACTGCGCTTACAAGAAACCCCTGACCACACATCAATTGCTGCCCAGACTTTCCTGTGATCTGCCGCTAACTTCAAAGACCCTTCGGAGCCTTTGCAGCCTTTGACAGCTGCATTGCTCTCGCAAGGGGTTTTTCTTCGGAGCCTGCACTAATCTCCAAAGTTCCCTTCAGAGGGATTTCGGAGCTGGCTTCGGAGGGACTCTGAAGGGACATCGGAGGGACTTCAAAGCTTTGATTTTGGGGCACCCCCCCATGGGTGTCTCCCCCCCCAGCCTCTTCTAGACCCCACTGCCGGATTTTAGTGGAAACAGGCTCCCTACAATCCAGCTTTGAAAGCTGAAGACCCCATTGTAGACCCCTTTAATGGGGTCTACACGAAATCCGGATTATAGGTCCTGAAGGACCCATATGATCCGGATTTCCATAGCAGTGGTGCAAGCAGATGTATCCCTCATGGGGTCTGTGGTGGAAATGGGGTCATCTGGCTCTCAGCCAAATGGGTCCTTAATGGGTGCTTCAATGGGTACTTAGTGACAGTGGAAAAACACCCAAGGATGCCCAATACTGTGGTGGTGCACATGACATCAGAATGCCAAATCCTGCAATTTCAGCTGCCTTGGGGCGACAGCAGGGATTTAGCATGAATTGAGGGTGATTCCCGTGGATGTCTAGATACAGTCTTGGTCAAAAAGAACCAAGGTTCTAGAACAGTGATGACGAACCTTTTGAGCTCGGTGTGTCAAAATTCGCAAGAAAACCTAGCTTAACTTGGGTGCTGTGTCACATCTAGAAATATCCAAAATTTTGTGATATTTGTAGCTCCGGTAAAAAAGTTATATTTTTGATATATGTATTAAAAGCAAAAACAGACAATTCTTTACATTTGCTAAATCTTCAATTGAAAGTTGGTATTTCCTACACTTCAAGAACAAGCAAGCACTACACACCCAGGTACCATGTGTGTCACCCAAAAGGGCTTGGTGTGTCACCTGTGACACGCGTGTCATAGGTTGGCCATCACTGTTCTAGAAAGAAAGTTAAAGATATCATGTGACCAGATGTCCTGAGTATTTCTGGCAAAAACAGCTCGTCTAGAACTGACAATTGAGGAATTCTACACAGGGATAGTTCACTGCATAAGAGGGATGGGAAAAACTACAGACCTACAATTAGGTGCAATGATGAACATAGCAATTACTGTATTTTAAAAGCCTTTCTTTATATTATCTGCATGGTCTTCACACTGCATAATGTGAAACATTCCTGCAGTATGCAGCTACAGGTTGCGTGTGTGTGCGTGTGTGCGTGTGTGCACTCACACTCATTCACACACGCCTGTACAAATCTCTTTTAAAACGTATCCAACAACCTAACATGGATAAATGAGGTCATCATTAGCAACCGCTCAGCGAAAATCACTTATGAAATAGAATGACTAATTGGAAATCAGCCTGAAGATACAAAAACAAGTCCTAGCACCCCTTCCCTGGAATTTTATGAGCTAAATTTTTATTTCAATGATTTCCAAGCTCATGAAATTATTCTAGAGTTGTAACTGACTCTGCCTAGCGTGGATTATTAAAATTCTCTTTGTTGTAGCCAGAGTATACATCCCTTCAGGAGAAATGAAGAGAAGGCCCCTGCGAGAGGCCCTATCAACTGTCAGAATTAGATGATTTCCTGCCTTCAGAGCAAGATTGCCCTGAGGATAATATGCTGCAACAGAAGGGTTAGTGCTGAAAATGTGTGGGCTGGAGCGGCAGATATGTTCATTCATCTTACAGTAGCTTGTGCAAGTAAACCTGGGATAACAGGACAACCCAGTGGTCGGCAAACCCATGAGTCAACAAAGCCAAATATCAACAGTACAATGATTGAAATTACTTTTGAGAGCCAAATTTTTATATCTTGAACTATATAGGTAGGTACATCTGAAGAAGTAGACATCTTCAGACGTACATCTTTGAGCTTCCAGCAAGGTAGTTAGTAGCACTTGGAGACTAACAGGAGAAGGGTTAGTGGCATGAGCTTTCTTAGACACGTCTACTTCTTCAGATGCTAGGGGGCCCGAATGGTCCCCCTAGCATCTGAAGAAGTAGACGTGCCCATTGGTCCCCCTAGCATCTGAAGAAGTAGATGTGTCTAAGAAAGCTCATGCCACCAACCCTTCTCCGGTTAGTCTCCAAGTAAGTAGGTAAACTGTTATTAACTTAATTAGGGTACTCCTAAGTTGAAAGAGCCACACTCAAGGGGCCAAAGAGCCACATTTGGCTCCCGAGCCGTAGTTTGCCTACCACTGGGACAACCTATGTTGTTTTCAGTATCCAAGGAGGAGTTTGGAGCTAGACTGGATTTTAAAAATGCCATTCCCTTATCCCGTTCCCTGGTTAAAAGTCCCAGATAGCCTAGAACTACTGGCATCAAGGTCTGACCTCCTGGCAAAGAACATCTGGGTAATCAGGGCTGTTTTGGAAGCAGAAAATGCAAATCTCATTCCATTGGTTTGTTTAATCAAATGTAATGGCTCAGCTTGCTGCTGTTTCTAATCAACCCAAGAATTTGTAGCTGGTGATTGGTTGTTTGAACTAAGTGCAGCTTTTTAAGAGGACCTAAAAGAGCTCCTGCCAGCGATTTGTATATTTCTGCTCTTGTGCTTGAGTTCTGGAAAACATAGTCCTGTAGGTTTTTATATTGGGATTCAGCTAGAAAGCACACTCTCCAATTTTCCAAAATCAGGTTTAGGGACAACGTGGAGCATATAGTACACAAGAAAAAGAAAAAAACAGATAACCTTTCAATGTTGACTGAATTCCTAGCAGTGATGCTTGCTGACAGGTAGGGATAGCCACTCCCCTATCAAGATCAAGGTCAGATATCCCATGGCTATAACCTTGATGGGTGAGAGCAACCCCCCCCCCAAGTCTGCATAAGTCATAGTGGCAGCCTTGGTCATGGGGTGGCCATCAGCTGCAATCTTGAGGGTGGGGGGCTGTCTCAGCCTGACCCCGGGGGCCCTTCTGCACTTGACCTAATAGTTTATTCAGGAAATGCTCCCAGACAGAGCATCCACATTGGAAAGGTCTATTTCTGCACCAGAAATGGTTCCTTCTGTGCAAGAGCATTCCCTGGATTAACTCTTCTGAGTCCTGGAAGATAACCTGATGTGCTGTAGATCTTTTAAGCTGTGGGTTTGGTTTCACATGTGCATATCTGGGGTTCTTGAGCCTTTCTGGTCTGGAATAGTGATCTGTTCCCAAGCTGGTACAGATCACTCTGGACTTGGACAATACCGTCTGCAGGGCAACAGCTTGTTCCAGCCCAGCACCTGCAGAAGCTTTGGAGTCAACCTGCACAATCTCTGATAGCCAGGACTGGAAGTCCCTGGCCTTGGAGCAGCTGGTGAACCCATTTTGGTGGTACGATAAGGCATGCTGCTGAAATAGATCCCTCTGTAAATTGATTCCCATTAAAAATGCAATCTCAAAGTGGTTTGCAAGACATGAAGTGTAAAAACAGCTAAAACCATCAAACCATGAAGGGGAAAACATTCTCTCATTATGAAAAGATAGGCTTTCATTTGGCACCCAAAAGTAAAACAGGTATGTAGGTCATTGGATGTTTTGCCTGTTCATAATGATGGCAGGAACGCAACAGTTGCAAGAGAAGATGGGATTAAAACCCAATATGTCACTTTTTCTGCATGCAGATGGGAATTATAGGAAGAAAACCTACCACTTTGTAGTTCTCTTTTCTTGCTTCCAAAGTGACACAGTCCAGTAAAATAGTGTAGCCTTACTGGGATTGAATCAGTTCAGAAACAGCCACTTCAAGAAGAGCTTGCGATTTCCAGATGTGCTGTAGGATCTGCTGTTATCTATGCAATGTTTATTTTTAGGAAATATAAGGAGTTTAAGCTGCCAGCTTTTGCGAACCCACAAAGCTTGGTTCTTCTCCAAAACACTGGAGCACATATAATTAGTCTCCATATTCGGTCTTATAGACCTGTCAACATAATAACCACTTGTCCTAGTTTATCAGTGCAATAAACCCTTTTTGAATCCCAGTGGCCTAAGCAGGAGTTTCCAGAGTCATCACAGTTATGAACTAAACCTGGCTTACTTTAGGGTTAAGCTGAAAAAACGCTGTTTCAAAGAACTGGGTTCCTACTACTTTTGTTTAGATAAGTGGTTCTCAACCTGGGGGTCGGGACCCCTTTGGGGTTCGAATTACCCTTTCAGAGGGTTCGCGATGAGCCTTCCACCACCCTTCCCTCCCACCTCCCAGCTGCTCTGCCACCGTGGTTGGGGGTCCCCACAACATGAGGAACTCCATTAAGGGGTCACGGCATTAGGAAGGTTGAGAACTGCTGGTTTAGAAGATGTATTTCCTGGCAGCTCCATGCATTGGTTTTTTTCTTCCAATGTTAAATTATATAAAACAGAGAGATCATGTACATATACAATTTCCTGCAGAATTAGGACCAGGGGATAATTTGACCGAAACTAGGGATGTGCACAAATATTCAAAATATTCGTTATTTGTTTGAATTCATACGAATTCAGACATTTGAATTTGAATTAAATGTCCGGACATTGGAATTTCCAGATTTAAACAAATATAAATATTTCAAGTTATTTCTATGAATAATTCGGACATTCATATCTGTATGGGTACATATGCATCATGTATGTACCATACGCATCTTGTATGCATCGATATGAGATGAAAACGGGATGCATATGAAATGCGTATGCACCCATAGAGATATGGATATCCAAATTATTCAAACGCAATACAAATCAAATGGCAATAATTGTGTTTGTTCACAACCCTAACAGAAACTGCTATCTAGATGTCCATAGCTTACTTGCAAATAATGCACAAACATTTTCTGGAATTGAAGGCTGAGGAAGGCTTTTCTGAGTTGCTATTTTTAATTTTCATGGAGCACCCAAAAAGAGAATTAAATTGTGCAGCTAGCATTACTTAGATATAGCATGCTTGTAGCAGGTTACTACTTTAACCTAACATTCTAGCTAAGTCCCCCAACCAAGTCTCCAGTGCCACTTACATATTCTGCAGCATACTAGACTGAATCATTAGAGAATCTGACCATTTTCAAGTTGTTTTCCAGCTTCCCAAGGGGCACTATCTTCTTTCAATGTTAGATTCTTAATTAGAGGCCAGTGCTCCTATTTCCTGAGGCTGTTGACCTATTTTTAATACAACCAATATACTCGTTATCCATACCTAGAGGCAGGGAAAGATTTATATAATTGCCCCTCTGGCAGTTTTCCTTTCCTACTGCCTTCCTTTTGCCACAACTGATGGCTGCTTACCAACTTGCTTGTTCCTCATTTGGCAAAACTAGAGTCTGATCAGGGACACAGAACTCCCTTCAAGCTTGAAAAGGAAGAAAGTGCACAGCGTGCAAAAGATATAAGCTGAAGACCTCCTGTTCACAAAGCAATGTTATCACTCATTTTTTCAGTTTAAATAGGTGAATTTTATAAGATTATTTTCAAGAATACGACAGCCATGTTTACATTTGGGTGCTAGAACACACTGTGGTCCAATCTAGGCCTTAGTTGTCCACATGCTAGTGTGGGATAGCAGAGGCTCCAGCCTCCAATCACACTTGGTCTGCCTTGGATAAAGTGGACTATCCTAACCTGGACCATGTTTTAAAACTTGAAAGTGACAAATAAAATTTAGCAAGTTGCCTGAAGTTCCTCCATATAGACCTGCCCAAACCTCCAGATGAGATGATGGCATTTGACTGGTTTTGGAAGACATTTATAATCTTGGGAATGGCTCTGCCTACTGCTTTATACAGCCAAGAATACAATTATTTTCTTTCTCCCAGGCTGGAACAGAAACGGTACATCTTCTAATTAAGAATGAAAATCTGTAGTCCATGAAAAAAATTCTCAAAAATCTCAGGGGTGAGAAATCTACTGTGATGAGAGGAAATTGGCAATAAGATTCTCCTAGGAAGTCCTAGCTACCACCCCATATGGAGGGTGGTGATGGAAATCTGTCTAACCCTCTTATAAAGATGTCTGGATGTTTGGGTGGAAATGTCCTCAGTGAGCATTGGAAACAAAAAATATCTCGAAATGAATCTACCCCCCCCCCATGTCTCAGAGTCCAATTCTTGGGACATACTAGCACTTTTTATTTATATATTTATTTATACTTATATCCCACCCTATACCCCAAAGTCTTACAGTAAGTTACATCAAAGCCAATATTAAAATCCAAGGTAAAACAGATATACTAAAACAATAAAGAACAGTGCCCAAAAGTGTGTGCTGGGGCAGAGAGAAGTAAAAATGTGCAAAAATGCAGTTCGCTTTCAAAATGGTAATTGAACGGCTCGTGCTTGCAGCTGTTTACATGGAAGTGAACACGTGGTTCACATATCCATAAATTTGATCAAACCAAAGCAAGTCTCCTGCTTGTGAATACAAATGATTTGATCAAACAATTCACATTCACTGTGTTCTTTTTCCTTTGAAAAGGGCTTTTTTTCAATGGAACAAATTCAGAATCAAACACAAACAACTGTTTCAATGAAATGGTTTACAAGAAAACTGAATTAATAGGTTTTCAGTGTTGAACCGAGCACACAATTTTCATTTGTGCACACCACTAGCGGAGAGCTGATTCTTCACCCAAATGCTTGGATAAAGAGGCGTCTTCACGTGTATTTCCAGCCACCTGCCATCCTCTTTAGTACTATACATCTGAAAAGAGAATTCCTCTTACACTGTGCCCTAAATTATGAACTGCTAAAAAGGCAGCTGCCCCAGCAAATGTCTATATATCACATTTCTTTCATTCTTTTCTCAAATAAAAATACAGAGCACTGCTAACATCTAGCTATGCCACTTTCTCTCTAATTCAGTGTTTCTTGACCATCCTAACGCCACGACCCTTTAATACAGTTCCTCGTGTTGTGGTGACCCCCAACCTAACCCTAACCCCCAACCATAAAATTATTTTCATTGCTACTTCGTAACTGTAATTTTGCTACTGTTATGAATTGGAATGTAAATATCTGATATGCAGGATGTATTTTCATTGCTACAAATTGAACATAATTAAAGCATAGTATTCACATCAACCACAGCTGAATATAAAAGTGTCATTTTATCTCCAATACTGTTGTTTTCTACACAGTAGCTGCTCTCTACTGTATTTATAAGCGGTATATGTGATGGGGTTGGCTTGATGATGTCATCACAGCAGGTACTCGTATATGGGCGTTATCTGCATGTGGGCGGACCCGCCTGGAGACAGATAGAGGAGTGGTGTTTCGGTTCCTATGTGTTTTTCGATGGTCTTCGACGACCCCTGTGAAAGAGTAGATCGACCCCAAAGGGGTCACGACCCACGGGTTGAGAACCACTGCTCTAATTTATGAGAAGAATTCAGAGAAGTGTGGGTAGAAACCTCCTGAATTTTATGAAAAATAATTGTAACATTTGGGACAGAGGATGAGGTCCGAGAATGATTTTCTTGAAAGGATTTTGCTAGTTCTTTATATCTGTATTTAAATATTATACAAAGTAAAAACATGGAAACAGTACTCATGAATTGGGGAGTGTTGTTTAAATTTTTATTGCTTTACCTTGTTAAAAAGTCTCTATATCAGTTATTGCTTCTGTGCAAATGCAACGTTTCTGCATACTCATAATAAAATAAAATGTAAAAAGCCAAACCGAAATAACCGCTTAATTTTTTAAAAGATGTGAAAGGTAAATATAAACAATGCTTAAAATTTTCAAAATCTGACAGCAAATTTAAGAGGACAGCTGTTACATAAGAAATTCAAGGAACCAGTCTAAGATATTAAGAAATATGTTTTCCTTCCCATATAATATAACTAATATTTAGCACAAGTCTAAACTATAACATATACAGAATTCATGTCAGTTTAATTTGAAAATAATTCCTAGTCTCTCAGAAAAACTTTTTCCAGAGGTGAGTTGGTCAAATTATCCTGCAGCAATGAGCAGAAATTGTTACCTTACTAGAGATGGAAAGAAAATAAGATTCATGCTCAAATTGGAGATTTAGGACTCTACATTGAATTACTTTCTACTTGTGCGGATTCATACATACAAATGGGAAAAACACAAACAAAATTACTTTTGCTTGTTATCCACGACAATACATTGATAGATATGTATGCAGAAAAAGGCATACAAGGGCAAATATGCATTCATGAATCATGTCCAAACTAGTAAAAATGAGTTTGAAGGAGAACCAGTAAAGAAAATTCTCTACATATGGTTATGAAATTTGATTGTGGTCAAAAATCTGAGAAGAAATCAAAAGTGTTGTATAAAATTGCAAAGAAATTGCCTTTAATCTTTATGGGTTTTAATTGTTGTAACCTTCCCTCAGACTTCAGGGTATAGGACGGGGGATAAAAGTAAATAATAAACAAGTACAACCTTTTCCATCCTCACATCAACCAAAATCCCTCACGGACTGCAACATTTATGGATTTAACCTTAGACCTTGCCAAGAAATTCACTGAATGATACAATGCTTATTCCATGCCAAAATAAAATGTTCAAGCTTTTAATTGTCAGAATAAAATATTTAAACTTTTAATTTGTTGATGAATAATAATATGACTATTTTACAAAAAGACCAAACTCTTTTTTTTTGCAGTTGTTTCTTCTGCAGAGTAAATGCTGGGCTCAATATTTTCTCACTGTTTCCTTGCAGTTGCAACTGAATTGCATTTATTTATACTGAAAATATTTGCATTGATGTGAAAAGGAGCAATGTTGCACTCCTAATTGGGACAATAGCCAACTCTCCTCTTTGAGGCTACAATTCCATACATGATATTAAGAAATTTAACTTTTGACTAGACGTATATAGGATTGCACAGTAAATTTGTTTTTCTATGACTAATCCTCCCCAAAACTTGTAGAAATATCTAGGTAACAAGATTTCCTTAGCATGTGTTAGGCATCCAATAAACTATTCAAATTAAAACTGAAAACCATTTAAAATCCTCTCAGAATGCAAAGGCTTACAATATATAATAAAAATAAATAAAGTGATACTTTAAGGCAAGATTTACAATAAAGATATGAAAGACATGTGAGAGGGATAAAGCATCCCAAAACTGATCTTGAGCATTAAACCATGCTGTGATCTTGGATTCTAACAAAACTCAAAACATCACACTTCTTAAAACACATAGTAATCCCCCAAGGTACATGGTGAAATTTGGCTTGCTGGAGTTCAATATGCTGATGTCTTCAGGCAATGTAAGAGTAAAACCTCAGTGTGAATTAGCACTTCAGCTTCAGGCAAAGATTTTTTTTTAAGTCACAAACTAAACGAACAGATAAATACATTTAGCCACTCAAACGAGGGGAAAGAATTCATGTCAAGATCTCTAGCACCTTTGCAGCACACATAGTGTTCCTAAATACTTGATCTGCAAATAATATGAAGCCCTTGGATATGCAAGAACTATTGAAGAGTCTGGAACTGTAAATGCCTGAATGAAGTAGAAATGAGTTTATCAAAAGCAAGAAGAAGGCAGAATAAATATCCTCCTGTTTGTTGTATTACCTATATGCATTATTCAAAAGAAGCTTGGATGTGAACGAATAGTATTTTCCTCCATTAACAAGTTGCTTCTTCATTCCACTTCTTGTTTCACCCAATCCAACTTAAGGCCTGAATGAGGTGGAAAATTCCAATGATATCCTCAGAAAATGTTCTCTCCTCCCTCTTTTTTTCCCTTTTTACACGTGTCTTCAAAATGAGTGCAGCTCTTAGTGACTAGCATTCATATGTTCTTGCTTTGCAAGTGACAAGGTTTTCTTTGTTGCCTGCAGACTGGGCATGCAACTCACTGACTGTCTCCAGCAATGCTTTCCTCTCCATCTCTAGATTAAGAATTGTCTGCTTCAGCTTGCTTTCACTGTTAAGCAAAATCTCAACCATATCTTTGAGGTTTTGGATCTTTCCATTTGCCACCTGAGGGAATGAACAAGAAAAGTTACACTCTTTGGGTGAGTTCCCATTGAAGGAATAAAATGCAATAAACATCAGGATTAACATCGGGAAAAAAAATCGATATGTAAAACATGCTAAAAGGAAGCAAACAGCATCTGGCAATCAGATTCAACCCTGATTTTCTGTCCCCACTGTCCTACCATTTAAAACGCTTCCAAAAACGGGTTGGGGAAAGCATTCTTTCCCCTCCTTAGCCTTTCCCCACCCCTCTCTCCCCATTGGCTTTGATCCGATGATGTGGGGAATCCCAGCCCCCTCCCTCCTGCTTTTGCTGCCCCTTTGAAAGGGGAAAGCTTGTCTGTCAAGGCAAGGCATTGACTAATGCAGCCTATTGCAGGAAAATTATTTTTTTAAAACGATCAACTTGGTCCCCTTGCCTTTCTTTCCTTTTTAAAAAAGGCTATAGCAATGTAAGATCCTTCAAGGACACACACACATGCACAGAGAGTGAGAGCGAGAGAGAGCAGCCCTTTGTCCAAGGCAAAAGAGAAACTTGGAAGGCAGAATCTTCTGATCTCCTTCGCGCTCTCTCTCTCTCTCACACACGCTGCTGTTGCTGCTGCCGCCCTGTCGCCTCTTTCCTCTCGCCTTTCAGGGAAGCCAAAAACTGCCGGCAATGTGGCAACATTGTTATTCGTGTCCCTGGGTGTGAAGGAGTATTGCGTGAGCTGTTACTTTGTGATCAGGGAGAGGCTGGCTGAGAAGGAAACTGCTGAAGAAACCTTGCACTTTAAAAATCTGGCCATGGGCTGTCCTGTCCTGCTGGGAGAAATCCCACCCATTTCATGACAGATTTGCCCCGATAATGCTGTAGCGTTCCCACAGCAATAAGAAACATTTTAAAAGCAAAACTGGGGGGGGGGGGACCCTGAAAAATCAGGTGTTTATTTAATTCCATTTTAAAGCCAAATAATCCTCAAGATATCCCTAAAACTGATTGTGAATGGGAACAATGATGATCCAAACCGTTTTGAAACCATTTTACTTGATTGGAGGTGGGAATGACGAGGATCCAAACTGTTTTAAAACTGTTTTTAAACAGTTTTAAGTGGTAATGGGAACACAGCCTTTGTGTAATGAAGTAAGACCATACAGGCTGTTTATACAGCAGGTTGCATCTGTCGTGTGTGAAACTAATCATGTTTGAAGTAGAGATTAACCTTAACCCTAATCCCGGAATCTTTCTGCTCTTACCTTATTAGGCTGCTGTACACTACGTCTGGTCAATGCCGGGTACAGGAGGACCAGTCACACTTTCCGGAAGAGACGCTTCCCCGAAACGTCCCTCATCGGCCAGAAATGCAAATGGTCCTGCCGTTGACAAGCCCACACCACCACTCTGAACTGACAACAGACGCGTCACATGTTTTATGACGCACCTGAAAACTGATACAGAGGGGCGAGATCAATCCCAGCGCTCTGCCCCAACACCGCATGGATGTCCCTGGCCAGCCTACTGCTGCAGTGCTAACCCACTGAGACCTGCCTGATTGCATCAACGGCCGGCAATCGAACAGGACCAGCGTTGTGGCCACACCTGTGCAGACGATGAACTCCCCACCCACTGCATGGAGTGAGCTGGAAGACATGCAAGTGGTTGCACTGCCGGACGCTGCCGGTAATCCTTGGGTAAAGGGTGGTAAAGGTGTGGAGTGAGGGAAGGTACACTTCTATGCTGTAGCAGCCTACAGTAGTAGATGTGTGTATACTCTTCACTAGAGCTGCACTAATTGCTGACTAGAGGCCGTAGTGTGAAAAGGCCTCAGATTTCTTCAATAACTATCACACATAAATTTCAGACCCACTCTGCATTGAGCCTTATTCTGGATTACTTCCCTGCCACAATCCACACTTGTATGCCACACCTGTGGATGCCAGGTGCCTATTCCAGGATATAAAGCTCAACAGGGCCACATGCCTTTTCTACATTGGGCCTTATTCAGGTTTATATCTTAAAATAGGGACCTGCCATCCACATGCTGGGGCCTGCTGTAGTCTACGCTAACATGTGGTTGGCAGGTTCCTATTATGGAATATAATCCAGAATAAGGTCCAGTGCAGAAAGGACTATGATCAGTTTATCCTGTAAGACTTGTACCATGTCAGATAAATTTAAGGCTGTCCAGAAAAAAAAGCAAGTTTAGCCAAAACTGGTGGCATGAGAGGCTGCAATGAGTATCTCCCCCCAGATACTGCAATGTTACCAAAGCTGGGGCAGAGCCTGGCTGGGGAGAAGAATTGGCTTATGACACATAGGCTAAGCTTTCTCTAATGACCATTTGACAGAATGATGCCCGTATTGCCAGTTATAATATATTATTTTCTTCTCTCTCCCCTTTCAATTATTTAATCACTGAAAAAAAAGTTGAAAATAATAAATCTATGACAGTTCATCTAATATATGTCTGAATTTATTAACCAAGACGTTTTAATTAAGTATAGTGTTGTTAAACCCGAGCTGTATTTCAAAGGACTCTCCCTGCTACTTGAAGTAAAGGAAACATGAATCAGACCAAAATGAAATAAATAACAAATTTATGTCTACCATGGACTAAGAATTTGGCTTCTTGCCTCTTCAACTTCAGTATGTTTTGATTTCACAGAATTTACCTTAATGGTCTTCCAGGTCCTTTCGGCACCAACATGTGACCCAGATTAAGGAACCTCTCAATTTGCACATTAATGTAGATCAAGGTGGCCCTGACCCCCCCACTGTTTGTCTCTGTTTGCCATCAGTGTAGACAGTGCTGATCTGGTCCACCTGGGAGCTTACAGGGAGCATACTAGATGTCCCTGGTAAAGCTATGGAGCGGTAAAAAATGGTGTGACAGATTCATTTTGCAGGTTGCAAAAAAAAAAGCGGGAAAGTTTCCCAGGCCCTTTGCAATTATCTTCTGCCAGCTGCAAAAGAGCGGGAATATTTCCCGGGCTCTTTGCAAGCATTGGCTGCAAGCTGAAAAGAGTGGGAAAGTTTCACAGGGACTTTGGAAGATTGAATGACAGGAGGGAGGAGTTCTCTCAGTAAGCACTAAATTCTAGCCAATCAGAGTGCCAGGATCTCGCTGTATTTAAGGCAGAGGTCCAGAGCTCTCAGGGTCTTTCTCTGGGCAGATTTTGCAGCGGAATGATCATTGGGGAGTCTCCTAAACTCCCTGGGCTTCTGAATCTCGTGCTTGCTGTTGGGAGCAGAGATTAGAAGGGGGGGGGTTGTGCCTTTCTTTGGGGTAGATCTCAGGGTGTACCTGGAAAGATACAGGAACACTGAAAGGGAGCGGCTTGGCTCTGCTAGAGCAAGCAGAGTCCTGGTTAGCAGTATGTTTTCTGCTAGGATTTGATCTTTATTTTAGGAAGGACTTTCAAGCTGAACACCTGAAAGGTTCCTCCAGGAGCTGGTGGCTTTTGCTATTCATTTTACTTTTGAGGGACTAGGTTGGGGTGAGCTAAACTGAATGCTATATGCAATTTCTTGTTCTTTTGGACTACTTAAAGTAATAGTGAGCAACATTTGTATTTCACTACTGCTTAATTATTTATTTATCTACCTGCTTGTAAATAATAAGCAGTTGGTGTTATATTACACTTGTGTTTATTTTGCTGCTTCAGGGAAAAGGCTTGGCTGTAAGCCTTTGCAATGGGACGCCTGGGCAAGGGGGGGTCTAGTTCATGTACAGACACCAGTGCACTGGCAGGCAGTGGTGCTGTGCGGCTCGACCACCGCTTCCTCGACTGTATTACTCTGTCAGTACGAGTTCACGAGGTGGGGGGGAAATCAAGAGATCACAACCGGAAATGTAAAAACTGCTCCACAGCTATGGAAAATTGGGATGACCTCGCACCCTTTGGGCCCCTCTAGGATGGGGGTGTCACTGCGGCATACATATTGAGGGTGTGAGGCTGTCCCAATCAGGAAAGTGCAAAAAAGTTCATAATTACATCCCCAGTACTTCAAGATCCCTAATAGAGATGGCAAAAAGAACTTGCACATTTTTAAACTTTTGATTTTGCAACCACTTGATTTTCCATTAATTATCAGCTTCACACATAAGCTGTGTTTTTTTCAAATAAAAAATACGGTAGCTTATGACAGTAAATAATGAGTAAATAGCTCAGTAATGAGTTTATTACACACTGCGTAATGTGCGATCTATACCTGCAGCTCCTCTAGGAGGTCGAAATTTTGTTTTCGTAAACTACTGTTGGCTTTTTCTAATTTATCCATCCTCTGATTATCATTGAGAGAAGAATCTATCAATTCATCCTGAAGCACATGATATTCAACTTCATAAGCCTGCAGCTGTTTCGAAATATCCATCTCAAATACCTGGTGCATAAGTAAAATGGAATAGAGTCTTCATTAAAAACAAAAACAACACAAATCTCTGTGTCCAACAACTGAATTGCAAGGTGTGCCAATCATCTGCTGCTTGAAATGAGAAAAACTACATCCACTATCTGATTGTTGGAGGTCATAACCTGGATCAGTTACAAGCACTGGCCCAGATTCAGTCTATCATAGAGATGTGCACGAATATTCAAAACATTCAAAATTTGATCAAATTCGGTTGAATTTGGACATTTGAATTTGAATTGGATCTCTATACATTCAAATTTAACATTCGAATGAATTTTTGAATCTTTTGAATCATTCGTTCAAATTATTCGGACATCCATAAGTGTACAGATATGTATGTGTTACATATGTATCTGTACACATCTTATTTGTATCTGTGTGCATTTGTGTGGATATGTACAGGATGAAAATGAGATCGTAGGGACACATGAATGTTGTTGACATTTGTATCTTCAAATACAAATAGAATATTCATATGAATAGATATGAATATATTCAATTCTAATCTAATGTGAATACATTCAAATTTTAAACATTCAAATTGATTTGAATCTTTGGATATTTGATTTGAATCAAATCCTGAAAATTGCATTTGTTCACACCCCTAGCTACTGGGTTTGTCTGTTTGAGCTGAACTGGTTGTGCATATTTCTACCTGTATCATCCTAGTCAAAATCAGTCAGGAGGTAAGAAAGATTATCAGTGATCTAACCAAAATTCCTTGTATATGGTGTTACTCAGCACAGCTCACTTTTGCTTTCTGCTTTGAAGTAGAATGATTTGAACTATGGAGTACTTCTAAAATAATGATTTTCAACTATACAACCACAATGTATTGTAATTACATTGTAGCAATATTCTCCAAGAGAGCAGGAGTACCCACTTTTATTTGGATTCATCCCTGACTGAACACTGGAAGGAGTTCCATCTCCAATGGAAGGAGATATGATTTTATTTGAGGATTTTAATAGGCAAATTGTTAAGGTTTCAGTATACAATCATATTTCTCATTAACTTCCTTTTTTATCCCTGATAATTTTGTAGATCAGATTGCATTTGTTTTTGAAGATATGCCTTTTCTTGCTTTGATTTCTGTGCACAGGATACATAATTACTGCTTAGGCATCTAAGCATTTCTTTGGTTCAAAGAAACAAAACTGTCCATGAAAACAAAGTAGGAAATCTCACTATAATATTACTCAAAGCCTCTATTGAAACAATTCTGAACTGCATGTAAAAACAATAATATCCTGCAAATGAAAACTAATTTCCACATTTAAGTTGGGTAATTAATTTAGGGAAAGAAAAAAAACCTCTTGTTCAACATACAAATACATTATTCTTTTTCTTTAAATTATATTTTCCATAGAAACACTATTTCATACCTGGTTAATGGTCTTTTCCATCTGTACCAAGCCCAGGTTTGGGAGGATGCATTTAATGAAATCAACTATAGTTTCTAAGTTTTCATGTTGCAGAATCAAGGGCTTGTGACTTCCCAGAAGGCTTAAAGCCACTTTAAATATAACTTCTGATCCTTGTAGAAATAGCATGTCTTAAAAATAAAAATAAAAAGGAGTTACAAAAAGGAATATTAAGAATGCCTGCATCATCCTAGGGGTTGGCTGCTGGGAAAGAAGAAACCACTTCACCAGTCACCAGGAGGTAACCCTGACTTGATAGCTCATAAGGACAATAGGAACAATATGAAATTTTGAAGTGATGCTTCACTAGAATGATTTGAATTTCTTCCTCGGGTACATTAGTTATCCAGTGTAGTTTTGTCTTTAAAAAATGTGACACATGGACTACACAGATTCATGTTTAATTCCCAGTCTGCAATCATGCAAACTAAGCATGTGCATGAATATCTGAATGCATTCAAAATTCAATCAAATTGACTAAATTTCAACATTCGAATTCAAATCAAATGACCTTAAATTTGAATTTAAAGATTCGATTCGAATTTTGGATCTGTTTGTTTGAATTATTCATTCATTCATTCATTCATAGGTGTATGGGTTCGTACACAATGCACACTTGAAGATCCACAACCTTCCTGCAACCATACACATTTGAGCCTTTATAGATCTTTCATCTGCATTTGACACTATCTGCCGCTCTACTTTATGGGAAAAGTTGGCCACCACAAATATTGACACCAGACTACTAGCCCTAATCATTAAGTTGTACTCAGATACAGTATTGAAAGTCCGACTAGGAAACAGCGGAGCCCTGAGCCACGAAATCAAAACCACAACTGGCGTGAGGCAAGGGTGCATACTAGCCCCCTTCCTCTTTAACTTTTATGTCAATGACATTGTAAAAACATTAACTGCCGATAATTTACATGGCCCAAAGGTTTCTGCCAAAACTATCAACATCCTGTTATATGCCGATGACATGGTGATCATGGCTACAACTCCAGTGGGACTGAGAAGATCTTTGAAAAGATTTAATATGTACTGCGAGCTAAATTCACTCACTGTGAACAAAGATAAATCCAAAATCATGATTTTTGGTAACAACAGGAAACAGTACAAGTGGTCCCTGAATGGTGTACAGCTAGAACAAATTAATAGCTATAAATATTTAGGCATTATGTTCTCAACTTCTGGCACCTGGGGTAACCACATTAATTATAGCACCCACAGAGCAACCCACACTGCAGGTTCGCTATACAAGTTATGCCATCATAGATATCCAGGTACTATAAGACCTGCCCTAAAAGTTTTCAAGGCCAAAATAATTCCCTCACTTTTATTTGGGGCCGAAATCTGGGGCAATACCAACCTGACAAAAATTGAAACCTTTCAAACCAAGCATCCTGTTGGGCCTCTCTAGAACAACCTTGACAGCTGCAGTAAGGGCAGAACTGGGAATGATCCCACTAAAAGCCCTGATATTAAGGAGGCAATTTAATTACTGGGTAAAAATTAGATGACCACAAACAGGCTCCCCCGCTTATGTCTAGAGGAGCAAATCCTGTGTCAACACAACTCATCATGGACAGTGGCCCTGAACAATCAGTTGGCTGGTATTGGCCTTCCTTTACAATTCCTCTACAGCTTAGGCTCCAGGGCAAAACAAGCTCTTATACAACGTACCACGGATATCTACTCTCAAATGGATATAGCAAGCATAGCTAATTCTACTGCTACAAAGTTTTTAGCCACTCACAAATCACATACCAGCTTAGAATAATATCTAACTATACCACTTCCGATCCCTTTAAGAAGAATTTATACTAGGGCAAGGTTCGAACAAATCGGAATTATGATGCAAACTGGGCGCTACAATAATATCCCTAGCAATGAGAGACTCTGCGTCTGGGGGGAACAAATCGTGGACGATATTGAACATTTCCTAATTGACTGTACAGCATACTCTGACCTCCGTTCCAGATATCTAGATCCAATATTAATTAATTTCAGGTCCCACAATAGAAAGAACCTCTTATCCTTTCTCCTGCAAGGACAGGAAAGAGCTACAATAATCAGCGTGAGCCTTTTCATTCTGAAAGCTTTGAAGAAAAGAGCACGTTATCTGGAAGATAAATCGGGCAATTAAGACCTTGATTGTAAATAGATGGTCGATTGCTCTCCTTTGCCTTCTTCTGTTTTATTTTATTTGTATAGTATTGTACTCTACTTTGAAATGGTCAGATGACTAGTAAAATAAATAAATATATATACATACACATTTGTACGGATGTACAGGATGAAAATGGGTTGCATATGGGATAACTACAGGATGCATGTAGATGTGTACGGATGCATACAGATGTGTATGGACCCAGGGAAGATGGATACGAATCTTGTTGACATTTGTAAGTGCAAATTCAAATTAAAAATTTGAACAAATAGATTCAAATTTGCTTAATTCCAATTGAATTTAGTTAAATTAAAATTTTAAACATTCAAATTGAATTGAATTTTAAACATTTGAATTTAATTGCATTCGTGCACACCCCTAATGCAAACTGAGTTATCTTAACCAATCTCATTCTCTTCCAAGCTACTCCCTTTTATAGTTTTTTTGAAGATAAAACCAGGTAACCCTCACATCGGTTTGTCCTGAAGAGAAGAACCTGCATCTGAGCCCTGGAGCTCCTGTAATCAAAGTGGTACAGAAGCAATGAAGTCTGCTACTCATTGCTGGTACTAAACAGGAAGACAGTGGTGACGTCACTGTTTCTGACTATGGACCTTTCAACACTTCCCACTGAAATGGCATAGTATGAGGCTTCTTCCTCTTTGAGACCCTCTCTTCCTCATGCTAGAACAGAAGATGGAGCAAGGCTGAATTGAGGTGGCCAAAATAGCTGCATATCCCAGGATACTGGTGTGATGGACACCCCAGGTCTACTTATCAGATTAGCCAGACAGTGTAGTATAGCTAGGGAAGCTGTCAGAATCAGTGGGAGCTGTGACTTGCACATTCCAGTTAGGAGGAGGAAGTCCACTCCAGGAATAGCTAATCAGGATTCAGCATCCGTGGAGAGAGAAGCTATAAAGGCCTAGTCAATGCTTGTTCTAAGTTCTCTGCCTGGCGGTTAACTGACCAGAGGGTAGTTAACAGGAGGGAAATCCTGAGTTGAAGTTGTCAGTTTAAAGCAAAGATAGTTTTAAATTTGAAGAAACAGAAATGGGGGTAAGGGGGGGATTGCCTGCCAACACCAAGCTATAGCTTACAGATTAAGCATAATACAGGATTAAAATACAATAGGAAAGGAAGGCATTGGGCAGGGGTCCCTCACAACTGGGACACCTTTTTTATAGATATACCAGTGTTCTGGGGTGGCTGGACCATCTCAGGGTAGCATGGGGAAGGGCACTGTTCTGGTTTAACAGGGGGGCACGGTCTGGCGACACACCAAACTGTGCTGCTGAAATACATGCCCAGAGGAACTGAGGCTAGGAACTTAAGCTTATTTGCTTCTTCTACCCCTCATGGGGTGTTTTTCCATTGGCAGAAAGTACCCATTTTTGCACCCATTAAGGACCCATTTGGGTGTGAGCCGGATGACTCCATTTCCACCATGGCACCCATTTGGGACCCAATTGTTTCCACTACCGGTTGGGAAATCCAGATCAAATGGGTACTTTTCTGCCTTTAATCCAGATTTTCTGTAGAGCCCATTAATGGGGTCTACAATGGGGTCTTCAGCCAGAAAATCCAGATTAAAGGGAGCCTGTTTCCACGAGAAACAGGCAATGGAGTCCAGAGGAGGCTAGGGGGAGGGGATTCACCCATGGGGGGAGCCCCAAAATCCCAGCTTCGAAGTTATTTTGGAGTCATTTCAAAATCATTCCGAAATGACTCCAAAGTCACTCCAAAGAGATCGGGAAAGACTTCGGACAGGCTCCAGAGCTGTCAGCGTGGTCCATTCGCTATTAGCGCAGACCATGCGGACTTCCCTCCTAAGTCCCTCTGAAGCGATCGGCAGAGACTTCAGAGTCTGGTCTCTCCAAAGAGATCAGTGCAGACTTTGGAGATGTTCCAAAGGGACTCCGGAGCGGTTCCTAAGTCTGCACTGATCTCTTTCAAGGGACTTTGGAGAGTGCACCCCCCTGTCCCCCAAAACATCTGGGGTGACGGACAGATCCCTTGGGGGTCAATCCGGATTCCCCAGATGGGTTAAAAGGTGTTTCCACGGTAGAGAGGTTAGCACCCATTGCTAATGGGTGCCACACCTCCCGTGGAAGCACATTGGGTGCTTCTCTTAATCCGGATCTTTAGATCCGGATCTTCTTAGATACGGATCTAAGGAGCACGGTGGGAAAACACCCATGGTTTCATTCTGCAGAAAAGAAAAATTATGTCTCTCCCTGATTTTGAAGCATTTCGAAGATGAGATCAGAGACTCTAGGGCAGAGTCATATTCTGGCAATGACAAATTTTGTTTGGCCACTAAGGCAGCTGAGAATTTGTTGATGCCTGTATAGCATTTGGAACATTCTAACAAAAGAGTCATTGTTTCTACAACATATCTGAGCTAAAGGGTATCTGAATACAGGCAGCAAGCCAGCAACTGTACAGTGAAGATATCCAAATGGATGTCAGGAGGAGTCAAAAGTCAAGCTCTCTACAGTTTTGAAACAGGAAAAATGCTGCAAAGTTTTTTTTTCCTTTTGAACAAAAATTAAAACATCTATCTTCTGTAGACGATTCTAGTATGACCGACCATATGAAGTCAAAGGAAGAGAGAATAAATGTTTTGATGTGCCCAGTACAGCTGCCTAACGCACACTGATTAATTTCATTATCTCGGAAGCTACAGAATTATAAGCTAGATAGTAAACTCTAGCTTCCCTTGGTATTATGTCCTACTCCACAGCTGCAATGAATCAAGACTGACTGCTGTGCCTGACAAAGCGAAATGTTTGCCAGCAGAGGGGAAGATTAGGAATCCTTGCAGAACAAAAACCTGATGCACTTGAGGTCTGGATAGCGTTTAAGGCATCTCAGGGCTCACTCATTCTGACTTTGCTATATTAGCCTTCAAACCCACTATGAGAAATTGAATGAAGCTTGAGTGGAAGACAGCCTGAGATCCGGAAGAGGGACTAAAGCTTTGCATGCAGGTTACAGGAAGTTTATGCAAACAGTATGGGGCTGCATATGACTTCTGCATTGCATTTTCCTGTGATCCTACGTTAACCACCACATGACATTTGCTTCACAGATTCAGAATTCTCATACAGTAAAGTGAGGTTGTGTCTTTAGTGCAATGGGGCCTCCGTTTCTGCAGTTTTTCACTACAACGGAAAGAAGCATAGGGTGCTTGGCCTGGTTTTTCCTCTAAGCTGAAATCAGCTGTATCTTTTGACCGAGGGAGAGAGAGGTGCAATGATCACAGAAGGGGTTATTAAATTGGGGTGCCCTTTAGTTCCTCTCCAGTTTCATCTGAGTGCTACTCTACAGAGCTGCTCTCAAAGTTCTGGGCTATGATGTACAGCAAAGTTGTTTCCTACTGAAATGCTGAATTTGTCATTTAAGACAAATAAAGACAGCGCCCTGGAGAGGGCCTTCTCAGTGATAGCCCCCAGGCTATGGGACAGTCTCCCCCCTGAGGTGCATCAGGCTCCCTCACTGTATATGTTCACTGTATATGTTCAGGAAGGTGGTGAAGATACAGCTTTGCTCTGGCCTTCAGTTAAATGGTGGACACACTCTTCCTTCCCATTTGCAGACACTGTTGTTTTAATATATGCTTTTATTGTTTCAATATATTTGATTTTAAATGTTGTTACCTGCCCTGAGACCTTTGGGTATACAGCAAGATAGAAACACACACACACACACACACACACACAAATTTGTGCTATTATTTTGCCAGTGTCAAGCCTCCAATTTCAGATATGTGCCACACCCAGGTCTCCATCCCTATTTCCAGAAGAAATTCGTGTGTGCTATGAATGGTCTAATTTCCAAGATGACTGCTGCTGTTTTAGCAATTTTGAATATACTATTGCTCTTTAAAAATTGGGATCATTTTCATGAGCAATGTGGAGCTAGCAGGCACAATATAAACATTTATTATAAATATGGAAATGATACACTGACTTCACTTGAAAGCTTGTTAAAAATTAGTGGGACACTGTATGTGATATGTTCAGAATACTGAAGCAGCATATCAGTACTAACCATAATAATAATAAAATAAAATAAAATAAAATAAAATAAAATAAAATAAAATAAAATAATAATAATAATAATAATAATAATAATAATAATAATAATAATAATAATAATAATAATAATAATAATAATAATAATAATAATAATAATCCCCCCGATGGGTGTGGCCTTGTCGTGGCGGTGGGGCTTGAGTGCTCCAATGAAGCTGAGAGCTGGGTTGGCGGTAGTGCAAACTACTGGCAGGTTCAACCATGCCGGAGTGGTCGAAGCAGAGGAGCCAGACTAAGTGCACCCAACCCATTTATCACAATGGAGACACAAACAAAAAAGAAGTCTATACTTGCTCGGTCGTCGCCCAGGATAAAAAGGACCGCGGCGGTTGCTGAGGAACCTGGGCAATCATCGACAAATGGGCTACAGGAACAAAATCCACAAACAAGGAAGCGGCAGAAATTCTCAAGGCCAGAGAATCATGTAGTCATGAAGTGTTACTACAAATCAGAACCTGGAAAATGAGGCTATCAAAAACGGATGCACCAGCTATGGAAACAAGAATACCCAGATTCGAAGATAACAGAACTGCGGCTAGCTGATCAGAGAAGATTCATAAGCGGGACTAAAGTGTTCAGTGAAGCTGAACTCGAAGAAATACGAAAAACTAATGAAACTGAAGCACCGCAGCCTATTGTGGCAGCAACAGAAGCTCCAACAAGACCAGGAGTCACTGATCAACTAGAACCTGATGAAAATCTGGAAATTCTGCAAGAAGAGGAAGAACAGCAGCATGAAGTCATGGATGAAACACCTGGCACCATTGTCTCAAAGACAGCAGGAACTGAAGGACAGAATAATGGCTCATACAGCATCAAGTACAGAGAGAAAGCGACTGCCAACCCTAAAAACTATAGGCAGAAAACGACTTGTCCCACTGATGAATGACATCAACTCTGCCCTTGTAACTGTTCAGGTAGCAACAATCGAAGAACTGAACCAGCTTGCCTACTGTACAGCTGTGATAGTAACAGAAGAACTAGGGTTACTGCAGCCAGAACCAACTAGAAAATCAACTGGAAAGCCAAAGTGGAAAGTTCGACTGGAACTGAAAATAAAAAGCCTGAGATCAGATGCCAGCAACCTAAAAAACATGAAGGAGAAGAAACTGAACAACAAGAAGACTAAAGAACATCTGATCAAAAAATACTGGCTGAATACAAGGAAAACTGACGAAGCTTTGGAAATTGTGAAACAGCAGATAACAGCTACAGCCAGGAAAATCGAAAGATATGAAGCAAGAATCATCCAGTACAGGCAGAACCAAATGTTCCAGTCTAATCGGAGGCAGTTCTACCAGAGCCTGCATGAGCAAGTAGACAAGAAAATTGAAAAGCCAGAGAAAGAAGCAACAACCAACTTCTGGAAAGATCTCTGGGAGGCTGAAAAAGAATACAACAAAACTGCTGGGTGGATAAAGGATTTCGAGAAGAAATTCTCCAAGAACAAAATGCGGCAGCTGGAAATAACACCTGAAATGGTCACGAAAAGAGTGAAGAAAGTGAAGAACTGGACATCCCCTGGCAATGATCAGTTGCATGGCTTCTGGCTCAAATACCTGACCAGCCTGCATGCAAAAATGGCCGAACTGTTTAATGAAATGCTGCAAACAGGAAACATCAGTGAATGGCTAATAACTGGCAAAACATACTTAATACAGAAAGATGCAGCAAAGGGAGCCACACCAGGAAACTACAGGCCGATAACTTGTCTACCTACTATGCTCAAGCTGCTGACAGGCATAATAGCAGACAGGATTCAAGACTACCTCGAAGACAACACCACCATGCCAGTAGAGCAAAAAGGAAACAAACGGAGAAGCAGGGGCACAAAAGACCAGCTACTGATTGACAAAATGATTCTGGAGAACTGCAAAAGCTGAAAAACAAACCTGCATTTGATTTGGATCGACTATAAAAAAGCTTTTGATTCCCTGCCACATGGTTGGATCACAAAGTGCCTGGAAACCACTGGGATCAGTCAGAACATCACAAAATTTATAGAAAGTGCGGTGAAATGCTGGAAGATTGAGCTTTTTGTTGGAAATGAAAGCTACGGACTGATCAACATCAAAAGGGGCATCTTCCAGGGGGACTCATTGTCCCCACTGCTTTTCATCATTGCTATGATCCCGCTGCCACATCCTACAGAAAACAAACCTGGGCTATCAAACTGCCAGGAATTCACAGAAAATTTAACATCTACTGTACATGGATGACTTGAAGCTTTATGGAAAATCTGAAATTGAGATCCAGTCACTGACCAACACAGTGCGAATATTCAGCAGTGACATCCGTATGGAGTTTGTCCTGGACAAATGCGCCACAGTGGCACTGAAGAAGGGGAAGATTACTGAAAGTGAAGGCATTGAAATGCCAAATGGTCAAGCCATCAGGTCCCACCAGCCAGAAGCCTACAAATACCTGGGCATCTTGCAACTGGATAACATTAAGTATGGCCATGTGAAATCTGTGGTCAGCAAAGAGTACATCCAAAGGACTAGAAAAATCTTGAAAAGTAAATTGAATGGCAGTAACACCATTAAGGCCATAAACACCTGGGCCATACCAGTCATTAGATACACTGCGGGAATTGTGAACTGGACTCAGCAGGAGTTGGACAACTTAGACAGAAAAACCAGAAAACTGATGACGATCCACCATGCACTACATTCTCGGAGGGATGCCGACAGGCTGTACTTGCCCAAGAAAGCAGGCGGTAGATGACTTTTGCAAGTGAAGCAAACAGTGGAGGAAGAGAAGAATGCATTAGTAGATTACGTGGCAGAAAGCAAAAATCAGCTTTGATTGAAGTCAACAACCAGAAGCTTCTCAAGGTGCAGCAAACCAAGAACCAGTACCGGAAAACTGCAATTCAGTGCCGAACGGACAGCTGGCACAATAAAGCACTGCATGGACAGTTCCTGGAGAAGATTGAAGGCAAAGTGGACATGGAAAAGACCTGGTCTTGGCTTACGAATGGAACATTGAAAAAGGAAACAGAAGGACTGATTCTTGCTGCACAAGAACAAGCAATAAGAACAAATGCCATCAAAGCCAGAATTGAAAAATTAGAAGATCCAAAGTGCCAACTCTGCAAAGAAGTGGATGAAACAATCGACCATATACTCAGCTGCTGCAAGAAGATTGCACAAACTGATTACAAGCAGAGACACAATGCTGTAGCACAAATGATCCACTGGAACCTGTGCCAAAAGTATCATCTGCCAGTGGCAAAGAACCGGTGGGATCACAAGCCAGAAAAAGTGGTTGAAAACGAACAGGCAAAACTACTTTGGGACTTCAGGCTTCAGACTGACCGAAAACTGGAGCATAACACCCCTGACATTACAATTGCTGAGAAAGAGAAGGTGTGGATCATCGACATTGCTATACCGGGTGACAGCAGAATTGAGGAGAAACAGTTGGAGAAGCACACCAGATACGAAGACCTGAGAATTGAACTTCAGCGACTCTGGCAAAAACCAGTCAAAGTGGTCCCAGTCATCCTCGGCACACTGGCGCGGTGCCCAAAGATCTCAGCGGGCATCTAAAAGCCATTGGCATTGACAAAATATCCATCTGCCAACTACAAAAAGCCACTTTACTGGGGTCTGCTTGCATAATTTGCCGATCCATCACGCAGTTCTAGGTGCTTGGGAAGTGCCCGACTAGTGATATAATATGAAATCCAGCATGGTGATCTCGTTTGCTGTGTGTAACCGCTGCTTTTACATAATAATAAGCAGCACAGGGATACCTATAGGGGAACAGGAGGACATCTCCTGGGGGAGTCTGATCTCAAGAGGCCTGGATTGAGAGAGGTGGGTCCAGGATCAAAATCTGTTGGGGACCCATAATTCCTATGGGTAGCCCTGGCTAAGCATACTAGTGTATAACAACTACTGCTATTACTACTGCTTATGGATAAAACTGATTGTCAAAATATATAAATGCTGTGTGTCTGTCAGCATTATTTGCTTAAATACTGATTTTATATATCAGTTATCAAAAAGAAAAAGTAGATCCCCACAGCTGATAATGAGTGCCTGTTTGCACTTACCTCTAGAACAGTGGTTCACAACCTTCCCAATGCCGTGACTCCTTAATGAAGTTCCTCATGTTGTGGAGACCCCTAACCATGGGGGCAGGACAACTCAGGTGAGAATGGGGCAGGAAGGCAGGAGTCTTGTCGCGACCCCCCTGAAAGGGCAGTTCAACCCCCAAAGGGGTCACGACCCACAGGTTGAGAACCGCTGCTCTAGAAGCAGTTCCAGCCACTCTGGGGAAGACCTGTCTGTGTGGTGCAGCCACTCAAGTTCACTAAGGCTGCCCTGGCCTTCAATAGCTGAGGACAACTGAAATGTTGCCCACAGGCTGAACAGGAGCAGCTAGTGATCTCCCACTCAGCAGTACTCACACCATTTTCTGAGGATAAAGCTCTGAGTGGATGTTGTGATGTAGCTGCATAGTAATGCACCATATCCCAATTGCCAGGTGCACACAAGAAGAAGAAGAAGAAGAAGAAGAAGAAGAAGAAGAAGAAGAAGAAGAGTTGGCTTTTTTACCCCACTTTTCTCACCCATCTAAGGGAAGTGGCTGACAAAGCTTTCTGTTCTTCTCCCCACAACAGAGCACCCTGTGCAATGGGTGAGGCTGTGAGAGCTCAGAAGAGAACTATGACTAGCCCAAGGTCACCCAGCTGGCTTTGTACAGGAGGGCAGAATCAAACCCGGTATTCACAGATAGGAATCCGACTCCTTAACCACTAGACCGAACAAACCTGAGCTGTTGCTGCAGCTGTTGCCATGGTGATCCAGCCTGCCTAGGCCTGACCATCTGCACTTCAAATTCTGGTGGTCCATTTTGGGACTGCACTAGCATTTGAAGTGTGGATGGCTCCCTCTACACTTGAGCCTCACTGTACTGAAATGGTATTACTATACCATTCCAGTCAAGTAAATGCAAACAATTCTTACGACTGATTAACTACATTAGCCCAAGATTAAATTAATTGTGATTTCTTGAAGACAGGAGTGTATATTAGAGTCACTTTTTTTTTTGCCTGACACAATATCGCTATTCTCAGATTTCTCACTAAGGGGTTAAAAAACACTTTCTATAAAATGTATAAGCAGCTGTACAAATATTATTCCAAAGCTGTTTCTAGTGCAACAGACAAAATTCATGCATTAAGTCTGTACCATTATTAGATCCACAGAGATCTTTCATTTGCCTTTATTTAGTTAAATCGAAAACATACTTATACACTCAAAATCAGAGAGAGAAGCACTTGATAATGTAAAACAACCATTCTACGCTTGGAATTACATAAGGTGGTATGTACAGTATATTCTGGTGTATAAGACTACTTTTTAATTCAGGAAAATCTCAAAAGTTGGGGCGCGCGCGCACACACGCACACACACACAGGGCTGCTTATACAATACACACACACATATATATTCCGGCGTATAAGACGACTGGGCATATAAGATGACCCCCAACTTTTCCAGTTAAAATATAGAGTTTGGGATATACTCGCCATATTAGAAGACATATAAGATGATGACACCCAGCGTGTGTGTGTGTGTGTGTGTATATACACACACATACACACACAGATAGCATATGTTTTGGTTTATTTGTACTCAAGCACAATATTGATAAGCACAGCCAAAGCTCATATTATGATTATGCTTGACTATGAAAAGGAATTAAGAAGAACATATTTGGGATATGAATTTGAATCCATAATAATATATAACTAAATCAATAGATTTATAATGGGAAATAAAAGCCTCTATAAATTTTTTTTATTAACTATGTATCTTAAGTCAGTAGATGTGCTTCTATCAAAATTCAAATTCACTAAAATTCACTTTTTTTAAAAAAAATGATAATATATGCTACATCCGTAGGCTGTGAATCGCCACACTTTTTGTTTTGTCCCATTTCAATAAATTTTTATTTGTCTGAAAATATGGAAATGTTTTTAGAAAGGTCTATATTAACCAAGAAGAAGAAGATCACAGTTTCAGAAAGTTAATTACGGTACTTTCTGAATTAATTCATACCAACTGCATTAACCTTTTAGACCATTCTGCACTTATCTGTGCTGGACCACTCCAATTAGAAGTGCTCTGACTGTAATAGTTTCCTGTTGTTGGAGTCTAGCCATCCAGAAACAAGGTTATTAGCACTTGGACAGTTTGTTCCAGGACAGGCCCTGTGCTGCCCCAAAGCTCATGGGAGCCTGCTGAGAGGGCTTCAACGGAGAGAAACGAAAGTTCTTGGCTTCTGAGTAGGGATGTGCACAAATATTCATAATATTTGAAATTAGCATGAATTTGGAGAAATTCAGTTCACCGTAATAATGACTTACCAAATACTCTAGCCACAAAACCAAGGGGAAACTGAGAGGCAAACATTGTAAGGAACCAGGGGGCCGCATAGAGACTTGGTCCAATTTCATGTGCTTCAAAGTGATTGTAGAGATCTCTGTGATAATCATGAAGAAGTCGAGAAAGCTGATACATCTGGATCTGCAAAGTCAAGAAAAATAAAGCATAATGGAGGCCAAACAGATACGTTAAGTTGAGACCTAGGACCAGGGAGAGTACATTTCAGGGTGACCCTGAACTAATCATAGGTTACTGGGATAAAGTATAGAAAGAAGAATAATGTTCAGGCCTCTGTGCTCTCTTGCTCTCTCTACGCACACACAAACACAGAGAGAGAGAGATTAGTGGTTTCTAAATCATACTTTTAAAGTTGTGGTTGATCCACTGCAAATTTATGGGTTAGTAATGGCTACTTGGCTACTTGGCTACTTGTCAGGATTACTGGGGATTTCTATTATAAGTACATATTCCTACCAAAGGGGTTCCATTGCGGGAATTGTCCAGTCCACAGGACACTTTTCATTTAATACTTCTGCAGATAGTCACAATTACCTACCACAAACACACTCAAGCATTCACACACACACACACACACAGAGGACACTCATTAAAACTTTCTGGTATTCCAAGCTGTGCCACTGCCACCCATCAAGCTACCTTCCTACTCCAATTGCCATATTGGACCATGTGGCTTTTAAAAACTTATTTTCTTTGATATATTCTGTGCCGTTAAGCATGTCTTCCTACACTTCTTGAACTCGGCTTGCTAACCATGAAAGTAAACTCAAGGCTAAATTTTTTTGCAAATAACGTGGAAACTTTCAGACATACGATTGTTCTGAAGTAGCTCTTGTAACACGTAAAAATTGAATAAAGTAGAACAGCAGTGGAAAGTGTGGATGTGCATGAATATTTGAAACATTCTAAATTTGATCAAATCCATTCAAATTTGGGCATTTAAATGCAAATCAAATGTCTCTACATTCGAATGAAAACATTCAAATGACTTTTGAATCTTTTGAATCATTCCTACGAATTATTCAGACATTCGTATGTGTACAAATATGTACACATTACATATGTATCCGTATACATCTTATTTGTATCTGTACGCATTTGTAGGGATACATAATGGGATGAAAGTGGGATGTATATGGTATAAAAATGGGATGGGGACGGATGCGGACAGACATACAAATGTTGTCAACACTTGTATCTTCAAATATGAATAAAATATTCATACAAATAGATACAAATGTATTTGATTTGGATTGAACGTGAATATATTTGAATTTTAAACATTCAATCCATTTGAACCTTCAGATATTCTATTTTAATTCAATCGAATGCCGAAAATTGCATTTGTGCACGCCCCTAGTGAGGAGTACAGGGTTTAGGAAAAACTGAATTAAGAATCACGGTATGGACACTTCTAGCAAAGGTACGTTTATTGGGACTGAAGTCTTGCTGTTTTACACTGCCCCAAATTATCGCCCAGATGTATAATCACCCTGAACTGGAATCTATCATTTTCCTTACAGATTAAAGACAGGCATGAATTCTAACCTGTAAAATGGTCATGTCTGGTCGATACTGCTTCCTAAGACCCATATCAAACATAAGGAACCTGAGCATCTTGAAGGCCTCTTCTTCACTCATGTGAAGCAACAGTACACCAGCTACAAAACTCAGGCCTTGACAGTAGCCAACTTCGGGATCCAGGAGTGAATATGCCTTCAGTATATTGTAAAGAGACAACTGTCCAGCTCCCAACTGAGCTGAAAAATATGGATGTGTTGGAAAGGTGCGCCCTGTGAAAGCAAAAGTGAGGTTAGCAAGACAGACATTTAAAAAGGACACGTAACAAAGGGAGAACAGATTATGCAATAAGAGACCATTATGAATACTAAAGTGATAAAAACAACATGTGATGGGTTGTGAAAGCCGAAGGCTATATTAATCTTGCTTATGGTGCATTGAGCGTCCCACTTTATTAAAGTGATCTTTAATAAAGCTTTTTAATTGTGATTGCAATGTTGTTCCCAGTTTCTGACCCAGGAGAAGAGCTTCATAGTATCCCACCTCGTGTGAAGGAGACAAGAAAAATCAAGCTGATGAATGAAAAATTAGGCAGAATTCCATTTCTAAATGTTTTAAAGCCAGCCCAGATTTAACTGTGCTCCTTGCCCAGATGGACTTGTAGATTTCACATATACCAAAAACACAAAGCTAACCAAATGTATACTTTCCTCACCTCAAACTACTCACCTCTTCTTAAATATTAAGCTTTAAGTATATGGAATTGTTTGCTTCTTCTCTGTTCAGATCAGCATGGCTTTCAGTAAAAGTGGCATAAGAACCCACAGTCTTGCTGGGTTGCTATGTGGCAAACCAGGGGCCTATTCACACTACAGCCAGTAGGCTGTGGTGCTCTAAGCCTGGTATAGTCCAGGGACAGGACCATTCACATTCGGCGGAAGGAAAGTGTACCAAAAGCATCCCTTACTAGCCAGAAGTACAAATGGTTTTTCCATTTACCAGCCTGCGCCAATGCATCTGGACCCGGATGTTCTGCCTCTTTGCTACCACGATTGCCTGCTTAGATGCTGTTGTGAGGGGGATATGTTCAATCAGAGGCTAACCTGTGATCAAACGCCCCTCTTTCAATTCTACGATTGATCGCCACTCCCAGGCATGGTTTGTATGTGAACAATCACAGCATGGCTTGTATGTGATTGATCATTACTGGGAAAGCCAAGGTGCCTGTGCGGACACTGCATTCCCGGCTCCCCACTCACAGTGAGCCAGAAATAGAGTGAATGGTCGCACTGCTGGACACTTGTGGTGAGCCCAGGGGATAGGTTGGGACAGGTGTGGAGCACGATTTTGTGTTCCACACCTCAGCCACAATTACGACAGCTCTGGTACCGGGGGGGGGGGGGGGGAGGGGGGCACTCCTAGGCTGTAGCTGCCCGATGAGAGTGCGTGTGGACTGCATACCAGAGGCCTAAGTGCGAACAGGCCTGAGGTGAAGCTTCATCCACATAAGCAGCAATTACCTATGTGTATGACATTAAAAAAATACAGACACAGGGCATCTAAGGTGCAGTTGTCATCCTAGCACTGGTGCAGAGGGATTTTAAACCATGGCTTCCTGCTCTGTTCCTGATCACAGCCATGTTTTCTGTCCTTGGTATTATAAGGCCCTAAATTCCTCCCAATTTGAATTAGGATCACCACAGAAGGCAAAATATCAAATCCTTCTCCAAACCTTTGAAAGCATACTATCTGGATCAGGGGCCTTATGTTAGCTGTTGCACATATTTTTGAAAACACATCCGCATAGTTGCTTACTGTCTCACTAGTCTCTTCAAAATCACAGTCAGTTACCAGTCAAAATTAGAGACCTGTTATATGCAGGTGACTTGGTAGGCAGTACCTTCCAGATGGGCTACATACAGAATCTTCTGTGCTGGTTTTTAAAAGGCCCTTGTGATTTAATTTTATTTAATTTGGAATGCATCTGAGAAGTTAAAGGACATACTAGATTAACCCCCTCCCTCACAAAAATGAGTCCCAAGTCTGCAAAGGGGGATCCAGTAACTAATTTTTCTACCTCACTACAGCCAGACTAGCAGATAAAATTCGCAGTTATATGAAAATTTGCAGCTTACCTGGCTGCGGCATCACGGTGCGCTGTCCCCACTCAAAATGGAGATTTGCAGCTTCCTCCTCAGCAGCTGCAAGACTTTCGTGGTGCACATGGTGAGGCGCTCGTCATGTGGGATCGGGCAGCCAACAGGAGCTGAGCTGCAGGCTCAGCTCTCGTTGGCTGTTTTTTGCCATCCTGTCAGTACGGTGGGAAACTCCGAAATTACCTGATACTGCAGAACGAGTGTTGATTGTTCCACAGCAGGTACATCCTCAGCAGCGGCAGCATAATGCGCCGCCACTACAAAGTATTGTGTGTCACATGGACACACCCTTAGGTCTATAGCATCCTAGCTCGACAAAGTACAGTTGGGATAAGAAGGGAATATGCTGGTAGGTGTGCCGGAAGATGACCAAGAAGAATCTGAAATAGATTTATTTGCTTTCATAGTACAATATTTCTACCTTGTCTCTGACAGCCCAGACGAGTTTTGGTTTTCATTCAACCACTCAAGAGTTAACTCAGCAGTATGGGGGGGGGGGAGTGTGAACCGCAGAGCTGTTATGTATCCCACTTGTTTTCTAATCCCTGCTGCCAACCATATACAGTATTGGCCTTATTCCTATAGGAATTTTTCCCTATGAACAGCAAAACTGTACTACATAATCATGTTTTTTTTAATATCCATATAAAAAATCCTGACATTTTCACTTATCTGGGAAACAAATGGTTAATATTATCGACTTCATCACTGCTTTTCCATTCTGGATTTCTTTTTTCCCCCTTCAAGTCAGCCCACGTTTTCAAAGCGACTTTTTACTGAGCAGGATTCTCTCCAAGCAGGAGGCATTGAATAGAACTCGTTCAGCAAGTGTTGGAACAACTCCTAGTTTGGGCAGGGAGGTTTGAAGCTGCTCTTCCAATTGGGAAACAGCACACACTTCAACTGCAGCCTCATGCTATTCCTTGCCAAGTGGCACAGTAAGCAACCAGACCCAAAAATCAAACACAGCTTTCCTGGGACACAGTGTGTAAAGCTCTAATCCGTACGCAGCAAAGACTTTAACTTCGGGCTTTGCCTTTTCAAAAACAAGGAGCTACTAAGTTATCACACAAGTTACTGTCAGATGCAACATCCCTTTCACTAAAGAGTGAGGTGGCATTCTAACAAGGGAAACTATGAAAGACAGGTCAGCCCTAACGGAGAGATGCAAAAATTAACTTTAATATAATTTGGGTTTAAAGAAGAGAAGGTTATTTCTCACTCTTTCTGCCAGCTTACATTTATTTAAAATATTTCTATACCACTTCTCATTAAAATAGATGAACAATAATGAATAATAATCATCTTGAAGCAGTTCATAAAACATTAATAAAAATGATAAAACTACCAATTACATGAAAATATCAATAAAATAATGGATGGGAAAGGGCCTGAGTAAACTAAAAGGTCTTGAGTAGGCTCCCAAAAATTTGTCTAACCCTATGCAGAATGCTGTATGGCTTAATCTAAAGTGGATGACCAAAGCATATAGATTGTGAGAGGTTAAGACTGTGCAAGTCAAACCTTTAAGATCAGAAATTTCTTTTTTGGTAAAACACAGGATTATAACCACCACTGAATCAGAACTTTTGAATTTAGACTTACCTAAGTCAATAAGTATTGCATGCTGCTGAGAAGTTAATTGTTTGAGAAGTTCTTTGTAAGGTATCTCCTTTGGTTGCTGCTTATTTGTATACTGATGTTTAAGCTGATATTGTTCGGCTAGCAATTTCCAGATCTCACCACGATGTTGCCGAGGTACTCCTAACAATAAAATAAAATAAATAAACTAAAATATACCAGGAGCAGCCAAAATAAAAAACAAAAAAGAAACTTATTTCAGAGTCAAAATACTATGCAAGGTTGTCACTAAGTAGAAAAAATCTTTCCAGTTACTTATTATCCATGAATTTGCTTACATGTAATTGTCTTTTAAAACCCAAATTCTCAACATGTGGGATGGGTCCAGCACCTGTGTGATGGCAGTACCAAAGTTCTATGAAGGAACAAAATGCTGGAGGCAGTATTTCCTCATTTCCCAAACCAGTAAAAGGCAGAATAGACAACATCCATTCTCACAGAGGACATTAAAGGACTACAGTTTAGCTACACTGCATTGAAAAGGAAAATGAGTTTTGTTGCATCACTGATAAGAAGCAGGAAGCTACAGAAGATACTTCAGTAGCTTCCAATTGGTCCATTTGGACTTTGCAAGCTGCTGTCTGGGAGTGCAGTATCCGCTTGACAGAGCATTTTCTGGGAGGCTCTGGTCACAAGGAACTTTAGCTTTAATGAAATTTGCACTTGGAGGCACTCCAATGGAAGTCTAAAGGGGTCTTCAGAACATTTTAGCACTGTGGGATTCTCCAGCCATCCACCATGCATTCAGCTAGAGTGATCCAAGAGGCACAGGGACCCCAGAGCCATTTTATTGGGCTGTTTGCTCTCTTCAGCCTGCAAGTTTATCGGTGGAGGAACTTTTGTTCTTGGACGGCTCCGGCAGAATACCTATGAGTTATCCTCTCCCTGTTGTAACCACAAACGATCATCAGGAGGCACAATTAAAAACTAGAAATATCCCTTCAGCTATGCCCCAACTGCTCTTAGTCATGCTGTGCAACCACACAGTTCTGTTTATCTCATCCAGTCCTGATGGCATCTAAGGTCAAGGATACTATATCCAGTAGGGCAAAGTCACCTTGGGGCAAGACACCCAAAATATCTCTTGAACTGCACAGTGCAAAAGGTCCCAGAATCCTGTTCTAAGGAGGCCTCTTTGTTGTTACTCATTTCACTGCTTGATTGGTGTTTTGAACTGTTCAATGCAAGACAGTGAAAAACTACTAAAAATGAGGGTAAATGCTAGGGAAACTTCTCCTTTTCTGACACTTCAGCAGTATGTCATATCACTGACCCCTGCCTCAGAGTGACAAAATTCCCCAGCTGGGACAGTTTGCTGTTCCAGCTCAGTGAACTTCAAAGAAAATATTAAAAAAGAGGAAGGAGAGATTGTTTCAGTTATGCCAGCACCACCAGAGATGATATTTAAACATTCAAGCTCGTGCTGTTCCTATGCTGTTGCTGAAGGCTGCTTCTATATGCAGCATAAACCCTGCATTCTTCCTGGGATTGCATTGGGATTGCCAGTCTTTTCTGTGCCCTTCCTAATTCAATGCTGTTTGCAACTTGCAGAAAATATTTTGCAAGGCTATCACGGGAAACCCAGCAACAGTGCTGGGTTTCATATGATGGCCCTGCTTACCTTCATATCTGGCAAGGTGCATATAAAATCGCCTTCCTGGGAACTTCCAGAACCCAGCAAGCATGTAAGAAACAACAAACGAAAAGGGAGGGTACTTGGTTGGCTCCCAGAAGTTCCCAGTGAGGTGACTTCGTAGGCAGCTTGCTGGGCAGGGAGACAAGCCAATCCATGTTGGGGGTTGCTGCCCATCTCTGGCAAGAAGAAATTGTGGGATCTCTTTTTATATTCCCTACTGCTTCTCACCATCTGGAGACAGCCATTGTCATAACTGCAGCAGAATGTCACAGCCAAACAAGTCCTGTGTGAATTTTTTTCAACTGGAGTATTGACTTTTGAAAAGTAGACAGAATTTCACTTCTCCTAAAAACTAAAGTAACTGCACAGTCTTATACATGTCCTTTCAGAAATATATATTAATGAAGTTCAATAGAGGTTCTTCCCAGGCCAAAAGTATGAAAAGCAAAGACCCTGGATAAAAATAAAAAGCCTTGTGTTATGAACACTGTTCTGACACTCTGTATGTCTTCAAAGATACGGAACCCTTGGAATGAATGGTTTGGCTTAACAGACACTAAACTAACAGCAGATCTACAAGGAAAGGAAAACAATAGTGGCAATATTAGCTTACTGAAAACAAGGAGGAAAAAAAACCCTATTTATCATCAGTGGGAATGAAGCAGCAAGATACAGATTTACAGGCAGAGTTTCATTAAGTTTACTGGAAGGAAGTCATTCAGTTTTCCCCACAGAGTTTCAAAAAGGAATATTTAAAAAAAGGGGGAAAGTTGAGACAGGAGGAAGGTGGGAACCATACCTCCTTATGGTAGCTTCTTATTCTAGGGATGGGCTCTGACCACAATGATGGCATAGGGTGTTTTCGCACTGGCCCTTAAAACCCAATTAGGGACCCATGTGGGATGGACCCTAAAAGATCCTTCTGCACAGGAGACCCCATTAGTACCAGATGAGGGAGGCCTCTTCCTCACAACGGCCTCCCAATTCCGGCCCTAATGGGGTCTTCAGGGCCCTAAATCCGGATTTCTGGAAGACCTAAAAAATTGGGTCTACAATTCGGTCTTCAGGCTTGAAACTGAATTATAGACCCACGCATCCACACAATTACCATGCACATGGGGTCTTCTGGACGGGCCTGGCAGAGGAGAGCTCCGCACGCACGTGGCGCAGGCTCTGCCCTGTAACTGACAACTATGGAGGCCTGCACGGCCTCCGCAGTTGTCAGAGAACTCAGGCATACTCTGGAATGGCGGTGGACGGGGGGAAGGACGATTGTGCTTCGTCACCCCACCCCTGATACAGCAGGGGGGGGGGAGATGGAGGCAGCCGTCAATGGGACAGGGGGTGTGGCGAAGGTGGCGATTGTGCCATGTCTCCTCCCCCACTGACAACTGGTTGGCTGGGCCATCAGGGCAAGGGAGGATAGAGGGCATTGCGGAGTGAGCGTCACCTCAGGGGCGTGGCGGAGGTGGCTGTGCTGCTGTCATCACACCGCTGAGTGGTGGAGGCAGCAGCATGTCCTCCTGTGGCCTGATCTGGAAGGCACACTGTGCTTCCGCACAGGACCGATCCGGATGTTTGAGATCAGTGTGGAAGCACAGGCACACTCAGCTATCATATAGGAAGGGTTGTTTGACCCAAGCCTGTTCAAGAATAAGGTTCAGACTGGTAGAAGTTGCAGCACTCTGGCAGCTTATCACCCAAGCAGATGTCAACGCACCTTGGAAGGCTGAGACACCTTGCCAGATATGAAGGTAAGCTGGACTATCATAGGAGATAAATGGTACAGGGGCCTTTCTGCACTCAGCTGATTAGGCTGCTATGAACTAGTGCTGGTAAATTTCAGGTAGAGGTGGAAAAATTCACATTTGCTGGGACGTAAGCTTCCCCATAGCATCCATTACTGGCCAGAAACACAAAAGGTTCTCCCATTTCCCAGTGTGCACCACTGCATCTGAAGCTGGATGCTCATCGGATGCTGTTGAGAGAATGGCATGTTCGAGCATAGGCTAATTCATGATAGAACGCCCCTCTCGTGACTCTACGATTCATTGCAACTCCTGGGGATCAGAGGTCCGATCACGGCACGGGTGAGCAATCGATCATGGCCACTGCCACCACACCGGTGTGGAAATCATGTTCCCCACAGGGAAATGGACACACAGACAAATGGCCACGCCGCTGGACACGCCAGGTAAGTTTTTAGTTAACGCTGGTTAAGGTGCAGAGCTCAAAATCGTGCTCCACATCTAATCAACTATTAATGAAAGCCTGGTGAGGGCGGGCACGCTTGTAGGCTGTAGCGGTCTAGGCAATGTGTGTATGCTCTTCACCAGACATTCACTACTTCTTCACTACTGGCCTAAGTGCGAATAGGCCTCAGATCTCTTTGCAGCCCAGATAGTGATTTCAGCAAGAAAGGTCAGCCCTTGAAACCAGCAATAGTGTCCCAGTCTTCTGATGTGACACACACACACCATCTAGTTTGGGGGTATAGAACCTTGGTCTAAACTTCCTTCTTAACCCACCAAGTGAACCTTAACGGTGTGCTTTGCAAGTGCTTAACAATGGCTTGTATGCACTTCAGATCTCTCTGGAGTGGGAAATAAAAGCTTCTAATTAAATCTGATTTGTCCAAAAATGTCCACTTTGCACCTGAATATCGCCCTCCCTCACTATGACAAAATCCTTAATAATTAACAAAGAGTGTTCTTGCTGGTGACTTGACAAGATTATGTTAATGTTATTTGTGGAATGACCAGTCAAACGAGTTAATGCTGGGAACAGGGCTAGAGTCAACACATAGGTTGGGAGCGAGGGAGTTAATGGTAAACTCCAGGTGTTTCATGTTCCTCTTATGTGGCCAAGCTAATCTCTGGAGCGGAAGATCAAATCCATTGTTCCAACGGTCACTTACCCCTCCATCACCCAGCTCTGGACGCCTTAGCTATACACCTGTATGACTTTAAGATGTTTTTTTCTGATACATATTTATAGCACCTGTTTTTCCTACTTTTCTTCAACTGGCACACTTTTAATTAACAAGGCTTTAAAAACAGGCTGGGCTTGTCTGGTTATGAGATATTCCAGAAACAACGCTTACAAAAAAGGGAACTTACAAATATTTAGAATCAATTTTAAAAGGCCATATGCATTTTTAATAGTGTATTTGGAGCTTACTTTGTAAAATGGAAGATTAAAAAACTGACTTTGGGACATGCGTGTGGAACCTTTGTGAGAATCCAGACTTCTTGTTCCAATTTTTATCCGTCTCAATCATCACAGGTAAATGCAAGACATGGCTGGAGACACAATTCAGCAACATACGGAGAGTCAATGTATTCCAAGCCCTCACTAGAAGGATTTAGCTGAAATCTTTACAGGATACTATAAAATAAGCTAGCACTATCATTGCAATTTTTTTTTTTATTTAAAGCACTTTTTACTTGTTCTTCAGTGACCAGAACTCACTAGAAAGTCAAACTTGGGTGACAATCAAACATTTAAAATGATTCCTAGCTGTTTTCTGGTCTGACAATTCAGACAAAAATGCTTTTCCAGACTAAATTGGATTATTTTGCATTTGGATAATTCCAGCACTGAGACTTTGGCTTATAAAGCCCCACATAGTTTGGGGATCACAGAACTGATTGATTAGACTCCCTAGTAACTGCTTACACAGACCAAGATCTGGGAAGCATGCTCAGCTCATGGATCCATCAGTGTGGTAAGAACCCAGATCCTAGGAAGATATAATTATTCCTTGACATTTTGCTTCTATCCTATGAAGATATGATTATTTGTTGACATTTCCACAAGCTAGTGAATATATATTTGTTTGTCCAGATCTGCAATTGACAAAAATAATTTTCTTTCTTTTTTAATTTTCCTGTTTACTAACCCAAAATAATTTTCATTAATTAAAATGTTTTTACCTTTTCCAACAGCAGAATGTATTTTTTCCATGTCAAACTTCACCTTTGACCTTCCTGGTACAGTCAACATTTTTTCCCAAACTAAAGTCACTTCTTTGAGACATGGGGTGATTTCCTCATAATCAAGTTTCAGGCGTTTGGTTAGCAGATTATTTTCGGAAGCTGTAAAAGGGGGGTTGGGTGAGAGACATGCAAAGCCAATGTCATTAAGGATGTGGTAAGTGACTCTTCAGAGAGATTTTTCAAAGACAGTTCACTTCAGATCCACCACAACACTTCCCAGCAACTTTAAAGAGAAACAATGCAGAATATGACAGCGCTGATTCACAATGAATATGATCATGCGTAGGAGTACCTCACTACCCACATTTTGTAGATTTTGAATGATACCTCATGAAAGCCTGCCCTTATAGCAGCATATATTACATATGTACTGTATATGAAAAATATTTTTATTATATTGAAAACACTTGGGTGCTACAGGATGGCACGCGAAAACACCAGTTTGTTAAAAAATGATGGCATTTCACCACAGCTAAAAAAGGTTGCCAGATTAATGTGACCTGTGATGACACAAGCCTAGATTAGGAACTTGCTGCTCTGATCTCTTTCTCTGTTATTTTCATGCCAGCATTAAGTTCACAGACGAATGAGCTGGGACAGTGAGGAGATCTCAAGAAGACGCTGGTGTGTTGACTACAAGATCATCTGGCCTTGTGACTGGATATGCCAGCAGTGGCCCTACATGGCCTGCCAGGACGCTGGCATTTTAAACATCCTGATGAGTCCCTTTATCATGTTTGCCTAAATAAAATGGTACGGGAACAGCCCACAACACTACTGCAAGCTGAAAACTGAGAAACAGACTGTGGTTAAGGCATTTTGGCAGATAACTAACACAAACCATATGACCAAAAGCACTGAGTGAATGACCAAGTTGGAAAGAAGAATAAAAAGGAGAAATTGTCCCACAGAATCAATTTTGTATGGGTAAAAAAAGACCACCACCCAGAGTTGGTGGACTTTCATTAGAGCTTCCCAGGTAGAAAGCAGACATCTGCATTGTCCATTATACTGCTTTACTCGGAGGTTCTTTGTTGCCATGAAATCTCGTAGAAAAACAACTCAAGGAGACAATTCTGAGGGCAGCAAATATAACTTTTTTGAGATGTAAAGGAACACAGGAACCAAAGTAAAGGGAGGTTAAAACACTATGCCTGTTCTTTAAAAAAGACATTTTAAAGCAGTAAAAACACCGCCTGGCAACTAACTTGGAGCCATATTTTAAAAGTAACACTATGTCAGGGCTATCCATTTTATGATGTCTACTTTGATATATGAACAACAAACCCTTGCTGTGATGATACATTACCACCCTCCTGCCAGTCTTGAGAAACATTATCCCTATAGATCATAAGAGGACTGTCAGTTTGATGATTTAATAGCATAATGTTTCATAAAAACAGCACTCCCATTTATTATGGTGGGTGAAACAATCTACAGCAGAATGCTGGGTTTGATAGCTTCGTCCTCCATGCAAGCTGAGCTTAGAAATCACAGAATATCTTGTTTCCATTTTGATTTTGTCACCTCTTCCAAAATAGAACAGCATACCTGCGTAGCGGAAAGCTTACATATACTCCAAAGTAAGATACTTATCTGCTTCCTGTGTCCTGACAATGAGAAAATACTTTTGGGTAAAAGACATACCCTTGAAATATCTCATGAGATAAAGACAAATACGGATCCTTCTTATATTTATTTATTTTAAATGTTTGTATTTCATATCCCAGGGCAGGTCTCAGAGTACAATAAAACCACAAAGCACTAAAATATAACCCAACCACCCTCTCTCCTTCCTTTCCACCTGGGCAGGACTACATTCATGGGAAACTATGAATGAAATGCCTGGATGAAGATCTAAATGTTAATCTACTGATCACAAGGGAATATGTGAAAGGTCAGGAAAGGATGCAAAAAGTTGCTCTTTGCTCCTAAATGACACAATATTAGGGTTTTTTTCTGCACTATGATGCAGTGGCAGAATACTGTCAGCTAAACCAGGGAACAATCTATCACTAATGATCTTTGTATGCCATCAAAAACACAACACCTTCATCCCATTTTGTAATTCTGTATGATTTTCAAAAGGCCACACCGTAAAAGAAAAGGGGAAATGAGACAGATAATGCCTGTGTGTTGCCGCCATCCATGGTAGGATTATGAATATCATTTTGCACTTTTCATGGATCATTATCTTGCCTAGAATGATAAAATAAGTAAGAAATACGTTGCAATTTTGAAAGAGTGCTCTTAGAGCACTAAAAATATTGTAGCATGACTATTGTCATTCAGCTTAAATTAAAGCACACTGGAAATGTTTAATGCAAAGTAATTGCATAGAATTGTAACGGACGTCCAAGTACTTTAGACATGAAGAAGTAGTTTCAAATATACCAGAGAGCACCTTATCATTACTTCCAGGAACCAGGCTAAGCGCTGCCATTGATAAAGCAAGCTAAGAGCTTATTAAGATAAAGTGAACAAACGAAGGGTAAAGTACAGCAAGAGGCAGAAAGCAAATAGGACTGGTTATTGGGAAAAGGGGATTCCATATAAATACCACAAATAATTATCTACAGCTAATCTAGAACACTTTTTAATTGCTGCAGCCACAAGGAATTTTTAAAACAAACTCAGGTTTTTGATCAGTAATTGCCTTGCCTTGCAACTTTTGATTTTCCTTTTCCATCCTAAGAAGTAGTATCTGCTGCAGAATGGCCTTTTGCCAGAGTTCCCGAAGTTCCTTGGAAGTCTTTTTTCTCTCCTCTTTCAGTGTCCTAAAAGGCCCATCTTCACAAACAGGTTGTAAGGGTGACCGAGGGGGGAGCTCTCCCAATTCAGAATAGTCTATAAGAAGACAGAAAGAGAAAGAATTATTACTTTGGGTGCAAATGTTTGGCTATCGAGATCAACGCCATCTCTTATTTTAGGTAGGGATTTACTATCCGACATCAATTGCCTACTACGACCTTTTTGATGACATTGGGTATAGCAAAGATGTTATAAGGAGATACCTCTAACCTGCTAGCATGGCAGCTATTGAGTCTGGACCATTTGGTAAAACAGCAGATGCCTTAAAAGCCATGGTCAAACCTTCACTTTAAACCTTCTTCAGTCCATCTTCAGGTCTGAGTGTTTGCACCTTTCCTGAATGGAAAGTCCACAAATAAAATGGACAGAAATGAAAAAGTGTGATCAATCAGTCCTGGAGATGGAATGAAGAAAGTTTAAAGTGAAGCTGTGACCATGGCCAAAACGCTTGCTCTGTTCAGAAAAAAACAGGAGCATCCTGGTCCCTCAGTTCAGGCAGTCATATGTAAACCTTTGAAGTTTTGCTTCCTCTGTGTCACAGTCCTCAACTGTGGGCAACCAATGGGTGATTCTGCACTGGATGGGATACTGGTTCAGCAAGCATAGCAAGTCCCTTCGCAGTCAAAGGGAGGGCCCGCTTGGAGTTCTACACTGTCCCAAGAGGTCTGAGGGCCCTACTCCATCTATACGGCATCATTTTACTCACGCTTGTAGGGGGGAGTGGGAGCTGTTCTGAACTCTTAAATTCCCACTCAGGCGGAAATATGGTTGACTTCTGTCACGTTGGGCATTGGGAGCAGAAGATGGCTAAACTACTTTGGGGTGTTCTGAGAGCGATGTGTAAGGAATTGGGGGGGGGGCAGTATGTTTGCAAAGACTGATAAGAATGTGTGCAGATTTTGAAGCTTCAAAGGAGTGACCCATCTCTGCTGGCCAGCACAAACGTTGTTTGAACTGTTCTTATTGTGCCTTTACTGCTTAGACCAAAGGAGAAATTCCATATGTACTTCTCCTTATTGTGAATAAAAGAGATGGAAATTAACTTTGGAGGGTGGGAAGAGGCGTTATTGGGAAGACCGTAAACTTCCGGCTGGGATAGGGATAAAAAGTCAGGCTGTGGTGTGAGAGAGTTTGAACTTGTCCTGATAGGATGCCTGGAAGGCAAGTTTCCTGTACTGCAATACAGACAAAAGGAAAAAAAAAAAAGAGAAGCCATGCTGGATCAGGCCACAGACCATCTAGTCCAGGATCCTGTCCCACACAGTGCCCCACCAACTGCTACATCAGCAGACCTCCACCTGCTCTCAAACCCCAGCAAATGGTCTTAGAGGATGTACCTAGGTATCCATTCAAGTAGCCATTGACGCAGCTGTCATCCATGAATTTGCCTAACACTTTCTTACCTTCTCTTCTGGCAGCAAAGTCCATAGACTGATGACCCTCTGGGTGAAGAAATATTTGCCCTTGTCTGACCTTACTCTCCTGCCCATAAGCTTCGTAGAATGCCCCCTGGTTCTAGTGTTGTGTGATAGATGGTCCAGGGCAGAACCACCTACTGATTATTACTCAGATTACTGTCTTCTCCACATTAGAAATACTTGAAAGTTATGTCTTTCCCATGAAGGCTGTATAATTTTCTACAAATTATATTTCCTCAAAAGGACTCTGACTGTGTGGAGGAAAATGGGCAGCTTTTCTCAGGATGAATAAGTAGGTCGTTACAGGGCTGCAAACAATGACAAAAAACCTAAGTGGCTTACACTCTGTCAGTTCAAGGTCAAGCTCCAGAGAAATGTGAATTTTAAAAATGTTGTAGCTTAGTCTTTTCAATTGTAATTATAAATCTTGTCAGAAAAGTATGTTTTTGACATCTTTCTACTTATGGAAGAACAAAGCTTTCACACACCTTTAGAATGGAAAGCTGCTTAGGCCTAATAAGGTGTATATTTAATTTAAGTAAATTGGTAAGCACATTATATAATTTTGGTGGATCTCCACTCTCCCAGGGAGTCAACTGTCCTGTAACAGGCTATACCTACCTACCTACCTACCTACCTACCTACCTACCTACCTACCTACCTACCATCCATCCATCCATCCATCCATCCATCCATCCATCCATCCATCCATCCATCCATCCATCCATCCATCCATCCATCCATCCATCCATCCATCCATCCATCCATCCATCCATCACTTATTATATTTCTATCCCACTCTATACCTAAAGGTTTCAGGGCAGGTAACGACATTTAAAGTCAACATATTAAAACAATAACAGGATATATTAAAACAACAGTGACTGCAAGTAGGAAGGGAAAGTGTATCCCAATTTAACTGAAGTCCAGGGCAAAGAGGTGGATCTTCACTGTCTTCCTAAACCTGTACAGTGAAGGTGATAGAGGCACCACCAGGGGAAGAACCATTCCACAGCTTAGGGGCCATCACTGAGAAGGCCCTCTCCTGGGAGCCCACCCCCTTTGCTGCTGAGGGTGGTGGTATAGCCAGGAGGTCCTCCTCGCCAGATCTTAAGGCATGGGCAGGTACATATGGGAGTACACGTTCCTTCAGATATTTGGGGCACAAGTCTTTTAAGGACTTATAAGTCAAAGTTAACACCTTGAATTGGGCTCGGTAGTGAATTAGCTGTAGATCTTCAAATCTTGCAAGTAAAGTGCATTCTGGTACATGTTACAGCCTTCCCACCTCTTGTTCTCTGGTTAGGAACTCCATAAACATCAGAGTTAAGAGCTATATTTAAACAGAGTGCATGCTTACTATTGAGCATTTCTTAAATGGAACAGTTTTACAGTGCTCCCTTACCAACTGAAGCACAGAAGCTATTGCAGAATTGGAGCAGTGAACCAAAATCCCTATTGACTCCTAATATGGGGCCTTTCTGCACTGGGCCTTATTCAGGATTATATCTTAGGACAGAGACCAGCCATCTTCATGCTGGTCCAAACTATGGTAGGCCATACCAAGGCCTACCATAGTCTGCACCGGCATGCAGATGGTTGGTCCCCGTGCTGAGATAGACTCTGAAATAAGGCCTAGTGCAGAAAGGGCCATGATCTCATTTGACCTACAGTTCCTGGACTAATGTATATATACAGTATATCAGATTTTTTTTCTTTTTGAATACAGTTATATACTGTGAAAATTTTAACTGTATTTTAAATACAGTAATATTTTTGAGAGAAAATAGATTTTGATGCACTAGATTTATGGGTAAATATATGCAAAGAAAGCCAGCAGTGGCAAGAAACTTAGCATAATGGGGTAAGTAGAAAAATGCGTAAGTTCACAACCTGTGCAATGATGAGGACTGGTAAAGTGACAGAAAACAGGTCTGAAAACTCAGAAAGGTTCTGGGTTAACTCCATGAACAATTACATACAGAATTTAGTTCTTCTTAGCGTATCTTAAAACTGATGCCAATAATGGAACAAAGAAAAGATGATAAGAAAAGCAAATGACTAGCGGTTAGATTAATTTAATATTTGCAAATTGCCAGGGCCACTTACAGACAGCATTAACTGAAATGCTGCATTTACTGCATTGTGTTGCAAAATATGCACTCAGTTCTACATTTAATTGGTATTTACAAAACCTAGTCCTTATACAGTACAGAACTTGCCAAACTGTACTGGGCTTCTAAAACCTAGCATGCCTGTATATTTAGTTTGTCCTCCGGCAGCCCACTGTTACAGCTTTTCAAAAAGCTGTAAAAGGATAGCTATTCATATAACTGCCGTGCAGTTCAAATGCAAATGTGAGCTCCTCTGGATCTTCAAAACAGAAAAATGTAAATTTTGTCAGGCTTATTGAGAAAATCATAATGCATTTAAATACCAAATAACGCCACTGACCTTGAAAACAATGGCAAAGCAAAACAAATTTCACACTTCTAGATTATTAGCAGAAGAAATAGTGCCACCTAGTGCACATTGTTAAATATGAGCTGAAATTTGGGAGAATGACCACCATTTTCCTTTCTCAAATTGTGATTTTGACTGTCTGGTACCACGGTAACAGAAATCATTGCAACAACAAAAATTAATGCCAGATGGCGTAGCTGGTGGTGCCAGAACATTAATGAGATATCTGCAAATGTTTGTCTCAAATCTAATCACTTAAACTAATAATAATCATAAATATCCTTTCCCCATAAATATAGTTTTTGGACCTCTTTTATTACTTCACTGCATCAGTGAAGTAGCAAAATTTCAAAATTGCTGCTGTAGCCAGAGCCTTTATTAGTTGTTACTGGAATATGATGGCCTTTCCATTAGATAATCCGACTGAAGTATCTCCTACGTTAAAAGAACAAGTGGATGGCTATAGGGCCAAGTTATATCACAACAGATGAGTCAGCTTTTGGGCACAATGATGACTCAGCCCATTCGGGACTTAATCACGCCCATCTAATTCGGTGCTCATTCAGTTCGTCTTTGCCATGCCTTTCAGCCTCCCTTTCCTCAATCTGATGACAGGCTACCTTTTCCTTCCCACCCATCCCTCCCTCTTCAACCTCTGTCAGTCTCATTCTGGCTTCTCAGGGGAGGATACGGCCAGTCTCTCCTGCCCTCTCCCCTGCCTCTTTTTAACTTTTTGACTCCTTGCCTTATTTCACCTCTGACTTTCATTCAGTAATAGATAAATCGATTATCTAGCATTTCTTTCTGCTTCTCTCACTCATTCATGAACACATGTGCACATAGAACACAGGCAAGGAATTTACAAAAACTAACCAATGGTTACAGCAAAGTCAGAAATATTGTAATCTTAAAATAACAGGTCATGCGTTAACAATATGAAACAGCTTTTTATACTAGGATGCTATTCAGGGCCAAAAACAAAAACAAAAAAGGTGGGATTGGAGATCAGAGGATGGAAAAAGAGACGTATGTCTTGTGCAGCTTTGTAACCAAGAGGCCCCCCCCCACCGCTTTTTTGCAAATTTCTGAAAGCTGCAGGTGACCCATAAGAACATAAGAGAAGCCTTGCTGGATCAGGCCCCAGCCCATCTAGTCCAGCATCCTGTCACACACAGTGGCCCACCAAATGCTCATGGGCATCTCAAGCAGAGACAAGGACAAACCTTCTCCTGCTCTCAAATCCCAGCAGATGACCTAAGAAGCGCCCCGGTTCCTACCATCCCCCCCAGCCTGAAAGATGCACCTAAGCATTCATTCTAGTAGCCATTGATACATCTGTCATCCATAAATTTGTCTTTCCCCCCTCATACAATGTCTAGCAGCAATAACAGTCTAATTTCTGGACATACTTAATACATATAGGATGCAATATACTTCTTTGATTCTGCTTAGAAGTTCAGTGCTCCCACTTACATGGTGTCCCCAATTTTGCAAGATCACACAAAAACTAACTGTTCCCATTCAATCCATGTTTATCCCTGGGCTTAGTGAAAGATGGAGTTCAAAGAGCCTTGGGACTTTGGAACTTTTAATGGAACTTAAGGGCCTTGGAAATAGTCAGTGCTCAAGAACTGTATGGCTGGCCAGCAGTAAGAACCAATTTAATAAGGAAAGTTACTTGGTGTTGAATAGAAAGTGTGGTCTGAGGAAAGCTTTTTTCCTGTTTAAATTTTAAACAAATGGCTTTGATAGAAGAGGGAATGGAGTCAAACTGCAGTTCATCAAAACACAAATGGTAGTAGAGGCATGGGATTATCAGGTGCTTACCTGATGATCCCAGCTTCCTTCAACACCTTTATGTGACTCCTAAATAGGAACTGTATACAAGATATGAAGGGAATTTGTCTTGCAGCAGGCTCCATCACTTTTTTAGCCTCCTTCCTGGGCAGGGATGCTTTCAGGACTTGGACTGCATGGTGCTTTTCAGAGTTTTCAATCACAGGAAAAATGCACATAATTTTATATCAATCTAAACAATTGCAATTTAGCGAGAAATTCTGGAAGGAAGCAAAAAGATAAGACTCTTTGCACACTTGGCATCAATATAATTTAACTATTAGCTGCATGTAACGTTATATGCTGACTAATTAGAAGATGGCCAGATACAAACAGATGATGGATTCAGTGGCAGCAGCACTACTTGAAAGATAAAGGAAAATCTGGGTTGTAGTCACTCAAAACAAGCTGGCTGCAAAATAGACAAGAGTTGGAGCACCACCACAATATCTAATTTCGACTACTAAGCGCTTTTAATCATTATGATCCTTTGTCAGAAACTGTTTTATAAAGAGATGAGGAAAAAAGAGAGACTTATTGCATACCCAGAACACTGAGAGATAATAACAAGTACCTGAACCTAACTGCTTCAGTTTTTGTTTGACCTCACTTTGTTTTTACTTAGATAATACAACAACAAAGCTTTGATAGGAAAACATAAAAGATAAAACATTTGGAGGAACAGAAATTTTAATCTAAAAGATATGGAACTACAGGGAAAATATCCACCTGGTTCATGATTAATCAGTAACCAGAAATAGTATCTTGTAATTATAAAGCTATTACTTGGAAGTCCATGATGTTAATAAATACACCATTGGAGCAAAATGAAAGAGTAAGAACGCTGCTTCATCTGAAGTATAAGTAAGGGAGGTTATTTAGTTGTTTTACCATCATGCCGACATGGAGAATCACATCCTTTCTGTGGTGTTGCCACTCTTAGGAATATCTGTTGTCTCCATGAATGTCGTCGGGTCCTCACAGGGCTTTCATGGATAGAATCTGCTTCACTTGAACTAGATTTATAATCACTGTAATTACAAGAAGGGTAGCAAATATGGTTCTTTACTACCTTAATAAGCTAATTACAAAACAGACATTATAATTCATCATAGAAGAGAGAAATATAAAAAGAATATTAGGTTAAATTATTTAACAATGAGTAGAAAAAACCCTCAAAAGTCTATGTGTATATTCAATTAGTATGGACCAAAATGAAATAAAAACCATCTTCCATGTCCTCAAAATCCTGAGTATATTTTTGGGGTCTTTTTTTTTGCCATTCTTCTCTGTTTTCTAAGATTTTTCCATAAGTTTAAGAGAAAGAAAGAAAGAAAGAAAGAAACTTTAAAATTTGTCATTAACCCCTTTAAGTAACAGATGGTACGAATGTGAATTTTCAATGAACCCTCAAAAAAGTAAAGCCAATCTCCCAAAGGTCCCTATCAAAGGTACCTATTAGAACCTGTCAGTGGACTTTTGTCATACCAAAAAAGCAGCAAAAGAAATAAAAACACCTTAGAATTTCTTAGAAAGGACCGAAGAATTCTCCAACAATTCTGCTGTTTCCTATTGTCTACCAATCACATATCCAGTTTGTAGTTAAACAGCTGCATTGGTTGCTGTTTCTTCCCCCAACCCATTTACTTGACATTTGTGTAAGAATCCCTCCAGCAGCCAGGTAAGGAAGAATAAAGAAGCTATCATATTTTCCGGCGTATAAGACGACTGGGTGTATAAGACGACCTCCAACTTTTCCAGTTAAAATATAGAGTTTGAGATATACTCGCCGTATAAGAAGACAACACCCGGCATATAAGACGACCCCTGACTTTTGAGAAGATTTTCCTGGGTTAAAAAGTAGCCTTATACGGCAGAAAATACAGTAGTTCTGTTCCATTTACAGCCCTTTCTGCCATAATTGAGAATTAAAGGCTCCATAGGGCTGATTTGGATCTCATAGATCTCCCCAACCGGTGCATTAGTGGAGTGTGATCCAGATTAGGGAGGCCCTGTCTGGTATAACAGGTAGACCTATTTAATATAGTCTACAGCATACCAGAGGACTCCCATCCAGAACATGGCTGGCATTTCAGTGGTGGGCACACCAAAATGTGACCCCCAGTGGCTCCAAGGCTCCAAATCAACAATATCAACTATTACAAAACTTAGGTTGTGCTACTTAAAATATTAACATTTACACATTTCCTGGTTTGACACTAATGGTAACCAGTCTAAGATGCAGATGTCATTTGTCATGAATAGATAACATTCTCAGTTATTCCAATAGAAATTTTATGGCCATCTCCGATAGAGCATATTCCTCTAGGTCAGTTTTTAGGAAGTCTAGTAACAGTTCCATACCTCTAAATATATGTAACTTTCTTTTCTCCCTACATACTTATAGCACTGAGAAGTCATAAGTTCATTTATAGCATATTCTATGATTTTGTTATACCAGGTTTGAAGATTCAGTGTATCTAATATTTTCCAATTTCTGGCTACAACTTTTTTACTTGCAAGTAACATGAAGTGTAAAAGTAAAGCTTTGTTTTTAGTTATCTTGTCATAAGGTAAAACTATAATTGGGGAAAATTCAATCTGTATTTCCAATATTTTGGCAATTTCTTGATGTATTTGAGACCAGAATTTATTAATAGAAGGACAGAACCACCAAAGGGTCTGTGAATTCGCATCCAGGCCAGCATTTTTTTGAATGAGAAGACGAGATGCGGTTCAACCAAACAAGGGTTGCATACCACCTTGTGATGATTTTGAGGCATAATTCTCTACAATACTGTATATTTCCACATGGAAATTTGTTTGTCCAAACTGTTTTCCATTGTGATGAGGTTATATTTGTATGTACGTCTGTTGACCAATGGTCTAGATATGTATCTTTATCTTCAGAGAATATTTTGTAGATATATGAGATTAATTTTTTGGGGTATGGACAGTAATAATTCTAATGAGGATTCAAATTTACTTTCTTCTTTGTCTATCATTTGTATAATAGCTTTGGATTTTAAAGTTTTCTTTAAAGCTCTATTAGCTCTAAAGCCTAAAGCTGTGTTAGGGTTGAGAACTAGATCTATAGTTTCTTCTTTTATTTGATGTGATTGGGGTTTGAATTTTTTTTTTATTCTATAGAGGCCTTGTTGTTTGAAAGAATGCCATTTTTCTTCTGGTATCATGGGTTGAAGTTCTGTTACGTATCAAAGTGGCATGTATTTAGATAAATATGGAAATAACCTTGCTCTTAGTTTTTTCCAAATGATTAAATTACTTAGTAGATTGGGTAATTTTTTTTTATTAATATATTGGTATCAGAAAACAATGGATTGTAATGCTGAGAATTTGGAAAATCTAATTCTAGTTTAAATCACCATTCACGTTGTTTACATTGTATAAGGAATTGAAATACAATTTTAAGGTATCATAAAGTACCAGTAATATAGCACTGGAAGTGCCACTGTTATCACATCTATCACATATAATACTTTGTAATTATACTTCAAATCCAACCAAGGATCAAAGACTGGCTCACAAGATAAAAAGTGAATTAAAATTGTATCAAATTAAAATACAACAGTTAAAAACCAACCGGAGAAAGCAATAAATAATTCTTATAATCATAATAGTAATTTATCACACTCCAGGACAAACAAAGACTTCTGAATCATTTTTTTTCAGCCACAGAAAAAGAACCCTACCTTTTGGGGTTCCTAAAGTCAGAGGTGTTATTTTCATCTACAGGAGCCAGAAATTTTAAGAAGTTTGGCACAGAAGAAGAATAATGAAGCTTTTTCCGTAGAGCAGAACGGTAGGAGGTGCTGAGAGTATAGTTGAAATGAGGTAGTTCAGAAAAGAAAATATAAGTATGACCAGAAAAAATTAACAAACACAAAGCACAAAAGTATCAGTATCAACACAGAAAGAAAATAATACTTAGAAGAATTAAATCAATAACTACAAAATCAAAAATTAGCACAGCACGGCACCTTAGGTTACTTTAGCGCTTTAATTCAAATTCAGCAGTTTGCCTCAAGAAACACAAGTGGAAAAACAGGGTGTGTGTTTTTCATTCTTATATCCCATCTTTTCTTAACTGCAGAGCTCAAGCAACATTTTAAAACATGAAACTTGCAGGTGATGAGTTGACCTATATATACCCTTCAAAAGTAATTTGAATTTATTAATTCCATTATATTATATTATTATATTATAATAGAAGGCTGAAAGCATATCCATATAGCAAAAACATGAAAACTATGTCAGATCACCACAAAGGATGAGCATTTGAGTCACCTAAGGGTCATGTCTGAAGTAGATGTAAATTAAGCAATGGTATTTTAAAAAGCATTCCAAACTAAATGGGATGCCAGGACAGCTTTATCAAAATCAGCTTGACCCTAGGGTTGCCTCCAGACAAGTTGTAAAACCCGGGATTATCCCAGGGCTATGCTGGGATTGCCACGGACATGAGTGGCAAATATCTTTTAATATCGTTGTTGCAGGACAATCAATTCCCAACCCGTTTTTTTCTTTTAAAGTAAAAGGAGTTCTCATCTGGAGAGCTCCCATGATCCACCATTTTGGAAATGGCCACTGTGCATGTGCAGGGCCAAACTAGAGCCAGAGTGGCGGCTGTGCATGTACATAGGGCTGTGATCACACCATGACATGGTAGGAACAAGTGTTGAGATAGGATAAGTCCTTTCACTTGCCCTGTGTGGCTGCCCAAGCATCTGGGAAAATAGCAATTATTCTGAAACTTAGCTGGCATCTGGAAGCAACCTAGGATTCTATATGGTGAGGTAAGCGAATGGAGAGGAAGGAAGCACCGTCAGAAGGGAAATGGTGACCCTTTACTGGTCATGTTCCCCTTTGCTCCAAATGCATTACTACTGGCTGTTGGACAGTCCTTATGGTTTAATATTAGATTTTTTATCCTCTATAAGCAACTCTGCAGTCTCTTCTCTCACCTCTTTGGCATAGCATACCCACTTTTTTCTCCGCTTGAATTATGTCTAAGATGTTTTAGAAAATTGGGTGAGGAGGCTGAGGGATTAAGACGAGCTGGAGAAGAAGTAGGAGCAGCAGCAGCAGCGGATGGCAGTGGTGACTGATCAGAAGAATTTTGAGAGCTGCTGGTAGGTATGATCAGGTTATACAGAGAGGATTCCATAAGGGAAGATCAAAAGAAATACGAGAAAGAAATAAATGTGATAAATCAAATAAAAGGACAGATTGATTTAAGAAAAACACACACTATATCAACTCCTTTGATATAAAAGTGTCATGGTTGTCTGAAATAACGGAATGTGTGCATTCTCTTCTACCTAATGTTGCCTCCCCAAAGGGCTTGACCTAACAGATCTTTTCAAAGTAAAACAGGCAGCAGAAACTATTTAGTTCCCCAAAAGTTTGGAAAGATTTAAGCTGCAAACAAGCCAAGACTCTTTGGTAACATTTTCAATCTTTACAAAACCAACAAGGATACAACCTTTAGATCCTGAGAAGTCCTTTTGGCCGGAACATGTAAATACTTTTGACTTAAAATTTGGGATGCACACAATTCCAATGGATTTGCACAAATTTGTACAAATATCAGATACAAACAGGTACATATCTGATAAGTATTCTATACAAACAGATATGTATCCGATACTTCGAAGTCACTTCAAAGTTCACTTCGAAGATCAGCACAGACTTCAAAGATGCTCTGGAGCTATTTTGCACAGACTTCGAAGTCACTTTGAAATGGCTCCAGACTGACTTTGAAATGACTTCGAAGCTTAGGTTTTGGGGTTCCCCCCCCATGGGTGCCCCTCCCCCTAGCCTCATGTAGACCCCATTGCCAGACTATCGTGGAAAAAGGCTCCCCATAATCTGGATTTTCAGGCTGAAACCACATTGTAGACCCCATTAATGGGGTCTACACGGAATCTGGATTAAAGGCCCTGAAGTACCTGTATGATCTGGATTTCCTGAGCTGGGGTGGAAACAAATGTGTCCCTAATGGGATCTGTGGTGGAAATGGGGTCATCCGGCTCTCAGCCAAATGGGTCCTTAATGGGTGCTAAAAGGGGTACTTACTGCCAGTGGAAAAACATCCATCTTTCACTCTTCTCTTTCTGCCAGTGAGCAGCTATTCTTAGGTATGTCTCTACTACTTTTGTACACATACCAAGGATAAAAATATGGCACAAATTCCAGTTTCTAACAGGCTAGGCTGCATAAGCCCATTTCCAGCAAGCAAAAGACTCTTGGCATTGACTTTCAGGCAAAATGGATATTATCTTGTGTGTGATGACAATGGTAGGAAAGATGCATAAACAAAAGGAACAAAATACTTCTGTGTTAGTAAAATCTGGGAGCTCTGCATGCAAACTGTTTAGAAAATGTATGCATTAAGTCTTTTAGCAAAAGTAATACAGACACAAAGCATTCGATTCTTAGAAGAGGAATGCTTCACCCATTCACTGGGGACTCTCACAGCATCTACATATGTGGTGGTGAGTATCCTGAAGTCATTTCTGAGTGCAGCCGCTAAATGCCTGAGGTATCCACCACAGTACAGCGCTCCAACAAGGCCTGCAAGAGTTCCCTGTAGCACCCTTCCTCTTACATCATGGGGTAAAGAACCGCACCATCCTCAGTCACTCACGCAGCTACTGTGTAGACACACAGTGACCATGTGAGTGGTCACTTCCAGGGCCATTTCTGATACCAGGGACACTCTCTCCTTGAGGCTGAGTTCCATGGAGAGAGCTGGGTGAAGCACAAGGTATGTGGATGTTCCAGCTTCTGCTACAACTGTGATGTGAGCACAGCCAGAAAGCCTATTCACAGAGGGCTCTGTTCTGGGAAATAACCCAGAATAGGGGCCTTCTGCCCACATGCTAGTGCAGGCTACAGCAGGCCCCAGGTGAGACCCTCCAGAGGGTGCATTAAAATGTGGACAAAAGCCCCCCTATCCTGAGGTACATTCCAGAATACAGCCAAGTGCAAACAGGTCCTTGGTCTCTAAATCAATAGTTCCCATGATGGCTACTATGCTGGATTATAAACAAAAGATTGTTGTTGTTTTTTAAGCAGCAAATGTCTACTTGCTTTGGCCCACTCAGCAAATTTTTTAAAAAAATGTTTAATCATATCTGGAAATACTGTATACTCTGCAAAAATTCCCAAGAATTAAAAAATTACAAGTCTGCAAACTTGCTGAGGTTGGTTACATCAGATAACCTTGCTAAAATATCATTTCTTTTTTCCTGAATTTGAAACAACATACACATTTTCCCTAATATCTCTCAGACAATGTCCTGCTTTAGACTTAAGTCTTACTTTTGCTGGCGAGGAGTCTCTGTGCTCACAGAATGATACCTCATAAGTTTCCTTTGGGGAACAGATGGCGAGGCTTCTGTGAATTCCGAGGGTTCTTGGCTTTCAGTTGGCACATGGGTCAGGGTATTTGCTCGTCGTCTGAAGCCCTGATAGGCTGACTTCACAGGCTGCTCAATACACGAGGTTTCTGGCTCACTTGATAGATTTCCTACTGATCCATTTGACTTCAAAGGACTTTCTAGAGGAAAGAGGTCTTCTCTTTCACAAAGAGTTGCTTCCTATCAATACAGAAGATAACAGTTACATGTTATTTCATAAAAATAAAAAATACATAATCATACATATTGTATAAACATTTTGGTTATAGTGAGTTCCAATTTGTTCACAATACTGTGAGAAAAATGTTGCATCCCCCAAACACTACATATTTTTCACTGACCCATTGTGTACTGAATAGCATTCAACTGGGGCGTTTCTGCACTTCCCTTCCCGTCCACTGGATGGGAAAGGAGTGCAATCACCCAAAGTTGCCGAGCAACTTAAAGCTTAAACCCCATGCGATCAGTCACTCACCTGCGATCGATCCCAGGGCCCGTCTTCTTCAGGGCACTGTCATCTTGAGTGCGGCACCCTCTGTGACTGTGCATGCGTGAGCGCCATTGCCATGATGATGACGACGAGGCCCTGCGCAGTCGCAGTTGCATCAGGAGGGCAGTAGAGCTGCCAGTGCACCTGCGTGGCAGGTCTGTTGACCTCCTCGTCCAGCAGAAGTGCTAATGCTTCGTGGCTGGACGCATCAGGTAAGCTTTGGGGGAAGGTTGGGTAGTTTGTGGATCATGATTTCATGCTCCACACCTAATCAGCAATTAGGCAACTTCTGGGAAGGCAGGGGACACCTGGAGGCTGTAACAACCTCCTCTAGGTGCAGACGCTCCTCCTCAAATGTTGACTATGGGCCGAAGTGTGAAAAGACCCCTGGTCGGAATATACTATCCACTTATAATTGCTTAGAGACTCCATAAGAACTTATTTGGAATCCTTTTTCAGACAGACTTATCTTGATGCAGATTTAAGCATATGTGGTATACTAGCTGCATAATGAACACAAACGAAGCAAAAAAAAAAAAAGAAGAAGAAGAAGAAGAAGAAGAAAGAAAAGAAGAGAAAAGAAAAAAAGAGGCACCTGGCTTATGATGTAGGATCCCAGATATTAACACCTAACCCACACGATTGCTTTTCACAAATATTATATTTGTTTTCTGGTGATTTGTTTTCTGAGGCAGAGATAGGAGTTAAATGTGGAAAAGATAAATTCAATTTTCTTCCCTTCAGACTTTGATATTTGTGAGGATTAGGTTGGTGCAAATCCATATGAATATCAAATTTACCAAAACTGAAGTAACAGTGGGAAAAGAAAGGTAAAGAATACTTGTTTTTTTTGGTAGTAAATGGCATGAAGAAGAGTGTAGAGTTAGGTAAAGCCAATGAAGGGACTTTCAATTTTCCTTTGGGAGAAGAAAAAGGTAAGCAGCTGCCTTCATTGTTGACTTGCAAATATGCACATTTAGGGTGCTTCTGCACCTGCCACTGAAAAACAGATCAAAGAAGATCTGTTTTTTGGTGATCCATCCTCCGGAGGATCCGTCCGAAACAGCGATGGATCTGAAGGGGCCTCATGCATCTGCACACACGTGGGGAGGGCAGATCCTGTGGGCCGGATCGTCTGGGTAGAAGCCACAGCACCCATTTGAAAAGGCAGCCGGCTTCCCGCGCCACCGCCCCCAGAGACGCAGGACTGGAGCAGTCAGCTGCCAGTCACCGTGCATTTCCGGTAGTGCATGGCGCCCAGGGGAGGGGCTTCCGAGGCAGCCCATCCTGCTTCTGCCCCTCCCAAGATGGCGGCCACAGGGACATCCATCCCTTCGCCTGTCCATGTGCGGAAGCATCCTGCTTCCACACGGATCCAGGCAAAGGACTTTGTTTAGATTTGGTTTTTGACGACGAGACCTGATTTATAGACTAATCTCTTGTGCCGAAATCTGGAAGCAGCCACCTGGAGGGGTCCCTAAAGAGGTCTGTGATGTGGAAGGTAAGTACCCAAGGGTTTAAAATGTGTTCTAAATGGGTCGTTAAACCGATTTCCACGGCCAGTGCAGAAACACCCTTAGTTACTTGTGAGCTGTGAAGGAGTTACAATTTCTCTCTTGTAATTGTTCAAAACCTGTAATCAAACAGTATTTATGGATGAATAAAGGGGACTATATTTATAGGATAATAATGTATTTTGCCTATGATGCATGAAAAAAAATTATAATTCCTTCACAAAAATAATATTCAACACATTCCTTAATAACGGAATGAAGGTCTTTCATGGCAGTGTACTTACTTTACTTGTAATACTTAATGTGCTTGATTGTGAACTGTCAAGATCAATACTTCCGGAACTTTCCAGTTGACCTTTGGCTTTATTTCCCTATCAAGAAAATGCTGAGGTTATACCAGTTTATACATACATAGAAAATGCAGTGATGTGAATTCTCCATATTAATGTCTCCCAAAATCTTGTTACATAAAGGTCATCATTAAATTTAATTTCCTGATTGGTCTAAGAATAGTTGGTCACATTATAAAATGTGACCATCAATTTTTAAAGTGTATCTTCTGTGTATCTTTCATTGTGATTTCCTGTTCTATTTTAATAACCAGCAAAGACTGAACATATGTATTGTTCAAAAATACTACCATGAGATATAAAAAGTATTGGTGAATAAAACCACAATTTGGATGATTGATGAAAAGCATTTGGTGCACCAAAAGTGTAGCTTTTTCAAGAATGCTTCACAAAAATGAATTAATTCTTGAATAACATATTTAAATTATCCAGTGTCAGGTAAACTGGAAAAAATAAAGAAAAAGCAACATTCAAAATGCTTGGATTAGACATTCAAACAAACGTGGTCTAGTTATATTTAAAACTCAGAAAATTTTGTATTTTTTAATAGAAGAAGATGAAGAGAGTTGGCTTTTCTACCCCACTTTTCTCACCCATGTAGGGGGACTCAAAGCGGCTGACAAACCTTCTGTTCTTCTCCCTACAACAGACACCCTGTGAGGTAGGTGGGGCTGTGTAGAGCTCAGAAAGAGACTAGCCCAGGGTCACCCAGCTGGCTTTGTGTACAAGTGTGGAATCAAACTGGGAAACTACCAGATTAGAATCCAACGCTCTAACCCCAATACCAAGCTCGTCCCATAGATGCTCAGATTGAGACTCATCCCTCCTGCCATTAGGCACTGCTGTCAGCAGTTATCATGGAAACAGGGGACGGGGAATATGTTCAGGTATGGTGCACCCTCGGAGGAAATCACTCAGAAAAGACTTTGTGCCCTATTCTAAGCTTATTTTGGTTAGATTGGAACAGTGGTGCCACTAAAAAAATTAAAGACCCACAACAACTGGTGTATATAATGTAACTGAGCTCAGCAAGGAGGTGGCCTCATTGATGTTTTGCAGTGGGAGTCCCAGGACCAGGACAGAGTTCAGCATAGGGAGACATTTACAAAGATCACACATGTTACAGCGACAGCTAGGCTAAAGATTTCACTGTATAACATTTTATTCGCCACATTTTCACTAAGGCAACTTAAAACAGTGAAAACTTCAGAAACAAATATGATATAAAACATTTTCAAGGGTTGATATGACAGGGCACGGGAACATCTCATAAAGCCTATTTCTTATACGTGGTGGGGGTCTACACAGGACATTTCATTTAATATAATGCCGCTGTACAACAGAGCACACATTAGCAAACCAATCTCGGAACAACTAGATTAAATAAAGTGTTTTATTCCTAATAAAACTGCTATAAATGTAAGTTTTATACAAATGGCAGAACTTTTCAAAGTTTGGGCAACACCACTGAAGAGGCTTTATCCTTGGTAGCAGTTACCTTTCACTCATCGGCTGAAAGTAAATGAATCCTAGGAGATTCGGCAACTGTATTAATTTCAGGTGCCTCCAGACATCATGTAAAAATACATGGTTTGCCTATAGCGATGATTCTTCTGCTCATGTGCTCAGCCCCGCCCTGCAAGCTCAGCTCTGATAGGGCCATGTGTTCTCAAGCAAACATATGGGAAAATGCAGATCAATGGAATACTCTGCAAAAAGGATCCTTAAAACTACTATTTTTTAAACCCAGAGTATTGGATTATAATGCCCTTTTATAGTAGACAATCATAAAACCTGTCTGTCAAACTGAAAGCTGTTTCACATTCCACAACACATTTTTAACCCTGTCTGGGTGCACCCCTCTTCTCACTCTGTTAATGCTTAATCTTATTACTCTCACTCTCAATTATATTAATTGCGCATGTGCATGTTAGCAAAAATCAGGATTCCCTCTAAATTCTGAATAGGCTAACGCAAGATAAAAACAAGATGGAAGCACACTTGTGAAACCTGTAATAGCAGCAGCATCACTTACAAAGTTTGCAGGTGATCTGTACCTAAACTCTTTCACACCTGGGAAAGGGACTGCCACTGCTAAAAAACAGTGAGAGAAAAAGTCTTTGAATCACAAATGTACTTGGTCACAAACTTCTTTCAATATTCCTAGAACTGCACAAACACAATTTGGATGGAGTAAAATGCCCATCCTGGTTGCTCCTGTGAGCCAGTTCGGTCTAGTGATTAGGGAGCTGGATCCTTACCTGGGAATACCCGGTTTGATTCCTTCCTCCTCCATGAAGCCAGCTGGGTGACCTTGGGCTAATCACAGTTCTCTTTTGAGCTCTCACAGCCCCACCCACCTCACAGGGTGTTCTTTTGTGGGGAGAAGAACAGAAGGTTTGTCAGCTGCTTTGAGACCCCTTAAATGGGTGAGAAAAGTGAGGCAGAAAAGCCAAATCTTCTTTCTCTTCACCATGTACGATATATTTGCTCCCTCTGGCTATATATACAATGGAGCAGTTCCTCCAGAAGTTTGCACAGCACCCTATCGTTTTGGAGGAGTCCCCAGTGCTAACATAGCACAGTTCGATCCTCAGTGTAGATTCTCTAGCTTTTTTTTTATAATGTTCCCTCAGTTTTCTTGGGGCATGAGATGAACAGGCAATAGATCTTTATACCAATCCTAGCTGTGCTAATTATGCAATTAGCTCATATTACTGTCAAAAAGGTTGCACTTATAAATGAGAATGTGCAACAATACACACTATTACGGTTAATTAAAAATATTTTTGAAACAAGTTTAATAATTTTCTCCTCGATAGTTCTCTGAGTAATTAAGGAGATGATAAAGTCACATCAGATAGCAACGCAAAGAGTCTTACCCGAGATAAAATATTTTCTAATGATTCCGTCAGAGATCTTTTTGCTTTGTTCTTCAGCATATCAAGTCTGAACCGGGGCGTACTGCTTGGAATCTCATTTCCTACAGTCTCAGTTGCTGCTGCTGCTCCTGAGTTCTACAAGACAGAATAAAATCAACCAACCAATGACGACAACATGAAATTGAAGACAAGTATAACAAGGTTTCATAAAAGAAGTGAGACCACCTCTAGACAGCAGGTGGATATCTTTCAGGAAGTGACAATGCAGAGTAGATAGCCAGTGCCAGTCGTGGCACTGTCTTTTTTTTTGTCTTTTTTATTTTTTAAATTTATAATTTTTACATAATTATGCACTTATACATTCTTCCCTTATTTCCCCCCTCCCCCCTCCCACCCCTAAATAATGAATATTCAATAACATTTGTGAGCTAAGGGTTACATTTGGAATACAATTCTTAACTGTAATTTAACTAATTCACTTCTGACACTCGCTTCCAGGTAATTCTTAACCTCCATCCATTTGTTTTTACACCTTCTTATTTTTACTAAATCATTTTCAAAATTTTCCCGACATTCTCGAACCTCTACTGCAATCGAGGCTATTATATATTCATACAGTTTCTGTATTTCCCATTTAGATGCATCCTTCCATCCATTTACTACTACCAATTGAGCCGTCCTAAGTATGGAACAAACTACTTCCCTAGTCTCTTTTGGCCTTATATTCTCCAAATCCAATTGAAATATTACTATCCTTTCATTTAAATTAATATTAAGTGCGTATATATTATTGATCATGTTTTCTACTTCCTTCCAAAACACCTGAACTCTCTGACAATGCCAAATCATATGTATAAATATTCCTCTTTCTTGACATCCATGCCAACATTCTTCGGTTACATTTGGAAAGAAGTGCGACAGTTGTATTGGTGTTCTGTACCATTTATGTATTATTTTCATTCTTGTTTCCCATATTCGTCCATATTTTATTTTTTCCATTCTCTGTATTTCCTTTTTGACTTCTTCTCTGTTAATTCTTATATCATCGTTCCAGTCGTGGCACTGTCTTTGGGCATTTTTGTGATGTGTGCACGTGGATTTTCAGACCACACCTAAGACCCAGAAGCATATGTTCCAAAAGCATGCATGCCCAGCCATCTGTTTCAGCCTCCATGCGTGCACGGTGGATGGAGCTACAATGGGCATTCTGGTCCCAGGATAGATAAACACGCTATCGTTGAAAAATCCACAACCAGAGCTGGCTTTGGGGGAAGAAGGGCTATGATGAAGTTACCAGAGATACGTGTGGCACTATAGTGGCACCATATTCCTCCCCGCTCTTGACAGGGCACAAGCAACAGATGATAAAAGTGAGGAATTAGTAATAAGACAAAAGAAGAAATCACTACGTATACCTGCTTGGCTTCACCAATATGAATATGACCCTTCTGCTTTTCTTCATACATACTTCTTAGAATAGCAATTATTAGCTCATTTTCTTTCTGGTCATTTCTTGGTCTTATTTTCTAAAATCAAAACAAAGCAAAATATCTATACACAGTTAAGTAGTATCCTACCTCCAAACATTTGCAGGAATATTGCATTGCAGAATCGTTGCTTGCAACATAATAACCAGCAGATGGCAACAGAGTCCAAATATACAATTTTCTAACAAAAAGAAAACTACAAAGATACTTTCTATAACCATCTATGTAAGCAAACATATACTATAAGAGCAAAAATCTTTAAGATTGGATTGAAATGAAATAAAATGAAGACCGAGGGATTAAACCAATCAGAGAAATATTGTTATCTAAGAAGATAGATTCATAGGAGGAGCTCAAAATGTTTTTGTCTTAGACTAGGACATTTTCAGTATTTCGGTCTCAAAATAGCCTTTTACAATCTAGGACTGACTTAAAAGGGCATTTAGGGTGAAATTGAAAATAGAAAAATAGAAAAAAAGATCAACTTTTTGGCTGTTTCTTTTGTGGAATGGGTGTTTCGCTCTGCTTTGGTGTCCCTAAGGCTGACCCAAGGAGAACAGTAGGATAAGTTGAGCTTTTCAGTTGTTTGTTACAGCTTCAAAAATCTGGACGTCTCAAGTATTTCTCCATTTTAAGTGTTCCATTTTATGCTGAGCTTGAACCAAACACACCCAAACACAAACTGTGCACATCATTAATGTGGATATTATTTATTTATTAACTTTTTTATCCTGCTCTATACCCGGAGATCTCCGGGCAGGTAACAATATCTAAAATCAAGCACCATTTATCATAATTAAAGCATTAAAACAATAACAACATCTGCTAGTGCAGTGTTTCCCAAACTTTTGACATATGTGTACCCCTTCTATAATTTTCGTAACGCTGAGTACCCCTCATAAAAAACATTAGGGATAAAAATTGTATTTTATAAAAATAATCAATATCAGTGGAACTTATTAAAGCATGATAACAGGCGCCCGGAACTAACTATTAAAGAAGTAAGTTGTCTCTATAATGAAGTGCAGTATATTCACGCCGTGTCACGCCTCACAAGACCGTTAGATAACACTGCAATTCTTCGGCATTTAAACAGCTCCGTGGCTCAACGTCAACTGTTAATGTTCCCACAGTTTAAAAATGGCCGAACCCGAGCTGTGCAAAGGATGCGCAGAAGTTCCCACCATAATGAGTTGCGATACGATGTACGATGGCCCCATTTCCCATGTAAAAACTGTGATACGCGCCTATTTCTTTTCTTGTTCTGTGGGCGCAACTAAGCACAGTGCAGTGGATATCCCCACGTGATCCCCACCAAACTCTGGTGCAACGCGTACCCCCACCAAACTCTTCCCGTACCCCTGGGGGTATGCGTACCACACTTTGGGAAACACTGTGCTAGTGGGAAGAGAAAAGTATATCCCCATTTAACCAAAGTCCAGGGCAAAGAGGTGCATCTTTACTGCCTTCCTAAATGTATACAATGAATATGATAGAACTCATGTGACAAGAATCCCAGCTGGGTACAGAAATTGTATGGAAAATGTATTAGAAGAAATATACAGTTAACAAAAATTTAACGGATTGACACTTTATATTGTAAAAACTAAAAAGTTTCATTGGTATATATCTACATACATTAAACCAACAACAGAAGCAGAGTAATACTAATAATAAAAATACTTTAAATATAAAAAAGTCCCAAAACAAAAACCAGGAACAGCTTTACCTGAACTTCTTCAAAGACTGAGGCTTGTTCAAAGTTGTTCAGTGTTGTCAAATGTTTTTGGAGTTCTAGTTTGGTTTTAGAAGAATTCATCCCTAATACGTAAAATACATAGAAACAACAAACTGCCATTATAAAGCAATATTGGTTTAAAATTGGATCTCCACTTTCACTACCACTGTTTCCCATTTAGTCCTCTAAGCGTAAGGTGATTCATCAAGTACTGTGTGTTCAATTCTGAAGATTTGTTGTTGGTGGTGGTGGGGGGTGTATTTCTGTGTATTTTTCTTCTCCCTAACAAATTGCTCCTCCTCCTTTCACTCAGTGAACTTTAGATACATTTTGAATGCGCATATACATCTCCTACCTTCGATTTTTTCACAAAGTTTATGTAGATTTTGCATTGGACACTCTTCACAGAGATGAAACTGTGCCCTGGAATTCTGCTGAACAGCAGCTACTGTAAATGCCTGCTTCAAAGTCATCATGATCTCATCAACCTTGAGGTAAAGATTAAGAGGAAAGAGCTAAGATGACTATCTTGTAGTCTCTCATAAAAGCAAATATTATTGCCAAGCTTTACAAACAGTGATACTATTTTTATTTAAACATCCACTTTCCCTTTTGTTTTCTATAACCTACTATTTCCTTGCTCAGTTGATCACTTGGGAGTTGAAGGGAGGGAATAAGAAGGGAAAGAAAAACAGCAACATCCAAAAACATGCTGGAATGTCTTCTGATTAGAGTTGTGCTGAACTGGCTCATTTGGTTTGTGATTTGCTGCAAACGAAGTGAGCCCAAAGCAAGAGGTGTTCTAATGAAGCAAGTAAACAATAGCGAACAAAGGGTGATTTGCTACAGTACCCTTAGTTCGCATGGGAACTGAATCATCCTGTAGTTTGAAAAAAAAATGGTTCAAAGTGAACCTGAATCAAGGGTAGTTCGCTTGACTTGAACCGATATACTAAATTTCAGTTCGTGCACATTTCTAAATTAATAGAATTGGGTCAAAGAACGACAGTACAACAATGCTAGTAGCAGACTATGAAAAGAAGTAACCTGAGCCAGGCAGGTAAGGACCAGATATGTAGGTTAGTTTTGGGAACTGGCAGACGTATGTATGAGACACTGAACTGAGAAGAAACAATCTATGTTCTGTACAGGTGGAACTTTTGAACTACAATTGGCAGGTTGCGCATGAGTCTGACTTCGAATTAAAAAGTCTGGGTCAGAATCTTTACAGAAGTTTCCTGCTGACTCCATGTAAGCATGTGAGGTTGATCACGATCCCAATCCATTGATGCCAGGTCTCCTGTTACATCCCTGTTTGCTTTTAAGGGTGTTTTTCCACTGTCAGAAAGAACCCATTTTTGCACCCATTAAGGACCCACTTGGGTCTGAGCCGGATGATCCCATTTCCATCACGGCACCCATTTGGGACCCGATTGTTTCGACTGCCGCTGGGGAAATCCAGATCAAATGGGTACTTTTTGGCCTTTAATCCAGATTTCCTGTAGACCCCATTAATGGGTTCTACAATGGGCTCTTCAGGCAGAAAATCTGGATTAAAGGAGCTTGTTTCCACGCTTGTGGGGCAATGGGGTCTAGAGGAGGCTAGGGGGAGGGAGCACCCATGGGGGGGAGCCCTAAAACCTAAGCTTCAAAGTCATTTTGAAGTCACTTCGAAGTCTGTGCAAAATAGCTCCGGAGCATCTTTGAAGTCTGTGCTGATCTTCAGGGTGAACTTCGAAGTGACTTCGAAGTCATTTCAAAGTTCACTCCAAAGATCAGCACAGACTTCAATGGAGCTGTTTTGCACAGACTTTGAAATGACTTCGAAATGACTTTGAAGCCACTTTGGAGATTGCACCCCCTGTCCCCCCAAACATCTGGGGTGACAAGCAGACCCCTCATGGGTAGACCCAGATTTCCAAATGGGTGCTCCGGTGTTTCCACGGCAGGGAGGCTAGCATCCAATTATGTACCCATTCCTTAGATCCGGATCTTCTTAGATAAGGATTAAAGGAGCGCGGTGGAAAAAAACCCTAAGTCTTCCAAGCAGCTTTCCCAATCACCCCAACAGGGTCTACTGGAAACAAACCAAATGCGCACACACACAAAAAGTGGCCAGGCACTTGGCTGGCTCCTGGTAGTCCCAACTAGGGATGCGCATGAATATTCGAAGACACTCGAAATTTGATGGAATTTGTCCAAATTTCAACATTTGAATTTGAATCGAATGGCCATAAATTTGAATTTAAACATTGGAATGAATTTTGGATTTTTGAATTTATTTGTTCAAATTATTCAGACATTCGTATGTCTACAGGTTCGTACACAATGTGGACTTGGCACGCACGCATCTTTCTCGCATCCGTACGGCTTTGTACCGATCTGTACAGGACAAAAACAGGTAGCATACGGGACAAATACGGGATGCATACAGATGTGTAGGGATGCATAATGGTGCGTATGGTCACGTACGAATGTTGTGCGCATTCGTAAGTGCAAATTCAAATGGAAAATTCGAATGAATAAAATTGAATTTGCTCAATTTGAGTAGAATTAGGGTGAATTTGAATTTTAAAGATTCAAATTCAATTGAATTTTTGAATTTTTGATTCAAATCGAATCCCGAAAATTGCTTTCGTACGCACTCCTAGTCCCAACCAGGTTGACTGCGAAAGCTACTTGCCAGACATGAAGTTAAGCAGGTGGTTGCTGTTTGCGTCGAGTAGAGTAAAGCAAGAAGCAATCACTGGATCTTGCTTAGATACTGCATTGCCTGTTGCTGACTAGAGGAATCTTATTTTTCAGTTTCGTTAACACTTTTTCTCCAACAGTTTTTTTTTTGCTCAAAAAGAAACACTTACCAGGGCTTCATCTGTACACTGAAAAACATAACAGACAAAATGGAAGCCTCTATTTTCTGAATTTTCTCTGCAGATAAATCCAAAATGATCCACATGTCTGATTCCCTGAAACAAAAATTGTTAAAACTATTTACAAAGGTTGGCTACAGATTTATTACTTGATTTATGTTTAACAACAGATTAAGTGCAATTTTTCTGCTGGATACAAAAAAAGAAAATATCAACTAATTAATCTATTAAGGAAGTTTTAGACACATATATGCCACTAGAGTTAAGGCACTAGACTTTCGATAACTAATGGCAATGAAAGAAGCTTGCCTCCTTTTTGTACTTACCTGCATTACCCTAGGACAATTCAAGATGCCCTGTGCCTAGATTAGCAACCTGTCCTAGCTTGGGATGGGTGGCTTCTGATGCAGGACAAAGTCATCCACATTGGGAAAGACCACATTGGTCTTCAGAGCCTCCAAGAGCTCTGAAGACCAGGAATGAAAGCTCCTTCATTATGGATTCAAATGAGATTCATATTTAAGATTTGTATGAAACATATATTGAATTCAGTTCTACCACATTTGAAGGGATTTATTTAAATGCACATTTTCTTGCATCAATTCAATATGAACTGAATAGAAAAAACATTTGTGCAGATTCCCTAGACTCCAGACCAGTGTCAAGAGTAGCCCCACATAGAGTTCCCTGTGATGATCCAATCACTGCATGTTGCTACTGAAAGCTGCCTGACTCTATTCAACAATAGATTTAGCAGTCTATGGTGCATTCTCATAGATGTTTAAATCTGAATAGGATCCGAATTTGGTATCCAACGACCCTTTAAAATTTTTTATTCCTGGATTTTATATGGACTATTCTGCAAAAATCCACAGAAAAAAAGTCCTGATAAAAAGTGTTCTCAGCCCCCTTTTGGGGCTCAGTCCGTTTCCCCCCATCCCAAATGGAAACACTCCCAGACTACTTGGGACAGGGATCTAGCCTTCTAGGCAATGCCTGCCAGATGTGGGTGGGATTTCACAGCTGGGAAGTTCTTCCCCTTTCCATGCAATGCCCGCAATGCTAGAGCCCCGATCAGGAAAAGGCCGAAGGCTCTGATGCCTTAAGGGCAGAGTATCATCTATAGGTTGGGATGAACTTTACTCCAGAGTATTGGTAAGCAGTGAATTTTTGCAGTGATGTCTGTAGCATCAGATTTGTTTATGAGGGGTGTGGTGACCCCCCTGGGCAAGGTAAGTAGGAATAGGAAAATTATAGTCAAGAATAAGTTAATGTTATGAGTTTAGTGGGTGTGGCTTAAGAGATCCTGAAGGGAGGGGGCGAAGCTTGCCAAATGCCGGACCAATGAGAGCCTGCAGACTGCATGGGGGATGCTATAAAAGGTCGAGGCAGGAGAGTAAAAGTGTTCTTGGTTGGTTCTTGGTTGGAGAAGCTCACGGGGTTGTGGGTTGGAATAGAACCTGGTCCTTTGACAGCCTATGATGAGAGATAGGAAAGGGTCCTGATGTTGTACTGAACTGTTTGACAAGAGAAATTGTTGTAACCTGAATGAAACTAAGTGAACACTGAAAAGCAAAATAAGCTGTAACAATAAAAGTAAGATTATTCATTCCTGTTAAAACGAGTCTGGTTGGAGTCTGTCAGGGAAAACGGCTATAGTGAAAAGGGCTAAAAGGAGCCATGTTTCTTTAAGAAGAGAGAGTAGAACCTGCAGAACACTGTAGGCTGCAGGCAAGAGAAAGTCCTTCCGTTTTATGAGATAAGCGAAGCGGAGAGAGTGAATGTCACAGTCCCGGCTGTGACAAGGGGTTACTCAAAACATTTCATATACCTGACATTTTCAAATTTATCAGTGACAATAATAAGTAATTTCATGCTCCTTCAGTCATAAAATTTACTGCAATTTTCAGGGAGAGTGATTTCATTTTGAAGAAATCAAGGCTATGTATTAAACAGGGTAACTGAATATAATTGTTGGTAAGATTCACTCCTTTGAATAACAGTATGCAAAACAGATTTTTCTGGCTTAACAGAGTAAAGGATCATAGCCAATGGTCACCACAGAAACAGACTCTGTGGCTGGCCTCCAAGGAAGTATGTATTTTGCAGTAATGAATGCTCTATCTTCTCTAGAGACAGTAACTAGCAATATGTGTATTTTTCCCTGTTGGCTGGTGCACCAGTTAAGCAATTAAATTGACTGGCTGAGGGAGTCAAGACATTAAATTTGGAATTTATTTCCTCTTGGTTTGAGAAAGTTAGGAGGATGACCTTAAGGGCAAGTTGCTAAGTGCTGACTCAAGCGCTGCTGCTGCTGCTTCACAAAGGAAATGGTTACGAAGAAGGTTCCTCTAATGTCTGACAAATTTCCTTTAGAAAGTAACTTCACAGCATTTGTAATGGCCCATTTTAAGGTTCTTTTTATAAGCTAAGCTATACTGAAAATAGCCAGTTTGTCTCTATTGTGCACTGGCAAACCTTGCCTGAAAGTATTTTATATTAACTGGGCTGAACTGTCTCTATGATTTTAACCAGCTTGCTGAATGCAAGTATTCATTAGGTTTCCCAGATATTGGATCCATGACAGAAATTTAAGCTACACCACTACCTAACAAAATATTGATGCCAAAAATAATCATGAAAAGGCAAAACACAGCATCCAGATACTACCCTGATATGTTTAATAAAGCAGCATGATGATGATTTTGCTTTATGAGCAGATCCACACTTATATCTTTAAGATTTGGGAACTTCAGAGCTGGACTAGGCCTTGAAAGCTGCAGCTGTTTTAATAATTTTACTGGAGTTCTGCTCATGTGCATGACAGCCCCTATACTTGTCTGACAGCTGCTCAGCTGACTGCAGGGAAGCTGTCAGGCGATCATTTGGGATAAAGCAAGCCCTTACCTAGGCGACTGCGCGCTCAGGCAAGAGGGGGCAGTTGTGATCGCAGCATTAGTGGTGGTGACAGCGAGACCCCATCTGCTAATGCTGCGATCGTAACCCGGGAGTGTCCCCATGCCCCCAGGATAACCTCTTCTTGTCCCCTAATTCGGGGCAAGAACAGTTATAAAGAGGGGTTTTTTTTTTTGGTTCCTTTTTTTGGATTTTGTCCCTCATGTAGCCCGAATTAGAGTTTTGCATGGGGACTCTCCCAAGGATACTCACATTTGGCTCCGAGTATCCTGATCATGGGGATTCGCCCTTACTCCTTTTAAAATTAAATCCTACATTTACTGAACAGTGTAATATCAATGCAAATAAACTATCTTGCTATGAAATTAAAACTGTAACCTTTAGCAAGTGTAGCGTACACTACACTTAATAGTATACTACACTTGCTTAATCTACTGTGTATTTCTAGCTGTTTCACAGATAGTGGTAGGAAAGAATAATCTACCAGCAGACCAGAAAGCTTTTATAAACAAAAATAGGTTCCATTGCTTCACTATTCCCAAATATAAGAACCTCCAGGTTATGTCCAGTTTTTAATTGTGCTTTATTTTTATTGTTGTAGGCCTTTCTGGTATGCAAAGGCAAGTAATAAATAACAGACTGTGTATACTTTTTTTGTCATTTGCAATAAATAATATTGAAACTGATTCTTACATATCAGAAGACTAATTAAAATCAAAGTTTTTTATAATATGGATTCACTTAGTTTGGTATCATACTATAAAAAAGAAAGGATACAATTCCCTAACTAAAACAACATAAAATGAAACTGTACTGTACAAGGAACACATTATTTATTGAGTACTCAAATGCAGCTTTGGACTTAATCTCAATTCCTTATAAAGATTATGGCTACATGCTGTGCAAGACAATAATTTCTCATCTCAATCCCTTTGCCAAATAACCGTTAGTGAATTCACTACAGACTTGTTTGCAAATGAGTAAGCATTACTAACAATCTTTGGCTCAGATCCACGAATTCATTTCAATAGATATTGTTTATTATTGACTCTTTACCATGTGAATTAAGCTGTTTAACTGAATAAATCGCAATGTGAGCTATGAAATTCTGAGCCAGTAGGGAGAGAAGCCATTCTAATTCCTATAAATCTTTAAAAAGTTATTATTTTGCGCCATTTATTGTTCTTATTAAACAGCAATTAGAATTGGAACGGAAAAAAATAGTACCTGAGAACAAAAAGAAATTTCCTTAAAGCTTTTCTCAATAACAACTTTTTTGGTGTCAGGACTGATGATATAAACTTCAGACTGGCCAATCTGAAAAAATAGATTAATTTGCACATTAATTTGTAGTAAATAACAAATTTCTTATTTGTACATTATTTCTACACATTAATTTGTACATTAATTTGCAGTAAACAACAAAAAACAACATTTTTCAACTTGAAGTTATACCACATACCACACAATCATCATAAAAAAGGAAACAAACAATTCATTGACTTTGCTATTTATTTTATTGTACTGTGAAAGTTCTTAAATCGTGTACCTTTCTACAGAACAAGGCTAAACAATAGGCCGTTTCTACATTTGTGTAAGAATGGTCCAGCTGAAACCATTCCAACTAGAGTGGTCTTATGCTGGAATCGTCCCATTGCCCAGAAAAAGTCTGTCTGTATCTAGACAGCCTGTTCTGGGCTAAATCCTGTGCAAGATTCAGACCCGGATGTCAGGACACCAATGGCCAGGAAGTCAAGCTCCTGTCCACAGAGGCCTAAGGCGACCAATTTCGGTGGCACAAATTTTGTGCACCACTGAAATAGGTTTCCCTGCTAAACTAGCATATGCCATGCCACACTCCTCCCTGGGCCAATCTAGTGGTCCCTGGAACACTGCCCCTCGGTATCCTAATCTTGGTGGCCATTTTGGCTACCTAGACCAGGCAGCAGGTTTCACTTTGTCCAATGAAGACACAGTGTGTTAGCAAGCATGAGATGCCCAGAAAAGATCCAGGCTTCATAAAATCCCATTCCAACAGGAAGTGCAGAAAAGCCCAGTATTAAACTGAAAGGATAGGAATATTATGTTTTAAGAAGTGAGGATCAGCCAATAGATTCTTACACAAAATGTGTGTGAAATTTCCTTGTACTCCATTATTTGTCCATCTGCACCCAGTACTCTGTATCCTAATGGCCACTGTTTGTTCAGATTTTTGTTTGATGAGTGCTCTAGGGTCTAGATCCTTGTTGGAAGTACTAGTTTTTGTATGCATCCCACACAATCATTTCTCACGTATTTTAAAGGAGCACTAAATATTTTTCAAAAAGAATTTATTCCACGAAATCCCAAAATGAGGTCAAATTACTGTGCCCAATTGTCCCATTACCTTGCACTCTTAGTGCAGAAAAACCACTTAGTCTTCCTCTGTTCTACCTAACCTTGAGTGAAAAGGTTTCATAAATATTAAAACTAAATAATATAGCATAGTCAGGCCAGATTTCAGGTCAGAGATGTACTAAGACTACTTAAAAATACCATGTTGAAACTTCCTCTTTGAAAAGGATTGTGCACGGCAGATCCTGTTAGAAATATGATCCTGTAGAAAAGGACAAGGTCTTTCATTCTATTTATGTGGAGGTTTGCTATAGTTGCTAAGGAGTGAGGTAAGCACTACTGTTTTAGAATTAATTGTATAAAGCAAGTTCCTTTCTTTTTAAATTCACAGCTGTTTCCTTAATGGAGGACTATATGAGATATGGGAAGATTCCTAACTTGAAAAATCAATAAAAGTGTAAGGCATTTCAGGAATCTCATTCAACCTAATGAGATCTACCATTGACTAAAGACATAATACTGTGTTTTCTGACACAGGCAAGAACTGGAGGATTTATTATTATTATTATTAAGGTGCGCAAGCAATTTTCTCACCTCAAACTAATGGGAGTGTTAGAGATGCTTTTCAATAATAAGAAAAAATAAAGCTACACTAAATCCAATCACTTTTATAATACAGAGGCAAGGGGCCAATTCACACTTCAGCCTGTAGCCAGCAATTAGGCAACATCTGGGCAGGTGTATCTGCACTTACAGGAAGTGTTTACAGCATAGATACACCCCTTGCCTGCCCAGAGGTGACTAAGTTTGGACCACAAAATTGTGCTCCACATCCTTACCAACCTAACTTACCTGGAAGCATCCAGTCGGGGAAGTCATCGGAGGTGCCACACACACGCACTGGCAGCTCCGATGGCCTCCTGATGTGACTGCGACTGTGCGGAGCGTCAGCGTCATCACAGCGACAGCGCTGATGCATGCAGTCTCAGACGGCGCTGCACGCAAGATGGTGGCACCCAGAAGAGGATGCCGGAAGATCAAAAACAGGGCAAGTGTTCGATTGTGTGGGAGGTCGGTTAATGCTGACTAGAGATCGCAAGTGTGAGCACTAGTCAACATTAATTGATTGGACTGGGAAAATGCCACAGATGTGTAATATACACCCATTTTTTCATCTCTCTCTTTAACAGATGCCATCTATCTGCAGCAAACCTCTATGCCACTGAACAAAGCATGTTATATTCATTGCAAAGCATCTCCCTGATATTCCTCCTTTTTTGTCTAATAACGAAAATAAACTCAGAGGCAGTGCTTCCATTCACATTTCTTGATCCACCCAGCTGGGTCGTTGTCAAATATAATGAAATTTCTTTTATGGACCACAAAACTCAAGAGCGCCCTTAAATCTCTTGTTATAGCTGCCCCGAACTGCAAGACAGAAGATATGTTCAGACATGTGGTTCAAACATGTGCCCCAACAAACATTTTAAAAAACCACTTACTGTGTCCCCAAGCCTCTGAATATTTGTTCCTTTCACAGAGGAGAAAGAATAACTTTTGTGATGAGTCCTGTTTGGGGCAGATGGGGGGGAAGAAGAAGAAGAAGAGTTGGCTTTTCTACCCCGCTTTTCTCACCCATTCAAGGGGAGTCAAAGCAGCTTCTTCTTCTGACAACAGAACACCCTGTGAGGTAGGTGGGGCTGTGAGAGCTCAGAAGAGAGCTGTGACTAGCCCAGGGTCACCCAGCTGGTTTCATAGGGGAGGGTGGAATTGAACCCGGTATTCCCTGATAAGTGTCCGGCTCCCTAACCACTAGACCAAACTGGCTCACAGAAGGTGCAGAGGCTCTTCTAGGCAACAGAAATAGCTGGTAGTGACTGACCAGTCAGGGACTCAGAAATCCGTCCAGTAGGGGCCAACGAATGGCAAACACTTTTGCTATAGAGGGGCTGCTAGTCTTTGAGGCAAAGGAACAGCTATACGAGATAGAATTTTATTTTTCCTGTATGAATGCTTGGTTTATGGATAGGTATATATGGGACATGTTTTGTAAAAGATCCACTTGAAAAAAGCCCAGTATGATCACACACAAAGTATGTGCATCTTTGTGTAAAAAAACCCATGACTCATGGTAGGCTGGTAGGCTGAACATGGCTTGGAGCTTACAAATAAATTCTACAGATCTACTTTATACAGAATTATCCAGAAAGCGTTGTACTCATTCTGTACATAGATATGTACATTAAATGCAATGTTATTAGGTCAACAAGTAGTATAATTATTTCTGTAAACTTATTTACTACTATAGTTAGAACCATAAGTATGTATTACCGTGAACAACATAATCCGGTTCCCCGAAATATCTGTTGGCTGCACATTTTGCCCATGGATAAAACGGCTTTTTAAGTTCAGAGAAATGGCATCTTCATCAAAAGATCTAACAAAGCTCTTGCTCCTCAAACAACCTGATTGTAAATCTTTCTTAAAAGAAAAAGACTGTAATCCAGGCTGTGAATAGGATTTCCTCATTGGCCTTTTCTCCTGCTCTTCAGTAACTGAAGGTTGGAAGACAGAACGGAATTTTTCAGCTATGGAAAATCCTCCAGAATGGTTGATAGTTTCATGGTGTTGGGGGCACAAGCCAGAATCCATGTTTTTCATACAACTAACGTCATTAAATTTTTCAATACATTCATCAATGAGAGCTGGGGGTGCATTTTTGTGTGCTACGGTCACTCGGCCACAGAAAAGCACTTCAAATTTTTTGCTGAAAGGATCTTCAACCTCTGAAAGGCTATTCTGAAACTCTTCTTGACGTGCAATTTTCCCAGCTTGTCTAATGGTGCTTATAATCTCAGGCACCTGCAAAAATAAATAAATAAATAAATAAATAAATAAATAAATAAATAAATAAATAAATAAATAAATAAATAAATAAATAACACCCATTTTTAGAAAAAGAAAAAATCAGCAAAAATGAAACATTAAAGCAATGTTTCCTCAATACTGAGAAACCTTTATAAAAAGTAACATTAGATTCTAGTTTGCAGAATTTTATTTACATTTGTTCAACCCAGCATCAAGGAGATATATATGTGTAATTTGCCATTGCAGATTTTATGCTCCCAGCTGTCAACACAGAGGTTAGGATTCAAGAGCCACCCACAAATATCCTCTGGGTCTTTCTACATGGACTCTTAATACAGATTAAGGGTTTGTGCAGAACACTTCTAGGCCTCACAGAGCTTCACGTTAATGCAGATCTATGAGGCAATACATCCCACTGGTTCATTCTGTCTACATTAAACAGAACATGATTCAGATTAAAGGACACCTTGATCTGGATTAATGGTAGTCATGTTTAATTGGGTCTTCCAGTGTACCAGCGTGGTCCTGATCCAGAAAACAGGAAGTCTGCAGATAGCATGCCTTTCTTGTTTGGGACTACCGGGGACGCCTATCAGTGATACACCATAGCCTGCTGCTGAAAAGTACCCTTTAGGCCCTGAGGCTAGAAACATTTCTTCCTGGCCCTTGGAGCCACAGGGGTTTGGCTGCACAGCTCACACAAACTTCACAGCTATGGCATGGAATGATTCAGATTGGTGCTGTCAGTCTAGGCGGTGCTGATTAGGACCATGGATCAGTGGACTGTGCTGTTCTAGACTTACTGATCTAGAATTAAGTATAGAAAGGGCTTCTGATTCTCTTGCACATTCTTTCTCAAAACAGCTTGTAAGGGCTCCTGCACATCATTTAGAGCAATTCCACATTGGTTGGTGGGGAAGCAAGGCTATTAATATGCTTGCTTGTTCAGTATACCAACCAGTGTGGAATTGCCCTTAAAGTTATACAGAAGTGTCATACTCACAAAGGAAATCCAGCAAATCCTTTGTGCAAAGAAGAGGAAATATATTCATATTGTCATCAGAGCAACATCATTTTTGGGATAATAGATACAGGTCCAGAGCATTTGCCACTGGCTTGCAATAAGGAAAGAAGAATGATCTAAAATGAGACAGGAAGCATTACTTCATTCTCTGAGCATGCTGTGTGACTCAGATTGCCAACATACGGTTTAGATGCACTTTGAACTAATACTTTACAAGCATTGTTGTTTGCATCTTATAAAATGCTGTGTGCATCGATCCTATTGTTTTTAAAAAGACTTTGAAAAAAACGCTCTGTTTGCATTTGTTTTATTAGTCGTCTTTAGCTGCTTTGCTATAATCAGTACAAAAACTTAATGCAACTTACGGATCATGAATTATGAGGTTTTGACATGTCAGTAGAATGAAACCAATAACATTAATAAAACAATATGAAGACAAATACGCACAGGATGATCAAAAATTGCTATGCAAACTGTAACTGACCTTCAACATTAGAACATTTATTTTCCCTTGGAAAGGGAACAAAAAAAGGGCAGATGAAACACAAATGTTTTTGTTTTGTTTTTGCAAATAACTGTGACTTTAAATAGAAATATAATAATTGCTTACTGCACTTGTGCCATTAAGTAATAAAGGCCTACAATTACAAATTTAGTTCTGCACATACTAAAATTTATACTCACTAGGAATTGTGGCTGCGAAAAGAAAATAATTCACACCTACACATCCTGGAAAACCCAAGTTATAATGATCTCTCTTCAGTCTGTTAAATACAGTATTTAGGTGAAATATTTTTATAAATAGAAAATTAAATTGATACTGAAATTAAATTGATACTGGAAAACTGTCCCTTTCCTTTACAAGTGGCAGGGTGCACTGGTTAGTTTTTAAATGAGCACAGTGTGGTCATCTAGCATTCTTACCATGCTCTGGGCATCAGTAAGGCTTTTTCTGCCCTGGGAGGGCTCATTCTGAAATTTATCCTGGAATAGAGGCCTGCCATCCGCATGCTAGCAGAGACCACAACAAACCCCAGATGAGGTCTGCTGTGGTCTGCACTAGTATCCAGATGGCAGCCCCCTATTTCAGGATACATCCCAAAACTTACCTTGTCACCATCAGGTTCAAAATGGCGGCCCTGTCTGCAGCGTTGTGTGTCTGCATGCACCGCTGGCTCTGACTGGCCATTTATCCGCACCTGCGCAGAATGTCTGGTTTGATGCCAGGCATTCTGTGCAGGAGCAGGTAACTGTCCAATCACAGCCAGCGGCACGTGCAGATGCACAACGCCGCCAGCTGGGCCTGTCACTTCAAACACGGCGGCAACGAGGTAAGTCGCTTGCATGCATGCTCGTCCCTGGTTAGGCCCCTGGGTCACCTAGCGCCCACAGGGACCCGGGGAAGGAACAGGACTGGCTGTAGTGCGAAAAGGTCTCTGATTTGATTCTTCGCTCTTCCATGAAACCAGCTGGGTGACCTTGGGCTATTCACAGCTCTCTTTCTGAGTTCTCACAGCCCCATCCACCTCACAGGGTGTCTGGCTCTGATCTGGGTAGAATAGAAAGCTCTGCAAGCTACTTTGAGTCCCTTTAAATTGGTGAGAAAGGCAGGGTAGAAACGCCAACTCTTCTTTTTCTTCTTGATAGTAAAAAAATCAAAGCTAGATGCACTTGCTGTATGACTAATATTGTGGGGGACTGTGTAAGGATAAAATGAGGAGGAGAACTAAAGGACTACGCTACTGAACTACTTGAAAGAAAGTAAGTTATTAAGCAAACAATAGCCTCCAAAAGAAGAAAAAAAGCATTCTTAGGATGCATTCATACAAAACAAAGATGCAACTCAAAAATACTTTGCAGGCAGTAGTGTGTGGTCCTTCTGTTCTCATTCCACCTCCAAACCCCCTTCCTTAGTCTACAATGTTTAGGAGGGAAGGAGGGCAGACTGGTATGTCAATAATCTCACCTCCAGTCTTGAAGTCACCTTAGAGGTTCTTTATGGGAACACGGCTTACGATAAAACATTCACAGTTCAGGATCAAAGGAAGTACTACTAAATTCTCAGCCAACACGGATTGTATCTGAACAAAGGTTCATGCCAATAAACAGCTGAACTTTCACTCTTTCATATTCTTACTAAAATTAATAACAGGCTCATTTATCTTTTGCACATAGTCCCCTGACTAAAACATGTTTCACGAACTAAAAGAAGTTTCCATATGTTTCTAAAACAGTGTTCTTTTGTTACGGTGTATCAACGATTTTAACAGAGCATGACTAAAACAAAATTGTACTTCTTGTACTTCACTGCACTTAAACAGGCAAACCTTGGCTTTTGTTTTACAGCTTTCAGGTTATTATGATCTACTTCATTGTTTAGAAACTATCAAAAGCTTGGCTATCCTTTCATTTTACCTATTTTACATATTAACTTAGTTTTTATCATCCTAGAATCAAATTCATTCCTAGACTTTTCCAAATCAAAGTATAGGTAAACTTAATATATTTGAGAACTTATTCTTGGGGAAAAAAACAATGAAATTATCCAGCACCCAGATAATACAAATATATATACTTAATAAGATTCTTTTATTACCACTGTTTTGATACAAAGATACAAAGATCAAAGTGCCCCTCTCCCTCTGTTATGGTAACCAAGAAATACTCAGTGAACGGTAGGAAATGTATCCATGCCATTGCAAACTTAGTACAGAACGCAAGGTACATTCAATATCAGGATCCTAAATGTCTGTTTCTTACTAAGCAAGCAACACTGATTGAGGTTGAAGATTTTGAGACAACTAATTAGCTTGGGGATAAAGGAAGAAGGATACTCATTGGAAAGAAAACTCATACAGGTTCTAGAACACTTTTTAAAAGGTTCATGTAAGAACTAAGAAATGTCCTGCAAAATCACACCTGAGGCCCATTTATCCCAACTTATATTGTACTTAGTAGGGATGTGCATGAATATTTGAAAACATTCAAAATTTGATTGCATTCTTCTGAATTTTGACATTCGAATTCAAATTGAATGTCCATAAATTTGAACTGAAACATCTGAATGAATTTTGGATCTATTTGCTCAAATTATTCAGATATTTGTATGTGTAAGGGTTTGTATACAATGTATACTTTAACATACCCATCTTTCCCACATCTGTATGCTTTGTACGGATCCGTACGGGACAAAAAAAGGTTTCATACGGGGTAACTACAGGATACATGCAGACGTGTACGGATGCGTAACAATCCATACAGGCACACAGGAATGTTGTCGACATTCGTAAAAGCAAATTCAAATAAAAAGTTTGAACAAATAGGTTTGAATTTGCTTAATTCAAATCGAATTTGGGTAAATTCAGATCTTAAAGATTCGAACTGAATTGAATTTCTGGATATTCGATTCGAATCAAATCCCAAAAAATTGCATTTGTGCACACCCCTAGTACTTAGTGAAGCTTTTTTCTTTCTCTCTGGTTCTCCCTAACACACTGAAAACAAGAGGCATCACATTAAGTCAGTGATGGTCAACCTATGACACGTGTGTCACAGGTGACACGCCAGCCCCTTTTGGATGACACACATGGTCACCCTGGCACCTGGGCGTGTAGTGCTTGCTTGTTCTTGAAGTGTACGAAATGCCAACTTTCAATTGAAGATTTAGCAAATGAAATTCAGCAACAAAAGTCACTAATGTAAAGAATTATTTGTTTTTGCTTTTAATAAAATACATATATCAAAAATATAACTTTTTTACTAGAGCTACAAATATCACAAAATTTTGGATATTTCTAGATGTGACACAGCACCCGTTAAGCTAGGTTTTCTTATGAATTTTGACACTCCGAGCTCAAAAGGTTCATCATTACTGCATTAAGTTCTAAACGCCACTTTCACTTTACCAGAAGCAATCATTTCCAAAGTCCTTATCAATATCACAGTGGACAAGAAGAAACTTGGGAATATATACTGTATCATGTTTCTATGGCTGTGTCAGGAAAGGACCTGAAACGTGAAATTATCCCAAGGCTGTATTGGGATTACCACACATATGTGTTGCAATCCTAACTTAGCCCTGAAATATAATGGAGAAATCCCATTGTACTGCTATTCCAGGAATAGCTCTACAGCTTAGCTGACTAGATGCTTGCTCCCTGGAGCCAATGCATGTATGTGGGTTCAAAACTGGGCTGAAAATGGCCACTGTGCATGTGAAGGGGGCAGTACTGGCAAGGTGTTCTTTAACATATTTGGGAGTTCTGGGTCAATGAACTATCACCTGCCACTGCATAATGGGGTAGGGCACTATCGATAAAAAAAATTCCTCAGAATATTTCAGAATTCTTCACATTCCATAATGGAATGGAGATAAACATGTCAATGTCTCCCTCATCATTGCAGTCAGAGATCACCCACCCCCACCCCCACCTCCCAAACCTCACTAGGAAATGGACTAATGATGACAGTGACATAGATGCTACTTTATTTCTGAGAAAACCTCATGGTGAGCACTGGGGCCATGAAATCCTCAGCTGACCACTCAAGGACTATAAATATAAATACTGAAATAATTCAGGACTATTGTCCTGGACAGGTCCTGGAATCCAGAGCAAGATGTATACCAGCAACACCTCCAATCTCAGTCTTTGGCCTTGATCCACATGCTGACGTTCAAAGCCCAATAAAAAGTAGAAAGCCCCCTGGAAAATGAGATGGACTCTAGTAATATCCTTCCCCTAACTTCAGATCAGTGTTTATAGTGCACCATGTGCACAGGTGGGTATTGGTGGGCCACATCTACCCCTGTCTCTCACCCACTTAGATCTTGTTGGTTCATGCTAGATAAGCTTCCTCATCCCTAATTAGGCCACGGTTGAGTAAGGGCTTATATTGGTTGAGCCAACATTAAACAACACTACTGCAAGTCTGGACAGCAACATAGTAAAGCAGACAGGAAATCAGACTGAAAAGAGTACCAAAGACATTAATATCATGTAAGCATTTATTTCAATGGGCACTAATAAAGTGGGGTCCAGTGTGCTTCCAGTATTACTACACAGAAACATGATGGTCACATTGCACACACTAAGCTCTCTTCCACTCCTAAACTGTTCTTCATTCTATGCATATATTCATTCATTCTTGGTCAAATGGGTATTTCCAGACATGCATTCTCAAGATGTGACCAGCTAGAACAGACAGAAAATCCCCCAAATTGCTTAATTCCGTTTTAAAGTCTGGAAATGGGCACCCTTCCTCATAAGGGGGAAAATAACACAGAGAGTGACTTTTTCTTTTAGTTGCATTGAGCAGGGAGATATGTAAGCACAGAGGAGACAAATGCAGTCATGGGAACAATCAGGGCCTTGGAAAGCTGGGCAGATAAGTGGTGAGTCATTGGCAAGCATTCTTCAGGAGGCATTGCCAGACTTTGAGGTAAATGAAGAACAAAATCTGGAAACAGAAGGTAACTGTTTCAATGCCTTTTTATGAGCCTACAACTGGAACATTTCTCCTTAAAGAGGTGTTCCGAAAAAAACTCTGATCGCACTCTTAAGACTCCCTGGCCTCTTCAGTCACTTCCCTATTCACATTCTACCTTGGAATGAATTTTCTACTCAAGTTTCCCCCTAAATATAAAGCCAAGGGTATTGTTTGGGGGCTTTCAGTCAATGAGCTGGCAAAGTTAAAGCATGCAGGCACAAAGAAACTTCTATTTCTGACTTAAGGGTCATTCACCAATTGCTGTATTTTACCTGTACCCAGTAATTTCCAACAGTCTGACTATTATGTTCTGAATCATGGCAACGTTATTGACTTAGAAAACCATGTTATAAATATTTTATATCCTCCATGAACATTTCCTATGTGTATGGGCACACATTATAACCTGTAAAACAGATAAAACAGCTGGTTAAATGAAATGAAGTACTGTACTCTAATGTAGGGGCTGATATATTTATCTTTAAATTATTCATGATTAAAGATACTAAGAAAGAATACTAAATCATTCTGCTTATGGGAAAAGAGGAATTCAGGGGCATATATCTGAAAATTTCAGAAAAGAAAAATGCAGTGTATTTCTAATGCCTTCCAAAGTCAAAGGAACTGTTGCAAAATGTTTTAGACTGTCTCAAAAGTGCAAAAGTAAACTCTGACTGACCAAAGTTGGAAGCTTCAACCCATTCCCACCTAAAAAGGGGGGAATGTGCCAATCTTCAGTGCAAACTTGTGAAGATGTGAGTCACAGTTACAACCCCTACAGAATTCTGTAGTTGCAAATACACAAACTCAGATATAAAAACTGTGAATGTGCATCCATTTTATGTTCTAGCAGGTATACAGTAGTTTCAGAAGAACATCTTTATAATCGCTAGTTGACTTTACCACTGGTATCTGGAATGCTGGAGAAACTAATAAAGACACTCAAGAATGTACAGCATCCATTCTTCCTCATCTAATACAAGAATCTTTTTAATATACTGTATTACTCCCCCGGTCTTGGGTAAGAACACTCGTGCCAGATTCTACCACCTCCCTAGACATTTTTACATTCTTTTCTTTTCTTTTTTGGTGCATGAGGTATTTTCTATTTTTTGCTTAAGTATTTCAAGCCAGTTCCTGGCTTATTACTATTTCTTATCAGTTTTCTTTTCTGGAAGATTGTTTATCTTCTTTTTGGCTTATCTTCTTTTTGTGCTGTCATGTAGTGAGAAGAAAGACATGCTCTGTACCTTTAAAAAAAAAATCTTAGGAGATCTAAACTTTGTAGCACAACTATGGAAGATCAAAGATACAAGGAGTCAAGCGCTGGTGTAGGTCTCTCCTAAGTATTCTGTGCTTGAGAATCATAGAATCATAGAGTTGGAAGGGACTTCTAGGGTCATGGTGTCCAACCCCCTGCTCGATAGAGGATTTCCTAAACCATCCCAGACAGAGGTAGGTCCCAGCCTCTGCTTGAAGAACTCCAGCGAAGGAGAACCCACCACCTCTTGTGGCAACCTTTCCCACTGACTGATCGACCTCACTGAATGCCCAGAAATAACGGTAGGCCACTGTATGAGGCAGGATGCTGGGCTATACCCTGATCCAGCAAGTCTCATATTCTTATTTTGACATTTGAACATTCTTGAACGTTCTGGGTTTATCTGGTTGTAAGAAGCTTCTGACATGTCAAATGGGACTGTGAGCCAGTTTGGTCTAGTGGTTAGGGAGCTGGACTCTTATCTGGGAATACCGGGTTCGATTCCGACCTCCCCCGTGAAGCCATCTGGGTGACCTTGGGCTAGTCACAGCTCTCTTCTGAGCTCTCACAGCCCCACCTACCTCGCAGGGTGTTCTGTTGTGGAGAACAGAAATGAAAAGCTTTGTCAGCTGCTTTGAGTCCCCTTAAATGGGTGAGAAAAGTGAGGTAGAAAAGCCAACTCTTCTTCTTTTTCTTCTTCTTTATTCTCAGGTTGCTGTTTAGCTCAAAATAGAGTAAATTTTCCTTTACTACTGCTCCTAGCATACTGTTGTTTCCTCCATGAAATTCCTGGAAAACAGGATATAAACTTCTGATGACAAAGCCTTGTTGATTTCTTTTATAAAATGCACCATAGATGACACCTGTTATCTGGCATTAGTACAGAGCATCAGTATCACTCTGACGCAGTGATGCTTTCCTGGTTCTCATCCATCACCACTCCACTTTTAGGCTACATTCGTACCTAAGTTTTAATCCAGCATCAGTTTGCTTTCAGAGTGAGAGGGTGCATCAGCAAAATGATAAGCTGTTTTGTTTCAGCATTATCTAACTCAAGAAATTCACCTTTAGGTAAGATAATATAGAAGGAAAATGATTTATCACTTTCCTGATGCAAACCATCACTCTGAAAATGGATTAAAACATAGATGCGAACACAGCCTTAATTTCCTGTTCTGCACTTTAATGTGCATTATAGGTGGGGTAAACACACTGGCCCTACTAACGTGGGACAGTTCCATTTCTGAACCATCTCTTAGCTGTCTTTGTGCTGCTTTAAAAAAACTGTGTGAATCAGAAGCTAGGAAAGATAAACCAGCGGCTTGACCATGCCTTGAGTTCCACAAAGAAAGAATGGTGGGACGCACATGGAAAAATAATGCTAATAATAATTATCTATAGAAAAATAGAAGAGAGCTTCAGAAAAGCATTTGATATAATCTGGGATTATGCTTAATGTTAGCCACTCCTGATTAAGAATGTTGTTAACAAGCTGCCTGTATGTAGGGTCAGTAGTTTATAACAGGGGAGTGAAAAAGCATTTGAAATGGCACTCCTCACATCAATAAAGTCAGCCCTAGAGCCAGGTGAGCACTTATCTCAACACACCTGGCTCCTAAAAGTAGAATGCTAGAATTGTGCGACCCAATAAATTTTTGGGACAGCTAGGTCTTCTCCCAGAAGCTGCCAAGCCTCTAAATAGACCTTTTGAAATACAGTTTCTTTGTTCTTTATATATAAGGGAGAAGTAAGTAGAAAAGAACAAAGAAAGGTACAGCTAAGGTTCCTATCAGGTACCTGAATTTTCTTGGCATAAGATGATCTGTAAACAAATCAATATCTTTCAATTCACCACCATTCTGAATTCTTTGGAATAATCATGCCCACCACACAACAGGATCAATGTTTTAGTCCTAATTATTCAAAAAAGGGTTTTGCGCACTGTTAGTTAGGATTGTATAAATGACAATTTTTAAATATCGCTGTTCATTCATGTTCCCCAAACTGCTTCAGCTGTATGCATCATTTAAGCTCTATTCACATATAGCAAAAGCTGATAAGAACATAGGAGGAACCCTGCTGGATCAGGCCACAGCCCATCTAGTACAGCATCCTGTCGCACACAGTGGCCCACCAATTGCCCATGGGCATCCCAAGCAGAGGCAAGGGCAAACCTTCTCCTGCTCTCAAATCCCAGCAAATGGCTTTAGAAGCATCCTGCTTGTCTACATGATATTTCAATTATCATGTAGACTTTTATATTTTGATTCCTAAGTTAAGTTCATTTCCCTAGTGAAGTTAATTTTCAGAAATTACTTTGGGAATTAATACAGTACAGTTATATGGAATGGCAGACATATGAAATCATGAAATATTCCTTGCTTCAGCCCATATCCTATTATGTGGAGGAGTATCTCTCCAACAGGCAAGAAATTCCTCTGAAAGTTGGAGAAAATGTTTGTATAGAAGGAGTTTCAGGGGAGGACAGCAGTATTTAAGAGCACAAAAATAAAATACTTTATCCCCTTTCATGATTAATGATTATCACCACCAAGTACCAGAGTCTATTAAAGAGACTCCTGAAAAAAATAAGAACCCAGGACAGGTATGAATTATCTGAGACAGTCACAATCCCTTCTTGGCTTCTGTAGTCATTTGTTTTAAATCTCAATTTCCCTATGTGTCACAGGTGGGTTTTAACTATCTGTCTTGGACAGCAATAACTCGTGGGCAGAAAATGGCAGCAATACCAAACACGCTGCCTGATACATGAAGAATATAACTGGCTGAGTACAGGAGAGAGGAAAATGAAACAAAAATTATTAGTAATTGGAAAAGCAGAGAGATGTAACCACTCAGAGAGATGTAAACAATCAGTATTCAATAATGGTAACTCTGAGTGGTAAGGGACACGCCCAGGGCAAATTTAAGATCCAAAGGTCATAAAATATATTTTTTGAAAATGCTTTGCTTCATCCCAATGTCACTTTTTGTTCACCCCTTTCACAGACAGACTGTGTCCACTTTCAAGGTGATTTTTGGGGCAAGAGGCTACAGGAGACTCCTGTAATCAATACTGAGGTTTGCAGCCAGGAAACAGCCAGCTGACCAGTCAGGACTCTGGAAAAACGGGCACAGATGCCAATGATAGGTGATCATGGAAGGTCACAAGGAGGAAGAGAAGCAAGGTTAGGAGGCTTTTAGGCACTTATTTTTAAAACTGTGTGACAAAAGGATTTCCCCCCCGCATCGGCAGATGGAGTGGTCCATTATAAATAGATGCTCCCCCAAAAGCCCTGTGTGATCACAGTCACTGATGCAAAGACAATTTACATGGAGCTAACTTAGGTAGATTATTAGAAGAAATGTTGAGTTCAGTAGAGTTATGTAAACTTCAACTCATATACAGTACTCTGCGATTCCAAACAATGCCAACTGACACACTGGACTGTAGGTTGGACCAGAATGCCCAACAAAAACGTGGGGTAGAAGTGGGACCATTTATATGATTAACCTAGCTGATGCAGCCATAATGGTAGGACAGGGGAAACGGTGTTAACTAAAGAGCAAGCGGTAATGCATATTAGGCCTTATTTTACACTGTCCATGACGGCAGTCTTGCAAGCGAATCCACAGCTTACTCAGTATATTTGAAAAAGCAAAACACTGAGGACAGCACAGTAAGGGTGATGAAGGTTGGCCATACACCAGGTGGATACTAGAAATGTACTTCAATCAGCAGAATGATTAAAGATACGCTTCAGCTAAGACCCACCTAGACAGGAGGCAAATTTCATAGAATCATAGAATGGTAGAGTTGGAGGGGACCTCCTGGGTCATCGAGTCCAACCCCCTGCTCAAGGCAGGATCTCCTAAATTTGATCCACCTTTCAGAGGAGGTGGGTTTTCCTGGCAAGGGTTCCGTGTAAGGATGTGCATGTATATTTGTAGGCAGTTGAAATCCGATTGAATGTGCCGAATTTCAACATTCGAACTCAAATAGAATGTCCTGTAAACATTCAAATCGAATTTCAAACTTTGGATCGATTCATTTGAATTATCCGGACACTCGTATGTGTACGGGTTCTTACACGATGCGTACTTAAAGATCTGCATCTTTCCCGCATCTGTACACATTTGTATGGATCTGTATGGGATGAAACTGGGTTGCATATGGGTTAACTACAGGATGCATACGGACATGTACAGATGTGGGGAAGATGTGTACAGGCACATACGGATGTTGTCGACATTCCTATGTGCAGATTCAAATAAAAAATTCAAACGAATAGATTCAAAATCGGTAAATACGAATCGAATCTTGTTGAATTTGAATTTAAAAGATTCAAATCGAATCGGATTTTTGGGTGTTCGATTCGATTCTAACAGAATGTCCCAAAAACATTCATGCACACCCCTAGTTCCGTGCCACAGTGAGCAAATATCTAAGGAGCATGCTCTGGAACAAAATCACATCTACCTTCATTAAGCTGGTTTCCTGCACAGATGTGCATCTGTACATAACTGTTCCTTTCTTAGCTTGACCACAGGCAGAGAACCAGCTCCCTTCCTGCTCCCAGTTTCTCTGTGTACATATTTTTCCTCACCAGATCCAAAGTTACATGCCTAGAGGCAAATGTGTTGGTTCTATTTTTTCATTTGTTTGTTCCAGAAGACTGCACTTCAGTGTTCCTGAATATAAACCACAAAGCATTGGGGCGGGGGGGGGGGGGGAGTAAAAATGAATACCTCCATACAGAGACAAAATCTTCTTGAGAGAAATCTTTGATCCTGGTCTTCCCCACCCCCCAAGAATGGCAGAACGCCAAATTCACATTGGGAAAAGGAACGGATACTTCTGTTTTGCATGTTCTAGGTTAGGAAGAAGTCAGTTTGAAATGCAACAGAGAAGCATTTTCAAAAGGTTCCACTGAACACAGCCAAAGAAAGGTTGAGGTGTTCCTTTCTTCAATGCCGGATATGTTTTAACAATGTCAGTTATGACAGTGCTTCAGTTAGTGCACAGGAAGATGAACAGGCATGACTGACCAGTCAATGAAAGGAAGAGCATATTTTTAAAAGATGGGGGATCCACACCAGCACACCTTCCCATTGGCAAGCAACTGACAGGCCTGTTGTAGGGGACTCTCAGCAAACCAACACAGTCCTTTTGTTAGAGGCATTTTCAGACTGCTGTGGCTTTAAAGGGCCATGAGAAGAAACAAGCATTTAAAATGCACTGAAGGGTCATCATATAACCTGCTTGCATGGTGGCCCAACTCAAAATTAATCACTTTACTCATACATATGGATCCTAAGCACGTGGATGCGTCTCCAAGTGGCATTCATGATGTCTTAGAAGGGCATCAATGTCGGCCAGTCTACAGTCTTATTATAGCCTAAAGGGGCTTTGGTGGCTCCCAAAGGTGCAAAACCTACAGTGCCTGAACAGTGACGGTCAGGTTGTTGAACCAGGTCTTCACTGCAGCGAGCCTTGTCACGTTCCCACAAGAGCCTGCTGCACCTGCTCATGGGAGATATGTCTTCCATGCGTGGACTGGAAGACTTGATGACACAGCCTTGCTGTTGGCAATGAAGCTATCAAGTTGCTTGCCAAGGCCATGAAGTCGCCTCACAGCAGGACAGGCACATGGTTCAGGCATCTTTCATCACCAGAATGGAAACACAAGATGCGTTCGAATGCAGAAAAAGAGAGAGAGGGAGAACCTCTGAGGGGAATGAAAGGTGGCTTTGAGGTTGGTTTTGGAGCTAGTTCTGTTCATGTCCCAGTCTGGCCCTAATCATCTCATGAACATTCAAAGCTAGAAAAGGCTAACTGGAGGTGAAACGAGTACACAAAGGCAACACTTTTGTTACTTGTGAATGAAACCACAGCCTGTGTGTCCACCAAACAGACTGCAGAACTCTGCAGTCGTCTGCATAGGAGAAGAGTAGATCCAGATTAGATGTGTGCTAAGGGCTTACCAGTCCAGATTGGTGGTAGACCTGACAATCTGTGCTAGCACACCCCGATCTGGATCAAGGAAGGGGCATCTGAATATAGAATGGATCTTGGAAGAACATAGGCATGGTGATGGGAGACATGCTCAGTGGATATGTGACAGCAAAGACGCCTCCAAAGATTCATGGCCACAAAGAGAACCCCTCTGCAGTGCCTCTGAAGGCACAGTGGTCCCTCAAACCAATGTCTCTGTGCTCATCATGGTCAACTCTGCATCTACTGTGAAGACTGTCACAGCACCTTCTCAGAAAGCAGCATTTCCCTACCCCACTACCTTGACGTGAGATATGAGCAATGGCTCACCAATGGCACTGTGTTTTAGGTGGTCCTTTGGTGTTAGCACGCATACCCTTTGGTGTTAGCACGCATTGTGTTCCGCCTTAGCCCAGATCTTCTCCCATACCAGCATCTACAGTTCAGATGTTGTGGCCATTTGTTGATCTAGATCTTGTTAGCACAAATCTTTCTAACCCAGTTCTAGCTGATCCAGATTAATGCTAATAAGTGCAGAAAGGATCTTAGTTTACTAGACCCAATCCATTCCATTACCACTTCCAGGCTGCCTCATCAGACTCAGAAGGAACAGAGAAGTAGAGCTGGGTGTCATCTGCCTACAGCAGCATGAAACTAAATAGTTCACTTATTTTCCAACACTGTAACAAGTGTCTAGACTTAGGGGATTTTTGCAGATTGCTGCCCATGTGGCAACACCCTCCCACACTCAAAAGCTTAATAGTCTAGGGACCTTTCTGCACTCGCCATGGGGACAATTCCAGGCAGATCACTGTGATTCAAGCTGACTGTCCTCAAAGTGTCTGGGGTCGTTGGGCATCTTGAAAACTATCCACAAGCTATCCCATGGCGCGGGGAACATGGCCTCTGTCCCTCTTCCTGTTTGCGAGGTGAGTAGACTAAAAATTCAAACTTTTAGGGCTTGAAGGTTTGGACCTCATGCATTGGATGCAACAAGCTTTTGCCCAACTGCAGTGAGGATGGGAGGGATATCCGAAGTCCCACCAGGAAAACAAGAGGAAGAAGAATAGTTGGCTTTTCTACCTTGCTTTCCCCACCCATTCAAGGAGACTCAAACATCTGAAAAAGCTTTCTAGTCTTCTCCCCACAAAAGACACCCTGTGAGGTGGGTGGGGCTCTGAGAGCTCCAAAGAGAGCAGTGACTAGCCCAAGGTCACCCAGCTTGGTTCATGAGGGAGGGCAGAATCAAACCCAGTGCTCCCAGATAAGAGTCCAGTTCCTTAACCACTAGACCAAACTGGAAGGCCTACCATTCACACCGCTGGAGCAGTGAGATGGAAGGGGCAGTTCAAGTACTCAGCATGAAGATGGCCTTGGCCAATTCTACTCCTATCCACCCTAGAATGGTTTTAGTAGAGCATTCTGGGCAGTTAAGTGAGGATTCATCCTGAGTCTCTTATGCTCTTCTTCTTCATGCAATTAAATTTGGTATTGGCTAATGTGTGCATAATGCTTTGCATTTGGTCAGGGCAAGTGGCATAAAAAGAGGCAGAGACTTTACTTGTTGAAATTTCCCTTGAGTCTATGTACACCATTCATCCATCAGTCTTTCAGTTGGAAATATCTGTCACAACAAGAAGAGGGGTGGTCCAAAATACAGTAAAGGAGAAGAAGAGTTGGCTTTTCTACCTCGCTTTTCTCATCCATTTAAGGGGACTCAAAGCAGCTGACAAAGCTTTCTATTCTTCTCCACACAACAGAACACCCTATGAGGTAGGTGGGGCTATCAGAGCCCAGAAGAAAGCTGTGACTAGCCCAAGGTTACCCACCTGGCTTCATGGAGGACTGCGGATTCAAACCCAGCATTCCCAGACAAGAATCCAGCTCCTTAACCACTAGACCAGTGATGGCCAACCTATGACACGTGTGTCACAGGTGACACGCCAAGCCCTTTTGGATGACACACATGGTCACCCTGACACCTGGGCGTGTAGTGCTTGCTTGTTCTTGATCTGTGCAAAATACTAACTTTCAACTGAAAGTTAGCAAATGAAATTCAGCAACAAAAGTCACTAATGTAAACAATTATTCGTTTTTGCTTTTAATAAAATACATATATCAAAAATATAACTTTTTTACTGGAGCTACAAATATCACAAAATTATGGATATTTCTAGAAGTGACACAGCACCCGAATTAAGCTAGGTTTTCTCGCAAATTTTGACACACCGAGCTCAAAAGGTTAGCCATCACTGCACTAGACCAAACTGGCTAGAAGTTATTTTGAAAGACTCAAATGTTTAGCATGTTGAAGAAATTGATCTTTTAAGAAAATTAGTCTGTAAAGATTATTGTGGTAAAAGAGGTCACCATGAGGTCACAACAGCTGTAGCAATGCTTAATGAAAAGGATGTAGGAAATCTGACTTCATTTTTTCACTTGAGCACTGAGTCACTTTGGTGGCCTCCGCTATGTCTCCATTTCCCAACTTCACTTCCTCAGCTAAATAAAAGTGCAGAGATACAGTAAAGAAAAAATAAACACAGAATAAAAATTTAAAGCATTTTGCTCCTATTTCCTCTTTCTCAATATACATACTCTAAACTCAGAAAAATTTAATCCATTCAAGTAACCAGGGAGGAAAATCTTTTACCATAGAAATATAAACTGAATAAGAAATTTCTGAAGCTTTCTGCACTGGGCCTTATTCCAGATTATATCCTGGAATGAGGACCTGCCATCTGCATGGTGGTGCAGACTAAGGCAGTCCCCTGGGCAAGGCCTGCCATAGTTTGCCCCAGCATGTGGATGGCAAATCCTTGTTCTGGGATACAATCTGGAATAAGGCCCAGTGGAGAAAAGGTTTCCGGCAGGAGAAATGCTAATTGTTTAGAAACTTGTCTTCCTCTCACGACAACCACAGTGACCAACCAATTACCTGTAGTAGACAGAAATGATGGAAGTGGTCAGCTATTTCACTGTAAAGTTAGAAACAGGGAAACTCATGTGGGCAGAAACTAGGAATAGAGTTCCACCCAGAACAGGAAATCTGAGCAGAGGATAAAGAAAACTGGAAGAAGGGAAGCTACTGCTACTCTTTGTACCGAACACACATGAGACTTGATTGTGGATACAGAAATAGTCAGCAAGTCACATCTCTCTTAGCCACAGCTATTCATTAGCATTATCTGCTTTTGCACCCCTTTCAGAAAACCAGCCTACAGCCTACGAGAAATGCCATAGCCTTCAGAATAAGGAATAATGTGCTATTTTATTGGAAGTGGAAAAGACTGAGTTATTCCCAAGCATACTTGTGGGGAATGAAAAGCCAATGCTCTCTACTCCATTGTAAAATATTTACTTTTAAAGCCAAATAACACAAATATCAAACAATTTCTGTTGAAATTTCTGGGACAGTTAAAAAGAGATTGAAGAACAATATTTGGGCTGATTCAATATACAATCTGAATCACAATTTGGACCTGGTCTTCAATTCATTAATTTCTCAGGGCCAGATACACACCAAAGCACACATATAGCTAATATCCTGAGATACTAAACAACTATACCGGAATAAAAACTAAGAGAAAGCCACTATCAAGCTTCCAGGATAGACAGGCTAAAATATGAAGAGCTTCTGCCACTATCGCTTATGAATGCCTATCTCCATGGAGAGTTTCATATTTCTGAACTATCACCAAAGTCTGTGGAAGTTTGTGACCAAGTGTCTCATCCAGAACTGCTACATTTAACCACATGTTAAGTCTCCGGCTACTACTCAATATACAGAATTTCAGTCACGCACAAAACTGCTGTAAAGGCAAGAATTTGAATTTCAGTTTATATCATAAACATTCTAACTGCAGGACCAATTTGTAGTGAACAAAGCAGAACATACATCCCCAGGAAACAGTCCTGGACTGTGTATTTTAAAGGAAGACATTTCCCCATTGATTCATTTTTGCTCTTGAAATGTGTTTTTCTTCTCCCCCAAATAAAATGTATATATAACTTTTCAAAAGGCAAAGAAAGATTGGCTGTAAACTGTTCTTACCTTTGCCACCCAGTTGAACAAAGGTGACATCCTGGCAAGAGTTGAATACAGCAAATTGTGGCAAACGGTATACAAGCCACGTTCTCCTACTCTTTCCCTGTTTGCTCTCTCATAAATCCAGCTCTCTTATATCCGCCTCAAGCATGGATCTCAGCTACCGAGAGATATAAAAGCAGTTCTTTCACGGCATTTGCTCCATGCTGCAAAAAGGCATGCTCGTTTCCCAGTCTGCAAGTAACTATGAGGTCACTAGTCTCTCACACAATTCCACACAGTCTATCACAGAGGGTTCAGTGCAAGAAAGGAAAAGGCTGGGAGGTGTTAGAAGCAGAAAGGAGGCTTCTATAGGCTGCTTTCAAAAGAAGGCTCCTCCTCCTCTCAGAGGGAAGGGAGGCGAAGAAAGAAGCAACAAAGTGTTTCTCTGTAGATCACTCAGGAAGTTGTGAAACGCAACAGTTTGTATTTAAGAGAACTCAGCAACATGCCAAGAAGGGGGGAATTATGAACACACACTGGCAACTTTTAAGGAGTTTGGAATAAAAGACAGTATTCATAGACATGTTAAAAAAAGAAAAAAAAGAAAAACACAACCTAGCCATTAATAGATCTTACTAAAACACACTGAAACACTGAAAATTAAAAACAAAACAAAAAAGGTTAGTGAAACAGTTTTTAATACGTTAAATGTTTTGAGCATGTGTAGCATCCAGCGTAATAACAGATCCATAATTTTTTAAAAATAAACCATAAATATGAAATGGGTATTTGTAGTTGTAGTTTATTTTTCGGGTCCACTGCAAAATAACCGTTTTGAATGTTGGTGGTTTTGAACTGAAATACTTTAGATCCGGGGCCTTTTTTTTCCCCTTAGAAAATGTAGACATGAATATCTCCTTGTTAAACTGCCAGAATTTCTTCCCTCTCTCAAATATGCATAGCCGTTGGGGGAAATGATAACAAGACAAGCCAAAACATGTCATCTTTGATCAGTGGTACAAATATTAAGAACTAGGTTTCTAGCATGTAAACGTTTAAGATTTTGCAAGCTTTCTCTTTAATAATGCAAAAAAAAAAAAAAGGCATAAGAGAGAGCCAGAACTGGAACATGATGTGTGGGTTGCCAGTCATTTGTACCTACTGTAATCTGAAATGAAGTATTACTCTCAGCAGTAACATGCCTGAAAACCTCTTAGTGGACACCAGTAACAGGTATGAAGAAACATGCTAGAGAAGGAAGGAAGGAAGGAAGGAAGGAAGGAAGGAAGGAAGGAAGGAAGGAAGGAAGGAAGGGTCAGCCATGGTCATGGTTCCCTTTAAACCTTCTTCAATCCATCTTCAGGTCTGTCTGCTCACCCTTTTTTTCATTTCTATCCGTTTTATTTGTGGACTTTCCACCCTCCGTTTGGACTTTCCTGAATGGAAAGTCCACAAATAGAACAGACAGAAATGAAAAGGTGTGAGCGGCGAGACCTGAAGGGGGATCGAAGGTTTAAAATGAAGGTGTGACCATGGCCAAAGAAAGAAACCTGCCATCAAAGAGATATATTTTTAGCTTTGCTTTTGTTGCCTAACAGCACCCGTATCCTTTTTTGTTGGTTTTACTAGAGACAAAAATAATAAACTATAAATAACTAACACGGGGCTTTCCCACACTTGGCCCTTGGTGACAGCGGCGGACGCTCTAGGACAGAGCATCCACACAATATGGAGCCACTTCCGTCTCGGAGCAGCTTTGATCACGCCCAACCTGTGTGATCGTCCACACAGACTTTGCATCTACTTCCACACAAAGGCTTCATGGGAGACTGTGGCTATGCAGTCATGTGCCACATTGCCCATTCATTGTAGCAATGGCCAGCTGTGCATGACCACCGCTGTGGCAAGACAGACACAGCCAGATGGCAGCATTTGCACTTTCTGCAGTGTATGTTCCAAGTAGGTTTTGGATGTGAATGCCAGTCTCTGTCCCTGATCTTTTAAAGTTACTATAAGAAGGTGGAAATTCTATTCTGCCCTACACCAGACTGTCCTGGCACACAAAACAGAAGCAGTTGGGAAGGAGAAGCTGAGTGACTGGTGGTGAGGGGCATTTCATCACTGAGTTGACTTTTGCTGTCAGTTCAACACAATGGAAACTCCTTTGGTGCACCCTGCCAACTGAAACCCCACAGCCCTGACAGTGTGGATTTGCTGGACTACTTTGGTCTATATTGTAGTCTATCGTGTTGATATCAGCCTTAAAAAATGGGTTCCTGTCAATGTTCTTTAACTTATGTCTTTGACTGCAGCTGTCACTAGACCTCTTTCCTGCCACTGCATCAAATGAAGCCTTTTGTTTGTTGTCTGAAGACATCTCTTCCATTCACTAGGGCTGCGTCTCCATTATACAAAAAAATGTACCTCCGTCAAGCCCTCGGAGGGGCTAGTCTATAGAGTAATGGAAGCTAGCCTCCAAAGGTGCTTTCGCTGCATAACAGAAATGCAGCCTGGGGCAGCAGACTTTCTAAACTTACCTGTGCAGATCCTGAACAGCTGATCTGGAATGCCCCAAGGCTTAGATGGATTGCCCTTCAACAAGGACAATGCCACCCGGACAGCAATGGCTTTTTCAATTAGCCTCCACATTGTCCCCAAAACCCACATGAACTTTCGAGTCAGCTCCCACAGGCTCTGATAGCCAGGAAGAAAAGTTCTCACCCTCAGAAGCCCTGAGAGATCCATTTCAGCAACGGCCCTTGTTATGCCGTTGATATGGATCTGTCAATAAACTAGAGCATGGAGTTGTGCATGTTCGACACACTTCCATCATCCAGATTGCCAATGGCTAGTATACTGGGGATCCAGATAAGAAGTCTCCTGATCTGGATTATGCTGCACGTGCACCAGGACATTGGGACCTCCCTTATTTTGGAGGTGGTGGAACCTCCTTTATTCAACCCTAAGATGAAGAAGGGCAGCACCAGACCGCTTTCTGATCAATACAGAAAGCCCTTAGGTGTATAGCGATTTCACTGCTCTTCTACATAGGCCACAGAGTACAAAATTTTTGGTGCCTTCAAACAGAGGTGACTAGACGCCTCTGTTTGGAGGCAGCCAATCCTATCTGTTCCTAATTAAAGAGAAAGGGTTTTATACTCCAAAGCCCTCCTGTATGGAGAAGCATCTTCAAGGACCAGTGTAAATGATGGAGTGCATTACTAAACTGAATTCTGTGCAACGTGTGGAAAATTCAGGATGGGCAGTCTTTTTCTCGATTTAGCTATGGAGCGTGGCGTCCTGAAAATGAGAGTCTAGGAAAAATGATTTTGACTCAGAACAGACCAAATCATTTCTTATAGCTATCAACTAACTTGTTTAAAATATAAAACACATAGCCGTGTTAGAGCCTTTTCACACTTGGAGAAAAACTGAAGACAGGGGAAACTTCTGTATGGAGTTGTGTCTTAACCAGAGGTGACTTTCCATCTATCCTTACCTGCCTCCCTGTGCAGCTCTTTTTGCGCTCTGAATGGAGCCTGAGGAGGGGTGGAGCAGGTGGGGTCAGTGCCATCTTGTTCTGCCACTGCAGCAATGATGCCACACAGGTTGACTTGCACTGTTGCTGGGGCTCCGTGATCGCTTCTGTGATGGAGGTGGACCAGATCTATGCAACATCTTCATTTTCCCATGAGGTTTTTGTGGGAAATGAAAGTGCAAAAATGCGCTTAGTATTAAAAAGGTACCTCAAAGACTTAACAGAGGGAAGTTGTGACATGAGATAATTGGACTAAGCCTATAAACCTCATGCTACAACTTCATCTCTCTCTATTACTTTAAGGTGCTACTAGCCCCCTCTGTTTAAAATAGATGAATAATCTGAGTCTGACTGAATCTGTGTCAGGAAGTATTTTCTCAGGCACAGCAGAAAAGTTCTTCCATGAACAAAGTTGAAACTCATGGTCCTACACTGTCCCTTTAGGACCGTGTGGGTTCAAGAGTCTCCAAAATGGGTTTTTGTGCCACCATTCTTTGGGTGGGAAACACCTGTTCTGATCCAAGAGGCATCATGCAATAAATACTCCATCCTTGCCCCTATAGGGCTCTTGGGAGGTGAGAATGAGGCATAGATCACACCACCTTGCCAGAATCCCTTCTTTCATCCAACCATCAGCTGAAAGCTGGAACTCTAGCTTAACAAAACCTTCAGGCTTAAGCACAGCTGCATGAGGCAGGCTTTGAAATGCAGAAGCCTGCCTTTTAGAAGAGCTAAAAGTAATTAGGAATGGGAAATTGTCTCTTTGAAGACAAACAAAATAAGGAGTGACTGAAAAATGATTTTTTTAAAGCTAATCTTCATTATAGTTTCATATGAAAAGTGATAGAATCTTTAGAAGTTTTATAGTTTCTAACATTACTGATGCCACAAACCAAAGCACTCCATTAGGACAACAAGCTTAACATTATCATTTTTAGTTTGTACTGTGGTTGTGACCAAAACCACAGCTGAAATGTTTTTCAGACCACTGGACTGCAGCCTCTTACTTACAGATGATGCTTCTTGGTTTGTAAGTCCTATTGTCTAGTAGTAGATTTATCAATAGGTAAGTTAAACCTCTGTGCTTTGTGGACTCTTTAGTAGGCACAGACATTTTATGGACATCACACAACCAACTGAGGAAGATAACATAAATTGACTTTCCATAATTCTCCACCCACATGCAACACAAAGAATGACTTTGATATTCATAGACAGATGGAAGTGAAGCTTACAGTATCTTTTAGTTGTACCAGTGGCACACACTCTACAGGTTAAGAAGTATACTTTTCTGTAGCTTTGTGTTTTAGATAGCACAACTACCTATATACTATTGAGACACAAAATGTTCTATAATCTCCCAAAGGAAAAAAAGAATACCTCCATCTCATTCAGCACCCCTTAAGATTTGGTACTCTAGATAACAGCCCTCTTTACCTTTATACAGTAGTTATGTTGTGAAAACTGGATTATGATTAGGGGCATTTTTACGCCGCTGGCTTACTAAGGGTCTTCCTTCTGCAACATTAGTGTGGAATAAGGGCGATCAGGCCCACCTCTAGCATCTGTTCGCTCAAGATGAAGCATAATCCAGATCAGGAAGGTCCTGATCTGGATCCCTGGTAGACTTTGAATGAGGTCTACTGGCATACTAGAGGAGGTAAATCCAGATCACAGAGTCATGAAGAAGATGCACACTTTTGTGTTTCACTTTATAAGGAGACCGAACCAAGAACTTCAGTTTCTGGTCACTGGAGCTTGAACAAGCTTCAGGGCCATCGCTGAGGCTCTTCAGAAACATGTCCATCCTGTGCAGATGCCATTGTTCCTGTCGAAGAGCAACTTGTTGCTGCTGTGGGACAGATGGCCTGATCCGGACTGTGAAGACCAGATTGGTAAGCGCAAAAAAGCCCTACATATATGGAAACATTTGTCAGGACAATTCAGTAGCTTCTAAGCAAATATATTTCTTCCTCAGTGGTACAGCAAGACAGTTAGTTTAAAATGGAAATATACTAAATAATTCATTTTCATTTATTATCCTGAATGTTAAGTGTTTGTTCATTTATTTCTTTCACTTGTCCCTCCTGTTTTAATGGTTAGCTCAGCTTGCATAACTCTAAGCAACTCTATATCCAAGGGCATTGTATACCCATCCTAAAGACACCCCCCCCCCAAGTATATATAATTCAAAACTATGAAAGGTCTAATTGTGCTATATGTACTGTAGAATATTTTTAAAGTTCTGGTTATAAGAAGGTGGCATGTCACCAGATATATGTGCCTTTAATTTCCACTGATTGCTCATAACAGCCACTGAATCTCTGATAAATCATTGTTTGATATCTGATATTCTAGAGTAGAAGAACTACTCGCTTTTATTCACATGCCATTAAAAACACATTCAACATCTGGGATTATCTAAATCAAACGTGGATGTCAGAGCACTTCTTATGCAAGGACATAAAAGTAAAATGAAAAAGAAAGATTTTTATTAATAGTAATATTTTATATACAAGAAGGAGGCAGATAAATTATGGGCCAAATAATAGTCACACACAGTTCAAATTTAGGCCATGATCCCTAACCTTCCTACTGTTACCTCTTGGTGATATTTTAAGGTAGTCTTCAATTACCTATGTCTCCCAGATGTTTTAAACATCAGCTCCCATCACACTCACCTAGCATATCCAAAGGTCAGCAATTACAGCAGTCACAATTCAAAATACCTGAGAAGTAAAAGGTTGGGGCGACTCTCTTTTCTAGAGCTATGACCTCACTTTTAGCCCATGCAACAACTGCATAGGAGTCATTGCTTGAACAAGCTTGGGGGGGGGGCTTCCACTCACCTCCCTTAATCCGGATCTAAGATGATCCGGATCTAAAGGAATGGGTCCTTCAACTACTCCAGATTTAGTAGTTCTGGATATAAGGAGGTACCCGATGCATCTTCACGGGTGGTGTAGCACCCAATAGCAATGGGTGCTAGGTGTGTTCGCAGTGGGAACGCTGGAGCACCCATGTGGTGAATCTGAATCTACCCACGTGGGGCCTGCCCATCACCCCATGTTTTTTGGGGGGCACCATGGAGGGGGTGCAAACTCCGTAGACGCTCCAGAGATTCTTCGAAGATCCTCTGGAGCAGCTCCATAGAATCTTCAAAGATTGCGGCAAATCACTCTGGAGATTCTCCAGAGCTTTGGACAAAGCTCTGTAGAAATGGCATTGCTCTGATGGGTCATCTTTGAAGCCTGTGCCATTCTCCAGAGTTTCCTTCAGAGCTGTCTTCGGACCTGTTTTCTGCACAGGCTTTGGAGCTTCGGGTTTCAGGGCATTCCCCCTATGGGTGCCCCCCCCCCCGGAAGCCTCCCCTAGACCCCACTGTCCAATCACAGTGGAAACACACTCCCTATAATCCGGATTTGGGGTGTTTTTCCACTTAGCACTAAAAGGACCCAGTAAGGACCCAGTAAGGGTCCTTAATGGGTCCTTAAAGGGTACTCTAGTGCTAAGTGGAAAAACACCCTAATTTGCAGTTGATCCTCAAAGAACAAGGAAAGGTCTATACCAGTTTGAAATCAAACACAAATAAGCTACTTACTTAAAGGGTCCTTAATGGGTCCTTACAGAGTACTCTACTGCTAAGTGGAAAAACACCCATGATGCCTGAAGATCCCATTGTAGATCCCTTTAATGGGGCCTACAGGAAATCCGGATTATAGGTCCTAGAACAGGTGGAAACAAATGTGGCTCTAATGGGGTCTGCAGTGAAAATGGGGTCTTCCTACTCTGAGCCTAATGGGTCCTTAATGGGTTCCTAATGGGCACTTAATGGGTACTTAGTGCTTGTGGAAAAACACACACCCTCCTCTGTCTTCTCCCAAGTGAGATTATGAGCTCTAACTAGGAAAGCAAGCCTGAACCAGTATCAATGGAAACACCACTTATACATGCCGCTTCCTTCAATTCAGCTGCAGAAAATCAAATTTTAAAATACCAAACAACCTTGGTCTTGAGAATAATCTTTTCTTCCATAACAAATACTAGTGAAACTTCACCAGAGTAGAACAAGCTTATTCCAGTTGAGATTGTTATTTCTCTAGACAGTGATTACCCCAAATATCTAAAGGAACGCCTTCTCCCATACCGACCTGCCCATGCCTTACGATGTGGAGGTGAGGCCCACCTGGTTGTCCCACCACCCTCAGCAGTGAAATTGGTGGGCACCTGGGAAAGGGCCTTTTTGTAATGGCCCCCAGGTTATGGAATAGTCTCCCCCTTGAGGTGTGTCACGCCCCTTCTCTGGATATATTCAGGAAGGAGGTGAAGACGCCCCTCTTTGCCCTGGCCTTTGGCTGATGTGATTATACTTTCCCCCCATTGCAGATACTATTATTTTAATTTTTAGGATATTGTTTTAAATATGCTGAATCCTTTAAGTGTTTTATGTATATTATTCTTTTTAATATATATTGGTTTGTAATTTGTTGTTTTAAAGGTTGTTACTTGCCCTGAGACCTTCATGTATAGGGCGGGATAGAAATATCAATCAATCAATGTATCAACGAAAGCTGAATGCTGAAAACATGAAGGCACTTTGGCCAAGCAGATTTCAGTTCAAAAATGATTTGGTCCTCCTAAGTCTGTATGCTTAGAATTGTAGCCACAGGATGGTGCTTTAAAAATACTGGTGTAAAATAGTTTTTCAAGCCCTGTAATCCAGGATTTACAGATCTTAACTCCATCCATCATTTTTATTTCTTTGCTGATTGCTGAAAAGTCCCATAGGGAGCCTCTGCCAATACTGGCTGTATCGGTGCCCACATGAGTCTCCAATTGCAGTCCAAGTGTGAGACATTTCTAAAAGTCCTGTAAGGAAACAGGAACCTCTTTAGTTTGTCTTCTCAAAAATAGCTGCAAGCCTGTGAGATACTTTACATGCAGTGAGCGTTTCAAAATAGTTTGGGTAACTCAACTGTAGCATTAAATCATGGCGACTGAACTATATTTGTGAGAATTTTAACTGAAGAAAAGGGTAGGGGTGAAGATTTTTTTTCCCAACATAAAATGCAGGAAATGTTATTAATGTAATGAAGGATCATATTAAAAGACGAGTATGGGCTTTTCCTCTGTTGCTGCAAAACTGGACCACAGTCCGCATTTGGGCCTCTTTTATATGTATGTTAGAGCAAACCAGGGAGTCTCCAACCACAAAGGATGGAGCATAGATCTCCTTTTAAAGATCTACCAATGTGGCAGGGGATGGTATATCAGACAATGAGGTGCATGGATGGCTGTCTCTGTGATCTGGTATACCACCGGAGACCCATTTTGTGGTCCTGTACATCCCAGGCTAAGTAGGTCCCTCCTTTGGAGGCACCTTGTGCTTACTCTGGGGGTTTTTGCAATGACCTCCCTTAATCCAGATTTAAGATGATCCGGATCTAAGGAATGGGTCCTTCAACTAATTCGGATTTAGTAGATCCGGATTAAGGGAGGTACCTGATGCATCCCCATGGGTGGTGCAGCACCCAATAGCAATGAGTGCTAGCCTGCCTGCAGTGGAAATGCTGGAGCACCCATGTGGTGAATCCAAATCAACCCTCGTGGGGCCCACCTGTCACCCCAGGTTTTTTGGGGGACAAGGGGTGTAATCTCTGTAGACACTCCAGAGATTCTTCGATGATTCTCCAGAGCGATCTGCAGCAAACTTCAAAGATTCTCTGGAGCCTTTGATAAAGGTCTGTAGGATTGGCATTGCTCTTGGGTGGGGTCCTCCGAGCCTGTGCTATTCTTCGGAGCAGGCTTCAAAGATTGTGCACAGACTTCGGAGCTTTGGGTTTTAGGGCATCCCCCCATGGGTGTGCCCCCCCAGAGCCCCCCATATTCCCCATTGCCCGATTGCAGTGGAAACACAGTCCATATAATCCAGATTTGATGCCTGAAGACCCCATTGTAGACCCCCAGGAAATCTGGATTATAGGTCCTGAAAGACCCATTCAATCCAGATTTCCCTAGAACTGGTGGAAACAAATGTGACTCTAATGGGGTCTCCAATGGAAATGGGGTCTTTCTGCTTTGAGCCTAATGGGTCCTTAATAGGTCCCTAATGTGTACTTAATGGGTACTTAGTGCTAGTGGAAAAAAACCTCTGAAACTCACACAAGCTTTGGAGCTAGCATGGGGACCGGTTCAGGACAGACCATCCAGATGGCCTTATCCAGTCCCAGGAACAATCCATCCCCGCTTGGGATAGATTGCCTATTCTGGACCAGAGTGTCCCACTCTGCTCCTATCTACTGGAGGTTAAGTATGGATATGGTCTGCGTATATTGTAAATAATAAAGTAAAACTTGATTAATGAATTGTCCAAAAGGTAGGGTTATAGCTAGTTTTTATGTTCTCCTACTATCTATTCAAGCTGGATGCCCCCAGGAGCACTCTGATTTTTATGCATTTAAAAATAACCCAAAGTATGTAAATTCTCAAAACTCCCAGGACCCTGATTGGGTAATTATTTCATACATTGACTGGCTGATAGATAATACCCATCAAAGCCTACCATCCACCCAATCTGGTGACCTTTAAAGAACTCTGAATATGCTCCTGAATGTCACTTTTGTCCTAGTAGCATGCCTCACCTTGTCTTCAGAAAATGACAAAAATGTAATCAGAATAACCCTTCCTCAACTCTTTCTACTTCCAGACTATATCCTTAGGAGCTTTCTGGGACCCTCTCACTTTCTCGCTGATCTTTTTGGCTTTCTCCCCATTAGACCATCCCTTGCTTTTATACTATTGGGCATTAGACTCTTAAAATCCTCACTTCCATCCATATGGCCAACCAAACCTTATAGCTTATCTTGACGAAATCTCATTGTGTATTTGCCCCCTTTGACATATAACAAGATAGCCTGGTCCTTGTTTCCATGGTGGAAACAAGGAATTGGCCAAAATAGGAATAGTACAGAACACATTTCAGATTAATTACTGCTTGAATCAAATGGAGTGCTTGGTGTTTAGAGCTATAGGCCTTGCTTGGAGTGATTTAACTATTCCATTCCAGCCTGTTCCAGACAAGCACAGCAGATTCTATCTCCATTGTGAGGGCAGGGACAGTCCATCCCAACCCAACATTGGCAGCAATGCAGAGATGCCATGGCTGTTCTGTTCCACACAACTAGCTCCCTGCCCAAGGTCCTGCTGTCCTGTCAACGATTGACCAGTTTTCATCACTCATATGTCATATCTGGTGCACAAAGGTGGGGCTGGATAGAAGTTTGAAGAAGCTCAGAGATGGGGCTCTGGATATGACTTATCAGGTCCACTGGCATACTAGTGTGAATCTGGATGAGGGAGATGGGCCAAAGGTGTATGCCTCTGTGTTCCGGATTACTGAAGGATCCATATCAATGGTGCACCAAATTGCACTGCTGAAGGAGTAGAGCCAGGGGCTCTGAGGCAAGAAGCCTTCGTTCTGGACACTGGAATCTTTGGAGGCTGACTCAGAATCTCATATGAGCTTTGTGCTGTTTCAGGGGATAGCCATTGCCATGCTGACAATATTGTTCCTCTCTTAGGGTAATTCATCCTAGTCTTGGGAAGGAGTGTGTGCTTCAGATCACCTGTTCAGGTAAGTGCTGAAAGGTCCTTAAATGCAAAATACAGGTTATGAAAGCATCCTTTAAGAGAAAGTCTTTCCTTCCTATCTGTCAGAAAGCTCCACTATAGAAATGAATAAATGATGATTATCGCAAAAAGTCAAATACGCTTCTACGTAACGATAAGGCCACAAGAAGCAATGTGGACCCTATGATAACATTATCAGATAAATTTCAGTTTATGAAATCAACAGCCAATTCCTTATGTATTTCTGTTCAATGAGACTGTCTACCTAACACAATGAAACAGCAAACAAGAATTCCCTAAAAGTTTATGCTTAGTAACAAAACATAATCTATATGCATCCTAGTAAAACAGAACTCTCTCAAAGGCCAGAGCTCCACGGTGTGGCTACTGGTAGTAATTGCATTATGAATAGGTATATGAAGAGACAGTAAGGAAGGGGGAATAAAAATAAGGATTGTGTAATTGTTTCTATTAATTCCAATTCTGTTTAGGAATCTCTTAGTATATCATAAACCACTCCACTCTTCTGTTAGGCTTACCCTGGTGCTCACCTAAGAAAAGTGCTAAGACTTTCAAATTCCTGTGACAGGGGACTGCGAGGAGGAAATATTTCATTCAATTAATTTTTATTTCTTAAAAATATAATATTTACCATGAGAATTCAGACACTGACCTTCTTTATCCAAAGGCCTAGTGAAGAATTAGTGAGCAGGCTGTTACAGCCTCCAAGCATGCCTGCCCTCATCAGAAGTTCACAAAATCATGCTCCACATCTTAACCAACGTTTACCAGAACTTACCTGAAACATCCGGGCAGCCATCATTTGCTCTTCTTCCAGCACTCCAAGATTGTCTGAGGCGCCAATGACAACCACAGACACAGCTGCGCATGCACAGAACATCAGCATTGTCAAAGCAATGGCACTGATGCATGCATGCACAGTCACAGTGGGCACCGCAGCCAAAATGGTGGTGCCCAGAAGAGGACCGGCCCTGGGATCAATCACAGGTGAGTGACCGATTGCGCGGGGCTTCGGCTGCAGTTACCTAGTGGTCGTAAGTGTGGGTGTTAATTACACACCACATACGATGTGGTATTTCGCTGTGAAAACGCATCCATTTAGGATGTGTCCGCACAGCAAAAGTGTGCCTAGCAATCCGCCGCTTCTGGGGCAAGGGCGAGCCGCGGCAGCAAGGTCCCCTGGCTTGCCAGGCTGGGCTCCGGCAAGCCAATCATGGCGGGCCGGGGGAGGGCCCAGGGGCACAGATGGGAGGCGGGTGCTGTGTGCCCGCACAGCACCCGCCTCCAATCCGGGTCTATGCCGCGTGTGCGGAGGCACGCGGTGAGGGGTAGATCCAGATGTACCAGGGATCTGGATTTGGTGAAACTGGTTCCCCTGGAAGCCGGTTTTACTAAATCCGGGTGCCGGAGATCCGGATTTATTTGCCCCTGTGCGGAAGCAGCCAAAGAGAATTTGAAGTGATTTTGAATTCTAGCACATTCAAAGTAGCTCTGTTTGAAGTGAATGGGACAGAAATTCACATTTGTCGAGACCCCAAAAGCAAACTAAGAGACCACTTTCTGTCCAAGTCTAAGGAGAACTATTATTATCACAATAAGGTGGCAGTCTTCTTTAATCTGGTGTACATCAGATTTTACTAGATTTTCATCAATCTCAATAAACATAGTCAACAGCGAAGACAACAGACACAAGAGTCCATACCATCTAGATACCAGTACTAGGTTGGAGAAAGGGATTCTAGTTCATTTGAGGACAGTCATCAGTTTAGTGATTAAATGGCTAAAATCTGCTTCAGATAAAAGACCATAATTAAAAAGACCAAGGGTTGTTTTAAAGTCACTCAGTTACGATTGGTGTCTTGAAATAAGGTTTTCTCTGATAGAAATTATGTGCTGAATTTCAGTACAGTAAAAATAATTTATAAATTCATATACAGCTAAATAATGCAAATATGTGCCCTCTTTTATCCTTTTTAAAGAGATGCATATGTTGGTGTCTCAGTATTATTTTATAAGTAAATATAATTTCATCAGTGCATGAAACACAGGTTACTATCTTTCCATAGGAGGGCAACAGTGTTCCTTTTCTTTCTTGTTCATGTTACATCAAATTAAGAATGTGCATGAATATTCTAAACGTTCAAAATTCGATCGAATTTGATTGCCTGTGGACATTCAAATTCAAATAGAATGTCTACACATTTGAATTTAAACATTCAAATGAATTTCAAATGTTCCAAAACATTCGTTTGAAACTACATACGAATGTACATATGTATCTATATGAATCTCATACGTATCTGTACACATTTGCCCAGATTGTACCTTAAGATCCAACAATGAGGCCCTCCTGGTTGTCCCGCCACCTTCAGTAGTGAGGTTGGTGGGCACCCGGGAGAGAGCTTTTTCAGCGGTGGCCCCGAGACCGTGGAATGGCCTCCTCTTCGAGGTGCTCCATGCCCCCTCCTTGTATTTATTCAGGAGGGCCGTAAAGACATACCTGTTTGCCTTGGCCTTTGGCTGAGGTTTTATTCTCCCTCTCCATTTACAACGACACCACTATTGATGCACTAGGGAGTGCACAGTTTTAAATTTGTTGAATTTTTAAGGTGTTTTTAAACGTGCATCTTGTATTAATTTGTATTTCATTTTAACTTGTATCTGTTTTCATTTGTATCCTGTTTTAATCTGTTTTAACCTGTTGTTACCCGCCCAGAGACCCGGGGCGAAAACGGGATGCATACGGGATAAAACAGGATGCGTACGAAATGCGTACAGATACATATAACACTTACAAATGTTGTTGACATTTGTATCTTCATATAGAAATGTTGTAGACATTTGTATCTTCAGGTTAGAATCTAACATTCTATTCGATTCGAATCAGATTTTGTTGCATTCAAATTGAATGTTTGGATATTCGTTTCGAATTTGAATGTAAAAAAAAAAAATGTGCACATCCCTACATTGAATTACTATTTGATTCTTTTACTTTCTGTTGCAACAGTGTATTTCTTTTAAATCAACGATCAGTCACAAATCTCCACAAATTAACTATGTACACTTTTATTAGGTGAAAAAACTAATTGATAGGTAGCCTTCACAAATATCTTCTGCAAACACCATTAACAAGTAATCTTCATTCATGGAATCCACATTTATTCTCATTTATTTTTGTCCCTCAGTATTAAAACCAGCTGCATCTTCAGTAGTTATACACAAGCTTAGAAGGAAAAGCAATTGTGCCTGCCTCATCAGATGAAAGAAAGAAAAGAGCGCAAGGCTAGTTTTATTGGCCGTGACACTGACATAAATTTGGACTGCTACCATGAAAGTTTATTCACTACTTTTAAGTCCATATTAATATTTCTAAGATAAATGCTATAAGCAATAATTTAAGCTTAAATACACATCTAAAAATCCTGGGTTGATTCTTTTTTTAGAATGATCTTTACTAAAGACTCAATTTTGGTATCAAATAACAAAAGTAAATTACATAATAATCCTCTGTTATGAACCTACACCTAGCAACAAATGTTGTGTGAGTTCAACAGGTCTTTGCTGTGCCTTTTATAGCTAAATAATGTAAGTCTGTGCTCCTATTTACAAATTAACTCTTGGCCTTTCTGCAGTTGGCCCTGTAGTTCCAATGGGGGAAGTTCCAGGACAGAGCATTTCCTAACCAGGAACGGCTCGTTCCATGAAGAACCTCCACCTATGAGGACTACATGTGGTGCACATTAAAGTGCATGCACTTTCCTTGACCTGCACCAGAGCTTGTAAGGTTCTGGGTGGGCCTATTCATGCCTCATCTGGTATATCCTTGTCACATGATGTGCACAGGCGTGCTGGCGCATTGTGTCCCAGTTGCCCTGGTTGGGGAAGGGTTCGCATGCACCAAGCATTCACCTGTGAAGATGCTTAGTGCACAAATGGCCACTAAGGAAAGCAAAGTGTGAACTTCCCGTCTGTGGAATGGTATAACAATACCATCCCATTGAGGCTAAAGTCAGGTACACACATTGAGGCATCCACACGTTGAGTGCTAGTGCACTCTACAACCAAACCACAAGCGCTTGAAGTGTCTATGGCATCCAGGGGTCTTTTTCCACTGTGCCCCTTTAATCTGGATCTAAGAAGATCTGGATCTAGGGAATGGATATTTCTAGTAGATCCAGATTATGGGAAGTACCCAATGTGTTTCCAAGGGTGGTCTAGCACCCAATAGCAATGGGTGCTAGCCTCCCTGCCGTGGAAACACTGGAGCACCCATTTGGAAATCTGGATCCACCCTCGAGGAGTCTGCCTGTCACCCCAGGTGTTTGGGGGGGCAGGGGGTGCAATCTCCTAAGCGGCTCCGAAGTCACTTCAAAGTCATTTCGAAGTCACTTCAAAGACTGTGCAAAATAGCTCTGGAGCGTCTTTGAAGTCTGTGCTGATCTTTGGAGTAAACTTCGAAGTGACTTCCAAATGACTTTGAAGTGACTGCGGAGTCACTCCGAAGATCAGCACAGACTTCAAAGACGCTCCGGAGCTATTTTGCACAGACCTCGAAGTGACTTCAAAATGACTTTGAAATGACTTTGAAGCTTAGGTTTTGGGGCTCCCCCCCAGGGATGCCCCTCCCCCTAGCCTCCTCTAGACCCCACTGCCAAACTAACGTGGAAACAGGCTCCCTTTAATCCAGATTTTCTGGGGTCTACAGAAAATCTGGATTAAAGGCCAAGATGTACCCATATGATCCAGATTTCCCCAGTGGCGGTGGAAACGAATGTGTCCCAAATGCGTGCTGTGGTGGAAATGGGGTCATCCGGCTCACACCCAAATGAGTCCTTAATCAGTGCAAAAATGGGTACTTTCTGATAGTGGAAAAACACCCCAGAACTGCTCCGTTGAGGTAAGTGTGAACAGTCCTAATCTGAATCTCCTATATAACTGTCTCACCTATAACACGGTCCTGCAAAGCATGGTTTCAGAATACAGTTAGTAAAATAAAACTGTTACGGAAATAAATGCTGGAAGTGTAACCTCAGTACAGTGGAGACGATGGTGAGACTACTTCCCTGCGTGCCATTTGTACAGTGTGACAATTTCCTGAATCTGAGCTACTGTTACAAAAGGGATGATGATAACCCCACGACTAATCAGAATGCAATGACAAAAAGTCCAGTTTCTGGATTCTTGCTTGGCATGTTATGCCAAAAAAGACACACCAAGGTAGGAGTTACACCTCTCTTTACAGGGGAAACCATGAGATCCCTTCATCCATATTGGCACCAGGTCTCTCTTCATCCATATTGAAAAAAGTGCTTATACACATAGTTACAATTTATAAATAGTACAATTGGTTACATTTGTGTCAATGCCAACGTAATTCAATAACAAGTGTCTATTGTATTATGTCACGGCTCATAGTCCACCTACTTCCACCTCAGCATAGGCAGAGCATTTAGTGGGTTAATAAATGTTATCATGACCCTTCTAACATTGCTGGGTCAAACTAAAGATTAGGTTTCCTTCTGTGAACTTTATATACCATTCTTGATAGCATTACATTCCTGATCTTGGCAGAGATATGTTTGCAGGACAGCATTAGGAATTTTTATGAAATAGTTCCTACAGCAAGGTACCATGAATTCAGGTAACCATGTCTGGGCAGGGTACCCCATCATCTTACATGCAAGGTGGGAGCTTGTCATTTTTCTTTTGAGTCTAATTATTTTGAGTCATTAAGAAGGCAACAGTTTAACAGAAGAAGTCAAGAATTAGTGAGTGGGTCTGCATATATAGTTAAATGAAAAGATGCTAAGAAATATTCCCCTCTTCCCTCCCAAATAGTTCTATTGCCCATTACCCAATGCTGGAGGACATACCCATGTATTTTAGGCTCCTACTGTTAATGACTGGGGCATGGGGAACGAAAACAGGGTGACATACTGTTATTTCCTGCTGGACTATTTTATTTTTTATTTTTGCTTTTTGTTTTGCCAGTTCTGCCAGCTACCAATCTATTTTTAGCCAGTAGTGAGTCCGTACATGTAAAAGGGAGAGAAAGAATAGAGAGATAAATCAAAACAAACTATTACATGAGCTTAAAATAAACATCATATCATATACATCATGCAGACCTTTGCCCTCCTTCAAATTATATGGATGTTTAGGAAAGTTTGCATTTTTCAACTTTTTAGCTAAAATACATCTTGTTTGATGACCTTCTATCTTGCTTTAGGTATAAAAGAAATCTCTCATCCATCCATCCATCCATCCATCCATCCATCCATCCATCCATCCATCCATCCATCCATCCCGCTCTATACCCAAAGGTCTCAGGGCCGGTAACAACCTTCAAAACCAACAGACTACAAACAAAACAATCTCCTAAAAAACATAAAGATCATAAAAACATTTTAAATGGCACAATTACAACAGCATCATAAATATTAAAATAATAGTACCTGCAGTGGGGGAAAATATAACCACATAATAAGAAAACTCTGAGTGCGATCAGACAGGTTTTTTGGGGGTCACCCTTTTACCAAGGACTGCCCCATCTGTAGATGCACAAAAAAATGTGTCAAGTTAAAAACAGATCACTCAAAAACATATGTGATGGAGTTGTATTTCTCCATTTGCACAATGATTCTAACAAATCAAACACAAGCAGTTATTGAAGGTGTTTAGTGCTCCCTTATTTCTCATTTCCCAAAAATGATAGTTTGCAAATAATTTGTCTATCAGTTACATTTGTTACATTAGACCAGCAGAAATCTAGATTTACTTAGCAGAAATGAAAGCACATGGTGAAAAGTCCTGTTGTTCAGCAATTAATACATTTCTTGTATATGATTCTATCGTATAGCCAAACTACAGCAATCTTTTTTGTATCTGAAGGTATTTCCTCTTCATGTTTGGCAAACTGAAAATCAAAAAGGAATACCATACTTCAAAAGCATTCTATAGATGAAAGGTTTGGGAAATGTTTGTTTCCTGGTTGAAACGGTTTACCTCATGCTGAAATTGTCTGGATGGACAATGGATTGCTCTAGATGAAACACCCTAACTAGAGCCAGAGTTGGATATACAGAACTTTAGAAACTATTTATATGAACTTTACAAACAGCAGGCAGGCCACGTTTTTAGAGATCAACACTCTGCATTCCATCCCAGATAAGAGAGAACAAGAAAAAACTAACCATTTCTGCACGTTATTCCAAATCAAGGACCAGCATAAGCTTCGGGGCCTTATCAGTTTTCATGGCAGTACAGATCTGTGAGGCCCCACCTTCTGCAAGTATGCTCCATCCACACAGGATAGAGTGTGACCCTGATCAGGATTGACGGTAGACCCGTTTAATTGAGTTTACTGGTGGACTAGCAGGACCTGATTTAGAACATTGTGGATTACTGAGGGACACGATTCAGCAGTATGCCAAAGTGTGAGACTGAAATGTGTCCTCCAGAGGCTCCAAGGCTAAGAACCTTTGTTCCTAGTCCTCAGAGTGTTTGAAGCCTGGCCTTAAAAGCCTCCATGTGCTCCAAGGCTGGTGGCAGGTGCTAGTCTGGACCTGTGTCATTGGGCAGATAGTGCTGTTCGCAACTGTGCCTTTCTGTGGCTGGAACCAGTAGGCCTGGTTGTTTCAGACCACTGTTTCTGACCACGAATGGGCAAGTGCAGAAAGGGCCTGTATTTTGTAAGCTACTGGGCAGGGTGACACTGAGTTTAAAATGTTCAAGAACTGAAAAAGTTTGAAATGATGTCCAAGATTGCAATGGCAGTGGCAGCTTAGGGAGGTTACTCTCTCTCTCTCTCTCTCTCTCTCTCTCACACACACACACCCCTGAAAGTCTGTGCAGAAGACTAAACAAAGACATCTCATTCCCTTCACAGTTTCAATAATAAAATATAATAATTTTTGCAGCTCTCACGGTTCTAACTTGTGGCACTTTAGAATTGCAGTGCTGCTGGCACTGGCACTAACACTTGTGTAATGGCTAGCATTTGTGGTCTTGGTCCAAATGGTATGGTACATGCAACCCACCCCAAGCTGGGACAGATCACCCCAGGGCCAGAAGAAGGTTTTCTTTAGCTTTGGAGCCAAGGCAGGGACCCTGTGAAAGCTCAGAAGGACAGAACTCATTTTGATGGCATGTCTTGTTCCACTCCAAAATGGGTCCCCTGTGGTAAACCAGACTGGCATCCCATCACCTAGTTCACTGGAAAACCTCAAAAAGGAGGTCTACATGTAGACTAGACCAAAACTCCATTTTGGGTGTCCTGGTCTGGTCTATGCTCCTCCCTTGCCCACTCTAAGGTACTGACAAAAGAGGTCTCTAAGTGGACCACAATCTGATCCTATAGCAAATGCAAAAACAGCCAGTAGCTCCTATGGAGGCATTAAACAGCAAGCAACAATTTTCTTTTAGACAACAACAGTTCTCATCACAAACAGCTTCTGTCATTCCCTTTATATATCTAAAAGGCACAAGAGATGGCTCTTCAAAGTTACAAACACAAAGAGCCATACTACACACATTATTTCTAAAGACAAAAGTGAGGACATTTTAACAGTTTGATCCAAGATTTATGAAAAGATTATATGGTTAATGTCGAAAGTAACAAGAGTCTCACCAAAATTACTCTTATAAGGATACATTTGTTCTTCTGTACTGGAACGACTACACACAGCCCAGTATGTTTTTTAAATGTTTTGCTTTGAAATTTGATTTATTAGCTATACACAAGTACCACAATAATTTAAGCTTCTTCCTAATTAGGACTATTTTACGCAGCAGGAAATTCCAGGAACAGGACAAAATGTTTGGGTTATACTTAGGAGTGATATAACAATGATTTTGGCATTATAAATGTAGGGTCCATTTAATTCCTGTGAGAAGTGATCGGTCCTTGCTGCACAAATCCAAAAATGACATTAATCTGAAAACGATTCTAAGGAAAGACATGAAAATCTGTAGCCCTTTGCATAACAGCATTGCTCTTGTAATCATCTTGAGCTGTTCCCAGTATGAAGAGACCAACAAAGATGTTAATATCTCTCTATAGATATAGTTGTTGCTACAGTGGAAAACAAGATCAGAAATTGAGAGATACTAAGGAATGATAAATAAAACTGGATACTTGGGAAGTACAAAACAGCAATTAATGAAAGCTTTGTATGATGCTCATGTTACAGGAAGATATTGGCTACCTCCAGACTTGCGGAATAAATCTGCAGTTAAAATACAAAGTGCAACTTACCTGCTGTGAAGCGACAACTGGCTGTCCTGAGTAAAAAAGCAGCTCTGTAGCTTCCTCCTCAGAAGCTGAGAGAGCTGAGGTGGCACATGCAGTAATGCAGGCAGAGGCAGCCAATCAGATTTGAGCTGCTCTCCTGCCTCTCACTTGTCTCTTCTCGCCATTCTGCCAGGACTGGTGGGAAGATTCAAATTTTCATCATACTGCACAGCGAGTGTCCTCCTACCAGCATTAAGGTAAGTGCGCAGAAGCGATCCGATAATGTGCTGTGATGACAATCTATGGATCGCCATGTGTGATACCCGGATTGTGACTGCATATTCTGCTGTACAGTATTAACACATTTGGCAGCAGCCATTATTATTAACTGAAGAGCAGTGGATGTCAAATTCCCTTGTCCAGAATGTTCTTATTTCTGGTCTACACTAATGGCCCAATATGACCTTCAAAGATCAGAACTCAAAATAAATCAGGAGCAGAAAACAATGAGAGCTAGAAAAGCAGCTGTCAAGCTCTCACCCATTGGAACATATTTGTAGCTACTGAATCACACACTTTAATTATGATACAGTTTCAGCCTGCTAGTCTTAGTATCATTACACTACGGCCGTGTCTTCACGGCAACCCTTATTTCACTTTCCCTAAACCGAGATAACAGAACCGGATGCAAACACGAATTTGCCTGTTCCCATTACTTTCAGCTTAATTGTGTTCAATCCAGGTTCTGAGGACATACGTGACTCGAGGGGGGACTCCAGTGGCTACCTTTTAAAAGCCGGTTTTTGGGGCTGCCCTGTCCTCTTCCTCCTGGCGTGAACGCGCCACCCATAACAGACCCCTTCACGGAGCCTAGCTGGGTGGCTGCCTTGCCTGGATGGAGGAAAATCGGCAGCAGGCAGACAGCGATTTTTCCCCTCCTCTCCCGATTGCTTAGGGCACGCAGCAGAAAATAAACATTCACACATCTCTCCAAACGGCAGCTGCTTTTCTTTCTTTCCCTTTTAAGAAGGCCAGCACTTTCAATAGCAAGATGTTATCAGGCGTGAATTGCTTGTTTGCTACAGTGAATTGCTATTCGGGCTTCTGCTGCGTTTACACCTTGCTTTGGAAGCAAGCTATTGGGGGAGGGAAACTCTCATCCCTTAACACGGAAGAGTTCCCACAGTAAAAAATGTAAAACGTTTCAAGCGCACAAACCGGAGTGAGACCTGTTAAAATGAGGATTAACATTTACAACGCTTTGGGGCGATTTAACATGCGGAAATCGTGTTAAGCCAAACTGCCGTCTGGACTGCGAGGATTCAAAACATTTTGAATTCGAAATAAGGGTGCCGTGAAGACACACTCTACACGTGAGTTAGTGTCTAGATCACATAGCCCGTGGAATAACATAAGTCACTTCCACACTAGTTGGTATATCAGACCAGCAAGCACAAAGCACACCTTACCCACTGCAAAACCACAACGGGCCGTCCAGACTCCAGCAGCCTCCCCGCAGTTTTCTCAGAGAAAGCTGCAATAGTTCTGTGGCGCGTGGTGTGAGGCGTGAGTCACATGGGGTGGGGCAGGCCATGTTCTCACCATTCTCCCCATCCTGTCTGGACTGGTGAAAACATTCAAACTGACCTGATACTGTGGAGTGAGTACTCATCATTCCTCAGGAGGTAAATTCGAAGCAGCAATGGCCTAATGCGCAGCCTCTATGCAGTATCGGGTGTCAGGTGTGTCAGCCACACCTCGACTGTGCATTGGAATGCACAGTATCTGTAAGTCTGTACACACTCTAATTCCGACTGGGATGTAACCCAGGATACACTGGTTTAACAGCTGTTTTCTGATTATACTGTTTTGCTGACCTAGGAAATTGTGGTTCCATGATGTAGATCAGTGATGGCCAACCTCTGACACGTGTGTCACAGGTGACACGCCAAGCCCTTTTGGGTGACACACCTGATCACCCTGGCACCTGAGCGTGTAGTGCTTGCTTGTTCTTGAAGTGTACGAAATACCAACTTTCAGTTGAATATTAGCAAACGAAATTCAGCAACAAAAGTCACAAATGTAAAGATTTGTTTTTGCTTTTAATAAAATACATATATCAAAAATATAGCTTTTTTTACTAGAGCTACAAATATCACAAAATTATGGATATTTCTAGATGTGACACAGCACCCGAGTTAAGCTATGTTTTCTTGTGAATTTTGACACACCGAGCTCAAAAGGTTTGCCATCACTGATGTAGATAATGAACCAGAACCAAAAAGATTAGTGTCCTTCCCTGGACATATCTAAACAATAGATTTAGCTTAGTCCTACACCAGTTTGATTTTCTTCCCAAGAGCTGATGAGGATGCTGAAACCTGTCTGTTAGAGATAAACACATAACTGTCTCCCATAAATGTGTACTTTGCTAGGTAAAGAACCAAGGACAAGATAAAGAGATAATAAGATGAAGGTAAAATTTATGCATAGGCCCTAAAACCAATTCCCAAATTCATGATACATTGACCGTCTGTGTGAAGCTAGTATCTGACTGGCAGAAAGCTGGAAATGAAGGACGAGGAACCATCATCTCCTGTTTGTACTAATCTTGTTGAACAATATATCTGGATGCTTGATATAGAGTAAATATGAAGATTGAGGTTTTGTTTGTTTATGGAACAGGCCAAGTCTATATGTACCATTGATTGGTATTACATCAAATATCATAATACTGGACAAACCTGTGCTGAAAAAAACCTTTAAATTCAATAATATCAGACTTATATCAGACTTCCCAGCTTAACAGCTGACTGCATCCAACCACCACATGAATCTCTCGCTACAAAATATATTTATTTAAATGTCTATTAATCTGCAGTTGATCCTCAAAGAACAAGAAAAGAAGAAGTAGAAGAAGAATTGGCTTTTCTACCCTGCTTTCGTCACCCATTTAAGGGGACTCAAGGCAGCTGACAAAGCTTCTGTTCTTCTCCCCACAACAAAACACTCTGTGAGGTAGGAGGGGCTGTGAGAGCTTAGAAGGGAGCTGTGACTAGCCCAAGGTCACCCAGCTGGCTTCATGGGGAAGGGCAGAATCGAACCCGGTATTCCCGGATAAGAGTTTGGCTCCCTAGCCACTAAACCAAGGTCTATACCAGTTTGAAATCAAACAAAAATAAGCTACTTACTTTAGTCTGATCATCAGCTTTGAACACATAGCAGATGCTTTGCTGGTTTATTGCTCCGTCTTTTATTAAGCAGGCAAAATAACTTGGGTCTTGACTGTTGTGAATAAATTTGTGGACATGCTGTGGCTTACATTCAAACAGGCTGGCACAAATCAGAGGGTCCCATTGCTGGCATTTGCCAGTGTCTGCTTCACACCGTATCCTAGCTGGTGATATGTAAAGCCGGATTTGTCTGGTGCCAGTCTCTCCCTTCGAAGACTGGGAACTGAGGTGCCGAATCTCTGCTACAATCCAAGGGAGCACTGGCATAGTGGTTAGAGAATGCACTGGCAAAGATCCTACAAGGTGAAGACTGAAGTCTATGGAACCATCACTGGACGCTTCAGGATTTTTAACTCTGAATGATATGGGATCCATTTTTGAGTGATCAATTCAGTTTAGTTGCAGGCAGCTGACATCCTGAAATAAAGAGATTTACCGTTATTGTTATAATTTAAGTATGTACTTTTCAAAGGAGAAAAATTTCTCTTTTCCTAATCTGATTATATTTATTGCTTAAACAATCAGTTGTTAAGAAAAAAATATTTTATAAACATCTGAGTTAAAACAAAAAGTGAAACCACAGAGAACTACAAAGATTCATGTAAGCAAATAGTCAACACTGCCAAGAAATATATTAAAAGTTACTGTTTGGACCTGCTTTAGGCAATTCTTATCCCAAGCAAAATTAGCATTGCTTTCTGTGCCGCAAGACAACTTAACAAATGATAAACGTCTAAATAACAGCTTTATCAGCTTATCAAAAAACATTTAAATTGCCTTAAAAATAGCCTAGCTGTCTGTTGGATAAAAATACAAACAGGTAGATAGGTACATATATTCATACATACATTGATAGTTTATACATAGCAAATGGAAACAGTAACTGAGGTTTATTGCATGGACACCGCTACACAGTATTCTTCACAGGGATACAAACTAATTTGCTTGTGGAACTATCAGGAATCTGTCAGGGAACCTCTCTTTTCCAGGTAGTCACCTCCTTTCACACACAGGAAAAGGAAAAATAATTGCACAGCTGCCAGGAAGGTATACAAAAGCTAAGTACAAGTAACGTTGATGTGTCTTAGTTTTGAAATACTAGTTCAGATTTAATGAGACTCTAATTGACTAAAATTTGTATCCAGCTAGATTCTTGCCCAGGTCCTAGCTGAGATATACTGTATGCTCCAAGTACCACAGGAATTGTTAGACAGTTCAGAAAGATAGGGGCAGATGACTGGCTAATGGTCATTTAATCAAACTAACTCTAAACAAAAATTTAAGCAATTTTCCACTGTGAATTAGAGCCTTTCTGTGTTGGCCCTGAACCAGGAGCAAGAACAGCAATATGCAATACACGAGGTCTCACTCATCACTGATACACTCCATCCAATTGGGATCACTGATAATATCAGCGGGTCCATTCTCCAGACTACCTGGGGACTTATTTCCGGGATGCACCAAAGCACTCCACTGGAATGGGTTTCCCAGGGGCTCCAAGACTAAGGGTGTTTTTCCACTGTCACTAAGTAACCACTTAAGCACCCATTAAGAACCCATTTGGCTCCACATGGAAAGAGGTGCATATTAATGAGGCTGACTCATCAGTGCTCACAGGTGAGATGCAAGCAAGGAGCTAATAAATATGGGGTGAGAAGCGGGGCACTTCTAAGGCCATTTGCTGGGATTCGAGAGCAGGCAAGGGTTTGTCCTTGTCTCTGCTTGAGATGCCCATGAGCATTTGGTGGGCCACTGTGTGCAATGGGATGCTGGACTAGATGGGCTGTGGCCTGATCCAGCAGGGCTTCTCTTATGTTCTTATGTTCACCTCTCTCGTAAGGGGTTTGTCTTCAGAGCCTGTGCTAATCTCTGTAGTTGCCTTTGGAGGGATTTCAGAGCGTTTGCTAATCTCCGAAGGCAACTTCAGAGATTGCATCCCCTGTCCCCCAAAACACCTGAGATGATAGGAAGACCCCTTGTGGGCCAATCCGGATTTGCCACACGGGTGCTCTGGTGTTTCCATAGCAGGTAGGCTAGCATCCATTGCTATTGGGTGCTAGACCACCCATAGAAACACATTGGGTACTTCCCTTAATCTGGATCTATTAGATCCAGATTAAGGGAAGTACCCATTACTTAGATCTGGATCATCTTAGATCCGGATTAAAGGAGCATGGTGGAAAAACACACTAAGAGCATTTGTTACCTATGCAAGTTTTGCAGACAACGCTGAAGTACTTGGAAATGTCAATGGTAGAGTCACAATTGGAAATATATATATATACACCGGGGTGGTAGTTTACACTGTCTCCATGGTTCTCTCATTCTTTAATAGTCTCTCCTCTCTTGGCTACAAAAGAACAAATATTGTATATTCCACACTGCATCTTCATTGGGTCTGGGAAATGGCAGGAATGATTATTTTCTTTTAAAACTAACTCAGACTACTGACGACCCAACAGAACTCTAACAAACAAAGCTCTAACTAGGCGCAAGGGCTGTGATACATCACAAGGAATATATTATACTTCTGGCATGCTCTTTTTCACAACCGTTGTGATGGCGCTTACAGTACTTAGAAACTTAAGGTTTGAAAAACATTCTGCTGATTTACAGTGTGTATGAAGCAGTTCACATGCAACATAAACAGTACTGGGAACAACTGCCAGGGGTCCGTGGCCTTTTCAACTCTTAAGAGATCGCAAAGGGACTTCCTTTCCATTTCACACAGTAATGCTTTTTCCAATCTGTGAGCTTATCTACAAACACAAATCCCACCATCTGTACTGTCATGGGGTCCCTGAGTAATAGCTCAGAAGTATTAGCCTATTTCCTAAATAACATGCAGCACAGCGGTAATCACTTAAAACCGTCCTCCAACAGGGCACATGAGATCAAATTGCCATGTAGCTGTTGACAAGAGAGGAAACATCTCTTATTTTCAAAGGAATATTAATTCTAAAGAAGGGAAGTAACTAGAAATAAACTTCAGATTGATATCTTTTTTGAAGAAGAAGAAGAGTTGGCTTTTCTACTCTGCTTTTCTCACCCACTTAAGGGGACTCAAAGTGGCTGACAAAGCTTTCTATTCTTCTCCCCACAACAGAACACCCTGTGAGGTAGGTGGGGCTGTGAGAGCTCAGTAGAGAGCTGTGACTAGCCCAAGGTCACCCAGCTGGCTTCATGGAGGAGTGCGGAATCAAACCCGGTATTCCCAGATAAGAGCCCAGCTCCCTAACCACTAGACTAAACAAGCCTCACTGGGCATATCTCATGAAAAAAAAAATACACCCTTCCAAGCAGCAGAGGGAAGAGCACTGGAATCCAGTGCTCTTCTTCCTGTGAATTAAGAACAGTGCTCTTTGCATGCTAACTATGTTACCTGGCTGCAGTGATATTGCATCAGTGGAACTTTTGTTCCCCAGTTCTGATGTTGATAGCCAATGCAGTCATCATATACTGTACAGGAAATGGTCGTATGGGCCACTTGTGTTGGATGATCTGTACAAACTGCAGAGCAGGCAAGTAGGTCCCTGAGCTGTGGCAAGTGCTGTCTAATTAGATTCCTGTGCAACGCGAAGTGTTCCACTTGCACTGCTACCTGAACTATATTACTTTGCTGGTAGAGTTTATGCTTCTTCTATATTCACCCTTTGAATGCAGACTCAGATCATTCATATTGTAATGCTGGGTGACCTTGGGCTAGTCACAGTTTTTTTCTGAGCTCTCATGGCTCCATCCACCTCAAAGGGTGTTCTGTTGTAGGAAGAAGATTTGTGAGCCGCTTTGAATCCTCTTAAATGGGTGAGAAAAGCAGGGTAGAAAAGCCAACTCTTCTTCTCCTCCTTCTCCTTCTCCTTCTTCTTCAACTAGACTACTTTGAAGTGTACAAAGGGTACATTTCTTTTATATGAGAAATGAATGGCCCTTCTTAGGCAGCTCTGTCACTCTTGAAACTTGCTTCACTTCACTGCCTCATATCTGCAAAACTGGTGACCATGGGACAGGTTATAAAATTCAATTACTCCTGAAGCGATATACGGAGCCCAGAATTGTACAACCTGACTTTTTGCTTCCATATTTAACTTTCAAAAGACTTTGATTTATTACACGATTTAAAAAATAATCTGATAGTTTGTGATTGTGCAAATAACCCAATAAAACATCTATCAACTACCTTTGCTCTGGCTTCCTAACAAAAGGAACAACTTATGTAATGTAGACAGCCAAACTGGGCCCTCTGATTAACCAACAGATTCACTGTGTAATATTATGATTTAGTGTTGGAAGACATTATTTTATATTTAACTCATTCAACAAAATTGCATTACCCCTTCTGAATATTAAATAACTTACTTTTTCATTATCGGTTCAGTACCTATCTATGTTCCACATTTTTCACCCAAACTACTTTTTGGACTTTTTTGGACAACAGATCCCTTCACCCATAAGTAGTAGAAGCGGAACTGGTTGAAGATATTACTGCATGTATTAACTTGTTTCCCTGAAAAGTGGCTCAGATTACAGTGACAAACAATAGAATGTTGCATGGTTGCGGATATCATCTAAAACTTCTGGAATCCAGAAAGTTGGTGAAGGCTGAAACAGAAGTGAATTCCTTCTCCTTCCACCATATTTACAATTTCATCAAATACCCACCAATGCATCTTATATCTATTCTTTCCTGTTGCCATCAGTTTTGTATTTGTTGAAAAGAATAAGCATGCTGCATTATGAATCACATTACCTCACACATTAGAGTTCACTATTGTGGCAATATGTGCTAATGCTGGAAAACAAGAAAGAGGAAGCAAAGGTCCAAAGACATTTTTAAAAGCCTATAATATTCAAAATTCACAGCTATAAAGCACCACAAGCAAATCTCAGTGAAAAAGGTCATCTCAAAACCACACAAATTTTAACAACCAATACATTGACTTATTGATTTCAATTATGTATCGACAGCAATTATTTAACAGTCATAAGGCAAAGTATTACCATTCATTTGGAAAAGAACTCATATACTTATTCCGTTATATTTGGATATTCTTGAATAAAGCAGGAATATTCTAGAGTACCCAAATATAGCAGAATAAATAACTGACGTCTGGATGCTGCCCAACACAGGTGAACTTTCATCATCCGTGGGACTTCAGCACTGAAGTCAAATCCCAGACTGAAATTTTATCTTGAACTCTACCAAGCTGAAAGGCAAAATAATCCCCTAACACTTGATCCTAGAATGGAATATTACATATAAACAAGATGTAGGTGCAGCATGCTGTGAGCAAAATTGGCACTCTTTCTGCAATTCATTTTTGGCACAAACTATGCCACGCAAAAAGAATTAGAAACAATTTTTGAATATCCACAAGTATCTAGTTCCCAGAAACAGGAGAAATGCAATACCATATGGCATTTCAATTTAATAATGATATGTTAATTTTACAGAACAACAACAAAATCCCTCCACTTCTTTGGCAGATACACCCTGACATATTTTATCAATTTGTATTTTGTGCCAGACTCTCATATTATTTATTTATTTATTTATTTATTTATTTATTTATTTATTTATTTATTTATTTATTTATTTATTTATTTATTTATTTATTTATTTATTTATTTATTTATTTATTTATTTATTTATTTATTTATTTCCCGCCCCATACCCAAGGGTCTCTGGGCGGCTCACAACATTTAAAAACAAACATATCAAAACTGTATCAATCCGAAAACCAGTACAAAGTTTAAAAATCCAGCATTAAAAAATACAAAAACAGTTTAAAAACAGCAGTGTTTGCAATGGGGGAAGCGTAGGGAACATTTAACCAAAGACCTGAGTTAAGAGGTACGTCTTCACCGCCTTCCTGAACATAAAACAGGGAAGGGGCCTGATGCACCTCCAGGGGGAGATCATTCCACAGCCTGGGGGCCACTACCAAGAAGGCCCTCTCCTGGGTGCCCACCCGCCTAGCTGATGAAGGCCGTGGGATAACCAGGAGGGCCTCCCCTTCAGATCTTAAGACACAGGCAGGTTGATATGGGAGAAGGAGCTCCTTTAGATATTTGGGGCTCAAGTCATTTAGGGCCTTATAAGACAGTTAACATCTTGAATTGGGCTCGGTAGTGAATTGGCAGCCAGTGCAATTCTTTTAGAACTGGTGTGATATATGTGTCCGGCTAGCTGTTCCGGTCAGCACTCTAGTGGCTGCATTTTGCACCAGCTGCAACTTCATAGTTGCAAGTTCTGAAAGAGGTTTCAGTATAAGAAAAGGAAAGAGTTCTGTATTTGCTTATGAAACAAAATATCAAAAGTTGCATTCATCATGAAATATCTTTGTAGCAAAAGGTCTGTGGTGAAATCCAAACAGCTATCAGTAGCTAACTGACAATAACAACAGATAGTAATTTGGATAAAGGGACAAATCAGCAACTAAATCAGTGGTTTTCAAAAGAGTTTTTTAAAAGTTGTCCTAGTTCTCATCAGCCTTCTAACTTAATCTGTATGGTGCAAGGATCTGAGATGTTAGTGCCAGTATCTACTGTAAGCCATTAAATCTTACTAATTTATTATTTATTTAAGGCACTTATATACTACTTTTCATTTTTAAAAATCTCAAAGCAGTTTACAAGCATCTCCTGGTTAAAAGAAGAGAAAAGTTGATTTGGTAGGTCCACCTAGCTCTACAAAGTTCATTCCAAGGTCATTTCCACACTCTTTCAGTAGCCCAGACCAAGCAGTGGCCTAGTACATTATGGGTCTTTTTCCACTAGGGCTTAGAACCGTTCTAAGACCCCATTAAGAACCCGACTGATACCTAATAGAAATCGGGAAGGCCCTGTCCCCACCAGGACCCCATTGAAGGCCCCCATCTGAAAGGCCCTGTCCCCACACGGGCAGGGGATATCCAGATGTAATAGGTCCTTCAGGCCCTTAAATCTGGATTTTGTGTGGACCTGATTTAAGGTGGCCACAATGGAGTCTTTAGGCATCTTCAAGATCCAGATCTTCAGGAGGACCCCATCTCAAAGATCCGGATCTTTGACTGTGCGTGGAAAAAGGGGGCCTGTCTGCATGGAAGTAGTGCTCTTTCAGTCCAGAACTGTCCCCAGATGTCCCTATTCCAGATTAGGTGTGGACCTACTTGAAGAGTCTAAACTGTACTAACACAGTCTGTTCTGTCCACCTTGTGCACCTAGTCCAGAGCAAGGAAAATACCACGAAGTTTATGCTACCAGTGAATATTGTTCTGTTCAGCCCTAGACTTTGGCCACCAGAGAGGACCTATGACAGATAGGTCCTGGACCAATTGGAGGGTAGTTAGTTGTGTGGACCAGAACAGCTGTGATATCTCTGCATTGCTGAAGCATGGACAAAACCTGCTGCACTTGTCCAAAAAAGACTGGAGAGGAATAGTAAACCTGCTCCAAGGAAGACAAAAGCAGAAACAGACTTCGTGTCACACCATTAAGGTAAAGTGTGAATGAGTGAGGCCATTCTGATATAGGGTGGGCTGCTTTGTACTGGGGTTAAGAAGTCCATCCCAAGCTTGGATGGAATGCTCATGGAACAGAACAAGCTTCCCTGCACTGAGATAGTCTGTTCCATGCCAGCCTTTGACCCAGTTCTGGAGTCCGCGCCCAGCCTTTTGGGGAGGGGCTTCATAGTCTCACCTTGTTCTACCGTGTCACTGTCCCACCGCTATACCAAACCCCAGTATGCTAATGGAACCCAAAATAAGATCTACTGGTAGACTAGACAAGGGGGAAATTTGGACATGATGTAGAAGCACCATAGGAGGCGTGGATGGGTCTGCCTTCCCGGCTCCAGTGCAGATTAAGGTAAGTGCACTTGTGGTGTGCAGTCAACCTGCCAGTGCAGACGGGAAAGTGTCTTAGACACATTCAGGCCGAAGTACTCTATGGCGTTTTAGCTGTAGTGCGAAGAGGCCTTTGGATAGTCAAGAGCCTCCCTCAAACTGCACCAATGTGCTGAAGATCCCCTTCTTTCCATATCGGTGGTGAGTGCAGAAAGCCTTTTAGTCTCATTCTACCCTGAGGATTGAAACAAGGCTTAAAAAGCTATGATCCAAATCGGGATGCGTATGTACCCGCAGAGATATGAATGTCCGCATTATTTGCACAAACACATACAAATGTATTTGCACTGATTCGAACGTCCAGATTGGTTTCCCCCCCTTATTTGTACGAATTTGGATTTTTGAATATTCAATTTGTTATGGATCAAATGTCAAAAACTGCATTCGTGTGCTCCCTTAAAATGACAATCTATTTTTTTTCAATGCATATAAAAGAAGAAGAAGAAGAAGAGTTGGCTTTTCTACCCTGCTCTTCTCACTGATTTAAGGGGACTCAAAGCGGCTGACAAACCTTCTCTTCTTCTCCCCACAAGAGAACACCCTGTAAAGTAGGTGGGGCTATGAGAGCTCAGAAGAGAGCTGTGACTAGCCCAAGGTCACCCAGCTGGATTCGTGGGGGAGGGCGGAATCGAACCTAATATTCCCAGATAAGAGTCTGGCTCCTTAACCACTAGACCCAACTGGCAGGGGAGATCAGGGTTCTGATGTTTCCCCCTTGCAGATTTCCCTCCAGGGATGTCATCTCGCCATCCCGTCATAGAATCATAGAATCATAGAATGGTAGAGTTGGAGGGGACCTCCTGGGTCATCGAGTCCAACCCCCTGCTCAAGGCAGGATCTCCTAAACCATCTCAGACAGATGGCTGTCCAGTCTCTGCTTGAAGACCTCCATCGAAGGGGAACCAACCACCTCCCGTGGCAGCCTGTTCCACTGGTTGATCACTCTTACCGTCCCGCCCCGTCGCGTCCCCAGCAGCGCTGCTCAAACCTAACGCCGCACACGGGCAGCGAAGCTGAAAGGCGAACTTACCCGGCGCCCCGACGGCGCGGCGTTCGTCTGAACGGAAGCGCGCGGCCGGAGCGTCACCCCGCAAAGCGAGAGCAGGCAGAGCCGTCAGCGGGCGGTGGGGAAGAGGAAGAGGAAGGCGGAGGGAGGAAGGCGGAGGTGCCGCCCCGCTGCCTCTCCCACGAGGAGAGTCTCCGGCCAAATATCCTCCCCGGGGCGGCGAGGGAGAAGGAAGTGAGTCGGCGACCCGAGACCGTCGAAGCTTCTTCGAACGAGGGACCCTTAGGTGCCGCCGCCTCCTCGTCCAGGGCGCTGCGCCGGGGGAAGAAGGAGACAGACAGACGGAGAGACAGACAGAGAGACGGCGGCTCCTCTCCAAGGCGCGCTTTGAGGTGAGCTTCGCAATGGAAACAAGCCGGCACATGGACGCGCGCCGCCCCTGCCTCGGCTCCTGCCTGCCCTCACGGCCGCCGCCGCCGTCGGCTTCCGCGTCGTTCAGGGGGAGGAGACGGCCGAAGGGGCGGCGAGACAAGCTGTGGGGAGGGGGGGCGCTCCTCGGAGGGCCATGAGGGACGGCGCGGGAGCTCTATGTCTTCTTTCTATGAGGGACGGCGGCGGGCGGGTAAAAATAGAAGTTTCCGCAGCCTGCTGACGCCCCCCCCCCCCCCATGGAGCCAGGGGTGGTGAAAGGGGAAGCAGCAGCAGCAGAAGAAGAAGAGTTGGCTTTTCTACCCTGCTTTTCTCACCCATTTCAGGGGTCCCAAAGCAGCCGACAAAGCTTTCTATTCTTCTCCCCACAGCACAACACCCTGTGGGGCTGGGAGGGCTCAGAAAGAGAGCTGTGACTAACCCGAGGTCACCCAGCTGGCTTCGTGGAGGATGAAGAACTGGCTTTTCTACCCCACTTGTCTCACCCATTTAAGGGGTCCCAAAGCGGCTGACAAACCTTCTGTTCTTCTCCTCACAACAGAACACGCTGTGGGGTAGATGGGGCTGTGAGGGCTCAGAAAGAGAGCTGTGACTAGCCCAAAGTCACCCCGCTGGCTTCGTGGAGGAGGGCGGGATCAAACCCGGTATCCCCCCATATAAGAGTCCTGGTCTCTAACTGGGGGGGGGGGGGGAGAACCACCGAAGCTTGTCCTGGGCCATGCGCGGCTCCCTGACGTTTCTTTCTTTCCTATGAGAGGCAGGCGGGCGCTTTGCCCAGAGATGCGGCGGCGGCATGTGCGCGCACGAGCCCTGGATGCGGCGCAGCGGCACGAGGAAGGCGCACCATCGGCCATGTGCGGGGAAAACAGCTGCAGTGCAGGGGATGGTGGCTGTTTCCTTAGCGGCCGCCTTTTCCACAGCGAATGGGGGAACCTGCGGCTGGGGCGGGCAAACCCGGGGGAGTTGCCAGGCTGACGGAATCTTCCGCTCTGCGCATTTTTCTCAGGTTTCTCGGTCATGCTCTCACCGTATGAACTGCATTAAGGACGCGACTGTCGTAGGCAGTCGTGTCTCAAGGAACGCCTGCGCCCATATCGACCTGCCCCTGCCTTAGGATCCGGAGGGGAGGCCCTCTTGGTTGTCCCGCCACCCTCAGCAGCAAAAAGGGTGGGCACCCGGGAGAGGGCCTTCTCAGTGATGGCCCCTAGGCTATGGAATAGTCTCCCCCTTCAGGTGCGTCTATCCCCTTCACTGTACACGTTGAGGAAGGCAGTTAAGACGCACCTCATTGCCCTAGCCTTTGGTTACATGGAGATAGACTTTCCCTTCCCAATCGCAGACACTGTTGTTTTAATATATATTCTTATTGTTTTAATGTTTTTGATTTTAAATGTTGTTACCTGCCCGGAGACCCTTGGGTATAGGGCGGGATAGAAATATGAGTGAGTGAGTGAAACATTCAGACGTAGCTTCTGCATCCAGACATTGTTTACTTGTTCTGCTATATTTGGATATTCCAGAATAAAGCACACGCAGATGCATTTTATTCTGGAATATCCAAACATAGCAGAATAAGTAACCGACGTCTGGATCATGGAGAGTTTCGTTTCGATGTACAGGTAAGAGGCAGCATGTATATTACAGATATAAATTTGCACAGACACAATTGTGTTGATTCAAAAGTGCCCCTGAGCTTCCCAGTCCTTGTCGTTGAGGGAGTTCACTGGTGAACTACTATCACTGCCGTGGGTTCTCTTATGTTTTTTTTAAGAAAGTTCAAAAATAGTCAAGAAAATATAATCAGTTACCTGTTTGGCCCTTTCCACATAGACCAGTATACAAGCACATGGAGCGTGCTAGGCTTCTACTCTCAGGCCTGGGCTTAGTCTTCCCATTAGGGCAACCTGCCTGCATTGGACTAAGCCACGGACCAAGATGTGGCACCAAAGTGGTGTCACATCAGGTCCCACGAGCAGACCTGTTTCAGGTAATTCATCATGGATGACTGTTGTACCAACATACCCATGGTTGCCAGGCTGGTCAATGCCAGTTAACTTCTGAAGGACTTTAAGCTAGTCAATACTGTGTTGAATAATTAACAGTTTCTGATTTTCCAAATTGAGTTTTGTGTGTAGGGTGGCTGCATCAGCTCCAAAATTTTCCTGGATTCCTTTAGTGCAGGGGTAGCCAAAAGTGGACCTCATGATGATGATGAATTACAGTGCCCTTGAGGCCAGCTAATCTGGCCAATGTAAGACATCATGGGAGCTACAGTTTAAGAACATTGGAATGGCCATTGCCTGACCAACTGTGCATTAGTGCCTTCTAAATTGTGAGATGAAAACTGCCACATAGCTCCACACATACAGTGTCTGCTAGCGTGGGACCCATGGTGTGGTCTGGTGAACCAGGACCAGCACCTTTTCAGGCTGTCCCCTGCACTGGAAATGGATTACTCCTGGTCACGCCACACGAAAGGCCCTGGCTAGGAACATTCAAAAACTGGGCATGGACTTTGACTGGACCAAGCCTTTAATTCCAGAAGTTGGGGGAAGCATGACAGCCTGTCCGGAATGCAGACAGCCCACTGTCAACTCCTCCCACTTGGACCTTTCTTCAAGAGAAATAGCCATTAAATCCTATCAGCTTGAGCAGTAATCTGTTGTCTTAAGAAGAAAACCATAAATGTCCTTTAGCGCTATCAGATAGGGAAGCATGGCTTCTGTTGTCCATCAGAAAGCATCTTTCTGATTACACTCAAGCCAGGACACCCCATTTTTGCTGGCTGAGATGATGAACAGGATGGCTCTCTTAGGATTCTCTCTGAAAGCCAGTCATAGTAGTCTCTGTGGGGCACTGAATTGAGGGCCATAATCTGTATTAGAAGGGTTAGGGCAGGTTAAATGGCAGACATAGCTTTGCTCTCCAAGTACCTTTCTACTGTTCATTCATAACTCTCCCTGGCATCTGCTGACAGCCTGTACAGCCACAGAGTGCAACTTAAGCTAAGCAAGAAGTTAAGCCTGGGTATTTTTAATGTGAGGCTGCCTGAGAATACCAGGAGATGTACAGAAGACTAAGATATTGAAAATAAGTCTGCAGCAACAAGCCATTTCTATATTATTGCCAAGAAAACTGCTTTGTTTCATGCAGTTACTAGAAGTTGAGTGTGCTGGAGAGGCATCTTCAGAGCCAGTTTGGTCTAGTGGCTAGGGAGCCAGACTCTTATCTAGGAATACCAGGTTTGATTCTACACCCCTCCATGAAGCCAGCTGGGTAACCTTGGGCTAGTCATGGCTCAGCTATTTTATCAGTCACAGCTCACTTCTGAGCTCTCACAACCCCACCTGCCTCCAAGAGTGTCTGTTGTGGAGAGAAGAATAGAAAGCTTTGTCATCTGCTTAAATGGGTAAGAAAAGCAGGGTAGAAAAGGCAACTCTTCTTCTTCTTCTTCATTTCTGCCAAAGGACCAGCTTTAGAAACTTGCTCAAAAAGAAATATCTGCTTGAATTAGAAAAACAAAAAATATTATCTAGCATTTTATTTTAAGTGGTACAGCAAAATACACACTCATTATGAAACACACAAAAATTCTTATTTCCAGGAATGGGAAGCAGTGCTAGCTTTGAATGATTCAAGTCCTCTATTAAACATATTTTCTTGACTGTTTCTTTGCTCTTTTTAGACAAGTCTCTGAATGCTACTTATATGTGGTCATTGATATTTAAGGCAATTGGTATTTTAATTCTAGACTGTCCCATTTGTTTCTACTTATGTACTGCTTTTTACTCTTTGCACTGAAATAAATATATTCTGTTTTAATATGTAAGTACTGGACAACTTGGTGGTTTGTTTTTTTAAACTGATTATTGTTTTCCAGAATGGCCGTTTCCACATAAAACCCGTCTATTCAGTCTGAGATACTTCTTTCCCACTTTTCCTATAAAAACATTGATATTTCAGAATAGATTTGACATCGTGTTCCAATATTGATAGGAATTCTTCCAGAAAAATCAGACAGGATGGCAAAAAAAATAAAACCTCACATGGTTTTAGAGTAAAATTTATACTAATCCTTGCTCTCAGTTCCACTTCTAAAACCAAAACAGAAGTTCAGAGAAAGGTTTTTAAAAGACAGTAGTACATATAGTATTACACAATAATAATCACAAGTTTCCTGAAAAAGTACATGCATTATCTCCACCAGTTTTCAGTACGGACATCTTTTCATCTTTTAGGGCAATGTGCATTGGAGCTTCCATTTGGTGTGGCTAAGGGTCAGACCTTCCTTAGACCACACCAGCATACAAATGTGAAAGAGAGGCTCATTTCACATTTGATGGTTCAGTAGATGGACCAGTGCGGAATCACCCGTAAACCACTGATTGTTAAAGTTATTTCATCTGCTCAACCAACATCATTACTAAGGATATTTTAACATCTTAATTTCAGTTGTTTTCAGTGACCATTATGCCACTGGCTAGCCTTTATAAGGTACAAGGGAATGCTACTGAAGTTTTAAGACACAAAATATTAATTTGTCAGCATCTTCTTCATCATTGGGTGTTTTTCCACTGTCACTAAAAGTACCCATTGAATACCTATTAATGGGTACGTAATGGCATTTTTGTACCCATTAATGGGTATTTAATGGGTACTTCTAGTGACAATGGAAAAACACCCATCCAGTACAAACAATGTTTCAATGAAAGGTTCTACATACTCTTAAGCACAATAAGTTCATTTCTGTTCTCCACAACAGAACACCCTGTGAGGTAGGTGGGGCTTTGAGAGCTCAGAAGAGAGCTGTGACTAGCCCAAGGTCACCCAGATGGCTTCATGGGGGAGGTCGGAATCGAACCCAGTATTCCCAGATAAAGCCAACTCCCTAACCACTAGACCAAACTGGCTCACCAGTATCAATTATTATTGAAATAATCGCTTTCAAGGCATGAATGAACTTCTTCACCAGAATATTTTCTAACAAGTTATGGAAAGACACCATCTTGGGTAACTGGAGAAAGAAAAATACAGTTTTTATCTGAAGGAAGGGGTATCTTAGAATTCCCACATCAATCTTCCGCCTGGAGAGGTGGGGGAATAGAGACATTAATCTTTGAAAGTAAACATCTTGCCCCATGGCACATCAAAGAACATTAATTGTAGGTAACAGCTTCTAACCACAAAAAGATGTGGACAATTTCTAGTCTGCTGCTACTGCTAGAAAGGAAAACACTCTTAAATGAGCACCTAATCTCTTCTTAAAGCAATTGGAAGATTTTCCCTTGGCTTCAGCAGGCTTTGAAAATTCTTTTCTAATGACATGTTTATTTTCCCAGGTCTATTTTTATATTGTAAAAGCTATGCCTATATACAGAACCTGCACGTTGTGTGCTTTGCAAGAAAATAAGGGCAGTATTAATTTATAGTCTAAAGGGGGAGAGAGATCAGATAACAAAGCTGAGCTGAAAGTTGAAATGACCTTGCAAGACTAGACCACGTAGCGAGGGTTGGTTTTTGTTGTTGTTGTTGTTAAACAACTGTTTCAAAAGTGGAGTTGGTCTCTGTGTCATCTTAAAGAGCAGTGAGTTCACCGCAAGCAAGAACGCCTTTCACTGAATGAGTATTGTTTATTATTTTGTTATTATTTTGTATTGTTTATAATGTTGAGTATTAGTTTGCTCACTATTTTAGGCTCTTGATTCAACTGGAATCTTGGTGTATTCTGCTGGTCTACTTAAATTCCCCCCTTCAAAATGCTTAGTGAGATTATACTGGTTTACCCATCTTGAACCAAAGAGGAGGACTGGTTTTTAACCAGTTGTTCATCTTTCTTTCTTTCTTTCTTTCTTTCTTTCTTTCTTTCTTTCTTTCTTTCTTTCTTTCTTTCTTTCTTTCTTTCTTTCTTTCTTTCTTTCTTTCTTTCTTTCTTTCTTTCTTTCTTTCTTTCTTTCTTTCTTTCTTTCTTTCTTATCCTGCCCTATACCTAAAAGTCTCATGGCACATAACACCGTATCCAGTACATTAAAACAGTAAGCAATCTATTTTAAAACAATAGTGTCTGCAAATAATAATAATAAGCAGAAGAAGAGTTGGCTTTTCTACCCCACATTTCTTACCCATTTAAGAGGATTCAAAGCAGCTGACAAAGCTTCTGTTCTTCTCCCCACAACAGAACACCCTGTGAGGTAGGTGGGGCTGTGGGAGCTCAGCAGAGAGCTGTGATTAGCCCAAGGTCACCCTGGCTTCATGGGGGAGGGCGAAATCAAACCTGGTATTCCCAGGTAAGAGTACGGCTCCTTAGCCACTAAACCAAGCTGGCTCACTACTAATGGCTACAAGTAGGAAGGGAAAAGGTGTCTCCATTTAGCCAAAGGCCAGGGCAAAGAGGTGTGTCTTCACTGCCTTCCAGAACGTATACAGTGAGGGAGCCTGACGCACCTCAAGAGAGAGATTATTCCATAGCCTGAAATGATTGAATTATGACATTATTATGACATAATTATGAATAATTATGGAATTATGGCAGCAGTGTTCAGAATTATACCCAGTGTGTAATTACAGCACTTGATACCTACTTGTTCCAGATACTACAAGATGAGTCATTGTCAGAATCATGACCCCGTAGCCCAGAGTCAGAAACTTCAGAGTATACCTTAAGCAATTTTTTCATATTATTGTGATACAGTAATACAAAGATTCTAGGCAAGCATCCAGCACATGTAGCATCTTGGTTCAGTTTTGTTTCCCACATCCTCCATCGTCTAGCATAACACAGTTCAAGGTTCTCAAAACAACCGATGTTCTCAGGCCTTATCTGCTGCATATCGTCAGCATTAACTAAAGGAAACATCAGGTCTGTGAGAAAAGCAAGCAAGCAAGCATGCTGTGACAAAGATGGAAGCACCGTGGACATGGTGCTGGCGGTCCTTAACAAATAATATGCTTATTACCCACAAAAGTTTATTAAAATGGGTTAATTCTTTGCTATGCAGCTAATTACAGATGCAGCTATGGTACAATACATTCAAAAACTGGGTTGGACTGAGAGGAAATTGCAGGATTGTTTAATCACTGTTACTAAATAATTTTTCAACAAATTCACATGGATTTAGTTTCAGATCATTATTTCAAGAGATTTCACTTCTGCCTAGTTACTTCCTTCCTGAACAGCTAAGATGAAACTGGATAAATATTTTAACTTATTTTTGTTAGTGGGAAGTAAAATATATTCCTCATTTATACACCCTAAGCATTTATTATTGATAAACAAGCATAAAATCCCCCCACATATCACATTTATAACAGTATAATATATTTTTCCATGCAGCAGGAAATAGAATAATCCATTCAGGGCAACATGACGAGTAACTCAAACCTAATTTATCAGGAATGTACTTCCCGAAATTAGCTGCCCTACTTGTTACGGAGATTTTTATATACTATCAGGGGATGAAATATTTACATTTATGCAATTAATATTCTCCTTAAAGCAGTATGAATCTATTAGTATACTGCAGCAGAGACCAGAACGCTACTAACAGGTATATTATCAGGGCTATATATTTCCATCTTATTGTTTGTTTGTAGTAAGTCTATAGAGCCATTGTCATCATTTTTAGAGGCTGAATTAGAAAAAGAAAGAAAATGAGAAAAAACTTCCAGCAGAACCAATTTTGCTTCCATTTCGAGAGGTTTTCTGAAGACATTAATCACATGAAACTGACTCCTGTTGAGTGTGGTTGAAGGAAAACATAATAAAAATAAGCAATATAGGAATGTCATAGATTAAGATTATCAGTATTTACGACACTACCACCTTGTGGGTTTTTGTGTACAAGGTCAGAATTTTTGCAGACACCAGGAGATATTCTCTGGTGTGGCATTCGCAACCTATGGCTTAAGAACACATAAGCACATAAAAGGTAAAAAAAAAATAGTCAGTGGAAGATTTTCACAAAGGTGATAATGGGCTTCAGAGCTCATGGTTCTAAGGGAACATTTACTTCTGAGAAGACCTTACGATATGTTCTGTCAGGCAGAAGGCAAAAAATGGACCGTTCAGTCCTTTATTTCTCTAGCACACCAGGAAAGCTCAGAGCAAGAAAAACCCAAACAATCCCAATCAACGAAACAACAGATTTATGGACCACCCTAAAGGAAGTCATGCTTGACTTTGTCATTTCCTGACCACTGCTGGCGGTGTAACTGCTTAAGTTGTGAAGTCGTAGTGGACTTTAGTTAGCAGTGTCCTTTCCGGAAAAAAGACACAGTGAAACTGTTTTAAGAATTTTAACACACAGCTATTCACAAAGGACAGCAATCCATAATAAAAGAAACATGCAACTGGCAAGGCTCCTTGTTATTAAATTTCTATAACTAATGTAGTAGCTCAGTTTACACAGGCTTGTAAGTCAAATCCATGTAAATCCAGGCACTAATTTGAATACAAAAACAGTAGTTGGGGAGCAGTGGCAAAATACCCTACACTGATTTATACGGCCACTGAAATGCATTGGGTAGACCAATCTGCCTGACAATTACATTGATTTGATTGGGGAACTCAATGGGAGTCAATGGAAAGCAGGAAGCTACATTGAAAGGGACGCAGCACAGCTACTTCAAACAGGTTCTAGCATGGGGACAATTCCAAAACATCCAAGTGCCATTGCCTTAAACTGCACCTCCGCAGTAACCCCTGCCCGGCTGCAGGATTTCCCATGCACCACAATGCTAAAATATGCAAATACCATGTTTTCCTGGCAGCATGCTTTGGGGCCATTGCTTAGAAGCAATACAAAAATTAGACACTGAAAAAAATGTACACACCAAAGGGGAGGAAATGTATGCACAGCAAAATATCTGGCATATATCCTCACGCCAAAAGATACTCTGTAATCACTCAGCAACCCTTCACTGAACCACCAACTAAATCAGAGGATAGAGGAATAACAATAATTCAGGATTTCTTTGTAGCAGGAGGACATCTTAAAACAGGCATGTCAAAGATACGGCCCGCGGGCCGCATCCGGCCCGTGGGGCGTGTTAATACGGCCCGCGGCCACGGCCGCAGCCCGCCTGCCCGCGCGGCCCGCCTGCCGATGCGGCCCACGGTCCGACGACGCGGGCCGCCCGACAATGCGGGCCGCCCGACGACGTGGGCCGCCCTCCTTGGGTGCGAAGGAGGCGAGGCGAAGCGAGAGCGCGCGTGGGTGCCGCCATGGACGGCCAGCCCCTCCCTAGCCATGCCCCGGCCATGCCCCGAGCCCTCCTCTTTGCCCTAGCCACGCCCCCAGCCATGCCCCAGCCCCTCCTCTGTGCCCTGGTCACGCCCCCCACCACGCCCCCCGCCACGCCCCCTGGCCCTCACAGGTTTTGTTTTTTTTTAATCCGGCCCTCGGCCGGATTGAGTTTGACACCTCTGTCTTAAAACATTAACTACAAGAGAGGCTATGGTTAATCAAAGGGTGGGCTAATTTATCTCATATGGATTCTTGGACTCGCCTGAAATTAAAAATGCAGCCAGCTGCTCACAAATGAAATTTGAACTAATAATAAGACAGGCAATGATATCTCTTAAAGATGTAACTTCAGCAATTTATAAACTTATTTTGGAATTAGAAGAAGAGTTGGCTTTTCTACCCCACTTTTCTCACGCATTTAAGGGGACTCAAAGTGGCTGACAAAGCTTTTCTATTCTATATTAGAAGACACGCCAACGTTTAGGAACACTTTGGACAGTTCTTGATATTAATAAGGTTTTCTAAACAAATACAGTAAATCTTCTGTTGCACTGTCAGTGCAGAATTGCCAGGCGTGACAACATTAAATTATAGCTAGAAAAGAGGCTATTAAAACTGTAAGAGAAAAACTTTAAAAAGAAGAAAAGAAAGTGGTTCTTGGATGGTTTCGGGAGGAATCTATCATACACCATCCACAGAGGTCAGCAAATCAAGGCAGGTCACAATTTTTCAACCATGTTATAGTGAATATAACACAGAATCCATATATGATTAAAAGCTTTTATATATCCAGTTAGGCCAAAATTATTTTGAAGGTATTTTCACCAGACCTTCACGCCTCCCCCATTTTTAAATAAACTGGTACTCGTTTTACATTATCATCCAATTCCACTTTATTTTGTAATACTTCATTATACACTCTGCAGATTACCTGTATTGTTACACTATTGTTCACAGTAAACTTGTAATTATTTTACGCATGTGATGTTTTTCAGCTGAAAGTTACTTTGGAAATTAGGGGATTTGCCCCCCCTCAGTGTCTCATTCTCTCCTCCTAATTTTATGATCCCCACCCCCACCATTTGGGAATCAGTGTCCCTCCCTATACTAAAGGCTGTGGTCACACCGGGTGTTTAAGTCCCTGGTTTCCAAGGACCACGTCCCTAAATGCCCTTCTAATTTTTATCTTAGTTATCCTCCCCAATCATATTTATCCAGTATTCAGACTATTCCAGCATTATGACCATTTTTGCTCCTTAGTCTGGTTATATTTTCAGGGTGTGATCATGCAAGATTATTGGTATGATCCCTGTACTTTTCTGGGTGGACAGAGGGATGGTTTCCTTTTCTCTCTGGCCAATGTCTGACCTTGTGTGTTTTCTAGAGAGGCAGTAATATCATCATCTTCCTCTTTCCCTCTTTAATTGTTAACAACAGATATTTTTTGCAATGCACTCTTCCCCTAATTGTCATAAGGGGCCTCCCATTCATGAGCAAAGGTGCTCCTTGGAAAGGGGTCTAGGGTCTCACAGTCTTTCCTTGCTCTCCTCACTGAATGAAAAAGCACGCCCTTGTCTCCCTGCCCACATCCATGACATATATGCCAGGACACACACACAGCCCAGCCTAACAAGGAGAGTTTGGCACTTGTGAAAATTTTGGTTCTAACAAAAAGGAAGAAAAGAGAAGCCAAAATTTGACTGATGGAATTGCATCCAATCACAGATGGCACAGGGAAGTGAAGGATGGAAGGGGCAGAGAGCAAAAAAAGTACCCTATAACCAAACTGAGGATTGCAAGACTGAAAAGTGTGGACAAAGAAAGACAAAACTGAGCTAGTAGTAAAATAGATAGCTGTTATTAAGCCAAAACAGTCAAAGTCTCCACTGTGCCCTAAGATAATCTGTTGTGCTGGGCTCTTAATGGTCCCATGAATGGGAAAAGGCATCTAGTAGGAGCCCTGTGGGCATGGTGGCCACAAGCCCCCAGTCCCATGAGCCCTATGCTCTACCTTCAAAGCAAGAAATCTACCTTAGATGTGCAGAAAAAATGACACAGCAGGAGCACGGGTGACTTACCTGCCCTATTGTCACCCAGGACTGTTAGACTCCATAGCCATTTCCTACCCAAGACGTTATCGCACTGGCCAAGAATTTCAACTTCAAAACATTTAAGGGTGGGAAGCACTGCTTGCCTCTGGGGCCATGCCACACATTAGTCCCTTGGCAATGTGGTGGCAGCCATAGATGCAATGATTCAGTGCCACCAGTTCATGCAAGCCAGAACACTGCTTCATTCATAAGTATTTCTGACAAACTCTTGTATACTGTATGCAAAACAACAGAGAAGAAGAAGAGTTAGCTTTTCTACCCTGCTTTTCTCACCCATTTAAGACCAGACACACAATGGAAGTGAATCACAATGGGGAAAACGTTTAAACATACCAGGCAATAAGGCCTGGATTGCTGTTCTATGGAAGGTAATAAACATGCTATATCAGGATACATACAAGTGGTAGAACTCACAATGATGGAATGCATTCATTTGTATTGTGCAAATGTCATTGACCTACGAATGGCAAATTAGTTGACTGAAGAATAAATCCAATGAAAACTGGTTTCCCCTCTTCAAACAGAAGTATATATGACCCATAAAGTATATATGACCCATTTTTCAGAATGGAATCCAGACAAACTAAATCTTGTTTCTTTAACTTAAAAAGTGCTTTGTATGGTACTGTCCAAAATATCATTAAAAGTATCAATGAATTATTCTGGCTTGGGTTGCAGCTTGTTCTTCTCTGGTTCAAAGAAATATTTTTCAATAGCATTTACTAGGTCATCCAGTTCCTTCTTCAACTTTTCAAAGTCACTAGAAAGAAAAACAGAAGGTGACAATAAAATTTCATCATGGGTTGGGCTGTAATTTAAAGAAGTTCAAATGCAATAAAGAATACTAGCATATTTAAGAACCATTAAAGATTAAGGGTGCCTTCAGATGGCAGGAGATAATTATGCAATTAATTTTTTAAAAATTAACAATAGAAAATGAATACAAAATACAAATAACAATACCCTCTGTGAATTCAACCCCTCACTTTACTCTCACAAACGGAATACCTGATTTTTTTTAGAACTTAAGAGGAGCCCTGTTGGATCAGGCCACAGCCCATCTAGTCCAGCGTCCCATCGCACACAGCGGCCCACCAAATGCTCATGGGCATCTCAAGCAGAGACAAGGACGAACCTTTTCCTGCTCTCGAATCCCAGCAAATGGCCTTAGAAGCGGCCTGCTTTCCCCCCAGATTGTCAACCAAGCTTAGAATAATAGAATCATAGAATGGTAGAGTTGGAGGGGACCTCCTGGGTCATCGAGTCCAACCCCCTGCTCAAGGCAGGATCTCCTAAACCATCTCAGACAGATGGCCGTCCAGTCTCTGCTTGAAGACCTCCATCAAAGGGGAACCAACCACCTCCCGTGGCAGCCTGTTCCACTGGTTGATCACTCTTACTGTTAGAAATTTTTTCCTAACATCTAAACTAAATCTTTTCCCCTGCAGTTTCACCCCATTGTTTCTAGTCCTTCCTTGAGAGAGTGAGAACAGGGCTGATCCCTCTGCCCTGTGACAACCCTTGAGGTATTTGTAGACAGCTATCATGTCTCCTCTCAGTCTTCTTTTTGATAGACTAAACATTCCTAGTTCCTTAAGCCGTTCCTCACAGGACATGGTTTGCAGACCGTTCACCATCTTGGTAGCTCTCCTTTGAACCTGCTCCAACTTGTCAGTGTCTCTTTTAAACTGGGGTGACCAGAACTGGACACAGTACTCCAGATGAGGTCTGACCAAGGTAGAGTAGAGGGGGATAATAACTTCACGTGATCTGGACTCTATGCTTCTCCTAATACACCCCAGGATTGCGTTTGCCTTTTTTGCAGCTGCCTCGCACTGTTGACTCATGTTCAGTTGAAATTGTTTATTGGTAGGAGGTCCAGATGTGCATGAACATTCATAACATTCAAAATGTGAATGCATTTGGCCAAATTCGGACATTCAGATTCGCATCGAATGTTGCCACATTTGAAGATTGACATTCCACATTCGAATAAAAGCTTCATATGAATTTGTATGGGATTTGTATGCTATTCATATGGGCTTCATATGGGACTGAACTTTTGTAATTCCTATCACTTTCGAAGGGGATCTATTCAAATGAATACAAATATTCTTGCATTCAATTCAGTATGAATCAAATACCCCCCCCACACACACATACACACACACATTAGTGCACATCGCTAGTAGGGGGAGCTAGATTATAGAAGGAAAGTGCCACTTATCAAAGCCTCGCTGAAGTAGAACTGCTATTATTGCTCCTACTGAAATAGCAAGTTAGCACCAGTGCCCTACAGTTTATATGAGCAGTTAGTCCTAGCCTGGAAAGAATTTTGAGAATTTGATAATCAACCCTGAAAGATGCAGTTCTTCAACAATGCTGGTACCTATTAGTACAGATCACTGTGGGATATCTCCACCAATGGGAGACAAGGGCCAGTTTGTATTAGAATACTCTAACCAAATTCCATCCAATCCAGCACCAGTAATGGCCCATGGATCAGAACTACAAAGGCGGTGCTGGAAATGTAAAAAAGTAGAGGGCACTTTTTATCATATGTGGTGGACATGTGAAAAAGCAAGAAAGTATTGGGCGACAATAGGTAATTTGATGAGACAAATTTGTAAAAATAATATTATGTTTAAACCAGAATTGTTTTTGTTGGGAATAGTAGGTGAGAATTTAAATAGCATAAAGACTTTGATATTGTATATGGTTACTGCAGCCAGGCTGTTATATGCACAGAAATGGAAGGAGGAGGAATTACCAAGAGAGGAAGAATGGCTAATTAAACTGATCGAGATGGCTGAAATGGACAAACTGATGAATCTGTTAAAGGACAGAACAGTGAATAAGTTTTTGGAAGTTTGGAGGCCCCTTATCGAATTTCAGCAGGTCTTGGAGATCATGACAGAAGGTTTTGGCTAACATATATGGACAAGAACATAAGGTGTATATGAGGAGCATAGAACTTAAATAGATTGAAGAAGAGGAGTCGGAAGAACGGAGGAAGTCACGTATAAAATTGTTAAAGTAGTTTAATAATGAGGTGTGAATAATATTCTTGCTGTAATCATGGAAAATAAAATTAAAAAAATAAATAAATATCAAGGATGGCCCAAAAAAAGAAAAAAAAAGAACTACAAAGGCATGGGGTTGTGGATAAAGTACAACTTGGGGAGATAAAAATGATGCTTTCAACCACAGCCTCCCGTCTCCCAGACTGCCCCACAGTCATGATCCATAGATTACTGGTGCTCAGCAGATATGGCTACCTAGCTGCACTATAGATCTTTTAAGCAGTTTTTAACTCATAATTAATAAATGAAGAATTGCATTAACAGCAGTAAAATAAAAGAACTACAGTAATGGATTGAATGCGAGCTGCATCTGAATATAGGTCATGCACCTAAATTTTTAATATGACCCCATAAAAAAGAATGAAAGAAAAATACCCATGCGTACAGGGTGGTAGAGGGAACCTCAAAACAAAACAAAAGGTGCTGTGTAAAGAATTATATAATTACTTTAAGGGTAAGATATACCCCACTAGAAATATGAAAGAATATATAATAAAACTAAGAGTGTACAATAATAATAAAAATTTTTATTAAAAACAATGCAAAGTAAAATAAAATAAAATAAAAAAGCCAAACGCGTTTCGACCCTAGAAGTGGGTCTTCTTCAGTGGCTTATAATTATTTAAAAATAGTTTTTAAAAAAATAGTTTTTTTAAAAAAGACTTTTTAACATACAACTTTTATACAGCTCACTGGTGTGATTCTGTTTAATTTCAAAGTAGCAATCACTCTTCATGTCCGAGTCTAACATCTTATATATCCTATTCAGCTGCTTGGTAGGATGACTCTGCAAAGACTCAGTCTCTGCAGAGTCATCCTACCAAGCAGCTGAGTAGGATATATAAGATGTTAGACTCGGACATGAAGAGTGATTGCTACTTTGAAATTAAACAGAATCACACCAGTGAGCTGTATAAAAGTTGTATGTTAAAAAGTCTTTTTTAAAAAAACTATTTTTTTAAAAACTATTTTTAAATAATTATAAGCCACTGAAGAAGACCCACTTCTAGGGTCGAAACGCGTTTGGCTTTTTTATTTTATTTTATTTAATTTTATTTTACTTTGCATTGTTTTTAATAAAATTTTTTATTATTATTGTACACTCTTAGTTTTATTATATATTCTTTCATATTTCTAGTGGGGTATATCTTACCCTTAAAGTAATTATATAATTCTTTACACAGCACCTTTTGTTTTGTTTTGAGGTTTTCACTTTGGGTGTTTGTACCAGGGATTTTGCTTTGTTGGTAGAGGGAACCATCATTGGGGATCCCCTCCCCAATTTCAGTTCACCCTTTTCCCAAATTAAAAAAGGGGGAAAGACAGTTGTGAGGTGCTGAACTGGTTGGAATGGCCTGGGTGACTCAGTGACTCTTTGGGCAGAGGAATGCCCTATAGAATTCCTATGATTTCCCTATAGACCATGAAGTGATGAAGGTGCAATAGTGCAACTGAGATGATATATACAAACATATACGTGCATGCACAAAACAGTGGGGTGTGGAATCCACCCTCACCGCCCCACTGCTCTGTTATTCCAAATAGAGGGAAACCATGAAGCAGCACCTGTAGAAATCCACAAATGTTGGCAACAAAAATCCAAACAATACCTGTTTCCAGGAGGTGCACAAAGTTCTGCATAATATTTGATTTTGGGTTCAGTTCCACTGGTTCGCATAGTAGCTACACAGCCATTATTAAATGTAAATGTAATCATCTGGCTGCTTTTACTAGTTGGAAGCACCTAAGACACACAAAGGCAACTTTATTAGATTGTTTAAGATGTGATACACATGTACAAAATGTAGTACTGAGAGACATAGAGTAGATAGTGAATGCACCAACTTTCCAAGATCTGAGATACAAAGATTAAAAATTTCCCTTTTATTGGGGTACAAAAATTATTTCAATATGTAATAATTTGCCTGAAGAGTATTGAGCCCTAATAGTTCCCCAGATGCCATCTATATTTACAAAGGACAAGCGTGGATTAAACTATTTTCCCAGGAGCATAGGCTGCCTCATAAGCGGTATAAGTCTGTGGTTAAATCTAAAAGCACAGTATACTTACTGTGCAGTGACGACCGGGTGTCCCAACTGGAAAGGCAGCTCTGTAGTGTCCCCTATCGGAGCTGCAAGAGTTGAGCTGGCATGCGCTGTCACATGGGTAGAGACAGCCAATCAAATTTTGAGCTGCCCTTCCTGCTTTGCCAGCATCTCACCCTCCTGCCTGCATTGGCTTGAAGTTCCAGATTTTCTTTATACTGTGCAGTCCCAGTCACATAATGCGACGGCACGATGACTGATTGATGGGTTGTGTGTGATGGCTCGATTGGGACTGCACATTCCAATGCGCAGTATAAACATGCCTGGACATAGCTATACGTGTGTAAACATAAATATTTGTTTTTTTCTTCCCCCCCTTTATTTATTTATTAACATTTGTTTAATATCATGTGCATATTCACATCTGCCCCTGGCAATTCTTACATGAGCCATCCTGCTCAAGCACTGGTCTCCTCTTCAAAAACAAAGAAAAAAATGCACCTCCTGTGATGATAGCTGCATATATCTGGGTATTTTGATGGTATGAAATACGCGCAAGTGCATGATGCGGTCTTCACTTCTGGTCCGGTTTCAGCTCTGTGCATGGTTGGCGGCCATTCCCTGGCCAAAATCACAGGAGCAAACATCCAAACTAGGGATGCGTATGGATACTCATAACATAACATTTGAAATTCATATGCATTTGGATATGCATTCAATTCGAAGTGAATGTTGGCACATTTGAAGATTGACATTTGAATTCAGATCTAAGGTTTTGATACATTTGTATGAAGCTTCATATGGGATTCGCATGCTATTCATATGTATTCGTATGAGATTCATATGAAACTGAAAATTCGTATTGAATACGAATCCTACCACATTCAAAGGGGATCTATTCAAACGGATACAAATTTTCTTGCATTCGGTTCATTACAAATCAAATTTAAAAAAATTTGTGCACATCTCTAATTCAGACAGGTAAGCCCATATCATTATTTGGGGAAAACCTGTGGTAGTAGTTGATTTATCCTGAATAGCCATAATGCAAGATTCCACCCTTTTATGTTGGGGTTGCCACAAATGTGTGTGGCAATTCCAACATAGTCCTGGGATAATCCCACATTTTCAGTCTTGTCTGGATGAAGCTTTAGATTGGTTAAAGAGTTCCTCATTTAGGACATTCATTCATTGATTCACTCACTCACTCACTTTTAATTGATCATTAAACAAATAATGTCATAAAAGCCTTGGGAATGAAATTAATTGAAATTTCTCGTAAAAGAACTTGGAATAAATGCATTCAAAATATCCAATGATATTATTAAACCAAACAGCAAATTTACAGGCTACTTACAGCTTTTTTATCAGCCTGGTTGCTGTCATAACCGGTAGTTAGATCTCTAACTCCAATCACTGGAAATTTCCCACAGGTTTTGGGGTATGTATCTACCCCATTATAATTCCTGAGCTTCTCAAACAATTCTCTTATAATCTTCTGATCATGACAGATGAAGTAAGAAGCTTTAGTAACATGATAGCCATACCTGTGAAAGACAAAATAGTTAAATCTGAGTTCGGTGTGATTTCAATGTAAAAATGTGTTACATAGCAAATGAAATTAAACTCACTCATTATAAATACTTCTCAACTGCTGAGACAGCGACAGGTTTTTTGTTGCCAGAACACTCGACATCTCCGCAGTTATGACTGCAGCACTGACGCCATCTTTATCCAAAACCAGAGGGCTACACATATATCCTGGAGAAAGAACCATTAGTTAGTTTTGATCATGCATCCATTAATGGAACTGTAAAAAAATTGACCTTAGGCCCTGTCTGCAGAACAGGGGTCTGCTTCCTATATGTTATTACAAATTATGACAGGGTCCACTCAGGGCCTGGCACAGCCTGCAGATGGTAGGCCCCTATTCTGAGTCCTATCCTGGGGAAAAGCTCAGCATGGAAAGGTCCTTATGGCCAGAGACATGGGGTTTTCCTCTCGAATCACCATCCAGAGGCATACATGCTTAAGGGCCATTAATGTAGGTTTCCAAGCAGTTTTTCCTGGTTCTTGAAGATCTCACTGATTTTGGCTACACCGATAAAACTCAAAAAGTGATAGGTCACCACAACGACAGGGTGGGAAGAAAGGTTTAAACTTTTCCACCCTGCCCAAGTGCAGTAATGTCTACTATTATTGTCTTCTTATGTGGCAATCCCATCATAGTATAGACATAAATGCACTATATCTTTCATTTGGATGGGACCACAGTTATTCCAAGAGATGACAAAGGTGATCTCACTTTCATTTTCTTTTTTATTATATACAGCTATTCATTCGTAATCATTTTAATGTGTATCTTGTTTTTAATGTGTATCTTGTTATTAATCTGTTGTTTAATTTGTTGTTACCCACCCACAGACCTTTGGGTATAGGTTGGGATAGAAACAAACAAACAAACATCATCACATATATCTTCATTACAATTAAGCATTATATACACTTGTTATATCTACCTTACCCCCTTCCGCAGCCTGAAAGATATACCTAGGCATTCATTCTGGTAGCCATTGATACATCTGTCATCCATAAATTTGTCTATAAGCATTACATGGAAACTAGAAATTCTAATCTAGATTTAACAGTGGGCTACTGAGCACTACTCTGCTTTGAAAAATTATGTTATGTTTTACACTAGAATTTTAGGTACCCATACATAAATAGTTCAAGGATCAGTTACCAATAGCTTCTTCAAAGGCAAATAGAACTGTTTTTCCTTGATCCATAAGCTGTTTTGCTCGATTTCCCATCCACTTGAATCCTGTTAACGTTTCCTGAATAAAATAAGATTCACTGAAAAGAGATGTATACAAGAAAATAATGTACGTTTTCATCCTCCCCTCCCCCAACTGCTTACCTCAAAGTGAAAGCCCTCCTTAAGTGCAATTGCTCTTAAGATTTTTGAAGATACAGTGCTGGACAGCATATATATGTCTTTTATGGCATCAGGATTCTGATTCTGTTGTTTCCAGCAACTGAAAATCCACCATCCTAGAAGAGCGCCCAATTCATTCCCAGAAAACACTTTCCATTCTCCACTAGAAATGCAAATGATTTAGAGAGTTAAGAGACAGTAGCACATCAGTGCAGTCTACCATGAAAAACATTGCGATAGCAATGGAGGTCCTGTAGTTCCAAATTAGGAAAGATTAGTTGCTCCAATTTCCATACATTTTCCATAGGAAATTGGAAGAAAAAAGAAATATGTATTTATATTATTAAAAAGGCTGGCCATTGCCAGAAAATTTGAGAGAAGTCAACAGAAAGGAGATTGATATTTGGGTGTGACTAGGGAAATGAACGTGTCTCAAAGTTACTTTTGTAAGAAAACACAAGTAGTTTAACTGACAAATCCATTCATTACTCAATGTATACATTCTGATGGGGCAATTGAGACACTTCTTCATGTGCTGAAAAGGGGGCAGTATATAACTGCCTCCCACCCACTGAATGAGTCCAATTATTTTTCATCTGGCAAGCTATATGACCGGATACGATGATAATGATGACGAAGAAGAAGAAGAGTTGGCATTTCTACCCCGCTTTTCTCACCCATTTAAGGGGACTCAAGGCAGCTGACAAAGCTTTCTGTTCTTCTCCCCACAACAGAACACCCTGTGAGGTAGGTGAGGCTGTGAGGGCTCAGAAGAGAGTTGTGACTAGCCCAAGGTTACCCAGCTGACTGGAAGAGTGCAGAAGCTAGCCCAGTATTCCCAGATAAGAGTCCAGCTCCCTAACCAGTAGACTAGACTGTAGGAAAACTACAGCAAAAATAGGGGGGAAACACACATTTTTTTCAGTATTTCCTTCTACATACCTTTCTTGTCTCTCTGCAACAGCCAGTCGATCAGCATCTGGGTCGTTAGCTAAAATAATCTTGGCTCCTTCTTTTTCAGCCAAAGCAAAAGACAAGGTCTGAAAAAGTAACGGCAATGTGTCAAAAGTTGTCACTGTCCTGTTTTCAAAAGAGAAACATATCCACGGTGTTTTATGTCTATAGCATAAGACGTTTACAGCTCTGGAAGAAATATAACTATACGCCTTGAAAAGCATTTGTTGTAAATTAACCTATAACTATAACTGCGCATTTTGCAGAAACATAAAAATTGTATATTATATTCCTGATGCCCTGAAATAATCATATGAACTCATAAAAACTTATAAAGAAATAACATACATTTTGAAGGAACTTTGTAGATATGAAAAGAAGTCTGAAGTGATAGAAGGAAGTTTGTAGATATGAGAAGAAGTCTGAAGTGGTTCAAAACAAATATAAGAGGAATAGATTTTACTAAACGGTATTTTACCAGTACGCCTTTACCCTCCTCAGGATTTGGATATTTTACTGTTCGAAATTCTGGATCGGGATCCTTCTGTTCAGGGACAGCAAATGGAGGGCTAAAGTCAAATGCCTTAAAGGCGGACTGCACAAATTCATGGCCTACACCATGCACAGAAGTATGGACAAATTTCAGCTTTGACTCCTTGTTTATATTCCTGAAATTAAGTACATCAGTTAAATTAAATTGGTATAAACCTGGAAACTTGTTAAAAACAAAGATGTATACTACGTCATCTTCCACTTTTTCCTGAAAACCTGCTTACAAGTCCCTGGTCTGTGACCCTTCAGGCATGACTAGAATAAGAAGAATTCTAGCAGTATTGTGCAATCATTAGTTGAGATGTTCAACAGGTACTCAAGGGGCAGCCACATGTCTGGCAGCAGGCACTTTAAAGAGGCCCCATGGGTATGGCATCTGAACACCTACAGTGCTCCAACGACGGTGCCAGAGCATCATAGTGCTCTTCCTACGAGGCTTGAAAAAGCACTCTGGAGAGTTTTAAGATGCATGCTGCAGCCATCACGGAAATGCAGACCCAGTCATAAGTATCTTCAAGAGCATTTTACTTGTATACAAACACATATGCGCATAAGAGTATTTCTCTCTAGTCCATCACCAACAGTTATCACTGTTGAGATGCTACATGGTAGGATAAGGGATAAAGAACAGCAACGGATAGAGGGTAATGCATACTCCCAAGAGCCCTGATGGATCAGACTAAAGCCCATCTAGTCCAGCATCCTGTCTCACCCAGTGGCCCACGAACTGCTTCTGGACATTCTGAAGCAGAAAACAAAGGCAAAACCTTCACCTGCTCTTGATTCCCTGCAAGTGGCCTTGAGAGGCATCCTGCCTTCTCTCTAATCTGGGGGTGGTACCTAGGCATCTATTCTAGTAGCAAATGAGACTGGAAAGGTGCACAAACATTCATGACATCTGTAATTCGTACGAATATGTATAAATTCATAGATTTATGGCCAAATCAAATAGGGTCTCCCCCCCTGCGGCCTCCAATCATCCCGGTGCACCTCCCATGCACCCCCTTATCTTTTGGTGCACCTCCGCTGGCATCTGTGGGTTCTTTCAGCACGTGCAGAGAAGGCACTTCCGGTTCTGGGGTCAGGTGACTCCAGAATCAGAGGCCTTTTCTGGGCTCCGGAAGGTCTATTTTGGCCTCTGGAGAACATGGAAAGAGGCCCAGGACGCCACCGGAGTGCTCTCGCCTGCCTCCCATGTGCTCCCTTACCATTTGGGGTGCATTCTGGAGGCATCCTGAGCCTCTTTCTGCACTCTCTGGAGGCTGAAATAAGCCTTCCGAAGCCTGGAAAAGGCACTGCCAGTCTGTATGCGCAGACCTGAAAGTACCTTAGAAGGTGTGGTAGTGGCAAGGAGGACAGGTAAGTGTATGTGGGGGGCGGGAATGGAGGGATGGGGGAGGTTGCATTTGTTTTGTGAACTAATATTTGCTAGAATACTTGTGCACGAAGACAAAGCCCCCCCCCCATTCATGGGGGGGGATTTGGCTGAAGCCAAATTTCCCACATTCAATTCGTACCAAATCAAGTGTGAAAAATGGCTTCATGCACACCCCTAATGGATACACCTGTCCTCTATGAATTTATCTAATACTTTCTTAAAGCTATCCAGGTTGGTTGCTATCACCATCTCTTATGATAGTAAATTCCATAGACCGATGACCCTGTGAGTGAAAAATACTTCTCCCTCTCAGTCCTAACTCTCCCTCAGGCCCAACAGCTGGAAGAAGAAAATGAAATTCATCACAAGTCCTGTTTCTGTTCAAGCAGGCAGCTGGTTTGCTCTAGCAAATCTTCCTTTATTAAGTCCTCAGTTATGATGTTAAAAATGTTATTTCCTGTTTCCAGTAACAGAAGGACCAAGAATGTCTTTACTCATTTTTAATGGATACAAAAGCTAACGAGTGCAAAACTTTTCATCTCTTTATCACCATACCTCCACATAAACATTTTAATTCCCACCTTCCTCCTGTATAATAGAAGATATTCTGATTTCCACATCTGGTTAATTTTAATCTTGCAGTAAAAAGATATATAGTAATACAAATATATTCCAAAGAAGTAAGAAAAGTCTTAGGTGTCCATTAACCTGTGAAAGCAGTGCCGCTGTATGTCCTTGAAATAGTCGCTGTTAATGGATGAATAAGGATCATGGAGAAGAGGACTTTTATCAACCAGGTTATCAGACCAAGCCTGAGGCCAGGGCTCCAGATTTTCTTCAATAGCTTGAGCAATTCCTTTATCGTGTGGGGTAATGATCTGAGAGCCATTTTCCCAATAAACCTGAAGCACATATGGAATATAGACAAAGGTTTATTTCAGTTCCACATCTGTAGCCTATTTAAACTGTTCGCTCCCTATAATGCCTGGTTCAAATTAAGGATCAACAACTAAACAGTAGACAGACAGACAGACAGACAGACAGACGGATGGATGGATAGACAGAAGGACGGACGGACGGACCGACCGACCGACAGACAGACAGACAAACAGACAGACAGACAGACAGACAATACCTTGTATCCATTATCTTCTTTGGGGTTATGTGACGCAGTAATCATAATTCCAGCAGACAATTTCAGATGAGTTACTGTATAGGGCTACAGAAAAGAAGCAAAGGACTAATCTTAAAGTAAAAGACTTATATAAAAACAATGTAATTTTCTCCACAGTGTTTAGACAACCCTTCTTAGGATAATATATACTCAATTATCAGGCACAATCAAAAATAGCTATTGTGTCCAATTCATCACATTGTCTTACTCCATGCTCAATAAATTTCAAACCTGAGTACTTTTAGCACTGTTAGGACTATTGCTTGAGGCAATGACATGTGTGTGTGCATGTAGGGCAGTGATGGCGAACCTTTTGAGCTTGGTGTGTCAAAATTCGCAAGAAAACCTAGCTTAACTTGGATGCTGCGTCACATCTAGAAATATCCATAATTGATATTTCGTACACTTGAAGAACAAGCAAGCACTACATGCCCAGGTGCCAGGGTGACCTTGTGTGTCACCCAGAAGGGCTTGGCGTGTCACCTGTGACACGCGTGTCATAGGTTGGCCATCACTGGTGTAGGGCAAATTAGAAATAGCATGGATGTTACAGTACAGCAGATGAAATCTTTTGTTTAACTGATTTATGTTTCCATTAATGATACAGTCCACTTGCAGATCTTTAGCCAGCTCCATACATAGGCGGGGAGGAGCCCTCAAAACTTTGGTGTCACATTTTTTCTGTGAATAGATTAAAAATTTTTAGGGCAAACCCCCAAAATTGGGGGGGGCTGGCTCCCCTCTGCCCCCTCCCCCAGCTATGGGTGTCAGTTTGGTCCAGGATTCAGGCATTCAGTGCGACTAAATGAGTATACTAAGAGACCTCCATTTCAGCAAGCACCACAAGTACACATGTCTATTCTGCAAAACTGGAAGTCTCCAAGTACAGAAGAAAGATAGCAAAGGAAGGAAGCAATGAAGAGAAGGATCTTCTCATGTCCTAGGTGACTAGCTTGGAATCTCTCGGGCTTCCATATTTTTAATAACTTGTTTTGAAGTCACTGTATCATTAATACACGAAGAGTCAAGCTATTACACCTTACCTATCAACCACTAGTAATGTAAATGGAAGAAATATGACTTACTACAAAAGGAGTTGGTGTTATATTGGAGAAAAGATACACTGGGATCCCCTGACTAATGAATGTCGTTGCAGCCAATCTTGCAAACCTATTGGTAAGAAAAATTAAAGTTGCAAATGAAATTTCTTTGTAAATACTGAACTAAAAATAGGTATAGTGTCTTAACAGAACCACTTTATAGGTTGCTTCCCAACACTGCTATTAAATGCCGTCTTTAGAAGTGTCATGTATTTTGTGACACACTAAGGCCACATTTTTAACTCTGAGTCAAGGGGCCTGTTTGCACTTGCCCATACTCAGGAATATATCTCAAGTGTTGTCTGCATGTGAATGCAGACTCTGGCAGGCCTCACCTGGGGCCTGCTGTAGCCTGCACTAGCATGTGGACTGCAAGCCTTTATTCCAGGATATATTCCAGAATAAATCCAAGTGCAATCAGAACCAAGAACTCCCACAGAATGAATTCAGAAACACCGGTTTAGTTTCTGACTAGTCTTCCTAATTACTAATTCCCATTAACAGTTTTTGCCGCCAATGTTAGCCTTATATAAGTCCACCTTATCAGCACAATTACGGCACTGTGAAAACAAGCAGTGGTGAAAGATAATGATATGGTCAGCTTGCAGACCTGTAGCCAGCTCCATATATTATATTATATTATATTATATTATATTATATTATATTATATTATATTATATTATATTATATTATATTACATTATATTACATTATATTATATTATATTATATTATATTATATTATATTATATATGTATATATATATATATATGGTGGGGCGGGGGGAGCTGTAACAAATTTGACATCACATTTTTACAATCATAGGTTGATTTGCTAGAATAGCTGTTACAAGTCTTTGTCTCTTCCAGTTCCACCAGCAAACTGTGCATACTAAAAAAAGGTGCAATTAATTGCAAAGTACATAAGACATTCAGAACTGCCCAGCTGGGTCAGGCAAGAGTCCATTTCGTCCAGCATCCTGTCTCACACAGTGGTCACACAATTGCTTCTGGGCATTGTCCAGCAGTCTTTGTCTTCTAATTTTTGGCTGTGGCCATCCCCTTCTCCAACATGAACACTGTTAGGAAAGGGAATCAGTCACAAATTTAAATACAGCTGCCACTGCTTAGTGCTAGTTTTACGAATGTTTTACAGATCTTGAAGTCCGGTTCACAAAGCAGGTTAAACAAATCCTCATGGCACCCACTGTGAACTTAACAGAGAGTCGTGAAATTCTGTAATAATTCCTCATGCTTTCCTCAAATATGGAAGCTACAGAATGTTCTTGATTTCTGAAATTAATTTAGTGAGATCTACTATAAACAAAAGCAGCGCTGTTCTGCTTCTCTTCCTTCGCAAGGAAAGAAATCTTCAGCCAGGTGGCAGCAGAAACTAGTTCTAAAAACACCACTTGATGTTTCATTTAAATCAATCATGTTACACCTAAACTGCATCTTACTTACTTATTTATTTATATTTCTATCCCATCCTATTCCCAAAGGTCTCAGGGCTGGTACCAACATTTAAAATCAAATATATTAAAACAGATAAAAGCATATATTAAAACAACAAGTGGGAAGGGAGAGTGTGTCATTTAACTGAAGGCCAGAGCAAAGAGGTATGTCTTCACCGCCCTCCTGAACCTACACAGTGAGGGAGCCTGATACACCTCAAGGGGGAGACTATTCCATAGCCTGGGAGCCATCACTGAGAAGGCCCTCTCCTGTGTGCCCACCTGTTTCACTGCTGTGGGTGGTGGAACAACCAGGAGGGCCTCCCCTTCAGATCTTAAGGCACAGACAAGTTGATATGGGAGGAGGCGTTCCTTTAGATATTTGGGGCCCAAGTCATTTAGGGCCATATAAGTCAAAGTTAACACCTTGAATTGGGCTCGGCAGCAAATTGGCAGCCAATCCAACTCTTTTAAGACTGGTGTCTGAAGAGATTTTTATTCTCTCAGGATCATATTTCATATTAAACAGTGGTTTTCAAGAATTGGTATTGTATATTTACAATCTGGTTTTAATTTTGAAGGCTGCACCATTAGGTTTAATGGGACTTTACTTACTTCTAACTTCAGACACTGGCCTTACAAAACTTCTGTTTTGTTCACCCACAGGAAAGGAAACATTTCATAAGATCTGCCCTATTCATTTACTTGATGAATCACTGCTACAGATAACCAGACGGAGAAGAGACCAGGGAGTCTTACAATTTTAAGAAGGAAATTTCAGCTAGTATACTTTGCATAACAAGCTATACTTACTGCAATTTCCTCTCGTTTGACGGAGAGAAGTCTTCTCCATCTTTCCATCTGAGTACAAAAAAAGCTAAAAGATCCCTTCTAGTGATTATATGATCCCCAGCATGTAATTTTCCTGGCAACACTAGCAATAAGTCATTATCAACTTAGGATTTTCTGCATACAACAAAAATGCTGTATGTCTAACCAGCACCCACTTCATCTCAGTCTGATAACCCTACCATGTTAGGAAGAAGTGCTGCTGATATTTCAGGCACCAGGAACTATTATTTTGAATAAAGTGAAACTTAGGATCAAGTAAAGACCAATCCTGAGTTATGTAATGTGCACAGATAGGCAAAACATTCAAAATTCATATTCGTTCCAATTTGGACATTCGGATTCTAATAGAATTTGAAATTAAACATTCAAACGAATTTTGCACTTTTGAAACATTCGTACAGACTATTTGGACATTCGTATGTGTACGGATACATACACAATGCATACTTTGCCCATATGCATCTTTCCTGCATCTGTACACATTTGTACGGATCCGAGCGGGACGAAAACGGAATGCATGCAGGGTAAATACAGGATGCATACGAGCACATACAATGTTGTCGACATTCGTATGTGCAAATGCGGATCAAAAATTCGCACTAATAGATCTGAATGCATTCAAATCGAATGCGAATACATTCAAATTTTGAACATTCAAATCGATTCAGATTTTTAGATATTTGATTCTAATGGAATCCCAAAAACTGCATTCGTGCACACCCCAAATAGGGACAATGGTGTTTGTTAAGAACTCTGCCAGAGGTTTTTGTATGAATTCATGCTCTTCTGTGAAAAGTTCCTCTAGCCCTAAAGAGAGAAGGGGTCATCTAGAACTCATCTTTTACACATTTTGGGCAAGCAGAAGATTTCGCAGCTTGAGTTATAACTGATGTTCAATCACATTGTATTCTGCTCTCATTCATCTTATGAATTTATGTTCTTTATCATGTTTAGGACGAGTGGCATAGAACACTTTACATAAGTATATCAACGAAACCAGCCGATCTTAAGACAAACTTTTTTGAGATTCAGAAGTGGAAGACGTTTATCCATGCAAGAAAGCAATCACTGGAAAAATTTCCATGCATACCTTTTGCTGCTACCTCCACTCGAAGGATGGGCCCGAGCATCATAGCCAATCACAACTCCTCTTTTCTTTAAATCATCAAAGCACTTTTCCAGATACCTACAGAATCCCTAGGGGGGAAAAATCATCTAGATCTCAAAGGCTCTGTGAGACAGTCATAATTCTGACACATTTCTCTAGAGTAAGAAAAGAGGAAGCAACTACCTGTTGAGGCAAGAAGATATGACAGATTGAAATGTATACATCATAATCCTTCTTACATGATTTCTCTAGACTTAATTTGAATATATACCAGGAACTGCAATTTTCTTTATTGCAAAACAGCAATAATGAGAACCTGGAAATATTTAAGTAATGTTTCCTAGTAAATCTGGTATAATCTGGTCTGGAAAGTTATGCTAAATGAAATTAAATGAAAACACTAATGGGAGGCAAAGGAAACAATAATTATTTTAAGGTTTAGTCACCATTGTTGTAAACTCATTCAAAATTCCATATGAACCTACCAGGAAACGATTTTATCTTAAAATAGTTTTGGACATGTGAAATTATGTTACATTATGGTTGTATGTAGGCATTTCAATCTTATTTGTACCATTCTTTTTGTTGTCTTAGTTCTAATGTTTTAACTGTAATTATTGAGTGTGGATGAACATTTATATCCACAAAGGGATGGGGAGGATTGAGATACTTTATAAAAATTTTAATTTTGCTATTCCTTTCATAATAAATTATTCCGTAATAAATATTGGGAGGAAAGAAAAAACAGAGAGAGAACACATTTCATTATGTCTCCCTAGATAAAAATGTTCCCAAAACAAATGATCCATATTAATGTATCTGGATCCGATAACACAAAAGGAGTTCTTATCTTATTGCTAGGGAACATTATACAAAGGTGGTAGTGAGGCACGTACAACACCAACACCTGTCCCAGATGTACACAGAAGACATGATAACATTGTGTGTAAATCACTGTTATATGTGTTAAGGGGGTTTACTAACCATGTCGTAAAAACAACTGTGGCTTAGCATTCTGGGGCAAATCAAACAGCTTGTGTGATCTCGCCTTTACAGCAAAACCAATCTCAGCTAGTACGTATCTCCACGCCCATCACTGCTGAGATTTTAAGGGAAATGCAATATTCTACAATTATTTCACAGCTTAACAAATATAGTTTTGTTATTACAAACTTTGAATGAAGATAAAAACAGACGGGTTTGTTCTATTGGTAAAAGGGAAACTATGTTTAACTTTCCACTAATTCTACTTCTTCCTTGAAGTTCTCTCGCTTTGAGCAAAGGCACATATCTTTAAATGTGGTACCTGAGTAGTCTGAATTATGGTTAAATCATTCATCCGAGATGTTCCGGCCCCCATGGCCGCTCGGAGCCCCGCAGTTCCAAATTCCATGCGTGAACCAAAACATTGCTGTAGTTCTTCTGTATTTCCTTTTTCAACCAGCTGCCTCACTATTTCGGCAGTTTTAGGATTCTGAAAAATAATTCACATTCAGAAACGAGATTATTATTTCTCTGTGGTTACGCTAAGGTTTTTTAATATATATATAAAGTACCTCTGAGGTAGCTCCAAAGCAGCTTAGAGACAATTCCAAACTTGGATCATTTGCTTGTCCCTTTGCCACTGTTCTTCTTGTGAACATTATATGCTAGAAAAGGACGAACACAGATGGAATGAGAACTTGAGGCCACACACTCTCGTCTCTGAGGGGCTTCTCAGCTGCTTTTTTGTCAAGTAGGATCACAGTTCCATGGAGTTTATTAGGAGCTTCCCCATTATAACCACAACACTGGAAGAAAGAAGCCCATTTCCTTGAAAGACATTTTGCTGTTTCAGTTATAAAGTGTAGCTGGTAGATGTGACAGTTTCAGGGTACAGGCTGCAAACTGTTTTGCTTTCTGGCTTTGCAGGCTTCTTGCAAAGCTGCAATAGCCAGCCTTGTTGCAAACAGTTTGTTGCAAGACCTGGGCAGAGGCTGCAAAAAGGGCGGGAAATCCTGTGCGGGCCCTGCTGCAATGATTGGTTACAGCTGCCTTTTGGAGGGAAAAGCTGTCCGGGGATCTGAGTGCTGGAGGGGCTAGAACAGGAGTTCCCACCAATCAGGAGTTTCCAGCAGCATTTTATGGCAGCAGTTTTCCCCAGGAGGTTACAGCCAATCAGGGTCAGGGATATGGGTATAAATGAACACAGAAGACAGCAGACTAGGTCTTCATGCTGGGACAAGAGCTGAAAGGAGAAGAAGAGCTGAATCCTGAGGGAGCTGGACCAGTAGTTGACCATTGGGCTGTTGGCTGAGCGATTTCTGAAGGGGACAATCGAGGAAGATTGGGGCTCCGAGGGAGACTTCGCTAGCAACTATCCAAGGCTGGATGATCGGACAAGCGAGGACGGACTGGGCCTTGTGATCATCTGGAGCCAGGTTCTGGTACACTGGCTTGGCTTGAGCTGTGGCCAAGCAAGTCAGAGGGGGAGGAATGTGGAGAGGTTTGTCTTTTAAAAGGGGAACTATTTTCCTTTAGAGAAAGGGGTAGCTCCTAGCTTTAAGAGACTTGCAAATTTAAACCAACAACTACCCGAACCTTATTATCTTTTTAGTATTGCTTGTGTATAATAATAAACTTTTTTTGTTTACTGTTGAAATGCTTGCTACCAGTGTTTTGTGTCCACACTGTAGTATTCACTTGGCCGTTGCACGAACTCAGCATTCTAACAGGGCCAAGCTACTCCCAGAGAGGACAGGCACTAACTGGATCGCTGCGCATCGTGACAGTAGAGAACAAGTCTTTTGGTTAAAAGCATCAAGGGGTCCCTCAGTCCAAATCCCCAATCAGCAAGGAAGCTCACAGGGTCCTCCCAGCTACAAGTGAAATCACCTCAATGCGTTGCGAGTGCCTTGGGAAAAGGAATGTCTAAGGCTCTTTCGGCACTCTGGAGCTGTAGATCTGGATTTACCATATCTACTGATCCAGATTACTAAACCAGCGCCATCTCCACTGACAGTGCTAATCTGGATCAAGCCTTTCTAAGGCTGGTTGTGAAGCTCACATGAGATTTGCAGCTGCCTCTCAACCACCAGACAGCTAGGAGTGAAAGTTCATAGCCACAGGGGCACATGTATGGGGGTGATTTTAGTGTGTTGCTGAGTGACAGCTCCCAGAAATTCCAGATCATTCCAAAATACAGCCCTTGACTCTGTCTCAAGGGGTGGGGGCTCCATGATCTGGATTAACATATGGATAAAGAGGCCCCAGACTGGATCAAGATGTCAATGGAGAAAAGGGCCAAAGACAGCAAATGCTGATAAGAACTTCTGGAGCTCCTAAGGTGGTTGGATGGACCACCTAAGGTGGCTGGATGGACCGCAGGTCCTACAGCCAGTCTGATACCACACCAGCAAGGCAAAGAAGGAAACTCTGATACCTTCATGCCCAGGCTCTTTCAAGTCAGAAAGATGCCAAAAGCCAACAACAAGGTAGAGAATATTTAATGAATTCTCACATAAGGTGCTAAGCAGCCCCTAATCTGAATCAAGACTGCAGAACCCTTGGAAAACCTAAGACACTCATAGCGCATGAATCACCTTGAAAATGTTTCCCTAAAGACACAAAGTATTAAAATAATGATATAAAATCTCTGGACTTATTATTTACTTATTGCATTTTTATTCTGCCCTGAAGCTTATAAGCAGTTCCCAAAACATAATGCCAGACAAGTTCCTGCTGGTCCATGACATGGAAAACAGTGAAGTCCCTGCAATTCCTTTATCTCTTTTCTCCTGTAGCCCAATAGAGTGCTGCTAAGTGGTAAAGGAGGGAGGAGACCAATGGTGCAAACGACATAAAATGTTTTTAAAAAGCAAAATACTCCTTTCAAATTTCTTGTGCTGCCTTGATTAATACATTTTCACTGAGTTTCCACAACAGAACTGAGTTATAGTTTAACATAATGCTTTTTCAGCATAATGTTCCCTACTTGTTTAAGCTTCGTAGTGTGGAAAGGCCCACAGCCCTCACTTGGAAAGCAGCTTACATTGCGCTTCCACTTCATGGCCCAATGCGATGGTGAGACAGACACATTCCCCAGAATGCTGGGAGGTGGTAGACCATGGCTGCATTCAGAAGTCAGCAACTTATTCCTCCTCTATATTTGGAAATTCCAGAGTAAAGCATGGATAAGTAACTGACATGTAGATGCAACCTATGTCTGTGCACTCCGTGTTATAGTAGGGCTACTCATTGCCTGGGTGATGGTGTGGTAACATCAAAGGGCAAGACAAAAAGAGTTAAATCAGGGGTGTCCAACCTTTTGGGGTCTCTGGGCCGCACTGGAAGAAAAAGAGTTGTCTTGGCCCAAAAAGAAAGGTCCATGCATAAGAAGAAGAGTTGGCTTTTCTACCCCGCTTTTCTCACCCATTTAAGGGGACTCAAAGCGGCTGATAAACCTTCTGTTCTTCTCCCCACAACAGGCACCCTGTGAGGTGGGTGAGGCTGTGAGAGCGCAGAAGAGAGCTGTGACCAGCCCAAGGTTACCCAGATGGCTTCATGGGGGAGGGCGGAATTGAACCCGGTATTCTCAGATAAGAGTCTGGCTCCCTAACCACTAGACCAAACTGGCTCCTAATTTCCTAATGTTTAAGTAAATGCATGATTTTGTTCAGAGCCATCCTGGGCCACATGTGGCCTGTGGGCCACAGGTTGGACATCCCTGCGTTAAATAATGAAGCCATATTCCATCTGAGTGTGTAATATGGTGCATTCCTAGAAACATCACAATAAACTAGGTTTTTTTCAGAGCTCTATGTCTGATCTGGGAAGCTGGAAAAGCATCACATGCTGTGACAAAAGAAGCATCACATATTCCCTGAAATTGCGTCCGGTTACTATCATGGATCCGGAAGGAGTTGCACAGCCTCAAGTCTTATATAACCTGGGAACAGTAAATTATATGGCCTGTCACCATCCTCACTAGATACACTAATTACCTCAATGCCAATCTTCTAATACACTGTTTTATCCTGAAAGCTGACTCTGAAAGCTCAGCAGACTTCTCATTTCAGAAATCAAGGAGACTGGGCCCTGGGTAATTCTTCATGGCATAGTACAAACACATAAATCAAGGTATTATTAGGGCATTTTTAAATTGCCTTACATGACTTGCCCCAGTTAATCTTGATCAGAAATTTATAGAGAAGGAGAAGAGTTGGCTTTTCTACACCACTTTTCTCACCCATTTAAGGGAACTCAAAGCAGCTGACAAAGCTTCTCTATTCTTCTCCCAACAACAGACACCCTGTGAGGTAGGTGGAGCAGTGAGAAGAGAGCTGTGATTAGCCCAAGGTCACCCAGCTGGCTTCATGTGAGAGGGCAGAATCGAACCCGGTGTTCCCAGATAAGAGTCCGGCTCCCTAACCAGTAGACCAAACTGGCTATTAGGGCATTTTAAAAACGCCTTACATGATTTGCTCCAGTCAATCTTGATCGGAAAATTATAGAGGTACACCTTCTAACACACAGGGCTGTAAATTCATAGCCCCTTAAACATCATCTACTCCTTTAGTGCACAAGAGGCATGGTTCACACAGGAAGGGCAGAAACAACAGATGAAAAAGAACGTCTTCTCTTCCCCTTTGGTGAACAAACTTCAGTCGACATGTGCTTGCTTCTAACTTTGTGCAGGGAAAGGCACTCTCATTGAAGTGTGCCTTACTTCCCCTCCTTGTGGAACTGGATCTTATGCATATCTGTCTACACTAGAGGAGCCAAGTAACATTAAAAAGGCAATGCTCTTTCCAGGTATAGCATACACAAGTGAAATGCGTTAGGTCTCAAAGCGGCTGCCAAAGCTTTCTATTCTTCTCCCCACAACAGAACACCTCCAAAAATGGAAGGCCTATTTTGGCCTCCAGAAGGTCCATTTCAGCCTCCGTAGAGTGTTGGAATAGGTACGGGATGCTACCAGAGCCCATCCCAAATAGTAAGGGGGGACGTGGGAGGCAGGCGTGAGGCATCCGGTGGTGTTGCATGCCTATTCCAATGCACTCCGTAGACCAAAATAGGCCTTCTAGGGCCAGAAAAGCACTTCTGGTTCTGGGGCTGCATAACCTAAGAACTGGAAGGCCTGTTCACGATTATCCATGGTTTCAGGTAACCAAGGTAGGAACCAGAACGTATCCCCAGTGGATACAGGGGTCCAACTGTACAGGTTTGTATAGGACACTGTAAAGACAGCGGTGTTCTTTTTCTTCATTCTCTTACTGGAGAACAGAACGAATCACAGACGATGAAGGTGGAAAGAGATTCAGCTCAGAAGCAATATACCTCTCAGAACAGCTCTGCTGCAACGGATCACTAGTAGAAAATAATTCAGTAGACTGGACTCCAAAACAGTCTTAAGAGACCATTGGCCTTTTTGCATGAGGGGTTTTTGAACGTGTGGAGAATACACGGGGACGCTGCATTCGCACGTCAGGTGCAGCCGGATCCGTTCTGGACCGCCCCAAACGTCCCCATGCACTCTCTGTGCTTGCTATCTGATCAGGCGCGGGTGCCTGGCCAATGAGGGGCTGCCCCGCGAGCATGCTCAGAACATCCCTGGCCTACTCTAGCCAGAATCAGGCTGGAAGCAGAAGGTAAGCACCATTCTCTCGCGCGCGCGACCCCAGGGTGGGTTGAGGGGTGCTGGGTGGGGGTCCTGCCACTTGCATCGGCCTGGTCCTGGCCAATGCAGATGGCAGGACCCCAGGGAAGGGGCCCAACTAGCCACCCCACCTCTGGCTGCAAGGGAGGCCGGGGGAGGGTCTTCGGCCCGAACGGCTTGAGTACAGTTCCCCGTTTGCATGTAGGCAGGGAAAGGACACGTTTGGAACGTGTTCTTTGCCTGCCAGTGCAGATGGGGAAGTGTACTCAACACATCCAGAGGCACCTTCGCCGTAGTGTGAAAATGCCTCATGTGCAAACCTCAGTACTAACGCCTCAACTAACCCTCTCAAAAAAAAAAAAAGAGTTAGAAACGTGCACAAACAGAGGGTTCCTGATTCAGTTCAAATTGAACTAAACCTCGTTTGATTTGGTTTGATTGAGAACCAAGTGGACAAGACTGACTGGTTCTACACTGAACCTTGAACAGACTCTATTCGAAAAGCCAGAATGGGGTAAAATTTGAACAGTTTGAATTGAACCAGCTCATTTCAAGCATGGGGTGGTTCAGTTCTAACCAAACATCTCTAGAAAGAGGACATGGAGGCTTTCTGGATAAGAATACCAGGTCAGAAAGTAAGGTTAATATTAGGGACATGCTATAATCTCCTAATCAAACTCCCAGAAAAATAAAGCCAGGGAGGCATCCAAACAGGGAAGTGTAGTTATAATGAGGAACTTCAACCACCCTCACACAGACTATATGAACTCTTATTCAACTCATGCGACAGAATTATAATACCTGAATATGCTAAATGATTGTTCCTTAGAGGTGACAGTTGTGGAACTAACCAAGGGAAAGAGGATTCTGGACTTGATACTAAATAATGCGGTTCAAAATATCACTGTGTTTGACTCAACAGGAAACAGTGGCCACTATGTGATAAGACTCAACATAAATATAGACAACAAGCTATCAATGAAATCAAACTGTTCTGTGATACCTAGTTATTTGTAAGTATGAGTTTTGCTGTTGATCAGTAAGATGGCAATTACTCCATTTCGTTACTATTTTAAATACATACTGCTTCTCATTAAAAACTCTCAAGGTGGTTTACAGGAAATATTAGAAACAAGGTTAAATCACACACACATAGACACAAAATCGGCCATTTATAACACAGTAAAATTGGGCTGGTAAGGGAAGAGACAATATTTACATAGGAAACGCCTAGGTAAGGAGACAGTTCTTTAAAAGGTGTTTAAAAGTTATAAATGAAGGTGTCTCATGAAGAACAGAAGGAAGGGCATTCCACAGGGAAGGTGCTACCACAGAGAAGGCCCACAAATTCTGAAATTTGTGGAGTTGAAGAGGCTCAAATGCTTCCATATAGGATCATGACCTAAAGATAAGAATATTTATACACTTAACAGGCTGCCAGGACGGCCCACTGTTTTGTAATATAGTAGTGAAGACAGTGCTATACTGCCTGTCAGGAACTGAGTTGTATTTTAGGTTTTGCAACTGCTTCCTCATTTAACCACAGCTGCACTCCCCAGTTAACTTACTAGGAGAAGTATCTTTTTAAAAAGAAAAGAAAAGAAAGGTAACTGAAATATGATTGCTTCACATAAGCCTTTTAGTTGGGTTTTTCACTCAACAAATATTTCACAGAGTAGACTTGCTAAGCAAACATAAAATTCCAAAATTCCTTGCAATGCACCCTTGTTCAGGGTAGTCACTGGATTACAGGGAAGGACCTGATGAAAGAATCTGCACAAAAACACTCTGCCCTTTCGCCCTTCGCCTTATTCTGGACTTTATCTCAGGATCAAAGAATGGTGTCCACACGCTAATGCAGAATATTATCCACTAGTCACAGGTCCCTTCCAGACTAGTGGACAAAAATCCACAGCTAGCAGAAAAATCGCAGCTTACCTGGCTGCAAAGTCACAACATGTTTCCCCAACCAGAAACTGAGGTCCGCAGCTTCCTCCCTGGCAGCTGTGAGACCTCCGTGGTGCGTGGGTAGGCGTGTTCATGTGAGATCTGGCAGCCAATGGGACATGAGCTACAGGCTCAGCTCTTATTGGCTGTTTGTCACCGTCCTGCCAGGATGGAGGGAAACTCCGAAATTACCTGATACTACACAGCTAGTAGTAGGTAAATCCGCAGTAGCAGGTAAATCTGCAGTACCAGCGGCATAATGCGCCACCGCTATGAAATACTGGGCATCAGATGTGATACCCATGCACCCACTATGCATCCATAATCTAAATCAGCATGTGGACAGCAGGCCTTTATTCCGGGATATATTCCAGTGCATAAAGCCCCCTCTGTATGTAAGTCACGTACCGTATAAATATTTTAAGTAGACATGTGACATTCCTTTAAACTGAAAATCACCACGAGAAAAATAAGTGAATTAGAAAGCAATTATACTGAAACTTCAGCCCTGCTAACTAGATTATTTTGATACTAGAATTGGGATATAAAGCCTCTAAAGAGTTCAAAAAATTAATTTTGGTACACAGTGTTATCAGCTCTGCATATGCTTGCAGAATACAACTTGTACGCACTGTGCTCCATTCATATTACAATATAATACTAACAGGATGACTGGGGCACATGATACTCTATCTGCTACAGAACTGCTATTCTGGCATTTTGCCAGCTGATAAAGAACACAACATTCACAAATAAAATGCAGGCATGGGTAGAAATCTAGGTTGAAAATTGCAGAATTCTGAAGATGCTGTGCTTGGTAAGGCAACAGATCACTTCAACAGCACAGGATTTTGTTGATAGGCAGGATTACCTGTTCACTATTATTTATCAAGTAAAAGGTACGAATCCTCTTGTTCCCTTACCAACAACCTATAATCCCTGCTTGTGAATTTCCATTCAGACATTTCCAAAGTCCAAGTGGCAGCACTATGGTTCATGCCCTCAGTCTCTGGACTAGCAATAAAGGTAGGAAAAGCAGCATGGCCCCCCAGTCTGTGCTGATAGGTTTCAGTTCTACAAAATCCCCTTAGTACTTCTCTCCAAAAGAGGCCAGGTCCCCCTTTGGCACCCAGTGACCACATGTCACTTGTACTTGGTCCAGTCTAGGGACCTGAAGATGCTCCTGGTGCAGACTAAGACAGGTCCCATCTGAGGCCTGCTGTGGTCTGCAGTAGCATACAGACTGCAGGCCCCTATTCCGGAATAGAAGCCAGAAAAAAGGCCAGTGCGGAACGGGTCTTGATCTGCCTCCAAATGGCAGCCCAATGTAGTGATAGAAAGCAATAATCCAGCATATTGCTCCCTTGTTATTATTGCTTCCCATCTAGACGGTGCTGGTCCCTGGGCTGTCTTTGCATGTTCTGGTGATGTGCCATCCAGGATGCGCATGTGTGACCACTCCAGCCTCTACACGTGTGTGCTGGGCAGAGTTCTGGTTGCTGCTCTGCCCCGAAAGGAAAGCATGTCCCTAAAAAGTGCTAAAGCTGGAAAACCCGCTACCACTGTTGGGCTTTCCAGCAACAGTTCCAAGTGCTTTTTAGGGATGAAAAAGTGAAGCTATGGTGGGATTGCCTACAATTCACAATGCGACCCCACCATAGCAGCACAGTAACAGGGCTGTTTTTGTCCTGTCTGGATGCACTCTTAAATACAGATTTAAACAAACTTTACAAGATATTAAATAATACAAGCTGAATAATCCATGCAACAATATTGCAACATGGGGCACCACAATTACAACACCTGCTCTGAGGGGCCTGGCTAAGTTACAGATTCTGTAAACTCGGCTGGACCCACTTAGGCAGTGTTCACACCTAAATGTTAATCCAGCTTCAGTCCACTTTCATTGTGAGAGAAAATATCTGCATAGTGACTAAGGGTGTTTTTCCACTGTCACTAGAAGTACCCATTAAGTACCCATTAATGGGTACGTAATGGCAATTTTGTACCCATTAATGGGTACTTAATGGGTACTTCTAGTGACAGTGGAAAAACACCCTAAATCATCCCCCCACCCCATTATTTAGCCCAATGATGGTTTTTTTTTCGGATCTGGTGACAAAGTTGCCACTTTACGGATTGGTTCTCCCATTCTGAAAGTGGACCAAGCTGGATTAAAACTTAAGGTGTGAACACAGGGGGTTTCCCCGCTAGTTTTTCCATTAATGGGTCCTTAATGGGTACTCTAGCGGCTCGTGGAAAAACACCCACAGTAAAGATGTATAGCTAAGCAACCACTCCTCCATTCCCAGGAAGAGAACCGAAGAGAAGCACCGCCAGGTTCTAACTCGGCTTCTACAGGAGGAAATCCTGTCCTGACGGAGGAGCGCTAACAACACGACAGCTGTCTCCGTGCCAGGTGTACGGCACGAAGTACCCGGATATTGTGCACGCCCCCCCCCCCTTCGCCAAGCTGCTGCCCCTCTCCTCAGTCAGGCTCGCCAATGCGGGGCGTAAATATTGCCACCGCGTCACCGCCGCCCAGGCAAGAGCGCGCCGTCGGGCGGGGAGGTTTCCCTTCCTCTCGGCCTTTTCCGCAGCAGCGCCTGCGTCCTTGGTTCCGTCCGGCCCTTTCTTACGGGCGTCTCACCTTATCCCAAGTAAGCCACTGAGCTGCCGCGCCTTGCGCCAGCTTGGCTCTCTCCGTTGCAGCGGCCATGTCCGCTCTTCGTTTTCCTATCGCCGGTCCCTGGAAGAAGGACTCTCGGCCCCGGCGGCAACAGCATCAGCAGCGGCAAGCGGCAAGCCCGCCCCTCTAAGGCGGATGCATTACGCTCACTGGACGATCCGGGGGCGGTGGCAGCAGGACGGCTCTTGGTGTCACCTGTTTGCTGCAGGATTCTCCTCCGTAACCTCTCTCTGCTTCTATAGGTCGACAGCAGTTCATCTGAGGGAGGGAAGGGACTTTGAAGCGTCTTTTCTTTTAACCCTCTATGGATGAAATCGTCTAAGGCCAAGAAGACAAATCCAGGCCCTTTCTGGAGTATAAATCCTGGGATTGTGACCTGCCATCCACATGCTGGTGCAGGCTGGAACAGGACCTGCTCAGGATCTGCCCTAGTTTGCATAGCATGTGGATGGCAGGCATCTATTCCGGGATATTATCTGGAATAGGTCCCAGTGCAGGAAGTAGTAGTAGTAGTAGTAGTAGTGTTGGCTTTTCTACCCCACTTTTCCTCACCCATTTATGGGGACTCAAAGCAGCTGACAAACCTACTCTTCCCCCCACAACAGAACACCCTGTGAGGTAGGTGGGGCTGTGAGAGGTCAGAAAAGAGCTGAGTAGCCCAAGGCCACCCAGCTGGCTTCATGGAGGAAGAAGACGAGTTGGCTTTTCTACCCTGCTTTTCTCACCCATTTGAGGGGACTCAAAGCGGCTAACAAAGCTTTTCTATTCTTCTCCCCACAACAGACACCCTGTGAGGTAGGTGGGGCTGTGAGAGCTCAGAAGTGAGCTGTGATTAGCCCAAGGTCACCCAGCTGGCTTCATGGGGGAGGGCGGAATCGAACCCAGTATTTCCAGATAAGAGTCTGGCTCTCTAACCAGTAGACCAAACTGGCTCACCACAAAGGGCCTCAGTCAGAAGATGAGAGGAGAAATATCAGTTAGGAAACCCTTTTTCTGGGTGTCAGTGTAGTAGGGAAACCTGAAATTAGCTGCAAGGATAGTTTCATAATAACTGTGCCTTGGCCATAGGGAAATAAGCTCTTGCAAAGGCCAGGCTTTTTGTCTCCCAAGGTGTTATTATGAGTTTGCATTGGCGTGATTAGAAACACATTCATGTTGTTGTCTGTATCATGGAATCAGGGTAACTCCGTCAAGTCATAGACACAGCCATGCCATTTTCTAGGTAGATACAGGAATTGCCTGCTCCTGAACCGACCTGCCCATGCCTTAAGATCTGCTGGGGAGGCCCTCCTGGTTGGCCCACTGCCCTCAGCAGTGAAATGGATGGGTACCCTGGAGAGGGCCTTCTCAGTAATGGCCCCCAGGCTATGGAATAGTCTCTGCCTTGAGGTGTGTCAAGCTCCTTCTCTGTACATATTCAGGAAGGCAGTAAAGACGCACCTCTTTGCCCTGACCTTCAGCTAAATGTGGTTAGATTCCCCCCCCCCTACTTTTAGGTAGTACGGTTTTCAATATATATTTGTTTTGTTTTAACATGCTGGATTTTAAATGTTGTAAATATTACTGTTTTAATATATATTGTTTTGTTTTAATGTGCTGAATTTTAAGGGCTGTTACTCTCCCAGAGACCTTCTATTATCGGGCGGGATAGAAATACAAATTATAAAAAATAAAAATAAATATGTTCCTTCCACAGATCAAACCTGCAATGTTCTCATTTCCAGTCACTTTACCACTGAGCTATGACATTCTCTCACTTAGAAGAAGAAGAAGACTTGGCTTTTCTACTCTGCCTTTCTCACCCATTTGAGGGGACTCAAAGCGGCTGACAAACCTTCTCTTCTTCTCCCCAGAACAGAGCACCCTGTGAGGTGGGTGGGGCTGCGAGTGCTCAGAAGAGAGCTGTGACTAGCCCACGGTCATCAGCTGGCTTCATGGAGGAGGGCAGAATTGAACCCAGTATTCCCAGATAAGAGGCTGGCTCCCTAACCACTAGACCAAACTGGCTAAGCACCTCAGTTATCTCTTTTGAAGGCTATTCTGTATTTGAAGGGCTTTCTAGGCCCACTGCTATGTAAAAAATACTTGGACTGTATTCTTAGTTTCTTATTCTGCTATATTTAATAAAATATATAAAAAAGATTTCTTTCCACAGCTGTCTATGAATGCACTGTCATTTTAAAAGTAAGCCTAGAAGCTTCACGGTTATTATAATCAAAGTGGTTGGACCTTGATGTTTGGCTCTCAACCACAACCCACTTGATCAATCATTATATTCTCCTTTTATTTGAGCTGGCAAAGTATCATCGACATGTTTGGTCTCTTTCCCGCCCCCAAATTGCAAAACTTTTGCCCATTGCAAGACTGCCACAAATGCAAAGTAATTTTAGATATGCTGTTAGCTATGCTTTTGAGAGGAAGGGATACAGTCAAATAAATGTCTTTAATTGTAGGATAAGAAATGTTACTATATAATTCAGCTTGGGAGGACTAGAATTTAATTCACGTGTAATGTATGATTATGATTAATTATACCTTAGTCCCTTATGAATTCCAAAGTTAATCAGAGCACTATGCATCTCCTCTTGGCTTTACCAAATGAATTTATGGTTTCTTCTATTAATTATGCCCAGTGCTAAAGTTGCCTCATACAGAAATGCAATATGATATGAGTATCATATACATCAGGCCTGGTCACAAGAGTGTTTTAGGTCTACCTCATTTTAATGTGATTAAAAATCACATTAATTTTAGTTATGTCGTTTCCCAAGCCGGCCTACACTGTTAGACCATCCTAAAATTTACTCCTATTTTTAGAGGACTAACAGGGATTCAGGCTGGCCTGGAATTCCAGTCTGTCTCCCACTTCCTCACGTGTGAGCAAGGGGACAGCCTAAAGGAGGCAGAGCTGTGCTGTGATGGGTGGCACCAAGTATTTCCTTTCAGCCAATCAGCACGCGCAGAGTTTTTGAGGCACCTCCCCTTCAGCCAATTGGCATGCACAGAGTTCATGAGGCACCTCCCCCTCTCCACAGTTTATGTGTTTGATTCCTCTCCCTAGTGTTTTTGCACACATTTATTATTATTATTATTATTATTATTATTATTATTATTATTATTATTATTATTATTATTATTATTATTATTATTATTATAAATAATTGCAGGGAGAAGAAAAGCACATAAAAAAGAAAGGGGGCATGGAGGTGGAGAAGCAGGCTTTAAAATGAACTGCAAACACACACCTTTGCCTCCCTTGAGTGACATGAACTGCATCCAATAGAAATTGAGATAGATTTAATGTAGCAAAAGGGGTGGAGACCCAAGAGCTCCATGGGGGAACCCCAGGCCGATCTCTGCAGAAATGTGTGACCAAGGCGGCTCAAGGCGGCGATGGCCTCACGACAAGTGATATCAATCTACATCTGACCAGCACTGGCATGATCTAAAGTCGAACTCATGAATAGGATGTCCTGTGTTGGACTAATCTGACCAGGGCCATTGTCTTGAACCAATGGCTAGATGTATGTGATTGCCTTGTTTCACTGTGACCATATATGTGGCGTATCTCCGTATGTTGCAACCTGACCCAATATTAAACTGGGCCAATATAAATTAGGTCATTGACTCAAACTGTGGGAGGGAGTGGAAGTATGGCAAAATCAGCATATGAGCCTCCCAGACTAAAGGATTAACAATTACTATACATGAATCAGTGGGAGTAGCACAACATATGAAGGGTGCCTCCAGACAGGGATGAAAGCAGCGAAGGGACAGTAGTGAGGAAGCATTCTACACCGTGTGCACTTACCTTAGAATGCTCCACTGCCGCTGGTGGCAACAGAGCTTCCTGTCTGACAGGGATGCCAAAGCTTCCAATCCACCAGTCTGGCGGACCAGAAGCCTCTGTGCAGCAACACTGGAGCCCCTGCACACCTCCGATGGTTTCTGGAGGCACCCAGAATGTTGGAATTCAGATTTCTGCGCATTATCAAGTGAGAGAGAGACCAGAACTGCTTTTACTGTAAGGAAATTTCTTCTGACGCTCAACTGGAGTCTGCTATATTGTGATTAAGGGTGGTCCCACACTAGCTGGTCTACTGGAGCAGCAAATGAACTGGCCCTCCTCTGTCTGCATGCTGGTGCAATCTAAGGGAGAGCATTGCCCTTAGAACCTACTTTCTGGGTTTTCCTTTCAAGTATTTAAGTATTGAGTATTGTTATCATAACAGATCATGTCTTCTCTTCTGAAGACTAAATATACCCAGATCAGATCTCCTGCTTTCTTCTCATACAACATTGGCTGCCTGCAGATGTTGATGGAAAATCCCACTTTTTAGTGATATTCCACAGTAAAGCTCCTCCCAAATAATCACCTGTTGCCCAGGTAGCTGGGCACCATGACAGAGCAAGCGGCTGCTTACATCTGGTATTTCAGTGGTGTAAAATATCCATGAGGTAGTGAGCTCTCCTTCACTGGAGGTCTTCAGGCAGAGGCTGGACCTACATCTGTCTGGGGTGCTTTAGGAAATCCTGCATTGAGCAGGTGGTTAGACTCGATGGCCCTACAAGTCCCAACTCTATGATTCTATGATAGGCATGTGAGCACTGGTCTCCATACCTGCACAGTGGTCATTTTCACCTCAGATCCAGCCATGCACATGTGCAGGGGGGCATTTTATTCAGTGAGGATGCTGCTGAATGCTATTCCAGGGAACCCCTTGATGATAGTTAGGTTTTCCCAGAATAAGATAAAGCAGGATTTCATCCTTATATAGCTGGGCTACTTTGGGTTTGTCACAGATATGTGTGGCAATCCCAACATAGCCATGACACAATCACAGGTTTTAACACAAGCCAGGACAGCCAAATTTGACTCTAGTTCCCTGATCATAGCATACAAATGTAAAATCATCCTGCAGCATTGAGGGACTGACTTCATGGCTTAGCATGCATGGGCCACTGAGGAAAATATGGTTGTGATTCAGAGTAACATGCTACTCTATCCCCCTTCTTCCACGTGCAGTCAAAGATCCAGATCTTCAAGACACCTTTAATCAAGTCCTGAGAAAATCCTGATTTAAGGGCTTGAAGGACCCATTAAACTCAGTTTTCCCCTGCCCTCAGAGCCTTGAAGATGGGGCCTTCAGTGGCATCCAGGTGGGGACAGGGCCTTCTCATTTAGGTACCAATCGGGTTCCTAATGAGGTCTTAGAAGGGTTCTAAGCCCTAGTGGTTACACTGCCTGTGTCCATATTGTGGTATTGGGGAAAGGATACTGAAAGTGTACTATATTTTCCTTCGTCATTTTCTCAACTATTATCTAAGGCAGCTTAGAAATTACCAATGGCATGTTTAAAACAAAAATTGTGCATGTTCTTTTAATTTTACTTCTTAATTTTTTTTTAATAAACAAGGTAGTTGTGAAATTAAACAGAAAAGAACATAATGTTTCCTGCCTTGAGCCCTTGAGAAAAGACAGGCTATAAATATAAAAATAAACAAAGTCAGCTTTTAAACATAAAACACATAGCATTTGGAATTTACAAGAACTGATCCCCCCCCCTTCAAATCACTGAAAAGTTCCTTATTAAAATCAGCTTCGGTTCAGCTGATATCTAAGAGGATCAAGATGACTGTTAAGCAGGGCTGGAGAAATGCATTTCCCTGGCAACTTTGCTCTTTACTTTGGAATATAGCCTAGGAACAAGGAACAAAGCAATCTACTGAAACAGCTGTAAACTGGAGAGAGTGAAGAGCAACTGCTAGGCTAGAAAGGCAAGGATAGGTCACTGGCAGAAGTCCATAGCAGATCAGTGAGTATTCTCTGGCAAATGACATTCAGTAAAGCCAGGTCAAAGTCAGAGGGCGGAGAACACACCACCTACCTCAGAATCCTATCTGGAACCTGGATTTCAATACAGGAACAAATCTGCATTGCCTGATATCCCTCCTACCTGGAGGTAGTACCTAGGCTAGTAACTATTGGTACTCCTGTCTTCCATAGATTTGTCTAACCCTTCCTTAAAGCTACCCAGGCCAATTGCATCACCTCTTATGGTAGTAAATTCTATAGACTATTCTCCAAGCACATGCGCTTATGAGCTTGTAGAAATACTACATAGACTCCTCACCAGGGGTTTATACTATGTATTCTCAATATATTATTTAAATTCATTTGCTTTTAAATAAATGTATGCTTTTCCATACATTTGAAAAGCAGCTTTAAAAAGCTCAGAAGTGGTAGCATCCACAGGCCAGTGACTCTCTTGCCTTTAATGTGGGATGGGGACATTAGCTTCTACATGCTACCACCTGTAGGTGACTTTTGAGCTGGATTCGGACTTGGCATTGAGGGATCCCATTAAATTCCCCGATTGTCTGAATCCGGGACGGGTCATCCCCGTGCCAGTTCTTTCCCTCCGGATTTTCTGCAGAACCCCCTGCAGAAATTCGAGGGGGAAAATACCCTCATTAATGAGGACGTTTTCCAATTCAGTCCGGATTTTAGTCCCAGCAAAAGCCGGTGGCTGGGGCGAGTGAGTGAAGAGAGTGAGCGACCGACCGACCCGGGGGTGGTGGTGCGGGGAGAGAATGCTTCATCGTCCGAACGGCTGTAGTGCAGTAAGGTTGGACGCGTGGGGACAGATTCCCAATTTCACACCTAGGCAGGTCCCTTACTTGCCTAAGTGTGAATGGGGAATCCGTCTGCGCATGTCCTAGCCCAAAAAGACTCACAGGTGGGCCGGAATCCCCACCCTCCGCTGCTGCCATTGGGTCGCGATCGACCCCAATGCAGGCAGCTGGGGTCTGGCCAGTCTTTAGCCTTTGCAGGGTGCAGTCTACCACAGGTCCCATGAGCTGTAGGCGACCCCCTTGCAGGGACACCCTAGGCACAAACACACCCATCCAGGGGTCCACACCACCTGCCAGGACCGCACAAGATCAGTTACCTTTTTGGACCCTCTGGTCTGACGTGGTGCTTGTGTGGCCAGCCAGGGCAATCTGCCATTCTGCATGCAAGTGTGCGATTGTAGCCCGCCCCCACAGTGACCTGACACTGTGACGTCAGGTCAGCGTGGGGGTGTTCTACCAGCGCACATAGAGTGGCACATCACCCTGGCCGGCTGCGCGAGCACCACGTCGGACCAGAGGATCTGAAAAGGTAAGTGATCACACGGCTGGGGGGAGGGTGGGCACTTATGGGTTGCTGACAGCTGGCCGGCTGGTCTTCAGTCTCCGCGGGGTGCAGCTGCCTCAATTGAGGCAGCTGTGCTCTGTGAAGGCCCCCTGGGCTTACCCAGGGCCATGTGCCTCCACCCAGACTGCATGCGCACCAGGGCCACAGCCCACAGCAGGTCCAAAAAGGTAACTGATCGCGCACGGGCCTGGTGGATGGCACGGGCCCCTGGATGGGGGGGGGGCTAGGGTGTGCCTGCAAGGGGGTCAGCTACAGCTCACGGGACCCGAGATTGGGCTGTCCCGATCTTGCCCCTCTGCCGAAAGGGGCTGCTGGCCAGAGGGCCCAAAAGGGTCCAACGGCTGCGGGGCCAGGCTGATCTGCCAGACAGCTGTAGGACGTCCAGGGATGTCCAGGGCCAGGTGTAGAAAACGATTTCATGCTCTCCACCCGGAACGCGATTAGGCTACCCTGGGACGGGATGGGACAGTTCTGGACGGGACGGGCCGCCTGCCCGCCCGGCAGAGTGAATGCTCTGTCCCAGGGCTTGTCTAATTGCGTTCAGAGGCCCTAGTGTGAATAGGCCTCAGAGCAGAACAGGTCACACCATTTAAGGTTACATAGTAAACCCATACTCCATTCCATACATATTAAATGGCTCTTACAACCAACTTGGAAAGATGGATTTAATCTTTTCCTTCATCAGATCAATGGAATAATGCATGTGAGGACAGAAAGTAGAGTCTTTCTCAGCAATATTTAGTAGAGGAAACCATTTGTTAATAAACCATTCTTGGTTTTCATACGCCTGCATTTTCTCTCAGCAAGATATGTGTATCTAGAGTATGCCCTGTTTTGAAACTGTCACAGTCCAAATATGGTTTATATGTTGTTCCAATTTGTTTCATTAAAAATAATTTTAGTATGCTCAGGTCCAAGTCAGACACAACAGTCTGATAACCATATTTCTATGCCACCAGGCAAATTGACAAGGAAAGCATTAAAATGGATTGAGTAAAATTCCTTAGGCGTTCATCAAAATACAGCAAACACTTGGCAGAATGAAAGTATTGTCCTCCAATGCTGACCTCCACATCAGATTAATCTGCTTAAGTCAAACCAACAGTGACAGGAAAAATGCAGCACAAAATAGGAAACTAGTTCTTCCCTTTGGGCCATGCTAAGAAGAGGTAATAACAGAATCCTGAACTGCAACTACTGTCAGAAATTAAAAGGAGCAAAAACCTTCCATTAAACAGTAAAGCAAACCACCAGGCCCTGTTTTAAAAAACTATGTTTTTAAGGTGGTGAGCCTTTAGAATAAGTTGCTGAAAATAAATTATAGGATATTTTTCAGATGGCTTAGGTCTTGCTAGTGAATCAAAATACAGTATATAGCTGGCCTAGAAAAAGAGCTTTTACTATTTATTACGTATTATGTAAGGATGATGTCTGTGTACAATTTAAGTTGGGTTTATAGAAAGACAACAAGAAGGGTAAAATGCATATTTTGGCTGATGCTCCTTAAGCCTCAAAATTCCTTGAAAAAAATCAGCTGAACTAGAAAGGTCTTGATCTGAACAAACTTTAAACATTCTTTTTCTTCTCTAAAACAGTTCATGGAGCAGTCTCATTCTTTTCGTCATCATTTGCTCCTACAACAGTTCTCATGGCACTGCTATAATGAGAGGGTGTGTATGGGAGATATAGCTTGCATCTAATGCCTTCCAGGCCCATTGGAGTTATTGCCAAATAGATGCAACTGACTTCCGAGTGTCTGATTCTCTTAGGCCACATTCCCACTTGGCAATTAAATTTGGTTTTAAACTCAGTTTTTTAAAATCAGCAGCAAGTCTGGTTTTTGCGTTCCCATAGTTACCTTATAATGCAGACTCACTTTCCATTCTTCAGCGCCCAGCAGGGGAGAAACCCCCTCCCCTCTCTCCTCCCCTGAGCAGAACCCCCTCCCCATGCAGTCAGCTACTGGACACTGTCATACCCTGACTTCATTGCCCCACCATCTGTCTCGCCTGCATCAGATCATGGAGTCCTTTGGCAGCAATTTTTGTTCACCGTAGCACAGCTACTTTATCATGTTAGCAAGGCAGTAGAAGATTAAAGATCACTTTGTCTTCTTATAATGGTGCTTTACACTAGATCAGTAGATCAGAGCAGCATGAAATGACAGGGAGGGAGGTGATTGTGGGTGGGAGGGAGGGAGGGAGAGAGGATGCAAGCCTTTTACACAATGCCTTCACGCTTTGCAACCCCAGGACAGAAGCTGCTACAGTCTGATCGCTGCCAGCAAGTCCCTCTTATTGAAATCAGGCACTTTCACTTATTCATGTCTCCCGTCCCTCCTACATTTGTCTGAGCTTGTTATATTGTTGTATATGTCATAGCTACTGTGGACTCTGTTCGTTCTTCACCTCCTTCCCACCACCCCCTTTCAGCCAGCCTGATCTCCTCAGTACGTAATGGTGGAGAGCCTGGGGAAGAGGGGACTGCAGCAGAGGAAATCACACCTTCTCACTGGGTCAAGGGAAACCAAGGAGAATACCCCTAAAGCATGGTTTCCTCTCCAAAAAAACTGCTTGTGTTCCCATTTTGCTAAATAAAGGGTGTTTTTCCACTGTCACTAGAAGTACCCATTAATGGGTACTTAATGGGTACTTTTAGTGACAGTGGAAAATCACCCAAAGTGGAGTATTTCTAAATCCAGCAGTGAGACCCCTTTTGATCCAGATATAGATAATCTGTGTTTTGGTACTTTCAATCTTCAGAAACTGGATTCTTTTAAAACTTTGGGAAGGGTGAGGGCTCAAAACGGTTTCAAAGTTCATTATTATCTGTTTGGGAATGCACCCTTAGAGTGGAAACAGGTGAGAAGTGAGGCAGCTGAAGGTTTCGTATTAGGGCAAATGCTTTTTAATTTATTCATAAATGATCTAGAGCAGCGGTTCTCAACCTGTGGGTCGCGACCCCATTGGGGGTGGCGCACCCATTTCGGTGGGGTCGCCGAAAGCTCCCGCAGCTCCCCCGCCACGCCCCCGCCATGCCTCCCGCCGCGCCACTGCTGCTGTAAGGAGAGATCGGCGGCGGCGGCGGGAGCATCCCCAGCGAGCGAGGCGAGGCGAGGCGAGGAGGATGGCGGCGGCGGTGGCGGCGACTGTGCGCAGCCCTGGGCGGCTGGGCTGGCCGCTGAGGGCGGGCGCCCACCCGGTGCCATGCCTGCCTGCCTGCCGGGCGGCGGTGAAGGGCGCCGGACCCGCACCGCCTGGTGCCTCGCCGCCCGCCCCCTCCGCCCGGTGGAATCCGGCGGTGGAATCAGGAGTTCCGGGTCAGGGGGGGAGCGAACGCGATGCCAGCGGCCCTGGCCCCGCCCCGGCTCCGCCCCCGGCTCCACCCCCGCTCCGCCCCTGGCCCCGCCCCTGGGGTCGCGGAGCCTTGGGGAACCTCATTTTGGGGTCGCGGCTCTCCAAAGGTTGAGAGCCGCTGATCTAGAGGTAAGGGTAAGTAGTGAGACAGTAAAAATTTGCTGATGACACTAAATCGGTGATGGCCAACCTATGACACGCGTGTCACAGGTGACACGCCAAGCCCTTTTGGGTGACACACATGGTCACCCTGGCACCAATACCAACTTTCAACGGAAGACTTAGCAAACTAAATTCAGCAACAAAAGTCACTAATGTAAAGAATAATTTGTTTTTGCTTTTAATAAAATACATATATCAAAGATATAACTTCTTTACTAGAGCTACAAATATCACAACATTATGGGTATTTCTAGATGTGACACAGCACCCGGGTTAAGCTAGGTTTTCTTGCGAATTTTGACACACCGAGCTCAAAAGGTTCGCTATCACTGCACTAAATTGTTCAGGGTACTGAAAATGGGAAGTGTTTGTAAAGAGCTCTAAAGGGATCTCTTGACATTGGGTGAGTGGGCAACAAAGTAGAAATACACTTCAATCTTAGCAAGTGATGCACAATGAGAGAAAGGATCCCAAATACACCTATAAACTGATGGAGGCTGAATTTTCTGTAACAGACCAGAAAAGGGTTTTTTGTGTTTCTTGGTAGACTCTTCAGTGAATGTGGGGAAAAAGCAAATTCAGGCCTTGGGATATGGAATGTATGGCCTATAGGAAGTCAATAGAAAACAAGTCAGCAAGTGTCATTTTGCCTCTTTATAAATCTATGGTGGGGCCACATTTGGAATATTGTATTCAGTTCTGTTCATGATATCACAAGAAGGATATTGTGGAACTGGAAAAGGTGCAGAAAAGGGCAGCCAGAATGATCAAGGGGCTGAAAATCAAGCTGCAACATCTGGGCCTTTTGAAAGGCAGTGTTTAAGAGTGATCCATTGGAGTATATAAAATCATGCACAGTGTGGAAAAGGTGGATAGATAACTCTATGAAGCCGATGGGCAGGAGAGTTCTGATAAGGGAAAGTATTCTTTTAACTCTAAGTGGAATTTGTATAGCAAAGAGTGCCCTCTGCTGGTATGAAATCTACTATTCTAGTGCTGCCCAATAATCACAGATTAAAACTACCTGTGAAAGAACGTATATCTGAAGTATGTATTCTGGATGATTTGTGATTTTCTAAAAAATTGAACTTAGCCAAAACTCCCCACAGAACACGCACACTGATGACCCACTGGCTCCATGCCTCCCTTTCTACATTTAAAAGCACTCAAAGATGCAAAGCCACTCAAAATCTAAGGGAAACACCAATCAAAACCAGTTAAAACATGAAGTCACACTACAAAGTCTTTTCTCAAAAAAAGAGCTATTCTAAGCAGCTTCCTTACTGCTGAAAGACAAGTGGGAAAATGGCTGCTAGAAGAAGGCTCCAGGATGCTGCAGGATTCACCTCGGACCTTCCCTTTGGCAGCAAAATGTGTTAATGGCAAATCATGGAAATGTGTTAGGACGTCCATGGTCTCAGTTTATAAACTGAGATTCTGCTTTGGAAGAGGGTGCGCTGTGAGATGAAGGTTGCCTTCCTCTATGGAGAAACCAGGACTTGAACTTAAGACATTCTACACACTACAGCAACTCTATCCATCATAGTGGTCTGAGGCCGCGTCCCCAAGCAAGCCATTTGGCTCTGATTGGGCACATATGTGACTGGGCACAGGTCCGAGAACAGATGTTGCTTGTCCCCATGCCATTCCCAGCAACTTGGGCTGGGTGCAGATTCAGCTGTTCCCATGCAAACTGTGCCAAACCCCAGCACGGGGGAGCAGCACCCCCTCCTTTCTCCCCCCTCTCCCCTCATTGGAAGTGGACTGATGTCACCCCACATCTGTACCTCCCACTGCAAATGCTGCATTCTGCCCCCCTTTAAAAATAATTTTTTAAAACTAAAGCCGCTACCAGCTTTCACAGCAGTTCAGCGGTTGAGCAATTTTGCACACCTCTGCTCTTCCTGGGAACCATGAGAACACCTGGCAAGTGGAAAACAAAGCCATTATTATGCCCGTCTTGGAGATCAGGAAACGGGGGTGGAATTTTTGCCTTGTAAAAAGGAGAAAAATCAAGCCATTATCCTGCCTGCCTTGGCGATCGGGGAAGGGGGTGGAATACTTGTATAAAAGAGTCTCATGGGGCAGCGAAGGCCACTTGACCCCCTTGGCATTTCGGCTTTAACACCATTTATTCCCAAAAAATCTCAGTGGTTGCGATTTCCAATGCACAGGGCAGGAACAACAAGCACAGGACATGAAAACCCATCTCCCACTGACACGAGCGCCAATGTCCTCTCCAAATAGCCCAGGAATGTCCCCATGTGCAGTCTCAGCTCGCAAAGCAATGTGTGGCGGGTCACCAAACTGTGATGAGACTTGTTTTTTCAGGTACCAAATTTGGCACGGATTTGGTATGGGTTTGGGCAATTTGGTCCACAGAAATCAGACCAAATCAAAAGTGCATGGGGATGACCCTTGCCGAATCCAATTTCACTTTGAACCAAAACGTGCATGGAGAAATTAAATAGCTAAATCATGGCAAAAGGAAAAAGCTTTCAGAAAATTAGTCGGAAATGAGGTCATATGACTTTTGTAATTCTGAATGAGTTGCAATATAACTTTTCCTCTAGTGCAGTGATGGGCAACCTTTTGAGCCTGGCGTGTCAAAATTTGCCAAAAAAACGAGCATAACTCGAGTGGTGTGTCACTTCAAGAAAAACCCATAATTTTATGATATTTGGCACCAGAGGTCATCAGGACAGGGCCCCGCAGGTCACTGGGGCGGGGTCCAGGGAGCAGAAAGATAAAGAACCCGATAATGAAAATAATTTATGTATGAAACTGAACTACACTCATGGAATGAATAACATAAACCTGTTTTTCTGCATGCATATCCACACTCACATATTGGCTTATCTAAGTACCATAGGATTTGCAGCGGAAAAATTGCTGGTGAAAGAATTTCAAAACAGCAATAAAAACATAAGAGGAGCCCTGCTGGATCAGGCCATAGCCCATCTAGTCCACCATCCTTCCTCACAAAATACTCACTCTGATGGCTAGGACTTGCTTAGATAGGTAGTTAAGTTGGCAGCAAAAGCAGAAAGAACCTTAAGGCCCGGGTTGGATTGACTGCAGCCATAGATGTTTGAAAATAGACTGTTGGGCTGTGTTCACACCTGAGTTTTAATCCAGTTTGAGACCACTTTCCAAGTGAGAGAATGTATCAGCAAAGTGAATAATCATTTTCTGTCCTCTTTATCTAATCTAAAGATGGCTTTTCCAAGTTAGATAATGCAAAAAGAAAATAGCTTGAGACTTTGCTGATGTATTATCTCACTCTGAAAGTGCACTGAAGCTGAATTAAAACATAAGTGTGAATAAACTTCTTAAATATACAACTGCTCAGCCTTCTTCCAGATTACAGAAACAACCACAGAAAACACAATAATACATTCCTCATTCAAACAGCTTCTTTAAACACTTCAACTAAACAAAAATGAAGCATGAGAAAAAATATAGCATAAAATACAGGACAAGAACAAGAATGTAAAGCTAAAGTGAAGCACAACCTCCCTTAACTACCCCTTCCTTTCCTCTCTTTTACACCCCTCCACAAGCAACCCCCTCAAACAAGTAATTATTTAACACACCAAAATCAAGCAGTATTGTTTACTAAATTGAAATATAAGCAATTACTTATTACAACAAATTCAAACACATAAGCAAGCAACTGTTTTAAAGCTAAAAAGAGAGAGATTGAGAGTGTGACGAAGGGGAGGATGGACCTATGTAGCAAAACTTCTTCTCCCTAGCCTGGTGAGCTTGTTAGGCTGCTGCTCTGAGTTCAGGAGCGCGCTCCATGAGCGGCTCATTTGGCAGAGGACGAGGGAAGGGACTACAACTCCCAGCGTCCCAGGCCAGCAGTAGCGCAGCAGCAGCCGGCTCAGAGGCGGAGCCTGCCTGTCCTCCTAAGCAGGGTTGCTCCGAGTGTGAATAATGAGGATGAGTGGCGGCAGCGGCGTGATCTACACTCGAGTGACTCTGCTTAGGATGACAGGCAGGCGGTGGCGGAATAGTTTTCTGTATGCGGCCGCATGCAGCCACGTGTCATCAAAAATGACTACGCGTGTCAGTGTTGACACACGTGTCATAGGTTCGCCATCACCGCTCTAGTATGAAACTATGGGTGTTTTTCCACTGAAGCCCTTAGATCTGGATCTAAGAAGATCCGGATCTAAGGAATGGGTACATTTCTTAATCCGGATCTAGTAAGGGAAATATCCAATGTGTTTCCACAGGAGGTGTAGCACCCATTAGGAATGGGTGCTAACACCCCTGCTGTGGAAACAGCTTTGCACCCATCTGGGGAATCCGGATCGACCCACAAGGGGTTGGTCTATTACCCCAGGTGTTTTGGGGGGCAGGGGGATGCAGTCTTCGAAGCAACTTCAAAGTGATTTTGAAGTGACTTCGAAGTGAATGTGAAGTCAACTTCGAAGTGACTTTAAAGTGACTTCTAAGCCAATGTTGGGCAGGGGGTCCCAAAGGTGCATCCTCTCCCCATAGCCTCCTTTGGACCCCATTGCCTGTTTCCACTTTAATCCAGATTTTCTGGGAGAAGACCCCATTGTAGACCCCTTTAATGGGGTCTACAGAAAATCTGGATAAAAGGCCAAAATGTACCCATTAGATCCGGATTTCCCCAATGGCAGTGGAAACAATCGGGTCCCAAATGGGTGCTGTAGTGGAAATGGGGTCATCCAGCTCACACCCAAATGGGTCCTAAATGGGTGCAAAAATGGGTACTTTTGACAGTGGAAAAACACCCTATGTGAATTCTACATAAACCACATGAATTCTATGCAAATATCAGGGATCCATTAGCTCATATTACAGAGTTGTGGACATTGACGTTTCAGACCGAAGGTGATTCACCTCAATTAACTTGCCCCAAAAGGAAGATGGGAATATTCCAGAAGTATCTCTCACCACCTTCAGTCCTCAGGAGAAACTAAATAAGAAGAGCCAAGTCTGCCCTGAGGGATACGGTCCTTTGGTCCTTTAACACAGTGATTCTTGAATTGTGGTCCACCAGATGTTTCTGAATAAATCCTAATGTTCTCTGCCAGCCTCAATAGATTTTGCATGGAATGCTGGGAACTGTTGTTAGAAACATCTGGAAGGCCTCAATTTGAAAACCACTGGCCTAACCATAGAGGTGTAGCCTGGAGTGTCAGACCTTAGCAGATAATTCTCTGTATGTAGGTTCTTTCTTTATTGTTGTATTTCCCATTGAATTTATGAAAGTTTCCTGTTACACAGTAACCTGTTATCAGAAAATAAGAGTTTATTTGCATTTTGTTGAATGTGTTTTGTTTGTGCAAGCAAACCCTGTTCAAGAAAAACAATGAAACTCATGGGTGCATTTAACATTCCTGTGTCTCAGTAATTCCTCACAGTTTATCTAAAAGGTCCCTCAAGCTTCAGCAAAAATGACTTTTATAGCTAAAAACCTATCCTAAGAGCATCTCTCTTTATGCCTTTGTGTGGCATCCCAGAAATCCTGCCTAGAGCATTCTCAGAATGTATTGCATAATTTTCAAAGGAATGAAAAAATGGGAAGCAAAGGAATAGATGAAACAACTCTTAAAAATGTCATTTTAAAAGATTTTGTGAAAAACCAGAATGAGCAAACTAACCATTCCTGGATGACAAGTACACATGGATTTTTTTTAAAAAAATCTGTTTTAAAGTATTGTTTTTAGATCAATGCCATATAGGAACTTTCAATCTTTTAAAACAGAATGGGAGCCATTAGTAGCCTGTATCTATCCAAGCACAACTTCAATTCCATGGCTAGCATACCTTAAAGCTTCTATCTAGAAGGCCAGATAGCTTAATTGCATTGTAATTGCAGTTTTGCAGAAATGTCCAATTTCAAAGCACTGTGAAATGGGGAAGAGCTCAATGAAAAGGGGAAAATGTGTGAGAGGATCATGGTAGTGAAGCCAGTGGTCAGCAAATTGCTTCCACCTCACCTTGTCCTGTGAAGAAGTTTTAGTAAACCACTTATTTTTGCATTGAAACAGCATTCAGCTCTTGCCTATGACAACAGATGAAGTTCCTGTTGTTACTTTTACTTTCAGTAAGACCACCTGTAACACAGATATATCATATCTAATTGTAAGCTTCTTCAAGGCAGATGGAACTATTATCTACGCTAAAAATCACTTTTACCTGTTCAAGCTCCAACAATGACTCCTTTGTGTTCTGTTTCCAGTCTTTATTAGACTTTAGTTTCATCACCTAGACCCTCCTCAAAAGAATAAAAAATTGTGAAATAAATACAGTTGAAATTTGAGAGGTGGAAGCAAGGAGGAAGTGAGATAGTATATTTTTTTCCTCCACAGCAAAATGACCATTATCTTCCAGATATCGTCAAAAGAGAGCTTGTCTAATTAACTGTTGGTGTTCTAACAAAGTGTGTTTAAGAGACTTATGTGTATTTATCACACATACACATAAAAACAAGAGTAGCTTCCATAATAATACTGTAGGGTAACGCATCCTGTTAGGGTAAAGAGAAAATCTACTACATCACCGTTACAAGTAATCTTTGTTTTCAATAATTTAACGAAGGCTGTGTACGGAAGTCTTTGATTATAAGTGTGGTAGTCTGGAAGGCTTTGAGCTGTCTATAATTTGGAAACTTAATTCAAACTTTCAGGAAATTTAAATAACTGACTTCCATGGAAGCATGTTTAAACATATGCATGGAACATAAAAAGAGCTCTGTTTGGTACTACATCTAGCTCTGCCCAGATGTCAGGCTAGAAGACCATGAATGGAAGCAACTGTTTTCCAAGTCCATCTTCCAAGACTGTTTGAACTCTTTTAAATACAACAATCTGTTCACTGCATTGTATAATTGAGAAACTAATCCTTTTATTAAGGCATTGCTGTTTATCAATTAGATTGTCAAAAGTCATTAATGGTCATCTTGCTGCATTTTTTAATCTCCCATGATCTAATGAAATGTTTCTGTTGATAATATTGTACCAACTGTTCACTTTCAATTGCAATCCACTTTGTCGTGCTTCCAAGTCTTTAGGTCTACCTCCTTCATTATAAAAATAATAATTGCATCAAATCGTTTATTATAGTCATATAATATAAAAACTAGAGAAAATATAGGCAGATTAAAATATATTAATAACAGTTTTGATATAAAATCGCAGAACAAGGTGTATAAACTCTATAGAAACATAGATATGCAGAGGGAAAGGGCCTTTCTCTGCTTACCTGTGGCCCTCTTCTGATCCCCCATCTGCAGAGAGAGGCTCCCCCCCTGCTAGATATCTCTGTCCAGACAAAACGGTAACCTAATTTGACATATTGTAGACCTTTTTAAAGAGATCTACCAGCAATCTACTTGAAAGGTACATTCACTTTACATGCTTCGGAAAGTAGTTAAGACACACCTCCACTTCAAAAGCAGTTGACACAATTTGCTCTTTCATGTGGCTGTTTACACGCCACTCAGGGTGCATTCCCATACAAGATTAAATGCAAATCCAGTCCGTTTTCGGGATTGTCCAATCCCATTTAAATTTTTATTCCTGGACATTATGAGAACTATATTGCTAAAATCCACAGAAAAAAAATCCTTGGAAAAACTGTTCTAGGTCCTGTTTTGGCACCCAGCCCACCTTTTCCCCCTATGGGAACACTATCAGACTATTCAGGGAGGAGACCTGCCTTTCAGGCTGTCCTCCCTCATATCCTTATGGTCAATGTCTGCAGCCGATGGGTGGGATTTAACATCTGGGAAGGTCAGCCCCCTTCCCTTCCCTTCCCATCCCTGCAATGCAAGAGCTGCAGAGATTTAAAAAAAGCTCCGCTAAAAAACATGAGCCTCCGTTCTCCTCCCACCCCATGCTGATTTGAAAGTGAGAGGTCACTTTGCGCTGTATGTTCTTTCGCTCAGCTGCTTCTGTGCAAAGCTGCTGCCTTCCTGGTAATGTGAATTGTTATCCTGGGCCACATGTGACCCATGGTCTGGACACCCCTGTGCTATGGTTTCTAGATATACCATTCCATTCATTGAAAGCCCTTTGCAGACTGAAGTGGTTTGTGAAGTCCTGTATCTGGAACTGGATCAAGATAACAGATTAGAAGGTGACGACGATGAAGGCGACGACGACGACGAAGAGTTGGCTTCTCCACCCTGCTTTTTTCACCCATTTAAGGAGACTCAAAGCAGCTGACAAAGCTTTCTGTTCTTCTCCCCACAACAGACACCCTGTGAGCTAGGTGGGACTGTGAGAACTCAGAAGAGAGCTGTCACTAGCCCAAGGTCAGGAACAACCAAAAATCCCCCCAAAAAACCCAAACAAACACACCACAAGTGACCAAACAAACAATTGGGTTCTATGCCAAAAGGAAAAAATTATTTACTCAAAGGGTTACAATAACCCCACTGATAATACAAATAATAAATGAATTGAATTGGATAATACAATATAGAGCACTTAAGTCAAAACGCGTTTGGCCCATTTTTATCTACATTATCTTTATTGCTCAGATTTTATATATACCTTTTGGCTGTGACTTGTGTTTTATTTTTTACTCCACAATTGCTTTTCTTGCAGTGGTTTTTTTTTACTTTTGGTGCTCAATATTGTATTATCCGATTCACTTCATTTATTATTTGTATTATCAGTGGGGTTATTGTAACCCTTCGAGCAAATAATTTTTTCCTTTTGGCATAGAACCCAATTGTTTGTTTGGTCACTAGCCCAAGGTCACCCAGCTGGGTTCATAGGGGAGGGCGGAATCGAACCCGATATTCTAGATAAGAGTCCGGCTCTCTAACCATTAGACCACAGTGTCACAAGGTACCATACTGTTACAATTTCATGCTCCACAACTAACCAACAATTAGTGAATTTCTGGTGAGCTGGGACTGCTTAGATGCTGCAGCAGCCTACTCTGTGTGTGTATACTCTTCACCAGACGTTCACTAATCATGTACTAGAGTCTGTAGTGCGAATAGGCCTAGGGATTGCCTCCTACCATCTGACAGGTGCAGGATCTAAAAATACTACAATTTTTTTCTGTTGACTGGAAGCACCCTTAGTGAAATTTTATACTTGTCTACTTAGGCAAGAAGTCTGTAAAATTTTTCATTGGGGTGGGTGGGTGGTACACAGACCAGTGCATCCCCCCCCCCCCCCGGAGATTTGCTGGTTTCATGGATCCTGGGAACTGCACCTAGGAGCACTCTAGTAGCACACCAGTTTGAAATATCTCCTCGCAATCCACACGGACAGGCAGCAGTGGCAGGATTGACCGAGGACCTTGTTCCAGAAACATTTTGCTGCTTTCTGAAAGACAACTCACTCCTAGGGCCATTTCTGGGGCCATGTGTATATGTTCTCAGCCTGCAGCTTTGAAGCTGGGGTTTGAAGCTCGGCCAGCAATGGACAACCAGCCTTTAGATGGCCACTGCTGTGCACTACACCACTTCATTCCTGATCCAACTAGCCAGGAACATTCTTCACAGTGTGTGGAACCTGCCTATATCAGCCTGGCTCTCTGCTGTGTGGCTGAATGATCCTGTTCCAGCCAGTAAGCCATGCCTTTTAATGATATCTGATACTTTCCCACCCAACCCTGTAAATCAACCATCATCGTATGCCCTCTGAACATTACCAGTCTCTGGGCTCTTTTGTGTTCCTCCTTCCTTTTCTAAATCTCTCTTGCTTAGCGCATTACAACTTCAACAGTAACACTTATGGGACAGAATTTGGAATATGTCCTGTTTCATAATTAAAAGGGGGTACTATCCCAGACATTATGTTGCTTTGAAGGAATTTGTCAAGTCAGCTGCATGGATGCCATAAAGCCACTGAACCATTGTACCTCGGCAAATCCTTGTTTTTCTCTGTCTGCAGTTATATATGATCTTGATAGATGTTCGGTGCTATGAGAGTCTGTTGCTGGCTACTCTGGCTGGATAAAAGTGATTTTAAAAACACAAATGTATGATATACTAGAATCAAAGTATTGCAAGAAAGGACAGTATTAGAGTTATGCACATAAATGCCCCTGTGTTCTCTACCCTATGAATGCTTAACAGTACACTAAGCAAAATATAATACAGTACAATACTGTGCAAAGACCTGAGTGCAGTAACGAGGGATATGCACATTTGTTTGAATTCAAAATTTGTTTGAATTTGTTTGAATTTGGATATTCAAATTTGAATCGAATATAAGATTATATAAGACTGAAAAGATACAATATAGAATAATACATCATACACTATAATAAATATTATAGAATCACAAATGATACATTGCATATTCACAAAGAAGCTTATAGGGTAAAATAATGGTATCCATATACCCTACCCCTGCTTTGATTCCCAGCCTCTCTTCAGAAGTAGGCGAAGGCAAATCACTTTTGTATCTCTGCTAAGAAAAGTGCCTAGAGGTGCCCATGCAGTCAACCAGGAGCCCATCCAGGCTGTGTCCAGACTTGCTTCTACTGCACAACAGAACGCACATTTGTGATTGGGGTGTCACGCATGATGATCGATGGGTCATCATTGTGACGTATCATCCCACTGCTACTGCGCATTTACCTTAATGCTGATTTAACAGCACTCACTGTGCAATAGAAACAAAATTTGAATCTTCCCGCCAGTCTGCATATTAACCTAGTCTTCACATTGTATGTCAAGTCACATGGTGCAAAATGTGTCCAAGTATAGCAAAAGTAACATGGGTGTTCAGAATTGGGCTCATGGCACATGAAACTATTTTCATAGGTTTGGGGTCAATTCAGAGAACCAGTTAGTACCTTCCAAACACTGAGGTTTCTTAGGCTCATGCGGGAATGAAAAAAATAATATTTTTCCATTTTATTTTTCTCCTTTTATTTTAAACGTCTAGCACAGTATTAATAGGGATCCATGGAAATGTCTGACATAGGTTTTAGCAAGAAACCTATAATGCTGTTAAATTTCCTACTCTGGACTGCATTTCCCATGATCCTTAGCTTCTGTGACTTGATTTCTCTCTTGCTGTACTTGAGTGCCACATATTTTTCTGCAGAAAATGCTCACCACATGGAAGGTCCAGACAGGCCAGACTGAGGTAGGGGATATGGATACCATACTCGTCTCTAGGGACAACTTGAAGACCTATCTTTTTTACCTATGCTTTCCCAGAATGAATTTTTATTTCCCCATCCTTGTTTTTAATTTATGTCTTTATATAAAGATTATTATTTTAGCTAGGTATTTGTCAGACTGGTTGAAACTGAAGCGTTCAAAAAGTTTGAACTGAACACCCTGCCAGTTTGGCTTCAAACCAAACAAAGGAGTGTTCTAACAAACATGTGACCACACCTTGTTCAATCAAAGGTGTTTGAGTCAGACTGAATACTCTGCTGATTCAAGAAAGAAGTTCAAATGTGAACCAAACCAGGCCTTGTTTTGTTTGATTCAGACCCAAAGACACAAAAATGTTCATGTACCTCTCTAAGATATGCACCATGCACATATATATTATTAATCCAGAAACCAATTCCCCCACATACATGGCATTACAGCCGAACAGTAAGGCTAGGACATGTGGGGATGAGTTCCCCATTCACACCTAGGCAGGTAAGGAACGCGTGGGGACGGGTTCCTACCTGCCTACATGCGAAAGGGGAACCTGTCTCCGCATGTCCTAGCCTGAAAAGGCTGGCACAGGGGGCGGGACACCCCTCCCAGGCCTGTCCCAATTGGGTCAGGCTGGACCCAGGGGTGGGCAGGCCTGCCACCTTCCTTCCTCGGTTCCTGCGGGTTTTAGGGGACCGAATTGGGTCCCCTAGAGCCCACAGGAAACCTCCTGGGACCCATCCCCCAGGCACAGGCCTAGGCGGGGACACACACGCGTGATGCACTTACCTTGTCGCCGCCAGGTTCCAAAGTGATCGGCCCAGCCAGCGGCATTATGTGCCTGTGCGCCCCAGTGGCTCAGATTGGCCAGTTACCCATGGGTAGCCTGAGGAACACATGCGGAAAGGCCTATACAGCTGCAGTCAACTGTATATCCAGCATTCCCATCCTGTGTGAACTCACAGTTCTTGTGACAAACTTGTCCCAAAGTGTATGTGAAGCCCACAACAAGCTGTGTGAAAAGACTTAGCAACAACAACTATAATCATGTGATAAATCATTCAGTTTCTTGCTGATTCACAGTGTGAAGGACAAGTGGAACAGAAAGTACGAATTATTTTGCATTTAAAAGTTATGTGTAAGAGAACATGTAGAGCTGTTATAAAAGTGTTTCAGGTTGTCCATTTTGTGCCCACAATAAAATTAATTGGAACACTGTAGACTAATAATTTTGGTTCCTTGACTTTCCATGTCTTCTTGCATATAAGACTGATCCAGGATGACTCCCCACAACAGTCAGAGATCACCACATTAGTTTCTTTCAGCAAGACCATAGAGGAAGGATGACTCAGACCTCCAGATGTTGATGAACCAGAAATTCTATCATCCCATGCCATATGACCTCTGTCCATGTGGTTCAGAAACATCCTAAAGAGCACATAAATGTCTGAGTCAAGGGGCCTGTTTGCACTTGTCCATACTCAGGAATATATCTCAGGATAGGGGTCTGTTGTCCTCAAGCTACTGCAGACTCTGGCAGGCTACACCTGGCCCTGCTGTAGCCTGCACTAGTATGTGGACAGCAGGCCTTTATTCTGGGATATAATCCAGAACAAGACCAAGTGTGAACAGGCCCCTGGAGAGCATTAAAGCAAAAATAATCATATCTACTGTCATTTGTTAACTGATTAACATGCACTTATGAACTGATTCAAATGAATGAATTCAAGTTTGTTTCTAGCAAGCAACTTGATCTATCAACTTTCCATCAGAAGGAAATGCAAAAAAAACCACACCCCATAGGTGGTGGTCATACCTTCACTTTAGGTTTGACTGATCACACTTTTTCATTTCTATCTGGTTTGCTTGTGAACTTTCCATTCAGGAAAGTCCAAATGGAGGGTGGAAAGTTCACAAGTTAAATGGATGGAAATGAAAAGGTATGAGCAGTCAGTCCTGAAGAAGGTTTAAAGTGAAGGTGTGACCATGGCTCCAGTGTATTGTGATCACGTATTATATGATCTTTGCATAAAAATATCACAGGCCCATTGTCTTTTTCATTTAATAACTCTTTTCCATCCTTCTAAATTTTTCTCCATCTGTAAGCAACCTTCAAAACAGCTCTGAAGCCCAAATGTACATGATACAATAAATACCTTTTTATTTAAATACCAGTTTTAAAAGATGTAGGACAACATTTTTCACAAGTAGGGAAATCATATTGGGGCAGCGCCATTTTATTAAATGTTAGTACTTAATTTGCAGAAGAGAAATAATTTAGGAGGAGCCTTCATTCAGAATAGAATGTCAAAAAATAGAATCCCTACTCTTTGGAATCATGTTCATTTGTTAAGCATTTGAAAAACAGCTTCAGTCCCCTTATTTTACCATGCCATACTATATCTTCCCATATATATCCAAGAAATAGTTAAATTGAATATAATCGGCTTCTGAAGCTCTGTGGATTGCCTTAAGTAAGCAAACTGCATTCCTTTGCTGCATGGGCAGAGGCAACCAAATAAGCATAGCAAACTAAGGACTTGTAACTCCTCCATACTGCTAGTTTTTATGGCTGCAGGAAAGTTAATGATTCACCTACACATACAATACATAAGGTTCTATCATGAAGCTATCAAACAGGAACAGAGCAATATCAAGGACACACAAGGCTAAACCTGACATTAGGCAGAGGATCCTGATTAGTTCAGGTCCCAGCCAAGTCTCTGATCTGCTAAGGATCAGATGCGCTTTCATTATACTCCCATTTTCGTGCAGCTTTCTTTGCACTTCCATTCTGCAGCTCTCTTGCTCTCTGCTGGAAAGAATACTGCTCCAAAGTTAAAATAAGATGATGGCAGACCCATAGGATTCTGCATACAAAGAACACAGAGGCATCATCTTGACTTCTGGCAACAAAACATCTCAGACAAGTCTGGAGGCTACATCAACATGACTACAACTACAGTCAGGGAGCTCATCAGAATATCAAAGCGTGAGGTTCCATCTTCTTCATCGAGGCATGGGAAAAGGACTTAAATATTGCAAACCCTCAACTTCACTAACTGTGGATCTAAAGCAGGGCTGGGGATCGTAGGCTGTTGTCCATTAAACCCAAGAGCTCTCCTTCCCTCTCCCCTCATCTGTGTTTTAATTAATAAATTAAACTGAAGTTGAACTTTAACAAGATAGATATTATGTGAGCGGGTGGATGCCACATCCAAGAATAAACAGATGGGGTTGTAGTCCTTCTGAAGAAGTAGATGTGTAGTTTAGTGGCACTTCTATGAACATAATTCACATCAGAGGTCAAGATGGCAACCATGGCCAAAAGTGTGGTGGGGAAGCAGCTTCCCACTTGGCTTGTATCTTGAACTATCCTGGAGGTAACAGGGGCGCCTAGAAATGGGTCTACTTTTAGTTCTGGGCTGCACACAGTCAGACAAAAAGGCTACCCGATAAGGGCCCCTGAGCATGTCAACCACACATCTCTGTCCCCAATGACCCCGTGGACTTCACCCTCATGGACTCCACTGATGCCAGTCTATTTTCCAGCTACGGCCATTTCCTGCCTGGTGCTTTATTGTGCTGGGTGCAAACTTCAAGAGATGCCTCCTGATCCGGTGCTGGGATCAGTTGTAACTACATCGAGTCAGTTCTTACATTTTTAATTCTCTCTTCTAATATAAGTCATCAAACAAGGCAACCAACTCAAAGACAAAGGCGTTGAGGAGGTCTATGTCTAAGACCAGCAGAACCAATTTTGTATTTTGATAGTGTGATCCTATATTTCAACCTATTAATACAGCACAAATCGTTATGGAAACCTGGAACACCTATACCTCATTTTAGATAGCGTGCCAACTAATGACCTCTGGATGAATATACTCTTGCATCTGTTTGTCATTTGCTTATTAATTGCCTTCTTTAGAACCAAAGTGTTGTGTGGAAAGAATAAATAAAAAATGTGTGTAGGGAAGAAGAACAGAGGGACGAAAGCAATGATACCCCTATCTCGTTCTTCACCAGTCAGGGGTGGCATGGCATAGGAAGAAGAAAAAACACCACGGTAGCAGAGTGTGTGATTACATGTGTTCACCCTCTCTGATGCTGTCTCCTCCTATGGTGTACTTGATGATATGGATTCTCCAGAGCCATCTTGTCTGTGGATTCTGCTATTAAATGAAAGGCCATTTCATAATAAAATCTCACCTACCTATGAACTGACTGTGGGTGAACTGACTTCTTATCCATTACTGAAGCTGGTGGGGTATATGGGTGGGATGGATCTCATTCATTTATGCTTCCGAAACTTTGCAATGCAGCATCATCCAGACTAGAGTCCTGCATTGGAACTGCACCAGTGGCTGTTTGCAGAGTTACCATTCTTCTCAGAAGAAAACTCCCTTAGTCTGTGTCCCCATGCCACTTTGGCTTATTTCTGAATGCAGGATTGGCAAGGCTCGTCCCCATGAGTTTTGGATTTGGTCTGCGAAAAGCGTACCAAATCCCCCCAAACTGTGCCAGAAGGATGCCAAATTTGATAACCTGAAAAAAGAAGTCTCTCGGCACAGTTTGGGGGACCGGGAGCAAGCCGAGAACACACATGGGGACAGTGCACGATTTTGGCAGACAGGAAAGAGGTTTGAGTTTTAAAGCCAACCCTCTGTCCTGTCAGTCGAGATAATAAACAGGGGCTGCAGAGGCTTGAGATTTCTCTCTTTTCCAGGCAGGCAACCTTTTCAACCCTCTGCACCCCCTCTTTCCAATCTGCTGACAGAAACTTGGCTTTACTGTAGAAGTAACTTCAGCAGTAAAGCCAAAAGGGGCTTGGCTTTCCTGCCGAAGTAAGCCAAGCCTCTATCAGCAGATCGGCAAAAGGAGGTACAGAGGGTTGACATTTCTCTCTTTTCCAGGGGGGCAATAAGGTTGCCTCCCTGGAAAAGAGAGAAAACTCAAGCCTCTGCACCCCCTTACTACCTTGCGGCTTGTCTGGAAAAGGGAACAAAATCACGATCCTGGCGCGGTTTGCTTGGGGATGGCTGAATCCACCCCCAGCCCACCCCCAGCCCACGTTAGGGCAAATGGCATGGGGATACCTGAGATTTGAGCTCGGCCCTGCGCCCAGCCCATGTGAGCCCAAACAGCGCCGCATGGGGACATGGCCTTAGACTGACACAGGCTAGGAAGGGCCATACCTGGTGTTGGACCAGCAAGACACATTGAGGATGTTATTGGTGTACTTCTCATCCTGCTGCCCAAGAACCTCCCTGACTGAGATGGCAACCTCCCTGATGATCTATGGTATGGACCTTGAGAACCCAAGGACAATGGTCTGGAAGGGCCACATTCATGGTAAGTGCTGTTCACATACTGTGCTTAAGTGAGTGACAGGTCCCAAGGGCACTGCTGCCCCTCCCCCCCCAAGCACTTTGGCGAGGGGAAACATGGCAGACTGGCTGCTCTAGGGGGGTGCCAAATTATAGTTAAGAAGTTCATTGCTTAGAGGCTACCAACACATGAGCGGATGGGTCTCACTGAAAAGTTGCAGTAACTCACATTTTCAAGAAGCACAGCTGCATTATCAAGAAGCATTATCACTCTCTCCATGGATGGGGTTACATCATGTTTGCACACAATAGCATCACACTGGCACAGAGAACCTTTTCAATGGTATTCACCTCCTGAGTTGATGCAGGTGCTGTGGAGAGTCTGTGGTTGGTGGGTGAAGCACCTGGAGGTCCTGGGCCTCTCTAAGCAGTTAATGTTTGACAAACTGTGGTTCAGGACATGCCTTTAACGTCTGTTCCATAGCTCTGATACTTGCCCTTAGAATATTAAATAACTACAGTAATGCAACAAAACATATAGCCATGGGCTGGCATTTTTTTAAACCTTTCTGACATAGGAAAGATTTTGTCGCCAACACTGAGATTAATAGTGTAAGTAAGTATGTAGGTAAAAAGCAATCCAGCTGTTTTCTGAGCAGCCACAGAGAAAATTATATGGTTTTTAGAACAGATAATGATAGTTTTGAAACACAGGTAATCCTTCTTCCTCTTCCTTTCCCCTTGAGCTATATTTTCTGGATTTTAATATTATGGATAATATTAGCTGACAATCATGAAACACTGTTCCTCACGAGTATTCTTTTAGACAAACAGTCTCTTTAAGTCACAAAATAGTGACCAGCCTGGATCTATCAAACTCTTCTTCAGTAGAATGTTAAGAAAAATTATAGGAGAGAAAGAGATGGACATGCTAAAATAGCGTGGTCATACAGAAAAGAGCACAAGAACACAAATACTGGGCCTTTCTCGGTGGTGGCACCCATCTTATAGAAGTATGCAGACACAGGCCATGGCGGCTCAAGGAGCTGTTATGCATGCACATGGCAGTGGAAGCTGCAGGTGGATTGTGGGAAAGCACTGCTTGCACTGCAATCTTCCTGGAACAGTTTTTGTGGTCTCCTGCAAGTTACTGAAGCTTACCTACTGTGGACATCCCAAAAATTGCATTCGTGCACACCCCTAATCCAAGCAACCTAATATAGAGATAAAGGACTGGTTCTTTCCCAGAGTTCAGTATTCAGGTTACCTTTCAGTCCTCCCTTTGACACTGTTTGAGGCATCACATCATTGTGGTACCCTTATAGGGATTTGGTTCAGTATTACTTGGTATCACCCAGAGCTTAGGATCATTAAAGGCTTTTGGATATCATTTGGGATGATTTAACAAATCTCCATTTTCTAGGAGTTCTTGAAGTGGGCATTTTTTCTCATAGTACTAGGACTGTGGTGTTGTTTCGTTTTATCATGAATAACTGAATAACTTAGACTCCATTTTAAATGGTGTAGTAAGATTATGACAAGATAGTTCCACCTCCCTTCTGGACATATCTAATTCTCATCTAGTAACCTGAATAGTTTACTCATCAGGTATATTCAAACATTATTATTCTTACAGGGCTGAACTAAAGCTTATTATATTAAGCTCAACTAATCTCTAATCCCAATTTTCTTCTAACCATGATACTATTATAGTGATATAAACTCTATATAAACTCTTCAATGATTCCTACATAACATTCTTTCTGTTAAGATCAGGTCTCAAGCATAACCCTAATGCAAGCATAATACAGAAGCAAAGTTGCAATGGTTATGCTAATTTTGACGCTCTCATCTAAAAACAAATGTCAAGTCAAACAGAAACTGTATAAATAAACTTTAAGTCCATGTAAAGTTTTCAGCAATATTTTCCATGTTCATTGTTCCAGTTGCCAAGATTGTTGGTGTTCCTCTAAGGCTTCATCCACTAAGGTAATATGTCAGAAGTTCATTCATGCTGGTTTTCAGATGCAGTTGGACTATTAGACGACCATGGACAGAAGGAGATAATTCATGGGTGTTTTTCCACTGTGCTCCTTTAATCCTGATCTAAGAAGATCCATATCTAAGGAATGGGTACTTCCCTTAATCCGGGAATGTGTTTCCATGGGTGGTCTAGCACCCAATAGCAATGGGGTACCCCACTTTTCACCTCTTTCCACTCTGAGAATTGAGCATTCTCTACTCTCTGCTTCCTATCCTTAAGCCAGTAAACGCTAATCTTCAAAAATGGTTCCGGGATGATGCAGGAAATTACAGACCAGTTAGCCTAATGTCAGTTCCATGTAAGGTGATGAAAACCATCACACATGGAGGAGCAAACATTGTCTGAGGAAGGTCAACATGGCTTCTACAAAGATAAATCTTGCCTTACCAACTTATTATAATTCTTCAAGAGTGTTGATAAGCATGTGGATAAAAGTGAATTGGCATTATTTATCTGGACCTTCAGAAGGCTTTTGACAAAGTCCTACATCAAAGACTGCTGAATAAATTTTTCAGCCGTGAAATAAGAAGACAGTTTCTGATCTGGATTGTTGACTGGCTTAAGGATAGGAAGCAGAGAGTAGAGAATGCTCAGTTCTCAGAGTGGAAAGAGGTAAAAAGTGGGGTACCCCAAGGTTTAGTATTGGAATCAACGCTTTTTAATTTCTTCATAAATGATCTAGAAGTAGAGGTATGTAGTAAGATAGCAAAGTTTGCGGATGACACAAAATTATTCAGGATAGTAAAGACCAAAAGAGATTGTGAACAGGTCCAGAAGGATCTCTTGACATTGGGTGAGTGGGCTACCAAGTGGCAAATGTGCTTTAAACTTAATATGTGCAAAGTAATGCACATTGGGGCATAGAATCCTAATTATGCCTATAAACTTACAGAGACTGAGTTTTCTGCAACACACCAGGAATGGACCTTGGGGTTCTGCTGGACAGCTCAATGAAAGTGTCAGACCAGTCCACAGCAGTGACAAAAAACCCTTATTCAATGCTAGGAATAATTAGTAAGTGCCATTTGACCTCTTTATAAATCTACGGTGAGGCCACATTTGGAATATCGTGCATAATTCTGGTCACCATGCCTCAAAAAGAATATTGTGGAACTGGAAAAGCTGCAGAAAAGGCAAACAAAATTATTCAAGGGCTGGAACACCTCCCTTATGAAATCAGCCTGCAACATCTAGGTATCTTCAGACTTGAAAGACAGTGCTTAAGAGGGGTCCTCCTTACTGAAGTATATAGAATCATGCATGGTATAGAAAAAGTGGTTAGAGAAAAATAATATTTTCTCTGTTGCACAACACTAGAACCAGGACACACTCTATGAAGCTGATGGATAGGAGAGTCAGATCAGACAAGCAGAAGTATTTCTTCACCCAGAGGATTATTGATCTGTGAAATTTGCTGCCAGAAGAGATGGTACAGCAATCAGCCTAGACAACATTAAGAAAGAGTTAGACAGATGTTTCAAGGGCTACTAGAATTAGTGCCTAGGTACTTCCTCCAGGCTGAGGAGACAGACAGGATGCCTCTAAAGACCATTTGCAGGAATTCCAGAGTAGGTGAAGGTTTTGCCTTTGCTTTCCTTGAGGTACCCATAAGCAATTGGTGGTCCATGGTGTGAGACAGGATGCTGGATTAGATGGGCTGTGGCCCAATCCAGCAGGGCTCCTCTTATATTCTTAAGTTTTTATGTTAACTTGAAACAAATGAACTTTAATTAAGTTTAATTAAGTTTTTATGTAACTATTACGATATTAGCTGTTTTTACACTGCCTGAGATTATATTTTAGTGGGAAATGGTATATAAGCAAATATCCACTGCTAGATGAAGATCTCCCCAAATTTCCTCCAAAGCATTTTGTCTTATTCACTGGCATGCTTTCCTTTCTTGCCACTTGATATCCAGCTGAGTATTTTGCGAAGTACCTTAATAATAATAAAAATATTTAATTTAGCCATTCACAGGAGATATAGGTGACTGGGAATCAGAGCTAAAAGAAGGCTAAAGCCTGAGATTCTCTCAGCTCTATGGCAGAAATTACAAGATTAATTCACCATATAGTCCTAGGTTTGTCAAGGGATAACCTATATCACTATCACAGTTCCTGCAGCTCTTGAAATCGTTTTGCTTGAGCATGCATTACTATGCAGAAATACTGTATAATAATACCTCAAGGAGGTTCACACAGCAATCCTTCCTGGACTTGGATGTGATCACAGCCGGGTGGTGGTGGTGAAGCATCTCTGAGGCAGCTTCGAGACGGAATTGTTCACACACCAGTCTGACCTTCTGCCCTCTCATGGACATTCTGTGGATTAAAAGAACGGATGGGAACACAAGGGTCACAGAGTCTTTCTCTGAGGCGCTCCTTTTTTCCTCAGTCTTAGGCTGTGGTCACACTTCAGGTTTAATCCAGCTTCAGTCCACTTTCAGACTGCGTGCGTACATCGGCAAAGTGACAAGCTGTTTCCTTTCAGTGTTCAATAGCCCAGAAAATTCACCATTGGGATAGATAATATGGAGAGAAAACTACCCGTCACTTTGCTGACGTGTTCTCTCACTCTGAAGCCGGATTAAACCTGAGGTTTGACCACAACCTTAGATTACAGAGGGTTATATATTTGTATTTTTTTTTTTTAGTCAACCTAGTCAACCTTGGTTTCTTGTTTTAAAAGACTCTCAGTAGTTCTCAACCTATGGGCCGCGACCCCTTTGGGGGGTGGGTCAATCTACTTTTTCATAGGGGTCGTCTAAGAACATCGGAAAATACATAGGAGCCGAAACATCATGGCACAAACTCCACCTCTTGCGCCCCATACAAATACAGTAGAGAGCAGCTACTGTGTAGAAAGCAGCAGTATTGGAGGTAAAACAACACTTTTATATTCAGCTTGTGCTTTAATTATGTTCAGTTTGTAACAACGAACATACATCCTGCATATCAGATATTTGAATTACGATTCATAACAGTAGCAAAATTACAGTTATGAAGGAGCAAGGAAAGTAATTTTATGCTTGGGGGTGAGGGTGAAGTCAGCTGGGTCACCACAACACGAGGCGCTGTACTGACGGGTCGCGGCATTAGGAAGGTTGAGAATCACCGCTCTACAGCTCAGAGCCTCCTCCAGGCCTGCTCAGTCCGCGGCAGGCAGGCAGCAGCTAAGCTAGCCGAGCCGGCCAAGGAAACGCGGGGCGGAGCCTTGGGAGCCGCGCCCGGGCGGGGAGGCTCCGGAGGCGGTCGCTCTGGCGCGCTCGGGCTCGGCTCGCCCTTGTGCACCAAGAGGAAGAGGAGTCGCCACCGAGTATCGCCCTGGGCCGCTTCGCCAGTGCGTCGTCGGTCGGTCGGTCGGTCGGGGCGCGCCGGCGGCGCCGGTGTCTTTCCTCCTTAAGCGATGGCTCCTCAAGGACCGACGGCCGCGATGCTCGTCTACTACTCCGCTACTCTCCCCGCGGCGAGCTCTCCCGCCCGGACGAGCCTCGGGCCCTCGGCTCCCGGTGGGTGAACGGAAAAGGCTGAGCCCTCCCTCCCTCTCGCGCTCTGGGCGCGTGTGGACTTTTTGCGCGCGAGGGGAGCCCTGCCGCCCCCGGCGTCGGTGGGGCGCTCTTGGCTCGCCTCCCCGGCCCGCCTCGGATCCTCCCACCGGGTCTCCCTCGGTGCCTTCTGGGTCTCGTACCTGCGCGCGTCGCTTCCCCGGCTGCTTTTCCCGCCCGTTTGACACCTTGCCCTTTCCTCTCCTCCAGCGGCCTTTCGGGCCTCCTGCTGTCCCTGAAGCTTTCCCCACAACTTCGTTCGCCCTCGCCGGCTGTGTCTGTTTTGCTTCTCTTTCTAAACCGCTTCAGGAACTAATAGACCCCCCCCACTCCCCTCCCCCCCTCGGCAAGAGGATGAAATAAGCTTCCCCGGCACCCTTTTGGTCAGGAGGATGCTCGATACCAGAAATGGGGGGGGGGGGGATGTATTAAAAGGCGAGCTTATGAGGCAGTTTGGTCTAGTGGTTAGGGAGTTGGACTCTTATCTGGGAATGTCGGGTTTGATTCCGCCCTCCTTCACGAAGCCAGCTGGGTGACCTTGGGCTAGTCACAGCTCTCTTCTGAGCTCTCACAGCCCCCTACCCCCACCTCACAGGGTGTTCTGTTGTGGGGAGGAAAATAGAAAAGGTTTGTCGGCCGCTTTGAGCCCCCTTAAATGGGTGAGAAAAGTGGGGTAGAAAAGCCAACTCTTCTTCCTCCCCGATGAAGTCAGCTGGGTGACCTTGGGCTAGTCACAGCTCTCTTCTGAGCTCTCACGGCCCCACCTACCTCACAAGTTGTCTGTCGTGGGGAGAAGAACAGAAGGCTTGTCAGCCGCTTTGAGTCCCTTCAAATGGATGAGAAAAGCGGGTAGAAAAGCCAACTCTTCTTCCTCCTCCCCCATGAAGCCAGCTGTGTGACCTTGGGCTAGTCACAGCTCTCCTGTGAGCTTTCACAGTCGCACCTACCTCACAGGGTGTTCTGTTGTGGAAAGCTTTATCAGCCGCTTTGCGTCCCCTTAAATGGGTGAGAAAAGCAAGGTAAAGAAGCCAAGTCTTCTTCTTCTTGCTCCTGTTTTTGCATTTATTTTCCGATGTCATTAAAAACTCCCTTATAATCAAGAGCTGGTTACTGTTGCTATCTGCCTTGTGCAAAGGGCAGCTCTTTAGTGCATATCAGGAGTTGAGCATGACCTTCTAGGCGGTTTCAGTATTCTGATTCCAGAGGATTCTTGTGGGAAACTAGAATTAAAGCACATAGGAAGACTGTTGCCTGTGCAGCCACGATGCGTTTTCACATCTGTTAAAATCCACAGATTGATTGGCTTTGGTCTTCAACAGATAAGAACCTTATGCTACAAAACCTATTTATTTATTGGCTGTAAGTTGAGTGGGTCTTGGTTGCAATAAAATTTGCATCCCAAAACCATACCTGTGTCATCATCTCTCCCTGGCACATTCTGTTTTTGTGCTTTTCAAACTACTCCAGGGCTGTGTTCACACCTAAATTTTAATCCAGCTTCAGTCCACTTTCAGATTAAGAGAATACATCAGCAAAGTATTAAACTGTTTTCTTTTCAGCATTATCTGACTCAGATAGCCAACTTTGGATTAGATAAAGAGAAAGGAAAATGATTGATTGATCTATTTTCTCATTTGGAAAGTGGCCTGAAACTGGATTAAAACATAGGTGTGAACGCAGCAACGTTGCCCCTTTTTGTCTCTGTGGTTGCATTCAGCATGCACACCTAACGGTCTCAGTCCACTTTCAGAGTCAGAACATATCAGCAAAATACACTATCCATTTTCTTTCCACTTTACTTAACCCAAGAATTTTCTGAGTTAGATAATGTTGAAAGAAAACAATACTTTGCTGATGCATTCTCTCACATTGAAAGTGGACCAAAACTGGATTAAAATTTAGAACACATCTGTATGTGTATTGCTGTGAATTATTTTCAGGTTAATTTTGGTTATTGTAGCCAGGCTTATGCTAATGTACTGTTAGATTTTGCTACTGCCCACCACCACAGGGAGTTTCATATGTCGTACTAAAGTCCTGGCTTGAAAGGACATTTTAGGTATTCTTAAGAGTAAACATTTTTTGCTGTTACTGTTAACTACCATTGAGTTGAAGTTCACCCTTGGTGCCTTAATGGGGTGAGCTTTGCTTCTGGGAAGACATCAGGGGTTGAATCTATGACCCTCTGCTTTCCAAGTAGCAGGACAGCCACAGGGCTACATCAACCCACTTAAGCAAATGTACATGCAGAAACTATAACGGTGTTGCATAAATGTATTTTTTTTAATACGTTTAAGGTAGGTATTCGGGACTATCTCTTATGGAAAAACTATACTCAGATGTTATACAAATTCCTGTTTATTCAGGAATTGGGTATTTTCAATTTTTCTAAACTTCTTCAAAAACTCCTTCCATTCCATTATTTTCTACTACATATTCAAGGTGAGTAAACAGCATTTATTTTAAATAACCTTGTTTTTAGAACCATTGGTTAGTGGTGAGTAATGCCATTTCATTCATTCGTTCGTTCGTTCGTTCGTTCGTTCATTCCCTCCCTCCCCTCTTTTCCATTGGTTATAGCTATTCTTCAAAGATGTTTAAAGGATGGTGATGATCATAATACGGGCTAATAGGTTGTCATGGCCAAATCATCAAGATTTTTTTTTTTAAAAGCTCTTCCACTCCCCCTTGGTAACTTCCTTTATTTTACAGAATAGTAAGGTCACGGGGTTGATGTTCAACAGGAACAGATCACAGAAATGTCTGTCTGTGGTATGAGGCTGCTTTGGGAAGGATTAAATAGGCTACATTCTTATGTTTGTTGGCCTTTCCGGATAAACAAATAGAGCTCAGGCTTTTGTAGCAAAATCAGTTTGTTTCTTTGTTTATGGTACTCAGCAGGAGTAGCTCTTTTGCTTTCCTCTACTCTAGTGAACTGATTTCCTGTTCTGTATCTGAGGATACAGAATCAGGAAATCTGGTCTTAGATGAGTTGAATTAAAATTCAGATATAATGCCCAACCATCGCAGGGCCTTGTCTGCTAACAACAATTATGTCTCCCCTTATACAGCGTTTGTTATATTTACTAAGACTTATCCCCAAGCAAATGAGAGTAGATCTGAATCCTCTTTTAACTCATTGGAAGATGCCAGGGATAGGGGTGTGCACGAATGCAATTTTTGGGATTTGATTTGATTCAAATTGAATATCCAAAAATTTAATTCGATTCAGATCTTTAAAATTCAAATGTAACCAAATTCAATTCGAGTTGAGCAAATTTGAATCTGTTCATTTGAATTTTCAATTTGAATTTGCACTTACAAACGTTGACACCATTTGTATGTGCCCCTACACATCATTATGCATCTTGTACACATCTGTATGCATCCTGTAGTTATCCCATATGCAACCCCTTTTTGTCCCATGCGGATCTGTACAAATGCGTAAGGATGTGGGGCAGATACATATCTGTAAGTACGCATCATGTACGAACCCATACACACATGAATGTCCAGACAATTCAAATGAATAGATCCAAAATTTGAAATTCGTTTGAATCTTTAAATTTGAATTTATGGGTGTTTGATTCGAATTTGCATGTTGAAATTTGGACGAATTCGATTGAATTTCGAATACCTTCAAATATTTGTGCACACCCTAGCCAGGATAAGTGCCTCTACTATAGCGGCTGTCTGGGGGCTGTCCAACTCCATTTCAACCAGTAGTATCCGTGATTGTGGAAGGCCCCGGTCTGCAGGTATATCTTCCCCTTGAGCTGACAGCGGTCTTTTCATCACTCTGTGGGGCCCTGTCTGTGCATGGCTCACCAGGGCACCATTGATCCTCTCCTTGGGTTTGGGGAGATGTGGAGACTGGCTGCCCATCAAAGAATCTCATCTGGTCAATAAAGACCTAGCCAAGAAGTTCAGCCTTCTTAAGTTCACAGGAAGAAGGTTCCAGCATTTGCTTATCTAAAAATATTCTAAGATTTGAGAATTATCTAGTGAGGACATGGAGGTTTAACTTGTTGTGGTGTTATAGGAAATGGTTAAAGCCTTAATAATCAATAAAGAGGAAAGTGGAGTTCTTTTGTTTGTATTCGCCGGAAAGGATTGAAAGTCTAGGGCTTACAATTTCATTGAGGCGGGATCTGATATTGCTTTTAGAAGGTTCTGCAAAATTTACTCTTGCAACTGGATCACTAAAGAAGTCCGATAACTGAAGTTCATATTTCGTTTGTATAAACGTATAGCAATGTGAGCGTTTTTTAATGGACTTTGAAGTAAAATACATGTGTATTTGTGTATATTGTTAGATGCCATTATGGTGGGTTTAACTACTGTTGACTGTGCAGGCAAAAACTTGTCAGCTTGACTTGTTTGTAGCAAGCTCTGATACTTCCTTTAAGGACATTCCCGTAATCTCTTTGATCCTGGCCATCTGCCTTGACGGTTCTCTTTCTGCTCTTCTACTTCCCACTGCTGTGCTAATCATCTTTTTTCCTAGTATGTCATATGTTTGCATGATGTGCCGGAATTATAATGTATGTGAATTTATATTTTAAGACAAGAAGTAAGAAATTACGTACTAGTCTAGCTGTCTCTTTTCTGAAAGGCAGCTAGACTAGTAAGTAATTTCTTCTTGTCTTAAAATAGAACCAAAATCACATGACTTCTAGTAAATTACTCTAGTTTAGAGGCATATTGCCTATTATTAGTCCAAGGGAGCAGTTAGATTTTATGATTGGTTATTCCATGGTGTTTTTGGCAACCATGTTGAAATGAACCATCAGTCAGAGGCACTAGTTTTCTTTCTCTCAGGCTTTCTCTGACTCCATATTTCACAGCTATATATCACCACAGGAAAGCCATTCTTTTTCCTAGGATGATCTTGCCTTCCTCTGTAGGAAAATCTCCTTAATGGACTGTGCATTGTCCATCTTTGCTTCTTCTGGAACCCAGGAGGGCAAACCAAGAAAAACCCGGCATTCAACTATCTCAGTTTCTTCACAGTCCAGTGTAAATTTGCCCAGCAGCTTGTTAACAGTAATGTTGTCATCTTAATATTAAGCATTACTCTAGCCCAGTGATGGCCAACCTATGACACGCGTGTCACAGGTGACACGCCAAGCCCTTTTGTGTGACATACATCGTCACCCTTGCACCTGGGCGTGTAATGCTTGCTTGTTCTTGAAGTGTATGAAATACCAACTTTGAATTGAAGATTTAGCAAATGTAAAGTATTATTTGTTTTTGCTTCTAATAAAATACATATATCAACAATATAACTTTTTTTATTAGAGCTACAAATATCACAAAATTATGGATATTTCTAGATTTGACACAGCACCTGAATTAAGGGAGGTTTTCTTGTGAATTTTGACACACTGAGCTCAAAAGCTTCGCCATCACTGCTGTAGCCCTTTGCATTTTTATTTGTTCATTTAGAGTGTCTTGAAGTTTTCTTTATTGTTGTTTAATAAAGTAGTGCTGCCTGCATAGCTCAAACTGGCCTTTTGATTTTGAAAGCTCATATTTCCCTCTCCAGGCATTTTGATTAATATATGTCATTGGTTTATGGAAGTTGCTGCCGGAAGAGGTGGCAACAGCTACCAGCCTAGATGGCTTTAAGGAAGGGTTAGACAAGTTTATGGATGACAGATGTATCAATGGCTACTAGAATGGATGCCTAAGTACATCTTTCAGGCTGGGGGGACAAGCAGAATGCTTCTAAGGCCATTTGCTGGTATTTGAGATCAGGGGAAGGTTTGCCCTTGTCTCTGCTTGAGATGCCCATGGGCAATTGGTGGGCCACTGTGTGTGACAGGATGCTGGACTAGATGGGCTGTGGCCTGATCCAGCAGGGCTTCTCTTATGTTCTTATGTATATGCTTTGTAAAAAAAACCTGTAAGATGTATTTAAGATGAAAAGTGTGTTTTAGTTATGCCACAAATGGGATTGGCAACAAAAGTTGGCAGTAGTTAGCTTTCAAGACATTTTGGTGTTTCTGCTAATTTTGCTTAGTTTTGCTTCCCCTTCCCCATATTTCTGCAAGCCTCTGGTTTCCTCTATATGTCAGTAAACATATTCTGAGTATGTGGTGATGAACATCATTTGAATTATTTTTAGGATTATTATAGACAGTTAGGAGTCTGATCTATTGAGTAACTATATAGCACAAGGCCTTATGGTGTGCTTCCTCAAAAGCAGGCCCATTGGCACACTGAACCCATTCCTGAGGCCAATTCACACTACAGCCCATAGTGCATGATTAGAGAACTTCTGGGGAAGAGCATCTGTACTTTGAGGAGGCTGTTACAGCCTCCAGGTGCCCCCTGTCTTCCCAGAAGTTCCCTAATTATGCACTAGGAGTGGAGCATGAAATTGTGCTCCACACCTTTACTAACCTTACCTGATTACTTACCAGAAGCGTCCAGGGCGGCCATTTCCCCTCTTCCAGTGCTTCAGGGTAGTCTGAGGTTCTGTGCAAGTGTGCTGGCACCTCAGGCAACCATAGATGTGACTGTCCATGCTCAGAGCATCAGCATTGTCATGGTGACGGCGCTGATGCACATGCAGTCACTGAGGGCACCGCAAACAAAATGGCAGCACCCAAAAGAGGATCGTCCCCAGGATTGGCCACAGGTGAGTGACCAATCGCATGGGGGCTTAGGCTGTAAGTGACAGCGCTAGTCATCGTTGGGTGATTGCGCTCCTTTCCCATCCAGGGAACAGGAAGGGAAGTGCAAAATCTCCCCTGATTAGACTCATTTTGGCTGCTTGGAATCATACAAACAGGTATTTGGGATTATTTCAAGTTTATAAACCATCATTTGTCCATCTTGATCAGTTTTTTTAAAAAATACTTTTATACCAAAACATACAATGTGGCATTACATTCCTATATTCCATAAGCAATAAATGAGAAGCCGGATTGGAGATAGTTTGTCACATTTGGGGTACGTTCCCACTTGAATTTTTAAATTCGGGTTGGACTTTTTAAGTCCAGATTGAGGACCAAGTACACATTCAGGGTGTTCCCATTTCCTTGAGGATAACATGGGCTGAATGCAAATACTGCCTTTCCCACTCAAACCTAAAAAAAACCCCAGCATGGAGAAGCAGGACCTTTTAATCTCTGCCTCTGCCCATCCCCTGTTAAGCGTGCTCTGCAGAATCAGCTGAGTGAAAGAACAATCATCCCTTCCACTCTCTCATTTTCAAAGTGGAAGTTCCCTCCCTGCCTGTTCTCCTAGTTTGGGCTTAAAAAACTTTTCTGCTGCCTTATCTCTCTAATAGCAAGAATCTCCTTGCTACATTTGTATCTTTTGAGGATGGCTGGTGCTTTAAAAAAATTTTCTTTCTCCTTTTGCGATCTTGTTCAGAGCAGGCATGGTGAGGGAAGGGGGGAGACCTTTGCAGCTGTGAAATCCCACCCCATCTGGCAGGCACTGGCCAGTAGTATAGATCCCCATCCCAAATGAGTTCCCAAATGCAAAAAAAACAATGCGAGCTGGGCTCCAAAAGGGGACTGAGAACAGTTTTTGTGAGGACTTTTTTTCTGTGGATTTTTGCTGGCTAGTCCTCATGAAGTCTGGGAATAAAAAAACAAATGGGATCTCCCAATCCTGAATTTGGATTCAATTCAGATTTAAACTTGTATGGGAACACATCCTTGGTCACATCTTATCATCTCTTGAGATGAATTTGATCTGCTTTTTCCCCCCTATGTGTGAACACAGCCTGTCCTCCTTTTACTATTGTGAGTAGAATAAAAACCTTCAGTGGAATGACTCAAAAGTTTTGAAGACAGTAAGAACATCCTGCCTGACCGTTTGGATCAGAGGTGCTCCACATGTTCCTGAACTACAGATCCCAGCATTCAATTTCAAGCTATTTGTGCTGCTCCCGCAATAATGGGTGGTGAATGCTGAGAATTGAACTTCAGGAACATATGGAGGGCTGCAAAACATATTTAAGATTCCTGCTTTAGGTGGAGTGAAAAACTTATTTAAAAACTTTGATAACTTTTTGCTGTTACCTGTTTAGGCTTTTTGTTTATGCCTTGAATAATATAATAACTAATAGCATGTATTTATTGTTTGCATATATGTGTTTAAAAATACAGTTCACTTTTTAATTTTTCTGTGGTTGCAATCTTAATTTCATTTCCTAAGAGGAAACGCGCTGAGCAGATATGCGCTGAGCATATCTAAGAATCCTACAGTGCTTATCATTTCTATCTGAAGGACTTCTGTTAACTGGCTTCTGTTGATATGTTATTACATTTTTGAAATGATTAAAAAAAGCCTGTTAGCATGCAACTAAATTTAGATTTGGCCTACTAGGGCATTTTCCGTAAGCAAGAATAAAACAGCAGTGCCATAAATTGTATCTCTTCCTTCTAGTTGTTGCATGTCTTTTTATTTATGCATTTATTTATGTTTTGTACCGTTTATTAAGTTTCAAAGAATATTTGCATATAAATCCTTAATAGTTACAGCAACAATTTGAAAGGAGTTCCTTGATGAAGGAGATATGTGTCAATGTTTTGTCTGGCTAATGTCTTTTGGGTTGGTTGCCGTCACGTGTTGCCATACTAAATGTGCTCTGTGCATTCTAGAATGTCTGTTTATAGTGCTGTAAAATGAGAAATATTGGTGGCATTGGTACTACAGAATATGCAAATTCCTAAGTTGGTATAGAACCTAAAAGTTACATCAGGCAAATATTAGCGAAGAAGAAGTGTTGGCTTTTCTAGCCCGCTTTTCTCACCCACTTAAGGTGACTCAAAGCGACTGACAAAGCTTTCTAGTCTTCTCCCCACAAAAGACACCCTGTGAGGTAAGGTGGGGCTGTGAGAGCTCAGAAGAGACCTGCGACTAGCCCAAGGTCACCCAGCTGGTTTCATGGGGGAGGGCAGAATCAAACCAGGTATTCCCAGATAAGAGTCCGGCTCCCTAACCACTAGACCAAACTGGCTCACGATTATCTTGGAGTATAAACTTTGGGATCCAAAATATAGACGAAAGTAGTTGTTAATAATTACTTGATAATATGGAGTTAAGATGCATATATTTGCTGGGTTATAAAGTTCTGATTCCAAAATCTTGAGGGCTGCCTAAACTAAGGCTGTTTCTGCACTTCCATTATTGGCTCTGTCCAGCAGGACAGGTCGAAGTTGGAGCCATTCCAGTAGCAGAAACAGCTCCACAGGCCTGAGATAGGCCTTCTTCATTTGATAAGGTATCCTGGGTGAGTGTCCATGATATTTGGAACAGCTACTTCTGAGTTTGCTGAGTGCTAGGAACTAAAGTTTTCAGCCTCAGTTGGAACTTGGGACCCATATTGGCAATGCGATTTTGTGTACTTCCAAAATAGTCCCCCTACTAAACTGGAACAGGGAGTCTGTGCCCTTCCCCATGCCACCTGGAACATATAGGTGGCCTCATTCCACCCCAGTGTAGACAGATTGGCCCAGGGAGGACAGGCAGAAAGCTTCTCCCTTCTGCTCCAGCATGTGGAACAGAGGGTCTTGAGGAGAGACAGGCAATGCACTATCCTGTTTCAGCACAAAGGCCCAAACATTCTTAGGGTGAATTGCAAAGCAAAGACATCCAGTCTGTGTTCACACCTAAGTTTTAATCCAGTTTCAGTCCACTTCCAGAGTGAGAGAATAGGTCAGCAAAGTGACAAGCTGATTTCTTTCAGCATTTTCTATCTCAGAAAATTCATCTTTGGGTGAAATAATGTAGAAAGAAAATAACTGTTCACTTTGCTGATGTGTTCTTCTGCTCTGAAAGTGGACTGAACCTGGATTAAAACCAGAGTGTGAACTCAGGCTTTTCCCACCCCTGTCTGGAGGCACCTGGAATGTTCCCAGAGTTCCCCAGGAAGGTAAGCACAAATTTGCTTGTTGTCTCATAATACCATAGAAACCGCATTGGAATACTCCAAGGAACTGCCCAGGGTTAGCAAAAAATACACCTTATTATTTAAGAGTAGATTCTATTAGTAGAATGGCTTTCCATTTAGCTAGCTTCTGGCTTGTTTTAGGTGTTCAGCAGGAGTACTTGGATGTTTTCAAGGCTGGATCATATTTTAGGGAGGAAAAAGTGGCTATAGCTTTATTAACTAAAAAAGGTTCAATTTATTGGTTGAAAAACAGTATTTCTCATTCACCTAATGTTAATGTTATAGAGTTGTTAGACTTGTCTTAGACGTTTTTCACAGCAATATTTACAGTGAAAGTCATTCCATAGTTAGGATTTTTTTGTCTGTGTGGGCTAAACAATGTCATAACCTCCAAATTGTTTAGCTGACACTGTGTGTTTGTAGTGAACTTAGGGTTGGTTACTTGAAAACTTGCTAAATCTAAGAGTATTTTTAATTCTGGCTTCAATATTGGAAAATGTGTGAATCTAGTATTATAAGTTTGCAAGAAATATGCAATAGGAGGTGTTTATGTTAGGCTGTGAAGAAGAAAAAAGCTGCAACTAAATCTTTTGGAACAAGGATGCTAAGAAGATATACAAAATGTTTCTACTGGTAGATTACCTACTGTATATTGAATAATACATTTGTTCATTTCTGAAACTAAGGTAGAATCCCCACAGTGCTTTTATGGTATTATGGATGTTGAGGCTGTCCCTACTGTCAAGATTCAAGCCAGGGAACCCCCCAGTTGAGGTTTAGATGGATGAGAGGATACACCCAGGTAATCCCTGGCTTTGATCTTAATGGACAGTAGCAGTTGCCAAAGACTTCATGCAGATTTAGTTTTCATAATTTATAACCAAATATATGGCTTCTTCTTCTTGAGCCATTCAACAAATAACCATGCAGTGACTTGTCTGCTTCTCTTACCCCTTACCAATACTTGTATTAGAACAATAAAATTACTGAGTTGGAAAGGACCATTCAAACTGGCATCTGGGCTCTCCTTCAGGGCAGATTCAATAGTGTAACTTACTCAGAATGAATATGCCCATGTGGACTGAACCAAGACCAAGATATTGCACGCACAATGCTATGCCGCCTCTTCTATAAGGAGGCATGCACAACCTTTATCACCCTCATTTTGGCCCAAATCTCAGAGGAGAAGAACACTGTCTGAAACATTTATTGGATGATAACCAGAACATTTCAGATGTATCTAGGTTTTGAGTGATAGCAATTAAGCTAAGAACAAGAGGAACCACATCTAATGTATGTTTTCCATACAGCTGTACAGTATGATTTTCTTTTTAAGATATTTGCACATTGTGATTTTGAATATTTTTATGTACTTTTTATACATTTTGATTCTGGTCAGTGATGGTACAAATAAAATTCAATCCAATTCATTCAAACTGGCAGGTATAGTCTTCTGTTGTCTGTAAGAAAAGGGGGCTTCTAGTAGACTAACAGAGAAAGGTTGTGGTACAAGCTTTCGTAAACAAGTCTATCTCATCAGATGTCCTTTTCTTTGGATTATCTAGACTAACACAGGTACATCTTGGAATTCTGATGTCTGTAAGTTCGCCTGGTTTCCATTGTATAGGTGGCCCTGGAGGTGGAAATGTGAACTGTGTGAAGTGCAGACCTCAGAATTTGGTAACCTCTTGTCTTCATTTCATACACTTCCAGTGTTAGGGCGTACCAGCCAGTTAGCTAAAGAGATTTTTAAGCAGTGTGTGTTGGACATTAGTTCACAAAATGATATTGTGAGCCTTTCTAACATAAAATCACTAAAATGGCTAGCACAGACGAAGTATATTTGCCAACTTGAAAAATATTTAGTTCACAAAGTGCCCCATCAGTTAAGGCAACAATTTACATACGTGCGTTTTGAACTTGCTGACTCTATGGTATGAGAGATACCATCAGGTACCTTATGAAGAAAGGCTGTGTAGTTGTGGTGAAGCAATGGTTGAAGATCTTTTTCATATCTTGTTTACCTGTCCCTTGTATTCCTGGATAAGAACAAATTGTTTGGGTCCCCTTTTACAGAATGTGTCCCACTGGAATGCAGAACATAAGATGATTTACCTTCTGCAGGGAGAAAATGTTCAGATGACATATAGGGTACTTTTTTGTTAAGGCTGCCGAACTTAGGAAATAGTTCATTGAGTTGAATGGAGTGTCTTTTAAGAATGATGGGCACAAATAATGATGTTATTTATTTCCCTTTGTTTCTTAATTTTATTCTTGTATGTTTTATATGATTTCATCTTTTGCGAATGTGTTAACTTGATATGGTCAAATGACTAATCAATAAAGTTCATTTCATTTCACTTCCATTTTTTGAAGTCCCCACCAACTTTAATTAAGGAATCCAGTTGTTCATAGGTGATAACCTCAAACCCAGCATTATATTACCTTTTTTGTTTTGCTCTGCAGTTCAGAAGCTTGCAGTAGACAGTGTTTAATTGCAATTTGTTATTTAAAATTCATCTAACTCTGCCATTAGTTTTATTATCATTATTCTTTTCCTAAATAGTGAGCTTTTGAGCATTGGTCTGTTTTTGAACGGGAAACCTGGCTTATAACTAAAGACCTGATTTCAGCTAAATTGTAAAAAACTTAGAAAATGGCTAAAGAGTTCTGTTGCCTGTGCTGGGCAGAGTGAAAGCATCTCTTCTGGGCTTTCTATTCATAGGACCTTTACCTCCAGAAGTTTGAGAAACTGGGACAGGGCAGCACTACAATAGCCTTCCTGTCTGTGTGGAAGAGAGGATGCCTGGCATATTGTTTCCTTTCTCTTCTCAGCTCTGGGGAACTTTCTTTGTAAAACAAAACAAAACAAAACTTGAGTGGGGACAACCATGGTCTCCTGACTCTCGCCTTCTGTATACATCCCTCAGAAGACTCTTGAAGGAGCCTGTTTGCATGTGGGGAAAGTGTGTCTTGATGAAAAAGCAGTGATGGTTTTAAAAAGGCAGAGTGCAACAGTTCCACTCCTGTCTGAACCTGGCCTGAAGTAGGCTATGGAAGTATAAAATACTGCAGTATTGCTGTCTTAATCTGACTGTCACGGTAACCTTTCTTCCCCATTGCTTTCATAGAGATTCCTCATATATTGGAAAGCAAGAGCTCAGGAAATTTTTCTACTCAACCTGAAACTGAACATGCTGTAATTGGTTATATCCTGATTACTGTCTTCCTCCTCATGGGGCTCATGGGGGTTCTCATCTGTCACATACTAAAGAAAAAAGGATATCGCTGTACAGCAGACACTGAGCAAGAAGAGGAGAAGCCTGGTGAAAAGATAGGTAGGCAAGATGCTTACAAAGCTAGGCTCTTCTCTTATATGAGCCAGGACTCCCAGCATGCTTTGCTTTCCTCTTTTTGGCATAGTATTTTGACTATAAATTTCCAGATTATAAACGACATACATTCAGAAGGTTTATTTATGTGGTCTTTTGAATGTTATATATGAGCCAGAGAGATTAGTTCTCAAATTTCTTCACAACTGTGAAACTAATTTTTCCTTCATAGATTTCTTACAACGCCGGATTTGGGGATGGAAGAAAAAGTACCATGGAATGCTTAAAATAATTGGATTATAAATTATTGTGATTTAGGATTGGACCTTATTCCAGATTAAATCCTGAAATAGGGGCCTGCTGTCTCTATGTCTGGTGGAACATGCCAGGTGGAACCTGGTATGGACTCTGCTAACATGTGGATGGCAGTTCTGTATTCTGGGGTATAATCCAGAATACAGCCCAGTGCAGAAAGTACCTTAGATACAAGTCTCCCTGAACAGGAACTCATTGGGTAACTTGGATCTGTCTGCTCAAGTCATCTTACATTACTTTATAGAATTAGGATAAACTTTGTGTACCACATTGAACTTCTCTGAGGAAACCTGAGGAAACTTGTGGTACTCAAGGGAAGAGTAAGCTTCTGTGAGTGTGGAATGAGTGGATAGTAAGAGTCAGAGATATCATTCTAAGGCAAGATCTTAAGTCTTAAAAGTGAATTAAGAAAAGATTTATGCAAAGCAATTCCTGTGTATTCTTATCACATTTGCTTGTATAAAATAAGTAAATGCCACCCCATATCTCGTGTTTCAGAAATAAGTCCTAATGAGTTCGTGGCTTAGTTCCAAATCAGGATTGCAGCCTCAAGCATTTATCGTTTTGAGTTGAAAACCTCTGTTTGTTTACCAGTGGTAAGCTGCACTAAATAGTATGAGACTGCTTCTGAGAAAACATAGGCTTACTTTGTAAATGTACCACTTATATATTGAACGGTGCATTTCATGCTAAAACAGTGAAATGAGTGTGACCAGGATGATGGCAGGATCCTGCCAACAGGAGTTCCTGTCTTCACAATGGCCAGAGGGCTAGCTCTGGCCTTAGAGCAGGAAGTGTCATTTTCACAGTTATCAACCCCAGTCCTAGGCTATCCTCAAGCACAGCAAAAAAACAAAAAACAAACCCAAAAATCTCTGAGGTGGCTTACAGAAGGCTTTGAGGTGGGATTGTTCACACACAAGTCTGGCTCTCCCCCTTCTCCTGAACATTCTGTGCTAGAAATGGTGGATTAGAGAAGGCTTGGGAAACAAGGGCCACACACTGTCTCTGTGAGGGACCTCTGAGGCACCCCTTTTGTTATGTGTGAACACAGTCCTGGCTGTGGAAGCATCAAGGCCAAGGAACTTTTCTACTTCAGTTCCAAGTTTCTGACTGGAACCACTTTGGAGAGCATAGGAAACAGCCCCAGAATTTGATCTGTATTTTCTGGAACAGGGCCATGATATTTGTATGAAAGGAAGATCTTCTTCAGCTTCAGGAGTGCAACACTGAGGCAGAAGAGTGGCAGAAAGTGCTGTGAGAGTGTGGGAATGTGCAATCCCAGCATCCTTTGAGGACTCCCATACTGTCCTGTAGTTAGAATGACGGATTCTTACCTGGTAGTCTCCGGGTTTGAGTCTGCACTAAGACACGAAGACAGCTGGGTGATCTTGGACTAGTCACAGCTTTCTTTCTGAGCTCTCAGCTCCACCTACCTCACATGGTATCTGTTGTGGAAAGAACAACAGGAAGCTTTGTCAGCTGCTTTGAGTCCCCTTAAAAGATAAGAAAAGCAAGATATAAAAGCCGCCACCTCCTCCTCCTCTTCCTCCTCATTGTGCTGATCTGTCACTTAAGCGTTCTATACTTCTGATCTTCTCTCCCATTTATTTTCTCCATTGGAAAGCTATAAATATATACCGTAAGCTCATTGGAAACTTTAACAATGTGGCTTCTCATTCTTTCACTGGTTGTTATATTGTACTTTTCATACTATCTCCTAGGCTTGTTCTTGCTTTATCAAAAGGGACTCTTGTGTTTTGTGAATTATGTGAATAACAGCATATAGAAATTGGATTATTTGTGAACACTATGGATTGGCCATTGTATAATATGTTCGTGTATGTATGCAGTAGTTCTATATGTCATTGCAACATTGGTTCTCACTGCTGGAGAAGGATATATCAAACAAGGAACCAACTCAAGCTTTCCTGAGATGTCCTCAGCAGAGCAGAAACTTTTGTTTTTCACAATCCACATTTATAGGACTGAAAATCCAGATATAACTGAGGATCAATACCAGTTGCATCTTGGTCTTAGTGCAGAGTTATTTTTACATAAATAAATAGCTGTATCTGTTTTTACTGGAATATGCAGGCAGACAATATTTGTTCAAAGATCAAGTGAATTTTTTTTTTAATTTTTAGAACTGAATGAAAGTACCAATGATAATGGTGACACTGTGGGGAAAATTGTTGACTACATTATGAAGAATGAAGGTAAGTCATGTGACTATTTTCAGTTTTGTGCTAGATTGCTATGCCACAATAAGAACTTTGGTCCCTACATAAATTTCTTTTCTATACATTCCCTGGGAACATTTTGACTTGCTTTTTATATGTTCCTTTGGCTGTGATAGGGTGCAGTTTTCCCATCTATCTCCAGTATAAGATCTCTAGGATATTAAGACAGAGAGGTCTGGAAAAGAAAATGAATAGGAATTTTCTTGTGTTCAATACAAATCAAATAAAAACAAACATTTGTGCACATCCCTAACAGAGACTGTGATAACAGGAAGTTAGTGGCAAGGAGTGAATAACCTCCTGGAAGTTGAAACCGAAGCATCAGCCTGGTGATGGTGAGAGCTGGTCATTGTGGTCACTGGTTCATGGTGTTGTTTGGTGGCAGTTTTATTTTAGGAAGTCAGGTGTGACACACATGTTTTCTTGCTCATATATCTGGACAGTAGAGGGTGTGTTGCGTGGAATGGTCCCTGTGCCCAGGCTAGCATAGGAGCAGAATACCCCGCTTTTTTTTTGGCAGTAAGAATATATTAGGAAGACATTCAAACATTGAGGTTTTTTGCCTCAATTTGAAGCCCATTGTAGCCCTAGGTGATTGCAGCACGTGAATAATTCTGAATGTTTGAATCTGCATTTTGCCCTGTGATTCTGGTGTCACAAATTAGGGGTGTGCATGAACATAACATTCGTTATTCATACAAATTCATACAAATTTGGACATTCATATATGAATCGAATGTTACAACATTCATATATTGACATTCGTACGAATATGAGTGTTTTAGAACATTCGTAGGAAGCTTCGGAACATTTGTGGAACAGGGAGGCAGGAAAGCGGCTGTGCCATTCACAAGTGCAGTGGATCCAGAGTGAATTCTGTTTGAAAGCAGATTCAAAGTGGATTCAGGGTGGATTTGATGCTTTCAGAGCAGATAGGTTACAGGATATGTATCAGATACGTATCAGATACGTAATCGTTTGTATCAGAAATTCATATGAATTTGTAAGAATACATTTGTATCAGACAGAATCGTACACATTTAAAGGGGATCTATTTGAACCAATACACATTTTCTTACATTCGATTTGTTATGAATCAAATGCAGAAAAACCCATTCTTAGTACACTTGGTGGCTCACTATACCAGCATCTGTAGAACTGCCTTTACGTGTTGTTACCATAGGTTTGTCTTACAATCTGGTTAACGTTTAAGTTAAGCCAACCTTGTAAAAGAGATTCAGTTAGGTTGTTAAATATTTCTTTTTCTTTTCATAATTCTTACAGCTAATGCTGATGTACTAAAGGCCATGGTGACAGATAATTCTGTGTGTGACCCAGAAAGGTTAAGTATTGTAATAATATTAAGTAAATCAAAGCTTTTGTTGTTTTGTTTCTTTCCTAAGCTTCATCTAACAACTTCATCACATAGCTTTGTGTGAATAACACCATTAAGAAAAATCTGTAGGTTAACTTTTTTGAGCTTGCAAAGGGGTCTACAGTAATTTAAAGGTTTGCGGGATTTAAGGTTTTCTAAGAAGTCTGATCTGTGATCGTATAAGATGCTATAACAAAGTAGCGTAACCAAATAAAGGAAATCAACATCATGGAAACAAAAAAGCCACAAATCTTTCTTTAAAACTAAACATCAATGATAAGCTGAGACAAGTGAACTCAGCAATAGTAGATTGGGTTTATTCAGACTTGCCAGCTGGCTTGGCCAGCTGGTAGTCCAATCCAGCTTTGAGGTCACCCATAGGGAATAAATGAGGAAAACTAGTTTGAGTTCTTCCTTAAGAGGTGTCCCATGCTTCCCAAAATGGGATGGGGCTAATGGTTTGTTTGTAAGTCGTTTGTGAAACTTGAAACACTGGCCGCAGCTTTGCAAACGGGGGGAAAGATGGAAGGCATCCTAACCAGATTGTTTTTAAATGTTGTAAGCCGCCCTGAGACCCTCGGGTATGGGGCGGGATATAAATATAAATATAAAATAAATCTAAGAAGAGATGCAGATGTATTAAAGCAGTGTGGTGTGGGAGCGCTTCAAGCTCTGCCCTACTTCCTCAATGGGAATGATTTCAGGGTACAGATCAGCAAAGGGACATACCAGATGTCTTGGTACAGTGGCACTGCTAAGGCAGCCACCATTATGGCCTTACTATTAGTTGTAGGCCAGGTATATCCTTAACTTGTGGTCCTGTTTTTAGGCCACATATACCCTTGAATAATAGTCCTGTTCCCCAGTTTGCCATTGGGGTTGCGTGGAAGCTAGTCAAGTGAAGGTCAAGGACCCAAATAAATACCATTAGCTGTGAATGTAGCGACGGAGAAGGCCACCAAGATCCACCTAAATTAGGTCATCATATTTGTTGAAAGGAAAAAGGAGATGCGGGGACTACTGCCGTACTCTTGACTGCCCTATAGATGGCATGTTCCATGAAAGACTACCATCCTACATCTTGGGATATTGTGCTTTCAGTTTCACAGATTTCAAAGCCAAGTAGAGACACGTTGGTCTTAGTCTGACATTCTGGCCTTTGCACGATGTTGGTTATTGCTCTTGGTGCTTAGAACATTTTAGGCAGATCTGCCAAGTGAACCGGTACTTAATAAACAACTATGGATTCTTCAATTATATAATCGGTGGGCTGGACTAGATGCTGGATCAGATGGGCTGCGGCCTGATTAAGTAGGGCTCCTATTAAGTTCTTATGTGTAAAGAGAATCTGGTTGTGGCCACACCTAAGGTTTAATCCAGCTTCAGTCCACCTTCAGAGTGAGAGGACACATCAGCAAAGTGACCAGTCATTTTCTTCCCACATTATCTATAACACGGACAGAAAACAGCCTGCCAGTTTGTTGATGTATCCTCTCACTCTGAAAGTGGACTGAAGCTGGATTACATCTTAAATGTGAACACAGCCTCTGTCGTGCCTTTTGATTGAAAGTTGCATGTATGTATGTGTCCTTGATTTCTAAAATGAATGGGCATGTAAAGGATTGGCAATGTTGAATCTGAAAGGGAGAGAGAGAAGTGGAACCACATTGATCGTATTGCAGTCTTCCAGATATGAGGAATAAGACGAAATAGTTAAAAAGATAAAAGAGTATTATTCAGTCCTTTCCTGTGGTGCTTATTTTTAATGTATTTTCTTCTCTAGCCCAACTACTCCAGGCAGCCCAACTACACCAGGTAGCCCAACAAGTCCGACTTCTCCTTTATCCCCTGGAGGCTCTCGAACCAAACACACCTGCCGAGGCCGCCACTTGCATACAGTTGGTGGAATTGCAGGAACGGGGGCCTGTAACCGTTGCACTCAGAAGCGATGGCATTTGTTTAGTCCAGCTAAAAGATATAAGGAGGCCAGGAAGGCCCGTCACGGAGAAGTCACCGTCCTGTCTGTGGGAAGGTATGCCCATTGGTTGCATTTTTTCTGTTAAGTGTTCCTTAAATTGCAGACTGTATTTATATAATCTGCCAGGGAAATGGAGAATTGTGAACAGATGGTGAAGCTGCCGTATTTTTTTTCCTGATAATTTGTTTTTAGCTTCCTATTGTGTGCTGCCAGTTATCACCTGTCAACAGTGTTAAGGAACACCATGTTCTGCTTGTCATTTCTCTCTTTCGCTTCTGCAGTACCTTTGTTTCCAGAAGTTATATATTCTCCATCTCGAGTGCTTATGGATAGGGGTGTGCGCGAATGCAATTTTCAGAATTTGATTCGATTTGAATTGAATATCTGAAAATTCGATTCAAATCTTTAAAATTTTAAGCAAATTCAAATCTATTTGTTCAAATTTTCTATTTGAATTTGCATTTACTCTCCTGGAGCTCGCCCCCCCCCCCCTCAAATGCAGCAATTCTCTAGCTTTCTGTCTACTGGAGGGGAGAATCTTATGTCTCTTCCTTGCCCTTTCTCCCTGTTTTTGGAATTCTTGGCAATTACTCACATTCTCTAAGCAAGATTGGGTCTTTTTTTTTTTTAAGAGGTTCCTAGGTTATTTAAAAACTTCTGTGGTTGTAGATGGAGGTAAAACTTCCTTAATATTTGAGAATGGGAGGCAAAATGATTATTTGGAGAATGTTATTGATAGCTATTTTCCTCCCCAGGTTTAGAGTCACAAAGGTGGAGCAAAAATCTGCCTCAAAAGAACGCAAGAACGTATCTGTCAGTGGTGCAGACAGCGTCAACAGTGACACACCAGCTACCCCTGCCAAAGAAGGTGTTAAGGAGGTGGCCCCAACACCTCCTGTTAAACAGGGGTCAATAGAACTGAATTACAGTCTTTCCCAGCAAGAGGAAAGAAAACCATCTAATTTAGAATAAATTTTGCACACAGAAACTTCTAGAGGCCCAAATGGGAGGTCAGTATGCTTTTCCTTTTAATAAAAATGTTCCTTTGCTGGAAGTCCAAGTGACTGTTGATGGTATAAACCTGCTTTCTCAACCAGAGTAATTTGTACTCTGGTAATTTTTTGTTCTTTCATTGAAATTGGGATTACTAAGGGTCCCAGTACCGAAAGATGCTGCTTACTCCCATTTTCATATTTCTGTTGCCTGGGACTGGCCAATTTGGCCCTCTTAGGCCATGGTCACACAAGTGTTTTGGGTTGATTTCAGGTCGTGTTACATTATTTTTATCTAATTCATTTTCCAAGCTGGACTACAAGACCGACAAGGACTCAACCCATCCTGGCATTCCAGGTTGTCTTCCCTTCCTCAGGTGTGAGTTGGAGGGGGGGGGGAACGGACTAAAGGAGGCCGAACTGTGCTGTGGTGGGTGAGGTCCAGTCTTTCCTTTGGCCAATCGGCACCTCCCCTTCTCTCCTCAGTTTATGTGTATGATTCCTCTATCTCAGTGGTTCTCAACCTGGGGGTCGGGACCCCTTTGGGGATTGAACTACCCTTTCAGAGGGGTCGCGACGAGTCTCCCGTTGCCCTTCCCTCCCACCTCCCAGCTGCTCTGCTCCTGTGGTTGGGGGTCTCCACATCCTGAGGAACTCCATTAAGGGGTCGCGGCATTAGGAAAGTTGAGAACCGCTGCTCTATCTAGTGTTTTTACACAAATTTATTATTATTTTAAAAATTAATTGCACAGAGAAGAAAAGCACAAAGGAAGGGGGGTGGAGGTGGGGGAGCAGGCTTAAAAAAGAACAGCAAACACACACACTTGCCTCCCTTGAGTGACAGAAAGCATCCGATAAGAAAGGAGGTAGATTTGACATAGCAAAAGGGGTGGAGAGCCAAGAGTTCCATGGAGGAGGCTCAGGCCAGTTGCGGAGGTGTGAGCGATGAAGCCCAAGGTGGGGATGGACTCAGGATGACCTATAACAATCCTGGTGTGATCAGCACTGGTATGACCTCAGTTCGAATTAATGAATAGGCCATCTTGTCTTAGACTTGTGTGACCAGGGTCCTTATGAGGCCTACCTTCAGTCTCAAACCCAGGACAGTCTTTCAGTAATCAAAGGCAAGTTTTGGAATAATGTTCCCAAGGTATTGAGTACTGGCAATTTTGTGCAGTTTAGTTTCTGCCATTGCTATTCTGTTATGCAGTTTAAAGAGTAATTAGTTTTATAGATTTTGTTTGTATAGTGTTCTATTATTTGTTTTTATAGTTTATTTTCATTGATCCAACCTGTTGACAAAGGATAGGACATAAGTTAATATTCCTGTTATTAATAAAAAAGCTAAAGAGCTATTAAAATTTTAAGATGATTGTTTTTTTTTTCAAAATTCAAATGCTCTATTGACTTTCATCAAATAATTGGTATACCACTGTAATTTGGGAGCTTGGTCACTTCTAGTGATGGCGGTCCTTGTTTCTCTTCTCTTACAGATGGAGGCTTTGAAGAAAATACCCCGTGCAATAACATTTGGAAAAATATTAAATTGGGACACTAATGACTTTTAAAATGAGTATTTGTAATTGTACAATAGTTTATGTGATGGAGTTCTCTGGTTACGGATAATTGTTATTTTTAGTACAAAACTTCAAGGGTGTTTTATAAATTACAAGGCTACTAAAACAGCCTTATGTAATCCTTTTTTGGAAGGAAGGGATAAAGTGAAAATCAGTTTACTGTGATGTTTGTGCCATTGCTTTGCAGTGTAAAAATGTGCCATTATCTTCGATGTTCAGATTACTAAGGGCAGCAAGGAATGGCAAAACAGTGAGCCATATTTTCAATGTAATTTATTGCTAGAATACCAATGAACGCTAATTTTAGCACTGCCTAATTATGATTACTGTTTTTAATGCTCAGAGCAATCACTAACAAGCTACATTGTGTTTGGTTCTTGTATATATGCGTGCAAGTGTATACATAACACAGACACACACACCCTAATAAGCGTTGAGTGATGCTGTAGTAAATCTTGGAACGAATATATTCTACCCGATTCTCTTTTCCACACCTGTGAATCACTGTATTAAGCAACTGGTATATGACTCTGTGTGTGTGTGTTTATGCACGCACATTGATCATACATGTTATTTTAGAAAGATGGAACTTGGAACCCCTTACTAGGTTTTGAAATTCTTGGCTACAGCTGTATTTTAGATGTGTTAAAAGTGCGAAATATCCTTTATTAATTCCTGAGACCATTAGTAATGACAGCTAATTAATATTATCTAGGAAAATGCCAATTCATAGAGCTTGGGTGAAAGGAAACATTTTATGGTGGATTTGCTGCCATATATATAATGTATCCCAGGATGGTGAAGGTGCCTATGTTGTCACGCTGAAATAAAGCAAGCCTAGGGGATGTAGTTTGGAAGTCCATGCTTTTGGAGAACTTTATTTTTTATCTTTAAATTTGAAAAGGAAATTATTAGCAGAATTTATGTAGTCCGTGACACCAACATAAATAGGATTTGATGCAGCAAATGTAAAGGAGTGAAAAATAGACAATCCAAAGTACAAAGTTTGACGTTTAAAACATGTAAAAAAGTAGCATTCTTCATCAAGCATAAGGCATGTACCAGCTCTTTCAATATTGCTCAAAAATCTACGGTAGTTGAATTGCAGTCTAAAGGCTACAATTAGAGCTGGGCCCAGTGGGAGGAGTAAAGCATTTTAATGTTGAAATTAATAGGACAATATCCTTATAACAAAGTATTGAGATATGAAGTGTACCTGCTAGAAAGCCTTTTTAAAAATTGTTTCATTCTTCTTCCTCTACAAATGTCCCTGTGCATTTTCAAGCTTTCACTGGACTGTGTATAAGTTCAGGTTTTGTTCTTGTTCAGGTTTTGGTATAGAGGTTTTTGAACTGTTTTTGAACTTGCTGGTATAGTCTCTTTGTATCTGGATGATAGTTACTTTGGCTGCCATAAGGATCCATTTTTGCACTTGAACGTGAAAAAGGAGGAAATGGATAATTGTAGTTAACTTAATCTTTTTTTTGTTCTTTCATTTCATTGGGACTTAACCATGACTATAATTAGGCTTACCTTATTGACTAGGACAAGCGCCCCTTTAAACTTTTTAATAGATTAATTCCGAAAGGGTTTTGATGAAGATTTCACTCCTGGAAAAAATTGTATCAGTATCTCTGTGCTGCATTTAATATAGAACGTTTTAAAATGTTTTGCTTTGACAAATGCTTAAGGTATGCAATAGATGTGACTTGAAGACAGGTTTATTGTTTTAGATGCAGTTCTTTTGAGCAAGGAGGTGTGTGTGATTGTGTGGAGAACGCTTGCATCCAATTTCTGATTCATCAAGCATCTGTTGAGACGTTTCCAGGTGTTCTCTCCAGATTTATATTGTGCAGTGCTAGGAAACATTGCGCTGAACTTTTTTAGTAAGAAAAATATTTGTATGTGTGTTCATATACGTACATGCTTCAGCACAACACTTTATCAAAACTTGTTGTGTGATACATGAATTGCCATAGTCAAACTAAAGCTTTCTCTTATACCTGTGTGTGCATTAAAGTATTTTAACAGTGTTGTTTGTATAATATTTTGTACTACTTGAACAATAAAGATCATCAAACTTTTAAAGATGCTTTCATGGTGCTTTCTTTCAATTGAGAGTTCATACTGCCCTTTTAAGGGTTAGGCTGAGGATTTAATTCAGATTTTTAACTGAGGGCTTTTCAACATTGCTGCAACTTTTTCATGAAGCCCTCAAGTGCAGAAATAAGATGATGCTGTATATTTTCTAAATTAAAATAATAATAACAATCAGGAGAGTAGAAGGAGTACCAGCTCTTTCAATAACGTTTGAAGCCCAGGTGGAGGCTGTGGCCAGGAATGCCTACTCCAAAGTACGGCTGGTGCGTCAACTGATGCCTTGACTTAGCCACAGTTATCCATGCTCTGGTAACTTCTAGACTGGACTATTGTAATGCGCTCTACATGAGGATGCCCTTGAAGATGGTTCAGAAGTTGCAGCTTGTGCAAAATGCAGCTGCCAGAGTGCCGTCCGGAACAGCAAGCTGGACGCACAGTCTTAAAAGGGTTGCATTGGCTGCCAATTCACTACCGAGCCCAATTCAAGGTGTTTACTTTGACTTATAAGGCCCTAAATGACTTGGGCCCCAAATATCTTAAGGAATGGCTCTCCCATACCAACCTGCCTATGCCTTACGATCTGGAAATGAGGCCCTCCTGGTTGTTTCTCCGCCCTTAGTAGTGAAATGGCTGGGCACCAGGGAAAGGGCCTTTTCGGTAATGGTCCCCAGATTATGGAAGTCTCCCCCTCGAGGTGTGTTGTGCCCCTTTGTATATATTCAGGAAGGCTGTGAAGATGCACATCTTTGCCCTGGCCTTTGGCTAATGTGATTATATTTTCCCCCTAGTGCACATACTATTACTTTAATATTTAGGATATTGTTTTAATTATGCTGAATATTTTAAGTGTTTTTATGTATATTATTTTTAAAATATACTGATTTGTAATAAAGGTTTTAAAGGTTACCCGCCCTGAAACCTTTGGGTATAGGGTGGGATAGAAATATAGATAATAAATAAATCAGAGTTTTCTTTCAAAAACAATGAATTGAAAACTGTAGATCAAAAAATCTAGTATCTCCATAGATAACATTAAAGGTTACGGTCACTTCTCTACTAGGGCAAGGAGTATTTTGATTATGCAATGCCACGCTGGACAGCCTAGGCAGCTTTAAGAAAGTTTTTTTTTTTTTTTGCAAGTTCCAGAAGGACAGTATATCAGTGGAGCTGTGAATCTGTACCACTGGTTGTATTCCACACCTAGTGAAAAATAACATTTCAGATTTGTCAGACTGCATACAGAAAAAGTTTGGTTACCCTGTTATAGAGAAGACAGCTGGTAGCTGTGGCCAATTGCTAGCCCAGGAAGACAAAGCTGCCATGTTATACCACATGATAGTGCAATGGATATAGACTTTATACTGCCCATGATATCCAAATTCCCTATGTTCAAGCAGTGGGATCAGCTGACTTTATACAGCAGGAATATGGGCTCTTTGTGGATTGCCATGAAAACTTGTTCATCCCTCCAAGATCCCATCAATTTTGGCATCGTGGATCAAAATAACACTACCCAAGTGTCCTACCTTGGTTTACGTGTCTTGTAATATTGAGATGATAGCAGAGTGGTACCTGTATCCTTTCCAAAGGGAATCTTTGGTCAATGGCAAAAGCATCTGAGATATGAGAAGTGCCAACAGGGTTGAACTCTCCTGTCCCTTGCTTAGTAAAGGCCATCAGCCAGGCCAACCAAGGCTTCAGTGCCATAATCTGGCCTGAAGTCAGGACTGTAATGGATTAAAATAATTTGCTTCTTCTAATCATACCTCTAGTTGTACTTCCGACACTTTGTCCAGGATTTTGACCAGGAAAGCTATGTTAGCAACCAAATGTATTTATAGAATATTTATGGGTTCAAGGAAGTCCTCTTGATAAAGCAATGCATCACTGACCTTTTGAAAGCTGGTGGTACAACTTCCTTTTTCAATGAGACATTTTTCATTCTCCCAACTCTCTTAACTAGAGTGAGCTTTTATCCATTATGGTCAAGAAAATATGGAGTTGTTCAGATCCCAGCAACCAGCTTGGCTGCGTCCTCAGACTACAATAATTGAAACTGGTCCAAAATAACTTCACTAGGGGTGTTTTTCCACTGTTACTAGAAGTACCCATTAAGTACTATAAGCGCTATCAGTGTAGACGGCACTGATCAGATCCATGTCTTAATGTGATCCAGGTCAGTTGGCTTGGTTATCAGTGGGTCTCCATCTACAGACAGTAAGTGCAGAAAGGGCTTAGTATACAATCAGGTTCTGCAGTGTTGCTACAAAGCTACTGATTGCTTTACTCCACTGCCTACCTTTGAAACTGAAATTCAGTTCATGCTGCAATAATTACATCGTCCTGCAGATGGCTCTCCTAGATACCAAGAAGATACCACAACTCCTGAAATTTATGGTTCATTGAGTCAGTGCAAAAATGCCAGGGCTTCTAAACAATCAGACCTCAACACTACCTTTTTAGGTGTTTCTTCCTGGAGGAGAAGAGCCATTGGCAGGAACTTTGCATGCATGACCTGCTTTAAGAAACAATAGATACTTTGTCATCAAGACTCCCTACACCGACAGGAAGCTGGAACACTAGGAGTGAGGAAGAGAGGAAGAACAAAGTGCTTGAAACCTTTCCGCTTTGAACCACATCAGTCCCTTTTATCCAGCTAGATTATATTCTGAGTAGATCCATTAAAAATAGAAGGCTACTATTACACTACTATTTTAACGGCATTACTCTGGGTGTAAGTTAATTTGATACAACCCTAACCATCATAAAAATATATGGAATATATGAAGTCAACCAGCTGACTTCAGATCATTACTGAATGCTAAGTACTACTTTCATTTTCTTTGTGGCTGAATCTAACTACCATTGTGATCTTACGACAAAAGGAGAGTATAGAATGCTTATTATGGTCTGCAAAAGTCAAAACACAGCTGGCCAAACAGCTAAAGGGGAAAGTTTTAAAAATATTTTCTGAACGAATACATTAGGGAGGTCTTTCTTCTAACAAAGGACATTCCCACAAGTCTTTCAATGGCTGCAATAAAAAGAGGTTTCGTAGGGGGGCTTTCCACTTACCTCCCTTAATCCGGATCTAAGATGATCCGGATATAAGGAATGGGTCCTTCAACTAATCCGGATTTAGTAGATCCGAATCTAAGGAGGTGCCAGATGCGTCTCCATGGGAGGTGTAGCACCCAATAGCAATGGGTGCTAGTGTGCTTGCAGTGGAAACGCCAGAGCACCCATGTGGCAAATCCGGATCTACCCACATGTGGCCTGCCCGTCACCCCATGGTTTTTTGGGGGTGCCACGTGTGTGTGTGTGTGTGTGCAAACTCTGTAGATGCTCCGGAGATTCTTCAGAGATCCTCCAGAGTGGCTCCGAAGAATCTTCGAAGATTGTGGCAAATCGCTCTGGAGATCCTCCGGAGCTTTGGACACAGCTCTGTAGAAATGGCATTGCTCTGATGGGTTATCTTCGAAGCCTGTGCCATTCTCCAGAGTTTCCTTTGGGGCCATCTTCAGATATTATGCACAGGCTTCGGAGGTTTGGGTTTTGGGGCACCCCCCATGGGTCCTCCCCCGAAGCCCCCATAGACCCCATTGTCCAATTGCGGTGGAAACATGCTCTGTATAATCTGGATTTGATGCCTGAAGACCCCATTTTAGATCCTTTTAATGGGGTTTACAGGAAATCTGGATTATAGGTCCTGAAGGACCCATTTAATCTGGATTTCCCTGGAACAGGTGGAAATAAAAGTGGCTCTAATGGGGTCTGCAGTGGAAATGGAGTCTTCCTGTTCTGAGCCTAATTGGTCCTTAATTGGTCCCTAATGGGCACTTAGTGCTAGTGGAACCCCCCCCCTCCACATATTATCAGTGACCAGTTTTGCCACACACAAAAAGGAGCACTTCTGACTCTGATAATTCAAACTGATTTATTAATGGACATGATTTGGCATAATAATATGTGGATTCACATATTTTTTAAAAGTGTCTTCACAATCATTGCTCATGTGTCAAGGCACTCTGCCATTACTTTATGAGTCATTCTGACAGACTGGTAGAGGAATGAGTGCAGTGTCTTTTAATGCACCATCAGGGGACAAGGTTGTGTGGACCCTGCATTTATTATTTATATTTCTATCCTGCCCTATACCCAAAGGTTGGATAACAACCTTTAAAATCCAGCATATCAAACAAAACGATTTATATGGAAGCAATAAGAACCACCACAACATTTAAAATCCAGCATGTTAAAAATAAAAAGAATATCAATTAAAACAATATTGTGGGGGAAACATAACTGACATTTAGCCAAAGGCCTGAGCAAAGAGGTACATCTTCATTGCCTTCCTGAACATAAGCAGAGAATGAGCCTAACACACCTCAAGGGGGAGACTAATCCATAGCCTTGGGGCCATTACTCAGAAGGCCCTCTCCTGCGTGCCCAGCCTCCACACTGCAGAAGTGGTGGGACAACCAGGAAGGCCCCCCCTTCAGACCTTAAGGCACCAGCAGGTTGATATGGAAGAAGGAGTTTCTTTAGATATTTGGGGCTCAAGTCATTTAGGGCCTTATAAGTCAGAGTTAACACCCTGAATTGGGCTCGGTAGTAAACTGGAAGCCAATGCAGCCCTTCTAAAACTGGTGTGATGTGCATCTGGCTAGCTGTCCCTGTCAGCACCCTGGGGGAATGCATTTTGCATTCGCTGCAACTTCTGAACCATCTGTGAGTGGTGCATAGATCCTTATGCACCTCTCACAGTACCGTTGAGTCACCACACAGATCCTTCTAGAACAAGAAAATGGGAGAGGAAAATTCTTGGAAGCACCTACTTGAAGTTGTTAGCCATAAAAACAAAAGAGAGAGTTTATTCATATTTAAAATATTTTATTAACAAATAGTACAATGGATCTCAACAGATACAAAAGGAAAAGGGAATGATTGTGGGTAAAGTGAAATTTGAGGCCAGCATCGAGTAGCATGTCACATTCACCTACTTATTTTCAAGAGGCATTCAACTCAAAGCTACAAAAGTTGAGGTTAAAGTTGAGGTTAAAGAATGATATTCATAGCCAACAGAGAAGAAATATTTATGAAATATTTATGAAAATATTTTATATTTCTAGATGAAAATGTTTCCTGAGGGAGTCCCATACTGTTGTCGGGTGTGTCTTTTTTAAAAAATAGAAAGCTTTATCTCTGTGTTTTTTTAAAAAACCCCTGTAAATAAAAATTCTATAATTCAGGTATGAGTAACAGCCCTTCCAGGCCACTTCTAGATGGTGGCCAGATACATCGCTATCGTTCCTCCACCATTATCATTTGTTAGACAGATAGTGCTGGCCGTAGTGTGGCCTCTCCATGTTTTATTAATGGGGACATCGGGGTATTTGGCCATCGCCAAGCTGCGCATGTGCAGCTGTCAGTTTTGGCTTCCACGCATGCATGTTGGAAGGAGCAATGATTGTAGCTCCATCCATAAGGTAAGAAAATGCACTACTGCTGGAAAACTTGCAACCCATGTTGGGTTTGCCACAAGTAGTTTATACTGTGTTTTAGGCGGGATCCATGTGGTAATCCCACCACAGCAGTGCCATAATGGCACTAAATTTCCTCCATAAGGACGGGCTTCAGTATTGTAGGACTGCACGATCATATTGCTGATTGGTTGCTGTATTGATCAAAGATCATAAGTGAAAATGATGACTACATCACTCCTGACAGTTGGTTCAGTTTGAAAAAGCTAAGAGAATCCAAGTCCAATAAAAGCTATGAAAGCTGTAGGTTCACTATTCTTAACATGACTTTTCATAGGCCCTTTCTGCACTGGGTGGTAGACAGGACCACAGTCTGATCTAGGCACCTGCCATCTGCAACACTAGTGTGAAACAGCAGAGGTCCCTTCCCTACCTCGTACATTCCATCTGCACGTGATGTGTCATAGAGTGCTGGGGCACTGAAAATGGCCAACGTGCGTGGTCATTGCCACGGCAAGGCAGTCACCTCTAATGTACAGACAATCACACTTACTCTGTGCTTGTGAAGGAATGGACAAGTTTCGGATAGATAGGGTGTGAATTATCCCAATGTTTTCGTAAATCCCAAGTAGTGTTGTGCTTAAGTGGTTTGTACTTTTAAATGGTTTTAAGTGTTTTTAAGTGTTGTACTTTTAAATGGTTTACTATGAACCCGTAGAACAATGAGAAGTCAAGTAATAAATGCATGAATCAATGCAGGCACAAATTAGCTCCACACTTTTAAGTGTATGCCATTTTGAGTACTATAAATTTGCATTTTGACACACCTAAGGCTGCAAGATGAAAACACTTTGTCCTTGAGCTACATCATCCTACAGAATGGCTTTTTTGGGCTCACTGGCATAGAAGCTATGCACCATTGCTTTCTGAAAAGTCAGTGCCAAGAATTAATACTTGTCACAATAAAGTCTATGGAATATAAAGGAAACCACAGGAAAAAGTGGAACATATCATACAGTCTCTGCAGTGAAGGGATGTGCACAAATGTTTTTTTGTATCCTATTTGTATTGAGTCAAATGCAAGAAAATTTGTATTCGTTTGAATAGATCCCCTTCAAATGTGGTATCCATTTGAATCCCATACAAATGCATACAAAAAGCATATGAATCCCATACAAATCCCATACAAAGCTTCATACGAATGTATCAAAACATTTGATTTAAATTTGAATGTCAGTCTTCAAATGTGCCAACATTCAATTCAGATTCGAATGTACCAGTTCAGCCAAATTCGCACGGATTTCGAATGTCATGAATATTTGTGCAGACCCCTATTGCACGGTCAAATCAGCCTCGATTGATACTTTGGTACCACATGGGAATACGGTTCAGTGCTTCAAGTTAAATGTTTAATCACATTTCTTTTTAAAAAAGTAGTTTTATAGAAAAATATATACGAGAAACTAAATCTAAGATAAATATATTCCAGTCTTGATTTTTTGGGATTGAAAACATTAATTCCAGTATGGGAGAAGTTTTTGTAAGTAACACTTGGTGTAAATATTCCTCTTTCTGATTTTACTAGGTGCCATTGCATTCCGCCCCTGCTAAATGTGGCTTCTTCTTCTTTCTCATGTTATCTTGCCTGTGACTGAACACAAGGCAGATGCCGTCACAGAACAACGCTGGTGTAGAGTTTAGGCTGTGTGTTGATACCAATGAGGTTAATGTAAATTAACAAATCAACATTTTTTTTCTTGCTCGGTGTTATCAGAAGAGGGAACCCCCTCCCTTTTCCCTCCCTTTTCTTTTTGATTCTGCTGCGAATCTGACAAATAACAGCAGCTTTCCATAAGTTCTCGTGGAAGCTGCCATTTAAAAATGTTTGCTCAGAGACAAGTCAAATTTCCTAGAGCAGGTAATCTCTAGTACATGAAAATCAAACACAATACAGTAGGACCTGGAAAGAGGACAGCAAAAAAGATTCAACATAATTTGCAGAGCAAGTGCTATTTGTCTGTGATGGACCTAATGGAAACGTTAATGGTTTCATTAACTAAGGATGCTCTTTTCCCCTGTCGGAAGAAAGCATTGACCTGATCTATATGGAATTAATCTTGTATAAATTATGCTTGTTAGCAAATATTCCTTCATCAAAGGTGGTATTATCATACAGGCAGCTAGAAGACAGCGACCACCATTGCTGGTAGTCACAATGATCTTAGGGAGTACAGGCTGGTCCATGAGCATAAGGCTGGCTGGTGCTAATGGCAGCAGAGATATGTTCTCCTAGAGCAAGTACAACGCTGGGTGTATCAGTGACAGCTTTTAACTATCTCGCCAGGACTAGTTACATGTTTCCTCTGCTATTTATGGGCAACCTGGGCAAAGGCCCCAAACTGCTGTCTCCTGAAGTGTATTGCATTTCATGCAGCTCCTGGTGAGAGATCTCTCCCCTGGTATCTGAGTTGCAACTTAATAATCATCCTCAAAATCTTCTCCAGCGGTAGCTGCTTCCAGTGCTGCAAGAGCCTCTGCTACATCTGCATCTAGATGCTCTAGTTCTCCATTAACCTCATGGTGGCAATCATCTTTAATTGCCTGCTCTATCTCTGTCTTGGTCCCTGGAGATGAGGTCTCGTCATACATTTTGTCCTTGAAGCACACATTTGAAGAGCCTCTCCTAGAGTCTTTGACCGGCAGAGCATAGATTTTAGATTCACCCATGGGTGGATTCCTATGCTTGCTTGCTGGACATTCTGTGTTTTGGTCCCTGTGTGTGTGGCTGTTCAACAGGTGTTCACTTCCAGCAGTTCCCTGTTTCACAGCCTGGTTGGGATTTGCCAAATGATTTGGTCCAGAAAGGAGTGTGCCATTTCCTTGGGCCTCCGGAATAGCCATCTGAGTGGGATAATTCTGAGATTCTTCATAGGAGACACTTCCTCTAATCTGGTTTTCACTTTCTAGAATTTCATGGTTTTCACATCTGATTGTCTGGGACACCCCTTTGGCTGAAGAATCAGATTGCTGACCAACACGGATGTGTCTACTGTTCTCTTTATTTTGGTTTATGCTTGGATTCGCATTGGATTTTATACCTGAGCAGATGCCGTTAACATTGAAGCTGCCCCTTTCCACAGAATTTTCAAGCCTTTCTTCAGGAGGAGAGGTATCTTTGTGGTTCCAGATGCCATCCTTAGTGTTGTTTAATTTGTAGCTGGTTGCTATTGGCTGAATCTCAGCATCCTGCAATTCATTTTTCTGTACTTGAGTGCCACTGTTGGGCTTGCACTTGAATTTGCCTCCATCTTGCTCATCTGGCTTGCAGTTTTTTATTTCATTGTTTATTTCATTGATATACCCAGATGGCTGCTGCACGTCTTGAGGATCAAAGATGTAGCTGGAGAAAGTTTAAGAGCACTAATCAGTATTTCCTTTCCATAATAAAATCACAATCACCACCCGCTACCGTGTATATGATTCAATGTCAATGATGTTTTTCTTACAAGTTTGTAAATAAAGAAAAGGTGCACTACGACTATATTAAGTGTGTGATCACCTAGGGTGGTGATGGCCAACCTATGACACGCGTGTCACAGGTGACACACCAAGCCCTTTTGGGTGACACACACGGCCACCCTGGCACCTGGGTGTATAGTGCTTGCTTGTTCTTGAAGTGTATGAAATGCCAACTTTCAATTGAAGATTTAGCAACCAAAGCCACTAATGTAAAGAATTATTTGTTTTTGCTTTTAATAAAATACATATATCAAAAATATAACTTTTTTACTAGAGCTACAAATATCACAAAATTATGGATATTTCTAGATGTGACACAGCACCCGAGTTAAGCTAGGTTTTCTTGCGAATTTTGACACACCGAGCTCAAAAGGTTCGCCATCACTGGTAAAAGAGGTGGCCCGAGGAAAACTTTTGGGTGTTGAATGGAAAATTTAGAAAAAAGGCTTTACCTCGTGTAGAAGAAGAGGCTTGTGTGCCTCTTCTACACAAGGGAAGTAACAATTTTCTAGAGCAACTTGCTGCAGAGGCTCTGGTAGTCAATAGCAGCATGGGAATGGCTGCTAGGGATGGCCGACCAATTGGACCCATTGAAGTCAGAGTGGTGAGAGTCAATGGGACTCAAGCATGGAAGATGACAAAGAGGAAGAAAAGTGAGGAAGCACTTATTTTTTTAAAATGTGTGAACGCAGGGGTTTTCCTGCACCCACTGGTGGGATGACCCTTTGTAAATGGTTGCCCCAAGCAAGCCCTGTGTGACTGTACCATATTTATTTATTATTATTTACATTTCTATCCTGCCCCATACCTGAAGGTCTCTGGGTGGGTAACAACCTTAAAACAACAGATTAAAAACAGAATATACATTAAAAGACTTTAAAAATTCAACAAATCTAAAACAATACACTGTACTGGGGGGGAAATATAATCAGCTCAGCCAAAGGCCAGGGCAAAGAGGTACGTCTTCACTGCCTTCCTAAGTATATATAAAGAAGGGGCATGACGTACCTCAAGGGGGAGGCTATTCCATAGTTTGAGGGCCATCACCAAAAAGGCTCTCTCCTGGGTGCCCACCAACCTCGCTATTGAAGTTGGGGGGACAACAGGAGGGACTCACTGCTTCTTAAGGCACGGGCAGGGCGATATGGGAGAAGGTGTTCCTTTACCCTAAGAGTTATAGCTCATGCAACATTGTACCTTTGTATCATTTTACAACATCTGCACCCCATCTGGATTCTTCTTTGTAAATATCTGAAAAAGACACCAAATGATCTTAAGGAATTAGGTATTTCATGCATGACATGAAATACTGCAGAACTGAGAAGAGCACCAGGTTAAGTGGGACATGGTCTAAAAGTGCCTGACACCACCATCTGGCTGAAGCTTAAACTGGCTGACTTACTCATGGGCAATATTATTTTTCTGGATTTGGAAGCAAGTATCATGTAACAATCTTACCACACTGCAATTTGTTCACACTTAGGAAGGAGAGAATGTTTTGAAAATATATAATCCAGTCAGATATTCAAGCAAAGGGGTTTTGAAGACAGACAACTTTCTTCAAAGCGCTTTCCTAAACTCAAAATACCTAGAGGTCGGAGTAACCGGTTGTCTGTTTGCTTTTACATTAATCATTTTACAGAGGTGTAGGGCTGACCTTTATTTCTGCTTGCAATAAAGTTAACAAATAGTGCATCACCTTTCGATCAGAGATGGTAACACAAACATGCAGTCATGGATGTTTGAACCACCTCTGGCCTACTTCTCTCACCTTTAGCTCACAAAACCTTCCAGGTACATCTATTATTGTTCACAAACACATTTTATTTTTCCTAAGTTGAACCCAGAATAGCTGGTGAGCTGCAGCTTTCCAATGCCTGTCACGTATTCAAAGCCTCTCTATTTGGTTTAATATTCCCTCTTCTCAGGTAAGATGGTTACTTAGGGAGTAGTCTAACTTTCAAACCATTGACAAGTTTGACTTCTTGAGATATACATTATTCTGACTATTTATATTGTTTTTCATATCCTCTTCCATGCTGGGGATCTAGGGACCAGTCTCAGACCTTCTCACTGTTAGATTTAGGGCATGGTCATACCTTCACTTTAAACCTTTTTCAGTTGATCTTTTTAACTTCTATCCATTTTATTTGTGGACTTTCCATCCTCCATTTGGCCTTTCCTGAATGGAAAGTCCACAAATAAAACAGAAATGAAAAGATAAAAGCAGTCAGACCTGAAATAGGCTGAAGAAGGTTTAAAGTGAAGGTGTGATTAAGGCCTTAGATATGACTTTGTCCCAAGGTATTTCCCTCAGTTAGGTCAAACACCTGTTATCTAGAAACACAGAAAAGAAGTAATTTTATCAGCTACTTACCAGTTATTCAAGAGAATTAGCAGGATCATGATTTTAACTTTGGACTGAGCACAGGTATCTGAAACAATAATTACGCAATTCCATTAGGAAACATCAATCTGCTTCAGACATGTTTTCAATCTACCAAATTATGGACCAGGTAAGACTTATAGCTCCGAAAGGTGGAGGAGGGATACCTTGAAAGGTATAAAACTTTTATAGTGATATATCTCCTGCTTTATGCCTTTTGGAGCACTTGCCAGCAAGTCATCAGTAGGGTGTGCAAAATGCCGTTCTGAATGTTTTGTAAATAATTCAAGCCAGTTTTGCCCTTTCATATGGGAATCTCCTCTAGGAGGTCAGTAGGCCTTATCTTAGTCACCTGCTGTTGCTTTTCCCCTCCTGCCCTTCTTGAAGTCTGGGTAGCAGGGTAAAGCATCATCACATGTTTGAGAGACTATCCCTATAAGTCCTTACTAAGAATGTGTGTCACCATGCAATGATGTTTTGCCCCCATTCTGAGGCTCAGAAGGCCAAGAGGCCCAAAGTAGGAATAGATAAACTAAACGAAAACTCTCACCTAACTTCTAGGGGAACGCCTCGCAAACTCAAACCCAATGTACTATTTTATGAAATGTTCAAAATGGTGTTTTGCACACATCTAATCAGCAGCTATCTTATTCCAGAAATGTCTGGCCACAAATCTGCACTATTTCCAACAAGAACAACCCTCAGTTTTGAGTTCTGCTTGACTAGCCAGTAGGGGTATGCACAAATGCAATTTCAAATTTGATTTGTATCAAACTGAATATTCAGAAATTAGAATGGATCTGAATAATGAAAAAACGAAGGTCCAGACATTCCATTCAATACAAATACATTCATATAAATAATTCAGACATTTGTATCGGTACGGGTACATATGCATCTTGCATGCATTTGTACGCATCCTGTTTTTATCCCGTACGGATGCATCCGGATGCATACAACATGTGTATGGGTACATACAAGATGCGTTTGTACCCATACAGATACAAATGTCTGAATTATTTGTACAAATAATTCAAAATATTTGTATTTGTTCAAATTAGGAAATCCAAATGTCTGGACATTCGATTAGTATACAAGTGAATTCTTGTTTCATGGAGAAAGGAAGTTTGCTGTACTATCCCAGAATTTGATCAAGAAAATGTCACGGTCTACCCTTCAATGTAAAGGTGAAATTTTCCTCCAATCAAGAAACTCCACATCTGTGCCCCAGGAGTCAGGTTGGGGAACACTGTCAAAACACATCAATTGCCCCAAGTCCCCATTCACAGTTACAGAAAAGCTCCTTCATGTTACCTCTATCACCAAAGTTATGAAACTTCTACAGAAGTTGACATGTAACCTACCTAGATCAGAAAGGTCAACAATATTGATGTAAGGCTTCACATCAAAACAACTTGACCAGGACATACAACAAAGAGCCAGTCTGGAGGTGGACCAATGTTATGCCAGTTGTTTAGCCTGCCTGATAAGTAATAGAAATGGTTGACACTACCAATACACTTTTGCGGCATTATTTTACCTTTTGATTGTGAGTGCACTTGTGAACAGCTGTAATTGAACAATTATGTTTTTTTTCTGTCATCATCTTGCTCTGAAGGAATCTTATCTGATATACTCAACAACTGCCAACGAAGCAGGACCAGTGCCTACCCTTAAAACATAGTAAAGATACTGTATACTTGAAAGAAGTGAATGCTACATTCCACTTAAGGAAAGCTGGCTAGTCTGTGGTTGACTGTATCTGTTATTGTTGAACCACCAATCCCATCAATCAACTACAGTGAGTTTCTAGTTCAACAATACTTTAAGGGACACATTGTAGTCATCCATGATCATACAAATCACCTCCCTTAATCAGACAACATGCCTCCATTCTCCATCCAGCTGCTTACTGTGGCCACAAGTCTAGGGTCTGTAAGCAGAAATTATCTGTGGGTTGTACTTATGGCCACTGTACTGGTACAACCATGGCATCAGGTGCTAGACAAAGAGCCTTTCCACAAATGCCCTAAAAACGGAATTAGAGCCAGATGTGGGAAGGATTAAGATGTGGCTTCTGCAAAGGGAACAGAATTAGGGTCCCTTTGAGGATGCTACGTCTGCATGTTGGCGCGCAAAACCGGTTTTTAAAACCGGTTTTGCCGCTGAAATCCGACCCAGATGTAAGACCTGAAAAATCAGGTCTTACATCTTGCTTTTCCCTTTAAACCGTTTCGGAAGCGAACACTTCCGAAGTGGCAGGGAAAAAGCCAGATTGCCAGCACATGCCCAGCTGTCAAACAGGGAGAGCGCATGTTCCCTGTTTGACAGCTGGCCTTGCCAACCGGCCTTCACCATTGGCGAGACCGGCAGCCAGGTTCCCCGGTTTCCCCCTGACAAGAGAAGGGACGATTGCCCCTTCTCTTGCCAGGGGAAGCTGCTGCTGCCCCCCCCCACCCCACCAGGGGTCCCATGCTCGTGTCTGCCGCTTTACCTGGTCACCGCCAGACCGATTCTGGGAGTGGCAGGGCTGGCATTCATCGCGCATGTATGCGCCGCAGCCTCCATTTCCCAGCCACCCTCACAAGGGCGGCTGGCCAATGGACGCCGGCCCTGTCGCTCCCAGAATCGGTTGGGCGGAAACCAGATAAGGCAGTGGGCGCGAACGCAGGACCCCCAGCAGGGTGGGGGCGGCGGTGGCTTCCCCTGGCAAGAGAAGGGGCAATCGTCCCTTCTCTTGCTAGGGGGAAGCCAGGGAAGCTGGCTGCCAGACTCGCCATGGCAGTTCCAAAGGAGCCAATGCCAGAGGCTGGTGAGCAGCCCCAGCTGTCAAACGGAGAGCATGCACTCTCCGTTTTTGACAGCTGGACAGGGCCTCTGGAGCATCAGCACCCTCTCCAATCTGGCTCTGCCACCGCCGCCGCCCAGGGCATGTGTGGATGCGTGCGGCTTCTGAGAATCTGTCTCTGTCTGAGAAAGATTCTTTTTTAAAATGTTCCGCCGGAAAACGGATCTTTTAGATCCGTTTTCGGTGGCATGTGCAGAAAGGCCCAAAGATCTTTGTGGTGGAACAGCAGTGAGGTACATTATTAAATGCAATCATGGTAATGAAACTGAAAATGAGATATTCTGGTTATCCATGACTTAGGCTGTTTAGCCAAAGAAACAGCTCAAAAGTGCCTTAGAGATGGTGGTGCATGACCCCTGTATGTTCATCTCATTTCCAATCCACCTTTTTAAATCTACAATGTACATGAGAGGGGGAAGGAAAGCCAGGCATGGAGGCAATCCTACCTGTGAACCATCTCTAAGCTTTGTTTTACTGTGAGTGAGCACAGCCATAATTAACATAGTTAGCATGGTTAATCTTAGTCCGTTCCTGCATTTTGCCGGTGCAGATCAGTCACTGGCCGCTGGCGTGGCAGGCTGGGTGGGGATCGATCACTGTGGTGTTGGGTCATGCCCCCTGGATGCTGATGTGATTGGCCCCAGCACATCACCACAATCAACCACACCCCTTTCCAATGGTGTCTGGGCATGTCACGGAACATGATGATGTGGCAGACAGCAGCCAATCATGGCAGCGAGGAGGTGGGATTTCTGGCTTTGGAGGTGGCATCATGGGCTGGCAAATGAGAGGACCATTCACATTTCTGGAAGGTAATGGATGTTTTGGGGAAGCTTACCCTCCCGGCAAATGTGTATGGTCCACCTTTACCTGAAGTTTACTAGCCCTAGTTCATGGCAGCCTAATCAGGTAAGTGCAAAAATGCCTACTGTCTCTCTCTACATAATCCTAAAACTCATTTATCTTTTCACTTTTCCCCGAAACCTTCATTTTTTATCCCTGGTTTACTTTTAACTATTTTGTACTTCAGTGTAGGCTGCATCTTGACTTATCCTGGTATGCTGACCTAGGGGAAGGTAACTGTCCACACTTGGACTTGAAGACCAAGATTTCTGGCCTCCTCATGGGTCAGATTCCTTGCACAGGCCCCAGTACATGAAAAGCTATGAGTGAATAACACGGTGTGAGTTTACATCCTCAGAGCATGTAAACATGGGGGTGGGGCCTCCCTTAAACCACACCAGTTTGTGAAATGGAGGCTCCTAGAAGACTTGCTGATCGGATATTTTGCCAGTCTTGTACAGAAGTGCCATAGGACGTTAGTATGCCACACCACATAAGATACCAATCTGAACTACCTCAGTGTTAAAGTTGCTGTTGGCTGTTTAAAGCTGGAGTAACAAGCAAATGAGAAAGGATAGTCTATTTATACTGATGTTTGCATTATCAACAGTAGCCTGCCTCATTTGCATTTTTTGAAGCTTTGCTGGAGAGGAGAGAATGTGGAATGGCAACAGATGAAAATACATATTTTTATAGAGATGACAACAGAAACAAATCCACTTTGATATTTGAAAAGCTGGCATTCTGCTACTGAAAAATTCACTCAAAGTAAACATTATGAATTTTGTCTGGAAACAAAAATATACATGCCCATTAACCCAGCAACATCGATGGATACTCCTACAGTAGTGGAGGATGGGAAGCCAATTTTCAGGGGCTGTCAATCTCCTGTAGCAAATAAGAGGTATGTGGTAATAAGAGGCCTATTCAACTAGGGCCTCCAGAGTAGGACACCCTGGGGTGGAGCATACACTCTGCTGGGCCGGTGGTTCCATTCAGAACCACCCCATCCCATTCCAGGGCAGCCTACTCACGTCCTGGCTGTAGAGCACGAAATTGCGCTCTATGCCCATCCCAGGCTATCCCACAGCTGTACGGGAGGGAGAGCATTTGCGCGTGTCCCACGGGGTGCCTGGGGGGTGGATCCAATCGGGTCCACTACAGCCCGCAGGAACCTGGGCAAGGGATGGGACCAGCCTGCTTGCCCCTGGGTTGACTCTGACCCAATGACGGCAGGCCTTGGAGGGGCGTCCCACCCCTGCGCCAGCCTTTTTGAGCTAGGCCACGTGGGGACGGATTCCTCATTTGCATCTAGGCAGGCAGGGACACGTCCCCATGTGTTCCTTACCTGCCTAAATGTGTATGGGGAATCCATCCCCGCTTGTCCTAGCTTTTGTGCACTATAGCCATTCAGCAGTAGTGCGAAAAAGCCTCCGGATAATGAAAACCAGGGGAAAGTTTGGACAGAGCAAATTAGGAGGCAACTCAAAGGATCGGACCGTCTATAAGGCTTCTTAGATGCTTCTTACAAACTTTTATGTTGTCCCAGAAATCCTCCTGACTGAACCAGGCCAAAGTTATTCTTATCCTTGCTAGTGCAAAACTTCACGGTTTGTTGGCAAAGAGTGATCTCACAGGGCCAAGAGGTGGTCACACCATGTCCCATGCTGTTTTCCAAATATTTGTGCAAATTATGAACTCTGCTGACAGCATGGGGAAATGCTGGCTCTTTAAGGAATCCTGGAATTTGCTCACAACATGTACTACCATGTACTGCTTTGACACAGTACTGGATCCAACTTTTAAGAGTCCACCATAGCCGTCCCCTTTGTGGTTGTTATGCATGTTCAATCTGGCACTATGTGGGGAGAGCACACACTAGATGCTAGACCCTCCAATGTCATGCTGGCAAATTAAAAGTAATGTGCACTACCTTCAGTTACCTTCAGTAACAGCCTCAGATCTGTTGCCAGTCTTGCTGCCCTGCTGCTGTGCTTTTAATGTGTCTAGAAGAAGAAGAAGAGTTGGCTTTTCTTGCCCATTTAAGGGGACTCAAAGTGGTTGACAAAGCTTTCGATTCTTCTCCCCACACCAGACACCCTGTGAGGTAGGTGGGGCTGTGAGAACTCAGAAGAGAGCTGTGACTAGCCCAAGGTCACCCAGCTGGCTTCATGGAGGAAGAAGAAGAGTTGGCTTTTCTACCCCGCTTTTCTCACCCATTTAAGGGGACTCAAAGTCAATCCACTGTTTCCTGAGTGCACAGTTTCTTAGTTAAGTTATTGTATTTTTATGGCTATCTCTGAAATTTGTTATATTTATCATATTTGTCATACATGTTATAAATATTTTTTAAAATTTACAATCGTCTACTGGCACAGCCTATTCCAAAACTCAGAGGCACGCAGAAAGCACACCTCTATGTTCTCTCCTACCAGGGGACCCATTTTGGCAGTCCACCAAAGCATGCTGCTGAATCAGACCCGGTATTCCCAGAAAAGAGTCCTGCTCCCTAACCACTAGACCAAACTTAAGACACCTTTATTGTGTCATGAAAACACTACCTAAGATGTATCTACCCCACACAGATGATCAGCACCAAACAGCAAAGCTGTGGCCCATTCATCAAGTCCACACTTTTAGGCTACTTTTTAATGGACAGCCTAATACAGTTCCAGTGTTTGTGCATCATTTGCCAATTTTTGCAATTTGGCAGCATAATGACTTTGCAGTTGAGGTTAAACTTCTGAAGCACCGAGAAGCTTTGCACACATCAACTTACACCAGAAGCACACACCAAGCATTGTTCTAAACCTGTTGGGTCACCCTTTATATCTAATGAGTTCATGTCCTCCTTTTTAGGAAAAGAATCCAGTTATTATTATCCTTGTTATCTTTTTACAATGTAGGTCTGGGGCAAATGAAAGGCTAATCTGCTTAAGACTTGGAGATGGAGAACAGTAAATTCTTACCTGGATAAATGTATATTAAATAACTTTATTCCCCCACCCCACCCACCCAGATATCAGGGTTGTGCAGCTGAACCTTTTAATTCACTACATTTAATTCACTATACAAGAGGGCCTTCACTGTGGTAACCCCTTGAAACAGCCTCCCTTTTGAGGTTTGCCAGACGCCTACATTGTATACTTTTTGGCACCTGGTGAAAACATATCTTTTCAACCAGGCTTTTGCCATCTCATGGTGCTGGCCTGTTAGGGAGTGGGGGTGGATGTGGGAGGGAGGGAGGGAGGGGGTGATATTTTAAATTATTTTTTTGTTTTGATATGTTTTATTCTTTATTGTAACCCGCCCTGGGACCACTTGGTGAGGGGCCGGATATAAATTTATTAGATAGATAGATAGATAGATAGATAGATAGATAGATAGATAGATAGATAGATAGATAGATAGATAGATAGATAGATAGATAGATAGATAGATAGATAGATAGATGGATGGATGGATGGATGGATGGATGGATGGATGGATGGATGGATGGATGGATGGATACATTGGTGGTACTATCAGTTTGAAAGATTTCTCTCTCCAGAAACATTACATATATTCCAAAACAACTTGACTCCTATAATAAAAAGACTAAAGAACTCTTGATCTTTCTAAAAAAGGGTGGATTTTAATTTTATTGCATGGATTTATACATTGATTTCAGCAACATTTTCACAGAGGTTTAAAGAATTTCAGTATACAATAAAAACAAAAACATGTAATCACATGAAAACACAAATATAGCTAAAGAAGCTGAAAAGAAATTAATCTAGCTAAAAATAGATCAAAGTGAAAGAAAAACCTCATGAAAATAAAAAAGTCTTCCACATCTGTGAAGAGTCCAGAGCGGACAAAGTTCACAACGGAGGGTCCCAACGAAGGAGCAGTTGGAAAGTGAAGATCCACCTAAAAGGTACAAGCAGGGGAAAGCTCTAATGCAGCTAAACCCCATTATCACGGGAGGTGTGCAGTACAGACTCACTGATCCACAATGACAGAAGGATTGGGTCCCTCTTGGCAGCTGCTCTGGACTCCACCTGATCTCAGCTACACCAGAGACCACACAGGACAGATGCTTATGGCTTTGGTCAGCTGCTCCGGACTCCACTTGGCCTCAGCTGCCCCAATACTTTTTGTGTGTGTGTTTTGGCTTATTTTGCGGTGTTTTGTATGACATGAAATTTTTACAGTGTATATTTATTATAATGTTTTGATTAGTACTGTGCATTGTGTATTTTGTTTGTTGTAAACCGCCTTGGGCAAAGTTTCTTTTGGAAAGGCAGTATACAAATAAAATGGAAATGGAAATGAAAAAAAGAATGGAAAATAGGGTGTCATCATGCAGAAAAATTCAAAGGGCTTCCACTGAAGGTCTTTGTGGAAAAAGAGGGGAACGTAGACTTGATATCCTTCATGGAGATCACCTCTGCAGAGCTGCTACTTCCAGGTGTTGTTTTAATAGTCAGATGATGAAACAATAAGAACTCTCCACCCACCCATTCACAAATAGAAGCCTCTCTGGTTGAGCCTGTCCTTCAACAGCTTTGAAATGAATTGTGAACAGTGAAAGAAGGATCTTCAAGAATCATGAAATACGAAAGCAAACATTCTGATCATAGAACAGACTACAGAATCTGCTGCCTCCAGATGATACCAAGAACCATGAAGAGTTAATAGATGAAATCCAACTGGCCATTTCCCAAAGTTCCTTTTCTTAGAAACAGTAATTCAGTGACATACATTGAACCTCAAGCAGAGCCACCCAGCAGAGACCTCATTGTAAGCTAGTTATGCAGTAAGAAGATCTACTCAGAAGTAAGGCCTTTTCCATACTTGCATCTTCTGGACTACTCCAGTGAGACCAGGGCCCTGTTTGCACTTGGCCTTATTCTGGAATATATCCTGGAATAGGTGCCTGCCAGAGTCTGTAATAGTATACGGACAACAGACCCCTATCCTGAAATATATTCTAGAATATGGTCACGTGTGAATGGGCCCCTGGTCAACTGGAGTGGTCCACCAGCTGGATGGCTAAATGTGCCCCAGAACAATGATGTCGGCATTTGGATGGCTGTTCCAGGATAGCTGTATACTCTTTGTGTGCCAGTTGGGGATCCACTAGAACAATGGTAGATTTTAAAAGAACCTTACTAATGTCCAGTCTGTATATCATTCAGTGGAGACAGAGCATACTAGCAATGGGTGTGGCCTTCCTTTGACTGTACCAAGGTGTGGAAGGGAGGCTTCTAGTTGCCTTTGTTGAAAAATAAGACTTGTGTGATTTCCCAGAGTTTGCAGAGTAAGACTCTGCAGTGATCCCAAAAAATGCACCACTCAAAGGACTAGTGAAAATAAAAGTTAACTTTACTTAAAACGCAGCAGGAATAACATATTACAGATTGATCTGTTCTCAGCTACAGTATCTCAATAATAATAAACCAAGAGACTAACCACACTGACAGAAGGCTAAGCTCCACACCCTTTTGTCAGGTTAGGCTGACTTGTCTGTCTCTCTCATACACACACAAAATGCTGTATTTCCAACAGCCTTCAAGAACTGCTTCACAAGTAAGTCCGGAAAGGCCCTAAGTAGTGTTTCTTCCCAAGGGATGCAGTCTAGGGTTTCAAGGAATAATAATTAGCAAGTTCTGAAATGTGCAATTCCACTACTTGCTTTAGTTTTAAATCAAAAGATAGATATCATTAACACTTCCTAACTCTTAATATTCCAGCTCTCTTTCAGATTCCTCAAAGAAGGTGATAAGAACTGCCTTAGGTAATATTACTCACAAGTTCAGAATTATCTGACAAAGCTATTGCTGCCTCAGGCACGCTTTATATGTCTTTGCATTGAGATATAAAATATTTTTACTTGAAAATGTGTAAGCAACCCCTAGGATTTCTCTTGGTCAGTATGCTTTCATGCACCCACTACAATACAGAGGCGTTTTGGCACAACCCTTCCCGTCCGCTGGATGAGCCAACATTGACTACTGCTTGCACTTGAGCACTAGTCAACTTTACTTGCTCTATCTCCCCAGTATCGGATACCCATCTTATTTGATCCGGGGGCTCGGTCCTCCTCTGGGCACTGCCATTTTGGCAGAGGTGCCTCCATGATGGCACATGCATCAGCGCAGTCGCCTTGATGATGTGAATGCTTTGCACACTCGCAGTCGCATATACAGTCATCTGATGTGCCAGTGTGCTTGTGTGGCACTTCAAATGACCCCAGAGCACTGGCAAGAGCGAATGGCTGTGACGCTGGACACTTCGGGTAAGTTATTAGGTAACATTGGTAAAGGTGTGGAGCACGATGCTCCACAATGATTAGTGCACTTCTGAGGAAAACAGGCATTCTTGTAGGCTGTAACAGTCTACTTGATGTATGTATGCTCTTCCCCAGAGCTGCACTAATTATGCACTAGAGGCCATAGTGTGAAAAGGCCTGAGGTCCTGGGCCTCTTCACCCTCTCCGCTCTCTAAGAATTACCTGCAGAATGGTTCTGATAACCCTTCTCTGTAAATGACTGCCCCATAGATGCTTCCTCCCACTGTGTGTAGAGGGCTGGAGGGGACAGGAAGCACCTTAAAGACACAGTTTCCAGGGTGTCCTTTTCCATATTAAACCAAAAATTGCCTATTTCCAGGGCCATTTCTAATCTGGTATGAAATCTTTTCCCCTCCCCGCAAAGCTGTGGATCAAAAGTTCTCCGGCTGTGAATTTTCTGGGGGTGTACTTTTACATCAGACAGGAAATGGCCCACAAAGTCAGCCATTTTTGACCCAACACAAGAGACCCCCTCCCAGAAACTTGGTCTGCTATGAGGTTTTCAAAACTGTGAGGTGCTGTGCCTTTGCCTGATTTGTCTAAGCCACACCATTATTTGCACCTGTAATGAATACCTGTATATTCTGGCATATAAGATGACTGGGTTTATAAGAAGACCCCCAACTTTTCCAGTTAAAATATAGAGTTTGGGATATACTCGCCATATAAGAAGACGACACCCAGCGTATAAGGCGACCCCCGACTTTTGAGAAGATTTTCCTGGGTTAAAAAGTAGTCTTATATGCCAGAATATACTGTAATTTTTGGATGAAAGTGATAGTGAAAGTGAAATAGATCTTATACTAAATTACTCCATAATGAGGTCATCTGACATGTCTTGACTCTGATTAGAAATTATAGTTAACTAAGCATATCCAAATCTAAAAAGAAACTATTAGATACTATGTTATTGGTTGCTCAACAATACATTTCAACAAAATGGAAAGAAGGTTTTGTACCAACAATTGAAGACTGTCATACCATTATGTGGGATACAGCAACACTAGATTGTATTGAATACCAATTAAGAAAAACAAAAGGACTTAATGATGCACCATCTTTTTCCACAGTATGGAACAATTTAACAGATTATATCCCTAGAGAAATATAACTATTCCAAGTTACAATCTGCTTAAATATTGGTTGGGAATGAATATTACAAGTCAATCCACTGTTTCTTAGTTAAGTTGTTATTGTATTATTATGGTTATTTCTGTAATTTGTAATATTTATCATATTTGTTATAAATCTTATAAATATTTTTAAAAATAATTTACAAGAAAAAGAAATCTAGTCTAAGCCATTTGTATAAACCTGCAAATTTTAAACTAGGGATGTGCACAAATTTTTTTTGCATTCAAATTTGCGTCAAATTGAATACCAAACATTTGATTCAATTTGAATGTTTAGAATCCAAATGCAACAAAATCCAATTCTAATTGAATACATTTGAAACTATTTGTTCGAATGTTAGATTCGAATCTGAAGACATGAACGAGAACATTCGTATGTGTTACACGTATCTGTATGCATTTCATACGCATCCTGTTTTATCCCGTACGCATCCCGTTTTCATCCCATACTATCAGTGCAAATTCAAACGAATGTTTCAGAACATTTGAAATTTGTTTGAATGTTTAAATTTGAATGTGAAGACATTCTATTCCGATTCGAATGTCCACATTCGATCTAATTCGATCGAATTTTGAATGTTTAGAACATTTATGCATAGCCTTAGTGTTTAAACCTGTGCAGATAAACACCCCGTACGTAATGTCAATGTATGATGGGGAGGTGACAGCTGCCCAATTAACTTTTGCTCCAATATTATACATACAGGGAATCCCATCTTTCAGCATCTGCCTTTACAATTCCACGGAACTAACACTTCAAACTTTCAGTTCTATGTGTTCTAATAAAATGTAAACTGTTTCTGTACCCATGAAAGGAGCCACAGTGCCATCTCAGACTGCCTTTCCTCATGCATTAGCTGCACACATTTAGAGAAATATCTGACAAGGGTTTTTGTTGAGGCACAACAGTATAAAATGGACTGGAAATTGAAAAGAGGAAGTCCACAGCAGAAGATAAGATATTAACCATATGCTAGAAAACCACTTATGCAATATGTTTTATGTTTGCTACTTAAAACAAATGCATAATAATCTTTTGTCCTAAATATTGCAAAATGTGGAAGCAACAAGTATAAAAAACAGCAAATTCATCCAGTTATCTGCTGACTAGCTAAAACACTTTGATTAGAAAATCAGAGCAGAGTTGTCAAAAGAACACTTAGCAGAATGAAAGAATAAAACTTTTTAAATGATGCATTTTTTTTGTTTTGACATGGATTGAGAGCATATTAAAAGTGGATTCAGGTTGGATTTGATGCTTTCAGAGTAGATTTGTTACAGGATATATATCGGAAACGTACCTCGGATACGTATCGAATATGTATTTGTTTGGATCCAATGTGTATTCATTTGTATACGATACGTATTCATTCATATTGGATATTCATACAGACTTGTACGAATACGTTCGTATTGAATGGAATTTTATATTTGAATATTCAGAACTGTCTATTCATATGAAAATGGATTTTCAAACATTTGATCTGTTATGAATCAAATGTCAAAAAACACATTCATGCAGAGCCCTAGTTTGTAGCCTATGTACCAAGGAATAACTGGTCACAGCTCCCCCAGCAAAGCCCAGATTCTGGGATAGTGGGATGGATGGGATGAGTTTGCTGCACAAAAATCCTTACCACAAGGCTGCAATAAATTATTTGTCAGGGTCATATTTGGTATGAATTCATTTGAATCCGAACATTTGCATTCGAAACAAATATTGATTATATTTGAAGATTAACACTTGACTGTGAAGTGAATGCTTTTGTGCATTCGTTAGATGCTTCATTATATCCACAAAGCAGTAAAGCAGCTGCTCAGTCACATCTGCAGTGGATTCAGAGCAGAGTCACAGTGGATTCAAAGCAGATTCGAAGGGGATTCAGAGGCGTAAAGTGGATTTGAAGAGCCTTTGAAAAGCCTTTGCAGAAACGGCTCTAATTGCATGAATGTTCACTTCCATGAAAGTGAACACACACGGAAAAAAATATATGCACAGACCTATTTATGAGTTGATCGTCTGGGGCCAAATGGGAGTGGTTGTTAAGTGGTTGAAATTTTTAGCCACCAGTTTTTACATTTTGTGTCAGTGTATGTGACTGGTTTTTTTCAAAATAAACAAATGAGGGAATTCTTTTGGCTGCTAGTACCTGATCAGATCTTCCATTTTGTTCCTGAATAATGCAGCCTTTCCATATCACATGGCTGAAATCGCAGTGAAAAATGCTAAGCCGGCTTTGGCACTTTGTTTTGGCAGACTGTACACAAAGTCCCCCCGCCTCCCCTTTTCCCTAGCGCAAAAATCAACAAACCTGCCATCATCAGACTAGATAGGGTGTTTCATCTTTTTTTCAGTCCGCAGGTCAGAGAAAGTGCTCATCTGCCCTAAGGAGGTCAATGTCCTCTGTAGATCAAAGGCAATGCTTTCAGCTCTTCATGTTGTTCTCTTTGCTCTAGCTTGGGAAAGACTACCCTGATTTTGTAAATGGAATGTATTCCTTAAGGAATTCATAGCCCACACTGGTCATCCTTTGTTATGCACAGTTACATGAAACCTATGAAACAGCCAGTCTCTTCCATCACAATAACAAGCACAGAATCCTTAGCTAAGGTAGGAATCAAAGTGAGTAACCATTTCAGACCCAGATGGACACATATAGACAGGGTGTTCTGTTGTGGGGAGAAGAAAAGAAAGCTTTGTTAGCTGCTTTGAGTCCCCTTCAATGGGTAAGAAAAGCAGGATAGAAAAGCCAACTCTTCTTCTTCTTCTTCTTCTTCTTCTTCTTCTTCTTCTTCTTCTTCTTCTTCTTCTTCTTCTTCTTCTTCTTCTTCTTCTTCTTCTTCTTCTTCTTCTTCTTCTTCTTCTTCATGATCAGAAGGCATACTAGTGGAGCCTAAGGGGGGAATCACACTCCATTTCACAGCCAATGCACTTTTGGCAGGACTCCAGAGTGACCATGCTCCACCTCTTCACTCCTGAAGTATCTGGGGAGAGTTTCTGGCACTTGGGGAGGGGGGCATCAAAAGGTCCTTAAGTTCGGCGTGTGAGGAGTGACACTGTTCTGCACCAACCAGTGTGCTCATGGTCTCCCTTTCGTACAGGAGGCCCAGTATGCTCTATCCATATCGGTTGAATTGTGATCCAGATCAGGCGGTCCCTAATCTGGTTCACAGACTATGAAGCTGAAATCTACTGGCATACTAGTGGAGCCTGATTTGGTACCTGGAGGCATGTAGAAGATGCTTGCCTCCATATTCTGGTTTACAGCGGGTGAGGGGGCATTTTGGGAGCATGCCTTATTTAGCCACTCAAATGTACCCCTGAGTAGCTCCAAGGCCAGGGGCTTTCATTCCTGACTGTTGGAGCTAGGGCAGGCTGGCTCCAAAGCTCATGAGCCAGTGCAGGGGCAGGGATGGAACATCCTAGTGCCATGAAGATGGTGTTGTTCCAGCCCAGAGCAACTGTTCTAGCCTTGGAAGGGATTGCTCCGTTCCTGCCCTACTATTCCAGTTGAGAAGAGGAAAGTGCAGAAAGGTACAACACAGATCTTTGGTCAGGACTACTATGTAGCAGCTGTCAGGACTGCTATCTCCGCACAGGGAGACTACACACAGGTGCAGATTCTTCTTGTTATACATCTCACCTGGCACCAATGATGTCGGAGGGGTACTTTAGCTGATCCTGGCTGGGCTACAGCTAGAAGGCACCTTCTGCTGTGTGTGTGTGAAGCCACACCCTCAGTGAAATAGAAACAAATGTGTGTAAGAGCAAAGAGGCTGTACCTTAACTCAGCAATCTGTTTCCTAGCCATATTATGTTCTCAGGAACAGATTCTACACTGCTTGCCCTTTAGAAGAACTAGCACTATTGATCTGCTTTATCATCCTACAATAGCCTCCAGAAATAGTCCCATGCATTACACAGCAGGAAACATCAGGTGTAAACATGACAGTCATGATTCATCGAAATACATGCTAGTGTGCCCAAAGGAGTGACCCTTATCAGTACTGGTAGAAAATTATGTCGTTTGTGGAGAGTGGAGTTGCTTTATATCCCAGTTATATTTAATCTTTGTGGTCAAGCCTGATTTCTGTAGGATTATTTCCCCCAGGTTGTGAGTGTATTTCAGATCTGTAAAATCTCCCTTCTTGTTCTTGGATTCCATTGAGTCAGGAGCAACTTTTGCTTGATGGCATTGGTACCTCCAAGGGCACCTCCAGGCAGTTTCCTTGGCAGAGACAGAGAAGTGGTGTGCCATTGCCTACTTCTGAGGAAAGGGATGAGCATGAATATTTGAAATATTCATTATTTGTATGAATTTGGACATTTGCATATGAATTAAGTGTCCAGACATTCATACTTTAGTATTCGTACGAATACAAATATTTTGAGTTATTTGTATGAACAATTCGGACATCCATATGTATACGAATATGTATGGATCATGTACGTATTTGTACATATCTGTACGCACCTTGTGCGTATCCATAAGCATCCATACAGATACTTAATGGGATGAAAATGGGATGTATACGGGACGCGTACGGATGCGTACAGATGCATATGAGATTCGTATCATTAGATACGTATCAAATATTCAAACAAATAGATACAAATGTATTTGTATCAGTTTGAATGTCCAGACATTTGTTTTTCTTTATCCATACAAATTTGGATTTTTGAATATTCAATTTGTTACAAATCGGATGTCGAAAATTGTATTCATGCACACCCCTACTAGGGATCGAACTGGCAGCTGTCTGCTTTCCAGGCTGCTTGCATTATCACTGAGCTACAGCGCCTTCCAAATTTATACTACATAATCATATTTTTAAACTGCTTACAAAAATACATATACTTTAATTTGGCTGTGGGACAAAGGGAGGATCCAGACAGAGCTGCCCTCCCCCAGGGAATGCCTTGTCCTCATCTGGACCAATTTACTGGAAGGTCATGCCTCCTGTGGAAACTCAGCGCCCACATGGAACATGGCATCATAGCGGGCTCAATGAGAAACTGAAACCAGAACCCACTTCAATGGGAGATGCCTTTGAAGCAGTTCATACCAATCCAGCTGCCGATAGGCAGATGGCGGGGAGAAGCTGGCCTGGATTACCTGGCTTGTAGAAATGGCCCTAGATGTGCATCACTTCTGGATGGCAACTTCAGATACTGGCAACTTCTGTGCCAGCTGGACTGATTGGCCACAATGCAGATGGTCCTTGGCCTGCCCACTGGCTTATCCCTCTGATCTTGAGATGTATCACTACATAGGGATGTGCACAAATGTATTTTTGACATTTGAATCCGAGTCGGTTTGAATGTCATAAAATCAGTTTCAATCTGGATATTTAAGATTCAAATGTCTTAAAATCCGATTAGAATGTGCAACATTTGAATCCATATGTTTAAATACAAATGTTAGATTTGCATTTAAAGATACAAATGTCAACAACATTCGTATCTGTTATACATATCTGTGCGGATTCTGTAAAAATCCGTATGCATCCCGTTTTAATCCAGTATTTTAAGTGCAAGATAGCTATTACTTTCTGGGAGATTCATGTACAACAGATATGAATCTACACATTTGAATCATTCAAAAATCTGTATAGGATTTTTGAAAATCCATATTCAAGTTCGAATGTCAAATTTGGATTTTCAAAAATCTGATTCGAATTTGAATGTCAAAATTTGTTGGATTCCAATGGAATATTTGAGTTTTTAAATATTCGTACACATTCCTATCATTTTATCTGGCCCACAATCAGCCCACCAGGGTGTGTGACAACCTGTGTCATGTGGAAATAGCCAAATGTGACCTGCCTATACTGACACAGGCTAAATAATATTAATATTTACTTACATTTCTATCTTGCCCTATACCTGAAGTTATATGTATATACTGTACATGTAAAGTTCTTTTGACTGATACTTTGGCTTTGGGGACACGGGCGTAACCTTTACTAGTGCTTCAAATGGGCACACTGAAACTTTGTTAACCTGGAGTCAAGCCAGGGTGGATTGCAGTGGAACTCGTTTCACTGTATTTATAAAACACTGTAGTCAAAGCTTTTATTTATGTTTGCAGTTAAACAGCATGAAGAAAAGCGACAAAGCATGGGGCACGTTTGCAACAGCCCTGTTTCCATAGAAGTGATTTGCCATTACTTTATTCCAGGATGTTCTCTTGGATTTACCAGTTTTCTGGTGGCTGTCCATCAAACACTTACTAGTCCAAGCTTTCTTGCTTTCCCAAAATCAGTTACATTCTGCCACCTATGCCAGTGAAAGCTTGATACTAAGAAAGGGTAAGAGGAAGAAGACAAAATCCTGATACAGTTATTAGGAATACCAAGGCATGTCAGAAGAACCAATCAATTAGGCTTCGACTAAATGAAACCTGACTGCTCCTCTGAGGCAATCGAAAGGCAGAAGATAACATACGTCTGGGACATTGTGCAGGCAACAAATCAGAAAATGATTGTGCCATTAGCTCCTGAAAGAGACACTCTAGCAATGTCTAGCTTGACTATGTGCTCTGCCTAAAATTTGTGCCCCAACAATTAGAAAGGATGTACATAATAAAAAGGATATTGAAGCAATTGCCCTGGATCAGGATGATGGTCCTTCTGGTAGTATAGTGAGCCAGTTTGGTCTAGTGGTTAGGGAGCTGGACTCTTATCTGGGAATACTGGGTTCGATTCCACCCTCCCCCAAGAAGCCAGCTGGGTGACCTTGGGCTAGTCACAGCTCACTTCTGAGCTCTCACAGTCCCACCTACCTCACAGGGTGTCTGTTGTGGGGAGAAGAATAGAAAGCTTTATCAACCGCTTTGAGTCCCCTTAAATGGGCGAGAAAAGTGGGTCAGGAAAGCCAACTCTTCTTCTTCTTCAGATTAAATGGTACTACCAGAAATTTGAAGTAGGGATGTGCATAAAGCACATTTGCCCCCTTTGACCCAATTCAAATTGAAGTGCAGAATGTCTGGCTTTGTGCGAAGGGCCCCAGGGATGTAGGGGGCTTTGCCTCCACACAAAGATCCATCAAATATTCATGAGCAAAGGGAAACCCCTCATCTTCTCCCTCACCCCCAGACTCATCCCTCCACTCACTTTGTGCTGCTGCAGCCACCTTGGCACCCTTCTTCAAGGCTCAACTAGGCCTTCCGGAGGTGCATGGGCAGTTTTAGAGGTCACTTCCATCTGAAAGTCCTGCAGTTCCCTGATGGGGGTGGCCTCCAATGCTATGTCTGCACCTCTGGAAGGGGTAGTTGAGTCTTGAAGGAGGGTGTGATTGTGGTGGAGGCCACAGTGGTAGCAGGATTTACAGGGACTGGTAAGGGGGCACAACTGGGGGAACGGAAGGCCAGGTGTGAGCAGATCCAGCCTTTGTTAAAGCTTCTATGAAGCTCAGATATATTAGATTTGCATGCAAAGGTGGCGGCTACGAATGTAGGGCCCTTTTGATTTGCTCACATTTTTTGTACAAATTCAGATAAACTACAAACATAACAAATATTTTTCCCCACTTCTAATCTGAAGTAAGGGCCCCCTTAATCCAAATCGGGCTTTGTTTAATACAGATGGAACCAGACCAATAGCGGGTGGGATGGGACCTCTATAATCCACATTAATGCAGAGATACGAGGGCCTATACAGACCCTTAATCCAGATTACTGGCCCATGCAGAAAGGGCCTTTAGGTCACCTTGTTTACTTCTTCCATTCTGTAGACTCAGCATACAGAATGAAAACCCTTTTTGGTCTGTTACTCTATGGCAATTAGAGTAATACAAACAGTATTAACTCATCGGTTTCCACTTCCTATGAGATTCTGGCATAGTTCTATTTTGAATGGGAAAAAGATAAATAAACAAAATGTCTTGGTAATATGACTTGTTACAGTGAAAAATAATGATGTATTTTAACATCAAAATGTCACAAGAACAGAGCTCTGTGTTCTTGGGCACCATGGAAACTTTGTTAAACAAAAGAACCAACAATATATTTGTAGCTGTGAGGACAGGGCTTTTTTTGTGTGTGTGTGAAGTACAGTGTGCAAGAGAAGAAGAAGAAGAAGAAGAAGAAGAAGAAGAAGAAGAAGAAGAGGAAGAGGAAGAGGAAGAGGAACAAGAAGAAGGAAAATCATCACTCCCTGTGCATTCAAAGCTAGATCCATAATTGACTGGAGAGAGATGCCATAGTCTGAGTTACCTTTCAGTCTACACATTGCAAAATTCAGAGTGCTTCACAATTTCTAATCGCTCACCTAACAGTTTAGAAAATCTACCTGTAAGGACTGCGGCTAAGATGAAACATGAACAGAGAAACTTAATTTGGCTCTGCCTGGTCGGATTCTGATCCTGATTTCAGTTTGCCATTAAAAGAAAATCACAAAAGGTTCTCAGAGGTGGTAGGTGCCACATCCCACTTATAATTCACATTAAAGGCTTGCAAATTAAATTTCCAAGTGCTTTTCCTGTTCCTTAATGTGAACTGGAGGTGGGATGAGAACAGTAGTTGCCATATGTGACTCCTTCTAAGCTGCTTTTCAGCTGATCCTTTAATGCATTTGGATGCAGCCAAAGAAGGACTTTCCTAAGGTGCAAAGGCCTACTTAAGGCCATTCTGGGGAGATGGAAATTTTAGATTGTTTCCACACAAACTATACAGGTCCAGCCTGTTCTGGACCAAGGACAGAAGATTCCACCACTGTGAGGATGGGGAATCTGCCGATCCCAGACCAACATCAGCAGGAATGCAGTGGAGCTATAGCAGTTCTGATCCACATAACTGTCCCCCCATCCAAGGTACCCTGACAGTGACTGGTCAAGGGCCTTCCACTCACACACAGTGTCCGGTGCACAAGAGTGGGACTGAACACAGCAGTCTTCAAAGGTAATCTACTTCCGTGCTGGGGTTTTGAAAATGGTCCTCAGAAATCTGCATAAGTTTCCAAGATGGGGCTGTGGCATTTTCCTTGTTCTGAGCTGGTTGTAGACGCAACAAAGGCTGGACTGGAACAAGATGGTTTGGTACAATGATGGACCTCTTCAAACATGTCAACAGCTAATTGAGAATAGGAACCTCTTGGGACAATTCTGGGTTGGACTATTTGTTCTGGGACAGACCATACTCTGTGTGGCACTAACCTGTTATCTGTGTTGTATCCACCACCTGCGCCATGCCATGCCTGCTCCCTGTCTCTCCAAGGCTTGTGTAAGTTTTAGGACCTGATGCAAGGGTCCCATTGCCTAGGGTGTCCCCCTGCTAAACCAGTAAAGAGAGGTGTGCATCCTTCCATAAGTCCCTAGGGGCTAATCTAGCTGACCCTGAATTGCTGGTATTCCTGGAAAAAAAACCCCCAGGTCTATTGCTGTCCCAGTATGGGCCACATTGTATCCAGTGTGGGCACTGCATGCTAGCAACTTGTTAAGTGTGGAAAAGGATGCTGAGATTTTCCCATCATCCCTTTGTTTTTATTTTTTTTGTAGTAATTCAGTTTTTATACACTTTGCAAATTTTGCAAATTTTGTATTTGTACTTCTGTATTTGTGCTTTCATAAATACAATATCTTCTTTTTTCTTTTAAACGTTGATTTCCTGATCCGCTATTATTCACTTCTCCTCTGCTGCTTCTCCTAGATATCACTGTATCATTCCTGCCCCAATGGCATGATACAAATCTGTCCTATGAATGTATGGTACTTGTATGTTCCTGTGTTTACCATTAGGCTCCACTCCACCCCTAAGCTTCCTTACATAATCATTTTGAATGATACTGTACCTTATAGAAACCGGCAACCCTATAATGTAGAATATTTCAATTATCTTTACAAGTACTGTGAAAGCAATCATTTATTCCTATATTGTAGGCTGGGAGGCAGATTAAAAAGTAATAGGTTTGCGTTAACAGATACATTAAGGCTGCATAACTAACAAATTACCACAGTAAAAAGTACAAGGAAAGGCCTCCTCATTCAGTCAAACAGGAATTCTGATACAGTACAGAATTTGCATCTAATGTTTCAATCTGAAGATGAGCAGTTGAGGTCTTAACCTTTGGACTTCGTCATTGTCCAGGGTTTTTTTAATGCAAATAAAAGCATTGCCTGATTCAACAAGTGCATCTGTGCATGCCTGCTCTTTCTTTTTATTAAACCAAGTCTTACTAACCCCCTTTCTGTTTTCCTTTCTGTTGGTAATTTGGCAAGTGTGTATCTATGACAATTAGGGATATGCACAAATATTCAAAGGTATTCGACATTTTATCAAATCTGGCCAAATTTTGACATTCGAATTTGAATCAAATGTCCATAAATTTGAATTTAAAGATTTGAACAAATTTTGAATTTTGGATCTATTTGTTTGAATTATCTGGACATTCGCATGTGTACAGGTTTATGCACGCTGCGTACTTGCAGATTTGCATCTTTCCCACATCCGTACGCATTTGTATGGATCCGTACGGGACAAAAACAAGTTGCATACGGGATAACTACGGGATACATAAGGATGTCTACGGGCATGTACGGATGCGAGAAAGATGCATACGGGCATCTACGAATGTTGTCAACATTCGTAAGTGAAAATGTGAATCGAAAATTCAAACAAATAGATTCAAATTTGCTTAATGCATATCAAATTTGGTTTAATTCGAATTTTAAAGATTCGATTTTATGCATGTCCATTCATGCACACCTCTAGTGACAATTAGCTCCAGGTGATTGTACTGTGTCACAAGAGGATGTGTTTTGTAAATTATAAAGAAGAATAAACCCAAGTGCAAACTACTGTTTGTCAGAAGTTGTCTTTTTTTGAATGATGTTCTGAAACTGTTCTGATTTTGCTTCATAAGGGAAACAGCATCGTTGTTGAACCTCTAGCAGCTGGAGCATGCCAGCTGGAATGGCTCCTGCAGGAACTGGCCCAAGTTGGAGTGTCCCCAGTTGACTGGAAAGGTTGTCTGCACTTGGATTGTCTTTTCTGGGACAGGCCTTGCTGGGATTAATGTATTACCAATAAATGCAGAAAAGGCCTAAAAATATTTATCATATGAATTCAAAGTTTTTAGGGGCTTTTCACATTCACAAGAAGTTCAGACCAGGAAAGCATCTATCAGTTTCTCCCATATTTGTATCATTTAAGGGAGGTCATGACCCTTCTAATACACTCTGTCCAAACAGGATGAAGTATAGACTGGACTAGGGTGCCCCATTGATGCCCTAGTTTGGACTACTGGTAGACCTCTTTTTTGAGATCTACTGGTGTAGGGGGTGGTATACCAGACCAAAGACAGGAAACCTCTGAAGTCTGGTGTACCATGGAGGAAGCATTTTGGTGGTGTAACAATGAACATTGCAGAAATGAGTCCCAAGAGCATTAAAAAGGACTTTGAAAAATTTGGAGGTACCCCATATTAGCTCCAAAACTGGTTTGAGCTTTGAAGCCAGCATGGGTGTTGGTAAGCGACAGGCTGTCTGTGATAGGTTGGATGTTATTCCATATCAGGATCAATCCATCCCAACTTGAGAGACTGCTTACTCTGGTACAGAATGACTCTCCCAGTACCAGGATAGCCAAGGTCAATGCAAATACAGCTTTAGACAGGCATATTTCCTAGTCCTACCTATAGGTACTTGCTCCACTGAACTACATCTTCTAGTCAGTCTCTAAATTCCTGTTCCTGGGTCCCCAGGCTTTGGAGATTTCAGAGATTCCCCCCCCCCACTTTGCCAGCTCCAAAGCTGGTGAAAGCTTCAGAGCCAGTGTGGGGCTGGAATGGAATAAGACATCCTGATGAGGCCAGCCTTGTTCCGGTCCACGGCAAAGCCATCCCATCAACCAGGTATGTACTAAAAGACCCTTAGGCTGTGATCAGACAAAGCAAAAACAACAACAAAGGTTAGAGATGGCCTTGAGGTGGGATTGCACCCGTCTGCCCCTCTACCCTCTCCAGAACATTCTGTGCTTGGAAAGGTGATTACAGAAAGTTTGGGAACATGAAGGCCACACACCATCTCCCTCAAGCACCTATGAGGCGCCCTTTTTGTTATGTCTGAACTGCCTCAGATTTACCTGCTCCCTAAGGTAAGCCTGTTTGGGCATATGACCGTGTTTTCCCCACTTGGAAAGCATAACAGCGAACAGGTGCTTTGGGAAAGCTCCATTCACCTGTTTAAACTCAATGCTCTGCAGCTATACCATCACTGGAGGCAGAGTGGCTGTGCACAGTGATTATTTTCACTATGTGGTTGTCTCCACTGCCTAGCAAGCCAAGCCACATTCCAAGGGTGAAATCCCTATCTTGGCTGGGTCCTTGAGCTCTCTTGGAGATGCAATCTGAAGAAAACAGCCAAAGGCTCTACTGGAAAAGGTGGTGTCCTCAATGTGTAAACAGCAGATAATTAATCATCATTCCTTTGGCCTTCCTCCACATGATCTTCACCTGTTTGTCATTCCTTGTACTTTGTCATTATCTCTGAGAGGGCAGTTAGTTGGGGTCCAGACAGGTTGTTATTCACACCAGAAACTGGATCTGTGGTTTGTAGGAGCTTAAAATTTAGAAAGAGTTACACACTCTAGTCAATACTGTACTTTAGTAAGTGACAAGGTAAGTGATGCCGTTTCCCCCCCTCTGGAAACCTTCCACTAGTGGAACTTTTTGCTCACATGTATCTTAAATATTGATGTTCCCAGGTCCAGGCCATCCCAGGTAGTATGAGGAAGATCCTTGTGTAACATTTAGGAAAGCCACTATCTGATTGATCAACCAATGATCTGACTCAATATAGGAAAGCTAATACATTGGCTCTCATGTGATAGGAAGTAACAAGGGAAGAAGAAGAAGAGTTGGCTTTCCTACCCCACTTTTCTCACCCATTTAAGGGGACTCAAAGCGGCTGACAAAGCTTTCTGTTCTCCCCACAACAGACACCCTGTGAGGTAGGTGGGACTGTGAGTGCTCAGAGGAGAGCTGTGACTAGCCCAAGGTCACCCAGCTGGCTTCATGGGGGAGGGTGGAATCGAACCCCGTATTCCCAGATAAGAGTCTGGCTCCTTAACCACTAGACCAATTCAAAATACCTAATTCAATGTGATATTATAGACATCTGCACGCATGTAATAAATGAGGGATAAATGAGGGATAAAGGGACATCAGCACTCCTCTGGGATCTTTCACCAGTTCATTGATGGAATAAAAATAAAAATACTAAACCAAGAAATCACCATAGCATACCACTTTAGACTAGAAGTGCTTCTGCACCTGCTGCTGAGAAATGGATTTAAGAAAATCCGTTTCTCAGTGATCCGACCTCCCGAGGCTCTGTCCGAAATAGGGATGGATCCTCGGAGACCCCGCACTTCACATGCATGGGGAAGACAGATCAAGCCGGCCGGATCCTCTGGGTGCTGTGCGGAGGCCGCAGCGCCCATTCCAAAGGGGATCCAGCCTCCCATGCCACCGACGCTGCGGTGCATGGGGGAAGGGCAGAAGGAGGCAGACCAGCATTCTTCCACCCTTCCCAAGATGGCGGCCACCAGTAAATCCAGCCCCTTGCCTCTCCATGTGCAGAAGCATCCTGCTTCCAACCGGAGCAAGGCGAGGGGCCGGGTGGAAGACCTAATATTCGAGATGTTCCCAGAGGCCGGATCCTTTGGCGGCGAGACCCCATTAAGAATGGGTCTCACCTGCCAGGGTGCGGAAGCGGCCACCATGAAGAGTCTCAATCCAGCCTCCATTGCGGAAGGCAAGTCTTAATGTGTTCAGTATGTGTCCTGTATGTGTTTTTATATGTGTTCTAATGGCCTGTGCGGAAGCACCCTAAGGTTGTACCCTAAGGTTACCTGGAAAGGCACCTGGGAGGGTACATGCTCAGCTGTCAAGTTTCCATTTGCACCTCACAATGTGTGTGTCATTCCTGTCATCATGGGCGCAGGACAAACAGTACCTTTTGTCTAAGATGCCTGCTCATAGGCCTACTCTATTCTGAAATGGACAAGCAGCCTTAGACCACATCCCCACCGGAAGTGCTTGTCGTTGCTTTTCTATGTGCAACAGTAGCAGGCACCTTACGGCTATCACCTTCCTCCCCCTTTTCTGGACAAGAAAACCAACAGAGGCACCACTGTTGCAAGCTGCAATTTTGCGGCCTGAATTGAGGTGCTGTGGTTGACTACTGAAAAGCCATCATCTTGTTTGGAAGTACAGATGGAGGAGATGGCTTTTTCAGTGGTGATGGTGATCATGTGTACCTCCTTAGAAGCCATCTTGCTGGATAAGTGGGGATGTGGCCTTTGTCTTCAAGAAGTAAAACTGGTATTAGAGCAACCGCAGTGCTCTAGGAGCATTTTTCAGCTCCTAGGCCAATTTTGGTTTCATGCTTCTGTGTACATTAGGGAGCACTTTGTCCAATCCACATTTTCCATCAGACCAGCAGCAGAATCTTTAGGCTGGATTGCTTCTTTCACTGATTATGGATATGTGGACTATGGCTGCAAACTGTGCACCTTTTCCTATGTAATCCACTGCCCTAAATAGTAATCCGGGCTCTGTGTTTGAACTGTTTCATTTTTGATTGAGGAAGTACTGCTTAGAGCAAGAGTTAAATTGTGAATTAAAAAAAAATGTATATTCATTTCTTAACTATCTGGAAAGACAGACATAGAATTGCAAAAATTGTTCCTTGTGCCCGAGATCCAGAAGGAGTGCTATGGATATCCTAGTTTCTAGTGTCTGTCTATCCCATGAAATATACACATACAGACTTCTGCTTCATTTGAAGATTCTGGCAGGATCCACACAGCATCCTTATGACACCTTGAATGTGCAATGAGGGTGTAGTGTCTGCATGGACACCATGTTCTTCCTCTGCTACGGTGCCTCAGCAGCAGAGCCGTGTGAAGAGTTCTCTACCCTTGGGTCTCAAATCACAACCGATTCTGCCACAGGAGCAGGCGGAGGAGAAAGCTTCCCTGCCCATCACAATTGTGGCTGGTCATTCCCTTGCTGTGATTTGACAGGTGGCGCACTAGACAAAATGCAGAAAGCACATTGCGGATTTAAGAGAAGCTGAACGCATCTCTTAATTTGAAGGCCATGTAGGTATGTGCACAATTTTTTCCCCCTGTTTGCATCAAATCAAATGGAATGGAAATTTGTATTCATGCAAATGAGGCCACTTCAAATGTGCTAGGTTTCGAATTCCCTTCAGATCCCTACTGCCAAACCAGCCACACCTCTGCATCTGATGCGAATCTGATGTGAACACGATGCAAACCTGATCTGGAGGGATGTGTACAGATTTTATTTTTGCATTTGAATTTGGATTGAATCAAATATCCAAACATTTGATTTGATTTGAATGTTTAGGATCCGGATGCGACAAAATCCAATTCGAATAGAATACATTCGAATCTATTTGTTCAAATGTTAGATTCGAATCTGAAGATACAAATGTCGACAACTGTATGCATTTCATACACATCCCGTTTTATCCCCGTATGAATCCCATTTTCGTCCCATACTATCGGTGGGAGTACGTACAGATACGTATGAGATTCGTACAGATACGTAGGTAAAACATATGTATCTGTACTTTCAAATGTTTCGAATAATTCAAATGAATGTTTCGGAACATTCAAAATCCATTCAAATGTTTAAATTCGAATGTGTAGTCATTTTATTCGAATTCGAATGTCCACATTCGAACAAATCTGATTGGATTTTGAATGTTTAGAACATTCATGCACATCCCTAGATTGGGCAGCTGCTTTGAATGCTGTTAAGAAGGCACAAAAGCTTTTACTCCGCATGTGAATGTCAGTCTTTAAATACTGTATACCCAATATTTGATCTGAATGCAAAGTTTCAAACAACGTCGTACAAATCGCGAAAGTTGCAAGCATTTTTCGCCCATCCCTAGTGCTATCCAGGTAGTGTCCTGCATCTTTTCTGAAAGGATCCCACAGTTGTCACTCTGTATCTCATGCCTGTTAATTTACAGCATATTATAATTTTACAAACAACTGGTGAAGAATTAGAAAAGATTTCACCATCTGACTGCTCATTTTCCTGTTCAACAAGATCCGTAGAAAACAGTGAACATACTCTTTTTCATTGTCCATTTTACAAAGCTGTTCACTTCGAGTACTCGGGAGAACTGACCAGCTCTATACCGGTTCCCCTTTGCTGTCTTATGATATTTATCCTTAAGGCTGTTAAAGTTTTGAGTGGTGCTAGAGTTGTTAAGAGATCCACTGCTACGTCCAATTGCATTTTAAAATATCTTTAGATTTATGTTGTCTTGGTAAATATTAAATTAACACAACAATTTTAATGCTCTTCCATGCTCGGAACAATTTTGCTTCTCCTAGCCTTTAAAACTGTGCTGTTTATGAATACAATACAATACAATAGATAAATGAAGAAATAGCTGCTCTGAAGAAGGTATTTATTGCTAGAGGTGAAGTCAAAGGGTGCAAACTCTCTGGCGGAAAGGGTTTCAGGAATGCAGCAAAACTATTGAAAGTGATGTGTCCAGAATAAAAATGCTCCTTTAGTATCTTTGAAAGTCAAAGAGTTTTCCACAAACAATAGTGGTATCTGGTGACAATAGGGGAGTAAACAGATGAAAAGACAAATATTTTAAAAGATGGTTGTACTTATGTATAAGACTGGAAAAGACTTACTCTTTTCAAGGAACCAGAGCTTGATGGGAAATATGGGGGTTGACAGTTTTCAGTCTGAACATGCCCTTATGTTTTTATTAGCAGAAAAGTATGGAAGCTGTAGCTGTAGAAACTCATGGTTGGAAATGTCAGGTCAAACCAAACTAAGGCCATTTCTGCATTGGGTCTTATTCTGGATTATGTTTTGGAATAGGGGCCTGGTGTCCTCATGTCCCCTTTTTCCACGCACAGTGAAAGATCTGGATCTTTGAGATGGGGTCCTCCTGGAGATCTGGATCTTGAAGATGCCTGAAGACCCCACTGTGGACACATTTGATCAGGTCCACAAGAGAGCCAGATCTAAGGGCCTGAAGGACCCATTAAATCCAGTTTTCCCCTGCACTCATGGGGACAGGGCTTTGCAGATGGGGCCTTCAATGGGGTCCAGGTGAGGATAGGGCCCGATTGGTACCAGTCAGGTACTAATCAGGTTCCTAATGGAAGGGTTCTAAGCCCTAGTGAAAAATGGTCCATGGTGCCCTGGGCTTAATCCAGAATAAGGTTCAATGCAGAGAGTGCCTAAAAAAAGTAAATAGTGAGTCCAGAGAGTTCATTCCAATAAAATACAGCATAGTCCCTCGATTAGGACAGTTTTCATTTGTGTGGATTTTACTGTAACATGGCTAGTGATTTGTGACACCCTTCTGTTTACATGGCCACCCCCTCAATTTGTGTTGTGTAGTTTGGCCTGAGTGAGGAAAAAAAATGAGGACAAGAGGGATAAGGTAAGGCAGCTGCACACACACACACACACACACACACACACACATACACACACACCACCATCTTGGCTCTGGAGGAAAAAATAGCAGAACTTCTGAGAGGCAGCTGGTGCTTTGTTTCAGCAGCAGCAGGAAAAGGAGGCGTTGTTGCAGTGCAAAGGGTCAGATGTGCTGTGAAAGGGGAAGATGAGTGGGAGGAAGGAAGAGCATTTCTTGCTCTTTGTTGTACTGTTGTTGTTGTTGCTGCTGCTGCTGCTGCTGTTACCACCACGACAAGCCTCTGGACTGGTCATCCTATTCCTCTCTCTCCTGTGCCTCCCTCTGGTCCCTTCTATTCCTCCAGTGGCAGGAGAATGAGTGTCTGCTGTAGGAATGTGCACTAATTATTTCTGCATTCAGAATCCAGATGAATACGCCCAGATTCTGAGCGCCCTAGGGCCCTATAAATCCATGAATCGGATAAGCCAGTATCCATAGAAACTTCAGTAGAAGCTTCTACGGATACTGGATGCCCCAGGGCCTCCCTCTCCGGCCTCCCTCCCCTCACGGCCTCCCTGGGAGCCCCTTATCTGCTCTGGTGGCGGCATGGGCCTCTTCCAGGGAGCTCTGGAACTGTGAACAGGCCTCCTGGGAAGCCTTTTTGTGGTTCCAGAGGACCCTGGAAGAGGTCTGCACCACCACTGCAGTGCTCCTACCCACCTCCCCAGGGTCCATTTACCCCAGAAGAAGGGGTGTCGGCGTCAGTGAAGTGTTCAGGTAAGTGGGGGGAGGGGTGGGAATGGGGGGGGAGGGATGAGAATGGGGGGTGGGGGAGGGTTTATTAATTCTGAACATGGATAGAATATCTGGGCACGGATAGAATATCCATGTTCAGATACGAATACCCCCACATCCATGGGGGACGGTATTCCAATCACTAGTTTTGACAGCAGGAGATGCCATAGCACTGCCCAATTACAGAGGCACCTTAGACCTGAAGAACCTCTTCTGGATGTTCTAAGGTGGAGTTCTTCTTCCTCTTCTGGATGTTCTAAGGTGGAGTTCTTCTTCTTGTAGCAGAAGAGAGGAGAGGGGTGCAGGAGAGAAAGGGATACACAGTGGAGAAGGAGAGAAGAGGTTGAGGGGCTTGTGGTAGCAGCTCAATGATCAGCAAGAAACCACCTTCCTTCCTCCAAACTCATCTCCCCTGCCCATGTTACACCCCTTACCCACCCAGCAACACTGCCTCATTCTTCTACTCCTGGTAGAACAAAGAAAGGAAGCGTCAGTAGCAACAGCAGCAGCAGCTCTTGAAGCACCAAGTTGCAAAGTTCTGTAGTAAGCCATTGGAGTGCTTAGTCATGATTTCCTCAACCCTAAGTTATATTCTGACATCTACTGCTTTCTCTTTATGTGCTTTACCCCCCAGAACTCAACAACCATGCAAGTCAAAGTACTACTGTACTATACTGTGCTGCCTATACTGTACTGATAGTGTACTTTTATTTGTTGGATCTAGGGGTGTGTGCGAATGCAATTTTTGACATTTGATTTGTAACGAATTGCATATTCAAAAATCTGAATTGGTACGAATAAGGGAAAACAAATATCTGGACATTCAAATTAATACGAATAAATTCGTATGTATTTGTATGAATAATTCGGACATTCTTATCTCTATGGGTACATACACATCTCGTAAATACCTGTACGCGTCCTGTACTCATCCTGTCCAGATGTGTACAGATGCATATGAGATACGTACGGGATACATACGAGCAGGTACAGGATGCATAAGTACCCGTACATATACAAGCATCCGAATTATTCATACGAATAACTCACAAAATTCTTATTCGTTTGAATTCAGAAATCTAAATGTCTGGACATTCCATTCACATACGAATGTCCAGTTTGGTCCAAATGTGTATGAATAATGAATATTTTGAATATTTGTGCACATTCCTAGTTGGATCTTTAAGAATTGTTCCGCAAAGTTCCTGAGTGCAGTTGAGCATTCTAGCCTATCATGACTGTAAATTGTCCTATGACGGTTCTCAATGCAGGTGATCTTTGCCTTTTAACAACCTGCAGACTTGCTGCACAGGTTCAGCAAACACTGCATTTGCACGTGATTGCACAGTCAGAGGCATGCAAGACAGTTTACTACAGGCACTAGTAAATTTCTCATCTGATAATCACAATCTGGTGCATAAAATGTGTTACAATTGAATATATGGGCAGATGGCAAACAGGGCCCCGCGAACAGGTAGCTGGAATTTATAGTTGAAAAACTCTTTCTGAAATTCCATAATCCACAAAACTATTTAAAGTGCAGGAGCCTTGAATTCCTTCCCTGCTGGCCACTATGTAAAAGTGGTCATTTCGATATAGAGCAAGCCAAGTTGTGCTGTAGTAGCTGCATTGCTCCAACAGATAGATTTAAAATATAGGTCATTTCTAATTGTTTAAAAGAACCAGCCCATACTTACAGATTGCACCAGTCATGAAGAATTTTTCATTTATAGGAGAGCCAAGTATGGTTGAGGTTGTTTAGCTCATTTTTGTGCTCTTATTCCTATATGATTTTATGCAAGTGGCTTTTTTCTCTTAGTAGAGTAAAAACATTCCATTTATTAATTTGTGTGATTAACTGTATATTTCACCAACTAAACTTGAATAAAACACTGATTAAAATGAGCTCTGTATGAGAAAGCCAGATCCATGGAGAAGATGGCCTTTACAGAATTACCACTCCTCCTGCTGTTAAGAAGATACAGCAGAAAGAGTGGTAAACTATTCCGACTCTCAGTTTTATCTCTTCGAGCTTCCTTGACCATCTCTACATTTGCAAGGGCTGGCCCACTGTTCCTACAGGGATGGTTCACTGCTGTAGCAGTCTAGCTGTCTTGAAACAAGGCCATCTGCACTTTGGACAACTGTTCCAGGTCAGCTGTATAAAACAAAGGCCTCAATCACGTCAGATTCTTCATGATCTCATGGGCCACAGCACACTAGGCTTGTCTGTTCTCCGTTGTCTCCTGGAGTCTGCCCAGGCTCCATAACACTATCTAATGGCACTGGACATCTTCTCACCTAAGGGGTGCATCTTCTGGTGTTACTCGCTAAAGTATCAGGCAAAAAACCCAAGAAATTTCTGAGTCTGAATCCCATTCAACCATAAATGCTGACTATGGCTGCACTGATAAACAGAAAAAAAAGACACCTTAGAGACTGCTTGGAGATGGTTCACCTTCCCCCTCTTATCAATATTCAATGCAAGAACAAGAAAAGGTGGATTTAAAGATGGTAGCAAGTGCCACATGCTACCACCACCAAGGTATTTCTAGGACAATGGCATTTTGTACCCTTATGTTTCTGGCCCAGTCCAGTAAGTGTAGGTCAGCCTGGTGTCAGCCAGGAGCATGGTTGTTCCTGGACAGCTTCTTTGCTGGCTACAAAGGTCATGCAGTCTTCAGAGCCACCTTCTGGGTATGTTGGTGGCTAGGAACTAGAGTTCCTGGCCTCAGATCAATTTGGTGAGCCATCAAAATGGTTCTCCCTGCTAAATCATAACAACAAAGCCTGCATGCACCCTTCTGGATGCCTCCCTATTTCGATCCAGGGGCCCCTGCCGGTATCCAGAGGTGTTTTTGCGCTACCCTTCCTGTCCACTGAATGGGAAAGGAGCGCGATGACCCAACATTGATTAGTGCTCACATTTGAGCACTAGTCAACTTTATTTGTTCCCTCCCCCAGGGATTGGATACTTATCTTATTCAATCCCAGGGCACGGTCCTATTCTGGGTGCCACCACGACTGCGCATGCATCAGTGCCATCACCCTGCAATTGCAGTCGCATCTATGGTTGTCTAAGGTCCCAGCATGCTAGTGTGGGACCTCAAATGACCCCAGAGTGGCAGCAAGAGTGAATGGTTGTGCCGCTGGATGCTTCACATAAGTAATTAGGTAACATTGGTTAAGGTGTGAAGCTCCACACCTAATCAGCATTAGTGCACTTTTGGGGAGGGCAGGCAGACTTGTAGGCTGTAACACCCTACTTGACATGTGCATGCTCTTCCCCAGAGGTGCCCTATTTATTGACTAGAGGCTGTAGTGCAAAAAGACCTCTGATCTAGATGGATGGAGGGGTCTAAGCAAGGGATGGACTCTCTTTGGCTCCTCTTATGTTCTTAGCATGTGGAAGAGAGAGCCCAGAAGAGGGCCAGGTCTTTGGGACAGTATTTCTGCTACACCGATAAAAAAGTAAAAGTTATTATTGGTGGAAATGCCATAGTCATCAATCTCACCTCCATGGAATTTTCTTGGTGACAGAAGTGTTTTGCCTTTGTTTTCTCCCAGAATATTTATTTGATTTTCCAATCTAGTCCATCGTGCCTCATATTCTCAATCCATCATCCATACAAGTATTAGACAGTCAATAAAGATATGGGAAGACAATCAGAGGAAGGGAATTCTCCATTAATTCTGCTATTTCTTATTAATGTTTGCATTTTTTCTTTATTTTTCTCTGCCAATGTAAGTGAACTGCATTACAAGGGGAGACCCAGGCTAACAATATGTCTCTGTTGATGCAGAGTCGCTAATGTAACTCAGTAATATCTCAAGCTATTTCCACATGGCACATGCTATTCTGTGCTGTGGTGATCCAGGATTAGATTGAATGATCCAGCCCAGGATCAGCTGGATAGCCAGTAGCCCATGACAAGGGCCATCCCCAATGCAGATGGTCCATTCCATTCCAAACAGAGAGGCTGAGAACAAAAGTTGCCAGCCAGGGAGTGTTTTAGCTAGACACCCAGAAGTGGCTTAAATGGGCTTTTCCTGAGCACACAACAAAGTGGTGCCAGTCTTCTCAGTCCAGGGGCCTTTCTGTACTTAGTTGATTAGACTGCTATGAACTAGGGCTAGTAAACTTCTGGTAAAGGTGGTAAAGTAACAGCCTACTCCATGTGTGGATGCTCTTTACCAGACATTAACTAACCATTGACTACTGGCCCAAGTGCAAATAGGCCTCAGGTATACAAGAGCGGTTGATCATGGTATCCCAACCATTTTTGCTCTGAGTCCAACACCTCAACTGATGCAGATGCAGTGTTCTACCAGGAGGTTCTCTGGCCCAGTCTACTGGCTCAATGTGGACAAATCTGCAGGGTCTAATTCACACTACTGAAACTCTCTGGGAATTCATTAAACAGACAAACTGTGAGAAAGCAAACTCGTGCTTTAGAGTATCCATGTTGTACAAGGGAGGTCACATTTTACTTATTATGTGAAAGGAAAACTATGTTATACAAAACTGTGCTAGAGAAGGAAGGATTGTATTGTCTTGATCTGTATACTTACAGATCATTCAAAGAGCAATGGGAAGTAAACCAACAGGGAGAATTAGCTTTCTCTCCATAATATTAGGAGATTGAAGCAGACAATGTAAAGTCTCTAACGTAAGTAACACTCTGTGTGGGAAAGGTCTGACAGTCAGATTACAACTTGAGTTAGGTGGATGCTTCTTTAAGCCCATAAAATTTCCCAATTTCCTGTCCATTTGCTTATGGCAACTGCCCAGCATGCAAATTGGTAAGATCGTGTTCTCTTAGCACTGAACATGAAAAGAAATCACAACTTCCCAATTGTTCTCTCCCCGCAAATATGTGTCTCTCTCCCTGTCCACCTTCATGTTCATTTTTGACCTTTAAAAATCAGTTTAACAACTATGTTCAATATATAATTTAATCAGCACCCCGTAATCTATTATATTTGGCCTAACTGATGTTCTTTGAAAGGGAAAAAAACTTAGTAAATCAAGCCCTTGCATTCCCACAGGCCACAGCAATTTAGAAGTACAATGTTCAAGTAGAACAATTATTTCTCCAGAGCATTGTAAAGACCACTTATTGGCCGCAGAGCAGGCTGGAATCCATTGTGATGCCCCTGTGAAATACAATTTCTATTTCCATGCTGCAATTGAATTGAAAGGTGTTTGATTTCTTTATCTTAAATGTTATTTGCAATCTCTTGCAGTCCTGTGTTGGAACAATGCTTAAAAGCTGAAGAAAGGCATTTGTTCCTTTAAGAGATTTAGTATTGTTTGGAGTCAGGCCAACTTGCCATTTAATCCATTTTCCCCCTCAAGAAGAATAAGTTCTCTGTTCACCAAAAGTCACCAACTAGAACCACACACAATTACTTCAGGCTTAAATATAGTGGGGGTAGCTTAAGTGGCACATGTTTGTAAGAAGTACGTCAACTTTTCCAATGAAGCATTGTTTGTAACTTATCTGCAGAAATGAGTAAAAGTGGTTTGTATACATAGGGAACTATTCCCTTTTATTAGTTGTTTCCTTCTACTGCAGTTTGCCCTAAAGCCTTCAGACAGGAACTTATCTCAAGCTAATTAAAAGATGGGAAGTTCCCCAAGGACAACACAAGGCATTTCACTGCCTGATGTGAAGCGGCAGACGGCATGCGCTTCCACAGGTCAAGGTACATAATGCCTGCAGCCAGCTACATTCTCTGAGCACCTGAGGCAGAAAGAGAAATCATAGGGATATTTCTCCCTTCACAATTTCCCCTCCTGTTATGACACTGAAGACCGCTGCTCAAGGAGGTGATTTCATTCTGCTTAATGCCTCAGATTGTTTCACACTTAGCTTGGCTGGAGCAGATCAGAGTGTCCTCCACTAATCCAACCCATCCAAGGAATCCATCCTTGGACTGGAAAAAGGCTGTCCACATGGGGTGGCTACTCTTGCCAAGACCCCATGCCAGCTTCAAAGCTAAAGGCCTCAACACCCAGGAAAGGGCCCCCCATGGTGGACCTAAACCATGGAGTCATGCACAGTCTGCGCCTCTGTGATCTGGTATACCACTGTCTAGTATGTTGGTACGATGGACCAGATGGCCATTTCGAGCAGGCTATACTAGTTCTTTTACTAGCCTATGTTCTGGGCTCTGCAGACAGAGCATACTAGGAGGGGAAGGGGACTCTCTCAGACTGTACCAGTGGTGTGGAATAGGGATGTGCACGAATATTTGAGGGTATTTGAAATTTGGTCTGAATATTTGTCTGAATTTTGACATTCAAATTTGAATAGATTTTCATAAATTTGAATTTAAAGATTTGAATGAATGTCAAATTTCAGATCTATTCATTCTAATTATCCGGAAATTTGCATGTGTACAGGTTTGTACATAATGTGTACTTCCAGATATGCATCTTTCCCGCATCCATACGCATTTGTACGGATCAGTATGGGACAAAAACAAGTTGCATACAGGATAACTATGGGATGCATACGGACATGTACGCATGCGTATGGAATGCGTAATGATGCGTACGGGCACATATGAGTGTTGTTGACATTCATAAGTGCAAATTTAAATTGAAAATTCAAATGAAGATTCAAATTCAATTTGAATCGAATTTGGTGAAATTTGAATTTTAAAGATTCAAATCAAACTGAATTTTTGGATATCTGATTTGAATGGAATCGAATCCCAAAAATTGCATTCGTACACAACCCTAATGTGGAAAGCTGCATCCTATTACATTTGCTGGTCTGGTATATCAGCAAGTCATAGTCATATAAGTTTATTAACTGATTAGTCTTTGACCCTTTCAATCACATAAGAAATCACATCCCAAAAAGCTACACAATCACTTAAAAGGACTTAACTACATCCTAGGACATTAGATAATTAAAATGAATTTTCAAAGACTTACTACTAAAAAGAGCTACACCTCAAAGGCGTGTGCTTCTCAAACCCTCTTAGCAAAATGAGCAATTTGCTCTTTTCATCTGACAAGTTGAAATTTACTAAAAGGGGCGCTATGTAGTTACTCCTAATTCCATTATTTAAGTGGCACTTTAGGAAGAAATGGATTGAACCTTCTGGGACTGCTTTCCCGCGAATACAAATGCTCTGTTCAAAAGGAATATTCTGATAACGGCCCAATTTTATTTTCTGTACGTAAGTAAACACGTTAAACAACAACCACATACACAAACCATACAAGTCATAAAGTACATACAAACAAAATTTTGAAAAACACCCTTATCTAAGTGTCCCCTTCTACTTGGTCACCTGTACTCTATTTTTTTAAAAGAAATCTTAATTTAGGGCCTTAAAGCCCTCTAAAAATCTTCTTTTGCCTCTTAGCGCCCCCATGCCTGGCTTTTCAACGAGCTTCCAGTGCTACAAAAGGAGGAAAATCCACAACAAAAAAGTCCCCTTTAAAGAAGAGTTCCAGCACTCTTTTTGGAAGTCACAGGTTTTCCTGGCAGCATTTACCATGGGAACGCTCCGTGGCAAAAGGGGCGGGGATTGCTGCCTGCACACACAGCCATAAAACATTCACACATCTCCCAGAAGTGCAGCAGCTTCCCTTCCTTTCCCTTTCTAAAGCTCAGAACTTTCAAAGAGCCAGAATAGCACAGAATTGCAACATTGTTGCAATTGTTATCAGGTGTGAAGTGGTGGATTGCTACAGTCACCACTGCTCGACTGGGTGGATTTTGACAGTGATCTGTGAAAGTGTTGAGAGTGAATGAGCGAACGATTGCACGGCCGATGGCTGCAGCTGCTGCCTTTGCTGGCATGGGAAGCCATTTTGGGGGTCGAAGATCTGGGAGACGAACAGAGAACCGATGGCTATTTTCCCTTTGAACTTGTTGAGGGTTTCTTCCTGGTTGTGGCCGCGCAGAGTGCAGTCCCTCTCCGTTCCTGCCAGCATCCTATCAACAAGAGAGCGGGAAGGGAGAAAAAGATGCGGGCAAGCAAAACATGCTTCCGTGGGGATGGAAGGTGCGTTTTAAATGTGCGTTTTGTTGAGTCTCATGTGAACGCTTATTCCAGAATTGCACGGCACTTTTAAAGTCTGCTTGAGTAGAAGGACGGGAGAGGGAAACTAGAGAGGCAAATAAGTTGTTTGGGGATGCAGTCTATATGTTAGCCATCTGTTTAGAAATATATTTTCAGCTGAATCTAGGAAAGATTTCCTGTTCAATTTTTCAATGCACGGGTTCCAGATCAGTCTAAATTGTTGACTGTTATCAATTCCCTCCATTCTCAAATATTTCACAGAAAGATATTCATTCATCATGAGTTTCCATACTGTTCTGTACCATTCAACTTTGGTCAGATTCAAGGCATATTTCTAATTACGCATTATTCATTGTTGGGTTACCGATACTAAAAGATGTAATCGTTTTGTTCTTCTGTTCCACTATTCAAACCTGACAAATCATGTAGCAAGAATATTTTTGGAGTTCGTGGTATGTGTATTTAGAACATTCTCCTCAAAATTCTATGAATTCTTTTCCAAAAACGTTTAATCGGAGGGGAATCCCAACACATATGGTAGTAAGTTGGTCAATTTCCAAGAGTTGGTCAATTTCCCACAGTTGGTCTATATCTAAAGGAACGCCTTCTCCCATACCGACCTGCCCTTGCCTTAAGATGCAATAATGAGGCCTTCCTGGTTGTCCCGCCACCTTCGGTAGTGAGGTTGGTGGGCACCCGGGAGAGAGCTTTTCAGTGGTGGCCCCGAGATTGTGGAATGGCCTCCCCCTCGAGGTGCGCCATGCCCCCTCCTTGTATTTTATTTAGGAGGACCGTAAAGACATACCTGTTTGCCTCGGCCTTTGGCCAAGGATTTATTCTCTCTCCCCAGTTATAATGACATCATTTTAATGCACTACGGAGTGCATGGTTTTAAATTTGTTGAATTTTAAGGTGTTTAAATGTGCATCTTGTTTTTATCTGTATTTCATTTTAATCTGTATCTGTCCTTAATTTGTATCTTGTTTTAATCTATTTTAACCTATTGTTACCCGCCCAGAGACCTTTGGCTATGGGGCAGGATAGAAATGTAAACAAACAAACAAACAAACAAACAAACAAACAAACAAACAAACAAATATTTCTGCATCTTCTCCAGCATCCTCTATTGTTGTTCCTTAATATATGTGATATACAAAGTGGTGTATAATACCATCTATAGATGAGCTTAGTGAAAGTCTCTGAGCAATCACAGCTCCAGACACCCTGCCCCCACACAATGTTTGCACCAGGAAGTGTAAGAATCCTGCATCTGGAAGCTTACTGGCACTGTACTAGATACTTCCAGTAAAGTTGTGTAGCAGTTTTAGTGTTTCACAGCTATGGGGATTGGGATGGCCTTGCATCTCCTGGGGTGTTCTGGGACGGAGGTGGCGTTGTGGTGTGTGTATAGGCCTAGAGCTTGCAATATCATCCCAATCAGGTAAGTGTGGAAAAGGCCTTAGTAAGTACAAAGTGAGGAGAGAGAAAGAGGCAGATCTAAGACCTTTCCACATCAGGGCCTCTGGAACATGTGTAGGACATCCTGGGATGGAGCATTCAGTCCTCCGGGCTGTGGTTTCATTAGGAACTGTCCCAGCATGTCCCAGGATGCCCTACACACGTTCCCGGCCGTCCTGCAGCTGTTCAGGAGAGAAAGCATTCACACGCTCCTTCTCTGACAGCTGTGGGCCCTGCCTCTGGCTGCTCCCGTTGGGCAGGCTGGTTGCATTCCTTCCCCAGTTCCCGCAGATTCTAAGGGACTGCATCGGGTCCCCTGCAGCCCACAGGAAATCCCCCAGGCACCCCCAGGCACAGGCCTATGCGGGGATGCATGTGTGCAAGAGGCAGGTACCTTGTGCTCACGGGGTTCTAAAGTGGTCGACCTGGCCGGTGGCATTGTGTGCCTGCATGGACTGCCAGTTTGGAACCTGGTGAGCACAAGGTAAGCACCTTACACGTGTGTGGGTCCCTGCATAAGCCCGTGCTGGGGGGGGCTAGGTGCCGGGGGGGGGGTTCTGCGGGCTGTAAGGGATCCAATCCAGTCCCCTAGAACCCACAGGAACCAGGAAAGGAACACATCAAGCCTGATCACCCCTGGGTCCAGCCGGACCCAAGTGGGACAGGCATGGGAGGTGCATCCCATCCCCGTGCCAACCTTTTCAGGCTAGGATATGTGGGGACAGGTTCCCCTTTCACACACAGGCAGGTAGGAACACGTTCCCACACATTCCTTACCTGCCTAGGTGTGAATGGGGAATCTGTCCCCACATAAGAATATAAGAGGAGCCCTGCTGGATCAGGCCACAGCCCATCTAGTCCAGCATCCTGTCGCACACAGTGGCCCACCAAATGCTCATGGGCATCTCAAGCAGAGATAAGGAGAAACCTATTCCTGCTCTAGAATCCCAGCAAACGGCCTTAGAAGTGTACCGGTTCCCCTCCCCCCCCGCCTGAATGATGCACCTAGGCATTCATTCTAGTAGCCATTGATACATCTGTCGTCCATAAATTTTTCTAACATGTCCTAGCCTTACCACACTACCAAAAAGGCCTCTAATCTCTGCCAGTACTGATCTTCTCTTCAGCTTGTAAGGTATTGGTCCTTTCAAATCCAGCCTCTTTAGCAGCTATGTGTGATGCAGACAGCCAATGAACCTGCTTGATGCATAAGCCTGTATTATTCTAACTTTCATGCATGCATTTTAGTATATTTTAATCTATTTTTTAAAAAATTAACGATTATTTTATAAGGCACTCAGATTGCTGGGTGCCTATATCAATTTAATAAATAACATATACCCATACAGCTACATCTCTAGAAAAAAGGAGAGAAGAATAAGGAGGAGGACAATTCAGGCAGCACCACATCTTGTGCTTTACATAAGTACCTAAGAGGGGCCCTGCTGGATTAGACCACAACCCATCTGGTCAGCTGTCCCACACAGTGGGCCCCACTTGCTTCTGGACATTGCCTGCCGATGGCTTTTAGAGGCATCCTGCCTATCTCTCCAAGCTGGAGGCAGTACCTAGACATCAATTTTAGAAGCCATTGATACGCCTGTCCTCCAGTCTTTTCTTACAGCAATCCAGCCACAGACGGTTTGGTCTCTGTGGCTGAACAATTGAATGCAAGACAGCATGAGTTCAAGAACAAGAATTAGAAGAATTAGAATCAGCAAAAGAAGAAGAGGTGACATCCATCATCAGATAGCCATTTTATAGCGTTCTAGGCATAACAAGAAATTGTATACTGCATTCTCAATTCTTGTATGAACTACCGTTTGGTATGTGAAGATGTGTCATAGCAATACAAATGAGATGCTACTGGTCATTACTTCTGCTTCCACTTTTGCTTTTAAACTTGTATAATGCCACTTATTTGGACAATTGAAATGAAAGCCTGACACAAATCCATGTGATATCAGGTAAATTCAGGAGGGGGTGGAGGAAGGAAATACAGAACACATGCATTAAAATAATAGAACCACACTGCAGGCAAATATTGCCTTTTCCATGCCCCACCCAGCACAGGCAAACTGAAAATACAAATGCCAAGATGATAACAAGGATTTCTTTCACTTTTGTAAAGACAATGGCCTCTTTCAAACAGTAGAAGGATGCTTCTTTGTTCATCAAAACTCTGAAATTCAGAACACTAGATTCCGTGCAGCACCCAGGTGATCCGGCCGCCCGATCTGGCTTTCCTGCACGTGTGTGGATGTGCGAGGGCCCTTTGGATCTATCCAAAATAGGGACGGATCCTCGGGAGGTCGGATCACCGAGAAATGGCTCTTCTTTGAGCCATTTCTCAGTGGCAAATGCGGAAGCACCACAGGTGCTGACGCTGTCCCCCAGCAGACGACCAGCATCTGAAGTGTGGATAGTCTGCACTGGGCAGGTTGGATTGCCATGCTGCCTCACCCACTTACAGCATCACCTGGAAGAGAGTGTGAACACTGCTGACAGGCAGCTCCCTAGTTGCTCCAATCAAGCTGTACATGGGGTTTTCCTTGTCCACAGCTAGGGAAGACTGCGGCAGCTAGAGGGAGCTTTGAGATTATCTGGGAACGTGGTGGCAGCATGGCACACGAACAGACCTTCCCTGGAGCAGCTGGAAGGACTTCTGCATAATAAGTGTGAACAGGCTGACAGTATCTGCAGAATTAGATGCATCAGAGGTAAACAGTGAAGATAACAAAATACTGCACTTATATACTTAATGACACTCTTATTACTGCATGGTATTTGCTCAAAAACTATTAATCTGAAACATTTTATTTATAGCATTTGTATACTTCAGCCTATTTGCACTATGGCCTTTAGTCAATAATTAGTGGCTTTGGGGAACAGCATATACATGTTGATCAGTCTGTTACAGCCTACAAGCATACCCTCCCTCCCCGGAAGTGCATTAATTTGTTGATTAGGTGTGGAGCACAAAGTTGTGCTTCACACGTTAACCAATGTTAGCTAAGCACTTACCCGAAGCATCCAGCAGTACAACCATTCACTCTTGCCGGCTCCTGGGTGGGTGGGGGGTCAGTTGAGGTCCCGCACAAATGCACTGGGACCTCAGATGACTGTAGACGCAACTGCGAATGCACAGAGTGTCAGTGTCATCAAGGTGATGGTGCCGACGCATACATAGTCATGGAGGCGCCGCTGCCAAAATGGCGGTGCCCAGAGGAGGACCGGGCCCAGGGATTGATGAAGGTGAGTATCCAATCAGAGGGAGCAGGTAAAGTTGACTAGCACTCAAGTGTGGGCGCTAGTCAACGTTGGGTCATCATGCTCTTTTCCCGTCCAGTGGACGGGAAGGGTAGTGAGAAAAAACCCTCTGCTTTGAGCTGAAACATAATGCTATTCTTGGCTCCATTTTATTCTCACAAGCACCCTGTGAGAAAGTCTTGGGCTGAGAAGTCATGGCTGCCACAAGATCCCACTGTCAGCTTTCGTTACCGAGTGAGAATTCAGCCATTTGAACCATTTATTTATATAACACCATTAATAGACAAAGCGCTCGACAGTTTGAGATAAAAACAAACAACATAGTAAAACTTGCCAATGGCTTACAATTTAATAAAAAGATAAAAATAAGTTACATTAGAAGTGGAACAAATCTGTGTAAAATCATGAAAATTAAGATAAAGCACCAAAAACTTGACAAGAAAGAAACTTTTTAAGTTGGGTCACAAAAATTGTAAGAGGAGGGGTTGGCCGCAGGTGAAAAGGGAGACGATTCCAGAAATAGGGAGTGGCTAGTGAAAAGGGATGTAGATGAGATAGAGAGGATGAAATCCCAGGCTAAACATGGGGCCTTTTTGCACTACAGCTGAACAGCTGTTGTGAACAAAGGCTAGAACATGTGGGGATGCATTCCCCATTCACAGCTGCTGGAGTGTGCGCGCCTGCGCAGACCACGACAGATTGATCCCCAGGCAAGGAGCACCCTGGGCCCAGCAAGGCGAGTTAATTGCATGGGCCTGCCAGCTGTAGCACTGTTTTTGGCCCAATAGCGGTAGTGGGGAGCAGGGCCCACAGCTGGTCGGGGGGAGCGTGCGAATGGGCTCCCTCCCAAACAGCTGTGGAATGGCCCAGGACAGCCAGGAATGGGTGTAGAGCACGATTTCATAGGATGCGCTGGGACGGGCTGGGGCGGTTCCAAATGGAACCACCAGCTCAGAAGAAAGAATGTTCCGTCCCAACGTGTCCTACTCGTGTTCCAGAAGGCCTAGTGCGAAAAGGCCTCTAGATATCTCTAGGTTCTAGTCAAACACTCTAGCCACTACATGACTCGGTTCAACTTTAGGGACTTCAAGGAGGAAATCAGGAAAATGTGGAGAAGGAAGTAGACTGAATATATTGTACTGGTGAGGTGAGGTCAACCTTCATTTTTACAATGTTGATGCCCACAGGTTTTGTTTATTCATGAGGGAGTGTCTGAGATGTTGTGCTGTTATTTGTGAGTGAAAAATCTGTTTTTCTGTGAGCCAGTGCTAGAAATTCACTTTTCTGTGGTTTTTATGAGGTAGGGTAGAGTAGAGTAGGATAAAGTGAGGAATTCCTGGCTTCTAGCTTCCTGCATTTTCCTCAAACTGTATTCTTTTTCATGACATTTTGACAACGCAAACCTTTACAAATAATGATGCTATCATTATATATCAGGATATATTACCTAGAATCACTTGTCTCCCAGCCTGTAGTTCCATTCCAAGGGAGAGACCCATTACAGTGCGCCCTACTAGATAAATTCAAGGAAGTTGGGTTGTGCTTTGAAAGCATCTCTGAAGATAGGAAAACTAGCTTGTATTTTCTGAAAATTATTGACAGAGTAGGAACTAAATTGTGACTGTGGTCCTGCTCCTTTTTGCATTTGTGGTGTAAATGCTATGAAAACTGTATGCAGAATTCACATTTGGTTGCATGTATACAATTTGTTGTGATGGGACTTAAGCAATGAGGATTTCTTACTAGCATTGGGCAGTGGAATTTGAACAGAGTTTGCATTAATGGGAAATTGTAGCAAATTGGAAGTATTTTTACAGTAATATCTTTCCATTTTTAATTTAGCCAAGTTCCTCAACTGAAACCTACATTTGCCAGACACATTGCTGGTGATTTCCAAGTCTATCTATGCACTTTATTGGACACTAACATCATAAGCAGTAGATAATGAAATAAATACTAAATAATATCACTTCTATCAGGTTTAATTTTTGTTTGCACAATTTTTATGCTATTTTGCATATTTAATAAGTTTCATATTAAATGAAAACTGAACTATACTCCACATAAATGGATATTTCTTTCATTTAGTCGTTATAATCTGCAGTTTGTAAGATTTTGTTCTATATAGTGTTTCATCCTTGGGACGCAGTTTTCTACAGCATGGTTTTGCTTTCACATGTTAAAATGTGACTTAATCTAATCAGATCTGGAACGTCTAATAATGTAATTTGACATCTCCCAGTTTTCCATAGATAACAATTACTTGCATTGCCTGCCATAGTTTTGTTCTATAGAGTAGCTGGTAGATACAGAAGGGATTACAGACATGTTTGTAAACCTTTTGCAGATAGGATGTTTATGATTCGTGGATTCTTGCTTTTCTTAACGTTTCGCCTCCTTCCCAGAAGCAAAGGAGATGGATTTTCAGTCAGTTGGAGACAATTTGGAGGCAGTTTACAGCCACTAAATTGGTGATGGCCAACCTATGACATGCGTGTCACAGGTGACACGCCAAGCCCTTTTGGGTGACACACCTGGTCACCCTGGCACCTGGGCGTGTAGTGCTTGCTTGTTCTGGAAGTGGGCGAAATAGCAACTTTCAATGGAAGATTTAGCAAACGAAATTCAACAAAAGTAAATAATGTAAAGAATTATTTGTTTTTGCTTTTAAAAAATACATATATCAAAAATTTAACTTTTTTACTAGAGCTACAAATATCACAAAATTATGGATATTTCTAGATGTGACACAGCACCCGAGTTAAGCTACGTTTTCTTGCGAATTGTGACACACCGAGCTCAAAAGGTTCGCCATCACTGCACTAAATCTTCACTGTTTGGTCTAATGGTCAGGAAGGCGGACTCTTATCTGGGAATATCAGGTTTGATTCCACTGAGTGACCTTGGGCTAGTCACAGCTCTCTTTCTGAGCTTTCACAGCTCCACCTACTTCACAGGGTGTTTTGTTGTGAGGAGAAGAACAGAAAGCTTTGCCAGCTGCTTTGAGTGGCCTTAAATGGGTGAGAAAAGTGGGGTAGGAAAGCCAACTCTTCTTCACTGTTAGTATAGTATTTTCCTCTGGGCTTTCCTCTGTTGGGTCCTGGGCTTCCCACCAGATCAGGGGCGAGGAAGCAGCTGATATTGGTGCTCAGGATAATTCTCTAGAATTGGGAGGACTCTCATGTTGGAAAACACATGCAACTGGCCAGACGACCCTTATGCAGAAACCCTTGAGCTTTCTGCACTTGCAGGTATTTGTTACCAGCAAGTGCCCTAAGGCCCTCCATTCCAAGTGTCAGCGTGGACTACAGGAGGACCCACCCATTGGGTAGTCCATGCTAACATGGGAAGGGGAAGCTCATATGCTCGGTTTCCTAAGATGAAGTGTAATCTAGATCAAGAAGGGAGGCTGATTTAGATTACTGGTGGTCTTTAACCTCAAAGATTACTCACGTAGCAGCTCAGCCTGGTAGGGAACATGGAGGCATGCTTCCATGTTCTGGACTAAAGCAAAGCATGCCTCCAAAATGGGTTCCTGGGGGATTACAAGGCTGAGAACTTTTGTCCCTAGCTCTTTGGAGTTTTTGGAGGCCAGCTCCACTACCCTGGACCAGGACTGTGGCACCAGTAGCAGCGGCCCCTTGTGGTTGCACCTCCAGATTGTACCACGTGGCACTTTATGGTTTCATGGTTTGCAGTCTAGGGCTGCAAATGCAGTTTGTTGTTTTGAGCAGCTGGCCATTTGAGCTGGTTGAAATGACAAAAATCTGTACCAAAACAAAAATCCAAACAAGATAAATCGAGCAATAGAGACAACAAGCAGAAAAGATACATCTTAACAGATTGCTAATCTGTATGAGATAATATGACTATGATAGCAATATCTGTGCAAAAAAAGAAAAAGGCACTAAAAATGTAGAAGGACCAAATACTGGTGTATAACTATGATTTTACTTTCATAAATCCAAAATGTTAAGTATAAAAAGTGGACATATTTAAAAGAAAACAGATATACCATTCCATTACAAAGGTGGTTGTAGAAAGATTGCTGTATTGACAAGTCTGCTAACACAATGACAAATTTAATGGCTTTATAAAGTCAGTTACTCATATCAATTTGACAGTGCCCAATGGTTAGTAAATATGGCTAGGAAAACAAAAAAGCCAGCTGTGTTTTGACAATTGCAATCACTCGTTACTTCGATACCCAATGGCAATATAAAAGTCACTAAAAGAAATACCCATTTGTCAAAGAAACAAATATATCCTCCTGTTAAAATAAATCTCTTCTGATTGGCAACTGTGCCACTGATGGGTTTCCTACAATACCTGATAATCCAGCAGAGTGGAAAGGAAACCCTGCCAAGATGCTGTGAAAGCGCAGAATCCTTCACATTCTCTCTGCCTTTCTGCCTTTCAGTAACAGAGCACAGGCGGCAGGAATATATACTCATAGAACTTGTGTGATTTCTTCTCAGAAAACAAGGCTGTCTGATCACAGGCAAAGAAATTTCAAAGCATAGCTAGTGCAGCTTAGGGCGTGTCCCCATGCACATTTAGACTGGTACCAAAAACAGGTTCATCACGGGGTGTCCCCATGCACTTTTTATTTGGTCCTGTTTCTGTGGACCAGATTGCCCCAAACTGTACCAGACCAGGACCAAAATTGGTACCCAAGAAAACAAGTCTGGGCATGGTTTGGGGGTCCAGCATGCATTGTCTAGTGAGCCAAGCCTGCACATGGGCACGGGACTGATCTATTCGAGAAGATTGGCACTCATGTCATTGGGAGGTGGGGTGTGCTTGCCATTCCTGGCCTGTGCACTAAAGATCACAACCACGGAGATTTTTTGAGAGTGAAAAAAATCCCGATAGCCAAGCCAGGCAGGATAATGGCTTAATTTTTGCCCCTTTTCCATGGCAAATATTCCACCCCTTTTTCCCAATCACCAAGGCAATCGTGATAATGGCTTGATTTTCTCCCCTTTAAGCTTGCTGGCCATCCTCGCATTTTCTGGTGGAGCAGAGGTGTGCAGAACTGCTCAACCATCCAACTGCCACTAAACCTTGTAGCGGCTTTGGGTTTTTAAAAAATATTTTAAAATTTATTAAGCTTAATTTATTTTTTTCCCCGTGCCTCCAAGCCAGTCCTGGCTTTCTGTGCTGCTGAGGGGGGGGGGGGATACAGCATTTGCAGCTGGCGGCACAGGGGTGGGCTGACATCAATCCGGCTTCCAATGAGGAGAGAGGGGGTAGAGAGGAGGGGGCGCTGCTCCCCCATGCCAGGGTTTGGTGTTATTTGCATGGAGATGGCTGCATCCGTACCCAGCCTGCACCCGGCCCGCATCACTAGGAATAGCATGGGGATGGGCAAGATTCGATCTTGGACCCAATTGCGGTCCCGTGAGTGCTCATTCCGAGTCAAACGGCTTGCATGGGGATGCAGCCTTAGTGGCTAGAGTGTCAAACTAGGGCTGAAGTTGAGAGTTTTGAATCTTCACTCGATCACCCAGGCTTTTGTGCAGCCTTGGGCCAGTTTCTGCCTGCTAGCTTCACCTACTACAGTCTGGTCTTGTGGTAAGAGTGCCAGACTCATATTTCATAGTCACTGGGTTTGATTCCACACTCCTCCACGAAGCCAGCGGAGTGACCTTGGGCTAGTCACAGCTCCCTTTCTGAGCTCTCACAGCCCCACCTACCTCACAGGTTGTTCTGTTGTGAAGAGAAGTACAGAAAGCTTTTCCAGCCACCTTGAGTCCCCTTAAATGGGTCAGAAAAGCAGGGTATAAAAGCCAACTCTTCTTCTATTATTACTCTGCTCTTGTGAGGATAAAATGGAAAGGGTGGAGGAGAGCCAGTTTGGTCTAGTTGTTAGGGACCCGGACTCTTATCTGGGAATACCAGGTTCGATTCCATCTCCCCCATGAAAGCCAGCTGGGTGACCTTGGGCTAGTCACAGCTGTCGTCTGAGCTCTCACAGCCCCACCCGCCTCACAGGCTGTTCTGTTGTGGGGAGAAGAACAGAAGCTTTGTCAGCAGCTTTGAAGTCCCCTTAAATGGGTGAGAAAAGTGGGCTAGAAAAGGCAAATCTTCTTCTTCTTCTAAAGAGAAGGAATCAAAATGGTATTAAAAGTCCATAATTAGAAACTGAAGAGAGAGCAACATTTCAGCCATCCCTAAGTTACCTCTTAAACTATACAAGGGCGAATATAACAGCATCAAAAGGAATACTAAATAAATTTAATATTTATATAGAGTGCTAATGTCTTCAATAAATGAGGAAAAAACTCATTTTGATTATGATTTTACCTCCACCTCCACACTGCCAGGAAACAATTCTATCATGCCATCTCTATACAATTGCCATGTTTTGTCTACCCTTTAGCAGGACTTAATGCATGCCACTCAATGTATGCCTTCAAAGTTTCTCTGCAGCTTGTAAAATGTGAAGGACATAAAACATGCCCAGCTGGTCTGGCATGAAAACATAATGATGGGCAGCTTCACCTGCTGAATTTCTGCACATTGTGCAACTTTTAAAGGCAAAGGAGGTCTGCAATAAAAGAACAAATTGTTACCTTGCACATTGGGGGAAATACTTGCTGGCTAACCTGTTTAGCTTTTATTTTCTGCATGTGTAACCCAGAAAAATGAGCTATGCTTTGTTAATCTTTATATTAATCTTCAAAGAGTGGATATTCCATTCGTTGTAAAGTTCTTAAAATTTACTGCTCTGTGTGGAGGTGGGAGAAAACTATTGGGATAGAAAGGAACTATTGTTAGAGGACGTATCAATGGAAATTTGGCAGCTATTTGTGAAAGCATAAGGCGATGAAGATGAAAAATGAATAATTAAGGTTATATATCAAGAAAGCAAGAAATCTTTATTAGTAACTAAAGAGATCACAAATACAACTCTTCTTTATCCAAGTTGCTTTGCTTTTAAAGCTGAATGTCCTACAGAGATGATGCAAGCTAAGCTAATAGCTTAGGGTAGAAAAAGATAATATTACTAACAGCATGAAACTTTGCTTCAGTCACTAGTTGACATGGCAGTTTACATAAGAACGTAAGAGGAGCCCTGCTGGATCAGGCCACAGCCCATCTAGTCCAGCATCCTGTCGCACACAGTGGCCCACCAATTGCCCATGGGCATCCCAAGCAGAGACAAGGGCAAACCTTTGCCTGCTCTCAAATCCTAGGAAATGGCCTTAGAGGCATCCTGCTCCCCCCCCCCCCCAGCCTGAAAGATGTACTTCGGCATCCATTCTAGTAGCCATGGATACATCTGTCATCCATAAATTTGTCTAACCCTACCCTGAAGCGATCTAGACTGGTAGCTGTTAGCACCTCTTCTGGCAGCAAATTCCATAGACCAATGACTCTCTGGGTGAAGAAATACTTCCCCTGGTCTGATCCAGCTCTCCTACCCATGAGCTTCATAGAGTGCCCCCTGGTTCTAGTGCTGTGTGACAGAGAAAATAAATTTTCTCTGTCCACCTTTTCCATACCATGTATTAGGTCCCCTCTTTAACGCTGTCTTTCCAGGCTGAAGAGGCCTAGACATTGCAGTCTGATTCCATAAGGGAGGTATTCCAACCCCTTAATCATTCTGGTTGCCCTTTTCTGCACCTTACGTGAATTCTTGAAATAACATTACAGCTACTGAGTAAGTAGCTATGCATCTCATTACTGTCCTGCTGTGCATTGCTCCAAAAGTCAGCACAGAGCAGCACAAATAAGATCAGCCTACAGGGAATGAGGAAGAAAGTGCACATTGAGTCATATGTGGCACTCAGGCAGTCAAAGCAGTTATGTTCCACAAAATCCTGGCTCCTACCTTTATTGCGGAACTGACAAATTGCTTTAGGACAGGTGTACTCAACTATGACTCTCCAGTGTTTTTGAACCATAGTTCCCATTATGCCCAGCTCTGGGCACTTTGTGGCAGGAATAACTTGCAGTTGAAAAACATCTGTAAGGATTACAATTGAGCACACGTGCTTTATAGAAATTGCTCAGAGAAATATTTCACTTAATAGACAGGATTGATTTAAAAGCTGGCTTAAATCCAGGGCGATACACTGGTTTTCGAGTAACGTGTGTGAAATTCAGATGTAAAATACAGCTGAGAGACAAATTCATCTGGGCGGCCTTCGTTGGTTTTATGGCAACTACATGGAACAGTTGTATTTACTTTCCTGAGCAAATATTTACTCTTCTTTTTAAAACTGTTCCAGGAATATATTATGCAACTGAATATCTCTTACATTCTAAAAGATTTTTAGGGTCCGCCCAGTTTATGTATGGTGACTGTTTTAAATTAAAACGATGGCCTTAATAGAAACATTTTACTGGTCTCAAGAAGGAATGGCTTCTATAACTAAGAAACAAACAGTAGTTATTATTTCAACTCAAAAACAGTCATATTACTACTCACAGTACGGTTTTGAGGCTGAGAAGAAGAGTTTGTGTCTTTACAAAATAAGGCATTTATGTGTACAGTATATGCCATCGATTTATCTTTATAAAATTAAACCATGGAGGAAAATTAGGACTCCTAAAGAAACTGGACTTCGAAAATGCTGTGCTTGGACAGCTCCTCTTTATATAAAGATATATTTTTTAAATGTCCTCTGTCTCTGCTTGACTTTATTAAGAGGTAAATGGTAAGTGCCTCTTATGGGGCATTATTTACAAGGCCAATTTTAACCACATCATTCAGATGAGCATTTCTTGAACCTCTTAGCATTTAACTTCCATGGGACTGTGGCTAGTATTCACACTCCAAATGCCGGGCCTGTCCCAAACCTACCTAGAACTTCCCTGCAGCAGGGTATGTGTGAACACTGCCATCTGGTAACACCCTCTTTACTGCAGTTGCGTGAAGCAAAGCCACAGTCCCCTGTGAATGTTGCGAATGCTGAATGAGGTCCTCCGATGGATAGATTGCTCCACAACGTCTTAAAACTGAGGATGGCCACCCACGCTTGGAGCTGCCTTGGGAATCTTCAGACTGTTTTGGAGTGCCAAGTGTGAAAAGGCCTCTTGTTCCATGCGTTTCAATGGACAGGTGCTGTTTTACTGCATGTTTAATTTGGTCGTTGCCCTAAGTTTAACTTTAGCAGGACCAGAAGATAACATTTACGTCAGGTAGGACAAGCCTACAGGTAGGACAAAGCCTAGGGTATACTACTGGGCTTACTCTAAGGCATAACAAAACGGGCACCTCAGAGGCACCTCAGAGAGACCGTGTGTGGTCCTTCTCTAATCCACCTTTTGAACACAGAGTGTTTTGGAGAGGGGAAGGGACAGGCTGGCGACAGTCCCACCTCAATGCCTTTGCTAGGCCAAATCAGAGGTTCCTCAGAGATGCTTTTTTTCTTGTCTGGTCACAGCCTAAGTCTTTAGCTTTCCTTGGGGCAAGTGATCCACACTGTATGATGCTCCAAAGCCTCAGAGAATAGGAGATATGCATGATTTTTTTTGGACATTCTATTCTAATCAACTTGAATACCTGAAAATTCAATTTGATTCGATTCGTTTTTGCCAAATTCAAATCTATTCGTTCAAATTTTCTATTCAAATCTGCACATACAGATGTCGACAACATTCGTATGTGCCCGTATGAATCTTCCCGACGTCTGTACACATCCGTACGCATCTGTACATGTTCTTATGCATCCCGTAGTTATCCCGTATGCAACCCATTTTTGTCCGGTATGGACCTGTATAAATGCTTACGGATGTGGGAAAGATGCAGATCTTCAAGTAGGCATCGTGTATGAACCCGTACACATATGAATGTCTGGATAATTCGGACGAATAGATCCAAAATTCAATTCCAGTGTTTACATTCAAATTTTGGGACATTCTATTGGAGTTTGAATGTTGAAATTTGGCACATTTGATTGAATTTCAAGTGCCTATTATTATTTGTGCACACCTCTAACAGGGAATACTGCCTGCAGTAGCCCTAAAATCCCACTGGAAGTACTGGTGGAAATCTATCAGACTTTAGTCCCTTGAAGCAATTATAGCTGCATTCCCAACTCTAGATTTGACCTTTGGCTGCCACATGTGTTTACACAGAGACCTGGGCTTGAATTTTTGACAAGGGAAGCCCAAGGTGCTCCTCTGTGGGTTTTTTGGTCTGAAAGCAGGCAGGAGCATCTGTCCAACCCCTCCCCACCCAGCCAAAGAACTTGAAATTTGCTTGTATGGATGGTACCTAAAACTGGATTAATTTTTAATAATGTTTTGTTTACACTATTATAAATGAAAGGCTACATACAATAACAAACTCAACAAGAAATACAATCTACTAAAGAACATACACACAAAATCCAAAACAAGAAGAGCATTGCAAGTAGTCCCTCTTAATCATGTTTCAATGAGTAAAAGCGTTCTGAAATAACAAGGCTTTGAGCTGCCCGCAAATTGGATTCCTTCCAGAAAACAAGATTGAGAAAGATTACATTAGGACAGAAAAATATTGTTGGGAATTGGACCCTCACACTCTTCTGACTTTTTCTGCTTGGGAGAAATTTTACTGTAAGTTTGCTCAGTATCAGAGCTTATATACACAACAAAGTACTGTGGTTTAAATCATAGTGGGCATCCATGTGTTTGTTGGTTAACATAAAGGAAATGGGAAGAGGAATGGATGTATAAATGCATATTTTGGGTAGCCACAGGCTTTTGACAACTGGATCATCTGGAATATCATTAAGTCTAGAGGGTAATGTTCCTATGGGAATCTCCAGAAAATTTGGTTGCATTTAAGTAAAGACTTACTGAACTCAAATATCTAGTAGGTAGCCCAAACATCTAGTAGTTAACCACACCGCATCTTTACCTACATAGCCACTACAAAGCTTGTGCTCAGCTTTGTAGACCACTATGAAAGACATATGGCCTACAGAGCATAAAGGTTGAGGGGCAGACTGGAGCCATCCAGCTGCAAATGGTGGCCTCTAGGCCCGCCCCAGGCTCCCATGGCCCTAGTAGATGTGTGGAAGTGCATTCTGCGATCCTGTTCATGGCAGAAGACCAGACTGAAGACACCATTATAGGGGTCTTGCATTAATCCAGATTGAAGGCCCCAAAGACCTCATTAAATCTGGATTTTGACAGTGCTTGTACAGACAACGCATTTATAATGAGGTCCTAATGGGGTCCTTAAGGGGTCGTGTGTGTGGAAGGTATGTAACTAATCTGTACCAATTGTGTACCTGTTGGCTTCCTAATGGGGTCTTCACTGCATGTGCAAAAAGGGCCTATATCTGTACCTATATTATGGGACTTACCCTACTTCAGTCACAGTGTCATTGCATTTCTCTGGAAGAAAGTAATGGCAAACCATTTCTGTATCTACCAAGAAAACTGCATGGAGGTGTCCATGTAGCACTCAGGGGTCAACTATAATTTGGACGCCTCCAGACACACGGTAAAACCCATGAGCCTCTTGGTGTTCCCAAGAGAGTGCCACTTTCATGAACCCAAAACCCAGTTTGTTGCTATTACGGAAAATCAAGCAATGAGGCTGAACTTCCCATAGCAGCTGTGCTTACCTTGATGAATAGCTTTTGTAACTGAAGTGGTGAGGCTATCAGAAGTCAGCCAAGTGTGTGAAAACAACAAAAGGAAGGGGGTGAGTGTTTGGCTGGCTTAACGTCACCCCAATCATTCTGACTTCAAAAGCTGTTCAACAGACATTGAGGTAAGCAGGAGGTTGCTCCTTGTGAGTGGTTTGGGGGATGAGAGACCATCATGAGGTCTTCTTTCAATCCTACATTGCCTCTCTCTGTCTGGAAGCAATCTTAATGGTACCAAATGATGGCAAACATTTGTATAGCTATAGCTATCAGAAGCTAGGGGAGGTCCTCCCTCCCTCCCTCCCTGTACAGCCTGAAGTCTATTCTTCTGCATTTATTCAGGCATTTACATCCTGAATGGTTTACAGCATTGGTAAATCTTGTTGCGTCACTGTTCTAGTCTCACCCATTCCAAACACCAGCCAATCAAAACCTCATTTGAATAATTTATTTAATCTTCTATTCTGCTTCCTGTATTTAAATTAGTTGTTGGGGCGTATGCAATGAAACCGAGTCTTCATGAGCTGGTAACTCATAGGAGTTAGGATGGTACCTGGACTTCCCTGAAGCAGCATCCCACAATAACCTGGTGGGAGAATGCTTCTTCTTCTGTATGAGACCTTTCGGCTACCCTGGTCAAGTCACACTGATTAGGGATGTGCACAGATATTCATACAAATTTGCATGAATTCAGACATTCATAAACGAATTTAATGTCCAGACATTTGTACATTAACATTTGAACAAATATGAATGTTTTGGGCATTCCAACAGATAGTTTGGACATTCGTTTGACAGTATGGATATGTACGCATCCTGAATATCCATACATATCCCATACTCATCCATATGAATACGTATAGGATGAAAACAATATGAATATGGGATGTGTACAGATGCATACAATTGGATACACACCTGTATGTGTTGAATATTTGGACAAATACGTACAAATATATCCATATTGAATTGAATGTCTGGACATTAGAAATTGCTCATTCGTATGAATGTGAATATTCAAACCCTAACCCTGCTGAGCCTTTGCATGGGGGCTCCAGTGAAGAAGCAATTTTTCTTGCAGCATTTTATGAAACATTGCAAGCAAATTAAGGGGACAGGATGGGAGTTTCCATCCTCAGAGTGGAAACACCTTCTCTGACTCTAAGAGTGGCAGAGAGGGTCCCTGATGGATCAATGTGGGGACCTGTGGAAATGCTCCATCCTGGGGGTGGGAGATGGGTGCCTCCATCATGTAATGGAAATGCAAACGGACTTGCTGGGAAGCGTTCAATCAACCATGAAGGTGGTGCTTTATTCTCAGGAGCAGAAAGCTGGCACTTGTACCTCTGTCACTGACAACAGCACAAAGGGAATCTCTCAGATTATCTTACCTTTAGGTCCGTTGTGCTTATATTTGGAGCCACTCAAAAAAGAATTCCTTTCAAACCAGCTGCAACATTTAAGCAGCGGTTCTCAGCAGTTCCATGGAGAACATCCTGTAATGTCCCAGCCAATTATGGCGGGCCAGAGAGTAGGAGCCATGTTGAGTCCTAGAACACATTTCACACAGTAGTGCTCATATACTGGGGAACCATCATTTCACTTATTCCGCCCTTGCCTTTATAACAGGATAGTGTGAGGCCTAGCTCACTTCCTGGGCCTCTCCTGCACTCTGGAATGAAAGAGGCCATGCCCTTTGGCAAACCACTGTGCCTGCACTGAACGCAGCACAGTCTGGTCCAGGTGTCCAAAATGGCTACCTAGAGTGGGATACCGATAAACCTGCTTTAATGGGTCCACCAGCAGCCCGGTGCCCTCTGGAACAGAACAGGGAATAGGGATGGGCAAAAAATGTTAGTCACCTTCACAGTTGTACTAATTGCGAATGTTCAAAGCTTTCCATTCCAATCAAATATTGGCTATATTCAAAGACTGACCTTGGTATGTTAAGTGAAAGCGTTTGTGCCTTCATCCAAAGCTTTAGTTACATTCAAAGCGACTGCCCAGTTACCTCCAGAGCTAATTCAGATTGGCCTTGAATGGTTTGGATCAGGTTTGATCAGATCTGGATAGGATTCAGAGGCGTGACTGGTGGCAGCAGGGATTTGAAGAGAATTCAAAGCCCGGACCATCTGAAGTGTCTCGATTTGCATAAATGCAAATTTCCATCCCCTTTGCTTCATGCACATCTGTAACAGGGAGGCATGTAGAAGGACACACACCTCTGTGTTTCATTTACTAAGGGACCCATTTTGGTGGCACACCAAATTGTGCTGCTGAAATGGGTCCCCCCAAGGGCTCCAAGGCTTTGGAGGACTCACATCCAGGGCTGAATTTGCACTTAGGCGTCTGGTATGTAATCAGGATAGCTCTAGTAGAGAGAATCTGTACCAGAGCTGTCCTAATTGAATACCAGAGGCCTAACTGCTCATTCAGCCAAGGTCTAAAGCAATTTATGAACTTCAGAGTAGCGCAGGGTGGCAGGATGTCTGTTCCAGAATCGTGGAAACAACCTTGTTATAGGTAACTGGACTTCTCCAGCATGGAACCCATTTCAGACGAAGCAATTCCAGCTGGAGTGGTCAAGATCCTGCAAGTGCTGAAACAGAGGCCTTGTCAAGATTTCACTTCCTGAACTGCAATGGTCAATGACCATTATTAATGTAACACAATAAAAAAAGTTAGAAACCCCATTGCCATATGACTTTTTTTTTCTTTTTAAAATACAGTAGAAGTCCTACAATATTAATTCAGATTTATGCTGTAGAATGGGAAGTGCTTCGAAAAACAGTTTTTCTCATCTTTATCCTATTCTCTCCCTCTTCTTCCTGCTAGTTACCAGCTGTCTGGTCCAAAACTTCTCAGCTTCCTGTATAGTCTCTTTTCAGGAGACAGAAGCATGGGTAATTTTTTGAGAAATACACAGCAGTTAAAGGAAAAAGATAGAAGACCCTGTGGCCTTCCTGAACGTGTATGCTTCCCAAACCTTTATAAAACCACTAAATTGCCCAATCAATTATGACATGCGTTTTTCATTCTCATGGTGGACCTACGACTTGGGGCCCGTTAGCACTTGACTTTATTCTGGAATATATCCTGGAATAGAGGCCTGTCATTCACATGATACTGCAGGCTTCATCAGGCCCCAAATGAGGCCTGCCAGTTTCTACATTAGCATGTGGACAAGAGATTCCTATCCTGAGCTATATTCCACAATACGCCCAAGTGTGAACACCTCCCTGGTCTCAGTTAAGGGCACTGTTACATTTTCAGTCACTTTACCATAGACAGCCATGGGTCCATATAGCACATTGTTACCACAGATGCTACATTCGGAAGACTACATAAAAGAGTCTGGAATAACAAACACCTGAAGAAAAATACAATGGGTCCTTTATCACCATCATCTGTGACTCTTCAGACGTTTCCATCAGTGATGTCTCCGCACAATCTTAAACATCCACTGGTCTGACTATGTGACAAACCTTGCTGTCCTTGAACTAGCAGAGGTCACCAGTATCAAGGCCACGCTGCTTTGGACACAGTTGCACTGGGCAGGGCATGTCTCTAGGATGAAGGATCATCACCTTCTGAAAATGGTGCTTTATGGTGAACTGACCACCGGCTGCCAAAACAGAGGAGACCCATGGAGGAGATACAAGGAATCCCTGAAACAATCGCTAAGCCTTGGCCATATTAATCACAATCAGTGGTCCAGTGTGGCTTCAAACCAAGAGGCATGGAGACTCACCATCCTTTGAGAGTGCTTGTAGAACCAGTCTTGAAGAGTGAAGACAAAGCAAGAAGAACCATGCTCTTACAGTACTGCCCAATGAGACCTTTCTCTGTACTTTCAGCAACTGGACTTGTCTATCCCAGATTGGTCTTTTCAGTTATCAGCATGCATGCAGCAAGCATGGATTGAGCCCTTCCTAAATCTTCGTTTGTGAAGCCAAGCCATGATGATGACACAATCAGCCCAAAGTGGTTCACAATCAGGGTTAAAATATAACTGTTCTAAGAAATTAGCATTTTTAACTACTCAGCTATTTAAGAAGATTATCAGTCATTTAACTGCATGTCACGCAATTCTTTCTTTGGGTTCCAGCAAACTGCTATATAGCACAAAACCATGCCATGCAATTAATTGCTGTCAACGGAAATCTGGGAATTAAGGGAACCATGGAGGTAGTCTTTATCAACGTAAGACTGTGATCAGACACAGCCAAACCAAAAAAAGCATAAACCATCTCTGAGGGGGCCTAGAGAAGGCTTCAAGATAAGACAGTTCACACACCAGTCTCCCCTTCTCCCCTCCTGGACATTCTGGGCTAGAAAAGGTGGATTAGAGAGGACTTGGGAACCTGAGGGCCACACGCTGTCTGTCTGAGGTGCCTTCAAACTGTCCCTTTTGTTATGTATGGACTGGTCCTCATTCATCAGCAATGCTGTTGAAAGAGGACCAGTCAAGTAAATAACATCATGGAAGAGAGTCCTGTTCTACACTGTGTGATAGGATATCATGGTTTAAAATCCCACTCTGTCATGAAACCTCATTGGGGGTCTTCAGACCCGTTTTGCTTGTCCTCTTAGGTTGAGCTATCACATAGAAATGTATGAATGTTACAAGAGAATGTGTACCCTTGGGAGAAAAGGGTGGAAAGCAAATATGAAACACACGCCTGCACTCACACACAAGCACACACACACTACAAATAAATCTATACTAGTAAAAGCTGGGCTTCATGACTCTTGAACACATCCAAAGACAACCTTCTAAAATGACAACATGATTGTACTATTCTGCGTGGAATCTGTATGGTCACATTGTTCATTAAAAAGCAGTACACAAACCAGGGGCTTCCATTTGATCAAGAACAGTGGTAGGTTTCAGAACCACTTCCATAACCTTATTTACATCATGATCCCATTTGTTTTACAGAAACTTACTCAGCCTAACTGGGTATTTTCCCGTGAAACTATCAAAGACATTTGTGCCGGTTCTTGCAGCACGCCATGCTTCCTAAAATGTCCCACAAGGACGGTGAACAGAAAATTAGTATCAGGATTGTCAACCATGGCAGGTGTTATTATAGCAAGGTAGATCAACCGCGTCACTATGTGATGCCTTCTAGATGTTGTTGGACACCATTTGGAGTGCATCATGCTCTCTCTGCCATTCCTGAACAATCTTAGCAAGTGATAGCAGAACAAAGAGATCTGTGACACTCTTAAGGAAAGTTTATTGCAGCATAAATGTACATGACTAATGTCTGATGCTGGAATCTAGTTCAGGAAAGCACATGCCATAATAGATGTGCAGCATGGAGAAGTTTGTGGGGAAGTTCTAATGGGGCCTACCCTTGAGTGAGTGGTTTCATATCCTCCATCATAATTGTGACAAAAGAGTACTATACTTTAGCTTAGCTGCCTACTCAGGAGCAGGCAGGTGACATGGATGACAGCTCACGTGGAAAGGCCAAGCCGGTTATTGCAACATATGGCTATATTTTGCAAATTGGGCACAGAACCAAGTCAGGATGGCACCTCTTTCATGTAGTTAAAGGCACTGTGTTCTTTTAATCTTATTTGGCAGGCAGGAGACATTTATTTTATTGATTTCTCACATTTATGTACTGGCTCACAACCAAAAGGTCCCAAGATGGGGGGAAGAAGAAGAAGAAGAAGAAGAAGAAGAAGAAGTGTTGGTTTTTCTACCCCACTTTTCTCACCCATTGAAGGGGACTCAAAGCGGCTGACAAACCTTTCTGTTGTTCTCCCCACAACAGAACACCCTGTGAGGTGGGTGGGGCTGTGAGAGCTCAGAAGAGAGCTGTGATTAGCCCAAGGTCACCCAGCTGGCTTCATGGGGGAGGGCAGAATTCCCAGTTAGAGTCTGTCTCCCTAACCGCTAGACCAAACTGGCTCCCCGGGCAGCTGACAATGCCAACAATAAAAATGCAAAAATAAAACCTAGCACATAAAACAAAGACACTAATACAAGCCTCAGATCATAAAAGTTATTTCCAATACGTCAAGCACCTGAGCCTAAGGCCTTTGCCTTAACGATCCAACCCTGAGTAATTCTGAGAATGATTCTCAGGTTGCCTCCAGAAAGCAAGAGGCCATTGCAGGATCTAAAGAAGAGACTACACCAATCTCTTGCCAAATCTACTGGACGTGGGAGGCAATTGTGTCTGCTGGTTCCTTTCATTATCATTCTTCTTACGCTAACTGGAAGCCAGCCAAGTACTCCACCTTGCTTTTGTTTTTTTTTTCTCTCCATGCAAAGGAATGGCCAAACAGGTACAAAACATCACTATTACAGGAAAACCCAGGACTGATGCTGGATTTCCCCATAATAGTGATATTTTGGGATATTGCTTTGATATCCCAGGACTATAATGGGAATGCCACAATTAGCATGCGAGAATGGCTGTAGCTCAGTGGTAGGGCACACTGCTGGAAGCAGAAGGGGCCCAGTTCAAACCCCAGCCTCTCCCTGGAAGTAGGCAATGGCAAACCTACTTCTATATCTCTGCCAAGAGAACTGCATGCAGTCAAGCAGGAGTCAGCCACAACTTGGTAGTACCCAATATAATCCCAAAAGAATTGCAGATTTTAGCTTATGTCCGGAAGTATCCCTAGGCTGTGATCACACATAACAACAAAAAAGCAGTTCAGAAACACCTTAGAGACAGCAGTGTGCGGCCCTTGTGTTTTCATTCCATCTCTGATCCGCTGTCTCTAGCCTAGAATGCTCATGGCAGATTGCCATGTCAACAATCCCACCTGCAAACCATCTCTAAACCATCTCTGAACCATACAGAGAATGGAAAAAATAAAATATGGACGAATATGGGAAACAAGAATGAAAGTAATACATAAATGGTACAGAACACCAATACAATTGTCGCACTTCTTTCCAAATGTAACTGAAGAATGCTGGCATGGATGTCAGGAAAGAGGAATATTTATACATATGATTTGGCATTGTCAGAGAGTTCAGGTGTTTTGGAAGGAAGTAGAAAACATGATCAATAATATATACGCACTTAATATTAATTTAAATGAAAGGATAGCAATATTCCAATTGGATTTGGAGAATATAAGGCCAAAAGAGATTAGGGAAGTAGTTTGTTCCATCCTTAGGACGGCTCAATTGGTAGTAGTAAATGGATGGAAGGATGCATCTAAATAGGAAATACAGAAACTGTATGAATATATAATAGCCTTGATTGCAGTAGAGGTTCGAGAATGTCGGGAAAATTTTGAGAATGATTTAGTAAAAATAAGAAGGTGCAAAAACAAATGGACGGAGGTTAAGAATTACCTGGAAGCGAGTGTCAGAAGTGAATTAGTTAAATTACAGTTAAGAATTGTATTCCAAATGTAACCCTTAGCTCACAAACGTTACTGAATATTCATTATTCAGGGGTGGGAGGGGGGTGGGGTGGGGGAAAAAAATAAGGGAAGAATGTATAAGGGCATAATTATGTTAAAATTTTATTGTAAGAAAAAAGAATAAAAAAATCATAAAAAAAAATAAACCATCTCTGAACCATCTTTTTTAACTGCATGCGGCCCAAGCCTTAGGACTAATTTGAAAGCGTACGTTTAAATTGTTCAAAAGAGAAGACATTTTGGTGAACTCTTCATGTTTGATGCCACCCATGAAAACACTGCACGCTTCCAAAAGGCTTCTAGAGCTGGACTTTGAGATGCAAGCCCTGCCTTAACTTGGACCCGAAGAAAGAAGGAAACAGAAAACCGGAGCCTGCATTCACACCTAATTTTAATCTAGCTTCAGTCCGCTTTCAGAGTGAGAGGGACCCGTCCACAAAGTGACGAGCGGTTTTCTTTTGGCATTATCTAACTCAGATAACCTAACTTTGGGGCTAGGAAACGAAAAGCTCAGGTGTGGACACAGTGAAAAGTTCCTACCCTCACTCTGAAAGCGGACTCAATCTGGATTAAAGCTTAGATGTGACCACGGTGAGAAATTCCTAATTTACTCTTGGGCAAGGTCTGGCACAACTTTGGTTTCCCCCAACGCCATTCTCCTTTCATATGGTACACAGTTGCAGTTCAAACTGAGCCTCTCCAAAGTCAAGGACTGCATTTGTTGACAGATGCAATTCAGCTGAATATATATATACATATTAGGTCTACGCTACAGTTTGTTGGCAGTCCAAGAGCTTTCCACACGCCACCTTTACGCAGCTGATCCTGTTTGTTTGTTTTTTAACCAGTGTACCTGTGCAGAAAACAAACGCCTGTTTGCTGCTTCTCACACATAACCTGTTCTCCTAATATTTCAGGAAAGCCTGAGTACATCGCGCTGGCACCAAGGTGTGTAGCTGCCCCCTTGCCCAGAACAAGACGTCTCCTGCTACAAAGCTGTTGCGCTTTCAAGGCTCTTTGCCAAATCGGTTGGAAATCCCTGTCCGGCCATTCCGACTGATCTTTCCACCACTGATGGCAAGGAAATTCCCCTATTGTTTAACAATCTCCGCATCGCTCCGTCGACCCTCGAGATCACACGCGAAGAGCTCCTTTCCCTGGGGTTTTGTACCTGTCGCGGCAACAGGTTGAGGAGCCCTGGATCTCCACGGGATAAGAGGGCCACCGACTGTGGCTAAGGCAAAATGTCACCCCAGGTGGCCAAGCAGCAACACCTCGAAGCGGAGCAGCTCCTTCCCTACCTGCACTCGCTCTGCCGTCCAGGAAGCGAAGCTGGCGGCTCCGGATTAGGGTCTCCCATAGCTTAAGGCGGGCTCCAGCCTCTGAATGCTAACTATGCAACAACGAGCAGGAGAGACTTTGCGCGACCTCTTCGGGAGAGCCGCGTCGTGGGTGCCATTGGGTGCCCGGGCGTCATGTGACCGCAGAGGAAAATAAAATCCCTTTAAAGTTTGCATTTAAGACTTCCTTGGACGCTGTAACCCTTTACCTGCAAGCCAGGTGGGAAACCTGCCAAGCCGCCTCGCTCCCGAAGGTGAAAACAAACAGGAGAGCTCCCTTGATCGCTTGGGGCTCGCAGCTCTCCAAGCAGCTTTAGGGTGAGGGTGTTTTTTTGGGTGCTTGGCGGACTTTGTCACCAGGATGAGACCTGCTGTGATGCCTGGCAATGGGAATGGCTGTAGCTCAGAGGCAGAGCGAACTTCCCAGGAGGCAGAAGGTCGCTGGTTTGATCCCCAGCCTCTCCCAAGAAGTAGGAAATGGAAAACCACTTCTGTATCTCTGCCAAGAAAACTGCATGGAGGTGCAGTTGACCAGGAGTCAGCCAGGACTTGGTGATACCCAACAGCAGCAGCAGTGATTGGCAAGGGCACTGGGGAGTGAATGTTGCATGCTGTGTTCCTCATCTGTTTGGAGGGAAGCCCCATGACACTCAGTAAGGTTCAAAACCAGATCCTGTAGAGCCCCCAGGTGCCCCCCCCAAAATAATATACCAGACTAAGGGGATACTCACTGCCCCTTGGCTAACCTACACCACAGGGTTGTTGTGAAAGTTTTAAAATGATCAGCTCTTGGAGTGAGCCAGTTTGGTCTAGTGGTTAGGGAGCCAGACTCTTATCTGGGAATACTGAGTTCGATTCCGCTGTCCCCCAAAAGGCCAGCTGGGTGACCTTGGGCTAGCCACAGCTCTCTTCTGAGCTCTCACAGCTCCACCTACCTCACAGGGTGTTCTGTTGTGGGGAGAAGGAGAGAAAAGCTTTGTCAGCCGCTTTGAGTCCCCTTAAATGGGTGAGAAAAGCAGAGTAGAAAAGCCAACTCTTCTACCTAATAAGGAGGAAAGAGTGGGATATAAAATAGAACACACACACACAGAGAGAGGTCCAGGAACTGCTCTTGTGCTATTTCCCAGCTACTCAGATGAGTAGGGAAGTATATTGTGAAGCTTATATTGTGATCCACAGCCTGGAATAAGCATTTATGACTCTCCAAAACACTGACTCCAGCCTCAGGTATCCAGACAAGGAGTTCAGTCTTATGGGATATGTGGTTAATGGGCCCAGGAGAATTAGGTTGCTCAACATGCCTTTCTTTAGATTTGTATTAAAATGGTCTTATTAGCTTTTTCAGTCAAACAGCCTAAGAGTTGCTCATGAACTGCACTTCTGAAGTGGAATGTTATGGTTAAAATATGCAAAAGGGAATGGAAACTTTATGGAAAGAGTTTAGGAGCAGAAAAATCCAGAGGTATTGCAGTTTAACCTTTCCATTGTGTAGGCAGATGCCAGTTTCACACAAGGCTTCAAACAAGTCCTTGTTTTAATTCCCAGCTACAACTAGTTCACTGGCTCTGGCCATATTCAGATAGAGACACTCTGGCAACAGTAATCCATGCTCTGATAATTTCCAGGTTGGACTCTAAATGGGGTTGCCCTTGAAGATGGTTCAGAAGCAGCGGTTGGTGCAAAATATGGCAGGTAGAGGGCTAACTGGAACTGCTAGCCAGATGCATATCCAACTGGCCCTAAATTGTCTGTCTATTTGCTATTGACGTCCAATTCAAGGAATGCCTCCTCCCATGTACACCTGACCAGGCCTTAAGATCAGCTAGTTAGGTGCCACCGCCTTCAGCAGTTAAGTGGGTGGGCACATGTGGGAGGGCCTTCTCAGTGGTAGCCCCCAGGTTAGGGAATAGTCTCCCTCTGAGGTGCATCAGGCACTCTCTTTGAATGTATTTAGATTTCTGTTGAAGACACTCTTCTTTACCTTGGCCTTTGGCTGAAGGGATGGCACATCCTCCCTATTCAGGCACTGTCATCGTATGAACTAACTTCTTTTATGTTTTCATACTCATGTTGTTATGAATTTATATACATTTTTATATATAAAAATTTCTTATGGAAGTGTAAAATTTGCCTTGGCCGGAACCTTCATTTACATGGCAAAAGGTTTTGCTTTATTTTATTAACATTAATGAAATGGATTGTGTGTAGATATTCTCCTGGGTTCTCGTCCTGTATTTTTCAGTAACCATATTGCTAAAGGCATACAGAGTTTATGGGCTGCAATGGCAACCTAACACCTCTGGCCGCTTAAATAAATGCATTTTTAAAAATTCCCCAGACATGCTGTTAGCAAAAACAGTGTGCAAGACAAGTCCGCCACCTAATGGTGGTATTATAATTTTTACCTTTTCTTTTAAAAACACGCTCAACAGGCTGAGCTCTCACTCAGCAGTTTAATCCAGTTTTAATTGTTTTTTTTTAAATTAACCATGAGAACTGATTTCTGAGTGTTCCCACTGTTGCCTTATAACACAGACTCAAAAAATAATAGAGAAGTATTGGAGGGGAGAAAGAAGAGGAAGAAGAAGAAGAAGGAAAATCATCGGCCCCTGTGCATTCAAAGCTAGATCCCTAATGGACTGGAGAGAGATGTCATAGTCTACTTGAGTTACCTTTCAGACTACACATTGCAAAATTCAGAGTGCTTCACAATTTCTAATAGCTCACCTAACAGTTTAGAAAATCTACCTGTAAGGACTGCGGCTAAGATGAAACATGAACAGAGAAACTTAATTTGGCTCTGCCTGGTCGGATTCTGATCCTGATTTCAGTTTGCCATTAAAAGAAAATCACAAAAGGCGCTCAGAGGTGGTATGTGCCACATCTCACTTATAATTCACATTAAAGGCTTGCAAATTAAATTTCCAAGTGCATTTCCTACCCTGCTCTTCTCACTGATTTAAGGGGACTCAAAGCGGCTGAAAAAGCTTTCTGTTCTTCTCCCCACAACAGACACCCTGTGAGGTGGGGGGGGGCTGTGAGGGCTCAGAAGAGAGCTGTGACTAGCCTAAGGTCACCCAGCTGGCTTTCATGGGGGAGGTGGAATCGAACCCGGTATTCCCAGATAAGAGTCCGGCTCCCTAACCACTAGACCAAACTGGCTCTCCTCCACTTTCACACACCCACAAGCAGTACTGAATCTGATGCTGGCTCCCCCCCACCTTGCTGTCCCCCAATTTTGCACTCTTCTGATAAAGCAGAAGGAAAAACATAAGCAGGATTCGTAACGCAGTGCGTGTTTGTGGGCCAGGGAGGGTGAGGTTCTTGACAATAGGCAGAGAAAGTCATTCCCCTCCCTCCCTCCCTGGTGTTCACTCACTCTCTCTTCTACAGTCCTACCCCCTGCTGTCCTCTTTCAGGCAAGCATGTGTGTCCTGAGTAGTTTTTGAGGGAGGGGAGAATACAGAAGATCTACAGCAGCGGTTCTCAACCTGTGGGTCGGGACCCTATGTGGGGTCGATTAACATTTTTGGTGGGGTCGTGGCATCTCCCTCTGCCTCCCCGTGCGCCCCTGCCTCTGTTGCCATCCCCCATGGCCGGGGCTGCCCCCGCCTCCTCCTGGCGCCCCCCAGCACCATCCGCTGCTCCCTAGTGCCATCCGTTGCGCCCCAGTGCCTGCTGCTGCCAGCCGGTGCAAGCCTTTCCTTCCCTCGCCTCGCCTCTGCTCGCAAGTAGGCGCTCGGAGCGGCTGCCCCCCCGACCCTTGCCCTGGGTGCCGGTGCCCTCTGAGCAGGTGCGGATGGGGCCACCGGTTTCCCCGTTGCTGGGGTGACAAGCATCTAAGCCCACCCGTGTGGTGGCCGCAGCGGCTTAGCAGGAGCAAGCGCTGCCTTGCCTGCCCCTCTGTCCGCCCACCTGCCTGCCTTTCTTATTTCACCGGCTGCCACCAGGCTTCTCCATCTTGCTCGCTGCTGCCGCCCACAGTTGGAGGAAGGGCCAAGGGAAGGGCTGGGCTTCATCCGGGCTGAGGCGGTGGTGGTAAGGCGAGGCGAGGTGAGGTGGCTGCCTCCTTGAACAGCGCCGCGGCTCAGGCAGCGAGGGGTGAGGAAGGCTGAAGACCGAGGTGACAGAGGGCTCCTTCTGTGAACCCCAGGGTGGGTGGGTGGGCGAGAGCGGCCTCCCCTCCCTGTTCCTGGCTCGCCACTTTCCCTCAGTTTGAGGAGCCGAGGAGGGGAGGGCAAGGGGCCTCCGGGGCAACTGCCTGGCCAACTCCTGGTGTGGGTCAGTCGAGAAATGGAGATAGTAGATGGATTTGATGACCCCAGAGGTCCCTTCCCACTCTATGATTCGATGAATTCTTTTTTAAAATACATTTTATTATTTATAAGTATATAAGCAAATATTAACAACAGGAGGAGTACTGCTTTCACTGTGGATTCCTCAGCGGCTCCACCCCCTGACCCGTGGCCCCACCCAGTGGCCCTGCTCCCTGACCCCACCCAGTGGCCCTGCCCCCTGACCCATGGCCCCATCCAGTGGCCCTGACCCCTGACCCGTGGCCCTGCCCAGTGGCTCCACCCCTGTGGCTTGGGGTCCCTGAAGCATGGGGAGCTGCATTGCGGGGTCACGGCATTGGGAAGGTTGAGAACCACTGATCTACAGTATACTTGTGCTGTTGAGGCTAGAGCTTGGCAAAACACCGCAGCTTCACAAGCCCATGCCAAGAAACCCCCAGTCTCCCTTTGGGCCGGTTCCCATGAGGACTTTGAGTGTTCAAAACGGTTTCAAAACACTCTGTCCACATTGAAAAGTGGCTTTTTGCATTAAAAAGAGTAAAACTGATAAAACAAATTGAGAAAAACACCCCTTTAAACAACTCTCATTCCTGTTTTTTTTATTGAAATGGTTTATGGGGCAGTCCCACTTGGATCAGAGTGTTTTGAAACCATTTTACTGTTCTTGGAGGTGTGGAAGTGTGGTCATTCAATTCACACGTGCTTTGAGGCCGCAGCGTGGGCTAGTCTGGACCATTGCTGATCCTGTTCACACCTTCCCTTGTTCAGAATCAGTGCACCTGGCTGTTCTGCAAGGACAGCCACCATTTTCAGATGCTTTAGTAAGAAGAAGGAAACCTTCAGGACAACTGGGACAGCTAGTAAATAGAAACTCTCCTGCAGACAGATAGATACCTGAATACCACCCAGCACTCAAGAAGAGTGATAAAACCTTAGTAGAGAGGGCCAAAGGAATTGCAGAAACAGTTGAGGAGGTACTCATGACCAATGGCTACAACACTTCCTGTGTTCTGGATCAGGACCATGCTGGCCTGTTGGTAGACTGAATGAAGTGGGTCTACCGGTGTTCCAGATTAAGGCCTTTTTAGTTTGGATCAGGCTCTGTCGAGAGCAGATGGAAAACTATTAGTCGGGAGTGGGACCTTCTAGATCCACATCAATGTGTGGATCTGGAGGCCTTAATGCAAGCTCTACGAAAGGGCTTAAGACGTTGTGCTGTTTAATGCAGAGCAGCACATTGCCTTAACACCATGGTGGCTGCCAGACATGCCTCAAATGAACAAAGCTTGCCAGCATTGTTTCTGGACTGCCAAACAGCCCTGAAGAGTCATGGTCCATCTGGTTGCTTAATTCTTGGCATTCTTTCACTGAGGCATCTGGCCAAGATCTGTTCACAAGTTGTCCAGAGCTACCCAAGAACTATTGCTGAATGGACCCCACCAGAACTGTCCGTATACCAGGGGAGACCCATGCAAGTCTGGCAGGGCAATGTCCAGTCCCTTTTATATTTGACATTTTCCCTGGTTGTCTAGAGCCCAGGCCAATTGCATTAGCTTGGCGCCGGAGGCAGGATATCCAATAAACATCTCATCTTTCCCATCCATATCAGTAAAAATGTAGGTTAAATAATGATTTGCTACTTTCCCAAGGTTTCAAAAATCTAACAGTGGCCTTATCTATTACAAAATATGTTTTGTGAACTGGTTACTGCTAAGGTAATTTTATTTTATTTATATTTATTTATATTTATATTTATATCCCGCCCCATACCCTAGGGTCTCTGGGCGGCTACCAACATATAAATTATACAAATATCAAAACTGTATAGAACAATGCTAAAACCAATACAAAATTTTTAAAAACCAGCATAATAATAATATTGATTAAAAAAAAAACAGTTTAAAAGACAGTAGAGTGTGCAATGGGGGGAGGCGGAGGGGACATTTAGCCAAAAGCCTGGATGAAGAGGTACGTCTTCACCGCCTTCCTGAATGTGGACAGAGAAGGGGCCTGACGTACCTCTGAGGGGAGACCATTCCACAATCTGGGGGCCACCACCGAGAAGGCCCTCTCCCGGGTGCCCACCCACCTAGCTACTGAAGGCAGGGGGATAACCAGAAGAGCCTCTCCTCCAGATCTTAGAACGCGGGCAGGTCGATATGGGAGAAGGCGCTCCTTTAGATATCTGGGGCCCAAGTCATTTAGGGCCTTATAAGTCAGAGTTAGCACCTTGAATTGGGCTCGGTAGTGAATTGGCAGCCAGTGCAGTTCTTTTAGAACCGGCGTAATATGTGTCCGGCTAGATGTTCCTGTCAGCACTCTGGTGGCTGCGTTTTGCACCAGCTGCAACTTTCGAACCGTCTTCAAGGGCAGCCCTATGTAGAGCGCGTTACAATAGTCCAACCTGGAAGTTACCAGAGCGTGGATAACTGTGGCCAGGTCATCTCTGTCCAGGAAAGGTTTCAGTTGACGTACCAACCGTAGTTGGGAGTAGGCACTCCTGGCCACGGCCTCCACCTGAGCTTCAAGTGTCAGCGCAGAGTCCAGGAGTACCCCCAAATTTCGCACCTGTCCCTTCCCGGATATTGCAACCCCGTCGAGGACAGGGTATCTCCCAACTACTTGGACCCGAGAGCCTGTAACACACAGCACCTCTGTCTTATCTGGATTCAGTTTCAATTTATTGGCCCTCATCCAGCCCATTACCGCCTCCAAGCACCTGTCAAGCACTTCAACCACCTCTCCTGATTCAGATGGCACAGAGAGATAGAGCTGGGTATCATCTGCATATTGATGACACCTTACTCCAAATCTCCGGATGATCTCTCCCAGTGGCTTCATGTAGATATTAAATAACATGGGAGATAAGATTGACCCCTGGGGAACCCCACAAGTGAGTTCCCAGGGTGTCGACTCCGTCTCTCCCATCACCACTATCTGAGATCGGCTCTGGAGATAGGAGTTGAACCAATGCCAAGCACTGCCTCCAACTCCTAAACTCCGTAGCCTCTCCAGAAGGATACCATGGTCAATGGTATCAAAAGCTGCCGAGAGGTCCAGGAGAACCAGCAGGGTAGCATTCCCCCTGTCTTTCTCCCGGAGAAGATCATCAACCAGGGCGACCAAGGTGGTTTCCGTGCCATGACCAGGCCTGAAGCCAGATTGAAATGGGTCAACCCATATATTTTATAGATACTTCCAGCAGTTAAGAAAAACACTCAGTATATCCATTAGGGAGGTTTAGCTTTTCCTTGATCCCTGCATTTTTAGTTTTGAGCAGGGATGTGCACGAATATTCGTAAGCATTTGAAGTTCAATCGAATGTGCTGAATTTTGACATTTGAACCCGAATAGAATGTCGTGAAATTCAAATGTTTTGAATTCAAATGGAATTTCAAATTTTGGATCTATTCGTTTGAATTATCTGGAAATCTGTATGTGTATGGGTTGGTCCATACACGATGTATACTTGAAGATCTGCATCTTTTCTGCATCCATATGCATTTGTACGGATCAATACCGGATGAAAATGGGTTGCATATAGGATAACTACAGGATGCCTACGGATGTGTACGGATGTCGGCAAGATGCAGATTCAAATCAAAAATTCAAATGAATAGATTCAAATTTGCTAAGAATGAATCAAATCTTGTTAAATTCGAATTTAATTGGATTTAATTGGAATGGAATGTCAAAAAAAATTTGTGCACATCCGTAGTTTTGAGCAAGAGCTAATGTTACACCTTCTTGAATGGTTTGTGGACTGTATGTTCTTTTAAAGCTTTAGGCTCATTACTTGCTCTATCCATAGCAGTGTAATTGGGTGCAAATGGTGCTTGGCGGGAAACACAAAATCTATTCCTTCTGACTAACCATGAACAAGGCAATCTGAGGGTGAATTTTGCCTTCATTTGCCCTCATCACCACTATGTAGAGAGATGGGGGTGGGTGGGAGGAAATTCTCAGAGCGATCTCCACCAGATTGAAAATGACTGACTTCCGGGGCCATTTCTGGTCTGACACTAAACCATGGCAGTTAGATATCCTGAAGCCATGCCATGAATCTCTGAAGCTTCAGAAACTGGGAGCTGGGGCTCATTCAGATGCCGTGCCTCCTGCACGTGAGGTCAGCCTAGATGCTTGACAAATATCCTGCTCACAAGTGATATTCACAAGTATACCCCCTCTGCAATTATCCCTTGTTGGCTAGACAGTGCTGGGGCTGTCTGTGTGCATTGTTGTGATATGCACGTCTTGTTATTTCATCTGTACAAAATACCCAGAAATGCTTGATCACTGCCACTATGCATGCATGACCTTAGACGTTTTCGCATTACTCCCGTTCCATTTGGAACGGGAGTAGGACGGGAAGCTTAAGACAGCTCCCGGCGCTTTCCCCTTTCACACACAGACGCGCCAGAACGCGTGTAAACGCGTTCCGGAGCGTCTGTGTGCGAATGCTCAAAGCGCCGGGAGCTGTCTTAGCCGGCAAATGCCGGCCAGGGGCGCGGAGACAGCCGCGGAGGCAGATCGACAATCAGCTGATTGTCAAACAGCTGATTGTCGATGCCGCGCCGGCGTCGGAGGCGAGCCCGCAGCTGTTCGGGAGACAGAAGCAGGCGCGAACGCTTCTCCTCCCGAACGCCTGCGGGCGGCTCGTCCGCGTTGGAACGCATGTAGAGCACTTTAAAGTGCTCTACATTTCGAACGCGGAAAAGACAGCTGCGGACACGTCGGAGCGCAAGCCGCGCTCGGGCAATGCGGATGACGTGTCCGCAGCTGTCTTTTTCGCTTTCCGTTCAGCCCCGTGCGAAAACGTCTCTTCTTTGTCAGCCCCCGCACATGTGTGTGGGCCATGTCCATCTCGTCAGGATGGCTGGAAACTTCGGATTTACATGATACTGCAGAGCAAGCGCTCATCGTTCCACAGTAGGTAAATTCTAAGTAGCGGTGGTATAATCTGCTGCTCCTACAAAGTATCAGGCATCAGTTGTGATGCCAGTGCACTGACTGTGCACTAGAATGCGCAGTGTCCCCCAGTCTGGACACACCCCAAGGGTTACAAAACATAGGGACTATGCTTTTATATGCACTGATCCATTCTTACTCATACCTTCTGGCCTGAAAAAGGAAAAGAAAGAAATGTCATATTGGTTTAATTATATAGTTTATATTTATTCATACAAACAGTGCAGACACAAGACCATATATTATTTGAAGACAGCAATAAATTTCTAATTTAAACAACTCTGTACAAAAATTTAACTAAATTTTAACATTTATGAAAATATAAATCTCTGATTGGGCAATTCTCTCCCAACAATACAAAGTTTACATAAAAACATTCAGTATGATCTATCCATTGCAAACAAGTTAGGAAAGTCATTCAAGTCACTTAATGTATATATTTATATATACTATATTGGCTTTTACATAGAATATTCACACACTGTAGTTACCCCCTAGCGTAGATGGTTATTTCCTGCTAATTTGGTCACAGAGGCTCAAAATGTGAGTGGCTGACAGGTTTGCTTCAATGCATGCTTGTTCTAATATCGCTCGGCATGCAGCTGGTTTTAAAAATTGAAGACCTTGTATGACTGGCAGTTTTGAAATTTCCGTATATGTCAACCTCATTTCCTTTTTCAAAGGGCCTGTTTCCACTTCACTCACTGAGGGGAAGACATCTGCACTTCAAGTTCTAGTGCAGTCCCCAACTGGATCACTAGCGCTTAAAGTGTGGATGGCCTGGTCTGGGTGGGCCGGATCACAATGGCAACGGCTGTGACAACAATCGGCTTGCATTGTGATTGTGCAGCCATGCTGCACTGCTCACTCTCAGCATATGTAGCTGGAAAAGGGTGTGAAAACTTCAACTGGGAGCTCACCAGCTGTTCCCAGTGAAGGAGCAGCAGGAGGAAACCCTTCGGACGCTCGGGGATGGCAGTGTGGGCATGCGGACGGACCTCTTCTGTAGCAGATGGAACTGATTCAGGAAGGTAAGCGCGAGCAGGCCCACAGCCTTAATGAAAGACCAAAAGGGACATTTTAAGGGGAAGGGTTGGGGGGAAGAGTTTATCATGCTCACCCCTGAATTTTTTTCTGCTCTAAAATTTAGATCAGTCAACCTTACTTTATAGGAAATCAGGTGAGCCATTTTAACCAAATAGGTCTGAGCTCTCCCTGTGTGGTTTGAGGAAGAGTGGGGCCACAGACTGCCTCCTCTCCACAAAAGAGAAAGAAAAATGAAAAGAAGAAATTCTGCTTTAATCTGAATTCTTTGAAACATTTGTCAAGGACACATCATGTGTAACATAGATGCAAGAAAAGCGAGATCAGTCTATAGATCAGTTGGAACTGAAGTATGTCCATTTTAATCAGCCTTCTGCATCCCATTTCTCTGACTGTGACACCAAGATAAGCATCGATGTCTTGGTGTTACAGTCAGGGGAACACCAACATGATGCTGCAGTTTCTGATGTTGTAGTAATTGAACTGTTGGCATTGCTCACTAAGCAGACAAATCAAACCAAAGGACTGATTCTTGCTTCTGGAAGCTCAAATAAGGATGATTCCGCACTAGCCAGCATACAAGACCAACAAGTGGACCAGGAGTCCCTCTTCCAGAAGTTTGTATGCTCTAAGGGAGGTCTTGCCCAGCATTCAAAGGAAACAGTATCAGCATGTGGATGAGAAGGTCCCAGTACACTTGTTTGTCTGGTATACTGGTCAATGAATCACCCCAACTTCCAGAGACTCTGGTTGCATCCAGCTGAAGCAAATATAGTCTCATTATTGAGCTGTTATGGTGGGGGTCACTTCATGTATTGTAGGCAACCCCAGCATAGCTCCACTTCCCCCCACCCCCCAAAAAGCGCTTCTAACTGTTGCTGAAAACCTCGTCACAAATTTTTGCAGCTGTACCACTTTTTAGGAAGCCCTTTACCTTTCTGGACAGAGCAGCAGTTGTGGCTCCTTCCGGCACGCATGCATGGAGGCTGAAACAGCTGACCATGTGCGCACGGAGGTGGTGGTGACATGCCCATGTGTCACCGAAATGTGCCAGCGCTGTCTATGCAGGAAGCAATTATAGTGGAGCAATACCTCACATTATTGCTCCCTTGCGCTATATCCTTGGCCCTTTCAACATAAGGGCTTATTCTGGATCATATTGCAGAAAAGAAGCTTACCATCTGCATGCTACCACAGACTACACCGGGTCCCGCCTAGGGTCTGATGTAGTCTGCACTTGTATGTGAGTGGTAGGCCCTATCAGGACATAAATCAGAATAAGGCCCAGTGCAGAAACGGCCAGTGTTATTAAATATCTGGAGTCTGAGTGGACTGAATGGATGGTAGTAATGAATGATGGCGTAATGGGTTTGAAGTGTTGTGGGGAAGTGTGGTACACTGAACTTTTTCAAATCCAGAGCTAAAAGTATCTCGCCACTAATGAAATAATCTAATAATTGCCTACTGAGAACACACATGCATTCATTTTTCATACCTTCTGTTCCACAGTACCCAAAAACTATATCTCTCAGCTTTATTTTAAAAACAAACACACCTCATATACACATGCAAACCCTTTGGATGTGACAGGCAATACATGGATTTTGTTCCCATTCCCCCATCAACACTGGGATTAAAATGAGCCACCTTTAAGTATTTTACCCGGGATGTGAAAATGGTTTAGACTGGGATTTGCTTCAACTAAGTGAACCAAGCAATTAAAAATAAAATGACATCTTCAGAATTTCTGCCTTTGAACCGATAACATTTTACTAAAAAGACGTGAACAGTCCTAAAGCAGGAAGTGAAGAGGCAAAAATATGATATAAAGAAATAAGAAACCCACTACATAGTGGAAGGGGAAAGAACCCTTTAGGGAAACCAGATTTTTTTCAACACATATGGGAACATGAGGTTAGTCCCAGAGTATTTGGTCATCTGATCTGTGTTTTACACATGGAAGAACAAAAATGACTGTAAGGCAAACACTAGAGTTATCAAGAGCTATACAACAGAAAACATGCCTGAAATTCCTCCTTTTTGCCCCCTTGAGAGGACTGGGGTATGTTGGGCTCTCACACTACAGAACTTGGGGCATCCTTTGTGAGGGTGAACTCCTAAAAGTAACTAACTATGGTATGAGAAATTTAATGTTTTATGCTTAATGCCCTTTCAATATGTTGATTTACGCACAGTACTAAAAGTGTGAAAGAGACAGAAAACAGCACAATTTCAGGATTTATGTTTTGTTGCTTTGTGATCTAAATAAGAAACAACTCCTATAATTTGCATTTTTGTAACAGAAACACTTCAAGGCTGTGGTCACACCTTGCTGAAATAGTTCATCTTATTAAGAAACAGGACTCAAAATGCACTAACTCTGGCCACACCCAAAATCTGATAATCCTTCCTCAGTTTGGGTCGCTATGCTCACACCTTTGGATTTCCTCTCTGGGGCTCCAAGACTTTTTAAAGTCTCCAACCCTCTCCACCATCACAACATCCTCTGCGCTCTGGTAGGATAAAAGTTCTGTCACTTAACGCGTGCAATCACATACCAGTTGAAGGGGAAGGCAAATCCATGTAGTATCACCCACTATAGTATGGTTCAGCCCACTTTAGACCTCTTTACAAATCACAAAACTGAAAACAGATTAACGCTCTATAATGGCTTGAGAATCAGGACTCAGGAAATTATGACTGAAGGGAGGAAAGTCCAATAATAAAACAGATTGGACTAAAAAGGTGTGAGCCTTGGGGTCTGAAGATGGACTAAGGAAGGATTAAAGTGAAGGTGTGACCACAGCCTAATAGAAGTTCAGACACACAATTCTTTTAACTTTCAGTGTTTTCAATGATAAGACCAATTTATGACCTCTACCATGGCTACTGTTTAAATGGTCAATGTCTATACTGTTTTACATCTATGCACTTGTTCCTAATGAAATGGAAACATAAAGTTCTAGACCGGATTGTGCCTCTTCACCTTTAATATTGTTAGTTGCTACTATGCCAAATGTTTATGGGATGCAATAAGCATTCCAGTTCCACATGACATCTTGTTGCTTGCACCATCAGAAGAATACAATTTTTTAAAATTATTATTATTATTATTATTTGCAAATATCAATACATGGGAATTTTGACTTATGGGTGCTTCAACAGAAAAAATGAGTAGCCAACCTCATTCTGGTATGAAATGTACCTTCATTTCTTCTTTAAAAAGCAATGAAGTATTTTCTAAAACGTTTTATGTCAAAATAAATAGGATATTGCTAGAAATTTTATGTCAAGAGGCCATGAAATAAGGCCTTGTGTTTGAATATTTTCCTAAACCCTGCAGTCTATTAATTTTGATTTAAAATTTTCTCTTTTCCAATTTGCTTATAGCAAAAGATAGAGGAGACACACAGTAGTCTGTTACATAATAGCCCATAATTAGCCTTTCATTAATTTCTAATCAATTGTCAGGGGTGAACCCATGCCCTCTGCAGTCTATGGCAGAACATACTTTATCATAGCAATAGTTGTGTTTTTTAGTTGGGGTTGCTTCATTTGCTTCTGGGTCTGTGACAGTGATGGGGCTGTCTCTTGCGAACACTTCTGTAGATTCTCTCCATATGCAGTCCACTGTTGCCTTGAAAGTGTAGTTGTGACACTTTGGTTTAATCACTTGTGTTGCGTTGTTGAAAATCTGCCGGCTGTTTGAAGTAGCAATTTTAATTTTCAGGGCTGCATCCACTCGGTCCACAACTGTGTAAGTGCCTATGCTTCCATCATCAAAGCCTACGATAATGTTCAAATGCCTCTGGGAAAGAGCTAGAAACGTTGGAGTTTTGTAAAGAGAACACGCGCCAATGTTTTTGCCGTCTGCCAGCCTCATCACAATCAAGATAGAGATGGCTCCGTTGTCGTCATCCTCTTCGCCAGTGCGGAAACAAATATATACAAGGTAGCGTCCATCACAGGACAGCTTCTGCCGCCAGATGATGCCAGAGGCATGGACCACACGGAGTTTCCCACTGTGAAGATCAAGAACATTGATATTCTCATCACCTCGAGATAGGATACCCAGCTTCCCATTGGGTGATATTTCAAAGTCCTCCAAAGTCTTTAAGAAAGTGTTGGGCAGTTGCACACGCCTGCAGATGACTTCCTCAGTTAGGTTCCAGATATTCACAGTTTCCGTCGAAGTGACGAAGATAACAATATCAGGGCAATCGGGGATCAGCTTAATATCCACAATGGTGATACCGTCGTCACAGCAGAACTTCTTCGTTATACTCCCCGTCCACAGGCTCACTGCCAGTACTTTATTTTTCGTCATTCCAACTACAAACGTGTTAGCGGTGGTTATAAATGCATTCTGTAGGGAAACAAGGATATTGCAAACTCTGTGGCCTGTTGCCAGTCTCCAAACTCTGGATGCGTTTTGCTCACAAAGGGAGACAACAAACTGATCGTTATGTGTAATCAACAGCTGGCATATCTTTTGCCCGGTGATACGGAAGAGATTCTCACCAGAACCAGTATGCCACACATACTGGCTGCATTTATCATCAGACGTGATCATCAGTTCTCCACTGGAAGTTAACACACAGTTTTCTACCAGGCTTTCGTGTTTGAACACAGCTTCAATAAAGCCAGTGCCAAAGTTCCACTTATGTATTGTGTCGGACCCATCAAGTGTGTAAATTACTTCACCCCGAGCAGGCAAAACTAATCTTTGAATGGGCTTGCCTGTTTTGTCTATGTTAGACATAGCACTTATAATATCTATATCCCAGACAGAAAGGACACCGCTGGTTGATAAAGACAGCAGTGTATTGTGGTGATTCGATTTGATTAATTTGACAATGTTTCCTGAGATTTCTTGCAAGCTTGCCATGCATTGTCCTGTGTCCCTCCTCCAAATAAAAATCGCAGAGGTATTTTCAATGGAAGCAACAATACAGTCGCCATTTTTAGACAACACTGCCGACACAAATCGCTCGTTGTGTTTAGCTCTGAACTTTTCAACGATTTTCCACATCCCCGTGTCAAGAAGTTCGATATTGAGTGCTTTACAAATTAAAATTGCACTTTGGTCTTCGGCAAGTTCGATACCAATGAAATCAGTGTCCCCCCTCCGGCAATCAAAGTCATCCATGAGTTGGGGATTGGTGATTTCCTCTATGTTCCAGATGGAAAGGCAACCTTCACTGTCCACCATCACCATTTCTTGAGCGGTGTCTAGAACAAGAAGAAACTTCACAAACCCACCAGAAAATTCTGAGGTCACAGTGGCCAGCTTGTCTCCACTGCCCAAATGGAATATGGAGGCAGTATTCAAGTACTGTCCACAAAAAGCATACATTCCATCTGGTGAACATTGGACACAAGTCACTTCATACCAACAGTGGAACTGATAAAGTGGCCAACCATAAAGGAGATCAATGACTGTAATATCTTTGCTAGCTTCCAGCCAAGAAAGAGCATGGTTTACTGACAGTGTAAATCCATTTATAAAACCAGATCCTACACCAATTCCACCATGTTTTGATCCCTTAATCTCTACTTCAGAAAGGAGGCAGGAATTTATGTTATCATAAATCAAGAGTGTGTTCTTTGTCGTGGCCACTACGAGATATTTTTCATCACTTGTAAGTTTCATGCCCAAGATGACGGACTGGGCTGTTGTAATTTGCCTTAGTAACTGTCGGGTCTCAACATCCCAGGTACTGATGGAGCCATTTTCTAGAGCCACTATGACTGTACTTTGATTAAAGGTAGGCAAGATTTCTGTTACTTGAGTGCAACTGGAGGACAAAGGCAATCTCTCAGGGCTGTATGTCACATCCATAGAAGAATGCAGCGGAACAATGGAACAATATTTAGGACCATCTTTGTCACATTCCAAAAGAAGCTGTCTCAGTTTAGGCAGGGAGCTAACTACTGGGAGAAGTCTCTGTTGCAATTCTGCTGAAAGCGTGCCTGGATATTTTGTCACTTTGCATTTTATGGCACGGAGGGTGGCAGCAAGGAATTTCAGCTCTTTTTCTTGCGAGTAATTATAGGCCAACTCCACATCAGACAGGGCTTTGTCAAACTGCCCAATTTTGATCATGGTGTAAAGCCAACTGAAGTTCATAATGACACCGTACAACATATCATCTGTTTTCCCGCACTGTGTCAAATGGTGCAGAAGCTCGGTCATTTTCCTGTGGTTAATAAAAAAGATATCAGGCTCCAAAGGGTTACATTGGAATACCCACGGCTGATCGGGTGACTGCCGATCAAAGTTCGTCTGATCCATGATAAGCTTCTCTTCATCATTCAAGCTTCTACTGTCAGTGTCAAGGCAACCATTCAGATATTGATCTTCTCCATAAAGAGACTTCCTTCTCCCTCCTGACCAGACTCCCAGAAAATATTCTGCCATTACAGAATGCATCTCATGAACATCTTCTTCATTGGTCAGATACATCTTTTGAGCAATAAGTTGCAAGTGTCTGTTTGCCCACACGAGGAGGGTGACATTTTTGACTTGCCTTTCTACCAGGTATCCAGTTAGCCCTTCTTTCAGCCTGGCAATGTAGATGTAAGGTACTCGTAGTGTATTTTGCTGCCTGATGCTTTCATTTACTTCGAGCATAACTGTGTTGTCGAGGGCTAAAATGTCTTCCAGTTCCATTTCACTCAGACCTGATTTGGACATGGTGAGGTACCCAAGGGCTCGTGACAAAAGTCTAGGCCCACAGATATTCTCTAAAGACCAGAACATCTGTTCTATGCTATCATGAACAGTGACACAGAGAGACGATTCATCAACATCTTTATGAGACCTCCAGTTTCGGACTTCTCTGAAGGTTAGGTTTATAAACATGGGCAGTGTGCACTTGGAAAAAGCTTCATTGACATATATTTGTTGGCCTGATGTTACCTTTCTTTTAACTTGCAGCAGCTGATGCTTGAGGACTTGACTACACATCTTCCTGTCCCTAGGAGTCAATTCTATGTAATTATTCTCATCATGTATAAGGCACCTCAGTTTTTGCAGTATTCCATGTTTGTTTGGCAGTGTTGACAATATAATGCGTACTGAACGGGGCAGATGAATAGGAAGCCACCATAATTTCCTAGCGTCTTCATTATCTGAAAGCTGCTCTAGGGCATCAAATATCATAACCAGAGGTCTATGAAATGAAGATTCATTCAAAAGGTTTATAAACAAGTCCCGGAGGTCGTGGATTTTTTTGGGATAGCTTTGAATGAGGCATCGATAGTTAATTGCTAATTGTTCACAAATACTTTGAAGCAGATTCCTAAGATCTGTACTTAGCTCTGTAGATCCCAAAAACCTCATAATTACTACGGGATCTGATTCTGGTCCCATTTCTTCCTTTAGCCATGCATAAGCCTACAAATATAAAATTACAGATAGATTAGTATCACTAGCATAACTAATGCAAATCAGACAAGAGAAAAATCAACATATGCTTTATAGGTCTAGACTAGTTTTATTTTCTTTAAAATCCTATTTAAGCAACAGTTTATTTATAAATATCCTTTCCTACACAGGTATATGTTACATAACTGATTTTGATCTCTTCCTCTCTGAACATATATTTTATGCAAATACTGTCATTTGTAATTAAACACCTTGCATGGCTCTTTCTCCTATTTAGTACAACACTGTATCATAAGCAAGACAATACTGAGGGTGCATTATCATGTCCTAAAGTTTGGGAATGGGTATCTCTCCCTCACATGTAAGATAATAACACCCAGAATAGCTCTTTCTTTCAATCAAATTGGGAAGAAGCACAGAGGAAGGAAATGTAGCCAGTTGCAGCACGGGAACAAATGCTGTGCCCAGTGACCAATTAGAACCCCATAAAACCAGGCAATCAGTGGTGAACACTTGTTTTTAGGAAGCCCCTGCCAGACTTCTAGGTGAAGGAAGAGCAATGTTTGGAAATATAAGGCAGAATTATAATTTTAACTGTTTGAATGTCAGAAGAGGTGCATTTTCTAAAAAAGTCAATTCAAAATAGCCCTTTCTGATCGCACCCTGAGTATGCTATTAGCATTTTCAAGCTGGGCAAGAAACCAGTAGTTGTATCAATCATAAGACATGACCTAAAATGGGTCATGCTAGAGAGGTCTTAAATTGTAGGATGGAAAGACAAGGAATAGGAGAAAAGTTCTTCTCATCTTTAGCTATATGCCAACAGCTGTGAAAACAGCCTATTGAGATGATGGGTTAGTCTGCCATGCCCCAGGAGAATAGCAGCCCAGTAGCCAGCATGATTTTGGAATGGCTTTGCCACTGTTACATTGATTTTCTCCTTGTCATGCATGAGTAATATCTGCATCACTTCAATTGGATAACTATCAGGACTGAGACGCATAATAATTAATCTAGCAATGGCAGGTTTATCTGGAAGCCACACGGAGATGTGTTGTACAGTATTTTGTATCCAAGGGGGATTTGTCACACAATTTGAACTTCTTTAAAGACTGACCAACCTCCTTGTGACTGTTCCAGGCTCTCCTGGTTGTGCCCTCACTTGCAGGTTACGGAATGAGGCTCACCAGAAGATAACGTTCTTGTTCACATTACTATATTGGTTAGTGGCATGATCATGTGATCTCTGTAAAATCAGCAGGCACTGTGCTGTCAACATACCAATTTCTCATAATTTTCAAGATGTGTTAATTTATATTTTGGCTCTGTTGAGAATGCTTTTGCAAGATTGTTTTATGGCAGAAACGTAGAGGAAGAAAATGGCTGTGCTAGTATTTCCACATTGCATGTGACACTGGGTATAGGTTGTCTTTAAAGTACTTTTCAAAGGGATTTACCAGAAGAACTAAACTGATTGAAAATTCAGTTAAGACTAACAATAGTGTAGTACGATGCTGTTTAAACAGTAATCCATAATCCATAGATGAGTTCATCCAGCATGGACAAGAAACTTAAAAAAATCATTATTTAATGTAACCTGACTCCTCAAGAACAGGTAATTTCAGATGAATTCCAGCAGGAGAGCAGTGAATGAGGTCATTATCTGAAGAGCTGTTTCTGTTGATTGATTGTATGGTTTCTCCAGCGAATGTTTGTCTCTTCCCTGTGGGAGCTCCCATTCATTAGCTTTTGGAGGAGGCAGCTGTCATTAAACAGTGCTGTACTGCAGGAGTTCTCTAAGATGGCTCTTCTTGCTCAGATGTTTGCTACCAGGCCAGGTAGAACCTGAGCTACAGATACTCTCTACTAAAGCAACATTAAATAGCAAATGCTCTTTGTGCCATTACCAGGCAAACCAGGAAGCTAGGCAGAGATTTTGCGGACTTGCAGAGGGCTTTGAGTGACATCGGAGGCGAGTCCACCAGCCGGAGCCACGCCATCCCGCCAAAATGGACCAATGGCAAGCCAGAGATCATGGACTATATAAGGGCTTGCAGGAGCAGCTTCCACACCTCTCGTCTGGTTATGGGGGGGGGGTGTCAAGGGGGTTGCTCTTAGTGCATTCTCTTCCCGCAGAGAAAGAGAGGGAGAGGGAAACAGACTAAAGACTCAAATGCTGGATTTACTAAGAGCTAATTCTACAGTTGGGCTACAGGAGCCTAAGAGGGCATCACAAGGGAGTTATTTTTCATTTCAGTTAAGGACATTAGAGCCGACATTAAGCTTGCTTCTTAATTCTTTTCAGTTGTTGTAACAATAAACTTGGAGAGTTTTCCCATAAAGAGGAGTCTGTTTGCTGCTTTTAAGGGAAGTCTGTATTTAGGGCTGATAAAGCAGGTTGCCAGAGAGGGTGCATTACTTGCAAGGAACCCAGGGGGTCTGGCAGTGCCCTGTGGCGCTTTGCAGCTTGCTTCCAGGCTGCGTTACTCTGCGGAGGACGAGTAGGGGAGAGGAGTGTGGGGTCACCACACTCTTCATATCTGGATTATCTAGGCAAAGTTGGAGGATATGAATAAGATCCATATATATATATATGCATATGTTGTCATGTAAGATCTATGTGGATGATAAAAGTAGGTCCAAAGTGTGCACTATCTTTGTTAATACAGACAAATTATTGATAGTGCTCCCAGCAATTCATAGGCCCAGTCTTCATTTTCATCTGTGTTATTCAAACATAAGAAAAAGTGCTGTCTACAAGCAGAGAGGGCAAGATCTCCTTTGCTGAATTAAATGCAGACAACACTTTTTTGTGAGAGTATTTCTTTCTAGCTACATTGTATAGTGTGTGTCAATGTTATTGGGATTGTGACACATAAACTGAGTTCCTGTTTCTATTTTTACTGACTGATATAGTCTGTGTCTTCATAGCAGGGATGGGAGGGACTGAGGGGGGGGGCGGGGTGCCTGGACGGACCATAAGAACATAAGAGGAGCCCTGCTGGATCAGGCTACAGCCCATCTAGTCTAGCATCTTGTCTCACACAGTGGCCCACTAATTGCCCATGGACATCTCAAGCAGGGCAAACCTTCTCTTGCTCTCAAATCCCAGCAAGTGGTCTTAGAGGCATCCTGCTTGTTCCTCCAGCCTGAAAGATGTACTTAGGCATCAGTGGGGTACTTCCCCCCCTTTTTTTTTGGTATGCAAAGATGTGTACCAAACGAAATGTTGCTACCCTCAGGAAAGCATCATGTCTCTCGGCGAGCACTTCATGCCATTGAAAGTGGAAACTCAACACCCTAGTCCTTTCAAAAAGGCGTCTGGAATGATAAATGGAGACATGGCCACAATAATGTGAAAAGGGTTACCATAAAAACAGTTTAAAAACCATTGGCAGATACTGTAAATTAAATGTGATATGATATAGATATGTAATCATTTGTTTTAAGAATAGGGCAGCAGAGTGGAAAGCCTTGGGGAAACATCCTAAAGTATCCTTCTGTTAAGTCTTGCTTAGTAGACGTGTTTAAAATCAAGCAGAAAATTAGTTTGTTTCTGCATTTACGGTTACAGTGTATAATAACAAGCACGGATAATATGCATGCATATTTACCTTCTTTGCCACTTCTGCTAATAAAAATGTTTTTCCAGTGCATGGCCCTCCATAGACAATTAGAGGGTTAATGTGTCCCATCTTCCTTGGTAGAATATATTTGTGCATAATATTCCTAGCATCACATCTGTACTCATAGAAGGAAGAGTAGGTTCTACATAGTGAGGAATGTTGAAGGATTTCATCATAGAGCCAATCCGTCTCTATGTCAAAATTCTGTTGCACGGTTGCTTGGATTATATCAACCATGTCCTCGTAGAATTGTTTGCCAAGCCCCTCAATGTAGTGGTTCTCCACTTCTTGGGTGTAACCATGTTTGATATCACAATGTGTAACAGATGTGTAGACTCGCAAATTAGATGCAGCAACAATGGTAGGAACAAATTCATCCCTGAGTTTGATCAGTTTCTCAAGAGCTTCCGGATCACGCATAAACTTTCCACTGGTATGAAGGACATCCATGTATTTCTCCATCTCTGGAACTTTAACAAAACGTTCTATGTTTGCAATCTTCCGAATGTAGCAAACACACTTCTTTAGGAAAGCTGGAGTTTGTTTTCCCAAGGCAAAATCAAATTCATCTTCAATGGCTGGAAGGGAAAGGAGAAAAAGAAAAAAAAGTTTAAGATTCTTAAGAAATACAGATTGGAAAATGTGCAAAACACCAGACAGGGTTCCCTCTAATGTTTGGGTCACGGCCCAGATGAACAGATTCTGCAGTTTTCTTTCCTAATTGTCCTTCAAGTTCCTCTCTCCTTAATCATTCAGGAGTGCAAGCGAAAACGGAAGTTATACTGGACAAGATAAATTATTGCATTTAAAAGCAAAATCCTTTCATTCTGTTCATGTTCATTGGTCATGAAAATGCATTTTGACTATCACTTTGCATTTTTCTGTACACTGTGTGCCCGCTTGAGTGTTTACCAGAGGAAAGATATCTCTTTGCTTGACTGTACTTCATTTTTCCCTTCTCATACAGCATCTTCACGGCTGTCTTAAACATCATTTTAATTTCTTCTGATATCTCCTGCCATTTCCTCTCTCTGACAGGGCTTGATGATGCTTCCATCTTTAAAACAACAACAACAAAGCAGCCAAGAGTTAATTCAAAGCATATACTAATGTCCCCATTTTTAAACACAATAAGAGTATGCAGACACTATAACAATACCACTGGTTGTCTCTCATATAATATATTTCTTCTTATTTCAAGGTGTATTTGGAATAAATGCAGACATACGTGGTTAAGGTTAGAGAAAATGGACTATAACACATTCAACATTTGAATGCGATAGAGCATTCATAATTCCGATGGATAACTGGAACATCTAATGACAACTTGAACATTGTTCCAGGCCATTACATCTATGGCAAACAGAATTATGCATATGTTTGTATAAAATACCGTACACTGCTTCGTCATATCTGAAATGCAGGGGTTTTTGAAGGACTCCGTTGAACATTCAGATGCTATTAGTAAAAAACTAGTTCTTCAAGATGCTACTGCTTCAGCATTCTCCTAAGCTTTATATTTTTGAAGGATAGCAGAATAAATAGACTCCTTTAAGTTTCTTCTCCCCGATGCTGTTGTTGTTTTACATTGATAGAATTTGTGTGATGGAAGATTATGGTGCTTGAAGGGTTGTCCTGGAGGTCAGGGGCATGATGTTCACATGCCACCTCCCCTCCTGTGCTAATGTTGAATTTGGTGGATGAAAGTTCCTCATTTTTGAAGTTTCTACCTGGCCTGTCAAAACTGGTTCTTTCCTAAACTGGACCACGGTGTTCAGAGAAACTATCCTGACCAGAAACCCTGCATCTGGGGAATAGAAGTTCATGGGTGCGTTCCCATGGTACTAATTTGTATCTCTATTGCCCCTCCACTGAAGTGGATTAAAGAAAAGTGGGTTCAATCCGGATGTAAGCGTTTCCAAGGGGGTAAGCAAAACACGCATTTAAAATGAACAGACCGTCCCCAAGGAAGCGTGTTTTGTTTACCCGCATCTTTTTCTCCCCGCCCCTCGCTGTTTCATTGGGTGATCGGGCGGAAGGAATTTCCAGCTGCCGAAACGCCTCCCCCCCAGCCAGCGATCCTGCAATCCTTTCCTTCAAAAAGACCAAAAGAAAAATTTAAAACTTCTCTGTTCGTCTCCCCTGCTTGCGAAGACTGCAGCCGGCACTCTTTACAAGATCTCTACCCAGCCAGCTCTTTTACACTTTCACTTTCGCGGAAGCAATTCATCACAATGTATCTTTGCTGTTTCTCTTTGGGATTGGAAAGAGAAACAGCAAAGAGAAAATGCCTGCCTAGATCGCTGTTTGCATAGATCGCTGGCTGGATGACAGGCAAAAGAGAGACAGAGAGAGAGAGAGAGATGATCTCTCCGGTCGGCAATTCCCACCTGGGAGAGAATCCCCGCCCCTTTTGCCATGGAGCGATCCCATGGAAAATGTTGCGCTGAAAACCCACATCTTCCAGAAAGTACTGCTTTAAACAGGTATTTTTTTAAAGCGGGTTTTCCCCATTAGCGGCGCTGGAAATCCGGATTAGAGCTGTGCATGGGACTGCTCCGTGGCAAAAGAAGATTTTCAGCAGACTTATTATTGCATGGGAACGCAGCCCATGTCATGTTTGTGTGAACAGGTGTATGGACAGCAATGCTTTTTGCTTTAAGAAGGATGCTACGCTGGCATCATCATTCTGATTGTGTTACAACATACATTTTCTGGGTCAGTGCCTTAAAGGTCTGTTACTGGACCTGAGATAAACATTGGAACTAGGGCTGTTTCTGCACTTACTGCTTCAAATCCAGATGAAGAAGATCTGGACTGTAGAAATCCATGCCTTGGAATTCTGGATTTCATAGTTCCAGATCAAAACATAGGAAAACCCCCCCCCCATGTCTGCAAGGATCATAGTGGGATGGATGTCCATGGATGCTAAACGGGTAGGCCGCGCAGATGCCATAGCATGACTCCCTAGGCAGAAATGGAATCCATCCCAGAAGAACCGCCCAGAGTGCTGTATGTTTGGTCAGCGCAGCCATTGCTCAAAGTGCACATCCGGGTACAGAAGGCACGGTGCCAAAGCTGTTACATAACGGTTATTTAGCTGTTACATAGCTGCTATGTAGGTGCCTTCTTGTTGTGTAGTTCATTTATTAGGCCTGTCTCTGAAATTTGTGAATCCAGCCTACATATGGAAGCATGCTACTTAATCCAGATTTTGGTGCACAAAAACAGATTGTAGCCCCCCCTTTTTTTGGGAGGGGGCTACAGCTATTCTGGATTAGAGGGCCTGAGGATCCCATTAGTTCCAGATTTCTTTGACACCATTGTGAAAGGACTGGCCATAATGGGGCCTGCTGTGTGGAAGGTACATATTGTATGCATCCCGTATGCATACTTATTGCATACTTAATGGGGTCTAGAGTGCCTGTGAGGAAACACCTTAGCATTCATTCTTTGTGTGGTCAAACAAAGACATAACACTATAATTCTAGTTTTTATGCTAAGCCGGGTGAAGCCGAAGACTAAGTAGTCAGTATTAGGCCCCAGTTTCAATTTCTAACCATCAAAGGTCAGTTACTGCAGAATTTCAGCGTGGCTCTTTTACAGGATCAGTAGGAAAGCACATGTTCACCATATTCTCTGTGTGCTGCTTAGGCTACCAGACCCAATTTTAGGTTCTGAAAACAACCCAAAGCACTCTGGGGGCCAAGCATTTAGCTGACCTCTTCTGTCTTCCACCATGTGTGCTTTGAAAATGGTAGATGGCGTCCTTTTGAAAGCTTATTCAGCATCAGAAGTGATTGGAACAAGGACATGTAAAAAGACAACCGTGATGCTGTAGAACTCCCTCCCAGTAGGACTCTTCAGCTAAGGTATCATTCCAAAAAGGCCTGGAAACCAGTCTCTTTGTATTGGACTTTGGTTTTTTCTTTTTGCTCAATTTTTTAAAAAATTGGGTCGTAGTGAATGGTCTTGTGTTGCCATTGTAAGGCGACCAGAATGCAGAGCAGGGCTTAGGAAGGGAACCTAATTTACGCTGTTACGTCTATCTCTGTGAAACAAGCATCTGAGGAATGGCTATGCTCAAAACTAACAACTAAAGAGTATAGCAAGACCATGAACAAGGGTGCATTTGTTTCATTATGTTCATATATAAATCATATAGTTTATCAAATGGATCATATCTAATACAAAAGTAGATGTGTACAATATATGCAAGAAAGTGAATCCCCAAAGCTTTAGCAAACCAGAATTAGGAAAAGAAAAAAAAATTGGTAAGGTGGAAAGTAAATCACTTGTATATACGTGGCAATGGTCAGTAACTAGTTTGTGTGTGGAGGCTCAGAGCAAGGAAAACCAAATGAGCCAGGCACTACTCATGTCAAGACTGCACTGGAGATGGTGGCCGGGACCACTTGGCAGCAAGGTGCCTCCCGCTTCTACCTGGCATTGTTTATGTCTGGTGCAATCTGAATATGCTCCAGGTGAGTGCACCACAGCAGGAACTTTTGACTGCATCCCACCTCTGATCCACATTAAAGCAGGAGTATGCACAAATGCTTTCTTTGCATTCGAATTTGAGTCTAATCGAATGTCAAAACATTTAATTTGATTGGAATGTTTAAAATCCAAATGCAACAAAAACCGATTAAAATCCGATTCATTTGGATCGAATGTCGTTCGAATGTGAGATATTAATTTGAAGATACGAATGTTGACATTTCTATGTGTTATACGTATCTGTATGCATTTTGTATGCATCCTGTTTTCATTACGTATTATAAACGCAGATGCGTACAGATACGTATGATATTCATACAGTTACGTATGCAATACATATCTGTGGCTGAATCCCCAAAAGACTTATTTGCCTCTCTAGTCTCCCTCTACTGTCACTGTATTCAAACGGACTTTAAAAGTGCCATGCACTTCCGGAATAAGCGTCCGCATGAGGCTCAGCAAAATGCGCATTTAAAACGCACCTTCTGTCCCCACAGAAGCGTGTTTTCCTTCCCCGCATCTTTTTCTCCCCACCCCCTCTCTTGTTCAAAGGAAAAATAGCCAGATCTCCGTCCCCTGAAATGGCTTCCCGTGCCGTCAAAGAGTGATCGCTCGCTCATTCACATACTCTGTTCTCTGTTCGAAATGGCTTGGCTGCAGCCATCGGCTGCGTGATTGTGCGCTCATTTACTCTTAACACTTTCACAGATCACCCACTTCACACCTGATAACAATGTTGCAATTCTGAGCAATTCTGGCTCTTTGAAAGTTCTGACCTTTACAAAGGAAAGGAAGGGAAGCTGCAGCATTTCTGGGAGATGTGTGAATGCTTTATGGCTGTCTGTGCAGGCAGCAATCCCCGCCCCTTTTGCCACGGAGCGTCCCCAAGGTAAATGTTGTGAGGAAAACCCGCGACTTCCAGAAAGAGCGATGAAAATGTTCTTTAAAGGGCACGTATTTTGTTGCGGGTTTTCCTGCTTTTGTAGCGCTGTAAGCTCGTTAAAAACCTTGGCATGGGGGCGCTCAGAGGCAAAAGAAGATTTTTAGCAGACTTTAAATTGCTTGGGGACAGGCCCTGTTCTATGTATCTGTACATTTGAATCATCTGAACAAATGTTTCGGAACATTCAAAATTTGTTCGAATGTCTAAATTCGAATGCGAAGACATTCTATTTGAATTCAAATGTCCACATTCAAACAAATTCTATCGGATTTCACATTTTTAGAATATTTGTGTACATCCCTACATTAAAGGCCAGAAAATGAAATTTAAAGTGCATTTCCAATTCTTTCATGTGGCTTAATGATGGTTTGTGGACACCAGCTGCTACATGCTGTCACCTCTAAGTCTGCTGTATTTTGCCCCAGCGTGCTGATGGCTGGTCCTTACATCCTTAGGAAAATAAGCATGAGCTACAAACAAAAGAAGAAATAAATAAGTAATCCAATTGCTCCCAGATTTCTCTGTGTCCCAAACTAACAGAATAATGTCTCAGGCTCAATACTATTTTGCATGAATCATAAAATTACAGCACAAAGATGCTTTGGAGTTGGTATAAGAGTTTAGCAATTACACCTGAGAGTGAAACCCTGCTTAGGGTCTGATCAGACAGGGCTTTTTCCAATTGCCTCTTTAAGAAAATACATCCCTTTTGTAGATGCACACTTACATACTAAAGTGAATTTAAACAGTTAAACATAAAAACCTACCTCATTTTTCCAGACTTTGTTCTTCCATTGCTTCAGAGTCGGGCAACACCTTCCTGAGGAGTGCTCGACAGTGACTGATCACTCATCTGCTCAGCTTTTCATGGCCTGAGTTTGCCAGAGTCATAAGAACATAAGAGCATAAGAGAGGCCCTGCTGGATCAGGCCACAGCCCATCTAGTCCAGCATCCTGTCGCACACAATGGCCTGTCAAATGCTCATGGGCATCTCAAACAGAGACAAGGACAAACCTTCTCCTGCTCTTGAATCCCAGCAAATGGCATTAGAAGCATCTTGTTCCGCCCCCCGCCCCCAGCCTGAAAGATATACCTAGGCATTCATTCTAGTAGCCATTGATACATCTGTCATCCATAAATTTGTCTAACCCTACCCTGAAGCGATCTAGACTGGTAGCTGTTACCACCTCTTCCGGCAGCACATTCCACAAACCGATGACCCTCTGGGTGAAGAAATACTTCCCCATGTCAGATCCAACTCTCCTACCCATCAGCTTCATAGAGTGACCCCTGGTTCTAGTGTTGTGTGATAGAGAAAAGAAGTTTTCTCTATCCACCTTTTCTATACCATGCATAATTTTATATACTTCAATCAGGTCCCCTCTTAAACCCCGTCTCTCCAGACTGAAGAGGCCTGGAAGTTGCAGCCTGATGTCGTAAGGGAGGTGTTCCAGCCCCTTAATCATTCTGGTTGCCCTTTTCTGCATCTTCTCTAGTTCCACAATATCCTTTTTGAGGTTTGGTGACCAGAATTGTACACAATATTCCAAATGTGGACTCACCATAGATTTATAAAGAGGCAAAATGTCACTTGCTGACTTATTTTCTATTCCCTTCCTAATTATTCCCAGCACTGAATTTGCTTTTTCCCATGCTGTAATAGACTACATTCCCTTCTTCTATGGTTGTGTAGCTCCCTGCCCAGTGCAGCTAAAAGGAAGAGTCTCTCTTGGTGTTATTTAAGCCTGTATGAAGAAGGGCACCCATTCTCTGGCTTCAGGATGGAATACGATGATTTTATGGATTTTATGTTTGTCCTTGTAACCTCAAATTCACCCACAAGGCATCTCATTAAGCATGTCTGATCACATGCTAGTTTATTTTGACCAGCTATACTTTGGGACTCCATTCTCGTCTACAGTTGTACCTTGATTCTTTAGCTGAGGAAGAAGATAATTCGTTCTCCTAAATTATTGGCTATTCTGCTAAATGCCGGGAAGAACGCCAACAGGAATTCTCTGTGCATTTCTGTATGTGGGCTGTGGACTTTTGGCAGCTCTGAATGGTACTGAAATCAACCATTTATTTTGCTGAACAGCTGGTAGATACGAATGTCTCTCTTTTTCTACAAAACCAGTGCAGTGGTTAAAATTCTTATTCAAGGTTGTCCAAACTCAGCCTGTGCAGCTGGACACAGTTCCCACCACTCAGTTAACAGACACAAAAATAGAGAGAGAAAATGCTGCAGACTGGGAAGAACATGACTTTTCTTTACTAGACACTCATATCAGTTATAATCGTTACGACTTCCCAAGGCATTTTGACATTTCCATTTTGGCAAAGATGTGAAGACTGACGGCAATATTCTCATTGCTCAAGAAGATCATGGCAGGTGTGTGCCCAGATGGTGCAAGCCACATGCCAGTGCGTGCCACCAGGGGGAATGGGTTGGCACGGACAGCAGTGGCTGTAGGGCAACTGCATCTGGCCCACTTCTGGGCAAAGAAACCACTGTGTAGATAGGTGGAGATCATGCCAAGAGTGGTCCAGGCCCTCTACTGGAGCCTAAGGGAGCTTCCAGATTTGTGGATTAAATCCGCAGATATTTAAAAAATACGCAGTTTGCCTGCTGCGAAGCGACAACTCCTTGTCCTCACTTCAAACAGAGGTCCACAGCTTCCTCCTCGGTGGCTGCGAGACTTCTGTGGCATGTCCAGTGAGGCGCACATCACATGGAAAGGGGCAGTCAACAGAAGCTGAGCGGCAGGTTCAGCTCTCATGTGCTGTTCTTGCTGTCCTATCTGCACTGGCAGGAACATTCAAATTTACCTTATACTGTGGCGTGAGCGTTGTTTGTTCTGCAGTATGTACATTCGAATGTGCCGCCACTATGCAGGAATGGATGTCAGGTGTGACTCCCGCACCTTGGATGCACATTCTGATGGGCAGCTTTCCTAAGTCTGGACACACCCTAAGTGACATTTTCAAGGCTCTGAAAGGCAGCCCATGGCAAAATGCCTCTATCTTCAACTCTGAACCAGTATGTTCATTTGTGGCCTGGGATGCTCATCCCAGGCTAAGACTGTTACCACATGTGACTATGGGTGTTTTTCCACTGCGCTCCTTGAATCCCGATCTAAGAAGATCCGGATCTAAGGAATGGGTACATTCCTTAATTCGGATCTAGTAGATCCAGATTAAGGGAAGTACCCAGTGTGTTTCCATGGGTGGTCTAGCATCCAATAGCAATGGGTGCTAGCCTCCCTGCCATGGAAACACTGTAGCACGCATTTGGAAATCCAGATCTATCCATGAGGGGGTCTGCTTGTCACCCCAGGTGTTTGGGGGAACAGGGAGTGCAATCTCCAAAGTGGCTTCGAAGTCATTTCCAAGTCATTTTGAAATCATTTCGAAGTCACTTCAAAGTCTGTGCAAAACAGCTCCATTTTGAAGTCTGTGCTGATCTTCGGAGTGAACTTCAAAGTGACTTTGGAGTCATTTTGAAGTCCATTCCAAAGACAAGCACAGACTTCAAAGACGCTCCGGAGCTATTTTGCACAGACTTCGAAGTGACTTTGAAATGACTTCAAAGCTTAGGTTTTAGGGCTCCCCCCCATGGGTGCCCCCTCCCCCTAGCCTCCTCTAGACCCCATTGCCAAACAAGTGTGGAAAAAGGCTCCCTTTAATCTGGATTTTCTGGCTGAAGACCCCATTGTAGACCCCATTAATGGGGTCTACAGAAAATCTGGATTAAAGGCCAGAAAGTACCCATTTGATCTGGATTTCCCCAGTGGGAGTCGAAACATTCGGGTCCCAAATGGTGGAACGGGATCATCGGCTCACACCCAAATGGGTCCTTAATGGGTGCAAAAATGGATACTTTTTGACAGTCGAAAAACCTATGGCACATGTGTGGAATGTTATCTGTGTGCCTGACCTCTCTAAACTTTTACACCTAGCACAGAGAGCACAGTCACAATAAACCACAAGCTTCTACTTTGGTCCTTTCCAATAAGAAGCAAATCCTGGATTTATTTATTTATTTTTCTAGAATATGATTTGTATTGTTTCTTACATTCTATGACAGCAAGTCAGGTTGGTTGCATGTTGTGGTTTGTCCTCTACAACAGAGGCTGTAGTTCATGCTAAGGGTAAAGGACAATTTATTTATTTTATTATTTATATTTCTATCCCGCCCTATACCGCAAGGTCTCAGAGCGGGTAACAACTTCTAAAATCCAGTAAATGTACAACTATGAAGCAAATGAATTCCTGGAGCATGTAGCTTAATTAGTACACGTGCAATCACATGAAGATTATTTACCATATTGAGATTGCTTTTCAGCATTTCAGATCTGGATTTGAGGTAATATGTCGGTGGCACCGAATTCTCATCTCTGCAGTAGCACTCTTCCAAAATCTTGGTTTCCAGCTTTGCCTCAATCGCAGCATCTAGTATCATTTCGAATTCAGATGATTCCACTTCTCCTGGAATTCGGATGCTTCCGTATTTTTCTCCTAAGAGGCCCTGTGGTCGTGCAACAGAAAGTAAAGTTTGGTAAATGCTAAAGATAGAGTCAGTGGCTGAGTACGTAGTCTGGGCATATCTTACTCATCAGTTGGTATCTATTCTAATTAACAAGTGCATTTTCATATTAGTTATGAAATAATTTGCTGGAACAATACTGGAAACAGCTGCAATCTGATGCACATCTATTGGAAATAAACTGTACTATCCTAGGAATTTTATTTACAGTATATTTTGGCGTAAGACTACTTTTTAACCCAGGAAAATCTTCTCAAAAGTTGGGGGTCGTCTTATATGCTGGGTGTCGTCTTCTTATACGGCGAGTATATCCCAAACTCTATATTTTAACTGGAAAAGTTGAGGGTCGTTGCCACGATGCCCAGCGTTCCAGTAAGTGCCTGCCCTCTCTGAGGAGTAGCTTGGCCCTGTTAGGATGCTGGGTTTGTGCAACGGCCAAGTGAATACTACAGTGTGGACACAAAACGCTGGTAGCAAGTGTTTCAACAGTAAACAAAAACAAGTTTATTATTATACACAAGCAATACTAGGAAGGTAATAAGGTTCAGGTAGTTGTCAGTTTAAATTTGTAAGTCTCTTAAAGCTAGGAGCTAACCCTTTACTCTACAGGAAAATAGTTCACCTTTTAAACGACAAGCCTCCACACGTTCCTCCTCCCTCCTGACTAACTCGGCCACAGCCCAAGCCCAGCCAGGGTACTAGAACGTGGCTCTAGATGATCACAAGGCCCGTCCCGTCCTTGCTTGACCGATCATCTAGCCTGGTCAGTTGCTAGTGAAGTCTCCCTCAGAGCCACAATCCACCCGATTGCCTCCTTCAGAAATCACTCAGCCCAAAAGACCAATGGTCAGCTGCTGGTCCAGCTCCCTCAGGATTCAGCTCTTCTTCTGTTCCCTTCAGCTCTTCTCCCAGCGTGAAGACCCCTGGTCAGCTACTGGTTCCAGCTCCCTCAGGTTCAGCTCTTTTCCTTTCAGCTCTTGCCCCAGCATGAAGACTTAGTCTGCTGTGTTCTCAATTCCTTTATACACACATCCCTGACCCTGATTGGCTGTAACTGCAATAAAATGCTGCTGGAGATTCCTAACAACGGCTGCTGTCCCTCCAGCCTGATTGGTGGGAATTCCTTCCCTAGCCCCTCCAGCACTCAGATCCCCGGACAGCTTTTCCCTCCAAAACCTTACTCCAGCCAATCACTGCAACAGGGCCTGCACAGGATTTCCCGCTCTTTTTGCAGCCCAAATCCCAGGGTTTGCAGCAAACTGTTTGCAACAAGGCTGGCTATTGCAGCTAGCTAGAAGCCTGCAAAGCCAGAAAGCAAAACAGCCTGCAGCCTGCACCCAGAAACCGTCACAGTCGTCTTATACACCCGGTCATCTTATACGCCGGAATATATGGGTATGTGTAAATAAGCACAGGATTCGACTGTCTACAATCTTGTGCCTAGCATTGAACTTAATTTAAACAAAAGCTGTTCTAGACAAGGTATAGAACCCAGAAAGGCCCTATATTTTGAAATGGTTCGTAAACTGCTGAATAAACCATTATGCCTTGGTAAAGGCTTGTCAAATTGTGTTATAGAAATCAACTGAAAACATAACAAATGAAACATGCAGTAGCTATTGAGAATATTGATGCTATATCAAATGGGGAATGATTCGGATCTGTTGCAATCACCCACCAGCCAAAACTTAGAACAGGAAAACAGGCAAAGGGAGGGAGGGTGTTAAAGCCAAACAAAAAATTATTAGCATCAAAATTAGAACCTTCTGATAAAATAGGTGACAGTTATTTCAAATCCACCACAGAGTCTTTTTGGGCTGTGGTGTCCTGAATTTAGGACACTTGAAATGTCTGCTCTTGAGTGCAGAATGTTCTAAACTGATTTCCAAGTCAATTTAGTCATCAACATTTTGTGTGTGTCAAGAGTAATGGAGTTAATATACAACGCTAGAAGGGTGAGTAGTAGTTTTAATCAGTTTTTATTTGTTTTCACCTTGTAAAACAGCCTGGGATCATATAAAGAAGCACGGGTTACAAATTCAGCAAACACATAAACCTAAAAGTAAATAACGCAGCCTGACATGAGACAATGCCGTCCTGGCAAGGAGATACTAGGCATTTCCACAGCAAGGCATTTTCAAGCTGAATTTTGTTCCTTGGGAACTCTTCTTCCCCTTAGGAATAACAGGGATTCTATATTTCTTTAACTAGGGAAGGCAAAGGAAGTTGTGGAAAGTATTTTTGAGAAATATCTTTTGCCATTTTGAAACTATTCCCTGCTAAATTTATGGACAGAGCCCATGGGTTCTGGGCTGATGCCTACTTTGTCCCATGAATCTGCTTCTCTTAAGTAAATATAAAATGATAGATCTCTCCAGTTGTATCTAGTCCGAGGTTCCGCCAGTTCACGATGGGAAGGAGACTGAACATGTCCATGGTTTTGAGGGCCAATTTTCCTAGGCCTGGGGGGAATGGCTTCCCACCCACAAGATCTGCTTCCCATAAGCTTCTTCTCTCATAATATGTCCTGTTCCCTCTCATCCCTTCCCCTTTGGGATCCATTTGTTTTGGCTGTAATTCCTTCTTCCTTGAGGAAGCAGCTAAGCAGGCAGGAAGGGAGCTGCATATCTCCATAGAAAGAGAGAGAAGACACTAAGCTCCTGCATGGACTTATCAAGACTCAGAAGGCTGCAAAGAAGCTAGAGGCGTGCAGCAACAGTGCTTCAGTGATTGTGGGGTGGAGAGGAAAGGATGGAAAGCAGTGCAGGACCAGCCTTAGTCATTGCTGTGCTGAATTTGAATGCAAAAACCTTCTGAAAGCACTAGGTGAAATTGATACAATTGGCCCAAGACCAGTCCTTATGCCCATGATAAATTAAGGATACCAGTTTTACATAACAGATATTGCTTCCAATATTATGTTTTCTGACCTTAAAAGAAATTCACAGCTTGATTCTCAGTAGAGACATGAAAATGGCTGTTTTGAAAGGGTCAAGCCCAATGAAAGAAGGGCTTGGTATTTAGGATGCCATTGAGGCTTTATTGGATTAATACAGGGGACCCATTTTGAAGGCACATCATATCATGTCAGCTTCAGGAGGACCAACATTAGGTATGAGATAATGCTATCCTTTTTTTGCAAACTGTATGGTACACTGGCGTCCTCTAACCTTAACACAAGGACTATAGATTTCATCACTCCAATTAGTGAGAAACTTACAGAGAACCAGAGAGAAAGGCTGAATGCACAGATTATAACTCAGGAAGTGATTAAACAAATTAATAAACTCCCTGTGCATAAATCACCAGGGATAGATGGGTATCTGACAGCTATTTACAAAATATATTAAGATATATTAGCCCTTTATTTTAAAAATCTATACAATTATATCCAGTGAATATAAGATGAAATGTCTAAGTCATGGAGGGAGGCAGTACTAGTTCCAGCAGTTAAACCAAATAAAGAGTGAGCTGGTCTAGGATCCTATAGGTCAACTACCCTTCTTATCCAGGAGATTTTATGGCAAACCTGATTATGACATTGTTAAATATCTTATTTGAGCCACAAGAGTCAAAGGCCCTGGTCACAATGGTAGTTTAGGATGCCCTCAGTTTGTCTTCAGGTTGTGTTACTCACATTATTTTTATTTAATTCATTTACCAAGCTGGCCTACACTCCCCCCAACCGTTTTAACTGGAGTCCTCATTTTTATAGGACTCAGCCCATCCTGGCATGCCAGGACATCTTTACCTCCTCAGTTGTGAGCGGGGGGATGGGCTAAAGGAGGCTGTGCTGTGCTGGGTGGGTCCAGTTCTTCCTTTCAGCCAATGTGCATGTCTGGAGTTCGTGAGGCACCTCCCCTTCTCTCCTTCATTTATGTCACCTTCCTTGAGTGACACAATAGCATCCAATAGGAAAGGAGACAGATTTGATGCAGCAAAATGGGTGGAGAGCCAAGAGTTTTGTGGAGGAGGCTCAGGCTGATCATGGAGAAAGGTGTGAGTGATGCAGCCCAAAGTGAGGATGGCTTGAGGATGATCTAGGTGTCGCTAGGACTAATACGACCTCAGTTTGAATTAATAGGATGTCCTGTCTTATACTTGTGTGACCAGGGCAAAAGAAACCTCTTCTGATACTTTTTTTGGATAGCCAAAAAGCATTTGACTTGGCTCTGCACAAATATCTTATTCAAATACTTGAGAAAATGGAATTCGGATGCAAGTTTATTAAGAAATATGTATATGAATAGTGTTGTCTGCCTACAAATAAATAATAAGTACACAGTTTTATTCTATAAAGAGAGGCAACAGACTGTAATCACTAAGATGAAACTAAAGCCACAATTTTTTTTCTGTTTCAAATCCTTCCTGTAACATCACCTAAAATAATCACCAAGGAACTCCACAGATTAATATTTAGCTTTATCTTTGGTACTACAAAAACTAGACACCCAAGGTCAGTAGTTCAAACACACCAGAATAGGGAAGGTTGGGGCATATATAATTTGGATAATTATTTCCATGCTTTTAGGATTGCACAGGCATTACATGGGACTATAGGCTCTGTGCCTAAGTGGAAGGGGAAATGAGCTGAAAGAAGTTTCAGTTATTGGGAGAATTCCATATATAAACAAGTTTAGAAATGAGGTTTGTCGGCACACAAATCCAGTTATATTAGTGCAACTGCAGAGTTGGAAGCACTGACAATCACAATTACTGCCTACACTTTCCCCATTAATGGACTTGGAATTGTATCCCCCCTAGAACAAATAATTGAAAAGCAAATGTGGAACTGACTTCCAGATGCTGGACTTGCACAGATACAGGACTTTAAGAAGCACCAGGTAGATTAAAAAGGAAGAAAGTAGAACACCTATATATAAAGGGGCACATTTGAATTGATTTGGAATAAGGATCCTAGTCAATATGTTAAATTCAGAGAAATTTACTCAAATAGCATGGCCAAGTACACTTATGGAACAAATAATTGATGAGTCTAGAGAGATGTTGAAAGATCTTAAGTCTAATATATATATAATCTTAACAAATACACATTCTACTTTAACACATATGAAAGCAAAGTGGGAAATGGACACATCATCAATAGCAGAGAATGATCAATGGGATAAAATAATACAAGGAAAGCATGAGTGACAGAAGTCAATAAAAGTCAAGGAGACACACACAGAACTGATATTTAGATGGTATTAGCACCAATTTACGTAACTAAAATAATGAAGGCACCAACAACTCACTGCTGGAGGGGGTGTAGAAACCTCCCTCCCAACATACTTTCACATGACTAGGCAGTGTGTTTAAGGAAAAACACAGCAAGAAATTTCAAATATAATTGGTTCTACGATACCATTATATCCACAAATATTCTTGGCACACAAGTTAGCAAATGCAAATATTCCAAAATAATCCAAGTCCTTACTTCATTTCATGATCCATGTGGCCAACAATGTGATATTTAAGCAATGGAAGTACACACAGGATCTAAAAATTAAAGACTGGTATTCCCAGCTATAGGATTCCTTCCTTCCTTCCTTCCTCCCACCCACCCACCCACCCACCCACCCATTCATATTTTTATCCCGCCCTATAACCGAAGGTCTCTAGATGACTAACAACTATGCCCAAGGGGAAACTCCTTGGACAAGACAATTCAGCTGATTGGGGAAGAGAGTGGACAGAGTGTGAAAAATAAAAAGAATGAAGTATATTTACTAAGGATTGTAAACTGATTCCAGAAGCACACACTGCATGGAATTTGTACCACTGTGGGGGGTGGGGGTGGGATGGGCAGAGTTAAGTCAAAGTATGTAAACAGCAATGGATAGACAGAAGATTTAGGTTGCTGGTCGATGAATGTATTAAGAAATATGATAATGAAATATACCACACACACAAAAACAAAACAAAACAAACAACAACAACAGTAATGAAAAGAAACATTTGAAAGGGCCAATCACAATGATTGAAGGCCTTAGTATCTAGATATGCCAGTGGAACTTTACTGGATTAACACAGGGGACCCAGGCACACTTTATTATGTAAAGACTGGGTCCAGATTAGTGGATTAAATCTGCAGTTATAACACAATACACAGTTTACCTGGCTGCGAAGCCATGTCTGGATTCCAGCAGCCTCCCCAAAGCTTTCTCACAGAAAGCTGCAATACTTCTGTGTCAATTGAATGCAGTGAGCAGCAGCCCCAGCTCTCGTTCACCATTCTCACTGTCCTGTCTGGACTGGCGGGAAACTTCAGATTTACCTGATACTGTGGAGTGAGTGCTCATTGTTCCACAGTAGGTAAATTCACATTAATGGTGGCATAATGCGCTGCTGCTACGAAGTATTGGACATCAGGTGTGACACCCATTCCCTGACTGCACCTTGGAATGTGCAGTATTTCCAAGTCTGGACGCAGCCTAAGTTGCGCGACCATTGTGGGGACTGAGCTGGAACAGCTGTTGCCATGTAGATGGCACTGTTCTAACCCAGATCTGCCCCAGCCTTAGGATGGATTGCTTTGTTCCAGACAAGATGATCCAAAAAAAGCAGGTAAGTGCAGGAAGACCTTTAGTGTCATCATGTGCTCAGCAGATAGAGTTTTGACTTTAGTCTCCTTTGAAGTATAAGGTTGTTATAAATAATGAGCCTGAAAACACTAAGAACAACAAAAAGGTAGCATGTCTCTCCATCTCTTACAATTCTATACAGAAAACATTCTTCATACTGAATTTATAAGTTAAAGTACTTGAAGGCAACATTTGCTAAAAGCAGGGTGGATTTGATTTAAATCAAACTGATTTAAATCACGATTTAAATCATGATTTAAATCACTAGCAGCAAGACTTGATTTAAATCATAGTTTCTACATAAACTAATTCTTGCTACTTTAATATGCAAGTAGATGAAGATTTTTATAATAACTTTTCATATTAGTTTTTTTTATCCCCTGTTTAATAGGTTAATCATTCATATTTGGACACAACTTTTCTGTTGTACTTAGGAAGGATAAAAATAATAATAACAATTTAAATAGATTTATTCAACTGAAACAATAACATTACAACATATGTTATTTGCTTAAACAAACATCCATGTTTGTTAACTCATTTGGCTAAACAATATATATATAAAGAAACTTAGACTGTCAGCCCAGCCTACACATGAAAAACTTAAATATAGGCAGAGAAACTGCCCTATAATGTTACAAAAACCTCTGGAAGAGCATGACATTGTGAATGGATTAATTACCACACACAAAAAAAAACATATACAGACTTATTCTACGTAATTAAAAAATTAATCTTTATTTCATGATGGAATAACCTTTGGATGGTAATATATTTTCCTCAAAAAGCATTTTATTTTTAAAAAATCTGATTTAAATAAAAAAATCTGATTTAAATTAGAAAATCATTGATTTTTATCACCCTGGCTAAAAGTATAGAACTTATTTAGCAAGATTTCACTACAATCCCCCAAATTCACTGCAAATTTGTCCTATAAATTAATTTCATTTGGGAGGTTTCTAGTTCTTCTTTGGGAAGTGAAGATCAGAGATGGAACCATCATTTGCATTTTGAATGCTGGCTCCATTCTAGAATTCCCTGGGACTTATTCAGTGTCACAACAGTGGTGTCCTGGAGCATCCCACTCACTATGGCAACGGCCATGCACACTGTGATTGTGGCAGCTGCAGCCATGCTGCCCTCATACAGCCTTCACGTGGACGTATGCGCAAAGGCTTACATCTGGGAGTTAGCTAGGAACCCCTAGGGTGCTTCAAGGATAATTGTGGAGCCCATTCACAGCTATTGAGAGGCAAGAGAGAACACTGCGGCTTCACGCTGTGTGAATGCTCCGTGCTAGACCATCTTGTTAATCATTTGTAAATTGCCTTGAGCGTACCATGGCAAGGCAGTATACAAATAAAATGATGATGATGACTGAAGTTTTTAAAATTTCTTTATTTATAATTTCAAATAGTGTACATATATCTCAAATTTTGCTATTTGGGGATGTGCATGAATATTCATAACATTCGAGAATTGACCGGATTTGGCCTATTTCGGACATTTGAACTCAAATTGAATGTTACGATATTTGTATGATATCGTTCAAACTAATATAAAGGTTTCTGGACATTTGTACAAATAGTTTGGACATTAAACTGGGGAAACGTATCAGATATTTATTTATTCATATCAGATATGTATTTGTTCCTATCATTCGTATCAGATACATATAGAATGTTCGTACAAATACGTACCAATAGTTCCGTATCAAATAGAATTTCACCACATTCAAATGTGATCTATTTGCATGAATACGGATTTTCAAACATCTGATTCGTTTCAAATCAAATGCCAAAAAAACATTCATGCACATCCTTAGAGCTCTCTCTTATATATTCTTTTACATTTGAGATAGAGTTGTTTGAGAAGGTGGAGAGAAGGGCAACCAGAATGATGAAGGGTCTGGAACACCTCCTTTACGAAACCAGGCTGCAACGTCTAGGCCTCTTCAGTCTGGAGAGACGGCGTTTGAGAGGGGACCTGATTGAAGTATATAAAATTATGCACGGTATAGAAAGGGTGGATAGAGAAAATTTCTTTTCTCTATCGCACAACACTAGAACCAGGGGGCACTCTATGAAGCTGATGGGTAGGAGAATAAGGTCTGACAGGGGGAAGTATTTCTTTACCCAGAGGGTCATCGGCTTATGGAATGTGCTGCCAGAAGAGGTGGTGACAGCTACCAGTCTAGATGGCTTTAAGGTAGGGTTAGACAAATTTATGGATGACAGATGTATCAATGGCTACTAGAACGAATGCCTAGGTGCATCCTTCAGGCTGAGGGGGGGGGGGGAGGAACTGGGGCGCTTCTAAGGCCGTCTGCTGGGACTCGAGAGCAGGAGAAGGTTTGTCCTTGTCTCTGCTTGAGATGCCCATGAGCATTTGGTGGGCCACTGTGTGCGACAGGATGCTGGACTAGATGGGCTGTGGCCTGATCCAGTAAGGCTTCTCTTATGTTCTTATGTTGTTTTCCTTCCCTCTTCCCTGCCTCTTCCCGCCCCACCCAGGATGCCACCCTTGAATTCCACTTGTTTCCATACTGGAGATTGTTTTTATCATTCCTTGAACCACTGTGTTTCCCACCTTTCTCCTTAGATAGGTCAATACTTTCCTCCAAGTGGTTGTTGCTCATATTATGATTTGGTGCCCCATATATCTTAATTGCCTTTCCCTTAGGAAATCAAAAAACAATTCTCTTTCCTTGGGGGTTTTCTTAATTCTTTACAATAACTGCTTTTGCTGACATTAATAGTTGATGTGTAATATAGTGGTCCTCTTTTTGAATCTGTTGGTCAAATTTATACAGTAAACATATTTCTTTTATCCAAATAATTCTTGTATCTAATTGATGATGACTGATGTGAACAACATGTAGATGAGTTCCAGACAATAAAACTAAGGGTCCAACCCACTGGCTGCCCCATTGAAGAAAATTTTGATTCTACAAATACACATCAGTATGCTGATTTCAGTGTATGTTTAAGGAAACATCAGGGTGGAATTGGATGTCATTTAATGTCTAAGAGCATAGTATTGCAAAAGGCTTCTGGTCTGAATGACAACTCAGCAAGCAGGAGAGCTGTAACACCTAACAGAAATATGCACAGGAAGAATTTCATGTTTGTTAATCATATTCTGCCATCACTGTATGCAAGATTATCCACAGTCTTTCTGTGTGGCTTTAGGGAACACACCTGTTAGTTAGGCCCTAGATACACACACTCAGGAGAATGCACACCTCTGGTGATGCTTCAAAATCAACATTTTCTGTTGAAAAAATCTGTGAATGGAAATGGCATGAGGTTTGCACCAGGAACAGTCCATAAAGTTATGTCTTGGGAACTTGAATGCAAACCGCATGCTTTTTATACAGATGTAACCCACATCAACAGAAATGCCCGGATTTTTTTAAAAAAGGTTCTAGTAAATGGAGCATGACATAATGTTATTTGCTGATTCTGCAGAAGTTGGCACCAGTTATAGCCATCAGGGCCATCTTATTTTCCAGATTTAGAATATGGAAATGATAATAATGATTGTGACACACAATAAAGCCCCAAGAGAAGACTGAGAAAATCCTAAAAGGACTTCTCTTAAAGATATGACCAGGAGAAAAGATCTATAATTGTAAACTAGACTCTAGATAAGGAGATAAAGCATTATTTTTATACCCACAACAAAACATGGACCTGCAGATGTTTTCAGGCAATCTTCTAAAAGCCTCATACGAATTTTCTGGAGCTCTGGATCGTCCCATTCTTCTGGGTCTACTCCCCAATACACATCGATGACCTGGAAATCAAAGAAACCAACACTGCTTTTAGTGTACCTCATAATGTAACATTTTTGTTAAGGAGAACGAAGAGGAAGAGGAGGAGAAAAGGTCTTGAAGATCACAGCCGCTGACTTTTTAAAATGCTGATTGGCAAAGGCAGGCTGGAGAATGGCTTGGTTTTTTTTAATTTTCTGCCATTTCCATGGAAGTAATTCCAACCCTGTTTCAAGAATGCCAAGGCTACAAGCATGACACACACCCCTTGCCTTATTTCCCAATTTGCAAGGCACTGGTGGGTAAGGAAGGGCTTGATTTAGCTGAGTGCACTTAGCTGAGCAAGATCTGTCAAGCAAGCTGTCAAACGGAGGAGTGCAACTTTGGTAAAATAAGGGAAAAAACAGCTGTGGCTTCAGCCGCTTTCAGGCTTCAGAGGCTGGAGTGTTCTCCTTTTTCCACGGCAACCTGCCCTCTCTGCCCTCGCCCTTCATGATTTGGACTGGAAAAGGCTTTATTTAATGTCTGGTTTTACTAATGAAGTGAAATAAAACCTTTTCCTGCCCAGATCATGAAGAGGCGGGGGGCAGAGGCTGTGGTGTTCTCCCTTTTCCAGGGGGGCAATAAGGTTGCCACCCTGGAAAAGGGAGAACACTGAAACCTCTAAAAGCAGCTGAAGCTGTGGCTGTTTTTTCCCCTTATTTTACTGGAGATGGGCTCCTTCGCTTGACAGCTGGCTTGACAGATCTTACTCAGCTGAGTGCACTCAGCTAAATCAAGCCCTTCCTTACCCACCCATGCCTTGCAAATCAGCAGATAAGGCAATCCGACTTCCAATGAGGGGAGAGGGGGCGGAGGGGAGGGAGTACTGCTCCCCCGTACCAGGGTTCGGCACACTACTCATGGGGATACCTGCATCTGCGCTGAACCTGTACCTGTCCTGTGTTGCCGGGAATGTCATGAGGATGCCCGAGATGCATTCCCGAGCCCGTGCCTGGCCCGTGCATGCCCAAACAGTGCCCAAAGTGTGCCAAACAGCTTGCATGGGGATGCAGCCTAACTCCCCTTTTAACTTAAGCCCAGAAAAAGTGCTTCTGGTGCACTAATATGAAAATGTTAGATGGAAGTCTTGCAAACAGTGGGGGATGATTATTTTACTTGAAAGGTTTCTAGCAAAATAAATTGCTCTTATCCCTTGAAGTTCTGGGGAATAAGATAAATGATGGTCTACTTTGGTGGCTTTTGATTTCATTTCCTTCAATCAAAATCTTTTCTGGAAGATGAAAATAACATTCTGCAAGGAACTAAAACTCAGATAATGTCCTGTATTATCTCTGTATAGTGTCTGCTGGCATAGATCCCGACCACCAACTATGGATAGGGATCCACCGCATTTACAATTGTGAGAGAATCTGATTTCCTACTTTTATTTGAGGTCTACTCTAATTGCTCCAGTGTTGGGATTTTTTCTCTCATTGTAAAGACTGTATCTTATCCACTTGGGAACATCTTTTTTTTTTTTAAAGTAATGGAATATTCAGCAGAAGCCAATGCTACTTTAAGAAGTCAACCTAAAATCACAGATTGTTTGGTCTAGTGGTTAAGGAGCCAGACTCTTATCTGGGAATACCGGGTTTGATTCGGTCCTCCTCCATGAAGCAAGTTGGGTGACACTGGGCAAGTCACAGCTCTCTTCTGAGCTCTCACAGCCCCACCTACCTCACAGGGTGTACTGTTGTGGGGAGAACAGAAAGCTTTGCCGGCCGCTTTGAGCCACCTTAAATGGGTGAGAAAAGCAGGGTAGAAAAGCCAACTCTTCTATAGCCAATTTGGTCTAGAGGTTAAGGAGTTGGGCTCTTATCAGGGAACACCAGGTTCGATTCTGCACTCCTCCATGAAGCCAACTGGGTGACCCTGGGCTAGTCATAACTCTCTTCTGAACTCCCACAGACCCACCTACCTCGCAGGTTGTTTGGAGAAGAACAGAAAGCTTTGTCTGCTGCTTTGAGTCTCCTTAAATGGGTGGGAAAAGCGGGGCAGAAAAGCCAACTCTTCTTCTTCTTCTTTACAACACATATCAATCATACAGTCAAAACAGTGTGGTTTGGTTGCTCCAAACTGTGTCCATGTCTCCACTTACCAGACAAGACCGCCTGTAAAGCACTTTCTGCTGTTGCATTTCCACCTGTGACAGCAGAAAGCACCATGGAGGCATGCAGATACCACGTGTACAAGGGAGTGCTCTACTGGATTACAGAGGCATGCAGATGGCACACCTCTGTGGTTCAGTATGCTATGGGGCTTCATTTCAGTGATGCAATAAGGTACAGTATTGAAATGCCCCCTCCCCCTGAGCTCTAATGGATAGGAACTTTGGAAGCTGCCCACATTGGCCCCATAGAAAGCTGCTGCTATTGTGGAACAGGCCAAATCAATGCTGATGGCTTTTTTCTGAACTAGGAGCATTCTGTCCCAGCTTGGGATGGATTGGCCAGGTAAGTGTGGGAACGGGACCTAATGGTTCATTTTTCATTCTGATCTTTTTGATTAGTAAATTTGGCACAGCTTACAAATTAGCTTAATCAATTACTTGTTTGTTTCTGCTACTCCTTAATGGATTCTTAACAAGATACTCCTTAACACAACACTTTGTAAATATTTGCACTCTTCTTTTTTTCATTATTTTTTTAAAAAAAAACAACATAAAAAAGAAGCTTCTTAAATTTTTTGAGCCCCTTCTTCCATTTTCTCTATGGGTAGCAATAGGAATGTAGAACTATAAGCTCCTTTCCGGGCCCTGGTCACACCTTTAGTTTAAGACAACTTCAGGTCATCTTCTGGTCGTGATACTCACATTATTTTTATTCAGTTCATTTTCCAAGCCACTTATCCTTGTTGGATTGTTCTAACTGGAGTCCACTTTTCCAGAGGACTTGGCCTGTCCTGGCATTACGGGCCATCTTCTCTTCCTCAGTGTGTGTGTGGGGCTCAAGGAGGCTGAACCATGCTGTGGTGGGTGGAGTCCAGTCTTTCCATTCATACAATGTCTAGGGGAGGTAGGCATGCGTGGAGTTCATGAGGCACCTCCCTTTCTCTCCTCACTTTATGTGTATGATCCCTCTAGTATTTTTCTGCACATTCATTTTTTTTTTTTAAATAATCGCATGGAGAAGAAAAGCACATAAAAAAGGAAGGGGGCATGCAGGTGGGGGAGCTGGCTTAAACAAGAACCACAAACACACACCCTCACCTCCCTTGAGTGACACAACAACATCCAATAAGAAAGTAGATCGATTTGACGCAGCAGAAGGGGGGGAGAGCCAAGAGTTCTGTGGAGGAGGCTCAGGTCAATCGTGGAGAAAGGTGTGAGCGATGCGGCCCAAAGCGAGGACAGCCTGAGGATGAGCTATAACAATCTAGGTGTGAGCAGGACTGGTATGACCTCAGTTCAAATTATGAACCGGATGTCCTGTCTCATACAGGTTTGACAGCCCCCCCCTTGAGTCCTATAGATTAACGAGGGGGTGTGCAGAAGCCCACAGCTAAACTTTGTTAGATGTTGTGGGGTGTAGCATTTGCAAGGGAGTTTCAGCTCCCAGACACATATCGATCTATTCATTTGAAGCTTCTCTGTGACTCAAATTTTAGTTTTCTCTTCTTGCTCTCCTGTCACCTGCCTCAGAGGCTAAAAATGACCAAAGAGACTGGAATATCTGGCGATGCCTTCCAGAAAACAAAAGCTAGTATAAAAAGATCACAAATGTATAGTAAAATGTTTTCCCTCTTCCTACTTAATATTTAGTGTTTGGAAAAAATAGTCGTAGTGCACATACCGTGACAGATGGCTTGCTGTTCAAGCATGCTTTTATGCCTACGGATCCAATCTGAATAATATTATTAAGATCAAGTTGGTGCAGTGGGGAGGGAAGCAGCCACATTTATTCAGGGAGATTAAGTGACAGTGTGCTTCGCTCCAAATTTTAGCTCAAATAGATAGAAGGTGCATTGCTGTGAACAGTACTTAAGGGAGCAAAACTTGCTGAAATAAATTTGGTCAATCTATTTGTCATCTTGAGAGATCACATGTCTTTCCCCACAGCTGGAATTCTTCCAGCCAATTTACACATTAGAGAATCAGTGGAGACATCAGCCAGAAAGCTCTTCCCCACAATTAAGTATGGCGAGATATTTGCAGAAAGGAAGATGATTTTGGGAACAGGAGGAAGAAGCAAAGGTATGGGGACATAAGATAAGTAGACCACATGCAGAGAGTACTGAGGGAGGGGGTATATCTGCTGCTGCTATTACCGTCTTACAGTTTAGTGCCAACAGTACACTATGAAATGAGTCATAACAGGATAAGAGCTGCACTCTAAAAAATAAAATAAAATAAATCTCTGTCACTTAGAAACTACAATTGACTGCAAGGAACCTCAGTGTCTTTCATTCACCCATCACAGTAAATTCTACTTGTTGCTACTCACACATATCAGTGCCATTGAGTCCAATGGGATTTATACTCAGGGAAGCAAGAACAGAATCGGGGAAAATTACACGATGAAATGCATTCAGATTTGTGTCCACAGATGTGGCTGTTTGGTGCAACAAGTGGCTATTTTACTGCCGTGGATATAACGCAAGATTAGGTGGAACTTAAATTGAGATGCCCTTTTACGTTCGGACAACCTGGAACTAAGCATTTACCTCAGGGATAAGCAACTAGCACTCCATGAGCTTTTTCTTGTAGCAGAGGGAAATATGCACCTCCTATTTAAATCTGTGTAGGGACAATTTCTGCTGGTAGAGATCAAGGTCCTGTAGGAGCTTTTCTCTTCCAAACATGATGAAAGCTTTGGCATACCTCCACGGCCGCTGCTGAACCACCAGACATAACGACTGGGAACTGCGAAAGCTAAGGAGAGCAGGAATATACACGAATGGCATTTGATTCAATGTGGTAGGATTCTATTTGATACGAATGTACTTGTATGAATTTGTACAAATATCCGATACAAATGTATATGGATCCTGCATAAGGATCCTGCATACAGATTCTATAGAAATGCATACATACTGGATACGTATCCTGTACCAATGCATACATATCAGATATGTATAGGATATGGATTCTACACAAATGCATACGTATCAATACATATCCGATACATATCCCCGTTTAATGAATATACGGATTATTCATACGAATGTTAATGTATGAATGTCGCAACATTCAATTCGTGTACAAATGTCCGACTCCGTACAATTAACAAATGTTACGAATATTCGTGCATGACCCTAGTGGAGAGTCCCTGCGCAGCCACTTCCAGTCAGATGGATGTGATAGCTGGAAACTGCGCAGCAAGTGCAGCAACTTCATGGGAAGCTTCAATCACCTGCAGTATCCAAGCAGCATCTCCTGAAAACCCTGGAGTAAAAAGTTTCCATGTGGAGGAGGAATCGAAGCCGTGATGCCTCTCCAAAGCCTTCGTCATGTCTGGAGGCACCCATAGTTAGCAGACAGTGTGTGGATCACTTGTTCTCTATCGCTAGCCCAACAGGCTTCTGTAACATTCTCAGGGCCTTTTCGCACTGGCCACTTAATACCCATTAAGCACACATTTAAAACACTTGCGAAATTCCTGTCCGCGCAGCAGCACCCATTAGAGACACATCGGGGAGTCTGCTTCCGCATTGACTTGTGTGCGATCCATCTCTAATGTATGCTAAGAGACCCTTAAACCGGTTTCCGGAAGACCTGATTGGAGGTAGTCTTAATGGGTACTTAATCCGTGCTTGTGCTCTAAATCTGCATCAACAGAGGACGCGTCCGCACACGGACAGGAGAGAGAACACATGTGGGAGGGACAGGAAGTCGGTATGTTGAGTGAGGTGGCGGCAGCAAGTCACCATGTTGATGAGGTAGAAGCACAGTCCAGCCAAGTCCCTCCCACACGGGCTTCGCATCGGGAAACCTGGGATGCGAGGGTGCGAGTTCTGCGACTGGAATTCTGCAGTCGTTGGCACGCATGCAGCTCCCCTCCCAGCCCCATAACAGCCATGTGGCTGGCTGTCAAATGTAGCGATTCCATTCACAAAAAACAGGCTTTGGCACCAGGCAGTCATGGGATCTTGGACACGCTGCTGATTGGTCAATGGTCCATCCCTGACGCATCTGCGCATGGCAGGAAAGGAGCGGTGTCTGACGGCTGAATGCTCCAATCACGTGGCTCCTGAGGCAGTGACCTGGAAATCTGTGCTACTGCATCCACACTGAGAAGGCATAATGTGTTCCTCGCAATCCATCCTTCCCAAGAGAGTGCAGAAGCATGGGGCCTTATTAGATCCGTATCTATTTGAGACGGATCTTGCTAGAGACTCATTTCATAAAAACGGATTTACTTAATCAGGTTTTCAGTGGGCCAGTGCAGAAAGGGCGTCACTTGAGAGAAAGGGCAGGCAGCCACGACGTATATATTTCCTGAATTGTAAGGTGCATTTGAATGGTCATAAAAACTGTTTTAAAAATTGCTGACCCATGCACACAAATTAGGTGAAAAGAAAGACCAGCTATAGAAGAAGTGAAGAGAAACGAACTTAGACAGAAAACTGAAATGCACTCCAATGTCACAGCCACAGTAAAAATGGTCTCCCAGGGACTTTTAATGGTACCTGTTCTTACTTTTATTAGAAGCGGCGTGAAACAGGGCTGTAATTTGAACATTTTATTGAATGCTTTGATTAATAACATTGTTCTTTCAATGGATTCTGCTGTGTTCTTTTCTCCCTCTGTTTACAGACGGAAGGTCTCTATCCTGGTTTATGCAGATGATATGGTCTTAATTTCATATGCTAAAATTGCCCTTAAAGAATACTTTCAGACCAAGTTGTTTCTGTGAACAGGAAACCTGAGGATAAAGGAAGTCCTGGTGTTCGGCAAGAACAGACAGAAACACAAATGGACCATAGATAAACAGATACTTGAACAATGCTTCCTTTAGAAATACTTAGGAGTATAGACATCCCTGTCTTGGAATTCACATCTCAAATCAGTTCTCCTGTCTGTTAATCAAATTTCAGGAGACACTGCTTGAAGATCAATGTTGGTTTACTTTGGAGCTTTTGATACTTCTGGAACTCACATCATCTTTGACCTTTTACTACACTGACTGTAGATGATGGTGACTGAAGCCCAACAATAAGCTAGCAGAAATATGGAATACAGGATCTCCTGGCAGAATATCATATGACCTATGGCACGAGGGAAAGGCTTCCCAAGAGATGACAACTTGGTGCTAAAAGGAACCGCAAGCTTGTAAGCCTTCATTTATTGCCTGGGAGGAGCAAGCAAAGGAAAATGTCCTGGAATTGTCTATGGCAGCGGTTCTCAACCTTCCTAATGCTGGACCCCTTAATGGAGTTCCTCATGTTGTGGAGACCCCCAACCACGGGGGTGGAGCAGCTGGGAGGTGGGAGGGAAGGGCGGCGGGAGACTTGTCGCGACCACTCTGAAAGGGTAATTTGACCCCCAAAGGGGTCACGACCCCCAGGTTGAGAACCACTGGTCTATGGAATTTGCTGCCAGAAGATGTGGTAACAGCTACCAGCCTAGACGGCTTTAAGGAAGGGTTATGAGAAATGTATGGATGATAGATGTATCAATGGCTAATAGAATGGATGCCTAAGTACATCTTTCAGGCCATGGGGACAAGCAGGATATTTCTAAGGCCATTTGCTGGGATTTGAGAGAGCAGGAGAAAATTTGTCTTTGTCTATGCTTGAGATGCAAATGGGCAATTGGTGGGCCACTGTGTGTGACAGGATGCTGGATGGGATCCAGGAGTGGCATAGAGGAAGTGACCCCTGAGTGGTGTATACATGGACCAATTGCATCTTGCCACCAGTGGAACTTCCTCCTCAGGCCTAGGGAAGGGTTCCATGCCATCCGTGCCAAATGCCCTGTGTGGACGTATGGGGTCTCTGAAAAAATCTGGACCAGGACTGGCCGGATTTCCTGAGGACCTGATCCCGAAGATCTAGTCCTCCTTAGTCTGGATTTAAGAACGTAAGTGCAGAAACACCCAAAGTGGTGTCACAGATTTCCATTGTTTTCCCTACAAAAAGCTTTATATTCTTTTCCCCACAACAGACACCCTATGAGGTAGGTTGGGCTCTGAGAGCTCAGAAAGAGATCTGTGACTAGCCCAAGGTCACCTAGCTGGCTTCATGGAGGAGTGAGGAATCAAACCTGTGACTCCCAGATGAGAGTCCAACTCCCTAAGCACTAGACTAAACTGGCTCAAGCAAACATTGGTCTTCAAGCAGGAAGGCAACAATGAAGAATAGCTGCCAGGCAGAATGCTTTTAGCTTCATATTTTTTAAATTGTCTGATGTGAAGTTTCCCCCCCTGTGTCCACAGATGGGGAAATCCCAGAAAATGAGTGCCCCCCCCAAAAAACCTCTTGTATGATCACACTCTTAAAGATGTTTCTGCAGTAGAATTGTTGACATGCTGGTCTGCCTCTTCTCCTTATGAACATTCTAGGTTAGGGAAGACAGATCAGAAATGGGATGAGACACAAGGAACACATACTACTCTTTCCATGGCCCTTTTAAGCATACAGGATAAATAAAATTATAAATAAAAGACCAGCCACAGCCTTTCAACAGCTGACAGCAGAGAAGTATTTTCACAATCACAGCTGTACTTGGTTTGACCCTGTTATCTCTCCTGATTGCTCCGCTTGTTTGCTTTCCTACTCCTGGTACATCTTCACCTTGACTCAAGGCAGATTGTATATGCTATCGAAGCTAAACAGTGTTGTGTTGTATTGATTGTTCTTTCATTCATGTTGTTTGGGGGCAGCGGGGGTGGTGTTCATATTAGAAACTAGATGTGCGGAACCTAGACAGTGAAACCTCTTCTTACAATGAATAACAGTAGAACAGTTGTTGACTGTGCCACTGGGACTCCCGAAATAGGATTTCTGTTGCATCCTTTTGCATGCTCAGCATGTGATGACACAAGATATCAGATTGTGAGTAACTGTTATCGCAGGTTCTTCAACTATATCTAAGTCAACATGGCAACAGTCCCAGCTGACGGCCAGTGTCGGTGCTTCCAGGGACGCTGGGAATACAGTTGTCATTTTTAGCCCATTCTGAAATTTACTTCCTACAGTGCCTGACAAAAGTTCTGTCGCTTATCCATGTTGTTGAAACCAAAGCCTATAACCTGACTTAAAATTCATCCATTGGTTTTAAAAATGACTCATATGAAAGCTGAAACCCTCCCAAATGAGGTTTTCTTAAAGAAAATAAATTTGCTTCACTGCTGAAATATTGATCATTTAATGAACACAGAAAGGTCAGATTTTGGCTAGACAAAAGTTTTGTCGCCTTGTCATATAATGCACCTAATCCTAGTTTACAGCCTCACCTGTGCTCACTAATTGATCAGATAATTAGTGGGTGTGTATAAAAAGAACTCCAGCACTCCAGACCTTCACTTGAACTGCAACTTGACCTCTGACAACATGCCAAAAATCCACCCTGCGACCAAAGCCTTGATTATCAGGAGGCTGAAGACCAGATCCACTGCAGAGGTGGCTGGCACCTTTAATGTGTCTCAGCGTCAAGTACAAAGAATTACAAAAAGATCTGAAGAGACTGGAGATTTTTTGACAAGCCCAGGTCTGGCAGACCCTGCAAGACGACTGCTCAGGAGGAACGTTTGTTGGTTCGAAAATCAAAAGCCAGCCCTTCTTCCACTGCAGCAGAGCTCCAACAGGCCTGGTCACCTCAAGTCTTTGTGTCAACTAGAACAGTTTGTAGGATTCTGTCTCGAAATGGCCTCCATGGTTGAATCAGTGCCCAGAAGCCAGCACTAAACAAAAGGCAATTAAAAAACCGTGTGGTATTTGCCAAGGCCCACAGCCTACTAAACGGATGGATGCTGGAAAAGTGGCAGAAGGTGGATTTCTCAGATGAATCTTCAGTTGAATTACACCACAGCTGCCGCAAATACTGCAGAAGACCTACTGGAGCCCGTATGGATCCAAGATATACCCAGAAAACAGTTAAGTTTGGTGGTGGAAAGATCATGGTCTGGGGTTACATTCAGTATAGGGGTGTGCGAAACATTTGCAAGGTGGAAGGCAATATCAATAGCCTCAAATATCAAGACGTATTAGCTACCTCTTACATTCCCAATCATAAAAGAAAATAAATTTTCTTTTGCAGCAGGATGGCGCTCCATCTCATACATCCATCTCTACATCAAAGTTTCTCAAGGCAAAGAAGATCAAGGTGCTCCAGGACTGGCCAGCCCAGTCACCAGATATGAACATCATTGAGCATGTTTGGGGTAGGATGAAAGAGGAAGCTTGGAACACAAAACCAAAGAATCTTGATGAACTCTGGGAGGCATGTAAAACTGCATTCTTTACTATTCCTGATGACTTCATCAATAAATTGTATGAATCATTGCCGAAATGCATGGATGCAGTCCTTCAGGCTCATGGAAGTCACACAAAATATTAAATATAGCTCTAATAGCACCACAACTTCATTCACCAATGTTATGATACATATCTTTGTATTTGAAGTGAATTATCTGTTTGATTTTCACATTACTTTTTGTGGACGACAAAACTTTTGTCTCGCCAAAATCTGACCTTTCTGTGTTCATTAAATGATCAATATTTCAGCAGTGAAGCAAATTTATTTTCTTTTTAAAAGCCTCATTTGGGAGGGTTTCAGCTTTCATATGAGTCATTTTTAAAACCAATGGATGAATTTTAAGTCAGGTTATAGGCTTTGGTTTCAACAACATGGATAAGCGACAGAACTTCTGTCAGGCACTGTATATGTTTTTCCTCTCCTCTTTCCCTCCCAGAACATACACTGAATTAGATGCTTATTCCACCATTACAGCTGTGACGTTCTAAGGGACAGGCTGCAGCCGTGAACTCATTTCACGGGCTTTTCAGCAGCCTGATTGACAGGAGAGGCGGAGCAGAGACGAAACCCGCCAGAATCGACCAATGGGAGCAGCTGGATCTCAGACTATTTAAGGTAGCAGCCCGGCATTCCCAGCATCTCTCGTTGTGCGGCTTGTGCAAGAGAGGGATCAGGGAGAGGGTTTGCAGCACCCTTGGGACTTTTAGGCCTGCTTCTCTCAGGAAAGAGGGATGGGGTAGAAGGGAGGTCTTGCCTCTAGGACAGAGGAAGATCGTGGCTCGTACCTACGGCTGGGTGAGCACGCAGGAGAACTGTTTACTTGGAACCACAGGAAAACAGGGGACTTGGAGGCAGATCGTAATTGCCATGAGGCAAGCTCTACTGTAAAGGAGATTCATCACACTGAATGGTAGTGGGAACCCACTCCTTAAAGTATAGAACAGGCTGAGTTTAATTAGAGCTTACTTTAAGCTGTTTGCCTTTAGGGAGGCTTCTTAGATAAGATACTTTTCTTATCTATCAGCTACTATCTTTTCGAGCAACTCAAGGACATCTGAACTTTTACTTTGCTTCTACGTTCTATTGAATTGTATTAATAAACATTAAGTGGTTGGTTTACACTAGTGTTTATGTGCTGCTTTAGAGGGCAGTCTGCTTACATGATGGGTAAAGCGGGACGCCAGTGGGGCATATAGTCCAGTTGATATACTGAAGCTGCATTGCTGGCAGTTGGGCTGTAGTGCTTGGCAGCCGTTTCCTTTCTGCACAGCTCTGCGGAGGGCAGGACAGGAGGGGTTGGGCCAAGTCGCCACAATAGCAAAATTGCACTTCCTGTCCTGACACTGGCCCTGTCCACATTCCCTACTTTTTTTGTGCCATAGGGACTTCCAGAGTTATCATGTAAGCCTTGACTTCATATTGCCAAATTGTGCAGGTGGCGTGTGTAGTTAGTACTGTACCTGTGCCAACTTTGGATCTGGAGGTATGAGTAGGTATCTATGGATAAGTGAACCAAAATTTGTAAAAATAATGTATACTGAGACCAACTCATCATATGTCATGGAGTAGGTAGTAGGAAGGGTTTAGCTCCTGTACACTTTCCTCCTCAAACACAGAATGCTTATGGCAGGGCAAAATGAACTGGAGCCCCGTGTTAATATAGGCTAATCGTATTAGTTGCTTGTCAACACTTATATGCTTAAAGTTTCAGGAAAAAATGATAACAGGCTAGGCTAATGCTGTGTTTTTCACAAGTAATTCACCTTTAGCTTCCATTTACTAACAGGGTTTCTAATCTGGAGTAAGGCCTAGTGTAGAAAGATCCCTAGTTCCTGGCCATCAGAGCTTTGAAGGCCATCTCCAAAGTTCATTCAAGCCTGCTATAGTTTGCACTAGCATGGGAATGGCAGAACTCTATTCCAGGGTATAATCCGGAATAAGGCATAGTGGTTGGAGCCTTCCGAGTCTGCATGAGCTTTGGAGCAGTGGGGAGTGATGTGGGGCCTGTCTCAAAACTGGTCATAGAAGTGCAGATGGCCTTGATCCAGGGCATGAGGACCACTCCAGCCTGGAATCGTTCCAGTTAGAGCAGTTATAGCTGATCTGCCCTCCACCCCCATGTAACTGCAGAAATGATCAGCAAGGTAGTTAGTAGCACTTGGAGACTAACAAGAGAAAGGTTGGTGGCATGAGCTTTTGTAGACACGCCTACTTCTTAGCATCTGAAGAACTAGACATGTCTACGAAAGCTCATGCCACCAATCCTTCTCCTGTTAGTCTCCAAGTGCTACTAACTACCTTGCTGGACTTTTTGAATTGGACTAGCACGGCTATTTCTCTGATGCAGAAAGGATAATAGACAACAGGGTTTACTAGTCACCTCAGTGGAAGTATCAACATAAAGATGAGCAACTTTATCCTCAAAGTGCATTGCAAATATATTACAGCTGACTTTTGAGAACTCTTGCAGTAGATTACTAAGAAACAGATGACAGCAGCCCATTAACCTCTTGGAAAAACTCTGCTGGGCATCTACTTGAGGATGCAATGGAAGCTGTGGAATATGCTATTTTTGCAGCCTTCAATGCCAAAGTCCCAGTACAGTCTCACACATGCTCCACTGGCTTCATGCTTTGTGTTCCTGCTGTCTCCTGCCCTGTGTAATGCCTCCCGCCGTGTCTCCCGACTCCAGCTCCTCGGAAGGGGAGGAGGAGGAGGAGGTGGAGGAAGACGCGCCCGCACCCACGCCGGCACCCTCGACATTGCCAGGGGCAGACAGCGCCGGCCCAAGCGTCAAGGACCCTGCCCGTGAGGAGCGCGCAAACTCTCCCCCAGGTGAGAGCGATGAGGGAACCGTTCGCCCCTCCCCGCAGGTGTTGCGCAGGGAGAAGCAAATCACGCGCCGCTCATCTAGGATTAGACACCTGCAGAGAAAAGGGCGTGACGCAGCCTCCCCTATTTAAGGAGTCGGGTGGCGCCCGGAGCCTGTTGCAGACAAAGCTGTGCAACCTTGCTGTGAAACCGGACTTGTGCCTTGGACCTCAGAATTGCCTCTCGACTTGCTGACCTGCTGGAACCCCCGACCCTGGACTGTGCCCCGACTTTGCTGATCACTGGACTGCCCCTCGACTTGCTGAAACTCTAGACTCCTGACCTCGGACCGCAACCCGACCCTGAGAACGCAACGCCCTGGACCACAGCTGACGCGCATGCGCCTGCCTGCGTGCCCTGCCGTCGTGAGACAAGACACCCTGTTTCATTCCTCAGGATTCCTCAAAAAACCCAGGTGCAGCTGGGTTTCTATAGTGTTTTGATGATACCTGTGTCAATAGGCCGCTAAGCTTCAGCACAGCAAAATCCACAGGGATGACAGCAGGACCACTGCCTCTGGCCTCTAGAAATTTCTCCACAATTTTCAGAAATTCTTTGGCTCTCCTGAATAGGTCCTGCATCCCTGCAGCATGTGAGAGATATTTTAAGATCAAACTTTGCTAGGTAGTGGTCCCACCATGACAATGGGGTGACATTAATTTAGTTTCACCATCCCAGTCTGAGGTGAAGACTGAATTGAGGTTCTCTATTTTATTTATTTATTATTTACATTTCTACCCCGCCCCATACCCAAAGGTTTCTGGGTGGGTAACAACAGATTAAAATAGAATATGCATTAAAAGACGTTAAAAAATTATCTATGTGTAGAACCAGTAATTTATTGAAACAATTCCATGGCTCATGAAATCCTGAGCTGGTCCTGAAATGGCAGCTCCAGCACGGATGTTGAGATTCCCAAGAGCCACAACATCATGCTAGAGACCACCCTCTGCCAGTTTAGGAGGAAGAGGAGGAGAAGGAAGAAGAAGAGTTGGCTTTTCTACCCTGCTTTTCTCACCCATTTAAGGGGACCCAAAGCGGCTGACAAAGCTTTCTATCCTTCTCCCAACAACAGAACACCCTGTGAGGTGGGTGGGGCTGTGAGAGCTCAGAAGAGAGCTGTGAGTAGCCCAAAGTCAATCATATGGCTTCATGGGGGAGGGCAAAATCGAACCCGGTATTCCCAGATAAGTGTCTGGCAACCTAACCACTAGACCAGACTGGAAGGCTGTTGTGAAGGGAGAACTTAAATAGCAGCCTCAACCTGTACCACTGACCCAACCTACTTTCATAGCCCAGGATTTCCTAGTGATCCAGACCATATTTCTGCAGATAACATAGGGTGTTTTTCCACTGTCACTAAAAGTACCCATCAAGTACCCATTAATGGGTACGAAACGGCATTTTTGTACCCATTATTGGGTACTTAATGGGTACTTCTAGTGACAGTGGAAAAACACCCATAGACAACATCCCCTCACACCACCCCAAACTTGGGCCACTACCGGACGAAAAAGCTCAATGGGCAAAACTGGGTCAGATCCACTCCATCAATCTCACCTAGCCAAGTTTCAGTCACACACACTAAGTCAGCACTTCCCTCTAAAATTACACTTACGCTGGGACTACACAATAAACAGCAATTTTATGAATAAATAATAAGCTGAAATCTAAAAACTCAATAGACGATGAACATAAATTACATACGTTTCCTTAAGTACACGCAATTAGATTATTGTTTTATAGTGGCAATTTATAGGAGGTGGGTGAGTGGGGATCTCTTATTTGTAAATTCCAAAAAATGACCATTAAAAAACCCAAAGCCGTATTTATTTAATGTCAGTGTTCAACCTATATGCAGCTGAAGGCCAATTCATTGACCTTTAAAAGAAATGAACTTGAAGAAGAAAAGCGTGGCCTTCAGCACACGCTGGCATACTGCTACCCCATGTCTGGTTTCCATGTGCCAAGCATAATCACATCACTACAGTTCAATATTTTTGGCCACTGAACTGCAATAATTTGATGCCTGTAATGCAGAAATATTATGTACAAAATAAGAACCTCGTCCTATCTTCCCCACATTCCTTTTTTATTGTGCTAAAAATTATGCAAAACTGCTTTTTTATGTGATGTGGTCTTGCAGTGTTGCTGTTGTGTAGAACTAAGAAGAGCTGAGAAGCATCCGGTTCAAGATAATCCATCCCTTAGAGTTAATTATCTGAATGTTCTATGCCCATAGATTGATGGCAGGATAGAATCCAATAATAGGCATGCAGAGATAGTGACCAGTCACCCCAACACCAGGCATTGCATGCAAGCTCCTAGAATTTTCTTACTGTTAATATTCTGCTTTAGGGGGAATTTAGAGGAGGTCTCTCCAACTATTGCTGTCAGCAGAAGGCACAGGTGGGACCTGCATGGGCAAAAAGGGACACTCGGTAAGAGCCCAAAGGTCACTGAGACCGTGATCAGATATGACAAAAGGGGTACCTCAGAGGGGCACCAGAGAGACAGTAGTGTGGCCCTTGTGTTCCCAAGCCTTCTCTAGTCCACCTTTTCTAGCACAGAAATGTTTACAAGAAGAGGGAGGGCAGACCGGTGTGTGAAACAATCCCACCTCAAAGCCTTCTCTAAGCCATCTCAGAGGCTTCTCAGAGATGCACTGTTTGAGGGACCTGGACTTGTGTTTGCTGCCCTTGAGGGCCTTTGCCAAACATGTGCAGATGGATGGCACCATTACAGGTGCCTTAGGTATCATCCAGACAGCACTTACTTAATCTGTAATATTTGGATGATCCTGAATAAAGCATAGATAATCCAGAATAAAATGTTTCTGGATGTGCCTTATTCTGGATGATTCAAATAATGCAGACTAATTAAATGCTGTCTGGATGAAGCTTTACCTGGGTTGCTGTGTGGAGGTTGTCACAGAATGCTTGCACTGTGACCTCTTGACTGCTGATTTGAGGCCAAATCACACTTGGGGCAAATCCCCACAGCAAGCTTATTTCGCTTTCCCTAAACCGAAATAATAGAACCGGATGCAAACGTGAATTTGCCTGTTCCCATTACTTTCAGCTTAATCGCGTTCAATCCAGATTCTGAGGATGTATGTGACTCAAGGGGGGACTCCAGTGGCTACTTTTTAAAAGCCGCTTTTCGGGGCTGCCCTGTCCTCTTCCTCCTGGCCACCCATAACAGACCCCTTCATGGAGCCTGGCTGGGTGGCTGCTGCTTGCCTGGATGGAGGAAAAACGGCAGCAGGCAGCCAGCGATTCTTTCCCCTCCTCTCCCCATTGCTCAGGGCACGCAGCAGAGGTGGCAAGTCAAGCCCCTTTCATCCGTCACAGCTAAACATTCACACATCTCTCCAAACGGCAGCTGCTTTTGTTTCTTTTCCCTTTTTAGAAGGTCAGCACTTTCAATAGCAAGATGGTTATCAGGTGTGGATTGCTTGTTTGCTACAGTGGATTGCTTGGATTGCTATTCAGGCTGCTGCTGTTTTTACAGCTTGCTTTGGAAGCAAGCTATTGGGGGAGGGAAACTCTCATCCCTTAACACGGAAGGGTTCCCACAGTAAAAAATGTAAAATGTTTCAAGTGCACGAACCGGAGTGAGACCTGTTGAAATCATGATTGAGATTCATCACGCTTTGGGGTGGTTTAACACCGGGAAATCGTGTTAAGCCAAACTGCCGTGCGGACTCCGAGGATTGAAAACATTTTGAATTCGAGATAAGGTTGCCGTGAAGACACGGCCTTGGCCTCTTAGTTTGCAATTAGTTGTCATCTGGTCGGATGGATCTGCACTTGCAGCTGGCATTTACAGCCTACAAAGACTCCCTGCCTACCCAGATGTTAACTAATTGCAAACTAGCTGTGGTGCCCAAAAGTGTGCACCACAAGCAACCTAACCCTCCCCAATCATGGCGCAAAGCTTACCTGGCATTTCCAGGCAGTGAGCACTCATACCTCTTCTGGTGTGAGGGGTCATCTGAGGTACCACGCCAGCATGCTGGTATCTCAGGTGACCACTGGCACGACTGCATGTGCACAGAGCATCATCATGGCCGTAGTGATGGCACATGCGCTGTTGTGAAGGGCACCACAATCCAAACAGTGATGCCCTGTGGAGGAGCGGACTCATGCCTGAACGGAGGTAAGCATACAGGTATGTGGGGGCTAAGCTATTGTGTGCTAGCGTTCCCTAGTGTGAACACTAGTACATGTTAGTCTCTTATGCACTCTTCCCATCCAGCAGATGAGAAGGCAAATGCAGAACTGGAGAAACGGGAACAAACTTTGACAGACTATAGAATGGAATGAGAAGAAACTTTTACAATCTTCAGTTTTAATACTTAAGCAGTACATTTAGAAATGATAACAACAGTGACAACAAAATCCACATTCTAACCTTGGTGAAACTCTGAACGTTCAGCTCATGCCAACTTCAGGAAGAGTGTTGGGTTTATTTATCTGCACACTCAATTAAAGTCTAGCAACATTTCTTCATTTCTTGGCCAAAGCTCTGGTGGAATACATTTCAAAAGCGGGTATATGAAAGATCTCTTCAGAGTAAAATACTGTGCCCTTCATGCGCACCCAGGACACCCTTAGGGTGCTGTGCAAATCCTGCTTTCTCAGTGTGGCGGGACACAATAGGTTGCCCTGCTCTCTTAAGCTGGTAGGACATTAACAATGACTTGTTGCATTTCTCCCTAGGATAGGCTCTGAAACATGTGTTTGCCTGTTAGAATACAGGGAAGCTGCAACATTCAGTGAAATTCAGCCCCAACATTATCCTTTTTCATCTGCATGGAATCGCCTTCTTTTATTTTAGCAGGGGAAACAAAGAAGAAAACAGTATGTCTGAAATTTGGGGGACCCAACGCTGGCAACATAAACAGTCGCAAGGCACCTTTATTGTCTAGTGATGACAAAATGAATCTTGGAGGATTTCAGTGGCCAACAATCTCTTTGACTAAAGGTCATGGAAGATATAATACAATTTCACCATCTCAAATTTCAGATTAAATAACACAATCAAGAAAATTTCTTGCTGCATAAATGTTAGACCAGTTTTCTACCAGGGTTGGTGGGAGTTGGCTGCAGGGAAAGGTGAGTCGCACCTTAGCCAACTTGCAGGTTACTTCCACAGCTGCTGACTAGGCTGGCACAGAGAGAGAGAGAGAGAGAGAGACTGATTTTTTGACCTCTACAACAGCTGGCTAAGTCACTCAGGCATGGGCATCCCCTGAATTTGACCATCAGTTGCTCCATCACCACTGAGAGCCAAATCAATTGAACAGGCATCATTAGAGTGTAAAATTTCCCTTTACAATCAAGAGCCGCCTCTCAAGGGGGCATCAGAGCCTACCGTTGCATTGATGCTGCAAGGCATGGAAAAATGAAGAAAACTCACCCGGTCTGTCCGTGGAGACTCAGACCTAGTTTTATTTTTAATGTAATTTTAATTATTATTTTCAAACAACACAAATTATAAATAAAAAATAATGACACTGTGTGTCTAACAAATAAAATTAATTAATTAAATTATAGATACATCTTATATTATTAATGTTAATTTAAGTATAACTATATTGCTTAAATTACCATTTATCACTTTGGGATGAGGCCATTGCAACCGTCATAAATTTAGTAGACCTAGTTTTGAGATAGATGTAGATACAGATACAGATGTACATATATAGATACACTTTTTATAGATTTATACTTTTATTGGCTGATTTGGCCTATATTTATTCTGGGAGCTTCCACACATCTTTATAAACATTTTCATTAAAAGAACCATTTAATTGAACATGCCCTTTAAATGCAATAGCACTTTCAACACACAATCAAAGCATAGCTGAAAAGACAATTTTCTTAAATTTTCCTTTCAAAGATGCCATAGTGTGTGCATTTCTGAATTTTTGGAGAGCGTGATTTCAGTATTTGGCTAACATAATAAAAAAAACTGATAACAAAGAAATACACTACTGTGAAGTAAAGACTCCTCCAACTGTCCTTTTTTATTCAGCATTTGCTTTCTAAGAAGCAGCAGAGACTTATTATGAACCAGCATCAAAAGAGCTTCTTTTACACAAAAGCATATTGTGTAAATTGTTTCTTCAAAGGAAAACAAGAAAGGGATTCGGCTTGACTTTTGGTGAGATGGGCTCTTACAAGTCAGTTATCATTTATTCATATATGGTTTTTTGAAATGAAAAAAAAATATTTGAGGAAATGAAAACAGGGCCAAGACATAGATGGTATCCATAATCTTATTTTGCAGTTTATGAAGAAACTTTAAAAAATGAATGAGTTAATAAAATAGAAGTGGAAAGAGAAAGGAAAGTGGGTCAGCTCTCTCTAGAATGATGACAAATTTTTCAAAACTATAATAATAGAAAGTCAGAAAGAATATATACCAACATATTAGGAAAGACACACATCGAGAGGAATGGTGGCTGGATTATGAACAGAGTCAGTGAAACTGTTAGAAGCAAGCTTTCCCCTGTATATACACAAAGTTCATATAATAATTTCAGTTCAAATTAGTGAATATGTCTTTATTAGTGAATAATAAAAAGTTCATGTCAAAAAATTCCTACCCTAGACAGAAAAGCTTAAGAACTGTAAGAAAGACCCACAAGAGTGTCACTCATCTTTGGGAGTTGGAGGCATTGCGCTGCAAACATTCTGCTCCCATCTCCATGACCAGAGTCAGAGAGTGGATGTGGGAGATTCTTGCTCAACATCTAGGGAATTCACCTGTGGAGTTCCTCAGGGACTGATCTTATCTCCCATGCCTTTTAATATCTATAAGAAGCCACTAGAATAGCTCATCAGGAGATTTGGAATGAGATGTCATCAATCTGCAGATAACACTCAACTCTGCCTCTCCATGCCATCTGAATCAGTATAGGTAGCTGAAGTGCTTGACAGGTGCCTGGGGGCAGTAATGGACTGGATGGGGACCGATAAATCAAGGCTGAATCTAGACAAGATGTAGGTGCTCTGCGTCACAGGGTATCAGGTTTAAAGAGTAGGGAAGCATCCTGTTCTTGACTGGCCAAGAAAGGAGAAGTGCAGAATCTGGGAGTGATCTAGGACTCTGCAATGACCCTTGAAGTTCTGGTGGAAATGGTGGCCAAAAGCACATAACCTTAGCTCTGGTTGGTTTGCCAACTATGTCCCTTTCTGGACAATCTGGCCATAGTAATCCATGTTCTGGCATCATTTTTCTGGGTTCCAGAAGCAACTTTAAGACATTATCTTAATTTCTCTGTCTGTTTCAGCTGCAGACAATACTGAAGCCTGTTGTTCCAAAACCCTAGCAGGCAATCTGTGGCATCTATCACAACTGTTTTCAGGACATGAAGTATGTGACTCCTTTTAATAAACTTTTGGTGAGCTCTTTACTGGATTTTCTCTCCATACCACAGTTCTCTACCTACGTTCTCAGAAACAAGGCGTAACTAATGAAGATTTCATTCCATGTTTGAATAATCTCTTTGACGCCATCTTGTTTTTCAGTTTTGGTAGTATCTGATTATCTGTTTGCCTGTCAAAAGCAGATCAGATGTATCCCTTCATTTCTGAATGTTTCCTTTAGGAAATTCATTTTTCCTGGCTTTGGAAAGACATTTCCCACTTCTCTTTCTGCTTTATTAGCCTTAATAAGCTCCCCCATTATCTGCTTCTTAACTGTGTCAAGAGAGTTGCTCTACCACCCTCTTCATTTTTTCTTCAGGCAGTGTGTTTGTGAATCAATAAAAATCCTTCCTTTTTAATAAAAGAGTGTTTGGTTTCTCCTTTTCTGGATTAGTATGCATTTTTTTCTGCACAAAATTTTAACCTCACATATAAGATTACAGAAAAAAATACTCCTATGTTGTGTATATATGTGTGTGTGTATACGACTGCGCTTACAAAAAATACTACAGAAAATTATATAATCAGTTTATTGCTCTAGAATATCATATCTTGTAGGGATGTGCATGAATATTCATGAAATCCAAAATTCAGCTGAATTCGGACATTCAAATTTGAATCAAAAGTTGGCACATTTGAAGACTGACATTTGAATTCAAAGGGTGCTTCCGCACAGGCCTTTTAACACCCATTAAGCACACATTGGGACACCCGCGTCCGCACACACGTACCTATTTAGCACACTTTCCGCGAGGCGTGACCGCACAGCAACACCCATTAAGCACACATTGGGAAACCCGCGTCTGCACAGCCGGACCTGTTTAGCACACTTCCGGTGAGGCGCATCCGCACATATCCGTCTCTAATGTGTGCTTAATGGGGTTTAACGGAACACCACATTGAAGGCGGGCTTAATGGGTGTTTTGCTCTAAATCCGCATTAACGGAGGACGCGTCCACACACGGACAAAAGAAAGAACACATGGGGGGTGACAGGAAGTCGCCATGTTGAGAGAGGCGGTGGCAGGAAGCCGCCATGTTGTGTGAGGCAGGAGAAGCACAGTCCAGCCATGAAGTCCCTCTCACACGGGACTCGCATCGGGCAGCCGCCCAGCTATGGTGGCAGAGGGACAGCAAGTCTGAATGTAGCGATTCCATGCACAAAAAGCCGGCTTCGGCGCCAGGCGGGCACTGGATCTTAGACATGCCACTGATTGGTCCGTGCACAGCAGGAAAGGAGCGGTGACTGACGGCTGAAGGCTCCAGTCAGGCGGCTCCTGGGGCAGCCGTCTTGAAATCTGTGCTACTGCGTCTGCACAGCGAAGGCTGAATCTGTTCCTCGCAATCCATCCTTCCCACGCATGTGCGGACAGAAGGGGTGTTGGTAGATCCGTATCTACTAGATATGTATCTACCTTAAACCGGATTTAGTAAATCTGGATCTACCTTAAACCGGATCTATTCTAACCCGGATTTAGTAGATCCGCATCTATTCTAACCTGGTTTTAGTAAATCCGGGTGTAATAGATCCGGATTTAAAACGGTAAGTGCGGAAGCACCCAAATAATATGTTTTGATACATTCGTATGAAGCTTTGTATGGGATTCGTATATGGGATCCGTATGCTATTCATATGCATTCGTACATAGGATCCATATGCTATTTGTATGGGATCCGCATGCTATTTGCATGCATTCGTATATAGGATCCATATGGTATTCATATGCATCCATATGGGATTTGTATGGGATTGAACATTCGTATCCATTACGAATCCTACCACATTCAAAGGGGGTATATTCAAACGAATTCAAATTTTCTTGCATTCGTACAAATCAAATACAAAAAATAAAAATAAAAAATTGTGAACATCCCTAATATTTTGTGAAGCCAAGGAACTGTACTGCTTAAACATTTAATGAAGAAACAAGTACCTGAAATTCCAGCCCATAGTTCTCCCTGCAGAATTCTCGCAGCTTAGGATATACATGTTCTCTTAAGGCATTTCTTTCCGCTACTGTATCTGTAACCCAGAGCAGAGCAGAGGAACTTGTTAACAATTTTTGTGACAACTGTTCATTTCAGTGGCGCTGTAGCTTTATATCAGAGATAACACTGAACTTAAAAGCTGTGAACACAAAATTAATGCAACAATCTGAATTCTGTGCCCCAGGGAATATCTCAAGGAGTGGAACAGTTTTTTGTGTGTGACATTTACCAATTTTCAGTTTTATACTCACTTCAGTAATTCAAGGCTGTTCAAATCAAAGAGCAGCACTCTTACATTGCTTCTATGATCCACAGTATACCCACATAGATGTGGACCTAGCAACTGGATGTCCACACTGCTCCCATGAGCATATGTGTGACCTTGATAGCTTTCTCTTGTGTGTGTGTGACTTTTGTCCCCTTTATCACCTCCTTCACTGTGAAGTGAGTTTTTTTCCTTTTAACTTTGTGAAAATAGGTGGAGGTCAAGAAGGAGGTTAGAAGAATGCTCAGATGTGCTTTTCAATGCACATATTAGCACCTGACTAAAAGGTGGAATGATCAACAGAACTGAAAGAAAGATGACCTATCTAGAAGATCAAGGGGAATGAAAGGACTAAATAGGAGGGGCAAAAAAGAGGCAGGAAGGAGAGAGAGGAGTGTATACAATATTCTTGAAATCAGGGGATTTTTCTGATGGATTTCCCATCCCACCACCAAAACTCTGCATTCTAAAAATCATAGCTACAGGGTTCTGGAAAAATGGGACCCAAGCTATAGATTTAAAATAATGGATCTCCATATTATTAAAAATTAATATCAAGGAATCCATCAATGAACCTTAAGTTTCCCACAGACATGTTTTGTGATTTTTTTGGTGGGGTTGTTATTGCCTCATGTAATGTTGATTAATGTCCACGCCTTGAAGTGTTTGACAAGATCAATAGATCTGTGATTTTCTGCCAATGGAAGATTATATTTGTCTGGGGAAGGGAGGGAGAGAAGCAGCCTGCATGTCCATTATCCAACAAAAGCACCTTAAGTGAGGCTGACCTCCATTACTCCCAATGGAGTCTAGGTGCCTTTCGGCACTCACCCTTAAACTGGTTTACAAAGGAGTCTGGGAGTTTAAAGGAGTATAAACTGTACATGAGTTTAAAGAAGGCCTCATCCCCTGCACCAGAAGGAGTGAAATCCAGATCAAGGAGACCTGATTAAAAAGATCCACCGGTATACAAGCCTGGGGGGAAACTAGACCAAGGAGGCTTCAGAAGTCCAGTTTATTGGAGGACTCATTAAGAAACCTTCAGTTCTGGTTGTTGCAACTTTGGGAAGCTGGTGCTGAAGCTTGCGCAAGCTTCAAGGACAGTGTGGGCACTAGACTGGACATCCACTGCAATGCAGATGGCCTTGTTTCAGTCCAAGTACAATTTGCACCAAATTAGGAATATATTGCTTAATCCATTTTTTCCATTTCCATTTTTATTTGTATACCGCCTTTCCAAAAGAAAATTTTGCCCAAGGCAGTTTACAACAAAGAGAATTAAAATGCAAAGTAATAATCAAAACATTATAATAAAAATACATTATAAAAATTGCACATCACACAAAACTTTGCAAAATAAGACAAAACACACCCACAAATTGAGGCAGCTGATCTGGATTAGGCCACATTCCCACCTCCCAAGAACCTGGAGCAAACCCGGATTACTCTGATCCGGAGCAATCCAGGTTCTGGTGCAGGTTTGAGTTTCCGGTGGGGAATACCACTGAGCGCGTATCGGGCTGTTCCCACACCGGACCTGCAAATGCACACAAGCTCATCAGCAGACAGCGCAGCACGGTGGCTTTTCTCAAAGGAGAGGAGACAGGGGCTGCCCCCGCTCCTCTTCACCCACCCACCGGATTTTAGTGTCAGCATGGTGCCCAAAGGCACTCAAATCCATCCTGACACATGACCGGAGCTGGGCAAGCAAAGAGGAGTGGAAGCAGTAATCTGAATCCAGCAAGAAAACCCCTGTTTCACTAGGGGTTTATTTTCCCTAGATTTTCCCAGGAAAGTCCGGGGGAAATGAAGTGGAATGGGAATGAGGCTTGCTGGATTCAGATTACACCTTCTCATAGTGTTTTTCTCTCCCCCCTTCTAATCAGGTTGTTCCTTATTATTTACAGTACTCAGCTATGTATACTAATACATTTTGAAGAGTGATGTAATATTAGGTTGCTTTGTGCCTTGATTTCTGCTCCTTGAGAAAGTAATTTTCAAACTGGTTGCTATAATTCAACAAACGTGGCTAAACCATTATTGTGTACCAGTGCTTGGGAATGAAATGAAATATATTCATTAAGTAGGTCTGCTAATTATATTGCCTTTAAAATGAGAATACATTTTATCAATATATTTTGATTTTAAGACAATACTTACAGGATGCACATTGTATAGAATTCAATAATGTATATTTCTGAGCAGACACAAATTCAAATAATTCATCTGAAAGTCCCCAAAGTAAATACTCTGTCTTGTATTTTGTACTGTAAAGCTTATTAAATAAGGAGTAACTCATTGATTCTTCAGAATCAAGCTGCATCCAGATGGGATCCGGGGTGGAAAACCTGTGATCTGCTAGCACAACAAGCACTTGTTCCAGTCTAGGTTTTGGATCACTGTTCCGAGTGGAGCTCTGCTCACAGCAGCACTATTTTTGCCCAGAACCAATCCAGAGAACCAGAAATATCACCAGAAGTCAGCAATTTTTAATCCTCTGTGTAAAGTATCTGGGGCAGAAATTGTTCTTGGGGAATTACCCCCCCCCCCCCAAATTTACATTTTCACCACGCTTAGGACTTTAGCAGGTGAATTGGACGGCATGTATTTGGGGCATACCAGGTCACCATGTTGGATCACGCGTCACAGTGAAGAAGGTTAATTACAAAAGAAACTAAGAAGGAAGGGAAGAAGGAAAAGAGAAAGGAGAAGAAAAATACAATCTGTTAAGAGGGTCACAAAGTTATAGAGTCGCTTTTTTTTTCTGGCCTTATCACCTGAATGGTAGGTGCGTACAACATTAAGCCGAACTGTTCAGCCTTGCGTCAGACTTTCATGCTTTACAGCAGACTGCTCACCTTTTTTAAAAAAACCTCCCACATGCACTTTTATTCATTCATAAATGCAACAAGACATTTTTAATTAACTGCTCTGAACATTTATAGTTCTTGTGAAGCTCAAGGCCACCAGCTAATTAGTGCCATATTTAGAACTGCTGACCTGAATTTGAGAGATCAGTCTTATGGCAGAAAGGTAAATTTTGCTGGTGCAAAGGCAAAGGTACCGGTTAATCCATATTCCGAAATATGTACTGTATGTGTAGTTCCGGATTAAAGGAAGTACCCAATGTGTTTCCATGTGTGGTCTACCACCCAATAGCAATGGGTGCTAGCCTGCCTGCTGTGGAAACACCGGAGCACCCATTTGGAAATCTGGACCTACCCACAAGGGGTCTGCCTGTCATCCCGGGTGTTTTGGGGGGCAGGGGGTGCAGTCTCCGAAGTTGCCTTCAGAGATTAGCAAAGACTCCAGAGTCCCTCCGAAGTTGCCTTCGGAGAGCAATACAGCTGTCAAAGGTCCGGAGGATCTTAGAAGTTAGCGGCAGATCCTCCGGAGCGCTTGACAGTAGCATTGCTCTCGCAAGGGGTTTTTCTGCAGAACCTTTGCTAATCTCTGGAGGCAACTTCGGAGGGACTTCAGAGCTGGCTTCGGAAAGACTCCAAAGTCTTGAGTTTGGGGCACCCCACCCCATAGGTGCATCCCCCCCCCCCCGAGCCTCCTCTAGATCCCATTGCCGAATTGTAGTGGAAACAGGCTCCTACACTCCAGATTTGAAGGCTGAAGACCCGATTGTAGACCCCCACGAAACACAGATTATAGTTCCTGAAAGACCCATATGATCTGGATTTCCCTAGTTGTGGTGGAAACAGATATGTCTCTAATGGGGTCTGCAGTGGAAATGGGGTCATCTGGCTCTCAGCCAAATGGGTCCTTAATGGATGCTTCAATGGGTACTTAGTGCTAGCGGGAAAACACTCTTAATGTCGAACATTGGAATATCTGAACTGTTTGTTTTCAAATCAAACATGCCATTATGCTTTCATTAAGCATTCAAAGTAGAATAAAACATGGGAGCGTTTGATGAGCTGTCTCCGATTTCATTCACCAATGCTGGTATATCATCACTTGCTGGTTCACTCGTTGGTGCCTTTTTCAATTCGGTGATCCAACTTTCAACAGCTTCTTGTTTGAAGGTTGCTTGTTACATTGTGCAGGTAGGGGTGCTGTTCATCCTTGAACCACGCTATTCTGGTATCCATCCAAAGCACCAGCTACCTCTGCCAGTAATTGTCCAAGGCCCCATCACTCAATGATAGGATCTGATGCAAAAGGGCAAGGCTGAGCAGAAGAGTTTTTGAAGGCAGTATGCCTCCTTTATTTTGCTGGGGTTTCAAAAATGATTTTTAAGCTTGCGTAAAAGCACTGATGCCTGGATTGGAACAGATGACATTAATGTGGTTGCAGACGTCTTCAAAGGTCTAATTTTGAATAGGGACGATTCTGGGCAGGAATAGAACTAGTCCCATGTGGATGAACAAGTCAAACAAGTCTATCATTGGCTATGCTGGGAACCAAGAGGGACATAAGAGCTCAATAGAGGGCAATTTGTGACTATAAAAGGACTTAGATCTTAGGGATTTTTAACATTTAAATTTTGGAGAACTGCTGAAGTTTCTGAGCCCTGACTGAAAGTAGGTGGTTGGGTTATCTGCTAAGTACTCTACTTTGCCTTCTCCTTGTGGCTTCCTGCTCTTCTTTCTCTGTGTACCTGATCACCCCGAGACTTGGCAGTGCCTTTCTCAGTGACCCCCAGAGCTGCTTGTCAATTTTGGAGGCTCCAGCTCAAACTCTGCAGAATTTTGGCCAGCCTACCTCACTTGCTTGTGGTTGTTGTGACCTCCAAAAGCAGCAAGTGGGGGCTGGGAGTATTAAGAACACAATTGCTGAGCAGCCAGATGTTTGGATGCATCCTTGATTTCACAGGAATTTCTGAACTCTTCCACTTTTTCCTCAAAGCAGCACTGTTTCTGGTTTCAAAGCTCTGGTCTGCCCCTGTGGGTAATTTAAAAGATAATTTTGCATGGTATAGAACAGGTGGATAGCTCTTTTCTCTATCACATAACACTAGAACCAGAGGGCACTCTATGAAGCTGATGGGTAGGAGAGTCAGATCAGACAAGGGGAAGTATTTCTTCACCCAGAGGGTCATTGGTTTATGGAATTTGCTGCCAGAAGAGGGGTAACAGCTACCAGTCTAGATGGCTTTAAGGAAGGGTTAGACAAATTTATGGATGACAGAGGTATCAATGGCTACTAGAGTGGATGCCTAGGTGCATCTTTCAGGCTGAGGAGGGAACCAGGATGCTTCTAAGGTCATTTTCTGGGATTTGAGAGCAGAAGGTTTGTCCTTGTCTCTGCTTGAGATGCCCATGAGCATTTGGTGGGCCACTATGTGTGACGGGACGCTGGACTAGATGGGCTGTGGCCTGATCCAGCAGAGCTTCTCTTATGTTCTTAATTTTACAGATTAATTTCTTGTTTTTTCTTAATACTTTTACAGATTGTCCCAACAGCTCGCTCTTCTCCATTTTCCCCCGCAATGAAACTATTCAACAGGTGTTCAAACCAAACTTCTTTGAGAAGTTTGACTTTTTATTAGGAAATTCTTAGGGTTCAGTTTGAATCAAACTGAAAGAGGGAACTATTGTTTAAAGTTTTATTTATGGTGATATTTCTATTTTTATAGTCATCCTTGAGACAAACTGGTGTAACAACAGCTTTGTAAATCTGATAAACAAAAAATGCCAACATTTATAATAGTAATTATGATGTCTACAGAATTCAATACTCCTATTTGAGAATAGAAATACAAGGCACCAAAGAAGGGAAGGTTTGAGTCAGAAATAACAATATTTAGCAACAAATTATTCCAATTATGCAGCATTACTTTTAGAAAAAATGGTTTTAAATCACCTCCTACATTACAAAAAGCTTTTGAACAATGTAAAGGGAAATAAAGCTGTCTGGTTTGTGGTGTTACAGCAACATTGTCTTTGTGTATAATACCACACTAATAATTGTTATTTCCATTTCGACAGAGTTTTTCTTCTATCTCAACCCACAATTGCATGAGCTGCCACTGGATAATGAAAATCATTATCTTGAAAGGGAGATGCACACCGCCAGTTCTTGCCAACTCTGGTCTAGAGTATTTGCTTGCAGGAACCATGTTGTATGAATGCATCCTTGCTCTTTGCTGTCAAAATGTTAAAGCTGAGCACTGAATATGGGTGACAGGCGGGTGGAATGCCTGACATCAGGATGTCACACCAGTGCCATTCCCATTGCTAGGGCGGCTGGACAGGGAACAGGTAAGCTATGAGCCTAGTTGATGTTTCTAGTCTTGATGGTTTGGGGCAACACTGGAAGTTGTCCATTATGTGTGGCTCCCAAAACAAGAACATGGTATTTGGTACAAAGGAAGTGATGGAAGCTAGGTCCACACAAGTAGCAGCATGGTAGCATATTGACAGGGTGGAAAAGCAGGAGAAAGCACACTGAGAGTGTTTTATCATGCCCTGCCACTAAAGCACTCTTGATAATAAATGGCAGAATGTGCCTCTGATAAGTGTAGGATCTGTAAAGAAACCTTCATTTAAAAATAACTGCACATTGAATTCACGTATTAATCATTTCCCCTCCCTTGTCCTCTTTTTAGTTCTGGTCCATCTGAGAAGAAACAGATCAACAGGAACCTACTGGGGGGGGGGGCTTTGTCAGTGCCTTAAGATCATATCAGTAAGAGGGAGGATGAAAAATAGAAGTATTTCTGTGTATGTGTGACAAACTGGAGCAGTCATGAATAAGTCTTCAACCTTTTTCTTGGATCTACAATTCACTAGTTACAGGAACAGACTGCTGCTTTAGAAGGAATCTGTTCCTAGCCTGAAATAATGCTATGGTTGTTTATTTTTTAGTTTGGGGGCAGAAGGCAGTTTTTGGTAAGGGAATGGATGAATAATTAAAAGGCATCTGTTTTCCTCGAAGAAAGATTGGATCAGACCTAAATTGGGAAAATGTTTGCTATGTTGCTTAAGATAGCTTGAGATAAATCTGAATCTCTCCACCTTCACTATAGGAAAGTAAACTTCAAGCTTATCATTAATTACATCCTTTCTCCTGAAAGAAGGAACTTTTTCATTATAAAAAGTATAAGATCTAAGCCCATTCTGAGACAACTTGGGAACTTCCCATGTTGGTATACAAGCTCAGTTGGACCTTCTTCAATTCCTTCCTTTGGCAAGCACAGATATTTAGACTGACAGAGATCTAAGATCTACAGAGATCTAAGAATCATATATGAACAGTAATATGTAATGGAAGACTGAGTCCATCACTGGTAATATCTGTGAATAGGGACGCGCATGAATTTTTTTTTTTTGCATTTGAATTCGAGTCAAATTGAATGTCAAAACATTCTATTTGAATGTTTAGAATCTGAATGCAACAAAATCCTATTTGAATTGAATACATTTGAAACTATTTGTTTGAATGTTAACTTCGAATCTGACGATATGAATGTTGACAACATTCATATTTAAAGATATGAATGTCAACATTCGTATGTGTTGCACATATCTGTACGCATTTTGTATGCATCCAGTTTTATCCTGTACACATCCCGTTTTTGTTCCAAATTATAAGCTCAGATGCGTACATGTATGTATGAATTTGAACGTGAAGAAATTTTATTTGAATTTGAATGTCCACATTCGATGGAATTTGATGGAATTTTGAAAGTTTAGTTTATGAACATTCCCATTTGTGAATGTATTTGAAGGTTTTTTCATGTCTGTTTCCTTTCCTTTGGCTTAGAATTGGGAGCAAGGTAAAACAACTGGACTATATTCCATCCGTTACGCTGAGCTCTGGCTGGAATAACGAGGCTTAAACCTTTCCCTTAATCCTTCCCTGAATGCGTACTCCTCTTTCTCAGCAAGGATTTGGAATGATTTTTGATGTCTTATCATAGGTGGCAGCAAGAGGCATCTTGCGGTGAGCATACTGCCCTGTCTTGGAGCTAAGGGTGGCCGCCAAGAAACGGATTAAAGAAAATCCATTTCCTGCCGATCTATCCTCTGCGAGATCCATCTGAAATAGGGATGGATCCAAGGCCTTGCATGTCCACACACTTGCATGGAGGATGGATCCTGCCAGCCAGATCCTCTGGGTGCTGTGCGGAGGCCGCAGCACCTATTCCCCCAGGCAGCCGGCCTCCCGCGCCGCCGACACTGCCCCCGGAGCCACAGGACTGGAGCATTCACCTGCAGGTCACCGTGTGTTTCCGCCGGCATACGGGGGAGGGGCTCCTTCCCAAGATGGCAGCCGCCAGCACATCCGGGCCCTCGCCTCTCCATATGCAGAAGTATCCTGCTTCCAAACGGATCGAGGCAAGGAGCCGGATTGAAGACCTAATTTCCCAGGTCTTCCCGGAGGCCGGATCTTTCGGCGGCGAGACCCCATTAAGAACGGGTCTCGCATGCCAGTGTGCAGAATTGGCCACCTCAAAGGACCTTGGATCCAGCCTCCAGTGCAGAAGGTAAGTCCTGTATGTGTCTTCTATGTGTTCTTAATGGGGTTTCCGCAACCAGTGCGGAAACACCCTTAGTTAACAAATAAGGTGCATTTTCTATTCCACAGTTTTGGGATATTGGGGCACTCCTGCATGCTCCAGAGTGATCTGGGACAGAGGTGACTCATGGCATGCAGATGGAGTGCCCCAGAGTGTGTGAGAGTGTCCAAAATCCTATCAGTGCAAAAGGCTTTATTTTTCTCTCTGTGTTTGCTTTTCTCCTCCTCCAGCAAGCTGTCGATCACCTGAAGTTTCTTCCTGTTGAGGAAGCAGATAATTTGAAACAAGCAATATCTTCTTAATCTCCTCCCTTGCAATGCTCAAGGGTATATTTCTCCCCCCCCCACTAACGATCACTTGGAGGCTGAATGACAGGGTTGTACAGAAAGTTAGCAAAAGCTTAGGGCAGCAAAGGATACAATTCTGACTTTTGTGTAATGGGCTTCTAAATAAGTGGTTTCAATACACTCACTCCCTACTTTCCTCACACTGTTATCTATAGACAAGAAATACAATATTATTATTTTCAAAAAGACATTCCAGCCATGGAATGGAACATGACCAACGAGAAAATAAAGACCTGGTGATACTACATCACATAAGACATAGATTTTTTCCCCCTGACAAACAGCCTTGCTATAGCAATAAAATAAAATAAAATGGACAAAGTCATATAGCTAGGGAAAGACCCATAGAGTAAGTAGAAGCTTAGCTCTATATTTAGGCAGATGCATTATGCTTTTACTGCTTTATGAATGATCTCAGTAAGGGCATCTTTTTTGGCATCTCACCTCCTTTGGATTATTTTTATTATCCTTTTTCATGGAACTCACTCTAAGAACCACAATTCAACTTCCAAGAAGAGTCAGACCCAAGCATTTTGACAGTTGACTTTTTTTTGTAATGTCCAAATGATATTTAGTACTATATCAGAATTTCATGTTGATTGCATTGCAATTAAGATTTAAGCAAAACTTTATTTAGCATTAATTATCCCATCTAAACAATATTAAACTACAGCCAATATTAAATCAACATTATTTAAGTTTAGCAACAGTATAACTAATTAACAAATTATACATTAGATTCTAAATAAGAAATTACTTTCTGGGGCAGCCTGAAATTTGTTTAATCAAGAAATGAATAATACTTGGCAAAGGAAGTAAATCATTAAATATTGCTGGCAGCTAATCTAGAAGCAGTTTCAGTGCTTTAAGAAATGGTGGGCGAGTAGGTTATTCTGTCATAGAATGGTGCTATCAGATGACAAAATCATTGGAAGCTATTTCTCATATGTTAGAACACCAGTTTTTGAGAAAAAAATGTATTTTTATTCTTACCAATTTTTATCATTTCTTTTTCTACTGCAAATATGTTGTTCAAGGATTTCCAGTGATTAGGTTTGTTGTGGCATCTCTGATCTTAAAATCAATTCAATCTTAATATAAATTGCATTGATTTCCATGCTCACCTCTGCCACAAACTTCTGAATTGTTTAGAACTGTTTTAAATCACTAGTACATATGAGGAAATGTCCCTTTAATGCCAATAATTAGGGGAAAGCTTCTAGGACTGATTCTAGATATAATTCTGATATATTAAGTAATATAGCTTGTATAATGTTACTGACAGAAATATTTTGCCATATTTGATCCAAGAATGTTGAACTTAATTCTCATTGCCACGCCAGTTTGATGCCTATAAATGTGTTCTTAGTTGAAGTAGTTAAGAATTGATAAAACATTGTTGCTTGGCTTTTGTTATGTACATGAATATTTGTAGCATTTGAAGTTCATGCAAATTTGCCCAAATTCAGATATTCGAATTGGAATCAAATGTTGGCACATTAAAAGATTGACATTTGAATTTGAATCATATGTTTTGATACATTTGTATAGAGCTTCGTATGAGCTTCGTATGAGATCTGTATGTTATTCGTATGCATTGGCATGGTATTGAACATTTGTGCCAAATACAAATCATACCACATTCGAAGGGGATCTATTCAAACAAATATGAATTTTCTTGCATTCAGTTCTATACGAATTGAATTAAAAAAAATTGCATGCATGTCCGAAAACTAAGCAGTGTTAATAAGGAAGATTCAAAAGCTGCCAGCTTTGTCCTACTAATGTTTCAGTTGAAGTAATTGCTTTATATGTTAAGTCGATTATTTAGAGAGAGGTATATGGAATTTCTGAGTTTTATTATCTCTAAAAAAATCCTTAAGTACTGTATAATTATTTGTTTTAACTTATTCAATATAATTAATTCAAGGCCAGATTTGCACTTGCTGGCCTGGTTATGGTACAACAATTGATCCCTCTGATGTTAAAATTACAATGTATACATAAGATATATGTTTCCTAATATATTTGGTTTTTGTAGTTTAGTACATTCAGTATGTTGTAGAACTTACCCAGCAAAATGGCTAAAATCAGGCAATTTTTAAAAGGAATTTCTTTCCACACCTGCACCCAGCACATGAATACACAAAGGGTGTTTCTGTACTTACCTTTGGCTGGTTTATGATGTAGAACTATAGGCTTCACTTCTGCATCATAGACCAGTCCAAGGGAGGTCCCACCCACCAATGGTACACTCTGTCCATATTAAACAGGTCCACTGGCACACTTGCAGGCCCTGATCTGGAACGTGGAGGACTGCAGAAGACAAGCTACCATTATCCAGACTTCCAGGGCACCCGTTTCAGTAGTGTATGAAAGTGCACCATGGAAGTGGGTCTCCCAGGAGCTCCAAGGCTAGAAGTTTTCATTCTTAATCCTCAAGAGCCTTCAGAGACCAGCCTCAAAGCTCATGTGAGCTTTGGGTTTATGTGGGGGATGGTCTGGACCAGTGCTGCCATGCAATACTGCCACGCACATATTTTCAAAGCAATCTTACTAGCATTATTTTAAACCAAGGTCAACCAAGAAGTTGTAAATTTAAGGTTTTAAATCACTAGTACAAAATTTGTTTGTTGATTGCAGTGAAAGGCCACAAATAGCCTAATCTACAAGGACCGGGATTATTGCAATCAACATCAATTTGCAAAAGCACATCATTTTTGCATTAAGAATAGGTGTCCTTGGTGATTTCCACAAAAGCAATGTAACAACATAACTACAATCAGAAGTACTATTACAGTTAAAAAGCAGACAAACCTAATAAAAGATTATGGAGACTCAACAAACGTTATTTTTAAAATACCAATAAATTGCCTAATATTTAAAATACTGACATAGCAGCTAGCACTCTTGTTCTTTCAAATCTCAGAATGCAAAATGTGTAAACGTCGCTCAAACGAGATCTTAATTGCAATCAACCTTAATATACTGAAACTTTCACAGAATTTTGAAGCAATTCACTATAGATAAGAAATTATTCATTTATGGAAGGTACCAACTGCTTTATTCATATGACCTATCAAACAAATAACTTGATCCAACTTTTTGGCAGGAAAAAAATAGCAAAAGAAGTTCAATAAAGATACATTTGGAGACTTTTTCAAACTACTATATAAAGCTATTTATACGTCTTTTTCAAGATGGATTCATAACAAAACGTACTTGTCCTGCTTTGTTTTCATTTCAAACCTAGGAGCCAGTGTTTGATATCCTAATCTGTAGGAGTTCAAGGCCAGTGACAAACCTTCTATGATCTCTATCCAAATCTTATGTCTACCTTCATCCTTTACATCAAGGTTTGACACATGAAACTCATAAAATATGTTTTAAACATCCCATAAAAATTGTCCACTCATGAAAAGAATGCTGTCACGTCCCCATTTGTGGTGGAAGAAAGCATCTTGTGAAGCCTGTGCTGCCTCATTACCATGCATGATCACTGAGAAGGTGCCATTTTGCTGGACTAAACGGAGAGACCTCAGAGTGCTGTTCTGAAGTCCTGCCAGAAACAGTTAGACACAGTGGCATTCCTCTCCATGCACCTCTGAAGAAGCCTCTATTCGGATTTTTACAAGCACTTTATGAAGCTACAAAGGATGGAGATGGCATTTGAAGGAATGAACGATGACAGTGTGTTTGCAAAAACATAAAGAGACTGATAAGGATCCTTCAAAGGAGTAACAGGCGTGGGTCAGCCAACTTGAATTATACTGTTCTCATTTTGCCTCTACTGCATATGTCAGAGAAATCTGATATGTACTTCTCCTAACTTGGAAGGCGTTACTGGGAATATTGTAACTTCCAGTTGGGTTAGGTATAAAGGTCAGGCTGGAATGTGAGAGTGTTCGAAATTTGTCTTGGTGGAGTTTCTGGAAAGCAGGCTGTGATGTCCACAGGTTTGGTGAGACAAAGCGGGAGTAAGATGTTTAGAATTAATGAATGTGTAGTGAACACAAAACTGTCTACACCAGTTAATGTGGGATCAAAGTGTTATAAACTGAGTGGTATAGAGGTAAGCGGAGAGAGATTTCTCCCCAGCAACCGCAGGAGGGGGGAATGGAACTCTTGGGAGGAGCCGACCAATCAGGTGGAGGCTAGCGGAGACAGAGTGTATATAAACAAGAGCAGAAAAACCATTGGTTGTTCTGTATCTGGGGCTTGACTTAGAAAGGAGTTAGACAGTGCAGATCCGGGTCCTGAGGGGAATCTAGAATAGAGAATGATCAGGGTCCTGAGTTAGAAAAATAAGTAATATGAACGGCTGGTGTTGAACTTGATGTAGCATAAAAGTTGTAAACCAATAAAGTTACTTTTGTTTCTAAGACACTCTGCTTGAGGCCTGATTTCTGGCACAGACGCTCAAGGGAGGGGGAAGTGTTGTCATAGAAATGTAATGGCAACAGTGTAACCTAAGTGTTGTAGCTCAGCTCAGAAGAAGAAAAAGGCCTAGAAACCTACTATTTAAAAGTGAACTTGAAGTCTGTAGCCTTAGTGGCCGGACTGGAGTGAGCTAGACGCCCAGCTGGGGGCATAGTAATTGGTGGCCGCCGGCCGAGGGCGTCACACAGGCTTCCTATGCTGCAGCATAAAAATTAAAGGAAATCTTAGGCCATTTTGCATGAGGGGTTTTTGAGCATGTGGAAAACATCTGGGGACGCTGCATTCTGGACCACCCCAAGCATCCCCACATGCTCTCCACGTGTTCCATTTTCAGAGCAGAAAAAAATACTCTGAAAGCATCTCCGCACATTCAGTGTGTCCCCAGCTGTACCAGAGGGAGAGCGTTTGCACACTTTCCGTGACAGCTGGGCCCCTCCCGCGGCCGGCTGTCTTGCAGCCAGAGGTGGGGAGGCCAGTTGGGCCCCTTCCCTGGGGTCCTGCCACCTGCATTGGCCAGGATCAGGCCAATACAAGTGGCAGGACCCCCAGCCAGTACCCCCCAGCCCAACGCGGGGTCACGCACATGCGTGAAAGGTGCTTACCTTCTGGTGCCGGCCCGATTCTGGCTAGAATAGGCCGGGACAATCTGAGCATGCTCATGGGGCAGCCCCTCATTGGCCGGGCACCCGCCTGGTTTCAACTAGCCATCTGAGCAGGTGCGGGTGCCCGGCCAATGAGGGTGTTTTCTGTATGTGGGAGTTCAAATACATATATGCAGACTGTGTGACCATAACTATTATTTCATAAGTGATATATAGATTTTAATGAACATTAGTATGAGGAAGGGCTTTTTGTTCTGTCAGATGATTGTCCCTCTGGGTTATGGAATGAAACAGAAAAAAATAGGTTATTTCCTATTGTGGGATGCAACACTCATCATTAACGTCAGTATGAATGATGTTATTTCTGTCCTACCTTCCCTTTAAGGAGATTACGGGTGCTTCCACACAGGGCCTTAGAACACACATAAAGACACATGTAAGACACATACGAGACACATAGATTATGTATCTTCCACGCAGGAGGCCGGATCCAGGACTCTTCATGCGTCCGCTTCCGCACTCTGGTGCGCAAGATCTGACCCTAATCGGGTCTTGCTGCTGAAGAATCCAGCCTCCAGGAAGACCTCGAAAATTAGGTCTTCCATCCAGCCCTTCGCCTCGATCCGGTCAGAAGCAGGACTCTTCTGCACCCAGAGAGGTGAGGGGCCGGATTTGCCAGTGGCCGCCATCTTGGAAAGGGCGGAAGCAGACCAGTATGCCTCCTTTCACCCTTCCCCCACGCGTTGAGCACCACCAGAAACACACGGTGACTTGTAGGTGTATGCTTCAGTCCCATGGTTCCAGGGGCGGTGTTGGCGGCGTGGGAAGCTGGATGCCCTTCAGAATGGGTGCTGCGGCCTCCGCACAGCACCCAGGGGATCTGGCTGCCCAATCCGGCCACCCCACGCATGTGTGGAGGCATGAGAAGCCTCCGAGGATCTGTCTCTATTTCAGATGGATCCTCGGGAGGCCGGATCACAGGGAAACGGATTTTCTTAAACCCGTTTCCTGGCGGCAGGTGCAGAAGCACCCTACAATTCTTACTTACAAGCCAAAATGAAGATTAGAAATTTTACCTGTAGAGCACAACTGCAAGAATGTGTGAACAGTGAGTAAAAAGAAGTTTTGGTTTTGAATTTGGACCTTCGTTATATTTGTTAATGTAAACAAACCTTGGGCCTATTTGCATTTAGGCCCAGAGCTGTCCTAACTGCATACCAGAGGCCTAAGTGCAAATAGGCCCCTTGTTTCCACACTCACTGTTGCTTAAGAGTATGGTTCACTTTCCTTCACCATCCTTGTAGACTGGAATAGGGTGCTCAAAATGGTGTCCTGGTCTGGTGTACCAACAGACCTCTTTCTTGAGGCCTGCTGTGTAATAAGGGTGATATACTGGATTATGTGCAGATGGCATGCCTCTGGGTCCGGTATACCACAGCGGATCCATTTTGATATTACTGAAATGGGCTCCTCAGGAGCTTCAAATTTCCTGGCCTTCAGAGCATTTGGAGGCCCCCTGACACTAGCTTCAGAGGTGGTGCAGGGACTAGCAGGAAATCTGTCACATCTTGGGATGGATTGCTTATTCTGAACTGCAGCATCCTGCTTTGGTCCAGAATACCAAAAGTAAGTGCAAATATGACCTAAGAATGTGAACAGACTCACATAAACTCCAGTCAGCAAAGTCAACAGACAAGAGTAATGGGAATTGTAGTTCATCAAGCTGAGAGGACTACAAACTAGCCCAGCTTGATGTGAAGCAGTACACTGTGAATGTAAATCTCCCTATTCATAATATATAACAGTACAGTTTTGGCTTCTGGAGTTGACTGATAATATAAATGCTGTTGATTCTCTATGTTCAATTCTGCTGTAGGACTATTTTCTGTTTCAGTGCTTGACTGCATTCTATTATGCCTATATATATATGGAAGGAAAGTATGCCTCCAGCACTTACTTTCGACAAGAAAATTGATCATGTCTTACTGCTTGCAAACTTAAGAACATGGGGCTATGTAATGATGCCATGCCTACAGGGATGTTTGTTTGTTTGTTTGTTTATTGCATTCACTAACATTCCTCATTTATCCCCATGATAACCCTCTGAGATACGGGACAAGAAATTCAATATTTCCAAATTCTACAGAAAATGGCAACTGTTTAGTGATTGGTGCTCCATCTTCTCAGGACTGGAAACCATGCTCTGCATTCTGTTTGGTACTATCTCTATGGCCCTTTCTGGAATCACCCTTATTCCCAGTCAAAAGCTCTCATAGCTGGCTTGTGGGCCACAATGATCTGCAGATCTGTGAGGCCCTACCCCTCACTGGTATGCTCTCTCTGCATTAGATGGAGTATGATCTGGATCAGGGAGGCCCTGATCTGGATCACTGATAGACCCATTGAATCAGGTCTATCAGTGAACATAGGACCCTGGTTCAGAATAGGAGAGGCATTCTGGGTGTTTTTCCACTATCAGAAAGTACCCATTTTTGCACCCATTAAGGACTCATTTGGGTGTGAGCTGGATGACCCCATTTCCACCATGGCACCCATTTGGGACACATTTGTTTCCACTGCCACTGTGGAAATCCGGATCATATGGGTACATCTCAGCCTTTAATCCAGATTTTCTGTAGACCTCATTAATGGGGTCTACAATGGGGTCTTCAGCCATAAAATCTGGATTAAAGGGAGCCTGTTTCCACATTAGTTTTGCAATGGGGTCTAGAGGAGGCTAGGGGGAGGGGGCACCCTTGGGGGGGGAGCCCCAAAACCTAAGCTTTGAAGTCATTTCGAAGTCACTTTGAAGTCTGTGCTAAATATCTCCGGAGCATCTTTGAAGTCTGTGCTGATCTTCAGAGTGAACTTCGGAGTGATTCCGAAGTGACTCCGAAGATCAGCACAGACTTCAAAGACTCTCCAGAGCTATTCTGCACAGTGACTTCGGAGCTGCTTCGGAGATTGCCCCTCTTGCCCCCCCAAAACACCTGGGGTGACAGGCAGACCCCTTGTGGGTAGATCCGGATTTCCAAACAGGTGCTCCGGTGTTTCCACGACAGGGAGGCTAGCACCCATTGCTATTGGGTGCTAGACCACCCATGGAAACACATTGGGTACTTCCCTTAATTTGGATCTACTAGATCCAGATTAAGGGAAGTACCCATTCCCTAGATCTGGATCTTCTTAGATCTGGATTAAAGGAGCACGATGGAAAAACAGCCATTCTGAACTACCAGGGGATGCATTTCAGTAGCACACCAAAATGCAACACCAAAACACATCCCCCAGAGGCTCCAAGGCCAGGCACCTTTTTTCCTAGCTCTCAGAGTGTTCAGGGCCTGACTTTGAGGCTCCTGGGCTCTGGTCTGGATCAGTGTCCAAATCAGTGGGCCTGTCTGGTGTGTACTCACTGATCTGAAACGGAGACAGCTAGTGTCCCCCAAAGCCCTATGATGCATGCAACGATATTCAGTAAGTTTGTATGGATAAAAGAAACATATAGTGTAATTATGAAGTAAGAATATACTGTGTTTGAAATCACCACTAAATTCAGTCTACTTCAGAAGCTGCAACTGTGGTAAATGTTAGAAGATAATACCTTAAGATTTTTTAGTGCCTGCTTCAGTTCAAGAATGACCTAATTACAGTATCTTTTTTTAGTTGTCTCCTAGTTTCATAAGGTGCTGTTGTTGTTAAGTGTATCATTTTAACTCCCTCCCAACTCCCATCTGGCTGTCTAGCTTTTCATTTTCATATTGTTCTGTATCAGGCACATAAAAACCCGATGGTATGCTTGCTACAGACTATTAAAAATATAGATGAGCAAGCAGCAGGTTGTTCACTTGAATAATATATTAGTCCTCCCTCTGCTATTGGGTGATAATTGGGTGACACAATTCTGAAATCTGATTCTGAAATCTGGGTGATAATTCTGAAATCAAACTATTTCTTCGCTGAATCTGATCGCTTTCTCCCTTGATTGAAATTTCTTCCCTTGATGTTCCAAAGTCCACACTTAGGTATCACCATATATCTAGGTAGATTACAGGGTGTGTCCAGACTAAAGAAAGATGCGCACTGGAATGCACAGGTGAGGCACGGGTTTCACAATTGACACCTGTTAGTTCGAATTTACCTGACTGCGAAATGATCAACACTTGTGCCGCAGTATAAGGTAGATTCAGATGTTCAAACCAGTCCTGATAGGACTGCGAGAACACCAAACAAGAGCTAAGCCTGCAGCTCAGCTCTCACTGCCTGCCCCTTCCCACGTGGCGTGTGCCTCATTGCAAATGCCATGGAAGTTTCGCAACTACCAAAGAGAAAGCTGAGGACTTCCATTGGGAGCAGTTTTCAATGGTCTGCATGGAGGGGGCCTCTGAAGGTGGATTTTGGTCTGGCCTGCTAAATAAGAAAGTACTGCGTTTTTGGATGATGGGAAGTAGTAGTAGATAAGTATAATGAACAATATTCTCGGCCTCCACACAAACCAAGAACTTATAGCAGTTCTGACTGACATCCTCTTTCTGGTATCCTAAAGCAGCCATCACTGGTGTTGTGTACTGCTGGGAACTCACCCTAGGAGGGTCTGTCAATACCACTAACATCCTTTACGGGACTCACACGTATGAGATAAAAAGTAGACACAATAAGCAGTGTCTACTGTGGCAGCAAATTGGACTAAATGATCCATGAAGTCGCTTCCAACTTTATACTTATACAATATGAGTTATTCTCGATCTATGTGAATTTAAGCATGATTGACTCTGCCCTCCAATCTATCCTCTATTATCCTTCCTTAATTAAATCCCCAGAAAAGAGGATAAAGTAGCTATCTTAAACCCTGCTTATATTATGCAAAATGCTCCAAGTTCTAAAAATATTGCTTGGTTATTATTCTTGCTCAAAAATGTCAGATTTCTTCCTGTATTCTAGATTGTGAACTATTCCAAAGCCAAACGTTTTACAGTGATATCCTTCAACCTAGAAATGTGCAAGAATTTTTTTTTGACATTCTATTTGAATCGAATACCTGAATATCCAATTTGATTTGAATCTTTTAAATTCGAATTTAACAAGATTCAATTTGAATTTACCAAATTCAAATCTATTCGTTTGATTTTTTTATTCGACTCTGCACATATGAATGTCGACAACATTCGTATGTGCACGTCTTCCGCATCCGTACACATCTGTACACATCCATACGAACCCTGTAGTTATCCTGCATGCAACCTGTTTTCGTCCTGTACGGATCCATACAAATGCATACAGATGTGGAAAAGATGTGGATCTTCAAGTATGCGTCATGTACAAACCTGTACACATACAAATATCTGGATAGTTTCAACAAATAGATCCAAAATTTGAAATTCCATTTGAATGTTTACATTCAAATTTCGGGACATTCGATTTGAGTTCGAATAACAAAATTCGGCTCATTCGATCAGATTTCAGATGCCTAAGAATATTCGTGCATATCCCCACTTCAATCTCATTCCAACCAAATGTCTAGGGCTCCAGCTCACATTTCCTCTCATCCACTGTCCACACCGGTTGGTGCTTAGTAGGGGCTTGAGACCAATATATTCTGGGAAGCACCAAATTTTAGAAGTCTATCCTAGAAAAGCATAATGCTTACCAATGCAACGTAATGGTGTTAGTAAAATAATTAATAATTAGGAGAATCCACGGTTCGTTATTTTTCTTTTATTAGAAGTGCATCTCTTGTTCACTTCTGAAATTAAGGCAAAAATAGAACTTCTTCAGTTTCTGATTAAAACTTAGTTGCTAAAAAAAGGGTGTGTGAAAACTGCCACATTAGAGCATGTTTTCCTTCTGCATTACATATACATTAATAAAATAAATTATAATCTAGATTGATGGTGACTGATCTTCATAAAGCCCCGTTGAAGGTAGCTTAGAGTCCAAAAGTTAAGTATTTAGATGGATCTGACATGAACCATTTGTTCCACTACGATTAAAATAGGCAAATCAGAACTGTAAAATTTAGATTTACCAACAGCTAATGTTGGAAAATTGTGACCAACCTGAGCCAAAGAGGCTGTGGGTCTGATCTGCCAATTCTTGTTTGGCATTGCATGTTTATTCTATTTCTACTCCTTAAATTTCCAGTGTGGATGTGATGTCTATGTAGTTCCTGAAGCATGTAAATAAATAAAAATCCAGATTATGCAGAATCCCAGGAATGTAAAGTTCCACATGTATAGAATTTACTTCTGCATTATTATTATTTTTTTATACTGACTTATGCTTAGCGGTCCTTGGGCAGTTTACAAATAAAATACCACAATTTACAATCCTGAAACTAATGGAAAAAATAGAAGTACAACACCAGAGTTACCACTGATGTCCATCTAGCACCATGGATGTTATGGAGAAGCAAGTTTGAGGAGAGAGGCAACCTACAGTAGCTGCACAATGGTATGTTGGGTGTGGTATTTCTCAAAGAACATAGCAAGCTGCTACCGAAGCTGGATGTTCATTTGAAAAAACTGTCTCAGGCAAGGTACATGAGTGCGATGTCTGCTATTCAAAGAAATAAAAACCACTTTGAGTCCCCTTAAACGGGTGAGAAAAGCAGGGTATAAAAGCCAAATCCTTCCCTCCTCTTCCTCCTTTACCACGAGTGTCTAGGATGTTCCCAGTAAACTCCCAGATGTAGCATTTGCCTTATTTCGATACATGGTGTGGCTGAGGCTGTGTAGTTGTGCACTGCATTGGTGATCATCACAGAAATGGCCCGTCGCGCATGGCCATTGCTACATCTATGTGGATGGTCTGGGATGGGACTGCCTGCCCTTCAGGGGTCTCCAGGTGAGTTTAGATTAGGTTTGGGATGGTGCCAGCACTACTACTGTGCTAGAAGTTGCCATGCATAATGGGAAAGTTGCCATTTATGAACTATGAAGACAGGGAATTCATTGGTTGTTATGAAAACTGCATCTCCCTTTCCTCTCCTATATTATATTGTCTCGTTAAAATGGGATACATGCATCTACACAGAAGCTGGGATTTTTGTGTTATCACAGATTTGTAATGATTAAGACTGGCATGGGTAGAACTTATCATTCCAAAAGAACTATTCTTGTAGTTATCAAAACAGCTGGGGAAAAGGTAAAATGATCTGGAAACAATGTAACTGTCTGTCTTGCCTATCTTGCAACTGCCTATCAAATTGAAATGTGGAAGTCTGTATTTGAATTATATTTTTGGAAACTATCTTAAAAAGGTAAATTTAATGAATGTCACAGCCAGAATCACAACTGACATCTGCTTCTCATTGATAAGGAAGCAATGTGGTTAAAGATGTAACAGCGCTTCCCCCCCCCCCAAAGGGTAAATATAATCTTGAAGTCAAGTAAGATTTGAACACATGCATGCAGACCTCAGAATGTCTGACACACAGAAATGCAGTTTTTCATGACATGGGTATAAGAAATGACTCTTCTGTTGAATTTCTGCCCACTGTGCACACATCAAATTTTGGAATATCCATGTTTTATTTTGGAATATCCAAACACAGCATAATAAGTAGCTGATTTCTAGATGCAGCTGTAGAGATTTCATCATGAAAAAGAAACTGTGATAGTCTTACTCTCTACACATTGATTATTGGTCTTGGGTGGACATGATCCAGGTAAATCTCCTATGCTTGCACCACCAGTCCACACAGCAGCAGCAAAGGTGCTCAAGGGTGGCAGGTACTTTGGAGAATGGGTATGAAAGGGATTACTTCCAAGGGCCAGGTGCCTTATTTTGCCCATTAAGATCCTGCCATGGTTAGGATTGTACTTGAATATCTTTGGATGTTCTAGATAGCCAAATAAAAACCTGTCACTTTTACACTTAAGTTCTGTACTGCTTCCTAACAAATCATGAAATTTGGCTAGTAAGGTCGTCTAGCTATGTAATTCATAGGTTGCTGAATTATGCTTCCCATCATTCCTTTCCATTGGTGGTACTTGGTGGGCCTGATGGGAACTGATGTTGAAGATCATTTTGGGGGCACAACCAGACCACTCCGCTATTAAGGCATTTATAATTTGAAAACTGTCTATTTTACTAATTAAGGCAATCAGTGTATATGCAGAATTCAAAGGAAACATAGCAATTACAAACAAGAAGCCTGATTTAAATTGAGTCACCCTATTTTTAAAAATATTTTAAAGTAGATTTTGGTTTTCGTCCTTCCTCCATACTTGGCTTCCTTACTTCCTTCCTTCCCTCCCTCCTTCCTCCCGCTTTATTTTTCTTAACACTTTCTGCACATTCAAGTATATCTGGCACAGCAAGATTGGTTGGTTTCCGGGGCATTGCTTAAAGGCCTCAGAACTTTTGTTCCATAACTTTGATGTGGGGATGAGCTGTGGGGCCATGCATACCAATGTTCCTCCTAATTCTGGATTGGGTCCTGACTCCATGCTCCTCCAAAGCGGGTGTTTTTGGTTTTCTGCATCTGTGTAGGGGCTGTCCTTATGTGCTCAGTGGTGCATCCTCAGGGCTGTGCTTTTTAAAGAATATATTTATTCAATTCTATAGATATTGCATACAATAACATAGAGAACAAAATAAAAAACTTGAAAAAATAGGCCCACCTACTCCATCCACCTTTCAGAATGGATCTTTCTTTTATCCATTGTTTCTCATAAGGAATACTGCCTGAATCTGTTTTCTCATCAACCTTTTCCCCTTTGGTTGCAAACTAAAATTGTATTGTTTTCTTCCATCTCTTCTCCAAATCAACTTCAATCATGTACCCTAAATATTATCAGGGTACTGTCCAGGACAGCTAGCCAGATGAACATCATGCCAGTTATAGAAGGGCTGCACTGGTTGCCAATTTACTACCAAGCTCAATTTAAGGTGTTAACTCAAAGGCTCTAAATGACTTGGGCCCCAAATATCTAAAGGAACAGCTTCTTCCATATCAACCTGTCCATGCCTTAAGAACTAGAGGGGAGGCCCTCCTGGTTGCCCCACCACCTTCAGCAGTGAGGCACGTGGGCACCCGGGAGAGGGTCTTCCCAGTAATGGCCCCCAGGCTATGGAATAGTCTCTCTCTTGAGCTGTGTCAGGCTCCTTCTCTGTTTATGTTCAGGAAGGCGGTGAAGACGCATCTCTTTGCTCAGGCCTTTGGCTAAATGTAGGTCATAGTCCTCCCACCGAAAAGACTACTGTTTTAACTGATATTGTTTTGTTTTTAACATGTTGGATTTTAAATGCTATGATGGTTTTTATTGTTTTAATATGTATTATTTTGTTTGATATGGTGGATTTTAAAGGTTGTTACCCACTCTGAGACCTATGGATATAGGGCGGGATAGAAATACAAATAATAAATAAATAAAATAAATAAAGCTTCTTTCTTAATTCTTAAAAACCGAAATTCCTTCAATTGTCTGATTTTCCGATCCTTCAGCTTTAACCATTTGCAATCCCTTTATTGCTTGCTGCGTCATATACTTTACTTGTTGCTCTGTTTGTAAGTTACTTATCAACTGAGTTAAAATCCTGCAGAAAAAGTGTAAAATACCAAGTGGCAGTCTTTGGGTTAAAGGCAGATGTTCACTGAGAGCAGCTGCGTGAAATCTTTCGGCTAAGCGTTACTGGGCTAAACAGGCTTTGCACCGTGGCAAGTTTACTCAGGATTAATCTGTGCTAGGGATATGCATTAATATTCGTAACAATCGAAACATGGCCAAATTTGGACATTTGAGCTTGAATCAAATGTTACAATACTCATATGCTAAGATTCAAACAAATACAAATGTTACCGGACGTTTGTACAATTAGTTTGGACATTTGTTAAACTGGGGAAATGTATCAGATACGTATTTATTTGTATCAGATATGTATCCGTTTGTTTCAGATACGTATCCATTCATGTTCAATATGTATCGAATGTTCATACGAATATGTACGAATAGATTCATATCGAATCAAATTTCACCACATCTGAATGTGATCTATTCGTACAAATACGGATTTTCAAACATGTCATTCATTTCTAACTGAATGCTTAAAAAAAATTGTGGACAACCCTTATCTGTGCATATCACAATCACCTGAGAAAGTCCGGAAGATACTAGACAAAACATAAGGTGGAAAATACATATGTACGGAGCAAGGCTGGAAGTCCTAAAATATTTATGATGTATCATCACAATAAATGACTGACAACACAGCCCTGCATGAATCTATATTAAACAATCAAGTCCCGGTTAATTAACTGGACTTACTGTGATGTAAGAGTGTACAGAGTGGCATCTTTATGGAGTTTACATTCAAAAGGCTTTACTTCAGAAGTCAGGTACTTCATCCTATTTTTCTCTCCTTTTACAAAGAAACATTCCTGTCTTGTTGATACAACAGTTCTTTTTTGAGATTTTAAGTTTGGGGTGGAATGCTTTTATTTTAAATAAAATTTAAAATGAAGAAGAGTTGGCTTTTCTACCCTGCTTTTCTCAACCATTTCAGGGGACTCAAAGCGGCTGACAAAGCTCTCTATTCTCCTCACAACAGACACCCTGTGAGGTGGGTAGGGCTGTGAGAACTCAGAAGAAAGCTGTGACTAGCCCAAGGTCACCCAGCTGGCTTTGTGGAGGAGGGCAGAATCAAACCCGGTATTCCCAGATAAGAGTCCGGCTCCCTAACCACTAGCTGTTACTGAAAGTCTTTAAAAACCACTTAAATGGGGAAAAAATAATTATTTTACACTCTGGTATTCAGAAGGCACATGAGTCACTATTATTAAGCCCTGACCTCTCTCTGGAATCGGGAAATGACCAGGGCTATCGACACGATCGCTCCCAAGTGCCCCCGGCCTGCTTGTAGAGCCCAGAAAGCTCCTTGGTACTCCATGGAGCTCCGGGCCATGAAACAGGAAGGTCGACGGCTAGAGCGCAAGTGGCGTAAATCTGGCTGTGAATCTGACCAAACACGAGTTAGAGCACACTATCGTGCCTACCACGTGGCTGTGACAGCGGCGAAAAGTAGTTTTTTCTCCACCGCCATCGCGTCCTCGAGTAGCCGTCCAGCAGAGCTCTTTAGAGTAGTAAACGGCCTTATAAAACCTGGCTCGATGAAGTGTGAGCCTCGGCCATCTAATATCTGCTGCGACAGTTTTGCAAAGCACTTTGAGGACAAAGTTGCTCAGATTTGTAGGGGATTAGATGTCACAGTTGGACTTAGTCCAGGGGAGGCGTCCGGAGCACTGTCTGGTCCAATTATTTTGGATCAGTTTCAATTGTTGCGGCCTGAGGACGTGGACAAGCTGCTTGCAGGGGTGCGGCCGACAACATGCTCTCTGGATCCCTGCCCTTCCTGGCTGATTAAAGCTAGCCGGCAAGGTATGACTGGGTGGGTCCAGGAAGTGGTAAATGCCTCTCTGAGGGAGGGGGTGGTTCCATTGGCCCTTAAACAAGCTGTGGTGCGCCCCCTCCTGAAGAAGGCCTCCCTGGATCCAGAAGATTTAAACAACGATCACCCGGTGGCCAACATACCTTTTCTAGGCAAGGTTCTAGAGAGGGTTGTCGCTGTTCAGCTGCAGGCATGCTTGGAGGAAGCTGATTATCTAGACCCATTTCAATCTGGCTTCAGGCCCGGTCATGGCACGGAAACCACCTTGGTCGCCCTGGTTGATGATCTCCTCCGGGAGAAAGACAGAGGGAATGCTACCCTGCTGGTTCTTCTGGACCTCTCAGCGGCTTTTGATACCATTGACCATGGTATCCTCCTGGAGAGGCGACGGAGTTTAGGAGTTGGAGGCAGTGCTTGGCATTGGTTCCGCTCCTATCTCCATAGCCGATCCCAGATAGTGGTGATGGGAGAGACTGAGTCGACACCCTGGGAACTCACTTGTGGGGTTCCCCAGGGGTCAATCTTATCTCCCATGTTATTTAATATCTACATGAAGCCGCTGGGAGAGATCATCAGGAGTTTGGAGTGAGGTGTCATCAATATGCAGATGATACCCAGCTCTATCTCTCTGTGCCATCTGAATCAGGAGAGGTGGTAGAAGTGCTTGACAGGTGCCTGGAGGCGGTAATGGGCTGGATGAGGGCCAATAAATTGAAACTGAATCCAGACAAGACAGAGGTGCTGTGTGTTACAGGCTCTTGGGTCCAAGTAGTTGGGAGATACCCTGTCCTTGATGGGGTTACAATATCCAGGAAGGGACAGGTGTGAAATCTGGGGGTACTCCTGGACTCTGCGCTAACACTTGAAGCTCAGGTGGAGGCCGTGGCCAGGAGTGCCTACTCCCAACTACGGTTGGTGCGTCAACTTAAACCTTTTTTGGACAGAGATGACCTGGCCACAGTTATCCACGCTCTGGTAACCTCCAGGTTGGACTACTGTAACGCGCTCTACATGGGGGTTACCTTGAAGATGGTTCGGAAGTTGCAGTTAGTGCAAAATGCAGCCGCCCGAACAGCTAACCGGACGCATATCACACCGGTTCTAAAAGAACTGCACTGGCTACCAATTTACTACCGAGTCCAATTCAAGGTGCTAACTCTGACTTATAAGGCCCTAAATGACTTGGGTCCCAGATATCTAAAGGAACGCCTTCTCCCATATCGACCTGCCCGTGCCTTAAGATCTGCAGGAGAGGCCCTCCTGGTTATCCCACCGCCTTCAGCGATTAGGCAGGTGGGCACCCGGGAGAGGGCCTTCTCAGTGGTGGCCCCCAGGCTGTGGAATGGTCTCCCCTTGGAGGTGCGTCAGGCCCCTTCTCTGTTTACATTCAGGAAGGCGGTAAAGATGCACCTCTTCACTCAGGCCTTTGGCTAATGTTCTTTATTCCTCCCTCCTTCCAAAGACCACTGTTAAACTGTTTTTATATTGTTTTTATTCTTATTCTTATCATCATGTTGGATTTTAAACCTTACGTTGGTTTTATTATGGCGTGGTACAATTTTAATGTGCTTGTTCTTAAATGTTGTAAGCCGCCCAGAGACCCTCGGGTATGGGGCGGGATATAAATATAAATATAAATAAATAAATAAATTTCTCCTTCTGTTTCTTCCTCCTTATTCTACACTACATCTTAGTTTTGGACGGGTTACCATCTTCATTCAAAACTACTCACATCTTTCAGGTGCTCTGCATGTTAGGACCACTGAGCATATTTAATAACCATTCTTCCACAATTAGGGGGAAATGCCATTATGTGTAGGGTTCTACAGTGCCTGACAAAAGTTCTGTCGCTTATCCATGTTGTTGAAACCAAAGCCTATAACCTGACTTAAAATTCATCCATTGGTTTTAAAAATGACTCATATGAAAGCTGAAACCCTCCCAAATGAGGTTTTTTAAAAGAAAATAAATTTGCTTCACTGCTGAAATATTGATCATTTAATGAACACAGAAAGGTCAGATTTTGGCTAGACAAAAGTTTTGTCGCCTTGTCATATAATGCACCTAATCCTAGTTTACAGCCTCACCTGTGCTCACTAATTGATCAGATAATTAGTGGGTGTGAACTGCACTCCAGGTGAACGTCTGGATGGATGAAAGGAGGAATCACAGGCACTAAGCATTCACAAGTATGAATGAATGAATGAACTTTATTGATTAGTCGCTTGACCATATCAAGTATCAAGTATACAAAGATAAAACCATAGAAGAATAAAATCAATATAAACAAGAGTAAAATCAGGTCTGTACATATGTTATAGTTACATATCCTCATCACCCTTACAAGGCACTCCATGTATCAAGGGGGAAATTCACACTTTGCTTCCTGTCTGGGGGAAGCAAAACACACATGAATGCAGGTAGAAGGACAAAAGGGTTGATTTTTGAACAAGCCTGGAGCAGGAAGGCTGGATTTACCTGCAAGTAGAGCTACACCTTATAGCATTCTGATGGAAGATGTGCTTGAAGCTGGGCTAACAAAATGGGATTACCATAATAATAATAAAAAAAGGCTTGGAGCAGCATCCTTCTGGTGGCCTCAGAGGACCAGTGTGAAACCCTGAAAGCCCCTTTGTAGAACCAGGGCATCCCTTCTCTCTGTGTTATTACACATTTCTTAATCATCTTTCTTTGTAAATCAAGGCAGCATATGCAAATGTAAGACATACACAAATTCAAAACAACAACAAAAAGGAAAATAAGCATGGATTAAAGAATAATCTCTGGAGGAAGAAGACAGATAACACTAAAAGAAACTAAGGGGAGGGATGTTAGGTTCAAAAACAAGGGAGAGAGGAAGAATATGATAAGTCTAGACTCTAAGGCAACTTTTGCACTATGTGGTGGAAGCTTTAATGCAGAACAATTCCCTAGGGATGTGATCGAATATTTGTACAAATTTGTATGGAGATTCAGACAATCATAGAAGAATCAAATGATATTCATACATTGACATTCGCATTCATACAAATGTTTTGGAACATTTATGAAATGGGGAGGTGGGAAAGCAGTTGTGCCAGTCACATCTGCAATGGATCCAGAGTGCATTCGACATGGTTTGAGAGTGGATTCAAAGTGGATTCAGGGAGGATATGTTATGGGATACATATTGGATAAGTATCAGATACACATGCGTTTGTATCGTATATTCATATGAAATCATATGAGTACATTCATACCCAACAGAATCCTACCACATTCAAAGGGGATCTATTTGAATGAATATGAATTTTCCTACATTCGATTCGATAGGAACTGAATGCAAAAAACCCCATTAGTGAACATCCCTATTCTTCCCAGGACCATGGAGCCTGGAACGAGGCTCCTGCCTTTCCTTCAAAGAGAAAGGATGAAAGTTGTAGGTTGGGAGAATTCTGCAGCATGCCTGGAAATGGCCCGTTCTGGAGCCAGGCAAAATGGCACCATATTCCATGCAACATGTATATTCCACTCACCATCATCTGCCTGCTTAAGAACAGGTAGAGCACCATACAGGCTGGGGACACAAAGAAGACAACTTTACACTGTTCTCCCACATGCTGGCAGGTGGGTGTTTTGCACCCAAGAGTTCCCCAGCTACTGGGGTTGCGTGAGCAGTGCATTTCCCAGAAGGGTAACCCTCCATATGGAAGTTTCTTCAGTGTTCACTCTATGCAATGGAATCCGGTATCTTGAAAGTGTGCTAAGTTTGCAGTTCTACAGTCATTTCCAATGCTGCAACTTAAGTAGTGAGAGAACCATTACACATAGGTTTTGTGAACCAATATCCACCAACACTTGGTCCTGCACTGTTTCAATTTCTATGAGTGGGGAAAGGCCTGAAGGAGGCTGCCTTCATTAGGAGGACCCAGACGATGGCTGCTGTGTGGCCCCAGAAGTGAGCCATTTCCTGTGGGAAAGAAACTGTGCTGGGAAAGTTGTACTGAAGGGGACTGTGACATGAGATGAGTTGTATGAGCTGCAGTAGTGGCACAGGATCAGCCTATCTAGTGCAGCATCCTGTCTCACACAGTGTCCCACCAATTGCTTCTACTTGTCTCAAGCAGAAGACAAAGGCAAAACCTTCACCTGCTCTCAATTCCCTACAAACGGCCTTTAGAGGAATCATGCCTGTCTCCAACCTGGAAGGAATGCCTGGGAATTCATTCTAGTAGCCATTGATCTACCTGTCCTCCATTAATTTATCTAATCCAAGGAGGTGCTACCGGTGTTCTTCCTACCACCTTGGTGCTAAAGCACTCTAATAAGGTCCCTTCCAGATAAATGGATAAAAATCCTCAGTTATATAAAAATTTGCAGCTTACATGGCTGCAAAGTCATGACGTGTCATCCCCACTCAAAACAGAGGTCTGCAGCTTACTCCTCGGCAGCCGCGAGACTTCCGTGGCATGCACAGTGAGGTGCGCTTCATGTGGGATCGGGCAGCCAATGGGAGCTGAGCTACAGGTTCAGCTGTCGTTGGCTGTTTCTCGCTGTCCTATCAGGATGGCAGGAAACTCTGAAATTACCTGACACTGCAGAGCTAGTGTTGATCATTCTGCAGCAGGTAAATATGCAGTAGCGGCAGCATAATGTGCCACTGCTACGAAGTTTCGGGCATCAGGTGTGACGTCCACACACTGAATGCACACTATCCCCCAGTCTGGACATATCCTAAGTCCTTAGGGTAGGATGCCTGCTGCATGAACGTTTTCTAGCACAGTCACTGTGCCATGTGTTTGCAGGAATGTACTGACCCTGGCATTCAAGATGTAATTTTGGTACCACAGTGACACCTCTGTCTCTGCTAAGCTCTGTGTGTGTCTTTCTGTGCACTGAAACACTTACTGAAGCAGGACATTAAATGGATTTGCTTCCAAAGGATCTCTTTGGTTTGTTTCCTCTTTGTGGCTTCCCAATATTTCTTTCTGGGGACGTACAGAAGAACAGCGCAGGATTTTTTGGGGGGGGGAGGGGGGCTTAGATTCTGAATAGTTCAGGAAGGTTGCAATAAGAAAACAAGCAGACAGTCGTGTTCATGAGTACACCAAGAGCCAGACTTGAAAACCGTAGTTGTGGTGCTAGCCTAAAGCTTCCCACACAGATATAGCAGTGCATATCTGCTCATCTGCACCTTATTATTATTTATTTATTATTTATATTTCTATCCTGCCCTATTCCCAAAGGTCTCAGGGTGGGTAACAACCTTTAAAATCCAGCATATCAAACAAAACAATATATACTGACACAATAAAGACCACCACCATATTTAAAATCCAGCATATTAAAAACAAAACAATATCAAATACAACAGTAGTGTTTGTAGTGGGGGAAACATAACCAACATTTAGCCAAAGGCCTGAACAAAGAGGTGCGTCTTCATTGCCTTCCTGAACCTAACAGAGAAGGAGCCTGATGCACCTCAAGGGAGAGACTATTCCATAGCCTGGGGGTCATTACTGAGAAGGCCATCTCCTGGGTGCCCACCCGCCTCACTGCTAAAGGTGGTGAGACAACCAGGAGGGCATCCCCTCCAGATCTTAAGGCATGGGCAGGTTGATATGGGAGAAAACATTCCTTCACACTCTGTTTTGCATAGGTACAAACTACCCTCCCCAAAAGGTTTAAGAACTAAACAACTCCCACAGTGTGGAGAGATTGCGCAATATGGTGGGGACAGGACGGTCTACACACAGACTGATCCCGGAACAGGAAAACAGTGGGGTGAGATTTAAATGCTGGGCACTTAGGACACACTGCACACTCTGGTTGCAGACATCCATTCAGAGGACTGAGGATGGCTTAGGATATAAAGCAGTTCCTCAAAATGCTATGCAGTCCTTTCCTCACTCTGCCACCTACGTCTTCTAAATTCTTTCAGTATAATGAAACCGAAATCAACTTAAACCTTGGCTGAGGTTAGAAGAATTAAATATTGCTATCGACTTTTCAAACAAATCCACTGTTCATTACTGCTGCTTGAATAACTAAAACACAGTAACTAGCATGTTCCTCAGGCTTGTATTATATATATTGTTGGAACTGATGGCTCTTGGTTTTTGTTTCTAGTCATCAGATTTTAATGATTATTAGCTTTTTCTCTAGTTGAATCATCTTTATACTATTGAAATAGGTGGTTTTTAAATAACATAAAATTTATCTAGAACACCGATCACAGTGAATGTGCAACTATGCCTACACTGAAACCCTGAACTATATTTAAATCTATCATGTCAATAGAAATGCAGCAGTTTCTCTTGGAGACATTTATGATGGGCTAAGTTATGGTTCACGCTCTGCAAAATTGCACATTTGATGAAATGCACAGAAGGGTGAATTTCTGCAACAATTTGACTACACAGACTTCTAAATAGTGATAGCTGCCAGTAGATTTGCCCATCTAAGTCATGTCAGATGATGGGGGAACGTAATTTTGACATCCATATATTTTTTCTCAGAAAAAAAGTGCTGATATATATATATGCAAGCTTCTCCCAAGTATGAACAAATTCAAAGCATTCCAATTATTAAGGCTTAGAATGAGTAAATGTTTAGACTAAGATTATTTCACTTTCAAAAATTTACTAACATCATCTGCTTGAACTTATGGGACCACAGCTGTGTCACAGAATACCCTTTTACAGGTAGTAGTTGGCATATCCAGTTAAAAAACCAAAGTAGTAGGGGCTTGAAAGCATTGCCTCCCATTTAGGTTAGTGTAAACTATTGTTTACTACCTCATTTATAAACAATACAAACAGTGGGTTATCATATAAATATACATGAGTTGGTTTAGTACCTTATGAATGTACAAGTATGAATCTCAGGCTCATAAACTTCCCTTATGAGCCATTCTGGGAACATATTTGCTGTTTTAATTGAACAATCATTACATCTGAAAGCATTAGGCATCCCCACTTCAGATATTTTGAAGTACAAGTGCTACAACTGCCCAGGGTGACTGGGATGAGAACAAGAACAGAAGCAGCATGTTTGATGATTCTTTGCAGCTAAATTTCATTATCTGGTGGACAAGGGTAGATTTCCCTTTTTTGTTTTGTTTCTGATTCAGACTATCATGCAATTTTTTAAAAAATTTTTAAACCTCTGTAGAAATTGTGACTGAAAGGTAATGAGAGAACATAAGAACATAAGAGAAACCCTGCCATATGAGGCCACAGCCCATCTAATCCAGCATCCTATTTCTCACACTGGCCCACCAATTGTCTCTAGTGGTTCTCAAGCAGATGATGAAGGCGAAACCCTTAGGTGCTTCCGCACTGACTTCTGAAATCCGCCTCTATTTAGATCTGGATTTCAGAAATCCGTGGTAAGTAGATCCGTATCTAACAGATACGGGTCTACTGCCACCAATTTAGTCTGCACCCGCAAGGGTGGGACAGAATTAGATCCGGATTTGAGGTGGGTGCAGTGCAGAAGCACAGTACCCACCTCAATCTGGATCTCTGGAGGCCCTCCCCCGGCTCGCCATGACTGGCTCCTCCGGAGCTGAGCAAGGCGAGCTGGGGGACTCTGATTTTGGGGCTCACCCTTGCCCCAGAAGCCACAGATTGTGGCTTCTGAAGCCAGGGGTGCTTCACCTAACCCCCCCCCCCCATAGCCCACCCTGGGGAGAGCATGAGCAATCCCCTCCTTACCTTAATGCCGCCAGGCCGATTCTGGCTGCAGGGTTCCAGTTGTTTTCGTGCGTGCGTCCTGCGTGCCTCCCGATTGGCCAGGGCCACGCCTGGCTTCAGGAGGCTCTCTGCACAGGCGTGCAGCCCTGGCCAAAGCACACCTCCCGATTGGCCAGTGCATGGGGACGCAACCTAAGAGCCACTGATACACTTCTCCTCTATGTTCATGGGTGTTTTTCCATTGTCACTAGAAGTACCCATTAAGTACCCATTAATGGTTACAAAAATGCCATTAAGTACCCATTAATGGGTATTTCTAGTGACAGTGGAAAAACACCCCATGGCTGCATCTACATGGGTGGAAAACACCTTGCAGCCCCAGTGGCAGGCTATCCTAATTTGCCCACTCCCAAGCAGCTCCTATGACTGATGTACCACTGGGAGAGTCATGTTTTATGTCAATAACATAAAGCCACTATTTTCCCCCAGGATCATCTTAGAGGAATGACCTCTAGCCATTTTCGATCCCTGTGAGAACATCACTGCTATTAAGAGAGAGACTGCTTCCTTCACAGCAGCAGTCTAAGGCTGTGATCAGACACAGCAAAAAAAGCAGCTCAGAGGTGTTCCATAGGGTCCTCAGAGATGGCTCTGAGGTGGGATTGTTCACAAGTCAATATGCCCCTCCCCCTCTCCTGACCATTCTGTGTTAGAAAAGGTACTTCTTTACTCACTCCACTTTTTGTATACTTATTTCTCTACTAGTTTTCTATGGCAGTTACCAAACTCCTTTCTGACACGTTCTTTCTTGTGTTTCTAGACACCCTCTTTCAATCTCTCATTTTCTTTCTATTACCTCTTGCAGTTTGTCTCACTGTCTGCTTCAATGGATACCATGCCTGGCTCATAGGGACATTCTGTGCTGGCCAGTATACCAGACAGGTAAGTGTACTAGGAGTCTCCCTTCTGCTGGTATGGTCTAAGGGGCCCACTCTCACTTTTGGTAAGCTTTAACAGAGTGGACAAGGAGGAACAAAATGGCCACCTGGTGTGGTTTATGAGTAGACTCCTATAAAGACATCTACTGGTGTACTAGGCAGTGATGTATTGGATCACAGGTACATACAGACAGTGCACACCTCTGTAAGCAGGTATATCCCAGTGCACACCTCTGTGAGAGGGTATATCCATTTTGACAGCACAACAAGTTACACACCAAAACAGTTCCCTCAGCAGTTCTGAGGGCAGGACCACAGGGGCCTTTGGAAGCAATTCCAAAGTTGTCAACACCTTTGGAGCTGGTGTGAGGCCTGGCCCAGAAGATGCTGGTCCAATGCATACAGGCCATGGATCCTTTGAAATGAATCAAAGTGGGATATTCTGAACTGGGCTGACAAAGCTAAAATAATTCATCTGCTTTAATCAGCCTTGAAACCTATTGGCAGAAGATGGGATATAAATGTAAAAGGAAGTTATGGTCAGGTCTACACCTTGCTATACAGTTGGACCCCCATATCCACTGATCTGGTAATTGTGGTTTCAGTTTCCCACAGGGACTGATCAGCCCACCCCCAGCCTCTGCGGGCGCCATTAGACCTATTTTACACTATTCTGAGGCCTGGGACAGGCAGGAAATGGCCCAGAATGGTGCATGATTTCCCATAATGCCTTTGAAATCCTGTGGGATTTCACAGGAATTATGGGAAATGGAGTACACCTTAAGCAAGATTTTCCATGATTCCTGTGAAATCCCACGGGATTTCACTGGAATTATAGGAAATGGAGAGCATTTCCCAGAGTTTTGCTATTATCTGTGGTTTTACGTTATCTGTGGTGGGGTCTGGAATGTATCTCCTGTGGATATGGGAATCCAACTGTAATTCTGGTATCACAGATGTAACAATCCACCCTGATAAATGGCTATTCACTCACAGTAGATGGGGTTGGTTGCCATGATATTGTGACACTGCATCATGGAAAAGTGCAGACCTGGTCTATGTTTCACTCAAGACATGCCCAAACCGGAATCAGGACAAAATACCTAACACTTCCTTCCCCTGTCATATTTGCACCTCTATGCTCATGTGCAAATGTGTGAGAGAAGGTACCGCAGAGACATAAGGTGCTTCCAGACACTGGTAAAAACCTGTGGTGTTCCTGTGACTATATTGGGATTGCCATAGCCATTTGTAGCAATCCAAATGTTTCAGATTAGTTGAGCAAAAAACTGCCACATCCCTATTACAGAAAACCCAGCAATGACACCAAGTTTTTCATAATAGCAATTGGTTCCCTCTGTCTGCCATTTCTTCACAGAATATTTGCAAAGGTACCTGTACATAGAAAGTGTGTGTGTGCGTGTGCGCCCACACACACGCACACAGACATATGGGTATTTTGCTTCTACATATGGATATGTTGCAAAAGGAAAGATTCAGGGAACATACGGCAGACAGAGATAAGAGCCCAGTATTTTGTTGGAACTATTTCCTACCGTCTAAAGAAGATTCTGGAATTTTCTCTGGAGCATCCATAGCAAGTCCCACCACATGGCAAGCTGGTTCACTCACTAGGGATGTGCATGAATGAGTTTTCTGCATTCGATTCAAAACAAATCGAATGTAAGAAAATGTATATTTGTTCAAATAGATCCCCTCTCAATGTGGTAAGATTCTATTCAATATGAAAGTATTCCTATGAATTCCTACGAATATACGTTACAAATGCATACATATCTGATACGTATTCCATAACATATCCATTCTGAAATGTCAAATCTGCCCTGAATCCACTTTGAATCCGTTCTCAAACCATGTTGAATTCAATCTGGATCCACTGCAGATGTGACTGGCGCAGCTGCTTTCCCACTTCCCCGTCTCGCGAATGTTCCGAAGCTTCATGCAAATGTTCTGAAACATTCGTATCCATATGGATGTCAGAATCTGTATGAATAACTAATGTTATGAATATTTGCGCGCACCCCTAACGGGCACTAGTGAAAGTTTTGTTTTATTCTGTTTTTACTAACTAGCCAGAAACTTAACTGAGCTCTCTCATTGCTCAGCCACCCTTGACTATCATGATGGAGAGCTTTTCATGTATCTGTAAGGACAGGGCCATGGAAGGCAGAAACAACCGGAGATACAAGGCAGGGACTGTTAGGTGTCTTAAAAGAGCTTAGGTCTGCATGTACATCATGCGGAGCTGGTGTTGGTGTAGAAACAAGAACATTACAAAAGGCTTTTCTTAGCAAAGCGTGTCACTTTGCGCCTCACTTGCCGGCACCTCATTCCCAGAGAGCCAGTTTTGGCTTTAAGCACCGCTGCTCAAAATAAATCCAGTTAAACCAACTATTTAACCTACATCCATCTGACTGCCACCAGAACTTACAGTGGTACAAAACGTCCCTGTGGACACGGACAACTTGTCTGTAGGGTGCTTCCAAATGGTAAGAAAAAAACTGGGAGAGAATCTTCTTTACAATTCGTAACTGCTTCTCGCCACCATTTCCAGATGGCAGGAGGAACTCCTGGGACAATCCTGGAGTCCTGCTTTATTTGCCAGCTGTTCACATTACTGTGGTTGTTAAAAAATACCCAGAGGTTAGAAAGTGCCTGCACACAACTTCTTTCCTTTTTCCCCCCTGTGTTTGTTAGCAAGCAGCTATTTTTGAACAGCAATGATAGCAAGAAGAGCCAGCAGATGAGGTGAGAGCCCAGACTTAGAACTGATATTATGAGAAATGGAAGGTGGGGAATTTCAAATTCAAACCAAATCTCCCAAGTTCATGGAAAGTTGGTCTGAATTGACGGCGGGCGGGGGGGGGGGGGGAAGGTCTGCAAACACAAACTGCTAGAATCAACCTGTATTTGCTGTTATTTTGCCCTTTAAAAGAGGCTTTTTTAGAAGAAAAAAAATCAAAAGGGTTTGATGTCCTATTCAAACCTGTTGAATAGGATCCAAATTGAACTGAGCCACTTCAGTTTGATTCAAACTGAGCAGAGATTTTCAGGTTTATGTCCCATTCTACATCACACACATCCGTCCAAAGTCCAGCTAAATTGTCAATATCCTTAAGTCAGGAAGCAACTCTGCCGATGGCAAAAGAACTTAAAGTATATTTGCCTTTTTTGAAAATGAAATTTCGAAGAAAAGCAAAAGTCATTTGAGACAAGAACTTTTAAAAAGATGTAGATTTGAATGAGTAAGCATGAGAGGAATCAATAAAGTAGGAAGTCCTCAGTTATAACACCAAAAGCTGTTAGTACACTCAAACAGTATTTGGATCTGCCTTCTGTCTCTTATTAGCAGCTAGCCACAATTTGCCGGCTTTAGCTATAATTGCTAATTATGCTTTTCCAGATAAGCCAGAAGCAAAAGGGAGCATGTGAATGGATCTTAAAACAATCCAATAACTCCTACCTATAGATAGCTACTACCACACAAAAGCCTAAGGTCTAGCAGTGATGCCCTCCTGGTCACCCCATCACCTTCAGGAGATAGCCTTTTTAGTGATGGCCCCCAGACTATGGAACAGTCTCCCCCTCGAGGTGTGCAGTGCCCCTTCCTCACACATATTTAGGAAGGCAGTGAAAACACACCTCTTTACCCTGGCCTTTGGCTGAGATGATTGTATTTCCCCTCTCAGTACAGATACCATCATTTTAAACATGTATTGTTTTAGATTTGTTGAATTTTTAAAGGGCTTTTAATGTATATTCTGTTTTTAATCTGTTGTTTTAACAGTTGTTACCTGCCCAGAGACCTTCAGGTATGGGGTGGGATAGAAATGTAAATAATAAATAAATAAAAATAAGGACCAGGGTTTTAACCCAATATTCTTCTTATAGCTGCAAGAAACAAACTTGGTTGTTCTAGAGATTATGGATGTTGTGGTGTCTCTTGTGGTGTCTCCCCCACCCCCAAAACTAACAAATCCTTGAAAGCCGGAGACAACAATTCTTCTTTGGTTCCTCTCAGTTTTGTGCTGAGTGCCAAGATCATCCCTGTCTGCAGGAAAATGTTTGGCGCACTGCTAAGCTGTGTGTGTGTCTATTAAAGCTACAGGGGTGAATCAGACAGGAAGAACAAGTGGCAGGAAAGAAAAGGAAACTAGGTCTCCTTATGGAGAATTTGCAAGGCTTTCGGAGGGATGAGAGGGATTCTGGAACAGGCATGACAGTTGTTTGGTGCACCAATTAATAAGCGGAGGGTAGGGGACTTCTTCCCAGGCACCGACAACTCAAGGAAGCCCTTAGAAGCCTACTTGCTTGCAACTAAATACACAGTCAATGTACTGGAAATGAAGAAGTTTCTGCACCAGAATAAATTATAAGCTTAATAGGCTTAGATTCTAATCACCCCTTCTGCAGAGTCTGAGACTGGTTAGTGGTCTGGAAAGCATGTCCTACAAGGAAAGGTTGATGGATCTAGGAATGTTTGGCCTGCAGAAGAGAAGACTGAGAAGATACATGATCACAGTCTTCAAGTATCTGAAGGGCTGTCACAGTGCAGAGGGATTGTGCCCATACTCACCTGCACAAGATGGGAAGACTAGAAACAATGGGATGAAACTTCAAGGGAGTAAACACAGATTAGATATTAGGAAAAACTTCCTGACAGTGAGGGCGATCAGTCAATGGAATGGATTGCCATGGGAGGTAGTGAGGTCTCCTTCACTGGAGGCCTTCAAGCAGAAGCTGGAAGCTACATCTGTCTGGTATGGTTTAGGAAATCCTGCATTGAGCAGGGAGTTGGACTGGATGGCCCTAGAGGTTCCTTCCAACTCTATGGTTCTATGCTTGAATCTTTTGCCCCACTGTATGTAAAGCCACGCAAAAGGCAAGTGACAGTCTTTGCCAGAAACTATACTTGAAGCAAATGCTCTTTCAGTCAAAGCTGAAGTGAAAAGGATATGGGAAATAACTGCAGGGCACCTGTTCATCTCCAGAAGAAACAGTAACAAAACTAGTTAGTTTCAAGTCAGCTGGACATGATTTCAGAATCACTCAGTATGCAGCTTTAGATAGCGTATGATCATTTTTGGGAAGGGGCAAAGAGTGGCCATCAAATCCTTATATCTGAAACTTCCAGAAGGTATACAGACAGTGGTGCTAGGGTAAGATAGTTAACTTCAAATATCATTGAAATCCAGAATGGGGTGGTGCTTGAGAGCTAATAACTGTCTCACTTTCTGACCAATTTAAGACCATTGTGATGGCTGAGATTCTTTCTAGGGATGTGTACAAATATTCAGACAATCATACACGAATTGAATGTTACAATATTCACACATTAACATTCATACAAATATTAATGTTTTGGGACATTCGAACGAACAGTTCAGACATTAGTTAAACCGGGGAGGTGGGAAAGTGGCCGCGCCAGTCAGATCTGCAACAGATCCAGAGTGCATTTGACATGGATTGAGAGTGGATTAGAAGCAGATTCAGGTCAGATTTGATGGTTTCTGAGCCATGTTACAAAATAAGTATCAAATGTGTATTTGTCTGTATTGGATATTCGTACGAATTCGTAAGAATACATTTGTATCAAATAGAATCCTGCCACATTCAAAGGGGATCTATTTGCACGAATATGAATCCCTAGTTGTTTCCAATAAGCTGGTTCTTCTTTCTAAAACTGGCTTAAGAACAATCTAAGGTGCCACCTATGACTAGAAAAGTATGAAACAAAAATAAAAAGTTGCAAATCCTTCCCTACCAGTGGGAACCATTTCTCGGTAATTCTAGGCGACCAAGAATTCTGATGCTTGGCACATGCAGAGCTTACTTGCTACAAACTGTATTACTAACTGTATCTGGAAGGGATGCAAGTTGCCTTTCTTTGTCAGCAAAGAAGCAAGGGATGGACCCACAAGTGACTGAGCTTCTCGCAAGGCATCCCAAAAGCTGAAGCTCGGGCATTGGTATTTTACTACAAACTACCCACCAGTGAAGTACAAAAACCGACCATTTTTGCACCTGTCGGTAAAAAGTCGCTGGATGAAGCCCGCAGGAGAGGAGACAAGAGACCAGTACGGGACAAAACACTCTGGCCTTCTCTCAGGCTGTGGTCAAACCTGAGGTTTCATCCAGCTTCAGTCCACCTTCAGGAAGTGTGAGGAGATACTTCAGAAACGCGACCAGTGATTCCCCCCCCCCCCACACACACTGTCCCTTCCCCAAAAGTGAATTTTTCTGAGCGCTTCAGCACTTTTTTTGCTAATGTATTCTCTCACTCTGAAAAGTGGACTGAAGCTGGAGTAAACCTTAAGCGTGACCACAGTCTCAGGTTTGCATCTGAGGGCGGGTCAGGAGGGCAGCACGGGCACCATTTTGCCTACCAGGGCAAGGGAGAGGAGGGCAGGTCGGGGCGGGGGGGGGGGAAGAGCGCACGCGAAGTTCTCCTCCACGTCCGCATGTGGCCCGCGCTACTGCGCGCGTGTGGAGGCCGCGCAAAAGCGACCGAGCCAAGGCCGCTGAGGTGAGGCGAGGTGAGGTGCGGCGCGGTGGCCTCTCCGAAGTGAAAGGGGAGCCAAAAGGAGAGCCCCGTGGAGACTCTCGCGCCCTCTCCCCCCCCCCCCCGTCCCGCTTTCCTTACCTTCGGGGTTGGCACTGATGAAGACTCGCACGCTCCTCCCGCTGGGCGCCAAGTGCAAGGGCAGAGCGGAGAGGTTGCCGGAGAAAGCCGCCCTCCGCAGCGCCGAGTCCCGCGGGCCGGGCAGCTTGCCGGCCGCTCCAGACGGCCACATTCTGACTGCCGCCGCCGCCGCCGCGTCCGCCGCCTCTTTCCCGGCCGTCCTTTAGCAGAAGGGCGAAGCAGCAGCAGCTGTCGGCCGCCGCAGCTCCTCGGCTTCTGAGGGCGCGCTGCTCCTCCTCCTCCTCCTCCAGCCAGCCAGCCAGCCCAACTCGGCACCCTCGGCGCTTCCCGGCTGCCGCGGCCACGCGGGGCCCCCTCCGTCCGGCGCAACGCCGCCAGCGCCCCTCCGCTTGCAGCCGCGGCGGCGGCGGGAGGTCACGGGCGCCGGGAGGCTTTTCAGGCGGCCCAGCAGGGTTGACGCGACGGAGAGGCGGCGGCGGCGGCCATGGCCAAAAGGGAGACGGCAGGAAACTTCGACGGGAAGGCGAAGGGAAGGAAGCCGGCGGCGCGTGGCGTCGTGGCCCCGGCGAGGGTGAGGAGGAAGGGGGGCGCCTCAGGGGCAGCGCGCCACGCCAGGGCTACGCGACCGGCGGCGTCTGGCTTCGCCTCGCCCTCCTCCTCCTCCTCCTCCTCTCCACGGGCTTCATTGGCGTTCCGCCGTCCGTCAGAGCGCAGGTCGGGGCTGCCGCCTGGCCGCCCCCCAGCTCCGCCCGGGTTTGTTGGTCCCCGCAGTCCACCAGCACGAAGGCAAGACGACGCGCCAGTCTTTCCTCCCGCACGAGATGCAAGCGCATTGGCTCCGGGACCAGCAGCGGCGGCGACCTTTCTTCCTCCTCCTCTCAGTCACGGCAAGTCGAACGAGCCCGAGAGGTGCCGGCGACGAGCGGCCGCCGAGCCGGGCGAGCCTGTCCCCCCCGCCGCCCGCTGGCCGAGGAGCCGGCGTGCGCTTTCTTCCCGCGGGACGGCCGCGCTCCCCTCGCGCTCCCTCTTTCCGCCTTCTCCGAGTTGCTCTCCGTGTGTCCCAAGCCTAAAAGCCGAGCTCATTTTATAGTCCCATGTGGCCCAGCCGCTGAAAAAAGAGGGGAAGGAAGGAAAGAAAAAGAAAGGAAGGAAAGAAAGAAAGAAAGAAAGAAAGAAAGTTCAGAGACGTTTCTGTGGCAAGGGCGCGCGGTAAGCCCGGAGAAGGCGAGGCGGAAAGGTTACTTATTCACAAAGGAGAAAGCCCAGGGCGAGGCATAAAAGCGAAGGAAGGATGGAAGGAAGTGTGGCCAATCCAAGGACGGATGGAGGGAAGGGAGAAAAGGCGCGATCGAGTCTCTTTGCAGCGGTCAGGGGCGGAGGATCCCGGCGAGACGCTCCGATGAAATATTCAGAAAGGCGGCGGGGGTGTCTGGCCAGGCTCAGACAGCCCCGGGCGCGGCCGCTGCCGCTGCCGCCGCCTCCCCTGCCTCCTCTATGTATTGCCAGGCGCCGCCACCGCCGCCGTCAATGCGCAGAGAAACAGCCTCGGTCTCCCTCCAGGGGGCGGGGGAGCCTGGACGAGCCCCCTCCGCCAGCCGCAGCCCGGGCAAAGGAAGAGCGCGGCGGCGGCGGCGGCGGCGGGAGAAGCTCGCTGGGGAAGCTTGAGCGACTTCGGCAGCAGGGGGCGGGGGGCGGAGGTAGATCTTTCGGACCCTCTGCAGAGAGAAGGAGGGAGAGGGAGGGAGGAGGAGGAGGAGGAGGAAGGGGGTGAACCGTGACAGCAAATCAGATGGGAATGGGCAGCGAGTGCTAAAACACTCCACACTTTGTAGCTGTTCCCTGGGTTGGTTTGTAAAAACAAACAAGTTGATAACTATGGGAAATCAGCGTTTTTCTTTCCCCAGAAGCCGAAATCATCTTCCTGAAGTTGTTTCCTTGCTCGTCAATAAGGGGAGAGCAAGACTCGCAGACGCACACACACCAGCCCATTAGATTCAAACTTCAGACCTGACCTGGAAAGACTGAGAGGCACTTTCAGCATCCTGGGGGCTTTCTGCACTTGGCCTTATTCTGGAATAGATCTTGGGATAAGGGTCTGTTGTCCCAATGCTGATACAGGTGGGGGTGGGGGTGGGAGGGCTTGCTTGGTGCCTTCCATAGCCTGCACAAACGTGGACAGCAGGGCCCTATTCTGGGATATAATCCAGAATAAGGCTAAGTGCAGAAAGGCGCCCTGTCCTATGAAAATATTCCTAAGGTGGCAACCATAAAGGTTGATTGCAGGCAGATAAGGATAAAAGAAGAAGAGTTGGCTTTTCTACCCCGTTTTTCTCACCCGTTTAAGGAGTCTCAAAGCGGCTGACAAAGCTTTCTAGTCTTCTCCCCATGGCAGAAAACCCTGTGAGGTACGTGGAGCTGTGAGAGCTCAGAAGAGAGTTGTAACTTGCCCAAGGTCACCCAGCTGACTTCATGGAGGAGTGTGGAATCAAACCGTATCTCCAAACCGGCTCCATAACCACTAGTGACTAGACCAAAACAGAAGGGCAGGTTCTGCTATGGACAAATAACAGGCTAAGGAGGGTACAAGTAAATGGGCATTGCTGACAATGGAGAGATGTAATAAGTGGGATTCCCCAAGGTTCTGTCATTTTGGAACATTTATAGATTATCTGGAGTTGTGCAGATGCAGTTTGAAGTGAACACTCACAAAGTAATGTCTCTAGAAGCTAAACATCCTAACTACTCATGTAACTAATGGGATTGCAGCTGAATGGGATGGATTGGGAAAGTTAACTTATAAGGACATATGAGGAGCTCTGCTGGACTGCACCACAGCCCATCTAGTCCAGCATCCTGACCTGCACAGTGGCCCACCAATTGCTTATGGGCATCTCAAGCAGAAGGGCAAAAGCTTCTCCTGCTCTTGAATCCTAGCAAACAGCCTTTAGAGGCATACTGCCTGTCTTCCCTTGAAGCAGTGTGGACACAGTGTGCACCCGCTATATAAAAAAAGGCATAGTCAGAGTATGGAGAGAGTTGTGGCTGCCCAGCTGCAAGCATATTTGGAGGAAGCTGATCATCTAGACATGTTTCAACCTGGCTTCAGGCCTGGTTATGGCACAAAAACTGCCTTGGTCACCTTAGTTGATTATCTTCTCCAGATAACCATGGTAATCCTTAATTTACCATGACATCCACCTGGAAAGGCTTTGGCGCTTGGGAGTTGGAGGCATTGCGTTGCTGTGATTCTGCTCCTGTTTCCAAGGTCAGTGTGGAACAGTTTTGTTTGATGTGCTGGGAACTCACTTGTGCAGTTCTCAGGGATCAATCTTATTTTCCATGAAACCCAAGGGAGGAGTCATCAAGAGTTTTGGAATGAGATATCACCAATGTGCAGATGACACTAAGCTTAATCTCTCCATACCATCTGAATCAGGAGAGGTAGAAACGGGCTGGATGAGGGTCAATAAACTGAAGCTGAATCCAGACAAGATGGAGGTGTTATGTGTTATAGGGCTCACATCCATGAAGGTGTCCTGTTCTTGATGGGTTTTCTTTGTTCTGGAATAAAAAGTTTGCATAATCTGGGGTTGTTCTTGGACTCTGTGCTGACATTTGAAGTTCCAGTGGAGAAGGTGGCCAGGAGTGCTTATTCCAAAGCTGATTTGTCAGGTCTGGCCTTTTTGGACAGATATCCTGACCACAATAATCCATACTCTGGTAACTTCTAGACTGGACTATTTTAATGCATTATACTGAATTTGGAAGCTGCAGTTGGTGCAGAATGCAGCACCTAGAGTGAACTGGTACAGCTGGCTGAACGCACATCACGGCAATAATAAAAGAACTGTTCTGAATCTCTATTTGCTACCAAACTCAGTTCAAGGTACCAACACTAAAGTCCAAAATAGCTTGGACTCCAAATTTATAAAATAACACCTTCTCCCATGTAGACCAGCCTGTGCCCTAAGGTCTGCAGAAGAAGGCCACTTGGTGATCTCACCAACTTCAGTAGTTAGGGTGGGTGGAAATGCATGGGAAGCCATTCTCAGCTACAGACCCCAGGTTATGGAATAGTCTCCTATCTGAGGGGCATCAGGAACCATCACTGTATATATTTAGATAACTGGTGAAAAAGAGTCTCTTTATCCTGGCCTTTGGCTGAGGGAACAACATCTCATTCTCATGCATTGTCACTTATTCATGCTTTACCTGTTTTTATTATTTTATTGTGACCTCCCCTGAGACCTTTGGTTATAGAAACATAAATAAAGAAACATAAATAAAGAAGCAAATGAATATATTAAAATAGTTTTTTTTAAAGTAGCATTGGAAGCAGAGATGCTTAACCATTGATCCCTTGGCAAATTAGGAATATTTAGGTCAAGTCATGTGCATTGTGGGTAGCCATAGCTCAATGTTAGAGCAACCTCCATGATAACGTAGATAATGCCAAAGTTTTGATTCAATATATTTGTATGTTCTTATGCTAAAAAATGAAAAGAGGGAAAAATATCTTCAGTGGACAACTGGTTGATTAAATTAACTGATTTTGCTAAGATGGATAAATTGACAAATTTAATGAAAAATAGGACTGTGGGTAAGTTTGTTAGAAACGAGAAACCAGTATATTAACTTTCTATAAGAACGAGAAAATGAACTTAAAACTGCTGGGTTTGAATACTAATGGAATGAGGGCAACCAGTACAAGAAGAGAGCATGAATAAAAGGAGGCATCAAAGAAGAGATACAAGGGAAATTTTGGAAGAAGACTAAAAAACAACAATTAATAATAGTATTTGGTTTCTTATGTAACAGTTTCCTTAATGGGAACCCCAAGAAGAATGTTTTTGTATACAGCTGGACCCCCATACGCAATGATCCAGTAACCGCCCCCCCCCCCCGCCTACCTTAAGCTGTTCCAAGGTCTAGGACAGGCAGGAAAATGGCATGTGATTTCCCATAATGCCTTTGAAATTCCACAGAATTTCACTGGAATTATGGGAAGTGGAGTGCATTTCGCAGCGTTTGCTATTATCTGTGGTTTCTGTTATCCACGGTGGGGCCCGGAAATTATCTGACTGTATATTTTAAACAAACAATAAAAAGTATATGTAAAAAACAAATAAGATAATTAAAGCAATCTACTAGGAAGCAGAAGGACACCATTTCAATCTCTCTTATTATTTGGGCCAGGGAATTTGGAGGTGCCCATCTGGCCCACCCACCCAATCTGCATTCCTTTTGCTTCCTACCATGGACAGCAGCCTCTGGTTATTTCTTTCTGTCAAATAGCGGAAGTGGGGAGAGATTCGGAAGTTTTATGGGCTTTCTTTTGCCCTGGGGCACCATACTGAAATCTTCTAATTCAAAGTGAGCTTTCTGAAGGCTATGTAGTTAGCCAGATGGAACCAATGACTCAAGCAAAGGAAAAAAGAGAACACCCTGACCATTAAGACTGTAATCCACAAAGCTGAAGTTGAGTATATCACAGCCATACACAATACAGACACACAGAGATACAAATGCAAACATTCCTGTTGGCAAAAGCATTTGATGAGAACTCTGTGAGGGCATAACAACGAGTCCCAGGGCTTTAGGAAGAGGAGACTCATCCATTGTGAGTTTGAAAAGTGAACCTATGCAAGTCATTGCTACCTGTGAGCCAGTTTGGTCTAGTGGTTAGGAAGTTGAGCTCTTATCGGGGAATGCCAGGTTCTACACTCCTTCACAAAGCCAGCTGGGTGCCCTTGGGCTAGTCACAGCTCTCTTCTGAGCTCTCACAGCCCCACCTACCTCACAGGGTGTCTGTTGTGGGGAGAAGAATAGAAAAGCTTAGTCAGCCGCTTTGAGCCCCCTTAAATGGGTGAGAAAAGGGGGTTGAAAAGCCAACTCTTCTTTTTCTGTGGTAGCAGGGAAAAATATGGGAACCACAGAGGTTAAAGCCTACCAATGTAAGTAAGTGAAGCTGTGGAGGGGAGAAAGCCTGTTGATAATTATAAGTCAGGGACATATAAAGCCCTTTTTTTCCCACTCACTCCGGTTGACATTGTCTCTCCCCATTATGTCTCCACCAAATACGGGGCCGCATCCATAAGTTGAAACTATGAGTGAAGCAGTTCTTCTGACACTGGATAGTAAGATGCCATCTTCCCTCATATCTACTCCAAATGGCTTGATCTCCCCCCTCCACGGTCTAGGAATTGAATGGTTGTCCCTGCACAGTTCCACCAGAGTCTGATGACCATGGGACAGTCATGCTGGTGATGGGAGTATGTGTAGATAGTGCTTGGTTGTTGCAACAGATGTGGCTGGCACTGTCATACTTGTGGTTGGAGTGGTAGATGTGAGCATCATAGTGTTTGGGGCATTGACAACCTCATTTAGTACTTGGCTGGATGAAGGAGGATAAGAGCTAGTCTCACTGGATTCAGATTCACCTCCAGCACACCTACTTCTTGGTATAAATCAAACTGTTCTGAATCTGTTGTTCCCAAGTCAAACCAGACCCCTGAGACTGAACATGTGTTTCTGGATAAACCCAATGAAGGTGTATGTGCACACAGGAACTCCATGGAGTAGTAGACCAAACTTGACCAGCATACACATATGTTATAGGGACTCTTGGATCTGTGGGCCTCATTGGGTATTCCTATTTCAGATGGCCAAACTGTCTGATATCCAGATTCTTGGCCTAAGCTGGTTAAAATGTCCTTTGCTATAGGCCCAGTTGTAGGTTAATACCCCAACTCTGGAAGCGTGTTTACATCTAGTGAGATGGCACACTTTTTTGCATAGTGGCTCCACCACTGAGTATACTGCTCTCAAACCCTCATTTTCTACCTGCATCCACTCGGCCTCAGCAAGGAATCAGTCTAACATCCTATCCTGATGGTCCAGTAATCTGAGTGTTTGGAGAACTCTCAGCAATGTAAGCCTGTCCTTCTGGAGATGTTTGGCTATACCCAAAGTTGATGATAGTTTCTTAGTCTGTCAGGTCCATCACTGTAGACATCAGGAGAAACACAAGGACACAAGAAACTGCGTTCTCAAGCAGTATGTTAATATAATTGATAAGGAAACATAGCTTCAAAAGTACAGAGTAATTTATACTTCAACATTCTGCCCTTCAAGCCGTCAGTCCCATAGTCTTATGTCCAAAATTCTTGGATATTCCCTTTTGCTTCTCAAAGTGCAACGTTGAGACAGCAAGCTGACCTAATTAAAACTAATCACCATTGCCTAGCAAACGCTAAATTTGTGACAGGCTCAGTTGCTAGTACCAAATAAGATAACTGAAGAAATACCATTCTTACACCAGACAAACCAGATACTTTGATGGGCCCTTGATGAGGAAGGAGAAGGGGGGCGGGAAGGGAGGCTGGGGTGGTTAGTGTTAGCAACTTTCTCAGAATGGCCACAGGCCACATTTGAGTTGTCCATTTGAATTTTGGACAGAAGACTAGTGGACATTGGTTAATGTCAAAGCATTTCCATTTTGCAGAGAACCATGCAACCCATAGAAGGAAAGGATTCACAAATACATAGTTCATGAACGTGAGTAATACTATGGCTGTTCCAAAGAAAACGAAGGAATTAGTGCACGAGAAATGAAACCTTATGTAGAAAATGACAGGGCTCCCACTTCTTTGTTTAATGATTTAATTGGTTTGCTGTCTTATCAGTCACTTTGAGGCTTCAAATAAAAGTAATTAATGGTTGACTAAATAATAAAAAAATAATGCTTATGTAGTTCATCATGCAAAGATGCTTGCTGAAATTTCTTCTTGCTTTTACTGTCTATGTAAGTTTCTGATTGATTTTTCCGTACTAATAAAACTAAGTAAATTTCTTCTTTTTTTATACTGCATCCATACTTTAGGGGTTGTTTCAGACATAGTTCAATATGTGGTATATGTGTATATATATAGTGCGTGTGCATCTTAAAAATGCCATGTTTTCATTTAACTGAACAATATTTATATAGCAGTAAATACACAGTGTATAAAATGTGATGTACAAACAAGTGTCTACATATGCTCTGTAGTGATTTTTTTTCCTATGTAAGGATTTATCATAGAAAATATGTATATTGTACAATGGGTATCTGAATGCATTAAATTGTTATTTTTAGCCATGTCAGATGTAGGACTTCGGATGCGTTACATAGCCGTCTCATGAAACTATTCAGACATAACCAAAGAGGCACCAAAATGGCTCCTCAGAGAAATAGTGTGTGGCCTTTGTGTACTCAATCCTTCTCCAATTCACCTTTTATATCACAGAATGTACTAGAAGGGAGAAGGGCAGGCTGGTGTATGAACAATCCTACTTCTGCAAGTGTTCTCAGAGGGCTTCCCTCACCGTTGTGTCTAATCCACAGCCTATGCGTGTTTCTTCATGGGTTGTGGTATCCCATGGAGTGCAGGTTTGATCTTGGGCTGGATCCAGAGATCCAGCAGAAAATCAGAGCAGTGGCTGGCACTATAGGCCAATGAAACTTCACAGCTTCTGAAGCTGACAGCTGAAGCTTGTTTTTAGCTGTGTACCCAGAAGTGGCACACAGCTGGGGCAGTTTCCAAGACCCTGAAAAAATGGCATTGGGATCCTCATGTCTGGTAGACTGACTGAGGAGCCTGTTGCAATCAGTGCCCAAGCCACTGAGGTGATCTTCTGCCAGGAAATATAAGGGAGATTGTTTCAAAGTGGTCTCCCCTTGGAGCAGGCTCCCGTGCCTTTTATTTGCTGGGGCCTGCTCCAATGCCGTGTCCATGTGGACACTGTGCTCTACAGGAGACATGACCTTCCAGAAGACCAGTTCACAACATGAATGTAGTGTTCCCTGAGAGATTATGGCCTGGTCCAGCAACCCAGTGCAGATGCTATTTACAAATTCCACAGTTCACTGAGGAGGTCATATTGAGAACTACCTATAAAAACATTGCTTAAAACCAGAACATTTCCATTTATTATAAGACAAGCAATAGATTAGCTTGCACACATATTCTTGTAATGCAAAGTTATTTTTCTTTTCTGGAAATTTGTTTAGTTCAAGATACCAACTTGAGTGCTGTTCTGCTTCTTGGAAAATCTGGCCAGTATTTACATGTCATAGGGTACATTCCCATACAAGCTTAAATCCAAATTGAATCCGAAGTTCCCATTTATTTTTTTATTCCCAGACTTTATGAGGAGTATCCTGCAAAAATCAGCAGAAAAAAAGGCCTCACAAAAACTGTTCGTGGCCCCTTTTGGAGCCCAACCCGCATTATTTCTTTGCCTCTGGGAATGCTTCTGGACTATTTGGGGTGGAGATCTATTCTTTTGGCCAATGCTTGCTAGATGTGGTTGGGATTTCACAGCTGCGAAGGTCTCCCCCCTCCTCTCACTATGCCTGCTCTGAACACACTCTTGTTAGGAGAGATATGGTAGCAGGAAAAGTTTTTAAAAACACAAGCCTCAAGCGATACATTGTTGCAAGGCTGGCACAGCAGAGGAAAGCTAAGCTGTGAGCCTGAGCCTCCATTTTACAGAGGAAAACTGAAAGGGAGAGTAATAGCCCCCCCCTGCATGCGAGCTGTTAGCCTCCATTTTGAAAGGGAATTTGAACTGTCAGTTCTACTTAAGCGCAAACAGGGAGAACTAGCAGGGAGGGAGCTTCCGATTCGAATGGGAGAGTGTGAAAGGTATCATTGCTTTGTTCTTTTACTCAACTGATTCTGTAGGGCAAGCTTAACACAGGTTGGACAGGAGCAGAGATTAAAAGGTCCTGTTGCTCTGTGCTGGTTTTTTTTTTTGTGTGTGTGTGTGGTTTAAGTGGGAATGCCAGTGTTCACATTCAGCCCATGTTATCCTCAAGAAAACGGGATCAGCCAGATTGCATGCTTGGTCATGAATTTGGATTTAAAAAGTCAAGTGGGAATGTGCCCATAGTGCAGAATAACCCTGGAAATTGTGTATATGAAGTCTAGGGATGTGCACGGATATTCAGAAATTTGAAAATCTGATTTGAATTTGGCGAAAATTGACATTCGAATTTGAATCAGATTTTCAAAATTCCGAATTTTTGAATTCAAATCAAATTCGGATTTTTAAAAATCCAATATGGATTTTCAAATGATTTGACTGAATTCATCATTGTATACTGCATTCTAATATTCGGTCTATTTATGCTTAAAATATGGGACGCAAACAAAACGGGATGCAAACAAAATGCAAACATGATAAAAATGGGATGCAAACAGACTTGAAAATGTTCCTGACATTTGTATCACTCAATTTGAATTGAATTTTCGAAAATACGGATCCAGATAATTGGATTTTCAAATTTTGATTCAAATTGAATATTCTAATATTTGATTAGAATCAAATGCAAATGCAAAAAAATGCATTCGTGCCCATCCCTAATGAAGTCTGTACTTTTGAGTTTATTTTTAAACAGAAGACCAAATAAACAAAAGATAAGAAAAACAAAGAAGGAAAATCATGAAATTTGGATCTCTTTTCTGAAATGGATTTAAAAATAAAAAAGACACATGCAGCAGCCTTTCTCTCTCTCCCCCCATTTTTCTTCCGCCCCCTTAATATCTGTTGGTTTTATGCTTTGCTTGTTGATAGATAAAAATAGCTATGCATCTGTATTGTTAATTGTTTTGCAGGAGTGTGGGCTTGGCAGTGATATTATATGATATTCTAAATACATTGCAATATAATGATGTTTTTCAGGCATTCCCCCCCCCCCCATATATGGTTCTTTAAGATTATTATTTTCCATTTTGGGGAAATTCTCAGTAAACAATTAATAATTGAGAGTGTCGTCTCTGTGTGGTCTTTAAATGCCCTTTCATTTAGAGAACTTTTCTCACTGCTTTGTAGCTCCAAAGGGGAGAAAAATCCTCAGTACTAATGATGAGCAGGCGCTGACCTTTGCTTTGCTTTGTAGATCTAAGTCATATGATGAGGTGGGAATTATTCAGTGATGTTGTCTGGGTTTTTTCCTCCTCTTCTTTTTATTATGTACTTGCTGTCATCTGCCCCTGTTGCTGACTCTTCTTGTCAGCAACAAGTCATTTTACCTGCCCAAAGAACAAGCTTCTTGGTGGCTTAATATGTGCTGAAAACGCACCTTCTGCTGCATGCTGTCTTCTTTTTCAGACACTCTCAGGTCGGTCACAAAGGTTCTGCTTTTTTTGTTGATAAAACCCAAACCCAGGGTAGTGTCCTCCATATATTGAGAACTTTATAGACTGAGAACTTTCTGTTTTGCCCCAGAAAAATCATATACGTGTCTTGGGAGTGCTCCTAGATTCATCGCTGTCATATGAGTCTCAAGCGCAAGCGATTGCCAGGAGGGCCTTCCGATGTCTCCATTCAGTCCACCAGTCGAAACCTTACCTGGATCAGGATAATTGGGCCACAGTGACCCACGCTCTGGAAACCTCCAGATTAGACTACTGCAATGAGCTCTGCATTGGGCTACCCTTGAAAACTATTTGGAAGCTGGAACTGGTGGAGAATGCAGCAACTCAACTGCTGATGGAAGTCTCTGGCTGGACTCACATCACACCGGTAAAGGCCAAACAGCAGTTTTTCTTTATAGAATCCAAGGGCCTTGTCACACTTAGGCCTCTGGTACGCAATTAGGACAGCTCTGGTGCAGCTCTGGTATACAGTATCTGTACCAGAGCTGTCCTAATTGCATACTAGAAGCCTATGTGTGCATAGGCCCCGAGTTAAAATGGTGTAAGCATTGCTATTACAGAAAACCTGGTATCATTGCCAGATTTCCCATAATAGTGATATTATGGGATAATGCCTCACTGCTCCAATACTATATTGGGAATGCCACAACTATGCTTGGCATTCCCAGTACAGTACTGGGAGAATCACGCATTTTAGCCCTCACCTGGAGGCACTCTCGTTGTGTAAGTCTAGGCATCTTTGTATTGTCCCATGTCCAGTTTAGATTCACTAGAGATCAGGAACAGGACTAGTGGCTCTTAAGTAATCCATTGACCATATATTCCTCCCCACCACTACCACCACTATTTTTGTTTCACTGTTTTGAGAGTGAATGTAGCAAACTCTGGCCCTTTCTGAGCCCTGCCTTATTATATATTATATCCTGGAATAGAGACCTGCTATTCGTATGTTATTTCATACTATGACAGGCCCACCTGGGACCTGGGATCTTTCTGCACTTGGCCTTATTCTGGAATATATCTCTGGATAGTGGACTGCTGGCCACAACCTGATGCAGACTGTGGCAGCATCACTTGGAGCCTTCCATCGTCTGCACTAGGATGCAGATAGCAGGTCCCGGTTCTGAGATATATTCCAGAATACAGCCAAGTGCAGAAAGGTCCCTGCTGTACTCTGTAGCTTAAGAAAAAGAAGAAAAAGAGTTGGCTTTCCTAACCCACTTAAGGGGACTCAATGCAGCTGACAAACCTTCTGTTCTTCTCCCCACAACAGGACACCCTGTGAGGTAGGTGGGGCTGTGAGAGCTCAGAAGATAGCTATGACTAGCCCAAGGTCACCCAGCTAGCTTCATGGGAGAATGCAGAATCCCTAGTGAGATTGGCCAGGTATTTATAGCTCATGCTTGGTGAAACTGCATCTCCTCACTGAGGCCTCTGGGAGTGAAGGCAACTTGCATCTGATTTTATGTTGCGTCCTTTGTATTCAGAGATTTCTATTTCTATTTACTTTTGTTGTTATCCAGAATAGGGATGTGCACAAATAGTCGAAACATTTGAAATCCGATTGAATTTGTTCAAATAAATCAAAAGTCTTCACATTCAAATTTAGACATTCAAACAGATTTTGAATGTGAAGATACATATGTATTACATATGTGTCGGTACAGAATTATATGTATCTGTATGCATTTGCGCTTATAATATGGGATGAAAATGGGATGCATATGGGATAAAACAGGATGCATATGAAATGTGTACAGATACGTATAACACATACGAATGTTGTTGACATTCCTATCTTTAAATACGAATCTAACATTCAAACAAATAGATTCAAACAAATAGGATTCAAATTGGATTTTGTTGCATTTGGATTTTAAACATTGGATTTGATTTGACATGAATTTGAATGCAAAAAAACATTGGTCCACCCCCCAATCCGGAACTTTATGGATCAATGTTTACAATCATATAAAAGCATGATAGCAGTGATAGCTACCATCAGTAAACACGGTAAAATTAAAACAAAATGGGAAAAAAACCTTCAAACTTTTTATTTATTATGTGCATTTTTTATCCTACCCTGTATCTGAAAGTCTCAGGGTGGGCTACAACATTTAGAACCAAATATAAACGCATTCAAAGTGTCTGAAAAGTGGGGAGAATAAACTATATCCCCATGTAGCCAACGGGCCAGGGCAAAGAGGTGTGTCTTTACTGCCCTCCTAAACATGTGCCTGATGCACCTCAAGGGGGAGACTATTCCTTAGCCTTGGGGCCATCACTGAGAAGGCCCTATCATGGGTGTCCACCTCTTTTGCTGCAGAGGACAATGGTGCAACTAGGAGGGGCTCCCCTACAGATCTTAAGGCATAGGTGGGTCAGTATGAAAGAAGGCATTTCTTAAGATATTTGGCAGTCCATGCTAAATTCCTTATGCCACATCATCCAAATACTTCATCCCAATTTACTGAATATCTTATTATGTATTTGCATCACTTTGATAGGTAGTGAGCACGAATGTATAGAAAATGTAACTCTAAAAATTCGTACAAGCTGTCCAAGAAACGTGTGAACATTTTTCTGAAGAAGTCATAAAGCAGTACAAAATTGCACATATACGGATTACTTTGCCAAATCAAGGAGAGACATAATGAGACTTCTGCTCTTTGCTACTGCTTCTGAAATGTGAATGCAGGAATGTTTCTCTTTCATTCTAAGTTCTAGTGCACTTTGCCAGCTGGCAGTGATACCAGTAGTTATTTCATCTTCAGCTTTAAGGGAAACCTACCTTATCTTCTGTAGCTGCAGCAGTGCTGGTTAAATGTCAGCTGAAGTTGCCTATTTTCTCTCTTTCCCTCTTTTCTTAGAGAAACACGCCACACACACACACACACACACATACCAGTATTCTCAGAAGCAAGATAAGTAAAACGACATCATATTTCCCCCAAATTCTAAGTATAGGAGGTTAAACCATATCATTGCCCATATCAATTCTTTAGTAACATTCCTCTTGTTCTTCTGTTTCACCATTAGCCTTCCTGTATTTTTCCTTTCTGTTTTTGGGTGTTTCCACATGGTCACTGTAGGCTACGGGTGTGCACAAATGTAATTTTTGACAATCAATTAATTCAAATTGAATATTCAAATATCTGAATTCGTATGAATAGAGAAAAATGAATGTCTGGACACTCAAACCAATTTGAACCCATTCGTATCTATTTGTACAAATAATCAATACAGATCCAATGATATGAATCTTGTACGCGTCCACACGCCTTCTGGTTTTATCCCATATGCATCCTGTTTTCATCCTGTACGTATCTGGACAACATGCGTTTGGATATGTATGTGATGTGTACATATCCGTACACATACGAATGTCCAAATTATTATTACGAATAATTCAAAATATTTGTATTTGTTCAAATACTAAAAAACAATTGGTATGGAGCCACTGGGGAGGAGGCATTTTGATTGTGTGCTTTGGTGCACCACAAAAATGGGTCTCCATGTTCTTGACCAGGGCTATTGTTAGACCTGTTTAAATGGGATCATTCTCAACTGCCCCTTGATCTGGATTATGCTCCGCCCTTTGTGGATGGAGTGTACCAGTGCTGGGTGGGGATTGTGAGGCCCAGAAGCCAACAGTGGAGTACCTAGTAACTACAAAAATTAGTGTCACCGTTCTCTCTCCCTTCTCTTAAACCTCTAGTGGTTTGAATACAAATGCTTTTCTAAATATTTGTGTTCTTATTAGTGCTAGTTTAGGAAAGTTGATCACTTTTGCCAATTCTTGTTTCATGGAAGTTTAACATCAGTTACACTGTTCCAGTAATTACATCTCTGTCTACACTGCAAAGGCAAGATTTTATTCTTTGATCTAATAGATATCATTTAAACTTTCTCATGTTGAACATCTGCCACTTTGATGTCCAGTTTTCCAATGTGCAGAGGTCCTTTGGATTTCTTCACAGTCTCTCCTTATTTTATCACTTTAACAATTTGATATCATCAGCAAATCTGGTTACTTTGCTACTCTTGGTGCAGACCTTGGAGAATTCAATTTGTTACATCAGTGCATTGAAAGAAAGGACTGTATGCTCCTTCCCTCTGCTTTCTTTTTCTTAACCACTTGCTTTTCAAAATCAAACTTCTCTTTTTTTTTCATTTTCTGACAGCTAAGTTTACTAAGAAGGTTTTTTTTAAAAAAAAAAATACTTATATCGAAACATTTTAAAAGTCCAAGCAGACTTTCTATTATTTATTTATTTAAGTTTTCCCGGATTGCTTTGTGTGCACATGTCAAAGTGGGGCATAAAAAGTCTACTGGATCATCCTTATCCAAATATTTATTTTCCTGCTAAAAAAGGTTCTAAAAAATTGGCTTGACTTTCCCTTGTAGAAGACAACCTGCTATCCTATAATCAAAGTTTCCACTATCTTTAACCAAATATATAATAGGTGATTCAACACTGGTCCATCTACCAGGCCAGCAAATGCACTAAGGGCATGCAAAGGGAGGCTCATGGTATATTTGCTGGTTCAATATTCTGGCCAGTGTTGAATCACCCAGTGATTCTAGGAAAGATGACTCTGGTCTAGCAGATCCAAGATACACCAGCTAGATTTTGGGCCACACAAGCTTTTAAATATTGCAACAAGCTTCACTAAAAAGCAAAGTAAAATAAGAATATAGAAAAGTTCATTGAAATATTCTCGTTACTAATCACAATAAAGATGTTAGAGCAAGTCAACTTGCAATAGTACTTGAAATGACAATTAGAAATATGCTAGATCTACAGAACACAAAAACGTGTCTCCAGTGAAGCTAAGAGAGGACCATCTGTTATGGAAGATACCACCAGAATTTTTTTTCTAGTTTATTTGAGCCACAACTCCTGTACATTTTGTAATTAGGGCTATGATTCCAAACATCTTATACAGAACAAAATTAAATTTGTTCTTTATAAATATAATAATAGAAGATGGTCAATTGGTTTAGCTCATGAGAAGAATTAAAGCATTAGAATTTTTAAAAAGTTTTAAATTACTGCTTAAATAAAACATTCTACACTTTATCTGAAGTTGCAGTCCTCATGGAAATTAAGTTTGGGAGGAAATTTCTTTGCTGTTTACAAGATTTGCTTTCAAGTAAGCATGCTTAATTCAAAATAGGAAGAAAACTTTCTTCCCAGGATAGAGTTTGTTTTGGAACCCATACAAAATGAAATTCTGAGATGTACGATTGGATAGGGTACCTGACTAAGTTTTTCTATAATCTAGGGATATGCACAAATCTGGTTGTTTTTTTTTTGCATTTGAATTCAAATTGAATCGAATATCCAAACATTCAATTCAATTTGAATGTTTAGAATCCAAATGCAACAAAATCTACTGAATACATTTGAATCTATTTGTTCAAATGTTAGATTCAAATCTGAAGATACGAATGTCAACAACATCTGTATGCTTTATACACATCTGTATGCTTTTCATACGCATCCCCTTTATCCTGTATGCATCCCATTTTTCCCATAGTATCAGTGCCGATGCGTACAGATACGTATGAGATTCGCACAGATATGTGTGTAATACATACATATCTGTACATTCAAATGTTTTGAATCATTCAAATGAATGATTCAGCACATTCAAAATTTGTTTGAATGTTTAAATTTGAATGTGTAGACATTCTATTTGAATTCAAATGCCCACATTTGATCAAATTCAATAAAATTTTGAATGTTTAGAACATCCCTACTATAATCGGGTTTAAAGACTGTCTGATCAAAAGAGATGCTAAGGAAATAGCTGTCTTCTCTGCATTTAAAAATAATTATAGGACTGGTCCCTATTTACTGAATATCTTGCAGAGCTTGAATTAACGACAGATGGGTTCGAGTGTAAACAAAGAATAAAGTGGAAACGGAGGAGAGATAAAGATGCGGAGCAATAAATAATGGATACAAAATACAGAAGTCGGATAAACCGAGGAAGTTTAGAGAACCTTAAGTAATGTAATAATGAAAAGATTGTATGAATTGTTTTTCTTCTTTTTAATATGTTGGAAAAATTTAAATAAATAAAACTAATAAAAAATAATTGTTCTTTTTCATTTTTCATGATTTGCTTTTGTAGCTGGGCTAAAACCCAATATACCTATTCCAAATCTAGAACAAAATACTTAACTCTCAAAGACAAGCCATGCAATAAGCTAAGAATTTCACAGTATGATTCCAGAGACGTTTTCGCATTACTCCCGTTCCATTTGGAACGGGAGTAGGACGGGAAGATTAAGACAGCTCCCGGCGCTTTCACCTTTCACACACAGACGCGCCAGAACGCGTGTAAACGCGTTCCGGCGCGTCTGTGTGCGAATGCTCAAAGCATCGTGAGCTGTCTTAGCCGGCAAAGGCCGGCCAGGGGCGCGGAGACAGCCGCGGAGGCAGATCGGCAATCAGCTGATTGTCAAACAGCTGATTGTCGAAGCCGTGCCGGCGTCGGAGGCGAGCCCGCAGCTGTTAGGGAGACAGAAGCAGGCGCGAATGCTTCTCCTCCCGAACGCCTGCGGGCGGCTCGTCTGCGTTCGAACGCATGTAGAGCACTTTAAAGTGCTCTACATTTCGAACGCGAGAAAGACAGCTGCGGACACGTCGGAGCGCAAGCCCCGCTCGAGCAATGCGTATGCCGTGTCCGCAGCTGTCTCCCACGCGTACCGTTCAGCCCCGTGCGAAAACGTCTCAGGTCTCCCCTCTACCCCTGCGTTAGTGATGTTAATCAGTAGGATTTCTGGCTCAAGTCTGCTGTATCTAAAAGTGATTTCTCTAAGCTGATGGAGCATGCTGCACAGCCCCACTAAATGCCATCTTGGATACGCTTCTGCAGTTGTAGCTGTGTCAAGAACTGTGCTCCAAAATGCTGTGAAGGGAGGACTAGAATAGGAAAAACACTGAATCAACCATTTGCCTTCTAGCTTAGCACATGACTTGGCTCAATTACTCAAGACATTAGGCAAGACTTGGATTTCCTACAAACAGAATGCAGAACATGATTCACTATTAGAGAAGTTTATCCACATTCAGTTGTCCTTCAGTAGGGATGTGCATGGATATTCTACACATTTGAAATCCAATTGAATTCGTTCTAAAGTGGACATTTGAATTTGGGATGTTTTTCCACTGTCAGAAAGTAGACATTTTTGCACCCATTAAGGACCCATGTGGGTGTGAGCCGGATGATCCCATTTCCACCATGGCACCCATTTGGGACCCGATTGTTTTGACTGCCGCTGGGGAAATCCGGATCAAATGAGTACTTTCTGGCCTTTAATCCGGATTTTTTGTAGATCCCATTAATGGGGTCTACAATGGGGTCTTCAAGCAGAAAATCCGAATTAAAGGGAGCCTGTTTCCATGCTTGTATGGCAATGGGGTCTAGAGGAAGCTAGCGGGAGGGGGCACCCATGGGGGGGGGAGCCCCAAAACCTAAGCTTTGAAGTTATTTCGAAGTCATTTCGAAGTCACTTCGAAGTCTGTGTAAAATAGCTCCGGAGAGTCTTTGAAGTCTGGGCTGATCTTCAGAGTGGACTCCGAAGTGACTCCGAAGTCACTTCGAAGTTCACTCCGAAGGTCATCCCAGACTTCAATGGAGCTGTTTTGCACAGACTTCGAAGTGACTTCGAAGTGACTTTGAAATGACTTTGAAGCCACTTCAGAGATTGCACCCCCTGTCCACCCAAACACCTGGGGTGACAAGCAGACCCCTCATGGGTAGATCCAGATTTCCAAATGGGTGCTCTGGTGTTTCCATGGCAGGGGGGCTAGCACCCATTGCTACTGGGTGCTAGACCACCCATGGAAACACATTGGGTACTTCCCTTAATCCAGATCTACTAGATCCGGATTAAGGAATGTACCCATTCCTTTGATCCGGATCTTCTTAGATCCAGATTAAAGGAGCACGGTGGAAAAACGCCCACGAATAGAATGTCTTCACATTCGAATTTAGACATTCAAACAAATTTTGACTGTTCAGAAGCATTCATTTGAATGATTCGAATCATTCTAACGTACAGATGCGTATGTATTACACACGTATCTGTATGAATCTCATACATATCTGTATGATGAAAACAGGATGCATACGGGATAAAACGGGATGCATATGAAATGTGTACAGATACGTATAACATATATGAATGTTATCAAATGTTTGAACAAACAGATTTGAATGTATCGGATTCGAATCGGTTTTTGCTGCATTCCGATTTTAAACATTCAAATTGAATAAAATGTTTTGACATTTGATTCAACTCAAATTTGAATGCAAATTCGAATGCACACCCGTATTCTCCAGGAGACCGTTAATCACTGTAGAAAATTCATTAAGGTTAAGGTGGGTGGACCAGGGGCAACCACAAATCTCTTATATTTTGCAACTTTGTCTTCTGAGAGGGCAGGGGTGTCAGGTGCTCTTGGGTATGACAATCTGGCAGTTAGTGAAGATGATATCCAAGTGCCCACTTGAGTTTGGGTGATGCTGCCTATCTAATGCTATATTGGTTTATGAAAACTAATGAAAGGAATCAATCAGAGTCACATTGTGAGCTGTGTATATAATTTATATATATATTATTTTATTTTGAATACCCATAGGCCACTGAGGAAGACTTTTAGTCAAAACGCGTCTGGCCCCTTGCTTGGCAATTTGGAATATTATTTGATTAGATTGTATTCAGTAATTGTAAACTTTTCAGTGGGGTATTGTTACCTTTTTGTAATTATATTGGCTTCTCTGCTTTTGAATTCAGTTATTTCTTTATATATTTGCTTTTGTATTATATTTATGTTTATGACTTATTTTATACTTTTTGGAAGAACCCTTTTTTTGTCTGGTTTTTGGTTTTGCACCTTGGGGGTTTTTTTGCCTTGGGAATTTGTGTTGGTTTGCTGCAAATAGGGTGTAGTTATGACAAAGAAGATGGACACATTCAGTTACTCCACCAAGTATATACAAAACCTTTTACAAACAGACTATTTTTTGGTAAATCTAGTAATACTACACAGGAAGCAATAGACTGTAACTTACTTTTGGAACTGGCTCAGAAAAAATGAGACTAGAGACACATATGGGAGCATTGGGGGAATACTGTAAAGCACAGATGATCCCAAGAGGTTTAAGAATAATAAAGCCCCCTGGTATGTTTCTAGAAAACCAGGAGTTCACACAAAAGTGGGAAGCTATACTTAACAAATGCTCTTTAGATCTTATGGTCCTCCTGATAGAAACCAGCCAATAGGAGTGCAGAGCTTTAGCAGATAAATTTGAACACCACAAACAGGAATTTAGCAAAATGATGAAGTCTAGTGTATTTAATAATAAACTAGGGCCCTGTCCCCATGCAATTGAAAGTCTGCTGGAACTCTTCTTTTGCCTCTGAGCGGCCCCATTCCCGGCTTTACAAGGCGCTTAGGGAGCTTAGGAAAGTGAGACACCCGCGATAAAATACGTGCACTTTAAAGAAGAGTTCCAGCGCTCTTTCAGCGATTCGCGGGTTTTGCTCGCTATATCTGCCTTGAGGACGCTCCGTGGCAAAAGGGGCGGGGATTGCTTGCCTGCACACACAGCCAAAAAGCATTCACACATCTGAGAAATGCAGCAGGTTCGCTTCCTTTCCTTTGTAAAAAGAGCCAGAATTGCTCAGAATTGCAACATTGTTATCAAGTGATCTGTGAAAGCCTTAAAAGAGAATGAGCGAAGGATCACGCTGCCGATGGCTGCAGCCGCTGACTTTGCCGGGGCAGAAAGCCTTTTCTAACAGAGAACTGAGTGAAAGTAAGTGCTGAAAGTGAATGAATGAGCGATCATCTGCCTTTGCTAGGGGCGGGAAGCCATTTCAGGAGACGGAGATCTGGCTATTTTTCCTTTTAACAAGAGAGGGGGCGGGGGGAAAAAGATGCCCGGAAAGAGAAGACGGCTACCATGGGGACGGAAAGTCCGTTTAGATCGCGGCTAACATGGGGGCGCTTATTCCAGAAGTGGAGGGGACTTTTAAAGTCAGCTATAACAGAGTGACGGCAGAGGAAGCCGAGAGGGGCTAATAAGTCTTTTGGGGACAGGGCTTAGAAGAATTTGACAAACAAGTAACTCATAAAATGAAGGAACTCAAAGAACTTAAATTTTAAAAATTTCAAAGGGACCTTAGGGATTATCAAGAAGGGAAGGTATATTCCTGGAAATCCCGGAGTTTCCTTTGAAACAAGATAACAGTCTAGGAGGGTTTACCACTGACTCTTCTACAGATCACTCCATGGACAATTTCAAAACCAACCGGAGACCTTTTTTAGAAAAACAGTTGAACAGATGGGGTTCGAAAGACAGAAGGTTGGAGATAAGGAAAACATACAAGAGCTTGAGACCTATTCATATGAGGACCTCTTGAATGTGAGTAGAACACCCTGGGATGGAGCATTCTCTCTGCTGGGCTGGCAGTTCCGTTCGGAACTGCTCCAGCCCATCCCAGGGTGTTCTACTCATGTTCGAGAGGCCCAACGAAATCACGCTCTACCCCCATCCCTGGGTGTTCCCAGCCATCTCACAGCTGTATGGGAGGGAGAGAATTCACATTTCCCCTCCTGAACAGTTGCAGGCCCTGCCCCCCCCCCCCCGGCTAACACTATTGGTAGATGGGGCCCATGCCGTCAGCACTTTGGACCGGAGGCACTGACAGCGTGGGGCTGTTGTACAGCATGGAACAGCACATCACCCCGGCTGGCTGCATTACTGCTAGGCAAGTGGTTGCATGGCTGGGGGGAGGGCGCCACCCCCCTGGGTGCTGCTGAGCACCCAGGGGTGCCCTGGCAGCTGGGGCAGATGCTCTCTCTCTCTCTCCCATACAGCTGTGGGATGGCCTGGGACATCTGGGGTTCTGTGCTCTACACCCAGAACGCGAGTAGGGCACCCTGGGACAGGCTGGGGTGGTCCCAAAGGGAACTACCAGCCCAGCAGAGTGAATGATCCATCCTAGGATGTGCTACTCGCGTTCAGGAGGCCCTTGTGCAAATAGGCCTCTTATTTCCATTGCTGAAGGCAGTGGGTGTCACAGAGGTCATTTGCTTAATCTGCAAGGAAGGAGGCCAGCCAAACTGATCAGATCTTGCCAGAGAATCCATTGAGTAGATAGCTAAGGTTGCACAGCTGTCATTGTAAGGTTAAGATGTTATAGCAACGAGCTGAAAGCTGGAAAGTGCAGCATGGTGTTGGTATGTGTTTATCTAAATGGCTTTTATCTTGTCTCTTTCTAGAGCTATTTTGGGGGTCATTTGAAATGCTGTTTTAGTTAATAATCATATAACATTTCACAATAATTCCGGGGTGCTGGGCGTCCAGATTTTTTAAAAGTAATAATTTTCAATGAGAGTATAGCAGCATTTTTTTTTGACATACAATAGCAGTTATGGAATTAGAGCCTGCCATAAAAGTAGGCATGCATTGCAATTCTAAAAGAATCTGCCATAAAAAAATTAGTACATAAGTTCGGATCGAGATGCATGTTAATTTTATGACTAGCAATTCCAACAACTACCCCCATCTTGAGCACCACCGTGGTCCCATTTTCATCAGGATGGTGCATGAGAACAGCACATTGAACTCCTCCCTATCAATTTCCTTTTCACTTTCTTGATAACGCATCTCCTGACCATATTTTCCCCAAACAGAAATGGCCGACTGGGGCCTTTTCCTGTGTTTGTGCAAATACACCTGGCCAGAAAGCTCAGAGCCAAGGAATTTCCAAGCTGCAATGCTTGCATGGCCGAGACGGGGTTGTGTTGACTATAAGCTGTGGGATGGCTCATTGTTGTTGTTGTTGCTACTGTATTGTTATTACCTTTTCCTGTCATGATATTTGTGAACCACCTGTTTGGAGCAGGTGAAAAGCCTTGAAGCATGCAACTGTCATTTCCTTGCCTAGAAAAAAAATGTAGGTACTATTTTTGGTCTCAAGTCCATTTTTAAAAAAAGAGATAGAAAGAGACACAAGGACAGTTAATGATTAATAGACCGGCTCCACAATGCTGTCAGCAGGAAGCCAATCTGGATGTAGGGGGACACCTAAATAATTGAAGGGAGAAGGTGAGAAAGGTAGCCATTTGTTATAGTTGATAAGGGAGGCTCTCTGGCTGGGCAGACTGCCCAGTTAAAAGGGCAGCTTTACCAATAGGGAAAACTTGGCTTCATGAATATGATATGCTGTAGCACACTTCGAAAACACTGCTTTAAATGCAGAAATGTACACAATGATCTTCTATGTGGTTTCACTAAAGAGCTTAGTACACTTCAAGTGCAGCAAGTCACAAGTAGTGGTCAGTAAAGCTAGATAAATGGCTTGGTATCAACCTGTTGGGAGTGTAAGTGACCATTCTGTTTACTCCTTCCTTCCAGTTTGGTCTAGTGGTTAAAGAGCCACACTCTTATCTGGGAATTCCAGGTTTGATTCTGCTCTCTTCCATGACACCTGGTGGATCACCTTGGGCTAGTCACAGCTCTCTTCTGAGCTCTCACAGCCCCACCTACCTCACAGGGTGTTCTGTTGTGGGGAGAAGAAGAGAAGGCCTTGTCAGCCCCCTTGAGTCCCCTTAAATGAGTAAGAAAAACAGGGTAGAGAAGCCAACTCTCCTTCCTTCCTTCCTTCCTTCCTTCCTTCCTTCCTTCCTTCCTTCCTTCCTTCCTTCCTTCCTTCCTTCCTTCCTTCCTTCCTTCCTTCCTTCCTTCCTTCCTTCCTTCCTACCTACGTATTCTCATCCCTGGAGCTTATCAAATCACAGCAAAGTACTTGTGAGATCTGGCTTTTTCTACCTGAAGTCATTTTTGGCTTTTTGTTCAAAATTCTAGCTGTAACCACTATCTCACCTTAAGGTACTGAGGTAAAACCTCCATTGGGACAAAGTCCCAGGTATTTCCAGTTGTCCTACAACTTCAGAGAAGATGAAGGAATTCTGGCCCCACTAATCAGCTACTCATCCTGGACGGAAAGAAGAAGTGCAATTGCCAACTTACTCTGCAATCCCTTGTTTGCAAGCACCATTTGTTTTCGTGGTGTGAAACCCCTTCTAGACTCTGGTCACACATCGAAAAGGGAGGGGTTCCATGAAATCTCAAAAAAGAGGTTTCTCAGTAAAAACCCCTGATAAACAGTCCAGGTATCCTAGCAGATGTCAGGATGATCCCAGGATCATAACCCAATTGGGCCACCATCACAATAAGATTTTGAGGCATCCTAAACCCAGAGACACAGTGGCATGGGGCAATTTCCCACTTCCTTTCCCACCATGTAGATGGGAAAGGTGTGCAAGAGATTAATGTTGACTAGCGCTCGCGTGGCTGATGTGCTCTTGGATGCCACCATCTTGAGTGCAGGGTCCTGTGCGATTGCTCACGTGCCAGTTATGTCGCTTTGGTGGTGCTGATGCTTTGTGCAAGTGCAGTCTCATTAGGGAGTCACGTGAGGCACCAGCTTGCTTGTGCAGCAGGTCAGATAACCTCCCCAGCCAGAAGAAGTGCAGATTCTCACTGGTTGGATGCTTCCATGTAGGTTCCCGGTCAAGTGGGGTAAAGGTTAGGTAGCCTGTGATGCACAATGTTGTGCATCACAGCTAGTTTACAATTAGTCAACATCTGGGCAGGCAGGGGGTGCTTGTAGGCTGTAAGTGCCTCCTGTAAATGTAGATGCACCTGCCCAGATGCTGACTGTAAACTATTGGCTGAAGTAACAATCGGCCTATGGTTACTCCAGTTGCTTTGCACAAGGAAATGCATCTCAAATGCAACTATTTCCACAATATAGCTCAAAAAGCTACACCGTATGGGATACCTCATTAGGGCTGTGGTCACACAAGATATTTAGGATCCTTTCCACACTGATCCATATACTGGATTATATCCTGGTATAGAGGCTGCTGTCCCCATGCTAGTGCAGACTACAGTGGGCCCTGTCTGAGACCTGCAGCAGTCTGCACCAGCATATGGATGGCAGGTGAATATTCTGAGATATAACCCAGAACAAGGCCCAGTGCAGAAAGCACCTAAGACAGCCTGAAGCAGTTTCTGGTTTCCAGGGGTCACACACAAAAAGGCCTTTCCAATTTTTCTCTGAGTTATGCCCCACTAACCTCCCCAACCGATTTATCTAGTACTCACATTAATCCAGCTCTGGGGCCATTCCTACTTCTTAGCCTGGTTCTATTTTCAGGGTGTGATTGTGCAGGAGGGCTATTGGGGGCATTACCCTTACTCCCTTAGGTGAGAAGAATTTCCTTTTTCCTCTCCAGCTTGACCTTGTAGGTGTTATTTTTCTTGGCCTCTCTTATATATATCCACATACATCCACAGAGCACAGGTATGGAAGTTCCAGAAAGTGATAAACAATTGCAGAAAAACCAGAATACTGTAATATATTACATGACCACCACTTGGTCCAGGCAGGGCACGGCCAGTTTTGCTTAGTTGTGTTACCCGCCCAGAGACCTTTGGGTATGGGGCAGGAAATAAATAAATAAATAAATAAATAAATAAATAAATAAATAAATAAATAAATAAATAAATAAATAAATAAATAAATAAATAAATAAATAAATAAATAAATAAATAAATAAATAGTTGCAGCTCATTACAGAATACTGTAAAGTTAAGACAATAGGGCGCATGTTAACAAATAAGAAACAGCTTCTCAGACTAGGATGCAATTCAAGCCCCCCCCCCCACAAAAAAAAAATGGTCAGGGCTGGAGGACAAAGTATTGAGAGTTTTCAAAGAGAAAGAGATCAGAAGAATACTGCTGGAGCTGGGAGTTGGGAAGGAGTGAAAACGTCACCAGCAAACAAATGGAAAGAGAACTATGTCTTGTGATACTTTGTAACCAAGGGCCTAGTTTTGTGCAGATCAATTGGTTTGGAAGGCTGGACCCAGAGCTGCTGGCTCCAGGATGCTCTAACTTGCCATCACCACTTCTTTCACTGAGTGCAATTCAATATATTTACTATGAACCAATAGGGCTTAAATGGCTTGGCCCCCAAAGGTCTAAAGGAACACATTCTCCATCTAGAACTGCCCAAAGTTTTAAATTTGCTATAGCGGCTCTCCTGGCTATGCCACCAACCAAAGACATTAATGGGGTGGGGGTGTATAACAGGTGCTTCTTGGTGATGCCCCTTCTGGATGTGGTAGGCATTTTCAACATACACATTTGGATGTCTGGTAAAGACATTAGTATTTATTCAAGCCTTTGACTGACTACGGATGTGCACGAATGTTTTCTTTGCATTCAAATTTGAGTTGAATCGAATGTCAAAACATTCAGTTCAGATGCTTAAAACCCAAATGCTAAAAAAGCGATTTAAATCCATTACATTTGAATCTATTCATTTGAATGACAACATTCGTATGTGTTATACGTATCTGTATGCATTTCATATGTACCCTGTTTTATCCCATATGCATCCCGTTTTCATCTGAACAGATACGTATAATATTTGTACATTCAAATTATTTGAATCATTTAAATGAATGTTTCAGAGCATCCAAAATCCATTCAAATGACTAAATTCGAATGTGAAGATATTCGATTCCAGCTCAAATGTCCACATTCGTCGGATTTGAATCAGATTTTTGAATTTTTTAATATCCGTACACATCCCTATGACTGACTAGTATATTCTTCATCCTGGCCTTTCAAGTTTTAATTTTAAGGATATTTTTTACCACTTTTTTTTTTTTTGCTATTGTGCTCCTGCTTTTAACATGTTTGTATTGCTTTCATCCATTATAACTCACTTTGAGACCTCTGGTGTGTGATGTGAAATAAATAAATAAATAAATAATATTCCCTTATAATCTATGTTTCTAAGTTCACAAGCTAAAATACTGGTCCTCCATCACATCTGTAACTGATTTTTAAGAGCCAGTAAAAAATAATTACTGTTTGGCCATAAAATGAATGTGCCAAAGTGATATGTACCATTTGTTCTAACTCAGGGAAAAGTTATAGCTTAACTATAAAATACTTACAAACAATAAAGTTGGTTTATATGATAACTAAAGATATATGTAAGAAAATATTTATTAGGATATTTCTAGTATCCAGATGTTGTGTTCTAGTTTTTATCCAGATGCTTTTTGCCAGTGTCCCGATTAGATACATCTGTTTTGGAAGTTGGAAGAGATTTTATAGGGAATGGTTCCAGAAGAACATATTTTAAAATATACAGAAAACTGAGCTGATGAGAGAAAACTGTACACAAAACAGATTTCTGCTGCATATGTTCTGGCAAGTTATGGTCATCAGAGAATAGGACATTTGAATGATATTAGCTGCTAGCAAAACATATACTATGAAACATACAGTAAACTATATCACTCATGCATTCAGGTCATAACTTAGTGATATAATCTATGAAACAATGAAGAACATACATGTAAACTGACCCCAGCAGACTTCTAGGACTTGTTGAACCACCATTTCTAACAAACATTAATATATAACTCCAATCATTTCGCTAGTTCTTCACCCTCTCAGGTGAAGATTCTGCACATAAACAGGATCAATTATTTAACATCTAGGTGAAGCTACTGGTAGAGGTCATTAGAGAATCTGGAGTGGAGTTCCATAGGTTTCCTGGTGAGTTCTGGTTCTACTTCTCAGTTCCAGTTGAGTAAGGTGAGGTGGTTGGTGGAACTAGATGCTGTCCAATAGATGGAAGGTGAATTCAGATAAGATGAAAGTTTTACATGCTTTGAGTGTTTGAGTTAAGGAAAAGAAAAGGTATGGTTTTCTGGAAAGGACTATACTCTTTTAGAAAGAACAGGTGGAGAATATAGGTGTCTTCCTGGATCCATATCTGTTGCTTGAGCCCCAGTGGTAACAGTGACCTGAATTCCTTATTTTGTTTTGTTTTGTTTTTTGTTAGACAAGTTGAAGTCCTTCTTAGACAAAGAGACCTTGTGGCCAAATTGGTGGCAGAAGTCTCCACTGAGATCATGGGTGTTTTTCCACTGTCAGAAAGTACCCATTTTTGTACCCATTAAAGACCCATTTGGGTGTGAGCTGGATGACCCCATTTCCATCACGGCACCCATTTGGGACACCTTTGTTTCCACCGCCGCTGGGGAAATCCAGATCATATGGGTACATCTTAGCCTTTAATCCAGATTTTCTGTAGACCTCATTAATGGGGTCTACAATGGGGTCTTCAGCCAGAAAATCTGGATTAGAGGGAGCCTATTTCCACAAAAAACAGGCAATGGGGTATAGAGGAGGCTAGGGGGAGGGGATGCACCCATGGGGGGGGGGAGCCCCAAAATCCCAGCTTTGACGTGAGTTCAGAGTAATTTTGAAATCATTCCGAAATGACCCCAAAGTCACTCCGAAGAGATCAGCAAACACTTCAGAGAGCCTCTGGAGCTGTCAGCGTGGTCTGTTCGCTATTAGCGCAAACCGCGTGGGCTTCCCTCTGAAATCCTTCCGAAGCAATCGGCAAAGACCTTGGAGTCTTGCCGCCGGTCTCTCTAAAGATCAGCGCAGACTTCGGAGGTGCTCCGGGGTGATTTCCTGCTGACATTGTGGGCGCTCTGGGGCTGTCTTGCGCTGACTTTGGAGATGTTCCGAAGGGATTCCAGAGCAGCTTCAAAGTCTGTGCTGGTCTCTTTGGAGGGACTTCGAAGAGTGCACCCCCCTGTCTCCTGAAACACCCGGGGTGACAGACAGACCCCTTGGGGGTCGATCTGGATTCCCCATATGAGTGCAAAGGTGTTTCCACGACAGAGAAGTTAGCACCCATTGCTAATGGGTGCTACACCTCCCATGGAAACACAGTGGGTGCTTCCCTTAATCTTCTAGATCTGGATTAAGGACTGTACCCATTCCTTAGATCTGGATCTTCTTAGTTCTGGATCTAAGGAGCACGGTGGAAAAACACCCAATATTTCACTTGTCCTTAAAGGCCTGCACTTGTCACTAATTTGCTTCTAGTAGTCCCAATTCAAGTTTCTAATACAGACATTAAAACTCTTAAATGACTTGGGTCTCAAATACCTGAGGGAGTACCTCCTTCCATATAGTTCTGCCCATCAGTGAAAATCTTCTCAGGTAGCTCTGCTGCAAATACAGCACTTATGAAATTTTATCCACAGTTCTTCCCTCAGGTTTTCTCCACAGTGCCCCAAAGATTTTGGAATAACCCCCCTTTGGAGATGCACCAGTTACATTGAGCAATTTTTGGTGCCTGATGAAAACATATTTATTCACCCAAACTTTTGAAACCGCCACTGATGACCTTTTATGGACTCTACAGGGTCTGTGTTTTATCGGTTTTGCTCATCAGCCTAAGACTGCTGTGAATGGTAGTATAAATTCATGGTAGTATAAAACTCATCCATCCATTCATATCTGGTTGCTAAATTCCATTTAACTCTTTCAATTAGTCAATTATAAGTTAACTGTAAGACTCACTTGAAGCAGTTCACGTGCAGAAAATGGCAGGAAGATATATTTGTTAATTTTTTTTTCCAAATTGTTATTTTCCCTCTTTATTTACTGCTTACACTAAATGCTACCAGCTGCTGCTGCTGCATTTCTGGATGCCAGGTCTTAGAAGGAACTTGAACTTTAAACCATGTTAGAACTCTGGCTTAACTCTCGTAGGATAAATCAACCTAATCCTGGTGGTCAGTATAAGGAAAATCCATTGAGGATGTGTAATGGGTTACATCAGTGATCATTAATTATAGTGCAATATTTACATGGAATCTGGAACTATTTCTCCCTCGGTTACAGCAGGCTTAAAAAATCTGCCCTATGTTGGCCATTTATAACATTCGTCTGAGATGGTTAATATTAAAAAATGAAAATATCTGTTTTTTCGCTTCTCCAAATTTATCTTTCTTGTAATATTTTTTATTTTTTCCATCATATATTTTTATTTGTCTCTTACCTAGTCTTTCCTCCATTTTTCTTCATTTCTTCATCCCAAACCATCATTTTAACCACAACTTTCCAAAATAGCCAACCAAAAACATACTTATGAATTTCAGAATGCATTCCAAAACCATCCATCCATCCATCCATCCATCCATCCATCCATCCATCCATCCATCCATCCATCCATCCATCCATCCATCCATCCATCCATCCATCATCACATAAACATTGCAATAGAATCACATTAGTCATATAGAAACAGTCTTATAACCCTTAAGGAGCATGTGACAAACCTAATTCATATATTTCCCACATTTAGTTACCAACTATGATCAGAACTGAAACCAAGTCTTCTCCCACTTTGATTCTAACAAACAGATCGACACATTCACTTTGGAAAGGAATAAGTGAAAAGATAGGTCTTCAATTGGCCTCTAAATTGGCTCCACGTGGGGCTACCCTTGAAAATGGTTTGGAGGCTGGAACTGGCACAGAATGTATCAGCTTGACTGCTGACAGGAATCTCTGCTGGACTCATATCATGCTGGTCTTAAAAGGATCTGCACTAGTTACCTATTTGCTACCGAGCCCAATTCAAGGTGTTGACACTAACACTTAAAGCCCTAAACAGCTTGGGCCCTGGGTATCTGAAGGAGCACCTTCTCCCATATAGACCTGCCCAAGCACTGAGAATGCAAGGAGAGGGCCTTCTTGTAGTTCTTTTTCTTTCAGAGATACAAGGCATAGGGACAGGCAAGAGGGCCTTCTCTGTGGTGGCCCCTAGACTTTGGAAAAGCCTCCCTCTTGAAGTTCACCAGGCACCTACGTTGTATACTTTTCAGTGCCTTGTGAAAACGTATCTTTTCAACCAGGCTTTTGCCATTTAAATAGCTTCCTCACAATACTGTCCTGTTAGGAAGGGTGGGAAGGAGGGAGGGGTGATATTTTTAATTATGTTTTATTATTTGATATATTTTATTCTTATTGTAACCCCACCCTGGAGCCATTTGGTGAAGGGCAGGATAAATAAATAAATAAATAAATAAATAAATAAATAAATAAATAAATAAATAAATAAATAAATAAATAAATAAATAAATAAATAAATAAATAAATAAATAAATAGACGAACGGACGGACGGACGGACGGACGGATGGACGGACAGACAGACAGACAGACAGAACAGGGACCTTTCTGCACTGGGTCTTATTCCAGTTTATATCTTGGAATAGGGAACTACTATCCTCATGCTGGTGTAGAGCACATGATTCCAGATGGACTGCAGGAGACTGGTAACTACCAATCCAGGCATGCATAAGCAAAGGCAGTTGCTCATTCTTAATTTTCATTCACAGTGAAGTGTATATAGTGTTAAACAGATTAGAGAAGATTAGAGAAGATAGCCTCTGTAAGAAACTAATATCTATACATAAGGCTAGTTTGGCAAGGTTTGCAATGAAAACTTATTTTAAATACTCAGAAGGAAAGAAATATATCATGACAAAGCAGTGTGTACATCAGAAACAACGAGAGTCTGTTCCAGATGTATTATGAATGAGACGCCCAATAATTTCAACAGATGCTGCCCCTGGGCTATGGTGACACATTTCATAATGCTGTTGGATGTGTTTTGTCTCTATGAAAGTGCTACACAGAACATCTGCATGGAAGTTATCCATCTGTTTGTGCTTTGACAGTGGGGCTGAATGCCCAAAGGTATAACTAACTATGTTTACTGCCATTTTTCTGCTCCATTTTTCCATTAAATTGCAGTTATTTAAGAAAATTGTTATATTCTGGGTAGCTTTAAAGCACCAGCGCAGTTTAAGTGATTTTTTTTTCCTTTAAAGAAATGCAGTGGTAAAAATCTCTTTTGGGGAAAAACATTAGAGCAGTTTTTAAGTGACCCAGTCACTGTTCAAAGGTAGGGCAGGCATCTGAAAATCCAGGTTCTAGTCGAGGTGGAATTCTGAGTCATCAGATTCTATCAACCAGCAGAATACAATGCAGAAATAAATGAGAAATGACAACGTATTTTAGGAGAAGTGTGTAAGCGTCTGTTTTTCCTTTCCTCTCCCAATTTTCCTAGTGATATGACTGGGGCACTTTTGCAGTGTTAAAATATAATCTTCAGTCACTTTTTACTCTTCATATCCTCTGTTATTTGAGCACTCTGGTGAACTGAACAGATTAGATTTATTTTTATTTTTGCAACCTCTGGGTTTTGTCATGATACAGGAAGCATTTTAACCACTTATAATTTTTCTTTAAATTTCTTGATTACTTTGATGAGAACTTTAAAAATACTTAGATCCTATAATTCATTAGTGTGTAAATTCTCTCCCTCTCTTTCCCCTGACCCATTCCCACTGTCAGTTTCAGGAAGGAACAGCGTGGAGGCAGAAAATTAGTAGGGGGACATTAGAATGCAGGCACAAGACATCAGATCTATAATTTAGGCACGAGAAAGGAGCTTTTAGAGCGGAACAACCCCCCCATGATTAACCGTATTTCAGTTTAGTGCTTTTAGTTCCTTCTCTCTTGAAGTGTGTCTTCATCCTACATCTCAGAAGATGATGGTAAATAAGGTCACCTTCAGGCATAATATATTTTTTGAACGATTATATGGATTTTTAAGACAATCCATGAGAAATCAGCACAAATGTAGTTTTCATTTCCTAAATCAGGCTCTGAGCAAGGGAAATTGACTTAATATATGTTCCCAATGCTTTGGTGGGCAAAGACAGTAATTAGCTTAGGGCTAATCTATCTATCTATCTATCTATCTATCTATCTATCTATCTATCTATCTATCTGTCTGTCTGTCTGTCTGTCTGTCTGTCTGTCTGTCTGTCTGTCTGTCTGTCTGTCATCTCCTTGTATATCCACCCTGTTAATTCCATAGTAAACACTAACAGTATTGCCTTTAATCTCAAACCCCTGGTACAGTTTTCCCTCTGTTTCACATATATATAAATCGAGCAGATCTAACCTAAGTTTTAACCCAGCTTCAGTCCATTTTCAGAATGAGAGAACTCATCAGCAAAGTGAGAAGCTCATTTCTGTCAGCACTATCTAAGTCAGAAAACCCACCTTCGAATTAGATAATGCAGAAAGAAAATGACTGTTCACTTTGCTGATGTGGTTCTTCCATTCTGAAGGTGGACTGAAACTGGATTAAAACAGGTGTAAACACAGCCTAATTGTTGCTCACTCCCCCATTTGAATACTTTGTTGACTGTAATAGGTTTGACACTCTTTCATCAAAGAGTTTTATTGAATGGATATTGTTTGCTTTTTTCTAGTCCTTAATAAAGATCAGACTATTTCGATTTTCATATAGGCTAAGGAAATAAGAGTGCACAGTGAATGTTTCACTTCATAACTTCTTTCTAAATGAGCTAGGTATTTTAAAGAAAAGATAATGAAACCTGAGAGATTGTTTCCGCCCCCTGACTCTTGATCTGTAAAACTGAATACCATACACTCTGCTAACAGTGGATTCATCGAGAAGTGAAACACACAAAAAATATTATTACAGCCTTGCTTGGAGACCGGAAGTAAAGTTTTGGCACAATATGTAAATTCCACATCAGATAAGTTAATTGTTGTAGTAGATCCTAAAGCAGTGATGGCGAACCTACAACACATGTGTCACAAGTGACACGCCAAGCCCTTTTGGCGCCTGGGCATGTTGTTGCCATTTGGTATCTTGTAGGCTGCAGTTTGGCAAAAGATTTAATCAATTTAGAAGCCTGGAACAGACAATGAAAATAATTAAGTATCCAGATGTAGCAGTCTACAGTACTTCAGAATTAAATGGTTTCCAATGGATACAAATGGATGATTTGGAGATGCAACTTGCAGAATTTCAAGACAGCATCTGGCCTCAAGTGTTTGTCAACTTAAAGTTGAAACTAGAGAATCTGGAAAGGAGTCGTGTGGTGTGATGACTCAACCCCACCCCCACCCTCATTTACTCGTATTAGCAGAGTAACGCAGTCAAGGAAGCAGCCATTGTGCTGTACAGCCCCACTGCCTGCCAATGGGCGGGTTTCAGTATATGAAATGGACGATACCCCCCTTGCCCAGGCGTCCCACTTCAAAGGCTTACTGCCAAGCCCTCTCCCTTAAGCTGCACTATAAACACCAGTGTAATCCAACACTGTTTATTATTTACAAGCAGATGAATAAATAAATAAATAAGTAAATAAATAAATATAAGCAAAGATAAAAGTAGTTCAATAGTCCTTAAGTAGTCAGAAGGACAATTAACCAAAAGCACTGGTTCAGCTTAGTTCTCCCCAAGCTAAGCCTCCAAAAGTAAAATAAATAGCAAAAGTCTCTGGCTCCCTTTTAATCCAAAGGAACCTTTTAGATGTTCGGTATGAAAGTCTTCCTTAAATAATGATCAAATCCTAGCCGTAAAAGCTAACTGAAAATTAGGAGTCTAACTTGCTCAATCCAATCAGCCCCTACAGCAGTGATGGCCAACCTATGACACGCGTGTCACAGGTGACACGCCAAGCCCTTCTGGGTGACACACATGGTCACCCTGGCACCTGGGCGTGTAGTGCTTACTTGTTCTTGATGTGTACAAAATACCAACTTTCAGTTGAAGATTTAGCAAATGTAAAGAATTATTTGTTTTTGCTTTTAATAAAATACATATCAAAAATATAACTTTTTTACTAGAGCTACAAATATCACAAAATTATGGATACTTTTGGATGTGACACAGCAGCCAAGTTAAGCTAGGTTTTCTTGCGAATTTTGACACACCGAGCTCAGAAGGTTAGCCATCACTGCCCTACAGCATTCCTGTTTCCTTCAGGTTCGCCCCGAGATCTACCCCAAAGCAAGGCACGATCTTCCCTTCTATCCTCTGCCCCACAAGTAGGGAGCATGAGGCTTAGAAGCCTGAAGAGTTCAGCAAACTCTCCAATGATCAACCCCCTGCAAAATCTGCCAGGCAAGAGACACTCTGACCGCTGGCTTAAATACAGCAAGATCCTGGCACTCTGGCTGAATTTTGCCACTTTTGGAGGGAACTCCTCCCTCCTGTCACTCAATCTTGCAAAGTCCCTGGGAAATTTTGCAGTGCTTTGCAGCTAGCAGTAAATGCTTGCAAAGAGTCCAGGAAATATTCCCACTGTCTACAGCCTGCCTCATGAATCCATCACACTTGGAGAATGAAGAAGAGCACCACTATGAACAGGAAATTTGGAGTGCTTGGAACTGATTACGAGACACTTTTAGGACCCTGAAAAATCTAGGGGTGGGTTTACTCACAGTTTTTCCCTCTACATACTTTTGTAGGACCTTATTCTCAGCACTAAATAATATTAAAGCCAATAAAAGGAACCGACTGACAGATGAAGTTAGTAGCACTTCCCTTGGGCTTGAAGTGTATGAAATACCAACCTTAAATTGAAGATTTAGCTAATGAAATTCAGAAACAAAAAAGTCACTCATGTAAAGAAGTATTTTTGTTTTTAATAAATACATATATCAAAAATATAACCTTTTTGTACTAGAGCTACAAATTTCACAAAATTATGGATATTTCTAGATGTGACATGGCACCTGAGTTAAGCTAGGGTTTGTTTTGGTTTTTTGTTTTTTGTTTTGCAAATTTTGACACACCGAGCTCAAAAGGCTCACCATCACTGTCCTGAAGAATTGCCACTCTCCATATTCCTGCATAAATGCCTAACTTGAGCTTACTGAGGTTGCAACCTTGGATAGGTCTGATAAGGTAGCTACTTACAATAATCTGCCCTTTTCTTAAGGTGCCCTCAAAAGCTTTGTCAACAACCCGGCAGCAAGAGCTGGCATTAACAGAGACCTGAGAATGAACACATTTGTAAATTCCAACTGGCTGACCACATCACTCTCAATCAATGCGCTGCTCTGAATCAACACTTCAGGTCAACACTCTGGATTAACATGCTGGATCAGTGGACTACTTGAGGCTGACTGTTTCACTCAGACTGGACAGTGGCCTTGCTCATTAGTGCAAATCAGAGGCAATTTCCCTCCAGCTGGTCTGCTTTGCCTGCATTAGACATAAGGTTAATCCAGACAGCGTTTACTTAATCCACATTATTTGGATAATCTGGACTAAACCTCATCCAGATATATTTTATTATGGATAATCCATGCATTATTTTGGATTATCCAAATAATGTGGATTAAGTAAATGCTGTCTGGATGAACAAATAGTGTGATATGGATTAAGGATCACTGGTAGACCCAGTGAATCTGGTCTACCAGCAGACCAGAACATGGGATTCATGGAGAAGGCTCGCCTTTTGTGGTGCCTTTTGTTCCTAGCCCTTGGAGGTGTAGGGATGCAACCACAAATCTTAGGTAAGCTTTGCAACCATGGTGTGGACTGATCCAAATTAGCAGCACTAGTGCTGGTGGCAGTGATCCAACCCACCTCAAGCTATTCTGGACACACTGACCTGGACCAAGCACAGGTAAGTGCAGAAAATGTCCTACTTAAGGTATGTGAAGCCCAGAAACTACATTAAGAAAATTGCTAGCCATAATTGCTACCAAAGAGAAGTGTATGCAGGATTTGTAAAACACATTAACACACTGCTCGTGAGAGATAAGAAAACAACTTCCCAACACAATTTGCTTGGCGATTTTAAAGTAACTCTGAGATTTATTGAAAGTGGAAGGAGATATAGGTCAGTATCGCCTTGAACTTAAAAAAACCTCAGACCTGATTTAGGACCACGAGTTCTTCACCCCAGCAGTCTAGGTCTAAGCTTTCATCTTGTAATCCTTTTTTGTTTTGTTTTGTTCAAATGTACTTCCTCAGAAATTTGTGTCAAACATTTTTTTAGGTATTCCTTATGACATCTTTGGGCTAGAATCACAAACACTTGAGTTAACTGGAATGCATTTCACACAAGGTAACAATCACTTAGCAAAAGAATAAGATCTCATTTAATTTGTTCATCTGGACAAATTATTTCAAAAGAACATCTTGAGTGGGTGGAAGATGGCAGGCTTAAACCTAGCTTTGCTTGTTGACAAAGGTAATAGATACACGTATACATATGTATATATTTATATATAGTCCTAGGTTTACTTTTTTGGAACTGAAATCATAACTAAAAAATAAGAAATAGTAAAAAAAAAAAGTTTTCACAATAACTGAAGGGGTTCTGTTTCAAGCTGAGAAGTGCAGTTCAAAACTGATACACTTGGCAGGAACTTAAAAAAAGTAAAAAATAAATGAAAATTGCATTTAGAAAAGATATTGCATTTTGACCAAATGCTAATTACAGTTTTGCAGTTACAGTCAAATGACCAGAAACAATTTCTGCAGATAAATTGGGAACAGAAAAATGTGAGCCACAGGTATTGGGTGTGGTCATATTCATTCATTCATTCATTCATTCATTCATTCATTCATTCATTCATTCATTCAATCAATCAATCAATCAATCAATCAAAATTTTTATCCTGCCCTATTTTCAAAGGTCTTAGGGTGGGTTACAACGGATAAAATAAAAACATATAAACCATAACACATTAAACATATTAAAATCGTAACTGTGCCTGGATGTGGGGAGAAAAAGCTGTTCCCTTATAATGCCCAGGGTAAAGAGGTGCATCTTCACAGCTCTTCTGAATGCATAGAGTGAAGGTGGCTGATGCACCTCAGGAGGGAGACTATTCCGCTGTCTGGGAGCCGTCACTGAAAAGGCCCTATCCCGGGTACCCACCCCTTTTGCTGCTGAAGGTGGTAAGGATGCTAGTGCATTTTGAGTCCGGCTTCTTAAGAAGACAGAGAATTTCAGCAAGGTGTGACCACAGCCATAGAAACAACAGGTTAAGACTTTCAACCTGACCTTTACTAGATGCTATTGTCATTCCAGAGGGTATCCATTGCATCCAACAGCATGTTTACCCAGAAGCAATACCATACTTTGGAACTATCAAGGCTTCACCACAGCAAAAGTTTCAAAATTCTCTAGTGTGGCAGAAATCTTGGAAGTATCAGAGCCTCTTGCTAGAACTGATCTTACATAAGTGGCTGTTCTTTTTCACAGTGCAGCAAGAATACAAGAATGTGCAGTTTCTGTGTTCTCCGGACAATTCTTGTTTCTCAGGTTCCTGGGTGTGTGAGATTGGTGTGTGTATGAACAGACCTAACCAAGCTCTGCCTATTGAGGTTTTCAGTTCAGTACTAGTCTAAGCTAGGTTGGGGATCAGGGTGTGGGTTTTCGTGGGACCATTAGAACACCATTTCCTTCATTAGGAAAGCCCTCCCAACTAGGGATGGACATGAATATTCTAAACATTTGAAATCCGATCGAATTCATTTGAATGTGGACATTCAAATTTGAATTGAATGTCTTCACATTCGAATTTAGACATTCAAACAGATTCTGAATGTTCCGAAACATTTGTTTGAATGGGGGAAGGAACGCGACAGGCCTGCCCGCCCCTGGGTCTAGCCGGCCCCAATGGGGACAGGATTGGGAGTTGCATCCCACCCCTGCACCAGCCTTTTCAGGCTAGGACACGTGGGGACGGATTCCCCTTTCGCACGTAGGCAGGTAGGAACACATTCCCATGTGTTCCTTACCTGCCTAGGTCTGAATGGGGAATCCGTCCTCACCTTACTGTCCTCGCCTTACTGCACTACAGCCGTTTGGCTGTAGTGCGAAAAGGCCTCTGTTCTCATTTCACAGAGCAGTTCTTTAAAAAATTCTTAAGTCCCTTCACTTGGTGTCTCAGAACAGGTAGAATTTCTGCCACCCTGCAGAATGTTTTAGTTGTAATTAAATAAAATACTGTTAGTTTTATAATAGTGGAAAACCCTGCAAGACAGTAAGAATTCCCATTGGCTGTTTTGGTAATAAAACAAAATTCAACTGGAGATAAACCCGTAAGATGATAGTCCCATTGAGGCCATATGTGAAAGCCCTGGAAGACAACAAAAGGAGGTGAAGAAAGCATGATACCTGCCTTCATTCTGTTTTTGTACTGCCTGCTGTTAATACACAAAAACATTGGGTCATCCTGTAGCATAATCAGTCGCATGATACATAATATTCAACACAGTTTGGATTTCTTCTGGTATTTCTTTCTGGCAGGTTTTATAAGCAGCGCTCTGAATAAAGCCAGCACACAGTTCTCTACTTCTGAAATATTAAGGAAGTGTGGAGGTATATTGAATTCAGTCCAGTTCAGTCCCTGTTGTCTTTTACTCAGCTCAGCCCAAAAGAGTGAAAGGCCTTTTTGGTTGGGTGCCTGGCCACAATGTGTTTCTGGAATACAAGAGTATCAATACCATAGGTCAGAGAGATTAGGCAGGATGGCTCTAAAGGTAATTTGTAAAGAAAAAAATAACAGGTGAAAGTACTGTTGTTATCTTTGCCTGAGAATTCCCAGAAACACTTGGTGGGCCACTGTGTGAGACAGGATGCTGGACTAGATGGGCAGTGGCCTGATCCAGGAAGGTTCATATGTTCTTAATATATGTTCATATGAATTATAAGCTCTTATTGAGTCAGTCTGAATGCAGCATAGTAGATAGGTGAGCTCAGAAACCCCCATCTCCCATTTGAGATCTTTGATATATTATTCTGGCAGTTTAAATTTTTGGAATGTATATTTGGTTAGCACTTTCCCAATTTTTTAAATAATTGTCTAGTAATATCAGGGGGAGGCACTGAAAATAATATGGAATTTCGAGAATGATTTTCGTTTTTATAGCCAAGATTTGGCCAAAAGTTGATAAATATTTCAGCTATTTCCTCATTCATTAATTTTAGCATGGAACAGTTGTATTTTGGAGCAGAATTGAAATAAGAATTTGTAAGTATTTAATTTCTATCCTTTGTTATTCAATCCTGAAGTCTTACAGGACACTTCCTTTAATGTACGTGGTACACTTTTGCATAAATTTGAGATTTATGCAAATTATTCTGAAGATCTGAGACTTTTCCAGATTCTTGTGTTATCTGTTTTAGTTTTGTTGCTGTGCTTTAACAATGACCTGTGACAATCATTAGGGATAGCAAAAAGTCTTCATCATCTTTGCAATTTGTATGAATTGCAAAGGTTCGATTTGAATATTGCCTATGTTCAAAGACTGACCTTCGCATGCTGAGTGAAAGCTTTTGTTCAAAGCTTCAGAGTTTTATCCATAGTTTATCCATAGTAAAAATAATAATAATCAGTTTATATTTTGCATAAAGAAAAAAATCTTGACCATGTTATGACCTGGATTGTTCCATAATATAAATTTAATATGAGAAAAGGAATCAGATGTAGATGGTGGGTTTATGTTCTCCACAACGTTCGGGCCCCAGAAATAGTTGACAGTATCTGATCCACTATATTATAAATACTGTCCATTCAGGCCATTTCTGCACAGTGCAGTCTACCCTGTGCCACTCTGGCCTGGGCTACATAGTCCAGCCCACATTGTGTCAATCTACAGGAAACCTATTCCACATTGTCATTAGTCCCAGCTATCCCAGCTACAAAAGCTAGAAAAGGAAGTTCCTATCCTTCAGTTTTGCTGGCTGAGGCTATTTTGGCTAGATGCCCAGAAGTGGAACATTCCTGAGTGTCCAGTCAAAAAGTTAGGCATGGTACACGAAGGATGTGCTTGACTATTCATGCAGTTTGATATTCATACAAATTTGTATAAATCTTGACATTTGTAGGCAAATCGCCCATTCAGGGGGCAAATATCCCCAATGTAGTTGTGGCTGCAACCTCTTCATCCTCCACTGTCATTCCCACACTGCTCTGAGGTGCAAATAGGCATTCCAGAGCTGCAAACACACCTTCCCAGATGGGCGAGGTGCATGCACATTTTTGCAAGGCCCACTTGCGCCTTGGAGGAGCACATGAATGGTGGCAGGAACCCCCTCCCCCAGGACTCCCCCTCTGGGCAGGGGCCCTTACACCAAATGTGGCCACATTGATCTTACAAGTTGCTTCATTCATCTCTCTCTATTTTTCTTACGTTTATCAATATATCATATTTCTGACTAGCTCTTCAAGATTAATTTCCCAGGGAACACGCAGACCACAGCAGCCTTGGGTTCGTCAATGTAGATGATCTCGATGCTATTCCAGGAGTAGGGAGCATGCCATCTACATGTCCCAGGCCTGTCCCCTTATCATCTTCAATGCTGAGAACCTAACTTCTGAGTGGAGTTGACACCTCTGGATGCAAAGAAAAGGCCTAATGACAGAAAAGGCCCCAGAAGTAGTCCTTGTGTGATGCCTGCGCAAGAAGTCAGCCTCATCACCGCTGTCTTGTTTCCACATCGTGGCAGTGAGAATTCCTGAAAGGGGTGGGTGCTTTTCCCCACTCTTCAGAACTTTTCTCAGAGCACTTTACATTGGCTGGTGCTCCAGTGCTAGAGTAGACATTCAACTGAGGCTTCTTTAGGTTGTCTGCAGCTAAGAGGGTGCAGTCCAGTTCTTGCAGTTTCTTTTGTGAACTTTCTATCAAAATGATGTCATCAGCATTTCTCCGATTTGAAATGTACCTGCTTTCAGTTTAGATTAAACCCTTGCAATTACCTAAACCTTCCTTCATAACTGCCTCTGACCTGGCCAGCTGCTGCTGAAATGGCCTGCTGGAATATCTGTAATGAGCCTGAGTTGGCTTTTTCTCCAGCCAACTCTCATGTGTTCCCATGGAAATATGGTCATAATCTGAAGTGATTTTGTATTAAAACCTGTCATTCATGGAATCCTTTGGAGTCTCTAAAGCTTGTTGCCATCTTTTAGCCACAGCTACTTCACAGGGGTGTTGTGCCAAAGTACCAGAAGCTAGGGGTGTGCATGAATGCAATTTTTTAATTCAATTCAATTCGAATTGAATATTCAAATATCCAAATTCATACAAATAAAGAAAAATGAATGTCTGGACATTCGAACCAATATGAATACATCCATATCTATTTGTACAAATATTCTATAAGTATTTGATGATACGAATCTTGTACGCATCTGTATGCATCCGTACACATCCCGTACCCATCTTGTTCTTATCCCATACATATCCGTACGACTGCGTGCGGATACAAATAAGATGCGTATGGATATGTATGTGATACATACATATCTGTACACATATGAATGTCAGAATTATTCGTACAAATAATCCAAAATATTTGTATTTGTTTGAATACTAAAAAATGAATGTCTGGACATTCCATTCAAATTTGAATGTCCAAATTTGTCCAAATTCGATCGAATAATGAATATCTTGTATATTTGTGCACATTCCTACCAGCGCCTTGAGGGAAGAATAAAATAAAGTACAACCAATTTGTAAGTACTCTATAGACAAGGAGGCCTTAATCAAACTTCTGTCCCACCTCAAACTGGCAAAGTGTCCAAAACCTGTGTATCATCTGTGTCATCTTTGTTCCAATATGAGATTTTGTATCAAGATAGTTTATAACTAATTGATGAAGGATGACATGTATTAGGTAAGCTGTCACATACTTTCCACAAAGACGATTATGAAGAGGGCGTAGCAATATGGCTGTCAGTCATTTTGTCATCTTAAATGTGCTTGTTACAGACAAGCTCATAAACAGCCTAGACTTGGAATCCATTTTAGAATGTTAAAATACAAATTTGCATTCCAGGAAGGACTCTGTTTCACATTCAGGGGAAGCCAGGTCTTCCGGACTTTACCACTGAAACCCTGAGAATTGTATCCATCAATCACCATAATGTAAATCTTTCGTTCAGTGGCTGACCATAAATTTTATTCTCAGCAGCTCTCCCATATGAGTTCTAAAACTAGTATTAATTGGACCAGCATATTTGCTATCAATCAAATAGCCATCCATAAATATTTTAAACTGTTTGAGACAAGAGTCATATTAATTTAAATTAAAGCATTTGTACTGAACACTCATAGCAGGAGGAATTCTTGTCATAACCTAAAGAGGTAAGGTTAAAAATAGGACAGGTTAAGAATATCATTCTTCTGTTTTATAACACACATTGTCTCTTCTTTTCCTTTTGAGCTTACAGTCTGCTGGGAACATCTCTCATTCTATACCCCCCCCCCCTTAGATCTTGGTTTGCTAACTCATATTTTACTCTTTGAAAGCCCTTGGAGTTCATTCTACTTAAACTCCCACCCCAACACCTATTTTATGCTGCATGGAATTATTTGGACATTCTAACATGCAGTGTGGTGCCATAAAATATTTGTCCCCTTCGTGGTCCCTGCCCCACGTGTTTACATATTTATCATGATTACCTCAGATCTTAAAATTAAAATAAACCTGAGTGAACATAAAATACAACTTTCAAATGATGAATTCATTTATTGAAGGGGGTGGGGAGTTATCCAAATTCTATGTTACACAACCCTAACCGATAAATCAAATCTAATTCATTATGGGGTACAATCCATGAAGATAAGAGAGAGTCATGGAAATACACTAGTCTGGAAAGAGTTATAAGGGGTGAACCCTTGAAGAAATTTTAGTGTTCCAAGTTTTCTCCAGTTGAAAATAATGGCTTTCACTGTGGGTTGCTGGAGCCCCACAACCTTAAAAATGGCTTTATAATCCTTTCCAGATTGATTCATCTTAATAACTTCTCGCCTTTTTTTATCACCCAGTTTGATCTTGTGTTTAGACTGCCAGACTCATAGATTATAGTCACCAGATTTGATTCTGCATTCCGGCATGAAGCTAGCTGGATGACTTTGGCCTTCTCACAGCACTCTTTCTGGGCTCTCAAAGCCCCACCTATCTCACAGGGTGTCTATTTTGAGGAGAAGAATAGAAAGCTTTGTCAAAGTAGGATATAAAAGCCAACTCCTCCACTTCCTCCTCCTACTTCCTGAATGTATTTTGATTGTGGCATAGTGTGCTGCTTGTTGAAACCTTTTATTCAACTCCACATTGTTGCAATTATTCTATTTAAGTGATGATTGGATTCAAACGACTGGCAATAAATCTGAGTGTATCTAGTATGATTAGACCCAATTATCAATTTGGTTCATTGTTTGATTAAGTAACTTATTTTTTCACATGGGTGATAAAAGAATCAGATAATATTTTCCCTTCAGTTAATGAATTGATCTTTTGAAAGCTGTATTTTGTTTTCACCTGGGTTGATGTTGTATCATCTTAAATTTTGTTTGAACATCTGAAATAATTAACCATAACAAATATGCAAACATAGAAGAAATCAAGAAAGGAGCAAATACTTTTTCATAGCACTGTATAAGAGACTTCAGTGGCAACAACAGCCATGGTAATTAGGGATGTACATGAATGTTCAAATGCATTTGAAATTCAATAAAATTGACCAAATTTCAACATTCAAATTCAAATCGAATGCCCTTAAATTCAAATTTAAAGATTCAATTTGAATTTTGGATCTATTCGTTCAAATTATCTGGACATTTTTATGTGTACAGGTTTGCATATGATGCGTAATTGAAGATCCACATCTTTCCCACATCTGCACGCATTTGTACAGATCCATACAGGATGAAAACGGGTTGAATGTGGGATAAATACGGGATCCATACGGACATGTACGGATGCATACAAATGTTGTTGATATTCATAAGTGCAAATTTGAATGAAAAATTCAAATGAATAGATTAGGATTTGCTTAATTCAAATCGAATTTGGTTAAATTCAAACTTTAGACATTCGAATCAAATTGAATTTTTTTGACATTCAATTTGAATCGAATTGAATCCCAAAAATTGCATTTGTGAACACCCCTAATGGTAATAAGAACTTGATATCAAAATTTTCACTTTAAGAGAGGTTGACACAGTATTCACAGAAGGAATTAATTTCCCTTAATGAGGGATAATTCTGCAGGGCAAGTGAAACACCCCACACTGAAGGAAACAGCCATCCACCCATTAGGCAGACTAGCTTGAGAGATGCATGAATATGCAGGAATAGAAAGCACATACTTGACTTATCTCACAGGAAATGATCTTCGCATGCTGATGTTCAAAGGCCCTACAAATGTGGTTGAATCCACTGATACTACAGTCTTAAACCCTTTACGCTGAACTGCTTTCTTTAAGAAATTCATGCCTGGCTCTTTGAAGACTGACTGCTGAGAAACAGTAAGGGGATGCTGGTACTGAGAGTCTTATTCTTTGAAGCCAGAATTCTTTGATGCCAATTAGAGGTAAAGATGCTTCTGAGTCACGCTTGACACCTGGTGATTGCATGACAAATCCACGTATTCTTTGGGGGGAAGGTAATAATGTAGAAGTGGTTTGTGATTGCCTTCCTCTGAGAAAAATTTCAACTTACCTGGTTATCCTACATTAATTGTTATTACTAGGCAATCTGCTGGCCAAGTATTTATCAGACCAGACCCTGTTTAGCAGGAGTTAATACATGTTGAACAAGAGAAGGCCTTATGCCTGAGACTGGTACATGCGGGGAACAGATACACCATTCACGCTGGCTGGCAAGGGACACGATCTCAATGCATCCCTTACTGGCTAACGTCCAAATGGTCGATCTGTCCCCCATGTGTACCAGCCCAAAAAGGCTGGTGCAGGGGCTGGATGGCCCAACCTGGGCTGCTGCCATTGACTGCTATTGGCCTGCTGGCTGGCAGCCTGGTTCCGGGGCTGCCTTGGGGTCCTGCTGGCTGCCACTGCCCCGATCTGTGCAGGCATGCACCATTGCAGGTCACCCCCATGCTGACCTGATGTCACACAGACCATGGTAGATGGCTCCAGTAAGCAGCAGGAACCCATCAGACTGAGCCCGTAGTCCAATCAGGTAAGTGAAGCATGGGTGGCTGGGGGGTGGCACACACCACTGGGTGAGGGTGGGCACCCAGGAGGCCCCCGCTGGCTGCCACCAGCCCAGTTGGGGCAGTGGCAGCCAGCGGGACCCCAAGATAGCCCCAGAACTGGGCTGCCAGCCAGTAGGTCGATTGTGGCCAATGACAGCAGCCTGGGGCAGGCCAGGGCTAGTGAGAATGCTGTCCCTGCCAGACAGCTCTGAGACAGCCAGGGCTAAGATTGGGCCAGGTGTGGAGCACAATTTCATGCTCCACATCTGGCCATGATCAGGCCAGCTCTGGGACAGGCGAGTGAATGCTCTGTCCCAGAACTGTCCTAATCATATACTAGAGCAGGGTTTCCTGCCTGTAGAATGACACACCAACCGACCGAGCCTTTATTCATATTGGTAATGGTTAAATTTCCTAGAGGTGGGTCCTGAGTTGGTAAACTTATATTAGATGGGTCGTAGCCCAGACAACTTTGGGAACCACTGTACTAGAGGCCTAAGTGCAAAGAGGCCTCTGGTACCAATCACGAACAGATAAAGATATGGGCATGCACAAATTCTTTTTTTGCATTTGATTTTGAGTCGAATTGAATATCAAAATATTTGATTTTATTTGAACGTTTAAAATCTGAATGCAACAAAAAACGATTTGAATCTGATACATTCTAATCTATTCATTCAAATGTTAGATACGAATTTGAAGATACAAATGTGGACAACATTCATATGTGTTATACGTATCTGTACACATTTCATATGCATCCTGTTTTATCCTGTATGCATTCCATGTTCATTCCGTATTATAAATGCAAGTGCATACCGATACATATGGTATTCGTATAGATACATATGTAATACATACATATCTGTACATTTGAATGATTCTATTAATTCAAATTAATTTGAATATCTAAATTTGAACGTGAAGACATTCTATTCGAATTTGAATGTCCATATTAGAACAAATTCGATCAAATTTTGAATGATACGAATATTTGTGCACATCCCTAGATAAAGACGTAATTTCCAGTTGTCCCCTTCCTCCAAGAAAATTCATATGTATTTTTAAGGCAAAATTGCATTAGATTGCACATGTTTGCAAGCAAGTTCCTGACAAGTATGATTTTAATATAAACCTGATTCATTCCACTACAGACATGAATATAATGATCATTTCCTATCTGCAAGGATCTATATTTGTATGTGTGAGAGATATTTTTATAACTTTATTTTTGTATATTATATATAAAATATATTTTAAGTATAATATTGATGTTACATGTGGCATACTTGAAGCTGCCATCAGAATACATTCAATTTTTTTAGTCCAGCATCTTATAGTGACTGTGTAGAGCTGTCTAAATTCGCAGTTTAGTGATAAACCAAGGAATATTCACTGCCAAAGGAAAGTCGATTGTTCCGACTAAAAACCAATTCTGTAGTTTCCTGTTTAAGAAGCCACTAGAAGAATGAGAGTTTAGTCCTTTGTACCATTATGTGGATTCATAGAATCAATCACTTTTCGAGCTGTGCTTCCAGGTTTAGCATCCTTTCATTTGTAGTTCCCGGATGGCTCCAGCAGAATACAGTGGGTTAACCTACTGGCTGCATAGCCACCAACGACCGATAGAGGGCGCTTGACCAAATTTATAAATACCAGTACCATAATACCCTTCTATCAGTCATTCCTCAGTCACTGACTTAGCCACACCTTAATTAAGAGAGAGCATCAAGGGATGTCTAGGAGATTAATTCCTGTGTCAGCTGGGGTATCTGAAGCTCCAGTGCAGGGTGAGACAGCTTTGTATTGTCATTTTACACCTCTAGGGCTGCCCTTAGTTTTTCTATGTCAGTTTTCTCCCTAGTTGGGGCGACTAGGATGTTGCTTTTCCTTAAGAAAAAAATTTAAAGACCCTTACTTAAGGGGGTTTTGATCTTGCAGTAGTCAGACAGGACTGTCAGGACTGTGCATTCCATTCGCAGTTTAGGACGTGTCTGGAGGCACCCATAGTGGATTGAGTTCAACACTTACTGCTTTCAGTATTTTGTGTGTCATGAAGGTCAAGTTCAGTATTGTGAGAAATGGCAACTAAGTTATAATTTCTAGTTTATTCTTACTCTGGAATAGGGATGTGCATGAATGTATTTTTTTGCATTTGAATTCTATTTGAATCTAATATTGTATTCAAATCGAAATTTGAAAATCCGTATTTTCAAAAATCTGATTAGAATCCGGATTATCCGGATTTGCATTTTCAGAAATCCGATTAGAATCGAATGATACGAATGTTGGGAACATTTTTCATGTTTGAGTCCGTTTACATCCCGTTTGCATCCCATATTATATGTGCAAATAGACCCGATATTCAGATCTGATATACAATGTTGAATTCAGTTGAATCATTCAAAAATCCGTATCAGATTTTCAAAAATCCATATTAGATCCAAGTTCGGAAATTCGGATTTTCAAAAATCTGATTTGAATTTGAATGTTGATATTTGTCGAATTCAAATTGGATTTTCAAATTTTTGAATATCTGTGCAAATCCCCACTGTGGAAGGTGAAGGAAAAAGCATTCTGCCAACTATCTTACCTCACTTTGTTCTTACAAGGCACAGACTAGTCAAAAAGAGCTTGAATCACCCTTTACTCTATGGATGCCATCATGCATGCAAGTAACTCTATTTAATGCTTATCTCATAGGTTAGACTGGAAAGTACTCAAAGTCCAGGAAAAAGCACCAGAAAGTTGAGAAGACTACCATTTTGGAAGGCCTCCATCAAGCACAAGAGCTTGTTTAAGGCCTAAACGATTCAAGCTCACAACCAAGTGTATTGTGAAGAGGCCAGCAATCAAGCATCTATTGACTGAGAGGAAATTGACTGTCACTTTGATGAAGTTTCCCTTGAAACAGTCAGAAATTATAACTCATTCAAAAATATAGGGATTTGGGATTTAAGAGTGAATGCTCTAGAACTAACCAACTTAGAGAAGCTGATAATAATTTCAGGGAGGACATTTCTCACTGAAAATAAGAATTAATTTCTACCCACAGGATCCTACGTCTTCTTGGGATCAACAATCCAGATATCAAGATTTTTGGACATTATTCTTAGAGAGGTGAACAACTGTGAACTGAATCGATCTGTCGCAGTCTGGTTTCAGGACAATCCCCCCCTTTTTTTTAAATCACAGAAACTGTCTTGTTAGCTCTAGTAGATCTTCATTTATGAGAGTGTGAGAGAAAGACAAAGATATTATTTCCCTATTGATCTTTCCCAAAATCTCAGAGGTCTTTGATACTAAGGATCATTATACTTTATTTGCTGGTGTTCAAGAGTTAAGAACTGGAGTTATACCCACAGGACTGGTGTCAGTCATGTTGAGTTGCCCGAGAGGGTCAATTTTATCTCTCACTGTTAACCATGTACAGGAGGCTGCTAGGAAAGGTAATTTGGAACTCTGGGCAGGGGTGTTCTCAGTATGGAGATCAGAACCAGCTGTCCCTTGGAGGACTTCTTGTATTCGATAAAGGACTGGATGAAGGCCAACAGACTTAAGCTGAATACCAGTAAGAAGGAAATACTGTGGAGGGTAGTTCTTCCATCCAGAATGTAAGACTTGTGAAGTGTGTTATTCACTAGCAGCACCAGCTATTACTAATGGAAGCAGAGATCAGCTTATTGTTTCTCAAGGCTGGTATACTTTATGTTTTATGGAACTAACGTTCACCAACATCTGGAGTGCCAAAAGGGTCCTAACCATTATAGCACCATGGATACCATCCCTTCAGTCCTGGAAGTTTCATATATTCTGTTTGATTTATGACCCCTCTCCCATGATTCTTTCCCTTCGGATGTGGATAGTTATAAAGGCCCTTCCCTTACTCACACCTATCCTGCTCTATGAAGGAGTCCCTGGATCTGCCTTCCACACCTTCCACACTCTGCCCTTATGTAGTATACTTTGTAACAGAAAAAAACATGAACTGGGATAGGGAACCAAAATGGCACCCTGTTCCTCCTCTGTGATTGACCTCAAGAAAGAGGTCCATCAGTGTACCACTGTGACTTTCCTGGGCTATAAGATCAGAAGAGAATAGAAGCCCTGCTGGATCAGGCCACAGCCCATCTAGTCCAGCATCCTGTTGCACACAATGGCCCACCAAATGCTCACGGGCATCTCAAGCAGAGACAAGGACAAAGCTTTTCCTGCACTTGCATCTTGGCAAATGGCCTTAGAAGCGCCCTGCTTCCCCCCACCCCCTGCCAGCCTGAAAGATGTACTTAGGCATTCATTCTAGTAGCCATTGATACATCTGTCAACCATAAATTTGTCTAACCCTTCCTTAAAGCCATCTAGGCTGGTAGCTGTTTCCACCTCTTCCGGCAGCAAATTCCATAAACTGATGACCCTCTGGATGAAGAAATACTTCCCCTTGTCGGATCCGACTCTCCTACCCATCAGCTTCCTAGCCTGGTTCTAGTGTTGTGTGATAGAGAAAAGACATTTTCTCTATCCACCTTTTCTATACCATGCATAATTTTATATACTTCAATCAGGTCCCCTCCTAAATGCTGTCTCTCCATACTGAAGAGGCCTAGACATTGCAGCCTGATTTCATATGTGGAAAACATGGCCAGTAGCATAGAACGGAGGGGGGACGGGGACGGGGATTGGAAGCACAGAAGGGAGCATCACCGGAAGGTGCCAAGAGTCATTGTGCTACAAGGACCTATCTGGGACCTTCAAAAGCCAAGAACTTCATCCCCAACTTGACCCTGGGATGGGATGACGTGCCTGAATGTAGCCACCTGATCTTGGTGCACTGGCAACCAATCTGGAATCACTTACCCTAGTGTGGAAATGGCCAAAAATAGGATTAAGTTTTAGACAGTTTCATTTACTGTAAAAATAAAGGTTACATTAAAAATCATACTAAGATCTATCTATCATCTATAAAATATAACATTGTAGCTTTACCAGGGATCCAGTTCTTCCAAAGCCATCACCTTTTCTATAATGTTGTTAATACTATGTTTTGACACTTGATATGACCACAAGAGAATTGATAACAATGAATTCCCATTAGGTTGACAATGTAAGAGTCAGTCAATTATTAATGAACTCTAATTGGTTCCTAATCCAACAGTGGAAAGGAACTAATTACGTGCTTTGTGTAATTGCTACCAATCCCATAGCTATCAAAGTTTCATGAAATGGGAAATGACTGAAACCATCCTCAGTTCTGCTATTTTGTGTCTTTGCAGATTTGAAACTATTACAGAGCAAGCCTCATGGAAGACAATGGAAATTACTTCTCAGTCAACTTGCACAGGATGTCATCATCAAATGTCCAAAGATATGACTGGTATCTGAAATGTAGACCAGTCTGCTTTGTTGATCAACAGCATCTCCAGCAGATTAGCGGATTAAATCTGCAGATTTTTTTAAAAATACGCATCTTACCTGTTGCGAAGTGACAACTCCTTGTCCCCTCTCCCAAGGGAGATCCACCGCTTCCTCCTCAGTGGCTGTGAGACTACCACGGCGCACACAGTGAGGCGTGCGTCACATGGAAAAGGGCAGCCAATGAGATCTGAGCTGCAGGCTCAACTCTCTTTTGCTGTCCGGCCTGGCGGGAATATTCAAATTTACCTGATACTGTGGCACGAGTGTTGATAGTTATGCAGTAGGTAACTTCAAAGTAGCGGTGACATAATGTGCCGCCACTATGCAGGATTGGGTGTCAGGCGCATCTGCACATTTGTGATGCACCATCTCTTAACCGACACACAAAGAAACAAGACCAACTTTTGATTGCATAATTTGTTAAAAGCTGTACCATTCAGGGTCAGCTTAAGATAATTTAGGCCTGTTTTGCACTTACTAGATGGAGCACACTGATCCACTCATTGGTTAGACCCACCAGCGTGTGATTGCTGCTGCAGTTCATTCGGAGATGCCTAAACCCTACCTGGAGTGATGCAGATAGGGCGCTTTTAGTTGCTTATTTTTAAAGCTGACATATTTCTCCCCCCACTCTGTGTCCACAGTTAGGGAAATCCCGGAAAATGGACACCCCAACCCCCCATGTGATCACACCCTTAGAGCTGCATACATTTAGCCACATTCTTCTTCCTCCCTGTGGTCAGTCTGATGAAATGCTCCATTCTGATTCCTCTTGCCAGGAGGATTGAAAAGCTACCTAATATGCCAAACCTCAGGATTAGGGATGTGCACTTTTTTTTATTTTTTTTTTGCATTCGAATTTGAGTGGAATTGAATATCCAAACATTAGTTTCGATTTGAATGTTTAGAACCCAAATGCAACAAAATCCTATTCAAATCAAATACATTCAAACCTATTCATTTGAATGTTAGATTTGAATCTGAAGATACAAATGTCAACAACATTTGTTTTTGAAGATATGAATGTCGACAACATTCGTACGTGTTATACATATCTGTATGCATTTCATACGCGCCCCGTTTTATCCCGTATGTATTTATTTAATACACTGGTATCTGTACATTCAAATGCTTAGAATCATTCAATCAAATGTTTTGGAACATTTGAAATTTGTTCGAATGTATAAATTCAAATGTGTAGACATTCTATTTGAATTCGAATGCCCACATTTGATTGAATTTGATCAAATTTTGAATGTTTAGAACATTGGTGCACACCCCTACTCAGTAACTGATTTAAAATGCCAAACAAAACTTGCCAGCACTGGCAGCTCTGCAGATTGCAGGCCTCAAGAACAAACAAGCCTTCCCTAACAATGCTCCTAGCAACTGAAAATGTGAAATCTTTATCACATGCCTGCAGTCACATCTTATAACCGACATCATTGTGTGTTAAAATACAAGCGGATACGCTGCCTGATGTCAGACTGAATCATTCTGAGGAGTAGCTATACACAAGTTTTTCTTTGCATTAAATCACACTGCATGTCAAATGCACAATATTTTCAAATGAATCTGCACTTTTTTTGCAGACCCCCCCCCCGCCCCCGCTCCTAACACTCCAGCTTGTTCATTTTTCCAGCACATTTTTATTTCATACTGAGAACTTACAGGGGCCTGGCATGGTCATTCCAGGGGAGGGTGAGAGAATATTGCTTCAATATACAGTGCTGTGGATCCCTTCAGAGGTCTGTAAGAAGGTGATTAGCATGCCCCCTTGGACCTATATTTGGCTGTGAGAGCTAGCACAAAAGACTAGAAAGCCAGGTTGATTTTTGAAGCTTTGCATCCTGATTAAGGAAAAAAAGAGCATAACAAGGTGACTACTGAAAGAAGTAGGTTTGGCCAGCTAACAGCAGCTGCTAGACTGTAGGCCCCCTGAGAAGAGATCTGGCCTGAGCAAGCCTTTTAGTTTCCCTTTCTCTTGTTTGCTTGCTTGCTTGTTCTATGCAGGACCACACTTCTGCATTCATTTTAAGCTTCTTAGTAGGGATGTTCATGAGTATACATAACATTCAATATTTGGTCTAGTGGTTAGGGAGCTGGACTCTTATCTGGGAATACCGGGTTCGATTCTGCCCTCCCCCATGAAGCCAGCTGGGTGGCCTTGGGCTACTCACAGCTCTCGTCTGAGCTCTCACGGCCCCACCCACCTCACAGGGTGTCTGTTGTGGGGAGAAGAACAGAAGGTTTGTCAGCTGCTTTGAGTCCCCTTAAATGGGTGAGAAAAGCGGGGTAAAAAAGCCAACTCTTCTTCTTCTTCTAGTACGAATGTGGACATTTGTATACAAATAGAATCTTATCACATTCTGACATTGACATTCGGATGAATATGAATGTTTCAAAACATTCGTATGAAGCTTCGGAACATCTGTGAAATGGGGAGGTGGGAAAGCAGCTACGCCAGTCACATCTGCAATGGATCCAGAGTGAATTTGGCATGGTTTGAGAGCCGATTCAAAGTGGATTCAGGGCGGATCTGACCCTTTCAAAGCGGATATGTTACGGGATACATATCAGATATGTATCAGATATGCATGTGTTCATATTGGATATTTGTATGAACTCGTACTAATACATTCATATCGAATAGAATCCTACCACATTTGAAGGGGATCTATTTGAACAAATGCAAATTTTCTTAAATTTGCATTCAATACGAACCGAATGCAAGAAACCCATCCGTGCACATCCCTATCTCTTAGTTTACAGTCTTGTGCAAGAACATACTTGAGCATTGAAACAGTGGAGAAAAGCTGATGATGACTGTCCGTTGTGCTGACCAATCAATGACTGTTGCTAGGGGGTTCAGACAGGGCATGGTAGGGGGTAGAACTCTTGCCTGAAGAAGTAGCACACTAGATGCCTTCTTTGCGTTTCATGTCTTACCTCTCCTTAATGGCAAACTCTTGTGTTCTTATCCAGAATTCATTTTGAAGGGCAAGATAAAGATTATATGTAGGTCTGATGTAGACAACAAGGTAAAATTAACAAACATCACCCAGTGCGTTAGCAAGAACTGTTATAATCTTTAGCTAGTCTTATTCAAAGCCAGCTGGATAAGATGAATGGCCTTTGGGCTAAAAATGTACTTGAGAATGTTTGGCCCAATCTTCACTCACCTGCTGGGAATTGTCAATGTAAGAAACAGTTGAGGCCATTTGTATGTAGATTGTAGGACCATTTCTGTCCTGCTGCTCTAGACATGTGAATGGTAGGGTTCCCTATTCTGTTTCTGGTGGGACATCCTAATGTTGGACTCCCCACCCACTCCTCACCAGCAGCTGCTGGAGCCCTCCCTGGAGCAACCCAGATGGGGACTGCTAAAAAGCATCTGCTTCTGTTATGCCTCATTGCCTGATTAAGACATAGTCCCTCTTTTCTGTCATTTGAAGATGCAGAGGAAGGGCTGCGGTCACTGGCTTTGCCAGTAATGTTTGTGTCAAGATCACCACTTACACTGTTCCATAAGAAGCTGCCTTTAAAAAAATGAGAAAGGAGATTTAAAATGGCTTCCCCCCATTTTTTTGGTGGAAAAAAACCAGGCCTGTTCGCACTTGGCTTTATTCAGTCCACATGCTAGCTACAGCAGGCCCCAAGTGAAACTTGTCAGAATCCTGAGATATATCCCCAAATATGGGCAAGGGCAAACAGGGCCAATGATTCAATATTCATGATGTTTTCAGTGGACTTAGCTAACGATTCGTCCCTGTTTCACATTCTGCTACTACTGTTTAGAATGCCCTGTGCTCTTCCAACTCTGCTGTACAGAATGCTAAAGACTTGTTACCACAAAAGGCACAAAAGCTTTTCTCCATTTTATAAACAGCAGTTATACAACGTAGTAACGATATTAGATTAGGAAGAGTATCTCTCCAAACCACTGATTTATATTGTGCCACGAAGCTGCCCTTTTATCCAGAGAATGCAAAGCTTTTGCCCTGAGTGTAAAACCTTTGCCCCATGACAGGTTTTCTTCAACAAACCAGTTATAGGTTCATGCATGAACATCTGCACATGTCCACGCCCACATCTATACAGCCATTTACAAATAGTTAGGAATTAGCCATTAAATAGTATCTTTCAGAGGACTGCCCTTTAATCCATGCATTTCTTTCTAATCAGTGAGACTAGTGATGTGCAGGAATATTTGGAGGCATTCAAAATCCAATTGAATGTGCCAAATTTTGACATTCAAACTCCAATAGAGCCCCCAAATTTGAATGTGAACCTTTGAATCGAATTTGAACTTTGGATCTATTCATTTGAATTATCTGGACATCCGTATGCGTACAGGTTCATACACGATGCGTACTTGAAGATCCGCATCTTTTCTGCATCCATGCATATTTGTACAGATATGTATGGGACAAAAACGGGTTGCATATGGGATAACTACGGGATGCATACGGACATGTACAGATGTGTACGGATGTGTGAAAGATGCGTACACACACATACAAATGTTGTTGACCTTCATATGTGCAGATTCGAATAAAACATTCAAATGAATAGATTCAAATTTGGTAAATATGAATCGAATCTTGTTAAATTCAAATGTGAAAGATTCAGATCGAAGCAGATTTTTGGGTATTTGATTTGATTTGAGTAGAATGTCAAAAAAGCATTCATGAACACCCCTAATTGGGACATCTTTTAATAGCCCTTCCTCTGTTTCTGTTAATGACTCTTATTTGAGCTAACCAAAATTCTCCCTCAGTAATCTCTCTGGATCCAATTTAGCACTCTTTGAAGAAAGACACAGTTCTATGTAATGGTATCCTTCTGCCAAAGTTATTGTGCTTCATACAGAATTAAGCAAGCTGAAGAATATACCTGTCAGGCCCCAGACAAAGGACTACAGGGACATTCATTTATTGTATATTTTGTATGGCAGTTTGGCTTCACAATAAAAATCAGTGGGCAAAAAAGAACCGAGAGGAGAACATAAAGGAGAAGGAGAAATATGAACAGGGCCTTACAGAGTGTAGGACAAACATAGGGAGACAAGAAGAATTCCCATGACCCAGCTTCCTGCTCTTGCCAGCATTATTTCCTCAACAAGTATATTTAAAAACTTAAAATACATTCAGAAGTTGGCTGATAACAATGACAGTTTGTGGAATAGAAAGAAAGACATCCTGTGGGAAAAAAGTTTTAAGGAGCTGGACTTATATAACCTTGAGACCTATGAGGTGGCATATAATAGCAACACTAAAAGGGCAAAAAAAGACCAAACTTTTTTCTTTTCTGTCACAGAAAAACCGAAGTATTAGCCTGTTCACACAAATTCTTGAATTGTGCCATACAGGAAAATTCTAGGAGCAGTGCAGCCACAGTTATTACCAAATGACATTATGGGATTTGGTGAGGGTTCTGGCCAGGATGATCCTGAACCCAGAGACATGTTGAGGGAGTCTGACAGAAATTGCATAATTTTTACCACAGATACACTCAGCTAGGTTGAGAAACTGTTGATTCCTTAGTGAAAAATGGACATATAGTACAGCAGTCAACCTCTAGGACTAACCAACCATTTACTAACCATTTAGTAAATCCAGATGTATTCAAAACCGGGTTTACTAAATCTGGATGAGGTAGATCCAGATTTATATAGGTAAGTGTGGAAGCAGCCTTACTGACCACTCTGACCCTCTTATAACTTTGACCCAGGAACTCTTTTGACTACACATTTACAGTAACTCTCAAGCGCCCAAGGAACTTGGAATTGGACTTTTGCTGCTCCTGACTATTACTGCTGACTATTGCTGCTGCTACTCCTCTGTGCACATGTATGCGTTTGGTCTCTGCATCTTGCTAGCTGGAGACATGACAACAGGTCACATTTCCTTTGATGTCTCAGAGGTGGTTCTGAGCCCAAATAAAGTCTTTGACCCAACAACCAGTATATGTCACTTGCTTGTGTTTATTTGGGAAGTCTCTTCTGAAAAAGAAGTGAGACTGAGGGCCTGTTCGCACTTGGCTTTATGCTGGAATACATCTTGGAATAGGGGCCTGCTGCCCATCTGCTAGTGCAGGCTAGAGCAGGCCCCAAATGAGGCCTGTCAGAGTCTGCAATAGTGTCCAGACCACAGACCCTTGTCCTGAGAATTTCAGAATACAGCCAAGTGCGAACAGGCCCACAGTACATTTCCCCATTCATGATCATGTCTTGGACTTCCTCTTTTATTTCTAAAGTCTTAAGCAGGATAGAAAAGAAGTCCTGCTGTGATGTGAAATAGCATCTCAGCAGCTTTCTGGCTCTGAAAGCAAGAGGTGATAAGCTATTAGCATTTACCTTCCATCAGGATTAAAACTCAAGAGTCGAATCAAAATAAATATTCTCAAATGGAGCTATGATGAAAGTTTCATAAATCCTTTCCTTTGAACCTTGTAGGTAGCTTAAACTCTTCTTCATCCTTCTGCAAGGGGTGGTCTGTGTGGAGAAGAATAGATCATGAGCGCTGACAGAGCAACCTTCCCAGTGTATTTCCCTAAAGCCAGTAGGAGGACAGTAGTCACTGTGAATGAGATTATTCCAGCTGGGATTGAAACAGGAAAGAGACTTCTAATTAATATTAATTATGCAATTCACAGCAAGATGGTAATGTTCCTGCTAAAAAGATGGAGATCAAAAAGGGAACATGAAAGTTAATCCAAAATGAAACACGACTACACACCAATCCTGAAGCTGGGAGGAGAAGTCATCTTCTGTGGTGGTAAATGAAATTATTTTATAAAGAAACAGCAGCAATGCATCCTAGATCAACTACATTTGTCATATCAGTCAGTTGTTATTGGTTGACATGCACTGAGGAATCTCCAAGGCAGGTATTCTGTATCTGTAAGGTTCATCTGACTAGCTGATTTTTGGATAGAATGGGTGTTGACAAAATCCCCATTTGAAATACGTTATCTCAAATGATTCAATATTGTGCAGGTTTAGACTCCATGAGTACTGGCCTGGGTAGAGAGCATCTGAAACACACTGAATGAGATGTTAAATGCTGAGTGAGGCATATGTGGGTTCATCTTGGTCACCACCTTTGCAGCCACTTAGACTACAGGCTCAAGAGCATCATGCTTACTGTGCACCAGTGAATGTGGAACTAAAATCCCTCTATGTGATTGCTGTGTTGCTGAATTGCTAACCTGTTTTTCTTTTCTCCAAAATTTCAAGTGCAGACAAAGCTACATAGGCAACAAATACTTTCCGAGTTTAAGTGTTGAACATTGGCAGTATGAGCATATGGGGACATGTTTCCTTTATCCAGATGGGAGACAAACTGAGGAGGCAACTCTAGTAGATCAGACTTTCCTCATGTCTTCAGGTGGCCTCGGCAGGGAGCTTGACATCTCCATTGCCTGCATGGAGACCACAGTTCTCAAGTCAGCGCACACACAAATATGGCATGTTTTGCAATGGTGGAGGGCCTTGGTCAGTGTGTGAAAAGTGGCTTTCACTCCTTTTTTTGTGCCGAAGAAGAAGAAGAAGAAGAAGAAGAAGAAGAAGAAGAAGAAGAAGAAGAAGAAGAAGAAGAAGAAGAAGAAGAAGAAGAAGAAGAAGAAGAAGAAGAAGAGTTGGCTTTTCTACCCTGCTTTTCTCACCCATTTAAGGGGACTCAAAGCGGCTGACAAAGCTTTCTGTTCTTCTTCGCTCAACAGAACACCCTGTGAGGAAGGTGCGGGTTCCTTTTAACGCGCTTTACATATCGATGTAAATCCCGATGTAAATAGCCTTGTATATAGTGCTTTATTCCTTGAATGGGAACTTGCCCTAGTTGGAATTAAGTTGTTTCATGTTCCTAATTTTGTGGATGAAGATTTTGATAGTACTATAAGAAAAGTATTTGAAACAAATCCTCTGGCACTTGACCTATAACCTCAGCCCAAGGATCTCTATCTGTAAGATCTTCTCTTTAGTTCCATCCAAACTGAATCCCTTAAGGGTGAGTAGGTGGTGGGCAAATGCATAGAGCTCTGAGTTCTTTACTGGTGGAATTGGCAACAGAAAGGAAGGGACACCAAATGTTGGGCTGTGTCCCAAATTTGTGGCCCACTACTTTGGCCAAAGAATTGGCATGGGACAAGATAGTGGGTTGGTGTAAACCCAGGAACCTCTAGTACTGACATGTCTAAATGGGCAACCTCAGAGTAGTTTACAGAGGATTGCTGTTAAGCCAGTCCTTTCAGTGGAAGGAGCGGAAAGCTGGCAGATAAGGTGCATCTCCATTGGCCTCCCTGTCTCTCTGCCAACCAGAGTTTGGCAGTTTGGGCTCATGTGTATAATACCAGTTTTTCTTTCTTTCTACGTTTGTTAATATTGGACCTACCAGCGTCACTATCCATGACTGAGGTGGATACAAAGGCATGGGACTTTCTTAAGTGTTGCTAGGATGAGTGCCATACTATTAGCCCTTTTCAAAGCAGCAGAGTATTGCCTGCATACCCACCCTCTGCCCTCAGCTATGGTAAGATCATTTCATGGCTTTTATTCCACAGCTGTGATGTTGCTGGCTCAGTGCATGTGTGTCATCAAACATGGAAGATGGGGACCATCCACCTCCCGAGTTCAAGGATGCCCAGGGCCACTGGCCATGGACCAAGCAGGTCCAAATTGAGTGTTGGTGTGGTTCAGCAGCGTCAGCAGCGTCAGGGTCAGCGTCAGGGATAAACTATGCAGAGTGGTTGTTCCTGCTGTACCATTCAAACACTATGGAGTACTAGTGGCAGTGTGGTCACTGGATGAGTGAGGGTCTCCTCATCCAGTAGATCTACTGTGCCAAAGGAAATAGAGGTGAGCAAACCCTACACACTCAAGGCTGTGTCACAGCACTAAAACAGTGCTGTGTGGAGGCAGTCAAGAGTTATACACAGGTCTGTGTTTTCAAGTTTTGGGTGAAATTTAAGCACAGTTTTTCAATATCATCACCATGATGTTGTCTTCATCATACCCTCATCATATTATCAGTCCTGGATGGTTTGACACCATCAAGATGATGATTTTTTACAATCTAATTTTCTCCTTATATATTTTCTCAAATTAATGTGGATTTTCTTTAATGACTAAAAATCTAGAGGGGGAAAATAACTCATTTGTAGCATACAACACGTTCATCTTCATTTTGATGGTTCTCCTTTTTCATCGCAGAACATGGACTACCAAGACAATGCCAACAATGTTCAACTTTAATATTATTACCTATTAAATATGTAAAATGGTCTAAAAAACATTCAGTTCAGATGCCATCTGGAAAATAAATAGCATAGTTACCATGGAAATTAGTTGATTTCCTATTTGTACTGCTCCTTTATTCCATTACCCTGCATCTTCTGGCTAGCATTCCAGGGATGGCAAGGGGAGGGGGCAGACCTTCCCAGATGTGAAATCCCACCCATCCATGGCAGGCATTGGCCAGAAGCATATGGGGGCGGGCAGTGTGAAAGGCTGATCTCCTCCCCGGATAGTCCGGTAGCATTCCCAAAGGGGAAAAGAAAGTGGGATGGGCACCAAAACAGGACGAAGGACAGTTTTTCTCAGGATGTTTTTTCTTGTGGATTTTAGCAGGATAGTCCTCATAATGTCCGGGAATAAAAAATTAAATGGGGTCGGTGATCCTCAAAATGGACTGGATTCACATTTAATCTTATATGGGAATGCACCCTTAATGTAGAAAGAAGGACATGATCTGAAAACAAAGAACATCAAATTTTACCACACATGCCAAAGGAAAATTGTGTTAGATACAACCACGTTATGCAAGGCACATCTGCAATAAGAAGAATAAGAACAATAACAAGACGTATGGCAGCAGCAAACTAAATAATCATTAGATTTCTGTCCTGTGAATATCATTCCAAGATTCACTGAGAGGCAGGGCTTCCTGGTGTTACAAGGAATTCTTTGGTGAGCTAAAATGGATTCATGTGTATTTGGACGTTCTGAAGAGCCACAGAGTGTTTACTGAGACACTTCCTCTTGTGTTTATCCATCACCTAGAAATATCTGAAGCTACTGTGGCAATTTGTCAAAGACTGTATACTCTGTACTGCTTTCTGAGACCAGGCTTGGCACTAATAAGTAGGTACAGGACTGTTTTTTTAAAGCTTTTTTTATTGAAATTATAAATAACATAACAATCCACAACCAACAAATAACATGACAGCCAACAAATAATAAGAAAATCAACAATTAACTACATTGCCTGAAGACATTTGAAGAACAACAATTTCTGTGTTATAGTGTTGTTTCTCCTGTATACAAGAATTAAATCATTAAATTCGGGAACAAAGATAGTAATTTATATTTTATAACTGAAAGGGGAAAAGAAGCAGAGGGACGTAATGCGGGATTGACCTGGGCCTGAACAATAAAGGGTGCCCATTTTTTAATAAATTGAGCTTGCTGTTCCAAGGCCTGCATTTTGTATTGCTGAGACGTAATTAGCTCATTGACAGTGAGGGACCAAAAACGAGTGATCCATTTCTCCTTCGACAGAAGATCGGGGTTCTTCCAGTGGAGTGCTATTTCAGCCTTAGCGGCTGTTATCATAGACCTAAGGCCTTTTCGCACAAGCCATTTTAGAACGCGCGGAAGACAGCTCCGGGCGCGGCATTCGCATTGCCGGAGTCGGCTTTGTGTCCCGGCATGTCCGGAGCTGTCTTCCACGTGTTCCAGATGCAGAGCACTTTAAAGTGCTCTGCATCCGTTCCGGCGCATACGAGGCGTCCCGGCGCGTTCGGGGAGAGAAGCGTTCCTGCACGCTTTTCTCCCTGACAGCCGCGGGCACGCCTCCCCCGTCAGCATGGGCCGAAAATCGGCCCAGGGGCTGATGGCGGTCGGGCTGATCTCCTTCGTTGCCGGGCTGTGGAAGTGATTGCACAGCGGCGGCGAGGCTGGTTGGCAGCGAGGGGACCCACGATTCAAATCGTAGGACCCCTTGCCATCTCCAGTCTCGCCGCCGCTGCGGGATCACTCCCGCAGCCCGGCAATGAAGGAGATCTCCCTCCGCGGGGGGTGAGCTAGGCCCTTCCCGGCCCCGGCGGCCCCATTGCGGCTGCCGGAGTCAGGGACTTAATTTTGTAAGGAAAACAGAGGAGGCAAGTTCGCAATAGATAGCAATTACAAACTAAAATGCCTCTACACCAATGCCCAAAGCATGAGAAATAAAAAAGGGGAGCTGGAGATCCTGACCCAGGTAGATAAATATGATGTCATAGGTATTACGGAAACCTGGTGGGATAACACACATGAATGGAACACAAACATTGAAGGCTACAACTTGTTTCTGCGAAACAGACTTAACAAAAGAGGAGGGGGTGTTGCGCTGTATGTTAAAAAAGAAATTGTCTCCTCAGAGGTTCAAGTTTCAGAGAGTGGAAGCTCAGTAGAATCGGTATGGGTAAGAATTCAAGGAGAGAGCAACAGAAAGGATACCATTGTAGGAGTCTATTACAGGCCCCCTGGACAAACAGAAGATATGGATGACCTCTTCCTAGACCAGATGGCTAAACTTTCACGAAAGCATGACATAGTGATTATGGGAGACTTTAACTACCCAGACATTTGTTGGGAATCTCGCTCAGGAAAAAGTCACAAGTCTAATAAGTTCTTATCCTCTCTCGCTGACAATTTCATGTACCAAAAGGTGGTGGAGGAAACAAGAGGATTGGCTATCCTTGATCTAATTCTTACCAACAGAGAGGAAATGGTGGAGGATATCAGAGTTTCTGGGGCATTAGGAGGCAGCGATCATGTTATCCTTGAATTCTGGATAATAAGGGAAGGAAAGCATGAGAGGACTCAGACTTCAAAGTTGGACTTCAGAAGGGCGGATTTTGATGGACTCCGGAGGAGGTTAGGAGGGATCAAATGGTTAAATGTACTAAAGGATAGAAATGTCCAAGAAGGATGGGATATTTTGAGAAATGCAATATTAGAAGCGCAATCATTAACAATTCCTCAAAGAAGGAAGAATGGAAAACATCTAAAGAGACCAGGGTGGATAAACCTAGAACTTAAAAACTTGATAAAAAAGAAAAAAGAAATGTTTAAGAAATGGAAGGAGGGATACATATCTAAGGAGGAATATAATGAAATCAGTACAATCTGCAGGGCAAGTATCAGAAAAGCTAAAGCTAAAAATGAACTGAGGCTTGCAAGAGAGACTAAAAACAATAAAAAAGGGTTTTGGGGATATGTCAACAGCAAAAGAAAAGTCAAAGAGGTTTTGGGAAGTCTGCAGGGAGAGAATGGAGAAGTGATCGAAAGTGATCTTGAGAAGGCAGAGATTCTGAACTCCTATTTTGCGTCTGTTTTTTCCAAGAGGGATAATGTTCATGCAACAGTCCTTCACTGTACTGATGAAGGACTAGGAGAATCAAGACACAAAATCAACACTGAGAGAGTAAGGGAACGCTTAGCTAACTTAAACGAATTTAAGTCCCCGGGTCCAGATGGATTACATCCTAGGGTACTGAAGGAATTAGCAGAGGTAATTGCTGAACCACTTGCTGTAATCTTTGAGAAGTCATGGAGAACAGGAGAAGTCCCAGACGATTGGAGAAGGGCAAACGTTGTTCCTATCTTCAAAAAAGGGAAGAAGGTAGACCCAGGGAACTACAGGCCTGTTAGCCTGACTTCAATACCAGGAAAGATTCTCGAACAAATTATTAAACAACACATATGTCAGCATTTGGATAGGAATTCAATAATTAACAGTAGTCAACATGGGTTTGTATCAAACAAGTCGTGTCAGACTAACTTGATTTCATTTTATGACAAAATCACTGAATGGGTTGATCAAGGAAATGCAGTAGACATAGTATTTCTTGATTTCAGCAAAGCATTTGACAAAGTATCTCATGCGATCCTCATTGAAAAATTGATCAAATATGGGTTTGACAAGGCAACTATAAGGTGGGTTCAAAACTGGCTTAGTAATCGTACTCAAAGAGTGGCTTTAAAGGGCTGCACATCCAAATGGAAGGAAGTGTCAAGTGGAGTACCACAAGGTTCTGTCCTGGGCCCAGTTATGTTTAATGTTTTTATAAACGATCTGGACGAGGGAGTTGAAGGGAAACTGATCAAATTTGCTGGTGACACAAAGCTAGGGGGGATTGCAAACACCAGAGAAGAGAGAGAGAGGATTCAAAAAGATTTAGAGAAACTCGAACAATGGGCCGCAACTAATAAAATGGTATTTAATAAAGAAAAATGCAAGGTTCTGCACCTGGGCAAGAAAAATGAAAAAAGCACATATACAATGGGAGGAATTCGGCTGAGCAGCAGCACATGTGAAAAAGACTTGGGTGTCCTGGTAGATCATCAACTGAACATGAGTCAACAGTGCGAGGCAGCTGCAAAAAAGGCAAACGCAATCCTGGGGTGTATTAGGAGAAGCATAGAGTCCAGATCACGTGAAGTTATTATCCCCCTCTACTCTACCTTGGTCAGACCTCATCTGGAGTACTGTGTCCAGTTCTGGTCACCCCAGTTTAAAAAAGACACTGACAAGCTGGAGCAGGTTCAAAGGAGAGCTACCAAGATGGTGAACGGTCTGCAAACCATGTCCTATGAGGAACGGCTTAAGGAACTAGGAATGTTTAGTCTAACAAAAAGAAGACTGAGAGGAGACATGATAGCTGTCTACAAATACCTCAAGGGTTGTCACAAGGCAGAGGGATCAGCCCTGTTCTCACTCTCTCAAGGAAGGACTAGAAACAATGGGGTGAAACTGCAGGGGAAAAGATTTAGTTTAGATGTTAGGAAAAAATTTCTAACAGTAAGAGTGATCAACCAGTGGAACAGGCTGCCACGGGAGGTGGTTGGTTCCCCTTCGATGGAGGTCTTCAAGCAGAGACTGGAAAGCCATCTGTCTGAGATGGTTTAGGAGATCCTGCCTTGAGCAGGGGGTTGGACTCGATGACCCAGGAGGTCCCCTCCAACTCTACCATTCTATGATTCTATGATTCTATGGATGCCTGGCTGGCTGGGGTCGAGGAACCCCTTGGGCGACCGGAGCACGTCACTCCGGTCACCCAAGGGTCCCCCCGCCCCCATCGCGATGGTCTGCGGGGCGCGGGCGCCCCACAGATAAGTCCCCCACCCCCCCACTCCCCGAAGCCCCCACCCCCAACCACCCTCCAAGCCCGATCGCGCCCATCTTCGCTGTGTAGGCACTTACAGTGAGGCGCCTACACCGTGAAGATGATTCTCCCCCTCCCCCGGGGCCCCGGGAGGACGCGCGCACGCGACGCAGGACCTACCTGCTCGCTGTCCAGCGTCTGAATGAGGGGAGCATGCCGGGAGCACGCACCACATGGCGCACCGAGGCCCCCTATTGGACAAGCAGTTAACGTGAACTGCTTGTCCAATAGAGGGCCTTGGTGGGCTGCGTGCTGCGCGCTCCCGGCATGCCCCCCTCATTCAGACGCCGGACAGCGAGCAGGTAGGTCCTGCGTCATGTGCGCGCATCCTCCTGGGGCCCCGGGGGAGAATCATCTTCGCGGTGTAGGTGCCTCACTGTAAGTGCCTACACAGTGAAGATGGGCGCGATCGGGCTTGGAGGGTGGTTGGGGGCGGGGGCTTCGGGGAGTGGAGGGGGGACTCATCTGCGGGCTGGAGGCGCCTACATCTAGGTGCCTGCAACCCGTAGATGGGCAAGATCGGGGCGCGGGGCGAAGCCTTCGGAGACCGGAGCCAGGAGCTCCGAACTCCGAAGGGGTCCTGCCCCATAGGGACCTTGCCCCGGGCCCCGCGATGGGGGCCCGGGGGCCTGGGCATCTTCGTGCCAGCTGCACGGGGCCCGATCCGGCCCCGTACAGCCGGGAAGACACAGAGCAGTCGCTTGACAGTGCTGCCCACCCCTTGGGTGCTCTTACCCAATGGCAGGCAGCGTTGGCAGCCGGATCCCCGCCCCTGGCTGGCCTTTGCCGGCTAAGCCACTTCCGGACGCTTTGAGCATTCGCACACAGGCGCGCCGGAACGCGTTTGTGAATGTGAATGCTCAAAGCGTCCGGAACTGTCTTAAGCTTCCCGCTCTACACGCCTCTAATCAAATCCCTGCTACATTTAGGTACTGAATCATCCTTAAAACATAATAAAAACACTATAGCTGGGGAGAGCACAATATTCTGGGATGTAATTTCGCAAAGTGTTGTTTGAACTGTTTTCCAGAATTTTTCAACCTTGGGGCATTGCCACCACATGTGTAGATAAGTTCCCTTGTTTCCACAATTGTTCTAAAGGAACACCTTCTCCCGTATCAACCTGCCCGTGCCTTAAGATCAAGTGGCGAGGCCCTCCTGGTTATCCCACCACCTTCAGTAGTGAGGCTGGTGGGCACCCGGGAGAGAGCCTTTTCTGTGATGGCCCCCAGACTATGGAATAGCCTCCCCCTCGAGGTGCGTCAGACCCCTTCTTTATATATATTTAGGAGGGCAGTGAAGACGCACCTCTTTGCCCTGGCCTTTGGCTAAACTATTAATGTTCCCTCCCCCAGTACAAACATTATCATTTTAAACATGTGGTATATTGTTTTATATGTATTGAATTTTTAACGTCTTTTAATGTGCATTCTGTTTTAATCTGTTGTTTTAACGTTGTAACCCGCCCAGAGACCTTCGGGTATGGGGCGGGATATAAATGTAAATAAATAAATAAATAAATAAAATGGGGGGGGGAGATTGTTGTTAATTCTATGAAGAGCAATGAGAGTATAGTACCACCAAAATAGGACCTTAGAAGAAAGTTCCCTTTCGGCTTGTGATTTAAAAGAAGAATATATCTTATTTGGTATCTTGAGCCATTCCTCCCTGCTAATATTTATATCACATTCTAGTTCCCAAAGGCCTTTTAAACTCAGTTCTCCTCTGCTATTACTGTTTTTGACACTCTCCTGCATTACACCTTCCCAAAATTGTAGTTTTTACCATAGGGTTCAAAAATTTGAACCAACAGATTTGAATTTGATAAATTTGTTAGATTCGAATTTAAAAGATCAAAATTGAATTGGATTTTTGGGTTTCTATTCAATTCGGATAAAATACCAAAAAAAAAGAACAACAAAAACAACAAAACACCCCACCAAAAACATTCATGCACATCTCTATTTTACAGAGCCATTAATGAGTCATGTTGGTATATTTCTAGAACAAAAAATGTTTGTGTTGCAATCTAAAGGAACACCTTCTTCCATATAGACCTGCCAGTGTCCTAAGATCTGCAGGAGAGACCCTCTTGGTTGTCCGCCATCTTCAGTAGCAAGGCTGGTGGGCACCTGGGAGAGGCCTTCTTGGTAACTGCCCCGAGGCTGTGGAATAGTCTCCCCCTTGAGATGTGTCAGGTTCCTTCTCTGTTCATGTTTAGGAAAAAAAATGAAGATGCACCTCTTTGCTCAGGCCTTTGGATAAATGTCAACCATGTTTCCCCCACTGCAAACACCACTGTTTTAATTGATTTTTTTGTTTGTTTTTTAAGATGTGGGATTTTAGACATTGTGATGGTTGTCACTGTTTTATTATATATTGTTATTTGATATGGTGGATTTTAAGGTTGTTACTTGCCCAGAGTCCTTTGGGTATAGGGCGGGATAGAAATATAAATAATAAATAAATAATAAATAAAATCTGTCTCACCAGGAACATTCTGGTAAGCGTCAGGTGATGTGTTATTTCTGTAACCTAGACAAAACCAAGTTTCTGTTTTCCTGTGGGAACAACGTGGTTATCTCAGCCAGGCCTCCGCTTTACAGAGAAGAACAGTCCTGTACAGGATAGGTCAAATATGTACATATGGGGGCCAGACTCAGTGATATCATGCTATCTCACAAGTATTCATATTTTGCTTTTGTAATGCCGTGCAGAATGTGCGTGTATACTTTCTTGCCTGAAAAGGTAGAACATAGGACCTTAGTGGTTAAGTTGTAGACCATGTATTTTATTTTCATATGCTCACTCATGTAGCCAGCAATGCAGTTAGATAGTTATTATACTGCAACTTTGAAGCCAATAAAAGCCTTCCTATTTGGAATGAATCAATGTGTCTGTGCCTGTGCCTGTGTATTCCAGATCTGTACGATATCTGCTGTGATTTTTGCCATGTGCAATCTCTGCTATATATCTACAAATTCAACAAGTCAATGAGTAAAGGCAAGGAAGAAAAAGATTATTGGCAGAACAGAGATGGAAAGCGGGGATTTTTTATCGGGGTCCCCATTTGTCTCTGTGTTAAATGCCATTGATTTTCAACAGAGAGTAATCTTCATGTCAGCTGCTGAAATTTTTGAAACACCTCTACCCACGCACACAAACATACGCCCCCTTTACTTAGGCTGTTTCTGCATTCGGCCAGTAATCTAGGCTAACAGGCTTTCTTATTCTATGCATGCAACTTTCAAAGATGTTCTGCCCTGCCCTTCTGCACCAGCCATGATATATGAATGACTGAGCTTGGGGCAGTTGCTGGCAGGGGTGGGGGCAGCCTTGGTGGGGAGTTAGCTGTGTGGACCAGAACAGAGACGTTTTCGCACGGGGCTGAACGGAACGCGGAAAAGACAGCTGCGGACACGTCATCCGCATTGCCCGCGCGCGGCTTGCGTTCCGACGTGTCCGCAGCTGTCTTTTCCGCGTTCGAAATGTAGAGCACTTTAAAGTGCTCTACATGCGTTCCAACGCGGACGAGCCGCCCGCAGCCGTTCGGGAGGAGAAGCGTTCGCGCCTGCTTCTGTCTCCCGAACAGCTGCGGGCTCGCCTCCGACGCCGCGCGGCTTTGACAATCAGCTGTTTGTCAAACAGCTGATTGTCGATCTGCCTCCGCGGCTGTCTCCGCGCCCCTTGCCGGCGTTTGCCGGCTAAGACAGCTCCGGGCGCTTTCCCCTTTCGCACACAGACGCTCCGGAACGCGTTTACACGTGTTCTGGCGCGTCTGTGTGTGAAAGGGGAAAGCGCCCGGAGCTGTCTTAAGCTTTCCGCCTGAACGCGTTCCGTTTCGAACGCGATGCAGTGCGGAAATGCCTCAGCTCTGGCACCTCTGCATTGCTGCTGGCATTGGTCCCCGGTGGATGTTATGCCTTTCCTCGTGATAAGAATGGCACCTGCTCTTCTTAGTTGAATCAAACTTGAGGAGAATACTTAAACTGCTCAAAGAAAACTGAGTTCAGAAACAGCCATATTGTCTAGTTACATATTGTCATATTGTACAGTTATTGTCTAATGCCTAAGAAATACCAACAAGGGCAGAAAGGCCCTAAGCCTAGTTAGCTTCTTTACTCTCCCCACTTTTATTAAAAACCCACATTATTATTATTATTATTGCACAGGTCTGTTTCAGTTCTCTGAGCCTGTTTGCACTTATCTGAAGCGAGTATTTCTGGATGCTCCATACGCACTCAATATCAACAGCGGCTAGGGAGCTGGACTCTTATCTGGGAATACTGGGTTTGATTCCACACTCCTCCACAAAGCCGGCTGGGTGACCTTGGGCTAGTCACAGCTCTCTTCTGAGCTCTCACAGACCCACCCACCTCACAGTGTGTCTGTTGTGGGAAGAAGAACAGAAAGCTTTGTCAGCCACTTTGAAGAAGAGGAAGAGGAGTTTTCTACCCCACTTTTCTCACCCATTTAAAGGGACTCTAAGCAGCTGGCAAAGCTTTCTATTCTTCTCCTCACAGCAGACAAACCCTGTGAGGCAGGTAGGCCTGTGAGAGCTCAGAAGAGAGCTGTGACTAGCTCAAGGTCATCCAGCTGGCTTCATGGGGGACTGTGGAATCAAACCCAGTATTCCTAGTTAAGAGTCTGACTCCCTAACCACTAGACCAGTGATGGCTAACCTTTTGAGCTCGGTGTGTCAAAATTCGCAAGAAAACCTAGCTTAACTCGGGTCCTGTGTCACATCTAGAAATATCAATAATTTTGTGATATTTGTAGCTCTAGTAAAAAAGTTATATTTTTGATACCGTATATTCCGGCGTATAAGACGGCCCCTGACTTTTGAGATTTTCCTGGGTTAAAAAGTAGTCTTATACGCCAGAATATGCAGTATGTGTATTTGATTAAAAGCAAAAACAAACAGTTCTTTACATTAGTGACTTTTGTTGCTAAATCTTCAATCGAAAGTTGGTATTTCATACACTTCAAGAACAAGCAAGCACTACACGTCCAGGTGCCAGGGTAACCATGTGTGTCACCCAAAAGGGCTTGGCGTGTCACCTGTGATACGCGTGTCATAGGTTGGCCATCACCGCACTAGACCAAACTGAGTCCCCTTGAATGGGTGAGAAAAATGGGATAGAAAAGCCTACTTCTCTTCTTCCACTTCTACCAACCCATGGAGGCTGCATCCGGACCACCAAGTGTATTGCACAGCAGCATTTGATTTGACAGACATATTTAATGATTCTCCGCTGTAGCTCCTGCACCTGATCCTCTGGGTTTTAAAAAAGTAGTGGCTTTAAGCACTTTTGCTGCGAATTATTACACGACTCCACTTTTTTGTCTGTATGGGTAAACTGGGTGAGAACTAACGATAACTTGCCTTCATCCAAGAGCACACAGACCTATCAGAGCGTACCTGATGCTGAGAACCCAGGGATGGGCTGAGCATGTGAAGGGAAGAATTTCACTACCACTGTTCACAGGAAAAGTAAACCACAGAATATAACCTTATCTGTCGGTGTACTGTTTTTCCTCCAGAATCACATTACTGCAGACTGTATCATGTGGGGTTTTAATGTCTGGAGGTAACCTGATTTAAGTACAAGTGGGCCCTGTCTTTGCTTCTCTATAGCTAGGTTTACTCAAATCATTTTCTCTATGCGTGTCTCAATCTACATGATTTGAAATGTTGCTGATTATTGATTTATTAAGTTTCCCATTAAATCAATAACCAACATCCTACTAACACCCTTTTTAAGTGAATTCTGTTTGTGGAGTTTCAATGTAACACAATTTACAGACTGAGGCCTTGTTTCAGTATTAAGCTTTGTTAAGCATTCCTGTTCCACATGAATACATTTCCTCTAACATTACAGGTCTATTACTCACGTAACACAAGTTTTGCTTTAAGCAACTACTTGCCAGAACATGTTAAGCTGGCCCGACTTTATTGCAATTAATTGCTATCTTTCTCCTAGTTGGAGCAGACTAATAGAATTTTTAGTATTGTGCCTACCTGGGAAAATTACTAATGAGTGAAAGCAGTTGTAGACTCTATACAATTGTTTTAAATTACATTATATTTGATTGGTTACGTGTTTTACCCACATCATTGTTTATGAGGTTGTCCATCCTAACAATATTGTCTCTCCTTTTTTTTATCAAACATGTAAGTCCAGATTGTTGTAGTTTTTGAAGCTACTACTAGTGCACTTTTAGTCCAATGATCCTGTTTTTATACATGCTCTGTGACCATGTGCAGGTTACCAAAGCAAAGACTGCCAAAGTTATATTCGGCTAAAGGCAATAACTTCTTTTCCTGGTCCAGAGCTTTCACAAGAGGCCTTTTTGCACGAGGGGCTGTGGAACACATCTAGAACATTCCGGGATGCTGCATTCACAAGCTTGGGGTGGCCAGATCTGTTCCAGGCCACCCCAGGCGTCCTGACATGTCCTAAGGCCTTTCCGCATTACAGCCAAACGGCTGTAATGCAGTTAGGCTAAGACAGTTTGGGACACTTTCTCCATCTGCACACAGGCAGGGGCTGGGATGCCCCTCCCAGGCCTGCTCGCCATTGGGTGAGAACACCCAGGGGTGGGCAGACCTGTCAGGGACCTTCCCTGGGTTCCTGCACGTCGTAGGGGACCTGAAAATTGGTCAACAGGTGGCAGGGCCATGCAAATCAATTACCTTGCCGGCCTGGGGTTGCCATCTACTGCGGTCTGTGAAGGCATGCGGACTCTGGTAGACAGGACCCAGGCTGACTGCGTGTGTCCTGTCTACTGGGAGTGCACGTGTATGCGCAGACTGCAGCAGGTGGCAACCGCGGGGCCAGCAAGGTAAGCGATTGCGTGCATGGGGGCGGGGCGAGAGGGTGGCTCGCTCCTGGCTGGGACTGAAGCAGAGGGGGACTTCGGCCTTCCCTTGCCCCTTTCCAGGTGGGGGAGGTCGGACTGCCGGCTGTCTATGGGTCGGGGGATGTCGCATTCATTGGTGGACCAGGACCATGTGGTCCTGGTCTACCAAGGGGCTTCACATCCCCTAGCCCATCGAGGCAGATCTCTGGCCTGGATTCAGATGGCTCAGCCTTGCAGATGGCCCTCGGGACCCACCCCCACCCCCTGGGCACCCCCCGGGGCCTGGGGACATGTGCGCATACAGGTGGGGTGGCCAGCCAATCATAGGCCGTGCTGCGTGCACGGCACCATGCGGCACCACCTGAGCTGGGTCATTTGGACCTAGCACAGACATCAGGTAGGTGCACGTCCGTGCGTTCCTCTCCGGGCCCTGGGGTGGGAGTGGGTTGTGCTGGGGAAGGCCCCTGACAGGTCTGCCCACCCTGGGTGTTCTCACCCAATGGCGGGCAGGCCTTAGAGGGGCGTCCCATCCCCTGTCCGGCCTTTTCAGGCTAGGGCAGTCTGGGAAGCTTTCCCAGTTCACATGTATGCAGGTAGGAATGCGTGTATAAATGTTCTTTGCCTGCCTGTGTGCAGATGGGGAAAGCGTCCCAAACTGTCTTAGCTTTTAATGCGAAAAGGCCTAATGTTATCACCTGACTAGACAAATTAAGGCAGAGGCTGGATCCATGCTTTATTCCAGATTATCCAAATAATATGGATTAAATAAGTGCTGTCTGGATGAGTGAAAAGTGACTCTGCTTAGTGAGCCCCTGAAAGCTGAGATTCCTGAGTCTTTTTTCCTCATAATGACTGTGACTTGCAAGATGGAGAACAAAACATGTCAGATGAATCAGATAAGGTCCCACCTCCACCTGAGGCCACCAGATGGGGCTCTCAGCTTGAAGCTATTCCCAAGTCCACCAGCTCAAGACTCTGTTGTCCAATGGTTATCTAATGCAAATGCCACGGCCACGTGAAAGTTTATCCTGGATTTTTATCAACCAGTTGTGACCCAAATTATTGGTAATTTTTCTCTGTGACACCAATGTAAAGTTCTTCACTGCAACTGCTAGTGAGAAGCTGCCTCCTTTCCTTCAGACAGCAAACTCAATTGTTTATGTTCTGTTTTGTCACTATGCCCAGAGCACTGAATAGATGTCTTGTCCACCTGCCCAGAGCCCTTTTAAGTAAATTGAAACAGATAGGCACACATTCCAACTGCATATTTTAAAGATCTGGAAAAGAACACACTGTTCTCAACAGCTGTGCCTTTGCTCTCAAACAGAAAGATACACTTAAAATAGTGTGGGCAGTAGACATCGCAGGTGAATCTATATACACAGGTTTTATTCAAACAACCCTCATTTATAAAATTTCTGGACGGCATGAATGCACAAACTGCTTTATTATTAATATTCTTTACAGTGACCCAGAGACGGCAGCTATTTAATTTTTTCCCCGTAAGTAATAAGGAAAATGAATAAATTTTCTGGCTGTTCCCCAACTAAAAGAACAATTCTGTCTGATTTCAATTACCCACAAAAAGGTGTCCTTAAGGAAACTATATGCACCATTTCCCAGTATGGAAAATAAGGTTATCCATCCATCATCCATCCATCCATCCATCCATCCATCCATTTATTTATATCCCGCCCCATACTCATGGGTCTCAGGGCAGGCTACAAGTTTTAAAACAACAGATTAAAACAATGATATCCATAAAAACACTTTTAAAAAATCCAGCATATTTAAAAATGTATACTAAATATTAAATCCTAGTCCCTATAGGCCTGGTGATGAAGATCATCATGTGAAACTGGAGACGTTTTCGCATTACTCCCGTTCCATTTGGAACGGGAGTAGGACGGGAAGCTTAAGACAGCTCCCGGCGCTTTCCCCTTTCACACACAGACGCGCCAGAACGCGTGTAAACGCGTTCTGGAGCGTCTGTGTGCGAATGCTCAAAGCGCCGGGAGCTGTCTTAGCCGGCAAAGGCCGGCCAGGGGCGCGGAGACAGCCGCGGAGGCAGATCGACAATCAGCTGATTGTCAAACAGCTGATTGTCGAAGCCGCGCCGGCGTCGGAGGCGAGCCCGCAGCTGTTCGGGAGACAGAAGCAGGCGCGAATGCTTCTCCTTCCGAACGCCTGCGGGCGGCTCGTCCGCGTTCGAACGCATGTAGAGCACTTTAAAGTGCTCTACATTTCGAACGCGAGAAAGACAGCTGCGGACACGTCGGAGCGCAAGCCGCGCTCGGGCAATGCGGATGCCGTGTCCGCAGCTGTCTCCCACGCGTCCCGTTCAGCCCCGTGCGAAAACGTCTCGGATGTATTATGCAGTGCATTTAGGGCATGGATGACTTCAGATAGCATTCATTAAATACAGCTCTTTTAAGCATTGCACAGTCCCCAGCTTCTAGAAAACCAAGGAAAACAATTTTTTTTTAAAAAAACATAATGCTGTGGTCATAAAAATGTGAATAATAAGACAAATGAGAATTATGTAAAGCCTTGACCATCGCTTAAGGACAATTATTTGGGACATTTTGGCTGGTAGTGATATTTATGACCCACGCTGGATATGAAGGTAGCAGCTGTTCATTGGAGAAGTCTGGTGCTTTAAATCTCTGGAGATGTAATTAAAAATGACATTGCTGGAGCAAGTTCAGGATCTACTTGAGTTTTCAACTAGATGTTTTCAGTAGAGCTTAAATACAATAGCTTCTTTTTCTGCAGCTGCCCTCCAGCAACATAGTTCAGTTAGTGGTACAGCACCTCTATATCTGGAGCTTCCATATATAGCTACTTTTCAACCATTGTAATCAAAATGATTACTTTTGGTATGCCTATCATTTAATTTATTTTTAAATCCATTAAAGCTGGTGGTCATCACCACACTTTCTGTCCACAAGTTCCATGTATTACTTTTACTCAAAGGTCAATGGCCCTAAAGCTGTTTATGTAAATTATCAATTGACTGCTGATTTCAGGCACTTAATGTTTGAATTCTTGCATTTTTTAAAATTCCAAGACCAACTTTAAACTCCTTAAGCACACCAAATTAAAAGTGGAGGGAACCTGATGGAGTCCAAGGGAACAATTTGCTTTAGTAAATTTAATCATAGACCTAAAGGTCTGCCGAAGTCCAGGTTTTAATTTTCAAATAAGAAGTTATGTCATTTGATGGACCATCAGTATATATATATTTTTCACTCTCCAATCAAGCGAACAATTCCACAACCTTAACCATTTAAATTTAATTAACACCTTAGCAATTTCCTGGGCTGTTTTTCTATAAATAACAAGTCTTTTCTTATGGATGTTTTTCCATTGACCTCCTTTAATCCGGATCTAAGATGTTCTGGATTTAAGGAATGGGTACTTCCCTTAATCCAGATCTAGTAGATCCGGATTAAGGAAAGTACCCAATGTATTTCCACAGGTGGTCTAGCACCCAATAGCAATGGGTGCTAGCCTGCTTGCAGTGGAAGTGCCGGAGCACCCATGTGGCAAATCCAGATCTACCCACATGGGGCCTGCCTGTCACCCCAGGTGTTTTGGGGGACAGGGGGTGCGATCTCTGTAGATGCTTCAGAGATTCTTTGAAGATCCTCTGGAGTGGCTCCAGAGTGCTCTGCCACAAAATTCAAAGATTCTCCAGAGCCTTTGAGAAAGGTATTGTGTGACGGCAGGCTATATGTGATATAGCAAGATAAACTCCATTTTGTATCATGTTAAAACTCAGGAACCATTTTGAGGGAAAGGAGTAAAAATCTTCCCATGAGAAACAATTCTCTCAGCGTTTCTCAAACTGAACAACATACTGATTTAATGGTTCACACCTACACGTTACCCATCTGGTCAATGTAGCCTGATTGCAAGGTTATCGGGGGTCTCAATCTACTAGCAGTCCATGGGTTTGTAAATCAAGAGGGCATATGGCATGATCCTGACAAGACTTACGAGCTCCTCCCCAGCCAGCGATCCTGCAATCCTTCCCTTCAAAAAGACCAAAAGAAAAATTTAAAACTTCTCTGTTCGTCTCCCCTGCTTGCAAAGACTGCAGCCGGCACTCTTTACAAGATCTCCGTGGCAAAAGAAGATTTTCAGCAGACTTATTATTGCATGGGAACGCAGCCTATGTGTATCATTCCGGATCCTGAAACTAAGTTCATGCCAGACGTTTCGTGAGTGAAATGAGCGTTTTGTAATTTTTTACTTTTACTACCTCTAGCAAGCCTTATCTCTGTTCTTTGTATTTTGTTGTTCCATGTTCCATGTACTTTTACTTTGCTTATTTTTATATTAAATATTTTGTACAGTTCCAGAGCGTCTTGCCTAGTTGTTTTGAGTTTTAGGAAGACGTGGTGGGGAAAAGGGGTTTTATTTTCTTCACAAACGTTAAGCCCTCTATCGGGGAGGTGTCTTGGGGAGCTGAACGCATGCACGCAGACACTGATAGAGGCAACTTAACGCTACATATTGCTTTTGCATGGGGTCCTCTTCGGAGCCAACTTCAGAGGGACTTTGGAGAATGTGCACCACCCCCATGGATGCCCCCCAAACCTCCCCTAGACCCCATTGCTCAACAGGCTCGGTATAATCCGGATTTGATGGCTGAAGACCTATTGTAGACCCATTTAATCCGAAGGACCCATATGATCCGGATTTCCCTAGAACTGGTGGAAACAAATGTGGCTTTAATGGGGTATGTAGTGGAAATGGGGTCTCCCTGCTCTGAGCCAAATGGGTCCTTAACGGGTCCTTAACGGGTCCTTACTGCTAGTGGAAAAACACCCCATGTAATTATTGGAATTTGAGTGAACACATGGAATAGTAGGAATGTGGTAGAAAAATACTGTTCAAAATGTTACATGAATAGTCTCTGGATGTTTAAGAATTACACAAGGAAGAGAGGAAACACCAAAGAGATTGCAGATCAATTACTTTGGAATACTTTGAGAAGTATAGTTTGAGTATTTGGGATAAATGCAGACATAGATTTTTAGAATGATTGTACTGCTTGATGACACAGTGATATAGAATGCAGTTGTACATAGATGGGTTAGATTAGCTCCTTCCTGCCCCAAATATAGCTCTTTCATATATTCTTTGTCCTCATTTTCAAGGGAAATCCACATTAAATGTGGACAGTTACTGTTTATACTATAGTCAATATCTTGTTGGAAATTTGGGTTTTCCATGGAAACAGTTTACTGGCAACCCAAAGAAAAATGCAGATGGGGAAAGCCCTTGGATGTATCAGCTCATGGTGGATGAGAAGAAGAAGAAGAAGAAGAAGAAGAAGAAGAAGAAGAAGAGCTTTTCTCACCCATTTAAGGGGACTCAAAGTGGCTGACAAAGCTTTCTATTCTTCTCCCCACAAAATAACACTTTCTGAGGTGGGTGGGGCTGTGAGAGCTCAGAAGAGAACTGTGACTAGCCCAGGGTCACCCAGCAGGCTTCATGGGGGAGGGTGGAAGCAAATCTGGTATTCCCAGATAAGAATCTGGCTCCCTAACCACTTGACCAAGAGACATAAAGTCCTTTGCTCAACATGGCTTGCCTAGCCACACCTGCAGTGGCTCACTCCCACCTTTCCTCTTTAGGGGACTGTGGCAAATGTGGACTGAGCCTGCAGAAAACAACAACAAGAAGATATATGTCCCTGGATCTATGGGCAATCACCCAAAAATAAAAATAAAAGTGACTTCTTGACTAGGTGGTTGGAAAAGTGCCAACTCTATGGGTATGGGAAAATGAAGTATTTTTGCCTAACATGGGTCAAGATCGTCCCACCAGTTGTGGCTCAAGTCATCACCTCTAAACAATATCATGTCCAGGGGGCAGTGTTGCACTCAACCTCTACCTACCCCATATATGTCCAGTAATATTAGTTGAATGACACCAAAACGGCATAGGTCAACTGGATAACAGGTGCCATACGTCTACTGGATAACAGGGAACTTCATCTGGGTGCAAAATGTTGCTATGTAGATGCAGTCCATTTTTAAAAAAATTAATTATTTTTTTACAATTGTTTTTAGTCCTCCAATGGTAATACATAATTCAAAGTTCTTCTACCGATCATAGAAAAAGCTACACAATTCATAATATTACACTGATAGAATTAAACGTAACTTCAATTTTTAACTTTCACTCCTAAGCTTATTGTCCCAATATATTTTAACTATCATATTCTATTACTAATTACTAATATAATTCATACGACTATTCAATATTTCTATTCCAAATTGCTAATATAATTCATGTGACTATTCTGTATTTCTACTGCTATCACATTAATTATATATTTATACCATTTACTAATAGACCATTTTGTTCTATCCTTCCATCCACTAACTAGGACTATTTGAGCACATGTTAGCAATTCTTCTACTATCTCCTTCAGCTGGATAGTGGGAAGATTATTTAACTCCATATGTAATACCCTCATTCTCCCTGCTATTATAAATTATATGTTCAACATGTCACTGATTTCTTTATATTCTTCCAAAATTCAGATACTATAGGGCATTACCAGATCATATGGGAAAAAAAACCCTCTTTGACTACATCCATGCCAGCAATTACTATCCATATTTATAAAAAAAATGTGATAGTTGTGCTGGAGTTCTATGCCATTTATGTAATAGTTTCCTTCTTACCTCCTTAAGATTATTATACTTTACTATTTTTATATGTTTTATTTCTTTCAATTTCTTCTCTTTCAGTCCTCATATCTGTACTCCATATATTACATAACTCTTCCACCACTTCATCTTTAACAGAACTTAATTGGCTATATAATCCTCCTGCAATTTTACTTTCTCCTTCAATACATTTTCTTATCAATTTTTCAAAGAATGTATCTTCCCCTTTAATCTTTTCTCTCATCTCTAGTCTGTTTATAAATGTTCCAATTGCTATCGGTTCTGACTGGATGCAGTCCAGTTATGAAACTAAAAAAAAAATAGTCTTGTTCCATTGACACAGGGTAAATTAATATACATTAACTGAGAGAACTGCATCCAGGCTATGGTGAGGGAATAGCACACCTTAACTGTTTTAAAAATGATAGCACCTGAAGTTTGCAACTACCAGGCCATTGTATAAAGACAAAGTGTCATAATATATGCTTCTCTTGAAAGAAGAAGAGTTGGCTTTTTCTACCCTGCTTTTCTCACCCATTTAAGGGGACTCAAAGCAGCTGACAAAGCTTTTCTATCCTTCTCCCCACAACAGAACACCCTGTGATGTAGGTGGGGTTGTGAGAGTTCAGAAGAGAGCTGTGACTAGCCGAAGGTCACCCAGATGGCTTCATGGGAGAGGGCGGAATCGAACGCGGTATTCCCAGATAAGAGTCCGGCTCCCTAACCACTAGACCAAACTGGCTCACGGACCAAAGTGGCTCAGTTAAATTACATTACACTACATTACAAAGCAATCTAAGTGCTCAGTTTCCATGAACCATTTTAAACTGATGGTGGAAAAAGCCTAGTACTGGTTATCATTTTCCTTAATTTTATTCTAAAACAGTAGATGTAAAACCAGGAATCTTCTGAAATATTCAGCAATTCTTCCTGCTCCCACAATAATTTCTGATATTAAGACTGTACCATTAACCGAAGGCAAATGATTTTGAGCATAAAAAGAGAGAAATAAAGTGAGCATCATTATTACAGCTTATGACACAGAACATTATCACTTAAGTACAGATGAAATTTTTTTTAAACATTCCATATCTGCTAATTGGCTTTAACTTGCCAGAATATCTGTGCAACCAACACAAATGTTTTGTGAATTATCACTATTGCTTATTATAGAATTTAAGCTGCAGTTTAGCTCTGCAGCCGATGTCCAGGGGCCCTGGGGAACAGTGGGGAGAAGCTGTGTGAACTGCTGCTCAGGAGGCGATTGCTTAGCTGCTGCCGATGGAGGCAAACGTAGGCTGCCGATGCAGGAGTAGCAGCTCTATATAGCCACTACGATGGTCAGTCTGTGATCCCTGCCCTTCTCAGTCCACCATGTGTGTAATGGTGGACAATCAGCTGCGATGTTAAAATGACCAGTCATCAGGCAGGGTGCAGGCAGAAAGGCAAAGAGTTTAATTTCCCTGGGTTTAAATACAGCAGTCAATAGGGGTGTAGAGGAAATGATGTAAAGGCACAATCCAGAGACGTTTTCGCACGGGGCTGATTCGAACGCGAAAAAGCCAGCTGTGGACACGTCATCCGCATTGGCCGCGCGCGGCTTGCGTCCCGACGTGTCCGCAGCTGGCTTTTCCGCGTTCGAAATGTAGAGCACTTCGAAGTGCTCTACACGCGTTCCAGCGCGGACGAGCCGCCCGCAGGCGTTCGGGAGAAGAAGCGTTCGCGCCGCTTCTGTCTCCCGATCGCCTGCCGGCTCGCCTCCGACGCCGCGCGGCTTTGACAATCAGCTGTTTTTCAAACAGCTGATTGTCGATCTGCCTCCGCGGCCGCCGGCGCGCCCCTGGCCGGCGTTTGCCGGCTAAGCCAGCTTCGGGCGCTTTGACCATTCGCACCCAGACGCTCCGGAACGCGTTTACACGCGTTCCGGAGCGTCTGTGTGTGAACGGGGAAAGCGCCCGAAGCTGGCTTAAGCTTTCCGCCTGAACGCGTTCGGTTTCGAACGCGATTCAGTGCGGAAATGCCTCAGGGAGGTAATTGGTGGAGCTGGATCAGGTGGGCAGGCTCAGAGGTCCTTCTGATGTCTCATCCTGTGGTCGCAGGAAGAGAAGCTGTATGCCGTGTGCTTCCAGACGCCATAATGGCCTCAGGCTACTGCATGGAGTGGAAAGAGTCCAGCACCCTGGTGGTGCTGAGTGTGTACTACAAGCTTATGGAAACAGGAAATTTGTTTTCTCCTTTTACTAGCGAGAAGCTTGAGAAATGGGAGACTGAAGCCAGGGGGAAAGCTGTGCAACTTTTGTGGTTACTACAGCTTATGTGATTATTTTTTTTTACCACACTTTTTAAGCATTTAATTTCCATCTAATTTTACTTTTACTCACTTTTTAGTACCAAATAGAATAGCCTGAAAATTAGGACAGTGAGTGGTGGGATGCAGGTCCTCAGAAGCTTCTAGCTGTGTCGCCTACAATTGCAACATGCACCTATAGGAAGAGTCTTGGTAATTGTGTTTCCATTTCAACAATATGAAATACTTGCTGAAAAATGTGAACTTCCAAAGTGCCTGCGGTTGAGGATACAAAATAGTTTTCCCATAGTGCACTACTTTGTAAGATATCTGTGTGCACCAATATGGATACATGAAAATGCCTGAGAAAGCATCAGAAGGGGTATTCCACAGAGATACCCACCCTCAGATGACACCTACCCCATGTCCTCTGAAAATGTTTCGGTTCTTTTCCCCACAACAGTCACCCTGTGAGGTTGGTGGGGCTGTGAGAGCTTAGAAGAGAGCTGTGACTAGCCCAAGGTCACCCAGCTGGTTTCATGGGGGAGGGTGGAATCGAACCCGGTATTCCCAGATAAGAGTCCAGCTCCCTAACCACTAGACCAAACTGGCTTACAAGCAAAATCTTTCTGTTGAAACTGAAGATTTTTCTTAAAAAAATGTCCAATGCATCCTGCTCAAAGTTTTACTTGTTGAAGTTTATGGTAAAATTTATTGTGAAATAATGCCAATGTCTCAGTTCAACTAGCATTTATGAATAACTATTTAATTTTTAACGCAATGTTTATTTCTAAATTGTTTAGAGGCTTTGTGGTTGGAAGCCAGAAAGAATAACAATATCATATTTTCAGCAGGGGGCAGGAACTTTAGGATATTAAATATGCATCTATTTTGTCCAAGGGGTTCTTCAGATGTAAGTTGGATCAAAAACCAATAGCTGTATGCCACCTCACACTAAAAAGTCAGAAATCACAGCTATTAAAAAATTATAAGTGGTAGGCTATAAATTCTTACCACTTCCTGTTGTTAATTAACCTTTAAAAGCTGATCACATAGAGAGAGCACAGGGTTTAAGTATTTTCTAGGCTGAGTCCTCTAATGAGCACCTGGGACTCCTTTCTTGCCCAGTGTGAATTTGACATTTTAATTCTTAGAGAGGCATAGAAAGTGCCAATTTGCAAGCTTCTAAGTATGAGCAGCAGAAACAATGTTTTCCTACTGGATTCATAAAGGCAGTATTTTTTTTTCCTGTCCTCCAAGCCTGACCTTGAGTATCCCAATAAGTACCAACAAAAAGACACATCGACCTACTGGTGGAAAAAAAAATGTAGTAAAACTCCAGATTTTTTAAAAATATTTGTCTCCTATTTTTTTTTTAAATTATAATTTATAAGTCATGTGTCTTTCAACTAATTATGAAGCTTTACCATGTGACTATGTCCGTAGATCCATGGAAAAAGGCCAAGGAACTTAGGATCAGGTATGATGAAAACATAGGCCATGATTCCACTTGACTTTTTAAAACCAGAATTAACATAAATCAGATGTGGATGCACATTCTGCCCGTTCCCATTTTTAAAATTTTAAATCGCAGTCAACCCTGATTCCGCTGTACCCACAGAAAATGCTCCAAAAATGCTTTGGGGAAAGTGCATCTTTTCCTCCCCATCCTTTGCCAGTTGGGATGCCCACCCCTCTCTCTTGATTGGATTCTCTAACATGATCCTATACCCAGCCTCATTTGTGCAACTGTGTAATTTCAGACTAGTGATTCCTCAATGACCACAGGGATCACTTCCACGATGCTTCAGTGTTGAGCAAAATCACCCCCCTAAGTCTCCCTCACCCATGGTTTCCCCTCGCTTTCTCCTTTCTCACCTTTCTTTTTGCTTCCTGCCCACCTACCATGGTTGATTCAGACAGGAAGGAGCCAGCCAAGCCATCTTTCTCAAGTGAGGAGAAAAGCAAAAAAGAAGAAAGCAAGGGGAAAGCGTGGGCGGGAAGCAAGGGGAAAGATGGCTTGACTGCAGGAAATTTCTGAAGAAATTGAAGGAAAATCAGCTTCAGAATGAGTGGTAGATATGACGATCATGTTCCAATTTTAACCAAAAAAAGAAAAGTTTATATAGAACCTAATGGCTCAGTAAAGAATTTTGTTCCTTTTCTTAAGGGAAGCCTATCAAAATAACTGATTTTGTCTAACTGGCTACAAAGTAGCCTGGCAATAATGTCATCCTTCCTTCATTTCCTTCTCCCTCTCCTTCCTTCTTCCTTCCTTCCTTTCTTCTTGGCTGCCCTACTGAGAGTGAAACCCCACCCATTTAATGACGCACCCACAACAGCGACAGACATTGGGCAGAAGACTATGGGGGGGGGGAGACATGATCTCTGAAAGGCGTGATATCCCCCCAATACTGCAGTTCCGTTCCCAAAGGAAAAAAGATAAAGCATTTTAGCAGCAAAAGTGGGAGTGAGATCTGTTTTTTTTTTTAGGGTTTTTAAAATGCATTTTTGGGCGATTTACTCCTTGGAAAGTGTGGGAAGCCAATTTTTAAAGGGGACAAATGATTTTCAAATTGTTTTCAAAGCTAATAAAACCCCAGTGGGAAAGAGTCTCAGGCAAGTCTGTGTTGTCAAGGCTATGTCATGTGCACGGAGAGGTGAGGGGCCATGTCAGTGTGTGAGGTAGTGGCTTGAGAGTCATTCTTAAAGCATTGAGATTTTGCCATATTTGATAGCTGCCCAAGCACCTCTCATCTCCATGTTCCTTGAGAATTCAGATTGTCCAGCTCGGGTCCTCATCAAAGGTGGAGATACAGCGTTTGGTCAGAAACACAGTCTCTCTCACACACCTGCTTGTTCACCTTTAAGAATAAGGACTATAATATGTTCATAAACACCTTCTCAAACATCAGCTTCTTTGCCTTTAAGAATAAGTAGAGTATAATAACGCGATACATTATATTGTAAGTCCATTGAGAAACTTTCACCTAATGCTAACAGCTATACATCAAAGTGCTGTTAAAAAGCAAAATAGTAGGGAAATTTAAACAAGTAGTTTGCAGTACTCTTGCAATTATCTGTATTGAATTGATTCATCTTTTAAAATTATTTCTTAGTATCATCAGTGTAACTGTAACTTGAGATCTTGCAGGAATTATTAAGGAAGTTCTGTACAAGTGCTAATTTATCTTTTTTAATTCCTTCTTTCATTACCATGTTACTATTACTACTAATACTAATATCACAAATCAATTGCAGCCCATCTGAGGTTTGAGTGTTTTCTTAAAAATGTACTCAGGGGGTGCTTCCGCACATGCCCTTAAACACCCATTAAGGACACATGTGGAAGCATGCATCCGCACAGTGGCACCTTTTTAAGCTGCACAGTAGCACCCATTAAGCACATATGTGGGAGACTGCGTCCGCACAGTAGCACCCATTAAGAACGGAATGGGTAGACCGCGTCCGCACAGCGGTCTCTCTCTAATGTGTGCTTAAAGGGTGTTTCACTATGAAAATGCATCTGTTTAGGATGTGTCCGCACAGTGAAACTTTGCCTACCAGGGGCCCTCCCCTGGCCCGCCATGCTTGGCTCCTTGGAGCCAAGCATGGTGAGCTGGGGGACTCTGCTGTTTTGGCTCGCCCTCGCCCCAGAAACAGCGGATCGCCGCTTCTGAAGCCAGGGGGAGCTTCTCCAAACCCCTCCCTAGCCCCCCCAGGGGAGAGCCCAAGCGATCCCCTCCTTACCTGTTCAGTGGTGCCCCGATTCTGGGCGCAGGGTCCCAGGAGGCTGCGCGCCTGCGTGCTGCAGGTCTCCTGACTTGCCAGGGCTGCTTCTGGCAGCCCCAGCCGTCAGGAGGCTCTCTGCGCAGGTGCGCTGCCTTGACCTTTTAGAAATTATACTGGCTTTTCTGCTCTAGAGTTCAGTTATTTCTTTATTTCTTCATATATTTGCCTTTTTATTATTTATATTAGGAAGTGGGACACATTTTGTCCTGTTTATTAACATTTTTTGGCAGAATGCTTTTGTTTGGTTTTTTGAGTCTATATAGGTGCCTACAATAACCCAGAACTCCCAAAATTTGGCAGTCAAAACTGAAGCATCAAATAATGATTGCTTTACTGTCCAACCTGTTGGTGCGTGAGTGTATACACAAACCCATATAAATATAATAGATACAGATACATACATATATCTATATCTATATCTATATATCTATATCTATATCTATATCTATATCTATATCTATATCTATATCTATATCTATCTATCTATCTATATACAAACACATATACATACATATGTGTGTATGTATTCACAAAGTGGAGTTTTATTGTAAGAAATACCAAATTATTTATTTATTATTTATATTTATATCCTGCCCTATACCAAAGGTCTCAGGGCAGGTAACAACCTTTAAGATTCACCATATCAAACAAAATGATAAATATTAAAACAATAAAAACCATCACAGCATTTAAAATCCAACATGTTAACAGCAAAACAATATCAATTAAAACAGTAGTGTTTATAGTGGGGGAAACAAGTCATATGACATGAGCAATAAACACTATTGCTCATGTCATACTAGCATTATTTACAAAGGCTAAAAACTTAATGCAGTAGTCAAGTTGCAACTGAGTCAATGTTGCATTGTTTGCACTAGTGTTTATAGTCAAAGCTGACAACTACGATGAAGGAACAGAGAAAACGATATGCAAATCGTTTTGCAGTCACTGGTATATTAGTGTATAGAAGAACAGAAAGTTCCCCTAAATGGGTGAGAAAAGTGGGGTAGAAAAGCCAGCTCTTCTTCTTCTTCTTCTTCTATTTAACACCACATAAATTAGCAAAGATATATCAAGATATATGCCTAATAAGCATTAGAAGTATAAAAATAGCAAAGGGACATTTTACCATATGTGGTAGACTTGTAAAAAATCAAAAATCAAAAACAAAGCTGGACACAGATACATACTACAATGAGAAATATCTTTAAAATAATGTGCCATTTCGACCAGAAATGTTTTTATTAGGAATAATAGACGAAAATTTAGTTAATATGAATCCTTTGATTCTGTATATGGTAAAAGCAGCAAGAAAATTATATGCACAAAAAGGGAAAGATGTCTTTAAAAAAAATTAAAAAATAATTATTTTTTAAAAAGAAAGGTTCCCTTATGGGGAAGATGTTGATGGAACATCAGAAATTCAAGACACACCTTGAATATAACTATCATGCAATCTATCCTCTTTCATGAGAGAACAATACCTGGAATTGCTCTTGGCTGAAAGGAGATTCTGGGATACTAATGCCAAATTCTACTTCCTCTTACAGGGCCTAAGCTAGCACATAACAGCAAATGTCCATTCAAATCAGGAAACTTCATCTTCATTAGAATAATGCTGATTGCAAGAGAGATGAATTTTTTTGACCCCAAAACCACTGTACACAGTCCCAATAATTACAAATCCCTTAATTTTTAACTATATGTGTATAACTTTCATTTGTCTGCTTCTATCAGTAGTGATATACTCAACAGGCTAATGAATCGATTAAATTCCATTTTCACTCAGATGGTACCCTACACATTAGAAATGAGAATAGCACAATGCTGCTACTGAGCTGAAGCCTCAAGGGAGGAGCAGATCTCCCTAACATATAGAGACAACCTCTGCACTGAATTCAATGCAGAAGCTAAAGTCCTCAATCCCTTAAGAGGCCAGAAACTCTGGAGAACTCACTAACTAGGAAATGGTCATAATGGAGTACAATTAGCTGATAAATCTTAGCCCCAATACTACTGGTCTACTACGGCAGCTAGTATAGACTCTTTCTGTATAGCAGAGATCCGAAGGGATGTATAGACCCTCAAATATGGATTATGGGCCCACATAGTAAGCATCTGGCCTCATAGATCTGCACACTAACACAGACTGTTTGAACCAATTTCTGCATGCTTAGCCCACAGACTACTTTATGGTATCCATACAAGATTCAAATAAATAATATGGCCCTAGTGCAGCTTTATTTTGGGATTTCTTTGCAATGATGATCTAGACAGGCAAGCATGGTTAGCTAAACAGTAGCATTATTGCCAGCATGTGCAGTATGAAACTATAGGCAAGGCATCCAAACAAATTAAGAATAATGACAGGGAACAGGGGTAGGAAAATGCATGAAACTGTCAACAGTAAATGTTTTTTTTAAAAAATATTACCTTCAGTTTCCAGCAGAATTTCAGAATAGCATTGATTTTAATAACCTTGAATATTAAAAAGTTGAAAAATATGTTCAGCACTTATGGGATTTTCTTTATGGCGAATGCTTTAATCAGTGCATTGCTTAGCTTTTTATATGTTTCAGGGTAATTGAAGAATAGGATATTTAGAACCAACCTATTTATACAATTTTATGTGCATAGCTGGAAACAAAATGAATACATAAAAATAATGAGCTATATATTTTTTTTTCCAAGGGGAGAAAAGCATCATATGTTAGCGAAGCTACAGAGTTAAAAATATAGATGTGGAGCTTACCTCAGTGTGAGTTACTGAGAACAACAGCAAGACAAAATATTCTTTCCAAAATGTTTCAGCTTGATATCTGGAATACGACTTTTTGTTATCCTAGGAACACTTCTCTACATCCTTGTCCATCCAAAGTGAGCTAAGCTATGGAAGGAACCTTCCTATAACCAGGAGGACAAAGCTCAATACCACAGCATGAGAAAACTATCCACATTCTGGGCCTTTCCGCACTTAGCCTTATTCTAGAATATATGTTGGGGCAGGGGCCTGCTGTCCATATGTTAATGTAGATTATGGCAGGGCCCAGGTGAGTCCTACCATTGTCTGTATTAGCATGTGAACAACTGACTCCTATTCCAAGATATATTCCAGAATAAGGCCAAGTGCGGAAAGGCCCTCTGATCACATTCTGGTACCTGCCACACTTACAAGTAATGCCGTGCATCTGTTTGCACTTTAAACCATCTTCAGTCCATCTTCAGATCTGATTGCTCACATTTTTTCATTCCTTTCCGTCCAGGAAAGTCCAAATGAAAGGTGGGAAGTCCATAAATAAAACAGATAGAAATAAAAAGGAGTGAGCAGTCAGACCTAAAGATGGACTAAAAGAAGGTTTAGAGTGAAGCTGTGACCGTGGTCTTCATTGCAGGCTTTTGATAGAGATCTATGTATAACTGATACATTTTCTTCCCTCATTTTTGCTATGGCTTAGAACCTTCTACATAAGAAACTGCTAAATTATAGGCTGATTACAGTCAAATAAGTCATTACAAAAAGCTGGAAGAGTAAAGAAAATTTAATTTTTCAGTCATGGTACACAAATTAACAGATTTGGCAGTATTTGAAATATGAATACTTGCCAGATCAATGTAATAAATGGAATATCTAAAAATCCAAATGCTTACCTGGAAACATGGCAACCACATCTTAGTACCCTACACATCAGAAATGAGAGAGTTATGCTACTAGCAACAATTATATCATTATTAAGCAATAAATGGTATTTTTGTAGATCAGTCTGCTATTTGTTTATACTTTAAATTAGTAATGTTACTGATAAGTGTTTTATTGTGTAAACTGGTTGTAGTTTTGTATATTAACTAAATAAAAGTAAGCCACAAGGGGAGTGGTCACTTGTTGCATGAAAAGGGTTGCATGGATTTGCTTATTATTTGATTAAAACAAGCCTAAACAAGTATCTTTTGCCACCAAGCCAAAAACAACTGGGATGTTGGTGACAGCTGTAGGGGTGTGCATGGATGTTTGAAGGTATTCAAAATTCGATCAACTCTGCCCGAATTTCAACATTCAAACTTGAATAGAATATCCATAAATTTGAATTTAAAAATTCAAACAAATTTCAAATTTTGGATCTATTCATTGGAATTATCCGGACATTTGCATGTGTACGGGTTCATACATGATGCTTAATTCAAATCGAATTTTGTTAAATTCAAATTTTAAAGATTGAATCAAATTGAACTTTGGGGTATTTGATTTGAATTGAATCGAATCACAAAAATTGCATTCGTGCACACACCTAGATAGCTGCTCAAAAGGTTCTCACCAATCCCTCTTTCTTCCCATTTCTGCTTTCCACACTTCCGCAATTCTACTAAGAAGTCCTGTCCATGGAAGTGTCATTTACAGTCATTGGTGCTTAAAGATGCGAGATCAGCTATATTAAATTGTTTCTTCCCCTTCCCCACCAGCTCCACCACAATATGCCCTTACTACCTATTTGCTCTAAGAAGTAGCTGGTGGTAGGGATGGACACAAATGGTTGTTTTGGGGGTCTTTTTTGGCATTCTATTCGTAATGAACTGAATGTTAGAAAATTTGTATTCCTTCAAATAGATCCCCTTCGAATGTGGTAGGATTCTATTCGATACGAATGTATTCTTACGAATTCATGTGAATATCCAGTATGAATGCTTACAGATCCTGGATACGGTTCCTGAATACAGATCCTGCATAGGATCCTACATATGGATCCTATACAAATATATATGTATTGGATACATATCCTGTATCAATGCATACATACTGGATATATATCAGATAAGTATCCTATACCAATGCATACGTATCGATACATATCCAATACCTATCCCCAGTTTAACAAATGTCTGCACTATTCATACAAATGTTAATGTATGAATGTCATAATATTCAATTTGGGTACAAATGCTCGAATTTGTACTAATTACCATGTCTGCCCCAAAATAAGACAGACTCTTATATTAATTTTTGCTCCTAACGGTGCACTGGGGCTTATTTTCAGGGGATGTTTTATATAACACTTATATAGGGCTTATATTTCGAGCATCCTGAAAAATCATGCTAGGGCTTATTTTCAGGGTAGGTCTTATTTTCGGGGAAACAGGGGAGTACAAATAATGAATATTATGAATATTTGTGCACATCCCTAGTTGGTGTCCACTCTGGGTGCTTAAGTGAACAATAAGACAGCTAAAGGTAAATGGTTCCAATGTTGAGAATAGTCAGAGGTAGCAGGAAACACTGTTCAGGCTGCAATTCTATGTAAACCCATCTGAAACTTCTTCTTTTTGACAGCACAAGGTAGTGGTGAGTGTTCTGCCATGCTTGTACCATCACCATCACTACCACTACTGCATTGAGGTGGATTCCAGAGATTTCCTGGCAGCAATCTCGGGCCATGTTCAGACATAATAAAAGAGGTGCCTCAGAGAGACAGTGTGTGGCACTCATGTTCTCAAGCCTTCTCTAATACCTCTTTTCTAGCACAGAATGTTCATGAGATTGGTGTTTGAACAATTCCACCTCAGAGTCTTCTTTTACCTCAGATATGCTCCCCCCCCCTTAGTTTCAGACTCCCCACTTCCACTATGGGGTTATGCACCTCGTCACTTGCTTGACCGAATGAGTTTTCGCCACCAGGTGGCGTTTCCTCTAGTAGGTCCTGCTGTGACATAGCCTCCCAAGTCAAGACTCATTTGCTTGACAGAACACATCTCGCTGAGAGAGCTCTTTATATTTAGAGCTTCATTCACGACCCACCCAAGTTTGTTTTTTCTCTTTGTTCTTTCCTCAGGCTCCCTCAGTGGAAGTTGATGCTGTTGCTTCTCGTTTGACTGGGGAGGCTACGTCACAGCAGGACCTACTAGAGGAAGCACCACCTGGTGGCGAAAACTCATTCGAGTGACGAGATGCATAACCCCATAGTGGAAGTGAGGAGTCTGAAACCCAAGAAAATGAAAGCTCACATAAGTAGACAATGTTCCATTCCCACTCATTTTACTTTTTTTTCCAGTATCAGCTGGAGGCTTTCCTTGACCATCAAGACCACCTCTCAGAATTCCCTAGCAGCCATCTTGATTAGCAGTGCACACGAATGCAGTTTTCAGATTCAATTAGAATCAAATATTCAAAAATGCAATTCAACTAAATTTGATTCAAATTAAGCAAATTTGAATCCATTTGTTTGAATTTCTAATTCGAATTTGCACTTACAAATGTTGACAACATTCCAGTATCGAACGTCTGCTATTTGAACAAATAGGTTCAAAATTTGTTCAAATGTTTTGAATTCAAATTTATGGGACTTTCGATTAGAATTTGAATGTCAAAATTCTGACAAATTCAACTGAATTTCAAATACTTTTGAATATTTGTGTACATCCCTCATCTTGATGGTAGGGGAGCTTCTCCTATCTGTCAGGATCACAGATGGAGAGACTCCAGTTTCGATCTTGTCAGTCAACCTGCAGGCTGTGTACATATCACACCTCCACAATAAAATTAGTGCTATAATTTTTACACCATCTTTAATACACAAGGAATGGGGTGTTCCATCACCTCATGTGTGCATCTTTCCATTGTCTTTAAAACTGTAGCTTAACAACTCTCTAGCTTCCTCGTTCATTTATTTCTCTGGTTCTCTTCCTTTCTGTCCGTGATCCCTGCCCCATTCACCTCCTCCTTGCACTGAACAAGGCTAACTGCTTTTGACAAGGTTGCCTTGCAATTTCTGAATGACAACAATGATATCTTTTGAGATTTATTTGTATGCACGCATCTGCTCTCCAAATCCTTTTAAAAGCATTTCTGGAAAGTGACTGTTTTTACTTTTCAGTGACTTTGACATTTCATATAAAATATGTTCTGCAAGTAAGCCGTCACTTATCTTGCCCTTGTGCTTTGTATTGCCAATTAAAGATACAATATTAGTGTAAGTATAGAGGTCCTTATTGCTTTTTGAGCAGTGTATTTCTTTTCAAATAATCTGTCCTTTGGTGTTTTCGCACTTCCCTTCCCAACCGCTGGATGGAAAAGGAGTGTAATCACTCAATGTTGACTAGTGCTTGCATTTGTGAGCACTAGTCGCTTACAGCCAAAGCCCCGCACGATCGGTAACTCACCTGTGACCAATCCTGGGGCCAGTCCTCTTCAGGTTGCTGCCATTTTGTTTGTGGTGCCCTCTGTGACTGCGTATGCATCAGTGCCATCTTTTTGCTGATACTGATGCTCTGCACACATGCAGTCACATCCATGGTTGTTTGAGGTGCCAGCGCACTTGACCAGCACCTCAGGTGACTCTGTTCTTCCACTCTGAAAGTGGACTAAGAGTGAGTCCCTATGCAGGTGTTTTAGCCCAAGTTCAGTACTGTTTGCACTATTTTTGGGGACTATTTTTTATTCTGAATTGAGTTCTTGTCAATTAATCTGAATATAGCTGCCCCCATGCAGCTTTTTTAGTCCTGAGGCTTTTTCGCACTGCAACGCGTTCCGTTTGGAACGCGTGCAGGCGGGAAGCTTAAGACAGTTCCGGGCGCGCTGTCTCCTTTTCACGCATGCGTCGAGCTGGGTAGACGCTAGCTTAACCCGCTCTCTAAGTAATGAAAAGAAAGGGGAAAAAAATCTGATCCTCCAATTGAAAAATGAAGCAGATAATTAACTAAAGAAGTTGTAAAGTAGTTAACGATATAGTGTCAAAACGGCGACTGGAATAGTATCAAGATTGATCTGCATGAACAAAGGAAAGAATTCCTCCCTGCGGCTGAACTCAATAGGGGATGAGATGGCGGCTGGAGCTATAAAGATTTCCGGAGAGGATAAAATGGAGCAAATGTTTCAGCTGATTCAAAACATCTCCATAACTGTGAGTGATCTTTCCAAAGACATGAAAACAGTGAAGGAGGAGTTAAAAAAGGCAAATAAGCAGGGAGAGAGTAATTCGTTTCAACTTAAAAAGCAGGCAGAGGATATTAAAGCAAATAAAGAAACTTTGGATAAGTTACTACAGGAAAATAAAGAGCAAGCAAACCGAATTAGTAACTTGGAGGACAGACAGAAATGCAAAAACTTGAGGCTCAGAAATTTTCCAAACTCTGTACAGGGGAATCTTGAGCAGATTATAGTGGACTGGTTAAAACAAAATAATGTGCAAATTGAAATGTCTGATTTAGAGAGAGTTCACTGGATTTCAAGAGGTCCAGCCAAACCAAAGGACATTATTATACGTTTTGTAAGGGAAAGACAGAGGGAACAAATATTTCGGTTGCTGAAGGCAAGAAAAGATTTGGATTTTAACGGCGTTAAAGTATGGCCACTCCTAGATCTTTCTCTGGGCACAGTACGGAAGAGGGGAGAATTAAGGGAAACGATAGAAATATTAAAGAAAAACCAAATAAAATTTCACTTCGCGTTTCCCGCATTATTAATTGTATATAAAGATGCCCGTAAATATACGGCGGCAAGTAAAGAGGAGGGAATGCAGATGATTGTGGATCTTGGGTTGCAAGCCTCTGACTCAAGCGTAATAAATGAAGAGATCCCGGGAACTTCTGAAGCTCAAAGAGAGCCCCGTTTAGTACATCAATCAAGAGAGAAAGGACAATCGGACAGTGATTCTAATCAATCATCAATTGACAGTCTGGAAACACAAAATTTGCAACACTTAAGAGATTTGGAGAGACAAGTTAAAGAACTTAGAAAGGAAAATCCAAAAAAACTTAAGTCGATCACCAGACGAGGGAAAGCGAAATGACCTTTAAGAGCCTCAAGATGGCGGCAAATAACAAGTTATATAAGGGAAAAGAGTTTTATATATGGAAGAGAGGGGGGAAAGCAGGGTGAAAGTCCGTGAGTTTTGTTTTTTCTTTTCAGCCTGGAAGATCTAAAGTTGGAATATAATGTCAAAGTATTTATTAATTTTGTATGGTATGGGCTGGAAAAAGGGGGGGGTAAAAGGGAGAGGGTATTTGGGAAGGTAAATAGAAATTCTTGGGATATGGGGGATGAAGATGGGGAAAAAAATAAATGGAAGACTTAATAATATTATCTTTGAATGTAAACGGGCTGCAGAACCAAACAAAAAGATATAAGATTCAACAGTTAATTAGAAAAGAAAGGGCACAAATCATTTTTCTACAGGAAACACACAAACAACGAAATGGAAGACCATTATTACCTGAGATAAGATGGAAAAATATTTATGAATCAAGAGGTACGAACCAGGCACGAGGAGTAGCAATTATTATAGGTGAAAAGGTGAATTTCCAACTGTTGGGGAAAAAAATTGATAGAGAAGGGAGATGGATTATGTTAAAAGGGAAAATAAATAACGAAGTGTTTACTTTTGTTAATATATATGCTCCAAATAGAAATCAAAAAAGATTTTTAAAAGCTGTTTTACAAAAGATGGAAAATTATTCAGAAGGCGAAGTGTATGTGGCAGGAGATTTTAATTTTAAATGCATAGAAGGAGGAAGGGAAACAGGTAGGGATTTAAATATTAGACGATATGGGTTGGAAGATTTAAATTCGATGGAAGATCTGAGTAAAAGGAAAACATGCTACTCTTCTAGGCATGCTTCATATAGTCTTATTGATTATTGCTTAGCAAAGATTACAAATAGATGTCAAGTGATTGAGGCTATAACATTACCAATATGGATATCGGATCATGCGCCAATAAAGGTCAAAATTAAATTAGGGGTAAAGAAAAGGGAAAAGATATGGAGATTTAACCCATGGGTATTAACTCAAGAGAGAGAGTATAATATTTTAAAAATGGAAATTAGAAATTATTTTTTAAATAACAATGGGACTGCTAGTACACAGGTTGTATGGGACGCAATGAAGGCCACAATTCGAGGAAAATGTATTAGTTTGGAAACTGCTAAGAAGAGAGAATGGTGGCATAGAAGGGATCAATTATTAATGCAAATTGAACAGGAACAGGCGATTTATATAAGAACACGTAATAGAAGAGATTATAGGAAATTACAAGAGTCAAAAAAACAGTTGGATATTTGGATGCAAAAGAAGTTGGAGATGAAGCAGATGTATTATAAAGGTGAAATAAAAACTTGGAATGCAAGATCGATGCGGAGATTAGCTAGAATGTTAAAAAAGAGAGAGGAAAAGAATTATATAAAATGTCTTATAGATAAGGGGGGAAATAGAGTGATAGATGAACCGGGAAAATTACATATAATGAAAGAATTCTACACAAACTTATATAAAGCGGAGCAGGTGGATAATTCATTATTAAAAATAAATAAAAAATTGGACCAGGATGATCAAAGGAGATTAAACGCCAGGATTACAAGGGGAGAAATTAATGAAATTATACAAAGTTTAAAGCTTCGAAAATCTCCTGGGAATGATGGATATAGTGCAGAATTTTATAAAATATTTAGAGAGGAATTATTGCCCCATATGGAAGCTCTATTTAATAAGATATATGAAGAGGGGGAAATTCCAAATACTTGGAGAGAAGCTGAGATAATTTCTCTCTTGAAACCTCAGAAGAACCCGGAATTAGTAGGCTCATTTCGTCCAATAAGTTTAATTAATCAAGATTATAAAATATTCACCAAGATAATGGCAAAAAGACTGGAAGATATAATGGGAAAGTTAATACATAGGGACCAGTATGGATTTATGAAATATAGAAAAATTGGAGATCCGATAAAAACGGTAATAAATGTGCTAGAACATGCATATAGTAGTAAGGGAAAGGCTGCTCTTTTAAAGCTAGATTTTTTTAAAGCTTTTGACAGTTTAAATCATATATATTTAGTCAGATTATGTAGAGAAATAGGGTTAGGAAATAAATTTTGTAATATGCTAGAAAATTTATATAGTAATATGACAGCAAGGATAAGAATGAATGGATATAGAACAGATAAGATAAAAATTCTAAGAGGAACTAGACAAGGGTGCCCTTTGAGTCCCAGTTTATTTTTATTAGCAATAGAAGTATTAGCAAATGAAATAAGAGATAGGGTACAATGGAAGGGGTATAAAATTGGGTTGGAAGAAGTTAAGTTAAATCTCTTTGCAGATGATGCGATAATTATTACAGGGGAACCTTTGGAGATGATTAGGGATGTTATGCAGATACTAGAGAAGTTTAAACAGCAGTCAGGGTTGTCAGTTAATGTACAAAAATCAGAAATTATGTTTTTAAATACAAATCCAAGAGAACAATTAGAGATAAGAAGCTTAACGGGGTTGAAATTGGGAATTAAAAAGATGAAATATTTAGGGGTATGGATATATAAAAACCCCGCAAAAATTCTAGAAGGAAATTATAAAAAAATCTGGAAAAAAATAGAAAAGTTATTGAGGAATTGGGATAAGAAAGGTTTGAGCAGAATGGATAGGATAAGAGTTATAAAGATGTTTATAATACCAAAGATATTTTATGCAATGCAAACGATTCCATATAGTATATCGATCAGAATGTTGAAAAAGTGGGATAGAAAACTGAGAGAATGGATGGGAAATGGGAAGAGGCCCAGATTAAGATATAAATGGTTATATGCCAAGGAAGAGGAGGGAGGCTGGGGATTACCCAGTTTAGAAACATATCATAAGGCTTTTCAGATTCAGAGGGTATTAGAAATACAATATAGAGATGAAATTTGGGTTAGAATAGAAAAAGAAATGAATAATATGAAATATAAAGAAATTATATATAAGGATTGGTCATTAGGAGATGAAAGGACATGGGTAGAACCATTAAAGGGTTCAATGAAAATATGGAAACAGGTAAAAGGAAAATTAGTTAGGGAATTAGGGAAATTAGCCCCCATATGGATAATAAACAAGAGTGATGAAAATAGTATGAAAGGGGCCTTAAAAATATTATATAAGCAGGGAATACAGGTTATTGAACAGTTATATACATCAGATAAGATACCTTATGATATAGTGAGAATAGAAAATTGGTTAGGAGGTAGATGGCTCCAGGCAAGGGGGATATGGACATTTATAGATGGTACACTAGTAAAACGGTTGATAAGAAGGGAGGATACAGATTTTGAAAAAATAATTAGAAAAATTTTGAAAAGAGAAAAAGGAATAACAGGAGACTTATATAGAATGTTAATAACAGTAAAAGGGGAAATTTATGAAGAATTGCAAGGATTATGGAATGATGATATGAATTTGAATATGGAAGAAGTAAAAAAGGAGATATTTAGAATTAAGAATTGTAACTTTAACAGAATGAAAGAGACTAAAAGAAAGATAATACATAAATGGTATAGGACACCTATGCAATTAGCACATATTTTTCGGAATTTGCAAAATATAGATGGTAGATGTTGGCATGGATGCCATAATAGGGGAACATTCAAACATATGATATGGGACTGTGTTGAGATACAGAGATTCTGGGGAAGGATTGAAACTATGATAAATGATATATTCCCGATCCAAATTGTCATAACAGAAAGGATGGCAATCTGGAATAGAGATTTAGACGATATAAGACCGAGAGAAGTAAGGGAGGTGATTCATATCATAATTATGGGTGCACAAATAACGGTGGCAGGAGGATGGAAAGATAAAACGAAATGGGAAATGCAAAAAGTATATTATTATATTATGGAAGCAATGGCGGTAGAATTGACCAATTTGAAGGCAAAGTGTGAAAATATTAATAGACTGAGGAATTGCAAACGAAAATGGTTCCCAATTAAGGAATATTTACAAACTAGGATTGAAGAAGCCCGGAAAATGAAATTACAATTAATTATGCAAATATGACCCAGATGTATCCCAAGAGGTCACATGTAGAAAAGGGGGTGGGGGGTGGGTGGGAAAAAGGAGGGGAGGACATATATGTAACCAATTATACTGTCTGTAAACTATAACTTTAATAAAATAAAAAAAATATAAGAAAAAAAAAAAAAAAAAAAGACAGTTCCGGGCGCTTTCACCGTTCACACACAGGCGCGCCGGAACGCGTTCCGGCACGCCTGTGTGTGAACGGTAAAAGCGCCCAGAACTGTCTTGGCCGGCCAAGGCCGGCCAGGGGCAGGGATTCGGCCGGCAGCGCTGCCGCCCATTGGGTGAGAGCACCCAAGGGGCGGCAGCGCTGTCAAGCCAGCCGCCGCGCTTCGTGCCAGGTCTACGGGCCCGGATCGGGCCCTGGGGACCTGGCACGAAGATGCCCGGGCACCCGGGCACCCATCATGGGGCCCGGGGCAAGGCCCCTATGGGGCAGGACACCTTTGGAGATCAGAGCCCCTGGCTCTGATCTGCAAAGGCTTCGCCTCGCGCCCCGATCTCGCCCATCTATGGGCTGCAGGCGCCTGGATCTAGGCGCCTCCAGCCCGCAGATGAGTCCCCCGCCCCCCCCAGTCCCCAAAACCCCCACCCCAACCACCCTCCGACCCTGATCGGGCCGATCTTCGCGGTGAAGGTGCCTACAGCAGCGAGGCACCTTCACCGCGAAGATGATTCCCCCCTCCCCAGGGCCCGGGGATGGGACGCGCGCGACGGAGGACTTACCTCGTCGCTGTGCAGTCTCCAACTGAGGGTGGCATTCTGGGAGCGTGCAGGACGCAGCCACCTAGGCCCCCTATTGGACAAGCAGTTGCTCTCCGGGGCGGCTCGTCCGCGTCGGAACGCATGCAGAGCACTTTAAAGTGCTCTGCATCCGGAACGCGTGGAAGAGAGTTCTGGACGCGAGGCGGCGCAAGCCCCGCTCGGGCAATGCGAATGCCTAGTCCGAAGCTGTCTTCCACGCGTTCCGGAAAGGCCTGTGTGAAAAGGCCTCTGGTTTTGGGACTATGGTATTTTTAAAGGTAAAAAACAAGGCTTTTAAATATCCCCCCTGCAAATCCTGCCTGCAATAAAAGAAGCAAACACTTTCTTTTTTACACCTATCCCTTTTGAGATTACTGGCAAATGTGCATGATAAAATGTATTATTTCAAGTATTTCAAGTATTTAAAAGCATTCCTAAGCTTCTCCCATGTATCTTTTCAAAAAAGAGACATGTTTCCAGCAAAAATGTTTTAAACGCCCCTTTAAATAAAAGACAAATAAAAGCCCCTTCTCCCCCCTTTCCTCCTTTTTTTTTGTACCATACAGAGCTTTTATGAGCACGGCAAGGGAGGGGGGAGCTTTACATCTGTAAAGAAATCACCCACAGCTGGCTGCCACTGGCCAGAAAGCTAGACCTTCACCCCAAATAGCTCAGTATCATCTCATGTGTGGGAAAACAAGCAGACTCGGCTCCAACAAGGGGACTCAGTCCTGTTTTCACCGGGACTTCTTTTCCTCCAGAATTAGGCAGGATAGTCCTCATAAAATCTGGGAATAAGGAATTGCATAGGGATGCTGGGTGCCAGATTTGGATTCTATTCAGATTAATTATGTTAGTCACGGAGATGCTCCTTCCCAAATTCAAATAGAATTTGGATTAAAGTGCCCATGAGGACGCACCCTGAATAGGCCTCAGGAATCAGTACTGTAACAATGCTTCCTCCCATTCTTTCACCACACTTCCATTGCCACTACTCATGGGCACTTAAATAGTCCACTTTCTTTTGTGTGAAGTAAAGAGCTCCATGGCAGGGAGAACGGAACATCCCCATGTTCTCACAATACTGTGAAGCAGCAGGGAAGGCTCTTCCAATCATGTGGCCAGCCACTCCATCTTGAGAGGGCTACTGCTTCTTTGGTGAAAACAAACTCTTGCAAGATCTTGCAAGATCTGGCCCAGAAATTGTGGAGGGAATGGAAACCCTTCAGCTAATGCTGATGTAAGTAGTGTGTGTGTGTGTTTACTTTGCAGCATTGGGCTTTACTTCACAGGGACTGTGGAGCATCATAGAACTGGCTGGCACTGCTGCACAGTCCTTGCAAAGTATTCCTCCTGTCTGGATACAACCTAAGTAGATTCTCACAGTTTCATTAGTAATGTTTATTTATTTTTTAAAAAATATTAGCAAATTTGCATTCCTTTTCTATCAAGTTCAAAGATTTCTGTAGATAATTGTCATATTAGGTTTCTCTAGCCTTTCTGAGTACTTACTCCCCCCCCCCACATCAGTTACAAATTCTTACAAATGGCAGACAGCCAAGAAAACATTCATTAGAGTGTCCATCTGCCTGGTTTGTGCTGTCATCCGCATCTTATCAAGTGTGCAGGTTTTTGGTGGGGTGTTTTTGCTGCGTGTACTCTTTTCTTTTCTGAAAACAAGCGCACAGCAGAAAGAGCTTCTTTGGTTGTAAGGAGAGTGTCCCAGTATTGGTAGTAGTACTTGTTGAGGAAAGAGGTTGATTTTTGATGACATTTTTGTTTCTACCACCATAGTCTATGGCCCTGTCCCCAAAAGACTTATTAGCCCCTCTCTGCTTCCTCTGCTGTCACTCTGTTATAGCTGACTTTAAAAGTCCCCTCCACTTCCGGAATAAGCGTCCCCATGGTAGCCGCGATCTAAACGGACTTTCCGTCCCCATGGTAGCCGTTTTCTCTTTCCGGGCATCTTTTCCCCCGCCCCCTCTCTTGTTAAAAGGAAAAATAGCCAGATCTCCGTCTCCTGAAACGGCTTCCCGCCCTTAGCAAAGGCAGATGATCGCTCATTCATTCACTTTCAGCACTTACTTTCACTCAGTTCTCTGTTAGAAAAGGCTTTCTGCCCCTGCAAAGTCAGCGGCTGCAGCCATCGGCAGCGCGATCCTTCGCTCATTCTCTTTTAAGGCTTTCACAGATCACTTGATAACAATGTTGCAATTCTGAGCAATTCTGGCTCTTTTTACAAAGGAAAGGAAGTGAACCTGCTGCATTTCTCAGATGTGTGAATGCTTTTTGGCTGTGTGTGCAGGCAAGCAATCCCCGCCCCTTTTGCCACGGAGTGTCCTCAAGGCAGATATAGCGAGCAAAACCCGTGAATTGCCAAAAGAGCGCTGGAACTCTTCTTTAAAGTGCACGTATTTTATCGTGGGTGTCTCACTTTCCTAAGCTCCCTAAGCGCCTTGTAAAGCCTGGAATGGGGCCGCTCAGAGGCAAAAGAAGAGTTCCAGCAGACTTTCAATTGCATGGGGACAGGGCCTATGTGATCAAATCAAACCTATAATTATATGCCAGTTATCTGGAAGGCACAGATGCTTTAATACTGGAATTGCTGAAAAACCACCTTCCTCTTTGCTTGACCCCTCTTGATCAAACTTTCGTGGGTGCAGATGGTCTGTATGTGATGGTTCCATCTTTAACCATGAATCAGGGGGCAGGCCTGATTATAGAACTTCTGAGTTGCTGAGTGTTGGAGAGGGGTAAATGAGTAGTTGGGGGAGACGTGACAGTTGGGGTGGGGAGTTGGGAGTTGGAAAGAGAAGAGAAAGGACACTTGGAGAAAGACTGGAAAAGTGATGAAGGGACATTGGGGTCCTCAGTATTGTAAATAGTTACCTTCTATTAAATTCAACAAGAAAAGCAACCCTCCGAGCATCCTGAGTTTTATTTTTCTCTCTACTGGAAGAATCTTGCCTTCAGGAAAAATCTAGAAGAACCCCCATCACAGTCTATGGCTTTCATCTATTCCAGCTGCAAATGTTTGTAGCTGTTAATATTAGGCTACAGTTATGAGGTAGCAAGATGGAATAAAATCATAGGAACATAGGATCAGGACACAAAGCATCTAGTCCAACTTTCCATCACCTATAATGGCCCACCAGTTGCTTCTTGGCATTTTCAAGTAGAAGAAAAGGGCAAAACCTTGACCTGTTCTTGAATCCCTGCAATGTTAGAGTCATCCTGCCTGTTTCTCCAATCTGGAGGCAATATCTAGGTATTAATTCTAATAGTCTATGAATCTGTCCAATCCTTTCTTAGTTGCTGCCATCACATCTTCTGGTAGCAATATTAACAAATAATAAAACCCATCCTTGCATCAGCAGCTGAAAAGCTAGGCCATGTCTCCATGTGCCATTTCAGGTGTTCACCACTGTCATGTCCCCATTTGTGGTGGCAGCAAGCACCTGACCATGATTTCACCCTCCCAGTTTGGGACACAATCATGGTTGGAAGTGCCATTGTTGCATGGTGTGATTTCATACCCTAAACCAGTGGTCCTCAACCTTCCTAATGCCGCGACCCCTTAATGGAGGTCCTCATGTTGTGGAGACCCACAACCATTGGGGCGGAGCAGCTGGGAGGTGGGAGGGAAGGGCGGTGGGAGACTTGTTGTGACCCCTCTGAAAGGGTAGTTCGACCCCCAAAGGAGTCCCGACCCCCAGGTTGAGAACCACTGCCCTAAACAGAGGCACTTCCATTAGCCACTAAAAACATACCCCCTCACTCAATAGTAGCAAGAGTTTTGTACAGTCCCACATGGAAAACAGATACTTCAGCTAATAAATGTACACTCAGCATTCTGCCCTGTTCTTGTATAGGCTGAAGGGGCATTTTAGGGTGAGAGGTGCTTATTGCTTATGATCTTCTTTTTGAGGAGAAGAACAGTAGGGCCAAAGTGCCATATTATATCCATCCATTGGTCCGTCCATCTGTCCGTCCGTCTGTCTGCCCCTCCCTCCCTCCTTTCTCTCTCTATTTCTTTCTTCCCCAAAAATCCTCAGTGGTAAACCTTGCATTTGATAATTTTGGAAACTGATATGATAAATTGAGAACACGTGTACTGGACTAGGGCCAGACAACTATATTTCCTTCTAAATAAGTGACCACAAAGACTTAGAATAAAAATACTACCTGAAATTTTTGGAAGTAATTCTCAGAGAGAGTGTTCAGCCTTAGACAAATTTACTTAATACTGTATTTATTAATATTTCAGAGGTTCTTTGAAATAAAAAGACAGGTATGTATAAAATGCTGCTTTGAATGCCTTTTAAAGCATTAAAAGTAGCCATGGCCCTCTTACATGGGAGCACAGCTTGCTAGGTCGAACACCTAGCAAACATGACTCAAGTGCCAGACGAGCTCAGATAAGCAACTATCTCAGTTGTCCTTGCTACTCACTGTCCTTCCCATACTTCTCACACTGGGCCAATTTAGGAAGCCGGACTCTTATCTGGGAATACTGGGTTCAATTCTGTCCCCCATGAAGCCAACTGGGTGACCTTGGGCTAGTCACAGCTCTCTTCTGAGTTGTCTCAGCCCCCACCCACCTCACAGGGTGTTGTGGGGAGAAGAAGAGGAAGCTTTGTCTTCTTCTCCCCACAACAGAACACCCTGTAAGGTAGATGGGGCTGTGAGAGCTCAGAAGAGAGCTGTTACTAGCCCAAGGTCACCCAGCTGGCTTCATAGGGGAGGGCAGAATCAAACCCAGTATTCCCAGATAAGAGTCTGGCTCCCTAACTACTAGACCAAACTGTCTCAGTAAAAGGGGGGATAGCTTGGTCTAGTGGCTAGGGAGCCGGACTCTTATCTGGGAATACCGGGTTCAATTCCGCCCTCCCCCATGAAACCAGCTGGGTGACCTTGGGCTAGTCACTGTTCTCTTCTGAGCTCTCACAGCCCCACCTACCTCACAAGGTGTTCTCTTGTGGGGAGAAGAACAGAAGTTTTGTCAGCTGCTTTGAGTCCCCTTAAATGGGTGAGAAATGTGGGGTAGAAAAGCCAACTCTTCCTCTTCTTCTTCTCCTCGGCCAGGGCCAGGGATAAAGATGTGCCCCTCCTTTCTCTGAGAAATTTACCTTGGGCTGTATGTGGTCTGGCAACTCTCTCCTTATTTAAACAGAGTTAAAACAAAAACAGTATCTCATCTGCCTCTGACTGCTATATTGGCTAAATAGCGAAGATCACTCCTTACGCAAATTAAAGCATCTCCAGTATTTGTCTGTACAGCCTCTAGGTGAGCACATTCAGCATGAAAGAGACCATTATCTCTCAGGGTAATTAGTTCCACTCTTGAATTGCCCTTATTAAAAGCTACGGAACATGTGCCATCTAAACTTTTGGGAGATCCCACAGTTTTACTTAAAAGTGCATTTGGAGATGATTAAGAATGTGCACAATTTTTAAATATTTAAAGGGCTGTTGTGAAGACGATACACTTTAGCAGAGCTGCATAGTATTAATACTTGCTATGCTTAATTTTCTGTTAAAGGAATTCACACTTTTTCTTGCTTCTGTGGCAACATTTCATTGTCTCAAGCTGTTGTTTTTATCTTACCCTGGCTATGCAAATTTGGACAAATAATCTGAAATAGCAGGTAGTGATCTGATTTAGGGTACATATATACGTGATTATAAAAAAAAGGGGGTTAAGGGTGTTGGCTGGCAAATTTTACTCTAAATGGGTGTCTCCATCTCATTCCTTATGCATGTAAAAAATAAGCTCAAAAGGTGTTTAGAGGTGGAAGTGTCTGCATTAGGGATATGCACAAATATTTTTTTGCATTTGAATTTGAGTCAATATGAATATCCAAACATTTGATTTGATTCAAATGCTTGGAATCCAAATGCAACAAAATCCAATTCAAATAGAATACATTCGAATCTATTTGTTCAAATGTTAGATTTGAATCTGAAGACACGAATGTTGACAACATTCGTATGCGTTATACGTATCTGTACGCATTTCGTACACGTCCCGTTTTATCCTCGTATGCGTACCCTTTTCGTCCTGTACTATGAGTTCAAATGCGTACAGATACGTATAAGATTCATATGTATGTATAATACATAGGTATCTATACATTTGAATGTTTTGAATCATTTGAATGTATTTTTTGGAACATTTGAAATTTGTTCGAAGGTTTAAATTCAAATGCGTAGACATTCTATTCAAATTCAGATGTCCACATTTGGTCAAATTTGATCGAATTTTGAGTGTTTAGAACATTCATGCACTTCCAGAATGCATCATCTGGACTTCGGTGTAGGGTGGGAACACTAGCGTGTCCACATCTTGCCACTGCTCAGCTGCTTTCCCATTGCTTTTTAAAATGTATGCAGAAGCAACCACTGTAGCAATAAAAGAAAAGATCTCTTTCACGCTTCATTTTTGCTAAAAGCATGAGCAAGGGATTGCAGGCATTCTTGGCTGAGTATTGATTGTTACAAAGGCAGATGGTCCACTTCACCCACAGGCAACGGCATCCACATTGACGAGTGTGACCGAACCTGAATGCAACATTATGTCATGATGCAAAAAGAGTTACAAATATTGGATAAAAGGGGAGTTAACCATGCTGTGAGAAGATAAAAGGCAAAAGGTCCTGCTGCTGCTTCCAGAAGAGCCATGTAAGTACTCCTCACATCCCAAGAAATGTTTAGCTGAATCTTAAGTCAGACTAATTTAAACAGCAGTCATGTTTAAACTGAGAAACTACCAGAGTGGAAGTTCGCAGGCAAAACAGTCTGAAACCTGGAAATAGGATTGAAGCCTTGTTCAAGCCCTGCAAATAATGGGCCAGATAGTGTGGTTGCTGCATGCTGTTTGCATAAAATCAGGGGACCAGTGCCTGACAAGTGTTGCAGAATATATTATATGATGAAGGGGTAAGTTTAACTAGGACCCCAAAACTGTGCAGCCTAATCATTATGAATGAGATTGTAGCTATAGAAACACTGGCTCTTGCTAGAGATTATTTATTTATTTATTTATTTATTTATTTATTTATTTATTTATTTATTTATTTATTTATTTATTCACATTTCTATCCTGCCCCATACCCGGAGGTCTCTGGGCGGGTAACAACAGATTAAAATAGAATATACATTAAAAGACATATAGGCCATTTCTACATGGCACAAGCTATCCTACATGACACAGGACCTAAATAGGCAAGTAGATTGATAAGGGCCACCTGCAAAGCCCAACCCAGCCAAAATTTGGAAGTCAGGAAGTAAATTTGCAGGCCTTCAAAGTTGCCAGTCGGTTCTAGCACTACTTCTGGGCCCTTGATGAAATGGTGCTGGGCACAGTAAACTAGTCCCTGGCGTATGTGTTATTCAATATACCAGTTAGCCTGTTGCATGGTTCGTTTACGTGGTCCATACCTGGAGCAGGCTAGAGTGCCATGTTTACATTGTAGTCCACTCCAAAGTCCCATCCTGTGTGGATGGAGTGGTCTAGCCATCTCAGTGGGTTGGTCTGCTGACCCAGTGTAGATATGGCCATAGGCACCATCCATGAGCGTTTGAAAAGTGGTTGAAGGTGTAGTTACCACATCCTGGTCTTTCTATCCCACCTCTAATCCACATTAAAGGCCAGAAAAGCACATTGGAAGTGCATTTTCTGGTCTTTAATATGGATTCAAGGTGTGATGGGAACACTAACTCCCCATGCCACTGCTTCTGTCTAGATGCATATACAGAGCATCAAAAATTATAACCACAAAAGAAACAGGCCCCCATATATGCTGAACATAGCTAATCTGCTCTAAATCTTTTTAGGGGACAGTCTGGTCTGATGTAATGTTGTTTGATGTCACCCAGAGAACTGAAGATTCCAACCTATTATTTCCAATTTTTTTTCCACCTATCTTCCTCCAAAACAATCCTCTCCTGTATTTATTTTTGACCAGAAATTACTCTTCCTGCATGTTTTGCTCAGGTAAGTTGAGGGCACTGTCCTTGCCAAGCGAGCATTTCCCTGCAGGTTTGCAACATCTGCCGGCAGATTTACTTCAAAATAGCTAAGTCGTTCCATTACCAACTGCACTTTGCTCTCTCTGTCCCGCCAAAGTCAGCTTTTCCAATATGTTCCACAGTTTCACTGCTCCATTTCTTTTCATATGCAATGGACTAGTCATCAGGTGATTGAAGTCAACAGATGCCTTACAATGGAAAGGTACTAAAGTAGTAAAGCAAAGCCTAGCTTTATGGTCAAAACTCCGTACATCAACACTAACTTCTATTCTACATCTACCTACAAGAACCATAAATTCAGCCAATACAACATTTGCTAGAAGTGGGACATGCTCCTGGTATGGGCCTGTTCACTCTTACCTCTGTCCATGCACTAGGGAAATGCACTTGCATTGAGGAGTTGTGGCAACTCTCCAGAAGTTGCTGCAGACTCTCCTGCTAAACAACAGTCCATACAGTAACCAGAAGCAACTGGCTTGCTCCTGGTTGCCGCATCTGCAACCTCTTCCAGATGCAGTGTGGTGAGTGGGTGTGGCAGCATGACTGTGAAGTTGTGTACAGCATCCAGATCTCCAAGACAATGTGCGGTCATGCACTGGATATTGCTTCAGACGTTGCCTTGGTGATCCAGTCTGCTCTGCCCTGGCTATCTGCTCTTCAAGTGCTGCTGACCTGGTATGGGGCTCTTCGAGAACCTGAAGTGTGGATGATCCCACCACAACGCCATTCCCTTACCTGACTGTATTTTTTTTATTTTTTATTTACTATGATGATGATGATTAATCCCAGTGGAAAATGGCCTTAGGTTTCAGATCACATGTGATATTTCTAGGACAAGGACAGTGGTTCAGATGTTGGTGGATTCAAGCTTCCTCAAATATAGTCAGCATGAGTAATGTAGAAGACCTGCTGACTTCCCTTTGCTTTCTAACACTACACAAACATAATACATTAAAAATAATTAATAAGCATGCAAACCTATGTGCCCAAAGGAGAAGCTTTTTCCTACCCATACTTCTTTAGAACATTATTAAATTGTTTTAGAAAATATTATCCTAGCCCCTTTAAAAATTCCTCCTTTTTTTTTGTATCTCAAACTCTTGTTTATTGCTCCATATTTGTTAATTATCTGCCTTCATTTTCCATGCACAGCCATTTTTACAGTACTAATTGCCAAAGAACAATGATACTGGGTAGTTTTATATAGGCATAGTGAATAAGTACCCTTGGCTTTTTAAAAACATAAAAATGAAAGTCTCTGTTACACTGAAACCGTTATTATAGAGCCTAAGAGTTATTACAAGATATAAAAATGTAATTGGAACAGATGCTCTTAAAATATATTATGTTCTTGAAATTTAATCTTCCATGTTTTCTAAGCAGGCCTTTAAATGTTGCTGGAGATTTTGCTCACTCTCTTCCTAGTAGACCATCCCTCAAAAATATATATATCTGAAATGTCACTATGTGAAACTAAGTTTTTAAAGAATTCTGTGATAACTTGATCAAGTCAATAACAGAAATAAATGTTCTGACATTCATCCTGAGATGCTTTGATACTACTCGGTGAAGACAGTAGTTAGAAAAATGGATTTAGATTTCTGAGCAACCTTGGTTGTGGTTACACCTGATTATTAATCCATTTTCAAGCCATCTTCTCTTTTGAGGAATCAAACAAAAATGGATTTCCATTTCTTTTCTGGACTATCATTTGCAACTCAAAACTATCCTGTATTCGGATTATCCTAGCATGGCACTGTTTCAGCTCATTAGTCTATTCAAATTTACAAGATATGATTGTACAAGGTGTCTATTTGGGGTGCCCTCTGGGCTTTGGTAGGTGGGCAAAGGAAGGGTTTTTCTTTCTTTTTTGGTCAATGCCTGTCGTGTCCCAGGCAGGCAGTGAGGCAAGACACACAGGTGCACGCTTAGGACAGTTTTTGGGGGTTCAGAAGAACTCAGAATCAGTCAGTCCTAAAGTCAGAGTTCCAGAGATACGGCAAAGTCACAACAAGAGAGATTCACAACATGCCTGAGGGGAGTGGAGAAGAGGCAGCAGTTCTGGGCTCCTCTGCCATCTTGCTCCCAGCAGTGCCTCCTCCCTCTTCTAACTGCTCCCAGTTGGCAAAGAGGCTACAGCAGTGGATCCACCAGTTGAGGAAACATCTGGTCCTGAGGCCGAGCAAGGTGCTGTCTGACCACCTCTACCATCTTCTGGTTTGTCATCAATGAAGAGAAAATTCAAAGTAAAGAGAATAAGAAAATTCCAGCAATAAGAAATGAACTGAAGAATTGGATCTGAAGAGCTCAAGTGCTGCTTTTTGCTCTTCCCTGTTCCCTCCCACACCATTTTCCTTTTGTTTCTTGTCTCTTTAGATTGTAAGCCTGAGGGCAGGGGCCTGTCTAAGATTAATATAATATTGTAACCTGCCCTGAGACCTTCGGGTATAGGGTGGGAAAGAAATACACATAAATAAATAATAAATAAATAAGAATCAGGCAATCCGAGGTCAGTGTTTCCAGAGGTTCAAGAGGCAACTCCACACGGATGGAGTTGCATCAGCGTTGTCTGCAATGCTGGCACAGTGTGTGTTGTTCAGTTAAGTAGGTTAGGTTAGGTTAGAAAATTTATTTGACTAGTCATGTGACCATTTCAAAGTATAGTACGGTTAAAACAATGCAGTTAAAAGTACAATACAGTTAAAACAACAGCAATAAAACAGAAGCCCCCTGTATACAATCAGGTTTTTACATTCAGGAGATGGTTTCTTTTCTTAATAGCTTTTAAAATAAAAAGGCTAACTCCTACTATAATAGATCTTTCATGTCCTTGAAGTAGAAGTGCCATAAGTTCAGATCTATTGTAATACTGGAACTCAGCTACTAGAGGGTGTAAAAACCTGTTTCGCAGTTCCGTATAAGCAGGGCAATCAAAAAGAAAATGTTCCGTATCTTCCACCGCTTGATCACCCCAGACACAGAGTCTTTCACATCTTGGCATGTTATAATAGCAGCCTGTTTGCATCATGATGCCAAGTTGGTCGAATCTGGCCCTCATAAACAATCTTCTTAGAGGCAGCGGAACCGGAATAGTCAGGTATATTTCCATCTTAATATTCCCTTTGTGGCGGGATAAGAACTTTGTGGCAGTTGATCTGGTTATGCTTGCCAGGTCTAATTGAGAGTAAATATCCTGTGTGCGTTGCCTGAGGATTTGTTTGGCCCTAGGACCTAAGTCATTTAGAAATTGCAGTGGAAGGCCCAGACTGGACAGTTCATTATTTAGGTCCACTATCCAAGATGATTTGTAAGGTCGCTGTACTTGTTCTTCAAGGCATAAGCGTGGAAGCCTTCTGGCATTCATCTGATTTATTTTAATCCAATAATTGAATTTTCTCTGTAAAATTTTACTGGGCACATACCCAACTCTGCCCTGACTGTGGCAGACAGAGTTATTCTGGCAAGCCTGAGAAGGGTGCAAAGTTGTTTGATTTGAAAGGCTTCAATCTTGGCCAGATTGGTTTGTCCCCAGATTTCCGCCCCGAAGATGAGTATGGGAATTATTTTGGACTTATAAACTTCCATAGCAGGACTGATTGTCCCTGGATATCTATGTTGGACCAGTTTAAGCAGAGAGCATGTGGCATGCAATGCTCTTTGTATACTGTGTGAAGTGTGGGTGGCCCAGGCACCAGATGCTGCAAATGTGATGCCTAAGTATTTATAGTTAGATATTTGCTCCAATTGTACTCCATTGAGGGACCAGTTGAACTGTTTCTTATTTTTGCCAAAAATCACGACTTTGGATTTGGCCATATTCATGGTGAGTGAGTTTTGCTCGCAGTATGAATTGAATTTTGAAAGTCAGTTAAGTAGGGGAAGCAGCACCACACCCTTGTCGACTCAGGTGGGCCAACCGTTGAGATCTGCGTTTTTGCTGGCGGAGAAGAAGCGGGGAGGGGCGCGCTATCTCCGGAGGACTCTGAGAGCTCCTCCAGTGCTTGCTGCAGACCCCCAATGTCTGTGCTGCCAGGCTCTGGTTGCTGCACCAGCTGTGGTGCCATTGCAAGTGCATCCTCCTCCTCTGAGGAAAGTGGACTGACAGGATGGGCCACGGCAATGCCTGACCTTGTGGGCTCTCCTGAGATGTTGTGCCATTATCTTTCAATTTCCTCTTTCCATCCGGAGGCACCCAAAGATTGCCCTTTGCGCATAGAGAGACACACACTGATATGTGACCTGATCCGGTGGCAGTAGAGCTGGGCAGGTACATTGGCCAATCACAGCAACACCACAGCAAGGCCATGACACCAGAGGTGCCTTGCTGCAGGAACCTCTTTCCACATGCATAGAGCTACGCCCTCAAACTAGTTGATGTCAAGCCACATTAATGCTGCTACCATTGTTCCTTGGATAGTCAAATTATCTGTGAAATGAGGGATATGGAACTAAAATGAACACCTGGGCTAAATCAACTTTGTGTAGAGCTACGTGGGCTGCACAAGTGAAACTGGTTTCCAAAGCAGGCCTTTAAATGTTGCTGAAAATGTTGTTTCCAAATGTGCAGAAATGTTAGTCAAGAGAAAATGCAGCCTTTTAATTAAAACAAAGAGTAGTTTTTTTTTTAAAAAAAACTTAATTTACTCAGTGGGAATTGTTGCATTCTTTTACATCATAATTTGTATTGCAGGCTTTTTTTCATATTATTATTATTATACCAGGGGTTGTCATAGGGTGTTTTTCCACTGTCACTAAAAGTACCCATTAAGTACCCATTAATGGGTACGTAAATGCATTTTTGTACTCATTAATGGGTACTTAATGGGTACTTCTAGCGACAGTGGAAAAACACCCAAAATTGTCAACAAAATTATTTTTGTTTTATTTTATTTTAACAGTAAAATTCCAGTACAATAGTAAGCAGCAAAGCTAAAGTATCCAACTATATAACCAATAACAAACATTACATTCTTAAGAAAACCATGTTGCTTGAACCATGAACTGGATTTATGTGCTATCACAGAACTATTCAGCATCAGCTCATACTGACAAATTTATTTATTTATTTATTTATTTATTTCTATTTCTATCCCGCCCCATACCCGAAGGTCTCTGGGCGGAAATGAGGAAATAGCATCAATAACTTGGCATTTATTGGTGCAATTGAATACTGGAAGCTTGGACAAAAAGAGGGGTCTTCCTGGGACAAGTTAATCAAGGGGGCTCATTTCCCCACAAACCCTCCATAGGCTGCATCATACATTGTTGGGCAGGTATTAACTCATTTATAGCTAGAGCCCATTTGCGTATCAAGCATTGGGTCCAGGAAAAGGCAAGGGTGCTCTTCCACGTCAGTCAACAAAGATTCTTGAATTGATGGAGCATCTTAGGAGGTTGATATTTTTCCTCATTTCATTGGGAGTACCAGACAGGGTGCCCCAAGGGCTACTGAGGACATAACCTCCAGCATGAGAAGCCCCAAGTATAGGGATGTACATGAATGGAGTTCTTTGCATGTGATTTGTATCGAATCGAATGTAAGAAAATTCATATTTGTTCTAATAGATCTCCTTCAAATGTGGTAGGATGCTATTCATATGAATCCATATGAATATCCAATATGGACGCATCTATATCCCATATGTATCCGATACGTATCCCGTAACATATCTGCTCTGAAAGTGGCAAGCCCACCCTGAATCCACTTTGAATCTGCTCTCAGTCCTTGTCAGATGCACTTTGGATCCATTGCAGATGTGACTCGTGCAGCCGCTTTCCCACCTCCCCAGGTTCACGCATGTTCTGAAGCATTTATATGAAAGTTCTGAAACATCCGTTTTAATGCGAATGTCAGTGCACGGATGTCATAACATTCAATTCATGTATGAATGTCTGAATTTGTACAAATTCATATGAATATTGAATATTATGAGCATGCCCATCCCTACCCATGCACCTTTACTCTTCCTGTGCATGGTAGCTTAGGGAGCATCTTGACCTCACAGCTATTTGCTTGATGCAAATCTTGGGCATGCACTGGATCCTCTGCTGCTTCTTGCAGTATGTAAGTGAATAGCACTGGGGAGGGACTCCAAACACATTAAATGCTGTTGAGTAAATACTCCTTGGAAAATGTGTATGTCTTGTAATGTACACATGCCGCAACCGAGGCTCAGTCTCCGCCTTGCCTGATGCTCAGTGCTCTCAATCGGCTTTTTATTACTTTTATTTCTCTTTAAAACATCTCCCTCTCAGGGTCAACAAGCAGCCCCAATTATAACATCCCCCCTCTCTGCTTCGCTTATCACTTAAAACGGAAAGACTTTCTCTCTTTCAGCCAACTGTGGCGCTACACAGGCTTTTTACTTTTGCTATTTAAAGACACGGTATGTAATTTCTTGCTCATCTCTCTATCAGCCACTCTACTGACAGATTATAGATGGACTCTCTTCAACATAAACACATAAACTCTTTTATTGTTTACAACTTCTTTCAGTTAACAGGCTTTGAACGAGATATTTGAGTTTATAGTACTTTTCCTTCTTTTAACACTTCACTTAGTTATTAGGACCTTTTTCCCTATCTCTCCATGTAGGCAACTAATGGACCTGGTTCTTTCCTACCCTACCTCCCGCCTCCCCCCCCCCACTGTGAGATACTAGACAAAGAACATATACCCTTCCGCTCTGACCTTTTATAGAGTCTCTAATGATGTCACTGGACTCTCATTGGTCTAGCCTCTGGGCTAGCTTACCCCTTCCCTGTGGAATATAGCAAGCCTTGCCCCCTCAGCTTACTAACCTAACTAATCTGGATTTTAAATGTTGTTGTAGGTATTAACTGTTTACATTTATACATTATTATGTTTTAATGTTTTGAATTTTTAAAGCATTGTTGCCCGCCCTAAGACCTTCGGGTATAGGGCAGGATAGAAATACAAATAATAAATAAAATAAATACATAATCTATAGTTAAAACCTCTTTTCTGACTTACCTTGCCCAGGGGGTCACTACAACTCATACACATGGATGATCCTCAGTTCTAGAAACACATTGAGAGTGGGTCCTTCACTGAAGAAGAACATGGTGGTTTGCATGATCTGGACTATCCTCTGTTAGTATGCTGGTGTTTAATCAGATCTAAACCATTTCAAACATAACTGTTGACTAGACTTCTTGTACCAAAATTCCGTATTTAAAACAGTCCATGACATGAAATTTATTGATTAGTCACATGACATGAAATTTATTGATTAGTCACATGACCATATTAAAGCAGCTATAAATGAATGAATGACTAAATTGCCATTTAAAAAATGAAAAGGGTTAAATGAAGAAGAATATAATAAAATAATTATATCATCTATCTATCTATCATCTATCTATCCATCTATCTATCTATCATCATCATCATTGCCACCTATTATCTGTCCATCATCTCTCTGTCTGTCTATCTATCATCTATCTATTTTTGTATCTCTCTATCTAATATATATTTTGAGAACCATCTTTTTTTCTTAAAAAAAATAATACTACAGTGCAAAAAACTTGGTGACATCAAGAATTGTCCTATTACTTCAAGAAGATAAAAGTTCAGTGGTAGTCTTCTTTATTAGATTTATCCTCAAAGGTTATCACTAGAGTCTGCATTAGATCTTTGTGCAGAGAAGCACAGAAATTGCATCTAAGAAAAATATATTCCATCATTTCACACCTCAAAAGATTGCATGTACATAGTCTATTTTCAAAGAGGAGTTTAAAAAATATTTTTCATATCTGAACCTTGGAAGATACAACATTAAGTTTTGCTTTAGTAAAAGCAATTCTGTCTAAATGTTCCCAACTTGAGTGACTACATATTGCCCAACACTGGAAAGTGAATTAAGATGAATTAATGTGGCACACATGCATTTTTTTAACCAACCAAACAAATAAATGGAAATCATAAGGAAAATGGAACCCATGATTCTTACGCTGGCATGGCAGAGAATACAATGGATATTTCTAATCATGTTCCTAGTGCACGTTTTGATAAAATCACTAATGGCAAATCAAAACGTCTCTTCAACCAATGGAACAAAAAGTGCATTTGTTGCCTATCCAAGACAACTTCATATAGCTTCTGCTATCAACAGAGTACAATGGATTAAGGCTTATTTCATGATGCTCCTGTTTTGACTGTCGCTTAAGCAGAACTGATAGTGGAAAAAAAATATACCTGAAAATTAAACTCTGCTTAGAACTTGAGCTTTGGAAAAGAAACAAAGATGTTCCACAAATAAGCAAGGATTTGTTTGCTTGTGTTATTATTTTACATAATTTCTTTGTCCTCTGAAAATCTGAGGGTTGGTCACATGCAACATCTAAAAATATAATTAAAAGCAAGCCTACCACCAAAGCTTCTGGAGCTGAAAAACATAAGAAGGGAGCTAAGTATCAAGGGCCAGTGTGTGGAGGTGTGTTTAACCTGATACTAAAAGACATGTAATGTTAGCGCCTGATATACCTTAGTGTGAGGACTATTCCATAATTTGGAGGCCATGAGAGAGAAGGCCCTTTCATGTGCCATCAGTTCTTGAACATCAGAGGATATTTCTACCAGATATTAACAATCTCTAAGATGCTTCCATCTTTGTAGACCTGACTGGAGTACACAAGTGAACCATCTTTGGAGTGAGACATCCTAAGGGATGGCTAATCTGGAGAGAGAAAGAGGAAGAAGTTATCATGAGGTATAAATAGAAGACAGTGAGAGCAGAAGGAGATATAGTAGTATCTTTGAATCTCCATCTATCAGAACTACCATTTAACAGCCATCCATAGTGGTTGGAATCTAGAACTAAAATCTTAAGAATCTCTTGGTTTGAAACTCTATTTGCTCCTGAAACATCACTGAACAACCTTGGGCCTTGTCATTGCTTGGCAGTCTAACTTTAGTCTATCTCACAGGGTCATTGTAAGAAGACAATAGGAACGAAAGAATAATGTATGCTACCTGAAGCTGTTTGCTACATAGACTTAGATCCTCCCATGCTAAGTGGCATATTGGGCAATGAGATTATTGTAACAGCTCCGGTCAACAGCTAGATTTTCAGCTTTGTCCCATTTTACGTCCATCTGTTCAAGATCTTTTACAAATGCTCAATGTTGGGTTTTATGTGGCCTTTCTCTTTGCCTGCGACCACTTGTGGTACTCATGACAATGCTATTTTGGGGATTTTTGCATTGTCCATCTGTAGGATATGACCTACAAATTGCAGTTGTCTTTTGGCGACAATTTTATGGAAGTTATGCAGACCATTTTTTCACAGGACTTCTTCATTTGTGATGTGTTTCTGACAACTTTTGTATGAAACACGAAAATATAAATGTCACAACTAGCACGCAAACTAGCAAACTGATTTAAACATTAGGAATGAGAAAGCAATTTCAAAGGTTGCAAAAAATCAGGACCAAGGACAGATCACAGCAATTTTTTTTTTTGCTTGCTATTTGATTCAATATGGAAGTAGCATGAGCATTACTGTAGAGAGGCAGGAGGATCCGTCGCTGGTGAGGTTTCTACTTTGGATGAAGGCAGACTCAGGTTCACCTTGCAGCGTCCCTCCAGATGAAAGCAATGACAGACCAAGTATATGTAGGAGTCAAACAGCTCAAAGTTCGCTTTAATTTATTGACTGTGGTCTCCCTTAGACCATAAGAGCATGCAGAAAGGAGGCTTCTGGTATGCTTGCTGGTCTGGTATACTGGCCTGTGCAGAATCACTCTGGGTTTTAAAGCTACTTTGCCTCTATTATTTATGGCAATTTCTTAATAGGAAATTGGTGGTTTTCTTTTCTTCTTTTTTCTTTAGAGATGTGCAAACTCCTTTGCCTTTGCCTTCATTTGCAAGTGTCAAGATACCTCTGACATACAGGCCTTTAGGAAAGACATGAGATAATAATTGAGATAAGACTATGATACCAATAAAGTCCTTTGGGCACTTATAATCACTTGTCATTGCATAACCTAGCAGCAACAATGGCAAAAACAGACAACCATTATTTTTTCCTCACTTATCCCTATGGCATGACAGAATATGCTGCTGATGTAAAGTACCTGGAATTGTTACATTTCAATCAGCAAAGCAGAAAGCACAATGATGCCACAGTTAATGAGTACAAGAAGAAATTATATTGCAACAGAGACAGAAACACCATGGCCACAGTCTTTTTTCTGGTCTTAAAAATCATAATATGGCATGCTAATTACATAAATAGAAAGACCACACGTGGAAACCTTCAACGAAGCTAATAATTCCATGGTAACACAGAGACAACTCTAGGCACATAGCAGCAATTACTTAGAGAACTCAATCCCACAACAATGGAATACATGTTTTATAGCATTTTTATAGCATGAAGGAATCAAGTCATTGGTATCAAAAACAGTAAATGTGATGAACAGGAGAGTTAGGACCAGAAAAGGGAAGTATTTTTTTCACACAAAGGGTCATTGGTCAGTGGAATTTAGTGCCAAAAGGTATGGTGATTACAACCAGTCTAGATAATTTTAAGAAAGGGGTAGAAAAATTTATGGAAGACAGATGTATCAACAGCTACTAGAACTGATGAATAGACACTGCCTTCAGAAGAAGAAGAGGAGTTGGCTTTCCTGCCATGCTTTTCTCACCCATTTAAGAGGACTCAAAGTGGCTGACAAAGGGCCTTTCCGCATGTGCCGCTGGAAAACGGATGTATAAGATCCATTTTCCAGCAAAACCTTTTTAAAAAGTATCTGCCCCAAACAGGGGCAGATTCTTGGAGGCCCCGCGCATCTGCACACATGCAGGGCAGTGGTGGCAGGGCTAGATTGGACAGAATGTAGTTCACAAGAACAAACAATCTGGCCTCCGGAGGCCCTACCCAGCTGTCAAACAGGGAGAGCGCATGCTCCCTGTTTGACATCTGGCTCTGCCCACCAGCCTTCGCCATTGGTTCCCCAGGTTCCCTTTTGCCCAAGAAGGCATGATGGTACCTTCTTGAGTGAGAGGGAAGCCACAGCTGCCACCACCCCCCTGCCAGGGGTTGCGCACTCACAATCGCCACCTTACCTGGTCACTGCCACATGGCTCCTAGCAGCTCGAGGTCCAGCGTCCATCGTGCATGCGCACGCCATGGCCTCCATTGCCCAGTTGTTCTCATGAGGGTGGCTGGTCCCTTCCCATTGGCCAGCCACTTTCCAGATGATGAAAGGCTGTAGCTCCAACAGCCCCGGACAGGATCACTAATGGGAAGGGATACAGCTGGGCAATCTGTAGATTTCCCTTTTTTCCTTTAAAATTAACCACAGTCAGAGTTTTGCATCTGTTAAGAGAAATATAGATTGTAAATAATCATTCTGGCAGATGGACATGCAATGTCATAGAAGGAAGGAAATATGGTCCATGTTCATGATTGCTTCTGTAAGGTACCACTGAGTCAAGGTCAATGGCTGGTGACTGCATTGCTCCTGTGTAGGTGGCCATTTTGACTCCCCATTCTAGACTACGCTGCATCTAGTGTAATTGCACCATGCTAGCAGAGTGCAGAAGAGAGCAGGTTGGTCTCACACTGTTCTATGTTAAAAGGTAAGTGGGGGAAGACTTTACTGTTTGCTGGGTTCATTGCTGACATAGCATTTAATTAGAAAAGGCAATATTGTACATTGCAACAGGAACCTATGAATTATTTCTAGCAAGACAATGAAGACAGACAGACTCTAATTGGAACCTTCTCTTTGGTCTTGTGAACTACATTCTGTCCTAGGCAGTCCAGTTGCATCAAAGTAGGCTTTCTTTCCTCAACTTAAATCTTTCTCAAGTCCTCTCATGAATACATCAAATCATGAAAAATGGCCCACTGGATTGGACCGAGGGCCTATCTTAGCCTAACACTTTGTCATCCCGGTGGGCAGTCAGCAGGACAGGGAAGCCCATTGTCAGATGTAACCCCACAGCTTTTCCTGCTCAGCAGCTGGGCCTCAGATAATGTCAGGAGTGACTTTCCATGTCCTTTGAGAAAGGCAGATGTTCCCCACACCACTTGGAAACATTGATAATATATTTCCCCCCCTCTTCTTTTTGCTTTAGAGATTGTTGTTAAAAAAGAATAAGGGTGTTTCCCCACTTACCGCTTGGAATCTGGATTAAAGAAATCCTGATTTCTGAAATCTGTCCCGGAAAGATCCATCTGAAATAGGGATGAATCCAAATGAGGCCTAACGCATCCGCACTCATGTGAGGTGCCTCATGACTGGAGCACTCAGCCGTCAGTCACTTCTCATTTCCACTGTGCGTGGGCATGTTAGGGATAGGCTGTCCACCAATCAGCAGCATGCCTGAGATTCCATGACTGCCCGGCTGCACTCAACATGGCGACTTCCAGTCCCGCCCACATGCGTTCCCTCTCTTGTCCCTCTGCAGAAGCGTCATCCTTTGATCCAGAATTTGCAGGCAGGAACAGTTTGAGGACCTAATTTTTCAGGTCTTCCCGAAAACTGAATTCAGCAGCCTCTAGACTTAGAGAAAGATCTCGCACGAGGTTGTGCGGAAGTGACATCCTTGAAGGGGCCCTAATCTGTCCCGCTGTGTGGAAGGTAACTTGCAGATGTGTGCCATATGGGCCTGTCCCCAAGCAATTTAAAGTCTGCTAAAAATCTTCTTTTGCCTCTGAGCGCCCCCATGCCAGGGTTTTTAACGAGCTTCCAGCGCTACAAAAGCAGGAAAACCCACGACAAAATACGTGCCCTTTAAAGAAGAGTTTCATCGCTCTTTCTGGAAGTCACGGGTTTTCCTCACAACATTTACCTTGGGGACGCTCCGTGGCAAAAGGGGCGGGGATTGCTGCCTGCACACACAGCCACAAAGCATTCACACATCTTCCAGAAATGCTGCAGCTTCCCTTCCTTTCCTTTTTAAAGGTCAGAACTTTCAAAGAGCCAGAATTGCTCAGAATTGCAACATTGTTATCAAGTGTGAAGTGGGTGATCTGTGAAAGTGTTAAGAGTAAATGAGCGCACGATCACGCGACTGATGGCTGCAGCCAAGCCATTTCGAACAGAGAACAGAGTGTGTGAATGAGAGAGTGATCACTCTTTGACAGCACGGGAAGCCATTTCAGGGGATGGAGATCTGGCTATTTTTCCTTTGAACAAGAGAGGGAGTGGGGAGAAAAAGATGTGGGGAAGGAAAACAAGCTTCTGTGGGGACAGAAGGTGCGTTTTAAATGCACATTTTTCTGAGCCTCATGTGGGCGCTTATTCTGGAAGTGCAGGGCACTTTTAAAGTCCACTTGAATACAGTGACAGTAGAGGGAGACTAGAGAGGCAAATAAGTCTTTTGGGGATTCAGCCACATGTGTCCTTATTGGGTCCTTTATGGGGTCTTAACATCCTGTGTGGAACACACCCAGAATCTCTTCAAGCAAGACAAAAGTTTGTCGTTAGGTACCACTGAGTCATGGCTGAGTCCTGCTTGACCACATGGTCACTTCTATGAGCTTTCTTGGCAAAGATACAGAAGTGGTTTGCCATTGTCTGCTTCCAGGGAGAAGATGGGGATCGAACCAGCAATCATGGTTTTTCAGGCAGTTTGCTCTACCATTGAGTTACAGCTGCTCAGTTGCAACAATAGGTCATGCATGACTCCTGCTATATAAAACATTTAAGAGATACTTCTACAGATTAAATAATCTATTAACTTTTTATGGTGCAGTCTCCATTTCTCTCTCATATGCAAGCACACACATACTTGGTCTAGCTGTTATGTTGTTCGGGTCTATAGTCAACAGATTAAAAAATGATGAGCAGTTTACATGTGCCGTTCTTCACTTCCAGTACCTTAAGCTCTTTCCTCACTGGACTTTAGGAAGGCTTCAAAACCAGGATAGTCATCAGTATTGTGCGTGGTAAGCAAACATTCATGTTGAGGACCATTCAGTTTGGGGGATTTTCAGTGCTCAGAAAATTATATTACTGTAGAGTTTGGACTTATTCCTTTGCGTATCAAGCACATGCAGTGTGAATCACCAAGCTCATGGGATACATATTAACCACAAATTTCTTCCCCATCCTTTTGATCTCTTACATTTTCTAGTTTCTAAATAAATAAAAAATGATGTATTCACTCAGTTTCAGAAAGGTCAATTAAGGCCACACATTTCCTTACAAGAGTTTTTAACATGTTTGTCCCAGTATGACTCCATTTCCCTATTGAATATGTGTTTACTTAGGAGGAAATACAGAGAGAGAAGTTTAAACATAATCTGCTAGCCCTAATTAGTTTGTCTCTAGTAAAAATCATCAGCTTAAGGGGGGGGGAATAACTCAAAAGTGACTTAGACCCTTTCTCCAAAGGCCACAAGGGCAGGAAGGGATCTAGAGACCTAAAGGGCCAACCCTGGGGTGAATTTGAGGTTCAAGGGACAGACATTCTATGCCCCTTCCCCAGATGGGAAATCATCACTCTCAGAGTGACTCACTGTTTGGTTTGAATTGGGCAGGACTAATGTGAATTTTCTTACATTTGATTTGATATGAATTGAATTCTTAAAAACCCATTTGTGTCCATCCCTAGTCACAATGTTTCCTCAAAGTGTGAAAGAATTAACTCCAGCGTAAAAGGACATAATGGTCTTAAATATAACTAGCGACTAGTGATTTCTATTAGCAAGTCAAGTATGTTTGGAAGGGATTCTATTTAAAAGGCGGAAACCAAAGCATGGCCCTTGAAGACATTCTGTGGGAGGAGGAGATACATAATTTCCCATTTATAGTGCAGCAGTTTAGTAATTACAACAATGGAGTCTCCAGCAGCTGTGGATCAGAAATGCAGCTGGGAGTGAAGCAGATGCCTGCAAAATCCAGCCAAATCACAATCTGTGATATTGTTTTAAAAATCATTTAGGCTGCTGCTGTTGTCTCTTGCTAAGTTTGGGTCAGAATATTGGGTATTATAACAGCAGGGAAGATTGTACAAACATTAGAATAGGTCTCAGTACTAACAAAATAATTGAATAAACTTAATTTCATGGGCTAGGAAGTTACAGCTTTCTGTGCTCTTCCTTTTCTTTTGTTAGGATCAGTTATGAATTCTTTCTTTTTCATTTCTATTGTTCACTTGGCTTTTACTTTACAGGTCTGGTGAAAAAAAGGACATCTATATTAAGTACAGAGTTATGGATGAAGATGCTGACCTTGCATGAGGATTGAGCCAGCTCTGCCCACCGGAGAGAGCTGGCTAGTGCACACTTGGTCAGCTAGTGCATAATGGAGTAGATTCTGGGAAGCACATCTGCACTTGCAGGAGGCGTTTCCACATCAGAAATATCTCCTGCTGTACCAGAAGCTACCCCAGTGGCTAACAGCAATGGTGCACAAAATCATGCACCACACATTTTTGCAAACTAACCTTCCCTGGCCAATGGAGGGAGCACTCACACCTCTTATGGTGCTAGGGGGTCAACTGATGAGCTGCGCATAGAGATAGATGTGCACGAATACTCAACATTTGAAATTCATATGAGTTCATATGAGTTCAGACATTTGTAAATGAATCAAATGTTGAGACATTCGAAAATAGACATTAGTATTTGAACAAATGCTTCAGAACATTTGTATGGAGCTCCGTTACATTCGTGAACCTGGAGAGGTGGGAAAGCAGCTGCACCATTCACGTCTGCAATAGATCCAGAATGTATTCAAAGTGGATTGAGAGCAGATTCAAAGTGGATTCAGGGCAGATTTGATGGTTGGGAGCAGAAATGTAGGGGGATATGTACTGGATATGTATGGGGTATGTATGCAGTTCGTATCAAACATTCATACTGAATTTGTACCAAACATTTGTATCAAATAGAATCCTACCACATTTCAAGGGGATCTATTCAAACGAATATGAATTTTCTTGCATTTGATTCAATACGAATCAAATGCAAAAAAAAAATTGTGCACAAATATTTATACTATTTGTTATTTGTACGCATTTGGACATTTGTAAATGAATTGAATGTCTGGACATTCATACATTAACATTGGTACGAATACAAATGTTTCGGACATTTGAACGAATAGTTCAGTCATTCGTATGGTAAGGATACGTAGGCATCCCATGTGTATCCATACGTATCCTATATGGATATGTACAGGATGAATACCGGATACATATAGAAGCCTACGGATACATATGGGTTGTGTACGGATACGTATCATCAAATACACTTCCGTAGTTGTTGAGTATCCGAATGAATACACACAAATACATTCAAATTGAACATCCAGACATTTGAAATTGCACATTCGTATGAATAGGAATGTTGGGTCATTCCATTCATTATGAATCAAATGCTGAAAATCAAATTCATGCACATTCCTAGTTGGTTTTACTGAACAGAAGCAGAAAGATGGTGTGAGCACTCTTTACATCGCCATTAACTTCAGCCTGGCCACAAAATGCTACAATTCTAACTTTTGTTTTCCCTTCATTTCCTCTTTTACCTATTTCACTGCATAGTGAGTTTCTTCTTTTGCTCCCTTTGCATATAAGTTTAAAACACTGAGTAAAACAACCAGAAAAATCTGTGCTTTAAAGAAAAAATGGCAAGCCATTAAATGCCATTGAAACCACTTTATCAACTTCACATTTAGCAATTGGTTTTGCACTAACAGCTTTCACTTAAACATGCAAATGCTGAGTTTAACATTTTATGAAAATGCGAAAAATATTGGAATAAGCTCCAGTTAGTTAGTGCCTAAAGGCAAGGAAGCCTTTACATTGCATGCCAATATTTCTAATTTAGTAGTATTCCTTTTGTCACATGAATGCTAATATTTTTAATACACCCCATTTTCTATTATAAAACTAGGATAGCTAGCCTGGTTCATTTTTAAAACCAAAATATGTCTAGCACTTTTAAGCAGATTGTCTTCTAGTGAACAATTTTATTTATTTTATTTTATTTGCATTCAAATTCAAGTTGAATTGAATATCCAAACATTCTATTTGATTCGGGATGAAAACAGGATGTATATGAAATGCATACAGATATGTATAACACATATATGTTGAATACGAATCTAACATGCAAACAAATAGATTCAAATGTAACGGATTCGAATATTTTTTAGCATTTGATTTTAAACATTCAAATTGAATAGAATATTTTGACATTCAATTCAACTTGAATTGGAATGCAATAAAATAAAATAAAATAAAAATCATGCACACCCCTAGAAAAAGAAGAGTTGGCTTTTCTACCCCACTTTTCTCACCCATTTAAGGGGACTCAAAGCAGCTGACAAAACTTTTCTATTCTTCTCCCCACAACAGACACCCTGTGAGGTAGGTGGGGCTGTGAGAACTCAGACGAGAGCTGTGACTAGCCCAAGGTCACCCAGCTGGCTTCATGGGGGAGGGCGGAATCGAACTCGGTACTCCCAGATAAGAGTCTGACTCCCTAACCACTAGACCAGACTAGACCCTGTCCAGACAGGGGAAATATAGCACCATTACAGCATCACTTTGGTGCTAAATCCTATTGCTGGAAAACCCAGTGCTGGCTTTCTAGCAATAGTGCTTTCTCTTGACCTTCTGGACAGAGCAACCATCATAGCTCTGTCCACCACTCATGCGTAGAGCCTGAAATAAACATCCATGCATGCATGGATATGCCTATGTGTAGTTCTGGGCATTTGTCTTGCTCAAATGCCTGGATACTGTCTCACCAGGAGGCAGCAATCACAAAGGAAGAATTTCTTGCATTATCACTTCCTGGTGGGATATCTGCCCATCATCTGGAAGCAGCCAAAGAAAAGTTTTTGGGTTGGTCAAATGTCAGTACATTTATTTGCAGAACACAACAGTGTCGCAATGGCACTGTTTATCTTGAAGATGCCATGGAGAGTTTCTTTTCTTTTGGTTCAAAAGGAGATCAAAACCTCCAGAATACATGCAGCAATTGCAAGTTTGCCCAGGTTTTCCACCAGCTTCTCTAGCCTCCAGGTAAAAGGATTCTCCCTGCTTCCAGAAGCTTGCAGTGCACATTTGGCACCAGCAGGGGATGGACTTTTAGCCTGAGGGCAGAATGGCCACCCGGCCACATGGCCAAGCGTAAAAGAACAACTTCCCTCTTCCTGCCTGCCACAGGATATGACATCGGAAGGATTACGCACTATTACCTCGCTGTCTTCTTTCAAATCTGAGCTGAAGACAACCTTGTTCAGGGAAGCATTCCCAGGCTTTATGTGACTTTACTCTCCCCTCCCAGGAGAGTCTGCCTATTAATGCTTTGCTGTCTATTTTAATCATCGTCTCTGTTATTGTATGTTATTACTGTTTTTAGATTGTACGCCAATGGCAGGTTTTACTCTTTTTACTTTTTACTCTTTGGTTATTTTACTTTGTACAGCGCTGAGTACATGTACAGCGCTTTAGAAATAAACTAATAATAATAATAATAATAATAATAATAATAATAATAATAATAATAATAATAATAATAATAATAATAATAATAATAATAATAATAATAATAATAATAATAATAATAATAATAATAATGACTTCTGACCTGCCCAGCTGATGCACTTCACCTATCACCTGCCTGGATTTTATCCTGAGGTCACTTCCTTCCCCGCCTTCTTTTGGGGATATAAAAAGCTTTGCAGAGTAATAAACTTCTCTTTTCCAGCCCATCTTGTCTCCTGCCTAACTTCTTTCTCCTGTGCTATCTGTCTTTAATCACCATAAGAGCACATGGTGATCCCTTATAGCATGCCGGTGGCTAATAAGGGATTTACTTTCGTAACACCCGGTGGATCGTACCAGTAAACTGGTACCAAGTATCGTTGCAGCCCCTTGGGTTGTAACCACGTATCGCTGTGGTTCTCAGGACTGCAGCCAAGATCGAGGTAGCCATAAACTACCTCCCCCAGGTTTCCCAGAGCCAAGGATTCAGGCTGCAAATCCGGATAGCAACAAATACACTTCTCAGGTTTTTCTGCATAACTAGCTTAAGAATGTCAAGTAGCATTGAGCAGAATTTTGGTTATCTCTATCTATCATCTATCTCTATTGTGAGCCAGTTTGGTCTAGTGGTTAAGGAGCCGGACTCTTATCTGGGAATACTGGGTTTGATTCCGCTCTCCTCCATGAAAGCCAGCTGGGTGACCTTGGGCTGCTCACAGCTCTTTTCTGAGCAATCACAGCCCCACCTACCTCACAGGGTGTTCTGTTGTGGAGGGAAGAACAGAAGCTTTGTCAGCGGGTTTGAGTCCCCCTTAATGGAGAAAGGCCAACTCTCTTCTTCTTCTTCTTCTTCTTCTTCTTCTTCTTCTTCTTCTTCTTCTTCTTCTTCTTCTTCTTCTTCTTCTTCTTCTTCTTCTACCACCTACCTACCTACCTACCTATCTCTGTCTCTATCTCTATCTCTGTCATCTCTCTCTATACACACACACGGACATTTTATATATACATGCACATGTATGACTCTAAGCAATTGGCAGAGCTTTCAGATATTTCAGTAAGCTGAGCTTGTAAAGGGTTTTGACACACAAAGCTATTTCATGGGATTGCTGCAGCTCATTGAATAAGAGATAGCTCAGAGAGAAAGAGATAAACCCTGCTGATTCTGGATGCAAATCATTACAACTGGACAGGGCAGGATTATCTATTGTAACAGGAGTTCCAAAAACCAATAAACAAATATGTGAATGGAAATGTATAGGATCTTCCCCAATCCTAGTATAACCTCCCAATCATAACTGCATAGAGAAAAAGTGTTTTACTCCTATTTCCCATTGTTTGAACACATTGAATGCAGTTCACATTTCAGTAATGGCAAAGCTCCTATTAAGTTTCATAGCCCCCAGTTGCACTCAGTGGGCTCTTCTAGCTAGTGATGCTCAGCTCAATGCCATAAATATCTATAATGCTTCTGCAGATAGTGAGCATTTCCTTGGCTGTAGCATTACTTCCATGTTGTATTGCCACAAGCAATTTTGGAAGGATACTAAGGCTAGGTGCATGCCTTCACTTTTGCTATAACTTTGCTCACTTTCTAACTTCTTTCAAACATCCCATGAAAATGTCAAAACAATAAAGATGAAATATGCCTTTAAAAGTTGGCGCCCCTGCTGGTTTAGTGCTTCTATGAAAGCACCATGACTCATTTAGAAGCAATGGGCCATTAAAGAAGGAATGATAGATGTTCCAAAGCAAAAGAAAGAAATACTTAGTGATTTCACAGAAGAAAAGCAACTTTCCAAAGACTTGGAACAGCTACCGGACTATTTTTCCAAGTGTCTGTTAAAATAAATGCGTAGATTTTCTCGGAAGTCTATGACTGAATTTTAGAGCCATGGAGGGCTGAAATAGTAGAACCAGTTGTCTTGGTATTCGGTGAGTGTTGAAGAGTTGGCTTTTCTACTCCACTTTTCTCACCCATTGAAGGGGACTCAGAAGTAGCTGACAAAGCTTTTCTATTCTTCTGCCCACAACAGGACACCCTGTGAGGTAGGTGGGGCTGTGAGAGCCCAGAAGAGAGCTATGACTAGCCTAAGGTCACCCAGCTGGCTTCATGGTGGAGGGCAGAATCGAACCCGGTATTCCCAGGTAAGAGTCCAGCTCCCTAACTTCTAGACCGAACTGAATAAAGGAGTGTTTCTGCACTTACCTCCTGAAAGCCAGATTCAGGAAATCCATTTTTCTGAAATCCATCTCTGGGAAGATCCGTCTGAAATAGGGATGGATCCAAATGAGGCCCCACACTTCCACACTCACATGGGAGGCACGGATACTGGAGCACACATCATGTGTTTGTTGTGCGGATGCTGCAGCAGCAATTTCCAGAAGCATTTGGCCCCCCTGAGGCCCTGCCACCCCATGAGCCATGTGATTATAGCATTCAGCCATCGGTCACCGCTCGATTCCCCCTGTGCGTGCGTGTGTCATGCCTGAGATCCCATAGCTGCCGTGGTGCTGCTGCCTCACACAACATGGCGACCTCATGTCTCACCCACATCCGTTCCCACTCCTGTTTGGTTGTGGAAGCATCCTCCTTTGATGCGGAATTTCCACGCAGGAACGGATTGAAGACCTAAATTTTCAGACCTAAATTTAGGCAAACCACACAGGGCAATCTTTGAAGACAGCCTGGATATGTACAGAAAAGCTTCTGACTCAATTTCTAAGAATAAATTCCTAAATTTTCAGATTTAGCGGCACCTAGACCCCAGTTGCAATGGATCTCATGCAATCCTTGAAGGAGCCCTAATCTGTCCCGCTGTGCGGAAGGTACCTTGCACATGTGTCCCATATCTGTCCTTACTGCGTGCTTAATGGAGTTTTAGCAGCCAGTGTGGAAACACCCAAGGACATCTCAGTGACTGTGACAAATATATCCACTCTAAATGGTCAGGTGGTAAATAATGGGAAAGAACTCCGGTTTGTCAGCTTGGACTTTCCTGGGCTAGATTGATTCTGATTTTGACCTTAGGTAATCTCCTTTGTTTGGGATATCATAAAAAGTAACTCAACTACTAAACATTCTTCATTTTTCTTTCTTTTTTGAATGAACCTGCCTCACATGCATGCTTATTGCTATATGCAAAGCTCAGTGTGATTAAAGGAAAATGTCACAGAGAGGCAGGAGTGTGTTTCCTCTTTTAAGATCACATAAATTGATTCCCTCCTGCAGGCCAAATGCCAGGTTGCCGTCTTCAGCAGCAATTGTTTCACAGAATCTGGAAGCTGACAGCAGAATGTGCCATGTCAGGCAGTCAGAGAGGGGAAAAAAAAGAGAACTGTCAACACTGGCAGCTCAGCAGAGGCAGCCTAAGAAATTCCTCCTCTGTCCCCCATGACTACAAAGCCTGGTGGGTTTTATTTGCAAAATGTCTTCATTCATAAAAGCATCAGAGATAGGGTGAGAAGATGAAGCCGGACCACAGTTCATTCACAGACTTCGATAGGAGTACAAACAGATAAACATAAGGGTGAAACACTGAAGATATGTCCTGAATTCAGAAGCCAATTTTTAAAGGGGAGGATGGGAGTTGGCTCATCCTCAGTGCGCAGTGATGCTTTAGCGTTTAGAGCCAGCAGTCAAATGAACCTAGAAGATAAGCAGCAATCCAGGATGAAAATACATTAGCGTTCCCTGAAACATTCTGGCCTAGCAGCTTTCAACCTCCTCCTCCCTTCAAAAGATTTAAACCTGAAGCAGTTTTACAGATAATTGCTTGGGCTGCTTGCCAAATGCCCTCTCAGCATGTCCTTTCTCCCCCTGAAAACATTTGAGGATGGCTGCTAATCTGACGTTCTTTCACAGCTACAGTTTCTCTCTTCCACCCCATTTTTGCATCATCACTACCATTATGACCAAGAAGAAGAAGAAGAAGAGGAAGAAGAGTTGTCTTTTCAACCCTGCTTTTCTCACCCATTTAAGAGGACTCAAAGTGGCTGACAAAGATTTCTGTTCTTCTCCTCACAACAGAACACCCTGTGAGATAGGTGGGGTTGTGAGAGTTCAGAAAGAGACCTGTGACTAGCCCAAGGTCACCCAGCTGGCTTTGTGAAGGAGGGTGGAATCAAACCCAGTATTCCCAGATAAGAGTCCGGCTCCCTAACCACTACACCAAACTGGCTCACGTTGGCTCACAAATGTATTGTGCAAGTCTCTCTAAAATTTAAGGTCCCATTGCCATAACAGCATCCTATGTGCAGCCAATGGACAGAGCAAAACAGGACTGTGGAGAAGGAGCCTGGAGCCCCGAGTATTTGATAGACCAAGAGAAGGAGGAGAACAGACCAGAGTAATCTTGCCTGATCTGTCTTGTTTACTCCCGGTCTTGTTGCTTTAGCTCACTTTGATTGCAAGAGGATAGGTAGATTTGCGATGTTGGAAAGATCTTGAGGGTGTCTCTAAACAGAATTAGCTGTGAACAGGAGAACCCAATCAAAATGTAATGGTTCCCATTAGGAGTGTGGAGACAAGATGAAGAGTGACATTAAGAGTAACAAAGAACCTTTACAATGGCTTTTTAATTCTTTTGTCTGGTCTGTACCTGGAAATGCTTCTGAGGCAACTCTTCACTCTAAACCAATTCTCCTGCATAGGCCGCTAGAGTTTTTCCTACAAAATACCTTGATTTCATTCATAACATCAGTATATCTTGTCAGGAGAGTTTAGTCTGTTCCCTTTTTCTTTCCTTATTCTGATGTGTGAAAGCCCAACTAGATGGGGCTTCTGCATGAGGAGAGTCCTTGGAGAAGAAAACTGGCCTGTACCAAAACACTTCTTCCAAACATGAGGTGTTTCCACACTTGGCTTCCTGTCCGTTGGACAAGAAAAGTGCAGAACAGATTAACATGTACTAGCATTCCCACCTGGGAACGGTAGTACACGGTAGCCTAACACACACTCAGACACTCACCTGCATCTGGTCACATGCCCAATCTCTGACAGGGTGCCACTATTTTGATTGCAACACCCGGCGTGATTGCTCATGCACCATTGTTATGGCAGCTATGACGCTCTGCACATGCACAGCAGCATTCGGGGTCATTTGAGGTGCCAGCACACATGCACCAGTACTTCAGATGCCCTCTTGCACCAGAAATGGTGTGAATGGTCATGGCATGGACGTATCAGGTAAGCTTCTAGTTAATGTTAGTTTGCATATGGTGCACAGTTTCACGCACCACAGGTAGTTTGCAATAGGTTAACATCTAAGCACCTATTGAAAACTACGAGGCCAAGTGTGACTTGGCCTCAGGATTGGCACGAGAACATAAGAACATAAAAGGAACCCTACTGGATTGGGCCACCACCTATCTAGTCCAACATCCTGTCTCACACAGTGGTCCACCAACTGCTTCTGGGCATTCTCAAGGAGAAGACAAAAGCAACATCTTCACCTGCTCTTGGTTTCCTCTAGATGCGTCCTGCCTGCCACTTGTGAAGAGTTTGCTCACATCAAGCACAGGACTACAAGCTAGTGAGAAATCAGAAACAACCATTAATTCCAGTCTTTTGAGGAGGTGTCCCAACCTGGAGAGCAGCAGTAAAGCAGGAACAATGCATATGTGATTTCACTGCTGCCTTGGTAAACTCAGGAGCATGCGCAGGGCATTGCTTTCTCATGTGGATCTTTGATCAAGAGACTTCCAAAACCCAGTTATCTCTTGGCTAATACGGCCATTTCCAAATGATGGAAGGATCTGCTCAATGGCAGAGGTGTTCTGAGTAGGGATGTGTACAAATATTTGTAGGCATTTGAAATCTGATAGAATGTGTTGAATTTTGACATTTGAACTCGAATAGAATGTCCCGGAATTCAAATGCAGACATTCAGATCGAATTTTGAACTTTGGATCTATCTGTTCAAATTATCTGGACATTTGTATGCATACAGGTCCATACACGATGCGTACTTGAAGATCTGCATCTTTTCCACATCCATACACATTTGTACGGATCTGTACGGGACAAAAATGGGTTGCATACAGGATAACTACGGGATGCATACGGATGTGGACAGATGCATATGGACGTGTACGGATGTGGGGAAGACGCATACGTGCACATACATGTCAACCTTCATATGTGCAGATTCGTATCAAAAATTCAAATGAATAGAATCAAATTTGGTAAATATGAATCACATCTTCTTAAATTTGAATTTAAAAGATTCAAATCAAATTGGATTTTCGAGTATTCGATTCAATTCAAACCGGATGTCAGAAATTTTTTTGCACATCCCTAGTTCTGAGAAAAGCAGGAGGTTGCTAACTCTAAACCTAACTTCATTCAAGAACAGCTTGGAGACAAGCTCTGATTGATGGAGTTAAATAATCAGTTAGTGGCAAGTGTGGGAGGAGTTTCTTTGTGGTTAACTATGAAAGGGCAGTCCATTGTGGAGGAATAAGATTTTGTAGATGTTAAGGAAAAATGCACATTCAGCCTACTGCAAATATTTATATGTGATGAGCCATTTTATCGAGGCTCATAAAGTGGATTCTAATGCTCATAAACAGGATTCTACAGTCATAAATGGACAAAATGTGACCATAAGGGTTTCCTGCTTTAATGCATAACCGGAAACAGATCCCCAAATATAGCTGCAATGTGCAGATCTTGATGATGCGTATCTTCACACCTCCCTTTTACTCCCATAATTACTAGAGTATTACACTCTGGTAACTTATTTGACCAGATGAAAATGTGATAGGTAGTCACATATTGCTATTCCACTGCTTTTGTCCACACCACCAAGAAATGTTGGGTTCTGTCTCGTAATGAGGATGATGAAAAAAAAAAGTTTTCTTTTAGGTGGATCATCCTCAGTGTTTCTTTTATAGATGAACATCTTCTTGAACTAAATATATACAAAATGAACAGATTTGAAGAGGAAGTGCAATGTTCATTTTACAAAGGTGTTTTATCCTCTATTTACGTACACAATGTGGGCAGAACAAAGTGCAGAACACAATCTGTGCATGGAGTATTGTAATTTTAAGCCATGCAAATGTCAAATGAAAGAGATTTTGCTTTCATAAAACTTTTTTAATTAACACATGTATTTAAAGACTAGGGATGGTGAGTCATCCATTAATATATTTTAAAATGTTTGCACCAAAGGAATTAGTGTGAGAACATAAAATAAGTGATAAGATGTATCATTTTAGTTTGAATTCACCTAAGTTTTCTGGGAACAATAAAAATGTGAACCAAATAATTACTTTCAGAACTGTGTTAAACCTGTGCAGATACAGACCATGAAGTTTCTTTTACCTAGTATGGAAAGTTGATTTTTTTTCATTAGTTTAGTGAATCATCCAGGATTCATTATTTGGTGTACACAAATGCAATTTTTGACCTTTGACTCATAACAAATAGAATATTTGAAAATCCAAATTCATACCAATAAAGAAAAATGAATGTATGGACATTTGAATTGATAGGAATATATTTGTATCTATTCATTTGAATATTCAGTACATACCCAATGATATGAATCTTGTACACATCCGTACACATCCTGTAAGCATCCCATTTTCATCCTGTACATATCCATACAGATACACATACGAACGCCCAAATTACTCATACGAATAACTCAGAATATTTGTATTTGTACAAATACTGAAGTATGAATGTGTGGACATTCAATTCATGTACAAATGTCTGAATTCGTACGAATTTGTATGAATGAATAGATAACTTTATGAGAGCTCTTTACTAGAAGACTGCAGCATGACCTAACATGGTCTATTCATATAACTGTGCAAAAAGAAGCCTTACCAGATGAAGAGGAAAGAACCACCAACCTCAACAGCATAATGTTTTGCCTCTTACCTCTTGTTTGTCCATTTGTTGGCAAGCTTCTTGGAGACGGGGAAAGCAGAAAATTCAAAGCTCCAAACTGAATCCTGGGGTGTTTCTGTATTGACTGTAGAAACTGGATTAACACACACACCCCCGCCTTAGGTAAGATTTAAAACACTTACCTTGTGATGCATCTGCACTGTAGACAGGATTTGGAGAGTCCACGTCCGCATTTCGGCATGCAAGACCGTTTTTTAAAAAACCAGTTTTGCCGCCAAAATCTGGATTAAATGTAAGACCTGAAAAATCTGGTCTTACATCCGTCTCTTCCCCCCGGATGTGTGCAGAAGCAGGATGCTTCTGCATATGGCCATAGGAAGAGATGGATTCCGGTGGCCAACATATTTGGAAGGGCAGAAGCAGGACTGCCTGCTTCCAAGGCCCTTCCCTTGCACGCTGGTTGCCACTGGAAACACGCGGTGATTGGCAGCTCCATGCTCCAGTCCCGTGGCTCCAGGACCGGTGCACGAGCCGGAGGACACTTGGAAAGGGTACTGGTTCGTCCAAACAGCACCCACTCCAATCTGGATGTGGATGCACAGATCCATCACAAATAGTGACTGATTTTTGGGAGGACGGTTCACAGAAAAGCGGACGTGTTTAGATCCATTTTTCAGTGGCAAATGTGGAAACACCCTGGGATATTCTGGAAGTCTACCAGGAACACCTTTATCACTTCTCTTGTGAAAGCAGGTTGAGGAGTTTTTTATAACTGGATTTTATTTCAATTGTATTGTTTTATTTTGCATCTGTGCTGCCCTTTGTATTTGATTTTGTGTTTTTGCTTTATTTCTTGTGAACTGCAGTATATTGACTTGTAAATAACCTTTTTAGAGCAGGGAGAGTGCCATATACGGTAAACAAGTTACAGATGATCGCCTACTAATCAGTGGAATAAAGCCACTCATGTCAGCTCAAGGGTTATCAAATATTCTGCAATGAAAAGTTGATGAAATCAAGCAGCATTTGAAGCATGGTGAATTTTTTAAATAAAGGAGGGAAGCTCAGGAAAACATAATCCCCAGATAATTAGCTCTCATATTTATTTGTCTGGGAGGTCTTTGAAATATGCTTAACATAATCTCACTGATCAAGTCCTGACTTGTACTTGGAATAGATGGAAGTGCAGCATGTGAACTTATGTGAAATAAGTTGTTCTTGTGGAAATGTAAAAGTAAAGCTCCTCAATTTAGATGATCACTATGGAAACAAGCTAACAATGTGTCAGTTTTCTAGGTTAATAGAGAGTCCTCCATCTATCCAGTTACTGTGGATACCTAGATTGGAATGATTACTGTCATTCTCTATTTATTTATTTTATTTCTCTGGGGGCTGATTTGAGTGGCTGCTGCCTTCTTCACCCCCAAACTAGCCTATATTTATAAACAAGAGTCAGTAGTAAATATAATTCATTGCCTTCTTCATCTTGACTTATTAATTTACCCAGTGTTAGAATTAGTGAACCTCGTAAAGAGAATAATCATTTTGAATCCCTGCTCTGTATTAGGGATGTGCATGGATATTTGAAAATTCAAAAATCCGATTTGAATCTGTTGAATCCGTTGACATTTGAATTCAAATCGGATTTTCAAAAATTTAAATTTTGGATTTTTCAAAATCTGATATGGATTTTTGAATAATTCAGCTAAACAGATCTGCAAATATCGCATATGATCATCATGCACATTTGTGCTTATAATGCGGGATGCATACGGGATAAAAACAGGATGCGTGCAAATTTGAAAAGTGGATACAAATGTTGCTGACATTCCTATTTTTGAATTCAAATTGGATTTTAGCATATATGGGTTCAGATAATCTGGATTCGAGTCAGACTTTCATATATTCAGATTTTAAAAATTCAAATCGAATTGAATTTTTGAATATTTAAATTCGACTTGAATTAGAATTCAAAAATGAATTTGTGCACACCCCTACTCTGTATCTCTTGCTGCATACATAATTATTGGTTTTTGTGTGTGTTGTGCCTACAACTTGTTTTTTCATGCAATCTTCTTCTGTGCATACATTTTGAAAGAAATATCTGTAACGTGTGCTCCTGCATCAACCACGCAGAAAAGGGTGGCTTTCATTTTCATTCCTTTAAGTAGTCACCCAAAGTAGGAGGTATTCTTCTTCCAATCATTTCTGGCGAGACTTGCCACTTAACTTCTTCTAGGGTGTTTGGTAAGTTAGCATCTAGGGATGTGTACGAATGGGAGTTTTCGGCATTCAATTCGTAGAAAATTTGTATTCATTCAAATAGATCCCTTTCGAATTTGGTAGGATTCTGTTTGATCTGAATGTATTTGTATGAATTTGTATGAATATCTGATATGAACGGATACGTATCCAATATGAATGCATACATATCTGATGCAGATGCATACATATTGGATATGTATCAGGTATGAACATGTATGTATGGATACGTATCCAATATGAATGCATACGTATTGCATATGTATCTGATACATATCCCCAGATTAACAAATGTCTGAACTACCATATTTTCTGGCGTATAAGACGACTGGGCGTATAAGACGACCCCCAAATTTCCAGTTAAAATATAGAGTTTGGGATATACTTGCTGTATAAGAAGATGACACCCGGCGTGTAAGACGACCCCCGACTTTTGAGAAGATTTTCCTGGGTTAAAAAGTAGTCTTATACGCCAGAAAATACAGTATTTGTACAAATGTCCTCTAATGTAAGGATATAATAACATTCAATTTATATACAAATGTCTGGATTTGCATGAATTCATATGAATAATGAATGTTACAAATATTTGTGCACATCACTATTAGCATCTTGTACATTCAGGGCTGCAGCCTGTGAAAAAAACCCCTTCTGGTATAGGCATAAGGGCTATTACAGGCATCTTGGCTGACATCTTTGTGGTAGCGGTTTCAGAAATGGCACCTGTATGGTCTGACCTCATGGTAGATGTTCTCAAGGGGGAGTAACTGTGCTGTGCTCCTTTCAATGCAAGTTACTTCCCCCCCCCCTAAACTAGCATGCAGAACCCTTTCCCTTTTTAGTCAATAAGATTTTGAAAAGGGCCAGAATTTAAGTCAATAGGGCTATTGATTCAGCTTCATTCTACCATTGCTTCCTGCAGATCCCACCCACAAAGGGTCTTCTAATTGATGACAGGAGCAGCAAGTGGGTTAGTTTTGTGCTTCTTGGTTTCTCTCAAACAGAGGCAGGGTTGTTAGGCAAGGCACCTAAATGTGCCTAGTCTCTAACCCTCTTTTGTATTTGAATAAACGCAAGTTTGGCACATCCTTACTGAATTTATTATTCATTGCCACAAGTGCTGTGAATTAGAGTCAAGCCTTTTACAGCTGTTGTCGTAGCGTGTAAGATAATGCCCAGTTATGCATGGCTCCCATTAAATATTATTATTGATAAGAATTTAAAAAGGGACATTGAAAACAGTTATTAATGCCTCTGACAGCGAGGGCTCATGCAAAGACTAAATTAGCCTTTAATCTGAATAATAACATAAAGTAATTAACTTCTATTGTATTTCCTGTCTTGTTACTCTGAATATTCTTTTTTTCAAACTGTGTGTTGTGATTATGCTGTTGTTGTAGAGATATAAGCAACATAAAATAAAATAAAAATAAAATAGAGTAACAAGCACTTATTGTTCTAATTTTCTAGTTAGCTATGCTTCAGGAGATTATTATGACCTGATAACACAAAAGTGAAATTGAATCCTGACTGGACAGAAGCAATACTTGGACATTCTTGTGATCAGGAATTACTCTACATGAATCAGATCCATAATCTAGTGCCAGTATTTTCAGCTGAGGATAATGGAATGTGTAAGAATATTTGAAAGATTCAAAATTAAATCAAATTTGTTTGAATTTGGACAACCAAATTTGAATCTGATCTCAATAGATTTGTTTGAATCTTTCAAATCATTCGTACAAATTATTTGGACATTCGTATGCCTACAGATATGTATGCATTACATACGTATCCATCCGCATCTTATTTGTACCTGTATACATTTGTACGGATATGTAAGGGACAAAAACGTCATGCATACAGGATAAAAATGGGATGAGTACAAATGTGTATGGACATATATGAATGTCAACATTAATATCTTCAAATATGAATTGAATATATGAATGTATTCTAATCGAATCAAATATGAATATATTCGTATTTTAAACCTTCAAATTGATTCAAATCTTCGGATATTTGATTTGAACCAAACTGAATGCTGAAAATTGCATTTGTGCACACCCCTAGTGACAGCAGTGGCAGCAAGTGCCCATTTTCATTGCTATTTCTGGACTGGAATAGCCTTGCCCTATTTATCCACACCTGTAGGTTGTATTCACATGTTGTTAAAAACATATTTGGCTTAGGCATGACTTAGAGATGTTTCACAAGTGAGAGAATTTACATGACAGTCTGATGCTTCGTTCATGGGCATTCTAGGCTAGAAAAGGTGGATTAGAGATGGTATGTTCCTGAAGAAGAAGAAGAAGAAGAAGAAGAAGAAGAAGAAGAGTTGGCTTTTCTGTGCCGCTTTTTTCGCTTGTTATTGGGACTCAAAGCAGCTGACAAAGCTTTCTATTCTTCTCCCCACAACAGGTACCCTGTGAGGCAGGTGGGGCTGTGAGACCTCAGCTGTGACACACCCATGGTCACCCAGATGTCTTCATGGAGGAGTGCAGAATCACACCCAGTATTCCCAGATAAGCCTCCTTAACCACTAGACCAAACTGGCTCACAGGTCACAGCATTCTACTGTGGCTGGTATGGAATGCTGGGTGTTATTCATGAACATCTGGAGGACCACAGTTTGAAAACCACTGCTCTAAAGGACTATGCAATTTGGGGCCTTCTGTGTGCATTTCTTCCTCTTGGAGACATGAATAAGATTTCATTCTCTCCCTTGTTGAGAGTTTTTGAAAAGACAAATGAAAATGGCTCCAGTTCTTTTTCATAGCTATTACATACCACCAAGCAATTAATTCCAGAATGCACATTGATCGAATAAATCAGATTTTTGTAAGTACAGTACAATAAATTGCCCCATGTTGCTTGATAGATTATGAGTAGAGCTGTGTAATTCTGCTCAGCAACTATTGCTCAGTCTGGGCTGGTGATTTTTTGGGTTTTAATAAATATAACCTGTTGGTGAAGTAAGTAAGTTCTGCATTTTATTTCTTTAATCTTATCTCAGTTGCGTGACATGTAGCATTTTAGGCACTGAACATTGTGAGCTTCTCCTCCTGCTGCCTCACTGTTTTCCAGTTCTGTACCAATTATGGGGTTCATTCATGTCAAGGTTGAGCTCTTATGAAGAAGAAGAAGAAGGAGAAGAAGAAGAAGAAGAGCTCGCTTTTCTACCCCGCTTTTGTCACCCATTTAAGGGGACTCAGAGCAGCAGAACAAAGCTTTCTATTCTCCTCCCCACAACAGAACACCCTGTGAGATAGGGCTGTGAGAGCTCAGAAGAGAGCAGTGACTAGCCCAAGGTCACCCAGCTGGCTTCCTGGGGAGGGCGGAATCGAACCCGGTATTCCCAGGTAAGAGTCCAACTCCCTAACCACTAGACCAAACTGGCTCATATGAATTATTATGCTATGCTAATTCCAGTGGTTTTCATTGCATGATGGTTAGGAAGGATTTGTTTCTTCTTCTATGCACTGAGGGCACCTTCAATAAATTCAGCATATGGTTCTGTTAATCATAACCTTGAGCCATCTCTAAGGAAGCCTCATCAGCTACAAGCTATTCCACCAAAGCCAGCAAATATATTTTGAACTGAGGGTAGCAGAGCTACAGGAATTTGCTTCCATGCAATGGTAGAAATAAATCCCTTCTTTTTGCCTGTCACAGCTGTTCAGAAGATTTCAGTTAGGAATTGCAATAGCAAGGTAAGCTCTAGCTCTAGAGCCACCATTGCAATGGTGCATGGTAAAGAGGAAGATACGTGAGGAGCAGTTCCATCAGATGACCTTGAGATGTGATGCAGGCAAAATCCTCTTTTGTTCTCAGAGTTAGGCAGGATCTGCATGACAACAAAGACTGATGTGCAGGATGGGGTGTTTTTCCACTGTCACTAGAAGTACCCATTAAGTACCCATTAATGAGTACATTAATGCCATTAAGTATCCATTAATGGGTACTTCTAGTGACAGTGGAAAAACACCCATGCTGAGGAGACTGTTACTAGTAAGAAGCTCTTCATGAAGAGGTGTCCACACATCAGTTGATATGCAAACATTATTCCCTGGTTTCAGTTCAAGAAATGAACTTGGAAGTTATCACCCTGTTTCCAGGAAAACAAGAGTCAGTACATCCACCCCAGGCTGCCCCCAAGGAAGGAAATCCATTTTCAGGGGTGGATTGGTACTCTCCTTTGCCCCTGCCACTACAGTGCAGAGTAATAGTAGTAATGGAGTAACTTACCAAGAGTGATTTCTGCCTGGTATGGTTATCCATTGAAATAAAAATGGCTGACTTCCAGGATAATTTCTAGTCCAGCAGTTAAAGTGATTTGATACAGCTTAAGGTTCTGTATGGTTATCAAGATGTTTCTTTTTAAGGTAGCTTATGACATAATTATTTGAAAGGAGATGAAGAAGGTTGAGGCTTATTTAAAAGTCTCACATTGACCTCAATGAATACCACAGAATCCTTGGCAGGTCAATAATGGTTCCACAGGTTCTACTAGTTCCCACCACATCCTCATCAAATTGCTATCTGAAATATTTTTAGCAAATACACTATTTAAAAGATTGGGAGCCCAAGAAAAGGCCAATTATATATAAAATCATATAAGAATATTAGAAGATATAACCAAATGGAAGATGCAAGTTTTATAAAGATCTTCTTGAGCCTGAAGGGCCTATTTCTTGTTTATGGTAGCCAACTCAATACTACCCCCTCCTCATAAGTGTTCTGATAAGGGCTGCCTCTTGGTAGTCTCATAATCCTCAGATGTCAAAGGATTGGGAACCTATCAACAGGCCTTCTCAGTGATGGCCCCCAGGTTGTGGAATGACCTCACTTTGGATGTCATGCATCCTGAGAAATGGAAAAGATACACATCTTTATTCCATGGTTTATTATGGATATCCAAATACAGTGGAATATGGAAGTGATGTCTGTATGTAGACTAATAGGTACAGTATGCAATTTTCACTTACATTTCATTACTTTATGACTAGTATATATCATTCCCTTTTTCCAGCTATGTAAGATAAAGCTCCTCACTTAAAATTAATGTATGTTAGGATGTTATTAACTAGTGTAGCAATTGCAAACTTGCCCAGGTTTCATCCACCAGCTTCTCTAGCCTCAGGGTAAAAGGATTGTGTACAGAAGCTTGCAGTATACACCCAGCACAGCAGGGTGCTGGACGTAGCCTGAGGGCTTAATGGAGGATGGCCACATGCTGCACGTAGAGTACAGCCTGTTCTCTTCCTGCCTGCCACAGGATATGACCTCAGAAGGACTTCTGACCTGCCCAGCTGATGGACTCCACCTATCACATACTTGGATTTTCTCTTGAGGTCACTTCCTTCCCCGCCTTCTGGTGGGGGATATAAAAAGCTTGGCACAGAAATAAATACTCTCTTTTCCAGCCCATCTTGTCTCCCGCCTAACTTCTTTCTCCTGTGCTCTCTGTCTTTAAATCACCATAAGAGCACATGGTGATCCCTTATAGGCATGCCGGTGGCTTATAAGGGAATACTGTCGTAACACCCGGTGATCGTACCAGTCTACTGGTACCACGATCGTTGCAGCCCATTGGGGTTGTAACCACGTATCGCTGTGGGTCTCAGGACTGCAGCCACGATCGAGGTAGTCAGAAACTACCTCCCCCAGGTTTCCCAGAGCCAAGGATTCAGGTTGCTTATCCGGAAAGCGACAACTGGCGCCCAACTCGGGGCTTCGAACCAACAAACAGCATCTTGAGGATCGAAGGGGCGGAAATACCAGTGAGAAAGTCCACATCTGAGCCAGCGGAGAGGTGGTGTGGCAGCTGCATCCCGTGGAAGGAACGACGCGGAAATTCCCTGAGAAACGGTGCAGTATAAATCAATCTTTCTATTTCTTTTCTTCTAATCGTTCCATCGCAAATGGGAAACCAGAAAAGTAAAACTGCCTGTCTTCAGCAAAATATAAACTCGCTGTTGCTAAGACATGAAATGAATATACCCTTCTCTGTCCAGATTAAGCTAGCCAAGGCTATTGCAAAACGATGGCCAGAAATGCCTCAGAAAAACTTAGACCTCGCCACATGGGAAGTTTTAGAACACCGATTCCGGACACATCCTTCCAAAAAATTGGAAATAATGTCAGCCTTGCAACTGTGCGGAATTGCCTTAAGATTAGAAGCACATGCAAAGCAAAGAGAGAAAACTGGCCACTCTCTTCCTGATGTCCTGCATACACCTATCTCTCCAGCGCTCTCTAGCAGCAATTTACCAGAGTCTCAGCCTCCTCTTCTATCTCCTGCATGCAACCCAGTCTCTGATGACTCTCTAGGAGACCTTATGGACACTATGTCCCCCAACTGCTATATGGCTGCTCCAGATGGAGGTATAATTCCAAATTCTACAGCTGCCTGTAACCACCTGAGTGACCTAGGCCTGGAATCAGTGGAAGCCTTTGATACTTTCAAATTACAGCAAGAACTACATCCAGTGCCAACTTTCCTCCATCATGAAGTTAAGAGGCTCCCTTCTCCTGCTGCTGCTGCTGCTAGACAGAGAAACCGGGCCAAAACACCCAAACCTTCTCTTCTAGCATCACGCAAAGAACTGAAATATAACTTTAAAACCCTGCAACTAGTCACAAATTTCAAACTTTATGATCTACTCATAATGGCCTCCAGCCTTGTGGCCCCATGCCGCAAGAAGAGATTTCAATGGGCGAAAGAAATAGTATTTTTGATTTTTAATTTCTGCATGCATTTTTGGATTCATCCTTACTGCTGCTTCCCAGCTTTTTGAGCGCAGCAATTTTTTTCCTCAAACCGTCCCCATCCGAGTTTCTCTCAGATCAGAATTGTTTTTATCATATTAAAAATCCTGCCTCTTTTGTTTTTGCTATAACTCTATTCTACCCACTTCCTGGCCTAACCTTCTTGCATCACAGAGAATAACCATGTTTTTCTACTTGAGACAATTTTAAGCTGCAACCAAGCCTCATTAGCATTTGCCAACCACAGCGTCGCCAGACAGTAGAGAATCAACCCTTTGAACTTTCTATCAGCTATTCACTAGCCCTGGAAGAAGCTACTCAGAACTGCTGCAGTTTGCAGTTCCAAAACACCTGGACAGGCGGGCACCGCGGAATATCCTGCGCTGGACTGAGAAACAACTTGTAAGTGACTTGCTATGCTTCCACCATTGATCCCTCTTGTATCCCAGCTTGAAATTCCCAGCTAAGAACCTGCTGCTTGCAACCAGATTTATGCCCTTTGCGGGCTAGCATTTTGCAGGATCACCTTCCCCCCACCAGGCCCAACCTCCTCCAGGGCCGCAGAAAAGAACTATCTTTTTTTTTCTAAATTTTAAGATTTTTGCCACAGAGCATATTGATTGTTCTTAATTATTCTTTTTGTCTTTGTAACAATGCTGATCTAGCCCCCTCCTGAAACCTGTTTTTCTGGTCTGGCTGTACCCACCAGCACATTTGCATTTCTATATTGTTGGTTACCCTCTCTGCAGTGAGAAAGAGGGGACCTAAAAAAGCAAGCCTTGTTTTTTGTTTTGTTTTATATTGTTTGTCAAGATTTTTAAATTGTTATATTCATTCTCAGTTTAATTGCCTTGCAGTAGCAAAAGGGAGAATGGCTTTGAACTCTCTTCATACCCGCACACTTCAGGAAATGCATTTTTCTTATTTTTCTAATGGAACTCTGCACATGCTCAAGAGAACATTTCCCTTTTTGGGACCTCTACTGGCAAGTCTTTAGAATGCACCTTTTCTTTTTCTAATTTAGATATGTCCCTTTTGTTTTTTAAAACAGTTTTTTTCTTGCCAAAGTTTTATCTTTGATTAAGGCTTAATTTAGATGCTAAGAGGAGGAGCGAACTCACAAATCCTCTTGTTTACTGAGTCACAGATTTAAGCTAAATCTACAAGCGGTGATCTACCTTCTCTGAGTCTCCTTCCCAGCTCTTACCAGCTAATGATTGTGCATTCAAAGGACTGCATTTCTTACTACATCTCTCCAGCCTGCAGACAGAAAAATTGCCTTTAAGCAGCCATTCTACCTAGAGATACCAAGCATTTCAGCTACCAGCCTTTCCGGCCCTTCAAATGGAGGTACCCTGAAGACATCCTGCTATGTTCCATGATTGACATCATCCCAGCAACAACGGTCATCAACCAGCAGCCTGGCTCCAAGATCCTGGTCGAAAGGACGAGAACCACAACAATACCAGCGCTCCAATTCATGCATTAAGACAAGGATTCCTTGCTGCACGCCTTGGAAGCTACAGCAACCTGCCAAGACCTTTCAACAAAGGAAACCAGAAGGCAGACCCCAGAAGGATGTGCCAGCCTACTCCATCGCAAATCGTGTATTCCTCCAGCAGAACACCAAGGTACCATGTAAGCAACTTTCCATTGCCCTAGTGTAATGTGAAACAACATGTGATCCTGTCCACACTGTGCTCCTATACATTATTTTCCTCAAAGAGCTAACTCTGGAGATGTACAGTCATGCCAGCTCTGACAGATGGACACAACTTCCTGCCCAGAGCAGCACACATTCCTTTCTCCATACCTCTGACTACTCCCATGATCAATGATACAGTTAGGACCACTGCGAAACACTGTGCCAGCCATCCTCTGCCTCTGCTAAGCTTCGCCATCCAGGGAGAACACAGAGAAGCAAGATAGATTATAGCCCAGCCTAGTCAATTTGAAAAACTTTAGGACTTTTGCAATAATGGGACACTGAGTCAACTCCTGGAATTCCTGCTCATTCTGCAGACACAAGCTCATCTTAGCTGAAAGAACATTTTTGAAAAACATTTAAATCTATTAATCAAGAAGGAGGGATAAAGAGAAAAATCGTATCCAGTGTCAAAACACTCCTATTTCAAGATTCCCTCATTGAGAGACATTTTGGATAGGCAGTGGCAGACCAGCTCACTAGAGAATCTACGAGCACCTCTTGCCTGCATCCTTGGAGAAGAACCAACCAACATGCTCCTCACTAAAAATTTAATCTCTTTTTCTATCATTTTATATCTCTTGACTAATCTCACTAATTATAAACTTACCTATGGTAACCTTGAGTCTGTAACCTGGCTAAACAGCTGACAGTGACACCTTTGGGGAACCTCAAAAGGCACATGCCCGGAAATTACTCAGGAATTTTATAAGTGCCAGTCTGCGAAGTCGCTGCAATAACCCCTAAACACTGCTATTAAACTCAACTCAAGCTTCTCTCTATTTCTGAACAAGCTATTATTCTTGATGTATGTCTCCTATCCTTTAGTTTCTAGCTACTTCCATCTTGGTGGTAAGAAAACCTTTGAACTTTACCTACTAGCCTCTCTAAAGGCACTATTTGCTGTCTTAACCGGAAGGGCCACATCCAGCCCTGGAAGAAACACTTGGCCTCAAAGTCCTTTCACTTTCTATCCTCTCTCTCTCTCCTGACTGACCATGGTGCAAACCTTACCTTGCTCAAAACTCCATCTAAGTCTCTGATGGAAGTTCAATCTATAGAACTCTCTGATCTTTTGGCTACCAGATTTCTCCTAGTTAAATTTTGATAGTTTATTATGCTGTTACATGTTAACCTTGTCTGTCATATCTCCCACAGCATCCAGGAACCTTCTACCCTCTCTCCTTTGTCCTTCAACACATGACATTCACACAACCATATAGAGATGGTTTTGTCTAACTTATTTGTACAGTATTAATTTTTTTTGTAGTTAGAATTAGTTCAAGCCGGCTTGTAGGTAGTAAGATATATATAAGAACCGTAGATAGATATAAGTTTCCTTTCATTGGTGGCCACCAAACGTATTGTGTGTGTGTGCATGTGTGTGAGGCGCGCAAATTTTTGTTCCTTATTACATTCATTGTCTTCATTTGTTGCTATGGTCATTGTTTTGATGTGTCATTACTGTAATTATGTTAATATGCCATACACCTTATTGTCATATGTAAACATTTTCAAATTTTATATAAAACAGAAAGATGGTATGTAGCAATTGCAAACTTGCCCAGGTTTCATCCACCAGCTTCTCTAGCCTCAGGGTAAAAGGATTGTGTACAGAAGCTTGCAGTATACACCCAGCACAGCAGGGTGCTGGACGTAGCCTGAGGGCTTAATGGAGGATGGCCACATGCTGCACGTAGAGTACAGCCTGTTCTCTTCCTGCCTGCCACAGGATATGACCTCAGAAGGACTTCTGACCTGCCCAGCTGATGGACTCCACCTATCACATACTTGGATTTTCTCTTGAGGTCACTTCCTTCCCCGCCTTCTGGTGGGGGATATAAAAAGCTTGGCACAGAAATAAATACTCTCTTTTCCAGCCCATCTTGTCTCCCGCCTAACTTCTTTCTCCTGTGCTCTCTGTCTTTAAATCACCATAAGAGCACATGGTGATCCCTTATAGGCATGCCGGTGGCTTATAAGGGAATACTGTCGTAACACCCGGTGATCGTACCAGTCTACTGGTACCACGATCGTTGCAGCCCATTGGGGTTGTAACCACGTATCGCTGTGGGTCTCAGGACTGCAGCCACGATCGAGGTAGTCAGAAACTACCTCCCCCAGGTTTCCCAGAGCCAAGGATTCAGGTTGCTTATCCGGAAAGCGACAACCTAGTTCAAGTCCAATGTGCGTAATTTCAATAGTATTCTGGCAGTTAGCATGTGCAATGTAGGACCGTTCTGAACTGTCGGATAAACTGGACCAGCAAGTGTATGTGGACACTCCCATGTGCACAGTGGTGTGGTCTAAAGGGATCCTCACATGGAGCTGATTTGTCCATAGTTTAGGACAATGTTCCAAAAATCTTATTTAGCAGGGGAGGGACAACGCATATGATCCTATTCACTCTGTGCTCATAATTCATGTTTTCTTGTGTTTTAAGAACTTATACTTTGGGGATCTATGAATCCTCAACTGTATTTTTAAAAGGAGAGTTGTATATCCTTACCTAACCTTCCTGATTTATATTTTCAATTAGTCAATAGCTCTGCCTGTTTTAGGGAAAGTACATATGAATATGTATGGTAAGGCAACTCTCCTATATAAGAATTTGTGTTTGCTTAATTGGAGGAATGACTAATTTCAGTCCTAATTAAAATAAATCAAATTGTTCCCATTGATGATCACATAAATACTTGAATTAGTTCTCTGTAGACATTATATTTTAAGCCACAATACTCTTTCTCATCTAGTTTTGATTAAAACAAACATATGCTTCTCTGTGTATAAAACCCTGCAGTAAACTAGGCTGCTGGTTTATTACCTTGCTAATTAGAACGCATTTATGCTACTAGTGCAATCTCATTCTTAAAAGGTTAATTTAACTAGTCATTTAAAGCTTGCCAATTGAACTCCTTCCTTCCTGTCTGTCTGTCTGATTGTAGCCAACTCTTAGTAACCATATGGATTGATTTCCTCCAGACTTTGATGATCATCCTTAGGGCCTTTCTTCACTTACCTATTGTAATCCAAAATAGTAGGTTAGGAACAGAGCAATCCATTCCAAGGCTGGTAAATACTGATCTGGGCTGGATCAATGCCATCTGCATAGCAACAGTGTGTTCCATCCCAGCCGATTGAGGTGGCTAGACCCTACAGAGGCTCGTGATCTGCTGCAGTGGGCCGGGGGAGGTGGGACGCCAGTAAACCGGACCCATGTGGGTCCCTTCGACCAAGGGGTCCCACAGCCCCTGGCCCATAGGCAGCTGGCCGCGGGCCCTGGGGTGGGTGGGTGCCTGGGTAGGTTCCTGCCAGCTGTACAGGACCCAATTGGGTCCTGTACAGCTGGTAGGAACAAGGGAAAGCCACCTGACAGGGCTGCCTGCCCCTAGGTGCTCGCCCCTTGCTGGCCTTAACCAGCTAATTCACGCTTTCCCCATTCGCACATAGGCAGGTAGGAACATGTGTAAATGCATTCTTTCCTGCCTATGTGTGAATGGTAAAAGTCTCCCAAACTGACTTAGCCGAAGTGCATTATTAATGTGAAAAGGCCTCTGGTTTCTGAGAATGATGTCTCTAGTGCAAGTTTTAAATCCTCAAGGAACAAATGTTTTGTACTTGCCAGGCATTTTGCTGTTGTTGTTCTGATTGCTCTTTCTTCTGTGTCAATTGATGCCCATTTTGGCCTCCCCTTCTGTTTCACCTTCTTTGTTTCCCAGGCTGATACTTGAAGATTTCTTTGGCTTTTAGGCACAATTCATCTGCTTCTCTGTCAGATTCAAAACCATTCTTAACACAGTCTTAAAGCTAGTTGGAATATCTTCTAGATCAAATTTTGGTAATACTGTGCTTTTACCCTTCTTCTTCAGGTTCATCAAGATCTTGCACACAGGAAGTTCATGAACTGTCTCTGTTTGTTCACATGTTTGTTCACATGTTTTCACAGTCAGAAAAGAACATTTCCATCTATTCTTACTAGTGATGTCATTGATATGATTCCTGTAAAGTCCATCTGATGATGTCCAAGTATATATACACACACAACATCTGTGGTGATTTTAGAACGTATTTGCTTTAAAGAAGTCACTGGATTGACAAAAATCAGTGAGCTGTTCTTCAGGCTCTTTCCTGTTTCAAAAGCCATATGGTCTAATTACCTTCCTCTCTCAACCATTTCCAAATAAGAGCAGTCAAGATGTTAATAGTACCAAGATTTTTATATTTTTTTCAAGTATTGCCAATAAAAATAAGGAGAAATTAATGAGTTGGGATAGGAAAGTAATGGGATTTATATGTTGAGAAAGGAACACTAGAATAGGGTTTCTAGCACTCTATGAAACTGATGGGTAGGAGAGTCGGATCTGACAAGGAGAAGTATTTCTTCACCCAGAGGGTCATCGGTTTATGGAATTTGCTGCTGGAAGAGTTGGTAACAGCCACCAATCTAGGTGGCTTTAAGGAAAGGTTGGACAAATTCATGGATGACAGATGTATCAATGGCTACTAGAATGAATGCCTAGGTACATCTTTCAGGCTGGGGGTGGGGGGGGGGGGAAGCAGGATGCTACTAAGGCCATTTGCCAAGATTCAAAAGCAGGAAAAGCTTTGTCCTTGTCTCTGCTTGAGATGCCCATGAGCATTTGGTGGGCCACCATGTGCGACAGGAAGCTGGACTAGATGGGCTGTGGCCTGATCCAGCAGGTTTCTCTTATGTTCTTATGTTCTTAATAATAAAAAAATTACTAATATCTATACAAGGAGAGTGAGGAATACCATCTTTGGAATTATGCTGTAAAGCATTCCAAATAGTAAGATAAATAGGCGACCAGGACTAGGAATGCGCATTAATATTCGTAACATTCAAAATTCGTATGAATACGGTTGAATTTGGACATTCGAATTTGAATAGAATGTTGGCACATTTGAAGATTGACATTCGAATTTGAATGTTTTGATACATTCGCATGGGATTCATATGTGTTTGTACAGGATTTGTATGGGATTGAATATTTGTACCAAATACGAATCCTATCAAATTCAAAGGGAATCTATTCCAAATAAATACAGATTTTCTTGCATTTAATACTAATACTAATACTAAAAACCATCGAAGGCAAAGTGGGCGCGGTGCCAAAAGATCTCAGCGGGCACCTACAAACCACTTTAGAGTCTAAAGTCTGTTATTATGGATGACCTGTCTTGGTCCATCTTTGGAGGCCAGGAACAAAAGATTTCAACCTCCAAAGTTGCCAACCCATTGCTTCTAATACTGCTTTCAGATGCCTGGCAAAATGACTCCGGGTGTGGTATATTGGTCCACAGTTCACATGTTCTCCACAGGTAGGGCACTGGTCAAATATACCAGCTAGATCACTGCTTGGACTCTTTACAAATGGGCCGTACTTGGAGGGCTGTAAAGTTAGGAAATACTAATATCTAAATAGTTTTTGGAGGTATGTAAAGAAGCAATCATAGTAAAAGTTTTTAAAGTACCTAATTTACTTTGCAGTTTCACAGGGAATACAGTCAAGAATAAGACTTCATACAATGACTTCCATATTCTATCAAATTTTAAGTCTGGAAAATATGTCTGAAATGTCTGTGTATCTGCGTATCTGTCTACCTATCTAACTACATTTTTATCCCACCCTATACCCGGAGGTGTCCGGGTGGGTATGCTGACCAGGGAAGTGAATTTGGATTAATCTGGATTAATTAAAACCCAGAAGTACCCCAAACTCTTTATCCCGGTGGGGGGGGTAGTGAGATCTTTTGATAAGGCTTTAAAAACAAAAAATAGCAGATATTGGACATATTGGACACACCTAAAACAATGAAAATCATTTATTTTGTGAGAAAATGGGAAAAAATAAATATTTGTTAGGGTACAGAAAAGAATACTGGAAATGGAGGTAGAGCTATTTCATTGCACATAGCTCATATGATGTACAAATCATACAAAAAGAACACAAATGTGTGCAAAAGTTAACAATTACCTTGCTAGAATTTCATATTATGTAGCAAAACAAAGAAATGCACTAAAATGCAGCAAAACTCTTTAAAATGACTCAAAAAGAAAACAGATTTCAAAATAAAACTTATTTACAGTAGTTTGAAACTAAGAAAACAAGGAAAAAGAAATAAAAACCCCTAATCTATGGAAAAGAATCCTAACTCCACATAAGAATTCTTAAAAAATGGAGATATCCAGAAAATATCAGAATATCTTCAGAAGTATTCTTCCAAAATTGAAAAGAAAGAAAAATACCCCTTTAATAGGTATCCTAATTCAGGAGCAAAACTGATTAAAGCTCTTTAAAACTAGTAAAACTGCAAAAAGAATTCAAAAAGGTTAAGACTCAGAACAATTAAAAAGTAATGCAAAAGAACTGCATTGTATCTTTGGAAGCCCAAACTAAAACTGAAATGAAAAAAACCCAAAAGCAGAATTAAAATGGTTTAAAAATTCAGCTTCTCACTCTGTTAGTAAAAGTAGCAAATAAGAAAAACTTTCCCCCTGCAAAGCCATTCTTAAGGAAAAGAAATAGGGGGGGGGGGGAGAAAGAAAGGATAAACACTTAGCATCCTTACCAACCCATGAGAAAAAGAGAAAAAAACCCTAAACTTCTCCAGCGCTTATAAAAGATATCCCTGGAGGTTGTCCAAAGGAAGTTACTTCAGATTGGCCAAACACTCAAATAGGAAATGATTCAAAAAATGCAAGTATTTCTGGGAAGAAGAAAACCCAAAGCAATGGAGTCAAAAGCACATGGTTTTTGTCTTTTCCACTGAAAAACAGGATGGAGAAGGAATTCTGCTAGGCAGATAACCATCCCATTAACAGAACTATGTTACTTATACAAACTGGAAAGCCAGCTTGTAAGAAGTAGCATTCACACAGACAAACAGATTCTTAGCCAATGCTTGGAAATCTTAGTATCTTGAGCATATAAACATAAACTCCTTTTTTAACTTTTAGATGTCCAAAAGACCCATCAAAGTTTGAAATTAACAATAATGGAGAAACATATATATATTTCAAACTCAGAAATTCCACGTTAATGGTCAGCTCCGAGTGTAAACCCATTGTTTCTGGCATGTTCTTATCAAGAGAGCCAGAGATAGCATCCTTTTGAGGACACAGATGCAAAACTTCAAGTTTCCTGTTGCCAAGGCTAGGAGTAAACCTTTTGTCTTTATCTCTTATCACAAACAGCAGGTCAACTCTTCTTCCTGGCCTTTTGTCAGCATTTCCCAGAGCCAGTAGTTTTCTAGAATGACACTTAAGTCTTTCATGAAATCATAGATTCATTATTTCTCCATAAATCCATAAATTATATCCCATATCATATCATGGTATCATATCATGGTATCAGGTAACAACATCTAAAATCAAACATTTAAAACAATAACAGCATCTGCCAGTGGAGAGAAGTGTGTCCCCACTTAGCCAAAGGCCAGGACAAAGAGGTACATCTTCACTGCCTTTCTAAAAATGTGCAATGAAGGTGATAGACACATCTCAAGGGGGAGACTATTCCATAGTCTAGGGGCCCTCACAGAGAAGGCCCTCTCCTGGGTGCCCACCCCTTTTGCTGCTGAGGGTGGTGGGACAATCAGGAGGGCCTCCCCTGCAGATCTTAAGGCATGGGCAGGTTGATATGGTAGTAGACGTTACTTCAGATATTTGGGGCCCAAGTCATTTGGGGCCTTGTAAGTTAAAGTTAACACCTTGAATTGGCAGCCAGTGCAACTTTTTTTAAGACCAGTGTGCTGTGCATTCAGCCAGCTGTCCCAGTCAGAAATCTAGCTGCTGCATTCTGCTCTAGCTGCAGCTTCCGAACCGTCCTCAAGGGCAGCCCCATGTAGAGCGCATTACAATAGTCTAGTCTGGAGGTTACCAGAACATCTCTCCCCCCCTCTCTCAATCCCAACATACTAGGTGTGGGAATCCAAATTTATTTGCTTTTCAATGTGCCTTCTTGAGCATGCATGCTAGAATAAAAGCAGTGACAAACTAACAATTGCCAGCATCTATTACATACTAAAACAAAAGCAGGATTGTAACAAGGAGGCTTCTCTTTATAATTATCAACATTTATTACATGGTGCTTGATAGCCATTTTGTATTTCTCTTGAGTATACATGTGGAAAAGATGCATCTGTAAACACATTGAAATTATGCTACCGATAAGGAATCTCCTCACAGAACTTACGCCTGAAATAGCTTTGCATTTAGGAAGTTTAAACAGCAGATAAAATGTGAAATATCTGTGATATCAGTGTCTGCTTTCCTAAAGCAGTATTCAACATGCATTGCCAATGCTGCAGCTGTTTATAGTGAATAAAAATAAAATCCTCGTTGGCCCTTCCTGTAAAAATCAAATGTTACTATTAAAATGATTATTGCAGGAAAGAGCATCCTTGAAAAGCCCAGCTGCAATTTTTCTGTCATATCTTTTTTTGGTACAGCATCTGAAAACTATTAATATAGGACTAGATTTGTTTTAGACAGAAAATAGAAATAAAAAATACAAGAGATTTCTAAGTGCTTTTGATCTAGATATAAATGAGCAAAATTCTCCTTCCTCCCTGCACTGGCCACTGAAGAAAGAGGGAAAGACCCTCCATCCCCCACTGAATATCCGTATTTATTGCCTCTGCTCAGGCTATTCTTGAGTCTTTATTTTCAGGCTTCCAAGATCCCAACAAACACACAGTTTCTCATTTTTCACTCCCCCCCCCCCCGCCACCCCACTATACCAGATCAGAATGGCATACTCTGGTCCAGGATAGACAATTCATTCCAGGTTAGGACAGCTATGGTATGGAACAAGGCCACCCACATTGGGATGGTCTATTCTGCTGATTCTGAAGGGTTCCTCGTAATGTGTCAAAGGCCCGGAATGATGGTTCATGGCCTTTTGAACTCATGTGAGGACATTTTGGCAGAGGTCCTTGTTGCATCATTGAAATGGGTCCCCCGTGGTATGCTGGGTCACGTAGGCATGCCACCTGCAAGACTCCATGATCCAGTATACCACCAGAAAACCAGGCCAGGACACCATTTGCGTAGATAGGGTGCAAGAGGAGGAGGCAGGGCTTTCCTTAAATCACATCAGCATGTGGAGAGGAGGCCTCTATACCCTGTAGACCTGTAGATTTGTGATAAACGTGGAAACGGCCTTAGATGAAGTTCCAAACTACACATGGTGAATACAAGAAATAATAAGCAAATTATAATGATCACGTAAGTAGGCATTCAGTAAATGAGGAAAGTTTGCAACATGTGAGGCTTTTTAGCTTAGAAGGAAGGCACATGAGAGGGGGCAAGTAAAGTTAGGTACGGTATGGACAAAGTGTCTAAGGAAATGTTTCCCTCCATTTCTCAAAATGCTACAGCCAGGGAACAATCAGTGATGCTGAATCTTGAGGTGTTTTTGTACTTCCCATTTTCTGGGTGGGAAAGGATCACTTGGAGCGCTACTCAACTTTGGCCGTTCCCCATATGCACCACAATTCTAGCCTTCTGCCTGGATAGTCCAATCTGAGCCAAGACCAGCCTGCTCACACTGTGGACCAATAAGTGCCACGCAGAACCTACCTGCAAGGACAGGCTTCAGGACCAGAGGAGACAAAAATAGAATTTCTGATCTGATCCAGCGGGCCATTTTTACAATTTTGTACTGTTATTCGCCTTATTCTCATTTACGTTTCATCTTTTGTGGAAAATTCTGGAAGTACAGCCATGTACTCAATTTTAGTTAACGCTGTTTGAGGCCTGAATGAGATTGTGAACAAAGGTCTCACAACTGTTTGATCAAACATGTCTGTTCCATCCTTATATACTGTTGCTAATTTCAGTAAAGGCGCCTCCAGATGGCGAGTGGCAATCTAAACAAGATTCTCCCATTCCTCTTGCTTTCCCCAGCAGACGAGGGAGACAAACACAAGATTCTACCTCATGGCTGTTGCCTCTATTTGTTTGTATTCTCTTGCAAATACCCAGAAGCCAGTCAAACACCTAACCATTTCTCCCTACTTCCCCCCCCCCCCCCCGCTCCCAGTTGGCTTTCGGGAGCTCACAAGAGAATGACAACAAAAGGACCCAGAAAACAAGAGATTAGTGATCACTATAGTTGTTGGGTTTCCTGTAATATCAATATTAGGTGATATCACCTTGATTTTCCAGGCCTATATTAAGAATGCTGCCATTACATGTGATATTCCATATAGGGTCCCAGAGAATCGCAAGTTGTAGCCTACATCTGGAAGAACCCTAAGTGAAGGAGAGTTGGTGACATTGTTTGAGGTATAATGGAAGCTTCAGCTGCATAAAGAAAGTGGTCTTTCCAACTCTTTAAAAAGCAGTAATTTCATCTAGTCTTGAAAATGTTCACTCTGGATCCAGAAGTGTCTGATAGTCGTGAATAATTTTTTTGAGGGTAAACTGTCTGAGAAAACACCTGCCTTAAATAAATACCATAATTTTGAAGTGCTTTGGAAAACAGGGTACTAGTACTAGTACTATGAATTTACTATGGTCTACATGCACATAGTAAAATGTGCTTATCATCATCACCATCATTATTGTTGTTCTTGTTTTAGTTTCTCTCCATAGGGATTTAGCTTCTCTTTTTCCAGAGCATGTCCCTTTCTTCAGGATAATATGTAGAAGCTCAATGAAATCCTGGAATACATTGCATATATCCCTCTTCAGCTGAGTCTATTGTGACTTGCCTGCTGTTTCTTTTTATACCTGTCCTTGTATGAACCTAAAGTTCAAGTTTGTCTCTGTCCTCTCCCATCCACCCTGTCCACAGAAGCAAAACCAGCCTCGCTTGGTTTTACTGCTAACCTACATAACCTCAAGGGCAATTTCTGATATTGTCTGTTTCACTGATATCTAATTAGAAAATCATTTATGACTGTTCCTCAAGTCCTCTGCAAAAATCAGCTTCAGTTCAAATTTGGGGTTCCTGACAATCTCTCTCCCTGCCCCTGTCCTTGATATTATTGCACATTAAATACTTTAAGAAATGTCATATGTGAGCCAGTTTGCAGAAGGAGAGTGTGTAAGCATTCTATGATTGCTCAAAGCTGCTAAGGAGAGATGGTCTTAAAGCTTTGGCAGAAGGCAAAGCTCAAATGCTTGGTGGACTGTGCCGCTGGCCACTTTGAATAGATGAAGATCAGGTGTCACCACCTCCAGGAGAACTACAGGTTTTGTATTAGGGGTGTGCATGAATGCAATTTTTGGGATTCAATTTGAATGTTTCAGCATTCAACTCAAAAATTCAATTCAGTTCAAACGTTTAAACTTTGAATTTAACCAAATTCTATTTGAATTAAGCAAATTTGAATCTATTTGTCAAATTTTTCATTCAGATTTGCACTTATGTCAACAACATTTGTAGATGCCCGGATCCATCTTCCCCGAGTCTGTACACATCCATATGCATCTATACATGTCCATTTGCATCCCATAGTTGTCCCATATGCAACCCATTTTCATCCCAAACCGATTTGTAAAAATGCGTATGGATGCAGGAAAGATGTGGATCTTCCAGTACTCATCGTGTACAAGCCCATACACATACGAATGTCTGAACAATTCAAAAGAATAGATCCAAAATTTGAAATTCATAATGGATCTTTAAATTTGAATATAAGGACATTCAATTAGAATTCAAATGTTGAATTTTGGTCAATTCAATTGAATTTCAAATGCACTTGAATATTCGTACACATCCCTAATTTGTATGCATCTAATATACTAAAAGACGAATGCATCGCAGCCAGAAGAAATCTGAATCTATTCTAGGTTTACCAGAAGACATGGCTCTTGTGCATGTTTTGATTAGGATGCAAATTTGACCCACTCCTATCTTTTAAGGAGAAGATACAGCATCAGCCAAGTAGGGTGGCAATAAAAATGCTTTTCTTCCAGTAGCTTTTGCACAGTGACTATCACCAATCTTTGGATAATAAAGAGCACTGAGAAATAATAAGAGAAAACAAAATTTAAAGTATGTAACATATAAGTTCCACCATATTATATACCAGTTCAAATCAAAATGGTTTGGATCAATGTTAGGTCTGCTGGCTCAGTGTGGGCACTGAACAAGGGGAGTGACTTTTTCCTGTGCTCACTTGTACTGGTGGCTACTGATGGTGGTAAAAGCCATGAGATCATTCAAACATCTGTCACGTTGTAGGCCAGTCAGGCAACAGGCAAACACTTGCAAACACTCAGTCCCAAGGGTTCCAGGCATTCTCGAGGTCAGTTCTGGTCTGGGGTCTAGGAATCCAGAAAGTCAGCAAGAGTCAGGTAGTCCAGAGAGTCAGCAAGTCACAAGAAGTCCAGGATTTCAAGCTCAGGTAACAGGAGCCTGCAAAGACGTTGTCTGCAGCAACTTGAGGCAACATGAGCTTGTTCTTAAATAGAGGAGTCAGTGCCACGCCCACGGTGGAGCTGGCCTAATCGCTCTGATCTGCGTCTCACCTGCTCATGCTGCCTCAGCAGGTGATGAGAGAGCCTTTGATTAGGCCCACTGCTGGTAGATACTTCATCAGAGCTGTCTGGCTGCTCACCTGGAACTGGCCTTAACCGTTCAATGTCTGCAATGCCATGCTGTGGTTGCTTCTCAGCCTGTGGTGGCATTGCAGGCAGGCTTCCTTCCTCTGAGGAGGCTGAACAGGACATGAAAACATCCCGCTTACTCAAGGCTGCTGGACTGGAGCCAGAAGACCTCACTGGTGCAAATCCATGAAGGACCAATTCCATTGGTGCAAATCCATGTCAAACGAGCCAGAAGATCTCATTGGTGCAAATCCATTGGTACAAATCTACTAGTGCATATCCATATCAAAGGAGCCAAAAGACCTCATTGGTGCAAATCCATGAAGTTTAAAAGATATTCTTACATTTGTTTATTGCTTCCTTTCAGTTTTTCCCTTATCAGGTGTAGATTACAACTGTGGTCAGATATAAGAAAAGGGGCACCTCAGAAGTGTCTGTGAGGCACCTCTAATTCACCTTTTCTAGCACAGAATGTCCAAGAGAGGGGGAAGGGCAACCTAGTGTGAAAAACTGCACTTTAAAGCCATCTCTGAGGTGCCTTAGAGATACTTTTTTTGCTGGGGGGGGGCTGTCTGATCACAGCCTTAGTAGTCCTCGTTTCCATAGCAATTCTTGCCATCTCTAAAGTGCAACGTTTCTCATCGTATTCAGACAATTCTCTCAAACCTGAATATTCTTCACTTCTGACAAGGTGCTGGACCTTCTTCAAGTCAGACTGTGGAGATCAATCCTGATTTGCAGGGTATCAAAGTAGGCATGAGAACAGGCTGCAAAAAAACAAAGCTTTGAGAAGTGTTACCACTTTGCATGCACAGAAAACCTGCACATTTGGCAGATATGCAGATGACTATATAGACCAGAGGTGTCAAACTCAATTTTGCAGAGGGCCGGATTAAAAAAAAAAAAGTACTGTCAGGGCCAGGGGGCGTGGCCGGGGGCATGGCTAGGGCACAGAGGAGGGGCTCGGGCGTGACCGGGGGCATGGCTAGGGCACAGAGGAGGGGCTGGGGGTGTGGCCGGGGCATGGCTAGGGCACAGAGGAGGGGCTGGCTGTCCATGGTGGCGCCCGCGCACTCGGGCAGTGGAGGGTCCCGCCGCGCACTCGCTCACCTCGCCTCGCCTCACCTCGCCTCCTTCGCGCCCAAGGAGGCGGGGGCGGGCGGTGGTGGGCCGTATTAATACAGCCCGCGGGCCACATCCGGCCCGCGGGCCGTATCTTTGACATGCCGGATATAGACAGAAATCAAGGGCAAGGTGGATACGTACAATTCCACAAGTTCTCTAGGGGAGAAATAACTTTATTACTCATTAATAATAACAAAAATATTTTATTTGTCTGGTAGGATTTTTCAAGTTTCTTCTTATAGCTGAACTTTATTTATGGCAAAGGACTGAATGATTACTATGCAAATAGTGTCAATTCTGAGATCAAAATATCCTCTAGGTGACAACAGTGATTTAGAAATGCCTAAAATTTTTGTATTGTGCTACAGGCTTTGAACTTGCTCTTGTATTGCTTTCATCATGAGCTTGGTAGTGTTTCCCAACATTTAGACTCTTGTAAGATTAAATATCTGTTGTGAAACTGCCATGAATTATGTCTAATCTATATTCTTGTCAACTGTTGTAATTCTCACAGCAGCCATTTAAAAGACAGTTTCTTCAGTGTAGAGTTCTTCAAAACTGCAGGAGTCCTATTGATCTAAGACACTGATGCTTGATAAATCAGTGTTTTTCTTTTGTTCGCAGACCTACCTCTCAACAATAATTGCAGGTAGCGTTGCTCAGACATCAAATGCCTATTCTGCAGGAGTACTTTAGCTATGAGCACTACAAACACATTAGGTGGTTGTTTTTTAAACATCATTTTAACTGTGTAACAATTTTGCTCTGAGAATCATTATTCCAGAGAATTCTAACTCCTGAAGCAGAATTGTGATTCCAAGGACTTTATGGTAAGGTTAACACAGAGATAGGAAAGTACTATTAGTGATAAGGTTATGGGATACCAATGCCTTCTGATGTCCCATGAAGCTGAGAGAAATGCAGGGAAATGACAACATAACATTGTAAAACATCAAAGGCAGATGGGAAGGAGGAAGGGGCTGTCCTTTTAGCTACTCTTGCAGCATTCTTTTGTCTGTACATGAAAAAGAAGAAGTTGGCTTTTCTACCCTGCTTTTCTCACCCATTTTAAGGGGACCCAAAGTGGCTAACAAAGCTTCTATTCTTCTCCCAACAACAGAACATGCTGTGAGGTAGGTGGGGCTGTGAGAGCTCAGGAGAGAGCTGTGACAAGCCCAAGGTCACCCAGCTGGCTTTGTGGGGGAGGGTGGAATCGAACCCGGTATTCCCAGACAAGAGTCCGACTCCCTAACCACTAGACCAAACTGGACCAATTCTACTCTTGGAGCCCTGTTCTTAAAGTAGCAATGTATCCTTCACATGCTGCCCGCTGTCCCCAGCTGCAGAAACATCACAGTCAGGGAAATTTTGTTCCTCAGCTGTGCGATTGATGACTGTGAGAGTCGTTCAAAACAGGAAATGTGAAAATCCTGCCACAAGGGTGAATTTGTCTGAATAGGGAATTCTAGGGATGTGCACAAATACTAGGGATGTGCATGAATGTTTTTTTTAAAAAAAATATTTGATTTGTATTGAATCAAATGCAGGAAAATCCCTATTCATTTGAATAGATCCCCTTCGAATGTGGCAGGATTCATATTCGATACAAATGTTCAATCCCATAGGAATCCCATACAAAGCTTCTTATCAAAACATTAAATTCGAATTCAAATGTCAGTCTTCAAATGTGCCAACATTCAATTAGAATTTAAATGTCCGAACTTGGAATTTGAATGTCTGAATTTGGCTGAATTCATACTAATCTCAAATGTTATAAATATTCATGCACATCACTATACACATACATACATATATACCTACACTCTCAATGTGTCTCTCAATGAGCACACTGGGTCCATACCCTAAAGTGGAAAGATCCTCTTTTTCATCAACAAGATATTGACTTTTTTGGCTGTATCATCTTTCAGCAAGGCTTCACTTGTCAGTCAAAGGAATACAAAGATTTCTGAAGTGTAACAACTATGAGCAAGGACTCATTCCTAAATATTCCCATGATATTACTCTATGAATTCACTCCCTTAAGAAGCAAATCCCTATCTAGTAGACTCCAGAGACACAGAGGATCTTTGTCCGATCTCCAGGTGGAAGGAGATTTTAAAATTAGCCCCAAACACTGTGTCTTCTGCCCACTTGGAGATCGTGAAGAACTTCGTGTGTAGCACCATGTACATATCCATTGCCTGAACTACATCAAGGAGTATAAAACTAGACTTGCACTTGGGTGGTTTATGATCAAGCATGGAACTGTCGCAGTAAACCAACTTGGTTGTCACAGCTACTGTCCACATGACCTTGGTCCTGACATTTGATCTCTCTTGATTGTGTCACTGATTTTCCACCAGTGAAAGGCCACACTGCTATTCTGGTTGTGCTTGATTTGTTGACTAAAATAGTTTGTTTGGTGACTAAAATGACCCATGTAAATATATTTGTTGCAGTTGCACTCTGCAGTCTGGAAGCTTGGCTCTGGGAAACCTAGTTGGAGGCAGCTTATGACTACCTCGATCTTGGCTGCAGTTCTGAAATCCACAGCGATGCTTGGTTACAACCCAAAGGCTGTAACGATATTGGTACCAGGGGTTACTGGTAAGATCCACCGGGTGTTGCAAAAGTAAATCCCTTATTAGCCCACCAGCATGCTCTAAGAGATCACCATGTGCTCCTATGGTGAGTTAAAGACAGAGAACACAGGGGAAAGAAGTTAGGCGGAAGACAAGATGAGCTGGAAAGAGCCAGAGTTTAATTTTCCCGGGCTTAAATACAGTAGTCAGTGGAGGCGTGGTGGAAATGATGTAAAGCCACAATCCAGGGAGGTGATAGGTGGAGCCGTGTCAGGTGAGCAGGTCAGAAGTCCTTCTGATGTCACATCCTTTGGCAGGAGGCGAGGAGGTTTCAAACAGGAAAAGGAGGCTTGTTCTCTACGCGTGCCATGTGGCCGGGGAGCCATTATGCCCCAAGGCTAAGAGTCCAGCACCCTGCCGGGTGTGTACTGCAAGCTATGGGACAGAAAATTAGTTGCTCTTTACTCCTGAGGCTTGAGAAATGGTCAACAATGGCTTGGAGGCTGGAAGGAAAACCTAGGGAAACTTGAGCGGTTTTTTGTGATTACGACATATATTCTTATGGAACAGCAGGCAGCCTACCTATTCCTGGACAAAGTGTTCCATTTGCATGAAGATCCAAACATTGTTATGAATAAAACACCCAGTTTACTACTGAATTCTGGAGGATATTTACTGATATTCACTCTCCTCTCTCCTTTTCCTCTGTCTGCGGATAGCTGGACTGCATGTACCAAATAGATGCTGGAAAATTCTGTTTCTATTCTATTTCTCTCCTTTTAATAAAATGATTGGGAATTTTTGCTCCTCTTTACTAAATTTGCTTACAGTCACTGTCCATACCTCCATTAACACCATTTGAGGTTCATCATGGTCTGGACCAAACTTGATCTTTTGGGGCTATTCAGTTGGAAGAATCTTATCAACCCTCACTGAAATGCTTGTAATAAAAGCCCAAGGTATGGATTGAACAATCACACCAGAAGGGATACCCTAGGTGATGGATCCTTACACCTCCAAACAAATTGACTTATTTCACGATCTCTAATATACCAAATTAACACTACTGCTTATCTTCTGAAACTGCTGAGGAGCATGATGGTAAATCCCACTTTCCACTGCAGCTTTTGGTTCAAATCTATCTTGCCAGCACCTTTTCACTCTGCATTCCAATTGCTTCCATCTGCCTACAGCTTCATTTTTAAATTTAGGTGTTTTGGGACCATAGTCACTGTATTTAGTACACTGGCAAGTCTACCTGCTCTCTGAACATTCTTGGTGGACATAGAAGATACATAGAAAATATTTGTGCTTTTTCTATATCAAGGTTTTCCATTCTAATTTTCTCTCAGACCAGGGCCTGCTTCCATAGGACACATGTGAGGGCCATTGGAGAAGGGGGTTAAAGGAGAACAGATAGTTGTTTAACCGTGTAACATGCAGGGTATTTTTTCATAGTCTGAGCAGATTTTATTTGCAATAGCTATGTTTAAAATTTGGTTCATGCTCAAAACTTTGATGGAATGGTTTACATTCAAGAATATTCTTATAGAACCAACTATTACTTTGTTCATCCAAAAATTTGATCAAACCAAATTAGTTCCCACTTGCAAACAAGAAATATTTGATTAAACTGCTTGCATTCACTGTGTTTTTTCCCTTGGATTTTTTTTCCAGTGGAAAGAATGGTACTTCTTGTTTTTGGTCCATGGTTCACAAATGGATGAAGAAATAAATGTTTGGTTCAATGGTGAACTGAACATATAAGGTGCTTCCGCACAGGCCCTTTAACACCCATTAAGCACACATTGCTTAATGGGTGTCCGCACACGCGTGGCTGTGTAGGACACTTCCGGTGAGGAGTGTTCGCACAGCAACACCCATTAAGCACACTTTCGAGTGTGCGAGTCTGCACACTCGGACCTATTAAGCACACTTCTGGTGGGATGTGTCCGCACCTATCTGGACCTAAAGTGTGCTTAATGGGTGTCAAAAAGACACCATAATTCATGTGGGCTTAATGGGTGTTAAACTGTGAAAACACATCCATTTAGAATGCGTTCACACAGTTTAAGTGTGACTACCAAGGGCCATCTAGTCAGGGCAGCGCACCTGCGCAGAACGCCTCCTGAAGGCTGGAGCTGCCAGGAGCAGCCCTGGCCAATCAGGAGGCACGCAGGACGCATACGCGCTGCATCCTGGGTCCCTGTGGCCAGAATTGGGGCAATGCTGAGCAGGTAAGGAGGGGATTTCAGTCGGGCTCCCCCGGGTGGGCTAGGAGGGCTTCGGAGAAGCTCCCCCTGGCCCCAGAAGTGGCGAGCTGTGGCAGCGGGGTCCCCCAGCTCACCATGATTGGCTCCAAGGAGCCTGAAATGTTATCTTTTATTTTATTTTCTTTCCCTTCTATTAGCTACTCCTTTCCCTCACACCCCAGTTTTCCTACTGTGAATGAATGAATCTTCACCATATTAAATTAGCAGTGTCTCAGTTTCTACTTTGGGAGTCGTTAGGCATAGGCTCCAATTTTTAAGGGCCTTCACTGAATATTGTAGAGCAATGACATTGGAAAGCCACTGTTGTAATAGCTACATCACTCATAGCAGTTAACACTGATAGCCCACCGTGTGGATTTGCTGATGTGGTCATCACAGACATATATAGGCAGTGAATGATGCTCACCTGAAATCTCCATAGAAGCATCACCCAGGCCCTGGCCTGCCAGAATGACCCAGAAGTGCTTTTAGCTACAGTGAACTGGCCCTTAATCTCCTGAAGTGGCTCTAACAGCTTCAGAACTTTGCTCTCCAAAATTCAAATCTCTTATTATTCCCTAAAGTGTTTTACTGACTGTGTTATTCTGATGGCAAAATCTATTTTTTATTAACTGTGCAGTTAAGTGTCTTTTGTCAAGGGCTGATAAGGTGTGAGCAATTACCTTTCAAATTACAGCGGCGTTGCTTCAGAATACTGTTAATACTTCATCAGATTGTTTTTCCCCCTCTAAAAATGGCTTCAGTGAAGGAGACGATACCAGCCAATTAAACATTTGTGCCTCTGGGTTGTGGTAGGCAGAATCCATAATTCCATTTCATACAGGGGGAAGTCAGTGTTTCTACTGAAAGACAAAGGGAAAAAAATGAACTTGTGTTTCACCACAATGTACCATTGACTCATTCCATTAACCTTACTAAAACAGCTTTGTATAAATGATGATGTAAATTAATCTTTCTATTATAAACTGACAACGGATATCTATATCATATTTCAAGTAGTTAGGACTGTTGCTGTTTCTACTTTCATATTATGTCTCCATTTCTATGGCAACAAGCACCTGAGGCAGGTACCTCTGGAGTAGTGGCCTGATAGGGGTCAGCTAAGGTGTCTCTCCAAACCCATTTTGGCTTGGGGAATTGCCTTAGACAGTGCATTTCTGTCTGCACACATCTTTGGGGAAGTATGAACAGCAACATCTGGAACCAGTAACAACCACTTCATCACTCCATGGGGTCTCACCAGCATGCATGGAAATGACTTTGGTGTCACTCCTCATACATTGTGATTAAGGCACTTTTGCAGGACATTTGTGTCCCCCAAATTGTTTCAGGCTGCAATCAGATAGAGTCAACTTGAGACTTAAGGAACAAATATAAAAAAGATAGCCATTAAAAAAAATTGTATTACCACATCCCTTTGTCTCTGGTTGTGCATCCCTTTCCCAGATGGGAAATTAGCTCTCACAGGACGATTTACTTCTTGTGTCAGCTGAACTTCTTTTCAGTCAGCTGACCAATTCAGATTTTTGGTTGAGTATCAATGAAATTTTCAAACATGAGGAAATTATAAAGTAATAGCAATGCTGTTCCAAGTTAGACTAGAATCTCATCTTCTATAGGAAGAAAAAACTAAGCTTCACCAATACAGAATTACCTTCTTATGAGATAGGTAATTTATCTAGGGAACAGAAAACAGCTGTTTGTCAGTTTTCAGTTTTCTACAGATTTTAAAGACATTTCCTAACCCAGAAAGGGCTGTATTGTACATATTTGCTGAAAAGAAAAAGTGGGAAAATAAACAGGATGAAGAAATAAACTTTTTTTAAAAATCAGTAATGTAGTGTAAGAAATGAAAAGTGTTTCTCTTGATCCAGAAAAAGAAATGATACAGATGAGAGTCAACAACATACAGATATATAGCACCTACTTACCATTTGTTGTAGTAATTTATCTTTAAGCATGGATGTCATGCGGTAGAGTTAAAGGGGAAGATAATAGAGAAGACAAGTTTATACCAAAGTATAAGAAATAAGATAATTTCACTTACAATGGAATCAGTATAACGACTGTGTTTCCTTTCTAGCCCATGACTGGGAAAACTAGACATTAAGAGCAACAGAGAAGGGGGGGGGGGAATCTCTTTATGGATTTGAGGTGAGTTAATAAAAATACCATGACTGCAATAAGAACCAACCAATCACTCATGGACCAAATAAAACATGGTTGCACTATTGAAAAAATCATCAGCAAGCAGAATTTCACTTACTTTGGGCATATGACTCAAGCAGAGGAGAGGAGCTGAAGGAGGCTATAAGTATGGTGGATATACAGAACCAGAAATTACTATAATGACCTTGAAAGAGCTTTGAGGTCTTATTACAGACATTTCAAAATGGTAAAGTTGGCTCAATGGCACCTAACAACAACAGCAATTATCTGTGCCTCTACTTCCTATTGCAGATAGCATGTCTCCATTTCTTCTAGCATTGTGTGATGTGCTCTCTCATTTTGTGTTCCACACCTAGTACATAATTAAGGAACTTCTCGGAAGGCAGGAGATCCCTGGAGGCCGTAACACCCCCCTCTAGCGGTGGATACTCTTCCCTAGGAGTTGCCTAATTTTGCAGTATGGGCTGTAGTGTGAATAGGCCGGAGGTGTCAGCAACATGAACCTGAAGGCGATTCCTTAAGAGGGAGGTTTTCTGTTAAAAATAGCCAGGGAGGAGATTTGTTTTTAAATCCCTGATGCTTTCTATCACACTAGTTAACTAATTTAAATGCTATTTATCTCATGGGTTATGAATAATTAAAAAAAAAAACACTTCTGCAGACTAGGATCTGCATTCCAGCAAAAGTAATTAACTAGGTAAATGGGCTACATTATTAATACTTCATCGTCCTCTTGGCAAATGAATACTTTCTGTTTATCTTCTTTATACAGTTAAAAAAGGCAAACATTTGCTAAATGTATTAGGAAAAAAAATCTGTCCTAGCTTACTGAGAAGCTTCTGTTCTTGGACTGTGTAAGCTACTTCCTTGGGCCTGATGTTCGCTCACTAGAGAGGTGCCCAGGAGGCATGGCTTCCCCAAAAATGTACTGAAATGGCGTACTCCATAAGTAGACCAGTGCCAGTTTTCTGGGCTAGAGAAATGGTCCACTTCCTCCCCATCCTCCAAAGGTAGGCCAGGACAAGCAACCATCTTTCAGATAGCTGCTGGTGAGCTCCTTGCTGTCTTTCCTGTTCCTGGGCCATATCAATTGGTATGGGCCAAAGAATGCTCTCTGCATTGTGTGCCATTGCAAATGGTGCTGGACCACTGGAGAGGTGGAGCGTCCTTGATCTGCATTAATGTGTAGAAGAGGAGACTCAGATTACAGTTAAGTGCAAAAAGGATCTACTGTATATTTGTAAATATCAAAGGATTTTAATTCTTAGTGATGGTATTTCTTGCCCTTGAGACATTTTATTCACATGGGCGACTATTGCTTTATGTGTTGATCTGATTTGGTTTCTCGTTAACGCAGAAGTAGTTTAAGCCATGCATGTAACATGAAACAAGGTGCCCGAAGTTCTCAATTCATTATTCTTTCTCAGTTTCTACTTTTGGAATAGTTCAGGGTTTTAAAGCTTATCTGCTAAATTATAAGTACAGTTGGACCCCTATATCCACTGGAGATACGTTCCGGCTTCTACCATTGTTACCTGAAACTGTGGATAATTGTGAACAGGCCTTCCAGTTCTGGGGTCATGCAACCCCAGAATTGGAAGTGCCTTTCTGGCCTCCAGAAGGACTATTTAGGTCTCTGGAGAGTGTTGGAATAGGTATGTGATGCCACCATCTGCCTCCTGTCTGCCTCCCATTCACCCCCTTGCATTTTGGGACAAGCTATGCTGGCAGCACACACCTATTCCAATGCTCTACAGAGGCCGAAATAGGCCTTCTGGTCCTGGGTGCTTTTCCCTTATGGCATCCATGGGTGTGTGTGGCTGATCCAGTATCCATGGTTAACTGAAACTGGTTACTGAATCAATGGATACAGGGGACTGACTGTATAGTGTTTTCTGAACTCATTTATTGACAGAATGGAGCCAATCAAAAGTGTTCCTTTTGCTTTATTCCACAATGTAGTGTACACTGGAATGAATTGTGTTGGTAGTTGTCCTGACCAAGGTCAAAGAAAGAAGAATCTGCTTGGAAATACCATTGTATAATTTCCACTTGACTTTCTTGGCAATTAGCTTGCTATTCTAACTGTGCTGAGCAGCCCACATCAAGTAAGTAATTATAGTAGTTATATAATCTGATAGACACATGCTTAGTGTGATCTGTGTATGAGGGATGACACAAAGTATTTGGCTGTTTAAAAGTGCACATGTATACCAAAATCTTCCAATGTTTTACACTTGAGTGAATTAGGAGATAAACAACCTGAAGATTTTCTTGAATGGAATTCACCAAAACGCCTCTGAGGTTTAATCATGAGTCACAGCACAACAGCCTTAAGTCACCAGCCCTGAGAATAATACAAGTGGGCAAGAAAAACCTGAAAACAGGGAAGAGCATAAGAAGGAAGCCCCTTGTGATATGATAGCAAGTGACAGTTTCTTTCATGTTATCCACAAGCTGTGATTTTGACCCATAGTAGTGCCACATCTCATTATGAAAAAGGAATATTAGAGCAGGCAAAAATAGCATCCAAATAACATGAAGAAGCAGGGACTTAAATAGAAGTGGGTAACTATAGCCGAAGAGCTCACAGCAAAATAATCCACAAATAGAATATTAAATTGAATTTATTTAGACCAACTTCATATATAGACAACAGATGATGCAAGCTTTTATTGCACTTATAACCAGAAGTTTGATTAAACAATTTCTTGGATCTGCTCTCTCTTAAAGTATTAAAAAATGCATCTGTTTTATGGTATCTATAAAATGTCTCCTACTTCACTCTGAGCTTAAGTGCTGATCAATAGGGTGAAGAGGAACTGGAGCCCACAGATACCTGAAATTCTGATCTAACCTTACTGTAGAGACTTTGGGGGAAGAGGTTTCCTTACATAAGATTCCACGATTTGTGATTTTGGTTGTCATTGCTTCATCCTAATTTTATGTTATTCCAAAACATGCCGGAAGAGTACACAAGGAGGACACAAAAAATAACAGTAACAATGGTAGGAGTGGATTTTGATTTTCACGTGTATATTATTGTACCTAAAGAAGACTAAGGCCATTGCTACACACAATCCTTACCTTGCACTTTAAACCTGTTACTGTTACACATTTATACCAGGTATGATGAGAAAAATAAAATATATTTGGCCGTATTTGATTGGGAAAAATTCTCATTGAAGAGATTAAGATGCCTTGGGCACCAGGAAGAAGAGCAAACATTTTGGCTGTGTACACATGGGTCAAGAATCACTGAGAGAAGATAGTAATTTTGTTTTAAGAGAATAAATGGAAATGATTTCTGAGATGGGTTCTGTGGAATGATGCCGAATTTGGATTTTTTTTAAAGGTTTGCTGAGCCTATATGAAGCTATTCACCAATATATTATTAACTTGAAGAAAAACAGTAGAGCAAGAAGATAAGGGCTTTTGGAATCAGGAATTACTGCTTATCCTGGAGAAGATAATCATTAAACAGTTTGGAGAATGGGTAGTAGAACTAGTTATTTCTCTTACGATAAAAGCTAATCCAGAGCATAGTACAATGTTTTCTTGGGTTGTTTGCAAGCTAATTTTTATCTTTTGGGATGAAGAAAAAGCCACAGGAATTTTTTACTAGTTTGGCTAGCTGTCCAGCAGAGCTCTTTAGACTAGTAAATAGCCTTATAAAACCGAGCTTGAAGAAGTATGAGCCAGGGGCAAGTAATATCTGCTGTGACAAATTTTGTCCTCAAAGCACTTTGAGGACAAAGTCACTCAGATTCATAGGGGATTAGATGTCACAATTGGGCATAGTCCAAATGAAGCATCCAGAGAACTGTCTGGTCCAGTTTGCTTGGATCAGTTTCAGTTATTGCAGCCTGGAGATGTGGACAAGCTGCTTGAGCGGGTGCAGCTGATGACATACTCTCTGGATCCCTGTCCCTCCTGGCTGATAAAAACTAGCTTGCAAGGTTTGACTGGGTGGATCCAGGAAGTAGTGAATGCCTCTCTGAGGAATGGAATGGTTCCACTAGCCCCAAAACAGGCTGTGGTGCACCCTCTCCTGAAGAGGGCCTCCCTGGATCCAGAAGCTCTAAACAACTATCACCCAGTGGCTAACATACCTTTTTTAGGCAAGGTTCTAGAGACAGCTGTTGCTGTTCAACTGCAGGCAAGCTTGGAAGAAGCTCATTATCTAGACCCATTTCAATCTGGCTTCAGACCCTGTCATGGCACAGAATCCATCTTGGTTGCCCTGAGTGATGACCTCCTCTGGAAGAGAAACAGGGGGAATGCTATCCTGTTGGTTCTCCTGGACCTCTCAGTGGCTTTTGACACCATTGACCATGGTATCCTCCTGGAAAGGCTATGGGGTTTAGGAGTTAGAGGCAGTGCTTGGCATTGGTTCTGGTCTTATCTCCAGAGCCAATTTCAGATAGTGGCTGTGGGAGATACTGATTGGACACCCTGGGAACTCACTTGTGGGATTCCCCAGAGGTCTCCCATGCTATTTTGCATCTACATGAAGCTGCTGGGAGAGGTCATCAGGAGATTGGGAGTGAGGTGTCATCAGTTTGCAGATGATACCCAGCTCTATCTCTCTGTGACATCTGAATCAGGAGTTGCAGTTGAAGTGCTTGACAGGTGTCTGGAGGCTGCAATGGGCTGGATGAGGGCCAATAAATTGAAGCTGAATCCAGACAAGACAAAGGTGCTGTGGGTCACAGGTTCTTGGGTCCTTGTAGTTCGGAGACACCCTGTCCTTGATGGGGTTGCAATGCCCTGGAAGGGACAGGTCCGTAACCTGGGTGTACTCCTGGACTCTGCGCTAATGCTTGAAGGTCCAGGGGAGGACATGGCCAGGAGTGCCTACTCCCAACTACACCTGTTGCATCAACCAAAGCCTTTTTTGGACAGAGACGACTTGGCCACAGTTATCCATGCTCTGGTAACTTCTAGACTGGACTACTGTAATGCACTCTACATGGGGCTGCCCTTGAAGATGGTTTGGAAGCTGCAGCTAGTACAAAATGCAGCTGCCAGAATGCTGACTTGAAGAGCTGGCCAGGTGCATATCACACCAGTTTTAAAAGGCTTGCATTCAAGCCCAATTCAAGGTGCTAACTTTGACTTACAAGGCCCTAGATGGCTTGGGCCCCAAATATCTAAAGGAACGCCTTCTCCCATATCGACCTACCTGTGTCTTAAGATCTGCCAGTGAGGCCCTCCTGGTTGTCCCACCGCCTTCAATAGTGAGGCGGGTGGGCACCCAAGAGAGGGCCTTCCCACTAACGACCCTCAGGCTATGGAACAGTCTCTCCCTCAAGGTGTGTCATGCCCCTTTTCTGTTCATATTCTCTTTGCCCTGGCCTTTGGCTGAGGTGATTATACTTTCCCCCCACTACAGATACCATTATTTTAATATGGAGTATATTGTTAGAAATGCTGGATTTTTGAAGTGTTTTAATGTATATTATTTCTTTTAATCCATAGTCATTTGTAATTTGTTGTTTTAAAAGTTGTTTCCTGCCCTGGGACCTGCGGCTATAGGGCGGGATAGAAATACAAATAATAAATAAATAAGTCTAAAGGCAGATTTCACACTTGTGAGGGAGTACCTCCACCGTCTGGAGAGACACTGGTAGCAGAGTGGCCATTTTCATTCCAGCATGATTAAGCCTGGCAAACAAAATGCCCAGCTTCCATTGCCATTTTCAATTGGGTGCTCAGGAGGAAATTTTTGCTCTGTGTACACAAAACCTGTGAGCCAGGAGTCACCAGTTGCATGCATGGCATGGCTCCTCCTGCAATGGCAACTTTTTCCACAGCCATGAAAAGGCAGCAAAATTTGCCTCCTCCCCATTTGGGAAAAATTAAAACTCTGGTATGGATTTGTAAATAAATTAATCTCCACCAAAACACACTTGATAAATGAGAGTAATAATGGCTGGTAGTTTGTTTGGTTTTTTTAGTTACAAGACCAGTATATAATGAGAATCGAATGCTGTTGTTGTTTTTAAAATAAATCCGTGATTGATTATAGCTGGCAACAAGGACATCAGATTAATGGAGATCAAGTTCACAGCATTGATTTTAAAAAGTAAAGTAAAAATAATTGCATTTTCTTTATAGGCAGAAGTGGCTGCACTATCAGCAAGGATGAAATTCTATTTCTGAAGATTAATTGCTTTGCAGAGCTGATAGTCTCTCCTAATTACTCTAGCTTTGTTCGCACTTTTGTAGCAAACTTGTGCTTAGACTCTACAGCTGAAGTTGGGGGCTTACATAGGGCAACTCTGCACTGGTTGGTATTAGAAGTGTGTGAGGTTTTTTCCCGTGTTCGATTTGAATTGAATTGAACGCAAAGGAAATTTGCACTTGTAGGAATAGAGACACTTCAAATGTGGCAGGATTTTAATCTGCTGCAAATGTTCTTCAAATGCTATTTGAATCCCTGTCACCAGTCCCCCATCCCATCCCGTCCGAATCTCCTCCGAATCCTCTCTGATTCCACTTTGATTCTACTCTGAATTTGCTTTGAATCTGCTGCAGATGTGACTGGGGTGGCTGCTTTGCCACCTCTCCAGGTTCACCAACATAATAAAGCTTTGAACAAATGCACAAGAGCAATCACTTCACATTTGAATGTCAGTCTTCAAATGTAGCCAACATTCAGATAGGAATGAACAAATTTGTATGAATTTCAAATGTGGCAAATATTTGTGCACATCCTTAGCTGGTACATGGGACACCCCCAGTCTACAATCAATCAATCAATCAATCAATCAATCAATCAATCAATCAATCAATCAATCAATCAATCAATCAATCAATCAATCAATCAATCAATCAATCAATCAATCAATCAATCAATCAATCAATCAATCAATCAATTGTGGTGTTCGAGGGGGCAGGCTGAAGCTGCACGCTCATTTCGTGGGCTTTTTGGCAGCCTGATTGACAGGAGAGCAGTGAGGAAACCCACCAGAATTGACCAATGGGAACAGGTGGATCTTGGACTATTTAAGGTAGCAGCCCGGCGTTTATTAATTATCTAGATTTCTATCCCTCCCCATACCCAAAGATCTCTGGGTGGGTAACAACCATTAAAACAACATATTATAAAGCACTTTTATAATTCAGGGCAGAGGTGCATCTACTACTAAATACTACTACTATAATCACTACCACTACCACCATCATTCTTATTCTTACTATGTTACGATGATCTTCATTGTATGATTATTTTTTTAATGTGAAAGGATTAAAAGGGAAAGGGGGAAAACACCACAAATGATCTTATGTTCAGTGAAATGAGTCTGGACTTTGATTTTTCTTCTCAGCACACATATGAGCAGTTAGAATTGGTAATCCCTCATTGCCATCAACTCATAAGAATTTCATAGTCAAAGTTTATAATTTGGAAGGCAGTTGAAGTTCTGAAAGTAAATAAACCAGAGGGATACTTCCATGCAGAATTCATCCATTGTTCCAAAATGAAGGGACATCAGGATAGACTAATAAAACAAAGATGAGAACAAGCACCATCCTTAGGTCAAAAATGTTGTGTTGAAACACTGCATAAAAAGGCATATAAACAGAGAAAAGATAAAATGGGAGGAAAGTAGTAAGTTTTGCTGAGCCATCAACTTTAGTGCAGTAGTCAATCCCTCTTATTAACAAGCATTGAACACACATTTTAAAATCTGTTCCTATCTTGTCCTATTCACCATCACACTAGAAGAAGAAGAAGAAGAAGAAGAAGAAGAAGAGTTGCCTTTTCTACCCCGCTTTTCTCACCCATTTAAGGGGACTCAAAGCGGCTGACAAAACTTTTCTGTTCTTCCCCCAACAGAACACCCTGTGAGGTAGGTGGGGGTGTGAGAGCTCAGAAGAGAGCTGTGACTAGCCCAAAGTCACCCAGCCGGCTTCATGGGGGAGGATGAAATTGAATCCGGTATTCCCAGATAAGAGTCTAGCTCCCTAACCACTAGACCAGACTGGATCACTAGCTTGCTCCTGGAGTTCACAGAGGTACAGTCTGCCCAGGTGTAGAATGGCCATCACGTTTGCATCATGTTTGCAGCCAGAGAATTTCCCAACTACAGTTCTGATGTTAGGACAAAGTGGTGGTCATTGAACATAGACCCCTTCCATAGAAACGCTGCCTTTTTCTCAGATGAGACGGCTGAGTGGTGATGATGGCAATGCTGCAAAGGGCCATAAATGATCGGCGGAAATAGCTATCATAATTATTTCCCCACTCATTCAGTCACTGCAAGAGGTGCTCGTAGTAGCATGACAGTAGGACAAGTAATGGTCCATGGGGACAATGCATTCATCCAGTGCACTGAATACACTATGAAGGGGCTAGATGTTGCAGACATCCCAAACTATGACACATTCACAGTAACATAAAAGTCTGTTATATTCTGCAACATCCAAGATATAATCTGGAATAAGGCCCAGTGCAGAAAGAGCATTAGCTGTACCCATATGGGCATTTACAATGGCCCTCAGAACAGGCAGGAGTTTGGACAGGCAAATGTTCTCACCCCTTTTTGGCCTTCAAGTTTCTCCAACCCTCTGTGAGCATGACCCAATGAGAAAGGGAGGGGACTAATCTTTGGTCTTTTTGTGGGGGAATTAGCTTCCTTCTCCCCATGTGACTGTGCTGAGAAGCAAGGAGGGGACTTGATGGCCACAGCTGTGATTGGAATCCTGTACAGTATGGAGACAGATCCAGTCCATTGCAGGGATTCTAGGTGCAATTTTTGCTGCTGCAAGTGGGGTTCTGTCTTCAGCAACAACCTAGCTTCATTGTGAAGTCTACAACATTTGCTGGATCTCCTGATCAGACAAGCTAGTGAAAGCAGGCAGAAGTGATCTGCCTTTTAAGCAACAGGTGTCTACTTTGGCCTGTCATACATACATCATGCCTGCATCACTAGACTGAAGCTGTGTGGCATTCTATGGTCATATATGGGGATTTGTGATTGCATATATGGTCAGTTGATCCATTGCAATGCTGGCTAAGGGCCAGATGCACCCCTGAACCAAAATAGGAGGATGCCTTGGTGAAGGGCTTGAAGAGTACAGAATCTCATACAATTCCCTCTTGCATCTTCATGCATCTATGTGTCCCTGTGACTCACAGGTCATGAGTGCATATGTCTGTCACTTCAATACGGCCATGAGGTCCCTGTAGAATGCTCAGTCATCCCAATAGTTCTCACTGATCTCATCCCAAAGTCCAATGTTCTCTGGATGGTGCTTTAATGTTCCTGTAAATCACTGTTCCTTTATGCATCCATTAGTGGTTCCCTAAAAGACTTTGACTCATTTAGTTAGATCTTGGTAACAAACACTAACTCAGCCCCTTCCTTCACCCCCAAGAAGTGAAATAAAAGGTTAATTGCATTAGAGCAATAAATCATGATATGCTCTGCATTCTCACTGATAGTCATTAGTGAAAGCTGCAGTAATGAGTTTTAGGGTGCTGGGTTCAAAGCTTTTATAAGCACTTATCTGATGAGACCAATCAGAGATGAAAGTAATGGCCTGCCCTTTGACCTCACTACCCCTCCCACCAAAAGACTCATTAGATTATCCTGCCACTTGCACAGGCCTAATTAGTCCGACTTTTTCATAAGCAAAGACAAAATGAGAATCACACAAAGGTGATCATTTTTATATTAAAGTAAAATGCAAAGAACAAGGAATTCTGGCTCAACAAACTAGTCTCCATCTACAAAAAAAGGAAGGAGGAGGAGGAGGAGGAGAAGAAGAAAGAGTAAAGTTGGAGGAAATTATTAACCTTAAACCTGCTTCAAGTGGCTAGAAGGTGAGGTGACTTTTGTATGATTTGATTACATCTTTCTCAGTATTGATTTAATTCAAGAGACTCATAGCTAGAATTTGATTCAGATCAAGCTGACATTTTCTCAAAGTTAAGGAAACAAAGGTGAACAGTTGCCTTAGTGTGTCTCGATGGAGTTTGAAAACTGGATCATATATAGTCAAAGTGTGTACTGTAGCTGCATACATAGGGCAGCTCCATAGGGCATCCTTTCAAGAACCAGGGAGGGGACATTCTGCTACCTGTACATCACTGGGGTGTACATTAACACCCATCTGCTCCTGTCTCCTAGACATCTCTGGCAATTGTCTTACCTGCACGGTTGGATAAAGCCTATGGGGGCAGTCTCTGGGCCCTAGGCTGCATTCACTTCCTCATGTGGAGTGATGGAGGAGCGAGGAGACCAGCCTGGTTTCCAGTGAGGCCACTTTTGAGCACAACTGAAAATGTTTGATGTCTGGGGCCATTTCTGGTTTAGCACAAAAGTAGCCTGCCTAGAAACCTCGACCCTTTCTGTACTTACCTTTGGATCCGGATCTAGGGTCCTCTGGTCTGGATCCTGGACTTTCTCATCCACACGTTAACATGGATCTAGGAAACCCCATGCCCCTGTTAGTCCCATTTTGTCTGCCCAAGACAGAGCCGGATCTGGGTTAAGGTACTCCTAATTTGGATCTATTAATAAACCTGTTTAATTGGGTCTACAATCAGACCAAGGGCCTTTCTCCAGATAATGAAAGCATTCAGAAGTCTTATGTTTAAAGTCAAACAATTCCATAACTTAAATTGAAAAATATATATGCTGTTTTAAATTAGTAATCCAAGTCATTTGTACAGAGCCCAGCCAGGGTAGCTATGGGTATGGGTATGTGGCCATTTTAATTGCAATTCCTAGCTAGTGAGGATTGCCAGGAACTTATCAAAACCAGTAGTAAGGAAGCCTCTGCTAGGGGTGTTCACAAATATTCAAAGGTATTTGAAATTCTAACGAATCTGCCCAAATGTCAACATTCAAATTCAAATCGAATGTCCGTAAATTTGAATTTAAAGATTCAAACGAATTTTGAATTTTGGATCTATTCATTCAAATTATTTGGACATTTGCATGTGTATGGGTTCGTATATGATATGTGCATGTAGATACGCATATTTCCCTCATCCGTACGCATTTGTATGGACCCGTATGAGACAAAAACTGGTTGCTTACAGAATAACTATGGGATGCATACGAATGCATATGGATGTGTACTGATACATAACAATGCATATGGGCATCTACAAATGTTGTTGACCTTTGTAAGTGCAAATTCAAATTAAAAATTCAAATGAATAGATCTGAATTTGCTTAATTTGAATTGAATTTGGTTAAATTCAAATTTTAAAGATTTGAATCGTATTGAATTTTCGGGTATCCTATTTGAATCGAATCCCAAAAATTGCCTTCGTGCACACCCCTAGCCTCTTCCCTCTAGTTTCCTGCACATTAAATATGGCTCACAAAAAGAAAGCTTCAGAGAAGGAAGGGAGCAAGGAGATCAGGCACCAGCCTTTATCGTTAACATTACTGATAAAGCCAACTAAAATGGCCTCCGGAGACAGTTCAACACATCTAATGAAAAGGTGACAGCTGAGAAAAGGCCAAAAACAGCTAGCTATTTAACAAGTGTAAAAACATAACATCTAATTTAGGAACACTGAGAAAAGTTGAGGGTTTCTGCTACGGGTACTTTGTCCTTTTAAAATGCTTATACATGTTTACATCTATAATTAATGCATCCTGAGGAGAACATGGGGCAGCAGCAGCGTACTAGAGATATATGCAATACATCAGGTATGATTACAACATAAAAGAGCAATCGGCTCTAGGTCAGAATATCATCTGGAAGCAAATTTGTTTAAAGTCAAAAATTCTTTAGGGGATTTTTACTTAACTTATGAAGGGCCTGGCTGCTTTCCACATCCTTTAGTTCCACAGAAAAATAACTGGGATAGGAAGACTTCTGAGGATTGTTATCTAAATAACCTCAAAAATACCATATTTCTGTCTAGGGACAATTTCATTTGGTAGCTTGATACCAAGCAATCGCTTAAATCTTTCATTCAGTATTTTATGTTATCCCAGAACAGCAAGTGTGCATTTTACATGCTGTTATTATAATCAAGAAAGTGTAAATTGCTGAGAACAAATTGGATCACAGTCTATCTCTGCTCTGCTGGAATTCTTACTGGATTCATTAGCAGCTAGTTATGGAACATTCCAGAATGTTCCGGATGCTCCTTCTTTTAATTATTAATTATTCAGCAGCTAGTCCAAACAGGCTGATTCTCAGTCATTCACATGCAAAGTTTGTTTAAAAGAAAATTGTTATAAGCAAAAGAGCCGTAACAGTTGTATGAAGTTTCGGGACTATTGTTCAAAACAGACTTCATGTGTGTAAAAGAGAGACGGAGAAGGAAGGAAAGAGAAAGTTGGCCAATTCTACTGGAATAGGTAACAAATGTCTGGATGCAGCCAAAGAGAAAGATGAGCAAAGTTTTGTAGCATGAACACAAGGCAAAACAGCACTGTAATTCTGAAATTCTGGAGAGTGTCTGTTAAAGCCAGTTCTGCATGAGGTGGTAAACTGGACTGTGGTCTAGTCTAGGCCTCTCCCTTGAACATGGAAGTACAAGATAGAAGATGCTTCATCACCTCCCAATTATGCTTGATTACACTGGATGAACTGGGATCAGGCTAGGAAACCCAAAATTGTACCCTAGTCTAAAATAACTGTAGACTTCAACACTGAGGTCTGCAACCAGCCTAGACCACCATGGTCCACTATACACAGGGGAACCATTTTGACAATGGTCTAGAAAGTGCCAGCAGAAGTGAGTCCAGCCTGAAACTCTGAAGGCTGAGAACTTTCTTTCCTGGCCTTCAGGGCCTCAGTGCTACCTCTCGACGTTATCCAGAAGCAACACTAGGACTGGAATGGAACACACCATTTGAACGTAGATGGTCCTGTTCTGCTCCAGTAGCAACCCAAGCTAGCTTGAGATGAGTTGTTTGTTCCAAGATGGACATCTCGGCCCCTCTTGGAACAGTGAAGGGGAGTGCAGAAAAATCAGTATTCTGCTGCGTAGACCAATAGATAGCCTCTTTACAAGGCAACTGCCCGTTCCCTTCCTATGCACACTTCCAATAATGTATTCTAGGGATGTGCATGAATTGATTTTTTTCCCATTCAATTCATATCAAATTGAATGTAAGGAAACTTGTATTAATTCAAATATATCCCCTTCGAATGTGGTAGGATTCTATTTGATAGGAATGTATTCATATGAATTTGTATGAATATCTGATATGAATGCATACATATCCTGTACGTATCCTATACATACCTGATACATATTCCGTAACATATCTGTGGTGAAAGCATCAAATCCACCCTGAATTCACTTTCAATCCACTCTCAATCCATGTTGAATGCACTCTGGATCCATTGCAGATGTGGCTGGCACAGCCATTTTCCCACCTCCCTGGTTCACAGATGTTCCAAAGCTTCATACAAATGTTCTGAAACATTCCTATGAATACGACTGTTAATGTACGAATGCACAACATTCCTATATGAATGTCTGAATTTGTACAAATTCATGGGAATATTGAATCATATGAATATTCATGAACATCCCTAATTCTAGCAGAAAATTGCAAGCAGTGCTGCGTGTTGATCCTCAGGCATTCATACAGCAAATAAGGGGGACGAACTACTGTCTCAGTGTTGAAATCTTAACATGATTATGGCAGTTCACGTTCTGTTTCCTGCAAAGTTGCTTTGTTGCTTTTTTATATTTTTGTATTCAACTGTTGTATCTCACCTTCAGGGCCTCTCAAGAGTGAGAGGGTACAGATCAGTTCTATAAATATTTACTTTATGTGGGGGTGAGGAATGAGAGTATGCCGTTCACTTGGTACACACAGCAGCGAGCTCACATATTTACACCTGGAGTTTCATTTGGAGAAGGGATATTTTTGGTACAGTGCTCCCCTCCTTATTGAAAAGAGAGTGCTGTATGGCTGAGTTTATCATACTAGGCTCCAAAAGGAAAGCAAATGTGCAACCACCCAGGAAATTACCATTTACAGTAAGAGACAGAACAACAAATGGATTTTCATGCATGGCAAAATAATGTAATAAAATGAGCAAGGCCTGTGCCTTGATAAATTATGTGGCCATAGGAAGGGAAGAAACAATTTGTTTAAATTCTTAAAAGCTCAATAGAGCTGTAAAATAGGCCCTTTGTCTTCTTTCAGTACTTTTTCTACACCCATCCTTTATTTGTCTCTGTACTATAATAACGCTATAAGTCTATTTGTAGACTAGATGGTTCCATAAGTTTATATATGTTTATGTGAATGTTTTTAGTGGGTTCAGTAAGACTTACTAGTGAGTAAAAGTGAGTAAAAGAACATCAGAGGATGCACAGTTCTATACTGGAACAGAGATGCTAAACAGCAAGAACACAGCGGAGTTTCATAAAAAGAATTGAGCATGGGAAAAAAAATCATTCTACATGTCTGAAGCTACTAGTTTATAGAAGGGGTTCCCAAACAATTTGGCCAGATGCCCCTCGTGAAAGCAACATCACCACCCTTTTAAGCACATAGAACATAATAGGAGCCCTGCTAGATCAGGCCAGTCATTCTAATCCAGAGGCCTATGCATACTTCAGCTGGTAGTCAACAATTAGTGAACTTCTGGTAAAGAGCATCACACGTGGGCTGTTACCGCCTCCAGTGCCCTGCCTTCCCAGAAGTTCTCTAATTGTTGTCCAAAAGCTTACCTGAAGCACCCAACGGTGCAACCATTCACTCTATCTCCACTTCCCTATGGCCGGTGGGTGGGGGAGGTGCAGTTGCGGGGTGGTAGCCATGATTGATCACTTACCTGCACTGTGACTGGACCACTGATCCTTAGGAGTGGCATCCAGCCATAGAGTTGTGAGGGGTGCTGAAGTGATCAGCCACAATACACCTCTGCAGTGGCGGCAGTGAGGAGGTGGAACGTTCAGGTTTGGACACAGCAGTGGGGGCTGGTAGACGGGAGGACCATCCACACTTCTGGCCAATAATGGACGCCTTGGGGGAGCTTTCCTCATCACAAGTGCAAATGTTCCACCTTTACCAGAAGTTTACCAGCCTTAGTTCACAGCAGCCTAATCAGCTAAGTGCAGAAAAGCCCCAACATTCAATCTGCACATGATTTACCAGTTGCTTTTGGGAATTCTCAAGCAGAATATGAAGGTTGTTGACTCCCTACAAATGGTGTTTAGAAGTAATTTCCCTGTCTCTCCAATCTGAAGGTATCCATTTTAGTAGCTATTGATACACCTGTCCTCCATGAGTTTTTCTAACTTGTTCTTAAAGCTATTGAGGCTGGTTTCTGTCACAAGCTCTTCTGGTATTAAATTCCATAGTCTGATAATACGGTGGGTGAAGAAATACTTCCTGACTCTCCTGTCCATCACCTTAAACAAGTGCCCCCCATTCAAATCTTGTGAGAAAGAGAAAATTCCTTTATCTGCCTTTCCCACACCATACATAATTTTATCAATCAGGTCACCACTTAAACACTGTTTTTCATGACTGAAGAGGCCTAGATGTTGCAGTCTGATTAGGGAGGTGTACAAACATTCATCATATTAGAAATTTGTATGCATTCTTATGAATGCAAACATTTGTGGGTGAATGGAAAGGGGCTTACATTTCTAGTCCCCCATTAGCCTGCAAATTGAATGGAAGGGGATTATATTTTTAATTATGTTTTACCATTTGATATGTTTTAATCTTATTGTAAATAAAACTCTGATGAGGACCAGATATGCCCACCCCAGACTTGCAAACTTCCCAGCCACACCCTCTTACCTGTAAACCAAGCTACCACTGCTACCATTGGGCCCTCCTCCAAGGCTCAACTAGGCCTTCTAGAGGTGCCTAGTTAAGCCTCAGAGGTAGTTGTGGCAGTTCCCAGATGTGGGCTGGCCTTAGAGAATGCAGCGGTGGTGGCAGCAATGAAAGGTGAGTGGAGGGAAAAAGCATGAAGGGAAAGAAGGGATGGGGGGGGGGTCACTTCACACATGAACATTTCAGTTCCACAATATCCCTTTTGACGTGCGTTAATCAGAATTGTATAGAATATTCCAAATGTGGCCTCACCATAAATGTATAAAGAAGCTAGGGATGTGCAAGAATTGTTTTTTGAATTTGATTTGAAACAAACTGAATGTTTGAAAATCCTTATTTATTTTTTATACTTTATTTATATTTATATTTATATCCCAGCCCATACCCAAAGGTCTCTGGGTGGCTCACAACATTTAAAAACAATCATATTAAAACTGTATCAAACAATACCAAAAGTAGTACAAGGTTTAAAAAATCCAGCATAATATTTTTTAAAAAGAATGATACAAAACAGTTAAAAACAGTAGTGCTTGCAGTGGGGGAAGTGTAGGGAGCAGTTAACCAAAGGCCTGAGTGTAGAGGTACGTCTTCACTACCTTCCTGAACATGAACAGAGAAGGGGCCTGACGCACCTCCAGGGGGAGACCATTCTCCCGGGTGCCCACCCGCCTAGCTGCTGAAGGTGGTGGGATAACCAGGAGGCCCCCCCCTCCAGTTCTTAAGATGTGGGCAGATCAATATGGGAGAAGGTGCTCCTTTAGATATCTGGGGCCCAAGTCATTTAGGGCCTTATAAGTCAGAGTTAGCACCTTGAATTGGGCTCAGTAGTGAATTAGAACCGGTGTGATATGTGTCCGGCTAGCTGTTCCGGTCAGCACTCTAGTGGCTGCATTTTGCACCAGCTTCAGCTTCCCACTGTTCGCATTCAAATGTTGTAAAATTCAATTCAATACAAATCTATTCATACGTGTTTGTACAAACATTTGCTATGCATCAATTACAAATGAATATGTATCAGATACGTATCAGGTACAAATGAATACATATCTGAGAACTATCTGATATGAAGAGATATGTTATCTGATACAAACATATTTCTGATATGAATAGGTATGTATCTGGTATGAATGGATGCATATCTGATATGAACAAATACATATCCAATACATTTCTCCAGCTTAACGAATGTCCAAACTGTTCATAGGAATGTCCAGAAACATTCATATTTGTTTGAAAGCTACCATATGAATATTGTAACATTTTATTCGAGTTTGAATGGCTGAATTTGGCCAAATTTTGAATGTTATGAATATTTGTGCACATCCCTTAAAGAGACCCAATAATCCTAGCCCACTTATTTTCTGTTCCTTTCCTAATTATCCCTACCACTGAATTTACTTTTTTCACTACTGCTGCACTCTGAGTTGACACCATCATTGAACTGTCCACCAAAGTTCCAAGATTCCTTTCTTGGTCTATCACAGAAAGCTCCAACCTCATCAGTTTATAGGTGTAATTGGGGTTAGGGTTGCTACAATTGTAGTACACTGGCTAAGACTGTAGTACATTTGCCACTTCATTGCTCAGAACTCAATGTCAAGAGATCCTTCTGGAATTCTTCAACTTTCCTCTCCAGTTTTTTCTACTACCATGAATAATTTAATGTTATCTGCAAACTTTGCTATCTCACTACTTACCCCTACTTCTTGATCATTTATGAATAAATTAAAAGCATAGGGCCCAATAATGAACCATGGGGGACTCCACATTTTACTTCCATCCATTCTGAGAACTGCTGATTTACTTCAGCAGTGCTTGCCCCTCTGTGTGCACACTAATTTTATCCCTAATAATCATTTCCATCATGTCATCTGGAATTGATTTTAAACTGACTGGTTTGTAATTTCCTGGATCACCCCTGCATCTTCTTTTGAAGAATTGGTATTACATTTCCTACATACCTGTTTTCAGCCACAGAGCTTGAACTTATGGAAAAAATATGGCAGAACATCAGCAATTTTACATTTTAAGAACTCTCAGATGGATGCCATCTGGTCCTGGTGTTGTGTTAGCATTTAATTTATCAAGATACATGAAGAGCTACTCCTCCAATTTAATTCTTCTGATTCCATCCCTGAAAGATTGGCTCAGCTTCAGGCATATGCCCTCTGTCTTCCTCATGAATACAAATAATTCATTTAGCTTTTCTGCAATCTCTGTGTCCTCTTTTATTAACTTTTGGGTGTTTCTGTCCAGGTCGTTAAGACCCCATTAAGCATCCGATAAGGACACATATGGCACATGTCCACAAGGTACCTTCTGCACAGTGGGACAGATTAGGGCCCCTTCAAGGATGCCGCTTCCACACAACCTCGCACAAGATCCATCTCTAATGGGGTCTAGAGGCTGCCGAATCTGGTTTTCAGGAAGACCAGAAAACTTTGGTCTTCAAACCATTCCTGCTTGCAATTTCCAGATCAGAGGATAACGCTTCTGCACAGGGACAGGAGAGGGAACGCATGTGGGCAGGACAGGAAGTCGCCATGTTGAGTGCAGCCGGGCAGCCACAGGATCTCAAGCATGCTGCTGATTGGTGAGCAGTCTGTCCCTGACATGCCCATGCATGGTGGAAACGAACAGTGACTGACGGCTGAGTGCTCCAATCATGTGGCCCCTTGGACGGCAAGGCCACAGAGAGGCCTGATACTTCTGGATATCGGTGCTCTGGCATCTGCACAGCAAAAACATGATGTGTTCCTCACTATCCGTGCACCATGAGTGCAGATGCGTTAGGCCTCATTTGGATCCATCCCTATTTCAGACCGATCTTCCCAGGGCCAGATTTCAGAAATCTGCATTTCCTTAATTTGGATTTCAAGTGGTAAGTGCAGAAACACCCTTTATTGTCTATTGTCATCTATTGGCCATCCGTACTTAATATTTAATATAAATATTAATTTATGTCATATTTGAACTACGGTCCATTTGTACTTTACTGATTTTGCTACACTTTACTATCCACTGAATTTTATATAGAATGTTACTTTTTTTTTTCTTCTTGGCCTCATGTGCCCCATGGAGCTCTTCCATGTTTACCTTGAGAAGCTTGAGCTTGGTCTTCAGTCTGAGAACCACAGGCTTATCACATGCCTAGATGCAGAAATGTACAAAGTCTCTGCCTTCAACTACTGTGTATATTAATTTCATCAAATGTAGTTTGAATATCAAATCATATTTCTAAGTAATGGACTCTGGCTTAAGACCTAGGACATATCTCCACTTACTGATGAGGGGCACACCCACTTTCTGAAGAAGACTTTCACTCTGTCCCAACTAGTCCAAATGGAAGCTGCTTCAAATTATATGATTTATTCCTGATATATACCTTTGTTTATTAAAATTTACAGTGCCTTGAGCTTTATTAGGGCCTTTCTGCACTTACCTTACCAGTAAGGGCACTGAGGCCCTCCCTGCTGTATGTTAATACGGAACACAGGACACTATGCCCATCACTGGTAAGCTCTGTCCATCCAAGATGGCACATAATTCAGATCAAGGGGGTCTTGATCCAAATCACTGGTAGACCTTGATGTCAAGGTCTACCAGCTCCTGAAATTTGTTCCCCAGCTAGTCTGAGGCCTTTGTTCTTAGCCCTTTGGAGATCTTGGAGGCTGACCCCAAAGCTCATGCAAGTTTTGAAGCCAGTATGAGGGCTGGTCTGGAGCATCACCACTGTGCAGACAGCATAGTTCCAGACTATGGCTTTTCATGGCTCAGACCAGAAGGTCTTGCTGGTCCAGACCCACTGCTTTGGATCATGCATTTTAGTGTAGAAAGGTCTGTACTGTTCCAGTTAACTTATTGAAAAAGGGTCAAGTTTTCCTTTGCATTTTATTTATTGAGTGAATAATGTGCATTAGGACATTGAATATTTCTGCTCAAATTATGATAAGGGATGCAAAACCCATTGTGCGAAAAACAAAAATCGTGCCCAATCTTCCATTACCATTATTACTTTTGTAAATCTATTTAAATTGCTTACTCTCATCAAAAGAGTACAGAGGCCTGAAATTAATTTTGCTAAAAGATGCTAGGAACACGTTAATTGGAGTGCCAGTGTGATAGCTCAAACAGGCTTCATTGACAGTGGATTTGATTGACATTATGCATTTTTATTATGTATTTTTATTATGTTTTGATTTTATGTTTTCTGTTTGCTGTAAACCGCCTTGGGCAAAATTTTCTTTTGGAAAGGCGGTATACAAATAAAAACGATATGTTATTTTTAAATATATGGATAGGGGTGTGCAAAGCATCATATCAAATTTTGAATGAAATATTTAAGATGATTAACCCCCTCTTACATAGGAACCAAGTTTACTGATTGGAACACCTTGCAAATTTGACCCTAACAGAACGGTGAGCGCTAATCAACTTTGGCCGTTCTCTCCCCTCTCAATGGAATACTTACCTTATTTTACCCTGGGGTCGGTCCTCTTCTGGGTGCTGCCATTTTGGCTGTGGCGCCCTCCATGACTGTCCATGCAACGCTCTGCACAGTTGCAGTCGTGTCTATAGTCATCCGAGATGAGAGCGCACTTGTGCAGCTCCTCAGACGACCCCGGAGCACTGGAAGAGGTGCAGATGGTTGTGCCATTGGACGCCTGAGGTAAGGTTTTGGTAAATGTTGGTTAAGGTGTGGAGCATGATTTCGTACTCCACACCTAATCAACAATTAGTGAACTTCTGGTGAGGCAAGGCATGTTTGGAGGCTGTAACAGCCTACTCCATGTGTGGACCACCAGAAGTTCACTAATTCTTCACTAGAAGCCGTAGTGTGAATAGGCCTCTGATTAAGATGTACAAGAGGGGACCTACACAAAGAATACAATTGATGTGAATGAAGGCTAAGGTCACCTTACAACTGTGGAATTTCATGTCAGTTGATTTCTATAACCAGTTCAGAAGGATTTGAAAACTAGTATCTTTAATGAGCTTCTCTGCTAATCTACTCGTTTCTTAATCATACTGTCTTCATGGCTGCTGTTTCTGTGAAAATTATGTTTATATGAATGGTAAATAGCTTTTACTAGTGGGAACTTGGAAAGATTATACTATATTTATACTCATGTATTTTTTTTCCCTTTAAGCCTGTAAACTGCTAAAAAAATGCATTCCTTAGGAAAGCTGCCTAGAAATATTTTAAAATAAGTAAACCTGATGCTATCTTCATCTTTTACACGGATAGTGCCATTATGGTGACATAAGTAGTCACACTTCAAGACTGATTTGGCTATTAGAAGCTTTCCAAATGCAAAACAGGTGTTTGCAACCAATGAAATTTCCTCTCATTTCATGCTTGTCATTTTGCACTGGGAAAGCCAACACAATCCAGAATAAGATTAAAGTAGTCTCTTTTTCTAATTTTTTTTTGCTCCTAGTTTCCAGAATTTTTTGATTAATTTTTCAATGTATTGGTAGTTTATTCTTAGTTTACTCATTCAATTTGTGCCTGCTGTGTCATGCTCAACCTATGTACACTTTGAGCTCTTGCTGAGGTAAAGATTAATGAATAAAATGCTTTGGTTGGTTAGTTTTCCTGTACTCTTTATGAAGCAAAAGCATTCTAATATTTTTTAAGGGAGTTGGATTTTTATAGTGTAAAAGATTGTATTTCCATTCATCTGTCTTTCTTGGTGAATGTAACACAGCTAGTTTCTCTAAGGACAAATATGTTGGGTTAGCATATTATATCTGCTCATAGTGAGTAGCTTTTTTAGCAGCAATGCATTGACGTAGTAGTGCTAAGGCTAAGGCCTAAATTTTAACTGCCTGTGTCAGACATGGCATGCCTGATGTAACTCTGGCCCTTGCTACTAGAGGTGTGCGCAAATGTTCTCAGCAGTTGAAATTCAATGAAATTCAATAGAGTGTGAACATTCGATCGAATAGAATGTCTTCACATTTGAATTTAAACATTCGACTAAATTTCAAATGTTCCAAAACATTTGTTCGAATGGTTTGAAACATTTGAAAGTACAGATACATATGTATTATTACATACTACGCATTATTATTACATATTACATATGTATCTTTATGAATATCATATGTATCTGTACACATTTGTGCTTATAATAAGGGACAAAAACAGGATGCATATGGAATAAAATGGGATGTGTATGAAATGTGTATGAATGCATATAACACATACGAATGTTGTTGGCATTTGTGTCTTCAGATTTGGATCTAGCATTCTGCAAAGTGAGAACAAGCAATTAGGGATGTGCACGAATATTCATGACATCCAGAATTTGTACAATAGGTACGAATTCCTAGATTCATGGATGAATTGAATAGGGTCCCTATTCATATTATATCTGCTATTCATAGGGCCCTATTAATCCATGAATCAAATTATCTGGTATTTGTAGAAGCTTTGGCCAAAGCTTTGGAAGACACTGGATGCCCTCGGGGCCTCCCGACCATGGCCTCCTGAGGCCTTTTCGCACACGCGGTTTTGGAACGCGCGGAAGACAGCCCGGGACGCAGCATTCGCATTGCTGCGACTGGGTTTGCGTCCCGGCACGTCCCGGGCTGTCTTCCACGCGTTCCAGATGCAGAGCACTTTAAAGTGCTCTGCATCCATTCCTGCGCATACGAAGCGTCCCGGCACGTTCGGGGAGAGAAGCTTTCGCGCACGCTTCTCTCCCTGACAGCCGTGGGCACGCCTCCCCCGTCAGCATGGGCCGAAAATCGACCCAGCAGCTGATGGCGGTCGGGCTGATCACCTTCCTTGCCGGGCTGTGGAAGTGATTGCGCAGCCGCGGCAAGGCTGGTTGACAGCGAGGGAACCCACGATTTGAATCGTAGGACTCCTTGCCAGCCTCGCCGGCGCTGCGCGATCATTCCTGCAGCCTGGCAAGGAAGGTGATCGCCTTCCGCAGGGGGGAGCTAGGCCCTTCCCGGCCCCGGTGGCCCCATTGCAGCTGCCAGAGTCGGGGACCTGGGAGCATGGGATTCCTGTAGCCCCTTTCTGGGGTGGCAGGAGGCCGATGCCGGGCTGGCTGGGGGAGAGGAACCCCTTGGGCGACCGGAGCGTGTCGCTCCGATCACTCAAGGGTCCCCCTCCCCGCCCCCAGCATGACCGTCTGCGGAGCGCGGGTGGCCCACAGATCAGTCCCCCCCACTCCCCAAAGCCCCCACCCCCAACCACGATTGCGCCCATCTTTGTGGTGTAGGCGCCTACACCGAGGCACCTACACCACGATGATTCTCCCCCCCCCAGGGCCCCAGGAGGACGTGCACGCACGACGCAGGACCTACCTGCTCGCTGTCCGGCCTCGGAATGAGGCGAGGATGCCGGGACACACACCACGTGGCTCGGGGAGGCCCCCTATTGGGCAAGCAGTGAACTGCTCACACCCAATGGGAGGCAGCCTCGCCGGCCGTGTCCCCACCCCTGGCCAGCCTTTGCCGGCTAAGACACTTTGGAACGCTTTTACCATTCACACACAGGTGCACCGGAACGCGTTTACACGCGTTCCGGCGCTCCTGTGTGTGAATGCTGAAAGCATCCTGAAGTGTCTTAGGCCACCTGTCCTACACCCGTTCCAAGTGGAACGAGTGTAGTGCGAAAAGGCTTCTGCTCTGGAGCGCATCTCCCATGTGCAGCCTTACATTCTCTTTCAGCTCCGCTGGCATCCATGGGCCTTTTTTGGATATGCTGCCTGAAATACACCTTCCTGAAGCCAAAAAGTCACTTCCGGTTCTGCCTCTGGAGCATGATTAGTGCAGCTCTGGGACAGACCATACACATTCTGGAACAGTTGTTCTGCCCAGAAGCATCTCAGCCTATCCCAGAGCTGTGCTGATCACGGCCAAGGTGTGGAACAGAAAATCGTGTTCCACACCCGGCCCAACATTAGCCCCAGGTGTCCCAGAACTGTCCAGCAGGGAGAGCGTTCATATTCTTCCTGCCAGACAGCTCAAGAGTCCAACCCTGGCCTGCCGCCATTGGGTCTTATCGGCCCTGCTGGCTGGCAACCTCATTCTGGGGGTGAGACTAGACTGGCCAGGGCCATCTTGGGGTCCTGTGGGCTGCCACTGCCCCAATCAGGCCAGCAGCAGCCAGCTAGGTTCCCCCCCTCCTGGGGGTACATGCTGCCCCCCAGCCCCCCATGCCCCATTTACCTGATCGGACCACTGGCTCAGTCCAATGGGTCACTGCCGCTTGTTGGAGTGGTCTGCCGCCTTCTATGCAGGCATGCGCTACAGCAGACCTCCCCCACCCTGACCTGAAAATCATCCACAATATAGAGAATATTTTCTCTATCACACAATACTAGAACCAGGGGGCATCTATGAAGCTGATGGGTAGGAGAGTCGGATCTGACAACGGGAAGGATTTTTTCACTGAGAGGGTGATTGGTCTATGGAATTTTCTGCCAGAAAAGGTGGTGACAGCAACCAGCCTTGATGGCTTTAAGGAAGGGTTAGATAAATTTATGAATGACAGATGTATCAGTGGCTATTAGAATTGATGCCTAAGTATATATTTCAGGCTGAGTGGACAAGCAGGATGCTTCTAAGTCCATTTGCTGGGATCTGAGAGCAGGAGAAGGTTTGCCCTTGTCTCTGCTTGAGATGCCCATGGGCATTTGGTGGGCCACTGTGTGCGACAGGATGCTGGACTAGATGGGCTGTGGCCTGATCCAGCAGGGCTCCTTTTATGTTCTTATGTTCTTATGTATATGTGTCCTTGTTCTAATTTAGCAAGGAGACCCATTTCAGCAGGACACCAAATTGTATTGTTCCCTGCATTTCTGAAGCCAGGAATTTTTGTTCCTGGCTATTGGTGCCTTTGCAACCAGCACCGAAGCTCCTGCAAGCTTTGAAACAGCATGGGGGTGGTATAGGGCCTATCCCAGAGCATATCATCCAAGTGCAGATGGTCTAGTTCTGGGATAGCTTAGATTGGTTCAGCCTTGAACTGGGCTTTCTTCCTGTCTCCAGAACAACCCACCTTAAATGTTGGAGCCTGCACAACCTACCACTGTTGAAGTCCTCTGCCTGAAAATTGAGTTATCATGGGCAGAAAGCTATGCCATATGATTGGTTGATGCAGATAGTCATTGCATATAAAATGCCTACCCAATTTATCTGGAAGGTTTCTGGCACTTTAGGTTTGCACATGCTTCCCTGGAGTTTATTAAACGGAATTAGTTCAAAACCAAACAAATTTGCTATAATGTCAACTTACATTTGTGAGGAAGACCCATTAAACTCAGTATGACAGTTACTTTGTAAACATGAATAAAACTGCAGTAGTCAAGTAGTCTCTACAAGGGTATTATGACAGTTACAGCTTCTGTTGTCACAGCATCATTATAAACTGTAAATCTCTAGGAAAGAATGTCACCCACCCCAGGGTGTGTGCACTGAATTTTGAACCGTTTAATTTACAGGCTATGTTCTTAATTTGCTTTATACATTTGGAATATTGTATACTCAATATACATTTGGATCTCAGAAGATTTACAGGAAAAGTTATCAAGAAATGTCAAAGAGATCCAAATGGGTTATAACAAAGAAGGGGCGTTTTCACACTACAACTGGAAGGCTTTTGTGTGCTAAGGCTGGTTCACGTGGGTGGCAGGATGACCATTTGTATTGGCCGGTGAGGGAAGCATTCTCAAAGCATCCCTTACTGTGGAGTCACCCTGTCCCATGTGTGAATGGCCACCCTGTCCCATGTGTGTACCAGCCTGCACCTCCACCATGGAAACTGGAAGTCATCCCTCCTGGGTGCCACAGGCCCTATCCAGGTGGTGAGAGGGTGCGGCACCCCATTCGCTACCAGGCCAGTTTGATCCTGCCCCCAGCATAGGACTGCAAACCAGCACATCACAGAGTGTGTGACATGGCTAGCAGCAGCCAATAGCAGCAGCTGGGAGGCGGAAGTCCTGAACAGCCCGGACAGAAAGAATGTGAATGCTCTCCCTGCCAGACAATTCAGGCAAGCCCGGGGTGGAGCATGATTTTGGTTCAGGTTGGGACACTTCTAGGCAGAAATGGTCTCTTGCAAATGCATATGGTCTGTACCAGAGCTGCCCTAATTATATCCCAGAGGCCTAAGTATGAATAGGCCTAAGGTTTCCATAGAGCAATTCTGTTGTTGGGTACCATTGAACTGTGGCCATGGGCACATTCATCCAGTTTTCTTGGCGGAGAAACAGAAGTGGTTTGCCATTGCCTACTTCTGGGGAGAACTTGGGAATGGATCAACACCCCCCTGCTTTCTAGGTTGCTTGAATTTTCATTGAGATACCGGTTCTGTACCTATAATCAAAAAGGTACAGGTCATCTTGAAAGAAGCATACAAAAAAGGTCCTAGAATGGATGCTTAGATAATTCTCTGGGGTGGAGAGACAGGTGGGGATTGAGTGCATGTGAAGATTTTACCTTTCTCCTCTGTTTGAAGCCCAAAAGCAATTGGTGGACCACTGTGTGAGACTGGTTGCTGGCCCAATCCTGCAGGGCTACCCTTACGTTCTTATGTCCTAATAGGTATGCATTTTTATGTGCCAATTTGCATATAAATATATGCAACCACATATACATAATTCCTAAAATTAAAAACTGAAATACAACCCAGAATAGATAGGAATACTGAAACATAGTAATCTGAGCATCTGATCAACTGTCCAAATGCTAATTATCAAGGGTCTGTGTTCTCTTTATTTCAAACTGAGATTAATTGATTTCTGTCAATTACAGATCAGCACCAGTATCCAATGGATTAAATGAAAGGCCTTTAGAATGTAGTCAGAATACTAGAGTACACCAGATGAAAAAATAAATAAGATGGTCTAACATAAAGAAAGCCACCTCTGTGCATCTGCTGTTTGAGTGTGATTGCAGATTGATAATTAAATAATATGCACTATCCCTTCCTATTACTATTCATCTTCCAGCTGTCCTAAAAAACCCTTCATATAGACTGTGTTTCCAAAGGAGACAAAATGTGATGTCTTAGAAGAAGCCACCTGGCTACACTTCACTAAAATTGCCATTTGAAGCTATCTGGATGTGTTTCAAGCCACACCAGAAGCACTTCAATAAGATGAATCTTGAATATTTCTCAAGATTTAGCACATTCTGATAACCATAATAAATGAAACTAGCATGGCACAGAGCCAGCCAAATCATTAAGAGATTGGGATAGCACTAGCACAGTATGAGGCTATGATCAAACACAGCAGGAAGGAAGGAAGGAAGGAAGGAAGGAAGGAAGGAAGGAAGGAAGGAAGGAAGGAAGGAAGGAAGGAAGGAAGGAAGGAAGGAAGGAAGAGCACCTCTGAGGCATCTCTGTGGTTGCTTCGAGAAGGTGGAATTGTTCACACACTAGTCTGTCCCTTCCCCGTCCTTTATCATGTGTGATCACAGAAGAAATTCTGTGGATTAGAAAAGACTTGGGAACATGAGGTCCACACACTGAGCCAGATCGGTCTAGTGGTTAGGGAGCCAGACACTTGTCTGGGAATACTGGTTTTGATTCTGTTCTCCTCCATGAAGCCAGCTGTGTGACCTCAGGTGAGTCACAGTTCTCTTCTAAGCTCTCACAGTCCCACCCACCTCAAAGGGTGTTCCGTTGTGGGGAGAAGAACAGAAAGCTTTGACAGCCGCTTTGAGTCCCCTTAAATGGGTGAAAAAAGTCGAGTAGAAAAGCCAACTCTTCTTCTTTCTGCGGTGCCCCTTTTGTCTATGCCTTAGACTTAGAGAGACTTTCTAGGAATCGGGTGAAGACTTTGTTATTCAATTAAGTATTTGAAGAATTCACAGCTCTTAATTTTGTTTCTAGTCTTATCGTATGGCTTTGTGTAGTACTTCTGTATCTTAGCTTATGCGTCTTTAGAGTTTTCTGTTGATTCCAAGCTGTCCGGGCAATCTTGATTTGGGGGAGAAGCCAAACATTTCTGCATGTCATCTATAGAAACTCGCTTGAGGAGGAGCAGATTCTCTCACAGGGAAAACAATGCACCTTTCTCTGTTTTTGAAAACACAACCCCACAAACACTGGGCCACAATCCCACTATTGAGGTATGGAAAAAACAAACCCTAGTCACTTATAGGGAAAATTACAGGATCTCACCCTGTTTAGACACGTTTGCTGGTTTCAACAGCTGAGCTCTAGATCTTCTTGACATGTTCTGTGCTTGTGGTTGAAACTGTGAGGCTGCGTCTTCATGGCAACGTTATTTCGAATTCAAAATGTTTTGAGTCCTCCCAGTCCAGACGGCAGTTAGGCTTAACACGCTTTTTCCGTGTTAAACCACGCCAAACCGTTTTGAATCTCAAACCTGATTTCAACAGGTCTCACTCTGAATCGTGTGCTTGATTCGTGTTTCATTTTTTACTGTGTGGACAGTACCGTGTCAAGGGATGAGATTCCGTGTTCAGGGTGTCCCTCCCCTAATCGCACTGTATCCAATGGCTGTCCGTATTCTGGGCACGTCATTGCAGTGTGTGTGTGTGTGTGTGTTTCCCTGCCTGATCTGAAGCAAACATTTTTCAGATCGCTTCTCTTCGCCGCTCTGGCTGCTGGCGGAGCCTTTCAAGTCGCGCACGGAGCTCCAAGACGGCGAAGAAAGAGACGCCTCGCCTTCATTCATCTTCGCCGGCCGAGGCTCACTGGGGGCAGAGGGCGCAAGGGTATGCAGGCATGGAGGGAGCACAGGGGCCCGAGCCGAAGGAAAGGAAAGGAAAGGAAAGGAAAGGAAAGGAAAGGAAAGGAAAGGAAAGGAGGGCTCAGCTTCAAAGGCGCTCTTGCCTCGCCGCCCCGTCCTTCCGTGTACTTTTTTCCTTTCCCTCCTTCCCTCTCCCTTTCCTTCTTTCTTTCCCTCTTTTCCTTCCTTCTTCCTTCCCTTCCTTTTGTCCTTCTTCCCTCCCTCCCTCCTTCCCTCCCTCCCTCCCTCCTTCCTTCCCTCCCTCCCTCCCTTCTTTTTTCCCTTCTTCCTTCCCAGGGAAATCCACCTCCATGAAAACATCACCTCCCAAATGCTTGGGTGGCTTACTGGCCAGCTGGCCGGTACCTTCTGTAGCAGCGCTACAGTGTAGCAAGGGAACCAGCTCACTCTCTTAACAATGTTGCAAATTTGCGCAATTTCAAAACTTCAGACCTTTAGAAAGCGAAAGGAAGGGAAGCAGCTGAGATTCTGTATTACTGTTTAAAGGACCAAGAGCAGGCAGGCTTTCATGACAGCTATAAAATCAGACACTTTTGCTACATTCCCCCCCATCTCTTGTTAAATCTCCCTCCTTCCCCGCCTGTTTCAACCAGCCTCATCAGCCGGGGAAAGGTCTGATCTCTGTTACTTTGAACTATGTGAGAGGGGCTGATGCTGGGAGGGAGGGAACACCAATCACAGAGAGGGGGTGGGCACAATTGACTGGCAATGGGCTGCTGTGGGGAGTCCGAGGATTGATTCCGAGATAAGGCTGCAATCAGAATGCCCTCAGGATGCCACGGAACTGGATCAAGTTCAAAGCCGTGGAGACAGTTTTGACCCGGTTCAGTTATTTTGGTTTCGGGGAAATGATATAAGGCATCCCGTGAAGACGCGCCCTGATTGAGGAATGACTGGTGAATGTTGGCATGGTCAGCAGTATTTATAGAATTTTCTTCAAGGAACCATGTACCAGTCTTTTGTGGCTTGCTGCAATGAGGACTACCCAAAGTATTCTGCTGTAACCATCCGGGAACACTGACTTTCCCTTTTCGGTCAGGATAGGAAAGTTCACTCTGATACCCTGATGCTGCACTGCTGTCATATGAATGGATGATAGTGCCTCTCCAACTTACCTGTGACATGAACTTCTTAATCTTATTTAAAAGGATGCAGAAAATGGCTGGTTGCTGTGGCTGTTTCCTGTATCTTTGAGAATAGGGCTGGCCAGAAACATTGATATTTGTGTAGCCATGAGTGAAACAGTGTGTAAGTACTCTAGCTTGTAAAGCAGCCTGATCTGCCATCATAATGATCCTGCCCTTTTAAACTCTGGGGCAGCTTTGGACCAATGACTGTCTTTCCGACTAATGTACCTCACTGGTTGCTATGAACATAAAAATAGAAGGAGATGATCCTAAAGCACCTGGATTAAGCCACCAACTTCTTATTTTTTTCCCCTACAATGGAAGCATAGTTCACATTTTTCAGTAGTGGTTATTTTCAAAGTCAGAGCACAGGCAAATGATTATATGACTAAAATCCCTAACTCGTGGTTATTCTCTTTGTGATGACAAGATAGAAAAGAGCTTCATTTGTAATATTTCAGTTTCCACTTATTTATCCTCTGTTGGGAAGGAAGTCATAAATAGGAAGTAAAAATAGAATGTTTTATTTTTTTCATGGCACAGTTTGATTCTTTCAAGTCCCGTTGTTCATGACAGGCTTCCTTGAGGGGGATTATATAATTAGTATAGCAAAAAGAACAGCATAATTTGCTTCATGTGCCCTCCCTGAAAATATTATAGTTGACTCACTGGCAATGGACTGTGAAATAAAATGATTTTTTTATTTATTAAAAAACCATCTTATTGTGGATTTGTATTATGATTGTTAGAATATCAAGACTCAGTGGAATCAATGTACAATGTCCCTTATCCATGTATTGTGTGACTAAAACTCCTTTCAGTTTAGTCTAGTGGTCAAAGAGCCAGACACTTATCTGGGAATACTGGGTTTGATTCTGCACTCCCCCATGAAGCCAGCTGAGTGACCTTGGGCTAGTCACAGCTCCCTTGTGAGCTCTCACAACCCCACATACCACACAGGTTGTTCTGTTAAGTGAAGAAGAACAGAAAGCTTTGTCAGCTGCTTTGAGTCCCCTTAAATGGGTGAGAAAAGCAGGGTAGAAAAGCCAACTCTTCTTCTTCTTCTTCCAGAGATCTGCTATCTTATTGGCTGTGAAAAGTCTACATCATGTGGGGTTAAGGCTGCTGTCAAGAAGGCTGCAATATTTGGGACAAGCTAATTGAGGAGATGTATAGTGTACATGCCAGTAGTACCGAAAATGGCTTCAGCTCAGCTCAGAATATTACTATTGAGCCCAGTTGCTGGAAATAATTTCAGTAGGTCTTCTGAAGATTTTGCTGTTTTCATGATTTTGGTGACAATATTTGTTATGACAAAATGTTGGACTTGGGGAAATTAACACATCAGTTGAAAGCAATACAGCATAGAGAGGACCTGGCCCAGACCATTCTCTCCCTCACCACCATTTAGCATGATGTTATTTTCTTTATCATGATTCATAAGAACAGTGCTGACCCAAATGTGGATCACCAGACACTGTTGAATTATATCTCCCATAATATCCTGCTAGGGGTTGTGTTGGATGGGCCTGAAAGGACTTGTAGTTTGGCAATATTAGAGCGTCACAACTAATCCACCCTGAAACTGTCTATAAGAAATGAGTTCCAAGTTGATACTACACTGTACAGACTAGAGATACATCTGTTGCTAGATTGCCCCTTGAACTAACTTGAATTAAACATATAAAAGAAAGAGAACAAATACTACTGAACATGGTTGTCCTTTCACTTAATAAAGGAGAACCCACTGCCAACAGTTTCTATCTGCAGTGGCAGCAGGTACCTCAAAATAATAGTGCTGCCTGTAAGAAATTGCTTTTGCACATGTGTTAAGCACCTTTCTCTCCTTGTAAGTTACTAGAGTGCCGTTCTGAAGTGGGCTCATAATGCTTATAAATGCTTAGGCAAACCTGGGAGAGATTCCTAGCAGTGCAGATTATCTTGAAATCCATTTCTAGCTGTCATTCTTTTGAAATCAGTTCTCAGCAGGCTAGCTTCATGTTTTATCTTCAAACTTAATTCGGTTTATAAATAACATGCAGCTGGGAAGTTTTCTTTATGAAAGAATATTCTTATGCTGCCCTGCTAGTGGGCATGATGATTACACGAGGAGCCATTTTGTGAGGACACAGTTTTGCTGCCCTTGGTAGAAGTACCTCAGAACACCACTTTGAAGAGAAAAAACTGATTTGAATACATTTGTATGTATTTGCATGGATATTCAATACATATTCAGAGATACGAATGTCATACACATTTGTATGTATCTGTTTTCATCCAGTATGTATCTGTACAGATGCATACGGATACTAAGAAGATGCGTACAGGTAGATATGTAATGCATACATATCCGTATACATGAATGTCCAAATTATTTGTACGAATAGTTCAAAATATTTGTATTCATTCAAATAATAAAAAACGAACGTCTGGACTTTTAATTCAAATTTGAATGTCTGAATTCAGCCAAATTCAATTCAAAATAATGAATATTTTGAATTTTCTTGCACATCCCTAGTTGGAGCTACTGTTGAATTTCATTTTTATGCTGACAATACTTTACTTTACTCTTTGATTTATACTCCACCCACCTCACAAGTGGGCTCTGGGTGGCCCACAATAAAAAAAACATACGGGATACAACATGAATTATATAAAGTCAAAATCAAAATAATATTTAAAACAATTTAAACGGTCATAAACCAGAAGCTAACCAAAAGCCTGACAGAACAACTTTGCCTTGCAACCTCTCCGAAAACTAGACAGCTCTTGGATTGCTCGAGTACTTGGAGGCAGTGTGTTCCACCAGGTAGGAGCGACACATGAGAATGCCCTATTTTCGGTGGCTGAAAGGCAGGCCTCACTGACGCCAAGGACCTGTAACCAATTAAGGTCTGGAGATGACCTTAATATTCTCCTGGGTGTACAGAGGGCAAGACGGTCCTGCAGATATGAGGGCCCCAAGCCTAAAGGTCACAACCTACACCTTGAACTTGATCCAGAACTCAATTGGCAACCAGTGCAGTTCCCATAAGCTAGGGAAGATGTGGGCCCCATGAGTGGTACCTGTTAATAAGCGGGCTGCTGTGTTCTGGACCAATTTCGGCTTCCGGATCAGGCCCAGAATGGGACTACATCTCCTTATGTAACTGAAATAAGAGGCTTGACGCACATCAGATGCCAACAATGACTAACATGGGTCCCACTGATACTGAACCCCCATCACTACCTTATACTTATCATGCTAACTGGAACTGGTGGGAACAGCAGTTTATTTTATTTATTTATTATTTATATTTCTATTCTGGCCTATACCCGAAGGTCACCGGGCAGGTTACAACCTTAAAAAACTGGTAAATCATATATTAATAAACCCTATCTCAGACTCTGTTCAGACTTAATAAAAGGGGTCCCTCAGAGGTGCCTCAGAGACACCGCATGTGACCCTCATGATCTTAAGCATCTTCCAATCCACATAATTACATCTGTGAGTATACACGATCAAGGTTTGAATATGTTCCTTCTTTTTAACAGTTGATATGGAATCTTGTGTTGGGCTTGGCACATGAAGCTATAATTCAGTGTTTCCCACAGTGTGGTACGCATACCCTCAGGGGTATGGGAAGACTTTGGTGGGGGTACGCATTGCACCGGAGTTTGGTGGGGATCAAGTGGGAATATCCACTGCACCGTGCTTAGCTACGCCCACAGAACAAGGAAAGAAATAGGCGCGTATCAGTTTTTACACGGGAACTGGGGCCATCGTACATCATATCGCAACTCATTATGGCAGGAACTTCTGCGCATCCTTCGCGCAGCTTGGGTTCAGCCATTTTTAAACTGTGGGAACATTAACAGTTGACGTTAAGCTGCGGAGCTGTTTAAACGCTGGAGAATTGCAGTGTTATCTAACAGTCTTGTGAGGCATGACATGGCGTGAAAATACTGTACTTCGTTACAGAGACAACTTACTTCTTTAATAGTTAGTTCCGGGCGTCTGTTACCGTGCTTTAGTAAGTTCCACTGATTTTGATTATTTTTATAAAAATTTTATCCCTAATGTTTTTTATGTGGGGTACTCAGCGTTATGAAAATTATAGAAGGGGTACACATATGTCAAAAGTTTGGGAAACACTGCCATAATTCATCGCCAGAAAAGAAGTAGAAATTCCTTTAGTAGAACTCTTGGGCCAAACAGGCTAATCATGCATTCTATGCAAGTATATATTATCTATACCTAAGGTGTGCAAATTGACTTAGACTGGCTCCAGACTCTAGCTAAAAAATTCACAAGCAAACAATAATCTGGATTAAAACCTCTCCAGAATAATTGTTTGTTAACTCAATTACACAGTCCAGGCGTTGTGTTTGCGTGATCTAGTGGTACACACAGCTGAGTGTTTCAATAGTTCAAAATACCCAGAAGTGCATGATCACCACTATTGCACATGTGCAGCTACCTTTTTTGATCCCTGCATATGCAGATCCAAGTGGTGGCATCCAGACAAGGGCAATATAGCACGTTTTCACCCCTATATCATGGGACTATGTTGGGGTTGCCACCAATATGAGTGGCAATTCAAACTTAGTCAAGACATAATCACCGTATACATTTTCCATTTTGACACAGCCTGAATTCTTTTCTGCAGATGTTCTGCTAAGGGACTAAGTAATATCCTCACTGCACATCTAACCTGGGGTGTACTTGCACTTCCCTTCCCATCTACTGGATGGGAAAGGAGCACAATTAGCCAGTATTGACTAGCGCTTGCATTTGGAGTACTAGTCAACATTGGCTGTTCCCTCCTGTCAGGATCAAATACGTTATTCGATTTGGGCCCTGGTCCTCCTCTGGGTGCCGCCATTTTGGCTGTGGTGCCATGGCCTTGACGATGACTGCACATGTGTCAGTGCCATCGCCGTGACAATGAGACTGGTTGTGTGAGGTCCCAGCATGCTTGTGCGGCTTTTCAGATGACCCCAGAGTATGGAAGTAGAGTGAATTATTGCTGCCCCAGATGCTTGAGGTAAGCTTTTGGGTGAGGTGGTTGGTTAACGGGTGGAGCATGAGTTTGTGCTCCACACCTAATCAACAATTAGTGCACTTCTGGTGAGGGCGGGCATGCTTGGGGGCTGTAACAGCCTTCTCCATGTGCATGTGCTCTTCACCAGAAGTTCACTAATTGTGCCTTTGGTCTAACAGCAAAACATCTGCAGAATAAAAATTCAGCTCATAGTCCTCCAATAATGCAGCCCTCTGACTTGGAACTGCAGATATTAACCATTAATAAATCTTCCATTAGTACCTGAAGAATGCTCTGAATTACAAGGCTTTTGTGACAAATATTAATTTACAAACTGCTGTTTTTATGTGCTTTTTTCCCCATGCAATATAACAGCAGCAACAACAATAATAATATCAATAATGGATATTGACAAGATATCCATTTGCCAACTACAAAAAGCCACTTTACTGGGGTCTGCTCGCATAATTTGCCGATACATCACGCAGTCCTAGGTGCTTGGGAAGTGCCCGACTAGTGATATAATACGAAATCCAGCATAGTGATCTTGTTTGCTGTGTGTAACTGCTGTTTTTACATTATTATTATTATTAATAATAAATTTGCAGAAAAACGCTAGAATCATACACATAAACTAAGGAGTGAAGGGAAGGTATGTGACGGTTTCTGGGTGCAGGCTGCAGGCTGTTTTGCTTTTGGGCTTTGCAGGCTTCTTGCTAAGCTGCAATAGCCAGCCTTGTTGCAAAGTTTGTTGCGAACCCTGGGATTTGGGCTGCAAAAAGAGCGGGAAATCCTGTGCGGGCCCTGTTGCAGTGATTGGCTGGAGTAAGGTTTTGGAGGGAAAAGCTGTCCGGGGATCTGAGTGCTGGAGGGGCTAGGGAAGGAGTTCCCACCAATCAGGCTGGAGGGACAGCAACCTCTGTTAGGAGTCTCCAGCAGCATTTTATTGCGGCTAGAGCCAATCAGGATCAGGGGTGTGTGTATAAATGAACACAGAGTACAGCAGAGAATGTCTTCATGCTGGGACAAGAGCTGAAAGGAAAAGAGCTGAACCTGAGGGAGCTGAAACCAGTAGCTGACCAGGGGTCTTCACGCTGGGAGAAGAGCTGAAGGGAACAGAAGAAGAGCTGAATCCTGAGGGAGCTGGACCAGCAGCTGACCATTGGTCTTTTGGGCTGAGTGATTTCTGAAGGAGGCAATCGGGTGGATTGTGGCTCTGAGGGAGACTTCACTAGCAACTGACCAGGCTAGATGATCGGTCAAGCAAGGACGGGACGGGCCTTGTGATCATCTAGAGCCACGTTCTAGTACCCTGGCTGGGTTTGGGCTGTGGCCAAGTTAGTCAGGAGGGAGGAGGAACGTGTGGAGGCTTGTCTTTTAAAAGGTGAACTATTTTCCTGTAGAGGAAAGGGTTAGCTCCTAGCTTTAAGAGACTTGCAAATTTAAACCAACAACTACCTGAACCTTATTATCTTTTTAGTATTGCTTGTGTATAATAATAAACTTGTTTTTGTTTACTGTTGAAACGCTTGCTACCAGTGTTTTGTGTCCACACTGTAGTATTCACTTGGCCGTTGCACGAACCCAGCATCCTAACGGGGCCAAGCTACTCCTCAGAGAGGGCAGGCACTTTCTGGAACGCTGGGCATCGTGGCAATTTGGTGGCAGCTCGGGACGAATCTTGATTCAGTCCGCTTTGGCCAGAATACTGCAGTAGCAAGCAATACTGTGTGTGATTGAGAAGGGCAGCCAGAGTTTGGCTCCTTTGTGAATGAGTCTGGTGTCTGGACACAGAGCCCTACGGTAGTGCCTGTGGGTCAGAACTCCTCCATCCCTGAAGTGTGTTTGTGCTAGACATCAGGGAGGGCTAGTAGGTACGGGCAAGCAGGCACAGGTCCTGAGGTAAAGGCTTTGGGTACTTTGTAAGGACCTGTTGTGCTGTGAGCCCTAGCAGTTGGGTGAGCCTAGTCACAGTATAGTGGGGTCAGTAGGTTTGGTGGCCAGAGGTAATTGCTTTGGGTAAAACGTACGGTCACCAGCCGGATGCTGAACCACGTGGCTACACCCAAATAAGCCTGGTTCCGGAGGTAAACTGCCTGGGTAAAGTACGGAACCAGGGAGGGAATTACGTTCCCTGAGTGTTGGCTACAAATAGCAGCAGCCAGCACGGTAGATCAAGTGGTGGGGAGTCCCACACTTGATGCTAACTAGGAGAGGGACTAAAGCTGTTCCAAAGGGTCTTGGGGGACTGCCAGCTAGGCGTGTTAGTGGCAAGGGTCCCAGAGCCAAACCAAGGAAAGCTATTATGGAGTCTGTGGTGGAACAGGAGGTTTCAACCCCAGAGCCAAGTGTGGGTGCAGGCCCAGGGACTACTGAAGCTGTACCAGGAGTGGCACAGGACAGAGGGCTCGCTGAGCTCAAACTGAGGCTCGAGTATGAGCGGGAGATGAAGAAAATGGAATTGGAACTACAACTAGCCAGAGAGAAAGCTGCCATGGCAGAGCGTGAAAAGGAAATGGATATGGCAGAACATGAGAAGGCTAGGGCTCATGAGCTAGCCGTTCTCCAATTAAAAGCTAGCCAAGGGCAGGGTGCCCAAGGGTCAGTTCCTGGACAGGGTGATGGTGGAACCCCTAACCCCATGAAAATAGACATCAAGAGGTTTCCTTTATATACAAAAGGGGATGATGTTGAGTCCTTTCTTCGGGCTTTTGATCGGGCATGCATGGAATTTGAGGTTCCACAAGAGCACAAAATGATGTACTTGAGATCACGAATTAGCGGTGATCTTTTGGACCTGTATGCCGCCCTTTCAGATGAGGAAGCCCGGGACTATAAGGTGTTCCAGGAGCGGGTTAAGCAACGCTTTAACCTAACCGCAGAACACTATAGGCAAACCTTCCGGAGTGTTGAGAAGAAGGAGGGGGAAACCTATATGCAAGTTGCAGCCCGCATGGTGCGCCACTTATGGGATTGGGTGAAAGAATCCCGGGTCAATACCATTGACCAGTTTGCTGAATTAATATTAAAGGAGCAATTCATGCAGCTGTTGCCCAACCACATCCGTTGGATTGTGGAGGACAAGGAATGTGTCACAGTGCAAGATGCAGCCCATTGTGCTGACCGGTTAGTGGTGACCAGGGGGAGTGGCAACTCAAAGCAGGCAGATGGGGCAGGGAGGTCATCATCTGTTAGGAACAGTTCCTCTGGTCATTACAACACAGGTAATGGAGAAAGGGCACAGTCCAGAGTGCCAGACAAGGCCAGAACCTGCTTCCGGTGCGGCAGTTTGACGCACCTAAAGGCCGAATGCCCTAAGGCGCGCCCTGCTGGGCAGGAGAAAGCAGAAGCACATCATTCCTACTGTGTGCGAGCCCCAAAACAGCAGCACGAGAGTGAGAATGATGGGGTTAGGCAAAGCCAAGTGGGACATTCCCTGCCAGAGCCTGAGAGCTACGTTATGATGAATGCTGAGCACCCCCCAGATGCGGAATACATCTGGAAGGTCCGGGTTCATGGGCGAGCAGTTAATGCCATAAGGGACTCAGGCTCTGCAGTCAGTGTGATTAAACCACAGTGGGTACAGGAGAGTGATTATGTACCAGGGAAGAAGATCAAACTGAAGGGAATTGGTGGCAGTTCCTTCAGGGCTCGCGTAGCAAGGGTTCCTGTACAGATTGGGGCAAGGTACATGGAACACGACTTTGCCGTAACTGGCAGCATCCCAGTTCCGCTGCTAGTTGGCAACGATTTGGCCAGGCGTGCGAGACCAAGGATGGGAGGCAGACCCACAACCCCAGCCTGTGCTAGTGTAAAAGCTTTGCAGGAGGCAGTAGAGGAGTTGAGGGTGGGACAAACATCCTTGCAGAAAGAGATCGCACTGTTGAAACAAAGCAATGTAAACAAACAGCTCGCTGAGCCCAAGATTGAACCGGCTGGGTCAGGGGAAGTGACCAAGGCAGAGGGCCAGGAACTGTCACAAGGTTTGAGTGGGCTGGACAACACAAGCAGCACCTCCCCAGTAAAGAAGATGCCAAGGGAAGCTGAGAGAAAACCACTTCCACAGGCAGCCAAGCTAAGGAGACTGGGATCGCTGTTAGTAGCAATTGCTAGTATGTCAGAAGGGATCCAGGAAGCTGATGTCGTGCCGGATGGGTCAAGGGCCACAGCATCCAGTGCCAAGACCGGGGAGAATGACAGGACAGCGTCTCCAGGCAACAAGGTCAGCCAGAAGCCAGATCCCACAGCAGGGCCACCGCCAGATGGGACCAGCACCACAAGTGACCAGTGCGGGAGTGGAGCAAGCAGGCAACCTAGCGCCAAGGACCTTGCGGGCCAGTGTTGCGGAAGGAAGACCAGCAAAGAGCCAGACTGTGATTTTGGACTCAGTGCATTATTTGAGTGACTTTGGGACACTGTGTTTAGTTGTATATAGTTAGTTAAGGAAATTCTTTTACAGAGACTTTGGACTTTTATAGAGTGTGTTTATTAGATAGTTAGATTCTTAAGTTGCACTCCTCCTTGGGAGACAAATGTCCATGGGACAGTTGTGCCCCAGGTACATTTGTCTTTTTTGGGGAAGGGAGGGGTTGTGACGGTTTCTGGGTGCAGGCTGCAGGCTGTTTTGCTTTTGGGCTTTGCAGGCTTCTTGCTAAGCTGCAATAGCCAGCCTTGTTGCAAAGTTTGTTGCGAACCCTGGGATTTGGGCTGCAAAAAGAGCGGGAAATCCTGTGCGGGCCCTGTTGCAGTGATTGGCTGGAGTAAGGTTTTGGAGGGAAAAGCTGTCCGGGGATCTGAGTGCTGGAGGGGCTAGGGAAGGAGTTCCCACCAATCAGGCTGGAGGGACAGCAACCTCTGTTAGGAGTCTCCAGCAGCATTTTATTGCGGCTAGAGCCAATCAGGATCAGGGGTGTGTGTATAAATGAACACAGAGTACAGCAGAGAATGTCTTCATGCTGGGACAAGAGCTGAAAGGAAAAGAGCTGAACCTGAGGGAGCTGAAACCAGTAGCTGACCAGGGGTCTTCACGCTGGGAGAAGAGCTGAAGGGAACAGAAGAAGAGCTGAATCCTGAGGGAGCTGGACCAGCAGCTGACCATTGGTCTTTTGGGCTGAGTGATTTCTGAAGGAGGCAATCGGGTGGATTGTGGCTCTGAGGGAGACTTCACTAGCAACTGACCAGGCTAGATGATCGGTCAAGCAAGGACGGGACGGGCCTTGTGATCATCTAGAGCCACGTTCTAGTACCCTGGCTGGGTTTGGGCTGTGGCCAAGTTAGTCAGGAGGGAGGAGGAACGTGTGGAGGCTTGTCTTTTAAAAGGTGAACTATTTTCCTGTAGAGGAAAGGGTTAGCTCCTAGCTTTAAGAGACTTGCAAATTTAAACCAACAACTACCTGAACCTTATTATCTTTTTAGTATTGCTTGTGTATAATAATAAACTTGTTTTTGTTTACTGTTGAAACGCTTGCTACCAGTGTTTTGTGTCCACACTGTAGTATTCACTTGGCCGTTGCACGAACCCAGCATCCTAACGGGGCCAAGCTACTCCTCAGAGAGGGCAGGCACTTTCTGGAACGCTGGGCATCGTGGCAAGGTACATCACAAACTCCACACGTGCACATTAGCCAGAAGGAAAGACCGGACCCACCCACCACAGCATGGCTCAAACTGAGGAAGCGAAGATGGCCTGGGGATGCCAGGACCGGCTGAGTCCTTTGGAAAAGTCCTTTGGTTAGAACAGTCTAAGGGGGTAGGCCAGCTTGGAAAATGAATTGAATAAAAATAATGTAACATGACCTGAAGATGTGACCAGGGACAAAGTGGCTCCATCTTGTGTCTCACATACCTATTCTGTTGTACTTATTCTCACCCCTGATACCACATCTTCATAGCTGTCTTGCCTTCTGCAAAGGGCATCACCTACCACTCAATAGCCAGTGTTCCTTACTTCACTTCAAGTTCTATTGTACAGTACTTTGAATCAAAAAGTTTATAATTACATTCTGAACACTTATGTTCACAAAAAGAACTAAATCTGAATGGAAGAGATTTATGTAGAACTCTAAATAAGATATTGCTGTAATATACTGAAATATACTGAACCAAGTGCTACATTGCTGTCAGAGTTTCTGTGAATACTTTATATTGTTCAAATTCAAACACCTTATAATTCATTCAAATTAATGGATGTCAACAAAATGTAAGTTATGCATAGAATAGATTTTTTTCCTCCAAATTAAAATAAAATTACATCACCTCTGCCTACATTGACAGGCACCCACAATAACAAAACAACTTCTGCGTCTAGTAATATTCATAGTCAATGCTGTGTTAAAATGCTTAGCTTTAATACTTGCAATCTTCATGATGACACATTATATCTGTTTATCATAATCCTAATTCACTTAGACATTCTTAAGAACTTTGTTCCTGTTATTCTGTACTTGCGTGGTAGTTGGGAAGACTGTGCTACCCATGTGGATGCCATATTCTTCCTGTGGTCCATCAGGGAACAGGATTCTGAGCCATGTTGGCCTTGTGCCTAGGGTGCCAAACTCTTATCTGGGAATCACCGGGTTTGATTCCGCTCTTTTCCATTAAGTCAGCTGTGTGACCTTGGGCTAGTCACAGCTCTGTTTCTGAGCTCTCACAGGTGCAGCTACCTCACAGTAGGGATGTGCACAATTTTTTTTGCATTCAAATTTGAATCAAATCAGATTGAATGTCCAAACCTTCAATTTGATTTGAATGCTTAGAATCCGAATTCAACAAAATCCAATTCGAATTGAATACATTTGAATCTATTCATTTGAATGTTAGATTCGAATCTGAAGATATGAATGTTGACAACATTCTTATGTGTTATACACATTTTGTGCACTATCAGCGCAAATGCGTACAAATACGCATGAGATTTGCATACATTTGAATGTTTTGAGTCATTTAAACGAATGTTTTGGAACATTCATTTGAATGTTTAAATTTGAATGTGTACAGATTCTGTTCAAATTCAGATATCCACATTTGATCAAATTGGATCGAACGTTGAATGTTTAGAATATTCATTCACATCCCTACCTCACAGGGTGTCTGTTGTGGGGAGAACAGAAAGCTTTTTCAGCCGCTCTGAGTCCCTTTAAATGGGTGAGAAAAGCATGGTAGAAAAGCCAACTCTTCTTCTTTTCTTCTTCATGTATAGTCATGGTATATCATGTTAATCCTGCAGCCAAAGCAACAGGACCCAGAAAGCTGTTAACTTAATTCTAGGGCAAGTAGTGTTAAAGTGAGAAGGGCTCTGAAGCTTGAAAGACTCTAGACAAGAGTTGCACATGAAGCCCCTTAACTTTGTTCTATGTTGGAAAAGTTCAGGCAAGATGTATCTGTGGTGTCTGGAGAGCTATGTGCAGGTGGAAGAGGAGGCCTGCTAGGGCAATTAACTTTGAAAAAACTTGGACGCACAACTCCAAAGTACAGGCTGTGCCTGTGCATGCAAGATCTGCTGGCTTCCCTGTTTGTAGAGCCTCCTCCGCATGTACGGTTTGCTCAATGTTCCCCCACTGCACTGACATACAGGTTGTATTTGTTTAAACAATAGCTGTTGAATTTTATTTGCTTGAAGAAGAAGAAGAAGAAGAAGAAGAAGAAGAAGAAGAGTTGGCTTTTCTACCCTGCTTTTCTCACCCATTTCAGGGGACCCAAACTGACTTGGCCAAAGGGGACTCTGGGGACTCAGCTGACAAAGCTTTCTGTTCTTCTCCCCACACCAGACATGCGGTGAGGTAGATCAGGCTGTGAAAGCTCAGAGGAGAGTTGTGAGTAGCGCAAGGTCACCCAGCTGGCTTTGTGGAGGAGTGTGGAATCAAACCTGGTATCCCCAGGTAAGAGTCCGACTCCCTAACCACTAGACCAAACTGGCAGCCATTGCAATATTGTTGTGTAGCTATAGCATTGTCTGTATTTTAAAGATCATGTCCCTGTGTGCTCGTTTTCAATGGGCTACTGCTAACTTAACTGTTTCTTCCACTTAACTACCAAACAAACAAACAAATAATCTTATCTCTTATTCACCCTATTGTCCATGAGAGGTAAGGAGGAACGGTTATTGGAAAACATTTTAAATGCAACTGCTCAAGCAGGATATGCACAGGATTCATGATGAGCTCAAGTGCTAACTACAAAGTGCTACAAAGTGCTACTCAAGTGCTAACTGAAAGCATGCTTTTCTCTCTGTCACACAGCCTGCATTCATGTCTTACTAAGGACGAAGAGGGTAAGAGGTGAGGAGATTTATATGTATTCCCTGGCTTTGAGGTCACTGAGTCTCTGCTTATGAATCCAATTTACCTTCCTCCTACTCCTGTTGGGGTAGGTTGGAGGATTTCGCTTGAACTCCAATCAAACTAGAAAGGTTCTGTTGAACTGGATCAAACCACCCAGCTTAATCTGAATCAATTCAAGTTTGTTTGGATTTTGCCCTTTTTAAAGACTTCTTAGATTTATTTTTCAGTTTATAACCAAGTCAAACTAGCCCAAGTTTTGAATCAGACCAGTTCAAAAGGTGACCCACCATTTTCCTCTCCTCCTCAGTGGAAATTTAGCTGCAATGCAGATAACTAATATGAGATTTCTGACATTTTATGTTGCCCTGTGGTTACTACTACTACTAATGCCAGCCAGCTGTATCATCTGGCATGCACAAGGGTGGCTGCTGAAAATATTCATAAAATCCTGATGTAGCAGACAATTAAGATATGGGGAAACTTAATTTTTGTAGCTTTTCAGTACAAAGTTGCTTTGGGAATCATTATAAAAATCATACATCAGGTGGCTTTAAGGAAAACCCTTAGTGAGTTTAATCTGGAATTCAGAATAATGTAATCCATTTCAGGAAACGAAAAACACATGAGAACATGTAAGCTCAACTGAATTTTTGTGAGATGAAAGCTGATTAATTTATTTCTTCCAGAGGATTGTACTCTTTTTCAGTACAGTGGTACCTCGACATACAAGTGCCCTGACATACAAGTGTTTTGAGATACAAGCCGCCGAGCGAGTGATATTTTGCTTTGAGATGAGAGCAAGATTTGAGATACGAGTATGTAAATACAGTACAGTACATAACAAAAACAACTGAGGTGGTGTTTTGGGAGCTGGAATGGATTAATGGGAAAACTGCTTTGAGATACGAGCGATTTGACATAAGAGCAAGGTTACGGAACGAATTAAACTCGTATGTCAAGGTACCACTGTATTAGTGGTGCTTCCTTTACCTGAAAAATAAATAAACATATAACCTCATCCTCTCATGGCTGTTAACTTCTATTTATTAATAGATGTAAAGTTCCATTAACATTTGAAATTGCTCAATTTTCTGTTTAGCAAAGAAAAATGTAACTAGAGATTCTTCAGACGATTATTTTTCCTGCATTCCCCTCCCACACGATGATAACTAGTTATCAGTTTGCATCAGAAATATAATTATGCTGTGCATGGTTCAGCTTAAATTAAGCACAGTAAAGGGAACACTAATTGGAGAATTAAATATGTGCTTGATCCTATGAAGATGAAATTAAATGGGCACAGAAGATCTTACTTTGGCATGGGTTGTCTAGATGAAAGTAAATCAATTGACCTCAGAAGATGACTTGTGGATCAGCTGAAGTTATCGCATTCTCATGGAAGGTTCTCGTAGGCTGTGTTCTCATCTAAGTTTTAATCCAGCTTTAATCAACCTTCAGAGCGGAAAAACACATCAGCAAAGTGAATAGTCATTTTCTTTCCACATTATATAAGCCAAAGGTAGATCTTCTGAATTAGAAAATGCTGAAAGAAATCAGCTTGTCACCCTGCTGATGTGTTCTCTGACTCTGAAAATGGCCTGAAGCTATATTAGAATTTAAGTGTGAACACAAGCACAGTTGTCTTATTATGATACAAATCTGAAGTAGGGTGATGTTGCAAAAATATAAGGAGACTCAATGCCCACAGAAGCAACGCACACTTATTGCATTTCAGAAATCTGAGCCAGGGTCTTCCACCCTCGGTCAAACTTTGAGAGAACCCAAAGGATGACAGGGAAAGAGCAGAAAGTTGCAATCAATTGGGGGGGGGGGGGATAGTCAAAATGTTGAATGAATTTTGAACAGTAGCTGTTCTTATGATTATGATGCAGCTATGAAAAGTAATGTAAGCCTCTCATTTGTAGAAGCCTACATACATCCTAATGTAAGCCTGATAAAACCTGACCATATTAAAAGCCACAGAAATAGCTCAAAAGTTGTACTTGTTTCTTTATATGATTCCTGCATGGCAGATACAGGCAGCTGTGTCCAGTGCACTAGGGATATTCAGTCTCTTTTTTTGTCTACATATGCTTTCTTGGAGTTGGCCTCAATTAAACTAAATGTCATATTAAAACTCCAGGAGCAAATTAATTGCACTCTTCACACTAATTGGAAACATAATTTATTGCAATGATCAGGGTTAAGTAATTTTTTTCTCCCCACAGGTAATATTATGACACAAATTAGAAATGCAATTTACGAAGCAGTTAACACTCTATCTAAGTATACTTTCCCTGATCAGAGTTCCACAACCTGTCTGATTCCCCCCACCCACCCATTTTATGGGCTCCAATGGGGACCAAACAAGCAAAAATATTTATAGAAATATTTTCTTTGGTCTGTTGTTTTGACCATAGGCTCCAAATTTCAAATACTTGAAGATAATAACATAATGTGACTTCAGAAATAAGTTTAAAGAAGTGAGAGTTCAAAATATCCAAATTTAGTAGAATATGTAAGCAATGGCTGGATGCAACCAAAGAGAATTCAGTAGTGACTGGCAAATGACCAGTTTATTCATGAGGAGCTACTATGTATCATTTACGAAGTAACAGGTGCCTGTATAAAGAAAAACACAACAGAAGCAGAAAGAAAATAATACAATGGGTGGGGCCTGGTTTAAGTAGGTCCATCAAGAATGACCATTTCCATAAGTACAACCATTCATTCTCTGAGGGTCTCCTTTAGACCGGGAGCACAAGGGATGTACCAACGCTCCAGAACAGGGAGGGAATACCCGCAGCCCACACTAGGAGCCTGCTGAACCAAGTCAGCTTCCTACTGCTCCTGGAACCACCTTTAGTTTGTCAGACAAGTTGATGTTCATCTGTAACATGTTCTTCCTGTGCCTCTTAAGCCACTAGTCATGTCTGAAAGAATTCAGGTAACTGATCAGGTTTGCCTTGATTTCTGATTGGAACTGAAAGGCTTTGCTTCAGTTTTTGATTTAGGTTTAAGCTTAGCTTGTTACTGTAGCTTGTGTAGGTAAGTAAGTTGTATATACTGTGCCAGAAATCTGATTTGTTCTTGATCAGTGAAAGTGCTGCCAGAGGACTGGAAAAACTCTTGAAAGTTTAAATTGCTTCCTTGGTAACCTAATAACTTTGGATGCTTCCAGTCTTACTGCACACTTTCCCCAGATTGCCAAGTCTAATTAAAAGCAAGTTCAATCTTAGTACCTCCTCTATATGAGCTTGCATATAATCAGTCACATAAGCCTATACCTGTCAAAACAAATATTCAGACCTGCCCAGTGAATGAATGAAGCAGTGTATTATTATCACCCATCGTTCCACTGCTTTTGTCTCCTAAATTAATTATTGTGCCTTTTCATATTATGACTGGGAATCTGGCAAGCAATACATTTTATTTTTAATGAATGTTTCCCAAGCTGCTATGCCATATCTATATTTCTTAAAGGCACGTCGACTAATGTTCTGAGGCTGAAATTATAAGGGCAGTTGACAAGGTATGCTAAATGACACCTCCCACCTTTTATTAAAGATGATGAAGCAGTTTCATGCCTTCTATAACGTCTATAACGCATACCAATTGAGTTAGTGCTAAGAGTTTGCTAACTATTATAGAATACAAATGGTGCATGCAACAAAATGGTGCATGCAACAAAATGTTGCAAATGCAGTCTGAAAAGGGTAGGACATAAGGTGGGAGGCTGGGAGTCACCATGGAGTTGATCAAACTGACTGAAGAAGAAGAAGAGTTGGCTTTTCTACCCCACTTTTCTCACCCACTTAAGGGAACTCAAAGTGGCTGACAAAGTTTTCTATTCTCCCCGTGACAGACACATCCTGTGAGGTAGGTGGGGGTGAGAGCTCAGCAGAGAATTGTGACTAGCCCAAGGTCACCCAGCTGGCTTCATGGAGGAGGATGGAATCAAACCTGGCATTCCCAGATAGGAGTCTGGCTCTCTAACCACTAGACCAAACTGACATATACCATGGGAAGTGTATGGGAAGTATTAACAGAAGTCATCTATTTTCAGTGCTCGGTAAGGCAATCTGGGGTGGAATTTTGCCTGTTGATTTCTCCCTCCCATTATGGTGCATTCACACAGAGTGAGGAGGTGAATAGCTCTGACCAAAGCAGTCTAGGAGTGATTTAAAGTGGATAATGACAGGAGCACTTTGGCCAAGGTCTGGAAAGGCTTGGGGATTGTAAGAGGATGGAGTGTCTAGGTGGTCAGGTACCAGGGCACCTGGAAGGGTATCCCAGGTATATCTATGTCCCACAGTATACCTTAACTTCAAGATTCCTGTCAGACAGTTGCCATTTTGGAATATAATAAATGTTTCCCCCTCAAGACAGCAATAAACTAGAGATGTGCATGAATTTTTTTTGACATTCCATTCTAATTGAATTGAATACCCCAAAACCTGATTCGATTCAAGTCTTTTAAATTCAAGTTTAAAAAGATTCAAGGCCCTAATCTGTCCCGCTGTGCGGAAGGTAGCTTGCGGATGTGTGCCATATGTGTCCTTGTTGGGTGCTTAATGGGCTCTTAACAGCCTGTGTGGGAACACCCTAACATTCGTATTGAATTCATATGGACCATTTGTATCAAATAAAATCCTACCACATTTGAATAGGATCTATCTGAATGAATACAAAGTTTCTTGCCTTCGATTCAATAAGTATAAAAATGCCTCCTTACTTTTTCATGCACCTCATAACAAGCTGCATCACTAAGTGGGGACATAGGCTTTTTATCAGTAGCTGTCGGTTGACTTTGGTATTAGCGTGACTGATAGCAGCAGGCACCAATGTCTTTTAATAGAGAACCAATGTTATGCTGACTATCAAATATGAAATACAAATGAGGGTTAGATATCAACTGTTGTTTACTCTTTCATGCCAAGTATCAGTAAGTGTTAAGGGCAAGCAGCAAATCAGCAGAAAATAAGCAACAAATTCTGGACCGTATCTCGAGAGAAGGCAGAAGAACAATTTTCCGTGGGAGAGAAAATTAGTTTACAGCTGTAGCAGAAGATAATGGGAGTATATTAGACGTAAAAGTGTAGCCTGCAAAACTATCCCTTCTAAGTGTATACTTCAACAGTATAATATTTATGTTCCTGGCTGAAATCTTAAAATGAAATTACTGCCTTATTAAATCCAAACCTTGGCAAGTACTGACATGCTTAATTATAAGTAAGAGATAAAGCAGTGCTTGCAATCAGCAAAACAGGATTGAATGGAGCTTTTTAAACATACAGTATATATCCAATGGAAGTGGATCGCCTTCCTCTATATGAAACATTTTTATTTGGTCTCATGTTGTATGATGGTATATGGCTTCACCATTTCTTTCATACGCCTTTTATCTCAACAAGTTTGTTCTTTTAAATGAACGTGATACCATCCTTTGGTTGATCTGATTCAATAATGCAGAGAATGTTTCCAGAATGTCTTTTGGCCCATTTTTCTACCCATTTTGACAGGGATCAAGGGGACAAACCCTTAGAAGCAGCTTGGCCACTTCTTCAGACTGCAATAATGGAAAGTGATCCAATATAATAGGACCAAGATGGCGCTCTGGATAGAGGAGAGGGTTTCATTATCCTTTGTGCACAAATAGAAAAAAAAAAAGAAATTTGCACTGCATCGTGAAAAGGCTTTTCTCTGGTTTGGTCACCATCTCTGGAAGCCACCATTTCCACATGAGCTTCTGTCCCTTTGTTCCTTGGCTGACGACCAGAAATCTGGATGTTCTGGTAGTATGCCAGGGCACACCATATTTGATGCTGGTAAGAGCCTGGACTTTCGGGCACTTGTCTGTACCATGGCAGGTTGGGATCAACTTATCCCGGTAACACAAGGGGCTTACCATGCTGTGGCCTCCAAGGTATGTAAACAGTCTGGAAGCAAGTTACGCAGCGTTCAGAGCCCCTTAGGTAAGACTTGCACTTTCACCCAATTGAGGTGTAAATGCAGCCATAGCTTGTTGTGTGTGTGTGTTTGCACAGGTATGTGCACACGTGTGCTGTTGGATTCAGTGGCATTCTACTTTGCATTTACTAGCTCTGTGTAAGTTCCATTTCATTTTACAGTGTTCTCTCTCTCTCTTTTGCTCTGATACTATGCAATTAATGAGCACATTTTAAAAAATTATCTAAAGCATGATAAATACCCTCTCAGAGCCTCTCCTTCTAGTGCTGTGCAAAGTAGAATCCAGTTTTTGTTGTCTTAAATCAAAGGTACACAATTAACTTATGAATGCTATTTCAGTTCCAATTAATATGTCTCTTCAGTGCTTTAAGTTTGATAGTGCTGTTTTGGCTGTATAAAGACAATGATAAATGTTACACCATGATAGCTAAGGTTAGACAATTACATTATAGGAAAAGCAACTTGGCAAAGCATAAATGTCCTAAGTCAACAGAAAATAAATGAGTCATGTTATCCTGGCTGTATCCTCACATTTGAAAGATGGAGCATAATGATAGGATGAAGTAGGGATGAAGAAGTGGTTGAAGCAGAGATGTGCATGAGAAAAAAAGTCATGTTTGGTTCACTGTTGAGCCAAACACCTGTTGGTTCATCTCAATGGGCATTTTTCAACCGCGCTCCTTTAATCCAGATCTAAGAAGTTCCAGATCCGTATTAAGATCCGTATTAAGGGAAGTACCTAATGTGTTTCCATGGATGGTCTAGCACCCAATAGCAATGGGTGCTAGTCTCCCTGCCATGGAAACACCGGAGCACCCATATGGAAATCTGGATCTAGCCATGAGGGGTCTGCTTGTCACCCTAGGTGTTTGAGGGGACAGGGGGTGCAATCTCCGAAGTGGCTTCAAAGTCATTTCGAAGTCATTTCGAAGTCACTTCAAAGTCACTTTGAAGTCGGTGCAAAACAGCTCCATTGAAGTCTGTGCTAATCTTTGGAGTGGACTTCGAAGTGACTTTGAAGTGACTTCGAAGCTTAGGTTTGGGGGCTGCCCCCCATGGGTGCCCCCTCCCCCTAGCCTCCTCTAGACCTCATTGGCACACAAGTGTGGAAACAGGCTCTCTTTAATCCAGATTTTCTGCCTGAAGACCCCATTGTAGACCCCATTAATGGGGTCTACAGAAAATCCGGATTAAAGGCCAGATTTGATCCAGATTTCCCCAGTGATAGTCGAAACAATCGGGTCCCAAATGGGTGCCGTGGTGTAAATAGGATCATCCATCTCACACCCAAATGGGCCCTTAATGGGTGCAAAAATGGGTACTTTCTGATGGTGGAAAAACACCCAATGACAAACTGTTTTATCAAACAAAAAGGTTGTTTGGAACAAAAATACCAGTTTTTCTCCATAAAAAAAGCCCTTTTCATGGGTTGGGTCAGTTCAGTTGAATTTCCCCATATGCAAACCATCTTGTGGTTGTTTTGAAGTGAACGTTTAAGAACATGAACTTCTTGATTGAATTTTGAGCACAGACCAAACTTTGCACATCTCTAGCTTGAAAAGCATGCAAGCCATCTCTGCATTGTGAGGTGTGGATAAACAGTTTGAACAAGTGTATCATGTCTTCTGTTCCCCAAAGCCTTATAGCTGGAGAACTTCCCCAGGAAGTCAGCCATTTTTGGTATGACCATAAAAACCCCTTTCCAATGAACCAAGTCTGTAAGGTGCTTCCTGCCCTCTTCACCCCTCTACATGGAAAAGGAAGCATCTCCAGACAACCAACTGCCTGATAGTTAGCCTGTTCCAGGGGTAAGTTGACTCCCAGAATGGGTGGACTAGACCATGAACAGGTTGGGGGAGTGCGTGTAAACCACAGTGCCAGAGTCAAACATATATGTGGATGTCCTGCTTCTGGGTTAGAGTGGTGTCTCACACTACTCATGTGAATAGAACCAAAGACTTTAACTTTTCATTGACTCCTCTATAACTAGTATGTAGGTGTTTATTTGTTTTGTTACATGTTCTATGTGTGTTGATATATACTTTTTCTACCTCACTTTTCTCACCCATTTAAGGGGACTTGTAGTAATCTCTTGACTGCACAGCTTTCCCCCTGGCTTCCTTTTTCTTCAGCCCTTCATTTTACAAACCTTGGAATAAAAAGCACCAGGAATTTTCCTCCTGTATCTGCATGACCTCAGGCCATATGTTGATCCATGCTGAATGGGCTGCCAAGAAACTGTGAGTGGAAGTGATTCAGATAGCCAGAAGGGGTAATCTGGGCTCCATTGTGTGCAGCTGCCTGCAGGCAATAATGGAGTCCTCAACCACATGTGGAGAAGAAAAACTACAGCTGCCCTTCTCTTCCTGTTGACAGTTTTTCCCACCTCTGATCACAGGATGTGACATCACCAAGGTCTTCTGACTTGCCTTCTCCTTTTTCTAGCCTAATTCAGGTCAGCCTTTAAGACCTGGTTGATCTCTAGGTCGGTGCGGGTCATAGCCTAGACATTATCTATTGTAACATCTGGCAAATCGGAGGAGATCCTAAGCTGCTCCCCCCTGCTTCCCAGAGTCCTTGGTTCAGTTGCATCTCTGGAATGCATCATATACTGGAAAGGGGTTCAACTAAGACAATAGCATAATTGAGACATTGTTCTGTTCTTATAATTATTAACAATTAAATTCAGAATCTTTTCTTCCCCAGTGAAATAAAATGAAAGGATCACCAACATGTATTGTGCATGGGGTAGGAAAGAAGGACAGGATGTACAGTAGGGATGTGCATAAATGCTGTTTTTTTGGGGGGGGCGGTATTTGAATTAAATGCAAGAAAATTTGTATTCATTCAAATAGATCCCCTTTGAATGTGGTAGGATTCGTATTCGATATGGATGTTCAATCTCATACGAATCCCATATGAATGCATATAAATCCTATACAAATCCCATATGAATCCCATACGAATCCCATATGATGCTTCATATAAAGCTTCATATGAATGCATTCAAACATTCAGTTTTGAATGTCAACATTACAAACGTTCATGCAGATCCCTAGGATAGAGATACATTTGTCTGGTGTTGAACCATTTAATATATGGAGCTGCCATTATTAAAATAACTGAGGTTTTGAACTTTCTCTCTACTAGGGCCAATGTAAGTCGATACATTTAGTCAGGGAATCCTTCTACCATTCATTTTGAATTCATTTTTTCCTGATTGCTAGACTAACAGTTCTCAGCAAGAATCTCTTATCCTTCTGTATCCATTCCATGGAGTGTGTTATGACCAGTCATTAGAACTGAGTCTAGCATGGAAATAACTAATTCTGGCATAAAAATAACTGATTACTCTGAATGATGTCCCAGCAAAGTGGAATCAGAAGCTGTTTCTATGTCTATGCAAGGCTGGTTTTGACCCAAATCAAGTGACCTGGGCCAGGATTGGAACAGCAGTGAACACTCTGCACTAAGGGCCATCCACATTTCAGTGACCCACTCTGGCCCAGTTGCTCAGGCTGGAAATGCATGTTGCTGGGCTCTGAAGTTGCTGGCTAGAACTACTTTAGCCAGGAATCCATAAATTACTCACTTCTGGGGCAATTTCTGGTAACCCAGTGAAATGATGGCAGGCTTTACTTTCTGAGTAGACCAAGTCCACACAAGACAGACATTCTGTGTGTCCAAGTTAACAAAACTAAAATGTCACCTGTTATGGACACATTAGCACTACCTTGCAAAGAACACATTCACTAGCATTCTAGGTGGTGGCAATGTCCAAGAGACCTAATGACTACAGCAATATCTGGCTTGAATCTAGATTTTGTCATGATAATTGGACCACAGACCATGAGTTCTGCAGTCATGCCATCTCCCCTCCCACTTACAGCTTTGTACTTAGAAGATGGTGTAATACTGGGTGTTTTTCCACTGTCACTAGAAGTACCCATTAAGTACCCATTAATGGGTAGAAAAATGCCATTTAGTACCCATTAATGGGTACTTAATGGGTACTTCTAGTGACAGTGGAAAAACACCCACTGCTGACTGAGAGATCACTAGTAGGGATGTGCACAAATCTGGAACATTTGAAATTCGTACAAATTAGGCTGAATTCAGACATTCAAATTTGAATAGAATGTTGGCACATTCAAAGACTGACATTCAATTTCAAATCAAATGTTTTGATCCATTTGTATGAAGCTTCATATGGGGTTTGTATGGAATTCGTATGGGATTGAATATTCATATCAAGTACGAATCCTACCTCATTCAAAGGGGTAGTTACATCTTTAGTTTCACTATGTAGGCAGCTGATAACAGCAACTATGTGGTATTCTTGCCATAGAGTAAATCTCATTGAGTTCAATGAAAAACACTTTGAAGAGGCATGCCTTGAATAGCACTTTTAATTAATCCCTAATTAATATCCATTTTTAGATTAGATATGTGTCGTATTAAATTGTCATTCTGGGTCCTTGTGGGATTCAATCATGAATTATGTATTAAAGAGTAGAATCACTCTGCAACGTGCTTCACTCTTGAGAATTTCATACATCTTAACTAGGAAAAATGGATCTCAATTTCATCAAACATTTTCTTTTTAATAATACCTGCAATGCCTCATTCTAAATAAGAATATATTAGCAGTATCTGTATTATGCTCAAGTTCTTAGGTGGGGCAGCAGAAAGCAAGGGAAAAGCAAAATTAATTGTAACCATAATACACCTTTGTGAGTTATTGTATATTACACATTTGTAGTTGCCATTATCTTATCAAAACTTTTGCATTGATATATATGTGAAATTATGCAGCAAAAATAGATCCAAGTTCAAAAACGTAAATAAAATGTCCTCATTTAGGACTTCTTAGACACAGACATAATTCCGTCTCAAATCTGGGCAAAATGCCACACTTGAAATGAACATCCATATAGAGTACTAATGCATCCCTGACTAAAACTATTAATTTTCAAATTTAAAAAGTCAAGCTCGTTTGTAGTGTTTGATATCAAATGGAGTCAACTGCTAAGAAGATTTGAATAATGTATGCTTAAATATGGCTGTCCCACTCCCCCCCAAAAAAAGAGGAAAGAGGGACATTATGTCTAAAATAGTTAGGTAAGTAGTTTGTGTACAAAGAATATCCTAAAAATCCTTCTTCCACCAAGCACTGATTGAAACCAAAGGATTTTTTGATCCACCTCCTTAGCCACAGTACAAATGCTAAAACCATCTTCCTACATAGTTATACATAGCAACTTTAGTTGCCAAGTAAACCCCTTCAGTATTCTATGGATACTAGCATCAGTAAGTTCCTGAGTTAATGTATTATCTAACTAACATAAGGTAAATATGACATTCTGGTAGAATTGTTATATGAAATCCAGGCCAGGTTATGTATATCTTTAATAGTTGTATATTAAAGAAATACTTTATCAGTTATATTTTGCAATAACCACTAAAATTCTCTACTACGCAGCTATTGTTTATAGCAGTGATGGCCAGCCTATGACACACGTGTCACAGGTGACACACCAAGCCCTTTTGGCTGACACACGTGGTCACCCTGGCACCTAGGCGCATAGTGCTTGCTTGTTCTTGAAGTTCATGAAATACGAACTTTCAATAAAGATTTAGCAAACAAAATTTAGCAACAAAAGTCACTAATATAAAGAATTGTTTTTGCTTTTAATAAAATACATATATCAAAAATATACCCTTTTTACTAGAGCTACAAATATCACAAAATTATGGATATTTCTAGATGTGACACAGCACCTGAGTTAAGCTAGGTTTTCTTGCGAATTTTGACACACCAAGCTCAGAAGGTTCACCATCACTGGTTTATAGAAATACTCACATGCACTCTTTATGACAAATATATATTTAAACTATTATATTTATTTAACAATTTACTGTATAAAACATTTCTCACCCTAAGTGTCATCTCCTCAGTCCAAAGATCTCAGGCCGACATCAAACTTTGGTGAAGGATCAAGGTTCCAGAAAGGCAATGAGTCAGATACCAGCTGGTAAACTGCACCTTTTCAATGGGATGGACCTGCAGTTCTTTTTTTTTCAGAAGTTCAGCCCCTCCAAGTAGCATCCCTTTTTCTTTTATATCCTATCTGCATTACTAAAAATAATACAAGCAGTTCATTGGATAAGAGATTGCTTGAAATCCCTCTCTTTTGATGGGTTAGTTCAAAACTACAGTTTAAAATTATTGGATATTGTAGAGAAGGGGAGGGGAAAACAGGGATAGAAGCCAAATTTACATGTTGTTTAATAATAAAATGTAAATGAAAACATCGATACAGTCAGGACTAGAGGACAATCATGGGATTGCAGATAATGAATTACTACCTATACCCCAAAGCATGTGACCAAAGAAACAGGAAACATGCAGAGGTTCCTAAACTTTTTTTTCTCGTAGACCACTGCTTACCTGAGACATGGAAAAGGACAAGCATGTCATTTCATGGGGTGGTTTTTTTGGCAAGCTTTATCATTTTCTTGCAGCTTAAGGTATTGCTGTTTTTAAACTTTGAACATCTTTTTATTTGTGAAGGCAGTACACAAATATGAAATCAGAGTACAGTTTAAGGAAGAACAAAATCACCTTTATATATAATTTTAGATTTTAGTCATTTAAAGGACACATTCATTCCATTTTCTTCTTAAACAAAGGGCAGCAGTTTCATATAATCACTGAGATTTAGGATGGAATATAGTTTTTTGTGTAATCTGAATACTTCTGAAGATTTATTATTACACAATCTATGGAGTGTGACTTTAGCTGAAATGTATTTCCAAAAAATACTGAAAGTCATCATTTGAATTGATCAGATTTTTGCCTGTGAAGAAATGATCATTTTGAACAGTAAATGGAACTGTGAAGAACTGAACAGGGAGATAGCTTTTCATATGTTATATAAACCTGGGGAAAAAATATTTGTAAATTGCTTTTCAAGTGAAGAAAATGTTAGTAAACACACAAAAAATCACAATGAAACCAATAATAGATAACACAAAGACGCACTAGAAGATAAACCTGTCTTAATCTTTTAAGAGATGACACAGGCATCTTGTAAGATACGTTTGAGGAAACTGTACATAATGATTTTTGTAAAGTCTTTTTATTCTTGTCATTTGTTAGAGAATGTTTTGTTATTTCTCATCTGTTTTGCCATGAAAGAGTTTCGCATAAAGGGTTCCCGGTGGATATTTTAACAGGTATTTTTTCATAATGCAGAATTTCTTCAATAATAATGATGATGATAATGATGATGATGATGATGATAATGAAGCTTATTTTATTACCAACTCCAAGACTTTGCTGGTTTCAAAGAAAAGAATAACAAAAGTGGTTTTACAAGTTGAAAGATACTTTCCACTGTTAAAAGGAAATACTCGGTGTGCTCCATTCAACAAGTGGAACACAGCTATAGATCAATGGAAGGTAATAACAGAGAAAATAAAATGAAGAGATAATAGAAGTCTTGCTTACTGCAGTGCAGTTCACTACCAAAAGTGTGGCCTAGGAGTCTAGGGAACAGATAGCTCAGAAGACCTGTCAGTGTCACTTTACGTGACATTGTAGTGGGATGACTTCACTGTCTTAGAGTATGTTCACCTCATTGGTGCCTGAGGGCATATATCCTTCTCCTGACCCTGGGGCAGGGCATGTGCTTGCCAAATATGCTATGTCTCACCCCTCTTTGTTTTCAGAACTGACACCTAAATGGTAGAGGCTTCCTAGAATATGCTCTATGTGGGTGCTTCTACTACATCCAGATTTACTAAATCCGGTTTAGAGTACATCTGGATTTACTAACTCCGGCTTTCTTTTTCTTTTTACCACTCCAAATTTAGGGTTGGAAGTCAGCCGCGACACAAATTTCCATTGTTAGATCGAATGTTCACATTCTTTAATGAGTTTTGGGAATATGGTATAAATGTAGCAGCAGGGGGTCCACCGAAATCAGTAAAATTTTGAAAGTGGTCTACGAGAAAAAAAAGTTTAGGAACCTCTGTTTTATACTTTAATTGCTGGTTATTGATGATTTCTGATCTTCTTCTGAATGATCGATTGTTGCTTTAACCTTTTGCTCCTTTTGTTTATTCTTTGATTACCCCAGTGTCATTGTCTCTCCTTATTCACTGAAATCTATCACTGATCATTCTTCCTCTTGTGTCTGTAGATAGGCAGTGAAGGGTTGGCAGGTCCTAAAAAAACCTGACGTAATTTTTATCTTATAATAAATTTGTCAATTTCTCCATCTCTGCAAAATCCATCAATTTTATAATTCAGTCCTCCAATGAATATTAACCTTTCCTGAACATTTTTTCTGTCTTCTTCTTACAAAGTCTGTTTCACTGATGAAAAACTTATGCTTATCTTCAATCAGCTCATTACATATAATCTGAACTTCCTCTAAGAAAATCTGAGACATATTCCAGGTGGGTTTTGCTGATTCAGAGGAGGCTACATTGACTGTTAAGCCCAAGTTGGGGGGTTGAACTGGCTATTTTTCACCCCCAAGGTACAAGTTCTAGCTGCAGCTCTGGGGGGCAGCAACTGAAGATTGGTTTGGGAGGTCCTTGGGTCATTAATAGTGCTTAGAATAGTTAAGTTCTGGCCATGGCTGATCCACCCAGAGCATTATTCATTTTGACATTTAAGAAAAGCAGGCTCGACCATGCTTCCTAAACTAATCAGTATGTAATATTAGGAATATCATAGTAATAATAGCACAATAAAAGGAAGAAAAATAAAATGGGAGAAGGGGAAGGAATTATCCATTGTTATTCCAAATAAAATATAACATCATCTTATGAAAAAGAAATTCTGATGTGAGCCAGTTTGGCCTAGCGCAGTGATGGTGAACCTTTTGAGCTCAGCGTGTCAAAATTTGCAAGAAAATCTAGCTTAACTTGGGTGCTGTGTCACATCTAGAAATATCCATAATTTTGTGATATTTGTAGCTCTAGTAAAAAAGTTATATTTTTGATATATGTATTTTATTAAAAGCAAAAACAAATAATTCGTTACATTAGTGACTTTTGTTGCTAAATCTTCAATTGAAAGCTGGTATTTCATACACTTCAAGAACAAGCAAGCACTAAACTTCCAGATGCCAGGGTGACCATGTGTGTCACCCAAAAGGGCTTGGCGTGTCACCTGTGACATGCGTGTCATACGTTGGCCATCACTGGCCTAGTGGTTAGGGAGCCAGACTCTTATCTGGGAATACCAGGTTTGATTCCACCCTCCCCCATGAAGCCAGCTGGGTGACCTTGGGCTAGTCACAGCTTTCTTCTGAGCTCTCACAGCCTCACCTACCTCATAGGGTGTTCTGTTGTGGGGGAGAAGAATAGAAAAGCTTTATTAGCCACTTTAAGTCCCCTTTAATGGGTGAGAAAAGCAGGGTAGAAAAGCCAACTCTTTTTCTTCTTATGTGAAATATGTAGAATGTATTTTTTCTATGATCCTTTTGAAGCAAATTCTGAGAAAACAGAAGTTGCATTGCCTTGTGTTGATTACAAGAGAAATCTTGTTTATTTTCCAAAACATTTCCTTTTTTTTTTTAAAAAAAAGTGATTATAAAAGCAGTGTTGTAGATTGAGGCAGTGAAGCAGAGATGAAATATGTAAAGCAAGGACAAACACTTTGTTTCTCACAGGAAGGTTGGGAGGCCAAACTGAATGCAAGCTCCTGTCGTCTTCCACAAAGCTGCTTCTTTTCGGCAGAGACAATGAAGCTCATACTCAAAGTGAATAAGGAGGCTTGTGATACACACTGACAGAAGGGCTAGGAATAATGAAAGCATTCAGTAAAGCAGAACATGAAGATCTTTCACATTAGACTAGAGATTCCAATGTTGTTCAGAACAGCATGAAAAATAAACATGGAGTTCTGACTGTGGTTGATCATCCAGGAAAAAGAATGTTAGCAGATTAATAAATGAATTCATAAGCAGAAATATTAATTATTTCATGTTTGCCCTGTGTAATTCTCACCTCAGAGTACTGCAAACTTCACCATAAAATATAGTAAAAACAGTTTTAGGGCCTTTCCGCATTTGCCAAAACGTTTTCAAAGGGAAATCTGTTTCGAGCAGAAACGGTTTCTCCCAGACCCCGTGCATACGCTCACGCGCAGGGCCGCGGCAGCAAGGCCGGATTGGGAAGCGGTTTGGGTTCGGTGCTGTGCGAATGCAACCACCCCAAACCGGCCCTGCCAGCGCCTGCCTAGCTGTCAGGGAGGCAGAGCGCATGCTCTGCCAGCCTGACAGGTAGGTGAGTCTGGCAGCCGGCTTCCCTGTCTTGCCTTTGCCAGAGAACCGACGATCCTCGGTTCTCTGGCAAGGGTAAGGCACCCCCACACCCACTCTCACCCCCAACATCCCCAGAAAGACCCTACAGGACTTACCTGACCGGCTCCACCTCAATTCTGAGCCTAGGAGCGCCGGCACGAATCGCGCATGCGCGCGTAGCCTTGCAGGTCCCTGCTCACCAGGGATCATGGGAAATGTATTCCTGGCCTGCTGCGACCGTCAGCGATTCGCGCCGGCGCTGCGAGGCTCAGCATTGACCTGCTGACGATCAGGGACATCTAGGTGGGGTGGCAAGGGTAAGGCACCCCCTACTTTCACCCCCACCCCACCGAGAATCCCTCCCTCCGATGTCCCTGATGGTCTCAGGTCAATGCATCCTGTGGCCTTGCTGGTCCCAGCACCCCAATGCCCTGGGAGAGAGGGCGATCGTGAGGGGGGGGTGATCGGGTAAGGGGGTGATCGGGTAAGGGGGTGGGCCCCTCCCCCTCCCCCTCCCCCCTCCCCCTCCCCCTCCCCCCCTCCCCGTCCCCATCCCCATCCCTCTCCCCCTCCCCCTCCGGGCATCAAAAACTTTTACTGCAGGTTCCAACGTGGAAGCAACAGTAAAGGTTTTTGTTCTCCCTGCGAGATCACAGGGTTGGGGCGGCGGCATCAGACTTTTGTAACCAGGGGCCTTTCTGCATTTGTGCAGGGGGAAAGCCGGGTGTAAGACCTGATTTTTTCAGGTCTTACATCTGGGTAGGATTTCGGCGGCAAAACCGGTTTAAACAACCGTTTTTGCCTGCCGATATGCGGACGCGGCTTACTCAAAGGGGTCCTAATTCCAGCCCCTATGCGAAAGCCAAGTCTAAATGCATTCCACATCTGGCTCTAAATCCGTTTTTAGAGCCAGTGCAGAAAGGCCCTTAGTTATACTGAATTCTGATACAAACATTAATATAATATACAATGAACTAATCTGATAAGGACGTCTCAAAGCATATGACCCTTTGTATTTCTGGAGCAATCACTAAGGAAACTCATAGTCAGTTTCATACTCATGACGAGGAATATATTGCTAGTCGCCAATTTCAATTTTAAATTTTGGCAACAGTCATGTCCCAGGTCGATGTGTCACTATTTGCATGTATCATTATTTGATTATATCATAAATATTTATATATTAATAAATCTAGTAATTAGAAAGTCAAGCACTGTCAGGCACATTTGTAAAATAAATCTTATAAGTGAAAAGGAGAAACATTATCAGTATAGTAATGTGAAAGGCTATGTTCTAATTTATACTGGAATATGAAAAAAAAAGAGAATTATTTGTAGCATCCCTTCTCCCCGATTTTGGTCATTTCACATCTTTCTGTCAGTCATTTTAACAAAGGAGGCTGCTTCCAGATGGTGAAAGGAAAACACGGGATCTTGTTTGGATCCCAAAATTTCCTTTCACCATCCAGGCCAGATAGGACAAACAGTGGGACAAACATGGACACTTACCTGCCCATGATAGTGAGGTGAGTTAGCTATTTTCAGGCTAGCTGGAGTCCTATACATGCACAGAGGCCATTTTCTTTAGGGCCTCACACCAAAAGCAAGCATCTAGACAAGGTAAGGCAGGTCGCTGTTCTGGGAAAATTCTGATGGAGAGTCGATTTTCCTATAATAGCCGTACTGTGTGATAGCATCCCAATCAATATCCCAGGGCTATGCTGGGATTGCCACAGACACATGTGGCAATCCCAGTGTAGCTCAAGGATAATCATTCTCTGGATGGGCCTATTTCTTTCAACTAGGGTCACACAAAAAAGTTTCTGTTTATGACTTGGCTGGCTAATGTTATCTTTTGGAAATCATAAATGACATTTTCCAGATGTAGCTTCCATATGTTAGCAGAGACAGAAGAGTAATCAGAAACTGTTGCATCAGCAATCCACAGACAGCATGTTCTCAAGCGTTCCAGTGATGGTGTGTTGTTTGCATGCCTGCTGCTGCTCCCAGTAATGAGAAATCAAAGCTGTGGTGTGGAACTTTCCGGTTTGATGTTTCCACTCTGGGCTTTTTTGCAGAAGAAGCTGCAGAAATCAGCCATTTTCCTGTGCTCTGAAAAACAGGGAGCACTTCAGATTCTAAGTCTACATGGTCCTGGGGTGCCAGGCACTAACAACATTTAAAATCAAACATTATTAAAACAATAACAGCACGTAATAAAACAGTAGCATTTGCAAGTAGGCTGTCAAGGCAAAGAGGTGCATCTTCACTGCCTTTCTAAACATGTACAGTGAAGGTGATAGTTGCACCTCAAGGGGGAGACTATTCCATAGCTTAGGGGCCATCATTGAGAAGGCCCTCTCCCAGGTGCCCACCCCTTTTGCTGCTGAGGGTGGTGGGACAACCAGGAGGACTTCCCCTCCAGATCTTAAGGCATGGGCAGCTCCACCTGGTCATACCTTGTCGGCTAATCTTTATCAGGGATCCAGAGAGCAAGTTGTCGGCTGCACCCCCACAAGCAGCTTGTCCACATCCTCAAGTCGCAACAATTGAAACTGATCCAAATAAACTGGACCAGACAGTTCTTTGGACACCTCATTCGGACTGTGTCCAATCGTGACATCTAATTCCCTAAGAATCTGAGCGACTTTGTCCTTGAAGTGCTTCACAAATTTGTCACAGCGGATATTACTTGGCCCTGGCTCTAACGTCTTTGAGTTCAGTTTTATAAGGCCATTTACTACTTTAAAGAGCTCTGCTGGACAGTTACTCGAAGACGCAATGGTGGCAGAGAAAATATTCTTTTTCGCCACTGTCATCGCCACACAATAGGAATGATAGTGTGGTCTTACACGTGTTTGGTCAGACTCACAGCCAGATTTTCGCCACCTGCACTCTAGCTGGCAACTTTCCTGTTTCATAGCCCATAGCTCTATGGAATACCAAGGAGCTTTTCTGGCTCCACAAGCATGCCAAGGGTACTTGGGAGCAATCGTGTCAGTAGCCCTGCTCATCTCCCAATTCCAGACAGAGACTAGGGCTTTGACGGGAGCACCAGTCATGCCAACCAGAAAATACCCTAGATCATTCCATAAGTCTTCAGGGGTGGACCGTTTCAATTATAGCACCCTAATCTGAATTTATGATGCAGCGAGTGCACCCAGAGCAGTATTGTGGTGCAAAGAGGGTGACCCCCTGCACCGTCAAACCAATCCCATAGTACCATTACTGTATTGGTCTTGCTTTAGTTATCCACAGATGCGCATCTACCCTGCTCGTTTTCAGTGCATTACTGCATTGATATGAGCTGAATGAGTACCAAAATTGGTGATTTTGTTTTACAGCAGGTGCCATGCCCAGATTTCATGTCTGAACTCTATAACAGTAGTTATTTTCAATTTTCATGCATAGCTATTTCAATAAAATAACTTGCTCCTACTTCAAATGTTGCAGAGCTGTATCTCTATCTGCATCACAATATGTATCCGTCAACTTCAGCAGAGTTCAATAGGCTTTGAAATGCAGGCAGCAATGGGCACACAAATCGCTAACCTTCTAGCATTATACACAGAGCTCTCTTCTTAAATTGGCCCAACAGATTTTGCTATAACTTATTTCTGTTTAGTTGTGCTGCTGTAGTTGCACTGATAGTCATGTGCTTGCCTTATACACTGTAAACCTGTGGTTTCTGTTTTCAACGCTACCTAACAGGGATGAGCACAAATGTTCTAAATATTCGAAACTCAATAGCATTTGATTGAATGTGTACAGATACATATGACACATATGAATTTTGTCGATATCTGTATCTTCAGGTTCGAATCTAAGGGCCTTTCCACACAGGTTCTAAAAACAGATGCGGGAAGGATTAGGACGTGGCATCCACACAGGGAACCCAATTAGGGTCCCTTTGAGGACGCCACGTCCGCACGTCGGCGCGCAAAACTGGTTGCTTAAACCAGTTTTGCCGCCGAACCCTAGCCAGATGTAAGACCTGAAAACATCAGGTCTTACATCTGGCTTTTCCCCTTAAACCAGTTTGGAAGCAAACGCTTCCGCACAAGTGGGGGGAAAGCCGGATTGCTGGCGAATGCCCAGCTGTCACAGAGGCAGAGCACATGCTCTGCGTCTCTGACAGGTGGGTGAGTGTGGTGGCTGGCTTCCCTGCCTTCCCTCTGGCCTTCATTACTGAAAAGACATTTTCCTTGTTATTAGGTAATAGGGATGTCCACAAAAGGTTTTTTTGCATTCAAATTTGATTTGAATGGAATGTCAAAACATTTAATTCGATTTGAATGTTTTGAATCCGAATGCATCACAATCTGATACGAATCAAATACATTCAAACCTGTTCATTCGAATGTTATGGCCTTTCCGCACGTGCCACCATAAAACGGATCTCAAAGATCCATTTCCAGGTGGAACGCTTTAAAAAGGAATCTGACTGATAGAGGGTCAGATTCTCAGAGGCCCCACACGTACACACACGAGCGGGGCAGCGGCAGCCGGGCCAGATGGGGAAATGGATTGGGGTGGGTACTCTGCAGATGCACCAACTTCCATTCCAAACTGGCCCTGACGGCGTATGCTCTGCCTCTCTGACAGGTGGGCGAGTGTGGTAGCCGGCTTCCCTGTCTTCACTCTGGGAAGAGAAACAGCGATCGGCCGTTCTCTGGCCAGGGGAAGGCGAGTCCTACTCCCACCCCCACCCTGCCGAGAGTCCTGCGCCCAGGCCCTCCACCTTAACTCATCAGGGCCGGTTTGGGATGGATGCTGTGGACATCCCTATTACCTAATAACAAGGAAAATGTCTTTTCAGTAATGAAGACCAAGCCCACAAAACAGTCACAAGATAGTCATAGCCACTGAAATTCATAGCACCATACTGGTTTAATCCAGATTGAGCATCACTGCAAAATACTGCACATCTATAGGTCTACCTTTCCAGCCTGATGCTCTTCACATGCTGTTGAATTCAAATTCCCTTCCATGTTAGCTGGCATTGACCGGTGACCAGAGATGAGGGTTCCATTCAATTTTGGGAAGGAAGCCAAGAACATTCAACTGTACATTCCAGCTTTTAAAGTTGCAAACTGTACATGACATCTGTATTTAGCCGGGTATACCTTTTGCATAAATTGATTGTGAGGGTCTGGTTCCAGGGTGGTCTCATGGTATTTTTTTTGTGAGATTAGGACTGCCTCCAGAAGATAAGAGAGAAATTGCTTCTCGACTTCCCTCCCATGATGGTGCAGTGCACACTTCCAGGTTTTGGATAGCATGAAATACCAGGAAGTGCATGATTGCTGCCACCACCCTCACATATGGATCAGACTTTTGTAACCAGGGGCCTTTCTGCATTTGTGCTGAGGAAAGCTTTCCCAAAGCACCTGTTATTGGCCAGAAGTGCGAATGGTCCTCCCATTTACCAGCCTGTACTGCTTCATCCAAAACCAGAAGTTCCACTTCTTCGCTGCTGCAATTGGCCACCATTGCAGAGGAGCGTGTTCGAGAAGGGGTGTATTGCAGCAAATCATATCAGCATCTATGATTGGATGACCTTCTTGCTCTTCTTTAACTGGACACCACTCAAGGGAATTGGTGGTCTGGTCACAATAGAGGTTAGTTAGCCATTGATCATGACCACCACTACAACCTCGCCTGTGCGGACACTGCCTCCCCCACCCACCTACAGCAGGGAAACGGAAGAAGAGTGAATGGTCGCACTGCTGGATGCTTCAGGTAAGCTTTTAGCTAATGTTGGTAAAGGTGTGGAGCATGATTTAGTGATCCACACTTAATCTACAATTAGTGAACTTCTGAGGAGAGAGGGCATGCTTGGAAGCTGTAACAGCCTATTCCATGTGCGTATGTTCTACCAGACCTAAGTGCAAATAGGCCTCAGGTTTTGGCTCCACATGTGTGTGCTGGCCATTTTTTAACAGCTGGATCCCAGGTATAAGAGTCCAGACAGGCAAGTCCATATTGCTATTCTGGCTTGAGAATTCTTCTTCCTGTAGCAGCGATACCATGGATTTCCCCCCATTATAACTAAGGGCTGTGCACATGTGTAGCTATCCATATAGCCCCAAGATATTTCCATTTTTAGGCCCTATCTGGACACAGCCTTACTTTTGCAAACTTGAGATAAAGGCTCTATCATCATCTGATGGTGAGAGACACCTTGGAGCTGCATGCAAGTTATTAAAACAAGCACTTAAAAGTCTTCTCCTCTGGTCTTTGCCACAGAATCTAGCAAACTCTCCATAGCAACAAATGCTCACCAGTGATTTGCTGATGCTACACCAATTTTCCAGGGCTCTGATTGGTTGTTGGTGGTAGCAGGCTAGGATTGGCTCAGGAACTTCATTGCTGTCCCACCCCACCCCACCTTAACTCCCTGAGAGTGATTTTATCTCATCTTTTTTATGGGTGCCTCCAGATGGGTATGAAAGCAGCAAAGGGAGTTAGCTGTTTCCATTGCCACCATCCCCTGCATGTATTACAAAGATATTCTTTTTAATGTGAACTTACCTTTGAATACTCTGTCACTGCTGACAATGGAGCTTCCCATCTGGTGGATTGTAAGCTGCTCCACAGGGACGGTGAAGCTTCTGATCTGCTAGCCTGGCTACCTTCAGACACAGTAAATAAAAGTGTCTCAGAGATGCCTCGGTTACCTATTTTCCAGGATCAGCACCAAACTGCGAAGCCTCCAATCTGTCTATCTGGTGGACCAGAAGGTGCTGTTGAGATTACAGGAAGGGGCATGTCTGGAGGCACCCCATGTTTGTCCTTTGGGACCCTTGGAGGGGGGAGGGGTTGGAGTCACTCCATGTGCCCTCATGCCCCTTTGACATATGTGTTTTGAATGCTGTGGGGAGACAGGGCCAGTAAGAGGAGACTTACACCACTCTACAGCAAAGGTATGGCCAAGACTGATGGGAATAGAACATTTGTGATGGGGAACAACTGGGAAAGGTGGTTGGGGGAAGCTGTTTCTGCTGACCTGAAGGGTCGCTATGTGGTAATAACTATGTAAAGCAAGTGCCATGTAAAGGCTGCTTGAAATATTTGTAAAAAGTAGACTGATATTAGGTATGGCAGAAGTGTCGCTCTAACCAGACTTTTAGTTTCTAGTTCTCCTGTTCTCTTGGTCCTGGTCACACAAGTAGTCTGGATGACCTCAGATTGTCTTCAGGCCATGTTACTCACATTATTTTTATTTAAGTTATTTTCCAAGCCAGACTACCTTTGTTAGATCGTCTTAACTTTAGCCCTCATTTTTACAGGACTGACAAGGACTCAGCCCATCCTGGCATTCCAGGCCATCTTCACTTCCTCAAGTGTAAGTGGGGGCACGGGCTAAAGGAGGCTGAACTGTGCTGTGGTGGGTGTGTCCAGTCTTTTCTTCAGCCAATCGGCATGCACGGAGTTTGTGAGGCAACTCCTGTTCTCTCCTCGAGCTAGAATCTTTATGCAAATTCATTATTTTTTTTTAAAAAAACTAATAACATGGAGAAGAAAAGCAAATAAAGAAGAAGGGGGAGCAGGTTTTTAAAAGAAACGTAAACATACACCCTCAACTCCCTTGAGTGATAGAATGGCAATAAGATTTGATGCAGCAAAAGGGGTGGAGAGCCAAGAGTTTTGTGTACGAGGTTCAGGTCAATTTCACAGAAAGGTGTGAGCAATGCAGTCCACGGTGGGGATGGCCTGAGGAAGACCTATGTGTGACCAGCACTGGTACGACCTCAATTTGAATTAATGAATAGGCTGTCCTGTCTTAGACTTGTGTGACCAGGGCCCTTGTTACATAAGGAGTCAATTTGCCTCTTCAGAATTTTGAGCTACAACTTCTATCATCCATTTGCTCTTTTTGCCAGGAGTGATGTTTCATGAAGAAGAGGAAAAGGTTTGTTCACAGCAATGGTAGGGGACTTGTTTTAAGAATACAACTTATAATAGTCAGAACACGCCATTTTCACTTGAACGAATGCCTGGAGTTTCAGCTGGCACATGACTGAGATATAAAGTTTGTTGTGCTTCAGCATCAATAGAAGTGATTCCAAGGTTGGCTTTTTCTCCCCTTTTCTTCTTCATTTTCCCTTTTGGTCCTCTGAGTCATCAAAACAAGCCCCTGGAGAAAGGGATTCCATTTCATGTCTAACTCTGTTTGGCAGCAAAGCCAGAATGCTGGATGAATCAGTGAATCAGTGTGCTGATGCACCCGTGTGGAAATTTCACTGTTAGCAGCTGTGAGTGACTGCATGCCACTCTGAATCTACATCAGAACACTAAGGAGGTTCTCAGGCTGAGCCTCCGAGAGGGTGGGAAGCACAGGGACAACCTCCCAGGCACAGCCACAAGCCTGGAATGGACTCTTCCCTTTCGTGACCACAGGCTCATCATGTCCTTTCTGATGGGTTGGCAGACATTAACTACCATAGGCTCTTTCTCTTCTTGCTCTGCTGATTTGATGGAGGATGGAACTTGGAAGAGGAAAAGCCTGAAATACTCTCCAATTGCCAAACTGGGCTTTACAAAAATGTGTGCTGGAAATAGAAACTTATCCCGTTGTGGGTGCTGGCCTGCTGCTGCTGCTATTTAGCTATACATGAATGTAGTTTCTCTAAGAATCTGATTCCTATCCAAGGACCTAGGAATTATAAGGACATTTTCTTAACATGCAGGACCATCATAGTATAGCTGTTCCTGTGACTAATAAGGCTGCTACCTATTTTCCAGGATCAGCACCAAACTTTTTTCCACCAAGCTTTTTGAGTGAGAGCCTGAACTGTTACAGAGATCAGGAATGTGTCTTGTATAGGAGCTGAGATGCTGGCTACCTTCAGACACAGTAAATAAAAGTGCCTCAGAGATGTCTCGGTGGCGGTACTGTCACATATATGTGTGTTCTTCTCACCTCTAATGCACATCAAAGGCTAGAAACTGTACTTTCAATGGGCAAGATCCTATCCTATCCTATCCTATCCTATCCTGTCCTGTCCTGTCCTGTCCTGTCCTGAACCAGAGGTCCATTTGCACTTGGCCTCATAGACAATGAAAGGTTAACATCTGGGCAGGTGCATTTGCACTTGCAGGAGGTGTTTACAACCTAGAAATGCCTCCTGACTGCCCAGATGTTAACCTATTGTCAACTAGCGGTGGCGCACAAAATCGCCCACGACACACATACTAATCTATACCTGAAACTTACCTGTCCCATCCAGCCTGTGATCATTTGCACCATTTCCGGTGCAAGGGGTCATCTGAGGTGCTGTGCAAGCATGCTGGCACTTCAGATGACCCCAAACTTGAGTGTGCGTGCACTGAGTGTCATTGTCACTGTGATGACAGCACACATGCAGTTGCGCCAGGCTCCGCTACCAAGATGGCAGCTCCCTGTCAGCAATCGGACATGCACCCGGACACAGGTCTTTGTGCACATGGGGGTTAGTACACATTAGTTGCTAATGCACTTTTCCCGTTCAGTGGATGGGAAGCCAAGTGTGAAAGCAGCCCAAGGCATGAAGCCATGGCCTAGGATGGGAAACCCTTCCCATCCTGGTATGCATTGCCAATGGCTACAATAAAGATGTCTGGATTCTGGGCAACCCAGATCATTCTAGTTTGACAGCTGTCTTTGAATGTCCAGTCCATCTTGCCAAGTTGGCACCCAACCTTCCAAGGCAAGGAATTCAATTTCTAGGTTTTCTGGTTGGGCGTGACAGCTTCCAGCACCATTTCCAACAGTGTTGCTGAAATATCCTCTCATTGTATTCTGAATGATGGGGTGCACATTCTACATGCCCTTCAGGGTCTGGGGTACCAACAATGGCTCAGTTGTGGGCTTCTTTAAAGAGGTCCATGGTTGGTTTGGAATAGAGCACCATTTTAGTACCCTATCCCAGTCCATGGCCTCATCTGTATGGACAGGCCTTACTAACAGAGTGGCAGGGTGTCTGCTCACCTACATTAGCATGGGCGAGAGCAGAGGTCTCGAATTCAGCATGTCCTGGTGATCTACTGCAGCTGGATGCAGAAAGGGCCTTGGAATGACACTGTCTACCACCATCTACCACTACGTAAGTTCTTTGTTTCTGAAAGCAATCATCACGCAAAAAAAGTTTAAATACATGTTGAAGCCGAAAACAAAAGAGGTAATAAATTCTTTTTAGCAGAAAGTGTAAAACTTCCATTCAGCTTATAAGTTGTGCAGATGAGTTATATATTTGAGGTAATCCTAGTTTTTCCTATTTGTAAAATAAAATAACTTATCTTAAAAGAACAGGCTTTGAGGCCATCTAGTGGCTATACACAGTATTTCTAATTCAATGAGATTTGGAATTTGCTAATGTAAGATACGTTTAACCAAACCAAAAAAACCCCTATAACCTTCCAAAACTGAGGGGGGTCAGAAAGAGTTTGAACATGTATCTTTACATACTAATTTACTCTTTATCTCCATAAAGCATCAAGGCCTTCACAATTATAAAGTATCCATATTAGCAGTAGTCTCCATCCATAGTATTAGCTCTGTATGTACACTGATAGTATAATATCATGTAGTGGCAGGACAGAAATCCCATCAGGTTGTGCAGTGATGTGATCACACAGTCTGAAGCGGCTGGGAACATCATTCAGTAGAGACGCGTCTGCTTCCTTATGTCTAGGGTGAGGTTTGTGAGGTGCTCTATGGACCTTGCAGATCAGAGATCTGCACATCTCAGGTTCACAGTATATTACAAATTTACATATTTTGTGTTAACTAGGGATGTGCACAAATATTTGTAACATTCATTATTCATATGAATTTGTCTGAATTTAGACATTTGTACACAATTGTCCAGGCTGTAACAGACTAACTAATAATATATTTGCTTAGGTTTAGTGTAGAGATGTGCACAAAAAGAATGATGGGAGCTTATTTAGTCACCTGACCTTGTTCAGGGGTCCCTGTTGAAGAAGCCTGCTGGCTCAAACTTGGTTTGCTTAGTTTACTGGACTTTAAAGGAGTGCTGGCTGCTTCAGAGAGACGTAAAGACCAACACAAGACTGTGCAAATGTTGCAAAATTCACATAAAGATTATTACAGCCCTTATAAGGTTTGAGTTATCATGCCTGACAAGGTTCACCCAGGGCTAAACTGGGTAAGACTCTGCTTTTTGCAAGCTGGCTCATCACATCTCTAATTTTAACAATTGTAACATATATTCAGATAAGAAACTGGGTTTTTATGAACAGTGTACTTTGGAATCCATCAAGTATATTTTAGAATAAAATAAGTTCAGTTAATCAGAATTATTTACTGAATAAGGAAAACAGAAGAGACATCCTTTGCATAGCTTTTGAAGAACAGTGTAGAAAATTTCCCCAGCCTTATTTTCAATTAATCCCGATTAACATATTTATTTATTTATTTATTTATATTTCAATTTATATGCCGCCCCATACCCGAGGGTCTCTGGGCGGCTCACAACATTTAAAACAGATGTATAAAAGCAGTATCAAAGATAAAACAAATTTAAAAATACAGTTTTAAAAGTACAAAACAGTTAAAAACATCAGCGGTTTTCAGTGAGGGGAAGTGTGGGGAACATTTAACCAAAGGCCTGTGTGAATAGGAACGTTTTCACCGCCTTCCTGAATAAGAACAGAGAAGGGGCCTGACGCACCTCAAGGGGGAGACCATTCCACAGCCTGGGGGCCACCACCGAGAAGGCCCTCTCCCGGGTACCCACCCGCCTAACTACAGAAGGCGGAGGGATCACCAGAAGGGCCTCCCCTCCAGATCTAAGAACACGGGCAGGTCGATATGGGAGAAGGCGCTCCTTTAGATATCTGGGACCCAAGTCATTTAGGGCTTTATAAGTTAAAGTTAGCACCTTGAATTGGGCTCGGTAGTGAATTGGCAGCCAGTGCAATTCTTTCAGAACCGGCGTAATATGCGACCGGCTAGATGTTCCTGTCAGCATTCTAGCGGCTGCATTTTGCACCAGCTGCAACTTCCGAACTGTCTTCAAGGGCAGCCCCATGTAGAGCGCGTTACAATAGTCCAACCTGGAGGTTACCAGAGCGTGGATAACTGTGGCCAGGTCATCTCTGTCCAAAAAAGGTTTCAGTTGACGCACTAGCCGTAGTTGGGAGTAGGCACTCCTGGCCACGGCCTCCACCTGAGCTTCAAGTGTTAGCGCAGAGTCCAGGAGTACCCCCAAATTTCGCACCTGTCCCTTCCCGGATATTGCAACCCCGTCAAGGACAGGGTATCTCCCAACTACTTGGACCCGAGAGCCTGTAACACACAGCACCTCTGTCTTATCTGGATTCAGTTTCAATTTATTGGCCCTCATCCAGCCCATTACCGCCTCCAAGCACCTGTCAAGCACTTCAACCACCTCTCCTGATTCAGATGGCACAGAGAGATAGAGCTGGGTATCATCTGCATATTGATGACACCTCACTCCAAAACTCCTGATGATCTCTCCCAGCGGCTTCATGTAGATATTAAATAACATGGGAGATAAGATCGACCCCTGGGGAACCCCACAAGTGAGTTCCCAGGGTGTCGATTCCGTCTCTCCCATCACCACTATCTGAGATCGGCTCTGGAGATAGGAGTGGAACCAATGCCAAGCACTGCCTCCAATTCCTAAACTCCGAAGCCTCTCCAGAAGGATACCGTGGTCAATGGTATCGAAAGCCGCTGAGAGGTCCAGGAGAACCAGCAGGGTAGCATTCCCCCTGTCTTTCTCCCAGAGGAGATCATCAACCAGGGCGACCAAGGTGGTTTCCGTGCCATGACCGGGCCTGAAGCCGGATTGAAATGGGTCTAGATAATCAGCTTCTTCCAAGCATGCCTGCAGCTGAACAGCGACAACCCTCTCCAGGACCTTGCCTAGGAAAGGTATGTTAGCTACCGGGCGATAGTTGTTTAAGTCTTCTGGATCCAGGGAGGCCTTCTTCAGGAGGGGACGTACCACAGCCTGTTTAAGGGCCAATGGAACCGCCCCCTCCCTCAGAGAGGCATTTACCACTTCCTGGATCCACCCGGTCATACCTTGCCGGCTAGCTTTAATCAGCCAAGAAGGACAGGGATCTAGAGAGCATGTTGTCGGCCGCACCCCTGCAAGCAGCTTGTCCACATCCTCAGGCCGCAATAATTGAAACTGATCCAAAATAATTGGACCAGACAGTTCTCTGGACACCTCCCTCAGACTATGTCCAATTGTGACATCTAACCCTCTGCGGATCTGAGCAACTTTGTCCTCAAAGTGCTTTGCAAAACTGTCACAGCAGATATTAGATGGTTGAGGCTCACGCCTCAGCTGGCCAGATTTAGTAAGGCCATTCACTACTCTAAAGAGCTCTGCTGGACGGCTACTCGAGGACGCAATGGCAGTGGAGAAAAAACTGCTTTTCGCCGCTGTCACCGCCATGTGGTAGGCACGATAGTGTGCTCTAACTCGTGTTCGGTCAGATTCGCAGCCAGATTTACGCCACTTGCGCTCTAGCCGTCGACCTTCCTGTTTCATGGCCCGAAGCTCCATGGAATACCAAGGAGCTTTCTGGGCTCTACAGGCAGGCCGAGGACACTTGGGAGCGATCGTGTCGATAGCCCTGGTCATCTCCTGATTCCATAGAGAGGCCAGAGCTTCTACAGGAGCACCAGACATGCCAACTGGAAAATCCCCCAGGGCATTCAGGAATCGTTGAGATTCCATAAGTCTCCGGGGGCGGACCATTGGCTGTAGACATGGATGGGTACATGGGACTGACTTTTCAGAGGTACTCAAAATGCTTTCTATTTACTGTCAACATTTTGAAAATAAGGAGTCTATTTTCTCCCATCTCCATCACGCTAACAGTGCTAAGATAACTAATAAGCAATCATGCTCCTTTGAGTCAAATGGAGTACATTTGATCATCTGATATAACAATGCAAGATGTTTACCTACTGTTTTTCTGTTAAACAATAAGGTTTATCAGTATTTTGAAATAAACAATATGGCTTCTTTTAGATATCTTTGGGATCTTTGTCAGAGTGTACTATTTTGTACCAGCTTTGCAGAGGTTTTCACTGTTCTGAAGAAAGATCTTTGAACATTGATAGGTCAATGTGCTTCTTTGTTGATAGAAGGAAGAGGTGTGAATCACAGGGAAATGTTGCAACAGCTTGTGTTTTTTTAAAATGGAGTTTTTTCTCCAATATGAGTCCCAGTGTACCAGAATGGATACTGTCTGGTACAGAATCCAGGCCATTACTACTCAATTCCCTGTACTTTCAACATGTCATAATGTGTCAGTGCTTTATGTGTTCTCCCTGACATAGGGTGTTTTTCCACTATCAAAAGTACCCATTTTTGCACCCATTTAGGACCCATTTGTTTGTGAGCCGGATGACCCCATTTCTACTACGGCACCCATTTGGGACCCGATTGTTTCCACTGTCATTGGGGAAATCTGGATCTAATGGGTACATTTTGGCCTTTAATCTGGATTTTCTGTAGACCTCATTAAAGGGGTCTACAATGGGGTCTTCTCCCAGAAAATCTGGATTAAATGGGGTCCAAAGGAGGCTAGGGGGAGGAGATGCACCTTTGGGACCCCCCCCCCAACACTGGCTTCGAAGTCACCTTGAAGTGACTTCAAAGTTGAGTTCACATTCACTTCGAAGTGACTTCGAAATCACTTCGAAGTTGCTTCGAAGACTGCCCCCCTGCCCCCCAAAACACCTGGGGTAATGGGCCGACCCCTTGTGGGTCAATCCGGATTCCCCAGATGGGTGCAAAGCTGTTTCCACAGGAGGGGTGTTAGCACCCATTCCTAATGGGTGCTACACGTCCTGTGGAAACACATTGGGTGCTTTCCTTAATCCAGATCTACTAGAGCCAGATTAAGAAATGTACCCATTCCTTAGATCTGGATCTTCTTAGATCCAGATCTAAGAGCTGCAGTGGAAAAACACCCATAATGTCACTTTTATGCCGTATGTACCAAAGTGAGCTCTCGATTCTTGATTCCTCTCAGCACTGCTCAGTCAAAATTAACTTTCAACACACCCACAAGACCCTCAGGCACTTTGCCACAAAGTAGAGAATGGCAAGTGTCTTCACTTGCTGAGGGATTTCCCAAGTCAAGTTTGACAGTCAAGGGAAAGACATTGGCCTTCTGCCACTGTCCACATGGAAGCACTTTATTAGCTAGCCCTGGTAATGGACAGAGACCACTTCCACAGTCATCTTGGTGGTCCAACTATCCCATTCCATTATGTTTCAGGCTAAAATATGAGGCACTGGGAGGGTGAGAATGCCATCTATCCCAAACTAGCCTCCATAGCAATGTAGAAACCAGGTGTTTTTCCACTGGCAGAAAGTACCCATTTTTGCACCCATTAGAGTGTAAGCCGGATGACCCCATTTCCAAACACGGCACCCATTTGGGACACATTTGTTTCCACCGCCGCTGGGGAAATCCGGATCATATGGGTACATCTCAGCCTTTCTGCACTGGGTCTTATTCTGGATTATAACCCGGGCATGGCCTACTGTAGTCTGCACCAGCGTGCAGATGGCAGGTCCCTATTCCGGAATATAATCTAGAATAAAACTCAGCATAGAAAGGGCCTATTAGAAAGCTGTTTGGCATGGTCTACAGACCAAATGTGAAAAGAATCAGAGGAATTAACAAATGGAGACTTCTTTGGAAGGTAAACAGAAGTGAAGGATGCCTTCACCCCTCCTTTAGATAAAAGTGCAGTTATTACAGTGTCTCTGTGTGTCAAAGGGAAGCAGAAACAGGTGATTCAATGAAGATGACAAGCAGGTTATTCTTACTGAATCATTTTGCAGGGAAAAAAAAGATGCTGCATTAAACTTTTAAAAAGCATGAGCTAGGAAAATGATAAGGACATGGCACAGAAATTTGAATAATCTCCCATCTGGGCCATGACACAAAGACCTAATTTTCTTTGTATATGGAACAAATGTTATGAAATTGGAGACATGCTGAGAAATTAGGGAGTAGAATAAAGTGTTTATCCCCTTGCTCAGCCTTCATTTACACCATCAGTCTGCAATAACCATTATTTCAAGGAAACCCAATTCATGGTGTGCTGCATGCATAACAGTATTTATTTGCAGTTCAAGACCAAAATTAGAGAAGATAAAAAAGAAAGTTAAAGATAAAACAAATCAAATATAATTTTTTTAAAAGGTAAATCTGATTAACGAGGAAACCTTAGCACATTATGTCATCCCTTGTAATGGCATCTCATAATGATGCCATTGGCACAAAATCCAGCAACATGTCAAGTGTGAGCTGGATTAGGAGAATCTGACAGCAACCGGGAGGTGTGAAAATGGGCTGTTCTACCAGGAAACTGAAGACTGTTTGAGAACAAGTATCTTGATTTCCTGTCTCTGCAGAATGGGCAATATATCATGACATGTTCGACTGATTCCACCCACCTTTTTGGCAGGAGCAAAGATGTTCGGCATGCAGATATCTGGAGCAGCTGCCAAGCAGCAGGGAGGAAAGGTAAAATATTTAATCAAGCAAGGATAAAAGCTCGGTGATAATTTGGCACTAAGAGTTTGCATAAATAGTTTGGCTAGCAGGAGATTTTATAAAGGAGATTCCTTCTAGATACCTGGCCGAGTGCTGCATGGACTTGAATCCTTGAGGCACATGTATCAATATATAAGCATCTCTGTCCACAGGTTTGGTAAAGAAATGGAGCGTAAGTTAATCAACATTCAGATATCTAGTAGGAACATTTCTGAAGGGCTTTCACCTTCAGTTACATGAATAAAAGCTTCCTTAGAAAGAAAGTTCAAGCACCTACACATGTCATCCCTTCCTAGTAAAGCAAATAGATCCACCTTAGCATAACCCAAGACTAGGGATGTGCACGAATATTAAAAAATCCTAATATTTGATTCGAATCTGACAAATGTTGATATTCGAACTTGAATCAGATTTTTGAAAATCTGAATTTGCACGTTCTAACTCAAATATGGATTTTCCAAAATCCGATATGGATTTTCAAATGATTTGAACGTGTAAATTCGCATCTGTTGTATATGAATCTGCATGAAAATTATATGTATCTTGCCCTTAAAATACAGGATGAAAATGGGATGAATACAGGATAATACGGATTTTTATGGAATGCACACAGATACGTAAAACAGATACGAATGTTGTCGACATTTGTATCTTTAAATACGAATCTAACATTGGAACACACGGATTCAAATGTTATGGATTCGAATAGGATTTTTTGACATTTGAATCTTAAATATCCAGATCAAATCAGATTTTTTAACATTCGAATCTACTCGGATTTCAATGTTAAAAATACATTTGTGTACATCCCTACCCAAGACTGCAATTTGATCCATGGGCAGTCCTTACAAACCCTGTGTTCTCCACTTAAACTGGAGATCTTCAGCAAGGTCTCTCCTCCCACTTTTACAGAGATAGTAGGTGAGCAGCTGGAGCTTATCAGCGGACCGTGGAAGATTCCTTTTCCAGAAGCAAAGCAGTTCATAGATCTGATCACTGAGATTATCGGGGCACTTCAGTTTAATCAGCTGAAGGGTACTTCGGTGGAGAGGCAGCAAAAGTGCCAGGCATGAAGCGTTATCTTCTGACAGCTCTCCTGACAGCCAGTACAGTAAGTTGTCCCACAGCACCTCTATGAGTCAAAATAATAATTTAGAAAGACATTGATTTTTTTCTTTTTTCTTTTTTCCAATAAAGGAATACAATGGATAGTGCGTTAATGAGTCTGAGAAATGATGAGGATAAAATACTTGAAAGAAACTAAAGGCAATTCTCTACTGGCTGGTATACTGGATCAGCAACCATAATGGGAATCTTCTTTCTTCCCATAGGAAGGCCCCAGGCAGGACATCCCTTAGAGCATAGAAAGGAAACGCCAAGTATATCTACTGGGTAGTAGAGATGTGCATGAATGGGTTTTTTTGGGTGTGTGTGTGTGTATTTGATTAGTATTGAATCTAATGCAAGAAAATGTGTATTTGTTCGAATAGATCCCAGTCAAATGTGGTAGGATTCGTATTCAATATGAATGTTCAGTCCTATATGTATCCCATACAAATCCCATACAAATGCATACAAATAGCATATGGGTCCTATATATGAATGCATACGGATTGCATATGGATCCCATACAAATGCATACAAATAGCATACCAATCTCATATGAATCCCATGCAAAGCTTCATATGAATATATCAAAACATTTGATTCAAATTCAAATGTCAGTCTTTGAATGTGCTGACAATTGATTTGAATTAGAAGGTCTGAATTTGGCCAAATTCCGAATGTTACAAATATTTGTGCACATCCCTGTTGGGCAGTGCAGAACCACCTTAAGGCTGTGATCAGAAAAAAACAACAAAAAAGGAGAGCTCTAAAGACCTCTGAGAAAGCCCAGTGGAGGCATCAAGGTGGCATTGTTCATGTACCACTGTGCCCCCCCCTAAACAATCTGTGCTAGAAAAGGTTTGGCAACCTGAGGCACACACTTTGTTTGATGCACCTCAGAGGCACCCCTTTGATTATGCATGAATGCAACTTAAGGCCCATTCTGTTCTTATATAAAAACTTGAGAGTGCAATAAAATACAAATTAAATGTGATGACTGGTAATTGCACAACTTGAGGTGGGAGGTTGGGGTTGGCCCACTATAGGTCTATGGTAGGAGCAGCCTAAGCATGCATCCATGCATCCATCCATCCATCCATCCATCCATCCATCCATCCATCGCATTAAATCTCTTTGCGTGCTACTGCAGTCAGTCCAGATTATTGTCCTCAATCCTTGCACAACCACCAATTACTATGCAAAAAACAAACAAACAAACTATAATGCCGCTGCCTGTTGCTCTGTTTTAGACCACTGCTCTTGTCACTACCACACTGAGTTTTGGTGAGATAAAATGAGTTACTAAAAAAACACAACAAAGGGGTTCTGCCAAAATATAACAATAGACAGGATAAAATAAAACCCACTACCAGGTGTAGAAAGGCAAATATAACAAATAAAGAAGTAAATGAAAGCTGAAGCAGGAGCACCAGTGTAATTTCTAAAAGGGTAGCAATACCCCACTGACAAGTTTATGAAATGTATAAATGCTAAAAATAATAGTAATAAAAAACAAGTAATATAATAATAGTAAAAATATCAAAACACAAGGCCAAACGCGTTTCGACTACCAGTCTTCTTCAGTGGCCTGTAAGTATTATAAAAGTTCTAAAATATAAGATACCACAGCTCACACAATGTGACTCTGTACAATACCAAGTTTGTAATGTGCTTATCCTGCTCACAGTGTCTCTTATATAACAAGCTAAACCAGTAATGGGAACGATCCTGCCAAGACTAAAGACAAGAACTTAGGGAAAACTAAGGGTGTGGAAGGACAGTAAAAAACTCAAACTAACCAATTTACATTTTCATTTAAGCCCACCGGGGATTCAGATTTCAAACGATGAATCCATTTGAGTTCCAATATTTGTAGTTGTTTTATATTCTTAATATTGGATATCCCATCTATGCACCAGAATTTGAATGAATCAAAAGAGTGATGTTCATCCAAAAAATGTTTGACCAAAGGGGCTTCTATTTTGTGATTTTTGATGCAACTTCTGTGCTCAATAATTCGAGTTCTTATCGCTCTACTAGTCATACCCACGTAGATTCGTTTGCAAGGACATTCAATTATGTATATGACATTTTTACTTGCACATGTGAACAGTTTATATATTTCATACCTTCTACCATCAGCAGTATTCACAAAGCATTTCAAATTGCTACTGTGTCTACATACTGAACAATGTCCACATATGTAATGTCCCTTGACTGTAATACTATTTTGTATAGCTGTAAAACCAAAGTCTGCCCGTACTAATATATTCTTGATGTTTTGAGTACGTCTATGGGCAAACATCGGTTTGTTTTTATATCCGGGTATATTTTCCAGGAGATGCCAATGTTTCACAATACTTTCTTTAACCCTCTGTGAATGTGTATTAAATGTCAGTGGTATAACCACTCTGTCGGGTTCTTTCCTGGGTCTGGAGTCAAACAGAAGTTTCTTTCGATCCAACTTACGAACTTTGTCTTGTGCCTTGTCTTGATCCCAAGAGGTTTAAGAATCATAAAGCCTCCTGGTATGTTTCTAGAAAACCAGGAGTTTACCCAAAAATGGGAAGCGATACTCAATAAATGCTCTTTAGATCTCATGGTTCTCTTGATAGAAACTAGTCAACAGGAGTGTAAAGTTTTGGCTGATAAATTTGAACACCATAAACAGGAATTTAACAAGATGATGAACTCTAATATATTAGCTAGCAAACTAGAGGAATTTGATATACAGGTAACTCAAAAAATGAAGGAACTCAAAGATCTTAAATTCAAAAAATAATTCGATAAGAACTCGAATTATTGAGCACAGAAGTTGCATCAAAAATCACAAAATAGAAGCCCCTTTGGTCAAACATTTTTTGGATGAACATCACTCTTTTGATTCATTCAAATTCTGGTGCATAGATGGGATATCCAATATTAAGAATATAAAACAACTACAAATATTGGAACTCAAATGGATTCATCGTTTGAAATCTGAATCCCCGGTGGGCTTAAATGAAAATGTAAATTGGTTAGTTTGAGTTTTTTACTGTCCTTCCACACCCTTAGTTTTCCCTAAGTTCTTGTCTTTAGTCTTGGCAGGATCGTTCCCATTACTGGTTTAGCTTGTTATATAAGAGACACTGTGAGCAGGATAAGCACATTACAAACTTGGTATTGTACAGAGTCACATTGTGTGAGCTGTGGTATCTTATATTTTAGAACTTTTATAATACTTACAGGCCACTGAAGAAGACTGGTAGTCGAAACGCGTTTGGCCTTGTGTTTTGATATTTTTACTATTATTATATTACTTGTTTTTTATTACTATTATTTTTAGCATTTATACATTTCATAAACTTGTCAGTGGGGTATTGCTACCCTTTTAGAAATTACACTGGTGCTCCTGCTTCAGCTTTCATTTACTTCTTTATTTGTTATATTTGCCTTTCTACACCTGGTAGTGGGTTTTATTTTATCCTGTCTATTGTTATATTTTGGCAGAACCCCTTTGTTGTGTTTTTTTTGGTTACAGTACTTGGGTTTTCTGGCTTTAGGGACTTGTGTTGGTTTGCTGTATAAAATGAGTTACTTCCAGAGGTTGGGTAAAGTGAACAATCCTCTCAGTACTGCACTGGGATCACCAGACATCCCTATGGTTTTCTCAATGCAATGTCAGTTGCAACATAGCAAAAATGCCTTGTATCACTGTTATAGGAAATTCACTGGCAAAGCCAGGTTTCCCATAATAGCTTTGATTGCTTTTAAAGTACATACAATACTACCTCACTGGGAGCTTCTGGGAGACCCCTAAGCACATGAGAAGAATGGACTCTACTATGTGCCTAGATTCTGCTGCTAGTGCAATTGCTTCTCTTGGGAGTGAGAGATACACTATTTGCCACTCCCGTTTTACTAGCTGCTCCTCATGGCAGGAACCTTCCTGAATGTGTCTTTTCCATTGCAACACACGTTCTCCCACAGCCAGCTTGAAACAACTGAAGTCTGAATACATAAACTGGTTCAGCAGCAGTGCTGGCTGAAAAACTAAACACAATTTATTCTTTTTAAATTCTGAGTAACTACGCACAAAGATGGGCTGTATGGCAGATGCTGAGAAGCAAGACACTCTTACCTGATGAGTCAATCAGAATTCGTTTTGTGCTTTGTGGGCGCACAGTAAGTCTTTCTTTCTATAAGAGAAGAGATATTCAGAGAAAAAGGGAAACAGAGAAATCACAGTTAAAAGAGCCTTAAAAGAGCCAATATTGTTTTTGTAAGACTTATCAGTACAGTCATGTAGAATTTGAAATCTTGTAATGACCACAATAAAGCTGTTTAGAGGAAGTATATGAACTTGCTGACTAATATTTAATACCCTACTGAGGATATGATCAGACACGCACACACACACATACACACACAAAACCTTTTTTATATAAATAAAACATCTCCGAGCCAGCTCTGAGACAGTGAAGACTTGCAGGTGGAATTGTTCACATATCAGTCTTCTCCTCCCTCCTCTCCTGAACATTCTGTGTTAAAAAAAGTGGATTAGGAAGGGCTGGGAACACAAGGGCCACACACTGTGTCTCTGAGGAGCCTCTGAGGTCTCCTTTTGTTATAGCTGAACACAGCTTGAATGACCCCTTTATTGTTACAACAAGCTTATGTATTGACGTAGCTTGGAAAACAGTAATTGACACAATTTATTTTTATTATTTTTAAAGATGAAGTAAGAATATACAAAACGATAAGAAGAAAATTTAGATTTCCTTTCAAAAATTAAAAAAACTTAATATTGTGAATATTGAATTGTAAAGGTTATTGACAAATACAGTTGACTCTTTAATAACACGGTGATTTTGTTCTAGGAAACCACTTTAATATACAATTCACTCTAAGGAAACCAGAATTTATCACTGAATCCTTTGGCTTTCATTTACCCAATACACATTTTTATAGTACAATTTTGTGCTAACAAGAAAGCTCCATACTTTAGCAGCTGTGTATAAGCAAATTGCACTGTGCAAAAATATGTTCAGTAAGGAATGACTGTATATAACTGTACCAAAAGGTCTTTCATATGTTACTTCTTCATATATAAAAAGTGCAAATTATTCCTCTTTACTCTACCTTAGTCAAACCTCATCTAGAGTGCTGTGTCCAGTTCTGGGAACCCCAATTCAAATAAGACTTTGACAAACTAGATTGAGTCCAAAGGAAGGCTACCAAAATGGTTAGTGGTTTGGGAACCATGTCCTATGAGGAAAAGTTGAAGGATCTAGGAATGTTTAGCCTACAGACTGAGAGGAGACATGATCTGAAGGGCTGTCACAGTTCAGAGGGATTGTCCCTGTTCTCACTTGCACAAGATGGGAGGACTAGAAACAATAGTATGAAACTTCAAGGGACTCAATACAGATTAGATATTAGGAAACACTTCCTGACAATGAGAGGGATCAGTCAATGGAATAGGTTGCCATGAGAGGTAGTGAGTTCTCCTTCGCTGAAGGTCTTCATGCAGAGGCTGGACCTACATCTGTCTGGAATGGTTTAGGAAATCCTTCATTGAGCAGAGGATTGGTGTCATGCCCTGTTCAGCCCCCTTGGAGGAAAAGGTTCTGCCTGCAACGCCACCACAGACCAAGAGACAATCACAGCATAGCCTTGCAGATCTTGAGGCTCTGAGGCCAGTTTCAGAGGAGCATATAGACAGCTCTGGCCATGAAACTACAAGCAGTGAAGCTCAAGAACTCCCCTCCCCTATCCTCTTGAGACAACAGAAACAGCTGAAGCACAGGTCAAAACAATTAGCTCAGCTGAACCATGGGCGGGGTAATGATTACTTAATGAGCAAACACACATTGCTCCAGTGTTGCAGACAACTTCATGCAACTTCGTGTAACTCTGTTCCTGTGCTCTGACTTTGGACTCCTTTGTAACTTGCTGACCCTCTGGACTGACTGACTCTTGCTGATTTTCTGGATGCCTTGACCTTAGATTTGAACTGACACTGAGTACGCCCAAGCCCCTCTGGAACTGAGTAAGCTGTGTGACTATTTGCCTACTTGCCTTGCCTGCCTGGGACGTTACAGTTGGACTCAATGACCTGAGATGTCTCTTCCAACGATATGATTCTATGATTTTATGAGATAATGAACCATTATACATTAATGCATCTTGATTCAAGTCATCTGAAGCATCTGAAAATGACACAGGAATCTCTGTTGTCACAATTTTGCTCTGCCAGCATGCCTCCCTTGTCCATTGACTCCTGCCCAGGCTGCATTTAGAAGCATCTGCGTTGTTCATGGAGCAGGCTACTTAGTAGACCACCTCTCCTGTTACAGACTTCTAAGATCACTTAATTCTAGGATGGCGCCTATAATTTCACTGCCAGATCTTCCCTGTTGAGGTACTATACAATCCAATGTTCTCCTTTCTATTTCTGTTCGTCCAGTCTAGCACTATGTTCGAGAGCCCTCAGTTGTTTTTGCTTTATGTCATGTAATGTAGAGAAGTTCCATATCTTAGTTAAGCGATGTTACAGGTCTTTTTATGACTGTGTTTTTAGAAACATTCAGATACTGTACCTATTCTCCTTCACGTCTTTGGTGAAATAATAATTGCCCTTGGGCATCTCTTTGGCTACCAACAACGCACTTTTTATGCCTAGCGAGATCAGGAGTTTTGTTACTTATAACTGCAGCATTAGCAAGACAACTGAACCATGAGAGACAATGGGCATTTTCGCACTCACTTGGAATAGATCTCCCCAGCAAGATCAGGTCAGGTTGGAATGGTTTGCCTGTAGAACCAGTGCATGAGTCCCAGAACAAGTCTGTCTACATTTGGGTGACTGTAGCAGGACAGCCTCTTTGCTGGCCTCAGAGATCACATGACCCTCAGAACTGGCCTCCAAAAACATCAGTTATGAATATACGTTCCTGGCCTGCAAAGCTCTGTATGCCACATGCTGATTGTCATGACAATGTCCAGACATGCTCTGGATGATGCACTGGCTGTTGCCATCACAATCTGCCCTGCCCTTGCAATCCACACTTCAAGTGGTGGTGACCTGGTATGGGGCTTTATTAGTCCTTGAAGTGTGGATGGTTCATGATGCATCTCATTCTTACTAGCCTAGTATGTTACTGTAATATCATACTAGGCTGTTAAGTGTGAAAAGGCCCAGAGATGGATTTATGAAATTCTTATGATTTATTTTCCACTAATAATACTCATTCTTTCAGAATTCCCATCATATAGTTCCCCCATGCACAGTAAAGTATTCAGCTTATCTTTTCTACTTTTTCCTAAAGTGTTTGTCATCATCATCCATATTTTGGGGAAGTGGGGAAGCAAATGAGATACCAGGGAAATGAGTTACCAGATTCATTCATACTGTCATTCCCCCCACCACCACCACACACACACACACACACACACACACACTTTAAGAAGGGGAGAAAATGTCTGAATAGGGACAACTGCACCTGAATCCTGCTATTCTCCTCTGTGTTTGGTAAGACAACGCATATAGTCTTATCCCCCCAGCTCTAGAAATTTGATAGATGAGAGGGAAAAAAATCTGTCCAAGAGGCAACATCATGTCTTAAGGGTGCAGCTCTTGGACTGTGTTGATTGGCAATACATATATGGGAGGCACAAACAAAGGAACATGTTTACACCGCATTAAGAATCATTGAACGCCTTGCCATTTGGCAAGATGTGACTACGGCAAGTACAAACAACTTACCTTTGGTAAGGTCAGAGACAATTTGCAGAGAAGTGTCTGATGCTCCAAGTCACTGGATGAGAGCAGATTTTCCACATTCTTGGCAATGGTTTCTTTGCTCACTTTGTAAAACAAGATAGTCCCTTTATAATGAGATGAACTGTAATTGCCAAATTCATCAACTTCCTTGATTTGAAGGTCAAGCCTTGGTATTCTTTGTGCATGAAAAGTAAGCTTGTAAGTCTTTCCAAAAATCACACCGTCATCTGTGTATGAACAATTTAAAAACCCTGAACAATTTATCCAAATTAATAAGATAATGGTCCAATATTTACAAAATGCTAGCAACTGTTACTTAAAGAAATTTCAAATTGAAAACAATTATAATACCAGCGTACAAACTCACACAGCACCTATTTACACTTACCTGATAGAGTGATTCCATCTGCTTCCTGATGAAGCCCATTCGCACACCATCACTACCGTCATTGTTCCAGAGTTCAACAAGTCATCTCCAGTCCTAACTAGCTGTGGACAACTAAAAACTAGGTAGCTTTCAGGCAACAGTGTTTGACACTGCAAGTGGGCATGGCAGCTTGGCTGTTCAGTTGTGTGCCACATTCCAATTGCCATGGCAACATCCAGGCTCACACCAAATGTTCCTGTGGCTGTGGCTATGGAGATCAGGCCTGCCCAGGCCTGCCATCTGCACTTCAAATGTTGGTACTCCAGTTCGAAACTTCAGTAGCATTTGAAGTGTAGAGAGTTGCTGCTGTGATTTATCTTCCTTTCACTGAAATTGTATTATTATACCATCTTAGTAAGGTAAGAAGAAATGGGCCTACATTTAGACACTAAGAAAACCCTCCAAGTTTAGAGGATTGCTTGTTTGTACTTGGAAGAGGTAGTTCCATCTGACTACTAACACAGCACAATCATTCTTCTAAGCCTCCAGCAAGGAAGGGTTCATTCTTCTTTTAAATTTCCTAGGAGTTTAAGATTTTGAGAGCAATACCACTCTTTGCTGGCATGTTTAGTATTATTTCTGATAATTGAACATATTCTCAAAATAACAGGCTAAAGTTAATAAAGGGCTAACAAATGTATTTCAGGTTTAGTTTGGATTTACTTTTCTAGCATACTTCCAACTCAGAAAATCAAGATAAGAACAGGCAATGTGACGAAGGATTCAAAATTACATAAAAGGTTAAAAAGAGAAAATACTCCCAAGTCAGAATTCTCATGAGCCATATTACAATCAAGGTTCGCATTACAATTTCAAAATGAATTTCATCATATCTTCATCTACACCTCATCGAATCACAGCATTTTCCCAACAAGGGGCATTGCAATGGAAACTAGTATCACAAATCCCACAATAAAACTGATCTCAATAAAATCTGCCCCATCTATTCCACCACATGGCTTTGTGGCAATATATATGATAATTATGTAATGGATATATAAACCAAAAACACTATAGATTTATCAAAAATCAAATTTAATGAAAAGGTGAGCTGATATGCAACAGTATTTTCCCATGGGCTGTTTCCATGCTTTTAGATGAACAACTAATAGAATGGAAAGCTTATGGAGAGCTGAAACTACCTCTATTGAAATGTATGATGCTCCAGGAGATTGAAAGAAAAAAAAGTAAAAGACTATTGATATCCCAATGAGGTCAGTATTAAAAAGGAGTAAATGAAAAAAGAGTACTGGAGACATATTGGCCAGTGAAGAATCAACAAAAGACGTTTTCGCACGGGGGTGAACGGGACGCGTGGGAGACAGCTGCGGACACGGCATCCGCATTGCCCGAGCGCGGCTTGCGCTCCGACGTGTCCGCAGCTGTCTTTCTCGCGTTCGAAATGTAGAGCACTTTAAAGTGCTCTACATGCGTTCGAACGCGGACGAGCCGCCCGCAGGCGTTCGGGAGGAGAAGCATTCGCGCCTGCTTCTGTCTCCCGAACAGCTGCGGCCGCCTCCGACGCCGGCGCGGCTTCGACAATCAGCTGTTTGACAATCAGCTGATTGTCGATCTGCCTCCGCGGCTGTCTCCGCGCCCCTGGCCGGCCTTTGCCGGCTAAGACAGCTCCCGGCGCTTTGAGCATTCGCACACAGACGCTCCGGAACGCGTTTACACGCGTTCTGGCGCGTCTGTGTGTGAAAGGGGAAAGCGCCGGGAGCTGTCTTAAGCTTTCCGCCTGAACGCGTTCCAAATGGAACGGGAGTAATGCGAAAACGTCTAAAGATTCATATAGACCGGTGATGGCCAACCTATGACACGCGTGTCACAGGTGACACGTCAAGCCCATTTAGGTGACACACCTGGTCACCCTGGCACCTGGGCATGTAGTGCTTGCTTGTTCTTGAAGTGTACGAAATTCCAACTTTCAATTGAAGATTTAGCAAATGTAAAGAATTATTCATTTTTGCTTTTAATAGAATACATATATCAAAAATATAACTTTCTTACTAGAGCTACAAATATCACAAAACTATGGATATTTCTGGAAGTGACACAGCACCCGAGTTAAGCTAGGTTTTCTTGTGAATTTTGACACACCAAGCTCAAAAGGTTAGCCATCATTGATATAGACCTTTACTTGTGCCTTGTGCCTTTCTCAGTCATTCGTTTAATGGCAGACCACCTGTAACTAGAGAATCTGAGGATGTGGTCAGGCACAACAACAACAAAACCTGAAGCACTTCTGAGGTGGCATAGCAAAGGCTTTGAAGAAGAAGGAAGAAGAAGAAGAAGAAGAAGGGTTGGCCCTTCTACTCCACTTCTGTCACCCATTTAAGGGGACTCAAAGCAGCTGACAAAGCTTTTCTATTCTCTCCACAACAGACACCCTGTGAAGTAGGCGGGGCTGTGAGAGATTAGAAGAGAGCTGTGACTGGCCCAAAGCCATCTACCTGGCTTCGTGGAGTAATGCAGAATCAAACCCAGTATTCCCAGATAAGAGTCCAGCTCCTTAACCACTAGACCAAACTGGAAGTGTTGTCACAGTAATCTGCCTCTCTCCTTTCTTTTAAATATTCTGGCTTGAAAAGGTGTATTAGAAAAGGCCTCAGTGTACAAGGCCATATACTACTGTCTCTGATGCACTTCTGAGATACTGTTTCTCTTATGTCTGAACACAGTCTGCATATACACCTGATTTTCATGACTTTTATAGCATTTTCTGTAATCCCAACTTGGTCCTATTTCCCATAACTGAATAAAACATTTAATTATATATTTTAAAAAATTAATAATGTAACGTATAACGTTACTAAAGCTGATGTGAAAATGGTATAAAGCATTTGTCTCACAAGTTTTAAAACTCCAAGGACAAGGATGTTGCACAGGGTAGCTTTTAAAACCATGCAAGTTATTCATGGCATTGTGCATTATCAATGTGCTGGAATGGACACAGCCTTATAACAGAACTTGTCAGAAGAAAATGGTGGAGAAGAAAATAATTTAAAATGGAAATTACACAGACGTGCACATGATCATTTGAAAAAAGCAAATCAACATGATCAATACATGGAACAGACCTCCTGTATGACATGCAGAAATACAACAGAAAACCAATCTACCTGAAGCAAAAATATTTCCACTAAATCTAAAGTAGACCTGCTCTCCTTCTCTCATCTTGAACTGCTGAGAAGACTCTGGTGGGCCAGTGAAACCTTCTTCGTGTAGGCTTTGCAGCTCCAAGTTCAGTTCTTTGGATGGAACCAATGAGACTGTTATTTTATATGGATCATCCTTTTTCCGATATATTACCACTTTTACCATGATGTTGTGGATGGCTTCCTCTATACTTTGAATGAATTGAACTAGATGTGCATGCTTCATAGGAGAAGATAGACGAATGACAACAAAGCTGTTTTTCAAAAAGGAGAATAGAAAACAAAATTCCATTTGTTGATACACATTCTACCTCTTTCTTCCTCCCCTCTCCCCTTCCCTTATTCCCTTATTTATTCTTCACGTATTAGTTCTGCTTCCATCACAACACACAAGGGGTGCTTCCACATTTGCCGCTGAAAAGCGGATCTAAATAGATCTGCTTTTTGGCGAACCGTCCTCCCCCAGATCCATCACTATTTGTGATGGATCGGAGGGACCCCTGCGCGTTCACACACACGTGGGAAGGACGGATTCCAGAGGACAGATTGGAGTGGGTGCTGTGTGGATGCACCAGCACCCATTCCAATCCTTCCCCAGCTCACGCGCGAGTGATGCCATCCCCAGAGCCGCAGGACTGGATCATGGAGCCGCCAGTCATCACGTGTTTCCGGTGGCAACAGGCACGTGGGGGAATGTCTTTGGAAGCAGGCAGTCCTGCTTCTGCCCTTCTCAACATGGCAGGCTGAGGGAATTCGTGCCTTCCCCTGGCTGTGTGTGGAAGGTCTTACATTTAATCCGGATTTCGGCTGCAAAACCGGTTTTAAAAACCAGTCTTGCATGCTGAAATGTGGATGCGGCTTCCGCAAAGGGTGCCAGAAGAGGACTCCAATGTGGAAGCTGCTTCAGGTAAGTGTCTTTAATGTGTTCTAGGGGGTGGTTAATCCAGTTTCCGCAGCTAGTTTAGAAACACCCAAGGCGTTAGACTAAATTCAGGAACAGGGGAATACATATTAGCCTACTTTCAGAATCTACACGCACTGAGTTCTGTGTCTAAAGATTGTTATATTGAGTATCAGACTATCCTGTAAAACTAAGCTTATCAGTCTTTTCAAACACAAGCAATTTTCTAAAATCACTTCTAGGGATCTGCAAAATTTGATTCGTGATCACGGGTTAATCAAATATTTTATATTTGCAGACATTCACATCAAAATTCAGGTTTTTTGCATATCCAAAACTTTGATCAAAATGAACCAGCTTCTTGCTTGTGAAAACAAAGAAGAAGAAGAAGAAGTGGTTTTTCTGCCCCGCTTTTCTCACCCATTTACAGGGACTCAAAGCAACTGACAAAGCTTTTCTATTTTTCTCCCCACGACAGAACACCCTGTGAGGTAGGTGGGACTGTGAAAGCTTAGAAGAGAGCTGTGACTAGCCCAGTGTCACTCAGCTGGCTTTGTGGAGGAGGGTGGAATCGAACCCGGTATTCCCAGATAAAAGTCCAGCTTCTTAACCACTAGACCAAAGTGGCTCACCTACTAAATTCCTGTTACCTTTCCTTTTATGTTGAACATTTATGTTGTGCTGTGTTTTTGTTCATAAAAATGACTTTTTATTTGCAATAGAAATTTTTAAAAAACAAAATTTTAAGAAATGCTTTTCTGATGAAACAATTCAACAATGAAATGAATCAATGAATTTTCACTTTGACAGTGAAATGAATATGCAATTTATTTTCCATACACATCATTAATTACTTCTTTAGAACTTTGTGCTAATTATGGGAAGATCCAATGTTGGGAAGTATTTGTGTGCTTGTTCTTGCACTGTTCCCATTTTTGCATTATGTAACCTTCTGGGGTGGGTGTGTGGTGGAGAAGCACACTATCAAACACATAGTAAAACCAATTTTGGAATTTGTTACTTTTGTCAGAAGACAAGATGGCATGATTGCATATGCCTACCTTTCTTTAAAATAAAGCAAAGTCAGCTGGGGAGAAGCAAGGTTGCTCATCCGAGACTGAATGAAGGGAAAGGTAACAGGAATTTAGTAGGAGAATTTAGAGACATAACTGCTGATGCTTTGATGGGTTTGTGAATTGTGAATGGATGGGTTTGTGATGGAATCCCAAGTTATATCTATAAATTAATGCAGTCTGAGTTTCTATGATGAGCCAGGAAATGACCCTGGAATTCTGGTGGATAGCTCAAAGGAAGTATTGACCCAGAATTCGAAAACAAATTGATGCTAGAGATAATTAGGAGGGAAATTAAAAAAAAAATCTTCAAGCATCATTGTGCCACTTTATACATTCAAAAGGAGACCACATTTGGAATCTTGCATATAATTCTGGTCACCAGATCTCAGAAAGGATATTATAGAACTGGTTTAGAAAAAAGAAGTTCAGAAAATAATAACAAAAATGATCAGGGGTGTTTCAGAGGAGACCTGATTGACATTTATAAAATCTAAAAGCCACTTGCAGAGAACCTAAGAGGAGGTGAGGGTTTAGAATGCCCAGAAGTAATTAGTGGACCACAGTCTGTGATTAGATGAGATGGAATGTGGTCTAATCCAGCAGGGTCTCTTTATATTCTTAAGGACAAAAGCTAGAGTGGAATGAGCCCTTGCCAAAGAAAGTAAGATGGGGAAGCTCATCATATCGTGCAAGGTAAGATATTAAATATGCACAATAGGCAAAAGCAAATACTTCCCTTTGAGTTCTGGGTCTTGAAAAATACTAAGCTGGTTCAATGATGGTTATGTCCTCTGCAACACATGTGACCCAGGACATCCTAAGTTTTGCTGCCTTTACTACAAATGTTCTTGATTGGCTGCATAGTTCCTATCATGAAGTATTTAAGTGTGCTCAGCATAGTTATATTCTCTATTTTGATCTTTGTACTTAATACCCAGGGGTCAGAGGTAACCTTTGAGTACAGGGACACATTGCTTCCCCCACTCAAGAGCCATTAGAATCCATAAATAATGTAAGGTAGAAAAGCTCTAATCTGTTAAGGTTACTGATGCTTTATATGTAGGATTTTTTTTTTTACTTACAAAAATATTCAGCCATATTGCTAGGCACAGAATGGAAAGTTGTCTTCACACACAGGCATGAAGCTGACAGAGTTCTGTGATGTGATCTGGCCTATGCCTCGTCAAATGCAACCCTGAAAATAACGGCCATAAAAGGCCTAGCCAGATATAATTCTATGTAAAATTACATCTAAAGAACTCTTTCCCAGAAAGGCAAACATGAAGCCTTATGGGTATAATCAAGGCTCATGCTACCAGCTCAATTAATTGTGGTATCTGATCAAGAAGTACCAATCTTGGGGTTAACTGAGCAGCAGTGTTCTTCCCAGTTCTTGCTCCCTCCTTCTCTGTATCCCCTTGGTACTTTTCGGCTATCAAATTAGGTATATCACTGTGGACCTTTGATGAAGGTGATCTGCCATCAGAACTATCTCTCATCACTGTAGTAGAAGCAGAGTTACTTTCTCCCTAGCCTCTTGCTCTGCATCAATAGTATTGTAACACATTATCCTCCTGGGAGAAAATCCTGAGCCTGCTTTGCCAGTTGCTCAGGCAACTTTCCTGCCATAGTTATATTTAGAAGCAATGCTATCTACCAGCTGAGTGGTTTGATCATCTGGGAACAAATAAGTTTAGAATAACCATGCCAGTCAACATAAACTCAAAGAGAGTGCTTTCTGAGGGGCAAAAAAATCCCAGACTTGAACAAATCTAGTGCTGATTCAAAGTTGATTTAAACGTTAAAGAAAAATCATGAAAAAAAAAACCAAATGACTTTGACTTCTTTTTCACCTAGTAAAACATCTGAAGTGAGACTAATAGGTCACATTTTGCATCTGGTGAAATGTTTTTCAGGTCATAGACTCCACTGTAAACATTTCCAAATGCTTAGCTCAAAGGCTTATTGAACATTTAATTTTGTTACAAGATTTATGGTCCATGTTTCATTACTACTGATACTAGAATGGAGAACCACATAAAATAAATTATTTAAAAACCTTTAACTGCTTTGCTAAAAGTCTGTTATGAAAAGAAAGAAAGAAAGGCAACTAAAACAAAAGTTCAAAAAATAAGTAGAAACAAAGTTCCCTCACTCCTGGAAACTTCTTCCCCAACGAATACGGGCCATTACTTCACTGACGTCTTTTAAATCTGAGTTGAAGACTATTTTGTTCAGGGAAGCGTTTCCAGACACTGTGTGATCTGCTCTTCCAATATTTGATCTATATTGAATGTTGATATGTTTAATGTTCCTCTTTTGTTCTTGACTAATTTTTATTTTTTTATTTTTTTACTTATTGTTTTGTATTGTAGATTGTATGCCATTGGCAGGCTTTTATACATCTTATTGATTTGATTATTAGCTTGTAAAGCGCTGAGTACATGTACAGCACTATAGAAATAATAATAATAATAATAATAATAATAATAATAATAATAATAATAATAATAATAATAATAATAATAATAATAATAATAATAATAATAATAAAAATAAAAATAAATAAATAAATAAATAAATAAATAAATAAATAAATAAATAAATAAATAAATAAATAAAAAGAACCTGCCTGAAGTTCAATTGTACTGGGAGAACTGGGCACCAGGAAATACTATACTCTGCATAGAGTCTGCATTTTTTTGACAGTAGGTATATAAATTGGTATGCGTATTCTTGTGGTCAGTTGTGTTCCACTTCTATAATATCAACTTGAAATATTTGTAGTAGATTGCTTCCAAAACTAGAAGGAAATAACTATATAATAACATTGCCCCAAACTGCAAAATTTGTATGATGGGTGGAACTTCAACTCAAACAATGTCATCAAAAAGGAAATGAAATATAAAGCAACACTGACAACTCACTGATTAGAACCTGGCTTTCCCTCTTATTGGAAGATAGGTGAAACAATCACCATAATTAGTTTTCTTAAATAAATTTGTATAATGTCGTGATTTCCGGTGATTTCTGGGTTATGCAAGAAAAGACTACAGAAGAAGGATGTGGACAAATATTCATACAGGCTCCTCAGAGGAACAGATAAATTTACTACCTCACGAGTGGCCTTGTTTATTACCAAGGCTGCTAGAATATAGACTGCTTTGTCCTGGAGTCACAATTTTAATAATGAGACATACTGCATAGAATTTTATTGTATCTTACTACATTTTATTGTATTGCATTTTAATGTATATTATTTCATTTTTCTAAATTTATTTTATTCTATGATATGGTCAGAGGACTAATCAAGTAAACACTTTGATACCCTTTGTAACATTTGATATTTGGCCAAATTCGGACTTTCGAACTCAAATCAAACGTTACGATATTTGTATGCTAACATTCAAACAAATACAAATGTTTCCAGACATTTGTACGAAGAGTTAGGATATTTGTTAAGCTGGGGAAACGTATCAGATACATATCTATTCGTATCAGCATACAAATACATCTGTATAGAATAGAATTTTACTACATTCAAATGTGATCTATTCACACGAATACAGATTTTCAAACATTCAATTCATCCCTACAGAAGATCATTCATTCCACATTAACTTACCTTTTTAAAGGCTCATTTAATTCAAACGACACAAGGCCATTCCGTGCACTTCGCACTGCAGTGTGATCCAACAGAGCCCATCCTTCTTCTTTACTTCTGTATCCCAGTAACTTCAATGATTCATTGAGCTTCTCTCCATGCTTTCCTGAAGAGACTCTCATCATTCTTGAAAATTAAAGAATGCAATTGGTTTACAATTTTTGTTTTTATTCTGTTGTACATTGTATATTGTTACAGGCTGACACCCTCCTGACTGTAGATGAAGCAACACCTTTTGTGTGTCTGTGTAAGTCTCAGATCCCATTAGCTAGGCAGGAGGAACATGTAACCGAATTTCCCTATTCATCATCCCAGATATGGACAAGGTGATATCCAATCACATTCCTGGAGGTGCTTGCTAAAGGGGACCCAAATTTGATATGGGGAACCTGCAAACTATATGCGACCACAATCACACCTCTTTACTAAGGATTTGCACCAGGAGAGGCAAGTATGCTTTGAAAGATAGACATGAATCTATCCTATGCACATGTAATTGCATGCTTAGTAAGGTAGCTATTGGGTGTTTTTCTACTAGCCACTAGAGTACCCATTAAGGACCCATTATGGGTCCTTAATGGGTACTCTCATGATAGTGGAAGAAACCCCTTTTACTACTTCATTTACAAAGTTCAGGATATGAATTTTGTTATATCACAGGAAAATGCCAAAGGGAAAGGGTGGATTTATAAGACTGGTGGGTGTGTGTGAATATTTTGTGGAAATTATGGGAACAGGAAGATGTATGTTCTATAGGATACCTTATTGACCACAGTGTAAGGGAACAGATAACTGGAATGTAAATGTAATATTATTTTACTGTAAGCTGCCCAGAGATCTTGAGATATGGGGGTGGGATGTAAATACTTTAAATAAATAAAAATAATAATTAAATTTCTGGAATCTCAGGCAACTAAAGCATCTCAAAATACTATGCTTGGCTTTCAAATTATCAAGAATTCATCATCAAGCTATTTATTTGTCTGTTGACTTACTTAATAAAAAACATTCACAGGCATAATGGTTTTAAATGTGTAGAACCTGTATTCTAACTTACCGGAAATGATGCACACTTGTAGGTCTTGTTATAGAAGCACTGGTTACTCTCCCATGCTCTGCTTGGTCACCCTCCCTCTTCTTGTCTTGGTTTGGAGGGCAAGGCAGAATGACTGTGACAAACTTATTGAATGGCTGGGATGAAGGGTGATGAAGGTGCACCAGGGGACTTGTAGATGCCACTGAATGATACGCATCATGCTTTACTTTCAATATGGAAATTACAGATGGCTCAATTGGTTGTACCTGAATATAATTATTACCAATATCATCATCGTCGGTCATCTACTGAAGCTAACCATTCCAAGTAAAAGCAAACAGCACTATGCGGCAATGGCTGACAGCAAGAAGCTCAAGAGGTTTGACCTTCCCCAAGCCTAAATGATGAGTACCATTTGCTGGGCCTGCTACTGCTTAGCAGTGATCATTTGAATTTCCACACAGTGCATAAAATCCATCCATCCATCCATTTCCATTTTGTCCATTTGTATTTGTATACCACCTTTCCAAAAGAAAATTTTGCCCAAGGTGGTTAGCAACAACCAGAAAAAAATATAATGCAAATACAATCATCACAGAAAAATACAGCAAGTAAATACAGCAAGTAAGGAAATCAATTTCAATAACTGAAACATCAAATATATATCATAAGCAATGTACAAATAATAAGCTATGTAGTCTAAAAAACTACAATACACAGTATTAAATAAAAAATAAATCATAAGACCAATTAATGCAAGACAACTCAAAAATGTCTAAGGAGAAACTGAACCAAAATTGCAGCAAAGCAACAACAACCAACCCAGGAGTCCCTCCATTCATCCATCTTCAGCTGGAACCCACACATCGAGGAGGCCGTGGCAAAGGCTCCAGTTTCACAGGTGCAGCACAAGACTTGATTGTTTCTCCTCTCACCCCAGCCAGAGGCAGCCACGGTTTTTATATCCATCCTGGGGGAGGGCATGGTGAGCATCCATCCATCCATCCATCCATCCATCCATCCATCCATCCATCCATCCATCCATCCATCCATCCATCCATCCATCCATCCATCCATCCATCCATCCATCCATCCATGGCATTTATATCCCACTCTATATCAAAAGTCCAGTGTGGGTCACTCCTAGCTCTTAAGTGAGGGGAACCCTGTTATGAAATCTAACTGTGGGTTGGGCACACATGCATGGAGGGCCCCATCAAACCTAGAGAAAGTTCTGCAAGTAACAACAACAACAATGACGTTCCTTGCCCTTTAACATTTAAAAACCTTTCTATTGACTGGTTTTACTGAAAAGCATATTTTTTTAAGGGAAAAGGGGTATTGAAGAAATGGCTAATCTTTTGTGCAAAATGTTCTGCTTCCAGTTTCCTTTGCTCCCTGCACTGGCTCCTTGTTTAAGAGGCTGAGTTGTGCTCTCCAAACAAAATTTCCCAGCCCTCAAAGCGGCCTTGGTGGCATCGGCAAAATGAATAAAAATCAGTATTGAGGAAACCTCGGGGTAGCATTGTCCCTGCTGTCAGAATGAGCAACTCCTGATCGATAATACAGTGTAGAAGTTGCCAGAAGCACTTGGGCAGTTACAGATGGTAGACTTACCCACATTAAAATACTAAAAAGAGGGGAGTGAAAAATTGTGGACGTGTGCTCTTTCCTTAAACTTATTTACCTGCATGGAGCACTCACTTCCTTTGCTTTCAGCTTCCCAGCAAGATGAAACCAAGCTGAAATGTAATGAATTTTTGATAACTACATTCTCCTCTGGGTGCTTTTTATCCCATGTATTCATTAATAAAGTCTATTTTCCTTTTTGTACATTTATTCCAGTTCCTGACCTCATTATTACCTTGTGGATGCTAATTCATATTCTATGTTTAAATCCCTCACGTTATTTATTAAATCCCTTTCCCATTATCTATATCTTGACCTGCACCTCTTTTTAGTGTGTGTGCGTGAGAGAGAGCATATTTGCATGCATGTGAGAGAAAGGGCTGTGTCCATTCATCATAAATAAGAAGCTAAAATAACCTTAGAGATAGTAGCTTGTGGGCCTCATGTTCTCATCCCATGTCTAATCTACCATACTTTTCTAGCCAACAATGTTCATGAGGTAGATGTAGACTGGTGTGTGAACAATTCCACCTGCCGTACCTAAGCTACCTTATTAATGGTATGTATGTATGTATGTATGTATGTATGTATGTATGTATGTATGTATGTAGGTAGGTAGGTAGGTAGGTAGGTAGGTAGGTAGGTAGGTATTTTCCTGAGGCTATGCATAATGTGAGATACAAAGTTGGTAAAGGTTATCATGGTATTTGAGCCACACTTAGACCATTTTCACAAGGGCGGTTACCCTGGCTTATGAAGGGGTTCAATGGACTGCCTTCTGCAAACCAAAGTGGAACACCAAAATAACCACATCTCCATAGTATGCTCTGTATGCACTGAACAGAGTACCGTATTTTCTGGCATATAAGACTACTTTCTAACCCAGGAAAATCTTCTCAAAAGTCGGGGGTCGTCTAATACGCCAGGTGTTGTCTTCTTATATGGCAAGTATATCCCAAACTCTATATTTTAACTGGAAAGTTGGGGGTCGTCTTATACATCCAGTTGTCTTATACGGCAGAAAATACGGGTAACAAAGATAGAAGAACAGCATGAGACCCTGTCTTGGTTTTGTGGAAGTCCTCTTTGAAGTTAGAAAGGCAGAAATTAGAAATTTAGGAAGGCAGTAAAGACACACCTCTTTGCCCTGGCCTTTGGCTGAGGTGATTATATTCTCTGCATCCCCCTCCCCCAGTTACAGTCACTATGAATGTACTGTTTTAAATTTGCTGAATTTTAAAAGTATCTTTAATCTGTCCTTTTTTAAAAAATGTGTATTTTGTTTTTAATCTGTTGGTTAATCTGTTACCCGCCCAGAGACCTTTGGGTATGGGACGGGATAGAAATGTAAACAAACAAACAAACAAATAAATAGTAAATAGAAGAGACCCTTTCATGTGACACAACTCTTTGCACCTCTGCGGGTAACAGAACTACAAAAGGTTCTCAGTTTGTGATCTCAGGATATTGTTACTGATAAGTCAATTAGGATCTATATTTCAATAGCTCACCTTGAACTTGGCTAGGTAAAAACTGGGAAGTAGGGCAGTTCCAGTTAGCAGTGACTTTGGTCTAGTGGTTAGGGAGCCAGACTCTTACTATCTGGGAATACCAAACTCGATTCCACCCTCCCCCATGAAGCCAGCTGGGTGGCCTTGGACTAGTCACAGTTCTCTTCTGAGCTGTCACAGCCCCACTTACCTCATAGGGTCTTCTATTGTGGTAAGAAGAACAGAAGCTTTGTCAGCCTCTTTGAGTCCCCTTAAATGGGTGAGAAAGGTGGGGTAGAAAAGCCAACTCTTCTTCTTCTAAGACTGGTATGATGTGAATCTGGCTAGGAAGTCTGACCAAAAGTCATGCCACTGTATTCTGAACTTTCGAACTAGTTCCAGCTCCTGAACTGTCTTCAAGGGTAGTCCCATGTGGAGCACACTGCCATAGTTTAGTATGGAAGTTACCAAAGCATGGATCACTGTGGCCAAGTTATCCTTATTCAGGAAAGGCCAAGTCTGGCAAACCAGCTGATAGGGATGTGCATGAATTGTTTTTGGCATTTGATTCAAAATGAATCAAAAGTTTGAAAATCTGTATTTGTATGAATAGACTGCAAGCGAATGTGGTAAAATTCTATTTGATATGAATTTATTCATACACATTTGTACAAAAATTCAATATGTATCTGGTATGAACAGATATGTATCTGATATGAACAGATACATATCCGATATGAACAGATACATATCTGATACAAATAGATACATATCAGAGATGAACAGATACACATCTGCTCAATAGATATGTATTTGATATTAACAGATGTTTATCTGATACGAATAGATACGTATCTGACACATTTCCCCAGCTTAACAAATGTCCGAACTATTTGTATGAATATCCAGATACATTTGTATTCTTTTGAATGTTAGCATAGAAATATTGTAACATTCTATTTGAGTTCAAATATCTAAATTTGGCCAAATTCAGCTGAATTTTGAATGTTACGAATGTTCATGCACATCCCTACTAGCTGAAGATGGAGAAAAGCAGTCATGGCTACTGCTGCCATTTGAGCCTCAAGCAACAGTGATCCAAAAGCGCCCACATATGGCATGCTTTTTAATTTTGGGGGCAGAACAACCCCTTCAAGAATTGGGTGCCATCTAACTTCCTGGATTTGAGACCCTGTGACTCAGAGTGCCTCCATCTTGTCTGAAGTGATTAAGTGATTGTCTGAAGCAGTGATTAAGCACCCCAGAGTTGTGTGCCACCAGCATTCTAATGACACCTCACTCCAGATCTCCTGAGGACCTCACCCAGTGACTTCATATGTGCTTAGATACTGAACAGCACAGGGGACAAAACAAATCACAGAGCAGATAGGGTGTTCAGTGAGAGCACTCTATGGTGACTCCCTCACCCTGCCCCACAAACCTGAGCTAGTGGTCCATCAAGAATCCTGCGGGACAAAGTTGAATAAACCTAAGGAGGCCTGTAACTATAAAATGTGATAGTTGTCTGACACATAAGCAGCGACTTGCCTTTTTATATGTAAGTAATTGGCATGACTGTACAACGGGGATTTCTCCATCTGTGCAAAGAATAATTCCTTTTATTCTTCTGGCAGATGGAACTAAGTTCTTGAGGGTATCTATAGAGTGAAATTAACAAGAACTTCTGTTACATATTTCCAGCCCACTGTAAACTCAAACGTAAATTAAAATAATCAACTGCCACTGTGGATTTGCTTCAGTAGCACATATATATATTTGTTTTACTAATTCAATGCACACAAATGTAGGGAAATATTTAAAGAGAAACTGTATGGGGTGTTGCTCATTTGTGTACAACTATATTAATTATTTAGTATTTTCTTCCAGTCAAGTTGGTTCAAGCCATCTTTTTTTTTTTTTGCTTCACTTGGTTGCATGGGTTGATAGACAAGGAAAATGGGTATGAAATGATAGTAAAAACTGGAATAATAAAAGCATTAGCTTTCTGAAACTGGGCAAAGTTTTTCTAGTGTCATCCCTTAGTGAAAGAAGTTTTTCTCAAATTCTGTTTTACCTTTAACTTATTGTACTGTTTTCTCCTACCCACACTAATAAACAGACTGAAAAGAAGCAGAAAGGTTCATGAAAATGTGGCATATTAATGTTAAAAACCTGTCAATGATTCAGAAGATTTTTTTTGCTTTTTAGAAGCACTCAGTCATGCAGTACTGAACATTCAACATTCTTAGCTTAATATGCATTTCTTTCCTAAGCTTTGACTGCCACCCAGGGTTGAAGTGTGTGACAACCTCTGTTTTTCAGTGCCACAAATGCTTCTAGAAGTCAGGGGTGTGGGGGAAGCTCATGTACTATCAAGAAAGGGAAGTAGCATATTTTACTGGGGCCATCTGGACCTATTGAAATACAGGCTCCAATCAAAATAATACTAATAATAAGAGTTGGCTTTTCTACCCTACTTTTCTCACCCATTGAAAGGGACTCAAAGTGGATAACAAAGCTTTCTGTTCTTTTTCCTACAACAGACACCCTGTGAAGTATGTGGGGCTGTGATTGCTCAGAAGAGAGCTGTGACTAGCCCAGGGTCACCCAGCTGACTTTGTGGAGGATCAAACCCAGTTTTCCAAGATAATAGTCCACCTCCCTAATCACTAGACATTCACAAGACATTCACCAAGGGTTTTTTTTGAGCAGCCATCTCCCAACAAGTGAACCAGCTAATTCATGACTGAATGATACCCTCACTTGTTTTTGCCCTTGAAAATACTTTTTAAAAAAACGATTCACTGTCAAACTGAACAAATAGGTGTTCGATGGTAAACTGAAAATATGATTCTAGTCCATATACTTCTTTACATGTATTAGTTTTGATAATTAGGATCAAACCAAAAGATCATGAGATTGCATGTTGTTGTTACCATACATAACTCCTAAGTTCTGGAATGATGCCCCCCCTTTTCCATGTGTAGTCAAAGATCCATTTCTTCAAGATCCAGATCTTTGAGATGGGGTCCTCCTGGAGATCCAGATCTTGAAGACACCTTTATTCAGGACCTCAGAAAATCCAGATTTAAGGGCTTGAAGGATCAATTAAATCTGGATTTCCCCTGCCCTCATGCGGACCAGGTGGTAACAGGGCCTTCCCAATTGGTACCAATCGGGTACCAATTGGGGTCATAATTGGGTCTTAGAAGGGTTCTAAGCCCTAGTGGAAAATGGGCCAAGGACCAGGGACCAAAGTGCATAGGAAGGGACACTTTTAACTTTTTCATATCCCAACAAACATGATGAAAATTTACAATGCAAGTGGCCTTAAGAAAATCAAAGCTAGCTATTGGTTTTTGATGCTCTGTTTGTATATGAGTGATTGGCATGCTCCAATAGAGCCTTTCTACAAGCATCTTTGTCTGGTCCAGCAGAGAGCATGGTCCCTTTTTTTAAGCTGTTGCAGAACCGAGGCTATGCTCCTTGTTCATACAGGGCCAGTATGAGGGCTGTCCCAGAATATTAGTTCAAATGTGGATGGCCTTGTTCTAGAACAAGATGAACAGATCAGGCAATGAACTGTACCAGCTGATCCAGTCATTTGAGACAGAATGGTCCACTTCAAGATACATGTTTAAACAGCCATGCTACTTATGAACTGCTATTTCGGATATCTGCTTCCATGCCTGCTTCCAGATCTCACACTTTCTATGCACTCAGAACAAATGAATTTCTATTATTCTCCAAAATCAGAGTAATTTTTTTCAAGTGTACCTTCAAATGTATGGTATTACGAGAATTGAAAGTCCACGGTGGATAAGAAAAAGAAATTCTGGGATCCATACTTAGTTTCCGTGAACAACCTTTCCTTGGGATGGTAAATGTTTCACTCTTTAAACATGAAACTACAGAGAAGAAACCTAGCTGGCAGGTTTTTACTTCAGCAAAAGTCCCCTGAACGAGAGAAAAAGAAAAGAAAATGAGAAAATAAATGATGTATCCTCTAACCCTAGGAAACTAATCTGAACCAGAGGGATAAATGGAAATTAGTCTGCAAATTGCTTCTATTCTTTTTTCCACTGTGTTTTGCACTTCATATGACAACAATGTCATTACCACAGAGATGTGGTTACCGCCTCCTGTGGTCTCTTTTCTTGTTGGTCTGGTAATGTATCAATGAAATAGTTGTTAGCTGAGTGCTAATATTTCCGGATAAAAGAAAAAAAACCTCAGATAGAGTGGAACAACTGGTCAGAAAATCCTCTTACTGCAAGACTACACAATATTTTAGTGATTAACTGCAGCGGAAAAAGAGAGATAGAAAGTGACAAAGTGAGAGAAACCATGAAGACAAAAAAGAACAAGAAAATAAAGAAGAAAATTATGTCAACTCTGTACAAAAATAGGTAAAATAACCACAGTTAAGTAAACTCTAGGGATGTGCACAAATATTTGAAACGTTTGAAATTCTATTGAATTTGATCAAATTTGGACATTCATGGATCTGATCTAATCCTTGAATTTTTTGAATCTTTCATATGAATTATTTGGACATTTGTACGTGTATGGATATGTACGCATTACATACATATCTGCACGCATCTTATTCGAATCCGTATGCATTTATATGAATATCTACAGGACAAAAATGGGATGCATACAGGATAAAATGGGATGTGTACGAATGTGTACCGATGTGTACAGATGCATACAGATGTGTATGGACACATTTGAATGTTGCTGACATTCGTATCTTCAAAATTCATACAAATAGATTTGAATGTACTCAGTTCAAATTGAATTATTATTATTATTATTATTATTATTATTATTATTATTATTATTATTATTATTATTATTATTATTATTATTATTATTATTATTATTATTATTATTATTATTATTATTATTATTATTATTATTATTATCATCATCATCATCATCATCATCATCATCATCATTATTATTATTATTATTATTATTATTATTATTATTATTATTATAGTTTATTTATAAAGTTTGAATTTTAAACATTCAAATTTATTTGAATTTTTGGATATTCTATTTTACTTGAACTGAATCTCAATAGTTGCATTCTTGCACATCCCTAGTAAACTCTCAGTTTCAAAGTTACTGTAGCCTGGTTTTTTTAAAAAAATTCACCAACCTTATAGTTTCTTTGGTGTCCTTCCAAAGAGACTGGTGTTACATAACATGATTCAAAGTTCACATCACTTATTTTCACCATAACTTCTTTGTACATTCCTCTATAACATGAATTACATGGGATGGCAACACAGATTGGAGAAGCAAGGGTCTGCTCAATTGGCAAGGAAGATTCAGCAAAGATGACATTGCTGACCAGCTCTTCCGAATCATCTATTAGCAATGGACTCATGTCATTGGCAATCCTGATGACAAGATTTTCTACAATACTGGCAGGTCCTGTAATGCAACAGGACAATTCAGGTTCACTCAGCCCACTAACTTCCACAAGAAATCTGAGGATAAAACAGAAGAAAGCAATATATACAATAAAAACACTGGCATATAAAGTAATTTATTACTGACGTAGTGATCCTGATACAGTTGTCATATCAGATAAAGGGGTGAGAAACCAACTACCACTAAACCAAAAGCCACGATGTGGGGAGACTTTGTCCTTACTGAACTAGAAGATGAAACAGCAGTAACACCAGCAGCGAAGAGATGAAATAGCTACTTCCCTGAAGAGAGGAGAGACTTTGAACATGATGGGAAATTGGTGAAACTCTTCCTTATACACTTCTTCTCTTCTTATGGTTGAAAGCAATTCCTTGTGGAGGAACTGGTTTTCAGACTGCTGAAAAGAAGCTTGATAAAATCCATGCTAAATGGGAATTTAATAGAAATGGAAGCTAGGGATGTGCACAAATATTCATAGGCATTTGAAATCCATCTGAATGTGCCTAATTTCAACATTTGAACTCGAATAGAATGTCCCAAAATTTGAATGTAAACATTCGAATCAAATTTTGAATTTCAGATCTAATCATTTAAATTATCTGGACATTCGTATGTGTATGGGTTCATACATGCTGCATACTTGAAGATCCACATCTTTCCTGCATCCGTACGCATTTGTGCAGGTCCGTATGGGATGAAAACGGGTTGCATATGGGATAACTACGGGATGAATACAGACATGTATGGATGTGTACGGATGTGGTGAGGATGGGGACATGCACATACAAATGTTGTCGACATTGATATGTGCAGATTTGAATCAAAAATTCAAATGAATAGATATCTTGTTAAATTCAAATTTAAAAGATTCAAATTGAAATGGATTTTTGGATAGTCAATGCGATTCAAATAGAAAGTCAAAAAATATTTGTGCACATCTCTAACGGAAGCCTTACGTTGGCATGTGCCATGGTTACTACCAACACTGTAGACGTGTGTTCATAAATCGCTTTCTACACATTTTTCCAGGCTTATAGGAAACTGGGTTCTAGGCATGCGGTTTCCATGAATAACACATAGGGTGTTTTTCCACGACGCTTCTTTAATCCAGATCTAAGAAGATCCAGATCTAGGGAATGGGTACTTCCTTTAATCCGGATCTAGTAGATCCGGATTAAGGGAAGTCCCCAGTGTGTTTCCATGGGTGGTCTAGCACCCAATAGCAATGGGTGCTAGCCTCCCTGCCATGGAAACAGTGGAGCACCCATTTGGAAATCGAGGGGTGTTTTTCCACTGTTTCTAGAAGTATCCATTAAGTACCCATTAATGGGTACAAAAATGCCATTTCATACCCATTGAGTACTTAATGGGTACTTCTAGTAACAGTGGAAAAACACCCTGGATCTACCCACGAGGGGTCTGCCTGTCACCCCAGGTGTTTTGGGGGGTGCAGGGGGGCAATATCCAAAGCGGTTCTGAGTCACTTCGAAGTCACTTCTGCGTGACTTTGAAGTGACTTCAGAGTCACTTCAGAGTCACTTCGAAGTTTACTACGAAGATCAGCACAGACTTCAACGATGCTCCAGAGCTATTTTGCACAGACTTCGAAGTGACTTTGAAATGCCTTTGCAATGCCTTTGAAGCTTAGGTTTTGGGGCTCCTCCCCCCAAGGGTTTCCCCTCCCCCTAGCCTTCTCTAGACCCCATTGCCAAACTATCATGGAAACAGGCTCTCTTTAATCCAGATTTTCTGGCTGAAGACCCCATTGTAGACCCCATTAATAGGGTCTACAGAAAATCCAGATTAAAGCCCAAAAAGTATCCATATGATCCGTATTTCCCGAGGCGCGGTGGAAACAAATGTATCCCTAATGGGTGCCATGGTGGAAACGGGGTCATCCGGATCTCACCCAAATGGGTCCTTAATGTGTGCTAAAATGGGTACTAAGTCACCGTGGAAAAACACCCATAGTCTACTTCCAAATAGGGTATGTAAGGCCATGAGCTACAACGCCCCTTCCTCTCAGAGTTATGCCAAGCCTAGTAGGGCCTTGCCAGGCATAGGCAGTTCTATAAATATAAATTAGCATTTATTAATTGGCATCAGGCTGGACATGAGGAGTTATGAGTGTGTAATTTCATAATTCCAAGCCAGTCCCATTAAAAGATATAAAAGCATAAAATCATGGGAATGGTGTAATACATCTAGAAGAAATTGAGCCAGGACTCCTTGGTACTTCCTGGAAAAGCTAAACAGACAAAGGATTTCCACTTGAATCTGCATGAGCAAGCAGACCTGATCAGTTCCTGCCAACTGCATAAGGCAACATCAAACCACAGTCTGGAACCATCAGCTTCCAGACAGTCTTTGTTTACCAATGTCAGTACTGTGGTGCTTATCTCAAGTGCCTCTTTTTGTCACCATGGATCTGATCTAATCAAGTGGCATGCCAGGTCAAGAGGTTGCTGCTATGAAAATCATTCCAACACTCTCTGAAACTACTAGGCAATCCTGCCCTGCTATCAGGACCTGCTATTACCTGGATCCAGCAGGTGCAACTGCCAGCTGTCTGCCTCCCATGGACAGCTCTGACTTCACACACCTCCAGTTCTGTACAAAGTCTCATTCTTGCCTCAGAAAAGCCTGCCTCTGCCTCCTTTTTCAGGCTCCAGTTCTGCTCCTTGCTGCCTGATCTCTCCAACAGCTTCCCTATCACTCCCTAATCCACCCTGCACATCCAGAAGGTGAGACATTACAGCTGGGCTCTGCTTTCCTCCACTCTCTTCCTTGCCTTAACTCACAGTACACCAACCCACTCTCCCTGCTGAAATGTAGTTTGCATTCCATGGCGCTTTTCCATGGACTTCAAAGGAAGTCCACAAACTGGCTTTTAAGCAGGAGGGGTGGCTTCCAACTACACTCACCCACATTGACCACCACGGCTTCCCACTGTAGGATTTCTGGGGTTTTCTTTTCTTTTGATGTGTGTGCTCCACATCATCAACTTTATTGACCAAAAGTCACATTTATTCAGGGACCATGTAACAGAGACCGCTATGGCCCAACGTGAAAGTGAAAGTGCCACTGACAACCATGCTATTATGGATCCAACCATCTGCCTGCCCCAATGTTACATGTTGTCCTAAAATCCTCTTGTCCTGAGACGTTTGTCAGAAAAAGGCTTCCTAAAGTAGCTTAGAAAAGACTTCAAGATGGTACTGGCCACACACCAGTCTTACCCTCCTCTTCTGCTGAACATTCTGTGCTAGAAAAGGTGGATTAGAGAAGGCCATACACAGTCTCTCTGAGCTAGCTCTGGGAGATTCCCTTTTTGTTATGTCTGAGCACAGCCTGTCTTCAAGGCACCACTCTTCCCCCCCACACACACACCTTAACAGAGCTACCCCACCAGAATATATCCCACGACATACTACTGAGCCTTCAAAAAATAAGTTGCTCTTACTCTTTATTCACCCAGACGCTTTCATTATCATCTTTTTCCAGCTTTCCGGTGGAGAGGGGAACTGAATTGTTTTTATGTGAGTCTTCTGACCTTGCACCGCTTTCCTGGTTGCTTTGGGGGATTTCATTATTTTTCTCCTTCTGATTGACATCTTTGTTGGTCTTGCCTGGCTCTGCTATCACCCGGAGGTTCCCGTTTTCTCCCTGCTTCGGGGCTTCCTTTATCTCTGCTCCTTTTCCTTGATTAGAAAGTGTCTGTGGATGCTTGATGCTCTCATTTCCCAGCATTTGGGACACAATTACATTTTTGCCATTGTTTTCCAGAATATCTCCCAAATCTACTTTTTCTGAAATCAAAGATAGCTCTGTATCAGAGCCTTTTCTGCTGCCATTATCTGCTACTGGATTTGAATTCCCTAGTATATTTTGATCCTTATTTTTCATGTGCATTGGAAATTCCTGTTCTTTGCCTGATTCTTGATCACTTAAGGAGACAGCACTTTCAATGCCTGCCACTTCATTCTCCACCACCAAGTTTTTCTTTTCTTCTTTATCTTTAGGCAAACATTCAAGAAGTGGCTGGCTTGTAGATACTAATAACGATGCATCATTTTCTTTTTCTTTCTCAGCATCACATACAGACATCTGAGGTTCATGATGATCAGATTTCCTACAGCTCATCCCAAGCAACTTGCTTTGTGTCTCTCCAAGACAATCAAGAGTATACAACACACATTTGCATAATTCCAGAAGCCAATCTGCAATGCTACTCTCCTCTGAAAAAAAGTAATTTTGAAAATAGGTAATGCACTTTTCTATATGGCTATCAAAGCTCAAACAGGCAGATAATCAAAAAGAAATTTGATCTCTACATATCATGATAACTTTCTCCTCCTTCCCTTCCAGTAGATTGCATCATATTTAATTGAGACAGCTTTACAATTTTCATTTAATTAACAGACAACTGAAGCTAAGAGTGTTGCGGAGTGTTAACTCCACCTGTGAACTCATCCTGAAAACTGCTTGCCAGACATGGTGGAATACAGAATGTTGACAACCAGGAGATAATTGGCAATTCAATTATTACAAGATTTCAGTATTAACAGATTCAAATTTTTTACCATTATAAAGTTGAAATGTCTTAGCAAGATCTTTGCAGTAAGAAAACAATCTTATGAGATTCCAACTGCCAACACTACATTACATTAGAAGACCCTGCAAAAAGCACTTTCTATTCCCTAGAACGGTGTGAATTTCTTTTCAGCCTCCACCTTTCTCTGCCTTTCTGACCTTGATCACCCCATTTTATAATACAATGGCAGATCTTTCATCTCTTTCCTTGCCAAGTACTTTGTGCAAAGAAAGACAGGGAAGAAAGGGGGAAAAGGGGGGGGGAATCTTTTGTTGGAAAAAGAAAGACAGAGTACTCTGAATCTAAAAAGAAAATAAAGTAGATCAAACATTTATAATAAGATGAACCATTTTATTATTTTCCAGAAAGAAAAGTTCCTTCTACTGCATTTGAGAAACTGCACATTCATGACTAAGAAGTTTACAGAATTCTTCAGTTATACAAAATTATAATAGTGAATACAAAATTTACACTCTGGGTCTGGATACTGCAGATACAATGTAATTCTGATTCATGGCCCTGATGGAGCTCTGTCTTGTCCTACACTTTGGAAATTTGTACCAGATCAAATTTAACATTGGTTTGAGAAATGTTGTTTATATTAGGGATGTGCATGAATATTTTTAATATTCAAAATTTGACTGAATTCAGCCATATTCGGACATTTGAAATTGAATCAAATGTTGGCACATTCAAAGACTCACATTCAAATTTGAATTGAATGTTTTGATACATTAGTATGAAGCTTCATATGGGGTTTGAATGCTATTCATATGCAAATATCTAAAGCAGCGGTTCTCAATCTGTGGATCGCGACCCCTTTTGGGGGGGTCGAGCTACCCTTTCAGAGGGTTCACGATGAGTCTCCCGCCTTTCCACCCCATCCTCATCTGAGCTGCCCCGCCCCCATGGTTGGGGGTCTCCATAACATGAGGAACTGCGTGAAGGGGTTTGCGGCATTAGGAAGGTTGAGAATCACTGATCTAAAGGAACGCCTTCTCCCATACCAACTTGCCCATGCTTTAATATCTGGTGGTGAGGCCCTCCTGGTTGTCCCACTGCCCTCAGCAGTGAAACAGGTGGGCACCTGGGAAAGGGCCTTCTCGGTAATAGGCCCCAGGTCATGGAATAGTCTCCACCTTGAAGTGTGTCATGCCCCTTCTCTGTATATATTCAGGAAGATGGTGAAGATGCACTTCTTTGCCCTGGCCTTTGGCTGATGTAATTATACTTTCCCTGCCCCCTATAGCAGATACTATTATTTTAGTATTTTAATATGCTGAATCTTTTACATGTTTTTGTGTATATTATTGGTTTTAATATTGGTTTTAATTTGTTGTTTTAAAGTTGTTACCCCCACTGAGACATTTGGGTATTGGGCAGGATATAAATAAATAAATAAATAAATAAATAAATAAATAAATAAATAAATAAATAAATAAATAAATAAATAAATAAATAATTTGTATGGGATTCATATTGGATTGAACATTCCTTATGAACCCTACCACATTAGAAGGGGATCTATTCAAACAAATACAAATTTTCTTGCACTTGATTCAATACAAATTGAATTTAAAAAATCATGTCTATATTCCTAGTCTATATGTAGTTTAATTAATTAAAACATATTGGAATAATGCTGGGGTGGGTGGGAAGAAAATACTGGCTTCTTAAATCAGCTGTTTAAAACATTGGCATGAAGTAGGTATATTTCTTTTTGCATATTTGTTTTCCATTTGCTCAGACAATGCTGATGAATAGAATATTTATTGGAAACAAGTATTTTGTCTATGCCAGTTAATTTTGACTGAACTTGGAAACTAGTTGAGGGCAGGCCTAGTTAGTGGTTGGTTGGAGAAATGCTGTGAAAGGTCAGAATAGACTGGGTACTACAAAATATTTCAGAAAGCCCCTTCTCTACTGATACTAAGGAAAAAAATGCATGGAATTATCTATATAGTTATCCATAGTGACATTACATCCAGACAGGGCCAAAAACCTGTAATTATTTTGGAACTGTACCTGATTTTTCAGATATGATCATGGTGCTCCCAATACAGTCCCAGAATATAAACCTGATTTATTAGGTTGTCATTTTTGTGGTAAAATTTAATATCATAGCTTAGATTACTGCACAGGAAGTATAGTGAAGTTTCAGTGTGAGCTGTCAAAACCTGGAAAAAAACTTCACGTTATACTATTGGGATGTTTGTGTCACGTGGAAAGAAAATGCTGCATCTGTAACTTCACTCTGCTGGTGCGGAAATGCTAAAACCTGGAGTATCACGCTAATGTATAGACTATGCGTGGTACTTTATATTCATAAATCTATAAATTGTGGAATCAGTCATCGGTCTGTGGAATTTGCTGCTAGAAGAGGTGGTAACAGCAACCAGCCTGGATGGCTTTAAGGAACGGTTAGACAAATTGATGGATGACAGATATACCAGTGGCTGCTAGAATGGATGCCTAAGTACATCTTTCAGGCTGAGGGGACAAGCAGGATGCTTCTAAGGCCATCTGCTGGGACATGAGAGCAGGAGAAGGTTTGTCCTTGTCTCTGCTTGAGATGCCCATAGGCAATTGGTGGGCCACTGTGTGCAACAGAATGCTGGACTAGATGGGCTGTGGCCTGATCCAGCAGGGCTTCTCTTATGTTCTTAAATAAGTGATGTCTGGAGGCAACCCTAAACTCAATCTGGTCGCACGATACATTAGCATCCAACATCACCTCAAAAAGAAACTGAAATGCCCTCCTATGTGAGGAGGCAACATGAAGAGTAGATAATACGAACCAGTAACTTTTCAGTAACATTTTAGAAATCATTTTTGTGTAGGTTTTTTTTTTTTTTTTACCCTATGAAAGTCATGCTGTTCTGTTATGGTGAACACAGTTATGTAGCATCAGAGACAAGTAGAGGTACTATCACATAGGTTTTTACAGACTAAAGTCCATTTCATTTTCCTCAAAATTGCGGCATTTGCTTGAACAACTCTTTTAAGTGGGAGAGTTGTGGCACATTGTAGAGATTTCAGTGTTACTGGACTGTGTCTAAGGTGATATTGGACAGGAAGTACTGTGGTAGATTTGTACTGTTTTAAATGAACAGTGCACTGGGTATACTGGTGTGTGGAGAAGCTCTTCCTACGCATAGAGTCACAAAGCATGATCTTATGCCTAATGGTTTTTACAATATATTTCCCAAGTGAACCATAAAATAAAAAGCAAAGAGTATAAAATCCTCCCAGACCAAATATTCTTTGAAACCAATATCAAAACTTTATTTAAAAGCCAGCAGAATGGCTTTTAAATCAAGAAAGTCTACAGAACTGTCAAGAACTGCTGATTTTGACAGAATTAAAAAAGACACAAAGTACACAGTGAGAAATTCAGTAAACATGCTTCAGGGCTTTGATGGTGCCACAATGCCCTGAAAAGGTTGTGCTTATGAATGTGGGGGCAAATAAAGACACTTTTGAACAATGGAGATGCAAGCGTGCAATTAGAGGGAAGTAAACAGTAAAGTCTAGTCCTAACTACTACAAGGGAGGCCCTAAGCTTTCAGGAGAACCACATGGATAATTTTCACCCTCCAGGCATAGTGTTACAACGCTGTCTCTACCCTCAGAAGCAAACAGATGCAATACAGTCTGCAAATGAGGAAAACCAAGAGTTTGAAAGCTTCAGGGCTCGGCAGGAGTATTTCCCAGCAAATAAAGCAAGCTTTAAAGTTCCAAAGTCCCCAAGTTGCAGAGCTGTTTCTGGCTGAAGCAACTCTCTCTCAGCAGAGGCTAAGACAGAGCCGTTGTGATCAGCCAGTATAGATGACAGCAGGTAGTGAAAGATTTGGGGTGTGTCCAGACTAGGGGATATTTATTTATTTATTTATTTATTTATTTATTTATTTATTTATTTATTTATTTATTTATTTATTTATTTATTTATTTATTTATTTATTTATTTAATTTCTATCCTGCCCCATACCCGAAGGTCTCTGGGCGGGTAACATTGAATTAAACAACAGATTAAAAACAGGATACAAATTAAAACCAGATACAGATTAAAACAAGATGCTGCACATTCTGATGTGCAGTCGGTGCATGGGCGTCACACCTGATGCCCGATGCTTCATAGTGGTGGCACATTATGCTGCCTGCTGCGGAACGATCAATGCTTGCTCCACGGTATTGGGTAAATTCAAAGTTTCCCACCATCCCAACAGGTTGGCGAGAAACAGCCAACAAGAGCTGAGCCTCAGCTCCCGTTGGCTACCCCATCCCATGTGGCGCACGCCTCAGCGCACTTGCCATGGAAATCTTGCAGCTGCCAAGGAGGAAGCTGTGGACCCCCATTTGAAGTGGGAACAATGAGTCATCACTTCACAGCCAGGTAATCTGCAAATTTTTATGTAACTGCAGATTTTTATCCACTAGTCTGGAAGGGACCTTGGTTAAGGTGAAGCAGAGCTTGGACCAAGGTGGATGGTGGACCACGCTGTGGACTACCATAAAGGAACTGTTCTTACCAAAACTGTCAATGAGACTATGACCACACCTCAGGGTCCTCCTAGAACAGCGGTTCTCAACCTTCCTAATGCCGTGACCCCTTAATGCAGTTCCTCATGTTGTGGAGACCCCCAACCACAGGGGCAGGGCAGCTAGGAGGAGGGAGGGAGGGGTGGCAGGAGACTCGTCATGACCCCTCTGAAAGAGTAGTTCGACCCCCAAAGGGGTCACGACCCATCCATTAAGGACCCATTAAGGATGGATTTTAAAAACCACGTCTGCACCACAACACCCATTAGAGACCCATACGTCCACATTGGCTCTCACAAGATGGGTCTCTAATGGGTGTTAAGAGCCTCTTAATAGATATTCAGGGAAGACTACCTTGGAGGTAGTCTTAATGGGTACTTAATGGGTACTTCTGCAGTGCGGACACATCCAATTGGGATGTGTCCGCACTGCAGAAGTGTCCTCAAGTGGACCCTCCCCCGGCCTTCATGATTGGCTCCTCCAGAGCTGGGGGCATCCTATTTCAGAGCTCCCGCTTGCCCCAGAAACCATGGATTGTGGCTTCTTGAGCCGGGGGGGGGCTTCACCTACACCCCTCCCATTCCACCTCGAGGTGAGCGTGCGCGATCCCCTCCTTACCTTCAAGCAGCCAGGCTGATTCTGGCTGCTGGGGCCCAGTGCGCTTTGCGCATGCATGCAGCGCACCTCCCTATTGGCCAGGGTATTCAAATCTTGTGTTATGCATTTTGTTGGACTGTCGATGATAGTTATGGTTTGTGTTTTTTTGAACATGCATTAATAAAATATCATGTTAAAAAGGAAGGTATCTCTGGGCATGTGTATTCATTTTGTTAAAAAAAAATACTGTGAGAAAATGTCAATTGCTGTACTTTTATAAGCTGACATCGAACAGCCACTTTTAGGGGTTAAATTCCCTTGTGGGAAATATTGCTTTGATGCATTGACAAAACCACAGTAGAAGGGAAGAAAGCACATACTTCCGGGCATATGCATATGAAAAAGTAGGTAATAGACTTGGTTAGCTTCTATCACGTGTACTTGTGAAAAGTCAGTTGGCCTAAAAACTTTAACCACAAAACAGGAGAAAGAACACTGAAGCAAAAGTGCACATTTGACAATTCTGCAGGAGGAAAGAAATGAAAGTGAAGTATTGTGTGTCAGGGAGTTAATCATACGATAAAAACAAACAAAAACTGTAGAAAAATTTGCTAATGCATGCTGCAAGATACATTCCTAGCAAAACAAGCAGGAGCTGCATATTTGAAAAAGGGCCTTTCTGCACATGCCGCCGAAAACGGATCTCAAAGATCCATTTTCAGGCCGGAACGTTTTAAAAAAGAATCTGAGCCACAGAGGGTCAGATTCTCCGAGGCCCTGTGGGTCCACACACGTGCGGGGTGGCAGCGGCAGCGGCAGGGCCGGATGGGGAAATGGATTGGGGTGGGTGCTGTGCAGATGCACCAGCACCCATCCCAAACTGGCCCTGACGGCGCATGACCAGCTGTCAGAGAGGCAGAGCGCATGCCCTGCCTCTCTGACAGGTGGGCGAGTCTGGTAGCCGGCTTCCCTGCCTTCAAATCTTTTGAATCATTCATACAAATTATTAGGACATTTGTATGTGTACGGATATGTACGCACTACATATGTATCCATACGCATCTTATTGGCATCCGCATGGGAATCCAGTAACTGCAGTTTCAATTTTCCCCAGTGACTGGTTCAGCCTCCCCACGCCACTGCCAACACCATCAGGCCTACCTGAAGCTTCTTGGCGGCCTGGGACATTCAAGAAATTGTGGGAAATGATGTGAATTTCCCATCAATCCTGTGCATTGAGTGCATTTCCCTGTGTTTGAAATATCCACAGTTTTTCGTCAACTGCAGTAGGACCTGGAACGTATCCCTCCACGAATATGGAGGTCCAACTGTACACATTCTCCTCCCCACTCCAACATTTCTTAGGGTGCTTCCGCCTTTAACACCCATTAAGAGCACATTTTAGACACTTGGGAAAACTGTGTCCGCACAGCAGCACCCATTAGAGACACGTCAGGGAGTCCGCTTCTGCATTGACTCCCGCCAGATGTGTCGCTAATGGGTGTTAAGCGGCCCTTAAACCGGTTTCCCATAAGACCACATAAAAGGTAGTCTTAATGGGCCTTTTCACTGTTAGGACACATCCAAAAAAGGATGTGTCTGCACTGTGAAAAGGGTCTCTAACTGGGCCCTCCCCCAGCCTGCCATGATTGGCTCCTCTGGCCAGGGCCGTGCAGCTGTGCAGAGAGCCTCCTGAAGCCAGGCATGGCCCTGGCCAATCAGGAGGTGTGCAGGACGCAGGTGTGAAGGCGACCGGGACCCCACAGCCAGAATTGGGCTGGCTGTGGTAAGGTATGGAGGGGATCCCGCTGGGTCACCCCAGGGTGGGCTGGGGGGGGGGTTAGATGAACCCCCCCCCATGGCTCCAGAAGCAACGATCTGCCACTTCTGGGTGAGGGGGAGCCTGAAATTGGAGTCCCCCGACTCGCCATGCTTGGCTCCGGAGGAGCCAATCATGGTGGGCCGGGGGAGGGCCTCCGGAGATCTGGATCTAATTCTGTCCCACCCTTGCATGTGTGGACGGAACTGGTAGCACTACCATGGATCTCCGAAATCCTGATCTAAATAGATCTGGGTTTCAGAGGTAAGTGTGGAAGCACCCTTAGCTAACAAAGCAACAATGATTCAAAATATGAGGTTAAAGATTTGCATAATCTTCATGGTTTTCCAAACATGCATGTAAGCACATGTTTGGCACATGTTCAGGGTCATTCAACAGGAGCAGCATAGAGATTTTTGCTGTTTCGCACTTTCTCACAAGAATATCCCACCACATATGGCAGACACATCCAAAAATGTATAACGTTTTGGTTAAAGCCTTTAAAATCAAAGGAAATCAACCAATAAAAAGATAGATCCCAAACTTGCACTATTCCTATTATTTGAAAAGACAAGCAACGCATTATTATAAAAAATACGACCTTTCTGAAAATAGCAAAATTTTTGCTGGCAGGACTTTGGTCCTTGAGAGAAAACTAATCCTTTTCTGTATGGATACAGAAGCGTTAGCAGATTTCAATTACACAAAGGCTAATTTAAACAAGAAGGAGAGAAGAGAATTAGCAGGTAATAATGGAGAATGACCTTTTAGATGCATGGGAATGTATCACTCAATATATGCAAGAAAATTACAAAATCTGCAATCCTTCAAGAATGCATGTACCTGTATCGACAGAATTTTTGACAACAAATTATACTTCAAATTAAAATATGTCAAATAAATGTATTTTTGCTCGTTCCTCTATGATTTCGCCTAACCCATTCTTAAAGCTATCCAGGATGGTTGCTGTCAGCACCTCTTCTACATTCTATAGATCAATGATCCCTCTGGATGAAGGAAAATCCTATTCTCAGTCCTAATTCTCCTGCCCATCAGCCCATGGTAATGCTGCTCTCTCTGGATCACAAATAAGTGAAATACAACTTTTATAAATTTGACTGATTAAAATATTGAGGTTTAAAAAATGGATGTGCTAAAATTTATCAAGAAAAATTGGCATTAGCCACTCAGCTTATACTCTGGTCTATAAATTCAGTGTAAACTTGCCTTGATGTGATTCCTGTTGCCAGCCCTTACTTTGTGACTCACTCAGTAGCTGGCAGGTATTTTGCAGAATCTTAGCCGAGTGTTCCAGTGGTTGGTTGATGACTTTGATGAGGTCCAGAAGTAGATGAGTCAATTTTTGAAGGTATTCCTCTGTCTTTTCATTATCTTGACAGTTGAGAAGAGACTCTCTGAGAGAAAGGTTTTGGTGCCAGATCTGCTTCAGTATTTCATTTGGATTATCAGTGACAACTTCTAGGGCCTCCATCTCGTACACATAAAAGAACAGTGCAATGGTTTCCCTCAACAACTGCCTTTTCTTTTACATGAAAGAGCAATTTTTTTTTAATTTTCTTCCCTCAGGCTCTTTCTTACTGAGCTTGAGAAAATACCGTACACTAGTCCTGTCAAACAAATAAACACTTGGTGGTGAAGCCCTCGGTTGCTGTTGACGAAGAAAAAGTTACTAGGTGACAGTTAGGTGTGGCCTTCCTGGAACATTCAGAACTGAAATACAAATAAAAATAATACAGCTATTAGTGATATAATAGTAAAGAGCTAGTACACTAGTGTTGTATAGGAGACAGCGAAAGCCTAAGCAGGCTAGCTTGGAAGTTTGTTTTGGCATTTCTTTTCTCAGGGATGCTTCTTAGTAGGTTTATTATCACTTTGATACTGACTTTGAGCTTGCTGAAGATGATGACTATTATTCTCCTAATTCTCCACCTATCCATTTCACCCTCACTGGTGGCCCGTGAGGTAGATTTGGCGTAGTCAAAACTAAAATTTCAGCTTTTCAATTTTAACTCCACTGTACTCTTCCCATTTGCATCGGTTGCCTGTAGATGGCAAGAGACAATGCAAAATCTAAACAAGTCCCCTAGATTGCCTCTTGACATGTCCCACTAGATGTGAGCAGCTTATACAATTGGTTAGCTGAGAACTCCTGGGAGCCAGTCAAAGTCCTGTCCACCATTTTGTTGTCTCTCGTGTGCTTTTGCTGGCTCCCAGAGGTCCTTAGCAGCAGATCACGCCACCTGCTTGTCAGCTGTGCAGATAAGTGAAGCTATGACAGGAAGCCTGTTGTCGTTATTAGATTTCCTGTGATAGAATTGCAATGTATTTTTTGCGCATTGCAATTGGCACTACATTAGGAATTCCTCAGGTATATCTGGTATTCCCAACGTATGGCCGATAAAAACATGACATGGGGAACATGAAATTACAGCAACATAGACTCATTTTTCAAGGCAGCCGAGTTATTATCTGGCCAAGTTATATGGATATTTTACCGTTGATGAAATATGCAATACCTGATGGAATACGTTATCACCACGTTTGAAGTGTGGACTTAGGACATAAAGTTACATTGCGTGAGATACAAGGGAAAGAGAAGATTAACCCAGTTTCCTGTTTATAGCCAAGTGCTGGCTACGTGCAATTTCTGTGTAATGAGATTATTGCTTTCTACATTAGAAGACCATCTTAGAAGTTGAATTTGGAAATGTCACTTTATAGGATTATATGAGTCAGGTATTTTTACCATTAGGTTATAGTTGATGTCTTGTAACTATCTTTCTTCCACCTAAGAACAACTTGTGTAAGTGTGTGCACATGTACATGTATATATAGGAGTGTTCATGTTTGTGCACACCTCTCAACTGGACTCTACAATTTTCTGTGCTACAATTTGCTATATGGCTTTACTTCATGACTTTGCCCAAGGCTCTTTCTACACTTACTTTTTGATCTGGATCTAAGAGCCTCTGGTCTGAATTCTGGGCACACCACTGAATACCACCTCCCAAGCCCCAAGGGCATGGAGAAGGGGATGGTAGTGAAGTTCTCATGAACTTTGCAGCTGCAGGGGAATGTGGATCAGATAGGCACTGTCAGTGCAGGCACTGATTTCGCCCACATCTCCAAGTAATCTAGGTTCTTAAAAGATCTGCTCTAGTTGCCTATTTGCTGCAGAGCACTACTCAAGGTCTTGATGTTAACAAATAAATTCCAAAAATGGCTTGCAGGCATCTGAAGGAACTCAGTCATTTCTCCACTGACCGTGGTTAATCCAGAAACCGGATCTTTGAGTCCAGTCTTTCCAAGTCTTGGCGAGGACCCCATGTATCTGCACTTGCCGTCTAGTTCCTGATAGCAATGGGTGCTAGACAGGGTCACAGTGCAAATGTCAAAGTACCCATCGGGAGGATCCATATGGCAAGTGCAGATGTCGCTCAAGGTTCACTTCTGTTGACAGTGGGTATGGTGGAGATGCATGGCTTTGTAGCTCCCTGTGCAACAACTACAAAGCCTGGCATGAACTCCGTAGCCCACTTCACTGCAGTTAAACAGGATGTGCAGGGCACTGCAAATGGCTGTGAGTGCACTGCAAATGGCAGCCACCGAGTTTGTCTCTGGACCCATTGCCCCGGTCACAATGTGGACATGTGTCCTCTTATCCGGTCTTCCTGGCTAAAGATCAGATTGAAGACACCTTTAAAGGGGTCTACAGTAAATCCAGATTTAAGGGCTCGAAGACCCCATTAAATCCGGATTTTACTTCTGCTAGTGTGAATAGATGGGGTCCTAAAGCGGTCTTGTGTGTGAAAAGGGTATTATAGATCAGTACCAATTGGGTGCCTAATGGGTTCTAAATGGGGTCTTTGTTGCTAATGGAGAAACACCCACCACCTCCTATATAGACCTGCTCAAGTACTGAGATCTCGATGACAGGGCCTTCTTGCAGTTTTGCCTTCTTCAGAGGTGCAAGGAGCAGTGACACACAAGAGGGCCTTTTCCTGTGTTGGCTCCCACAGTCTCCTCCTGGAGGTTCACCAGGCACAAACATTATATGGTTTCTGGTGCTTGGTTATTGTATATATTTTGTTTAATGGGATCTTCAGATGAACGGTGGGGTATAAATCCTTCATAAATCTGTTCTGCATTACAGCCCATAAAAGGCTGTCTGGGTGGGAGCATTTTGTGTGCCAACTGTATGGTATAGAGTTTGGTTATGGCACTGTCCCATGGTAGATATTTCCAGGGGAGGGTTGTGCTGTGTTCCTTTTAATTCAGGTCCCAGTCTTTCATTAAATTGCTTTGGGAACTCTTCCCCTTTCCAGTAAATGCAATTTTGTAAAAGGCTTGTCTATCACAGTGTAAATCAGTGGAAGGTTTTGGTTTTGGGGTTTTTTTTTTGTCACGGTTAGCCTAATCCCTGGATTTATATTAGCTTCCATTGTTCCAACAATGAAGATTATCAAAAAGTAATGCTTTGCTGGAATAGAGCCCTTGCATTATAGGAGACTGTTCTGTATTACTTTAAAGGGCTGGGGGGAAATCTAGACACTCACATTTTTACGGTGAAGATTGCGGAAGCAAGATGGTCATTTACATTTACATTTAACCTGCTCCAATATATAGGGTAGATGTGCCAAGTAATTATGAGATAAGGCTCGGGAAACAAAGAACAAGAAAGAGTAGGCTCACACATGCCATCAGCTCCTATCAGAATTGCACTTGTTTCATTTGTTCAGCACATTACATTTGCAAACTGGCAAAGTGCTGCAAAAGAAAAAAAAGGCGGGTAAATCTTTGCGAAGACTTTGCAAGTGCCATTTCAAATCAACTTTTAAATGAGCAATCGTACTTCCTTCAACTTTAAAAGAAATAAATAAAATCTTCCCAACGATGCTAGAAAGGAAATGTAAAAGGAAAAAAAAAAGATCAATATCAGAAAATAAAATCTTTCGTGCATTCAAAAGGTGTCAGCTGATATTTGCAAACGGAAATCAGCCAGAGCTAACACAGTTAGCTTTTATAATATTGTTGTCTCATCCTGTCTGTAGTATCAGTGCTGCATCTGCTTCATGGAATGCAATTTCCTTTCCGGTTTCTGTAGGAGCCTTTTTGGTCCAGCTTCTCTGCAGCGCAAGTGAATTTACAGGGTGCTAAAAATTTCATTCAGTCACAATGAAGAATGATGTCGTACAAAATCTGATAAACTGCATTTTCTCCTTTCTGTAAAAGGAAGGCGGCGGCGGGGGGGGGGGGGGAATCTGTATAATCCATAGTGCAGACAGCCAAATCATAAAATAGCCTTCCACATTGCAACCTTCTTTACAATGTGTTCCATACAGAATAAACCTATAATAGATGCATGGCACTATTTAAATGTTTCACGAGTCCTGCTAAATTTACATAGGAAAAAAGCAATGCACAAATCAGTCTCATGTTTTTGTACTTAGGAGTCTCCCTTAGACATTTAGGAACAAAGGGACTCTTTCTGTATGAGATACTGCCCCATGCTGGGAAAAGATCTATTGGCCTCTCTCTGCATGCCACTGTGGGATAGGCTCTGTCAGCACAGGATGGTACATCAACTGGGCCAGGGTGCCTCAAGTGGATCTAGGAGGAGGAGGAGGAGGAGGAGGAAGTTGGCTTTTCTATCCCGCTGTTCTCACCCTTAAGGGGACTCAGTGGCTGAGAAAGCTTTCTATTCTTCTCCCCACACCAGACACCAGAGCTGTGACTAGTTCAAGGTCACCCAGCTGGTTTCATGGGAGAGGGAGGAATCAAACCCAGATATTCCCAGATAAGAGTCTGGCTCCCTAACCACTAGACCAAACTGGCACACTCTAGTCAGGTTTACCAGTAGACCTTATCCCTGAGGTCAACCAGCATGCTACTTACCTGTCCTGGAATAGCAAGATGTGTGTGGAAGGCACACTGTCTCCCCTTCCAGGGTATAGGGACTCCTTTTCAGCAGGACTCTGAAATCCAGGAACATTTGTTCCCAGTCTTCAGTAAATCCTTTGGATCTAGTGACAGGGGAAGGGATGTTCCTATCCCAAATTATTGGCAGCCCATTGCAGCTTTGGGTAGTTTCCGGTTCCAGCAGAGAATGCCATGCCTATCCCGGGATTGTGAAGGTGAGTGCAGTAGGGCAGGGAAAAATGCCAGTGCTCCATGAATGAAGCTGTTCTTCCGAAATTGGTTGCTATAATGGGACATACACGGAGGTGACGCAAAGAAAACTGAAAGAAACAGGCAACAGTGATTCTCAAATTGACCTCTGAATCAACACAGGAGGCAGGAAATCTGTCCCTATGTAATATTCTGACAATATATGATGCTCTCTTCCTCTTGCTCAAGGTTGTACATACTCAGAAAGAGAAAAAAATGTGGTTACTGGTGAAGAAAAGACAGTTTCATTAAAATGCATGTGTGAGTAGCCTGGCTTTGCCTTGAAAAAGCTATGCCAAGCTGATGCCCTCTAAATCTCTGAAAAACTTCTATCAACTTCAGTAAATAGACAAAAACATCTGGACAACACTGAGTTGGGTATTGTGATGCAAAGCTTTGCCTTGTTCATCCTCAGTTAATTGGTTCTGTGTGTAGCTATGGGGAAAATGTATCTAACATTATTCACAGAGTACATGTTTGGTGGCTATGACACTGTTTCCAAGGATGCTGTCTTCTGTCCATTATTTTCATTTCTGTTCCTATTACATGCAGTTCTAATTCTACAGTTGCCACAATTGTGGTCCTAGTTCAGTGCTAAGAATAGGATGGCTCAGCAATATTTACATTACATTACATTACATTACATTACATTACATTATATTATTATAATCTAGAAAAACTAGGGATGTACATGAATATTCGTAGGCTTTCAAAATCCAATCGAATGTGCTGAATTTTGACATTCAACCTCAAATAGAATGTCCCGAAATTAAAATGTAAACATCTGAATCGAATTTTGAACTTTGGATATAATTGTTCAAATTATCCGGACATTCGTATGTGTATGGGTTCGTACACAATACGCACTTGAAGATCCGTATCTTTCCTGCATCTATATGCATTTGTACGGATCCATATGGGACAAAACTGGGTTGCATACGGGATAACTAAGGGATGCACATAGGCGTGTACGGGCATGTACAGATGTGTACGGATGTGGGAAAGATGCGTGCAGATTCGAATCAAAAATTTGAACAAATAGATTCAAATTTGATAAATATGAATCGAATCTTGTTAAATTTGAATTTAAAAGATTCGAATTGAATTGGATTTTCGGGTCTTCAATTTGATTCAAATAGAATTTCAAAAAAACTTGGTCTAGCGGTTAGGGAGCCAGACTCTTCTCTGGGAATATCGGGTTCGATTCCGCACTCCTCCACGAAGCCACCTGGGTGACCTTGGGTTAGTCACAGCTCTCTTCTGAGCTCTCACAGCCCCACCCACCTCATAGGGTGTTCTGTGCTGGGGAGAAGAATAGAAAAGCTTTAGCAGCTGCTTTGAGTCCCCTTAAATGGGTGAGAAAAGTGGCGTAGAAAAGCCAACTCTTTTTTTTCTTCTTCTTAATCTTATGGAAGTTGCTCCCTGAACTTCCCCAAGTTTTTCTTCATTTGCTTCATTGTGGGATTGCATTAGAATTTCAAACCTTTGAACTGTGTCTTCTGTAGTTGTGATTTTAAGAGCAGTTTGATAGCAGCCTTTTGCTGGCAATAAAGCTTATCTCAGGGCTCTTAGGTATTGCCTCACGAGAACTGCAGAGCCAAGTTAGACCAACTGCCTTCATTGTTAGCATATGGCATTCAGTTGCCAGGGAGTTATCCAAAGCTGGAACAACTTATATGATTGCTTATTGTTCACATCTAAACATTGCAATTTACTTGAAGGTCACTCTGCAGTTCCCATATTCAATGAAAACTATTAATTACAGTAACTTGTCAAAAATTGTTTAACATTTTTTTTTACCTCCACTTAACTGTTTTTATATGTACGTGTTTAATGGCACCTTCTAATTAGCCCAGAAAGTTTGACAGTGAAATTCAAATCTTGATTTTAGTCATGGGTGGGATGTCTGGATGCCGTGGAGGAAGTAGGAGATCTCTTTTCCCTTGGCCATGTTAAAGCTGCAACACAAAGGAAATATAGAATACAAAAGCAACCTAAATAATATGAATTTTGTAAATGCATTTGCTCAAACACAAAGAATCCAAAATGAGACACAGTTTGATAAAAAGGAGACATCTGTGGCTGTAGGCAACATGGAACACCAGAGTGTGACCTGAAATAGTTTATTGTAGGCAGAGTTGGGGCAGCAATCAACCTTGATTAGCTTGCCTTTCAGTGAGAAACACCTTTTCTTCTCTACTTCCTCCTGGAATAACTTAAGTACTAGATTTTCCCCCTCTTACCTCCAGCATTTGGAAAGTGCTTCAGGAAGTTCCTTTTATTTCTCCACAAATCCAGCTTCTTTTTACAGCATCAATCTTTTCTACACTTTTCACACGAATAGAAGAAGAGTTGGCTTTTATACTCTGCTTTTCTCGGCCATTTAAGGGATTCAAAGCAACTGACAAAGCTTTTCGTAGGAGAGCAAATAGTTCAGAAAGATGAATGAGAATTGAATGAGAGTGAGTAAATAACTTGGAAAGCATGTGAGTACTATGAAGCACAGATGGGTCATTGCAGCCAATCCTGCCTTCGTGGAGTTGGTTGGAATTAAACCCAGTGACTATGAGATATGAGTCTGGCACTCTAACTACAAAACCAAACTGGCTCGCTATTTATGCTTCCACACAAAAGTACCATCATAAATGTATTCAGTATCATCTCTCTCTCTCTCTCATCATCATCGGGATGGTTTTTTTTGACATTCTATTCCAATCAAATACCCAAAAATCCAATTTGATTTGAATCTTTTAAATTCGAATTTAACAAGATTTGATTTGTATTTACCAAATTCAAATCCATTCGTTTGAATTTTTGACATTGTTGTGCACGTACGCATCTTCCCGACACCCTTACACATCCGTACACGTCCTAGAAAGCAAAGACTTATTTAAAAAATATATATCCCACCCTTCCCCACAACAGGTAAACAAGAATGATAAAACATCAAGGAGAGGCGTAGCTACCCAAAATGCCACAAGACACGGAAGGGGAAGGGACAAGGCCGAGCCCTTTATGTGCCTGTCTGCTCACGGTGTCCTAGCAATGAATCCTGTTGCTTCTGTGGGAGAGAGAAGATGGTGGACGGGGCATGACATGAAGGCTGTGGCAAGCATTTAATGGTTAAATGTGGTCAGAAACAAAAATTTCAATGTACTAGGCTTCATGGTTTATTCCAAAGGCTGTTTCTTCCTGTTGTGGGGAGAAGAACAGAAAGCTTTGTCAGCTGCTTTGAGTCCCCTTAAATGGGTGAGGAAAGTGGGGTAGAAATCCCAACTCTTCTTCTTTCTCCTCCTCCATGAAGCCAGCTGGGTGACCTTGGGCTAGTCACAGCTCTCTTCTGAGCTCTCACAGCCCCACCTACCTCACAGGGGCCGTGACTTCACGGCAACCTTATCTCGTATTCAAAACATTTTCAATCCACGGAGTCGGCACGACAGTTTGGCTTAACATGCTTTTCTCATGTTAAACCACCCCAAAGCATGGTGAATCTCAATCCTGATTTCAACAGGTCTCATTCCAGATTGTGTGCTTGAAAAGTTTTACATTTTTTACTGTGTGGACAGTACCATTTTAAGAGATGAGAATCCATGTTAAGGGTTTCCCTCTCCCAATAGCTTGCTTCCAAAGACAGTGATTTCAGTGTAAAAATCCACTTAACAGCCATCGCTACACTGTAGCGCTGGAACCATTTCACACCTGGATGGTTGGAATAACATTGTTGCAGTTTTGCACAATTCTAGCTCTTTGGAGTTCTGACTTTAGAAAAGGAAAGGGAGGAAAGCAGCTCAATGTGAATGTTTAAAGCAAAGGGGCTTTAGTTGCCGCTGCTGCTCTGTGCCCTGATCAATGGGGAGAGGAGGGGAAAGAATCGCTGGCTGCCCACTGCCATTTTTCCTCCATCCATGGAAGTGGTAGCCACCCAGCCAGGCTCGGTGAAGGGGTCCCTTATGGGTGTCGCGTCCATGCCAGGAGGAAGAGAGCAGCCCCGAAAAGTAAATTCACGTTTGCATCCGGTTCTATTATTTCAGTTTAAGGAAAGCGAAATAAGCTTGCTGTGGGGATTCGCCCAGGGTGTTCTGTTGTTGGGAGAAGAATAGAAAGCCTTGTCAGCTGCTTTGAATCCCCTTAAATGGGTGAGGAAATCATGGTAAAAAAGCCAACTCCTCCTCCTCCACCCCCTCTTTTTGCTGCTTCCTGCCTGCAGGGCTCTTGCTTCTCAGAAGACTCCTGCCACTTCTGAGCTTACTTTTCACAATCTCACTGAGCTGAAAGCAGAGAACCTTATTTCCCCCTTACTTTTTGCTATTGGTTCCAACCTGCCCAACTAGAACCATCCGTGCCTTCCTAATCTTGGACACGAAGCAAGAATTGCTTCCTCAGGTTACTAGGATTGTGAACCATTTCACTTTTCCTCTGAGGACAGATATGCCCTAAACTGTGCCTCCTATAGTCCTGCGATTGGTTCTCCTGATGTGGTTCAGCAGCTGTCAATTGCAAAGAGCACCCGCTTTCTGCTGTGCTTTAAGAGTGCAGTTTCTCTCTTCTCTCCATTTTTCTCCGCTGTAGCTTGATAAAGATGTCCAGAAGAGAATCATCCAAAGGGTGAGAACTCTTTCTTTTATCATTTTTGTTTACTATTTTGTTATTTAGAATAGAGCATGGGAGGATTTGTAATGAAAGTTGGGTGCATGGGCATTACCAGGTTTTAGCAGCATAGTCAGAGAACTTGTGTGGAATCCAAACATGTTATGTTAAGTGGGGAGCATCACCCATTATGGGACTAGTTTAGAGACCTTTTAGGCTACTGGAGTAATCCATGCATAGCAAAAGCCTTAGCAACTCAGTTTAAAAGGCACTAATCATTTTCTCTCTCAGCTAGCTAGCTACTGAGTTCATAAAGCATGTAATCCACTTAACACCTTATATCTTTGTTACTCTTTCTGCTTGCTTCTTTGGATTGATATCTGGATCTTTGCCTGTTTGCCTTTTTACTATTTTTGAGTGTTGTTTTCAATAAAGATTGTCAAATGTCCATCTCAAAGTGTTCAGAATTCCTTCCTTAATCCTCTTCCCTGTGACTCCACAGCCAGCTGCAGATTTGTGACACCAACCCCCTATACCTTAAGTCCCCTAGCGTGAACTGGGAAAAGCAAGTGCTTAAACCAGTGAGTCCCAGTTCATTCCATAACATCATCTGGGATTGGATGCACTTCTGCCTGTCAGGCTTTGGCTTGTCAATGATGACCAGGCCAGCCTCCTCAATTCCCACCCTCCAGAGATGCTTTTTACAGGAGTAAGATCCCTGGTGCCCCCACCTTTCTTACAGCCCCCCTTTCTCTTTCTGCTCCAATGAGTGCAGCTGCACAGACATTCATAACCCAGATGTGATGCATAAGTCTGTAAACACCCTCAGCTGCTCCATCCGTTTCATTTCTTCCCACAATCCAAAGACACTGCCAGTAAAGCAAAATAACTCCTCTGCACATATTCATGACCTTGGTTGGCTGGCTGAGCATGTAGCCTCGTGGCAGATTTGAAGGTTCAGATTTTCACACTTGCACAGATCTTTCTCTCTCTTTTTATGGTCAAGCTGGAGAATAACACAGAATTGCAACATTGTTGCAATTGCTATCAGGTGTGAAGTAGGTGGATTATTGCTACAGTGTAATGGCTGCTGTATGGAGTGGATTTTGACAGACACAGGGAAAGTGTTGAGAGTGAAGTCTTGAGAGAGATCTGGGGCCAATGGCTGCAGCTGCTGCCTTTGCCAGGGTGGGAAGCCATTTCGGGGGGCGGAGATCTGGGAGACAAACAGAGAACCGATGACTATTTTTCCTTGTCGGGGGTTTCTTTCTGGTTGTGGCCACGCAGAGCGCAGTCCCTTCCTGTTCCCGCCAGCACCCTATCAGCAAGAGGGGGGGCGGGGAGAAAAAGATGCGGACAAAGAAAAACATGCTTCCGTGGTGATGGAAGTTGCACTTAAAATGCACGTTTTGCTGAGCCTCATGTGGACGCTTATTCCAGAAGTGCACAGCACTTTTTAAGTCCACTTGAATAAAGTGACGGCAGAGGAAACCCAGAGAGGCAAATAAGTTTATTGGGGATGCAGTCTACCTGTTAGATTTCTGAATTTCAGGTTCCTGAGAACAGATAACCTGACACCCAGGACACTAGAAGAAGAAGAGTTGACTTTTCTTCCCCATTTATGGGGACTCAAAGCGGCTGACAAAGCTTTCCATTCTTCTCCCCACAAAGGAACACCCTATGAGGTAGGCGGGGCTGTGAGAGCTCAGAAGAGAGCTGTGACTAGCCCAAGGTCATCCAGCTGGCTTTGTGGAGGAAGAAGAGTTGGCTTTTCTACCTTGCTTTTCTCACCCATTTAAGGGAACTCAAAGTGGCCAACAAAGCTTTCTTTTCTTTTCCTCACAACAGTCACCCTGTGAGGTAGGTGGGGCTGTGAGAGCTCAGAAGAGAGCTGTGGCTAGCCCAAGGTCACCCAGCTGGCTTCGTGGAGGAGTGCAGAATCAAACCCAGGTAAGAGTCCAACTCCCTAACCACAAGACTATGTAAGTATGTGAGTGGACAGATACACACATTCTGCAAGTGTGGCAGTTTACAGAACTCTCACAAGGCAAAGCAATCCCTTCCCTGAGCAGCTCTTTTCTGCCTTAGAATCATAGAATTGGAAGGGACCTCTAGGGACCACTACCTCCCGTGGCAACTTATTCCATTGACTGATCACCCTCACTGTCAGGAAGTTTTTCCTAACATCTAATCTGTATTGAGTCCCATGAAGTGTCATACTACTGTTTCTAAACCTCCCATCTTGTGCAAGTGAGAAAAGGAACAATCCCTCTGCACTAGGGATGAGCACAAATGTCCCAACATCAGTATTCACGTGAATGTGCAATTTTGAATGTCTAGACATTCAATTTGATACAAATGTATTTATACGTTTTTGTTTCAATACTTGATACGTATGGGTGCATATTTGGCAATACGCATCTGTATGGATATGTATGGGATACCGTTTAATGAATGTCTGAGCTATTCGTTCAAATGTCCTAAACTTTCGTATTTGTATGAATGTTAATGTACTAATGAGCCAGTTTGGTCTAGTGGTTAGGGAGCCGGACTCCTAACTGGCAATACCGGGTTTGATTCTGCCCTCTCCCATGAAGCCAGCTGGGTGACCTTGGGCTAGTCACAGCTCTCTTCTGAGCTCTCACAGCTCCACCTACCTGAAAGGTTCTTTAGATTGTAAGCCTGAGAGCAGGGACCTGTCTAAGATTAATACTGTAACCCGCCCTGAGACCTTCAGGTATAGGGCAGGATAGAAATAGAAATAAATAATAAATAATAAATAAAGGGTGTTCTGTTGTGGGGAGAAGAACAGAAAAGCTTTGTCAGCCACTTTGGGTCCCCTTAAATGGATGAGAAAAGCGGGGTAGGAAAGCCAACTCCTCCTCCTTCTAATGTCTGGACATTCAATTCATTTACGAATTTGTGCAAATTCTTAGAAGTAACAAATAGTACAAATATTCAGGCACGTCTCTACGGACAGCCCTTCGGACACTTAAAGACCGCGGTGATGTCTCCTCTGGGTCTCCTCTTCTGTAGGCTCAACATTCCCAGATCCTTCAACCTTTCCTCCTAGGACGTGGTTTCCAGGCCACTAACCATCTGGGTAGCCCGCCTTTGTCGCTGAACACAGCAGCAGAGAGCGCGAGGAGGCAGGGGCAGGGCAGGGGCAGGGCAGGGCAGGCAGCAGCCAAGGCAGAGCAAAGCAGCACGCCCGGGTGGGGGTAGGGAAGGAGGGAAGGAGCAGCAGCAACAACAGCAGCTATGCGAGTCGCCTCCTGCCTGCGCGCTTGGGCCCTGCGCGCAGGAACGCGCTGTTTGGTTACCTCGAGTCAGGTCTCTCTTCCGCCTTTGCGCCTGCCTGCCTGCCTGCCCGTCATCTCCCGTCTACCGACCTCTCCTTGCAAAGTCCAAGCAGAGTTTACGGCCAGCTGAACGAACCAGAGATAAGGTAGGAGGGAAGGAGAGAAGGAGGGAGGGAAGGAGGGAGAAAGGAAAAGAGAAACTGGCCATAGGCGTGCGTAAACTTCCTTGCGAACTCCTGCGCTCTCCCTCGCTCTCCGTTCTTTCTTGAAAGGCTCGTTTGGGTAAGTTTGGACATTACGAGGGGGGAAGAGGGAGCGCTAAAAGTGTAAAGGAGGATCCTTCGTCCTTTTAAAAAATCACTGCCCCCCCTTCCCCCCAAATGATCTCTCTCCAGTTGCTCTCTGACTCCTTCCGTCGCGGCGACACGGTGCCTGTTTTTCCTGTTGCTTCTTTGGAGATTTGCTTGGGAATCCGAGTTACTTCCTTAACTTTTTTGGTTAAAGGGATTTCCTGTAGTGTTGAAATCATGCCGAGGATCACGTAGAAAGAAAGAAAGAAAGAAAGAAAGAAAGAAAGAAATGTCCCCTTCTCTCCTCCCAAACTTTGCTTGTGCATTGGAGCTTCTGAAAACCGGTTCACTTTGCAGGCGAGGGAGAAAGTGAAGGAATATTAATGAATCCTGGCATCTTGTTTACAGACGAGCTAATTCAGGCCATGGGGGAAGAATTCCACCAAACCGTCTGTTGGGAATTACAAAATTATTGGTGTTAAATGAGCCACAGCCTAGTAACTTGAACACAGTACATTTAGTTTTCTTTAAAGTTCCTTTCTCCTAAAAAATAAAAATAAAAAATCATTTGCAATGAATGCGCTACTTCATTTCAACAAATGTACATCTTTGCATTACATCGGTAATTGTTACAATGATCTTTTAATGTAGGAAAATTAATCTGAAATTGTTGGACGAGTCTGAGATATCCCTTTGCTTATGGTGACCTCGAAAGTTGTTGACTGTAAAGCATTTTTCATCCTTTAGCTCCATGCCTTGTGGATTTCTGTATTAAGAACGTCCAACAAAAGCAAAAGACTTGGGCTGTTAAAATAGACTGGTAATCCCTAGAGTTGGTATTTGTTGTTCAGCTAAACTAGTTCAATAGGAGTTGCAAGCAAAGACTTGCCTTTTCAGGCTACTCGGCGCCTGAAAGATGCATTGGTCCTTCCTGGTGTTATTCCAAGGTTCCCCATAGATCACTTCAGGAATCGATTTCCAGTAGGTTAAGAGTTTTAACTTTGGAATATGAGCAGTAAGAAAGTATATAAAGATTCCTGAATGGGTGCAGGGAATGTTTCCTTGGCTTAAACCCTTTAACTGTTGGGGAAGATACTGGCTCTTAAATGTGTTTCTCTTAAAAGTCAACCTTGTCTGACTGAGCAGAACCATGTATATGGGATTTTGGCCTTAGGTAACACTGTGTCTAGATTTGCCACATGTTTCAGAGCTGGGGCAGCAGTTAAGCAATCCGTCTCCAATCTATCTTCACCCTTGAGATGAATTACTGCTTGTTCATGGTGAGCTGGCTTTCTAGTGCCTGTTTGTTCCTCTTTGGGTAATAGTTTCAGTTGAATTTCTACAAGCCTGTGGTACTGCTGAAAGGCCAAAATAGCATATCCTTAGCCTGTTTATACCACAGACATGGCTGCTCAGAAATAGAAATGCTGCTGAGTTAAGCGTCTCCTCCTACGATGTAGCTAGAAACTTTGTTACGGAATATTAGTATCTTGTGAAATACATCTCAGCTTTGCCTTAGAAGTTGGGTAGCGTGCGAGAAATGTACCCTTCCTGGTAAATTGAGGCCAAGTCACACAGAAGAACATTGGCACAGTTTGGGCACAGGTCAAAGGGACATTTACATGACACTCCCTTGCGTTGTGTCGGAGGGGCCTAAGGTGGGGTTGCCAGAGATGAGTGTGGCAATTCCACCATAGTGTAGCCATAATGGGGCTATATAACCCTTGTTTAGATGGGGATAGAGTTGGCTGAATATCTGTGCAGGCCTGGATTTACACCGCTCTAGGAATGTGTGCAAGATGCATCCTTGTGTGGTTCCTGCTTTGTCAAAGCTGAAGGTAGCAAAAGGTATTCTGTCACGGGTCCTTTCTGCACTAAGGACATGATCTGGATCAAGGCGGCCCTGCCTCCTATTAGGCCGGCTACATCTGCACAAGATAGAGTCAAATCCAGATCAACAGGCCTTTGATCCAGATCACAGAAGTGTGGAGATGTCACACCTCCTTGATCTGGAAGTACAAGTAGCTGTAATTCAGCAGCACACCATTGTGAACTACCAAAAATCACCCCCTCTCCTACACACCTCAAGGCACTGGGGAGGGAGGTCAGCTGCAGAGCTCACATAAGCTTTGCAGCCTCAGAAACCTTGATCCAGATAAGCATGGGCAGTGTAAACAGAACTGATCCAGCCCGTGCCTCCCCATGATCCAGATCAGTAGATCCAATAAATCCAAATTTGTTGATCTGGATCTACGGTGCCTGAATACAGAAAGGGCCCACGTAAGTGTGAAGAGGCTATGACTTTCAACCTTCTATGAAGGGCTGATAGTAATTTCAGCAGGACCTGAACGGTACTTTTGGACAGATCAGTAGCTTAGGAACAGTGGCGTATCTTCCTTAGTGTCTGTTTTCAGTCAGAGCTTAAATTACACAGGGACTACCTCAGTTCTTTCCTCAGCATGAGGTTACTGTGTTTCTGCTTCACCTCTCTTGCATCCCTGTGCATAATGGGATGAATTCGCTTCCATGTGTGAACAGGTATCTATCTATCTATCTATCTATCTATCTATCTATCTATCTATCTATCTATCTATCTATCTATCTATCTATCTATCTATCTATCTATCTATCTATCTGTCTGTCTGTCTGTCTGTCTGTCTGTCTGTCTGTCTGTCTGTCTGTCTGTCTGTCTGTCTGTCTGTCTGTCTGTCTGTCTGTCTGTCTGTCTATCTATCTATCTATCTATCTCAACATAAAACAATCAACATAAAAAAGGAGTTTCTAGAAATGACCCTATTACATCAAGAAACTGGACCTTCTTTGTCATAAATTGGCCAAATATTATATATATATATATTACTGATGGTATTTGTTGTTCAGCTAAACTATTAATGTAATAGGGCATTACTAGAAACTCCTTTTTTATGTTCATTTTTTAAAAATAGTGTTTTTAGCCCTTCCTTCAAAGTTAAAAAGGTCACATGGTGAGTTTTAAAATGCCAATAATAAGATAGTCATCCCTCTCAGGTTTATAACCTAAAAGATCTGCCCTGCAAGGAAAAGGGATGGGGACGGAAGATGAAAAAAGAAAACACAAACTCCAACTTAAGTACTGTTTCTTTGTTTTAGGTTTGTTATACCCGATTTTCTTTTTTCTTTTGCTAAGTTTTCCTCACTTGTCAGGGATCTTTCCACAATCAGACTTTAGCACCTCTTGAAAATATTCCTTAGTCTGCCAAGATGAGTAAGTATAAGAAGATAAATTAGAACTGGGGCGTTTTTTTAGCCTCCAAATGCATTTAAATCACATCTAGCTTTGATCTGTGCTGAAATCAGTTTCCCTTTACACTGTAGGCTTTTCCACTTTCTTTCTACACTCTGCTATCTCCTATAGATGTAATGTTGATGCATAGATAGGACATGTCTGTATGCAGATTCAGTTCCTATCTATTGCTCACAAACATGGTTTTTTAATATGCTGTTTTTATGGACTATTTTTCTTTTGGTCCACTCAATGTATCTTTAAAATGTTATATAAGACACGATAGACACCAGACAGCTCAATTAGTTCTCAGATCTGTAAATCTGGCTTAATTTTAGTCCAGTGAGCAATATTCTTTTCAAATACGTTCTCTGCTTTTGTTACTAAAAGTTATGCATAAGCAACCGGTTTGCTTGGCTTGAAACTTGGAGGTACAAAGTTAGTGTTAGCTGGATACTGGCCTTCTGCTCAGGGAGGGGCTGTTAGAAAAAGCAGTTGAGTGCATAATTACTGCTCATATAACTGATGATCAGAGCTGGTAAATATGGTTTGTAAGCAGAATTCTAAACATTGTCAAGAAAATAAAAATCTCTTCAGTTACATGGGTGTGACTGCGTGAAACTGAGTTCTGCCTCTAGGGTTGATCACATTATGCCTCTATTGATCTGGTGCCAGATATTCTCAATCTCCAGGAAAATGGAGGTACAAGCTTTCTGAGTCATCATTTACTCGTTTCTCTTGAGGAAGTGTTTAGGTGTGTGCACATTTAAGTCTCTAGCCTCATACTTATGCCTTATTAGTAATGGAGACCTAGGGCAACTTCACACATAAATGTACATCTGTTTATGAGTCAGGTGCTTTGTTTTAAAAGCTCTCTGTTGACGATGACGTTGGCTTATGTTGGGGCTGGGCCTTATTTTTCTTATAGCTCATTCACATGCATGCTACATAGAGATGCTCCAAACTGTTTCAGTCAGTTTGCAGGTCACAGCAGACTGGGGTGTTTGCATGGTTCACATGTGAGCCTAACCACCCAGTTGTTCTAAAGGCCTCGTTCAAATTGAACCTGAAACAAAGGGTGGTGTAATGAACCAGGCAAACCTTAGCAACCCACAGTGGTTTACTGTAATTTGTTTGGTTTGCACGTGAACTGAAACACCCTGTTGTTAAAAAAATGTTCACCCAAACCTGAACCAAGGATAGTTGGTTTAATTTGAATTGAACCACTACATTTCAGTTTGTGCACATCTCTGTTTGAATAATTCCTAAAGTTGTCATCAAAGACCATGTGGTATAATGGTTAGAGAGCTGAAGGCTGTGAAGCTTACTGGATAGTCCATCTGACCTTTGGCCATTTTGTTTCATTCAGGGATGTTCCTGGGCTTGAATGAGAAATAAATTTAGGGCCTTTCCGCACGGATTTAGAGCCTGTTCGAGGAGGGATTATGATGTGGCTTCCGCAAAGGGAATGGAATTAGGGTCCCTTTGAGGACGCCACATCCGCACATTGGCACGCAAAACCAGTTTCTTAAATCAGTTTTGCCGCCAAAAACCTACCCAGATGAAAGACCTGAAAAATTGGGTCTTACATCTGGCTTTTCCCCTGAAACCATTTTGGAAGGAAACGCTTTTGCAACGGCAGGGGAAAGAGCTGGATTGCCGGTGCATGCCCAGCTGTCAAAGAGCATGCCCAGCTGTTTTGACAGCTGGGCATGCCCACCGGCCTTCGCCATTGGCTCTCACTCTTCGACAGCTGGGCAGGGCCTCCAGAGGCCGGATTGGGATGGGTGCTGGTCCGTCCGCACCAGTACCCTCTCCAATCCAACCCTGCCGCCGCCACCCCACACGTGTGTAGACGCGTGGGGCCTCCAAGAATCTGCCCCTGTTTGGGGCAGATTCTTTTTAAAAACGTGTTGCTGGAAAATGGATCTTTGTGAAAAGGCGCTTAGATAACTTGAATTGTTTGGAAGACAAGCTAGAGATGAATGTAAAAAAAGAAGATGATTCTTTCTAGCAAAGAGTTGAGTAAATCTGGTTTAGCAGAGGACTTCTCTAGCTCTGTTTTATACATTCTCATGGTCGTTCGCTTATCTCGTACTGCACTTTTAGACTGTGCTATCATATTAACCCTTTTAAGGACTTAGTTGTATTTTTTAAAGGTTTGCTCATATATCTTGAAACAACTATATTTTTTCCTGTTTTAGTTTTTGCTTTGTTACCCTGGAAGCTTTGTGTAAAAAGTGGTCTAGACATTGTAATGATAATAGATGGATAATCAGTAGCTCAATAATTATTAAACCAACAGTAACCTTTTTTCTTAGTCACAGGTTTCCTTGCAAGGTTGGTGTCCGACTTTCCATGTATTTCTAAAACTGCAAAGTACACAGTGCGTTGTATTTTGGTTTCATTTTATATCCCTCCTGATAAACAGAATAGCAGACATTCTTGCAAGGAGAGTTAGAGTGGGACAGTACATCAACAGAGCTGTAATTCTGGCAATGTTTCTTTGATCTCTGTTACTTGCCCTCTTGCTTCTGCATTTCATGGAGACAATAGCATACTGTAGTATCTTGTTGCTAATTTTGCCTCCCTCCCTTCATGTCAAAACCCGTAGGGACCCTTCTATTTTTTATAATTAAATTAGCAATCTGGTGTCTTACCAGTACTTGGCTTTTAAGTAGAGGCTCAGGCTAAAGAGGGTTACCTGACTCATTGGCTAATAAAATTCACCATCCTGGATTATAATTTGTTTTCCAGTATCAGATCATGTGGACCTTGTAAAGAGAGGGCTGAAGACATGTTGCTTGACTCATGCTGATGGAAACAGATCTTCTGTAACTTTAAACAGGTGTTTTAACAGGTGTAGCTTGCAGACCATGTGGTATCTGCTGTAATTGCTTCTTCAGTGCAATTGTTGCAGGTAGTTGGACACTTTCATTCTTTCTAGCATCTATGCCTACCAAAGAAGTAAACAAGGTAATTATGAAGAGCTACTAGCTACTGTAACAAATGTGATTGTTTTGCAGTTGGAGAACCATAGGGCCTGTTTGCACTTACTTTAAAGGAGTGGCTCCCGGGGCAGTATGGCCACACACTGTGCCACTGCTACTGCCTCGGATCACCCAGGAGATCCCTACAGCTGCCTCGGTCATTGCTAGCTGTGGACAAGTAAGAACTTGCCCACAACTTTACCAGGAGCTCCTGGTGCAGCCTTCACATTCTTTTCTCAGTGCAATAACCGCAAGTGGGAAGGGCAGGGGAGCTGCGTAGTTGTACAATGTGGGCTGATTACCATGGCAATGTCCTGCCACAAGCCAGATGTTCTCATGGTTGTTGTCGTGGCAGTTATCCCGGGCTGGACTGGGCCATCTTCACTTCAGATGCTGGTGGTCTAGTCGGGGAGTACACCAGCACAACAAGTGTGAATAGTCCCCTCTGTGACTGATTTTTGGTTTTCTGTTGCTGTTTCCAGGCGGAGGTTGTGCATCAAACCTGCAGCTCTCTGCTTTCAAAGAAGTTTCTTCTACTAATGAGTTACAGCAACTCCTTGTAAGTTATATATGCGACTGTAATATACTTCCTCCTCCTCTTCCTCTTTAGTCCAAAGAGTACAGAGTTAAGTTCACCTCCTTTTATTATGTCCACTCAGAGGGCTTATGCCATGCGTTATGTAATACTTCCATAATTCCTGAAGGAAATGTTATGTGTTTATTCTAGCTTAATATTTAGCATATTTAGGAGATATTGCCAGGAATAGAAAATTAAAGCATGAACATTGTGCTCTCTGAAGATTCCCTCCCCCACTCTATTTTCTTGCATTCATTCTCTGATGACTCCAGACCAAATACGTGCGTCTTCAGTTACCACCGTGTCCTTTTGCAGGCTACTGCAAGTTGATGCCTGCCTGTCCTCCAGTGAAAGGGCACGAACAATAAGACTTTGAGGAGGTTAGTCGTGACTGCAGAGTCTGTATGGGCAATGGAGTCAGTATTTATTTATTTATTTATTTTATTTATTATTTGTATTTCTATCCCACCCTAACAAAGGGCGGGAAACAAAGCTTAAAATTCAGCATATTAAAACAAACAATATATATTAAAACAGTAGTGTCTATAACGGTGATGGCCAACCTATGACACGCGTGTCACAGGTGACACGCCAAGCTCTTTTGGGTGACACACATGGTCACCCTGGCACCTGGGCGTGTAGTGCTTGCTTGTTCTTGAAGTGTGTGAAATGCCAACTTTCAATTGAAGATTTAGCAAATGAAATGCAGCAAAAAGTCACTAATGTAAAGAATTGTTCGTTTTTGCCCTTAATAAATACATATATCAAAAATATAACTTTTTTACTAGAGCTACAAATATCACAAAATTATGGATATTTCTAGAAGTGACACAGCACCTGAGTTAAGCTAGGTTTTCTTGTGAATTTTGACACACCAAGCTCAAAAGGTTAGCCATCACTGGTCTATAACAACATTTTAAAATCCAGGATGTTAAAACAAATATATATATTAAAAACAGTACTACCTAATTAAGGGGGGGGGGATGTAACCACATTTAGCCAAAGGCCAGGACAAAGAGGTGCATCTTTACCACCTTCCTGAACATCAGAGAAGGAGTCTGACACATTTCAAGGGGGAGACTATTCCATGGCCCCCTGAGAAGGCCCTCTCCTGGGTGCCCACCCGTTTCACTACTGAAGGTGGTGGGGCAACCAGGAGGGCCTCACCTCCAGATCTTAAAGCACAGGCAGGTCATCATGGGTGAAGGTGTTCCTTTAGATATTTGGGGTCCAAGTCATTTAGGGCCTTATAAGTCAGAGTTAACACCTTGAATTGGGCTAGGTGGTGAATTGGCAACCAATGCAACCGTTTTAGGGCCGGTGTGATGTGCATCCTGGCAGCTGCATTCTGCACTAGCTGTAACTTCCGAACTGTCTTCAAGGGCAGCCCCATATAAAGCACCTTACAGTAGTCCAATCTAGAGGTTACCAGAGCATGGATAACTGTGGCTCCACCCATTAGTTTTTTGGTTTTTTTGTATTTGAGACAGAATTATTAGTTGTGCTGTTTACATTTTTTTATTCAACTATTCATTAATAGCTAGTGTTTTTTGGTTTTTTGTTTGTTTGTTTTGTTTTTTGTTATTTGTTTTTATAACAAGAAAATATCTAAATATCTAAAGGAATGCCTTCTCCCATACTGACCTGCCCATGCCTTAAGATCTAGCAGTGAGGCTCTCCTGGTTGTCCCACTGCCTTCAGTAGTGAGGCTGGTGGGCACCCGGGAGAGGGCCTTTTCAGCAATGGCCCCCAGACTATAGAATAGTCTCCCCCTCGAGGTGCATCATGGCCCTTTCTTATATATATGTAGGAAGGCAGTAAAGACACACCTCTTTGCCCTGGCCTTTGGCTAAGTGATTATACTCCCCACCCCCCAGCTACAGTCACTATTAATGCAGTGTACTCTTTTAAATTTGTTGATTTTTCTTAAAATGTTGTTAATTTGTATCTTGTTTTAATCTGTTGTTACCCGCCTAGAGACCTTCGGGTATGGGGAAGAATAGAGATATAAACAAACAAAAAGTCCCCTGTTCATTGAAAGGACAATATGATTTATGAGAAGGGCAGAATATTTTCTTATTTGTACAGGGGTACTGTATGAAATGGTAGAGTATCTTCAGTTGCTCCAAGTCTGACCTGCTTGCCCTGTAGTAGTAATGGACTGCAGTGCCATATTTGCTTCTTGCCAAAGGGGTGGGAAGCTAGCTATTAGATTGGACCATGTCAAAAGGACAGTTGGTTTAACCCTAAGCCTCTGTCCCATTTGTGGACATTTCTTCCCATTAACGTTCATATGAGATTCAGTTAGAGATATGGGGTGTTTTTCCACTGTCACTAGAAGTACCCATTAAGTACCCATTATTGGGTATTTAATGGGTACTTCTAGTGACAGTGGAAAAACACCCATGGTGTTCCTCTTTCCCCAGTAATTTCTCCCTAATTTCACTTGGTGGTTCAGTCCTAAATCTTTGGCATGTCTGGCATCAAATTTATCTTGAAATAGTGGTAGCTTCTTCTGAGTTTAGTAGAACTTGAGAATTACCATATATTCCAGCATATAAAACAACTGGGCATATAAGACGACCCCCAACTTTTCCAGTTAAAATATAGAAATTGGGATATACTCGCCGTATAAAAAGACGACACTCGGCGTATAAGACGACCCCCGACTTTTGAGAAGATTCCCTGGGTTAAAAAGTAGTCTTATACACCAGAATATACTGTAATAAGATCTGTGCTAATTGTAGGAGGGCCCATTAGGTACGGCATGGTAGATTTCACTTTTTCTTTGAATTTAGAACCACTTGATGAAGGGTGGGATACATATGTTATAAGGGCAGTATATAAAAAAATAGAAATGGAAATGGACTGGGACCTTTGGTCAGCTGTTCTGGACTCCACTTGTTCTCAGCTACCTCAGTTTGTTTTGTGTATTTTGGCTTATTTTGCAATGTTTTGTGTGATGTACAATTTTTATAATATTTTGATTATTATTTTGCATTTTATATTTTCTGTTTGTTGTAAACCACCTTTTTTTTTTACTTTTTTACTTTAAGCTGAAGAGCTTAGCGACTGAACTCTTCTAGGGGTTTTGAAAGATTGTTCTTGTATATCTAAAACATGCTGATTTTAAAGTGTAAAATAACATGTCCAATATATGTATCTTTTTTTCTTCATTCTCTGTAGGACCTGACAGTGTCTGTTGAATTTATGTATGCTGTTAACAGCATGTGGAAGACATTTTATCCTGACTAGGGGCTTAAAGAACAATTTTGTCTTGGTTAAGACCAGTGTATAGGGTTTTTGTGTGTGCTTGTTTGGAGCGCGGAAAGAAAGTGAGGAATGAAGTTGCCAGTATGTCATTCAGTGACACTCCTGGGGATATAAAAGAATTCTTGGTTGCTGTCAACCTGGGGCAATATCTTCAGAACTTTCAAGACTTTGGTTATGATACTGTAGAGGACTGTGTGCAGATAACCAACAATGTGCTTCAACAAATTGGAATATCTCCAACTGGACATCGCAGAAGAATTCTGAAACACCTGGAAGTCGTGTTTGCAAAAATGCCAGGGAAATCTGTATCCGGTGAAACGATAAAAACTGAAGATGTCAAGGAGTTAGGAAATAACTGTTCTCATTCATTTTGTCATAGTTCCAAAAATCCAAGCAAGGATGAAAGAAGTAGCGTGACAACCAGTGGAGGGACAGAGGAAACATCTAGCAGTAATTGTGTGAATGAAGAAGACCACAGAACCACAGAACCTGAGGTACTGCATTTGGACTCTCTTCAGAACTCAAACTGCTCCACAGATGTGACCGCAGATTTGGAAAATACCCTGAAAAACACAAGGCTTTGTGAGGAAGAGAGTTATTCGGAAACCCTTAACTTTAAATCAAATGATGATCCTCAAGAAACATCATCTCTTTCCTCCATTTTCTCTTCATCTGAAATGAGGTTTAGTGAGGATTGTGAAGTCCTGCCTGCACGGCAGGAAAGTTTGCCAGATGCTTCTCTAGACTTTCCATTCATTGAGTTTAAAGGCCAAATGGTGGAAAATGATCTATATCACAGTTGTGCTGCAAAAGGGATGCCTAGACCAACACGGTCTTTTATGCTTAAACATAGACCCGTTCCAGAAATACCTGGATCTTCCACAAGTCCAAGGTAAACAATAATTATATATATATGAATAGTACATACCGTGAATGCTCGTTATGCTCATCTGCATTTTTTCAGTACTTCTATACATGTAGCTGGTTAGGGGGAAATGGGGACTCTGCTGAGGATGTACCTCTAGTCATAATACAGATTCCTTGCAGAATCAAGATCTAAACCAAGAACAACTTGGGCTTTCACACTGAGGGTTTTTATTTTTATTTTTTGGTGGTAAAAAGCATGTCTGGGGCAGGTTTGAGGTGACTTAGTGCAGGCATCTCATCTGTGGAGTCAGGAAAAACTACTCACATCAAACAGCTTTAAAAACAGACAGCTTTCCTTGCCTTCCTTTGTTGCTGGCCTGGCTCACCTCCTATTGGCTGTCATCAGCCCAATTTTCTGTGGGCCTAATTGGTTGGCAGCGGTAGCAAGCTTGGATTGGCTCAGGACCCTTATAGGATGCAGTGAAGTGGCTTTTCAAAAATAGTTATATGTATATGAGCCAGTTTGGTCTAGTAGTTAGGGAGCTGGACTCTTATCTGGGAAGACTCGGTTTGATTCTGCCCTCCTCCACAAAGCTGGGTGACCTTGGGCTTGTCACAGCTCTCTTCTGAGCTACCACAGCCCTACCTACCTCACAGGATGTTCAGTCATGGGAAGAAGAATTGAAGCTTTGTCAGCTGCTTTGAGTCCCCTTAAATGGGTGAGAAAAGCAGGGTAGAAAAGGCAACTCTTCTTCTTCTTCTTGAGTCTCAAATTTGCCCTGGAGGCATTCCTAACATTTGTCTGAATATACCCTAAGAGATGTTTCACAGGTGGGATCATTCACCTACCAGTCTGCCCTGCTCCCTCTTATTAACACCCTAGGCCAGAAAGGGTGGCTTAGAGATGCATGTGTTATACATCACAGTCATGGGTTAAGATGGTGAGACTGGATGCAAGGGTAGCAAAATATCTATATTATATAAAAGGTGCAAGAAGGTCCCCATCCAGACTTGCATAATAAATCCACAGTTAAAGGAAAACCACAGCTTACCTGCTGCGGAGCGACGACTGGCTGTCCTGACTAAAAGCAGCCTCTGCAGCTTCCTCATTGGAAGCTGCGAGAGCTGAGTTGGCGAGTCCAGTCACATGGGATGAGGCAGCCAATCAGATTCAAATTTAGTTAATACTGCACAGCAGTGAGCCAGTTTGGTCTAGTGGTTAGGGAACTGGACTCTTACCTGGGAATGCCAGGTTCGATTCCTCCCTCCCCCATGAAGCCAGTTGGGTGACCTTGGGCTAGCCACAGCTCTTTTCTGAGCTCTCACAGCCCCACCTACTTCACAGGGTGTTCTGTTGTGAGAAGAACCGAAGCTTTGTCAGCTGCTTTGAGTCCCCTTAAATGGGTGAGAAAAGCGGAGTAGAAAAGCTAACTCTTCTTCTTACCAGGATTAAGGTAAGTGCGCAGTAGTGATGGGATAATGTGTCCCCTCTACGATCCATCGTTCGTGGTGTGTGACGCCCCCATCACGACTGTGCATTCTGCTGCACAGTATTAACCAGTCTAGATGCACTCATGAACATAAGCTTAAGGAAAGGCTATATTTTCCTATCTGTTCATGAAAGAAGGCCCCACTCCCTTGTAATTCCTCATGGCAGAAATAGTTTAGGCTGGAAGAATGCCCTCTGCATTGGGTTCTTTCCTTTACTGGTAAATTCATCAGACACTCTAATTATTGCTGGGTGGCAATTAGTTTTATTTCCTCACAAAATAAATTCTGAGTGCATGGATCAAATCAAAAGCCCTTGTAATCCAGCATCCTTTTCTTAGATCAGTCACCCCCCCTTTTTTTTAGATTGGTCACTTTGGTTGTTTTTCCACTTAGCACTAGGGTACCCATTAATGGGTCCTTAATGGGTACTCTAGTGTTAGTGGAAAAACACCCCTTGACCCTTGAAAGAAGCTCAAAGGAGGACACAAGAATGTCCTCTCCATTTGGTTTTCAGCCATTGGACTTTAGAGGTCTACTGCTGCTGATAGCGGATGGCAGTGTAACAGCAGTCATTGATTGCCTTATCTTCTACACGCTGTGAGCCTTTGACATTTGTGAAAGTGAGATTCATAAAAATTCTCACACATATCAGAAACTTGAGTGCTGAGATGCGACAAAAGACCCCCATGTCACCAAAACACTTTGCGAGGACACAATGTAACTTCCACCTTGTGAATAAGTGAGACCCTTCAGGATGAGTTAACAAGGTAGGGTCTCATTTCATCATTCACAAATAATTGAAACTTGAGAATGAGGGAAGTTGACAGCTTTCTGTATGGATCCTCTGAGAATAATGCTGAGACATGGTTGTGAAAATAAGTTGTTGGCCACCACAGCACTGAGAATATTTTAAGTGATAGGGGTCACATAAGGTTTTTTTTTTTTTTTCCTGTGCCCAACAGCTGGCTGAAGACGCTTCGTTGTGACCTTGGCCTTGCTTTTTCTTTCTACCATCAGAAAAGTAGAATATCTGCTCCTTTAGCCTCTGAGAGCCTTAACTTCAGAAACATCAAATAGATGCAGGCTGTTTCTTTCTTCTGGTGTTGTTTAGGAAGAACCGATAGAGGCAAGGACCCTGGTTGACTTTTGCTAACAATGCAATACATGATGTCTGAAGCAAGTTTGACAGAAAGCACTAACAGTAACGGTCTCCCATTTATTTTTAAGTTACCTGTTTTCCTTTTCTTTTGAATTGTCAAAAAATCCCAGTACCATTAAGGGCATAGCTCATGTCATAAACAAGATGGAACAGTTGCTGAAAACAGTAGGCTTTGTGTTGAATTCCCTTTTCTCCTGCAACATCTGGGTAGTATCCAGATTATCTGTCTGTCTGTCTGTCTGTCTGTCTGTCTGTCTGTCTGCCTGTCTGTCTGTCATTTATTTACATTTCTATCCCGCCCCATACCCAAAGGTCTCTGGGTGGGTAACAACAGATTAAGAACAAGAATATACATGAAAAACCCTTTAAAAATTCAATAAATATTAAACAATACATGTGTTTGAAATGATGGTATCTGTACTGAGAGGGGAAATATAATTATCTCAGTCAAAGACCAGAATAAAGAGGTGTGTCTTCAACGCCTTCCTAAACATAAGTAAGGAAGGCGCACCATGCACCCTGAGGGGGAGACCATTCCACAGTCTAAAATCCGCTGTGAATTCACAACGCACCCTCCCTGCAGCTTTCTCAGAGAAAGCTGTGATATTTCTGTGGTTTGCGCAGTGAGGCGTGCGTCACGTGGGATGGGGCAGCCAATGGAAGCTGAGCTGCAGGCTCAGCTCTTGTTTGCTGTTCCGGCTATTTTGTCCGGACTAGTGGGAATATTCAAATTTACCTGATACTGTGGAGCGAGTGCTCATTGTTCCGCAGTAGGTTAATTTGAAGTAGCAGCGGCATAATGCGTCACCGCTATGCGGTATCAGGTGTCAGGTGTGACGCCCACTCCCTGACTATCTGTAAGTCTGGACATACCTCTGGTTCATTGTTGTCTGTGCCTTTAGATTCTTGTACATTTATATGCCTCTTCTGTCAGCACCCCAGAGTTTAACTTCCACTGTGACTAAGTCCAGCTTTTTGCCAGGAATTTAAGAAACAAAAAAGGGTCTTTATGGGCAATTTGGCTGAACTTAGGCTTCATTTATTATTGTCCTCTATGCCTGTTTTTATTTCCATTCCACCAATGTGATGTAGATAAGAAACTGCACGCAGTAATAACTTTAGGAGTTACAGAATTAGATGCTTTGGACACAAAGTACAGAAGTGTATATGACAGAGTGGTTAGTTTTGCCAGGGCCTCATTTTTTCTGTGTCCTAGATTTAAGCCCTTAAAGCAACCTTGTATGAAGGGTGCAATCAAACAGAGCTTTTTCAGTTGCCCTTTCTGTAGTTGCAACAAAAATGAACCAACAAACAGTTAAGATAATAAGCCTATCTCATTTTTCCTCATTTCAGTATCCTTCACTTCTAAGTCTGGCAATGTCTTCCTTGACAATGAATGTTCACCACTTGCCTGCTCAGCTTTCTGTAGCTCTGTTTGCTTGTTCACTGACAGCATTTGTTCCCATGCTGTGAGTGGTTACATTTTCCTCCTTTGAGCTTATGTTAGCTATGTGCGTGAATGCAATATTCGGCATTCAGTTCCATTCGAATTGAATATCTGAAAAATCGAACCAATTCAAATGTTTAAAATATAAATGTATCCACATTCGATTCAGATACATTCATATCTATTTGTACGAATATTCTATTTGTATTTGAACATATGAATGCCATTTGTATGTGTCTGTGTGCATCCGTACGCATCCCGTTTTTATTCTGTATCCATTCCATTTTCGTCCCGCACGTATCCATACAAATGCATACGGATATGAATAATTTGTTTGAATGATTCAAAAAATTCAAAATTCATTTGAATGTTGAAATCAAATGTATAGATCTTTGATTCAAATTTGAATACCCAAATTCAAACAAATTTAATTGAATTTCAAATGTTTTGAATATGCTTGCACATAGCTTATGTGGCTCCCCAAGCAATCCAGCTAAAAGAAAGAATCACCAACAATGTTATTTAACCCCAAATGATGAAGACTTTTGGGTTTAAAAGTCATTCCTAGGCTTTAAAATCAGTTAATGAGAATTTAGGGAGAAAATGCCTGTCCTTACAGCCCCAAATTTGCCCACAGGGTGACTCATTAAGTGAATCTGATTATACCTGAAGTTTGATTTAAGTTTTAAATCATTATATTAATAATGTGTAAACCACATTATTTTTCCATTATTCTGTTAATGTATTTCATGGATACAAAATTTCATAAAGCAGGCAAACTGCTCTTAAAACCAAGGTCTTTATTTTTAATAATGTAACTTGTCTGTCAGTGTTTTTATTTTTATTTTTTTTCCCCTGTTAAGTATAGTGCCCTTGTGTGCTACACTTATCTAGCATTCTTTCATGTCTGGATTTTAAAAAGATGTCTCTATATTGTTATTCTCCTTACATATGGCTAAAGGACAGATATATTTTTAAGACCTTTCCTTGCCTTTGAAAATTGCCTCCAGCTTGTTAAGTACAGATTATAGAAGTATGTATGTTCTTAGAAATGTGAAGAAGCGCTTTGGGAAAAGGAAGAACTATGTAGGGTTATGAGTGGGGCTGAGATTTATGCTGAATGCTTATATTTTGTTCATCTTTTTTTTAGTGTGTACTACTGAGATTACTTTTTAAAGTTTCTGTTGAAAATCCAGTTCTGAATCTGTCAAAAGTAGCTGCATTAAACAAGTAATTGTGTATTTTTCTCATGCAAGGGATAGTAATAAGTCTTATAGAAGCCAACTGTAGTGTTGATTTTGTAATAATTCATTTTTTATTACTTTTAAAACAAAGTATTGGTTTTCATGTGTTGTGTTTTGGCCGAAGAGTGGAAGGGTGTTTCCGCACTTACCTCCTGAAAGCCGGATTACGGAAATCAGTTTTTCTGAAACCCGTCTCTGGGAAGATCCATCTGAAATAGGGACGGATCCAAATGAAGCCTCATGCTTCTGCACTCATGTGGAAAGCACAGATACTGAGGCACACATCATGCGTTTGCTGTGTGGATACTGCAGCGCCGATTTCCAGAAGCATCTGGCCTACCTGAGGCTCTGCCAGCCCAGGAGCTGCGTGGTTGGAGCATTCAGCCATCAGTCACCACTTGATTCCCCCCTGTGCATGGGCATGTCAGGGACAGACTGCCCACCAATCAGCAGCATGCCTGAGATCCCTTGGCTGCTGTGGTGCTGCTGCCTCACTCACCATGCTGACTTCCTGCTGCCTCACTCAACATGGCAACTTCATGTCCCACCCACATCCGTTCCCTCTTCTGTCTGTGTCTGATTCCTCCTTTGATGTGGAATTTCCATGCAGGAACGGATTGAAGACCTATTTTTTTCAGGTCTTCCTGCCCACCAATCAGTGGCATGCCTGAGATCCCATGGCTGCCGTGGTGCTGCTGCCTCACTAAACATGTGTCCCATATCTGTCTTTAATGGGGTTTTAGCGGCCAGTGCGGAAACACCCGAAGTGTGGCTGTATAATGACAGGAGGCCAAATTTTGACCTCCCCAATATGCCAAACCAAAACACAGTTCAGAAATTATGTGTGCTTTGGGTTGCTTCTGTCACCCTGCCTCTGTTGAAATAACAGGAGCAACACAACATACTAAAAAACTGCCTATTTTGAGCCAGGATTTTTATAAATGGTGACTATTGACTGGATGCCTTGGTTATTGTAGTTGAGATGGTAAGCTGTGATGCAGTGTCATTTTGGAAAAGAAAATATAAAGTGATGAAAGATATGAACTTGTTTTTATATTACATTTATTTGCGTCCTTGTAATTCATCTACTTCATAAGGACTTGAGGCTGCTGGCAAGAATCAATAAAAGCACTAAAAGAACAACCGAAAAGGGGGAATTCAACAACTTGAATGTCATGATTTCTCCTTCTCCCATCACACCAGTTTTTGTTTTTGTTTTTAGCTTTGGTAAGCACAGGAGAAATGTTTTAGAAATCTGTAGATTTTTCTGTAACGTTCTCATTTATCAAGCCACCTTGAAAGATTAGTGCTTTCCTAAATATATTTTGTGTCTTAAGCCGAGGCCTTTCAATTCAGTGCCATCTTTGAGTTGCTGACTGTGTAAAGATCACATACTTACTATTGCCATTTCTTTGCCTTTTATTTTTAATTCCCTTCAAAGTGATGGGCAGCTTTATTCCCAGTGTACAGCACATTGCTTTTCTGCTTTGCCAACTGTCTGATCAGTTTAGTTAGCAAAGAGAAAAATCAAGCAGCTTAGGCAGGCAGGTCTGGCTGTATAGGACAAAGAAGAAGTAGCTTTTCATGTTACCCTTTTGTCTTTGTTTGCACCCTCATAGAAAGATGCAATCAGATGGAGCTTTTTATGATCACCCCTTTAAGAAAAAGCATCCCTTCCACAGTTGCACAAAAAAGCTTAACAGTTAAACAAAAAGCCCTAATTTTTCCTCACTTCACCTCCACATCTGGCAAAAGCTTCCTTGACAGTGGCTGTTCACCATTAATTGACTACTTCACTGACCAGCTTCCTCTGGCCCTGATTAGTCATTTTTCCTCAGCAGCCATTTCCATGCTCTATGTTTACGTAGCTTTGCACTCAGTTCAAATAAGAATGAATCACCTTCAGTGATACTGAACTCTGAATGAAGAAGAGGCATTCACTCCTAGGATTGAAATGGGATAAGGTGAATTTAGAGAGACAATGTCTCAAATTCACACAGAGGGTACCTCATTAACTGTGTCTGATCACACCCAAAGCCTTTTACATCCTTTCCCTGCTTCGTTCTACAGAGTTTTGTAGATATGCAAACTAAGAAGAATATGCATTAATATATTTTATTTCAAAAATACATACAGTCAGACCCCTTTATCCACTGATTTGGTAACCATGGTTTCAGTTAACTGGGGTTACTGTATCAGCCTCACCCCGCAGACTCCAGAAGGCAAATTTCAGCCTCCGGAAGGTCTGTTTCAGCCTCCGTAGGAATAGGCTTGCGATGCTACCAGAGCCTGTCCCAAATGGTAAAGCGACACATGGAAAGTGGTCGGGAGGCATCCAGTAGTGTTGCACGCCTATTCCACTACTCTCCAGATGCTGAAATAGGCCTTCTGGAGTCCAGAAAAGCACTTCCGGTACTGGGGTCACACGACCCCGGAACCGGAAGGCCTGTTCGCGATTATCTGCAGTTCCAGGTAACCACAGTCGGACTCATAAGGTATCCCCTGTGGATATGGATGTCCGACTGTATTTTGAAATGTGTTTTGTATGAATTTTAGACATTTCATTGACACATTTAGAGAAAAACTGCCAGCTTGGTAAATTCTAGTTAGTGCAAAGATTTAGATTAAGTTGTCTTGGAATTTGGAAGGATCATAGTGGTCCAGTATTTCTGTGCCTTTTAGGGATCTGAAACTACAGATTGCCGCTGTCCTTTTTCTTCTGTGCATAAGCTTCTGAAGACTGAAAATATGAGCAAACAGGAAGTTCTGCTTGATGGGTGGTGCAAACTAAGGTGAAAGAGGCTGAAAATTAGCCTAGTTCTGCTTTTGAAACGGAACATTTAAGGACTAGACTGTACAGGATTCGAGATGTGGTGAAACTTTAAGTCAGAGCCGCTTCGATGATGTCAGATTGTGTGAGGGAGGATAAAGTAGGGAGTGTATGCTACCTTCTTGGACTGTGATAATTTTCATCAAGGAAAATACAAATAGATTTCTAGAATCTTAGGTGTTTATTTTCCAAAATAGATACTCTGTTCTCTGCAGTGGATTCACTGACTGAAGGCAAGGGAAACGTTCCTAGTATTGTAAGTGAAGCAATTGCATTTTATAGTAAATAAACACTGAGGCTGGTGACTTTGAGGGATTTGTAGTGTTCTAACTATATAGGGTTTGGCCATCAGAGGCCTATTCACACGAGGGCCTCTGGAGCATTTGCTCCCTTGGGCCGTTTGGACCCCCCCAGCCCATCCCAGTGTGCCCTGCACGCATTCCAGAACCTGGCAGCCGCGAGGTAAGTGCCTCACACTCGCACATGTGTCTGGGTAGGCCGCACCCTGTGGGGTTACGGTGGGCTCTAGGGGACCCAGTCTGGTCATCTGGAGCATGCAGGAGCCCAGGGAAGGGACTGGACAGGCCTGCCCGCCCCTGGGTCTTACCTGATCCAATGGCGACAGGCCCAGGAGGGGCGTCCCACCACTGTGCTGACCTTTTCCGGCTAGGACACGTGGGGATGGGTTCCTCTTTTGCATGTAGGCAGATAGGAACGCATGCCCACATGTTCCTTACCTGCCTAGGTGTGAATGGGGAATCTTGTCTCCACATGTCCTATCCTTACGAAAAGGCCTCAGGTCTTTCAATTATGAATATTTATAAATGTTGGAAGGTGTCAGGAGATAAGTTTGCAGATGTTAAACTGAAATGGTGTCCACTCAGGATCTTAGGCCCTTTTGACACTGCTCCTGACTCTAGGCCAAGCCCTGCTCTGTCATGCTTTGTCTGCATATTGTAAAGCATGTAAAGGGTACCAAAAATGGCACCCTAGCCCCAATTAGTTATATGACTCAATGCTGAGGTCTACAGCTGGCTGACTGGACATATATCAAACCATTGAGGTGGGTGGATGGCATTCTTTCATAGTCTGGTATACTACAAGGGGGACTTTTTGGTGAATTTCCAGAAAGTGTCACCAGAAATAGCTCAGGCTAGAGACTCTGAAGTCCCAGAACTTTCATTTCTGGTCTTCAGAGACTTGCTAGGGCATGTCGCAGCAGCATGAATTGGAGTGGAACAGGGTGTTAAAATGCTGTTCCACTCCACTTGGAACATGTCCCAGCTTGGGACAGGCTGTTTGTTCTGGGAAGGGTCAGCCTGCCTTGTCCCAGATTACTCCATACAAGTGCAGAAATGCCCTTAGTGTTTCTTACATAGGGAGAGTTACAGGGCAGAATGCGCAAGGCAGAGGTTCTAGAAATTATGACCCATGGCTCACTGATGGCCCAGAAGCTTCATACAAGTGGTCTACAGAAGGATGTAGAAGAGCCAAAATTATTCTTGATCCTTCTCATTTGTAGCAGTTTGGGGGCTGTTATGCCGTTTTCCAGGTTTCTTCTTCTGAGAACCTAAGCTTTCAGATATAGCTGCGATATCCATCTTCAGAGGTCTTCGCTCTTCACCAAGTCAAGGGGTGACTGGTGATCCTGCGTTTGTTTTTTGTAAATGTAAGTGTTATAAGAGTAGGTTGTACCAATATAAAAAAGAAGAAACAGAGAAACAAGTAAGCAAGTACGGAAATTTATAGTTGAGTATAAAATTAAAATTTAGGATTAATCTTAATGTATTTCTCCCTAAATTTGGAATAATCTTTTTGATGGTTCTGATCCTAGTCAAGTCAAATGTACAGTAAAAAACATAATAGATAACATATTTTGTGTGTTCTGAATTACAAACATGTTGTTCTACAGCAGCAGTTCTGAACCTTCCTAATGCCGTGACCCCTTAATGGAGTTCCTCATGTTGTGGGGACCCCCAACCACGGGGATGGAGCACCTGGGAGGTGGGAGGGAAGGGCGGCGGGAGGCTCGGTGTGACCCCTCTGAAAGGATAATTCGACCCCCCAAAGGGGTCCCGACCCCTAAGTTGAGAACTACTGTTCTACAGGAACGTTCCAAAATCCTCCATCCATACAAGTAGTAGACCTATAGTTTGAAAATATATGGTGGTCAAGGCTTTTCAACAGCGTGCAGAAGTACTGCAAAAATGTCTGTGTTCCTGGAAGTGGTAATACAATCTAGATAAGCCAGAAGACTGAATGTCGTAAGCATTCCTCCTTGCATCTTATTCATGGAATGATCCCTCATCCCCCCACCTTACAACTTCTTAATCTGAGGGCAAAGGAACATATAATTTAATAAGGGATGAAGAGTTTGACTAGAAGCTCAAAGGTCCAAAGTATGAATAGCTACATTCTGTTAGGACAGGGGAACGGATTTTGTCTTCATTTTTTGACAACAAGAGTTTGATGCATTTTTGGTTGATGAGAGATTTGATTTTTCAAGGATATTAACAAGATAGATTACAGTTTGTTAACGTGATGCTAGTAAATTCTAATTTTTCCATAAAACTAAAATTAAAATGACTAGTTAAGGAGCTCCTAATCTGCTGCCTCATGTAAACTTTTCATAACACAAAACGCTAATATATGTGGATTGGAAAGATTGCCGTGAATTCTCAACAGCAAACTGGTATAGCAAGATTTGGGATCTTGCAATCAATAAATGTATTACCTACCAACATAGAGAAATGAATGGTTAGTCATTCAAACTTACTCTTTTAGATATTTGACCTCCATTGTTAACTCATTTTTCTAAGCTAATTCTCAAGGAACATCAATAAACAGCACAGAGTCTAACTAAATGGTCTTAAGACCCATTCGCAGAAACACTTTCGCCTCATTTCCCCCCATCCCTGGTATAGTTTTCTACTTTAGTATATATAGTTTTGTTTGCCTGTCAAACTGTCTATTTAGACTATTTTGTTTGTTCATTAGTCCTTTGAAGTTTTTCTTAACTACACTATTGTTCTTATTATAGTGATATTTTACATCGTTATTGTAAACTTTGTTGGAAACTAAAAAGATTATTAAAAACAACCAATGCTAATCTTGCCAAAGATAATGAAACTGTGTTGTTTTAAAACTGATTTAATAAAGTGCTGATATATCTTTAGCAATATTGATATAATCTAGAAAGGGGCATAATTTAAAAAATTAAAAATACCTCTAATTAAAGGACAATTTGCTTCTATAACAGATCAAGCAGGCAAAATCAGTTGGATAAGTGTACTGTTTGTAACCACACAAGATTCTATGTATAGTGGTACCTCGACATACAAGTGCCCTGACATAAAAGTGTTTTGAGATACAAGCCTCCGAGCGAGTGATATTTTGCTTTGAGATGAGAGCAAGATTTGAGATACGAGTATGTAAATACAGTACAGTACATAACAAAAACAACTGAGGTGGTGTTTTGGGAGCTGGAATGGATTAATGGGAAAATTGCTTTGAGATACGAGTGATTTGACATAAGAGCAAGGTTACGGAACGAATTAAACTCGTATGTCAAGGTACCACTGTATTGTGTAAATAAGACATTTTTTTAAAAAAAATTGTATTTAAAAAGGATAAGTGCACTGTATACTTTAGCAACTATGTGTAAGGTGTAAAAATATACATTTAACATAAGAAAGTGCACTGAGCAAGTGTAGGTGTAGTGACATACTAGTAGAACAGAAATAAAAGGAATGAAAAAAGGCTGTCTCACAGAGTGAATAACTAGTGTGATGAAGTATATTGTAAGTTACCAGATTCACAAAGATGCACTTCCATATTCCAGAATTAATAGGTGCAATAATCACACTGGTTCAGTGCATATGATTTTTATTTGTTTGCATTTTTTTACGTGCAAACTCCATGAAGATAACAAAATGTTCATATGTCTCTTGTTGCTTGTTGCAATAGGACTACTCTATGTTGGATTTTAAGTACATGACCTGATATAACCATAAATGTGCTTCTGTCATGCTGGCAAAGGATGACCATGAGACTCTTGAAGAAGATGAACAGTGATTTATTTCAGCTCAGCATTAGGACATTTCTTGTTGGGAGCAACTTGGAACAGAAAGCCCAGCATAGTTATATGTTTCCTAGCTGGGCGGGGTTTGGTCCTTAACCAATGAGCAATAACTATTTTTCAAAACCAATTTAAACTTGGTGCCAAAACCTTCTCACACAAATGTGTCACTTGACCTTAGCAGGGAGGGCGGAGTCAACAGTTCCTTGCTGAGGCATAACAACAGGCAGCCATTTTGTACTATAATAATAATATATACAGAATCCCATAGATGGCAGAGATCTTACATTCAAATATTATGGCAGGCAGCTAGCCCTGCCTGACAGCTTCCCCATTTGTATGCCTTATATCCAGTGGAGAGGGATGTTAAAACTCAAGCTACTGATGGTGTGTTGTACGATGAGTTAGATGTGTTAGATGAGGTGTCTTGGGACGGGAGAGGAGAGGAGAGGAGATCAGGCTTCAAACCCAGTGGGGCAATACTTGAAGCACAACATTTTGATGCTTCCTGTTAGATTTCAAAGTTAGATGACTGAACCTGAGGTTATGAAACCAAATGGACACTAGTGAATTCTCTCTCTCTTTCTCTTTTTCCCACTTTCCTTTCCTTTCCTTTCCTCTCCTTCTCCACCCTCCCTCTCTCTGTCTGCCCTGTCTCTCTGTGTATTTGCTTATATAAAGATATTCTTTCTCATTTCTGCAGCAGGCTATTTCTTGGTTTTCAAAGGAGAGGCCTTTAGGGATCTCTGATAGAGAATTTTGAAAAGAGCAAATTTGATAGCAAGTCCTTACAATTTCAAAAGATTGTCATGTTGTGTTAGGTTATGTGAGAGGATATGGATGTTTTGACATATCACACTGGTGCCTAGTTTCCTAACAAGATTGAAAAAGATATTATTTTGAGCTTTATAAAAAAGAAGTAACAATCTTCAGCTTGTTCGTATAAAAAATGTTTCCAGCTGAGACACTATATATAATATGCTTTCTTCATGAGGAAACAAATTATTTTCGTAATTCTTGAGTATCATTTTTGTGTATTAATATATGTAACCTTTTTGTTAAAAACTCTCACTAGAAATACAGAAAGGCTCAAATATTTGTGTACAGCAGTGGTCCTTCTGTAATTATGCTGTCCTTCTGCAAATGAGAACATAAGAGAGGCCCTGCTGGATCAGGCCACAGCCCATCTAGTTCAGCATCCTGTCACACTCAGTGGCCCGCCAAATGCTCATGGGCATCTCAGACAGAGAAACCTTGGGTGTTTCTGCGCTGGGTGGTTAATCTGGTTTAAACACCCGGTTAACACCCATTTAAGATGCTTACCTTGGAGGCTTCCGCACTGGAGACATTTTGGAGACCCCTTCCAGGTGGCTGCTTCTGCATTTCGGTGAGCAAGATCCGTTTTTAAAACGGGTCTTGCTTCCGAAAAATGAATTAAATTGAAGACCTCAAAAATGAGGTCTTCAACCCGTCCCTTCGCCTGGATCCATGTGGAAGCAGGACACTTCCGCACATGGCCAGGCGAAGGGACAGATGTCCTGGTGGCTGCCATGTAGGGGAGGGCAGAAGCAGAACAGTTTGCCTCCTTCCGCCCTCCCCCACACGCTGCATGCTGCCGGAAACACGCGGTTACTAGCAGCTGCCTGCTGCAGTCCCTTGGCTCCAGGGGCAGTGTTGGCGGTGTGGGAATCCAGCAGACTTTTCAAATGGGTGCTGTGGCATCCGCACAGCAACCCAGACAATCTGTCCTGCCGGATCCATCTTCCCTGCCTGCGTGCGGATGCGCGGGACCTCCGAGAATCCGTCCCTATTTGGGACGGATCCTTGGGAGAATGGTTCGCTGAAAAACGGATCTTCTTAGATTTGTTTTTCGGCAGCCAATGTGGAAAGACCCTTTGATTTGTCTACTAGTACCTGTATAATTAGGTCTAAGTCTCATTTTGCGTACAGACTGGCTTCTGTCCTTTGTAGAAGAAACAACATTAGCTAAAAAGGTTTGCCACTGTTAATACATTTGCAAACCACTCTTCCACTTGAATCGCAAACCAGCTGATGCCACCTGCATCAAGATGTTGCTTACCTGTTCTGCTATTTTTGGAAATTCCAGAAAAAGCACTCCCATGGTTATATTAATGTGACTTTTGATTAATACTCTGCGTTTTTGCATGTCACACAACGAGAAAGTTATGCTGCTTCTTTGATATTTCCTTTCGATGTCACTCACCCTATCCCCTCTGGCTTGGGTTTCCTAGTCCACAGTTGGTCACCAGTATTCGCTCCTGTTACTCCTGCAGTCCAGACAGGGATGGAATTTCAGAGTAGAGGGATATTCCACCATGATAGTTATTTCCCCCTTGATGCTGAAATCACAATTTAAAGAATCACCTAATATTCTCGGACTACACTGAATGCCACGATCACATCTGGCAATTCCAGTGCAGTTCTAGGATAATCATGGGGTTCTGAGCCTGTCTGGATACATCCGTAGATTTGTTTACTGGTCCCTGTGCAATTTAGATCTTGAGTCTCATTTTACATGCGTACTAACTTCTACCCTTTATGGAAGAAGCAAAAGGCTAGCTAAGATTAAATTCCATGTGAATCTCAAGAATATGCTGTGAATATGCTTAAAGATGCAGACAAATGTTAGACCATGTTCTGCCTTGTTTGGATCAAAATGTTAGGAGTGTTTGCCCTCCTCCCCCCTAATTGAACCAGCCACCTTGTTTGTCAGATCCTTTCCTCTCATGTCCATAACGTTCCCTCATGCTTACAGTCTTTCTCTTCTCCCCTTGAACCTGTGTCCTATGGTCTAGAATACCTGCCAGATCTATCTCGTGGGCTGGACTAGGGCTGGTCAAGTTAATGCCACTGGCCATGTGAGACTCTTAAGCTTCATTGAGCCCACAGACTGGCACCTTGGCTTGCCTGGGCCCTTGGGCAGTGCATAACTACAGGCTGTTCTAGAAGGCTACGTACAGGGATATATGTGACTCTTCTTCTTGGAAGACATCTAATGTCATGTTTAAGTCCTCCTAGGAAGTCCTCCAATAAATCTTTATTGGCTTTGCTTAGTTTCAGTTGTGTTGGTTAAGAAAATCCTAATAATGTGGGGTGCTTCCAAACTGGTGTATGACCTCAAGATCAGTGTGTGTCCTATTCCTTACTTTTTTCCTGCCAAGGAATTCCACTTGGGCACTGCAGATTTTTTTTAGTTACGTCAGGTTTACAATCTCGTAACAGAATTTCACTAGTTGAGAAAACTTTCAGAACAGTTATAGAAAATGATCCATTTTCTTTTCTGTGATTCTGCCTGGTTAGGAAATATTCCTGAATATTTTGTATGCAAAATATGAGGTTCATTTCAGGGCTTCACTGATGCCTTGGGATAACCTCTTCCCTGTGGTTCCTTTCTTTCACTAGGACTGATTTAAGAAGTTACTGTTTGGAAAACAACAATGATATGGGTGTTTTCTGCACTTGGTCTTATTCTGAAATATATCCGAGAATAGGGACCTGCTATATTCATACTTAGGGATGTACACAATTTTTTTTTTACATTCAAATTCAAGTCGAATCAAATGTCAAAACGTTCTATTCAATTCTGATGTTTAAAATCCGAATGCAACAAAAACCGATTGGAATCTGATACAATCGAATCTATTAGTTTGAATGTTAGATATGAATTTGAAGATATGAATGTCGACAACATTCATCCCGTTTTTTCCCATATGCATCCCTTTTTCATCCCGTATTATAAGTGCAAATGCGTACCGATACGTATGATATTCATACAGATCTGTACATTCAAATTATTTGAATGATTCAAATGAATGTTTTGGAACATTTGAAATTCGTTCGGATGTTTAAATTCCAATGTGAAGACATCCTATTCGAATGTGAATGTCCACATTCGATCAAATTCGATGGAATTTCAAATGTTTAGAACATTCGTGCACATCCCTATTCATACTATGGAGGGCCCCAAGTGAGGCCTGTCATAGTCTGCATTAGTTTGTGGCCAGTGTACTGCTGTCCTGAGATATATTCCAGAATAAGGCCAAGCGCAGAAATATCAGAGTACCTTGAATGTCAGAAAGACTAGAATTGTGTATCTATAATCTTCTTAAATGTGGTGGCAGTGGTTGAAAATACATTTGAGAAGTGTATTTTTAGTTTTTAGGAAGTGTGTGAGAGTCATGAGTAAGAAATTAAACCACAGTTGCCAGTATTACCACACTGGGGTTGCTAAATCTTTCATCAGCATCAGAATTGCCCTCCAAGGACTGGAAGGGAAATGTTATATTTAGGTACATTTCTTATTTCTAACTTTCTTGTTCAAAGGTCTGACTTCTAGTGTGTAGAGCAAAGGTGATTTTGCCTCATTTCTGTAATGTCACATCCGCAAAGCAGCTTTAGCAATGGTCAAAAAGTGTACGATTCTGATGAGGGTATCCACAAATGTTAACATGTTGCTTCTGCTGATGGTGTGGCAGGTCATCTCATTTCTGGGTTGTATAGACATTTTCAAATTTTATGTGAATGGTTTGCACAGAAGTCAGCTCCTGGGTGCTTTAAAAAATATTTGTAATGGATTTGTTATTTTTTAATGCCACCTTTCTGTTAATAATAGTATAAATAAACCAAGAACAATAAACCAATGTTGTGAAAATGGTAAACAAAAATACTGCATTGTTGGAAACACTTGAAAGCAATCCTGAGCATATTTTACCAACCATTTGAGTGTAAAACTGTGCTGTATAAAACTATAGCTATGTCCGAATGTGCCTTAATACCTTTTCAAAACAAATGGACAAGTGCAGCTATAAGAGACATTTGTCTACTTCTTTGCGCATACTAGAGTCTATGATTTGGATGTTAATTGTTGAATTTTGCGTATGCTTTCTTAACTGTCAGTCTAGTTGGATTACTGACACTAGGATGTGATCAAACATGCCTCAAGAGGCATCCTCTGAGTGAATTTGGGGATCTCCAGACATACCGTACATTTTCTCCCTAAATTTGCTTTGCCACATTGAACCTGAAGGTAATTTGTTTGTTTAAAAAAGTTGGATTGGGTGGCAAGCTACATAAACACAGAGGAGGGAAATGTAGTCCATCGTAGCATGGGAACAAATACCACCAGTGAGTGACCAGTCAGCCATGGAAGGCTTTGCAGACATGGTTTTGCAGCTCATTGCCAGGACAGGCATTGCCAGACTTGCAGGTGAAGAACATTGATGTGCATTAAAATGAGTTAGGCTTGTTAATCTTTGGGCCTTTCTGCACTTAGCCTTATTCTGGATTACATCCCAGAATAGGGCCCTGCTCTCCACATGATCATGCAGGCTGTGGCAGGAACGAAATGAGGCCTATCATAGCCTGCATTAGCATGTGGTCAACAAACCCCTATCCCAAGATATATTCCAGAGTAAGGCCAAGTGCAGAAAGGGACTTTTAAAGAAAAATAAGATTAGAAAAGGGATGTTTTTTCTTCACATGGTGGCCAAAAAAGCCTTGTCTGACTGCACCCTTACTGTAACATATGGTTTTCAAAACACATAAAATCATTGCCTGCTGATCTTAAACAGGTCTAAACATGATCAGTCCCTATGTATGTGATTACAAGTATGCTGTTGTGGGTTGTATTGCTTAACCATGCTTTGTCATGTTCTCACTAAGTATGAGTAACTCACACTTAGTATGGATAACTTCAGATAAGCCAAATTCATACCACAGTTCTAGACACAGATGATGTGTCAAATTGCACATGAGTAAAAGCAGTTGTGAAAAGTTCTGACTCTTAGATGAGGAAAGGGAGAGAGGGATGTACAAGAGCAAAATGTCTGTTCGTTGCATCTAATTAAATGTTTAAGTGCTTCAGAGGAAGTCCTGTTATGGTAAAAGAAGGCTTGGAATCAAAATATTAACTGTTCTTGAAAATCGGGAGTAGAACATAATATTAGTATTAAGATTTGTAAATATACACAAGATAGTAGAATTAAGATCATAAATAAATGCATTCCTTGCCCTATAATATTTATCTCTCCCTTATGATATCGTTTCAGCTCCCTGCAGGAAAGAAGATGCGTGAATGGCTTGCATATTCCTTGCTCAGACAATTATAGTTCACAAAACAGTGAGTTTAACTTCCTGATGTATAGCGAATTATACTGTAAGGCTGGAAAATGTAAAGAGAAGAAGAGTTGGCTTTTCTGCCCCACTTTTCTCACATATATATATATGATGTGCCTCCCTTCTCTAGGCTATTACTGTGGACTCCTACCCCTCAGCTGATCTGAATTCTGCCACATATTGGTAAGAAGCGCTTGAGGGTATTTCAAGGGTACTGTAGCAAAAGGGAGTGGCACATGCCTCTAGGAAGTGCATGGGCCTACGTGGGGACGCTGGGTTCCAAAGCAGCGAGCCCAGTCGGCGGCATTGTGCACCTGTACGCCCCGCCTGCTCTGATTGGCCAGCTACGCGCCTTTGGCTGTAGTGCAAAATGGCCTAGGATGTTCACAGGATTTGTGTATTTGGTATTGCTTTGGTATCAAAAATCACAAGTCCAAATTTGTTATTCCTATGTTAGGAGAAGTAGAACATAGATGTTCTTTTAACCTTTGTCTATCTTGACCTGTGTATCAGTCTAATATAAGGCTGAAGGCCATGATCACGTAATCAGTAAGACGTATACACACTTGTGACCCGGGTGACACCTGAGTGCATATGCCTGTTTTCTGCACTCTGTTTTGGAGATGCAGGAAGATCCAGAGGGAGAGTGTGGGATTCTGCATTGTTTAAGTGCTTTGTTACTGTTCTGTCTTTCTGGTGCTGGGTCAGGTTTCGGTCTCATGCCCTGTACCAGTTCAATGTCAGCACAATCAACCATATTTGCAACTATAAATTTCACCATGTGGCCAGAAATATGCTGTGTGGTATGCTCTGATGATTCAGCTTTAGCAGCAGGTCACCATCTCTTTCACCAGACATCATCAGATTAGGGTGGTTAGTGATATACAGTATACATTACAGTAAATACTCATTTGAGCAAATTGAGAAGCAGATTTATGCATGAAATTTTCTGTTGTTAAAATGAGGAGGTGGAGTCAGGAGTTTGAGAAGGACTGACCATGCGACTTCTGAACAGCATTCCTCTCCTTCAAGTAATTTGCAACCTTGTAGTTAAAGTGCCAAACCTGTATCTGATTCCACACTCCTCTGTGAAGCCAGCTGGGCAACCTTGGGCCAGTTACAGTTCTCTTTCTGAGCTCTCACAACCCCACCTACCTGTTGTGAGGAGAATAGAAAGCTTTGTCAGCTGCTTTGAGTCCCCTTAAATAGGTGAGAAAAGTGGGGTATAAAAGCCAGCTCTCCTCCTCTTCCTCCTCCTCCTTTTATTTATAGATGTTCTGTAGGTTTGACAGTCAAGAAATCATGTTGTTTTATCTAACTCAGCGGTTCTCAACCTTCCTAATGCCGCGACCCCTTAATGGAGTTCTTCATGTTGTGGAGACCCCCAACCATGGGGGTAGAGCAGCTGGGAGGTGGGAGGGAAGGGCAACGGGAGACTCGTCGCAACCCCTCTGAAAGGGTAGTTCGACCCCCAAAGGGGTCCTGACCCCTAGGCTGAGAACCACTGATCTAACTAGATCTATGTTAAGAGAGCCAGGTTAGGTCTTTTCTGTGATAGTCTCTACTATCATGTGGATGGCATTGCCCTAATTCCAAGAAAGTGTAATTCAGGCAAGGTAATCAAAACTGCATCTTAAAAGAAAAGCTCAAATCTGAAGAAATCCAGGCATGCATATGATTTAAAAAGAGGTCCTTAAAGAAACTCTTGTCTTCAACTATTTGTTTGTTGTAGGTGCGCCTACAACATGTGTTTAAAGTATTTTCTATCTTTTCACAAAGTATCTAGTGTGACGCTCAGTGCTTTAAGAGTAAATACAATAATATAAACAAATAATGTGAAAACTAAAAATCATACTGAAGAAAACATATCCCTAAAGCACCAATAGTATATTTACATTATGTAGAAAGTAATTAAAATATTTCTGATAGATAGATAGATAGATAGATAGATAGATAGATAGATAGATAGATAGATAGATAGATAGATAGATAGATAGATAGATAGATAGATTCATTTTGGCCTTCCATAGGATCCTTTTCACTTTGTGGAATCCAGTTTTTATGAGCATCATTTACATTGCTACCTTGTCTGCTTTTTCTGTTCTTTAAATGGCAAATTCTGAATGTCATGTAACATAGAGTTTTTGAGAACCTTTCTTGTTTCCAGCACAAATTGAATTTCCCTTGGATGTGCATATAAGCCACATGTTCCTTTGAAACCTGGCCATGGTATTTAATTGAATAAGTGACATTTCTACCTGAGGCAAGAGGATTAAGGAGAAGTAATGGTTTTCAGCCTGCTCTTGTGAAGATGGATAAACAGACCACTTGGACTAAACTCTTGTTTCTTCTGTTTGAGGCATATGTGAACATGTTCAGGCACATTTGGTGCTCTGTGAAATAGCCCTGCCGCTGTCGCTATGTGTTTATAAACCATGAAATAATCTGATCTCCCCTGTTTTTCCTATTTGTATACTGGGAACTGTGACACAGCTTTGAAGGATGATTTTTTTTTAAAGTCCTCCTTCCAAGCTTAAATGTTTCAATTTTATCTAGAAATAATATGTCTGTTCTGCAGAAAGTGGTTTGGAGACTGTTCACTCTGTTGCATTGAATTCAAGGCACCTGTGCGTGTGCACATTGGTTTGCAGCCAATGAAGCTTGGAATTTTCAGTTTAAGAAGACACGTAGAGACCTCTTCATAAAGCAAATGAGAGCCAGTCATTGGTCAATCTAGAACAAAGTGCCATCAGTATGCTGATGACACCCAGCTTTATCTCTCTATTAATGATAATCAGGAGAGGGAGCGTGAGCATTTGACTGTTCCCTGGAGACAGTGTGGGACTGGATATGGCCCAAAGAAATCAAGGAGAGTCCAGGTCAGATAGTTGTACTGTATATGTGAATTTTCAAGTCAAGAAAATATGGAGAGGCCCTGTTCTTGATGGAGATGCTCTCCCCCGGAAGGAATAAGAATGGACCGTACCTGTGGATTCATCCGTGTCATTTGAAGCCCACCTGGTGGTGCCTACTTCCACCGTTGGCTGGACCATGAGCTACGCCTCTCTATATGCATGAACTGTAGAATGTCTTCCAGTTTGCTTCAAAACCACCCAGTTCAGCCAGTTTTTGTACAAACTGAAGCAGGCCTGCTTCAGTGTTGTCCTGAACTTTTTGTTCAGGATCTCACCAGTTTCTTTCCAGTTCAACATCTGTGCAAAGAGCTGCTTGTCCCACCCACCTTTGCATTTATGTCAGTTGTGTTTGGGGTGGGAGAAGAGCCATCAGGAGAGCCTGAAACCTTTGCACACAGCATGTGCACAGACTGCTGTAAAGAGGCAAGCAGTGATAGCTATCAGCCGACAGTTTCATTTGCTGAAACTTGAGAAAAATGGAGAATGCATAGGTTGGCATTGCTGAAGAAACCTTCAGTCATCTGAACCAGAATAAGGATTGTAATAATGCTAACCTAAAGACAGACAATTACTTAAAATACAAACCTTTGCAGAAATTTTAATTATTGCTCGCTGCAGCACTATGCTTCGCTCAGAAATATTCTAGGAAAATGAATGATCAAACATCACCGGTCTACATGTATGAAACAACTTTTGTTTTCTTTCAAAGGTGATCCTGCTGAAGAAAAACCACCTCCTATATCTCCATATGGGGAAACATTCTTCATAAATAGCCCAGAAGATACAGTGAGTATTTACTTGTATAGGCTTTTGTTATGACAGATGCAGAATAGAGGTGAGGCTTGAAATGTATAACAGGGATTATGCGATTTTTATGCCTTGAAGAGTCCCTGTTCGTGGTATCTAGGACACCTATTTCAAGATGGCAGATATGTTTGCCTCTGCTCTGGTGAGACTGATGAGTAATTACACCCTGTATAAAGCTGTCTCCACATGCAGTTAAAAAAAGCATATCTCAGGTGCCCCCTATGTTCTATTTCTACACATCATAATAGCACAGAAAGCAGGTGGTTTAGGTGGAATATTTGGCTGTGTGTGTGTGTGTTCCACCATCACTAAGTATCCATTAGGGACCCATTAAAGACCCATTAGTCTCAGAGCAGGAAGACCCATTTTCCACTGCAGACCCTATTAGAACCCTATTTGTTCACACCTGTACTAGAGAAATCCGGATTAAATGGGTCATTCAGAACCTATAATCCGGATTTCCTGTGGACCCCATTAAAGGGGTCTACAATCCATATTAGATGCGTCATCCCCCAAAATGTGGTGTTAACGGACATCTCCCACTTGGGTATAGACAGATGCTCCACATGGGTGCTCCGGCATTCCCACTGCGAGCTTGCCTAGCACCCATTGATATTGGGTGCTGCACTGCCCATGGAGATGCATTGGGTACTTCCTTAGATCCAAATCTTCTATCTCTGGATTAGTGGAAGGACCCATTTCTTAGATTCGGATCATCTAAGATCCAGATTAAGGGAGGTAAGTGAAACCCCCCCATGATTATATCTTTACCAGGAAACCAGTAGAAGGTATGAAGTAGATATTATTTCTAGGATATATCTCAGAAACTCAATTCGTGAGAATATCAGAAAACATGTTCTGATTAAAATCTATACTAGAAGTTAATCCAGAATTTCTCATTAAAATGTGAAGGATGAATTCCAGCAATGGAATCTTAAGTGCTTTACTTTGTCTGTGCTGAGGGGGAAAAATAAATAAAAAGCTGCTTCTCTTTGTCTGCCTCTAGACAAAGAGAGGAAACTATGGGGTCTTGATTAGATCCCACAGTTGCCTTTAGATGTTGCTGCCAGATGTCAGGGGAATCCTTTAGTAAGCAAGCTCCTTATTGTTATGGCCCTTGGATGCTTCTGATGGCAAAATACCCAGAACCATGTAGGTGTCTGCCTCCTTGCTTTCACAGTCCTTATTTTAATCCAGATTTTGGCCCTGTGGTTACACAGTGGGTATTTTCATCATATCTGGGCATCACCCCATAAGCAAGCAGTAGGAATACTGAGGTATATCACAATATCCCAGGATTTTGCCTCTAAATACCAGGATTAGGTTAACATTGCCATGGGTACATGTGGCAGTCCCAGTAAGGGGCCAGGATATTCCTGAATTTTAGAGGTTCTCTAGTTACAGCCTTTGACCGAGTGGTTTAGTAACTGCTGGTTAAGTGGCAGTCATTAGGAATGGGCATGAATGCAATTTTCAGGATTCAGTTCAGATTGAATATCTGAAGATTCAAACCATTTTGAATGTTTAAAATTCTAATGTATTTACCTTCTGTTCAAATTGAGTACTTTCTAATCTGTTTGTACGAATTTTGGATTATTTGAAGATATGAATGTCGACAACATCCGGATGTGTCCATACACATCTGTACGCATCCATACGCATACCGTTTTTAGTCTGTATGCATCCCGTTTTCATCCCATGCATATCCATACAAATATTTATAGATATGAATGGGATGCGTATGGAAAACGTATGTAATATGTACAGATACATACACATACAAATGTCCTAATAATTAACACAAATGATTCGAAAGATTTGAAAAAAAGTTTTGAATGTTAAATTAGAATTTAGAGACATTCAGTTTGAATTTGAATGTCCGAATTCAATCAAATTCAATTGAATTCTGAATGTTTCAAATAATAGTTTCAATTAATCATATCTACTTTTATCATCTTACCAATTCTGAAAAACAAAAACAGTAGATTTAACAGGTTAACATTTTTGATAGCTTTAAGAATAGGTTTTTATAGTCTTCCCCCCCTCCTCCTCCTCCACTTTCTCTTCCTCCTCTTCCTCTTCCTCCTCCAATATTTTCTGTTAACCCACCTATGTGGCCCGGATGAATGACATGTTCTCCATTCAAATAATCAATCAATCAAGATTATTTAAAGCACTGAACAGGAGTCAGTGGCCATCCTAAAATATGTTGACTTCCAACTCATTGTAGTGCAAGGCAGAGTTTTGTTTTGTTTTGTTATTGAATTTAAATAAGATTCAAAACCTGCCCAATCATATTATTATGCAAGTTTCATGTTTAGGATTAATAAAAGGGGAAAAAAACTGATATGAAAGTAAAATGACATTGCAGTCAGCAGTACTATTTTTATGCACCACTATTATTCATACTGAGCACGCAGATTTTCCGTGTGGTTAGATGTAAGTTTGAACAAGGATATTGGGTAAGACATGGAGAACAGAAGGTTGCGATTTATGGAAGAGAAGCCTAGAGAAACATGTTAATGAGACCCTGGGGAGTTGGGAGAGCAACGTAAAGCAGCTGGAACTTAAGGCATTCTCTGTATGGAAAAATAAGCTTGGATGTTAGAAAGAAGGAAAGAAGTTCTCAATTAGAGATGAGAGCTTTGGGGGAGGTAATACATTTAAATGTCCTTTGTTTACCATGCTGACCTTTTCGGGTTTTGAGAGGTACTTGGGATTTACTCACCTGGATTTTTTTTTTTTAAAATCTGTCTATCTACAATTCTTCTTCTTCTGAAGAAAAGCCTTTCTGGAATAATTGCTTATTGACTAGACAGCACAGGGACTGGTGCTGTCTGTGCATAATATAGTGACACATACACCTGAGTACTTCAGTTGCATGGGATGCCCAGAACTGGGCAATTGGTACTACCTTGCATGCATGGTTGTCTTTTTTGACCTCTACACATGCCTGGTGCCCACAGCTAGGATGGTTGCTCCATCCAGAAAGTAGGTCATAGCACTACTTTAGGAAACCTCCAGTCAGAATTGGCTTTCCTGAAATAGGTTATAGTGGCTTTTCACAGTGATATAGCAAGACTATGTTGAGGTTGCCACAGATACATACAGGAATCCCACCATGGTCCAGGCTTTCTTTCTTTCTTTCTTTCTTTCTTTCTTTCTTTCTTTCTTTCTTTCTTTCTTTCTTTCTTTCTTTCTTTCTTTCTTTCTTTCTTTCTTTCTCCCACCCTACACCTGAAGGTCTCAGGGCGGGTAACAACATTTAAAATCAAATATATTAAAACAATTAAAGCATATATTAAAACAATTGTGTCTGCAAGTGGGAAGGGAGATTCTGTCCCCATTTAACTGAAGGCCAAAGCAAAGTGGTGCGTCTTCACCGTTCTCCTGAACATATACAGTGAGGGAGCCTGACACACCTCAAGATGGAGACTATTCCATAGCCTGGGGGCCAGCACTGAGAAGGCTCTCTCCTGAGTGCCCACCTGTTTCACTGTTCAAGGTGGTGGGACAACCAGGAGGGCCATAGGAGGTCGATGTGGGAGGAGACGTTCCTTTAGATATTTGGGGCCCAAGTTATTTAGGGCCTTATAGGTCAAGGTTAACACCTTGAATCGGTCTCGGTAGTGAATTGGCAGCTAATGCAACTCTTTTAATTGTGCTATGTATCTCACAAATGGATGAGGCCTTAGTTTGTTCTATGAAAAGTAAGTCTCACTTTGTTCTGTGGGAAAGTAAGCATAGGATTGTATCACAAAGGAAAATCTTAAGATATAAGTGATATAATATCAGAACTCTAGATTTAATTCCTGGGTTGCTGCTTTCATGGAAGTTGCATGGACAATCTGTGAATGTTTTTGAAGGCAGGTAACAAATTGCCAAAATAAATAGGCAACTTTTAAATTGAGCCATGATAAGTTGCATGTTTGTTTCATATATGTGTAAACATATGTGCAAGAGAGCACTTGTCTCTGTGACAAAGACTACTAGTAGACAGTATGTTAGAAGCAAATGGGAAAATTAAATCGACATATTGCAGAAAACAGTATGTGTCTGTGTGTCTCTGTGTGTACATACCCACATGAAATTAGCATATGCTTAAATTAAGTGTGGTTTACTTTAAAGTGAGTGCAATTGTGGCTGCCTCCAGACAGGGTTGGAAGCAGTGAAACAGATTCACTGCTTGCATGCCCCACAGGAAGAGTGTGGAATCCCTCCCCAACAAAGTAAAAAGATGCTGGATATGAATAAACATATGGGGAAGGGGGGAAAAAACAAATGAAAACCTCTAAAACAATAACTCATACATTTACTTTTACTGTTAATTTGTTTTATGGCTGTGGACTTTCACATTATGTTCTGATTTGACAAAAGCTATGAGTTTTAACAAATCATTTTTTTTTATTTCCCTCATAGGAAATCTATTCCAAGGAACTTCCGGGTGTCGATAGTGTGTCTAAAGATGACAAAAACACTCTTGGAGACAAACCTTTGAGCAAGATATGGTATTGGATTAAAACTCTTGAACATCCCTGTTTTAGTTTTTAAAGCAGAAGCCAGCCAAGGTTACATCAACATACTTTTTTAAAAGTGGGTTAGAAGTGGTTGTATGTGGTTGCCCGGCTTCCCATTCCACTTCTAATCCACAGTGAGGGGCAGAAATCCACTTGGGAAGTTCATTTTATGGTCTTTTATGAGGATTAGGAGTTGGATGAAAATATATGTGGTAAAAGCTATTTAAAAACAAACAAACAAAAATACCCTGAACATAAATATATGAACATACATTTTATAAACATTGTATTTCACTTCTGGAGAACAGTTGCGGGTTGTAATATATCTGGAATAACTTTTCCCCTTGTTATCTGCTTTTGAGTTGCCATTAGGCCTACTATGGCATATGGCCATAGTAGCTTTCATTTTGGAGACTTCTTCATGCATGCTCATGTTGTTTTCATAATGCCAATAAAGGTGCAGGGTTTTTTTTTCCTTATTCTGTTTGCATGGAGACTATGCAAAGAGAAATCATTTACCTATGGAAATTCACCTGAGACTTAAGGTTCTATCCAGACAGGGCCTAAAACTTGGGATTATCCCAGTGCTATGTTGATATTGCTACATGTATCTGTGGCAATTCCAATATAGCCCTGGGATAATGGGATGAAATCCTGTATTATCACAATTCCAGGAAAATCAGCTCTCTTATCTGGTTTTCCCCAGAATAGACATACAGTATGGGCTTACCTGTCTGGGTGGTTACTCGTGGGATGCATTGTAGAAATTGGCCACTGCGTCATTGCAGATCTCTAAAAAATGGTGGCCATGCATGTGTGGGGATCATTGATTGTGCCCTTACAGATATCAAACTACCCAGAAATACCCACCATCATAGTAGCAAGCCATTGCAGAAACAAATTCCCAAACAGATAAGAATCCGTGCTTCCTTATAATTTTGCTCTGTGATTTGGCAAAGACAAATTTTGTCCTGTGATTTGGCAGCCTAATATTGGAGACTAAGATGAATATGTTTGATTCTGGAGAAACTGTATCAGACCTATTTCTCTTTAGGTTTATATGGTATTTTAAATGTTCTGGTAGTTCTTTCTCCTTATCAGAATATAAACGGTGTGCTTGAGGCTGTAGGATACAGAAATTCTCTTGGAACCAGAAAGTTTAAAATATTTCCTGTTCTTGACTTTTGGAGAATTAGCACCAATTACAGGAGCTCATACTGAGCTATATGGTGGTTCTTCACTGGCCAGTGTACTGGACCAGTGATTGTACTAAGAGCCTACGTCCAGCATGCAGAAAGGGACAATCTTTGCTTGCCCAGTGTACTGTACATTGCAGAATTGTCCATAGAGTTCAATGATCTGATCTGATAAAAAAGAGCTCTACGTGTTCCATTTAGGATTAGGGCTAGTTCCAATATTTTTCTGTTTGTGTCCTTGAACTGAATGATATACAGCAGGGGCTAAATACACAAATTGCATATCTTGGCAAAAATGATGGTGTGATGAGAATCAATCAGTAAGAAGACTGACTTTGGTGAAGCTCTGTGTGGGTTGCTTATTTCGGATTTTAATTTTATAGCAAAGACTAATAGCTTTCGCTACTGTCTTCCTAAGTGTGTTTGCTACTGTATAATTTTCACTTAACACAGTGGGGTCTATTTTACTGTAAATAAGCATAAGAACAGGTGTTTGAGGAAAGTAACATTTCCTGTTTCTTTTTTGTTTTCTTAAAATAGAGAATTGTAATAAACAGTACTTTAGAAATACAGTACACTGAGAATAGAAAAGGTTCCACACCAAGAATCCAAGTATTAGGTCAAGATTATAGTAACCATATTCAGGGGATGTTATCTATCCGAGGTTATCCAAGGAACTTGTTGTGACTCTTGTGAAATTTAAGCTAGAAGCTTTTGTTTCTGCCTATCTGTTTCTTTAACTGCTTCCAAGAAAGAATTATAATAATAATATGTTGTCATCATGGCCACAGCTGGAGCCATCTTTTATATCAATGGAAGAGGGCATTATGGTGTTAATCTACTGGAAATAGGCTTCACTAAGGCTGTGGAAGTTTAAACCATCTTCAGATCTGACTGTTCACACGTCTTTGGCTACATTTCCACTGGTACTCTGGTCCGGCCTGAATATGGCTCAAGGACTAAAGTCCCAACACAAGGACAGGATTCCCCATTTCTGCAGATGTTTATGAAGAGGTTTTTTTTGTGTGGGAAAAATGATATTTTTCTTTGCAAAAAAATTGCAGAGATGAATTTTTCATGCATATCTCTAAAAACAACAAAACTGAGACAGTTCACAGAACATAGCATTTCTTTCAGTGAAGCGGAATGCAAAGCAGATGCAGACGCTTAGCTATATTAAATGTTCCTGGGGAAACAGAAAATAAAAACAGCAAGAGGCAGATACTTCTGCCAGTGCTCTAAACCTAATGCTTTTCTGGACTGGTGGCATGAGAAAGATGAAGCAATGAAGAGATGCTTCTTAAAGTTATATTTTTTTAAAAGAGACCTGCTTTTGGGATTGACATGATTCATTTTGGAAAAAAATGATTGAGAAAAAGGCTTTGTCAAAAACCGCAGCATGAAAGACCAACACTTAGTATTTGGTAGGCACCGACTGGGCAAATTCACCCTTGGCCTCTTAGTGTATAATTAGTGAACATCTGGGAAGGTGCATTCACACCTGCAGGAGGCACTTACAAACTGCAGGTGTCCTCTGCCTCCCCAAATGTGTACTAATCATGTACTATTGGCGGAACAAGAAATCATGATCCACATACATCCAGATGTGGCCAGGAACTTACCTATCCCATCCAGCTGGTGACCATTCACACTTCTGCCAGATGGGAAGATTATCAGAGCTGCTTTGCGAGGACGTTGGCAGGTCTGATAATCCCCCTGATGCGTCTGTGACTACGCAGAACATCAGTGTCATCATAGCGACAATGCTGATGCACGCTCAGTCGCGGAGGGTGCAATATTCAAGATATCAGTGCCCAAAAGAGGAGCAACCCAGCGATTGCATACAGGTGAGCCAGAGAGCACTGGTCAAGTTAGTTTATCACATACTATTCCCATTCATGGGATGGGAAGGGAAGTGCAAAACCTACACACACACACACACACCTCTTCCCAAGGTCTACTGTGGTCCCTGTGCAAAAATGACATGGTCATATGGGTGGGATGGATGGCTACAATCTCAGCCTGCTATTACTGCCAGCCAATCAGATTCATGGAAAATCAGCTGCTGGAAACAAATAGGAGCCAAGTTCTTGTTGCTTTTATCTATCTATCTATCTATCTATCTATCTATCTATCTATCTATCTATCTATCTATCTATCTATCTATCTATCTATCTATCTATCTATCTATCTATCTATCTATCTATCTATCTATCTATCTCGCCCCATACCCAAAGGCTCTGCGCAGGTAACAATGAATTAAACAACAGATTAAAAACAGGATACAGTGTAAAACAAGATTCAGATTAAAATGGGGTACAAATTAAAACAAGACACACAATTAAAAACTACTTAAAAATTCAACAGATTTAAGCCTCACACTCAATAGTGCATAATACTGATTATAACTGTAGCTGAACGGGAGAGTGAATCACTTCAGCCAAAGGCCAAGGCAAATAGGTATGTCTTTACAACCTTCCTAAATGGAAACAAAGAAGGGGCATGGCGCGCCTTGAGGGGGAGACCATTCCAAAGTCTAGGGGCCACCACAGAAAAGGCTCTCTCCCGGGTGCCCACCAGCCTCACCACTGAAGGCAGTGGGACAACCAGGAGGGCCTCATAGCTATGGAGGGATTGCTATGTTTTCAGGCCAAGGCATGATGAAGGCAGGTTGGTACCAAATAGCTTTGCCATACTTGACCAATTTCAACTCCTTTTCAGGCAAGGATATTAGCCACTGGTGTTCTCTGGAAGAGAAATGGTAGTATGTACAGTAATCTGCTTTAGAGAGTAGGGGAATTCATAGGGAAAAAATGTGACAGCTGATTTGCTGACTGCGGACTTTCAAATCCCTGTAGTTGAAAATTCCTATATTATGTCTTCAGTTCTTTGTAATTTGTCTCTTAGAGGATTAAATCAGGTATTGCAATGGAGTATAACAGATATACAACATTACATAATCTGAATCATTGTGACAGAAGCGTCTTTTTGCCTGATCACTGTGTTTGAGTAGACTATGCTAAAACTTGACACATTAGAATTAAAATGTGATTCCTCTGCTTTGGTTTCAGTGGGGTGCTGGGAAAAAATTCCCTGTCTGGTTTGAACCCTTACTTTGCCCTTCCATGTTTCAGACTCTGTTTTGGGGAGGTATAAACAAGATGGGATATCAGACCAGATCCTTTGCAATTGCTGTGTAGCCTACTTCAATTTTTAGGGTTGCAGCATGTCCTGTTTTTTTTTTTTAAATTAGGGTTCTAAAGTCTTTCTGTTTTTACAGTAAGACTGATGAATATGCTGCCATCTGACTTCCCAAAGCTAATATCACCTTTGGAAAGAGGACATTTTTGGTAGTGCAGAGTTTGAAAGGATTCTGTGTTCACTAGTCATGGCAAGAGAATCACCTTTCTTAAGCAGCTCTTTATATGTAAAATTAAAATGTTGAATCCTAGGAATTGGTGCATTGTATGCCTATATTCAGATGCAATTGTGCAGAGCATTATTATTTAGCTTTAGGCAGCCATATGAACAGGTGGCCTATAATTTGAACTTAACAATTATGTAGTTATATATTTTTGCTTGCTCTGATCTGTTTTTAGCCTGCTTTTCTGTGGTTTTTATTTTTTACTTACACTGGTCATGGGCTGTAAAATAAATAATAATAATAGAACTTTACTTTTGGGGGTAGCAAAGCTGATTGTTATGCCCCCCTTTTTAAGTAAAACTTTTAAAGATTTAGAAGTTTAAAGTTGGCTACGCAGCCTTTTTCTGCACGTGACTGGGAGCTTTGCTGTTGTATTTGCAGGTATTAAGAATTTAATTGTAATGCATTAGAGCAAACCTTTGAAGACTTTTTATAGTTATTATTTTTCGTGTTTATTTTCAGTACTCCTAATAGTAAAAAAAAGAAAATCTCTGAAGATATAGGAAACAATGAATTGACGTATCAGGAAGATAAATTCACACCAGTAAACAAATTTTCTGGTGAACCAGAACACTCATTAGTGAAAGAATGTGCTCGATTTGCACGAAGAGGAAAATATAAAACATCAAAACTCTTCCGAGAATTCAGAAGTGAAAACCTGGGCTTCAGTGCTAAGGAGGACATATGTTTCTCTCAGCATGGGGGAAGTGATGAATTGGTCAACAGCCCCAAAGACACGATAACTCCCTATGCCTGCTTTTATGGGTCAGCAACGAAGAAGGTTAAAGAAGGATGGCTGGACAAGCTATCTCCTCAGGGGTATGCTATTTTTACATTTCAGTTATACATAAGAGGCTCAATAGTTTGTAAAGTACCTAATACCATTTTCATGCATATGAAAGTGCAGTGAATTTTTTTTTTTACTATTTTACTTCTTTGTTCTTGTAGAAAACGCATGTTTCAGAAGCGATGGGTAAAATTTGATGGTGATAGCATTTCTTACTACAATAATGAAAAGGTAAATTTATATTACAGTAGTCCCTTACTACATTGTGAATGAACATTTATGAATTGCAAGATGTGTGTAATTTCAAGTCAGGGTGGGAAACTAGCAGTTTACTGTCCTATCTCTCTCTTTTCAATGTCTCTCTGACTTTGTTCATATGGGCTGGTGGAAATTTCCCCAGGACCTGTCACATTAACCCATCATCACTGGACCACTGCTGCACAGATTTTTACAACTGCACAGAGTGCTTATGGCCATAAATATAGCTGGTCACTTCATCTCTGTGCCAGCATAAGCCAAGCAGGAGCAGCAGGGAAGAGCATTAAAAAACTCTGGGAGAATGCTTTCTCCTTATGCTCATCTCCAGGACAGAGATGTGGTTGGCAGGTGTTGAAACTTCGTATCACTGATTCCTCTCCACCATCAATGGTAGCTGAAGATGAAATTTCTAGAGTTGCAAAGAAGGCATCAAAGGAACACCCCAGAAAGCAGCACATGGCTCTTTTATGAAACAACCTCCCCATGACTTTCATAATTCCAAAGGAGCCATTTCTCACTTTCAGAAGCGGGTTCTTTGTTCTGATGATCCTATTCTGCTGCTACCTTTCTGCTTTTCAAATTTGGCTTTCTAACATTCCAAAGCACTTCTCAGATGCCTCTCTCTCCCCCTGCAACCTTACTTTAGGTTAGCTGCCCTTCTCAAGTGTCTCCTAATATAATAAAAGGCTATGGGGGAAAAAAAGAGAGAATTAGAACCTTCTTTTCCTTACACCGCACCTTTTTGTAGCCTTCTTTTAGTTAAACTGTGTTCAAAAGCTTTTGAGACAGTAGCGTGTGGCCCTCGTGTTTTCACCCCATCTCTAATCCACCTTCTCTAGCCAAAATTGTACCTGAGAGGGAGAGGGTAGATTGACATTAGGACAATCCCACCTACAAAGAGACTTGAAGCCATCCTGAAGCCAGAAGTGCCTCTTCTCTTTTCCTGCATTTGAGCAGTAGGGTGGGGTTTTTGTTGTTTGTTGTTTTTTGTTTTTTGGTGTGTGAATTTGATATTTACAAGGGTTTTGAAGAACCTAAACCTTGCAAATATCAAGGGCCTACGTACAGTAATGACTGGCTGACTGTGAGTTACCTAGTTAGTATGAAAATAATTACTAGTTATGTTGGTTTTAGTGATGGTGAAAAAAAATATACACTCCAGTCCTGCATTATTTGCACTGGACATAAGAGATCAAGTATTAATAATGCATTTAGTAGCACTATTATGGTCCACAGCCTTTATTATCCAGTGTTCTTGTTTAAACCAAATTTATCTGATCATAAAATCAGGAAGGTTCATAGTATCAGTTTATAAGAGCAAGCTTAGTTTTTTTAAAAAATATTTCTACAAGACTGGAAATATCTATCTGTATGTCTTTTTTATGGTTATTTTAGTTTAAATGATTAAAAACACAGTGCAAAAGAGGAGGGAGAAAAGGAAGAATATGTACTGTATATTTTCTTGTGAGTTTGGAGCAGCAGATCCAACTTTAGCCAGTAGATGCCTGTAGACACCAACACATAATTTCTGTGAGGCAGCCTGTAAGAGTTCGGTAACTGAAACAGTTCACTCTGGTAAAAATATGCAGAAATGATGCTCCATTTATAATAGACATTTCTCTTCTGGAAGTTCAGTAGCTAAGAGTGATAAGAATAAATTTGAATATGCAGACATGCGCTATGTATAATCATGCATGCATGTGCTTACAATGTTTGCTGGTCAAATTGTTACAGCTTGGTCTACTTTCACAACATTATAAACAGAAGCTGAATTCACATGCATTTCTTTTCTTTTTTGTTTCAAATATCCTTATTAACTTTAGTATACAATACAAACTGTACATCACTCCCTTCTCCTCTGCAGGCTAGGTTGTCCTGCATCTGAACTTCACATTGAAATCAGTTTGGAGACCTTGGGCCTTTCTGCACTTGGCCTTATTCTGGAATATATCCCAGAATAGTGATCTGCTGCCTACATGCTAGTGCAGACTATGGAAGGCCCCAAGTGAGGTCTGCCATAGTCTGCATTAGCTTGTGGCCAGCAGACTGCTATCCTGAGATATATTCCAGAATAAGGCCAAGTGCAGAAAGGGCCCATATTTACTATTCCTTGTTGGACATTCAGATCACACACATTTCTGATGATCTACAGGAGGGATCTTTCACATGCCAGATTACACGAACATTTTAGGCTGAAAAGGTTGAATTAGAGTTGGCATGGGAACACCAGTGCCATACTCTACTGTCTCTGCAGTGCTTTTGAACCAGTCTTTTTCTACATGTGGACATAGCCACAAGCATAGAAATATTTTTTTAACCGTAGCAGTCCTGTCAGGTGAGCCTGTTCAGTTGTATGCCATAATGTCTGTAGCACGATATGATATGTACATAACTGTTGGAACAAGTAATATTAGCAGAGCTTGCACCCAGCAAGTGCAAAGCAGACAGTGTGTATGCATGGAGTTCACATGCAAAGTCAGAGTCTTGATTGCTTTCCAAGTAGAAGGTTTATTGCTCTAGAGTTGCAGAGTATACGCATAGATATGCTGAGTAAAATGCATGCAAAGAATACAGGTGAACAACTTAACCACTAATATGAGTAAAATGTATGAGGGGTTATAATGTGAGGTCATAGAAAACAGATATCCTATGTGAGCACTTTTGACCTATCCTTGACAGGACTGTTCTTCTGTGTCTCATTGGCTTGCTTCCCATAACACAGTTTCTTTCTCATAGAACCTCTTACCTGTTATGGGTACACTGGTATACAGGAAACTAGACTACAAAGCACCTGTTGATATTCAGGCAGGTCTAGAGATGTAAGCTCTAATGCTGTTGCTAAGTTTCACTGGGGGAAATAGTTCCTTTAAAAGCTTTTTGTGAGCAAGGAGGAAACATATGTGTGTATCCTATAGTTCATGAAGATTACATAAGAAATGTGCCATACATATAGGTAGAGTTTCATAAGCGTCTTTGCTAATAGAGAATAAATTCTTCTGTTGAGGAGAAACAGTCACCCATCTAGCTATCTGTAGCTGCATCCAGGCAGGGATGACACCTGTAGTGGGTATCTGTGGCAACCCTGCCATAGACCTGTTTTTCCCACCCGGAAATTGTGCTAAGAACTATTGCTGGAAAACCCAGCACTGGTTTTGAATTTTCCAATTCTTTAGGCCACCACTTCTGGACAGAGCTGTCATGATTGCTCAGTGCAGCAGATATGTGTGGAAATAAAGGGGATGTCCACACATGTGCAGAAGTGATGATGTGCACATCTGGGCATTCCAGATGTCTGGATGTGTACATAACTTAAAACCTGCAAAGGCAGTGCTCCGGCTGTCAATATCCTGCCCTATACCCGAGGCTTTTACTAGTGGGTTATTTGACTGCTGTTTGCTGCAGCATTCACTGATCTTAGGTTCCTAGGTGCCAAACATTAAAGGCATACAACATCCTGCAGTAAAATATTGGCTTAACCATTTTCTCACTCATTTGAGGGAACTCAAAGCGGCTGACAAAGCTTTTCTATTCTTCTCCCCATGACAAACACCCTGTGAGGTAGGTGGGGCTGTGAGAGCTCAGAAGAGAGCTGTGATTAGCCAAGGTCACCCAGCTGGCTTCATGGGGGAGTACGGAATAGAACCCAGTATTTCCAGATAGGAGTCTAGCTCCCTCACCACTAGACCAAACTGACCACTCTGCACAAAGGTTCACGGTGATGGCACTTTCTTATTGGCTTCTTATTTCTTTAGGAACAGTGCTGCATTGTCAAAGCTGCGTATATTGCCAGTATAGTCACAAAAGAAAGCAGATTTTAAAAAGAGGGGTATGACATGCTTGAATTGTGAACTTTCCCTACCACTACCAGAATTTTTGTTTCATTTATTTTTTTGGGGAATGACCAAAATATTTGGGAATACCTGGGAATAAACTGAAGGCTGAGCCTAAAGTTCACACATGCCAACGGTATGCAAGTATATGGCCATTATTTTTCATTTTTTTTAAAAAAATAATAATAGTGAAAGGACAATTTGGTATATCATGGGAGTTGTTCAACTAACAGGAATTTTCAAATAACTTGGGCATTCACAGTATCTCTCCATTATATTTGATACAGGAAGTCTACTCTAAGGGAATTATCCTCCTCTCTGCTATCTCAACAGTCAGGGCGCATGGAGACAACAAATTTGAAGTTGTTACAGCACATAGAATATTTGTCTTCAGGGCTGAAAAAGAAGGTAAGGCACCTGTTCTAGGGGCTTCTGCTATGCTGCTGTTTTCTCTTTCATGCGATCCAGTAGTGGTCTGTTTGATGTCTCATGCAGCCAGTAGTGGACATTGTTTCTTAAGAAGTGAAATGTGGTTTTTCTTTCAGTTCAGGGATTGCAAGTCCTAATTTAAGAGCAAAGGGATATTCAAAAAGAACGGGGAAATAAGAAATCCTGTTTACTGACAGATTTTTACAGGTTAAGGAGCAATATATAAATCCAGTGGTATTCTAGTTGTTGAGTGGTGCCCAGGTTGGCTTGACTTTGCAACAGAAACAATGTTACGCCTCGAGAGAAACCTTTGCGCTCTGAGTCATGGATTCCTTAAGTTAAAGTTGTTTTCTATTGCATCAGTTTTAGAGAGCAAAAATGGACTGTCTCTTTAAGAATATGAAAGGAACTCTGGGAAATCCCTGGGTTCTTATTCCAACCCCGTAGTTAGTTCAGTTAGTGTAGCTTTGAGAAATAGACCTGAAAAGAAGCAATCTCTCTTGACGAGAAGTGGTTCACAAGACAAGGTTCGCAAGAAGAGAAAGTTAGTGCACAAGAAAAGCAAGCCCATCTAAAGAGAAAGTGAACAGAAAGTATAAAAAGGGACTTTTTGAAGACAATTCTAAATCCTCTGTTTCCATTTGTGGAACTATGGAAAACTTATAAAAATAGAAACCTTGTGGACATTTCTCTGTTCAGGCTGAGTACCTAAGCGCCAGAAGTGAAGCTACATGTACCAGTTCTGTAGTATTGCCCTGGGACAAAACAAACAGCATTTGCCAGTTTGAGGTAATTCCTGTAGTGGAAGTGAGTAAACAATTGTGACCTTTGTAGACACTCAAGTATCTTTCTGTACAGAAATGTTTCTTCTTAGTGATCTGTTGTCAGCAGCAAGTGCTGGAGAACAGGAGTGTAGACATGCTAAACATGGTTGGTTCACTTCCCATCAAACCCAACTGGAGACACATGGACCTGTCTTCTAAGGAAGTTGTACCATATAGCCTAGTTCTGTGAGGTGATCTAGTTGGTCATGGATCCCCCATCCTGTTTCTAGCCTCCCTATCTTTCACTGCACGCAGCCACATGGATCCCTTCTTTGGCCTCTCCCATTTCTTTCCTCGTGGGTGCTGTCTGCTCATGTTTCATTGCATCCACAGCCTCTTTACTATTTCATGTCTCATCTTTCAGGTAATCTGTTGAAAAATTGTGCATTTGGTGGCAGCAGGTTGGCCTAAGCTGCCTAGAAGATGTAGCTATCTTTCTTTTACAGCAGTATATCATAGGGACGATGTGGAAATACCCCTGGCAGCATATTAATAATAAATAAGCAAGTTAAAACTTCACTAACATACGGCAGATGTTGAGAGGAGGAACTAGTTTTTCTGGACAGACAAATATAGCAGACTTTTTTGAATGAGAGTTTACTCCCTATAAAAATATTGAGGTTACAATACGGTATTCAGACTGTAACAAAATGGTACTCTTCTAGGCTGTGATCAGACTGTTTCTTTTAATCATCTCTTTTAGAAGTCTGTAGTCATCCGAGAAAACCAGACAATCAAAAAGTAAAAGAATAACCCTACCTCATATTTTCCGTTGCTGTTGTTCCTTCACATCTGGTAACACCTCCCTAACAAGAAGTGCTTATCACTCATTGGCTTCTGGCAGCCTGAGTTTCTGTGGCCCTAATTAGTTCTCATTGGCAGCAGTTGTTTCCATGCTGGTATGTGGCAGAAAAAGTCACTTTTGATTTTATTGATCCCACTATGAGGAAAGGCTGACTCTTACCAGGCTTCAGGATGAAGTAAGGTGAATGCAGAGATAGGATGTCAAACATCCCCAACTCTATTTCTTCTAAGGAGCGTGAATGCAGTTTTTGGGATTCAGTTCAAATCAAATTCTTGACTTTGTTTCAATTTGAATGCTTAAAGTTTAAATTTAACCAAATTTGATTCAAATTAAGCAAATTTGAATCTATTTGTTCGAATTTTTCATTCAAATTTGCACTTACAATTGTCGACAACATTCATAGATGCTGTACGCATCCTGTAGTTGTCCCATATGCAGCCCATTTTTATCCTGTATGGATCCGTACAAACGTGTACGGATGCAGGAAAGATGCGGATCTTCAAGTACGCATCATGTACGAACCCGTACACATGCAAATGTCCAGATAATTCGGGTATAGGGAGGGATAGAAATACAATAAATAAATAAATAATTCAAACAAATAGATCCGAAATTTGAATTGAATCTTTAAATTCGAATTTAAAGACCTTTGATTCAAATGTCGAAATTTGGTCAATTTGATCAAATTTCAAATGCATTTGAATATTCGTGTACAACCCTGTGTCTGATCGCACCTGTCGTTTCACCAGCTGTTAGTGGATTTCTGGACCCAGTGTAAAGTTGCAATGCATATATATGAAAATATAAATGGTTTTGGTTCAGCTAACTTGTATCTGTTTTTCAAACCTTCCTGTAGCATAAGATCATAGATTGTTGCTTTTTTGATATATCCATTGTTTGAAAGAAGCTAAGCTACCCGGTATTCAGCCCAGTCTTCACCTCTAGTGCTTTGAACTTGATCTTAAAACATCATTTATAACTAGGTTTCCCTCTAACAAATGGTGATTTGAAATCTAACTATATAACTTTCTCTTGTATACATTGTGCTACATTTTGTTTTTGGCTGTTTTAACAGTCTGATTTATTATTAATATTAATATGCTTTAAATATTGTCTGTTTTCATTTAATCATAGAATTACAGAGTTGGAAGGGACCTCTGTGGTCATCAAGTCCAACCCACTGCTCAATGCAGGATTTCCTAAACTATCCCAGACAGGTGTAAGCCCAGCCTCTGGAGTATTTACTGGGGAGACTAATAGAAAGCCCCCAGTATCTGCAGTTATTTTATGTCATGTCTATAGTTATGGAGCAATTCATAGATAATGGTTATGATTAATACAAATGGCCCTTTATTGATAGATATAAGGGGTGTTTTTCCACTGTCACTAGAAGTACCCATTAAGTACTTGGGTACTTAATGGGTACTTCTAGTGACAGAGAAAAAACACCCATAGGTGGATTTTCATAGAAACCTTCCTTTTGTGTTATGTTAGCAAAACAAAATTAGTATATACACAAATATAAACATACTGAAGCAGGGGAGAGGAAACAATGCTACTATTACAACAATATTTGCTTCTTGGATATTTGCTAGGATCTATGATTAAGCAAGAGGCCTGCCACTAATCCTTAGAGCTGCTTAACGTTGGTGCTGACATTTTCCAATGTATTCACTTGCACTACTTGAGCAATTGAGTTGTGAGCAGTGATAGTATGTTGGAAAAGGATCAGGAGGCAGTACTGGGATTTTCCTTTGCTTCAGAGTCATAGCGCACATTGCTCTGTGAAAACAAAGGGTAACCAGTATGCTTTGGCAAAAGTAGTGGGGTTGTTTGTGCAAGCGTGTGCCTGTGTCCACGGAGGCCCTTTTTTTGCTCAAGGCTTTCTGTCTGCAGTGCTAAGCACAAAACAGCAAGAGAAATGCAAAGGGAAGAGGTGCTCTTTAATGAGAGCTTTTGCAAAATAAAGGTGATTTCTGAGCTTTCAGATTAACACAGCATGTGCTTTGGAGATGCAAAAATGTCCTTCCTCCAAGGAGGTCATAGAATTTGCAGTACTTTATTATCCCTAACTCTCTGAAGCAGGTTTACCTGAATTAGCCAAGAATGATATCATAACACTTAAGGAGCATGCTGTTCAGAAACACTAAAAATGCTCCATGTCAGAAGCGGCACTAGGACCATGATGGAGGAGATGAGGTTTGTGGTCAATGAAATTATCTTTTTCCTGGGGATTCTGCGTGAGTGGGTGGGTGAAAATGAAGATTTAAGTAGCCCAGATCTCCTCTTTCAGCCCTAATTAGGTGTGTGCACGAATGAGATTTTCAGCATTCAATTTGTAACAAATTGAATGTCCCAACATTCGTATTCGTATGAATGTGCAATTTCAAATGTCTGGACATTCACTTTGATATGAATGTATTCGTACATATTTGTTCAAATACTAAATAGGTACGGATGCATATTTGATGATACATATGCATCCCATATGTACCTGTACTTATACTTACGGGATATATATGGATATTCTTGGGATGCGTACGTATCCATTCCATTAAACGAATGTCTGAACTATTTGTTGGAAAGTCCAAAACATTAGTATTCGTACGAATGTTAATGTACAAACATGTACGGACATTTGATTTGTTTATGAATGTCCAAATTCGTGTGAATTCATACTGATAACAAATAGTATGAATAGTTGTCATGCCTTCTAGCAGACCATTCAGTGTCTGCCCTCCGAAAAGTAGCTGGGCACTTTTAGGTTGCTGGAAGTGTGCACTAGGCCAAGTTCTAAAGCAATAAACTGGTAGCAAGCGTCGTAATAGTAAACCAAAACAAATGTATTAAGAAAAACAATTAGAAAGGTAAGAGAGTAAATAGGAAGTTCAGATAAGGCAAGAGAAAGATCAAAAGTCTCTTAGGCCCAATCCCCAAATACTTATTAGCCCCTCTCAGCTTCCTCTGCCGTCACTCTGTTATAGCTGACTTTAAAAGTCCCCTCCACTTCCGGTATAAGCGCCCCCATGGTAGCTGCGATCTAAATGGACTTTCCATCCCCATGGTAGCCGTCTTCTCTTTCCGGGCATCTTTTTCCCCCCGCCCCCTCTCTTGTTAAAAGGAAAAATAGCCAGATCTCCGTCTCCTGAAATGGCTTCCCGCCCCTAGCAAAGGCAGATGATCGCTCATTCATTCACTTTCAGCACTTACTTTCACTCAGTTCTCTGTTAGAAAAGGCTTTCCGTCCCTGCAAAGTCAGCGGCTGCAGGCATCGGCAGCGCGATCCTTCGCTCATTCTCTTTTAAGGCTTTCACAGATCACTGATAACAATGTTGCAATTCTGAGCAATTCTGGCTCTTTTTACAAAGGAAAGGAAGCGAACCTGCTACATTTCTCAGATGTGTGAATGCTTTTTGGCTGTGTGTGCAGGCAAGCAATCCCCGCCCCTTTTGCCACGGAGCGTCCTCAAGGCAGATATAGCGAGCAAAACCCTCGAATTGAGTGCTGGAACTCTTCTTTAAAGTGCACGTATTTTATCGCGGGTGTCTCACTTTCCTAAGCTCCCTAAACGCCTTGTAAAGCCTGGAATGGGGCCGCTCAGAGGCAAAAGAAGAGTTCCAGCAGACTTTCAATTGCATGGGGACAGGGCCTTAATCTAGCAAGCTTCAAGCAAAACAGCTTTCTTAGCTTAAAGGTAACCAGTTGCTTCTAAGCAGATAATCCTATCCACTTCCCTCTTTGGTTTGCTGTGCTTAACCCAAGCTTCCCCAAAGCTCATCAATACTGGTTTCAGCAAGGCTTAGCCCTTCCTTGCTAGGCTGTGGGTTCCAGCCTCTGGTCAGTTCTTAGCAAAGCTCCTTCAGAGAAACAACCAGTCATGGTTGCCTCCTTTAGTTTCCCCCTTCAGTTTCCCCCCAAAAGAACAAGACCAGTCTGATCAGTTCCCCTTCAGAGAAAAGATCCCTTGGTCAGTTTCTGGCAAAGTTTCCCTTGGAGACATATCTCCACCATCAGTCCCCTTCAAAAGTTGCCCAGCAAAAAGACCCAGTCTGCTGCTTTCTCTGCCTATTATACCCTTCAGCCTCTAGTGCTCCGATTGGCTGTTACCACTGGCAACCGAGGGAAACTCCTCCTGCTTGTCAGTCAAGCCCCCAGGTCCCTGGGCAACTTTTCCCTCCAAATTGCCAGCAGCCAATCAATGCAGGAGGGCCCGGGCCATGTTTGCCGCCTTTTCTGCTATTTGCAGCCTATGCTTACAAATGCAGTTTGCAAGGGTTTGCACAAGCAGAAAGCAATGCATTTTGCAAAAGGGCCAAAACACTATCACTGCCCTCTGCAGCCTGCAGCCTGAAACCGTCACAATAGTCATGCTCATCCCTACTCCCAATCTGTTGTTCCACAGTAAATCTTTATGATCTTTATAGTGGCATTAATATAGCTTGACCAAGGCTGCTTCTGCACAGGCCTCTTAACACCCATTAAGCACACATTTGGAAACCTGCGTCCGCACACATATACCTATTTAGCACACTTCCGGTGAGGCGCGTCTGCACAGCAACACCCATTAAGCACACATTGGAAAACCCGTGTCCGCATAGGCAGACCTATTTAGCACACTTCTGGCGAGGCGTATCCGCACAGTAACACCCATTAAGCACACTTCAGGAAACCCACGTCCGCACAGCCAGACCTGTTTAGCACACTTCTGGTGAGGCGTGTCCGCACATATCCGACTCTAATGTGTGCTTAATGGGGTTTAACGGAACACCATATTGAAGGTGGTCTTAGTGGGTATTTTGCTTTAAATCCTCATTAGTGTAGAATGCATCTGCACACGGACAGAAGAAAGAACACATGGGGCGGGACAGGAAGCTGCCATGTTGAGTGAGGTGGGAGAAGCATAGTCCAGCCACGAAGTCCCTCTCACATGGGCTTTGCATCAGGCAGGTGCCCAGCTACAGTGGCAGAGGGACAGCAAGTCTGAAGGTAGCGATTCCATGCACAAAAAGCCGGCTTTGGTGCCAGGTGGGCACTGGATCTGAGACACACCACTGATTGGTCCGTGCATGGCAGGAAAGGAGCGGTGACTGATGGCTGAAGGCTCCAATCACGCGGCTCCTGGGGCAGCTGTCTAGTAATCTGTGCTACTGTGTCTGCGCAGCGAAGGCAGAATCTGTTCCTCGCAATCCATCCTTCCCACGCATGTGCGGACGGAAGGGGTGTTGGTAGATCCGTATCTACTAGATCCATATCTACCTTAAACCAGATTTAGTAAATCCAGATCTACCTTAAACTGGGGGTTAGTAGATCCGGATCTATACTAACCCGGATTTAGTAGATCTGCATCTATTCTAAAGTGGTTTTAGTAAATCCGGGTGTAATAGATCTGGATTTAAAAAGGTAAGTGCGGAAGCACCCCAAGTGTCTGTTTTTTCGCCAAATATAGCAAAGACCTTCCATTACCTTAAAAAAAAATAATCTAAACCCCATGAAACCAATTGTCTCTGTGTTTTTAAAAGACAGTTTCACAACCAGTTGTAAGCCCTTGGAGAGACATAGATTGTGCCTTAACTTGAATATGTGGCTCGGTGTGTAAAGCAAGCCAATCTGTAAGAACTAACCATTTTAAAAAATCTTGTACACATGGAACAGAGAAAAAAGTAATAGCGTTTTCAAGGACAGCTGAATTTCATGAGACCTTCTTTAGCACTTATTAACACCACTTAAAAGCTGTGCTTTCAGCCATCTGCTGTGAGTCACTGCTCAATATAAAACTGACAAAGAGCAATATGAAGTTGATGGCTTGGGTGTGAAGATTGAAGAAAATCTGGTTTTGATTTTCTTGTGACTTACACACACATCCAGAAGCACATGAATGCACAATCACAGTAGATAGATAGTTAATATGTTCTCAGTTCTCTTGTGTTTCCAGCAATTCTTAAAATACTAAAAGCACAGCATATGTCTGCCAAAGAAAGGGTACAGTAATTTGTTCTCTATTCATTTATTAGCCTTTAGAGCGTGTGACGCAGAATCAATATGGAAGATGACTGTAGAGCTTGAATTATTTATGGAAGAGGAATCAGATGGCCAGGAAATATTAACTGGAGGAGTAGGTTTGAAGCACTTCAGCAACTCACCTGTAAAGTTTTACTGGCAAAGGAAAAGTAGATAAGATTATATGTGAACCATTCATCCAAGGACAGTTGGTATGCAAATCCATTTGTGGAAAAGGGGAACTTGTTCATGGAATCATGACATACAAGGGCTATTGTGGACATTTAGGTAAACATTTAAGCAGTGTCAATTTAGGGTGTGATCTCACAGACCTTTTTTAAGCACCCGTTTTCAAAGAATCTCTCTGGGTATACAGGAAAAAGTGTGTAACACTTCAAAAAAGTAAGCACCTAAAAACCTCATATATTCGTCACCTTCACCTTCCATGTTTGCTATTCACCACCTGTTACCAGACCAAGTTTCTATGGCCCTGTTCAGTTGGCTAGCTGTAGGAGCCATTTCATTGGCTACAGGAACCTCTAGAGCATCCTGCCCAATTTGGCTGCTTCTACACAGGGGCAAATAAAACCTGATCTCCGGCATCCGGATTTATTAAAACCGGCTCCCAGGGGAACTGGTTTTAATAATTCTGGGTGCCCGGTAGATCCGGTTTAATGGGGTAGATCCGCATCTAAGAGATGCGGATCTACCCCGCGCCCGTGCCTCCGCACATGTGGCGAAGATCTGGATCGGAGGTGGGTGCTGTGCGGACGCACAGCACCCGTCTCCGATCCGAGACGGAGGGCTCTCCCCCGGCCCGCCATGATTGGCTCGCCAGAGCCAAGCCTGGCGAGCCGGGGGACCTTGCCGCCGCGGCTCACCCTCACCCCAGAAGCAGCGGATCACTGCTTCTGGAGCCAGGGCAACCTTCCCAAAAACCTGCCCTAGCCCACCCTGGGGGGAGCATGGCGGTTCCCCTCCTTACCTTCTTGGCGTTGCCCTGAAACTGAAAGCAGGCATGCAGGATGCAGCGCGCCTCCGCCCTGCACTCCTCCTGAGTGGCCGGGGCGGTGCCTGGCAGCCCCTGCCCTCAGGAGCCATTCTGCGCAGGTGCGCTGCCTTGACTTGTGCGCCGGTCAATCAGGGGGCGCGCAAGACGCAGGCGCGCTGCATCCTGGGTGCCTGCTTTCAGTTTCAGGGCAACACCAATGAGGTAAGGAGGAGATACACCATGCTCCCCCCAGGGTGGGCTAGGGCAGGCTTTTGGGAAGCTCGCCCTGGCTCTAGAAGCGGCGATCCGCCGCTTCTGGGGTGAGGGCAAGCCGAAAGATAGGAGCCCCCCCAGCTCGCCATGCTTGGCTTCGGGGAGCCAATCATGGCGAGCCGGGGGAGGGCCATGGGTGAGCACACTTGCGCTGTGCGGCCGCATCCAAAACGGACGCAGATTCACAGCTCAAAACAACTTGAAATATGGTGTGCAAGAAACACCCATTAAGCACATATTAAGTCTGGATAGGTGCGGACGCACCCACCGGAAGTGTGCTACTTTGCCCCCGCTAATGCGGATGCTCCAGCAGCAAACCGGTTTTGCCGCTGAAATCCGCATTAAAAAGAGGCTCGCTGTGCGGACACCCCTCACCGGAAGTGTCCTAATTAGTGACCCGTGTGCGGAGGTGCACATTGGAATGTGTGCTTTATGGGTGTTAAAGGGCCTTTGCGGAAGCACCCTTTGACTCAATAGTGAGTCACCCTGAGAGTGATGAATTCTCATGTGGGAAAGAGGTGCAGAATCAGGGGCTTGGAGTGCAATATATCTGTCTTTTGAGCCTCAGATTTGCTGCAGGGGTACTCTTGTACTGTGTATGATTACAACCTTATAATGAAATAGGGGGAACTTGATTCTCTGCATTTGTCATTTAAGTAGTTTGCTTCAGCTTCAACAAGCATCGGGAGTTGTAGTGTAATAATATTATGTTATTCAGCATGAAAACCCTCAATGCATAATTATTCTGTCAAAGATAGTCCATCCTCTTCCCAAATCATTACATGAGATAGTACACAAATCAGATTCAGTTTGAATTCCAGTGTTGAAATCTGGGTAAAGAAACGGATGTTACCACTATGTTGAAAGGATATCTACAGAAGGGAAACTTCGTTGGGCAAATTAGTTCATAATTTGGGTGTTCCTGATCACCGTGAATACCACAGGATAATATAAATGCAGATGAAAAATATCACCTCCTAGGTAGACAGTGCTGTAGCCAGCATTGTCTTTGTGTGTTTTAGTGAGGTACAGTCTGGGCCTTCAGCTGGTGATGAAGACCCAGAGGTGCACATCACCACTACTGTATGTACATGGCTGGCTGTTTCAGCTTCCATGCATGTGTTGAGCAAACATGTGTTGAGCAAACATGGCAGCTCTCTCTGCAAGGTAGGTAAACATGTCGTTGCTAGAAAACCCCAATAAACATGTATCATATAGCACTACTGTTGCCCTTATTAGTTCAGTAGCTAATTTTTAATGTTGCCGATGTTCTGTGTACTGTGGGTTTGGGGGCATTCTTGTTCTAGTTAAGTGCATTTATCAGATGGATAATGTGTTACTTTTAAATGACAGAGTTCAACTTGTTGCTGAATTTGAGAGGTTAATTTACGGTATCCCAGTTAATACTCTGTTGAATTGTAGTACAGATTTTAATGGCAGAGGAAAGCCTGTTGCCTTCTGATAATCTTGGCCTGGAACTCTCATCTCTGAATATTGGCTGTGCTAGTTGAATAGGAGAGAATGGGATTCCAGCAAGAACAGAGAATGGGATTCCGGCAACCAGATGTCCCAGCTTGTGCCAATTGTCTACTTATATAAGCAACATAGCAGTAGAAAGAGGGGAATTACAGAAGATTAATGTTATTTACAGAAACATTGACATCCCTCTGTACGTAAAGGAGAAGCTATGCTTTTTCTTCCTGACTTAATGCTGTCCCACGAGTTTTCCACTTCAGAGAGCAGGTACTTCGGTACACAAGTGCTATTTTAATGAAAGATAGTATTAGTCATTGTGGGATAAATTGTTTCATTCCCTGGTACAGGACACAATGTTTTTTTTTCAGCTTTCTTCTCTTTTTTTCACCTTCAAAATTCCACGCATGCTCAGGATTGCTCTGACACCAGAGTAACAGCATCCATAAATTAGACAGAGTGAGGAAAGAGAGAAACATTATACTTCTTACATGTTTGCTTTATTTCCAGATTTATATCCCCTGATCCTTTGTCACCAAGGCTTCAACCATAGCAATGTAACAAGGTCATGAGAATTTTTTTTAAAAAAGAACCAACACTTAAATGCTATTAATAAGTTTATTTTATTAGTATTCCTTATATTCTTTGCTTCATAGAATCTTTGTTTCTTTTTCAAGATGAAAGAAATGATTGGATTAGTACATTACTTAGCGCTTTGAATTCACAACTGGAAATCTCTCGAGTAAGAACAACTGTTCCTCCTGAGAAAACTGGATATCTTGAGCTGAAGGGATATAAAGCCAAAATCTTTACCTTATTGCAAGGAAACAACGTTTGGATCTGCAAAAATGATCAGGTAAATGAGTACTTTCACAGTAAAATTCAAAATCACTTTCACGATGCAGATGGAAATACTGTTAAATATTTGTGGAGCTTTGCATTATAAAGCTTTAACAAAATGACAATGGACTAGCGTTATCTGTAAAATTACTCAGCTGTGCAGAACTTGAATTATATCCATGTTTTGCCATGGATTTTCATTTTATGTACTTTAATAACCTTGCCTCTCTTGGCTAACACTATTCCAAATAAGAATATTGGCAATTATATAAACTAAGATATTATGGATAGATGAAGCGGTCAAGCTTTCAGGAAGAGTTGATACTTGAGAAATGATATATGTATACTTTACGAATATTGTAATGTGGACCCCATTGTGGATTTTCTGTTTTTACTCCCTAAAATGTAGAGCTGGACTGAGACCAGCCTGAGACCAACAGTAACAGAAGGACATAGATGGGAAAACAAGCTCTTGATTATTATTTACTTTTCCTTATTCATTCCATACTACACAACTTGGTGTGCCAAAGAGCATAATTTAGTCAGGCTAGCCTGCAAGCTGCAGTGTCAGAAATGATTCACTGTAAAGTCTATATGGATGGCCATTTCTAGCTTCATCAGACAAGTACCTTTAATGTCCCATAGACAGTAATTGTTAAACTTTTTATTTGTTTTTATTGGAATGTTATTGTAACATTCCCTGAGACCATTGGGTATAGGGTGAAACAGAATTTAAATAGATGATAGATAGGTAAATAGGTAGGTAGATTAGACAGACAGACAGACAGACAGACAGACAGACAGAGATAGATAGATAGATAGATAGATAGATAGATAGATAGATAGATAGATAGATAGATAGATAGATAGATAGATAGATAGATAGATGGGGTCTACAGAAAATCCGGATTATAGGTCCTGAAGGACCCATTTAATGCGGATTTCCCTAGTACAGGTGGAAACAAATGTGGCTCTAATGGGGTCTCCAGTGGAAATGGGGTCTTCCTGCTCTGAGCCTAATGGGTCCTTAATGGGTACTTAGTGGGTACTTAGAGCTACTGGAAAAATCCCCAGTGATTGCTTGTGGAGCAGAGAGCTTACTCATGCGTACTTTCAGGTGCTGTAACCCATCTCTTAAGATTTCCTTTCAAAGTGTATGCAGTAGCTTGAAACTTGAAATTGGAGTTTCTTTACCCACTTAGTATATGAGTTAGAACACAGTTTTAGCCTCTCATTGCCTTATAGAACTGGAGAGGATATTTTATTATATCTTTTAAGAAAAGTTTTGGAAGATCCCAGAAAATGAGCATAAATTTTACTGGTCTGATGCTCTGTTGTCTGAACAAGCACATCAGCTTCATCTGTCATCTTTGGACATGTGTGCTAACAATATATAGACGCTAAATTATGATTTATAGGTTTGTTCTTCTGTGTTTTTGATTGCATTTGATTTGTCTCTTCCGTTTGTGTATCACTTTGGTTTGTTTTAAAGAAAAGTGATTCATAAATATTTTAAATGGTTACCTTATCTTTTTTTGAGGCCAGAAGCCCTTCAAGAGTAGCAAGCTAAATTCTCTTTTTGCACATAGTTGGATAGTTATACAGTAAATGCAGCAATTTTTAAAATATTATTGTAGTTTATTGTTGTCTTTCCAGTCAGTCTATAATCTTTAATTGCCTGATAATGTTAAATAAATAGATTTTGATTTTTATGTTTCTTTTGGTCCCATGGAAAAAATCACGAAGGAGACCTTTTAAAAAATGGTTCACTATATACACAAATGCTCAGATGCTCATACCATCTTTGAAGTGACATTCTCCCCTTCTCTTCTCCATAAAGGTGAATTTCTGAGAACAGTGCTTAAAAAATAATAATGTGTGTTTCATTTCTACAACATCATGTTAACTTCTATGGAAATTCAGCTGGAACTTCTATGGAAATTCACTGCAGTGTAGCAATGAGTGGCTGTAGGATTTCAGTGTACCTCACTTGCAATTAATTAACTAAGATGGCAGTCTTATGCTCATTTATCTTGGTTGGCACAAAGCCAGCTGAACATAATGGGATTCCATTTTTAAGTAAACATGCATATATCTTGACTGCGCAACAGCCATAGAATAGGATATAAGAGCTTGTTGTTTCAGACTGATGACTCATTTAGTAGCATCCAGAGGATGGCCTGAGCCCTTTGGGGGCTTTTGCAGGAGAGTTATATTTCAACAGGACCCTTCTGATACTCTTTGATCCTCAGCTTGCGTCAATCCCAGATGCTGTGGCCAATGATCAAGGATGGTAGGAACTGTAATCCAACATGATTTGAAGGGGCACAGCTTTTCTGTCTCTAAAATACTGTTTTGATGCCCTTAGAATGCTCTTGTACTTTTATTTATTTTTCCTGTCAGAAAGGATGGATATGTGATTGATGATTGAGTGGACACACTCGACATTATGAGTTTTCTGAAGTCTTCATCTGTCCAGAATCTATTCCCATGATATCACCAAGGGGTTTATTTTAATAGTAGCATTAAGACATCTGTCTAGACTAATCTTAGTGTTGGAAGTAGAACAGGTCAAGTTGATATACTGGTGGCTATTAAATTTGATAGGTAAAGATCCAATAGTATATTACAGCATTTTTCAAAAATATGAAGCAAAACAGAGGCACACTTCTATCCTGAAGTTTGCTGGCAGTGGATCATAACTAACTGTATATAATTCAAGTTTAGAAGAAGTTTGGTAGTGTAAAATCTGCTAAGGAGCACAACAATTTCCCATTTTAAATCTTTACTCTGTATTTTTAATTTTTTTAGTTGCTTATGCTGACCAAAAAGTATATGTGCATGCTGCCTCTCAAAGAATACTACGCATGAACTAACATAATTGTGTCTTTCCCAAGTCTGTGCCAATTTTTTTGGTATCAGTTTTGGGCCCTTTTGTGCCTGAAATTGTTCTTGTGCTGCCATGTCAGAAATGAGATTGGGGGTTCAGAGGAAGTGCCCATATACAAAGATACTTCAGCATAGCTTTTCTAAACCTTTATCAATATGTTGTGGAAATGCTTTCTTCTCCAGATATAGTGTGACTTCTTATCACTAGTGCGATATGGCTTTTCTGTTTTGAGCAGCAAGATGTATGGCTGAGAATATTCATTTATCAGGGCAGCATTTAGAGTAGAGGAGGAGGAGTGGTGTGTACCCATAAAGGTTCTGGTTCATATGCCTCTGGGTAAATGTACCTTAGGTTTGGAATCACTTATGTAGAAGTACTAATGTTTTAAAGTGCCAAAAGACTCTCTTGGGTTTTAGTTGTTGTTGTTGTCCTGTTAAACAAGAGTGCCGTGGGAAGAACAAGAGATACTTTGCTTTACTAAGCACTGACAATGGTCAATGGTAACAATAACCTTTCTCCAATTGCTGTCTTAAAGGCCCTTTTTGACAGCTGACTAGAATGGTAATGAAGGAGGGCTCGAGTCTGAAGAGTACCTTATTGCTAGAAAGCAGGAGGGAGCAAATCAAAGGAAAAATGAACAGGATCTACTATTAACAACTAGGCTTGCCTGATCGGCTAGAGCAAAAGGCTTAAAGACAGGTAGGAGATGCATAGCATAATCAAAATGACCGCTACAAGGGATGCAGGAGTTGAAGAGAAGAAATGCTGTCTGGTACACTGGAATTACTAGGCCCCACTTCAGCTTATTCAGGATAATTCAGGCCTGGATTGTAGTACATTATTGAGAAATACATTAACAGATGATTCAGAGGCATACAGGAAGGTTTGATAAAGAGTGACCTGAGGGAACGGATTTGATGATTCGTGTTGCTAACAGGAAAATGTAAAAGCTTTTTGAAAGGGCATGCTTGCTGGTCAAACTATGAGGAAGGTTGCTAGAAAGTGTTTTGAGATCAAAAGAGTCAAGAAAGCCTGCTGAATTCTTCATACCGTGCCTCTACTGGTGTATAGTTTCTGTAAATTATTGCCTTTCACTTGAAGGAATTCTGTGAAGTGTCTTAACTTCAGTTGACTTTACGCCATTCTGCTGAGATGGGGAAACTCAAGAACACGAATGAGAATCCTTTTGGATGTGTCTGTTAAACGGAACCTGAGAGGGAGCGGGAGAAAGGGAATAATAAAATGCCTAAATGAAGCTCAGATGCAAAGATAAATGTACTGCAGCAATGCTTGAGTTTACCCATGAAAATTCCACAACAGTGATCAGAGTGCTTTTTTTCACTGTTTTCCCCAGACATACTCTTAAGATGTCATGATCGTGATTGTTCTAAACAATCAGCGTAAATGCCCAGTGAGCTGAATGTCTTGAAGTTTGTCAAAATGACAGGGCTAGATGGAATGACTCTTTTATGGTCTTTGATTCTGTTGTCTTTTTCATTATTGCAGGCTGTTAACTTAATGCCAGTCATTGATATTGACTCTTCAGACATTGGAATATAAATGAACAGAACTTGGGATATAATGTGATCACAATTGCTGGAGTCCATTAGGCACCAGAGTGTGAAATTTTGAATAAGTTCCATTTAATTATTATGGTGTTCAGCTCCTGGGCTACAGAAGCCCAGCTGGGAGGGAATTTCACTCTTGTTGTGAGGATGGGGATTGTTTGATTGTGCTGCTGCGTTGTCTCTCTCTGTGTGTTTTCTAGTTCAATTGTTGTTCCCTGCATCCCACTGCTCACGCCTCATGTGAGTTCATTTGGGATATTTGTGGCATGACTTGAGATGGCAAAGAGGGCTGACAAAGTTTATTCTGACAATCTAGTGTCTGTTTTCTGCTTGAAAGCATAGGATCGGGAGTGAAAAATCTTTTTCTTTTTTTAAAGTAATAAAAAAATGCATTCCTCTGTACATTTCAGAACTAGCATTTGAAGAAGCACAATCATAATACTTTTCTTTATTACAGCTTAGGTAGAAAGTATCCCCATCACTCTACACTATTGTGTTCACTTGAAATCTTACCTTCTGGGTGGTGGTTGAGAAATGATACAAATTGCCAGGCTCTTATTACAGCCCAGATCCTACAGCTACTATAGTTTAATGCCTATCACTATGAATTGCAAAATAGATACATGCATTTTTTTTAAAAAAAAAACAAACTATGGGAAACAGGGAAGTTGCTTCGGAATTTTTAAATACTAGCAGAAAGCCAAAATTTGGTTGTTGTTATTACTGTTATTGCTTTGCCAAAAAAAAATAAGAAAGAGAAGGAAGCACCTTGGTTATGGTTGGCAACTCCAGCGTGAGCTTATACTGGGGGTTCTGTCCAAAGTAAATGCACATATATGCATCTCTATAGATTTTTTCCTGGTTAGCTAGGATGATGAAAATCCTTTTCTGTATTTTCTGTTTTGGTGTTAGCTTTGTATGTTTTCCTTCCAGCAAAATGATGGCTACCCTGTACTACGTACTGTAAAGCAAAATAGTAACATTTTCACTATGGCCCCTTCCAGACTGGCAAAATAAATTCGCAGTGAAGGGAAAAATCATAGCTTTCCTGCTGCAAAGCGGTAATCAAGCATCTGGACAAGAAGAGGAAGAGGAAGAAGAGGAAGAAGAAGAAGAGGAAGAGGAGGAGAGTTGGCTTTTCTCACCCATTTAAGGGGACTTAAAGCTGCTGACAAAGCTTCTCTTCTTCTCCCCACAACAGAACACCCTGTGAGGTGGGGCTGTGAGAGCTCAGGAGAGAGCTGTGACTAGCCCAAGGTCACCCAGCTGGCTTCGTGGGGGAGGGCAGAATCGAACCTGGCATTCCCAGATAAGAGTCCGACTCCCTAACCACTAGACCAAACTGAGTAGCCTCTCACAGCTTTCTCATTAGAAGTTGTGAGAACTGAGACAGGTGTGCATGGTCACATGGGAGGAGGCAGCCAATCAGAGTTGAGCTGCCCTTCCTGTTCTCGTTTGCTCTTGTTGCTGTTTCATCCGGACTGGTGGAAAGATTCAGATTTTCTTAATGCACCACAGGGAGTGCTGTTAAATCAGCATTAAGTAAATTCACAGTAGCATTAGTATAATGTGTCACCACTATGATCCAAGGATCGTCGCGTGTGCCACCTCCAACACAACTGTGCATTCTGCTGCATGGTATTAACAAGTCTGGACGCAACCAATATGTGTCATTTAGAGGTGAGCTATGGAACATCTGTACTATTAGAGCTCAGTATAGAGAGGATCAGAGAAATAGATGGGCATCTGAATTCTGTGAATATAAATCCTCAAAAATTTGCAAGATTGTGGGGAATATTATCCAATTTATATGCTTTGTTTAGTAGCCAACTTTCATATTCTCCCATTTCTTTTACAGCTCAGTCTGGACCCCCTTCATAGTTAGTCAATAAAGATTATTTATTTTATTTATTTATATTTATATTTATATCCCACCCCATACCCAAGGGTCTCTGGGCGACTCACAATATTTAAAAATACACATGTCAAAACTGTATAAAACAATAGTAAAACCAGTACAAGGTTTAAAAATCCAACATAATGATATATTTTTTTTAAAAAAAAAAAGAGTTACAAGAACAGTTTAAAAAACAGTAGAGTGTGCAGCGGGGGAAGTGTGGAGAACATTTAACCAAAGGCCTGGGTGAAGAGGTACGTCTTCACTGCCTTCCTAAATAAAAACAGAGAAGGGGCCTGACACACCTTGAGGGGGAGACCATTCTACAGCCTGGGGGCCACTACCGAGAAGGCCCTCTCCCGGGTGCCTACCCGCCTAGCTACTGAAGGCGGAGGGATAACCAGAAGGGCCTCCCCTCCAGATCTTAAGACACGGGCAGGTCGATATGGGAGAAGGCGCTCCTTTAGATATCTGGGGCTCAAGTCATTTAAGGCCTTATAAGTCAGAGTTAGCACCTTGAATTGGACTCGTTAGTGAATTGGCAGCCAGTGCAGTTCTTTTAAAACCAGTGTGATATGTGTCCGGCTAGTTGTTCCGTTCAGCACTCTATAGAGCGGCTGCATTTTGAACCAGCTGCAACTTCCAAAGTGTCTTCAAGGGAAGCCCCATGTAGAGTGCATGTATTATGGACCCATAAAGAATCTCAGGTGTAGTGTTATAAATATTTATTATATAAATTTCAATCATATTTTAGGGTGGGCCACGACACATAAAATGCCTCCGTCACCCACTTTGGTCCTCCCTTTCTTTTTTCCCTGTCTCTTTAACTCTTGTTTTCACTCTTTACTCCCCATAAAGCAGTGATGGCCAACCTTTTGAGCTTGGTGTGTCAAAATTCACAAGAAAACCTAGCTTAACTCGGGTGCTGTGTCACATCTAGAAATATCCATAATTTTGTGATATTTGTAGCTCTAGTAAAAAAGTTATATTTTTGATATATGTATTTTATTAAAAGCAAAAACAAATGATTCTTTACATTTGCTAAATCTTCAACTGAAAGTTGGTATTTTGTACCCTTCAAGAACAAGCAAGCACTACACGCCCAGGTGCCAGGGTGACCATGTGTGTCACCCAAAAGGGCTTGGCGTGTCACCTGTTACACGCGTGTCATAGGTTGGCCATCACCGCCATAAAGTATGCTAAGGTGGCCATATTTCAATAGTAGAGTGACAGTTTGAAAAGCAATGGATTTCACCTTTGACACACCATACTGAACTAATTGTTGGGAGATCAAGAATTTCAACCGAGGGACCTCATGGACATGGATACCTTAAGCTTCCTAGAATATTTTATGTATTACACCTCTGAATTCTCTGTAACTAGCACTTACTAAGAAATGTCTGGATTTACCAAGTGTAGTGCAAATATTAAAGCTTGAACTTTTCCCTTTTGCTAGCCCTGGCTCAGGCCACAATGTCTTCTCAAGAGCTAATTCTTGATAAGTTCTTAAGACTTTTTCTTAGCCTTCGGCAGTTAAAATAGTTGTACCATCTCTCCCTTTGCACGAACACCAAAAAGCAGCTGATAAATATGCTTAAATTTCAAACATTCTGGCGGTGTTGAGTTGGCTGGAGGTTTAAGCGTCATATCTTAATTACATGATGACCTCTTCTCTGGGTGTTGTGATAAGATCTGTTCGAGGAAGTCTGCATAACTGTGTCTTTACCAATCTGGTTCTTTGATTTATATAAAATTGAAATCAATGTTATTCCTCATAATTAGAAAGAGAAATCTCCATAAACTGATCTTGGAAGTCCTTCTTGCTGAACTAGCACAGTGAATGTCAATTCTGCCATCATTGTAGGTCATTAGTATAAACTGAAGTAATAATATCGAGTAATAAGGACTTTAAGGTCTTGTTCACATGTTGCTTTATTACATTTTTGTCATCTTTGATTACCGCATTAAAAGCACACGATCCATATTTTACAGTCATCACAAAAGCGTCATTCTATTTTCATTGTGCCATAAATTGTCCTGGAATATTTCCAGTACAATGCTGTTTTAGGTTTCTGTTGTGGAATATTGTATTTTTGTTTTTAAACTAGACTGATTTGGACAGCTCCTAGGACTAAAACTGATGTGGAGCAAAACCCAGTTCACAGCAAACAAAGGCTCATCAGTTTTCCTTCAAGTCATATTTTCCAGGAAATTAAGAGTTTTTTGAGCAAATGTAGATGTGATGTTTATAAATCTACTTTGTATTTTTGTATGTTTGGGCTACTTAGGTTTTATAGAAGTCCTGGAGTAAAAGAACCCTGCAACTTTTGATGTGTGATAAACTGTTTTCCCCCCAAAAAAAGCATATCTCAGAGTTGGGAATGGACACTCCATGGCCTCAGCCTTTCCACCTTACATGGCTAATAGTAAATAATTTTATGAATCCCTTACTATGGGGGACTCTATGCTTATCCCACAGCTGTTACCAAACAAGAAAAATAGCAAAATTGAATACACCCATGGTACATTTTAAAAGAAGTGAGAGCATTTGAAGCATGGAGATTGTGGAACAAAATCACAATAGCACATGAACATGAACATACCATATTTTGCTCTTAGGCTGTGTTATATATAACAAAAGAGGCACCTCATAGGCACTGTACGTGGCCCTTTGTACCCGATTCTCCTCTAACTCATCTTCTCTATCTAAATAATGCTTATGAGAAGGGGAGATACGTGTGAATAATCTCACCTTGAAGCTTTCTCTGAGGCAGCTTAATTCCCTGATCAGTTTAAAGGAGACTGATATTTGAGGGCACGATCCAAGATGTAAAACTTGAAAAGTTAGCTTCATCTTAAAATTGTTGGGTGCCTTCAGGCAAAAAAAGGTCTCACTCTTGGCATTAGCTCCAATTTCATGTGTATAGATTCCAACTCCATGTCCATAATCATAATGCTGGTTTGTAGTTACAGAACATATATGTTATTTTTAAAGCAAACTGTAGAATTATGCATTTTCTTAATAGAGAATCTTTATACTCATTTTCCCCTCCTCTTCTTAAGGATTTTAAGACTGGATATGGCATCACTATAATTCCAATGAATGTGGCTAATGTAAGACAAGTAGACCGGACAGCAAAACAGTCTTTTGAAATAATTACACCTTATAGAAGTTTTAGGTAAGATTTTTGAACTTTTCTTGTAAAAATATAAAGGCAGATAATTGTGAAGACAATTTTCAAGATGTCCTGTATCCCACTATGTGAAATAATGGCTGCAGCTGTATAACAAGGGTAATTTCTTCCCCACAATTGAGTATATGCTTTGAATTATCTCAGAAAATGGATGTTACCAAGCTGTGTGTGGCAAGTTAATGTGAAGACTAATAAAGGGGATGATCACTGTTAGGACATTTTACCTTCTAGTCAAATCATCTCCCCTAAATGCCCCGGAAGCTCTTTTTGCCAAGCTGGTGTACTCTTTTAGGGCCAAACTTCAAGGAACTATATTGTCAAGCCATTTATTATTCTTTTTATAAAGCAAATTCTCTCATTCAATTACTTTATAATGTAGGAATGTATGGGGCTCTTCAGAGCTTTCATTTAACACTAGTTGCATTTCTGGAGATTAGCAGAGGCTTAGGGGATCTCTAAGAGGTCCAGAAGGTTCCACAACACTTGGGCCTGGGAGACTCTTCAGCATCAGGACTCAGTAAAGGCGTGGCAGAGCATCTAATACTGGGGCTTTGAGTGAGAGAGATTGTTCCACACGTTAAAAAAAGGCCACATTTACATAACCTTGTTATAAAATTACACTATTTTTTGCTTAGCTGCTTACTATAATGTAAACTTGCTTTTCTTCTTTTGGGAGGTGTTTGTGAAGATCCTTTTAGCAACTGATGAGCAATAGAGCTAGTATTTTTTAAAAATGACATTTCATGTATTTTAATGGCCTTCATCATATTCTATTACTTGTACAGAATGTCCTAGCTGTTAAGTACATCTCATATAGTTCAGGAGAATTATAAATATATACATAAAAAGGAAAGAAAAATAATAAATTGAAGTTGTATTTTCCTAAAGATGGATTGTTGGATCTCCAGCTTTGTACAATAAGTTAAATGACTATTTTGAGTTACCTCATTGCTTTGTGTTTCTTACTCTATGTTCAGAAAGGATATAAAATATGGACTTATCTCAGGACTATATTGGGAATAGCTCAGGAAGGTGAAATCTCACAGTAATGCTGCTCTGGTAAAGAGAACTGCCAAATGAGATTTTCCCGGAATAACATTATGGCCTTACTATGCTGAACCCTTGGTCTCTGAATCCACCAACTTGAATATGTTAATTGTGCAAGTGTGGATTCAAAACCAGGTCAGAAGTGGATGCTCCACATGCACCCAGGGCAGTGAACATGCATTTTGAATAATTGGAGTACTTGGAAGGATATACCATGGCACTTTAGGAGCGAGCACTCACACAGGTAAGGCCTGCAGTTTTCCCACAATTTTGCCTTGCCGTCTGGCAGGGGCAGTGAGGAGCAGTTGCAAAATTTAAACAAGATCTCACATTTTCCTCTCACTGTCTGGAAACAGCCTTACATAAAGCCTTACTACTTTTCAGAAGCTGATACAACTGTGTTTTGCATTAACACAGTTGCATAAGCTACGTGCGCATTGTTGTTCTTATCACACACGTGGAAACCTCTTCTGTTTTTTGCCCTATACACCTGGGTTCACGTTCTTATCAGCCTATGCAAATAAAGTTGAATGTAATTGGTGAAAACAGTAGAGCATTTTGTTTCTTTTCTTTTGTGGAGGTCTCTTAAACATACGTTGACAGTTGAGATACCCCAGTGTGACTTTGTTACGCTGATGTTACCTTTATGAGACTAATAATTTTGAATTTCTGACAAAACTTTGTGATAGTTTGGGTGTGTCAATGGGTTTCAGCTTTACTGCAGAATCTGAGAAAGAAAAGCAAGAATGGATTGAAGCCCTGCAACAGTCCATTGCAGAAACTCTTTCTGACTACGAAGTAGCTGAGAAGATCTGGTTCAATGAATCAAATAGGACCTGTGCTGACTGTAAAGCTCCTGATCCTGACTGGGCATCTATCAATCTCTGTGTTGTCATCTGTAAGAAGTGTGCAGGTAGTTGAATGAGCTCTGAGGGCAGCAACGTATTTGTATTCATAAGTTTATTTTGCTTGTATTCTATCCTAAGGTCTCAGGGCAGGTTACAGTAATACCAATACAATACTGTATATGTATTAAAAAAAAAAAGAGAGAGAGAGAGAAACTGACTAAGGTGTGTGCTTAAAGGGACACCTTCTAGGTGAAATTGAAATGAGGTTGTCAAACATTTTATCCGTGAGTGTGCCATCCTTACCTTAAAGTCTTGGAAGTGTTGTCTCTTCTTCATCTGAAAATCAACAACATCTGGAGATGTGAGCCAGTTTGGCCTAGTGGTTAAGGAGCCAGACTCTTATCTGGGAGCACCAGGTTTGATTTCACCCTCCCCCATGAAGCCAGCTGGGTGACCTTGGGCTAGTCACAGCTTTCTTCTGAGCTCTCACAACCCCACCCACCTCACAGGGTGTCTGTTGTGGGGAGAACAGAAACCTTTGTCAGCTGCTTTGAGTCCCCTTAAATGGGCGAGAAAAGCGGGGTAGAAAAGCTAACTCTTCTTCTTCTTACTGTTTGAATGCCCTTTCTTTTAACAACTGTAGAAGTGGTGCATTTTCTAAAAGAAACAATTGGAAAAAACCAAGTCTGGCCATACCTTAAAACAATGAGAAGCTACCCCTTCAGTGAAAGTCAGCATGTGTCTGAGGCTATATTTACATATAGTAAGAAAAATGCCTATGATGTGACCTAAAAGGCAGCTTAGAGATGATTTGCAGGTGGTATTGGACACACGTTAGCCTGTGTCTCTCCCCTTTCTAGACTAGAGAAGATGTAGTAGAGATGGAATGAGAAGACAAGAGCCACATGCTACTGTGTCCGAGCTCTTTAGAGATGTTTTTTTTGTTACCTACAGCCTATATTTTTGCAGTGTCGGGGCTAAGATGCACCTCAGAAAGTGAACTATCTAGCTTTGTGTGTATACAGTCAGTATATTTCAGCTGTGCATCCCCTTCATAAAACTAGGAAATCAAGAAAGTAAGCATGTTTTAAAATAAACCTTTGTTGGGTAGAAATGTGCAAAACATTTTGAATCGGTGTTCTGAATTTAGAAGAGGCTGTTTGAGTATATTTTGTAAGCTGCATTTAATGTTTTTAAAAAGCATGATGATGCTATGCAAAGTGTTATAGGAGCATTTTCTGCTTTTCCAGCAACTGAAACAAATGTCAAAGGTAGAAAAAGCTGAGAAATGTGAAACTTCCTAGAAGGTTCCTTCTAAAGCTGAAAAGCAGTTCTGCTTTAAATCAATGTATAATCAGTTAAACATTTTTGCTTGCTCTTTTGGTTCAGGACAACACAGATCACTAGGGCCCAGAGATTCAAAGGTTCGAAGCCTGAAAATGGATGCCAGCATTTGGACCAACGAACTCATTGAGGTAGGGAAGAGGAGAACAGCAAATGAATCCGCCTGTAAGAAAGTTAAAAATACGTTGTGGAACTTAATGGCATTGCTGGGTGCTTATGAGGAATTTGTTCACTTGAAATTGCTATCAATTTCTCCCTTCCTGGTCCATGTTATGCCATCTTGAGGCTTCTTGAAAGTTGATGTGTATGCACTTTGTTTTACTTTACAAGGTGAATTTTTCATACTGTAAAGGATTTAGTGTAACCATAAGTTAATTTCATTCCTGGGATGTTCCTGGTTTCAGTGGTCAGAATTAGGGGTATGCATGATTTTTTATTTTTTATGTTTGCATTTGAATTTGAGTCAAATCGAATGTCAAAACATTCAATTCAATTCAAATGTTTAAAATCCAAATGCAACAAAAACCAATTCAAATCCTATACATTCAAATCTATTTGAATGTTGGATATGGATTTGAAGATACGAATGTCGACAATTTTCTTATGTGTTATACGTATCTGTACGTGTTTGTAAACATCCCGTTTTATCCCATATGCACTGCATTTTCATTCTGTATTATTAGTGCAAATGCATACAGATACATATGATATTCATACAGATACGTGTGTAATCTGTACGTACAGGTTCATATGTATCTGTACATTCAAATGATTCAAATGAATGTTTTGAAACATCCGAAATTTGTTCGAATGTCTAAGGTCGAATGTGAAGACATTCTGTTCAAATTCCAATGTCCACATTTGAACAAATTCAATCAAATTTTGAATGTTTAGAACATTTGTGCACATCCCTAGTCAGAATGCTTTTGGAAACTAGGCTCTTAATGCTGGGATGTTAGGCCATCTTTCCTTGTCCTCAGATGTTTTGAATGATAGCTGTATTGGTTAGAGCTTATGATAAATGTAATATAAACAGCTGAGGAGCATTCTTTCTGCCGATGCTTAGATAAGGCTGTGTGTACCTCCAGACACCTTTAAATCTTTGCAGTTCCTGAACAGCTTTTTCCCATCATCCAGCCGGGATGAACGGAAGCTGCATAGGGAGGGTAGAGCCACTGTAGAGACACTTCCTAGCATCCAGATGGGACAGTCAATACTCTGCAGTATCTGTGCAGCATGCAGGGGAATCCGTCACATAAAAAGCTGCTGATTAATCCGCAGCTTTTTATTTCACAGTTTCTGGCTGCTGCTGCAATGCTGATATGGTAGTGCAGCAACTGTGAAGTACTGAGAATGTCTAGAGGCACCCTTAAAAAAAACAAACCCATCTAGTTATACATCTTTTCAAGTTCACATACCCTATTGACAAAATAGTTTGCAGTTTCCAAAATGTGGGAGCTTATCAACATATGTTTGGAATATACGATTTAGAATATAGTAAACTTTTTTTTTTTCTGGCTATCGTTATTTTAAAAAATAACTTTGTAGCTCTTAAGGACCTTGCAGCGTTTTTGGAGATGTGCCCGGGAGATTCCTAAGCCAATAATAGAATTAACTTTTCACACCATTGATGAATATATTGCTTGAAGAACTGAACTAACTTTATGTGTAGCGTGTGTCCTCTGATCAAGTCTTAGAAATGCAACAGAATAGGGGCTTATTTTTTTTATGGTTTTACTATAATTTATCAGACTTGATTTTTCTACCCCTTGCTTGATAAAATGAGAGGCTTGTGTAATTTTCTACCTTTGTTACCATCTACTTTGATTGAGCAGAGGCAAATTTTCTGAGAATCAAAATAAACTGTTGCAGCTTACAGATGGCAAGAGACAACGCAGCGCAGATGTCAACAGCAAATGTCAACTTACCTTCTGGCAAATAGCTTGGACTACAGGAATCTGGCCAATCACTCACTGCTTTACTTTTGTTGTTTTTTTGTTCATTTGACAGACCATGTATTATTTCACAAGATGCCCATGTACCCAGGGCCACCATAGGAAAGCCAGTATATTTTTGGGTTTCACATCAGAGCATTGCAATGTAGAGATATGCACTAGTGGTTTTTTTTTTACATTCTATTCAAATCAAATCAAATACCTGAAAATCCTTCTATTTGAATCTTTTAAATTTGAATTTAAGAAGATTCAATTCAAATTTACCAAATTCGAATCTATTTGTTCAAATTGTTGATTCGAATCTACACAAACGAATGTCAGCACCATTTATATCTGCACGTACGCATCTTCCCCACATCCATACGCATCTGTATGCAACCATGCATGTCCGTATACATCCCATATATATCCCGTATACAACCCTTATTTGTCCTGTACGGATCCATACAAATGCGTACAGATGTGGGAAAGATGTGGATCTTCAAGTATGCATCATGTATGAACTTATACCCATACGAATGTCCATGTAATTCGAATGAATAGATTCGAAATTCAATTCGAATGTTTACATTTCAATTTCGGGACATTCTATTCAAGTTCAAATGTCAAAATTCATCACATTCAATCAGATTTCAAATACAAATATTCGTGCATATCCTTATTGCAATGTGCTTTCCATGCATTGCCATATTTTCTACCTTGCAAATGCCTTGATTATGTTTGGCATTCCTAAAATGGATCCAAGAGAATTTTGGGGTTTACCTCATGTCTGGAGGTAACCTGGCTAAATCATTAAAGTAAAGCCTGCTTAGTTTATAGAATGAATGTTTTGATAGATAGTTAAACCTTGGTGCCTATTTTTGTTTTGTTGTTAGCGTTGACATAGTACTTACTTTGAAGGTTCTTTTCCAGTTATGTTGCATTTTCACCTCTTCTCTTTCATTTCTAGTATTCACTCTACATAATTGGCTTCTCGTTTAGAGTAATCTATCTGAGGCAGCACACACACACTTAGGTGTAAAACACACACACATAGGTGCAAGCCCACTCTTTGATGTTTATTTTTTTCCTTCTGCAGGTTTTTATTCTAATAGGTAATAAAAAGGCAAATAGCTTTTGGGAAGGAAATCTCCAACCAGATGAGAGATTGACAGTGGATGCATCAACAGACAGAAGGTTAATGTTTATTACACAAAAATATAAAGAGGGGAGATTCAGACGGACAACTTGGCTTAACAAGACCAAAGAAGAGCTAAATAAGGTAATATTGATAAGAGTATGAAGTAAGGCTGCAAAATCAGATCTTGTGATACTTTAAGAATAATATGCTATTCCTGGCATAAATATTCATGGACTAGAAAGTATATGAGGTAGAAAAGGGTAGAGCCTTGATTAGAGAAGCTGCAGGCTACTAATATGATTATTGATGGAAGGAAGGATTGACTTAGGCTAGGATTATCCAGGAGCTGTACTAGAATTGCAACAGATAGTCCCAAGAAATACTTTAATTTACTATCATAAGCGGTGAGACCTTCCTGGTTGTGGGCACCGGGAGAGAGCCTTTTCGGTGATGGCACCCAAACTATGGAATAGTCTCCTCCTCGAGGTGCGTCATGCCCCTTCCTCATATATATTTAGGAGGGTGGTGAAGACACACCTCTTTGCCTTGGCCTTTGATTATATTTCCCCTCACAGTACAGATACTATTGTTTTAAACACCGAGTGTATTGTTTTAGATTTGTTGAATTTTTAAAGGACTTTTAATGTATATTCTGTATTCTGTTTTTAATCTGTTGTTTTTACGGTTGTTACCTGCCCAGAGACCTTCGGGGATGGGGTGGGATAGAAATGTAATAAATAAATAAATAAATAAATAAAATAAACTCCCAAAATAGTGGTGTGGTTTACCTGTCTAGGCACATGGTCCCAGGGTTCATTATGTTGATATTGGCCATGATACAAGAACATTATGAAACAGTATAGGCCTGAAATGTGGCAAAAAATGACACCCAAGGGCTTGCTCACTTCCAGGTATTTTGTGCCACCTAGGGATGTGCACAGATATTCAAAAATTTGAAAATCCAATCTTAATTTGACAAATATCGACATTCAAATTAAAATTGGATTTTCAAAAATCCGAATTTCCAAATTTGGATCAAATTTGGATTTGTGAATATCAAATATGGATTTTTTAATAATTTGACTGAATTCGTCATGAAATATTGAATCTGAAAATAGAGTCCATTTGCGCTTATAATATGGGATGCAAACACAAAACAAAAACAAACAAAAAAACGGGATGTGCACGGATTCAGCAATTGGATTCAAATGTTCCCAATGTTCGTATATTCAGGTTTGAATCAGATTTTCGAAAATACAGATCCAGATAATCTGGATTCGAATCAGATTTTTGAAAATCCTGATTTTCACATTTGAATCAAATTGGTATATTCGAATATTTGAAAATAATCAAATTCGCATGTGAAAAATACATTTGTGTACATCCTTAGTGCCACCAAAATACCTGAGGTATGCACTTGAGCGATCCCAGGAGGAAGCACCCAGGCAAGTAAAGGCCCAGATTTGCCTCACAATTTTCTTCTGCCATCCATCAAGGATGGTGAGAAGCAATTGTGGGATCTAAACAAGATCCCACTTTTTTTTGGTTTTTACATATTCTCTACAAATGGCAGCTTCTACTGCTAATGTACAAACTCCTCAGAGGCCAAAACCAATAGACTATCAACAGGTTAGCTTTATATATTCAGAAAGCTAGTAGCATCTGAGCTGGCTTTCCTTGATCATGTAAGGATTACCATGGAGACAAGTTACATAATGATTTTATTATAACAATTTTATAGAATGTTGCATTCCATATTTTATATTTTTTTAAATTGCATATATAATTTGATACAGTCAAATGACCAATGAGTAAAGTTTGGTACGTAGCCTTTTGATCAAGTAATAAGGGCGATGGCTGTGTTTATGGTACTCATGAAGCTAAACCTTAGAGGGGGTGTGACCAATCTCTCATTGCATCCACATGACTTATTACTTTAAAATTGTTTTTAAAACCCTTTTAAAAGGGGGAAAAAGTACTGCCAAGTCAGTTCCATTTAGAACAGGTTTGGCTCAAACTAGGCTGGCTCATGGTGTTCTGTTCAAATTGCCGTGGGTTTGGTTCAAATTCAAACTGAGTTGGCAAGGGATTTGGTTCAAATTTGAACCGTTTGAATAGTCCCTCGGTTCTGTTGAACTGGTTCAAAAATGAAGCAGTTCAATACGTCCCTGTTTTGTTTTTGTTCAGAATAAAACTCAAAGGCATCTTTGTTCACACCTCTAATCATGTCACATTTTCAGTATGCAGCAAAATCTGTTTGTCAGATTTTGAACTTATTGATTTTTCTTAGATAATTTTCTGTGGCATGGTGGCCATTATCTGGGAGAAACAGCAGGTTCCAGCTTGTAACATATCAATCTTAAATCTCCCATCACTGCATATCTTGACAGGTGTATTTAATTGCTACCCTTGGCTCGTACTCCTTCTTCAAACTCCTTCTGCTGTACTTCGAAAAGACCATCAGAGATTGCTTGACTTTCCCAAGCAGCTTTGAGCCAAAATCTTTAAATCCTTTCTTCAGAATTCCCCAGTCAAGCCTCTTGTTTTCCCAGTGAAGTTCTGCCTATTTATGTTTTATAAGTAAAAGCCATTAGATAATTATCTTGATGCCATTGCCATACATAGGTTGAAACCTATTATGTATATATCATGCACTTTTATTCTGATTTTAGACCATAAAAGACTATATTTTTGTCTTCTTTACAGCTAATTACAGTCCATCCATTATTAAATGTTCATTGCATTCTTTTAATAATATTTTATGCTTCAAAACAAAGGTCCTGTCCAGGCAGGGTCTAAAACGTGGGATTATCCCTGGGCTGTGTTGAAATTGCCACACCTCTCTGTGGCTACCCCAAAATTGGGGTGATATTAACAATATCACTCCTCTGAGGAAATTAACTTTTACCTGGATTGCCTGAGGCAGCAGAATGACTTACCTTGCCTGATACTTGCTTTTGGCTTTGAAGAAAATTTGTCCTGCACATGTATGAGGCCAGAGATGACATGAAAATGATCAACACACATGCATGGAGGTGGGCGCGATTGCACACCTCCAGGTATTCCACACTGTTAAAATACTTGAAAGTTTTTGCTTCACCATTGCAGGAGCAACAATCCATGAAGCTAAATGTCCTTTCTTTCCCCATGATTTTTTCCCTGCAGTTCGGCATGGACAATCCAAACAAGATTCCAGATTTTCCTCTTGCTGTCTGGACGTAGCCTTAGTTTCTCTATATCTCCCTTCAACCTGGCACATTATAAATATTTGGGGCTCAACATTTCATCCGCTGTTGCCATATATCTGAGATAACAGGCACTGGAGTCCAAACTGTCCCTGTGTGGAGGAAGCAATATGCATAGTTTGCGGATTAATTTCTTATAAATACCTTTATATAATTACAAAGCTCAGAAACCAAAGAATCACTTAACTACATTTTACTCTCAAGGGAGCATTCAACTAGTAATTTTCTAATGATGATATTCCTTACTGTGCTTGGTAAATTAGCCTGAAATCAAGTGGAGTTTTAAAAAGAGTTTTATGACATTAATATCTTCTATTTAAAGAGGGAGAAGTCCAGCTGAGGTGTGATACGTTGTGCTTGCAAAGCAGCTCCTGGAACTCTATTTAGGAGTATGAAACACTATTATAAATTTACTTTCCAGTATGAATGCTAGTGATCTGGAGGTGATTTTACTTTGCAGTTATTATCCTCTGCAGAATAAAACCAGGACCAATTAAGCATTCATTTAGACTAGAGTGACCTTTAGATGCATCTATTCTTCATCAGTATTTGTAAACGATGTAAGATAACAATCGAGTTTCTGGTGTAACATTTTTAATAAGGATGTAAAATGTTTTCTCATGAAAGTCACTATCAGAAATCAGAATCTGTTTAATGTTCTTAACCAAAGAAATTATTTTCACAAACACAAAATTATTTCTGGTTGAACATGCATTGTTTTAAAAAGGTTTTTGAAGATGCACTGACATGAAAGGAAACATTCAGCTGCATTTTTTTTAAAAAAAACTTTACTAAAATGATAACTTCCCAATAATATTACAGTTTGGTAACACAGTAGTAATATGTGAAATGTAGCAGGACACCCTTTGGCTTTGTTCTGTGATTGTTTTTTAATCCATCATTTTAAGAATGTCAATTCATTTAAGAATCATTAACATGTTCCTGTTTGGTATCCTGCTTGTGGCTCATGCTTTTCATTCTTACAATTAGGCCCTGTGTTCTGCAGTGGTTAAGCAGGATGTATTGGAAACAATGATGATATTGTTTAGTGGAGCAGATGTAATGTGTGCTACTGGAGATCCCATATACAGTACCCCATACTTATTAGCCAAGAAATCGGGGCAAAGGCTGCAGATGGAATTCCTCCACCATAATAAGTTTTCAGGTATGAAATGTGCTTACATTTATAATTTTCTAAAGATAATACACCTATATCTATATTATATTAATAAATGGTTTAATACAATCAAATAATAGAATTCTCAGAAAGTCTTATGTGTATTGGTTTGTAGGACTTTTTCTAGTAAGAGAATTAAATTAGAATTTCAAAACAGTAGATTGCAAGAAATGCTTGTTAACTCCCCTCTTATGTGTGTGAGTGTGAAGGAGGGGGGGAAATGAGACAGAGAGAGACAGGGCCTTTCTGCATTTACCTGTTAATCCAGATGAAGGAATTGAGGATGTGCACGAAATAAAATTTGCATTTGTTTGAATAAATCCCTTTGAATGTGCTAAGATTCAAATTCGATAAAAATGTTTCATATGTATTCGATGCAAATGTTAAATACGAATCCCATATGAATCCATAATGAAGCTTCATATGAATGATTCTAATTTGAATAGTCTTCAAATGTCCGAATTTATCCGAATTCATACAAATTTTGTATGCTATGAGTATTCATGTACATATCAAGGAGAAACTGTTAAAAACACATCATCTTCATGGCCGTCTGGATCAAGGAGCTGCTACAAATACATCAGCTGCACAGGAGTAGAGTAGATCAGGATCAGAACTGTGCTAAGGGTTCCCTAATCCAGATTAGTGGTAGACCAGATAAATGTGGTCTACATCCATGCAAGCACTCTTTAGGACACATTGCTGTTTTAAAGCCCACTCTACAGATACCTTTCCTGTGACTGATCCAGATCTAGCTAATATAGATCTAACTAATACAGATCAACAGAGGAAAGTGCAGAAAGAGCCAGAGACTGTCCAGATGAAGAACACTCCTAGATGATCAAAATTATACTTTAAATTCCGTAGAAATTAATTAATTTTTCTATCAGGGCTTTATGTGGTGAACCATATACTCTGGACTGCTCTTCTCTAAGATTTATTTATTTATTTAATATCCTGCCCTTCACTGATTTGTTTTTACAAGAGTAAAATATGTGTGTGTGTGTGTGTGTGTGTGTGTGTGTGTGTGTGTGTGTGTGTGTAAAAGATTTAAAAATATTTAAAATATAACCCCTCATCTTGATCTAGTGGTTAGGGAGCCAGACCCTTATATGGGAATACTTGGTTCGATTCCGCCCTTCCCCATGAAGCCAGCTGAGTGACCTTGGGCTAGTCACAGCTCTATTCTGAGCTCTCACAGCCCCACCTACCTCTATTCTGAGCTCTCATAGCCCCACCTACCTTGACTGTCTGGTGTGGGGAGAAGAATAGAAAAGCTTTGTCAGCTGCTTTGAGTCCCCTTAAATGGGTGAGAAAAGTGGGGTAGAAAAGCCAACACTACTTCTTCTTCTTTTTCTTCCTCTTCCTCTTCTTCCTCCTCCTCCTCCTCCTCTACCCATCCACCGTCCGTGGTAGGATAGCACCTAGAGGGAGCTAAACATTACATGCCTGGGTGAAGAGGTGTATTTTAACTAACCACCAAAAACCATATAATGGAGATACTTGATGAACCTAAAGAAGGAGATGTTCCAAAATCTGGGGAACCCCACAGAAAAGGTTCTCTTGCATGTCCCTGCTCTCTGCACTTCTGAGAGAAGAGAAGCTACAAGAAGACCTTCTCCCTAAGATCTCAGTACACAGGCACATCTATATGGTAGAAGGTATTCATTCAGGTACCCAAATGAATCACATTTTTAGGTGCCTACTTAAATCTTATTTGTTCATTCCAACTTTCCTCTAGTTTTAACTCTGTTTTAATATTTGGCTGTTATTTGCTTTAACCATTTACCAATTTTTTATGATATTAAAGCAGAGTATAGTTGTTTTAAATAAATAAATCTATCCTCAATGCAACACGAGTTGTAACTTGTGCCTCAAGGGAATGGTAATGAATTCCTTGTGACACAGTGTACAAGTATCTCTAGTCCCAACAATAGCACTGGTGAAAGATTTTATATATAATTTAATACTTCCCCCAGTTAATTGGTTCAAATTCTTCCTTATTGCTGATTAGCAACCCTGACCAAATTTTGGATGAGGAAGGTTGCCCACCTTTTTTGGATTTGCTATCAAGAATATATCATTTCGCCATGACAGCCTGGTTAGGAAAACTGTAGATTTGAAAATGTCTGTCTTGATTCTTATTGTGCCACTTTGTAAAATTCGTGTGGCATATGCTGGATAATAGAGTAAGCAACATTGATAAATCTTTTGGACTTTTTGTTTTTGCAGATTTTCCCAATCACGATACTAATTTGGATATTGCTTCCTGCCAGGAGTCTTCCTCCTCCACTTTCCTTTGTGATTATTTATACAAAATTTCCTTTAATGCTACAAAGTTATTTACTGAGAAGAAACTGAAGGAAGGTATTTTATCTCTCTCCATTATCTCTCCATTTATTGACTTTACACAGCTTAGTTGTAGTGGTGACTCATGGCTTTAAGGAGTGGTCAATTGTAGATGCTGGCTGAGTGATTGCTGGTCGTGGGGGGGGGGGCTGCACTTTTCCTTTGCACAATGATGCATGACCCATCCATGGGGTGGCACATGTTTTCATGAGCAGTGATTGACCAGTCACCTCACCTGCCCCGCATGTTAAGAGCAGCCACTATTTAATAAAGACTTTGCTCTTTACTGGTTTATTGTATAGCTTTAAAACTGTGTGCGTGCGCATATGTGTGAAAATGATGATTTTCCTTTAACTAACATCAAATTTCTCACAAGTTTAAATGAAGAAAAAAAGAGACAATGTCTCAAGGATAAGTATTTTTTTCTTCTAACTGTTGTTTACTCTTATATATTTTGTGTAAATTTTACCATAAAACTTCTCCATTGGATGGCAGGTGCCCAACAAAATAAGGTTCAAAAAGAGACCTTAAGTTTTCAGAAACATGATAAATACTCGTAACTTTAACCCTTAGTGGAGATCATATTCAAGTTTGCTTCCTGGAAGAAAAACAGCTAAGAAATAAAGATACTATACATTTCAGGGCAATAGCATAGAAGAGCTGCTTCCAACCAGTGTATTTATAATTTGTTTCTGTTGATTTCTGAATTCCATGAGAGAGGAACATGAGGCCATACAGGTATATTTATCATGACCTTTTCCAAACGTTAGAAGACAAAGGTGCTCTAAGATACACATATCTGGAGTTTAACGTATAATGTACATTCTGTTTCCAGAGCAGCAGCTACTCCTTGTATATCTCAAGACTTGTTCTTTTTTTTTTAAATCCATTAGCTTAAAATGTTTTTGAAGGCTCATTTCTCAGAAATGTTGATAGGCTGCATAGATTCATCTTTCCAGCCTTATTGCAGTGAGTGATTTTGCACAAATGCTAGCTGCTGCCAGTGTGATGTCCTTCTCTAGCTCTTATGTATCTTGTGAGCCTTTCATGCTTTGTGGAATATCAGCTCTATTTCTACCAGCGTTCCTGTCTGTCAACTATTCTGCTACCATACCAATAGATGGTGACTTTCTACTATAAAAACTTTTGGCACTAAGATACCCCTGGTTAGCCTGTCACTCTTCGCCTGCAGCTTGTGAAAGGGATAGTCTTCTCTCATGGGCCTTTCCCAAATGCTTTTATTGGTTAATTTGCCTCAAAACTTTGATTTTTTAAGACTTTTTTTTCTTTCTGTTTTCCTCAGACAGAATAGATAATTTTTTCCACATAGGAAAATCAGATGATGTGGGTTCTGTTTTTCATTAACATATCCATGGTTCATGCCTCAGCTACATCCATCCTCTTATCAGGATGGTGACTTTGGCTCACTGCTTGCAACCTGGGCATTTTATGGGCTTCATGCCAACCATTGCAGTGAATCAATGGCCTTGCAGTGGGCCACTTTCTATATCCAGTAAAATTCTGACCTTTTTAAGAAGGATTCCAGTGTTGCAAAGCCTGATCTGGTCTTTAAGCTCATATAGGCCCATACCCCCATGCCTTGCTTTTCTTGGCTGATTGGCCAGTGTCTCCGCATATCAAACTCTCAGAACAATATTCTGATTCAGAAGAATCACCCCTTAATGTTTTCATTCATGTTCCAGAGGAACTGGGTGGAGGTGTTACTGTTAAGGAAAATGAATGCAGCAGAATACAGTAGGGCACCTAATGTCTAAGGAGCATGCTATGTGTGGTAACCACAAAGGCTGCACAACTTTTGCCCTGGCTTCCTTTTCTTTAGACTTCCATTTCTCAAGCCTTAAGAGCAACTAATTTTCTGTCCCATAAGCTTGCAGTACACACTCAGCACCAGCAGGGTGCTGGACTCTTAGCCTTGGGGCATAATGGCTCCGCAGCCACATGGTCCCATAGTGAACAACCCTTCTCTTCCTGTTTGAGGATCCTCCCCGCCTCCCGCCACAGGATGTAACATCAGAAGGACTTCTGACCTGCTCACCTGACACGGCTCCACCTATCACCTCCCTGGATTGTGCCTTTACATGACTCCCTCCTGTGGCACCCTATTTAAAGCTCTGCAGAGAAATAAAGTGGCTCTTTTCCAGCTGATAACTGCCTCCTGCCTCTTCTCTCCCCCTCCCCTATTTTCTAGCTCCTCAGGATCAGGCATCACATGGCTTGATCCTTGGTTGTCTGGGCCGGTCAGATAACTGGAAAAACCTTCGTAACAGCCGGCGTTCAGGAGCAGCAGCAATCAGCTATTGCTCCCCATTTCCCGGAGCCCTCGCAATTCATGGCGTAAGCCAGATACGCAATAGCTGTGATCCTGTTTCTTGCCCAAGATTTGGCCTCTTTTATGTAGTCTACCAAAAAAAGAGGAATTCCCAGCCAGAGGTGTCCCACTAACTCAACTAAACTTTTCTTCCCTGTCTCCAGGACTTGATAAAAACATGTGGTAACTAAAGGGGACTCTCCAGTCATGGCATTAGTATCAACTGCAGTAGTTCCATGCGAAGGAGAATCTTTGGATAAAGTAGAATCTTTGGATAAAGTTCTGTGGCATTTTGCACTTTTGCAAGCATATCACACTTTTCCAAAGATGGTCTTCATTGTTCAGATGAGGTCTTCATGAATCCAAAAACAAACAAAACAATTCCTAGGTCCAAAGACAAGCAAAACCAAACACAGGCTTTGGGACTGAAACCGTGCCTTTTTCATATTTTTCAGGAGCTAGAAGGGCTCTCTGGTTCAAGCATTGGAATGCCAGCGTGTGTAATAGATGAACCTTTTAAAGGCAAATGCTCTTTGGCAAAGATGTTTTTAAGGGAATTTTAAGTAGGAGCTGATGATGCCCTCCTCATCACAGTCCTTTAGCGCTTCCTTAGCAGAAGTAGGGATATATGTTTCCTGTTCGCACATCCAGCTTCAAGAGTATTTGCTCCTTTCAGAGGTCTAAATTAAATAGAGATTTCCAGGTGAAAAGAAATCTAAGACACAGAGTCCAATTAAGACTCCTTCCTCTTCTACAGCGGTAATGGTGTTAGGTTTGGTAGTTATAGCAATTTGTGACTGTGGAAGTTTCTATGGTTTCTATGTAGGTTTCTATACTTATTCCATTAATAATCCCCTTTGGATCATTTTTTAACTTTTTTATTGCTCAGAGAAGCATAATTTGGAAAGCCATTGCCTATCTCCTCCACTCTGGGGTAACAGAGCCTATCCCCTTCTCTGCTAGGGACAGGGTTGTTTCTTCATTTTTGGTTGTGGTAACCAGTAAGGGGAGATGGAAACTGACAGTCAGTTTTGGAACTGAAGTTTAATCTTTCTAAATGTTCCTCCCCACTTCTCTCTTTTCTGCATCCCATTGCTGCAGAAAGAGGCAGCGGAAAGCCTACCTCCATTTGTCAATTAGTTGGAAGGTCCAGAGAAGCAGCGTGGGGATTGCTGGAAGAAAGAAGGGGCAAGTCTTATCTCCTTCTCTTCCATACTTTTGGCAGCAATCTTTAATTGCATTCTAACATATCAGAAAAACTCAAAAGCACCCCAGAGATTGTAGCATGTGGTCCTAATGTTCTCATCTTGTCCATTTACGCACTGGATCTAAAAACGCATTTAGAGCCAGATTGGGGAGGGATTAAGATGCAGATTCCACATAGGGAACCCAACTAGGGACCCTTTGAGGAAGCCACATCCGCATTTCAGTGCACAAGACCAGTTTCTTAAACCGGTTTTGCCGCTAAAATCCTATCCCATTGCAAGACCTAAAAAATCCCTGAAACCGTTTTGGAAGCAGGACGCTTCCGCAAAGGGCTGGGGAAGACCCGGATTCCCAGCACATGCTCTCTCACTTTGACAGCTGGGCCCTCTCCCCGGCGTCACCCATTGGCTCCATTGGAGCCAGCATGGGGAGGCTGTCAGCTGGCTTCCCTGGGTTACCGCTCGCCTGAGAAGGCACGATTGCACCTTCTCGGGTGAGGGGAACCCACAGGATACACCCACCCCCACCCCACCTGGAGTTGCACATGCGTGATCGATTACTTACCTGATTGCTGCCGGGCAGCTTCTGACAGCGAGAGGCCCGGTGTGCCATGTGCGTGTGTGTGCCATGGCTAGCCAATGGGAAACCACGGCGCATGGGCCTCCTGCTGCTAGAAGCTGCTCGGCAGCAATCAGGAAAGTAGCTGATCGCGCGTGTGTGCGCGCGCAACACTGGGTGGGGTGGGGGTTGTAGGCTGCGGCTTCCCCTCACCTGAGAAGGCGTGATTGCACCTTCTTGAGTGAGAGGGAACCTGGGTGAGGCCAGGGGGAAGGCCTTTGGAGGCCAGATGGGGATGGGTACTGGCGCGTCCACACAGCACCCACCCCAATCTGGTTCCGAAATCTGGCCTTGCTGCCAGCGCCCCGTGTGTGTGTGCATGTGCGGGTCCTCGAGGATCTGTCCCCATTTGGGACAGATCCTTGGAAAAAACGGTTTGCCAGAAAACGGATCCATTTAGATCCATTTTCCACTAGCAAATGCCGAAAGGCCCCTCCTCTCCAATCCACCTTTTCCGGTCTTGAATGTTCATCAAGCAAAGAGGAGGAAATCAGTGTGTGGACTGTCCTACCTGCCAGCTGCTTCTAAGGTAGCTCTAGGTACAGGTGAAAGCTTGGCAGCCGCTGTGAACCTGACAGTCATGTGACTGATCATGTGCCCATCCATCGGCAGTGGCAAGCAGCAGGGAAGGTATGCTGTAAAAAGCTGCTGTTTAATTAGCAGCTTTTTACTTAGCACTTTAACTCCATCAGGAGGGAGGATACTGTCAAGTATCAGCTTTCCCTTCTCCTGTTGAGATGACAGGAAATGGCTGCACAGGGAGAGTTGAGCTTTAAGCATGTCTGGAGGCACCATGAGCCATCTCAGAAATGGTTTCTTTACTGCATGTGAGCATAGCATAACATATGATAATGCCATGTATCTTAAGATATATTTGCATATAGCTAAAAAAGGCACCTCAAAAATGCCTTAGGGATGGACTATGTGACCCTTGTTTTCTTATCCCAGGAATAATCCACCTTTTCTAACCTTGAATGTTCACTACAGCAGGGAGGCCAGACCAGAATATGAGTGATCCCACTAAGACGGCATTTCTAAGTTTTCTCAGCCTTTGTTGCTTATTGAAAAGACGAGGGGAGTACATCCTTCCTTTTTTCATGGAGAAAGTATTAATTCCAAAAAGTGAGGGGTTGGGCTTTTTGACATCTTTTTTGGCTTTCCTTTAGTGGTTTTCCTTCAGTTTCCAATCCTGTTCCCCCTGTGATATAATCGCTTTGTGGCTGCCTTTTTTCCCTACCATCTATGGGTGTAGTAGGTAGCAACCTTTACATCGTCCACTTAATTTACAAATGCTTTAATAGATCAGGTAGCAAGCACTGATGTAAACATTCACATGCAAGAAGTGTAGATCACTGTTTAAGTTTAAAATACTATAGCATTCCTTATATTTTCCTATGTTTGTTTGTTACAAATCTTTTGTGTAGGTACTTTCCTTCATGTTTGTTTTCGTTTTCCAGTTAAGATATAAATTGTTTTCTTTAGGCATACAACACTGACTATACGTTCTAGCATCATTTATAAGAGTGTAAAATAGATTGATTCTGTCTGGCCTCTATTTCCTGTCTTTCTGGGAGAAAAGAAGGAGCAGCAGTTTTTAGCTATTGCATGCTACAATTCAACTGCTCATTTTGCAATCAACTACTGTCAAACTACATTTTTTCCTGAAGCTTTCAATTCTTATAGATTCAGAGGGTTTTTTTTGTTTTTTTTTGCTTTTCTGTGTGAACTTCCTATCGCCACACCACACATCCCCAGTTTTTATGTCTTTATGGTGTGTATAAGCCTGAAATTGTAAATATATATAAAATGATTTAAAACTACAGTAGCAAAAAAGCAGACCTTTTTTTAAAGACAGGAAAACCCAGTTAGGTTGTTCAGAAAAATTGTGCTGTTTCTACTTTTTCTCATAAAAGCTATGCAGTTCTAACTTCCCCAGACGTAAATATTATTCCTGGGTATATCTCCTACATTTTTATTATTGTCTATGTGAAACTGTGCAGCCAGGATATGAACTACCATGTTATGCATTTCTTTTGGAAAAATGGGATCATGTGGTCTTTGATTCTACAGATGCATATTGGAAAAATCAGGATAAAAATCACCATATCACTTGAAAGTTAACTAAGAATTTGCTTATGTGCCCAGCAATGCACTTATGCGAGCACTGATGTGATCCTTCTCTTACGAACATCCTGGTCAATGTATGAATATCAATCTAAGGCTGCGACCAGACACAGCAAAAAATTCTCACTGGGATGGCTTCAAGGTGGGATTGTTCACACACTAGTCTGCCTCTCCTAAACATTCTGTGCTGGAAAAGGTTGATTAGAGAAGGCTTGGGAACACAAGGGCTGTATAGCATCCCTCTAAGGTGCCTCTGAGATACCCCTTTTGTTATGTCTGGATATAGCCCCAGTAATACATGAATATTCCGTGGGACCCAGAAGCCTGATCCTACAATCCTTCTCTGTCAATTTGAAAGACACTTATCTGAATGGAAGCAGCAAGCCAACTGTATCAGAAATTACTTATTTTTTTGTGAAACAGCATCCTCTGTAAAGTGACTTCTTAACAGTTCACATGAGCCCTTAAAAGCTGAAGTGTTTTGTTACCAAGGTGAGCGTTAAAGTACAAAATCATGCACTTTATGTGGCACAAACAACAATAAATGTTACTTTAATGCTTGCTTGAAGAAATACAAGGTCAGTTTACTACTCTGTACACAGAAAAGAAGCATGTGTTCCCTTCACCTGCTGGTTCTTTTAAAGCTGTAACATTTCTTTATTGAAGGCCTAAGTACAACTAGCAACCCATTTAAAATTATTTTCTAGGCATCTTCTGAGATGACAGAAATTGGGGTAAAATTGGATGTATGTTTATGAAGCATTTTTGTATATTTTATGTTGCATAATTTAGATTTAACATTTTACGTTTTAAGACCTGTATATTATTGTAGTAATCACAGTTTATTCAATTAATAATTCACAATCCTGTATGGTGTATTATTTCTACAGAGTGATGTTCTATCATCTAAACTGTCTACCTTTTCTGAGGCTCTATAACAGGAAAAGTATTGTACTCTTTTGTAGCTATTGACTGAATGTATACATGGATGTAATTTATCTGAGCTTCACTTGACACCTTATTCAATATTTGAGCACAAATGAATAAATAGAGCAGAATTAAATTTCTGTGGCATGTATACACACTTTGCACTGGGTACAGTTCACAGCAATTTTGTATACAAAGCTTTCTTAATTGACTCATTCAAAAGAATAGTCTCTTAATAATGAATATGATTGTGGCCTTGTCTTCATGGTCATCAGAACAAAGTATAGTTCTAAGATTGTAAAAAGCTGATTTGAAACAAAGATGTACAGGAATCCAGGATAACGTTTATGAATGCTTACTAAAAGTTAGGGGGTATAAAAAACCATCAAATTATAACAAAAGAGTAAAAACTTGACTAAGCTACTCCTTGGTTAAAGAAATTGAGGCATAAGGGTTTGCAGAAGTTACAAATAGAAACAGTTGGCACCACTTCCTACTTGTAGTGAATGTTTTGTTAATAGAGAACTTTTAAAAAGTGGTTCCACACTTGCAATTTGGGAGGTACTGTCCATTCTATAACCCCATGAGTACCTGGGCATTTCACATTGGGCCTTATTTGAGGTTATATCCTGCCCATGGCCTGGCTTCGTTTGCACTGGAATATGGATATAGCCTCAAATAAGGCCCAGTCAGAAGGGCCTCTCTGGCTGTGGTCACACCTTCACTTTAATGCTTCGTCAGTCCATCTTCAGAGCCTACCACTCACACCTTTTTAGTCCAATCCATTTTATTTGTGGACTTTCATTCCTTCAATTGTACTTTTCCGAGTCCTGACTTTTACAGGTCTCAAACTATTAGAGTGTTTAATCTGTTTTCCTTTTTTAGGCATGATCAGGGAAGAGGACTAAAAGGGGCTGAATACTACATGGGTGGATACTCCATGAATTCGCCTTCACTTTCCCCCAATGTGTGATTAGACTCTGCTATCTTTACCCTATCAGAGCACAGGGGGTCTTGTGATGGTGAAGAAGGGTGGATATCTAAAAAAGTCTCTTAAAGGAATCTCACGATGGTAACAGAAAGGTGTGAGTGTAGCAACCAAAACTCAGGATGAACTGAGGAAGATTGGTCAGTTATTGGGTTTGATCGGAGTTTGTATGCTTTAAGTTTGGCTTCTTAATACGATGGTCCTATTTCAGCAAGGTGTGACCATGGCCTCTGTTTCCTTTATTGCTATTGGCTTGTTAGTGTGATATTTAGTCCCCAAACTGTTGTGGATAGCACTTGAATTGTGTTATCCTATATTTAGTTTTTAAGTGCTGATGAAGCAGAATATCTTGACAGTACATTCTGGTTTGGCTTCACTGGTTTCGATCCGCGGAGTTATGTCTAACAGTGAATTTAGAAGGTGTGTTCCCGAAATACTTTTTCTTGATTGAAATATTACTGACTTATGCTAGAGATGTCATCTTTTTACAAGAACATGAGAAGCTTAGGTTTAATGCTACTGAATTTTAATATATGTTTCAGGAAATTATAATTGGCTTTGTGGACCTACAAATACACACATATTCCCTCTCTCTTCTTTCTGAACTTAAATGCAGAGTGCAATAAGAAGTGGTGTGCTCTGGAGAGTGGCTTTTTGAGCTATTATGAAAATGAGAAAACAGCTTCCCCTGAAGGGATGCTTGATGTCAGTGAAGTTGTCTGTCTTGCAATGAATAAGGGAGATACCTTTTTACATGTGGGGTAAGTCCTGGCTCATTCAAATTTTAAGCCATTTAAATTTCTGATTTTACAAAAAAAATAAAAATTAAAATTAAAAATCATTTTTTGAGAAGCTTCTCTCTTAAGAACCCGCCTGGTGTTCCAGTTATATATGATGGTCTTTTTTCTGGTATCCTCTGCTGATTGCCTTTTTTCTAGATCTTTCTTGATGCTAAAGAAAAGTGCTACTCTTTGAGGATAGGGAAATGGGATGCAAGATCACAGTGCAGTGTATAAGTTACTAGAGTGAAAAAAAACCAAATTAGCCACGTTTCAACCCAGTATATAATCAGAGACCAGCTTGAATCTTCAACATCCCAACAGTTTTTGAAGAATCTGTACCTTTTGGGGACTAAAGTTCCCAAAAAGCGGACTAACTGTATGTGGGTTAAACGAGTTCCCAGTCCTGTTCTGAGGATGAGATCATTTTATGTTGAAATGTGGGAACAGCGAAGTGGACTTTTTTGGGAGAGAACCAAAAAAGTTCAGGGGTGTTCTCCCCATTTCCTCTTCTCCAATTATAAGCATTGATTTCCTCTGTCATTCCCCCCTTTTCGCTCTGCTCTCTGCCATGATGCGATAGCGACCTACTGCAAAACCACCATTCTAACAGAAAACGAAGGGAGACTATGCCCCCATGAGTTTCTTGGACACGAGAAACAGAGCTCTAGCCTCAACAGCACAAATAGAGATCTCCTCTGTTTTTTCCTCTGTTTTTTCCCCCATTCTTCACCATTATGCACTGCTTTGCAATAACATTCTAGTACAAAACCACTATTCTAACAAAAAAGGGAGACCTGTTTTTAAAGAAGCTCTACTGTCTTATTAACATGGAAAAAAAGTTGTGCTACAATGGATACAAGGTGGAGGGGGGCTGGGAACAAATGGTGATTAAAATGTGCTGTCGAGGGACTGATGTAAGTTATGATGCAGCAGCAGGTAAATATGCAGGGTGGGGTCTGAATTCCCTGTCCCAGTGAAGTCACAGTATGATGAATAGGCCTGTGTCCCATTGCTCCCTGCATGGGGAGGAAGTTTTGATGAGAGGGGGAGAGAAAACAGGATTTCTCCTGTGCTGAGCATGGGAAGAATGAAGAGTGGTAACTCTCTTTAGTGTGCATGTGTGAGTGCTGAAACAGCCAACTGTGCATGTGTGGAGGTGGTCATGTGCACATCCAGGAATTTGATGGCAGCCAAATTGCCTGAATCACACAAAGACACCACTGAGGTCAGTGCTGTCTATGTAGGAAGCAATATCTAGGAAGAGAGGGATCAAGACCCCACATTATGGCTTCTGGCTGCCATCTGGAGGAATCCTTTATTTGTTAGTTTGCTTGTTTGTTTATGAATGAATGAATGGATGGATGGATGGATGGATGGATGAATGAATGAATGAATGAATGAGCCAGTTTGGTCTAGTGGTTAGGGAGCTGGACTCTTATCTGGGAATACTGGGTTTGATTCCACCCTCCCCCATGAAGCTAGCTGGGTGACCTCTGAGCTCTCACAGCCCCGCCTACCTCACAGGGTATTCTGTTGTGGGGAGAAGAATAGAAAAGCTTTGTCAGTCACTTTGAGTCATCTTAAATGGGTGAGAAAAGCAGAGTAGGAAAGCCAACTCTTCTTATCTATCTGTCTGTCTGTTTGTCCGTCCATCCGTCCATCTGTCTGTCTATATCATCTATCCTACCCTATACCCAAAGGGCAGGTAACAACCTTTAAAATCCAACATATCAAACAAAGGGTGTTTTCCCACTGTCACTAGAAGTACCCATTAAGTACCCATTAATGGGTACAAAAATGCCATTTAGTACCCATTAATGGGTACTTCTAGTGACAATGGAAAAACACCCCCAAAATGATATATATTAAAACCATAAGAACCACTACAACATTTTAAATCCAACACATTAAAAACAAAACAATAACAAAACAGTAGTGTTTTCAGAGGTGCGTCTTCACCGCCTTCCTGAACAGAAACAGAAAAGGAGCCCAACACACCTCAAGGGAGAAACTGTTCCATAGCCTGGGGGTCATTACTGAGAATGCCCTCTCCCGGGTGTCCACCCACCTCACTGCTGAAGGTGGTAAGACAACCAGGAGGGCCTCCACTGCAGATCTTAAGGCATGGGCAGGTCAGTATGGGAGAAGGCATTCCTTGATTGATGCCAGACATAAGTGTCAGTAAGTAACTTGTCTTAATAAGCTTAGTTTATGCAAAAGAAAAATCGAAATGCTGCGGGAAGAGATAAGAGACACCATGAAAATGAGAATACAAATAAATATTTCCAAAATCTTAAAAGAACGGAAGAAGCTTTCAGAAGTAGCTGTCCTTTAGGCAAAATGAGGGATGGCTAATTACCAAATTCACACTTCCAATGCCAAACAGGAAAGGACAGGAAAGGAAATCAGCCACAAATGCCAGTGAAAAGTGAGATTATATAAAATAAATTTAAAATATATATATTTATTTTTAAAATCTGGAAAATCATAAACAGAATTACACTTAAGATGGGAATCCTCAAAAATAAAACAGAGTTGATAGGGACAAAAAGTTTGAGAGATACAAATACTAAGGTGAAACTCTGTACAAATTGGGCTATAAATGTCAAAAACATGCTCAGGGAGGAAATATATTTGACAACCAACTGTAGGAGATAGAGTGGGATTTTGTCTGCTTGTCAGGCAGAAAGTGGTAGGCATAAATGGAATACTTACTGAACTGTTTAAAAGTGGAAGAGAAGAGCAGTCAAAGATAAACAGGAAGATTATCTTTATTTCATTGACTGTGCTGAGGCTTTTGTTTGTGTAGATCACATTTTTTTTTAACAATGAACAGGAAGGTACAGTATAAACAGAATTAAGGAAACAGAATAGTTAGAATAGAGAAGATAGTTATGTAAATATGGAGTGTACTGCTTTAAATTTGTTGAATTTTAAAAGTGTTTTGTTTTAATGTATATCTTGTTTTTAATCTGTTGGTTGATCTGTTGTTACCTGCCCAGAGACCTTCGGGTATGGGGCAGGATAGAAATGTAAACAAATAAATAAAAATAATAAATATGCATACCATCCATGTCTGTGTAGCATTAAATAAAATACTGTAAAAAGTGATTATCAGCAGAAACTCATGTACTTTGGCAACATTATGTGAGGAAACAAAGGGTTAGGAAAGAACATTAGGCTTATCAAGTGTGAGGGCAGCAAAAGAAGGGGGAAAGAATATATAAGATGAACGGATAGGACCTGAGAGACTATTGGAATGTTGTGGAAGAGCTATAAGATACTTTAATGACAGGTCAAGCTTAGCCAAGCAATTTTTCCATGCAGTCACCTGGAATAAAGCTGACTCAATGCCATTTAATAACATCAACTTATGTCTTCCTACATTGACCACTTATCAGTCACAAATGCCTTCCCTTTGTCTCTTTTAATTCCGCTTTTTCAACCCGGTTCAAAAATGGATTTGGTAGTATCTTCAGGATAGACAGAATAGACAGGTAGAGTATTAACACTTTCTTCCACTTGTGAATTTACAAATCTCGTTCCTTCCTTCCTTCCTTCCTTCCTTCCTTCCTTCCTTCCTTCCTTCCTTCCTTCCTTCCTTCCTTCCTTCCTTCCTTCAGGATGTGAATAATAACAGTACCAACAACAGAAACGGGGTGGGGTGGGGGGGTGGAAGCAGGAAAGCAGTGGCTAGAGAAAATGTCACAACTTTTTATCCAACTGCATCTTCTTCAGTTCCAGCCTGTGTTCCTTCAGGAGTCCTTCGAAGGCAGTGTGCAGAGAAAAATTAGCAAAATTCTTCCCTTAAAAATAAGTAAAAAGCAAAGGAAGCTTTTCATCAAGAGACTGACCAACAGATTACAAAGAGATACTGCATTTTTTCAGTTGAGCAGTATTAGTGGTTAGGAAAATTAAGGTTACTCAAAGACATTTACTTTCATCTTTATAGTCTATGAAATGAGACAGTCTCATCTGTTAGATTTGTCTTGACACTTTCAAATGCAGTCTCCATATCTTCCTGACCTTTGATAAAATCAGAGGTCTTTTTGACTGCTTTTTGATGTACCCCAAGACCTTATGGGAAACTGCTGTAGCCTAAGAAGCTGAAGAATGCAAGTTTGTCCCTTGTATCTCCTTGTAAAAAATAAAAAATAAAATAAATAGCAAGCTACTTCTGCATTTGCTAACCGAACGGCACGGATCTCTCTATGTAATTACCGGTTTACCCTAACTGAATGGTATCGAACAATGGCAACAGCTATTTAATGCCTGGGAGATTCTAATCTTGACCACTTAATTTTATTTATGTCAACATTTTAATACTATTTTATGTATGATGTCTTGAAGCGGTTCACAAAAGATTAAGCAAGAAATAAGTAAAACATTAAAGACATGTAAATATAAAAGAATGTTAATAACTGTGCCAAATTCCTAGACTTAATCACTAGATATAAGATTAATTCCAATGAAAATTATGGCATAGAATTCCAGGAAACAAAGGGCTCTCTGTAGATGCTTTTGATGTGTTTTAAGAGCTTTAACTTCTGTGCCAAGAATGTCCAGTCTTCAATCCTAAAATAGTGCTATTTATGTGTTGAAATATGTGCATCACACAACATGGATGCTACAGTAATGGAAACAGTGAATATGTACTTTTAAAATGCTAGTCTTTTCCCAATAACCTAAGTGCCCTAAGAGGGTCCATGTGTGTTATTTAATCTTTCAGCAAGTCTGTTGCTGTTTCCCTTGTGTGTACACGTAGCTACTGATGTCACTGTATCTTTATGAAGATGCTGTATTCACATGCGTGTATTTAGCTTATGCTTCTGTACCTATATAGGAGCTCCTATACTATTCTTTTTCATGTTTGCTTCTCATTGAAGTGAATGTGAAAGAAACTCATATGAATGTAACCAACTTTGAATGTGGTGACATTCACATTTGGTACATATCTGTTGCGAATATTCATCAAACGTTCACTGTGGATGCTTCCAGATAAGATTCAGATGTACAGCTTTGAATCTTGTCCAGCTGGAACGTATAGATTTGACATTCGAATCTGTGCATTCACATAATGCTCTCTGCCAGTGGGCTGCTTTCACCAGCAGCACCCAGCCTGATCCAAATCCCCTGAAGATGCAACTGGGCAACTGCTTGCTAGTGACATTGCTGCAATAGGTCCTTATATTTGTGAATATAATGAAGCTTTGAACAAATACACAAAAGCATGAGCTTCACATACAGATTCCAAATGTAATTAATATTCATGCACATCCCTAAGATAGCAATGCATTAGTGGTAAAATTAGTGGAAAGGCAGAATAGCGTGTTAAAGGAAGGGATAATGTGTTGGCTCTTTCCCCCCTCTTTCTTTGCTGTTATTATTATTAATTATTATTAATAACTATTAACTATTAATTATTAATAATAATTATCAATAATTAATAATAATAATAATAATAAATAATCATTATCACAGCAGTGAAATTGCTTCTCATCCCCCCCACCCAATTCAATGGGAAACTGCACGTGGTGGATGGCAGCTGCTCTGCTATAGATAGGGATGTTCTGCTGGTAGAGATTTCCCACCCACAGGGTGGTACCTGTTGTACTGGTGCAGGGATGCTTCCTAAGAAGGAATTGTCATTGCAACAACCCTCTTCTATTTGTTGTTTTTCAGAGGGTGTGAACAGCTATGATTCTGGGTAAATCTGAGTTTGTAATGAGAATCATTTTTCCCCTGCATTCACCTTATGCTTCCTTGAAGCTGGAGGGTTGTTTCATTCATGTTTACAGATTTAGTCACTCTGAAGGCATCTCTTTCTTTAAGCCAGTCAGCATAAGCAAAACAGCAGGGATTTCCCACCAAGTGGCCAGTCAGTGGGTAGCACTCATAGTCAGGTTAAGTGTTGTCGGACTTGGAGGTGAATATACCCTGCGGTTTGGCAAAATAAGGTAGGCTCCCCAGTCATATATTACATAAGAACACAAGAGGAGCCCTGCTGGATGAGGCCACAGCCCATCTAGTCCAGCATCCTGTCGCATACAGTGGCCCACCAATTGCCCATGGGCAAACCTCCTACTCTTGAATCCTTAGAAATATCCTGCTTGTCCCCACGACCTGAATGATGTACTTAGGCATCCATTCTAGTAGCCATCGATACCTCTGTCATCCATAAATTTGTCTAACCCTTCCTTGAAGCCATCCAGGCTGGTAACTGTTACCACCTCTTCCAGCAGCAAATTCCATAAGCCGATGACCCTCTGAGTGAAGAAATACTTCCCCTTGTCGGATCTGACTCTCCTACCTATCAGCTTCATAGAGGACCCCCTGGTTTTAGTGTTGTGTGACAGAGAAAAGAAATGTTCTCTGTCCACCTTTTATACTATTTGTTCTATTGAACAACTATTTGTACAACAGGGTTTTTTTGTGTGTGTGTCTGGGGATGGAATACCTGTTTTTAAAGGGATAACAGAAAAAACAGTGTCTGATCTCACCTTAAAGAGCTGCATCCACCCCAGATAAACAGGTTTTCTGAATTTACTTATGTGCTGAAAATCTTAACTAAAATCGTTTGGCCTATTTTAAACAATTTTGTATAAAACACAGGAGTTTGTCTTTCTTCGGTTCCATATTAATTGATTATCAGATTTTCACTTAATGTTACGTTATTTAAAAACAAAATTTGAATAGAACATTTTACTTAGCATACCTCTTATAATGTGCCTTCTGTTTTTGAGATTCGTAAAAAGAGTAATAAAATGAAGAGAACCATAGAACTGTATGTATTGTTGCACATTTATAAAGCTGATACTACATAGAATGTTCTCTTTTTCTTGATGGTTTTAGAGCTATATTTACCTTTGAAATATACTTACTGTCAGAGCACATGTTTCTATTTGGCACTGAAACTGTACAAGCTCAAAGAAAATGGACTCAAGCGATTGCCAAGGTAATGTTGGTAATTTTCTATTCAGGTTAAGCCAAGAACCTTTGCAGGAAGTGTAAAATGGCACTGTTATCATAGAATCTCAGAAGAAGCCAGATTTTAGTGCAAATGAACTTGGAGTTTGAGAATGTGCGAGTGAAATCCACCCTTCTGACTTCTTAATGGAAAACATCTATTGTTAAAGTTGCTTCTAAACCAGCAGGGAAACCAGAATTCAAGCCATTTATATATATATTATTTTTGAACTTAAGAATACATTATAATTTTCTACTCATAAGCATCGGTAGAACACTTTAAAAACAATTGCTGTAGTAAATGTTCCTACTATAACTTGTGTGAAAAGCTTTCCCTTCTACTTCAAGCAGTACTTCTGTTTCTTTTGTAAACAGAGTTCTGTGTAACCTTTTAAGGGACATTTTTTTAGAAGGTTCCTATATTATAGGGGGGCATCTTTCATTTTTTCAAAATCTACCCAAGGGGTATCCAACCTGCAACCCGTGGGCTCCCTGTGGCCTAGCATGGCTGTGGAAGCAGTGCAACACAAAATTGTAAATTTATTTAAACATTGTGAAATTATGCACAAACCTTTTCTTTCTTTCTGCTCACTAGTTTTTGTTCGTGTTTGTGTATTTAATATGTGGCCCAAACCAAAAGGTTGGACACCTCTGGTTTATATCATCTTGAGTCTCAATACAAGATGTCAGTAGCTTGTCTGTTTGTTAAGGCTTGCATTGGACAGATGAGACATGCAGTTTCAAGGCACAGTGCAGTGACTATTAGGCTGACGATATCATAATTAATTAGAATAAAGCTACGTATTCATGTTGATTCAGTTCTAGGTTTTTGTGGCTTAACTGGATCCATCTCAATTTGGTGTCTAAATCCCAATACTGATTAAATGCCCTTGTTTAATTTACATGGAAGTGTACCTTTGATGGTTATGCTGTCCATCTCAGTAGGTTTGATGCCATTGATTATCTTCTTCTTCTGGTTTGTATTAAACTACAGGGCATCCCTTTGCCAGTGATTTTGGTCCTTTGATAATGCAGATTCTAGGGGCTGATATGGGAGGATTCTTGGTTTAAACTGGAGACTAGTTTATAGTGTCCCATGGGATAGTGTCTCAGTCCTTATGCTGCATAATTCTGAAACACCCAAAAAATGTTTGAGCCCTAAAATCAACACAATGCTTCTGTAAATAATTATACATAGGTTGCTCAGCTGAACAGTAAAAGCTCTTCAGCCTATGATACTAACCCAAATAAAGGGGTTTTTACAATGAAGGGCCTTAATGCACTAACTGTGAAGTGTTTAAAATACAGATGTTTAAATTCAGATTTAGTATTAATATTAAAGGTGATTTATTTTCATTTTGCGTAGCATTTTGTACCCATAGTGGCCAAAGGTCTGCTGGAAAGGGACTATGATCTCATTGGCCAACTGTATTACACGGATTGCCATAACCTTGATAACTGGAAAAAAGGCTGGTTTGCTGTAGAAAAATCAAGCCTGTATTTTTGCCTGGAACTGGGGAACTCTGAAGAGGACTGTATGCATCTGAGGAGGCTGCAAGAGTTAAGTAAGACTTTGAAACGAGCAATCAATGCTGGCTTTATTTTACAGAGCTTTAATTATTATATACCTAAGGACAAAAGATTTTGCTTTCTCTTTATTCATGCATATGTGTCCACACTGAGTTGTGTATAAGTTTATCGGGCACGATCAGGAGTTCATAGTTAATTTGGACCCACTACTGTAGCACCTTCTTTGACCACTGTAGCAAAGAATGAATAAAGAGCTGTATAGACAAGGCCAACAATATGATTCTTTTCTGCATGATGTCAACCTGGCAGAGTTCTGAATTATATTAACACTAGAATAAACTTTTTGTAATATATATGTTTATTTATTTATATCCCACTTTTCATCTGAGGGTCCTAGGAAGGGTTACAACAGTAAAATGATAAAATTTATAAGAGTTAAAACATCTTCTAAATATAGTATAAAAAACAACCATCCCTAACCCCAACCCAGCTGGACTATATGAACATTGATCATCAAAGACCCTGGGAAAAGGCATGTTTAACCACGCATCAAAAACCATAGTCTGGGAGTCATCAGAAAAATGGTACTCACATGTTCTGCAGCCTCTCACATCTCTGAAGGTAGCAGAACTAGAAGAAGGCCTGTGCTTTATGTTCTCAAGGCACAGACAGGCCTGGATGGGAAAAAACACTCCCTCATTCAGGCCACTGGCCATTTAGGACTTTATATGTCAATGCCAGCACATTGAATCAGGCTTGGTAACCAGTACAGTTCCTTTAAGCCCGATGTGATGTGCATCTGGCCAGAAATACTTGGCACTATCCAAGATGCTGTATTTTGCACTAGTTCCAGCTTCCTGCCCATCTTCAAGGATAGCCTAATGTAGAGTATTACAGTAGTCTAGTTTGACAGTTACCAGAGCTTGGATCATTGTAGCAAAGTTGCTCCTATTCTAGAACTGATGAACCGGAGATGGAGATAAGCGCTCCTTACAATTGCTGCCACATGAACATCAGGTGATAGCAATGAACCAAAGAATACCCCTAAATTGCACACTAGTTCTTTCTGGGGTAAGACAACCTTATCCAGAATTGGGTACCGCTTAATTTCCTGGACTCAGGTCCTATGACAAACAGAACCTCTCTCTTGTCTGCATTCAATTTCAGTTTATTGGTCCACATCACTGCCTTCAAACAACTGAAATGTGTCACCTGAGCTAGAAGGAATAAAGAGACAGAGTTTGGTAGCAGCATATTGATGGTGCCCCACTCTATATTCCCTGACGATCTATCCCAGCAGCTTCATAAAAGTGTTAAACAGAATAGGGAACAGAACCAATCCTTGAGGAACTCCACATGAGAGTACCCAAGGAGTTGAACAGTAGGATCTAACTGCTACTTTATGAACCTTACATTTGACATAGGAAGAGAACCAATGCAAAGCAGTACCTCCCATTCCTCTAGGGCACTCCAATAATATAGGATATCACGGTTCATGGTACTAAAGGCCACTTAGAGATCCAGGATAACCACTTATGTTCCATTGCCCCATCTGTCTTCTTGTAAAAGTCATTCACCAGGACGACCAAGGTAGTCCCAGTTCCATAAGCTCCTCTGAAGCCAGACTGAAACGGGTTACGAAATCAACATGCAGTTATGACCACCATATTACTATACTGTGTATAGTATTATTCTTTATTCTTATTTTTATCTCTGAAAATTGGAGGTTATGAAGACATTTCAAATATACACTCTTCCTCTTCCTACAAACATAGTAAGACAATGGCATCTCAGCGATTCCCAATAATAAATAGATACAAATATATCTCACTGCTATATTGTGCAGAATTGGCATAGGTGTGTGCTAATGAGAATACTACACCTCTGTGAATCTACAATCTTGGCAGCTGAGAAATGCTTCCAGGAAATCCACTGGATATTACTGCCACTTACTGTAACCTTGCTTAATGGTCAATGTTTCCAATAATATTAACAATAGCATAAACTATGCCTCTTCCTGCACCAGAAGTTGTTACCAACCAGGCAAGCAAACCCTAACTTATCTTCTGGTAGTGTGATGGGCACTGGCCACAGTTTGATAAAGCCTTTACCTCTTCAGAGGCTGCCCTGTGTGGCCTAAACTGACCCAGCAACCCAGTGCAGTTTAGATAAGTATAAGGTTGGAATGCGTGGATGGCAGCTGTGGAGAAAAGGTCTATGATTTCCCCATTTAAGGCAGATTAATTCATGATCCAAGTTATGTCTGATTATTTCACTTGAAATTCTTTGCTTTGTCTTTGTTGTTGCTATCCAAAGCTGTGCCTGGTTTCTCACTAATTCTTGCCCAGAGATTAATAATTATATCAAAGTAGATTTCAAGGTCCAGCTATTGTTGCTGTATTGTAGTATAACTCCAAAAGATTTAAGGTGCTTTGTAAATGCTATATGTCTCTTTAAATTTCACCTAGGTTATTTGTTAATTTGATGTTGGTGGTTTTTCAGCACTCAGCAGTATAACCCAAAATGGCGAAAAACTAGATGTTTTGCTTCTGGTTGAGAAAGGGAGGTAAGCATGAATTATAAATTATCCTACTGGCTGTGATTACTGTTGTATATTTTAGTACAATAATGTATTTTCAATATTAAAGTTATGAATAATGAAAAAAGACTATAACATAGAAACTGCCATGCAATTCAAAGATGATTGCATCGAACTACAATGCCTTTTTGTTTTTGAGGTTTTGTTCAGAAATACTCTTAAGGTTCAAGAAAGATGGTTTTGTCTGCTACATATGATCCTCTTTTCAAAGAAGTATTAAGTCTATCATTGAAATAATTTGAATATCGACTTGGTATCCATTCTCATAGTGTTCTTTATTACTGTGTGAAACAAGCATGTAGCCCTCTGGGTGTAAGTGCATTCCATTTTCCATAAACCCCAGATAACAACATGAGAAAAAGTTACTTTGCAGACCAATAAGCTCTAGTAAGCTACAGTTTCCTCACCTCTGCTTTAAGGGTTTCAGTTTAGAAGTGTTGCTCTCCTTAGTGTTTTCTGAAAAAAGTATAGGGTGAATTTTATAGAATGTGATAATCACCCAATTCTGGATCCTGAAATTCACTTAGCCAAACTACTATTCTTAGTCGATAAGCTTATAACTACTATTCTAAGTCTATAAGTGAGCCAATTTGGTCTTGTGGTTAGAGTGCCAGACTCTTATCTTGTACCTAGCTAGTTTGATTCTGCACTCCCCCACAAAGCCAGCTGGGTGACCTTGGGCTAGTCATGGCTCTCTGCTGAGCTCTCACCACCCCACATACCTCACTGTGTGTTTGTTGTGAGGAGAAGAACAGAAAGCTATGTGAGCCACTTTGAATCCCCTTAAGGGTGAGAAAAGCGGGGTAGAAAAGGCAACCCTTCTTCTTCTTCTTGTGAGAAGAATAGAAAGCTTTGTCAGCCACTTTGTAAGAAAAGTGGGGTAGAAAAGCCAACTCTTCTTAAAAGACAAAGTTTAAATGAATTTGAATATTCATTCCTACTAGTACTACCTTTCCAGAGGTACCTTATGGAGGTTTATAGGTCCCTGTTGTTCCATCTAAGGTACAGCAATTTACACAGTTGCTAATGAGTCATTGGTCTTCCCCTGGCTGCACTCCAGCAAAGGAATAGCTGACAAACAACCAGCAGACATCTATAAGAAGGGAAACAAGATCTCGGCCAAGAGCAAAGACTTCTGAAGATGGATATCGCAGCTATATCCGAAAGCTTAGGTTCCCAGAAGAAGAAACCTGGAACATGGCATAACAGCCTCAAAACTGCTTCAAATGAGACTGAACCCACAAAGCCTACATATGTCCATTATACTAAATAGTTTCCAAGTCTTTTTTTTTTTTTTTTACAAATGTCTTGTGATCTGCGTCTCTGCAGATTTGAAATGAACTTAAAATGGTTTATGGGTGCTGGGTTCCTGAGAAACATTCCTTTGTCAACTGATCAACCATTGTGTGACTGGCCAATCTAAAAGTTTCCCTGTGATGTCCACAGAGCTTTCAAAACTGAGATGGTTCATGTTACAGCTTGATCAGTTTTTCTGTAACGGAGCTACCAAAGCCTATTCTTCCTGGCTTTGTTACACAGAAAAACAGATTGAATAAGACTAGTTTCAACTGGAAAGAAAATTTGAGGGAATAGCAGGTAGAAGCTCTGCAATGTAGTGCAGTCTGTGGTATCTGTTGCTGATCTCTCAGGGGGAAAAATGAAATAAACTGTGGCCATGATGTGTTTGGCCACAGTTTTGCTGGTATTATATTGTCATAACAAGCAAGAGATGGGCTCTTGGGCCAGTCTCTTCAGCTTATTTTAAGCACTCCTACCTTTCTCTTCATAGCACATTGTTAGCCATGTGCATGCATGCCTGGGTCATGGAAGTGATAAGATACTTCTTTCTCTAGCAACATAGCACTAAAAATAAAAATAAAAGGTAGAACTGTTTCAAACGGCCAATGTAGATAGAGTGTATTGCAGTGTAATTCCTAAAGCATAAAACCTGCTGAGGAGCAAGCCCCAAGTTATATTGAGAATGTAGCCATATAATTAATATGCTTATGTGACTACAAAATCAGCAACAATTCCTTTTAAGTTTTATGTCTTGTCCCCAAAGCTCTGGATTTCTATGTTGAATCCACAAGCCATATAGTTCCTTTCTATAGGTCACTGTTTTATTAATTGCATAAGATTTTGATACTTTTGATTTTGCTCAACATCTTACTGAAATACAATCTTTTAATTCATGTAATAAAAAAAGTATGAGGATGAATGGGGCCATCACCATTAAGGTGCTAAAAGTAGGACAACCTAATAGTTTTTCTTGATTGAAATTGCTCATCCTCGGAATATATATTTTAAAAAAACAGAATGAAGATGGTTGGGAGGAATCACTGTATTAGCTCTTGCATGAAGAAAATGTGGAGAAATCATATTATATGAGTATGGTCAATGAACCATCTGGGTTACCAGTTGGAACCTATTGATGTAAAGCTGATCTTTAAAGACAGAGTATGGAACTACTATCAGGGGTATTAAAGGGGAAAAAAAACCTTAGGGAGCTACTGATAATTGTTTCAATAAAAAGGAAAGCCAATGGATGGATGTTGTAATAAATAGGAAGAGGAATTCTGGTGACAGCATCTAAACTTGGTCTGGGTTGATAATAGACTAAGGCCCTGTCCACACTTGGCTGTATTGTGGAATATTTATCTGTTTACATTTCTATTCCACCCCATACCCAAAGGTCTCTCAGGATAGAAGCATGTTGTCCCCATGCTATGCAGACTCTGGCAGTCCTCACTTGGGGCCTGCTGTAGCCTGTATTAACACTTGGACAGCAGGCTTCTATTCCCGGATATATTCCAGAATAAGAATAAAGCCAAGTAAAAACAGGCACTAGGTTCTGAGAATGGCAGAGCATGAGAGAGGAGGTGGAGGATGAATTGTACAAGGTGTAGTAAACCCACTGGATGATTGAAGGCAAGGCAAGATTCATGGGTGTACCTATGCATATTTTGCTGTGAGCTTCAATATTCTGGTACGATGAACTATGGCTCAGTTTAATTGTGTATTCCAAAATCCAGACCACAGAGAGCCTGTAATATACTTTCACAAAGGGCAGCACAAGTGTGTCTCTCCATATGGCAAATGAATCAAATACACGAGTATATTTTTATCCCATTATTAAGCTTATAAAAGACTCCAGTAGCAGCTTGTAAAGTTGCTACCCTTGAGTTTACAATCTTATAAAAGCTCAACACACAAGGAAGAAAGGATTGGGCGGGAAGCAAAAAAGAAAGAAAAATAACTTATTTTGTGAGAAGACCTTAGGCTTATCCTTTCTCTCTGTTCAGAGGCTCGATAACAGGAGTGCTAGAAGTTTTGACGCATTCACTCAGACATTAGAGGAGATCAGGATTAAAACATTTGTGGTTAAAATAGTTCTGAGGAGGAACAGATTTTTACCTAGCAACTTACTGGTCTGTGGGATTTATTACCAGAGATGATGATGATAGACAGAAGCCTGGATGGCTTTAAGAAGGGGCTGGGAAAGAAAATTCATGAAGGCCAGGTCCAGCAGTGAATGAATGCATAGGTTTGAGAGAGGGGCAGGATACCCCTAAAGGCATTTCACCCTCGTCTTCTACTTGAGAGTGCCCAGAAGCAATTGGTGAGCCATGGTGCAAGACAGGATGGTCTGTGGCATAATAGAGCAGAGCTTCTCTTAGGTTTATATGTTCTTATAAAACATAAACTTGTTCTTTTTCAGTATAGTCCTCCTGTAATAGTGTTATAGAGACTGTTGAGCAAAAGTGTTAACATTTCAGTACTTTCAGAGACAAAATTTCAGTTTACCTGTGGGGTTTTCAGGCTGCATTTGCTGTAGTTGTTAGTATATCAAGATTTTAAACTTGGTAGATTTAAAATCCATCGTCATTATTGCATTTAATTTTATTGCTGACTTTATTAGTTTCACTTTGGGCTCATTGCAAGACCAGGGTAACTATAAATACAACTAAGTAAAATTTAATACCCCTACCTGGGTGATCTTGATGACCCTGTGATCTATTTAAACAGCAAACAGCTTTTGATATTTTGGAGGGAAAGCATCTAATAATGAGAACAAGGATAACAGAGGCGAGAAGATACTCTGCCCTTAATCTATACAGAGTTAAATTAATGCAGTCTGTTTGTTTATGGCATTTGTTTTACAGTTTTCCTGCACAAAGCTCTGGGTAAATTATACAACTAGCCATTTCTTCCCTCTTCTTCCCAACAGATAAAAGATAGTAATGGGCCAAAGTTCAGCCAAAGAATTTCATATCTACGTTGACATTTGAAATCTGGATCTTTCCAGTCTTAAACCAGAATTCTAACCTTGCCAACATGATATTACTGTGATAGATTCTTAACTCATGATAGGAGAAACTTTTAGGGGTTTGTCTTCTAAAGACTACTGATCTTCCTTGATTTTAGTTTCTATGAACAACTATCTTTGTACTAACTATCGTTGTACAATGATATCCCAGAGGTAATATGGATGAGAAGAGGGCTTTTCCTTATGTGCAAAAGTTGAAAACACAAACTCAGAGATGAAAAGCATTTATGTTCTGATCAGATTCAGTGAAGTACTTCTGCATTTGAAGTTCTTCTTGGACTAAAAATGTAATGCTTTGTTTTTACTCTTAGGTCTTACCAGCTGTTGAACTGATATACGTTTCTCTATTTACTTTGAACTGTTCTGCTCTTTTCAGTAAACCAAGCACTGTTTTTCTGCTTTTTGTCTTATTGCTCTTTTCAAAATATTTTGCCAAAATATCTCTCCCTGTTGTTGTTATTGTTTCTTTAAAAAAACAGAGCACTATATATCCATGGCCACACAAAGCTGGATTTCACAGTCTGGCACAATGCAATTGAAAAAGCAGCAGGTACAGATGGCAATGTGTTAGAAGATCAGCAGCTCAGCAAAAACGACGTCCCAATTATCGTGAACAGCTGTATTGCATTTGTTACGCAGTATGGTAAGTGGAGAGGAGCATTTGTTCAAGTTCCTGAAAAACCAAGATGCATCCGTATTGAGTACTTAATAAGCATCTATATCAGATTGCATTAGTTGGGCTTCAGTTGCTATCTGTGCAGACCATAGTTTATCAGAGGTTTTCGGAATAGCATTAGATTGCTTGCTTTGAGGTGCTTTTTGTTTTTGTTTTGTTTTATATACATGTCACGATAGAGAGGAAAATTCAACTCATTGGGCAAGAAATGGTATTGGGTAATGAGTCTCAAAGAACCATAAGGCAACCATTTCTTTCTGTTAAATGTGGGATTTTACTGACGAAAGGATGAAGCATTCTTTTACATTGATCTTTTATAAAATCTTGACCATGCTGCAAAATTAAAGTCTGCAACCTAGAAGTTCTCAGAAGGCATTTTAGGGAGTTTAGGAATCCCTTGTAATTTAGCCTTTATTCTTTAGAGACATGTTCAGACTATAATTTCTCTTTTCTGGTTTGGATGTATTACGTGTCCAGGTGCACTGATTTTAAAGTAAGCTTTGAATTTGAATTTGAATTTGTTCAATGAAACATGACCCCAACTCCTACACAATAGGCAGATCCTTTCCCTCATCTTCCAGTTAAGCAACTTCTCTAAGAACAAGAAAATTAATTCATCTACATTGGTTAGGTACTCTGGCAGTTGATATTGGGTGATTTAAATGTTTAGATGAGCAGCTACTATGCAGCTGGAGTGTTATATGTATACCATTTCACAAGAGATTTGTGGCATAGATATGCAAAGAAGCCATAGAAAGAAAAATGGCTTAAAATTGATTTCTGAGTGACAGAAACTTTTGGCATGTAAGATGTGTTATTATGCATGGATTAAGTATTATTTTCAGTTGGTTGCCAACAGTATCAGATATACAATGATACAACAATATGCAATTGAATATCTGAAAAGTGCTTGCATTTTCCCTAAGATGGAAATACTGAGCTTTTTGCTTGCAATCTCTTTCTTCCAAAGTAACCAAATAATTAAATACAGATGTGATTTAGTTTTCTAAATAGTGTTTTTTTATTCATTTCTTTAAGGGTTGGGAAGCAAGCATATTTATCTGAAAGGAGGGGATGCTACTCGTGTGAATGAACTTCTAGAATGCTTCAAAAAAGATGCAAGGAGTGTCAAGCTGAGGGCTGGAGTAAACCGTTTGGAAGATGTTACTGATACCCTGAAGTGTTTTCTCTCTGAAATAGATGATGCCCTTCTTATTAAAGGATTGTATCCATTTTGGATTTCAGCAGTAGGTAATGTTCTTACTAACTTCTTTGAAACCCTAAAGACATTCTCTATCTTTCTACATAATTATGTATAAAATGAGGCAGTTGAAAGCAATTTTACACACAATTAACATGGGCATCAAATGATGCATATACAGGTATGGGAGTAGGTGGTCCCACCTTTACTTTTTTCCTGAATGAATGAACAGCTGACAGTCTGTTTGGTGTTGCAGAGAACATATACCAGCACTGATAATCTTTGCCAGAAAGATTAGATGTAATAATTGCTGACAGATGTACACCAAATGCACTCTGATATCCTTGATTTCCTAATTAGACTGTAGCCAATTAGTGACACAGAGTCTAATACAGAAATCCTGATTCCATATGTACTGAGTTATATGACACGTTGTGTCCGTGTGTGGATATAAAATCGAGCACAACAACCAAAAGCTTTAATGCATTTTAATGCATTTTATTTATTTGTTAGTTTGAAATTTTTATACTGCCTAATTCTGCAGTATCAGGAAGGGGTGTACATTTTTAAAAAAGCATAAAAGACAAAATAGAAAGTAAAAATAAATAACAAAATGGAAAAAGAAAAGTAAAAAGAAGAAATGGAAGAAAAATGCTAAGTACAGGGAGACTCCAAAAAATAAGAAAGGTAGCAGGTACTTTCAGCTGTTCGAATCCAGGGTCTCCCAGAACAAACTGAGTAGATTGTATCTGCATTGTGAGGATAGGACACTGTCTGTCCCAAGCCAAATGAGCAACAATGTGGAGGGGCCATTGCTATTTCTGTCAATACAACTGATTCTTCACCCAAAACACCACCCACCCCCGTTAGTGATTGGTGTTATAACTCATGTTGTGCCGGGTGACATCAAACTCCCAATTTCTTTATGACCAAACCAAACAGTTTCATGGGAGACCGAACTGATCCCTGATAGACCCCATAGATGAGCTCCCAGGGAGATGACTGAAAATCCTCCGTGTGAATGCTTTGAATTCTGGCCTGGAGGTAGGACCAGAACCATTGCAAAACAGTGTCTCTGTTTCTTATATCCTAGAGCTACTCTAAAAGGATACTGTTGGTGGTGGTATCAAAAGACACAAATAAGGAATTCCAATAGAGTAGTATACCTCCTCTCCCTCTCCCGCAATAAGTCATTAGCTGGGGTGACCAAGATAGTTTCATGCTGTGACTAGGCCGAAAGCCAGATACTCCATCTTATCCAAGGATGCCAGATGCAGACCATTTTTTAATTAAGGGACAAACTACTTCCATCTTGAGTGCTGATTGAATCTTCCTGGTCCCCAGTGAGGCATAAATTACTCTTTATAGTTATTCCTCATAGTTATCTGTTGCATGATTTAATAAGACAGGATGGGCAAGAGTCAATAGTGGCAGCATGAACTCCTGCAAGCATCAGTCAGTCTGTAATAAAAGAAACTGTTTGGCTGATAGTGTTATTCTCCAAGGCAGCATCTAATTCTAAGCAAATCTGAGAAATTTTGTCTTCAAAGTACTGTGCAAATTTTATCTCTGCCATCTTGGGAAAAAGAAGAGGAACCAGCCCTCTCTGGTGAGGGAATCTGTCTCCTCATGACCTGAAAAGGATTAGCCAGATAGTTACCAGAGGACACAGTGGCAGTGGAGAACAAAGATTTCTTTGCTCTCTACAGATGACCACACGATTGGCATGATAAGATGGGGTACAATGTGTCTGGACAGAGGTGCTTTGGGATTTATGACACTTCGGGCCTTTCCGCACAGGGTCTAAAAATGGATTTAGAGCCTGTTCAGGGAGGGATTAAGACGTGGCTTCTGCAAAGGGAATGGAATTAGGGTCCCTTTGAGGATGCCGCGTCTGCACATTGGCGCGCAAAACCGGTTTCTTAAACCGGTTTTGCTGCCAAAATCCAACCCAGATGTAAGACCTGAAAAATTAGGTCTTACATCTGGCTTTTCCCCTGAAACCGTTTCCGAACCAAACGCTTCCGCAGTGGCAGAGGAAAGAGCTGGATTGCTGGTGCATGCCCAGCTGTCGAACAGGGAGGGCCTGCATGGCGCGGCCAGCAGCCACCTTCCCCAGGTTCCCCTTCACCCAAAAAGGGCTAATCGCCCCTTCTCTTGCAAGGGGAAGACATGGCCTACCCCCCCCCCCCACACACACCTTGCTGGTAAGGCTTGCATGCACCCGCCGCGGCTGCCATTGCCCAGACACCCTCACGAAGGTGGTTGGGCAATGGGAAGGGGCCAGCCATCCTCATGAGGGCAGCTGGCCAATGGCGGCCACAGTGCACGGGCGCGTAGTGGATGCTGGTCTTCCCTGTGCCAGAATCTGTCCGGCAGCGACCAGGTAAGGCGGCGAGCACGGGATCCCTGGCAGGGTGTGTGTGGGGGTAGGCCACAGCTTCCCCTTGCAAGAGAAGGGGCGATCACCCCTTCTTGGGCGAAGGGGGACTCGGGGAAGCCGGCTGCCGGCAGCGCCATGCCAGCTCCAAAGGAGCCAATGGCGTCGGCAGAGGGGAAGGCCGGCTGTCAAACAAGGTGAGCATGCACTCTCCCTGTTTGACAGCTGTGCAGGGCCTCCAGAGGCTGGATTGGGGTCTGCACCAGCACCTTGTCCAATCCGGCCCTGCTGCCGCCACCCTGCATATGTACGGATGCGCAGGGCCTCCGAGAATCTGCCCCTTTTGGGGGCAGATTCTTTTTAAAAACGTTTTGCCGGAAAACGGATCTTATAGATCCGTTTTCCGGCGGCACATGTGGAAAGGCCCTTGCATTCCAGCCATCAGCCTATCCATTTCATAATCTGCAAAGTGGCTGAAAACCAGGTTAACACTTTAGAGTGATCTCATCAAGGGGTTTGGACATCTCTCAGTTCCAGAGACAACCAGAGGTTCAGCAAGAAGGCCGTCCATGTTAACCAGATGCTTCTTCAGAGCATTCAGGGACTTATTGAGTTCCATAAGTCTTGAAGAGCAAATTGAAGAAATAGGTTCTCCGCCCTACACTGGATGAATGAATCCTTCCCCCAAAATTCTGTAGGCTGAGAGGAAGGAAATAAAAAATAGCAGCTCTCTGACATCTGTCCCTACTTCTTCATGAAACCATCCTCTACGCCCACTGCCAAATCTCTCCCTGCCTGTAATAAGTGGTAGAAACCCCCCCCCCTTCAACTATAAGAAATCTTTTCTTAAATAAGCAGAGGCAAACCTGTGTTGTGCCATTTCTCAATTCAAGAAAAAGATTGTATTCTGGGTAGTTTTGAATATGGTTGCCAGTACTGGACACATTTGTGTTGCCTCATCGCTTTGTTAGAAGAATTTCAGGAAACAAAACCTGATGAAGCTTAGAAGAGAAATTTAGTATCTAAAACTGTGAGGCAGCCGATATCAGTTGTTAATGCAGTAGTTCAGGAATGAAAGATTTAATCAATACCGTGACCTCCCAGTAACCTGCTGCAATCAACAGGAGTCTTCACTTCCCATCCCACTCATTTGTCTCCTACATCCATTTATATTTTAATTGGCTGTACCTATTAAATGTATCTGTGATTGACAGTACAAGAGTACAAAAGTTGCAAAGGCATATCCTCTACTGTGTCCAGAATTGTTTCCTTTCAAATTCAGTGCATAACAGTCTGTATCAAAAGAGAATTATCTGTATTGTGTCTGTGAAGTGGAGGCTGATTGGAGGCTGAATAGCAATTTTAAATGAATAGATGCTGCCGAAATGGCAGATCAATATTCTTTTTCTTGGACCGCATTGTAGTTAATAGTGGGTAATTTAATTTCTTTGCCCTCTTCCTCTTCTCCATCAGACGCTGTGGACGAGAAAGAGAGAATAAGAAAGTACATCACTTTTATTCAAACGCTTCCACCTGTTAATAGGGCAACTTTGGCAGCTTTGATGGAGCACCTTTACAGGTCAGTGTATATTGGCAAATCTACTGAATGAAGCATTAGATCAGAAAGAACTCCATAACTGTTATTTTCCTCTGCTCCATCAACATTGTTTAGGCAAATATGAATGTAAAATGTATTGTTATCATTGGCCTAATAGATAAGATTATGTTGCACAAGATAATGTTGATAATGTTTTTGTGCACTGAGAGAAAACCTTGAAAGGTTTGAAGAGTGCGCTGTAATTTCCTGTCCTTCGACATATAAATTCTTTCAAGGGAACTTGAAGGTAACATCAAAACATATAAATCAAAAATAAACCACATCAAAAGCATAACTAATAATCAAGCCTCCATTCAATGGGGATAATTGATAGGAAATGGTCGTGAGGTGTAGGAGGGGAGAAAATACTGGTAGTTATCTATAAACATTGGAAAAGAAAGAAAGATGATAATGCATGGCTGATGTGAAGCTGAGATTGATGGGAACAGTGGGTTCCTTGGTTCACAGCTCTTAGGCACTGTGCTTTATCTCTACTAGCTATAGTAATTGAAAGTATAACTCTTCAGATCCTAATAAACTTCCCTTGGTGGTGAATATTGCTGTTCATCTTGTGCTTAAGAATGATATTCTTGAGCAAGAATGATATTCTTGATTTGGAATTGGAGCTGAGTGAAGCTGCATGGTTCTGAACCAGTTCGGATGTCTTTGAACCCCTTGTGTGCCTGACATCTACTAGCTCTTTCTGGCGCTAGCAAGGAACACTTGTTGGCACCCCTACTCCTAATGTTGTATTGTTTGATGGGATGCTACTGGAAGTGAAGAAGGATGTGTGTTGAATTGCAGGGCCCTTTCTCCCTATAAGTAATAAAAAGACATTCAATCTGACAACCTTTCTCTTACTGATACTGCAGTTTGCTAAACTTTATCTAGTCCAAAACGTCCCCTAAATCCCCTGAATTTAATGCCTCCCCAGAAAGTAATATCCATTCACTGACAGCCTAAATATGACTGAATTAATGAAGTTATTAAAAAGGATAGGGGACAAGATTAAATCTTGTGGGACCTGATAGCATAAGTAGCAATGAAACAGGTGCTGCGGCTCTTGGATCACTTTCTGCAATTTGTCATTTGTGGAGAAATCAAAAATTTCCAGTTTCGAATCAAAAGGATGTGGCTACACAGGGTATTCTAGGGGTATTTGTTTCCAAAGCATTGTCTCATTTGTGGCTGCAGCGGGGGGGGGGGGCACAGACGGACGGACCCTGCATCATGCAGTTTTTCAGAGATGTGCCCCAAATCTTCCTGTTTCACATCCCATCATTGGCTTTGCCTCAAAGCACAGCAACTCCTCCATAGTGATAAGAACTTCATTAGATGCCACCAGCCAGATTTCTGTTTCCCTGATGGATCTGATCCTAGCAACCACTTCTATTGACTACAGGAACCTCTGTAGCTTCACCTCCACTCAGCCCCAAACTAGACTCTCACCTCCAAAAGCTTTTATGTAATGTCTATCACTCGATCATTCAGTACCAAAAGACCTAAAAGCCAGCTGGAATACCAATAGAAATTGAGCTTGATTTAAGAATGTTGCAGCCAGCATATGCTTGAACATCTTGTCCACGATGAATTAGTAATTGGTTGCTAGTTATTTAAATTGTTAGTAATCTTCTTCACGGGGACTACTCATTGCAAGGGTGCATCCAGACTCAATACTGCAATTGCTATCGGGGCGTCACACACGATGATCGATAGAGTGTAGTAGCGACGCATTATCCGATAGCTACTGCACATTTACGTTAATGCTGATTTAGGAGCACTCGCATTGCAGTATTTCTTATTTATTTATATTAAGAAACTTTGAATCTTCCCGCCAGTCCGGATGGAACAGCGAGAACAGCCAATGAGAACAGGGAGGGCAGCTCATCTCCTATTGGCTGCCTCATCCCATGTGACCACATGTGCCAATTCAAGGTCTCGCGGCTTCCAATGAGGAAGCTATGGGAGTCTGTTCTAGTCTGGACTCATGGTTGCCGCTTCACAGCAAGTAAGCTACAGTTTTACCCTTAACTGCAGATTTATTCCACTAGTCTGGTAGGGCCATTAGTGACTAAAACTGCCTCTTCTCTCAAAGAGACGTTCCCCGCCCCCCCCAGCAAATGTAATGAGCCTGTTCAGTGAAATGTGCAAGAGTTGTACATATGCTTTCATTCACGTATTGCACCAATTCCTAATGTCATTGTCCACTTAGCCTGTGTTTACAGGATACAAAAGAAGCATCTGAAAAGTACCTTAGATATAGTAAAGTCCTTTTCTCATTCCACTTCTAGCCTTGAATGTTCATAAGGGAGAAAGGCAGATTTTTACCCTTTTGAGTCTGAATATATGCTTTTAAAAATATGTGCAATCTGGAGAGGGTTTTTATGTGCCTAGTGATATTTCTAGTAGTGAAAAGGCAGAGTTTCATATCCTGAGCAGTAACGTTCTCAGAGCATCATACTGAGCAGTTTTTGAAAACATTTTTTGCATACTTGTCTGATCCAGCATGGGAAAAATGTATGATAGGAGAATAACTCTTAGGTTGCTCAGATCAAGACAAACAGAGCAATCTGTTTGTGTTAAAAGCAGGTGGTAGGAGAGTCTTAAGTTAATGAACTAGGAAAAACATAATTTGTCTCAGATACATAATTTTGTTTTAATGGAAACTTTCTTTTGAGTCAAGCTGCCTGCTGAAAATTCAATCTGTGGCCAGAGGGAGGGGTGTTCACTAGAAAAGACCAATGCTTAGTGAAGCATACTAAATAGACTTATTAACTTTAAACAGGGTGCAGAAATGCTCAGAAATCAATCACATGGATCCTCACAATCTAGCAATGGCATTTTCATCATGCTTGTTTCAAACCAAAGGACAAAATAGTGAGGAAGTCGATGTAATTGAAGACTTAATTATAAATTATGTGCATCTTTTTGATGTAAGTATGCAGCATATTTCTCAGCTATCTCTAGTAATATGATTTGACAAATTGATGAAAATGTTATCGTTATTTCTTCCATTACTTGGTGGCACGTCTGGTCACCATGAAAACAACTGTTTCTGTGTTTACCATTCTTGTTTTGCAGCTCCGGGAATTCTAATGCTTCGCCAACACAGACAAACTAAACTGTTTCTTTTAATTTGCTGTGAAAGGGTCAGGCCTTAAAAACAAATCTGGTAATCCTGATTACTTACATTCAAATATCTTCTTTTGCAATCTAAGCGCAGTACTAGAGAAGATAATAGAGGATGTAGGTAAAAAATGAAGACCAGGAGCGAAATCAAGCATGATGCTGCTTCTTACCAATTCGTTGCCATTTGCAAAAACTGTAGCTTGCCCTAGAGCATCGCTTTTATCTCTCACTGTTTATGCAAATAATGTTCATGGTACGTCTACACTTGACAACAGTTCTGAGAGCTTGTGTATCTTGAAATGGCAAGCTGGAAGGACTGAATCTGACATGTCTGAGTATTTAGTGTAGCACTAGTACCGTACTACTTAACTGCTGAAAGTTCAGTATTGTTGTAATCCATTTTCCATCTAGTTTAGCCGGCAGCCTTTCTTCTTCAGGAGTGTTCTGTTACTCTGTACTAGGGATGTACACAAATGAAATTTTTGGGATTCAATTCGATTTGAATGTTTAAAATCCAAATATATTCACATCTGATTCGAATGGAATACATTCGTACAAATTTTTTATTCATATTTGAGGATACGAATGTTGACAACATTTGAATGTGTCCATACACATCTGTATGCATCTGTACACATTCGTACACATCCCATTTTTATCCCATATGCATCCCGTTTTTGTCCAGGACGTATCCCTACAAATGCGAACGGATATGAATAAGATGCATATGTATATGTATGTAATGCATATGTATCCCACACACATACGAATGTCTGAATACAAATGATTCAAAAGATTTGAAAATTTGTTCAAATGTTAAATGCTAATTTAGAGACGTTCTGTTCAAGTTTGAATGTCTGAATTCGATCAAATTCAATTGAATTTTGAATGTTTCTAATATTCGTCCACATCCCTAGTCTGTATATGATCTGCCAAAGAGACAAATTGCTGATGCACTATCAAACAAATTTCCAGACTAAGGTGGCAGAGGTCATCATGCTTTCAGTGACTGTCCACCAGATAAGCATTTGTGGAAAGAAAAAGCGATAGTAACTGGACTGCTGTATGAGTACATGAAGTTGTTGATTACCAGAACCCATGCCAGAGCAGTTTATACAGATAAAAGCTTGTTGCTAAAATGCTTTTGTCTGCACCCCCCTGTCCTGCATATTTGAACATGTGAATTGATTTCCATACGAGTGTGCCTGAAGTGAGCTGGCTATGGCAACTTGGAGGCTATCTCAGTTCTTTTCTACACTGGTCCTTATTCTGGATTTCACTCCAAAATATGGACTTGCTATCCAAATGCTGGTGCAAACTAAAGCAGACTCCACTATAGAGGGAAATCTACAGGACTTATGAGGATTGGTCTGAAAGTAGATGACAACAATTCCATTTTCATGGTCAAACCACTTTTCATTGAGGCATTGTCTTATGTTGACAGCTGGCCTTAGAGTTTTAATGAACCTAAGGGATTTCTGAACACTTGCAAAGTTCGATAGAGTTGGCTCTTCCTTTAGAATACTGAAAGTCATCAGGCATTGACTTGATCGCTTCTTTCCTTGTGGGCCATGAGCTCTACCTGATGGAGTGAACAAAGGTGTTTACATACTAAATGAGCTGAGAAAAGACTGGCTGACTGGGTTCATGACAGGGGTGTGCACAAATATTTGAAGGTATTTGAAATTTGCTCAAATATGCCTGAATTTCAACATTCAAATTTGAATCAAATGCCCATAAATTTGAATTTAAAGATTCAAATGGATTTCAAATTTTGGATCTATTCATTTGAATTATCTGGACATTTGCATGTGTATGGGTTAGTACACAATGCGTACTTGAAGATACGCATCTTTCCCACATTAGTACGGATGGATCCGTACGGGACGAAAACGGGTTGCATACGGGATAACTACAGGATGCATATGGATGCGTAATAATGCGTAGGGGCACATACGAATGTTATCGACATTTGAAAGTGCAAATTTGAATTGAAAATTTAAACAGATATATTTGAATTTGCTTAATTCGACTCAAATTTGATTAAATTTGAATTTTAAAGATTCGAAATGGATCAAATTTGGGGGTATTCAAATCGAATCCTGAAAATTGCATTCACACATAGCCCTAGTTCATGGTACTTGAATGATGAATTTATTACCATCATTCATGGTACTAAGTGGAGGGAGATCCTTAGTTGGCATCTAGTCCTGCTACAACTCTGGAGGCAAGCTAGTGTTTCTACATTTATACATTGCAGGTAACACTTTGTTGAAGAATAAATATTTTTCAGAAACAATTGGTAACTACATTGCTCCATTTCTCTAAAAGGTGAATTATTAGCTTATCTTTTGAGTACTATCCTTGTTTTGAAAATGAATTAATCTTAGTTGTCCTGGTAGATGTTGTTTATTATGATAGGTAGAAGCACAGTATATTGCTCTTGATCTTGCAATTATGGCTTTGACCAACACACCAGGTCTTTTTCTGCTTCTCCAGCTTGGCTAAAAGTAGTCATCATTCTTATTCTTGCCTGGAAAAAAGCAGAGTGTGGTCACAAACACAAAACTGCAGCTGCCAGCCCATCTTTCTTTCTGCTCCTCCGGCTTAACCAACTGCAGCCACAGTTTCCGTACTTTCTTGGGGAAGAAATGATGAAGAATAAATACACAGCTGCTGTAGAGAAAGCCTAGGCTGTCTTCTAATATTCCCAGAGTCTTCTTTAGTGTCTTCCATTTTTTAAAAATGCCTTTTTCAGTAGAACGTTTTGCACCTTTGACCAGATCTCTCTAGCAGCTTCTTATCTAGAAAATGACAAACCCAATCTTCTTTAACAAGTGCCCAGTTTAGGGGAATGTAACCAGTTTGTTGTACCTTTCCTTGGTAAGGAGAGGTTCCCTTCATCCTCCAGCTGGTCAAAGGATAGAAGACTTCTCTTTTCATTTGGCTAACTTATTCTTTTCTCTATAGTCAGCAAAACAGAGTAGACTACCTCAGATATTTTCACCGTCACACATGTGATCTTGTTTCTATAAGTTATATAAAATCAATTAAAGCTATGAAATACTAGATATTCTTTTACTTAGTGGTGGCCACCTAAGGAAAATAAGATAGATGTCCTTCCTCTCTCTTGCTTTATTTCACAGGCTGTTTTTGAAATTCTCAGAAAATGAGTTTTTCTTCGAAGGCCTCCTGCTATATCAGCAGCTTTTTGGATAGCGCCAAAGAACTTCAAATAAGGTCACAAATAGTAATGAGATTTTTATCTTGTCCTGTGAATATATCCTTCATTGCTCATTTGGAATCACGCCTTTCCTAGTGAAATTGAACTACCTACGTTTAGATTTTAAAATTTATCATATTTATAGGTCTCTCCAATAACTATAGCTCAAGTTTTATACAAGTTTGTATAAAACTTGTATAATTTTATACAAGTAAAATAGAAATTACAAAGACAATTAAAAGATAGTCATGTGTTATGTTGCACTTTAGGAAATTCAGTGTGCATGTCTTGTGTAGCAGTTCATATGTAACTTTTATATGTAGTTCATATGTAGCTTTAGCAGTTCTGATATTGTTTTTTCTCAGACAAAGACTTTAAAATATTGTCAGTCAGCAGTTTTGGTAATTAGGACTGATGCAAGTTGGAGGTCTTGCCTTTGTATAGTTTTAGCTGTACAATATAATTTTTTCATAACTTTTTAGACAGAAAACTAAAGAAGAAGCTCAGCATGATTGCTATAGGGGAGCTGTTCTTCCTTTTTATTCTTCTATCTCATATCTTTCAAGGTTTCACTTTTTCATTCAGCTAGCCAGGGAGTCCCTAAATGAAAATGTGGGAAATATCAGATATGGAAAGAATATGAAGAAAATATTGGGTGTACAACATTATCTTACAACAGAAATAAACACTGAAATTGAGGTTGTATTTAACACAATAAAAGGGACAACTCAGAGATGCCTTAGAGACACTGTGTGTGGCCCTCATGTCCCAAGACTTCTTTAATCTACCTTCTCTAGCACTTAAGGTTCAGGAGAGAGGGGAGAGAGAAACTGGTATGTGAAAAGTCCCACCTCAAAGCTATCTGACCGTATCTAAAAGTCTCCATAAATATTTTTCCCCTAACCTGGATGCTTTCTCTGGTTTGACTTGCAGTTTGACTAGTGGTCATAAGGAAATTTGGCTAACAATGTTGTTTTTAAAAAATTAACAGGTACGTGAAGATCAGGTGAAGCAAATGGACATTGAAAATAGCCTTATTACCAAGTGGAAAGATACTCAGGTAATTAATAATAAGAACATAAGAGAAGCCCTGCTGGATCAGACCACAGCCCACCTAGTCCAGCATCCTGTCGCACATGGTGGCCCACCAAATGCTCATGGGCATCTCAAGCAGAGACAAGGACAAACCTTATCCTGTTCTTGAATCCTACCAAGTGGCCTTCCCCACCCCACCCCTAGCCTGAAAGATGTGCTTAGCCATTCATTCTAGTAGCCATTGATACATCTGTGGTCCATAAATTTGTCTAACCCTTGACAAAGACCACATGCTCTGCATGCATGGACTGTAGGTCCAATCACTGATGTTTCCAGGAATAGCTCTTGTCTTAAAGGTATTTGTTGAGTTGAAGATAGCCTCTCTAGACTAGAGTGTAGCCTCTCTAGACTAGAGTTGAGTGTAGCTTCATAGATAATACTGATAATCCCATGTCAACCAGTGGGATAGTTCAGTGTATAACTCCCTCCTATACCAAAGATATTTGATGCTGATACTCTGTAGGCTTGTTGTACAAAGAAAAAACAAGGTTACCTTGTGTGTTTAGTATCCTCGTTTTAGTTAGCAATAGGCTCCCTGACTAATCAAATCTCCTACATTAATTCATGAGGGTAGAAATTTGGCGAAACGTCTTCTAATTCCATGAATGAAAGGCAGGATATAATTCTAATGAGAAATAAAGGAAGGTATGAATATCATAGGTACATCTTTCTACTTTTCAAAAACACAATCATTTGTCGAATTAAGCAAACTGTGCAGTGTCAGAGTTTGCAGGCTCCCCCTGCTCCTTTTTGGAGTAGGGGGTAATATGAAATTATCATTATCCATACTGATGAATGGCAAATTGAATTTAGAACCAATTCAGGGCTGAATTAGCGGGAAGGGATTTGCGGGGTTTGATATAGAACTAAAACTCACAATGTTTAAGAGGTTTTGATATGATGCTGATAGGCTTTTAAAGAAGTTAAGTATGATTTGAGAATTCCATAAACGTGATAGGGATTTGTAGAAATTGTTTGCAACAGAGTGGAGCAATCAAACCACTGAACCATTTGATGCTCTGACCCCATCAACTACGAAGGTATGCATGGACTGTGTAGCTGTCTATGAAGCCAAGCACAGGCTCCATAGCTGTGATGGTCATCCCTGCCCAGGAGGGAGTCCTGGCCCAGTTCCGCAGCTACGTGGGGTGGGGTGGGCAGCGGATCACAGCTGCCCATGTTGACTGGTGGTCATGATCATCACCTCCCTGATGGACACTACCTCCCGCTGCTGATGCCCCAGCACCGAAGCAGCCTCCTCAGGAGGCAGGGGTGTGGTGGTAGTGGTGACAGTAGAGGTGGCAACAGTGGTAGCTGCATTGCCAGATGGAGCTGCAATTACCACCTCCACCGCCCCTTCCTCATGGTGCCCTGCTTAGCACCCATTGCAGTCGGGTGTTAGTGGGTCCATGTGGATGTATGGGGGCCTCCCAGATATCCAGAACTTTGATGGCCCCTGCAAAATCAGCGTTCGTTATCTTTTGAAAAGTCAAAAATAAAAGTTTAAATGTTTTCTTTTTTTCTTTTTCTTTTTTTTTTAAAGTAACACCAGGCAGGCAGCAGTACAGTCCTTTAGCAATTCTGCTGGGAAAGGTGGGAGTGATAAAGCCGTATTTTGGCTTATTAAACATAGAGATCTTAATGAAGAATAAAAGTTTTTCTGCAGAATTTCTTTTTTCAAGTCAAACAAAACTCTCAAATGTCTCATGTCACTCAAAATGACCTTGTTTTCCATTCCAGTTGGCACTTTGTTAAACATTTTTTCTGTTTTTTTCTGCCCAACAAACATTTTGCCAGCTGTTTTGTTTGCTGCTGTAATTTGCAGCATAATATTTCCCCCACATGTGCTGTACTTAGAGATGCCCAGTGGAAATCAAATGCCAGTTTCATTCTTTCTCCAACATTTTTTTAATATCATCATCTAAAAAGAAAATTTTACCAGGAAATAGACTTTTTCTGAGTCACTGCCAGTGTAATTAAGAAGTTTTTTTTCTTTCAAAGACGCTTTGAAATGTGTTTCTCCCACACAAATGGCTCCATTAGCTTCAATTCTCAAAGGTCCTCATGACCTTAAAGACCTAATTTCCTCATGATGTGACTTTTTCAAATACAGTAATAGCTTTAGTTAAAGCAAAATGCAGAAATTCTTAAGAAAATTACCTATAATATTTGCTATAGAAGAAGAAGAGTTAGCTTTTTTACCCTGCTTTTCTCACCCATTTAAGGGGACTCAAAGCGGTTGAGAAAGTTTTTCTGTTCTTCTCCCCACAACAGACACCCTGTGAGGTAGGTGGGGCTGCGAGAGCCCAGAAGAGAGCTGTGACTAGCCCAAGGTCACCCAGCTGGTTTCATGGGGGAGGTTATCTCGGTATTCCAAGATAAGAGTCTGACTACCTAACCACTAGACCAAACTGGCTCATTTATATTAGTTAATATAATAAACAGAGCTTATTCTGTAAGCATTGATATATAGTAGTTCTCTGTATGTTGGAAAATCAGAATCAATAAGACCAGACATATATAAAACTTTTAGATTAGTAACAAATGGTTACTTTGACTATACATAAGTCTAATTGGCAACAAAAAAGGAAAATTAGTTTTATGATCTGTTTATACATGGTACTAGAATGTTGTTGGCCTTAGGGTTTCTTTTAAAAATATATCTTTCTGTATATATGAAATTAAAATAAATTTCGGACCTGACTGATAAAACTCTTAACTCCTGTTTCACATGCTATAGCAATTGTCTTATCCAGCAATATACACCTCAAATATTTTTCTTTTTTCTGTGGTTTGTAGCCTGATCTAAAATTCTTATCTGCCAGAGAAAATAATCATCCTGAGGAATCTGCGTTCGTTTAAGCATATAAAGTGGAATACCCAAATAGCATCACCCTTTTTCTTTTAATGTACCTGTACCTGTTTCTGTTTGGTTAAAAGAGGAACTGTGCTTCTTTTAACAGGATACTTCTGTCTTTTAAAATAATTTCATTATAAGATTTGGAGAATATTCTGCTAATAGTGGTGACGGCAGTCAGCCTGGATAGCTTTCAGAAAGGGTTAGACAAATTGCCAGAGGACAGGTGTACCAATGACTGTTAGAGTGGATGCCTTCAGGTTGAAGAGAGAGGTAGGGTTACATTACTTGACTACCACTGGCCCAGGCAGGACATGACCGGTTTTGTTGTATTTGTAGCTCATGAGGTGCCCTCAGTCTGTGTTCTGGGTTCTGTTCCCTTATGGGGACTTGAACACATGGGCTGCCCAAGAGAGAGAACTGAAGGAAGGATAATTACCTGCAAAGTTCCTATATAAGATCTAAAAAGACAGGTAGGATGTTTCTGAAGGCCATTTTAAGGGGATCAAGAGCAGGTGAGGGTATTGCATTTGTCTTCGATTTAAGAACACACACAAGCAATTGGTGGACCACTATGTGAGACAGGATGCTGGGCTAGATGGACTATGGCTCAGTCCAGCAGGGCTCTTCCTATGTTTTCATGTTTTTAGTTCTGCAGGTGACTTAGAAAACATTTGGAAAACTGTGCATTATATTACACTATTCACATGCCCATGCATACATGTACACGCATACAGTACACAAACAAATACCCCTTTCTGTATCTGAGGCATTCAGATCGGTTAAGGAACAGGGTCACCACCGTTTCCTGATCATAAGTCATCTCTAACCAAAATTAGGCACAAAAGGGATCCATAAACACATATGGATGAAGTCTGTATCTCATTTCTGTACATATGGATGAAGTCTGTATCTCATTTCTGTATTAGTGTTTAGGAGGAGAGCTAGTTAATACATTTCCAGAAGTTCTTTCATATTTTTCTTTCCTAGATGTTTGAAGAAAGCTCTTCTTGTTGTGTGATGGTTGTTAGATTATTCTACCTTACTGATGTTTGCTTTCCCTCCAACTGTAGTAAAGTCCCTTATTAATACTGATGTTCTGAAGACATCTGATTAAGTATATTTGTTTATAAGGAGTTATCAATTATCGTTTTTCTTTCAAAAAAGAACAGAAAGGCACATGTTATTCAAGCATAGACTCAGCCCAGATGCTTCCTTTTGCTTCCTATTTTGTCTCCAGATACCAATATTGATTTGGATGTTTGTGCACAGGCATTGGATTCTGAGATAGGCATGCTAATTTTGCTTTCCAGAATACTTCAAACAGAACTGTTTACCTAGTTCTTAATGGGACTCTTTTCATGGGTTGAGCATTTTATTAGTGTGTAGAATAGAATGTTAAGGTTTTTTTTAACAGTGTATAATGTGGCAGATAATTTCCTGGCATGTCAAACAATATCCCTATGTCTTTGTTTCGGAGGTGTTAACCTGCAAATGAAATGTAACTGAAATAGATCAAGAATGAACAATTTATACATATATCTGCAGAAGGCTGGAAAGTGTCCAAACATTAAATGGCATCTTCTCTGTTCCACTTAAACTTGATGGTCACAAACTTAAGCAGACTCACAAGCTTCTCGGTGTATGTCATTAAAAAATAAATAAACCCCTGTCTGTGGATCAAGCAGAGTATCAAATAAAAACAGTAAAATGATACATTATTTCAACTATTTTTTTCAAATTTAGAATTTTGTTTTCCCCTAGTTTTTGCAGGTGAAATTATGTGTGCCTACATGAACATATGCAGTGTTTCAGTACCTGAATTTGGATGGATTGCCCTTGAATTTGGATAAGTTCCAAATTATGAAGTGGCATTCTTTCATCAGTTGACACTGGAATTGCTAGTCACACTAAGTTACTTGTGATCTGGAGTGATTCCTATGCTCTACCAGTAAGAACTACTATTGATAAAAGGGATATGCAGAATTTCAATTTGTGTTTGCAAATTTGATCAAATATTATTTTCAAAATGAAAATTCAGTGAAAACAAACCGATCTTCCACTTGGGCAGACAAACAATTTGATGGAACATTTGTGTTTTGCTGTCTTTGGGGTCATGAAAAGGGGTTTCTTTCCCCCAAAGGAAAGACTGTTACTTTTGTTTGCAAAAAAGTTCAAAAACACATGTGAAAAACTTTTTATTAAGTGATTTGACAATCAAATGAACTAACAGATTTTTGCTTTAACAGTGAAGCAGGCATGTTATTTTGCCCCATGTATATTCCTACTTGATATGGAAGATACATTTCTTGTTTAGTTTAGTTAGGAGGAGTAATGTGGAAAAGTTTTAACACTCTTTGGGAGCCTAATGTTCTTTTTCAGATTTTTCAGATCATCACTGCATGTTAAGAAAATATTAAATGAACATATCAACTGTGGAGGTCTGAAATATTTCAGTTTAATTTGGCTTGTAATTGTCAGTAGAACAGAATGTACTCTGAATCATTTCCTTCTTACTTTAATTTTGGAAACTACCTTTTTTTCTTTCTTTCAGGTTTCTCAGGCTGGAGACTTGTTAATTGAAGTTTATGTCGAGCGAAAGGAGCCAGACTGCAGCATAATAATAAGGGTTTGTTTTGAACAGAAATAATAATAATTAAAAACCCCTACATTTTTCCTTCTGAACTTTTGAAGGTGGGGTGGTTGTCCAACTCTTTTGTCAGGTGTTGCCGTCCTTTGGGAAAATATGTCAGAGCACTGATGTGGTGAATTAGGCACTCTTAAATGTCACCCTGGGGTTTTTTGTTGTTTGTGTATGTTAAGTATAACTGGTTTCATTCCTAGACTCCCTCCAGGTGGCAAGAGGAAAATGCAGGATCGTTTGGATCCCCCTATGGCTTCTCACTGTCCCTGCCAGACAGCAAGGCAAAACTGTGGGGCAAGCACGATCGTGCAAAATACCCAGAAGTGTACAGTTGTTACTCCTGTGCATGCACAGTGGGCATTTTGGAGCTGTTCTTGGTCTTACATATGAATGAAGGCCATTTTCTTCAGTGTCCCTGCCAAAGGCAAGGAGCAAGACAAAATAAATGGTATCACTATTCTGAGAAAATCTGGATGTAAAGTTGATTTTCCCAGAATAGCAATACCATGCAATATCAGCCCAATATCCCAAGGCTCTGTTAGGATTGCAACAGATAGGTTTGGAAATCCCAACAGAACCCTGGGATTACCCCATATTTTAGGACCTGTCTGGGTGGAATCCTAGTAACCAAATTTCAGATCTCATTTTAAAAATACTAAATCACAGATTCTGTAGAAGGCCATTGGCTGTCATATCTGTTTCTGCATTTAAAGTAGGCGATTTTCTGAGCTGGAGGTACCTACTAATGCCTTTAGATAATATATCATGGATAATCTATTTTGTAAGATGCTGCATTAGTTCAGCTGCTGCAATAATTTGAAGTTAATATCTAATTTGAAGTTATTGCTTTCTGTCTGTATTGTGGGCCAAACATGACTGCTCACTCTTACCTGTTTCATTTGCCTTGGCCTCAGTATCATTAGCAATCAGTTTTCCTAATAGAAGGATGGGAGCCCTGAAGCATTTGCAGCACAGGGTGTCTCCAGACATCAGGGAAAGCTTTGTATCTAGCTGCTGCCATGATGCTGTTCCTGTGATTGGTGACATGGTGATAATCGGCATTGGTAGTACAGCAGCAGCAGAGAAAGCGTGATGTAATTTACTTTGCACTTCCCCTCACCTGGAGGAAGAAAACGACGGAGTATCCATTGTCCTGTCTGGATGATGGGATGCAGCACGCAGGAGCTCTGCCCTCCCAGTGCAGCTTTCTCTCTTCCCATTGGTATGATGGGAAGTGTCTGCACAGGGAATTTGGAGCTTTAGTCCTGTCTGGGGGCACTCAGAGTCTAGTCTCTTCCCTCCACTTTCTCATTTGATCAGTGCTACTGCTCGCAGTCTCTAGGGAATTTAGTCATAGTTTTACGCTTGGCAGTTACTTCTGTAATCTCCCCATACGTGCTGCGGATTGACTGAATACATATTGTTAGTTTCCTGTGGGAGATAGTCAGCTACAACCTCCTAAAAGCTACAGAATTACAAGTGTAGGGCTCCTGGGAGTTGTAGTTGAACAATATCTCTAGAGGCCATATATTAGCCACCCTGACTAACATAAAGAAGCCCTGTTCATATGTTCAGATAATAAACTTCAGTTGAATTGTATGACCTGTAGACTGAGGAGTTTTGGTTCTGTGCTTACCTACTTCACACCTGACTTTTCCATATAGGGAAGAAAGGCATGGAAACAGATCTAAAGCATCTCAAATTTGAAAGCATAAATATTCAGACTTTCTCCTTCAGTGTTTCAAACCCAAAAGGTTGGGACTTGTTGGAATACTGATAGCATCTGCATGTTTTATGCCCAAATTAATAATGTGAACAATAAGCCGAAAGTGGACATATGTTTTAAAGCTGTGGTCTATTCTAGTTCTTTTGTTTGTAAATGTTAATTGTATTGATCACGCTTCCCACTCCCCCCCCCACCTCAGTACTCTAAAATTAACAATTGTCTGGTGATTGTAATGCTTGTGAAAAGCGTTGACCTAAATGTCATTTTGAGCTTTGCTTTTATGCAAAAGCATACATTCATTTCTTCTGATTGAAATTTTCAGTGTTGCTGCTAAGAGGATTTTTGGTTTTCATGGGTAGCTGAAATAGCTGAATGCCTGCATTAACAAAACACAGAAAACAGTTGATGGTGATTGGTTTCACTGGAGTTTTAACATGTAATGGGTCGGGGAGACCTGCCTCCCTCAGTGATATTTTTCTTTCACACTTAAAAGCTTTTGCAAGTAAGGAACTGAAGGATTCTATTTCAGTAGGATTTCTTTCTTTTTCTCTAAAGTAATATGAGAATATTCCCAAGCTCTTGTTGCACAGTTAATGATGACTTGGCTGGGAGTTTAATAAACAAGGAATTTATTCACAGAGTTGGCATTTTGCATCTATGCTCACAAAAAAATTTGGACAGTGTCTCCTCCTGTGATTGAGAGTATAAAGCACTAGGATACATTGAAGTTGAATGCTTATTTGAATAGTTATAAATGATCTGTGATCTGCAAAACAGGTATCACCAGTAATGGAGGCAGAAGAACTGACAAGTGACATTCTGGGAATTAAAAACATCACACCTGAGAAGGATGAGATGTGGGCTACCTTTGAAGTGATTGAAAATGGAGAGCTAGGTTAGTGACCTCCCTGTTTACTGCACTTGGATTTTATTTATCCATTCTTACTATTTATTTACTATTTATTTATTTAATTTGATTGAAGAATTAGAGAAAGGTCTGTACAAGAAAAGCTACGATGGTCATACCAGTTTGGTCTAGTAGTTAAGGAGCCGGACTCTTATGAGAGAGTACTGGGTTTGATTCCGCGCTGCCTACGAAGCCAGATGGGTGACCTTGAGCTAGTCACAGCTTTTTTCTGAGCTCTCACAGCCTCACCCACCTCACAGGGTGTTCTGATGTGGGGGGGGATAACAGAATGCTTTGTCAACTGCTTTGAGTCTCCTTAAATGGGTGAGAAAAGCCGGTTAGAAAAGCCAATTCTTCTTCTTCTTCTTCTTCTTCTTCTTCTTCTTCTTCTTCTTCTTCTTCTTCTTCTTCTTCTTCTTCTTCTTCTTCTTCTTCTTCTTCTTCTTCTTCTTCTTCTTCTTCTTCTTCTTCTTCTTCTTCTTCTTCTTCTTCTTCTTCTTCTTCTTCTTCTTCTTCTTCTTCTTCTTCTTCTTCTTCTTCATGCTTTTTGTCACTTCCATGATTCATATGTCACATTCATTACTCCCCTGTTGCTTTTTTAATTTTTAATTCTTCACATTTACATAATGGCATTGTGGTGTATACAATGGTCTTCCCAATGTACAAACTCAATCCTCCCCATCTTCTCGTCCCTTGGCCCAACAAAATTTGTTATTCAAACTAAACTTGGGAGGAATGTTCCAATAAGTCAGAATCTATGACATCCACTTGATGAAAAGTAACTTGTCATGTGTGTCAAAATGTTTTAAGTCTAGAAATACATCCAACAAAGGAATCCAGATCTGTAAAAATGTATTGTCTTCATTATTCTTTACATGTTATTTTTCTGTGTTATCTTACACCATGTGCCCCTGTTCAAACATTCTAGCTTGTTTCAGTAATCTTCATTTTCTTAACAAAAACAGAATTAACTATGCACGGGTACCTTTTAAAAACAGGTGGAGTTTGGATCTAGACTTTGATAGATGATTTTTGAACTTGGTCTCACAGTATACTTGTGCAGTATTTTACAGCTAGTGCTTGCTGTTTAAGTTGAAAGAGAGGCTCATATTGACCATAATAGAAGCTCATTTCCCAATGCAAAAGGGAAGTATTAGAATGACAGAAAGGGCAAAGGATTCAAGCTTTTTCACACCCAGCTAGGATTGTGATCTAGAATACAGATTCACTGCATGCTTATATGGTTTATAAAAGCTTTTAGTGCAACTGATGACTGCACAACAGATATTTATTTAGTATGGACCTAAAGTAAGACTAATTTCTCATCCTTAGGAAGGATTTTGTGTAAGCAAAGCTGGCTTGTGAGTTAAGTCTGCTGGAATCAGCCAAACTGGCAAACCTGATATGGCAGTATCCAGACATTGCTTGCTTTTCCCTCTATATCTGGATATTCTAGAATAAAGCATGGATATTCCAGAATTTCCAAATATGGTAGAATAAGAGAGCAATGTTTGGATGTAGGCTAATTTGGAACACTTGAAAGTTGAGGGCACTTCCGGACTTCTCCATTTTATCACACTATTTAGTGATTTTCTGGAGTATCCTACTTCTGGAATTATCACTTATTGCCCAGACAACAATGCAAGTCTGGTCTGGCAGAGTTTCTCCGCAATGGCATGATGGGCATACCTGGGTATTTCATGGTGTGAAATACACAAAAGGGCATGATCACCACACTGCATGAATGCATGGTCACCATTTCCAGCAGGGGTTGGGCCCTCTGATATATTGTGGCTATTCCCAAGATGTCAGATCACATAAGCAGCCATCCATAGTGATGAGTGCTCTCACTCTTTATGTAAAAATTGGGTTGGGAGTTGATTATCTCACCCAATATTCTGAGGCAATATTAGGATTGCCATAACATGTGTGGTAATCCATGCATAGCCATGGGATAATCCATTTTATCCTCTGTCTGGAGGTAGCCTGAGTTCTTTTGAATATTATCCCAGAAGAAATTGATGGTACAAGGAGGATGGGAAGCAGAAATTGATAGGAGGATAAAGGAAATTAAATGAGATGGAAACATGCAATTTCTTGGTGGATAGGGAAGAAAATTAGCATCTTTTGAGACCAGACCATTAGGGTGGCATTTTCTATTCAGAAGATGTTCTTATCCTGTCTTTGTCATACCATTTCTTTCCTTCCTTATCTAGTACATATCCGACTTTACATACTCTGAGTTGAAATAAAAAGAGGAAACTATCCGCAGCGTGATATTAGCATCTTAGGGTCAAGAATAAGATAGAATTTCCTCTCCAACATTCAAGTTTTTTTGTGTGGAAACATTTATATATAGTTTGTGTTTGAATAAAGCCACATTCTGTTTCCATGATCTCTATAAAACATTTCCCTAATTACATGACTTCTAGGTGAATCTTGGTCTCCTACAGAGAGGGTAAATTTAAATAAATACATCTAAGTTCAAATTGGAATTTGTTTAACTGTTTAAAACCAAGCTCTGGGAAGACAAGTAAATTAAAATCTTACATTTTCAAAAAAAAAAGGCAATTTCATTCTGATATTTATTGTTGGACTGGAACAAATAGCTTTCTCTCTGTTTACTGGCAAACATATAATGACCTTGGGAACAGAATAATGGTATGTGTAAGTTTGACAGCTAGATGTCTGAAATATTGGAACTAAAATATTAAAGAGTCACTAAATTATTTACATATAGAGCGGCAGAAATAATTGGTAAAATTATCTGGCCTTATACAGAGAGCTAGCTATAAAAATAGGATTCACAGTATATAATTTTTGGGTGGTGGTGGTGGTAATTTCTATATGATAGATAGTTTGCAAATGAGGTGGGTTGCCAGTAAAATAACTAATGCATTGCAACAGGATGATTTATGTAACATATAATCCATTATGACAGATGGTCTTCAGTGTAACTATAAATAAAGCAGTAGGTGTTTGCTCTGGGAGCGCAGGCATTCTTGGTTTTGCTGCTGTTTTCTAGTGAAGCCTTTGCTTTAAGGTGGAACTAAATGAAGGCCATTACCTTTGACACAAATTCATTCTCATTAAAGGACACAAAAGTTTTTGGAAGCTAGCTGCCTTAAGAATTAAGCAAAAACATACTGGGGATCTTTCAATGTATGTTTGGATTAGGTGTGGAGCATGAAATCATATATATATATATATGATTTCATGCTCCACACCTAATCAATAATTAATGAATTTCTGGGAAAGCAGGGCATTCTTGGAGTGTGGATGCTCTTCACCAGACATTCACTAATTGTTGACTACTAGCCATAGTGTGGAAACACCTCTGGTCTGTGGAAGAACCATGAGAGTAAGCAGAGACAATGGAGGGAGCAGTGATCCCACCATTACAAAACCATAGGAAGAAACAGAAGAGACAAGGCACTTCACTCAGCAGATCTTTGATCACAAGCTGCTAGTTGAATCAGAGTAAGGACCCTTCAGAGGCTGCTTCACTAGATACTTGTCCTTTCTTAACAAGAGATTTAGTGCAGTCCCCCCTGATGCTCCCAATAGGCATTTTGCCCAGGAGCGTATTGCCTTTGACTATTGCCTTTTGTCTTCTCACTTTCACCTTTTCCTACGGTTTTTGTAAATGGTTAGATCTCCACCGCAGAATCGTAATGAGACTAGGGTACATAAAGAGAGGTAAATCACAATAAGATGTGATAAGAAACTTGCTTACCCTTAAAATGTGCATATCAAGTAGTAGTGTATTAATTTTGTTTTAAATCTATAATGTCATCATCAATATTTTCTAGGAAGAAAATTGTGTAACACTTCTAAAAATTGAGATTATTTAATGCTGGATTGGCTATTATCGTTATTATATTAAATTTTACACTATAGCAAAGGTTAAGGATGACAAATGTTGTTAATTAAGTCCAGGAATTCTGTCTTATCTAATTGTGAACTTTACTTTCAACCCAGAACGTCCTTTGCATTACACTGAGAACATTCTAGAACAAATTCTTCACTGGAGTTCTTTGCTTAATCCCAGCAGTGCATATCTTATTATAAAGAAGTTTTTAACTGCAGAAACAACGAAGCTGTTAAATGGTATGTGGAGAAAAATTCTTTTTTTTTTCTTTAATATAATACACATGTCTGTTTTATTGTCAACAAAAGCCTTCATTTGATAGTCTTCGCTGAGTGTCCAATTCTAAAAAGGCTTCCAATGAATTGTTTGGCATGGGAACTCAGGAGGGTAGAAGTCATTTTCCCGATCATTTCCCAGGTCATATAAGTGGCAACAGAATTCTAAAAATGATTTGCTGTTAATTAGTCAATGGTCACTTTATAGTAGATGCAGCATAAAAATCAGGCCTATGTTCCCACATGTTACTGATAAAACAGACTAAATTTGAATTTCCTTGTTCTCATTGACAATGGTTCCATTCCTTGGCATGGAGAAACAATATCTTTTTCTCCCCTCCTCTGTTTGGGAGGTTTAGTCCACAAAAAGTACAGATTCTTTAAAAACTGTGGGAACGGTGAGGACTCAAAATGGTCTCTAAACTTTAATTTTTGTGGACTCTCCCATAAAGCACACTACCGTATTTTCTGGCATTTAAGATGACTGGGCGTATAAGATGACCCCCAACTTTCCAGTTTATATACTCGCCGTATAAGAAGACGACACCTGACGTATAAGACAACCCCCGACTTTTGAGAAGATTTTCCTGGGTTAAAAGTAGTCTTATACACCAGAAAATACAGTATCTATATGTGGATTAAAAGACGTCTGAGGATCAGATCCATTTTATTTTCCACAATGGGAATGGCAAAGTGGACTTTTTTAACCTTGCCTAAATGAGTTTAGGATTGACCTTCTAATGCTAGAAAACAGTGAAGCCATGCCTTGATTAAATATTGTAAATAAGCAAAATAAGGATCGTTCCTTGGAATATCTGCGTGGAAAGTTTAGATTCAAATTTTCCTTGGTGGGTAAACCACAGACATAAACATTGGTATAAAACACTAGCTTTGGTGTGATATTGGTCAAGTATGACTTTTCTACTAATGGTAGAGAATCTGTGTCTTTATCAGAAAGCCTTCTTACAGGCCCCAAAGCTTTCAAAGTAGGGAGATTAGTGTCAAACTCTAGGATTCCCGCAACATTTCCCTTCAACAAGAATTATCACTTGGGAATGACATTAGCGATTACTGTTTTTGATTCAAAGCATTATGGAAAGATCTATTTTAGTTTGGAGAAGATATGCATTTTTTGACACAGCTATCTTGAGCTCAGGACTTTTCTCCTAACTAAAACTTTTTAATCATGCACAAGTATCTTAAAGAGCTAACCCAAAATCCTCTTCACAAGATTGCTTTTCGCCATCCAGTTAGCTCTTTCATATTATCAAACTTCATCCTATATTAATCATCACAGTTTGCATAAGCCATTCTGATGCCAAATAGTATTATGTCAATGTGTGCAGAAGATTGGGTAAGGAGTAAAAACATTTATGTAAAATATATAGAGTTGCTGCTTCTGAGAACAGACTTACAGTGGGATTTTCTGTTATCACGTATAATTAAAACTTCCATTATTGTAACATGATGTATTAAAAATAAATGCTTAGAAGAGAACGAAAAAAAAAAGCCAGCAGAAAGGAAAGCACATGATTAATCCCTTTTGTTGAAATTAAGTTCTTAAATGTTTAACCAGATTGCCTGATACCAAACCATGGATACTATTTCTTCCTGCCTGTTCCCACAGCATTTCTCTGAGAACTTTCCAAGTCAAACATGCTCACAAATAGATCTGAGGATATTTCATTATTCCATTCCCTTTTGCTTCTATCTGAGTAACTGCCTTTTAAATAAATCATATTGTACCCCTTGATTCAAGTGTTTATTGCCCCATCTATTACCTCTGATAGACCTGGAATCGGAGCAGGAAATAGTGAAAGTAAATCAATTGTGATTTTTTTTCCCTGTCAGTTTGTTACAAGAACATCATTTCAGAGTCTTTCAGTGGTTATTGACTGCTTAGAGCAAACCGAACTAAGCTGTGAGTTGGTCCAGAGAATGCAGACAGATAGAGCAGTCTGTCAGTACAGCAGCAGAATTATTTAAATTAAATGTATAGACTGCTCTCTTTTACTGTAATAATGTATACTTCCTTGTATGGAATATAGTAGATTCAGTAATTAGCAAGGAGTTTGTTTCAATTAACCATCATTAACGGGTTATCACAGGTTGTTTAGATGAAACAAGAAGCCAGGGTTAGCTGAAAAATAATGTTTTGTCTTCTCTTTATGTCTGGTAGATAAGGGAGAAGAATGCACCTGCAAGTTCAGGATTTGTATGCATAACACCAAACCAGACTTATCCAACCCTGTCATTTGCTATATATTTTAACCAGGCCAATTGTCATTATGTGTGTCTTGGTTATGCTGGAAGCACTTATGGGAACTGAAATCCAAAATATCTTGAGGGCACTCAGTTTAGGAAATATATGCTAAATTGTGGTTTATGGTTATGTGCAAACAGGTTCAAAAATATAATGATATAATTTGCTTAACATGCAAATCACAGGCCTCTGGAGTCTTTTCTTCTCGCTTCTGGGAACTCAGCTGATTTTCACATCTGAATCTTAAACCTGACTGTTGATTGTGGCTTTCAAGAAGGAAGCTAGCAACATAAACAAAGTTGGTGTGTTTTAGTAAATCATAGTTATGAATAATCACAGTTTGGATCTGAAATAATAAGGACAAAAACAACTACTAGCCATGTTAGAAGAGAAGGAAAGAAAATTCCATTACCATGAGAGGAGAGTCTGTGGGAGATTCAAGGACAGACATAGAATTTGAAAAAGAAGATGTAAGAGTTGCCTTTCCTACCCCACTTTTCTCACCATTTTAAAGGACTCAAAGCCTCTTAGAAAGCTTTCTATTCTTCTCCCCACAATGGAATACCTTGTGAGGTAGGTGGGGCTGTGAGAGCCTAGAAGACAGCTGTGTCCAGCCCAAGGTCACCTAGCTGACTTAATGGAGGAATGTGGAATTAAACTGGGAAAGCCCCAGATAAGAATCTGACACTCTAATTTCAAGACCAAACTGTCCCAAATAAGTGACAGGTGGCATGCTTCAGCTATAAATAGCTTTGCTCTAGTTTTCAGTAGAATGAAAAGAGAGCGTACCCAGACTTATGGAAAATCCAGATCAAACCTGTAAAGACACCACAGGAGAAATTAATTAAAAGAACACCTCCTCCCCGATCAAGAGGGGGTATACTTCTGTTCTACCATAGAAACACCACTCTTTCCATAAAAACATCCCTGAGAATAAGTACCAGTGTTACCTTCTCATGGGATGACTCAGTGAGAGAAGCAACCTACAACTGCACCCCAATTGTATTTTCATGGGTATAAGACTGTGATGAAGATTATGTCTACCAAAAGCTGCAGTTTATAGGTCCAGTTTATAGACTTGAAAAAGGTGGAAGGTATTTTCCAAGTGGCGGCCTGACAGATCTCTTCAATAGATCTCTTGCTTGCAGATGATGCTGACACTGTTACTGCTGTGGTGAAATGTACATATATTCCCCTGGGTATAGGCAGTTGTGACATGTAGCCCAAACCAGACAGGAACAGATCCTTTCTGCAGTGGTCTGAGCTGATAAAGAACAAAAAAAGAACCCCATGCTTCATGAGTTTAATATAGCACTTCTCCACTTTTGCAACATTAAGATGATGCCAGAATCTTCATACAGATTGTCTCAGATGGAACAAAAGTAAGGGAGGTATTATGGTTAAGTAGTAAGGCTTTTTGGACAAAGCAGAGAGGTCCAGCATGTGGACTCTTACTATGGAGAGATTAATTTAAGCTACTTATCTTCTATGGGTCTGAGTGGGAAGCCCTTCTGCACTGAAGGGTCCTGGTCAGGAGATTCTTCTGACCCACCTAAGATGGAAAAGATCAGCATGAATGATCTCAGAAGAGACAAACTCTGGATCTTGCTGATAATGTAAGGAAACATTAGGATCATTATAAAGTTGTCTCCTAGAGATGATTAATGAGGAGTAATGGATTCGTTCGGAGGCTGAAAAGGGAAAAAAGTGAATGATCTGAGTGCCTCCTACAAGATCTTCTGGTAGTTGAAGTGCAGAAAGCCTGGGACTGGAGAAGGAAGCATGGAAATAGAATCTTCAATTCATTATAAAGACCTCTAAAGACCTAAGTAGGCAAAGTGGCTAGGCCCAAAGCCTTGTATAGAACATTGGCAAAACCCTTTAGTCTACTCACTTTCCTACAATAAGGTCGATAGAAAATCCAGTAAATCAGACTTTTAGAGGCTGACTCCCAGCTCTCAACATTTATTGGTTATATTCATTTCATTTGGAGCGACATGGTGGCAACTGATGAAACTGTATCTGCCGTACAATGAGCAATGGAAAAAGAGGCTTCTCAGGACAGAGGAAACTAAGGCAAGGTTGGATGTTAATGCTATTTGTAACACAAGGGCACCGCCAGTCACTTTTTGGGAACAACAGCTCAAAGCATGCTATATAATGAGACAGGGCCCTTTTTGCTCACTCCTTTTCCAAAGATTGCCCCTTCTGCAGACACACAGAAAAAAAAGTGAGTCACACAGTTTTCAAAATTAGCACCTAAAAACCCATCTGCCTCACTTCTGTTCCTCGTTTTTGCCTTCCGTGACACGTGCTCTTCACTGATGGCCTGTCATCTGCCAGATTTCCATGACCTTGATTCGTTGCTCATCTACAGCAGCCATTTCCAGTCTGAGACTGACTACAAAAGCCTCTGTAATTTCCCACCCAATCTGACCTAAACTGTGACTTGTCCTCAGAGTGGTTATTTTCCATCTTAGAAAGGGGCACATTCAGAGGCTTCAGGACATGATAAGGCGTTTTTACATATTTAATGTCTGTTCCTAAAGCCTCAAATTCACCCGGAAGGCATCCTTTAGGTGTCTCTCTGTTGCTTGTTTCTTAGAGCCTTCCCAGGAGAAGTATCACTTGCTTCTTCTATACCGGCACTTCACCCTTCAATCATGTTGATGGTACCAATGATAACCAGGAGCAACATTTGGTGAAAATGTTGCTGATCAAATAAGTTAGAGCCCTGGATGACTTTTTGCTCAATGGGCTTTGGCAAGCAAATAATGACATTCTTTGCAGAGATTGTGGTTAATTATGGTTTGTGTATCAGTGCTAAGAAAAAATTAAAACTGTAAGACATGTACCAAAATTTAAGATAAGTGAGAATAGTCAAATTGTTCTTACTATTTTGTATTCTGTTTGTGAAGAGTAATATTAAGGTTAGCTAAAATTCAGTACTGTCTATACTTTAAAAACACTCACACACACGTACAGTGAGCTAAGTGTTCTTTTTATCATCTTGACAGAGAATACAAAAGACACTGTAAAAGCCGGCTTTCTGAAATACAAAGAAGAACCATCCAAATTACTGTCTGGAAATAAGTTTCAAGACCGTTATTTTGTTTTGCGGGAAGGAAATCTTCTCCTTTACAAGGATATGAAGGTATAAATGCCAGCATTGAGGCCTTTTATGTCACGAACAATTATACCTAAAATTTCTTCTCTTCATGAAGGGCTTGACAACTGATGCTAGAAGCTTTTTGTTCTTCTTGCCTCTCCTTGGCTTTTTTATAGAATAAGTAAAAGTTTATTTTGTTTTATGCAACAATGTACATCAGACGGAACATTTAATTCAAATACTCTTGATGAATGAATGTGGAATGTATTGTAAACACTTGTAAAAAGGACATTGTTAGTATGAGGAACTTTAACACCATGTTCATTTAACATTGTCAGATAGTACAGAACTATTATTTTATTCCATGCTTTCTATATATAGCGACATCAAAGGTGAACAGTGAGTCAAGCAAGTATGTAATCTTTATATAATATATGTATTTATATACTGGTAGCATAAAAGTTAAGCTGCAGAAAGGAAGAGCCATATATCAATATTTCAATGATGCTCAATTGTGTCGTGTGGTTGTGATAATGAAAGTTTTAAGGGCCAAGGAGCAAAAATTAGAAAATCACACTGAGTTAAATATAAGTTCATTATTGCACTTATATTGAGATTATTCTTGAGGTTTCAGGACCTACTGCCTTCATAAACCACAAAATGTAGAAGACTATCAGATATGGAATCTTTTGTTTGTTTGAAGGAACCCCAAGGGCGCCTCCAGACATGGAGGGAAGTTTTGTATCCGCTACAGATTTAGTAGCGATTTCAATTTCCATTTTTATTTGTATATTGCCTTTCCAGAAGAAAATTTTGCCCAAGGCAGTTTACAACAAATAGAAAAAATACAGTGCAAATACAATTACCACATAAAAAAAAAATACAGCAAGTAAAGAAATCGATTTCAGTAACTAAACCAAAAGCGGCACAAAACAACGTGAATAATCAAACAGTTGATCATGTGACCATCGATTGGCAGCGTCGGTGGTGCAGCAGCAGGGAAAGTATGAGTTTAAAAGCTGATGTTCGCATGGAGGGAACAAAGTGTGGAGTATCAAGCTTCCCATCTGGATGACGGGGTGCAGCTCCACAAGGGCTCCACCTTCCCGGCACACTTTTCCCTCATGCCAGTGGGAAGTGGTTGTGCTGGGAGGGTGGGGCTGTAAGCTTGTCTAGAAGCACCTTAACCTATATGTTAAAATCACCTCCTTTTGAACCTGACATCAAATTCAGTCATATTACTACAGATGGGTGAAGATTCCCTTTGTTTCTTAGTTCAAATGAAGTGCATATGAGGAAGGGACCTCCGATGGGGTGAGGGGACTGCACTGATGCATCTGACAGGATATAGGGAAAGTACATGAGTCATGCTCCTTTTATGAAGACAAAAATGCCGCGTTGTTTCCTGTCAGATAATAGGGTTGTGCATGAATGTTCTAAACATTCAAAATTCGATCAAATTTGATTGAATGTGAACATTGAATAGAATGTCTACACATTTGAATTTAAACGTTCAAATGAATATCGAATGTTCCAAAATATTTGTTCGAATTATTTGAAACATTTGAATGTACAGATAACATAAATATCTGTACGCATTTGCGCTGATAGCACGGGACGATAATGGAATGCATACGGGATAAAATGGGATGTGTACAAAATGTGTATAACATAAATGAATGTTGTCGACATTTGTATCTTCAGATTCGAATCTAACGTTTGAACAAATAGATTCAAATGTATTCGATTCGAATCAGGTTTTGTTGTATTTGGATTCTAAACATTCAAATCGAATTAAATGTTTGGATATTCTGTGCGAAGTCGAATGCAGAAAAAACATCCAGGCACATCCCTATTAGAATGACACCTGAATGATGCTTCAATTACATAACCTTGTTAGAGACAGCTACAGTAGGCAGCCTCTCCATTCTTGGCCATTTTGAGAGGCTATTCAAACAACTGCTGCCCTGATGAACTTTGGACTCTCTATTGGCATTGCTTTACAACTGTTCATCCAGGCACTTAGATCTCTGCTTGATTTAGCCCACATCCAGACATCAGTTTCTTATTCTACTGTATATGGTCATTCTGGAATATCCATACTTCATTCAAGAATATCAAAATACAGTAGAATAAGTAACTGGCATTTTCATAAAGCTTCCAAATGGCTTCTTGAATTTAAACTGAGTACTCTCTCAGAATGCTAAATTCCCATATTCACATCAGGGTGTCCCTATGGAAACATATAAAGTCCTGGCCAGGACATGTTCCTCCACCTTCTCAGAGCAACTACCATAGTCATGTAAACACAGCCTGAGAAAAGGCACAATACTAGAAGCAGGGGACTCACTCAAAATTATACTAGCCTGCCCATGGCCTTTGCTGGGCTTTGTCATGTTCCTTGTGGCTAATACAGTGAACAAACCTAAGTCAAGGCACACATATCAGCCTTCCTCCAGATGCCTTTAAAGGTGATTTGCAGGGGAAGGTTTTGTTTTTGTTTTCTGCTTGAGAATGCCCAGAACCAATTGATGGGCCACTGTGTGAGACAGGATGATGGACTAAATGAACTGTCTGATCCAACAGGGCTCTTCTTATGTTCTTATGTTTTTGTGTTTGGACTATTGTAATGTACTCTACATGGGGCTGCCCTTGTAGATGGTTCAGAAGTTACAGCTAGAGCAGAATGTGGCCGCCAGGGTGCTGACCTGGGGCGCATCTCCATGGGAGCTAATTGCTTCGCGATTGATGTGATTTTAGAAAAAAAATGTGTTGTAACTTGCAGTAAAGCGTCCCATGTGGTTTGGGGCAACACGGATTAAAATCGTACTTTCCTGTCTCCATGGAAACTGATTTTTGTAAGCCTGCATCTTTTTCTCCCCCCCCACCCCCCCACCCCCAGGCTGGAGTGATGACAGGCCCTGTTCTGCTGTCAAATTCAGCTGCTGGCATTCATGTAAAGAACGGCAAAAGCAAACCAGCAATCTCCTCTTTCTTTCACAGTGTGTGTGCGTCTGTCTCTTTTCCTCCCTTTCTCTTGATTTCATCCTCCGTGGGTTTTCTCTTCTGTTTCTCCCCCCCACCAAGCATCACACATATGTGCGTCTGTCTCTTTCCCTCCCTTTCTCTTGATTTCTTCCACCCTGGGTTTTCTCTTCTGTTTCTCTCCCCTCCCGTAAGCATCACACACACATGTGTGTGTGTGTCTCTTTCCTCCCTCCCCCCTTGCCTGAGCCTGCAATCACTCAGGCAAGGGCTTCCTTATCCCAAACGAGTGCCTGACAGGTGCTGTGTAGTCAGCTATAAGTCACTCTTCTCACTATCTTAGCTCTCTCCCTCCTAATAATGCAGCCTCCAATGATCACTGGTCTGCTAAATCAGCTGTCCTTACATGAATGGAGGAAACTGACTCTGACAGCTACAGGGCTGCAAGGAGTGAGTTGCTTTTCATTCTGCTCGTAAGCGTCTCCATGCTCCCAGGAAAACCCATGATTTCCCCCTAACGTCGGATGTAGTACTGTTTAAAGGGGTTTTTTTCTGCCTTGGATTTTCTTCCTTTACACCTGATGTAGCCCAGAGTAAAGCTGTGCATGGAGACACTCCGAGGCAAAACAATATTAAATTCAGAGTGTTTGGGGCATGTAGACAGCCCCTGGACAGCTAGCTGGATGTACATCACACCGGTCCTAAAAGGGCTGCATTGGCTGCAGATTCACTACAGAGCCCAATTCAAGGTGTTAACTCTGACTTATCAGGCCCTAAATGACTTGGGTCCCAAATATCTAAAGCAACACCTTCTCCCATACTGACCTGTCCATAAAGATCTGGTGGGGAGACCCTCCTGGTTGTCCCACTGCCCTCAGTGGTGGGCATCCAGGAGAGGGCCTTCTCAGTAATGGCCTCCAGGCTATGGAATAGTCTCCCTCTTGAAGTGCGTAAGGCTCCTTCTCTGTATATGTTTAGGAAGGCAGTAAAGATGCACCTCTTTGCCTTTGGCTAAATGTAGTTACATTTTCCCCCTAATTTAGGAGTACTGTTTTTCATATATATTTGTTTTGTTTCCACGTCCTGGATTTCAGATGTTATTGTAGATATTACTGTTTCAATATATATTGTTTTCTTTTAATGTGCTGAATTTGTTTTGGCTGCTAAAGTGTTAAACAACTCTCCATTAAAGGGTCTTGTATAAAATTGAACAAAGTGAAATTTCAACAAAGCATATCTTTTTTTTCCAAATCAGAGAAGCATATTTATTTCAGCTAGCCAGCAGAGTGTGTGCTAATATTATAAAGGCATTAACCATTTTCCTCCAAGAATCTTAAACTATGTCCTTTTAATTGGCATGACTGCTGAGCTTAAAAATGGTGTCTAATTATTTAGTACTATAATGTAAAATTGGCACATTTGTGAGTAGAAATTGGCACCTTTAAAACTTACGCACATGTAACTGCATGATTGAAATCTTAATTAGCACTTGGCAAGTGTTTATCACTAGGTTCGCTTCAAAAGTTATCATAAACTTTACATTTCTTACCATTAACTTTCACCTTTCATTGTTCTGTTCATGTGTTATAGAAAAAAAAGTTAAGGACATTTCGTTAGGAATTTTTTTGAAGCCATCAAAAAAGCATAATCTAAAATTTTAATAACTCGAGTAGTAGTGTATTGTTTATTTCGAAGATGCAAAGAGGAAACAGCTACCAAGAGTTTTGCTTGACATGCTCACATTTTGATATAGGGTGTTTTTCCACTGTCACTAGAAGTACCCATTAAGTACCCATTAATGGGTACAAAAATGCCATTATGTACCCATTAATGGGTACTTAATGGGTACTTTTAGTGACAGTGGAAAAACACCCATAGTTTCTTTCTCATTGAGTACACATTACAGAAGGAAAAGTATTTCAATGTATCTTTTTTTATTATCCCCCCCCCCTTTGGGGAAGTAACCAATACTATATTTTTTCATAAATGTGAGGTTTTTCCCAAAGATGTTCATGTGGACAATAAATTGTCTTTTTAAGATTGATACTGCTTGATACTTTTTTGTTTGCTCCTTTAGTGTCTGCTAGAGATGTATATTAATGTTTTTTGCATTCGAATTTGAGTCAAATCGAATATCCAAACATTTGATTCAATTTGAATGTTTAGAATCCAAATGCAACAAAATCCAGTTCGAATCAAATGCATTCAAAACTGTTTGAATGTTAGATTCAAATCTGAAAATACGAATGTCGACAACATTTGTATGTGTTATATGTATCTATACGCATTTCATACACATCCTGTTTTATCCTGTATGCATCTTCGTTTTCATCCCGTATTATAAGTGCAAATGCGTACAGATACATATGTAATACTTTCAGTGTTTCAAATCATTCGAGTGAATGTTTTGGAACATTTGAAATTCATTCAGATGTTTAAATTCGAATGTGAAGACATTCTATTAGAATTCGAATGTCCACGTTCGATTGAATTCGATCAGATTTTGAATGTTTAGAATGTTCACGCACATCCCTCGTATCTACATTTATCTTCTAAGGTTCAGATAGGATTGCATCCTTTTCTTTCTATTATATATCATTAAATGCAGAGCAAAGAACTCACCACCAGCAATCTCAAACTTTCCCTGCTTGCAGTATTTTTCACTCATGGCCATTCTCTCCCCCCTTTGCTTTGTGGTTTCTTACATTTCTCCATATAGTTAATGGCATAGTTTATACATGTCAGTACAAGTTATTCAAAAAGATGATCTCAGTAGAGATCAATTTATTTCAATATGCAGAATATTATATTACCTAAAAAGCTATATTAAACCATTAAGCTATTATTTTAAAACTTGTTCGCTTGTGGCTAGTTATATTTAAGTGCATTTCTTTGGCTTGAATGGACACTTTTGTTGCTGCAGCAAAATTGGGTTAGGAATCATTTTTGGAACACTCTAAGGCCGTTTAGACACAGAATGCCAAGGTGAAGAAGAATTATCTGGAGTGAACTATACTTGTCTTCTCAAGCTTGCTTAAATTACACCATTATTCTCAAAAGAAACAGGTACCCCCTGAACTGGTATAAGCTATTTTAGATTTCTAGTGGTTGCCTTAGTTTTTGACCTTTGGCTATCCTGCTTCAGAAAGACTAAGTGACCTGATGTTTAATGAGGTTCGTTCCTCTTTGCAACATGTAAATGTGTTAGGATACTTAACATGGTGGTAGAATTCAAAGAAGAAGCTGTGTTTGTCTGGGTTGGTAAGCAACAGGGTAATTTCACACATCCCTTCCTGTCTGCTGAATGGGAAAGGAGCTTAATCATCCAACATTAACTAGCGCTTGCCCTCGCAAGCCCATGTCCCACATGATTAGTGACATACCTGTGACTGATCCCAGGGCTAATCCTCTTCAGGGCACTGCCATTTTGGTTGCGATGCCGTCAGCGACTATGTGTGTGTCGGCGCTGTGACATTGATGCTCTGCTCACAGGCAGTCATGTCTATGGTCATCTGAGGTGCCAGCACACTAGCACGGCACCTCAGACAACCCAGGAGCACCAGAAAAGATGTGGCTGCTCACTGCTGGATGTACCAGGTAAGTCCCTGGGTAAGGTTAGTAAAGGTGCAGAGTATGATTTGGTGCTCTACACGTAGTGTATGATTAGGGAATTTCTGGGAAGTTCCTTTTTGTAGGTTTTTTGTTTTAAGATTATTGCTTTCCTAAATTGTACCTCTCTGGAGTCTGCTCTATTCCCCCCCCCCCAATACAATAAACAGTATTGAAATATAAATAAAATATAACCAGGGTAGTTATAACTATAACTATACAGGTGGGCCCCCATATCCACAAGGGATACGTTCCACCTCCTACCATGGATAACAAAACTATGGATTAGGGATGTGCACAAATATTCATCTGAATTTCAACATTCGAATTTGAATTGAATGTTCATAAATTCAAATTTAAATATTCAAACAAATTTTGGATTTTTGAATCTATTTGTTCAGTTTTTTCGTACATTTGTTTGAGTCAGGGGCGGTTCCGCCTTCTGAGCGGCGGAGCGCGCGCACACCCTGCGCCCTGAGGGCATATACAATGCATTATAGCTTGTTCCACCCATCAGCAGCTTCCCACTCCTTCTATTGGTTCAAGGCGCATTATTTTTTATCGCTGGATGAGCGCTGCCAGAGAGCGCCGCTCTGACAAAGCTGATTGGTGGAACAAGATATGCTCCTCCTTCCTTCTCCTGTGTGTGCGCGCCTGGCCCTGTTGCCGCCGCCATTTCTGGAGAGACTGGAGGAGCGAAGAAGACAAGGTAAGTTGCTCCCTCCCTTTGCCCCTAAGCTTAGGTTTTTATCTCCCTTTACCTTCCCCCTCTCCCTCTGCGCTCTGTGCGTCGCATCCCTTCCTTTCTCCCCCCCCCATTCCCTACCTAGGAGTAGGTAGTCCTTTTCCACGTGGCCGCCATGTGGAAGACCGGTTCTAATCTCTCTCTCTCTCTCTCTCCAGCCTGCGTTGTTGTCAGTAAAGGAGCCCAGTTTGCCCTAAGGCAGGCAGAAGAAATCAGGCTGCTACCTGCCGTTGGGCAGGGGGAGAGAGAGAGAGAGAGAGAGCTTCCTTTGCGACTGAAGAAGCCACTGGCAGCCCAGCCTCCTGTCGCTCGCCTCAACCCGGCCTTGCCCGGCGACGGGAACCGGCATGGCGCGGCGCAGTGATGGCGGCGGCTCCCTTCTATTGCCAGCCACTCCCCACGAGGAGAAGCCACTGGCAGCCTGACCTCGCATTGCTCCCCTCAACCCAGCCTTGCCTGGCGACGGGAAGCGGTGCGGTGCGACAGCGGCCGTGGCCCCCTTCCATTTCCAGCCTCTGCCCACAAGCAGAGAGCCACTGGAAGCCCAGCCTCACATCGCTCGCTTCAACCCGGCCTTGCCCGACGGGAGGCCCGGATTAACAGCGAGGCCGACTTCCCGTCAACGCTGGAGGCCTCCTCTCTCGTCCCTTCCCCCTCCCTTTCTTTCTATTTCTTTCCCCATTCCATCCCTCCCCTCCCCGTTAACGCTGGCGACCCCTTCCCTCACCCCTTCCCCCTCCCTTTCTTTCTGTTTACCCCATCCCTCTCGTCCCCCTCCCCCTCTTTCTTTCCTTCGCTTTCCCTCCGTTCCTTCCCTCCCCCTCCCTCTTCCCTTCCTTCCCTTCCTTCCCTCCCTTCCTTCAGAGCTTCCACAACCCCACCTACCTCACAGGATGTTCTGTCATGGGGAGAGGAATAGAAGCTTTGACAGTCACTTTGAGTCCCCTTAAATGGGTGAGAAAAGCAGGTAGAAAGCCAACTTCTCTTCTTCCTTTATGAAGGCAGATTGTTTCTCCAAGTCTGACCATATCACTAGTGTTTTCTGTCTGTCTTCCTTTTAAAATAATGTATTACTTTTTAACGACTGCTCCAGTTTCTGCTAAGGATTCTCCTTCCTTGCTTGGAGATTTGTTTGAACTAGAAGCAGGGCTGGAGAGCGGGGCTTTAGCATTTGGATAACTTCCTGCTCTTTCATTTGGAATAAGTCAGGGTTACCTCACCTGATGATATTTACTTGGTGAACTTTTCAAAGTCTGACCATATCACTAGTGTTTTCTGTCTGCTCTTATGAGGGAAAAAAACCTCCTTATTTTCTGTTTAGATCTTCTCTTGATGTTTCTTTATTCCTAGACCCAGTGTATGTATGCATACTGCGAAGATGCTAGGATTAATGCCCTGAAATTTAAATAGTAATGGACTATTTGGTCTATTTGATCAAGTGGTTAAGGAGTTGGACACTTATCTGAGAGTACCAGGTTTTGATTCTGCCCTCCTCCATGGAGCCAGCTGGGTGACCTTGGGCTAGTCACAGCCCCACCTTCCTCACAGGGTGATCCGTTGTGGGGAGGAACAGAAGGTTTGTCAGCTGCTTTGAGTCCCTTAAATGTGTGAGAAAAGCAGGGTAGTTTGCTGCTTCTGCAAAGATTTCAGTGTTGGGAAGACAGGCATGGAAAGCAATGACTTGAAGATTACAATGAGATATGTCTGGATTTTAGAGTAGGCCAAGTTTGAATCCCAGGTTCCTTGAATTTCACTACATTGCATGTGTCCATCCTGTTTGTATAGGCCATAATTTGCAAGAACATTACTGTTTTTCAGTGATATAAGCTATGCAAATATACCTTGACCCATTGCCTATTGTGCAATATGAAATCTCAGCACCACAGGGAGCTTTACTTAGAAGAGATAGTTAAGGTGGGGGAAGCAAGCATTACCTACCTCTATATTGCTGCTGCCCATTCCCCTCCCCCCATTGAAGCAATTGAAACCGGGGAAAGAAAGTTCCCTGGCTGTAATGCCAGTGTATTAAGAGCAGTGGCATGCATACAAACAGCATGTGAAATAATGCTTTATGAAAGGAACGTTTATGGATATCTAGCAATGCCCTTGTTCTTGTCCTATATTTTTAGACTATATTTTTTTCTCTTGCTTCATTTTTGTTGAGTTGAAGTTTGTGAAGAAGCTTCAATGAGGAATGTGTTATTGTGGTTTTCTGTGGCTGTTTCTGTAATCTGGAAGAGGTCTGGGCAGTTGGGCACTGCTGTATATTTAAGAAGCTCTTTCTAGAAGTTATTTTTGTTATTTTAATCCAGCTTCAGTGCACTTTCAGAGTGAGATAATACATCAGCAAAATCTCAAGCTGTTTTCTTTTTGCATTATCTAACTTGGAAAAGCCATCTTTAGATTAGATAAAGAGGACAGAAAATGATTGTTCACTTTGCTGATATATTATCTCACTTGGAAAGTGGTCTCAAACTGGATTAAAACTCAGGTGTGAACACAGCCTGCTTTATGTTGCAGCTTTATGCAGTTCTATGCATAAAGCTGCAAAATCCAAATACTCTTTGAAAGAAGGGATTCTATCAGTTCTACTTAGGAAAAACAGGACAAGGATTAGAAACGGGGTAGGTACAGAAAGAGTGGTGGTATTGTTAACGGATAGTCTTGAGTCTGCAGAATACAGAGATACTCAGACTAGTTTCACAACCTAGAAGCAAAACCAGAATTTCTGGAGAATAGAGGCTGTCAAGGCTATTTTTGGAGCTGTAGTAATGAGAACATGCACCTCCAAATGCATCATTTGGAGTTTTTTTCACTCAGCGGGTCTATGGAATTTGCTGCCAGAAGACTTGGTAACAGCATCCAGACTGGGTGGCTTGTTGGTAGACAAATTCATAGATAACAGGTGTATCAATGGCAACTTGAATGGATGCCTAGGTACATCTTTTGGGTGAAGGTTTATCTTTGTCTTCTGCTTGAGATGCCCAGAAGCACTGTGTGATATGATGCTGGACTAGATGGGCTATAGTCTGATCCATATTCTTATTGCTGTTTTGTGATTCTTTCACTACCAATTTTTCTGCTGCAAATCCTATGGCACTTAAAGTGTGGACATGCATGCAGAAAAAGCAGGTTTATATTGTTATTGATTCCATGAGTTCAATTCTATGCATAAATTATTTTATTTATCTGGGTCTGTATCTTTCTGGCCCTGGACCCTCCCATGTGACCTTGACAGCCTCTCCCACATGACCTTGGCCCCTCCCATGTGACCTTGGCCCCACCCACATGACTTTGGCCCCGCCCATGTGACCTCAGCAGCCCCTCCCACATGACCTCAGCAGGCCCCGCCCATGTGACCTCACCCCCCCATGACCCTTCCCCACCTTGCCTGTGAACACCCAGCCCTGAAGTCCACCAGCCGCCACTGGTTTGAGTACAGGTTCGTGCATGGTGCGTACTTCCATGTACACATCTTTCCCACATCTGTAGACATTTGTACAGATCCGCACAGGATGAAGGTGGGTTGCATATGGGATAAATACGGGATGCATATGGACGTGTACAGAAGTGTAACGATGTGTCTGACCACATACAAATGTCAACATTTGTAAGTGTGAATTTAAATTGAAAATTCGACCAAATAGATTCAAATTTGCTTAATTTGAATGGGATTTTGGTAAATTCACATTTTAAACATTCAAATTGAATTGAATTTTTCGATATTTGGAGCGAATCAAATCCTGAAAATTGCATTCATACACACCCCTACCAAGGATATTAAGAACACAGTTACTGTGGTTATATACTTTTTGGTCAACCATGGTTGAGTGGCTCAGCAGATTGTGAATCAGCAGATACTGGACTCATCTTTATATCCTAGCCAGCTAACAGTTTGTTATCATATGTACAGAAGTGGTCTGTAGTGAAATGGGGAGTTTAAGATATCCAGAAGACATGGTGCTTTTATGCAGAGTTTGTATTTGTATGGCTTTGATTCACTAACTGGCTTATTTCTGTTCAACAGAGTAGCAAACCTGAGAAAGTCCTGCCAGTGAAATCACTAAAACTGTATCTGGGAGTGAAGAAGAAATTAAGGCCACCAACAAAGTAAGAAGAAAGAGTGTTGAAGGGAGAAGCATGTCTTTTCAGCCAGTCTTGCTATTTCACCAATGAGACACGAATATAAGACTATTAGCAAGCAGAAAACATAAGGAAGTTAATCTATAGCCTTGTCTGATCTGTGTTTGAATTGCAAGTCAACTGTCCCTAAAGTTACTGTTGGTTGCCTGAATTCTGCAAAATCTGCTTTATCAACCAGTGTTTTCTAATATTTGCACATTCTGCGCTTGCTTTAGTCAAGAATAAGGGCCTTCGCGGTTGTCTTCTGGGCCTCATGGATCTGCATTGATGTGGATTTGTGGGGCCATTACCCTGTTGAAATGTTCCATCTGATCAGAGTGCTCCTGACTGGGAATGCCATTAGTCATGTGATTGCTGGTGGCCCAAAGGGCCTTGCTTCCAAATGAGGAAGCGTGTCCTGCAGACAATTCACCTTCACGTTTGGGTCTACCAGCCTGCAGTGAGCAACATAATTTGAGGACATGCCATAGCATGCTGGCACAACATATCGGTCCATGCCTAGCTCTCTGTGGCATGGCCTGGTCTGGACCAACACTGTCAAAAAGAGGGTGCTAGCCCAGCCCATGTCTTTCTGTAGTCGGAATCAGTGAGCCTGTCTAGTCCAGGCTGGATGCCAAATTTGTCCCAGAGCCTCTGCTACTGATACAGAAATATTAAGACTGAAAAAAAGTGCTGTAAAACCCCCTAATTTTTTGAGTATCTGAGAATAGCACCTTTGGACCTATACGTTTCTAAAATCAGAAGACTGGAATGCTTGTCCTTTTTCAGACTTTGACATCAGTGTATTGTTACATAAGTGTTGGCATACTCTCTGTATTTAGTGCCAAACCATGGGTTGAAACTGCTGTCTAAAGCAGAGTTGGTTAATTCTGCTGTATCTAAAGCGGAAGGTCATAGTGGTGTACGTGAAGCCTTTTAGTCCAGAGAAGTAATGAAAGCAAGCAGATCAGTTGAATATAAAAGATTCTTTTACTACTGCCATTTAGCAAGCTTCCTGGTGTCGGCCATTAAACTAATAATAGCACTGCATCTAAAAATATATGCAAAAATAAGAGCAGAGGTGTTATGTGTTTGTCTTCACTGGTTGTCCTTCACTCCAGGAAATTTAATATATATTTGAGAGCTCTTCTTGCCTTTTTGCATGGATTCCAGCAGATGAGCATTATATGTTTATATTCTTTTTGCATCAAAGTTGCTGCTTGTCAGCTGTGCTTGAATGATAAGAGCAGGTTTATCAAGACTACGCTAACCACTGGCATTTATTTAATCTCATTTATAATCTGCTTTTCCACAGTATGCATTCAGGAGCAGTATTTCTCTTTTGTTAAAAACAAAACAAAACATTTTTTAAGCCTGTAAAGCACAAGCATTACAGAGGCAATGATGAAAGACTACATAGAACCATCACAGAACCTTATATTCCATTTTGTCAGAGTAGCTGACTTAGAAGGGCAAAGTGGACAACAGCCCACATCCAAAGCCACAAATCAATGATCCACAATTCCCAATAACTGAAATCTTCTGGTCACTCGCCATGGGCTTCAGCACCTGAATATATTTGAACATCTGGAGACCCAACCTGTGTGATTATGTTATTTTCTAGATCAGTGGTTCCCAACGTTGTGGTTGTTTTTCACTTGTATGCCCCTTGGAAGCCCATTTCCATAAACTGCAACATTTCTAGTAGCTAAATGTTTGTAATTAATATAGTTGCTGTTAAGTGCCTTTTCCTACCCTCCTCCTCCTTTGTAACCTTAAAAGCCCTGGTTCATGAGGTTTCTGGAACAATGTCAGGAAAAGAGCTTTTTGGGTAGTTGCCTCTTCTTTTACAACTTTCTTCAAGCAAAGATCCATGGCCTTCTTATCTTTGGTACTGTTTAAAAGGGCAACTATGATTCAGCTTGTTAAATTTGTTGTTACATGTTACCTATTTCTATTGTCGTTTAACTTGTCAGCTGTGTAGAGTGATTTGAAATCTATGGCATATCACCCAAATAAATAAGTTAATTAATTTGTCCTTCATGAGTGTTTCAGTTCAGGTATGCCTAATGAGTACAAAGCTGTTATGTCCAGTGAGTAGAACTCCAGCTTTAACAGTGCCTCACTTCTTAGTTCTATTTACTATTACCTCTGGCGCCATTTTCTTCTAAGTGCCTTGTTATCTGCCCCACCAGCTACTACTGCATATTGTAGTTAGATATGAAACATAGGATGCAGAAGCAATTTGGAAGTTGCATTCAGCCAATCCTTCTCACATCTCTTCCACGGCTTGCTTATATTATTGAAAATGCTTCTTTGAATCAACTAGCGAATGATGTAGTCTGTGTCCTATAGGATACTTACCAAGAGCAGAAAATTGTGACTGTTGCATGACTATTGAAATAATTATCTACCTAGTATGAGGAGGTTATCGTCTCTCAGTCCAGCTCTGTTGGGCACTGTTCTAAATCTCTGGGGACACTTGGAGGGAGTTTGGTATTAGGAATATATCTAACACTGTCCTCTGCTTGCACAGTGATTCATGTAGTTCTTCAAGTATCTTAAATTTTGTCTGCCATCTATCATCTTACTATCTTACCTATTTTCTATTTTCTATCATCTCTCTCATCTGTATATATCTTTTCTAATCTATCTGCCTATTAATCCTTTTGTCTTGAATATTGCTTTTTAGTAATGACTTCTGTTCTTTCCCTTTGTTTTTGCAGCTGGGGCCTAACCCTGTATTCTGAGAAGCACCAATGGTAAGTAATGAGCACATAAAAGAATATCTTCCATCTAATATACAATATATGAGAAAGTGTATGTTTGATTGCTTGTTTTAGGTGCTGTCATGGTGGCATAATATTTAATATTTCTTTGTTTGAAGACATTAGTTCATGAATTAGTTCAGTGTAAATAGACTAACTGATTTGCACATTTTTAAAAAACAACAACCAATGTCTGATTTGTTTCACTACAGTATGTTATGTCCATGTTACATAGAACCATGTTACATAGGTTAAACTAGAAGAAAGTGGATTTTTCCAAGTTGATTTATAATTGAGATTGAGAACAGGTAACCCCAGTTCTAGACTGACTGTCAGTTATAATTAACCATGTTGCTCTTCTCTTACTTCAGTAAAATTTTAATTAGAGTGGAGATAATTGAAAATCTGTTGTGACCGATATAACAATATTGCGTTCTTTCTAGTGACAGTTTTGAGTAGCAAATGTACAGATTCCATCAGTATGTGTTCTACATTTTCTACTGCTTAATATGTTCAACATACGTTGTATAATAAATGTAAACAGTTACATGGCTAATGAATTATCTACAACCTGACTAGGTTAGCACAGGACTTTGTTTCATTGGACCTGAATGTATATTAACTTTTTTTTTTAGGCATTTATGTTGTGATGGACAAGATTCTCAGCTAGAGTGGTTAACCAGCATTTTTATTGCACAGGTATTCTTTTTAGTTATTCACAATAAAATTATATGTGCTTTTATGCGGAAGATGTGTGCATGCCCTCATGCTAATTTTAGTTAAAATTTAACTATTAAAAATTAAATATGTCTTGCATCCTCTGCATTAAAATTTTCCCTAATAAAATATTTTCTTAATAAAATAGCTTCCCATTATGTTCAGTTTATATGTGTTTTGTCTTCAAATTCCAGTTCTGCTGCCTTTGTCAGAGATTTCTAGAATGTATATGCTTACAGCTGTAGGTCGTGTCTTTCTTTTCCTTATAACCCTTTTAATCATGTCCTGCTTGCGGCTTCATCCTCCAGGCAAATGATGCAGGTAAATACATTTCAACGGCTTTCACTTTTCTCCCAGGCTGGCTTTAAAAGGATCATCTGCAATACTTTTGGTCAGATATCAATAGTGAATGCATAACAATACTATTTAGATCCTCCAAGTAGTCACACATAAGTATCTATATACCAATTAGGAGATATATAGGAGGAAGTAGATGTAGTTCTTAAAAAATATACAGCTATGCAAACATGGATGCTGCATAAAACAGCATTTATTTTTTTCAGTATATTGGTCCTGGTGTAATCTGTTACCATCTCCAGTTACGCTTTCATCACTGCTGTCACTACAACTGATTCAGACATTTGGAGGTGTGTAGTTGATACCACTCAACGTTCAGACATTCACACTGATTTTGTGTAGATGTTGAACTGGAGGCAAATCTAAGCCCGGTGGGATGCACACAACTTGAGAAATACAGAAAAATAATCTTCCAAAAGAAAATAATTAATAATATTTGTTATTTATAATTCCAAATTGCTATTATGTGTGGATTCTTAAACACCTGGGAATACATAAAGCAACAGATCCCCTTTTTCCACACACAGTCAAAGATCTGGATCTTCAAGATCTGGATCTTCAAGATCCAGATCTTTGAGATGGGGTACTCCTGGAGATTCAGATCTTGAGGATGCCTGAAGACCCCCCATTATGGACAACCTTAATTAGGTCCACACGAAATCCAGATTTAAGGGCCTGAAGGATCCATTAAATATCGATTTCCCCTGCCCTTGTGGGGACAAGGCCTTGCAGATGGGGCCTTCAGTGGGGTCCAGGTAGGGACAGGGTCTTCCTGATTGGTATCAATCAGGTGCCAATCAGGTTCTAATGGGGTCTTAGAAGGATTCCAAGCCCTAGTGGAAAAAGGCCCAGAGTAGGCACATACAATAGTTTAATAATGAAATATATAAGAAGTCACAGTAAAGCAGCATAAAACATGTCTTTGGTGGGTACCCCAGACAGACAACAGTTGTTTTATATATGTCCCAATCATTTTAATATCCACATATATTGTCTATTTGTCTATATGAATTATTGATTCTTTTCTTTTGGGAGATTCTTTTTTGTATTCCATTGGTTTTGAATCTCCACACTGAGAGTTTTTGTTTGGTTGCCTCCACACCAAGCCAAGGTCACCCAGTATTATATTCTGGAAGTGGCCTGCAGATAAGAACAAAACCACAGTGGATTCCCTTCACTGAACTCTTTCAGAATTGTACCATGTTTGATGGAGTGAGAAGGCTCCAAACAGTCAAAAGTGCCAACAAAGCTGAATATATCCATTCATTTCTAAAACTATATCCTCAGCCAAATTCATTCATACCTAACAAAGTTTCATTCCTTCCATCCATCTGAAAAATCTGGTCTCTTAGTCTCTTGGGCCTTTTCTGCACTGGGGATGTGCACAGATATTTGAAAATCCGATCCAAATCCGTCGAATGTCAACGTTCAAATTCGAATCGGATTTTTGAAAATCTGCATTTACACATTAGGATGAATTTTGAATTTTCGAAAATGCAATACAGATTTTTTAATAATTCGAATGAGTAGATCTGTATCTATTATATACAAATGTGCGCAAAAATTATACGTATTTTGTTGGTGTAAATCAAGCAGACGCGGCCGGCAAAGCAATCTCTGTTGCCTCAGAAACCTCTGGCGTCCTTAGGTTTGTTCGGCTTTATCAGGAAATTCCTCCTGCCCGCTGCGTAAGAAACAGACTGGAGCAGAATCTCTCTCTTCAGAGGTTTTATTTTTAAAGTTGCTGCATTTACAAGATATACACGCTTATCCAACTCTCCAACCAAACACACGACCAGCAACCCACACACACAGCAGTGTGCGGGCAATTTATACCTTTTTATCATGCGATGGTGACTCACTTCCCGTGTGTTGCACAAGCTTGTGTTGCACAATCCTTTGTGATCCAAGCACATATTTGTCCTTGAACACTTTTGCTGTTCCAGCCTTCATATGCAGATAGTTACGTTCCTTAACCCTTTTGCCTCCTCTTCACATCTGTACATTTTCCTATACTGGCTTCAATGCCTAACATATTTGTGCATATAATGCGGGATGAAAACGGGATAAATACATATTTGCGCAAATTTGTATTTCGGATACGAATCTTATCGACATTCTTATATTCAGATCCGAGTTGGATTTTCTAAAGTACGGATCCAGATAATCCAGATCTGAATCCGATTTTCAAAAATCTGGATTTTTAAAATTTGAATTGAATCAAATTTTTGAATATTTGATTCAACTTGCAGAAAATACATGCAGAATAGAACCCTGCCATCCACATGCTAGTGCAAACTATGGCAGAACCCAATTGGGACATGCCGTAGACCACACCAGCATGTGAATGCCAGGCCCCTGTTCTTGAATATAATCCAGAATAAGACCCATATAACTGCTTGGTTCTCTTTGGAAGACCCTTTTTTAATGTACATTTAAGGTTTTCTTCAAGTTGACACTGTTCACACTTTGGCTGAAGGTATGGGCAATATTTAGATTGGTATTTCGAGTGTAGTTCTTCCTGGCTTGTTGACCATAACTTCTCCATGTATATAATCTCTCCAAAGCCTCTTTTTCAAGTAGGCATTAGCAACTGTGTTCTAAAATCTACTACTTTAACTTTTACAGTAAATAGTTTGTAATTTCCAACAGTAATATTTGTTATATGATACATCTTCTTCCATAGTATAGTCGTATCTTGCCACCAGATGGGAACACAAGAAAACAATCTATTACAAAAAACCCCAAAATTGGAGGCTTGCCTTTAATACCAATCCAGAATGAAAGAAGCGTTCCAAAAGTTAAAGTCAGTGCATTACAGGTAGGTTGCTGGATATTAGCATTTATATTGCTCTTTTCAAAATACGTAATACTTCAGTGATACTTAGTACGATATATTAGGTATCTGTGTTAGATATTCCTAATATATAGCATCGTTACATATACATGCCTTACTGCAACCTCTATGGTATTAAAATAAGAAATTGCACAGTTAAAAAAGGGATAATATACGCATTCTAAATTTATTCTCTCTGAGATTAGCTCTGTATATTAAGCTTTTGAATTAATGTTACAGTAATTATAAGTCTGTGAAGCATTTTGTGAGATTTATATAACAGTATGAGAACTCATAAATAATTCTATTTATTTTGATGTCAAATCTTTTATTAAACAAAAGTCTTATCAAGGGGACAAAACACTATTAGAATTAAATGAAAATTATTTCACTTCAAGGGTTCTAATTAATCCATCAAAGAATAATTTAACTTTTTTCTGTGCCATATCAATATTTATTCCCAAAAGTGAAGGACTTTTCCTGTAATGTATGTCCTAGAATTGTACTAAATAGTTGAAGTGACAAATTAAACCTCATCAGGAACTTAACAGTCATATGTTTCTATTATAATGCTGTTTGACTTGAAGAAACTTTTGGAACTATAGCAACAAAAGCCAATTCCAACAGACATTTCAGGCCTAATGGGATTCATCTTTGCAACATATGTGTCTTTCAAGATGAATCTTAAGCTCTTCTCAAAGTTCTCTTTCTAGGTGAGATAGGGAGAAAATAAAATTTATAGCTCTAACATATCCATTCAGCTCAAGCAGAAATCTCTTGGAGAATATGGGAACACAACAGATGGTTTGCCTATGTGGATATGATTCATTTCATAGTTATCAATTTGGGAATACAGTAGAAACTTTTCATGCACAAGTAATAATGCTGGTAATATAAACTTCTGTTGGTTGTTGCATTTTAGTTGTTTTGATTTCTCTATATTCTGATTTTCTTTTTCTCATCACTTGTTGAATTCTTCTGTCGGTTTTTACACTTCCGATCTTAAACCAAACCTCACTTCTTTTAGCTTTCCTGTTCCACCCATTATAACTCTGTGCCACGTGAATTTTGACTTTTAGATGTAGCTTTTGCCTTCTTGCTCCTCTTTTTGCACAGTTTCATAGTATCAAAGTGGAAACAGCTGCATAAAGCAGTGCAGAAGCAATCAGTAGACTAAATAATAGGACTTAAAATTTGTTTAAACAGGGATGCATTCCTATGTTAGCTGTATAATAAGTGAAATATGACATAAGCACTTGTACTACCACATTAAAAAACTTGCTATAAGAGTTACCATCAGCAGGTATGACTGTGAGTGCAAAAAGATTAATAATTTAAATATTTTGTCCAAATGCTTTGCTTAAAACGAATCAGTTGAAGGTAAAGTTACTACCGAGTAAAGCTTATCTCCTTATTCCAACAATATAAAAATTAGATATATTTTAGACTTTCAGTTATAACAGATAATGCTGGATTTCTTTGTGATCTTTAATCAAAGAACAAAATAGGCACAACCTCCTTCCTTCCTTCCTTCCTTCCTTCCTTCCTTCCTTCCTTCCTTCCTTCCTTCCCATTTTATTCTTCAACTAGAGTCACCTAGATGTTGCTGTCTGCTGAAGCTAAAATATTGATAGGAATGTAATGAATGTAATTCAATCTATGATCTTTATTCAGAATTCAAGACTGGAATCTGAACATGATTTTTCTGAAGACAAAAAAGGTTTAAAAGAAAAAGTATCACTAGTAGCACACCGCTTGGAACGCAAGGAGGAAAAAAACCGAAGTCGCGCAAGGAAACATCGAAGCCTGATCTGTTTGGAAGATACAGGTGAAGATAGTCTTGAGTTTCGTCAGAGACCTATTAAGGAATCCAAGTCATCAAAGAAAACTGACATCAAGGGCAGCCACACGCATCTAGATCCTGATAAGCAGCTTCCAGCAAATGTTATTCAAGAACTCAGCACTGTTCTACAAAGACATAGAGGTCTCCATGAAGAATTGTAGAATGGTTCATCAGACTTTTTTTTAAGATTGAATGTCCAAGAAAATTACACCTGTACAGTGTACAGATTGTCTAATATATTTATATGTTCATGTTGCTCTAAAAGAATGCAGAAGCTGTCTGTAACTCCATGGATCTTCAAAGGGCATAGCAACATCCATGCCCAAACTTTTTTTTCATTACTTCTCTTAAGTTGTGCTCCCTAACTAGTAATTGCCAACTTCTTAAGCTGAAAGTGGCAAACTGTAATTGCCAAAACTGCTTAGGAAATAAAAATAGAAAACCATCAGCACATGTGAGAGACAAAGCTTCCTACACATCCTGGACTTTTTGATGACCACATGGGGACAAAGCTTCCTGTCCTTCCCCTTTTAGCTCTCATGGAATGTTGATAATCACACTGGGAACATCAGAGTTGTCCAGGAGCAGCTTTCTTTACGTTAGAAAACTATAGCCCTGGAACAAGGGCATTTTGATGAATGTAAAATCAAATAATAAACTCATGGCTTTGTTTCAGAGAACAGTCTGTGAAAGTCCTTTGTGTAGCTATGTCTCTAGATTTGTATCTTCACCATGTCATAAATGCAGTTCTGCTATCAGTTCTTCCCTGATATATTTATTTTTTTAAGAGCACTGTTTGCACACAGGGTAGTTTCAAAAGATGATGGAAACAGAATGTAAAATGTAAACAGAAGAGGTGGCAACAGCTACCAGCCTAGATGGCTTAAGGAAGGGCTAGACACATTTATGGATGACAGATGTCTCAGTGGCTACTAGAATGGATGCTTAAGTACATATTTCAAGCCATGAGGACAAGCAGGATATTTCTAAGGCCATTTGCTGGGATGTGAGAACAGGAGAAGGTTTGCCCTTTTGTCTCTGCTTGAGATGCCCATTGGTGGACCACTGTGTGCAACAGGATGCTGGACTAGATGGGCTGAGGCCTGATCCAAAATGGCACCTCTTATGCTCTTATGTTCTTATGATGTTGTGCAAGCCAAAGATATACTTGTTTGAAATGCAGTTGCCTCCAGAAAGCAATGAAAGCAGTGAGGCATGTTTGCTCCTTCCGTGCCCTGCAGTAGGGGTAGAGCATTCCCACCCCCATTAAAGTAAAAAGCTGCTGATTAACTAGCATCTTTTTATTGCAGGCTTACTTCCAAATGTTCCGTTGCCGATGTGGGTGACAGAGCTTCCCGTCTGGCTGATGGGAAACTCCAACACAGTAAATGTGAAACCTCTAGTCTGGAGGACTGGAAGGAGTTTCAAATTTAAGGCAGAGCAAGGAGGTGTCTGAAGGCACATGATGATGAGGACTATCTTGAATTATGTCTTAAAACTCCATGAATTTTGAAATGAATACTAAGGCTGCATCCAGACATTCCAGATATTCCAGATATTCTGGAATAGCTAATTGACGTCAGATGCAGCCTAATAGTTCAAGTAGAGGAAACTGTTCAGAAAATGCACTTTTATGAAAACAGTGGTCAGGATTACAACAGCAGAAATAAAAATCCAAAAACAGTAAAGCGTACTTAAAATAACAGCCTCCATTTCTCTCAGGGTAACATTTTAGGGGAAGCCCTACATGAAAGATTTGGGTGATGACTCATGTTTAAACTAGTCACTGAAATCCATATAATATTGCTGCCTGGCATATGTGCTGGGATCCACTACTCTTTGTACATCTGGACTATTCAAATTGTGGCCTGCCAGATGTTACATGTTGTCTGTAATCAAGGAGGCAAATGATGATCTGTCATGTTTCTTTGATATACGGTGCATGCAGCAAATCAGAGGCCAATTCACACTACGGCCTTTCATATGCAGTTAGGACAGCTCTGGTAAAGAGCATATGCATGCTCCCTAGGCTGCTGCAGCCTAGGAGCAGCCCCACCCTCACCAGAGCTGTCCAAATTGTAGATGAGGTATGGAGCATCCCTGGATGCCCTTCCCATGCCACCCTCTTGCCACAGCGGTGGACAGTACTGACATGCCCGGTGCCTTCAGGTCACCCGACAGCATCCCACTTGCATCAGCGACCAATTGGCATTGGCAATCAGTAGTTGCAGGGCTTTGGCAAGGCATGCCACTCCAACATGCTAGATCAGATTGATTCCCCCTCCCCCTCAGATTAGCCACTGCCAGCCAGCACATCACAGAATATTTGGAAATAAGTGTTTATATCCAGTTCAAAACCTCATTTGCCACAATTAAAATATATAATAATATGTGGATTGCATTTCACTGTTTGCCTCCTTCTAGTGCTTCCCACATGCCAGATATTAGTGGTTTTAATTGTTGTTACCCGCCCAGAGACCTTTGGTTATGGGGCGGGATAGAAATGTAAATAAATACATAAATAAGTAAATAAATAAAACAGCCAAAAAATCTTAATGCCAGCTTTCAGAGTTATAGTTCTACAGTTGATGTATGGTTTAGGTTTGTTCACAGAATGGGAGGGATGGAGGAGTTCTCCATGCACAGTGCAAGTGTTAGTAACTAATGCCCAGTGGAGCCAGCAAAGATAAAAACTTCCACAATCTTTTCACTGGATTTTAATCAGAATCATATCCTTCTCACAGGCTGTTTTTAGTATTAAAATGTGTTTTCTTGTAGCATCTCCTGGCTCTTCCATTGATCCTAGTGCAAATGAATGTTGTCAACATTGTATCTTCAAATACAAATATTGTCGACATTCGTATCTTCAGATTTGAATCTAACATTCAGACAAACAGATTCAACTATATTGGATTCAACTTGGATTTTGTTGCATTTGGATTCTAAACATTTGAATTGATTTTTTTGACATTCCATTTGACTCAAATTTGAATGCCAAAAAACCTTTGTGTACCTCCCTACTGTAAACCACACCAACAATTTGACTAGAGATAATTTACCCAGATTTTTATGAGAAACAAGTTTATAGTTTGTGGATGGTATATAGGTTTATTTGGAAATGTAAACTATGAATTCGGTTATTACTAATATTTATAGACAAAGTGAAAGGTGAAGAAAGTTTTAAAGTATCTGGCTTAGGAGTATGGCTTACCAGGTTCTTTATTGCATACATTTGTGTAAAAAATAGAAGTGGTTCTGAAGTGCTTTTCCACTCTTCAAAATCATTCCCTATCTCAGGCAACCACTCCTAAAAGTAAGTCTGGATGCCTATACTTTATAAAAGCACATGCCCTCAAACTTAGGCTCATTAAGAAAAATGAATATATTGAAAACAGCACTTATATATTGAACACTGCGAGTACAAGGCTTTGTTTGACATGCTTGTCCATCTGTTGTACAGTAGTTTGATTGTTTTGAACATGCTAGATCAACAACTTGTGTAAGCTTCCATATATGGATTGAGATGGGGCTCATTAAAATAAGACTAGGGTTGATTTTCTTGTGAATATCTAAGAGTAATTTCTCCCATTTATAAATGACTTGTGTTATAGCCTACTTTGCATACAATCATCAAAACAGTGTAAGACCCAGTAGAGAACTTTAGGTAGTTCTGATGGCTGAAATTATGTTCTAATTTATATTCAAAGTTTATTTATTTTTCCCACACTATACTCAAAGGTCTCAGGATATAATTTCTTTTATAAAAAGAAATTATAAAATGGACACACTGAAAGCAAAAAAAAAAAAAGGCCTGAAAATGGTTGTAAATTACAAAAACCAAGTGAATAAAAAGTGAACATTGCTTTTAACTTGGTGATGAAAAAAGGAATAAAATGTATTGTATAGATTTGTGTTACAAGAGCATTCTATGAATGAGGTCACAACTGAGTGAGTATAATATTTGTTGGTGTCCAAAATTTCTCCATGAGTGTATCTTGAAAAAGGATTCAGAGCTTATGCTATGCTGAAGCATTTGGAATTTGACATCGCAAAAGACAGACAGACAAATAGATTTCTAAACATCTATCTGTTGCTCTTCACCTGAATTCTCAGAGAAGGTGAAAGCATTTACTGAAATTTAAGTAAGTAAAATAACAAAGTAACTAAAACATTATTGAAATACAAGAAGATTAACAAGAAGGCAAACAATAGCAAGAACAACATTAGGAGGGACCTAAATATCAGAGGTAGATTCAATTCCAGTATCAAAAGCAGTTTGATATTTGCTATACTTCTCTGCTCAACTTTATGGCTTGCATGGTGGGGCGGCAGCAGACACAGGCCAATGTGGGCTGGCATTGATGTTCCTCGGTCTACTGCTCAGTTTTATACCTCGCAGGCTGGGGCAGCAAGAAAAGAAAAGCTCTTGGGACACATCCCTATGTATGTGAACATGACCTGAAATAATCCATTTTGTCCAAGCATGCATGTGAGACTGGGTAGCCACTACTCACTCCTGCACCTTGCCTAAAAAGGGGATGCTAACAGGATGCTAGTAGTTAGGGAACCAGACTATTATCTGGGAATACTGGGCTCGATTCTGCCCTCCCCCATGAAGCCACCTGGGTGACCTTGGGCTAGTCACAGCTCTGTTCTGAGCTCTCACAGCCCCACCTACCTCACAGGTTGTGGGGAGAAGAAGAGAAAAGCCTTGTCAGCCGCTTTGAATCCCCTTAAATGGGTGAGAAAAGCTGAGACTCTTCTTCTCCTCTTGAGGAAAGGGCATACCACTGTTGTTTATCTTTGCAAGGAATTTTACCATTCAGAATCAGCATCTGGAATTGTTCACCAGATACATCCTTGCTAACATCCTGGCCACAACACTGCACAACATGAAAAAGTGGGATGCTTATATAAGTGGATAAGGTCTGTTTTGTTTTGTTTTCTTGCTTTTGTAGAAATGACTAGAAATTTGAATAGAGAAACTTGGATTAGGAGAAAAAAATACAAGTGAATTTGGAAGGGGCCATAAAGCGATTTTCATTTAAAGTGATTTTTATTTTATAAGTATCTATGAATAGAATTTTACTTTTCAAAAAAATCTGAAAACAATAAAATGTGAACAAACATATTTTTACTACTTTGCATATATTTCCAAAATACATGGCTATGTAGGTTTGCATACTTATGCAATCATGAAATACAACCTTTGCACAACAATGGGTTTTTAAAAAATCTTCCAGTTTCTTATCATTACGAGACTTTTTTGTAATGCTTCATTAATGTTTTAATGTGAGAACTGGATCATAATATTGAATACACACTTGACTAATAAACTGATTTTTAATCAGGTAACCTCACAGACTGAGGTTCTTCGTATACTGCCTATACTGTAAGCGCTGAGAAATACTGTTAATAATATGTAAGCTCTTTTGTTACCTTAAATTAAATCTTGTTAAGCCTCTGTATGGCTTCTAAAAGGAGCAGGACCTGGAAAGGGGGGCTGAAACACACTGTAGAGAAAACTGAAGTGATGGGCAAATCCCTTGTGTCTTGTTCCTACACTGCTGTGATTGGAAATTCTGCCCAGAATCACTGCCATGGACCAGAAATGGCACCAAAAGTCAGTTATTTTCCAGGTCTCCCAAAGCAATTCAATCTCAACAGATGTGGCTTGGGATATTTTTTAAGATTCCCAGCAGGTTGCTTCAGTTTGGGGTTGCTACGGCTTGGGGCGGCAGGAGGAGGAAGGACTGAATGGGCGCTCAAGTCTCTGTATTCCTGAGTAGATGAACACACCACCCTTGAGGTGTCTGAGAGGACCCCTTAGACCAGTCGTTCTCAACCTGTGGGTCGCCTTTCACAGGGGTTGTCCAAGACCATCGGAAAACACATAGGAACTGAGACACCAGTCCTCTATCCATCTCCAGGTGGGTCTGCCCACATGCAGATATGCCCACATACGAGTACCTGGTGTGATGGCATCATTGCGCCAACCCCATCACATACACCCTATACAAATTCAGTAGAGAGCAGCTACTGTGTAGAAAGCAGCAGTATTGGAGGTAAAATGACACTTTTATATTCAGCTGTGGTTGATGTGAATACTGTGCTTTAATTATGTTCAATTTGTAACAATGAAAATTTACATTACGATTCATGACAGTAGCAAAATTACAGTTATGAAGTAGCAACAAAAATAATTTTATGGTTGGGGGTTACGGTTAGGGTTAGGTTGGGGGTCACCACAACATGAGGAACTGTATTAAAGGGTCACAGCATTAGGAAGGTTGAGAACCACTGCCTTAGACTTCCATTAGGATAGTGCTTCTGATTTCCAAATTATTTTACCTTTTTACCAATATCACACATTCAGACTAAGGCTAGTACCAAAAATGCAGTATACATTTTTATATGTATTATAAAATAAAAAAGTTACTTCTACAGTAACTTTAAGGAATATAGCCATTGAATTAACACTGATACTTTTGCATTGTCTTCTTTGCTCACTGTTGTTACTGATATTAGATATGATAGATAGATTAGATATGAATTGTAACACTGCACATGGTTTTCTGAGGAGTAGTAGATTGGGTTTAATAAGATTTGAGGTCTTCTTCTTGGCTACCATTTTGTTATGTCTTGGGCAACTTCGTGAGTTAGCTATGTGTATTTATCTTTGCATAGATACAGAATTTGTTTGCCATTATCATATTTGAAGGAGAGACTGAGGATTGAACCAGCAGCCTCTGCTTTCCAAACAATTTGTCCCACTATTAAAGCCACAGCATTTGAATTCTTAGTGGTCAGGTAGCAGCAGCTCATTGACCATTCTCAGATAGTTATGTAGTTTTGCTTTTGTAGCTAGAGTGTCTCTCTAGGATGTGAGAATCCCTGGATTTGAATCCCACTTGACCATGAAAAATTCAAGTAGGTGACACTGGGCCTTTCAGCCTAACTAATTTCAAGGATATAATGGGAGGATAAAATGGAGAGAAGCGAAATAATATGTACTGCCTCAAACTCTTCAGAGGAAAGCTAGGATATAAATGCCAAAAAACAAAGCTGATGTTCACCTGGAATGGAAACTGGTAGACATTCCAAGTGCAAATAAAACATTCTCAGCATGCAAACAAAAGTTTTATTAGCATGGGAAACATTCACGTTCTGAATAAGTGACGTCCTACCTAAGGTACGTTAGATATCTTGTGGTGTCCATAAAGCCACCAAAGAAACTTGAGTGCTCCCAGTGCAATTGTTAGCCTTTGAAAACCTTGTAATTCCTGTAATTTGTTTCTTCACATGCAAACGGAAATCAAAAAATACTTCAGACCCCGACATCTTTAATGTAACTGCTGCTTTAAATTATGACAATTTCAATTCAGGGAATTAGCTTATTTTTGTCTTAAGTCATTACAGATTTGGAAACATATGTTGGTTTTGTAACTGCCATATGTTTTTATTATTACAAATTAGGCCTTCTTGACACATATTATAGCCCCTTTCCTTGGGAAAAAAAAGCATTAATTCACCAAGGCTTTCAAGCATTTCTCCGTCTAATCATTATGAGAAAAACTGAATCTGGTTCATTTCAAATATGAAAAGGTTTAATGATTTGTTTTCTTTCCTATTTTTACTTCCAATGTGTGTCTATTAAGAGCTAATCATATTTGAATTTTTCCTCCTTCCACATTACATTATTGTTAACATTCTACTCAGATTTGTTAATTTAACTATTTATTACTAAGAACTAAATTTGTCTGATTTAACAGAGCTCACTCTTTTCATAATATGCATACATGGTGGAAAACAGCCTGTCCTCATTAAAACCTAGTATATCAGGATATCTGAAAGAATGAGGAAAAACCCCTTTTATTTCTTAAGCCCCCTATCCTTTACTCTTTCATGGAATGCTGGCCATGCAAGTATAGGATACTGATAAAGAAAATTCTTTTTCTCCCTCTTGAAACATGTGATGTTGCTTTGGAAGATTAGGGCTGACAGGATGAAATATTTCTTTATCCAGAACATATTCAAACTTGCTGCTAACCTGGGAAGTTTGCAGTTCTTGTTCAGGGGACAGGAATGGGGAATGTCTACTGGCATATACTAGCATTAGCATTCACAAATGCTACTACACACCAACTTCCCTCGCACACACACATCTGGACACTTACCTGGTGTGGATGCATGGTCTGGGCACCGCCATCTTGGTTTGCGATGCTGGGGGCCATTTTTTGGTGATGTATAAGAAATTACCATTGGAAGTAGTGCCAAGACTTGGCAGAAACTGAAAAGGGTCTTCATGGAAATTGTAAAGGCTGGGAACTTCCATTTCTGGTCTTTACAGACTGAATGTCAGCTTTGAAGTCTGGTCCAAGGCTTTAAACCCTGTGATCAGTCCCCAGCTGAAAGCTCAGAGGCCTCAGAGTGGGCTAATCTTAACCTACCTTATCATGGCTTAACTCAGTGGCCTGAGTCACAGGAGTTGGAACAGCCCATATATCCCTTTGACAGTCTAGAGGCCTTTTCGCACTACACTCGTTCCATTTGGAACGGGTGAAGGACGGGTGGCCTAAGACACTTCAGGACGCTTTCAGCATTCACACACAGGAGCGCCGGAACGCGTGTAAACGTGTTCCAGTGCGCCTGTGTGTGAATGGTAAAAGCGTTCCGAAGTGTCTTAGCCGGCAAAGGCCGGCCAGGGGCGGGGACATGGCCAGTGAGGCTGCCTCCCATTGGGTGCGAGCACCCAAGGGGCTGGCAGCCCTGTCAAGTGGCTGCTCCATGTCTTGCCGGCTGCACGGGGCCGGATCGGGGCCCGTGCAGCTGGCAGGAAGATGCCTGGGCACCCGGCTGCCCATCGGAAGGCCTGGGGCAAGGTTTGTATGGGGCAGGAGCAATTGGAGATCGGAGCCCCTGGCTCCGATCTCCAAAGGCTTCCCCGCCACATGGATCGTGCCCATCTGCGGGGCGTGGGCGCCTGGATCTAGGCAGCTGTGCCCCGCAGATCAGCTCCCCACCCACTCTCCGAAGCCCCCACCCCACCCACCCTCACGTGAACTGCTTGTCCAATAGGGGGCCTCCCCGAGCCATGTGGTGTGCGCTCCCGGCACCCTCGCCACATTTCAAGGCCGGACAGCAAGCAGGTAGGTCCTGCATCACGTGCGCGCGTCCTCCCGGGCCCCGGGGGGGGGGGGGGGAAGAATAATCTTTGGGGTGTAGGCGCCTCGGTGTAGGCGCCTACACCCCAAAGATGGGCGCGATCGGGTTCGGAGGGTGGGTGGGGTGGGGGCTTCAGGGAGTGGGGGGGTGGGGAGCTGATCTGCGGGGTGCCCGCGCCCTGCAGACGGTCGCGATGGGGGCGGGGGGGACCCTTGGCTGACCGGAGCGACGCGCTCCGGTCGCCCAAGGGGTTCCTCGCCCCCAGCCAGCCCGGCATCAGCCTCCTGCCACCCCGGAAAGGGGCTACAGGAAGCTGTTGCTCCCAGGTCCCCGACTCCGGCAGCCGCAATGGGGCCGCCGGGGCTGGGAAGGGTCTAGCTCCCCCCCCCCCCCGCGGAGGGCGATCACCTTCCTGACTGGGCTGCGGGAGTGATCGCGCAGCGGTGGCGAGGCTGGCAGACGGCAAGGGGTCCTACGATTCGAATCGTGGGCCCCCTCGCTGTCAACCAGCCTCGCCGCGGCTGCGTGATCGCTTCCACAGCCCAGCAAGGAAGGAGATCAGCCCGACCGCCATCAGCTACTGGGCCGATTTTCGGCCCATGCTGACGAGGGAGGCGTGCCTGCGGCTGTCAGCGAGAGAAGCGTGCGCACACGCTTCTCTCCCCAAATGTGCCGGGATGCTTCGTACGTGCGGGAACGGATGCAGAGCACTTTAAACTGCTCTGCATCTGGAACGCGCGGAAGACAGCCCCGGACGTGCCGGGACGCAAGCCCGGCTGCGGCAATGCGAATGCCGCGTCCCGGGCTGTCTTCCGCACGTTCCAAAACCGCGTGTGCGAAAAGGCCTTAGGTCTCTACTTCCCCAGACAATTGACTTAAATTGGTTGATAGGGCCACTTTGGTTCATTTAACCCACCCACTTTCCACCAATGACAATTATATTCATAATGTGTCTTTACACTACATGCTCATTTTTGGAAAGTAAACCCCATTTTGTTAAGTACATAGTTTTCCCATAGTTCCTCTTAAACAAGAAGTCACTGTTATGTCCATGTGTATTATGGAGGCTGTGAGGCTAGTATCCCAAGGCAGTGGAGTGCACTGGCACCATCCCTGAAGTTACCTGGAGGTCCTTAAAGTACATACAGTCCCAACCTTGGACTGTCTGTGTTGCCATAGCAATGGCCATGTGTGCTGGGCTGTTACTATGGTGATCATAAAAGGGGTGTGCATGAATATTCAAAACATTCAAAATTCAATTGATTTCTTTTTCAAATTTGGACATTCAAATTAAAATTGAGTGTCTATAAAGTCAAATTTTAGCATTCCAACGAACTTCAAATTCTCAAATCTATTTGCTTGAATTATTTGGACATTCATATGTGTACGGGCATGTACATGATGCATACTTGCACGAAGCATCTTTCCTGCATCCGTATGGATCTGTACGGGAAGAAAATGGGTTGCATATGAGATACATATGGGATGTGAACAGATGTGTATGGATGCATATGGGATATATAATGATGCGTACGGGCACACACAAATGTTGTTGACATCCGTAAGTGCAAATTTGAATCAAAAATTCAAACGAATAGATTCAAATTTGCTTAATTCGAATTGAATTTGGGGAAATTTTTGGATGTTCGATTCATGCACACTCCTAGATCATAATATGGTGCATGATTGCCCCACTCCAGTGCAATGTTCACATATGGAAGTAATGCAAACCCTGAGTACAGGAGTATATCAAGAGTGTCTTAGGCCCTTTCAGTTACTGTTCCATAGGTATTGGCAATTAGGACAGATGTTAGCACCACAGTGTGCTTATGCTCTGCTTGGAACATACCAGGCTGTCCTGGTCACTGCAGTGTGAACAAGCCCAGTGTTTACATGTAGCAAAATCTGCATTCTTAGCGAAGGAACTACATTTGTCAGTATTTCTAGTGCTGGATTCCTATGGGCTTCTTTATAAAAGCCCTAAAGCAGATGGGAATGATTCACATGCTTATTTTGTCCTGTAAGAATATTCTGTGTGTGTGTGTATGAGAGAGAGAATTGAAAAAAATCAGTATTGCATTGAAAATTCATATTTGTGTTCTTTATTTGTCCACATTCCTATTGCTCCATCTGTGATGAAAGGAGGTCAACTATTATTTTTTAATTCACTGTCTCCAAGAATTTGAGAAACTCTAAGGGTGTTTTTCCACTGTCACTAGAAGTACCCATTAAGTACCCATTAATGGGTACAAAAATGCCATTTTGTACCCATTAATGGGTACTTAATGGGTACTTTTAGTGACAGTGGAAAAACACCCTAAGAATTATGCTTGTAATTACTTTGCTTTTGCTCCCTTTCACATGTCCTGAGAATAATAAAGCTCACCGATGGTCCCTATTTATTTTAACAAAATATTTAATGATTTAAATTGCACAAAAACTAAAAATATAACAAGGGCGTGATATATTTTATCCATAGACTTTATGGGCTACTGTAACGTATTTCAATAGGATCTCAGGCATTTACTAAACCTGAATCATTCCTAGATTTCTGAAAATTAAATCAGAAGGGCTCAGGGAAGAGTGATGTACTGGTACACAGAATTTCTCTTTGTGCTTTCTCCACTAGTCCATCTTGTCAACTAGGATCATCAGAGAACTGCTTCATGGTTCTTGAAGGCACTTTAGAATGGTTAGATGTGTCTATTTCACGTCAATTTCACTTTGGTGCTATCACAGTTTTGTAAGGAAGAGAGTTCCCCTGAATAAAACTGGCATGAAATTGACAGATGGCTTACCTCAGGTTAAAGTGACATTGACATAATGTCTTCAGTTCTGCAAAGCTTAAAGAAAGAAACGCTGGAAGTGGCAGTATGAAAATGAAGACAGAATATCTGATTGCAGACCACATTGTACAGTATCCAGGATACTCCTAAGCAGATAAGGAAACAAATAGATAGAGGCTAGAGCTCTAGATAGAAAAGATAAAACATTGGAAAATGTAAAAATAGTACAAGAATTTCAAATAACAGCAGCATAAATCCAGTCCTATGTAAGTATTCAAATATAATCCATTGGGTTTAAACAAATGTGGCTTTATACCAGTTTTCACCAACTTCATGCCTTCTGGGTACTAGACCACAGCTCTTATCAGCCCCAGCCATGATGAAGGATATGAGTGGATTCTAGGCTCATTTACATCGAGGGGACAAAACATTCATAGAGGAATGTTATCAGCTCTCTGTTGACACTGAATCATGCATAGTGGTGTTTGTGGTGGCCAAGAGTTGAACTGGATAGTCAGCTCAAGGTCACCATGAATGTCACCATTTATACTACTGTATCAATCGAGAACTGATAACATCACTCTGAACAGCTTTGTGCAAGTACAATACAAATAGATAAAGTTTAGTTCTATACAATCATTCTTCCCTCATTGCCTTCTGTATATAACTAATCTCTTTTAGGTGAAAGCAGTACTCTTGCATTTTGGAGATATATCCTTCCCTCATCCCACCCCACCCGCAAACCTACTCTAGGATGTATATGCCATGGATTCATTATGCATATTCTTGGTACTTTCGTGTGACATTACAGTGGGAATTCTTATCCTATCAAACTGTACATGTGGCCATGCAGGATTCCACAAAAAGGCGAAGTTGACCCATGAAAAATGAATGGAGAAATGCTCTACTTTATGTGTTTTCTATTCCTTTTGAACTTCCATGTGCTGAGCACAGTTGTGGAACTCAAATATTGTGGTGCAATGAATTCACAATGTTACTCAAGAACCTAAGAGAAGCCCTGCTGGATCAGGCCACAACCGACCTAGTGCTGCATCCTGTCTCACACAGTACCCTACCAATTGCCCATGGGCATCTCAAGCAGAGACAAAGGGAAACCTCCTGCTCTTGAATCCCAGCAAATGGCCTTAGAGGCATCTTGATTGTCCCCCCAGCCTGAAAGCTGTGCATCTATTCTAGTAGCCATTGATTCATCTGTCATCCATACATTTAACCCTTCCTTAAAGCCATCTTGGCTGGTAGCTGTCACCACCTCTTCTGGCAGCAAATTCCATAGACTAATGACCCTCTGGGTGAAGAAATACTTGCTCTTGTCTGATCTGACTCTCCTACCCACCAGCTTCATAGAGTGCCCCTGGTTCTAGTGTTGTGAAATAGAGGAAATGAATTTTCTCTATCCACCTTTTCTATACCATGCATGACACTATGTACTTCAATCAGGTCCCCTCTTAAATGCCACCTTTCCAGGCTGAAGAGTCCTAGACATTGCAGCCTGATTTCATAATGGAGGTGTTCCAGCCCATTAATCTTTCTGGCTGCCCTTTTCTGCACCTCTTCCAGTCCCACAATATCCTTTTTGAGGTGTGGCAACCTGAATTGTACACAATATTCCAAATGTGGCCTCACCATAGATTTATAAATAGGCAAAATGACACTTGCAGACTTTTTTCTATTCCCTTCCTACTTATTCTCAGCATTGAATTTGCTTTTTTTTGATGACGCTGTTCACTGGGCCAATGCCTTCATTGAGCTGTCCACCAGAACCCTGAGATCCCTTTCCTGGTGTGTTGCAGAAAGCTTGTAGTTTATAGACATAAATGAGGATTCTTGGCCCCAGTGTGCATTACTTTGTACTTATTAAGATTAAAGCACGTTTGCCACTTGATTGCCACATCACCCAATGCCAAGAGATCACTCTGGATAATTTAGTATCATCAGCAAACTTTGCTGAAACCATACCTAGGCCATCCCAAATATGCTTTGACAGACTCAATGAAATGAGCCATTTCAAAAAGCTTAAAAAAAAAAAGAGCCAGACACCAAATGGCCTGTTGTGCTAGCAGACCCAGACAAAAATCATTGGCAGAACTGTTTGGTAGAACCTGGTCCAGAGTTATACAGGATTTTGCATGTCAACAGTAAAACCTGAAGCTTGTCCTTGTCCCAGATTAACAGCCAATAGATTACTTTAAATGAAGATCTCACTTGTGAGTAATAAATATTTTTAGCTTAAAGCTTAGCTGTTGCATTCTCTACAGACCAGACCAGAAGATGTTACAGAGGTGCAATTTTAAGGTAACCATATCTACTATATCGAGGTTGTCCCTGTCAGGAAATAGTGCAAGTGATATACCAACAAAACCTTGTAAAACATTGTCCTTACCATGGTGACCACCTGGAATACTACTGAAAATTATGGTTGAAGAAGCCTTCCCAAACTGTGCTTCTGATTTCTCAGAAGGATTGCATCCTTTCCTGAAAACATCACTCTATCCATTTGCTTCTTTGTTCCCTTTCCCTCCACTAGCTCTTACTTGTCTCCACATTGTCCATCCACATAGGTGGTCAAGAACAATCATTTTATGCTAGTATAATTTGTGTGATGATCTCCCTGCCCAATACAGACATTTTATGGGGTAAGCATTCCACCATTTGAATCCTGAGTGGTTCAGTTCACAAGGACAAACATAATTCCTCAATAAGCTCTAACCATTTGTCTCTGTGTGTTCTTTCTAAATGTAAGGTGCATTCAGCTACACAAAAGTTACGGCAAATGACTGATAGATGGGACAGAAAACTAAGATCTGGCTCTAGCTGGGTCTGTTTTGTTCATATAAAGGAAGTGAGCAAGATCATTTTGGTTGGGTCTATATTTATGTTCAGGCCCCTGAAGGTTAATATGTAGCACATTAAGAATGTTATAATTGAACTGTAGGGAAACAAATTAAAATCGTAATGAACTCTGTTCCCTTTGGAAGTAAAATTAGGTACATCATTACCAGCACTAGTAGAGTTCTTGATATTATGGTCTAATCAGCACTTAATAGCCCACTCTCTGTGGTTCTAATTTCACATAATTAATGTGCATGAAAAATGAAGCATGTAAAAAGCTTTCTGTTTTTATATTGTGTCTTGAATAAGGTAGGAACACAAATAAGTCTGACTCACTTCTAGGTTCTTGATTTTCAGAGAACACAAATGGCTAAAAATTGCTTTTTAAAGAGGTATTTGATAAAATACATATAAAAGTGGAAATAACTGGCAGAATGAATTCCTGCATCTAATTTGTGATTTTATTTATGTCGTTTTCCCAGCCTTGTAATAATCTGCATATATGGTTTTCCAAACAATCCTCTCCAGTTTGTTTGGAACTCTACCAGTACCAGTGATATAGTCAGACATTGATAAGATAGGCACAGTACCATGGTGGCACCATGAGTGTGCTTTGAGAATGCAGGATCCACGCATTCCTGCAATGACATGGAGCAATGGATGGGCTGAAAGTGTGTGGGTTCCTTATGGCTCATCCAGTGCACACCCAACCATAAGCACTCATAAGAACACTGTAAAGGTAGAGTCAGTTTATGCGTTGTTAACTTATCCCATTCTTCTACCACCACTGTACAAAAAGCACAATTTCAATACTCAGATCTAGCCAATTGGCACCCACATAATCAATATGGGGACATGAAAGCTTATTGGGAATGAATGGAATAAACATCTGAAAGGCTGTTTTGGGAACTGTGGGCCTGTTCACACCTATCTGTTAGAGAACGCCAGACTGTTCACTGCTGAGACCCATCTGCATTCTCCTACCACCAGTCCTCCAGCCAATCTAGCTGTGGACTGCTAAAACAAGAAGACTAGCTGTCTCCCAAACAGAAGTTTCTTGCACACACTTCCAAGTGTGACACAACAAGTGGATGTGGAAGCACAACTGTAGCTCCACAGTCATGCACAGCATCCAGTTTGTCTGGCACATGCTCAGACATGTGAATTGCTGCTGATGCACTTTTCCTTTATCAGTTTAGTATGGTAATATGTGAAAAGGCCTTGTATCTGTACTTACTTCTCTTTCTGATTTTGGTTGATACATGAAAACCAGAACAGCAATCCCCTCTTCTATACAACTGTGAAAAGTTACACACAGTAGGTCTATTTGTGACACCCATTGTAAAGTAAATCAGTTCTCCCATCTCTTGCTCCAAATTCTTTTTGACATTGCTGTATTGGATGACTACTGCACTTTGTGATTAATTTTCACCATTCTTGTCAATGAAACTTAGTCATGCGCACATGCACACAAACACACACACAAATGCTGCAGAATTTGATGGTGTTTGCTATCAAATGCTGGCTGAAAGGGGTAAATAGTTTGATGTCCCAACAGGCAAAACAAGAATATGACTGTATCCATACAGCCTCTAAAACCTTTATCCATGGCAAACCCAACACAATCCAGGCATATAAAGGCACAATCCTGGGATATCTCTATAGTGGAAGAATGGAACACCAAATCCAGGTTTTATAACATAGTGGTATAACTTACTGAGTCTGGGGCTTGCTTCCAGGTTTGTTTTCCTAGTGAAAATACTCACTGTGCAAGAAAGGGTTGAAGCCTGGATGAAAATACCCACTGCTCAAGTGTGGGGACATACACTTTTGCACTTCCAGGCATTTCCCCATTGGAAACATCCCAGAAGCAAGCACTAGAATATTAAGCACCTGGGCTTGCACTGGGATTTCACTCCGCTGTCTGGCAGGGATGGCAAGAGGTAATTACAGGATCCCAAATTTCCTCTTGTCATCTGGAGGCAGCCCACGTTTCCTTCAGTAACTCCTTTTAGAAAATATGTCTCACCTGTAGATGCACAAAAATAACAATTCTACCTCATATTTCCACATGTTGTTCCTCCTTTGTCTCAAAGAATGACAACACTTTCCTGACAACAAGTGCTCCTCACTGATTCGTTCCCATTCTGTGATCTGCTGCATTTCCTCCTCTGTACTTATGAAGGTCTCCATCCAATGTGACAGAAAGAGTCACTCTTGGTGTCATTTTACCCTATATGAGGAAGGGATGCTAAAGTGATTTAGGAATTTCATGTCTGCCCTTACAGCCTCAATTTTCATAACAGGCATCTCATTAAATCTCACTACACCTTAAGCTAATGAATGGATAGAATGGAGCCTCCATTATCAAATTATCATGTTGAAGGACAAAGTTTCTGTTTTCCACTATAGGATCTGTTTGGTCTGATCAAGAGCTTTTCTATTATTTGCTCAGAGACACAGAACTTTATGAATATAATTTTTCTCTCTGACTGGGGATCTGGAAAAAAAATTATCTGAATCCATTCTTTTCAGGTCTATAAAGATCATGGGAGAAAGGAAGGAGAAGTCTTCCAAGATACTCGCTTAGATTTTCTGGGCCTTGACAGCCCAAGTCCCACTATCAGTTGCAAGTTAGGTTTACATATGGCCATTCATTCTGAATAAAGCCTATATTTGGATCTTTTGACCTAAAGTCAGCTTCCATGTGTCTTACTTAAAAAAAAAAATCTACAAAAGGCATGCCAAATATTTTAAATCAAACATTTCCAATTGGAAACAGGCACATTTCACTTGATAAGCCGCTCCTAAAATAAATCCTTTGCATGTTTAAACTTACCTTTTTTGTCCAGAGAAAGTGACTAGAGATGACTGCCAGTTTACTCAGATGTAAGGAAGACAGCTAAACCACAGAAGCTTTGGTTTCATCCTGTGAATAAAGTGAGTTAGCACTGCGTGCTGCAACTTCTTGCTGGCTGGAACCCCAGATTCCATACTGAGCTCCCTCATACTCCAGCCAAGACACTTTTGAGCGGGTGAGAAATATTAAAAAGGCAAAGGTTCTTCCCTCCCCCAGATATAAGAACAGAAGAGAAACCCTGCTGGATTAGGCCACAGCCTATCTAGCCCAGCAGCCTGTTTCACACAAGTAGTCCACCAATTACTTCTGAATATACTCCAACAGAAGACAGAGGCAAAACCTTCCTGCAAATGGGATTTAGAAATATCCTGCCTGTCCCTCCTACCTGGAGATAATACCTAGCATTTAATTATAGAAGCCACTGATACACCTATCCTTCATTAATCTATCTAACCCTTCCTTAAAACTAGGCAGTCTGGTTGCTGTCACCACCTTTTTTGTTAATAAATTCCATTGAACAATGATAATCTGGGTGAAAAGGCAAACGAAAACAAAAACTTCTTCTTGTCAGTCTTAACTCTCCTGTCCATCAGCTTCAAAGAATGTTGCCTGTTTCCAGTGTTTTCATAGAAGGTGTGATTTTATGTATTTCAATCAGATACCCTCTTAAATGCTGTCTTTCAAGGCTGATTTGCACTATGGCCTCTAGTGCATAATTAGTGAACCTCAGGTGAAAAGCATCTGCATGTGGAGAAGGCTGTCACAGCCTCCAAGCATGCCAGAAGTTCACTCATTGTTGATTAGGTTTGGATCATGAAATCGTGCTCCACATGTTAACCAATGTCACCTGAAAGCTTACCTCAGGTATCTGGGGCAGCACCCATTCGCTCTTCTTTCAGTGCTTTGGGGCTGTCATGCCCTGTTCAGCCTCATCAGAAGAGGACAATATGCCTGCAATGCGACCACAGGCTGAGGAGCAGCTACAGCAGGGCATTGCAGGCATGGAAGAGCTAAGGCTGGGCCCAGGTGAGCAGGCGGACAGCTTTTATGAGGAATCCACCAGCAGTGAGCCTAATCAAAGGCTCTGTCATTGCCTGCTTAGGCAGTAGAAGCAGGTGAGATGGAGATCAGAGTGATTAGCCCAGCTGCAGCGTGGGCATGGCTCTGGCTCCTCTATTTAAGAACAAGCTCACCTTGCCTCAAATTGCTGCACACAATGTCTTAGCAGCCTTGTGTTACCTGAGCTTGACATCCTGGACTTCTTGTGAGCTGCTGACCCTTTGGACTGCTGACTCTCTGGACTCCTAGACCCTGGACTGGAACTGACCTTGAGAATGCCTGGAACCCTTGGGACTGAGTAGCTGCGCAAGTGTTTGCCTGTTGCCTGACCAGCCTGCGACATGACAGGCATCATCTGAGATGCCGTGCAAGCACACTGGCATCTCAGACAACCATAGACGTGATAGTGTGTGTGCAGAGCATTGGCATCATCAGTGTGACAGTGATGATACACACACATTTGTGGAGGGTGCCACAGCCAAAATGACGGCACCCAGAGGAGGGCCGGCTCCCAGATCAAATCAGGTAGGTATTCGATCATGGGGGAGGGGTTGGCCGAAGTTGACGAGTGCTCCAGTTGTGATGGCTAGTCAACATTGGTTAATCATGCTTTGGAAGAGCAAAAACACTCCTAAACGTCACAGACTGATTTTGTAAGGGAGGTATATACATCCCTGATCATTCTGGTTGCTCTTTTCTGTTCTTCCAGATCCACAATATCCTTTCTGAGATACAGTGACCAGTGCTTTCTGACTTATATTCTGTTTCCTTTTAAAATACTCCTTGGGTTGAATTGGCTTTTTTCACTGCTGTTGGCTTGATACTTTATTTGAGCTGTTTATTGCAACCCCAGGATCCCTTTCACAGCATGCCACAAAAAGCTCAGCATCCATCACCTGATAAGCATATCTGGAGTTCTTTGCTCCAATGTATATTACATTGCACTTGCTAAGACTCAAGTAGATTTGCCACTTGTGTTGTCCACTTATCCAATGCCACAAGATCGCTTTAGCCAGTTAGCAATCCAAGAGAGGACCTGTCTTCTTATCCATCACTGATAAGTTTATTCAGTAGCCTTTATTGAAGAATTGTCTTCTGAACGTCCAGATACAATGTCAGTGTTTTCATTCACACGCTCATTAATATTGTGTAAAATATTCTAAGTTAGAACTGTATGTTGTAAATAGGCAATGCTGAGTGATTTGTAAGGATGTGCACATTTTTTTTGTATTTGATCCATATTGAATCAAGTGCAAGAAAGTTAGTATTAATTCAAACAGATCCCCTTCGAATGTGGTAGGATACATATTGGATATGAATGTTCAATCCCATATGAATGAATACAAGTAGCATGCGAACCCTGCACGAATGCATGCAAATAGCATACAAATCCCATACGAATTGCATCCAAAGCTTCATCCAAAGCTTCAGATGAATGTACTGAATCATTTGATTCAAATTTGAACATCAATCTTCAAATGTGCCAACTTTCGATTTGAATTCAAATATCCAAATTTGGCCAAATCGTATGAATTTTGAATGTTACAAATATTTGTGCAGATCCCTAGTGATCTGAGCTTGAAGCAAGACAATTCTTCATTTTAATGAAATGGTTTTAATGTTATCGAATGTTTTCATGGTTTTTTTTTAAATAGGGTATAAAATAAAGGCATTATTTTTCACCTGCACAGTAAACATTTGGATCCCAACTGAGATCAAAATACGTTGTGATGGACACAAATGGAGGATTAGTAGTCCTAGTTCACAGGTCAATTTTTGGTAGCCCCATGTTATAAAGAATTATTTTCTATTGTTCTTGAATACAGTGCATCCAGAGTGTGTTTTATTCCTCTGGAAACCAAAGGCGTTTTCCCTTCAGATGTATCACATATACCAAGAGAAAGAGAGAGAAACTGGGAAAGGGATTATGATGGACTGTTGTAGAATTGTATCCTTCACGTGCAAACAGCAGTGGCTCATCAGTTCTTCAGCTTGAAACTTAGCACCCAATAATAGTTAATTTCATAATTAGTGTAGTTGAGAATTGGTCTCTTGATGCTTTTAACTTTTTGGAGCACACTGGAGGTTGTTACCCATTTTCTCTGACAGAAAACTACGGAGGGGCGGAAGGAAATCACAAATAACCCCCTTTGATTGTTATTAATGGTAAGCAAAGGGGGAAATGAAAGCAAGAGTTATTGACAAGTGACGCTAAGTGTCTCACCATATGGATTGTAACATTTTAATTATATTCTTCTTTCTTTTTTGGTGGCAACTTTTAGTGGTAATAATTTTTCAACTAATTAAAGACCAGCTGCTACTTAGCAAGCTTGACAAGCCAATTAGGAGTCCAGAACGTGGTAAACAACCTTTACTGCCAACCAGCTAGCTGATTCACCTCCTGTTGCTGGCATGGATGTCATATGTAACTGTTTTGTTAATTCATGTTTTTTTTTCCTGGCTTTGGCAAATAATTTATGTTGGAGCCAGTTAAAACAATCACATATTGCCACCTTTCCATCTTGTATATAATTTGAGGATTATTAGCATTTTCCCTATTTTTTAAGATTTTGAATTGGCAATAAAGTGGCTCCTGTAATGGGAAGAAACAGCTTAACAAATTCTTCATGTTGCTTTATTATTTGCTTTTAATTTTTACTCAGGTTGGAGTGAATCAGTTAAGGGAGTCATTGTTCCTGGTCAGTCCAAAATATGGGCTTTTTTTTAACAGAGGAGGGAGAGAGAGATGAAGATCTATTAGTAATTATCAAATTGTTTAAATGACAGATACACATTCTTAAGTGTCCACACAGGGAAGCTGTTACACAGGTGCATAAATTTCACTGCAAAAGAGAATGGAATTGCACAAAGCATACTATTGTCTTTTTCTTTAAAATCCTCTTGTTAAATTAAAATAGTACAAGGTCTCTTAAGAAGGAATAACTATAAGATCCAAATGATTTCTTAAAAATAATATACGAGTGGGAGGGAATAAAATGTAGCTAAGAATATTAAGTTTATAATAATCAGCAGTGAAAATTCTATTCATAATTGTCAAACATTCTTGGAATTAGGAACATATAACTGGCATACTGCTTAGCTTACTATAGATCTCAGGCTGCAGTCAGATTTAAGCAGATTCCAGGACATTTTCTGTTTTAAGAATGGATGCCTAAGTACATCTTGGGGGGACAAGCAGGATGCCCCTAAGGCCATTTGCTGGTATTTGAGAGCAGGAGAAGGCTTGCCCTTGTCTCTGCTTGAGAGGCCCATGGACAATTGGTGGGCCACTGAGTGAGACAGCATGCTGGACTAGATGGGCTGTGGCCTGATCCAGCAAGGGTTCTCTTATGTTCTTATGTTCTAAGAAGGCAGACTATAAAATGCATTTTCATTTCTTTTCTGGATTAAATTGCCCTGATTTGGACTATTTTGCCTTTGGATCATTCCAGTGTTGCTACGGTTTGAGCTTGTTAGTCCATTTACACTTGCTGTGTATGATTGGGTTACAGGATTATTTTGGGCACAATCAGACTTTTGTGGGTAGATGTCCTTTCCCTCTTCTACCAATGTCGAGTCTTGGGGGCTTGCTATTATTCCCAGGTGGGAGACCACTGGGTATTTGGGCATAGGAGCTCATTGACTCCTATTCTCTCCCTCTGTGTGCATTCTTGTGCTCTTGGGCAGAAAGTTGTTTCCTTCGTGGCTCTGCAGGAGGAGAAAAATGAGTGGAGAAGGAAGACAGGCAGGGAGGTGAATGGCCATTCCACCCTGGGGAAAGGAAGCAACTTGATTCCAATATGGGGTTGGGAAATGTGTTGACTTTGGGTGCTTCCACATTTACCCCCAAAATCCGGATCTATGGGTGTTTTTCCACTGCAGCCTTTAGATCTGGATCTAAGAAGATCTGGATCTAAGGAATGGGTACATTTCTTAATCCAGATCTAGTAGATCCGGATTAAGGGAAGCACCCAATGTATTTCCACAGGAGGTGTAGCACCCATTAGGAATGGGAGCTAACACCCCTGCTGTGGAAACAGCTTTGCACCCACAAGGGGTTGATCCATTACCCCAGGTGTTTTGGGGGGCAGGGGGATGCAGTCTTCGAAGCTGACTTCAAAGCTGACTTCGAAGTGACTTTGAAGCCAAGGTTGGGGGGGGGGGTCCCAAAGGTGCATTCCCTCCCCATAGCCTCCTTTGGACCTCATTGCCTGTTTCCACTGGCTCCTTTTAATCCAGATTTTCTGGGAGAAGACCCCATTGGTGACCCCTTTAATGGGGTCTACAGAAAATCCGGATTAAAGGCCAAAATGTACCCATTAGATCCGGATTTCCCCAATGGCAGTGGAAACAATTGAGTCCCAAATCGGTGCCGTAGTGGAAATGGGGTCATCCAGCTCACACCCAAATGGGTCCTAAATGGGTATTTTTGACAGTGGAAAACCACCCTATTTTAGATCCGGATTTCGGAGATCCATGGTAAGTAGATCTGTATCTAGTAGGTACGGATCTGCTGCCACCAGTTCCGTCTGCACACACAATGGTGGGATGGAATTAGATCCAGATTTGAGGTGGGTGCCGCGCGGAAGCACAGCACCCACCTCAATCTGGATCTCCAGAGGCCCTCACCCGGCCTGCCATGATTGGCTTCACCGGAGCCGAGCATGGCGAGCCGGGAGACTCTAATTTTGGGGTCCCCCTCACCCCAGAAGCTGCAGATCGTGGCTTCTGGAGCTGGGGGGGAGGCTTCACCTACCCCCCCAGCCCACCCTGGGGGCGACCGAGCATGATCCCCTTCTTACCTTAACACAGCCAGGCCTATTCTGGCTGCGGGGTTCCACTTGTCTTCGTGCGTGCGTCCTGCGCGCCTCCTGATTGGCCAGGGCCGCACCGGGCTTCAGGAGGCTCTCTGTGCAGGCACGTGGCCCTGGCCAAAGTGCGTCTCCCAATTGGCCAGGGTCAGCGCTGAAGACAGCTGTATCTGGATTAGTTGAAGGACCAATTCATTAGATCCAGATCATCTTAGACCCGGATTAAGGGAGGTCAGTGGGGGAAAAAAACCCTGGACACCCTAGACTTACAATCCGGTTATCTGAAGGATCATTTATACTAAACGCCAGAATCAGGATCAAGGTCAGGGGACTCCCCTGAATGCTTGCCACAAGCTTCACAGTCCTTAGGTCTGGCTGAACAACTTGACTAGCTGATTGCTGTTAGTCACTTCTCCATCTGTTTTACAATTTTGAGCTACATAATTGTCGTCATTTTATTTTTAATGGTTTTAAATGACAACAGGGATAGCTAATTAATTTCTCAGTCTTGTCTTTATGAAGTGATTATTTGTATAGATCTGACAGGTTATATCAAATCTCTGAGAAACCTTTTAGGTAATTTAAATTTAACTAATGTAATTGGTAATACGGTATCAGCTAGTAAAAATCTTACTATTTTTGCACTCATTATTTTTGTTGTTGTTAGTATTTATGATCATATCTGCACTTACTTTTGCTAACCTGGTACAGGGCAGGATTCCCTGTACTGGGATAAGTTGTCAATCCTACACTGGGATTTATTGTTCCTGATGTGGAATAAGGCTAGCCACAAGGGGTGTGCACAAATACAATTTTTGAATTCAATTCAATTTGAATTGAATATTCCAATATCCGAATTTGTACGAATGAAAAAAAATTAATGTATGAATGAAAAAGAATACATTCGTATCTATTTGCATGATTATTTAATATGTATCCAATGATACAAATCTCATGCGCATCTATATGCATCCTGTTTTTATCCTGCACGCATCCCGTTTTCATCCCATACGTATCCGTACAAATGGATATGAACACATACGACTGTCCAAATTATTCGTGAGAATAATTTGAAATATTCATATTTGTACAAATCCTAAAAAAAAATGTTTGGACATTTGATTCGTGTACCAGTGTCCGAATTTGTCCAAATTCGGCCGAATAATGAATATCTTGAATATTCATGCACATCCCTACTAACCACCCTGCTAGATCTGATGCTCACACCTTATTCAGAGCCACTGGGGAGGCTTCAAATGTTCTGAAGACTGGAATTTCTGGCTTCCTAGTTGAGGCATTTTGGTGGCACGTCTTGTTGCACAAGCTAAGTGGGTTCATAGTATACTGCATGCTTCTGTTTGGTGTATCACCCCCTAGTATGCTTGTAGATATCAAAATCAAGGTCTACCTGTAGACCAGACCAGATTTACAATCCATCCTGTGCAGATGGCATGTTCTATGAGTTTTAGGGGCTTCCCTTAAACCATACCACCACAAACCCCCTCCTTATTCTGCTCTAATGACAAGTGTGGAAGGGCCCTGTGTGTTCCCATTACTCCTTGTACTATTGTCTTTAAATAAGGTTTCATTTGATTTCATTGATTTTAAGGGACTAAGCTTCTAATCAACACCTCTCCCATTTTCTATTTCTATTTTTATAGGTTCCATATCTAGTTGGCATGGAGTTGACCTCTGGATCACCCTCCAGACACATCAGCCAGGGGCAGGAAGTTGGAGAGTTGAAGAATAAACATGGGGAGCAAAGAAGGCATCAAAATTCCTCCTATGCTGACTTCCTAGGGAAGTAAAAAAAATGATTTTTTGGGGGGGGGGAGGAGGTGGTAGCAGAGATATGTGTGAACCTAAAAACTGTGATTCGGTTCATGTATGGATCAGTTCAAAACTCAAAGAGGTTTGAGCTTCTTAGTGACCCATAAATAAAGGCCCTTTAAAAGGGTAAAATATTAACCAATTCAAACCACATGGTTTGGCCAGGTTGGACACCTCCCCACTTGGCTCTGTTCAAACCATTCCCTGAACCTTATAGGCTGAATCAAACATATTCAGCTGTTCCCAGCTTGCCACAGTTTTCCAGAAAACTATTGCGTAGATGGTGCATGAAAATTATACTAGTTCACTTTTAGGCCCTTTCTACACTGAGGGTGTGTTTCCATTCAACTTTTAAAGAGCTTTGGATTTGTTTTCAAAGCTGGCAATTCCCACAGGTTCAGACGAATCCACACTTTCTGAGGATTAAATGTCCCAAAATGCGGATTATCTGTATTCAAATCAAAAGAACTCTCATTGCGGGAGATACAATTAATCCTCTTTTTTTGTAAATGAGGGTGGGGAACTGTGGTTTTAAGGGTGTTCTCTCCATTTCTCCTGATCCAATGATAGCTTTGATTTGTTATCCTCTCTCCCCCGGCTGATGGGGCTGGATAAAAGGGGAGGAGAAGGAGGTGAAAAATGAATCTGATGTATCAGTGAGATGTAACAGTGTATTGGAAGAGAGATTTAACAAGAGAGAGATATCGGGGCGTGGGATGATCACTGACATTACAGCGATCTTCCTTCCTTCCTGATGCCTTTTTGCCTCCTTGCTCGGATCTGCAATAGCAATCCTGTGCTAATGTCCGTCTGCTTCCTCCCTCTCTTCCTCTTCACCACACAGCTCCACACCTCCCCTCCTCTGCACCATCTTTCTCCCTCCTTTTTCATCCAACTTTGAGATCTTCCCTCTAAACCCTCCCCTGCTGCCACCGCCACTACCACCAGCAGTACATGCCCAGCAGAAGCTTGTTGTGATGTCTCCTCTTTCACTTTTGCTTGTAACATCTTGCACCTGCTGCCAGGATGGGGCATTTAAGGCATTTGACACTCCTTCCTTCCAGGATCGTGGTGAATAAAAGACCCCATGATCTGATGTGGGGGAAAGTTTATACAGAGCATGGGGCTAGAATTCCCCCCCCCCCAAGTCATGGTATGATGGTGCCCAATTGCTGAATGTGTGGGGAGGGGATTCTGCCGAGTTCTCCTCTGCTGGAAACTGAAGAACAGAGAATGAGTCCATATTGTTAGGTTACAATAGGAACGTGAAAAAACAGAGGTGTATGCTGCTTAAATAAATCTGGATTAAAACCCAGTTTTTTTGGGCAGTGGAAATGTGCCCTGGGTTTTATTCCAGATTATATCTCAGAATAGGGGTATGCTAGTGCAGGTTGCAGCAGGCCCTGAGTGGGACATGCTGTGGTTTGCACCAGCACATAATTGGCAGGTTCCCATTCCAGAATATAATCCAGAAGAAGAAGAGGGGCTTTCCTACCCCTCTTTTCTCACCCATTTAAGGGGATCAAAGCGACTGACAAAGCCTTCTATTCTTCTCCCCACAAAAGAACAACTCATGAGGTGGGTGGGGCTGTGAGAGCTCAGAAGAGAACTGTGCCTAGCCCAAGGTCACCCAGCTAGCTTTGTGGAGGATGGCAGAATCAAACCTGGTATTCCCAGACAAGAATCTGGCTCCCTAACCACTAGACCAAACTGGGCCACAAGAAGGCTCAATGCAGAAAGGCCTGCAGTAAAGTGATCCTGTGGTGTGTTGTATGTTGTAACAGAGACTGCTAATACTTGTCTCTCTTTAAAAGGACACAATTTTTTTTGGGGGGGGGGAGTATTTCTTTGCTAAAGTGGACTCTATAAACATAGAGTTTCAAAGTATTTTTGCTACAATTCAGGCTTTAGATATTGCAAGGGTTTTTTTTTTCAGGCAAGCTCAGCACATTCCTCTAGCCAAACTCTTAATAAGAACTTTCCGAAATCTAACCCAATCCCTGTTTGTTGATTTCTGACAAAGTCTGGATACCTGTAGTGAAACTTCTAAAGTAATATCAGAATGAACTATCAGGTCTTATCAAGTTCCAACCCAGAATCACATCCGTCTGTACCTTCCCCTGTCCACTTAGGTCATATATTTTCTCTGACTCTCTATCCTATGACCTTTGTACCTGATCCTAAACTGTTCTAAGGATGCACCATTGATGGTAACTGTGCAATGGTGCAAACCTTGGAAGGAGGCTTTAAGGGGGGGGGGTCACCCACAACGTCATCTCCAGGTATTTGAGGGGCATATTCCAGAACTCCGGAGTGGCCTCATAGCTGAAATTCAGCAGTTTTTTTTTTTTGGTGTGCGCTTTTTACTAGAAATTGTTAATATATGTTAATGCCCTTTCAATATATAACACCTAATTTTCGTAATTTGCGGTTTCATTTTAAGTGATGCATTTTGTTACTAATTTTAGAAGTTATTCTTTGCATACTTACTGATTATATTGAATAGTTTTGCATCTACATTTTATCTTTCCTGGCTAATTTAAGTAGGGGGGGCGGAGGTATGATACGTTGGAAAATCAGTTTTCTTCATGAATTCTTTGGGGGGAAAAAGTCAGTGTATTGAAGGCAACAGCTATACTGCATTTTCTCTCACAAAAAGGAAATTCTTGTATTCTTGGAATGAAGCATTTATGAGATGCCAAAAGCTAGTAATAGTGCATGTAAAGTGAGCATTTTGTCCCAGTGTTCAAAATGCTTGGCCATTGCCCAGAAGTCTTCACAGAACAAAAAGAGCTTAGATTGCTTTATGGCTTTATCCCAGCGCTCGATGTTCCTATTCATCCCTGACCACATTAAGCTATTTAGTTAGAGTACTACCAACATATACCTGAAATTGGGTATTAACTGGGCAAAAAAGTGAATATTGGGGGGGGAACTGAGGGAAATATCATCGTCATCATCCAGAGTGAAGCACATCCAGTCACATTTTAGATTGAATTATCATGCTTTCATTGTTGAACTGTTAAATTGAGGGAAAATGGATTTTTGCATTCATTTGTGAACTTTTTTTGACCCCAAACACAATGAAAATATGATTATTCAATTGAATTGTTTGGGTTTTTTGTTTTTGCAAGTAGGAATTTTTTGAGTGTTCGAGAAAATGGATTTTAAATTCAATTAAATGTCTGTGAATTTCAAATATTTGGTCAGATTTGTGAATATGAGTCTCATTTTGCACATCCCTACCCTATACTGCTCCTCCTATCCTAGAAGAAGCCTTCAATTTCCCATGCTGACTGCAAAGATTGTGCATTTTATGGTTCTCTGATGGTTAGTTCCTAGCCTTGAAGTCCCATGGGAGGCCATTTTGATGGCACAATTTTATATGCTGCTGAAATGGGCTTCCCTGCTAACCTGGCCTATAGAGACATGCACCCCTGAACCAGTAGAAGAACTGTTTTAACAGGTTTTAATAGGTCAGTTAATGGGTGTTTTTCCACTAGAAGTACCCATTAAGTACCCATTAATGGGTACAAAAATGGCATTATGTACCCATTAATGGGTACTTAATGGGTATCCTGGTCAGTAGCCATTTGGACCACCTAGGTTGGTCAGTGTGGACAAAGCATGCCAACAGGGAGGAGAGCCTCATTAAGAGGTCTTTCTTGCATAGTGGACACACAACCTATATTACTCATCTCTTGAAGTACAGCATTTCATTCAGTGGCATTTCAGTTTGAACAGAATGAATATCCTTGCAGTGTCAGCTGACTTCTAGAAAGAATGCAATTGAGAATATTTGTAAATATTTATTAGTATATTTCAATGTCTCTTGATGTTGTAGACTTAAACATAAGCAAGAATGTTCTTATGCAGGTTTTAGATAAATTTGACAAGTTGCTCAAAGTTGTCATTTTTATGGCATCCATTTGAATGTGCATTTCAATAATATATTCCTCAAGTTAAGAAGAGTCATTCTATTCTTATTAGTCTTCTGACTCATACACTTAAATGTCCCTTCTTAAAATTATCCTAGTTTCAAAGTGGTTTCTCTATTTGATTTCTCTGTAGTACCCTAAAATGCCAAAAGACTAGTGGAAAAATGAATTAAAATAAACATATCCAATCTGGCAAGATAATCATTCTTCTTTCTCAAAATATATGTTTCTCTAGAGGATTTCAGAGAGACAAGCTTCAGCTTAATACTGGGTGGAAGGTCAAAATTTGCATTTTAATAAGAGAATTTTAGCAAAGTCTTTTTGTATATTTCCATGTAGGATGAATTAGTGGCATTAATGACACCATGAAGGTTTTTTCTTTCAGTAGTTTATATTATTTGTATGATTTATATGTCATAGAAGCTGTAATTTCACGTTGTCTATAAATAATATAAACAACAGTATGTTTTTTATCTGATAAGTAATCAAGAAAATGACTTTAAGCTGTTGCTCTTGGTTACGACATTTGGTAGATCTGTTATGAGATGGAAGCTTTCCCATTCTGATGGTGCTTGCAAAAACGTGGATCAGTTATCCTGAAATTCACAAGCAGTTTGTAGATTAAGAAATAGAATTAGATCCCTTTGAAACTTGTACAACATGAACAAGAAGAGTTGGCTTTTCTAACCCCACTTTTCTCACCCGTTTAAGGGGACTCAAAGCAGCTGACAAAGCTTTCTGTTCTTCTCCCCACAACAGAACATCCTGTGAAGTAGGTGGGGCTGTGAGAGCTCAAAAGAGAGCTGTGACTAGCCCAAGGTCACCCAGATGGTTTCACGGGGGAGGGCAGTATCGAACGTGGTATTCCCAGATAAGATGCCAGCTCCCTAACCACTGGACCAAATTGGCTCACCAAACTGGTTCAGTTTTTCCTAAAATGTTTCTAGAAGGTAAATCGAAAGAAAATGTATTTCTGTTCTTATCTAAATTTGCAAGAAAAAAGTGTTTGCAAGATATATTACAGTATAACATGGCTATATCATTTGGGACTTGTGATCTGATGTATCTTTTAATGCACTTAGGTTTGGAAGTCTATGTCTTGATTCCTTGCAAATCAGAAGAAGTTTTATACTTCTGAAATTCCTACAAACTATATAATTTTGATTAGTTGATATTTTTTGAAGCATCATATGTGTACTTTGTCATTCCAAGCCAAACTGATCTGTATGCCACTAGAACAATCCCTTTTCTATATTTCTTGACTGTTTTACAGTCCACTTTTATAGAGTAACATGGATAGGTGGAATTCACTTGTGTTTCCACTTAATGGCTTCCTAACAATATGATGAATCGCTCTGCCCGCCCCCGCCCCCAATGCAGCTAAATAGAGATCTGTTGATTGAGTGGATAGTAGAAACACTGAGGAACCAAAATGCTGTATCAAGTATAAAGAGTTCACAGAAACAAAGTCAAACAGACAACTACATTTTAAATTCAAGAGAACATCATGTGTGTGCCATGCCTGCTTTAACTGTAAGATCATTTCTTTAAGAAGATGAACATATTGTGAAACAACATAAAGTAGAGAATTCCCTCCAAGCATAAAGTAACTCGGAAAAATGTGTTCCAGAACAGACTGTCAAGCTAAGATGTAGAATGAGAGGTTTTACTGCATAACAATAAATGCCATAAAAGGAAATAAGGATGCAGAGGCAGTGGTCTTCATTCCATTTATTAAGAAGCAAAATCTCCCATATTATGCCTGCCTTCCTTCCTTCCTTCCTTCCTTCCTTCCTTCCTTCCTTCCTTCCTTCCAGTATGAAGTCTGATCATCATTAAGATGGAACTAAAATACATCAATGCAACATGTTGCAGAGGTAATGTAACATATTGCAGATGGGCTGCATCCCATCCAGATGTTAGAATATCAATGCTTTATGCCATAATATACATTGAGTAACCAATGTCTCAGTGCAGCCTAGAACACAAAATTTATCTTTTCTTTTCCTTCCTTCCTTTGTTTTCCTTCCTTCCTTCTTCCCCCCCCCTCTTTCTTTCTTTGTATTCAGTATTGTTTATCACTAAGCCAGATAGGAAACAACTTCCAGGAAGTGTTGGTTTCTGCTACCTGTCCCTGCCCCTGTTCCTCCTTCTTCATCATGGACATGCTCAGTGTTATGGAGACAATTCTGTACTCATGTTTAGCAGCATTGCCACAAGCAGGATCTTTAAAAAACTTAGAGATTTGGTTGGATTGTTGACCTGGGCGGGGATCCAAGGGACAAAAAAGAGGCAAAAGGCATGGGTGGAAGAAAGGATGGGGGAGCAGAACCATGATCATGGGCAAAAGAGTCCATCTTTGCCCAGTTGGAAGGATGAAGTAGGCACCAGCTTTGTGTAGCATTGGCACAGCATGAATGGCAGGCATTTTAAACTCTTTCGGAACCCTGTCTAAGCAAAATCAGACTCAGACCTGAAACTTAGCACATAATGGGGAGAGGGAGAAAAGGAACTGATGAGCTGAAAGTATGCAGCCTTGGGGAGAAGGGAAGGAAATCACAGCTTATGATTGGATCAAGGAGAACGGAGGAGAACACCCTTAAATCATACTTCCATGCCTCCAAAAAATTCTTGTGTCCCCATTGACAAGTAAAGAGGATTATTTCTAAATCTCACAACGAGAGTTCTTTTGATTCAAATACAGATAATACACACTCTGGGACCTTTAATCCTCAGAAACTGTGGATTTGTCAGATCCTGTGGGAACGTTCAGCTTTGAAAATGAATTCAAAGCTCTTTAAATCTTAAGGGGATGCACCTTTAATTTGGATTGACCTCATCCTGTGGAGATGGGGCCAAACAATGCCAGCAACTCACAGATCAAGGCTCCCAAAGTTGAAAAACAATAACTGTATAAAACAGAATGATTTTTCACGGTAGCCATGGCAAGTAGACCTGCAGAGGAGTTGTGTTCAATCTATGAATCCACATTGATTCTTTTCCTGTAAAGGACTTAGAAACCTGACCTTTGTGACATATCTGAGTTTGCACAGATAGGCAATAGTTGCATAGATGGATTTTGTTTCTTCTTTATATATTGGTTTACATTAAACATAACTCTATTGTATATTATATTTTATATATATTATTCCACTGAGATCCTTAGGTTCTTTGACTTTTTTTTTGCTTTCCTGGGGGTTCCTTTTATTGCAAGCTCTCTTGTGGCTGAATCTCTGATCAAGGGGGTCTTTTGTAACCATGGCAAGCAGAACAAATGCCTTCTCTCATTCCTGAGTGTGGTGTTTAATTGGAGCTGTTCTACTGAATTTTTAATTTTTAATTTTGCATGTGTTTTTAGCTCTTACTGTCACAGTGTATGCTTACTTTTTGTACTTGTCTTTTGGTGTGCTGTGAGCTGTCCTGAGCTCTATGGAGTGGGATATAAATAAAACAAATAAATAAAACCTTTTCTAGCTTTAAGAAGTCATATAAAGCAGGGAAACAAAAGAGACTTCATCTGGACTTAGAGAAGCACAGGGGATTTTTCAGCCAGTCAGGGCTTGTTGATAGGAGACAGAAAGACAGAATAGGGATGTATCCAGATTAGCAGAATAAAATCAGATGTTAGAGGGGAAAAAGCACAGTTTACCTGCTGTGAAGCCATGATGTGGCGTCCAGATTTAAGCACCCTCCCTTTCTTCTCAGAGAAAGCTGCAACACTTCCATGGTGCACACAGTGAGGTTCATGTCAATGAGAGCTGCCTCCTCAGCCTGAGGATTGAGGTCCCAAGGGTGACTGGGTAGGGTAAATTAATGATTGTTACCATCATGATTTATGCCTAGATAAGTGTACATGATACTGTTTAATCAAAATTGATTTTTAAAAAATAGGGTGGCTACCGTAAGACACACTAAACATGACCTATGATGGGAGCTGGTATTCAGCAGCATCTAGACTACAGTGATCTATACTGCAAATGAAATACATAAAAATGTTGTATGTTGGGGTTTTTTTTCATATACAATTTCTTTATTCTCTCATTGTTTTACTGTGACTTTCATGAAGCTAATACTGTTGTTGGTTATAGGAGTCTCGGAGCCTTTCTCCACCTATCTTGGAACAATCCTGATTTAGTGTTCTAGATCTAACAACATGTCCCAAGATAGGAACATATTGCCCTTAGCCTAGAACAGCACCATCTGCACAGTGATGGCATGTCCAGGCCACCTCCCACACCAAACCCAAAGTTTCCACAAGCTTTGAAGCTGGCCTTTGAAAATCTAATGTCCAGGGGCCCTCAAAGTCCCTGGGGAACCAGTTTTGGTGGAGCAATAATGAGTCACCCTTAAACCAGAACATGGGGTGTGTGTGTACTGTCCACATGCTCCCATGATCAAGATATACCTCTGCTAGTATGCTGGTAGACCTTGTTATCAAGTTCTACCAGCAATCCAGTTCAAGATTATCATGACCTGGATCATGCTCTATCTAGTGCAGTGGGAGAGTACTAGCAGGGCCCCCGAATCAACCTGTATCTGTGGTAAGTGTGGAAAGGCCTTCTGTTAACTTCTTCCCTTTATCTTACTTAAATCACCAACCTTTCTCCCCACCAGCTTATGCGGCTCTCTAATTCTGCTCCTTTGCTCACTGCCAAGTAGCTTTCAGCAGTTTATAAATAGAGAAATAAAACTGTATGACATGCAGCAATGACTCTTTTCTAGTTGTTACCTGACACAAATGTGGATGATGTGAAAGAAGCTGACCTTGCAAGGGAAATGCAAGGCCTGTTTAGCACAGTGTGGAGCTCTGGGATGAATTTAAGGCGTAGAGTAATGATAGGCCATAATGAGCATATTGATTTCAACTGAATGTTTCATCAAAGAATAATTCACCACTGAAATTAAGTTCCAGACTTTTAATTACAATTGCAGAAGCACTGACTTCTCAGAAAGCATAACTGCTGCCAAAACATTCCAATCTAAAGTGAGGTAAACATGTGTAGTGCTTTTTTTAATAGGGGGGAGAGGAAGGATCCCCTCACCCCAAAGAATGCACAAACACAACTATGTTTGCCTCAGAATGTTATTATCTATGCTATGAAAAGTTCAACGGGCTTAGTTTTAATCATTCTCTCTTTCCAAATGCATATCTATGTATTGAAATGAAAGAATTCTGATTTCTTTGTTTTGAGGAAACCGAAGCATGATGATTCCCTGCTTATCTTACCTTCAGCATAATATTCCTATACCTAGGCTGTGTTCAAACATAACAAAAGTGGCACCTCAGAGAGACACTGTGTGGCCCTCATGTTCCCAGAGTTTCTCTAATCCAACTTTCCTAGCATGAATGTTCAGGATGTGTGAACGATCCCACTTCAGAGCCTTCTCCAAGCTGCCTCAAGATACTTTTTTTTTTGCTATGTCTTATCATAACCCTAATTTTGCAGAAAAGAACAAGGACTGCATTTGCACATTATGACACTGTAACAATGCACTGACTACATAGATGACATGACTCTGTGTCCTCATGGCATAATGTGTGTGCTGAAAGAGAATGGGGGTCACATGACCCCATATTCAATATGCATACATCCCAGCATCAGCACTACATAGAGTGCCATAAAGGCAAAGTGGGAGGAAGACTTCTGACAGCCCTTCCTAGTGCTCTTAATCTACACCTTCCAGTTCCACTCAGTTGCTAGGAACATCACAGCTAAGGGACATCACCTGGCTGCAATACGCATACAGTCAGGAAATGTAACAGGTGCACTTATTACATGCCACCACTGTAGTGTTTATCAATGTGCAAAGAACATGTAGCCGTTGGGCAGATGGCTAGACACTGTTCCAAAGTTGAATGTGTTTAGGGAAGGAAGATTTATTATTATTATTATTATTATTATTATTATTATTATTATTATTATTATTATTATTATTATCATTATTATCATCATCATCATTATCATTATTATCATTATTATCATTATGCAGAGCAGTCCACAGTCACTGACTAAGGATGCCTCCAATATAGGGATATGCACATTTTTTAAAAATGGATTCATATTGAATCAAATGCAAGAAAAATTGCATTTGTTCGAATAAATCCCCTTCAAATATGATAGGATTTGTATTCAGTACTAATGTTCAATCCCATATGAATCCCGTACGTATGCATACAAATAGCATAAGGATCCCATACAAAAGCGTACAGACAACATATGAAACCCATGTATGAATTCCATCCAAAGCTTCATACAAATGTATCAAAACATTTGATTTGAATTTGAATGTCCGTCTTCAAATGTGGCAACATATGATTCAAATTCAAATGTCCGAATTTGGCTGAATTTCGAATATTATGAATATTCATGCACATCCCTACTCCAATGTACTCCTGGGAACATCAGTCAAAATGTGCTATATATGGATAATGCAAAATTCTGCTCTCTTGCCAGGTTGCTTCTGGCTTTCTGTGCCAGGTTTTCTGTTGTGCCGGAGCGTGGAATCCTTGCTCTTGCAAAAGTACTCATATGCTGGAAGTATTAAAACAAAACAATACAAAGGGGAGTGGATGGACATTTGCTTGCATCCTGGTACTTATGTGAGACCAGAGTTAGTGTGAAGAAGAAGAAAAAAACACACAGCTGAAACAAGACCCTGGGTTTGCCCCAGGATTGCCTATTGCCATTTGCCAGAGGAGTAAGAGGTGATTGTGGGATCTAGATAAGATTCCACAATTTCCTCTTTCCATCCTAGGGCATCTTGGGCATGAAGTAGGTAAATTCACTCATTATGCCAAAAAATATAGACTTAGGATGGAAGACAATGATCCTTTTTTCTACTACACTGAAAGGTTGCATAGCAATTCTCATGCAGTCACCAATGAGCTCATTTTATACATTTATTCCCTTCTTCATGCAAAGCATGTGCATTTATATAGAAAGAAATCCTACTGAAATGACTTTCCAGGTTTGTAATATGAAAATGTTGTTTTAGAATAGCATTCTCCAACACAGGTATCACCCGCCTTGCATTAGTGAGGTGTCATCTGACAAGAAAGCATCCTTTGCTCATTTTGCTTCATAGAACTTGATAATGGCATTCCCAGCAACTACAAATAGCTCATGGCCTTCCAATTATTTGTATGTTTCTGACCTAGCAGGAGACTCTCATCATAGGAAAGAAATGGAGGTGGGTAATTCAGAATAGGTGAGAAGAATATTCTAGGCAAGGAAGATAGAGCTGAAAAGGTTGTCATGGTCAGCCAGGAGGAGGACTCAGAGGATGAGGAGGACTCACTTCCTCAGGTACAGGAGGAACCTGAGGTGATGCCAGGACCCAGTTCTGACCCCCCAGCCCCATTGGAGCCTGGGGTTCAGCAGCCCAGCCTTACCACAGCAGAAGTGCAGGATAGGGGAGACATGGAACAGCAGAGCCCACAGATCTCTAGCTTTAAGCAAAGGAGAGCAGAGAAGGAAGGGTTGAGACGCTCAAAGAGACTTGCTCAGAAACATGCAGTTGATAATCAGCAGCTGGGATCTGAAAGTGCAAGATAAAACACCTGGCAGACGCTCAGGCCTTTCATCAGAAACTATTGTTTACCTTAAGAGAAAGCTGCTGTATCTGACTCCTGGACTGCTTGGAAACCCTAGACCTTGGAACGGACCTGTTGACCATCCTTCTGGCTGCCCTGACCTTGGAATGGACTGTTTGTATTACTCTTGTTTACCCTGGACTTGGACTGTTTCTGGATTTCTTCTTTTCAGACATCGTTTGGGCTGTACCTTCGCTGAGCAATCTCTTGTCAGCTGTGTGCTTGTGAGTGTGCTGGCAGCTTTCCCAGACAAAGGTGAAGATGGGGGGAGCTCCTGGATGCTGCATCCACACTGCATGGAGCTGCTTCTTTACCAGAAGTGGATCTGCACATGCAGAAGTTCCCCTATATCCTAGCAGCAGGATTGGGACAACCCCACACACTTCATTCACACCTCTTCTGGGTAGAAGAGATGCAAATGGAGCTTGTGACTGGTGGTCTAGGTGCACTTGTACACTGTGTTGCCTGCTCATCACAGCAATGTACTGCACAGGGAGGTGATTCACACTTAGCTGACACCTGGAGAAGCACTAAGACCGCATACCCATTAGAGGCTTAACCCAGTTTCCCTAAATCGAAATAACAGAACCAGATGCAGACGCGAATTTGCCTGATCCCATTACTTTCAGCCAGAATCGTGTTCAATCCAGATTCTGAGGATGTATGTGACTCAAGGGGGGACTCCAGTGGCTACTTTTTAAAAACCGCTTTTTGGGGCTGCCCTGTCCTCTTCCTCCTGGCATGAACGCGCCACCCATAACAGACCCCTTCACAGAGCCTAGCTGGGTGGCTGCTGCTTGCCTGGATGGAGGAAAAATGGCAGCGGGCAGCCAGCAATTCTTTCCCCTCCTCTCCTCATCACTCAGGGCATGCAGCAGCAGCAGCAACTCGAGCCCCCTTCGCCCATCACTGTCACAGCCAAACATTCACACATCTCCCCAAACTGGCAGCTGCTTTCCTTTCATTTGCCTTTTTTAAAGATCAGAATTTTCAATGGCAAGATAGTTATCAGGTGTGAAGTGCTTCCATCGCTACAGTGTAGCTTTAAGTGGTGGATTTTACAGCTTGTTTTGGAAGCTATTGGGGGAGGGAAACTCTCATCCCTTAACACGGTACCGTTCCCACAGTAAAAAATATAAAATGTTTCAAGTGCACGAACCGGAGTGAGACCTGTTGAAATGAGGATTAACATTTACAATGCTTTGGGGCGATTTAACATGCGGAAAGCATGTTAAGCCAAACTGACGTGGGGTCTGCAAGGATTGAAAATGTTTTGAATTCGAAATAAGCTTGCTGTGGGGATTCGCCCTAAGTTGGGAACAGAGTGGACATCACAAAGTGCAGATGCCTGAACTGTTCCAAGAGTTGCCTGGCCAGCACACCTAGGATGGTGCAAATTTGCCCATAGTCAAAAGCAGGGATGTGAACAAATGGTTTTCTTGGCATTTGATCCTCAATGAATTAAATGTTAGAAAATTCGTATTCATTCGAATAGATCCTCTTCAAATGTGGTAGGATTCTGTTCGATATGAATGTATTTGTACGAATTTGTAAAAATATTCCATACAAATACATACGGATCCTGCATAAGGATCCTATACAAACGTATACATATCCTATACGAACACATATGTACTGGATATGTATCAGATACATATCCTGTACCAACACGCATATATCGACACGTATCCAATACATACCCCTAGTTTAACAAATGTACAAATGTCCCAAAACATTCGTATTCATACAAATGTTAATGTACTAATGTCATAACATTTGATTTGGGTATAAGTGTCCAAATTCATACTAATTTGTATGAATAATAAATGTTAAGAAAATTTGTGCACATCCCTAGTCAAAAATAAATAAATGTCCAGTTTGACTACAAATTAACACTTTGTTTCAAATGAGATTTTTTAAACATAACTTCATTTCTAATACCAAGTTTACAGTTCTTACACTTGTTTTGGTACTTGATGTTCAGCTGAGGGAGCAAAATTCCATCCCCATACAGGCACTGTAATTGTTTTATTCATATTTTTAATCTGCTTTTTGTTGTGATATTATAGTAACCTGTCTTGAGGGCTTTGGGTACTGGGTGGAATAGAAATAAAATAATAAAACGAAATAAATATTGAAAGATACGGCAGCCATTTATGCTTATACTAGCCTCTTGTAATTGTTAAGTGTGGTATGATAGGAGGAATACACTGTAGTTGCTTCTCGTTTCAAGATCTTATGATACTCTTCCCTCATCAACCTGAAAGATAACACATGCACACAAATATACCTTGATTTCCCATTGCAAAACAAAAAGAAAAAGTGTATTCCTGTACAGTTAAGTGCAGTCACACTGAATGCTGCCCAGGTTGTGCGTGACAAGCAGATGGAGATGGGAGGGCTGGGGTTAGGACAGTATCCTTGCTTTGTAACTTGCTTGCTTTGTAACTTAACAGAGGTCTACTAGGAATAGTAGTTACTTCAATGGCTCTGGCACAAACCGGCAGAGGCAGTCCCAGTGGTGACTGGCACATTGGGTGCTGTGCCTAAAGACTTTGGCCAGCACCTGAAAACCATTGGCACTTCCCAAGTCAACATCTCGCGGTTGCAAAAGGCTACCTTGCTCGTTTCTTCATGCATCATGCACTGATACATCTTGCAGTCCTGAGGCTTGGGAAGCACTCAGTGTGTGATTTAATTCAAAATCCAGCAAAGCGATCTTGTTTGTTGTATATTACTGTTGACTGCTGCTGCTGCTGCTGCTGCTACTGCTGCTACTACTACTACTACTACTTAAAACTTAGGTGTGATTGCAGCTCATGACATTCCATTCCATTTCTTCCTTCTGTATGCCCTACCATGTTGTCTGAACAAACTCAGTACTGTTTAATTATATAAACAGTACTGTTTATTTTAAAAAATATTAAACAGTTTTATTCTGCTTCCTAACTGAGATCTTGAGGCAGTTTGCCTTCCCCCCCAAAATGGGCAGAGTAACCCCAAGCATCCTAAGTTAATTTAATTGTATTAGTCAGATATTATGACAAGCAACTTCATACTGCAGGTGGGAACACTGGAAAGGCCTGGGTGAATGAAAATATTTCCAGTAGGCACCTGAGAGTTGATAGCACAGGGCACCCACAGATGTTAGGAGGAAGAACATTCAAGGAGGAGGTATTTTTGGAATATTTTTATTCTTAATACAGACTCATCTCTCTTTTATGCTTCTGAACTTTACAAACAAAAGACGTAACAGTGCAAAGAGGCAACCTATGAGTTCTGAACAGATTTCTGGCAGAGTCTTGTTATTTTTTTTCCCAAAGGAACTGTAGGAATCTGCTCTCATTAGTTGGTAGGTCTCGCTTACCATATTTTTTGTCAAGTGATATCAGGAAATTTAGCAAGTTTCAGCAGATACGAAGAATCTATTCCAGACTATCATTGGGCTAAAAACTTCATCTTTGCTGAACTTGCCAACAAGATATGCACTAGCACAGTTAAGGATTAACTCCATCACTCACTAGATTTTCTGATGCCTCACACTCATTCCAAATACTCCCACAAACCAGAGAATTGACAGCATCAGCATCATAAGGACCAAGACAAAGGGTAAGTCGATAATATGTGATTAAATCCAAACTATCTTCAAATTCTAACAAAAATGGTTTGTCCATGGTTTTATTTCCACTAGCACCAAGTACCCATTAAGTACCCATTAGGGACCTATTAAGAACCCATCAGACTCAGAGCAGGAAGACCCCGGGCCTATTCGCACTTGGCTTTATTCTGGAATATATCCCGGAATAGGGACTTGCTGTCCATATGCTAGTGCAGGCTTCAGCAGGCCCAACGTGAGGTCTGCCAGAGTCTGCATTAGCATGTGGCCCACAGACGCCTGTCCTGAGATATACTCCAGAAAAAGGCCAAGTGTGAATAGGCCCCATATTAGAACCCAATTTGTTCACACCTGTACTAGGGAAATCTGGATTAAATGGGTCCTTCAGGACCTATAATCAGGATTTCCTGTGGACCCCATTAAAGGGGTCTACAATCTGGTCTTCAGGCATCAAATCTGGATTAGGTGCACCACCACCCCCCCAAATGTGGTGTGACAGACATCTCCCACTTGGGTACAGACGGATGCTCCAAACATGGGTGCTCCGGCGTTTGCACTGCGAGCTTGCCTAGCACCCATTGCTATTGGGTGCACACTGCCTGTGGAGACATATAGGGTACATCCTTAGATCCAGATTTTCTAAATCCAGATTAGTTAAAGGACCCATTTCTTAGATCCAAATCATCTTAGATCCAGATTAAGGGAGGTAAGTGCGGGGGGGGGGGAACCCTATCTCTGTTATTAAACAGCGCATCTGTTAAAATCTGTCACTAGCATCTCCCTGATGTCTAGGATGGGAACCTAGTGGGAGAAAAAAAAAGATCCTGAGAGTCTCAATTAAATGGATAATTCAGTGAGCGACAAAGTCTTAATTAACATTTGTTGATAACCCTGGAGGGTTCTGTAATCATACTCAACAGTATAAATAAGGACATCATGCATGAAGTTGATGCATATACACTGTTTTATCTGGAGATGGAGAGAAAGAAACATCAGGAAACAAGTGATCTGTACTTCACAGTTCAATTGTTTTGTTCCTTAAGCAACTGAAGGATTTTCATATTATAAATATTTGATTGCTGGTAAGCAAGGGAAACAGAATTTTTAGAGTAGTGTAGAAGCTAGTCTTTTGAAATGGAGCCTCCTGATCATAATGGGAGAAGAATTCATTAAATCGTAGAGCCTGTTTGCACTTGGTTAATCAGGATAGTTTGGCTCTGGGATGGAGTATCTGCACCCCACAGTGCCATCTTGGTCCCAGAGCACATGAGAACTGACCTGGTTGCTCCTAGTTGTGGGGCAGTACAAGCTGCTCCACACCTTGGGTGTTTTCACACTTCCTTTCCCATCTGCTGGACAGGAAAGAAGCGCAATTGACCAACACTGCCTAGTGCCTGCACTTGGAGCGCTAGTCAAATTTAGCTGTTCCCTGTCCCCGCAATCAAAGACTTACCTGATTCGGTTGCGGGGCCATTCCTCTTCTGGGTGGTACCATTTTGGCTGTGGCGCCCTCCATGACTGCACATGCATCGACACCGTCACCATGATGATGCTGACGCTCTGCGAATGCGCAGTTGTGCCCTGTAGTCGTCCGATGTGCCATCATACTTTGGGCCTTTGGGGTTTCTTTTGATGCTGAGAGGCACCTACTGGTAGTTGCAAACAGAGAAGGAATGCTGTCTACATGTTTCCTGGATCAAAGCTGCAGTGGTAGACCTGATTAAAGGGCTGCCTTTATCTGGGTCATGTTCTGTTTAATACAGACAGAATGAACTGATGTGAGTGCTTCGTGGATCTATCAGGCCTAGAAGTATACTACAGAGACCCTTTATCCATATTAAAGGATAAAAAAGGCCCATAGTTAAACCATTTGTTTGTGTTTCAGAAGAGGAAAACAATTGTTTAAGACCCCAGCATATGTACAAAATAAGGACCCAAGACAAAGCCTCTAAACCAGGGATTCTTAACCAGAGGTCCACAGACACACAAGGTCTATAGTAGAGATGTGCAAGAATGGTGGGTTTTTTTGACATTCTGTTAGAATAAAATCGAATCGAATATCCAAAAACCCAATTTGATTCAAATCTTTTAAATTCAAATTTAACAAGATTCGATTTGTATTTACCTAATTCAAATCTTTTCGTTTGAAGTTTTGATTTGAATCTGCACATACAAATGTTGACAACATTCATATGTGAATGTACACATCTTCCCCACATCCGTACGCATCTGTACACATCTGCATTCATCCTGTAGTTATCCCATATGCAGCCTGTTTTCATCCCATATGGATCCATACAAATGCATACGGATGAGGGAAAGACGCGGACCTTCAAGTACGCATCGTGTACGAACCCTTACAGATGCAGAAACAAATAAATCTGAAAGTCAAAATTCAGTTCGAATGTTTACATTCAAAGTTTGGAACATTTTATTCGAGTTTGAATTTTGACGTTCGGCACATTTGATCAGATTTTGAATGCCTACAAATATTTGTGCACATCCCTTGTCTATAAAATGATTTCAGGGACTCCATGTGCTTGAATTTAAAGACATGCCAATGTCAAGTGTCGTAAAACTATCTGCTGCCACATTCTGAGATGGGATCCATGGTTTTTACCAGACTGGGGAAGAGGTCTGTGGAACACAAAAGTTTAAGAACCCCTGTTCTAAACTGACGTTCTGGCTGCAGTACTGAAACAAGAATTATTTAAGATCCAGTAGAATTTCTCTCAGTTCTTTTCCCTTTCTATCAGAGTTGTCACATTGACAAATACTTACAGTGCCTGACAAAAGTTCTGTCGCTTATCCAAGTTGTTGAAACCAAAGCCTAGAACCTGACTTAAAATTCACCCATTGGTTTTAAAAATGACTCATATGAAAGCTGAAACCCTCCCAAATGAGGTTTTTAAAAAGAAAATAAATTTGCTTCACTGCTGAAATATTGATCATTTAATGAACACAGAAAGGTCAGATTTTGGCGAGACAAAAGTTTTGTCGCCCACAAAAAGTAATGTGAAAATCAAACAGATAATTCACTTCCAAATACAAAGATATGTTTCATAACATTGGTGAATGAAGTTGTGGTGCTATTAGAGCCATATTTAATATTTTGTGTGACATCCATGAGCCTGAAGGACTGCATCCATGCGTTTCGGCAATGATTCATACAATTTATTGATGAAGTCATCAGGAATAGTAAAGATTGCAGTTTTACATGCCTCCCAGAGTTCATCAAAATTCTTTGGTTTTCTGTTCCAAGCTTCCTCTTTCATCCTACCCCAAACATGCTCAATGATATTCATATCTGGTGACTGGGCTGGCCAGTCCTGGAGCACCTTGATCTTCTTTGCCTTGAGAAACTTTGATGTAGAGATGGCTGTATGAGATGGAGCGCCATCCTGCTGCAAAATTTGACCCCTTTTATGATTGGGAATGTACGAGGTAGCTAATACGTCTTGATATTTTAGGCTATTGATATTGTCTTCCACCTTGCAAATGTTTCGCACACCCCTATACTGAATGTAACCCCAGACCATGATCTTTCCACCACCAAACTTAACTGTTTTCTGGGTATATCTTGGATCCATACGGGCTCCAGTAGGTCTCCTGCAGTATTTGCGGCAGCTGTGGTATAATTCAACTGAAGATTCATCTGAGAAATCCACCTTCTGCCACTTTTCCAGCGTCCATCCGTTTAGTAGGCTGTGGGCCTTGGCAAATACCACACGGTTTTTTAATTGCCTTTTGTTTAGTGCTGGCTTCTGGGCACTGATTCAACCATGGAGGCCATTTCGAGACAGAATCCTACAAACTGTTCTAGTTGACACAGGGACTTGAGGTGACCAGGCCTGTTGGAGCTCTGCTGCAGTGGAAGAAGGGCTGGCTTTTGATTTTCGAACCAACAAACGTTACTCCTGAGCAGTCGTCTTGCGGGGTCTGCCAGACCTGAACTTGTCAAAAACATCTCCAGTCTCTTCAAATCTTTTTTTAATTCTTTGTACTTGACGCTGAGACACATTAAAGGTGCCAGCCACCTCTGCAAAGGATCTGGTCTTCAGTCTCCTGATAATCAAGGCTTTGGTCGCAGGGTGGATTTTTGGCATGTTGTCAGAGGTCAAGTTGCAGTTCAAGTGAAGTTCTGGAGTGCTGGAGTTCTTTTTATACACACCCACTAATTATCTGATCAATTAGTGAGCACAGGTGAGGCTGTAAACTAGGATTAGGTGCATTATATGACAAGGTGACAAAACTTTTGTCTAGCCAAAATCTGACCTTTCTTTGTTCATTAAATGATCAATATTTCAGCAATGAAGCAAATTTATTTTCTTTTTAAAAACCTCATTTGGGAGGGTTTCAGCTTTCATATGAGTCATTTTTAAAACCAATGGATGAATTTTAAGTCAGGTTATAGGCTTTGGTTTCAACAACATGGATAAGCGACAGAACTTTTGTCAGGCACTGTATAATGTGGTGATTCATCCTCCTTTCAGATATTATTGGTTCAGTGTTGATTAAAAGCCTCTCTATTGTAGTGTCCGATACTGTGAAGACCTGTCAAATATGCACAGTTTTGCTAATATGGGAAGTAGAAATAACTGTCATCCAGTCGATTATAAAATTATGTGAAGAGATTATTTTATGCTGCTGGGGGCTAATTCCACAGTGAGCAAGACAAGGGATTATGGCCTTCTTCTACTCTGTGGTTCTCAACCTTCCTAATGCCACGACCCTTTAATACAGTTCCTCGTGTTGTGGTGATCCCCAACCTAACCCTAACCCCCAACCATAAAATTATTTTCACTGCTACTTTATAACGACCCCTGTGAAAGAGTAGATCAATCCCCAAAGGGTTCACAACCCACAAGTTGAGAACCACTGTTTCAACATTATTCCAAGGTCGCTTTTTCCTTAAATACCAGCATAAACTAAGCTTTGAATATGGTATTGTCAGTAAAATTCTGTCTTCTTACTGGTATGTTCTTTCTGATCTTGATTATTGCTTCAGAGGTACAGCGTATAACATTCAATAACATCTACTCAGGTTCACAAGTTTCTCAAAGAAAAATGCTGATGAGAAACCAGGTGCAGTCTCATTGTTTGTCATTCAGTATATTCCACAATTCTTTTGGATGAATTCAAAGGGAGCCTTTTAAGAACATTTTAACACGAATGCAACTTGGTTATTTTTACATTTATTCTCTATATGAAAGGCAATTCATTTTCTGTTACCAACTTGACTTTGCAATAACAGAAGAGCAGAATGCCTTACATTATTAGAGGAAACTCTTCAAAACCAATAAATAATGCATCACTTCTTAATTATTTAATATTATTTAGTAAAGTTTTCATGCAGGCGGGAATATTAATGTGCCATAAACAAATGTAAACAGTCCCATTTTAATTAAAATACTTCAGCAAAAGTTACAAGGGGAAGTTCTAATGCATATAGAGTAGTGATAAGCAAAAGCAGTCTGCTAAACTTATAACAAATGCAAGAAAATGTCGAAATGGTAGGACATTAAACTTGGTATTATCGCCATGAATTATGCAGTTTTTCCTTCCAATAACAATACTAAGAAACCATGACAATTTTGATTCTATTTATTTTTTATTAGGCAATGTCCTTCCCCCATTTTGGGGACACTTGGTTATTAAAAATGGAACAGATTTGTATTTGGTTACTATAGAGCACTAATCAAATCACTTGGGAAATTTGGATCTCATTTTAAATTAAAACACTATACAACAAAGGTAGGCTATTGATATTAGGTTTTCTTATTAGTACTGGTGCCTACTAGTAGTTCTGTTGGTAGAAGCATCTTCCTTTCCCCAAAAATAAACAATTTGAATTAGGGTATTTCAGTTTCATTCAAGGACATTTGTAATCTGACAGAACAGAGGGAATGGAATGAAGCCGGGGTCTTATATGGGAATACCGAGTTCGATTCTGCCTACCCCCATGAAGCCAGCTGGGTGACCTTGAGCTAGTCACAGCTCTCTTCTGAGCTCTCACAGCCCTGCCTACCTCACAGGGTGTCTGGTGTGGGGAGAAAAACAGACACTTTGAGTCCCCTTAAATGGCTGAGAAAAGCTGGGGAGAAAAGCCAACTCTTCTTCTTCTTCTTCTTCTTCTTCTTCTTCTTCTTCTTCTTCTTCTTCTTCTTCTTCTTCTTCTTCTTCTTCTTCTTCTTCTTCTTCTTCTTCTTCTTCTTCTTCTTCTTCTTCTTCTTCTTCTTCTTCTTCTTCTTCTTCTTCTTCTTCTTCTTCTTCTTCTTCTTCTTCTTCTTCTTCTTCTTCTTCTTCTTCTTCTTCTTCTTCTTCTTCTTCTTCTTCTTCTTCTTCTTCTTCTTCTTCTTCTTCTTCTTCTTCTTCTTCACAGGTAGTATTACCATTTGTGAATAGGGAGATGTAAATGGGAAGTTATATCATTTCTTGAAGGAACGGGATTCGACCAGTTCTTTCAAACCAGACTTAATTGATTATTCCTAATTAAATGGAGAATGGATTCCTAGGATAAACTAAGGAAAAGAGAAGGGAAATTCTTTTTTTAAAAATGTATTTTTATTAATTCTTACTTTACAAAACACAAATTTTACATTTCCCCACCCAAATGAAATTAAATTAATTTTATTTGAAGGGGAATCCTGAACTTTTGGTCAAAAAGTACAGTAGATATGGCCTACACAAAATTAAAGCTTGCACAGTTCATTTGTTAACACATTATCGTGATAGGCACTGCTTTGCAATCTCCAGCCATTCTGACAAAGCAACCTTCTCTATTAGCTTACATCACTGAATCTGGATTCTCACGGTACAGGGAAGTAAGGGTGTGCCCAGACTGGGGGATACTGCACATTCTGATGCGCAATCACTATGTGAGCATCGATGCATAGTATGCCGCCGCTACTACGAATTTACCTGCTGCAGAACGATCAACACTCGCTCCGCAGTATCAGGTAAATTCGAAGTTTCCCGCCATCCTGACAGGACGGAGAGAAACAGCCAGTGATAGCTGAGCCTGATGCCAGCTCCCAATGGCTGCCCCATTCCACGTGATGTGTCTCCCACTGCATGCACCACAAAAGTCTCACAGCTGCCAAGGAGGAAGCTGCAGACCTCTGTTTCAAATGGGGACAAGACGTCATGACTTTGTAGCCAGGTAAACTGGGATTTTTCTACTAACTGCGGATTTTTATCCGTTAGTCTGGAAGGGACCTAAGGACTTGCTGTTAAACATCTAGTTGAGGCAGGAAGATTGCTCTGAGGCCAAGGATGAAGGGCATTACTGGAGTGTTTAGCGTCTTGATCGATGAGAGTAAATAAACTTGGTTGCCTCCAGACTAAGCTGTCAAATCTTCATTTAAGTGAAAAAAAATTATTTATTTAGAAAATTTATATCCCATCCTTCACCAAATGGTCCCAGGGCAGGTTACAGTGAAACCAAAACATATCTATGGTAAAACATAAAGAACAGTCACTTCAAGACCACTATCTAAAATCCCCACAGCTCTCTTCCCAGTGCTCAGTGTTAAAACACCTGCCTAGCCCTGCTGGCTAAAACTGCAGAGGGAGAAGAGTTTGCTTTCATCTTACCTCCTTGTGGAGCAGCACCACACCTGCCTAGCCCTGCTAGCTAAAACTACAGAGGGAGAAGAGTTTGCTTCCATCTTACCTCCTTGTGGAGCAGCACCACACCTGCCTAGCCCTGCTGGCTAAAACTGCAGAGGGAGAAGAGTTTGCTTTCATCTTACCTCCTTGTGGAGCAGCACCACACCTGCCTAGCCCTGCTAGCTAAAACTACAGAGGGAGAAGAGTTTGCTTCCATCTTACCTCCTTGTGGAGCAGCACCACACCTGCCTAGCCCTGCTGGCTAAAACTGCAGAGGGAGAAGAGTTTGCTTTCATCTTACCTCCTTGTGGAGCAGCACCACACCTGCCTAGCCCTGCTAGCTAAAACTGCAGAGGGAGAAGAGTTTGCTTTCATCTTACCTCCTTGTGGAGCAGCACCACACCTGCCTAGCCCTGCTAGCTAAAACTGCAGAGGGAGAAGAGTTTGCTTCCACCTTTCCTTCTTGTGGAGCAACACTATACCTGCCTAGCCCTGCTGGCTAAAACTGCAGAGGGAGAAGAGTTTGCTTCATCTTGGCCTTCTTGGTGACTCACACTTGCATTCCTGATCAAGAAGAGGCCAGCCCCAATGCGGAGGTCTCCACTGAAATTCTCTGCAGCCTTGGTGTATTGTGTATGAGTGTGCTGTATGGTGTGTGCTGAGAAGTGATTGTGTTACACCTTTGAGTGTGGAAACACCTGTTTCATGAGAATATATCTTTTTAGATATATTCTAAGTAACTTAAAGAATTACTTAAAGAGTGGAAGGATGGTAGGAAGAAGGACGGGAGGAAATCCACTTCCTGCCTGCAAGTCCCCCTCCCTCCAGTAACTTAACAGTGTGGGGGAGAAGGAAGGATGCTAACCCTACCTGGGCTCCTGTCTTCAAGCCCGTCCTCCCCTGCAACCCATTTAGGAGTGCAGGGGACAAGTAACGTGCTCTGCCTGGTGGGGATTTCCCCCTCCTGATGAGTGTTTGCATGTGTGTGTGTGTATAATTTAGTCAGTATTGTTTTAAAATCTTATCTCATTGTTTAATACTGTTTTAATGTTGGTGTGTGTATGTGTGAGGGTGGTGGTTTTACATTAGCTTTTGGGCTAGTGGGTATATTTGTTGTGGGTGGTTGTCTTTGTAGGTGGGAGGGACTATGTGCCAGGGCCAAGTAAGAGGGGGAGGACTACAGGTCACAATTCCTGTTCAGACCGGCAGGGGAAGACATGGGAGACGGAAGAGACAGACAAGGAGAAGGGGTGCTAGATAACTTGAAGCTGTCGCTCTTTCTTTTCCGCCTTCCAACCAGCAGAATCTGGGGAGACCTGCCAACCAAAAACCCACTACTCTGGCGGTGTTGCTTTTAAATGCCAGATCGGTCCGAAATAAAACATCAATTATTCATGATCTAATTCTTGAGGAAAGGGCTGACCTGGCATGTATTACTGAGACCTGGATGGATGAACTGGGCGGACCTGGTCTGTCCCAGCTCTGTCCTCCAGGGTACTCAGTGCAACACTGTTCTAGAGTAGGGGGGAGGGGAAGGGTGTCGCTGTGGTGTATCGGACTTCCATCTCCCTCACCAGGCGGCCAATTCGTGCTGTTAATGGGGTTGAGGGTCTGTTCTTGCTGTTGGGCCAGAGAGACAGAATAGGGATGCTGGTGGTGTACTGTTCACCCCACTGCCCAGCATCCTCCTTGTCTGAGCTGGCTGAGGTGGTCTCGGAGGTGGTGTTGGAAGCCCCTGCCACAGTGGTGTTGGGGGATTTCAACGTCCACGCCGAGACTATACTTATTGGACCAGCTCAGTTCTTTATGGCCTCCATGACAACCATGGGGCTGTCTCAGCTTGTTTCTGGTCCAACCCATATAGCAGGCCACACCCTTGACTTGGTTTTTGCCTCTGAATGAATTGATGGTTATCCGTTGATAGGAGGGCTGACTATCAGCCCTTTGTCATGGACGGATCACTCACTGGTGAGGTTTGGACTTACAGCGGCAGTCCCTCTCTGTGGGGTCATAGGACCTATTGACTTGGTCCGCCCCCGGAGACTTATGGAATCTCAATGATTCCTGAATGCCCTGGGGGATTTTCCAGTTGGCATGTCTGGTGTTCCTGTTGAAGCTCTGGCATCTCTCTGGAATCAGGAGATGACCAGGGCTATTGACACGATTGCTCCCAAATGCCCTCGGCCTGCTTGCAGAGCCCAGAAAGCTCCTTGGTACTCCATGGAGCTCCGGGCCATGAAACAGGAAGGTCGATGGCTAGAGCACAAGTGGCGTAAATCTGGCTGTGAATCTGACCGAACACGAGTTAGAGCACACTATCGTGCCTACCACGTGGCAGTGACGGTGGCAAAAAGGAGTTTTTTCTCCTCCGCCATCGTGTCCTCGAGTAGCTGTTCAGCAGAGCTCTTTAGAGTAGTAAAGGGCCTTATAAAACCTGGCTCGATAAAACATGAGCCTCAGCCATCTAATATCTGCTGTGACAGTTTTGCAAAGCACTTTGAGGACAAAGTTGCTCAGATTCGTAGGGGATTCAATGTCACAATTGGACTTAGTCCAGGGGAGGCATCCGGAGCACTGTCTGGTCCAATTATTTTGGATCAGTTTCAATTATTGCGGCCTGAGGATGTGGACAAGCTGCTTGCAGGGGTGCGGCCGACAATGTGCTCTCTGGATCCCTGCCCTTCTTGGCTGATTAAAACTAGCCGGCAAGGTATGACCGGGTGGGTCCAGGAAGTGGTAAATGCCTCTCTGAGGGAGGGGGTGGTTCCATTGGCCCTTAAACAGGCTGTGGTGTGCTCCCACCTGAAGAAGGCCTCCCTGGATCCAGAAGATTTAAACAACTATCGCCCGGTGGCCAAGGTTCTAGAGAAATTTGTCACTGTTCAGCTGCAGGCATGCTTGGAGGAAGCTGATTATCTAGACCCATTTCAATCTGGCTTTAGACCCGGTCATGGCACAAAAACCACCTTGGTCACCCTGGTCGATGATCTTCTCCGGGAGAAAGACAGGGGGAATGCTACCCTGCTGGTTCTTCTGGACCTCTCAGCGGCTTTTGATACCATTGACCACGGTATCCTCCTGGAGAGGCTACGGAGTTTAGGAGTTGGAGGCAGTGCTTGGCGTTGGTTCCGCTCCTATCTCCAGAGCCTATCTCAGATAGTGGTGATGGGAGAGAATAAGTCGACACCCTGGGAACTCACTTGTGGGGTTCCCCAGGGGTCAATCTTATCTCCCATGTTATTTAATATCTACATGAAGCCGCTGGGAGAGATCATCAGGAGTTTTGGAGTGAGGTGTCATCAATACTCAGATGATACCCAGCTCTATCTCTCTGTGCCATCTGATTCAGGAGAGGTGGTAGATGTCCTTGACAGGTGCCTGGAGGCGGTAATGGGCTGGATGAGGGCCAATAAATTGAAACTGAATCCAGACAAGACAGAGATGCTGTGTGCTACAGGCTCTCGGGTCCAAGTAGTTGGGAGATACCCTGTCCTTGATGGAGTTACTATATCCGGGAAGGGACAGGTGCAAAATTTGGGGGTACTTCTGGACTCTGCGCTAACACTTGAAGCTCAGGTGGAGGCCGTGGCCAGGAGTGCCTACTCCCAACTACAGTTGGTACGTCAACTGAAACCTTTTTTGGATAGAGATGACCTGACCACAGTTATCCACGCTCTGGTAACCTCCAGGTTGGACTATTGTAATGCGCTCTATATGGGGCTGCCCTTGAAGACAGTACGGAAGTTGCAGCTAGTGCAAAATGCAGCTGCCCGAGTGCTGATCGGGACAGCTAACCGGACGCATATCACACCAGTTCTAAAAGAACTGCGCTGGCTGCCAATTCATTTCCGAGCCCAATTCAAGGTGCTAACTCTGACTTATAAGGCCCTAAATGACTTGGGCCCCAGATATCTAAAGGAGCGCCTTCTCCCATATCAACCTGCCCATGTCTTAAGATCTGCAGGAGAGGCCCTCCTGGTTGTCCCACCACCTTCAGCGGTTAGGCGGGTGGGCACCCGGGAGAGGGCCTTCTCAGTAGTGGCCCCCAGGCTATGGAATGGTCTCCCCTTGGAGGTGCGTCAGGCCCCTTCTTTGTTTACATTCAGAAAGGCGGTAAAGACGCACCTTTTCACTCAGGCCTTTGGCTAAATGCTCTTTATTCTTCCCTCCTTCCAAACACCACTGTTTAAAACTGTTTTTGTATTGTTTTATTCTTATTCTTATCATGTTGGTTTTTAAATCTTACGCTGGTTTTATTATTGTGTGATACAATTTTAGTATGCTTGTTCTTAAATGTTGTAAGCCGCCCAGAGACCCTCGGGTATGGGGCGGGATATAAATATAAATAAATAAATAATAAATAAAACATAATTAAAAATATAACTCCCACCCCCCATCCTCCTTACCACCCCTACCTTCCCTCTTAATAGGACAGCACCCTAGGAAGCTATTTAAAGAGTAAAAGCCTGGATAAAAAGATATATTTTCACCAGGTGCTGTAAAGTATACAATGTAGGCACCTGGCAGACCTCAAGAGGGAGGCTGTTGCAGAGTCTAGGAGCCACAACAGAAAAGGCTCTCTTGCTAATCCCTATGCCTTGTACCTCTGAAAGGAACCTCCTTGAGATCTCAGTGTCATATATGGTATTCAGATGATGGAAGGCTGATCATCCTTATTGATGGGACAGTTGGGATTTTACACAGTATAGAATGTGTCTGGATGCAGCCCTTGTAAATGCAGTTATACCGCATGGTTGCTAATCAATAAACTGCCATGTTATTTTTGAAGGAATATTGGTCATCTACTTTGTCCTATCTTCACTGTGACCTTAATAGTGAGACAAAGATGAGAGTTATTGTTGCATTTTCTACAACTCTGAAGTTGAGTTGACCTGCAACCAAATAGCACAAATGGGAAGTATGCAAATGGTTATAAAAACTGATATTGCTGTTGCAGAAGATTGACATTATTAAACACATCTGCTCTCCAGTGACTGCCTAACAATACTTTTGAGGAGTGAGAGCGCAAGAAAATCAATTGTATGTGCCCTTTGAGTCAGCAGGTAGGAACAGTGTTTGTCACCGTAATCTGGAAGCCCAGAGGTCTTCATCAGCAGATTTCTGTCCCACTCCTTTGTTTGCATTTGTTGGAACATTTCAGCAGCTGATCAATCAGAATGTATAGCACAGTTTGTGTAGCAAAGTTGGACCTGCTTTTTTTCCTGTCTTTCCCCAGCAACTCCACTTTTTCTGATCCCAAGAATGGTCCTGTCACTTCTCCAAGATAAGGTAGGAAAACCTGAAAGGAGGAAAGCTCCATTTTAACTATAGGTTTCCACAGAAACTTTTCTTGCATCTTCCTTCGATGGGTAGATTAGAGGCAATTCCTCCATGGCAACAGAAGAAAAAGCAGGAGAAAGAAGAGAGGAAGGAGGAGGAAGAGGAGGAAAGGAAAAATAGAAAAAGTGGGTTGTCAAAAAAACCAGTGTATTGAAGGTATTTGATGTTAAATCAATGTACAATCATTCTCTATTAGATTCGATGGTGATTTTTAATATCAAAAGCAAAAGTAGATTGTGTTAACTGCAAAATCAATTTATTGGAGCTCATTCGGATGGTGCCCTCATTTTAATAAAGAGTCCAAATCGGATGTGCCACAGCAGGCCTGCAATTTGACAAAAGCCCTAATTAAATTGTGTTACTTTTCAGTGATTTCCTCCTGTTTTCCCACAATGTCTTCTATAGCAGGCAAGTTCACTTCAGAAATAGGCTCCTGCACTCAGTATACACTGTCTTCATTGTGCTCAATGCTGTAAAAAAGTGCCATCAAAGCTTTTTATGCAACTCTTTCCCTGTCATCCAGGATCTGTTCCGTATCATTCATTTTGAACATCAGGGGGGAAAGAGGTCATGAGCCTCTTCTCCATCGTATTCTTTCAAGAATTTGAAGAATGTGGGTATATTCAGCACTATTACTTAAATCCACACATTTTCTATACTGTTCATATAACACCTTCCTGATCTTAACACTTATCAAATCGCTGCAGATGAATGCCTCATACTTCTCCAACATTCTCTGCATAATATTGTTTGTGTCAGCTTATTAGCCCATAAATATCCTCACTGTATTGTGGATTTTTTTTCTTGACTCAAAACAATAGGCAATTAGGACACATATTTGGAATTATGCACTAATTTACTGCAAAAATTAATGGACAGGATACTTCCATGAGGAAGGTGAAAATAATGGTAGTGATAAAGTGCAATACTTATATGAGGAAGGTGGAAATAAAAGTGAATATAATTTATAGGCATTTTTTCTTCAAAAAATGTAGAAACATTAGGCAGTGTTGCATTTAGAGTTAGGGGGTGTCCCCATGCACTCTATACTCTGAATCGAATCTGAATTTGACTTGGAGCATCCCCATGCAAGCCCCCAAACCGGGCTACACGTGGAACAAATTGCCCAAATCTGCAGTAATTAAACTCCCCTTGCAAACTGTTCTCGCTGCAGTTCAGGAAACAAGTCTGGATTATTTTGGAGGCTTGGGGACGCTCCCGGGTTATTAGGGGAGGAGATTGATGCTCATGTCATTAGCAGGCAGGTTTCAAATCCTGTGCTCACCATTCCTGTCCTGTGCATTGGGGATCGCAACTGCTGGCCATTTTTAAAGATCAAACAGCATAAAAGAACTGATTGCCCCAGTTTGACAGGTAAGGATGCAGCAATGAGGGGGTGCATCTGGCCCTTGTTGTCCCGTGAGCCTCTTCCTTATTCCACCCGTGCTCCCCAGTTGCCAGCAAGCAGCTTCTGGAACTAGAGGCAGTTTAGCAGAGAAGCAAAGAAGCTCTTCTCTGGTAAACTGCCTCTAAATATTGTAGCGGCTTTGGTTAGCTTTTTAGCTTGTAGGGGAGCAGGGGTGGAATAAGCTAACCAAAGACGCTACAGTGTTTATGGGCGATTTACCAGAGAAGTGCTTCTCTGCTAAACTGCCTCTAACTTCAGAAGCTGCTTGCTGGCAATCGGGCAGTGGGTGTGGAATAAGGGTTTCAGGAAGATGCTTGTGGGACAGCAAAGTCCAGATGACCCCCCCCCCCGCTCATTGCTGCATCTTACTGGGGTGATCAGTTCTGTTACGTTTGCCTGACAATCAGATCACAGAGAGAAGAGGCTCATTTGATAACTGTTTAATGCCCAGCAATTGTGCTCGGGGAAGGGGCATTGGGTGGGATGTCCCTGCCCTCACTCCTATCAGGAGAGAGTGGGTGGAGAGGTGTATTTGACTTGAGCCCGCACTTTCGTCAAGCGCATCAGGATGGGTCAATTCGAACTAGACTCCGTATTGGGAATATCCCGAATCCAATCCGAAGTAAACGGAGTGCATGGGGACAAGCCCTTACAGAACATTTCAAACGAGATTTTTTTAAAAAAACCTAAAACACATAACTCAAGCTAATAACAGCATTAGTTATGCTTGCTTGCATACTTGTAGAAGATAATAGCATACTGTTGAGATAATCAGGGAAGTAAGTTTGGACAGATTAAGACTGTCAATGGCTCTGTTAAAAGATTAGGTACTTTGTGTTATGAAGACTGAAACATGTGCAAGAATTCTGAGTTCATAGCTGAAAGGGCAAATTATTTGATATCAGCATCTCCTGGGGGATCTTTTCTGGGCAAAGGCTCTTCTATCCCTATGAATGTATGCAGAAATATACCTGAAGGTCGCAGTTGGATTTGGCTGTTCTGTTTCTTTTCAGCACATGAAAAACATTTCTCCCCATTTTTGCCTTTGGGTTTCTATCAAAGGTAGCAAAAGAAATGACTTTGACTTGAACTTGAAAGTTATCAAAACCATTCTTCCGATTTGCATTCCCTAAACATGTAGCCATCTCATAGAGCTTTCGAAAGAGAGCTTGGCAAAGTCCTCTAATTTGCATTTGGTTTTGGGAAACTTTTTCATTGTCTGAATATGTAGATGTTTAATAAGATCAGTTACAGAGACAAAAAGACTTGGAGGCGCTTTGGAACACTGGCTTGAACGGCTTTTAAAGATCACAGCTTCTCTCCAGAAAAAAGTTGTCTATTTAAAACCCATTGAAATGAATGAGTTACTTTAATCCTAACTTGAGCCTCTTCATTTTAGAAGGTTATAAACAAGATTACCTTTCCCTATACTGGAATATATTGTATTAAGAGTTTGGATGTTCTCTGAACACTTTTGGTTGTACCTTCAAAGTTTTAAAGAGGAGGTGCTCTAATTTTAACTATATTAGCTAACTTTGATGTTGATCTAGCTTAAAGTTATATTTTTTGTTATGTGCTACCATTGCTCATTCCAACTTAATATTTAATACTACTTATATGAGAGAATAAAACAGGCTAACATTAAAATTTCATGAGGTTGGGCAAGAGACATACTTTCCTTTATAAGGTTAGTGAACTCATAAACCTGAGGGAGGACATTTTAACTCTTTTCCGAGTATGTTATTCTGCAAATTAGGCCACCATCTTTGCTTGGGTTTGTATGTAGTCACAAAAGAGCTTCTCAGGGAAGCCATTTGGAGCAGGATCGGAATGCACGGGAACAGGAGTGGGTCTGAGAGCACTCCCAGCCTGTCCCCATGCCAATGCCGGCAATGCAGGCTGGGTGCATGTTGGGTGCGGATGAAGGCGTCCCCATGCAAACTGCACCAAACCCTGGCACAGGGGAGCAGTACCACCTCCTCTCCGCTCCCTCTCTTCTCATTGGAAGCGGATTGATATCAGCCCACCCCTGTGCTGCATCCCCCCTCCCTTAGCAGCATTGAAAGCCAGGACTGGGGTAGGAGGCACAGAAACAAGTTAAAATAAAGCTTACTTCATAATAATAAATTTATAAAGAATTTTAAAAGACCGAAAGCCACTACAAGGTATAGCAGCAGTCAGATGCTTGAGCAGTTTTGCGCATTTCTACTCCACCGGGAACCACGAAAATGCCCACCAAGTTTAAAAGAGAGAAAATCAAGCTTTTATTTCATGATTGCCTTGGCGATTGGGAAACAGGGATTGAAAATTTTTGGAATTGGAACAAAAATCAAGCCATTATCCTGCCTGTCTTGGCGATCGGGAAACAGGGGTGGAAATATTTCCGTGGAAAATGCACAAAAATTAAGCCAGTATCCTGACTGCCTTGGCGATCAGGATTTCAAAATGTCAGCAGCTGCAATTTCCAATGCACAGGGCATGAACAGCAAGCATACCCCACCTACTAATGATATGAGTGCCAATCTCCTCCCCGGATAGCCCACGATCATCCCCATGTGTGGTCCTGGCTCACTAACCAATGTGTGCTGGGGCCCCAAACTGTGCCAAGACTTGTTCTTTCGAGTGCTAAATTTGGTCCTGGTCTGGCATGGTTTGGGGGGGATTCAGAACACATGAGCACACCCCTTGCCAATCCCACATTCGGTACTGTACCAGCCATACCAAATGTTCAGTACTGTACCAAACTGCCTCAGGTGATCCAGCAGAAGCCAGGATATTTCTGTACCTGCTTCACAGGTAGTCATGCAGCAGTGGTTCCTTATCAACTTGGCAATCACTCATTGCCTTTCACCAATCAGGGTTTACTTTGGGCATATGGTTAGTTACCATTGGCTTCAACTGCAAAATTATTTTCCTCCTGTACACACTTTTTGCACTTAACCAATGAATTGTCTGAGTGTTCACGTGTTTTAGACCAGTGATGGTGAGCCTTTTGAGCTCGGTGTGTCAAAATTCACAAGGAAACCTAGCTTAACTCAGGTGCTGTGTCACTTCTAGAAATATCCATAATTTTGCAATATTTGTAGCTCTAATAAAAAGTTATATTTTTGATATATGTATTTTATTAAAAGCAAAAATGAATAATTCTTTACATTAGTGACTTTTGTTGCTGAATTTCATTTGCTAAATCCTCAATTGAAAGTTTGTATTTCATACACTTCAAGAACAAGCAAGCACTACATGCCCAGGTGCCAGGGTGACCAGGTGTGTCACCCAAAAGGGCTTGGCATGTCACCTGTGACACGCGTGTCATAGGTTGGCCATCACCGTGTTAGACTATAGTTTCAGCAGAATAGCCTGAGAAATTCTACGGCAATAATGCAGCAGACTTGATTTCTCCATAAAACATCCAGTAAACAGAGTCAAGTTTCTCTTTCCATCTGGAAGGCACCCTTTATTGCTTAGCTGCAGTAGGTAGTAGGTGTGTGCTCGAATGCAATTTTTGACATTCGATTCAATTCGAATCAAATATTCAAATGTCTGAATTTGTACGGATAAAGAAAAAATGAATGTATTAAAATCTGAGCTGGTTCAAATACATTTCGTATCTATCGTATGAATATTTGATATGAATTTGATGATATGAATGTCGACAACATTTGTATGTATCCATACACATCTGTATACATCCATATGCACCCCTTGTGCCTCCCATAAGTATCCCATTTTCATCCTATACATATCTGTTTGGATTTCTACAGATACGAATAAGATGCGTACAGATGCGCACGCGAAAGAACGCTGCTTACCTGCTCGCCGGGTCACAACTGGCGCAAGGAGGCTGGTGATGTTCTGCGCCTGCATGTGGCGCGGTCTCTGATTAGCCAGGCACCCGTGCCTGCGCAGATGACCAGGTGGAGCCAGGCAGGTGTCTGGCCAATCAGGGACTGCACCGCATGCAGGTGCAAAGCACAATATGGCCCGATTGTGCCAGTAGTGACTGGGCAACCACCAGGTAAGGAGTGGGTTTGTGGATGCGCCCCTGGGGCGGGGTGTTGGGTGGGGGTTCCACCGGCCCCAGGAGGCCGATCTGGGCCCCCGGAGCAGGCGGGACCCCAGGGAAGGGAGGCGTCAGGGCTGCCCACCCCTGGATCCACAGGAGCCAATGGGGGCAGCCCAGGGGAGGGGCCCAGCTGTCATGGAGGGAGAGCATGCAAACGGGTGGAGAGCACATTTTTGTGCTCTGAAAACCAAACAAGTCTACAACGCGTTGGGACAGCTGGGGTGGGTTAGAACGCAACCGCCCATGCCAGAGGAGTGAATGCTCCATCCCAGCACATCACAGACATGTTTGAAAAGGCCAATGTGAAAAGGCCTCAGGATAACACCTGCTAATATGTTTATCAGCAAAGCCCTGGCCTTGAGGCCTATACATGAGATTTTCTGTTCCTGGCAAAATATTTTACCCTAAAACGTCTTGACATATAGTTCCTCTTCACCCCAGAAAAAGCTGAAGCCAACAATTTTCTTGGTCAGCCAGGCTTTATGGGAGATATCAATGGGTACCCTATGATGAAAGACTGTGTGTCTGTTGTGCAGGAATGGTTGAAGATCTTTTTCATATTGTATTCCTCAATAAGAACAACTTGTTTGGGCCCCCTTTTACAAAACGTGTCTCATTGGAATGCAGATCACAAAGTGACTTACCTTCTGCAGGGAGAAAACATCCAGGTGACACATAGGGTAGCTTCATTTTTGCTAAGGCTGCCAGATATAGGAAACTATTCACTGAGTTGAATGTGGTGTCTTGTAAGGGCAATGGGGACAAATAATGATGTTACTTTTATTTTGTTCCTGTTTTTATCCTTGTATGTTCTGGATGATTTTGTCTTTTGTAGACTTGATAGGGTCAAAATGACTAATCAATAAAGTTTGTAATGCCTAATGCCTTTTCTTCTGAGCCTGCTTTAAGGCAGAGTCTCCACTTTGCTGTGATGTGAGCAAATGCCATTGAGCTCAGTGGGACTTGTATGTGAGCAGACATAGGGTCTTTTCCCACTGTTACTAGAAGTACCCATTAATGGGTACAAAAATGCCATCACATACCCATTAATGGGTACTTAATGGGTACTTTTAGTGACAGTGGAAAAACACCCATTATGCAATGATAGAAATCTCATTGTATGACAAGGGAGGGGCCCTCCCAGGGGCCCTCCCACATCCCTTAGCAGACTAATGCATTTCTTGGTCTTTCATTTAGTTTAGAGGATCTATTTCATGTCATTCTTTGGAGTGAATTTATTCACTTATACATTAATAAAATAACTAGAAAATGTACCCTGGCATTCATGGAATTTGTTGGGCATACTGTGCTCCTCCAGCAGAGTCAAAGGCTGATTCTTCAGAAAAAGAGGCCTCCGTGTTAGGGATTGAGGAGAAGGAGCTACAATCCAACCTGTGTAAAAACTCAGACAGATAATTGGCTAAAAGTTAAAAAGAAAAAAATGTGGACTGGAGGATACCTAAGTGGGTTTTTTTTTTTTTGCACTTTGATAATGATCTGCCCAAGTAAATCCTGTATAACCAGCTGTACAACCAGCTGTGAAGCAGCTATAGAATTAGCTTGCCTTCCCCTCAATCACCTGACAAGAGCTCTTGTGCCTACATGCAAACGCAAGCAAAGATGATTTCATAATTTGCAAAATAAGAGAGAGTACAGCTTCCTTAGAATGATGGGGCACTGAAAAGTGCAACTTCTTTAGAAAGGTCTTATGGTTTTCAGGCAATGCCTATTCTGACCACCTTCTCATTGACATTCCTGGTATTAGGTGAATTATGAAACTGCCAGGTGGCATCATGATGATCTCATTCCGATATTGTATTTTTAACCACTTGTCATATATATGCTTCTCCCATGGGCTGTGTCAGACTGTTGGCTCGTGTAGTTTCAGGTTTTCCTGGCAAATTATTCCTCATCATCTCTAACATATTATCAGGTCAGCTGGTTGGTGCTCATCAGCCTTTAATATCTCTGTGTCAGAGCAGCTTCACATTTTTGTTTTCACATATTACCGAGAAGAGATAACTATGGCTTCATGGCTTAAAGGTAGCAGTTGTTACATACAATCTGCTGTGCCAAGTGGCTCTGTGCATAATTCTGTGTGTGCGCAAATAATTATGTTGCGGCACCCTGTGAAGAAGTGATAAACAGATCTCATCATTCATTCACACACTGCGTTTTTTCCCCCTCACACCTTCTCCCAGAGCATATTCTCCTTATAGCTGGCGGCATTTATTACTTGAACTCATTTTAAATGCTTTCTTTGATCTCCATCTCTCTCTTACACACACACACACACACGTGCATGAACACACAGCCTCTCTTTTGTCAACCAGATAATGAAATGCTATGAATAGGGTTAAAATATCTCAAATAAACAGGCTTAGAGCTCAAGCCCACAGCAAGGTTTAAACTAGTTCAGATGTTGTGAGGTCACAGAATTATTTCCTAAAACTGTAAAAGAGAGGTGGAAAAATAGAGATTGGGATCTTCCAATTACATCTATAAACTGATGGAGGCTGAGGGTGTGCCCAGACTGGTGCATTCTGATGCATAGTCGGTGCATGGGCAACCTACCTGATGCCTGATACTTTGTAGTGGCAGCACATTATTCTGCCACGCCTTCAGACTTACCTGCTGCAGAATGATCAACACTCTCTCTGCAGTATCAGGTAATTTTAGAGTTTCCTGCCGTCCTGACAGGATGGTGAGAAACAGCCAATGAGGGCTGAGCCCATTGGCTGCCTGATCCCATCTGACGTGCACCTCACCACACATGCCACGGAAGTCTTGCAGCTGCTGAAGTGCAAGCTGCGGACCTCTGTTTCAAGTGGGCACAATGCGTCGTGACTTCACAGCCAAGTACGCTTTGAATTTAGTAACTCCTGCAGATTTCTATCCTTTAGTTTGGAAGGGACTTGAGCTTTCTGTAACAGACCAAGAAAGGGTTCTTTGGGGTTCTGGTGGACAGGTTAATGAAGGTGTCAGTCCAGAGCACTGAGGTAATTAGATAGGGAATAGAAAGCAAGTCAGCTAGTGTTATTTTGGTTCTTTATAAATCTTTGGTGAGCCCACATTTGGAATATTGTGTACAATTCTGTTCACCACAGTTCAGAAACGATATTGTGAGAAGGTGTCAAAATGTGCAACCAGAATGATCAAGGGTCTGGAACATCTCCTTTATGAAAGCAGGTTGCAACATCTGGACCTGGTTCTTGGAAAGAGGTGTTTTAGAGCTGACCTGATTGAAGTAGATTTGGGGCCTTCCTGCACTGGGCCTTGTCCTGCATTATATCTCAGAACAGGGAACTGCCAGATGCATGATGATGGAGGTTACTGCACAGACCCAGTGCAAAAGTGCAGAAAGGGCCTAAGGGTGGTGTCCACGGTGTGGAAAGGGTTGATAGAGAAAAAAATACTTTCTGTGTTGCACAACCCTAGGACCAGATGGCAGTCTATGAACCTGATGTGCTGGAGAGTTAGGATTGACAAGGGGAAACATTTTTTTCACCCAGAGGGTTACCAGTCTATGGAATTTACTACCAGTAAGCAGCATGGATAGATTTAAGAAATGATTAAATAAAATCATGGAGGACAGTTGTATCAACGGCTACTAGAATGGATGCCTAGGTACCATCTCTGGGTTGGAGAGACAAGCAGGAAGCCTCTAAAGACCATTTGCAGAGATATGAAAGCAGCTGAGAATGTCCAGAAGTAATTGATACACCACTGTCTGAGATGGGATACTGGACTAGGTAGGTTGTGGCCTGATGTGGCAGGGCTACTCTTATGTTCTTATATTCTATAGAGGAGAGACAAAGAGAGGAAATCACATCCACTAAGAAACCATGTCCTTCGAGGGCACAGTCAGGAGTGTTCGGATGAAACCTGGGACATTTCACATTGTGAACCTCCCCTCATTATTTGGGAGACGGTAAAAACATTTGAATGTAAAGAATGGTATTTAAAAGTAGAGGTGTGCACGGATGGAATTTTTGGGATTCGATTTGAATGTTTAAAGTTTGAATTTAACCAAATTCGATTCAAATTAAGCAAATTTGAATCTATTCATTTGAATTTTTCATTCAAATTTGCACTTACAAATGTCAACAACATTCGTAGATGCCCATACGCATCTTTCCCGGGTCCATACACATCCACACGTATCTGTACACCTCCGTGCATGCAACCTGTTTTCATCCCATACAGATCTGTACAAATGCGTACAGAATGGGGAAAGATGCAGAGCTTCAAGTACGCATCATGTATGAGCCCGTACACTTACGAATGTCTGAATAATTCAAACGAATAGATCTGAAATTCAAAATTTGAATCAAATCTTTAAATTTGAATTTAAGGACATTCAATTCGAATTCGAATGTCAAAATTCAGTCTTTCTATAGAATTTTGAATGCGTTTGAATATTCATGCACATCCCTATTTAGAAGAAGAAGAAGAAAAAGAAGAAGCATTACCACAAAATCTGGTGCAAAAGGATGATGCATGAACGAAACTGGATTTGCAATTATATCTAAATGCTGTGCACATTTGGGGTGTTTTTCCACTGTCACTAAAAGTACCCATTAATCGGTACGAAATGGCATTTTTGTACCCATTAATGGGTACTTAATGGGTACTTCTAGTGACAGTGGAAAAACACCCTTTGTTCTTATTAAATCACCAAGAAGAAAATAGGAAAAAAATGGTCATATACAGAATGTGATCAACTAATAAATGAAAATAAAGATTTTATACACATATATTAACCTATAAATGTCATTCATCCAAGCCATTTTTACTGGCAGCAATTAAAGTCCTTTTTCCTCTTAATACATTTAAACAATTTAAGGATCTTCTACACAACATTTAAAGGCAGTATTTTTTAAAAAAATGAAAGGGTAGTCTGTATAAAAAGATTGTTATATGTTGAATAAAGTTCTTAAATTAAGCAAATAAATAATATTGGGAGTATACAGTGTATCAGAAATTTGGTTTATCGATCATGTCATCTCATCTCTCTAAATTAATATATAAGCAGGCAATCCATTAGAAATTTAACATCATTTGGAAATTCACTTATGAAAGATTGCATGTTATATAAAAAAGTCTATCAAGCACTAATCAATGGGTACTTAAGAAAACTTTGGGAGAAGATTTGAAAATAAACATAAAATTTCAAGACTGTGAAAATACATCTTAAAAGGCTCATGGATCAGTAAATCCTAATTTAAAAGTAATAACTTTAAAACTTTTAAGTAAATGGCATTATATTCCTATACAACTCAAACATTTTAGTATACATATATTCTCATAAACTTTGGCATTGTGAAGAAATCAAAGGCTTATATAAATTTGTGTTGTATTACTATACAACACTTCTGTTAAGGAGACATTAGAGATATAGCCTGACTACATAATGAATCTTTTGACAACACCTGTACTATGTTTATTATCCATTTGGAGAAGTAGAAATTCTTGTATTAACAAAAATTGGGAAAATTTTATGCTTCTAGCTTTGAGATTGGTAATAACTCAGAATTGGGGGGGGGGAAACATCTTCCTTTAAATTTGGGAAACTAGTACCTTTGAATGCATGACAAGTTTGCTATGATGAAACACTCCTATGATACCTTGGCCAAATAGCCATGATGATTTCCCTCTCAATTGGCTTGCCAGAGTAAATGAGTTTATTATTTCAGGATCTGCAAGGAGGTCAGAATTATGCAGTATTTTCCTAATTGGAAAATCCTTTCATTGTGCCCAGCTCGTAGTCACAGATAGGGAAGAATAGCAAAAAAGGCAAGAAGGAAGGCCCCTAGTTTACTGAGCAGCAGGCATAAATTCTTGGGTTGGTAGCCTTTTCTATGAATCTAAAGTGCATTTCTTCTTGTCGTTTTGTGAATCTATGTCCCATAGCTATTGCTTTATTATTTGTTTTGCCATATGATGCCCCATTTCTAACAACATAGAGATGGAAAGTCTCTAAGGCTGTGTCTTCACGGCAACCTTATGTCGGATTCAAAATGTTTTCAGTCCTTGGAGTCCATACGGCAGTTTGGCTTAACACACTTTTCCCGTGTTAAACCACCCCAAAGCGTGGTGAATCTCAATCCTGATTTCAACAGGTCTCACTCCGGATTGTGCACTTGAAACGTTTTACATTTTTTATTGTGTGGACAGTACCATTTTAAGAGATGGGAATCCATGTTTAGGGTTTCCCTCTCCCAATAGCTTGCTTCCAAAGACAGTGATTTCAGTGTAAAAATCCACTTAACAGGGATCGCTATACTGTAGCGCTGGAACCACTTCACACCTTGATGGTTGGAATAACAATGTTGCAATTTTGTGCAATTCTAGCTCTTTGGAGTTCTGACTTTAGAAAGGGAAAGGGATGAAAGCAGCTGAATGTGAATGTTTAAAGCAAAGGGGCTTTAGTTGCCGCTGCTGCTGTGTGCCCTGAGCAATGGGGAGAGGAGGGGAAAGAATTGCTGGCTGGCTACCCGCTGCCATTTTTCCTCCATCCATGGAAGCGGCAGCCACCCAGCCACCCAGTTAGGCTCGGTGAAGGGGTCCCTTATAGGTGGCATGTCCATGCCAGGAGGAAGAGGCCAGGGCAGCCCCGAAAAGCAGCTTTTAAAAAGTAGCCACTTGAGTCCCCCCTTGAGTCACGGACGCCACGTACGATCCTCAGAATCTGGATCGAACACGATTAAGTTAAAAGTAATGGGAACAGGCAAATTCGTGTTTGCATTCAGTTCTATTATTTCGGTTTAGGGAAAGCAAAATAAGCTTGCTGTGGGGATCGCCCTAAATTTCTTTGCCAATCTGAATGAAAGTTATCTTCAAGAACCAGAGAGCTTTGTCCAACTGTAGATTGCCAAACTCTTGCTTCAGTGGAGGTCAAGTGGAAAAGCCCCACAATCGTCGATTGCCAATGCCAATCAGCTGCTGATGTGTGTGGGAGGCTGGCAGGGGGTGATCCAGGCATGCTCCCCCAGTGATGACTTGCACTGGGCATGTTGGTGCTGGCTGCTGTGGAGAGAGGCCAGCATGGGGGGGGGTCAGTTTGATACCCCACCTGATCCCCTACCTGCCAGCCAGTGGGTCATGGAACAGCCTGTCTCAACAGCCAGGTGGCAGGACTTCTGCAGTGAGCCGGAGGAAGAGTGAATGCTCTCACTGTCAGATGCTCCAGGTAAGTCCAGGGTAAATGTTGGGATAGGTGCTCCACATCTCATTCAGGATTAGGACTGCTCTGTTGAGTGTGGGCATGCTTCTAATCTGTAGCAGCCTAGTAAGCATGCATATGGTCTTCACCAGAGCCGTCCTGATTGCATACCAGAGGCCATAGTACGAATTGGCCTCTGGTCAAACCACCTGATTTGATTCAAAATGGGTTCAAACCAAACCGGTTCAGCATATCTCTAGTCTATATGCTCTATTGAGAGACTAAATTTTAAACACAGAACTTTGTCTAGGGCCATGGGGAAATTACCAGATGCCCACAGTGGACCTTTGTCTGAATTGCAGTTGAACACCTTGCACTTTTGCTTCTTTGTTCATTTAATGAGAGAGAAGGATGCATGATCTGGGGTGGAGATGGACACTTCCTTGTCGTTTGAGGTCAACATGGCAGTGTTAGCCCGGAGTGTCTACCTCCAGCTATGACTGGTTTGCCAGCTTCAGCCCTTTATGAACAAGAACAACATGGGCATGGTGATCCATACTCTGATAACCTCCTAATTAGACTACTGTAGTGTGCTCTATGTTGGATACCCTTGAAGATGGCTTGAAAGCTGGATCTGGTGCGGAATGATGCTTGGGAATTTTTTATTGGACAAACATCACATTATTGGACAAACATCACATTATTGGACAAAGATCTGCACTGGCTACTTATTTGCTTCTAAGTTTAAATGGGTCTGAAGAAGCATCTTTTCCCATTTAGATCTGCCTGAGTATTAAAATCACCAGATGAGGGTCTTCTTTTAGCATCTTTAGTGTTTTCAAATATAAGACTTTCTTGTTAGCTTTCCATAAGTAGTAGTAGTAGTACTTCTCCTTCTCCTTCTCCTTCTCCTCCTCCTCCTCCTCCTCCTCCTCCACCACCATGACCACCACCTCCTCCTCCTCCTTGTTCTTCAGTAAGGAAGACAATTTAGGATGCAATGACTTCTCTCCTTTGACTGAAGACTGTAGTTACAGCAACATGATTTATGCACATTCTCTTCAAGGTGCTCCATTCAGGTACTGTAAGGCCAGGGAACAAGGTCCTGGAAGCAAAGGATGCTTCTATGTAGTAAGCTGAAAGAGATGAAAAGAAGTCCATTTTGTTCAGACCAGATAGAAAGCTGTTATAGGATCTGGGCTTTAGTACAAGAAAGGAGTGAAACAAGCTCACATCTTTCACCATATGCATCAGCAATTCCAAAATGAATTTTCTATCCCTCCCCCCCGATAGCTCAAAATGGGGCTCTAGAGTATCACTGAATGTATCTGAAATTGACACTTGTTGTTTGACAGTTTTTGGGTTCTACATCAGTGTCCCGCCTTCATATTAACCACACTCTGTCAAGATGACATGGTTAAGTGGATCTAGTTTCTGAAAATATTAAGTGATATTTAATATTAGCTGGGAGATTTCTCCTGCCATGCAGGGGAGGTAATTAAGCATGCCAAATGAGTGGTGACAAAGACAAGGCATGTACAAATTGAGAAATGGTTTATTGAGAGTTCAGGGTAATAGCTGACACCCCTCTTAAGGTCAGCTTTTGCATATTGTAGACAGATGAGTTGTGTTGGGTGTCCCACGAGCTTATGAGAAGGGGTTGTTCAGCATTTAATGGAGCACATGAATGCTGCAAAGGAATAAACTAGGCAGTTGAGGAAGGGGGGGTTGGCAGAAACTCTGGAAATAGCTCAGCCACTCTGTGGAGAAGTGATAGTAAAACCTTGAACATGCCTGCTATATGTGTGGAAGGACAGACAGATGTAGCAAATTGATACAGTGCAAGACATGGCCCACATCTGGAGCAGAAGAGCAAGGACATGCTCTTTGCTAGGCTCTTCCATATGCATTGAAAAGAGCACAGCTCAGTCTAAGTGGGGGGGGGGGATTCCACTGACCTCCCTTAATCCAGATCGAAGATGATCTGGATCTAAGGAATGGGTACCTGATGCATCCCCACGGGCGGTGCAGCACCCAATAGCAATGGGTGCTAGCCTGTCCCTCCCCCGAGCCTCCATTAGACCCCATTGCCCAATTGCAGTGGAAACAGGCTCCCTATAATCCAGATTTGATGCCTGAAGACACCATTGTAGACCCCTTTAATGGGGTCTACAGGAAATCCGGATTATAGTTCCTGAAGGACCCATTCAAGCCGGATTTCCCTAGAACTGGGGGAAAGAAATGTGGCTCTGATGGGGTCTGCACTGGAAATGGGGTCTTCCTGCTCTGAGCCTAATGGGTCCTTAATGGGTCTCTAATGGGTACTTAATACTCAGTGGTAGTGGAAAAAAACCCTAGGCTGTTCTTAAGGGGTACCAATGAACAAAGGGTCTCTGGAATGGAAGAGGGAAGAACGTGGAAGAATGCATGCCTTCCAGGTTCAGTTTAGCATAAGGACCCATTTTGGCAGTGCAGCAAATTGCATTGTTAAATTGCATCCCCCTGGGGCCCTGAGACTGGGAATTTTAGTTCTGGGCCACAAGGGCCCTCACAGCAGGATCTGAAGCTCATATGATCTTTGGAGCTGTTTGGAGTAGTGAGCAGCCTGTCCTGGAACAGGTTGTTCAAGTTCAGATGGCCTTTTTAAACGGTACTCAAAGTGGTTGACAAAGCTTTCTATTCTTCTCCCCACAACACACACCCTGTGAAGAAGGGGCTGTGAGAGCTCAATAGAGAGCTGTGACTAGTCCAAGGTCACCCATCTGGCTTTGTGGAGGCTTAAACCGGAAGACTGCGAAATAAGAATCTGAAACTACCAAAAGATCAGCCGTATTTTAGAAAATTTTATGGAAGAGAAGTAGGAGTTCTTAGCTTTTTGGGGGAAAACTTTTACTTTGTGTTTTGGATTTGTGTCAATCTGACAACTTCTTCTGTCTAATGCTTGAGCTACTCAATATACAAAAGTGCCTAGTGCCTTTTCAAGATGTTTATCAATACCCGAGAGAAGTGGCTTCTACAAACGTAAGATGTAATGGCGATACTGTGACAGTCCCAACATAATCCCAGGTTAGCGGGATGATATCCTGCAATAATGTGGGTGATCAACTCCCGACACAAGTTTTACCTAAAAATCTGCCTGAACGGTGGCTCAAGAGATCTGCCATCTTGGGGGTGGCCATTGTGCACGTGCAGGGCCAAACTGAGCTGAAAATGGTGGCCATGTCTGCACATGGTTAGCAGTTATGCACTTCTGGGTCTCTGGTGTCATGAAATGGTTAAACATGCATGCTGCTCATTGCAGGAGCAATAGCACCAGACTGGTAAGTGCCTCTGCTTTCCTAGCGCTGTTGCTCTGCTGTCTGAACCACAAGTGATTAGGGATGCACAAGGATATTTGGAAATTCAAAAATCCGATTCGAATCCATTGAATATTGACATTCAAATTCGAATCGGATTCTCAAAAATCCAAATTTAAACATTCAAACGAATTTCGGATTTTCAAAAATCCAATACAGATTTTCAAATAATTCAAATGAATAGATCCACATACGTCACATACAAATATTGTGTGTATTTGCGCTTACAATGCAGGATGAAAATGGGATGAAAACGGGATGAAAACAAATCAGTGCCATCAGTACAGATGATCAGGATCAGGATCAGTGGACCTGGCTATTCTGGAGCTGCTGATCCTAATTAGAAGCAGGTAAATGCAGAAAGGGCCTTTGTTTCTCATCTTGACTATTTCTAAATGTTTCCAAACCTTGGAAACATTTGGTATGGTGGATACCCATTCTGGTATCGGAAGGGACTTCATGAAGGTAAAATACTTTATGCACAAAGAGAGGGAGAGCAGTTATGAAGTGAGAATGAATTTAAAGAACACAAAATGGGCTTTTTAAAAGTATCAGTTCCACCACCCCTAAAAAGGTCAAGTTCCATTTGCTGGTCACAAATTGTTGATATAATGGAGAGACAGGAATGGTATGTAAAGTTTTCAGTCAGGTTTATCAGAGCAGCTTTTGACCTAACAGCTTGGACTTACTGACAATCAGGTATGGTGCAGATCTGGGCCTCTTTCTTCCACATGCTAGTGTAAAACAGGGAGGTACCACGCCCTGCATTAGGTGGAGCATAGACTTTTTTTAAAAAAAAAGTCAGTTGGCATTCCAGCCATTGCTAAATGGGACGATGTTCTGGTTTGCTGGGGGAAACATCTCAGTTGTGCATCAAATTGCATCACTGAAATGTTTTCCCAAAGGCTCCAGGGCCAGGAGCTTTAGTTCCTGGCCATAAGAGAATACAAGGCTGGCGATCTTCAGGGCCAGCAAGGGGGCTGCACCAAAACAGCTGTCCAAATGCAAACTGTTTCGTTCTGATACAGCTGGAGGCCATCCGGAGAAGTGCAGAAACACCCTAGGATGAGTTTCAGTTCCAAGCTTCTTGGCTCGTAGCTGGGCCTCTTCCAGACTAGTGAAATGAATCCACAGTTATGGGAAAAATCACAGCTGACCTGCTGCAAAGCGGCGACCAAGCATCCTGACTAGAGCAGCCTCCCATAGCTTCCACATCAGAAGCTGTGAGAGCTTGAGTTGGCACACATTGTCATATGGAATGAGACAGCCAATCAGAGTTGAGCTGCCCTTCCTGTTTTCGTTGGCTCTTCTCGCCATTCCATCCGAACTGGCGGGAAGATTCAAAGTTTCTTAATTCTGCACTGAGAGTGCTGTTAAATCAGCATTAATATAAATTCACACTAGCTATGGGATAATGGCCGCATTCCCATTACAAGCTTAATATGGTTTCCCTAAACCGAAATAATAGAACCGGATGCAAACGTGAATTTGTCTGATCCCATTACTTTCAACTTAATTGCGTTCAATCTGGATTCTGAGGATCCTATGTGGCATACATGACTCAAGGGGGGACTCAAGTGGCTACTTTCTAAAAGCCGCTTTTTGGGGCTGCCCTGCCCAGTTCCTCCTGGTGTGAATGCACCACCCATAACGGACCCCTTCATGGAGCCTAGCTGGGTGGCTGGGTGGCTGCTGCTTGCCTGGATGGATGAAAAACGGCACCGGGCAGCCAGCAATTCTTTCCCCTCCTCTCCCCATTGCCCAGGGCACACAGCAGGAGCAGCAACTCAAGCCCCCTTCACCCGCTCACTGCCACAACCTTAAAAACATTCACACATCTCCCAGAACCTGCAGCTGCTTTCCTTTCTTTTCCCTTTCTAAAGGTCAGAACTTTCAGAATTGCGCAAAATTGCAACATTGTTATCAGGTGTGAAGTGGGTAGATTGCTACAGTGTAGTGGCTGCTGTAAGGGGTGGATTTTTACAATGAAATCACTATCTTTGGAAGCAAGCTATTGGGGGAGGGAAACCCTAAACATGCATTCTCATCCCACTAAAACTGTACTGTTCCCACAGTAAGAAATGTAAAACGTTTCAAATGCATGAACCGGAGTGAGACCTGTTGAAATGAGTGTTAACGTTTACAACGCTTTGGGCCGATTTAACACGCGGAAAGTGTGTTAAGCCAACCTGACGTGGGGACTGCGAGGATCAAAACCGTTTCAAAACCATTTTAAGCTTGTAATGGGAATTCACCCAATGAGTCACCGCTATGATCAGTCGATCATTGTGTTTGATGCCCCGATAGCATTTGTGCATTCTGCTGTGCACAATTAATGAATCTGGATGCACTCCTGGTGAACAATAAGTGTGCAAAGCCAAATAACTATCCTTAAAAACTCCAAATGACCTGCTGGTTTTGAGTAGTGGACCACATTGTTCAACAACACAAAAATCAGCAGCTTCCAATTTTATCCTTAGCCTCCAATTAAAGATTTTTCAGTTCAGAACTGTGGTCAGCTGAGAAAAAAAAAGTGTCATAAAGGGCATTGTGGATGTAGCAAGAATAAAATATCACCCCCATTTGCCCTTTCATCTAACAGTAAGTGCTTTTACTTACTGTACAAGGTTGTTTTGTTTTATTTTTTTTATCTTTCACCAGTGACATTTCATAGGGTATGTGCAGAACATGGGTTGGAACATCTCATCAGTAATTCTCACTGTGTGTTGTGCACACAAAATAACTAATACAGAGAAAAATAGACATCTTGCAATTTGAAGACATCCATTATTTAATAGGGCACAAAGTTATACTGTTCACACAGCATTATAAAATGATAATGAGGGATTGCTAATATTACATAACTTAAGGAAGCTGAGAGGAGTACCTTTCAGGCCAAAATCATAATATATTGGCAAGAAGCAGAGAAAGGCAGCAGTAGTTAAAAAAAAAAAAAAACTATGATGAATTGATTCTCCACTGGATGCCACTGTTGGTCCACAAAGCTTTATTCCAAATACAGTTTCTTTGGCAGTCAAAGTGCTTCTCTCGAAAAATAAGATATATGCTTGCCTCAAAAATTCCTGCAGGGAAAGAAGTCTGATTGTGATAGACAAGGCACTTCAAAAGGTGAACATTTATTCTTTTTAACAACTTTGCATAAAAACTGTACTCAAATACTGACAGTTTTAAAATTTTGATGATCTGGAAACAAATGCACAACAGCAAATTTGTACCTTATTTATTTATTTAAAGTGGGAAGAGACAGTATATTACCTCATAATAACTGTGTGTTCATTTCAAAGAGGAAAATGAAAGAAAAATCCAGAAACAGGGCCCACGTCATTTCTTTTCTGTACATATTTGTGTATCCGTTAGGGTCATACATGTTAGTATCTGTATTAGTACCAGTTTTTTTTAAAATTATTTTCCTTAATCGGTTGAACTAGGGTTCTTATGATTTAGCAGAATTCTAGAGAGGAAAATGTTAGTACTTTTGATGGAAACTTTTAAGTTGGCCATTTGCACTTGAAGATACGCACACATGACACAATATATGGAACATGATCAAGTTTCAGACATTCTCAGGCATGCTTCAGTCTACATTGAACCACAAGTTTCTCCCCAACCTTTATAATTGGTGGCCTGACTGCATAATACATTCTTTTTTCAAGATTAAGAGGAGCAGGCCATCATCCTGTTTATATAATGCAGTGGCCCACCAAATGCTTCTGGACATCTCAAGCAAAAGACAAAGGCGAAACCTTCGCCTGTTCTCACATCCCCGCAAATGGCCTTTAGAGACAACCTTTATAGGATTAATCTATGAGTTACTCTTTCTTATGGCACAAGAAGAAGAAGAAGAAGAAGAAGAAGAAGAAGAAGAGTTGGCTTTTCTACCCCATTTTTCTCATCCATTTAAGGGGACTTAAAGCAGTTGACAACGCTTTCTATTCTTCTCCCCACAACAGAACACCCTGTGAGATATGTGGGGTTGTGAGAGCTCCCAAGGGAGCTGTGACTAGCCCAAGGTCACCCAGCTGGCTTCATGTAGGAGGGTGGAATCAAACCCGGTATTCCCAGATAAGAGTCCGGCTCCTTAACCACTAGACCAAACTGTCTCACTGATAGGCTGGGAATCCTAAACAAAAAGACAATGAGGGATGTGATGTGTTGATTTTCCCCATCATTCTATTTGTGCTTCAAATATGTATTGCAAACGCACACACATCTTAAGAATTTTTTTTTAAAAAACCCAGTCCTAGCAGGATATGGCAAAGTTAGTATTAGCATATCCACTACATTATGCTTCAACTTTTTTCACCTTTCAGCAGTGAATTCCTATTAAGCCCTTGGCTCATGAGATCCATTTAATTCCTTCATTCATTTCCCCTCCAAATTCCATCACAGTGGACAAGAAAGCTTAAAACTGCACAGATTTGCTTAGAAGAGAAAACTAATTCAGCCAACGGTTTAAGATGATGCCTCTATTTGTGCCGCAAAATAATGTGTACAGTAAGGGTGCAGAATTCAAGCTGCTCAGAGAGGTGATGGTCCCAGAGTTGAAGGCAGCTAGTATAGCAGGGAATGTTGGATTACTGTCTAGAAGAACAGGGTTCAAATCCCCATGAGACCCAAAAGTGCTTTGGGTTCATTACACTGGGTCAGTCACTGCCACTCAGACGAACATACCACCCAGAGCTGTCATGAGAATAAAACAGGGAAGAGGAGACCTATGGCCTCTGTCTTTAGCTCAATGGATGAAAGCTGGCACATAAACCCAAGCGAGTGGGTTGAGATAAGAGCAGGGAAATTTTGGGCAACTGTGCACCAGTGCAAATTGTGAAAGGAAATGTAAATTGTGGAATGAAGATGGAGATTAAAAGGTAGAGACGTAACAAAACTTTAGTCAATAATCATTTTTAAAGAGGATTTAAGAATGTAATTTTTTAAAAAAGGACACTGATTGGCAGGACAACTTGTCTAGTGGGAAACCCAGCTGCACTTAGGCTAAAAACAGTACAGAGGAAAAAATAACAAATGGGGGAAGATAAGCAGAAGAGAGAACTAGGCACAAGTGTCAGGTCTTTCTCAGGCCTAGGTGGGATTTTACCAGAGGCCTATTTGTACTATGGACTCTTAGTCAATAATTAGTGAACCGCTGGGAAAGAGCATATCCATGTCGAGTGGGTTGTTAAAGCCTGCAAGTGTGCCCTCTGTCCCCAAAAGCACACTAACCATTAATTCGGTGTGGACCATGAAATTGTGCTCCACACGTTAACCAACGTTAGCTAATCACTTACCTCACGCATCCAGCAGCATAACCATTTGCTCTTGCCAGTGCTCCGGGGTCATTTGATGTGCCATGTAAGCATGCTGGCACCTCAGACAACTGTAGACACGATTGCAACTGCATATGCGCAGAGGGTCAGCATCGTCAAGGCAACAGCACTGGTGCGCGTGCAGTTGTGGAGGCGCCGTTGCTAAAATGGAGGCTCCCAGAGAAGGACTGGGCCCCTGGATCGATTAAGGTGAGTATCCTATCCCAGGGTGAAGGAGCGGATAAAGTTGACTAGCGCTCAAGTGTGAGCACTAGTCAACAGTAGATCATCACACTCCTTTCCCGTCCAGTGGGTGGGAAGGGTAGTGCGAAAATGTCTCATCTGCTAGGGTCAGTATTAAATCATAGGCTGCTTTCTAGGATATCAAAACATGATGGAAAAAATGGTACAGTGAGAGAAATGAATCCCTTGGTGTTAATCCATTGTTTCTTTGCCTGGATTTTTCACGAACTTGCTTGTGTGTTAAAGACAGAGAGAGCAGATTGTCAGGGCTAAAGGGCCAACAACTGTATCCTAGACAAATTTCATTAATTGCATTTTCCTACCACTGAGAATCCAAGGAGGCCTCTGCTGATGCCCTGTCTCCAGTTTTTGGCGGCAGGTGTTCTTCCAAAGCCATTATGTGGGCTGTTTTTAGTGTGATCACTTACAGAGATATCTGTTGTGGTTTATTTATGTGTTGCATAGCAGTAACACAGAAGTGGGCTCCTTTCTCGTGGGCTAGGGAGCCTGACCCTTATCTGGAAATACTGGGTCAGATTCTGCCCTCCCCCATGAAGCCAGCTGGGTGACCTTGGGCTAGTCACAGCTCTCTTCTGAGCTCTCACAGCCCCACCTACCTCACAGGATGTTCTGTTGTGGAGAGAAGAACAGAAAGCTTTGTCAGTTGCTTTCAGTGTCCTTAAATGTGTGAGAAAAGTGGGGTAGAAAAACCAGCTCTTCTTCTTCTTAAAAATGGAGATGTGAAGGGTCCATTTTCTGATGTGGGAAATCAGGCAAAAAAGAAGAAGAAAAAGAATTTCTGTTTGTTTCTGGACTTCCGCCCAACTCAGAAAGAAACTATCCTTTGATTGGATTATTTTGGCTCTGAGCCTGTTTCAGTTCATTAGTCCACTTAGTTTTGGAAGGTGGGAATGTGTTGGGGGCTGCAACTGTATTTATTTGGGAAGCAACCATTATCACTCTCAGACCAATCCTTACTTTGTGGGTGTTAACAGATAACAGCACCATTCCCCCTCTTCTGCCCTAAGGTCCATGTCACCAACCCCATTTCTTCTCACCTGCTCTCTGTGGAAAGCCAATCCTTTTAAAGGAGCCAGTTTTTAGGTTGCTGGCTGGCAGTGGTACCACTAATACAGTGACAATGGTCTAGAGTGGACTCAAGCCCACTATTCCCATTTCTTATCACAGGGCAGGGCATAATTCTTAACACTTGTATTTCCTCCTTCAGCTGGCTCTCAGTCATTACTTCCTTCCATTTCCACACCCTCACTTAGTGGGGAATGAAGGATATAAATGCATCCAAACAGATCAGAAATGAGGGTGCTTCCCAGGAGTCTTTCTAGCTCTCTTTGCCCTCCTCCTTTTCAATCTGAAGTGGAAGTGAACTCAGTGAAGTGCAGAGAAAAGCAAGACAGGGACTGAGAGCAGCATGAAAACAGTAGCAGAGGGCATAGAAGATGTGGCCATGGCCACATTTGTTGATAAAGAGGTGCATGTTGAGGGGAGGCCAGAGGGAGCGAGAGGCCAGAGGCATTTCCGCACTGAATCGCGTTCGAAACGGAACGCGTTCAGGCGGAAAGCTTAAGCCAGCTTCGGGCGCTTTCCCCGTTCACACACAGACGCGCCAGAACGCGTGTAAACGCGTTCCGGAGCGTCTGGGTGCGAATGCTCAAAGCACCCGAAGCTGGCTTAGCCGGCAAACGCCGGCAAGGGGCGCGATGACAGCCGCGGAGGCAGATCGACAATCAGCTGTTTGACAAACAGCTGATTGTCAAAGCCGCGCGGCGTCGGAGGCGCGCCCGCAGCCGTTCGGGAGACAGAAGAAGCGCGAACGCTTCTTCTCCCGAACGGCTGCGGGCGGCTCGTCCGCGTTGGAACGCGTGTAGAGCACTTCGAAGTGCTCTACATTTCGAACGCGGAAAAGACAGCTGCGGACACTTCGGAACGCAAGCCGCGCGTGGCCAATGCGGATGACGTGTCCTCAGCTGTCTTTTCCGCGTTCCGTTCAGCCCCGTGCGAAAACGTCTCAGGGATGGTCAGATCTGAGCCCTTTCTGCACTTGGCCTTATTCTGGGATGTATCTCAGGATAGCAGTCTGCTGGCCACAAGCCAATGCAGACTATGGCAGGGCTCACTTGGGACCTTCCATAGTCTGCACTAGCATGCAGATAGCAGGTCCCTGTTCTGGGATATATTCCAGAATAAGGCCAAGTGCAGAAAGGGCCCTGGCCTCCATTCAAGTGTCTATGAAGCTTTGACTAAGGCTGAACCCATTCAATTCGCAGGTGCATGTATTCGCCTGCAAAAACTGAAATTCATACAAAGTTCAAGTTGCATGAATATTCATACATGTCCCTAGTATAAAATGCATTTTTTATGTTTAAGATCCGTGTTTCACACAGTAATATTATTTTTAATAAAAATGAGGTTTCAATATGAGGTCATTTCTTTTAAAAGTCAACACAGGATGTCTGATCGTCCATCATTTCTTACTACCATCCGTCACGCAGGTCTATTTTCTGCATGAAGTCCTTGACATTATTTTCCTCAGAAAATTCTACCAATGCTTCTGAAGGCCAAACCACCAGTGGCCACCTTATCAAGCTCTCTGGGTGTTTCTGCACATACAGTCAAAGCACATTTAGACACACATTAAGGACACATACAAAACACATATAAACTTGCCTTCCACACTGGAGGCTGGATCTGGGTCCGTTTTCGGCACCACGTCCGCACAAGACTGTTTTTTTAAAACTGGTCTTGCTCCCAAAAGCCATCTCAAATGTAAGACCTGAAAAATCAGGTCTTACATCCGTCTTTCCCCTGGATGTGTGCAAAAGCAGAACACTTCCGCACACGGCCAGGGGAAGAGCCGGATTCCCGGTGGCTGCCATGTTTGGAAGGGCAAAAGGAGGCTGGTCTGCCTCCTTACGCCCTTCCCCCACGTGCCGGTCGCCTCCGGAAACACACGGTGACTGGCAGCTGCTTGCTCCGGGGGCAGTGTTGACAGCGCAGCACCCAGGTGATCCAGCCACCCAATCAGGCCTCGCCACAGCCGCCCATGCATGTGCGGATGCACGGGGCCTCCAAGGATCTGTTCCTATTTGGGACAGATCCTTGGAAGAATGGCGCGCTGAAAAACAGATCCATTTGGATCCATTTTTTGGCGGCATGTGCGGAAAGACCCTCTGTCTCCCAAACTAAAACCTTTGGCATTTTATCATATTTCTCTTAAAATGTGTGGCTTACATACAATGTAAATGAAAAATGTTACTCTTTCCCAGTTCTGTCTCCCAGAATGTGAGAGTGAATTTACAAATGTGTATGGATGGATCCACAAAAGGTGTTTATATTCCTCGACTTTCTGAGAAATTTGCCATGCCTTTTCTAGAGGTTTCCAAGTAGAGGCCAGAGAGCTACTTCTCAGCAATAATTTAGTTTATTTTCATGATCACTGCAAAAGATTGGACTACATGATCCTTGAGATTCTTTCCAACAACACAATTCTGCGATCTCCTACATAGCTTTATACTCCTTTTATTTGTCCATCCATTAGTGGGTCAGTGGTAGAGGAAATGGGAGGTTCCCATGTAGTCAACCAGAGGCTGGTACCCAACAATAACTTATTCATTTACCAACCTATCTGCCACTTAAGAGATTTCTCCCAGCCTGATAATAAAATGCTTTGTTTTTGCAACAGAGCTTTGAACTATAAAAGTAAGAACTAGCCTTCTGGGTGATGTGTCCCCTGAACTGTTGCCAACTACATCATTAAACAATTCACAGACATAATTCTTGAATGTTCTTTCACCTTGTTCCCTGGGAGTAACCATGGGAGAAACTGCAACCACGCTGATAAGCTAAAGTCTGAAAGGATCATATATTACTAAAATAGCAGGGAATGGTACTGATTAACACAGCTTTTGGAATCAGTCCAACGATGCTGATATAGGTGAATATAGCATTAGTAAAAATGTACTACTGCTTAACTGGCTTGTGATCCAGAGTTTACGTGCCTTTTTCAAGGTCATGTAGTCTATTTTGATTCTTGATGGAACAGGGATGTAATAACTCATCTTTAATCACCAGCTGTGGTGTCACCAGTACAATTATGGATTTAAGAAGTATTGTTCTTCCGCAGTAACCTTTCCAGAAATAGAAGAATAGAAGGTGGTTAAATATAAGCACATTAAATCAGTCTTTCATACGTCTTCCGATTTTTAAAAACCTATTAACCAGACAATGTGGTCCTACTGGCAGATTGCTGACTCTCTGAAATATATATATATATATTTGCTTTTAATCCCCATAGAATTTCAAGGCAACATCATGTGTATTATGAATATAGAAAATGTAGCGTATGAGATCACTGATTGGTCATACTGAAAATTAGATTTAATTCCCCTATTCCATGAGGTAGGTTCAGTTATTTTAATCGCTCTCTCTCCTCTCTCAAATAATGAATGAATGAATGAATGAATGAATGAATGAATGAATGAATGAATGAATGAATGAATATTGCAGTATTTTTCTATCCTGAATAAAATGATATTTTCACCAAAAGTGTCAGGAATCTTTATATGACTGAAGAGAATATTAATCACTCCTTCAGAATATCATATAGCCGTGTGTATGAATGTGTTACAACTCAGAGCTCAATATAAGGACAACCAGCTAGAAAAAAGGTCAGGTGTCTTATACTTTTAACAACTTCTAGAATAGCTTGTTTGAGAAGTGTAAGTCACCTTTAATTGAAAGTCACTATGAAGTAGCAGTCTGAATGCCAGCAGGAACTATATAGTACAATCAAAACTGCAGTTTGTTTGACTTTAATCTCCTTCAGTTCTGGAAGATCAGAAAATAAGGGTCTTTCTGCACTGAAAGGCCACGATCAGAGGCCTATTCGCACTAGGCTTCTCAAACACAATTAGGACAGCCCTGGGACAGAGCATTCTTCTCCTGGGCTGGCGGTTCTGTTCAGAACTGTCCCAGACCATCCCAGGGTGGCCTAATTGCGTTCTGGGTGTAGAGCTTGATTTGTGCTCTAACACCTGTCCCAGGCCGTTCCCGCCTGTTCCACAACTGTATGGAAGGGAGAGCATTCACACTCTCCCTCCCGGACAGCTGCAGGTCCCGCCCCACGGCTGCCGCCATTGGGCCAAAATCAGCCCAACAGCTGGCAGGGCCACAAAATCAACATTCCTTGCTGGGCCTGGGGTCCTCCTCATGTGACCTGGAGAGCGATCTGCTGCTCTGTGCACAGGCGCGAGTTCCAGTAGACCAACCCTACGCTGACCCGTACTGATTTGTTGCACTCTTTGTATTTTTTCTGTTTGTTGTAAACTGCCTTGGGCAAAATTTCCTTTTGGAATGGTGGGATACAAATAAAAATGGAAATCCTATATAAATCTCACAAGAATCCCATACGAAGCTTCATACATTTGATTCGAATTTGAATGGCAATCTTTAAATGTGCCAAATTCAAATTTGAATGTCCGAATTTGGCTGAATTCATATAATTTCAAATGTTACTAATGTTACTAGCGGGACTTTGCTTTGGTGTGAATGGTGCGCCCTCCCAAATGCGGCAGGGGGGCTTCAAATTCACTTCAATCGTTTGTTGAAGGTTTGAAGTGAGGGTAAGGGACACAGCCTTTCTGGGGAAATGGATGGTTTGAGGTGGCTGGCCACTTTCCCCAGAGGCACCACTGCTGCTAGCCACACCTCCAAAGCCAGTCTGGCCAGAGGTGGCTTGCCAGCTTCTTTCCCTGGTGACACCACTGCCAAATCACTGATATTGCCATCCGTGTTTCCACTCCAAATGCTATGAAGATTCAGCTGAAGGATCAATAGCGAGCAAAGGCTGGTCCTAGAAAGGTAGACTTGTTCATCTTCACAAATCGTCCAAATTTGTATGAACTATGAAGGAGGCAGAAATATTTGGCGCATTCCTAGAGGGTTCTGTCACTCTGACCCTGGAGTTCAACTTAAGTGTAGATGAGACCAAAGATCCACCTGAGTCCCTAATGTTCCATCTATGTATAGAAGCATTGATGTCACTGTCACTGCTGAATGAAACACAGAGGCAGGATTGGTCCCTCCAAGCAATTTCCCCCTTTTCCAAGTCTGTTGCATTCTGTGGTAGCTTCACACACTATTGACCACTGCATTCCTAGCTCACTGCTTAGGGGCAAACCCACAGCCACAATATTGTGAGACTGGTGTGTATATACAAACTGTACATGCAGACAAAATCTGGGACAACCATTCTGTGTATAATAAGCATTCCACAATGCAGAAATGCTTACTTTATGGCCCCCTCCAATTCACTGAATTGGTGCAGTATTCAGAAATGGGACCCCGAAAGTCCTAAAAGGTATTGGGATTGGCTGAGGGAGCTGCTTGCATCCCAAGTGACTTTCCCCCTTTTTGAATGAGGAGGGGGAGGCCCTGATCTAGCCACCAGGGCTGGTTTTATCCTTACACAGAGAAGAAGTTTCCTTTTGATAAGCAGGAAATTTAGCACCACAGGTCTTTCTGGCAAGCTTAGGTCAGGAATCTCTGCTCACCCCTGAGGCAAGGCAAGAAAGAGACCTTTAGGGAGATGGATGGAAAATAAAATCTATAAAGACTGAACTGAGAAAACTAGAGCATATGGGCCAGAAGAGAATGGTATTTGCTGAGACAGGAAAAGAGACGGACAGCTGTCACCTCAGACATAACTCAATGCCTTTCTTGTCCTGGGGACCTGGCTGCTAGTGAGAAACTGGTACCAGCTGTCGTAGCACTTACCATCCCTGAGAAACATCTGTCTCCTTACTGGGGTCACTTGCCCAGTATTTGCTCTGAATAGTTGCATTTGCATTTCATATTGGATCAAAGCAAAATTTGTTTTCTGCTGTTGCTTGCTGCAGCTGAGCAGTAGCATAGGGTATTTGCGTTCCTGTTTTGGGTCAGTTCAAAGACAGATTTGCCAATACAGTGTGGAATTCAAAGGAAGCCCATAAAACAGCACTTGGCAGGAGGAGGAGGTCTCGCCTGTGTCAGACATTAATGCCTTTATGCAGCAGTGTTCTTGGGGTGCAACTCGGGATGTGTGCGAATGGGTATTTTTGACATTCAATTCGTAACAAATCAAATGTTAGAAAATCTGTATTCGTACAAATAGACCCCTTTCAGATGTGGTAGGATACTAATCGATATGAATGTATTTGTACGGATATCCAGTACAAACGAATATGTATCGGATACCTATCAGATGTGTATCCAACATGAACAGATACATATCCCATCCATATCCCATTAAAAAAACCATTCCGAAAGTGTTACATCTGACCTGAATCCATTTTTAATCCATTCTTGATCCATGTCAAATGCACTCTGGTTCCGTTGCAGATGACTGGCAAAGACACTTTACCACCTTCCCACTTTAATGAATGTTCTAACTATTCATACAGTTGCCTGAAACAGTTGCATGAGTACAAATGTTAACATACAAATATCTTAGCATTCAATTTGTGTACGAATGTCCAAATTCATATGAATAAAAAATGTTATGAATATCCGTGTATATCCCTAATAACAGCTACAGAGTAGCTGTTGGGGCTCAGGAGGGGACTTGTTTGCCTTCGAAGTGGACACTCAGTTTGAACAGATGTGCCCTGGGAGCGGGAACGGATGTAACTTGTATATCATCTTTCTATATGATCTATATGTTTCCATCAGTTGCCGTATCTATGCATCTTAGTTGTATCTGTTTTTATCACTGCTTCAAATGGAAATTGTTTTTCTCTTGTGACTGTGAGCAGCCTTCAGCACGGAACATAGAAAGGCAGCATATAAATAGTGGATGAATCAACAAAATAAGAAATGAATGAGTGAATGAATGAAGGCAAAGAAGAAGCCACCAATTTAGGTTTTAAATAGTCAGAACCAACATGGGAGGTCCTCTGGCTTCTGGGGGGATCAACAGCTTATGGAAATAAAAAGTGAACAGATAGTTAAGAACAAATGGAAGAAGCTGCAGTTTCTCTGCCAAAAGCAAATAAACTTTAAATTTAAAACAATAGGCTAGAAAGTGCTACTCCACAAAACTGGCACCTAATGGAGATTTGGAAGTGCTTGTTAATGACTTAGATGAGCTGATGCCTAAATTGGACTCCATGGGGAAGGCAAGGGAAGCAAAAGTAGAACAATTTTGAGCACGTATTCTGAGCAATTTAAATGAACAGTTCAGCCTGCTCAAATCCAGATGGAAAAGTCCTCCAGAATCTCAGTCCAAATCTACTTATAGAGGAAAGCATTCAAAAGGCAGAAGTCAAATCAAGGGTCCGGCACACCCTTGAAGCTCGTAACTTGGAAGTGTCCCTTTTGCAGAGTTGGGCATTCTCCAAAGCACCCGCCATGCACAGGCACAATCTGGTACAAAGGTCTCATGTGAAACTTATCTGCACAATTGTCCACCCAAGGTCATTAACCATGATAACAAGAACGGCAGAATTAGTTCTCCAACTTCAGTGTTTGTGAGGGTGTTCTAATGTTCTGGTGCCTTTTTGCTACCTCCAGTCCATGCTACAGGGGGAGCAATGATCCAGACTGGGTTTTAAATGATGGTCACCTCATACTTGAAGAAAGGTAGTGAGATTAGTAGCTGCTTTAACTGCAAGCAAGATAAATATATCAAGAAGATTGCCCAAGGCTCAGATGGCAAAATTAAGGAGGCAAAGTAGGGCAACAGAGAAGTTAATAAAAAAAACACACACAAATAACAAATCTTTAGTTGCATGGGCTATGAATGCTGGACCCAAGGAGTTGGTAGAGTCAGGGTGTGCAAGTCAAGTGGATAAGCGTGCAAGTTCTTCACTGAACTACATAAGTATTAAAAAGCTGCAGAGGAGGTATCTTGTGGAATTTGCTCTCAGAAGGAACAAGTGTCTGTGATTTAGGCAGTGTCTCCATTTACTGGGCAAGATGTTCAATAAAGGGTCTTCTGCCCTAGCGTTTCCACCTACATTGGAAGAGCTGCACTGGCTGCCAGCTTGCTACCAAACATGATTAAAGGTGCCAACCATAAACAGCAAGGCCCCTAAACGACTTTGGGCCAAAATATCTAAAGGAATGCTTTCTTTCATGTTGACCTATCCATGCCCTAAGATCTGGAGGAAAGCCCTTCCTTGTCGTAGCACCACCCTCAGTAGTGAAAGGGGTAGACACTCAGGATAGGGCCTTTTCAGTGGTGGCTCTTGAGGTGTGACAGGCAGCTTCACTTTATGTGTTCAGCAGAGCTGTGAAGACATACCTCTTTGGCTAAACAAGGAAATTACATTTCTTCCCCACATTCAGACATTCAGGCACTGTTAAGATTTTAATGTTCATTTTATATGTCCACTGATTTTTAATGTCTTAAGCCACCTTGAGACTTTTTTGTCAGGGGGTAATGGGGTGTTCTTTTCCCCCCCGTTGGTATTGCATAGCAGAGTTGCACTTGGTTCGTGCTTGGAAAGAAATCAATTCCCGTCTGTGCCTTTTCGCTCTCAGCCTGTCAGAATTCCTTCAGCGTAGCTCTCCAAGGTGCTGAAAGCCTAGGCTCCTCCGGTCCCGGGAAAGCCTGCAGATTCCTACTGCGGCCAGTGTAAACAGACAGCGACGCCGTAAATTCTCCAAAGAGGTTTATTGCGTAACGGTTGCAGTCCACCAGCTCCTCCGACAACGAGGCAACACACAGCCGTGTGTGAATACTTTTATACCTTTCCACTATCTGAGTTGGTGACACGTTTCCTGTGGGTTTCACAATCCTGTGCTTTCCCTGACATCATTCAGCCTTCAACAACTGGTGACTGTCTGGTGATTCTTGACTCCTAGTTACCTGTTCTGCACACATCACCTATTGTGACTTCTAGTTACCTTTCTGCACACAACACTTCATTTTACTTCTACTGGCTTTTCAGCCTGACATTTTTGGTATAGGGCAGGATAAAAATTCAAATACATTGGCAGAAAGTCCTTGCAGAACTCCACTAAAAGGTATGGTCCAAGGCACCATTTGTGAAAGTGCTATTTAACTGTCCTCAATGGATGCAGCTTGGAGTGCCCTTCTGAAACAAGAATGTCCTGGCTCATATCTGTGTCCAAAATTCATACTTATGTTCTCACTGCAAAAGATAGGCACTGCTTTGAAGCGGTTTGAAGTTCAGGGTGGGATAGACACTGAGGTGCACACTATTGTTTTAATTGATATTGTTTTGTTTTTAACATGTTGGATTTTAAATGCTGGGATGGTTTTTATTGTTTTAATGTATATTATTTTGGTTGATATGGGGGATTTTAAAGATTGTTGCTTTCCCTGAGACTGTTGGGTGTAGGGCAGGATAGAAATATGAATGAATGAATGAATGAATGAATGAATGAACAATAAATAAATTGTATGAACCCAACTGGGAGTCAAGTCTACACCCAGATTTCCATGCTAAGATTGCTTAAAATATTCACAAACTCCAAGTGTAGCAGAGAAGCTGAATATTCTAGGCTATGACCTAGAGGCGGGTGGCATGAGTGGGCATATCTTTTGTATCAAAAGCATTTTTAAAAATATATTTTGTAATAGAACTAAGTCTTGAAGATCTGCTCTTTCAAATGTCATTGAACATACAGCTGGTCAGACTCAAGTGGGCCCGTAAGTGTGGCAACACCGAGTGGCAACAGAAATGGTGCGATGCTCATTGATGATTGTTCACGTAAAGTACCATCCACCTGATGAAGTGAAAATCAGAGCTGCTTAACACATTAAAAAAAACACAAAACATTGCTGAAGCAAGAAACATGATTGCATCCTGCCCTCAGATCTGTGGGTCAGGCAGTGGGGGAAGACGCATAAATAATGCAGTTGACATTTATGTGAAGAAAGGGAATGAATTGCACATCAGAATATGGTTTGTTGCATAGTTGAGTAGAAAGTGGTAGCAGAGGAGAAGAATGACTTCCTAACTGAAGATGAATATTTGCAGATGCCAATCAAATATTAGGACAAAGCAGCAATATTTAATTCATCGGTGCTATCAAACTTGATCTAGGATTGAAGAGGTCTGATTAAAATATATATGATAGTTTAGCTCACTCTTCCCCTTTAAAGGAGCCGATTTCTTTATGTTGTTTCTTTGCTTCCAGTGCCATGATGACTAGCTTCCTCTAAAGTTAGTGGCTGGTACTGTGACCGAGGAATGACTGGTTGACAGGGTGCATTGTACAAGTATTTATAGAATTCTGGTTTGCGCCATCTGATGGTCGTTGTGGATAGCTGCAAGGAGGACTACCCATCATATTTTGCTGGAACCATCTGGGAACCACCGATTACTTTCAGAAAAAAAGTAACCAATGTAACGTGCAACAATGACACCTTTTGAGACATAGCGTTGATTCAAGCCATTCCTAGATCATCTCAAAAAAATTTAGTGGAGGGCCTACATTTATCATTCTTAAAGAAAAGAATACAAAGCTGTGCTTCAAAGCTTCTAAAAGAATGCTGGTCATGGACAATGGAAAAAGCAAGGCACACAGATCATGAAGCCAACAACTCCAACTCAGAACAGATGTGGTGTTGGGGAGCATCAGCAGAAAGTTCAAAGAAATACTACGAGGGGACACCATAGAAATAGTGAGTCATGTGGTTTGCATGGAGCTGTCACACAAACGTGACCCTGTCTACTAGCAAAGGGCACCCAATGATTCAAGACTCAAGAGGAGGGGAAAGGGATGGGGTAGAAAAATCCCACAAGTAGTGATGTGCAGGAATGTGGCTTAAACCAAAGAGGCAAAACAAGTATTTTGAATATCCGTCTGTGAAACCAGATATTCCTGCCAGATAGGCAAGCATTTCTTGCTAAGTGGCAAGAACACAAAAGCATGCAAACTCTCTATCTGGAGTGACTAGAACCAGTGGGAGAAGCAATCAAGTGGGGAAAAACTGCTACTGAAGCAAACACCCTAATGTTGATATTGCCTGTTAACAATGCAGTGCAGTGCCAGTGAACATTCAAGGTCAAGTTTAATGCCAAAAGAAGAGTAAAAACTACAGAACAAGAGAAGAGAAGAGGAGGAGGAGTTGGCTTTTATACCTTGCTTGGGGAAATGATTAAGCTTTCTGTTCTTTTCCCCACAACAAACACCCTGCAAGGTAGATGGGGTTGTGAGAGCTCAGAAACACAAGCGTGACTAGCCCAAGGTTACCCAGCTGGCTTCACACAGGAGTGCAGACTTGAACTGGGAGACTAGTAGTTAAGAATCTGAAACTCTAACCACAAGACCAAACTGACTCACCTACAAGACCAAACTGGAAACATCTTATTCCCAGAAATATAAAAAAGTTGTTGTCGTAATGTGCCTTTTCTCATACATCCTTTATTAATGTGTGCTTTTTTTAGTATATCTTTGTTAGTATACTGAACTGGAAAGTGTAAATTTGGTAAATTTTGTAGATCTGTTTTATAAGTTACATTTCTACCCATTCGTAAACACAACGTGCTCAGTTACTTATGAGTAAGCCCCATAGACAAAAATATGTATTTAGCCTCACTACATGCTGTCTACACACAAGTTGAAAATAGGTTTTTAAGGATTTTGGCTTTTTCCTTGGCATCCAAGAATGGATGAGTATGAAATACAGTTATTAATTGTAAAATATTAGGGTTCAGTTTCCAAAAACAACCCCCTTATGTGATCTGGAAGCAATCAATTCTCTAAACTGCTGGTTTACCATTACTGGCAATGATTACTTTAGTGCATTTTTCCTTAGCGTGATACTAGATTTGAAGGAAGCCACTTACTGGAACCCTGATAGGCAAAAATATGACAGAAGGGATGCTGTACAAAGATTATTTTCTGATTAGTGCATTATCTTCAGAAGTGCTGATCAGATCAGTTTTTCTGAAGAATTGAATAACTGATATCTTTTTCAAATATACTTCAGTAGTGTATGGCCAAGTATAAATAACTTGGCCATCTACTGCTTCTGAAAAGCATTTTTTTTTTTTTGGGGGGGGGAATCAGTTATCCAATTCTTTTTTTACTTCTGTTGAGAACAATGCAATACAAATTACTAGAATGAAAGGATAATATGCACACAGATAAATCTGGGTACCAAGATGATAAAAATACACTGGAAGGATGGACAAATCTGTTCTGAGCTGGCTACAGTAGAGAAAGCAGCCTCCAGATCAGGACCACAGAGCAGCAAGGAAGAGAGGGGGCTACCCTGGGAAGTCTCGCTTTGATCTCCTGGAGTTCAAGGAGATCAAACTGAGGGGTCCAACGGAACCCTTGGCCTTCTTCTGTCATTCTGAAGTTCTACGTCCTTTCTGAGCTTACTTATTAATCTGGATCAAGGATCTGCTAGGAACACATCATCTGCATGGCAATCTGGATCAAGAAGCTGCTAAGAATATATCATCTGCACGGGAGTAGAGTTGATCCAGATCAGAACTGTGTGAAGAAGAAGAAGAGTTGGCTTTTGTACTCCATTTTTTCACCCATTTAAGGGGACTCAGAGCAGCTGACAAACCTTCTGTTCTTTTCCCCACAACAAAACACCCTGGGTGGGGCTGTGAGAGCCCAGAAGAGAGCTGTGACTAGCCCAAGGGCACCCGTCTGGCTTCATGGAGGATTGCGGAACCAAACCCAGTATTCCCAGATAAGAATCCAGCTCCTTAATCACTAGACCAAACTGGCTCACTTAAGGAGTCACTTATCTGGACTAGAGCGTTGATAAATATAGTCTTCATCTATGCTAGCACTCTTTAGCCCACACTTGTTCCAAAGCTCACTCAATGCAGATGCCTTCTTCCTGTGTTTGATCTGAATCTAGCTAATACAGATTAACTGAGGTAAGTGCAGAAAGGGCCCTAATTTCCAGGCAATTACTGTGCTACTGTGCTAAGTGATGGATGCTGATTGGACCCTTGAGTGACAGGAAATGCACAACAGCTAAATAGGCTGCCTGAGGGACCAGACTGTGTCATTTGTCCCAGAGGCAGTAGACGTGTTGACTGCAACCCTCTCACCTCCTGGCCTTGTTAATGTTGAAGCCAGTGAATGGGGCCATTTTCTGTCTGGCCCTTTATTACATCTGACAGAACTGACAGCAGGTAAGACGCTCAGGCCACTGCCGTCCATCTTTATGGTAACAGTGCTGGGAAATGGGGTTGGCAGGCATTTTATTAAGCACTTTTTCTGTTCTGCAAAAAGAGCACCTCTGAGGGAGGGATTCATAAGGCAAGGGGGATGCTGCATGTGGATGCTGCACCAATTGGATTTTTGACACACATCTTATTCATGCAAAGCAGGCAATATATAATCATGGTTATTTAAAAAGCTTTCTGTACACTTAAAGATCAATAACCATCTATTAGACACAACAGTTCCTTGTGAACCGTTTGAGGGCTTTATACGTAGCGGTATCCCTCTTGATTGCTGGATTGCTATTTACGTGATTGTGGCCATTTACCTTTTAGATCAGGATTCCCCCAAATGATGTCATCGCCTTTCCCTTCTCCAAGCATCTAACTTAGTGCTGTGTGGTTAAGCGACTGCTTTTCCAGGGATTCATTGCTTCTTCCTTCAGACCAGCAAACAGTATCACTTGCCCTTTGAGGACAGATAGAAGTTAGGGGTGCAGAAACAATTTTCACATGAGCTAATGCTGCAGTTTATTTAAAATTTAATGACTTTTTTTTAAGTAAGGGTTATAGTTTTGTCACTGCAGCAAAGGTATACATAATTTATATCTTGTTTATGCACCTAACAAATGTGTTTTGTAGAGATAAGGAGCCTTTTTCACAAATCTGTAATTCTTCACATAGCAGCCATTTATTTATTTATTTTTTAAAAAGTTTATGAACATTCCTTAGGGTTACTTATTTGATAATGTCGTCTGCTTACCTTGAGACCCAAAGCCCAAGTTACAAGGGGCCAAAATGGGACTACTCTATGTGTTTTAGACTCCAGTTTCTACTGGGCTTGACACTGGCCAAAGTGGCTAGAGCTAGGGGGGAGCACAAATGCAATTTTGGACATTTGATTTGTAACTAATCGAATATTTTAAAAATCCAAATTCGTACAAAGAAAAATGAATGTCTGGATATTTGAAGTGATAGGAATACATTCACGTCTATTCATTTGAATATTCAGTACGTATCCAATGATACAAATCTTGTACGCATTCGTACGCATCCGTACATATCTATATGCAACCGGTATGCAGCCCGTTTTCATCCCTTACGTATGTGTCCGAATGTGAATGGATGCGCGCAAGATGCGTACATATCCATACGCATATGAGCGTCCGAATAATTTTTATGAATAACTCAAAATATTCATATACTTATGAATACTAAGGTACAAATGTCTAAGGATGTGCACATTTTAATTTGATTCAAATTGAATGTCCAAACGTTTGATTGAATTTGAATGTTTAGAATCCTAATGCAACAAAATCCAATTCAAATTGAATACATTTGAATCTATTAGTTCAGTGTTTCCCAAAGTGTGGTACGCATACCCCCAAGGGTACAGGAAGAGTTTGGTGGGTGTACATGTTGCACCGGAGTTTGCTGGGGATCATGTGGGAATATCCACTGCACCGTGCTTAGCTGCGCCCACAGAACAAGGAAAGAAATAGGCGCGTATCACAGTTTTTACACGGGAACTGGGGCCACGTACATCGTATCGCAACTCATTATGGCGGGAACTTCTGCGCATCCTTCGCACAGCTCGAGTTTCGCCATTTTTAAACAGCGGGAACATTAACAGTTGACATTGAGCCACAGAGCTGTTTAAATGCCGGAGAATTGCAGTGTTATCTAACGGTCTTGTGAGGCATGACACAGCATGAATATACTGCACTTTGTTGTGTACGTACCAAAAAAAATTTTTTTTTGATTTTTATGAAAGCACGTTTTTTTATGAGGGGTACTTAGCATTACGAAAATTATAGAAGGGGTACACATATGTCAAAAGTTTGGGAAACACTGTATTAGTTTGAATGTCAGGTTCGAATCTGAACATATGAATGTTGACAACATTTGTATTTGAAGATACGGATGTCAACAACATTCCTATGTGTCATGTGTATCTGTACGCATTTTGTATGCAAATGTGTACAGATATATATGAGATGCATAGAGATACATATCTGTACATTCATATCTATACATACATATCTGTACATTTGAATGAATGTTTTGGAACATTCAAAATTCATCTGAATGTTTAAATCCAAATGTGTAGGCATTCTATTCAAGTTCAAATGTCCACATTCAATTGAATTTGATCGAATTTCGAATGTTTAGAATATTCATGCACATCCCTATGAATGTCTGGACATTTGATTCGTATACGAATGTCCGAATTCATACAAATAACAAATAATTTGAATATTCATGCACATCCCTGATTACAGCTAATGGGGTCAATGTTTTTGAACATGAAAACAACAATAATAAATTCTGTCTTTTTTTTTTTTTAAGGATAGTCAAAGCTCCAGATCTTTTCAAACAACTCCCATGAGCACCAGATAGTTTGGCAAATGGCAAAAAGGGATGAGGACTATAGCTCAGAAAAACCTGAAGGGGCGTGGTTTGGCCGTTTTAGTTTTCACAGTCCACTTGATGATCATGAAATATCCATAAAGCTTCAGACCAACCACAGCCTCTTTGACAAATGCAATGTATTAGAACCAGGTTATGGATTAGGTAACATAATTATTATTATATTATAATATTATTATAATGCCCCTTTCATAAAGTGAAACCATTATGTAAAAGCCTTCATTATGACCTAGTTTGGTCTAGTGGTTAAGGAGCCAGACTCTTATCTGGGAATACCAGGTTTGATTCCGCCCTCCTCCACAAAGCCAGCTGGGTGACCTTGGCCTAGTCACAGCTCTCCTCTGTCAGCCATTTTGAGTCCCCTCAAATGGGTGAAAAAGCGGGGTAGAAAAGGCAATTCTCCTCCTCCTCCTCCTCCTTCTCCTCCTCCTCCTCCTCCTCCTCCTTCATTTTTTGCTTATTCCTGACCCCAGTTGCAGAAACCTGGAGAGAGGAACTGCCCCAAGCTGCACCTCAGAAATCCTGGGAAGTGTCTAGGGCAGCTTGGAAATTCTGTGTTGCAATGCTTCAGAGCTCTTTGTGACTTCTGGCCATTCTTAGCAGGTGCTTATCTTCTTACCCAGTTTGGATCAAATAACAAAATGGTCCCTCCATCTGGCCTTAGACCGCTAAAATCCCGCAAGACTTTCTGATTCCCAACTCAGGGCATTCAGGACAAAGGTACATATAAACTTTTCACCGTGGGGGTTGAATCCCATGCCATGCAAGCATGGCCCATGTTTAACCATGTTGGAGAATCAAGCATGTGTATAGAATTATCTATATCTTTGATCGTTGACAGCTTTATTTGTATATGTCTGAGTTATAATCTACATAAGAACATAAAAGGAGCCCTGCTGGATCAGGCCACAGGCCATCTAATCCAGCATTCTGTCACCCATGGGCATCTCAAGCAGAGACAAGGGAAAACCTTCTGCTTTCGAATCCTGTCAATGTAAAGCATCTGAAATGTAATGCAGAAGGGAAGAGTAATGTAGCAGAATACTGGATCAGATTACTTCAGAGCTTTTAAATGACAGTGTAATGACGTGTTCTGGAAGATGAGGTAGAGGATCCAGTGAAAATGGGCTGGACATTATGATGTACAGGCAGCACCTATAACAATGTTCTGCATCAAGTTATTGTCTTTTACAGAACATTTCCTTTCTTCTCACTATTTTCTCTCCTCATCCCCACCCCTACCACGAGCCAGCCAGCATTCTGTCACAAACAAGAATATTGAGCTTGGTTATTTCTTTTAAGACTCCTTTCCCATTTTGTAAATCAAATAATTCTTCCAATCCTTTTAAAGATATGTAGTTATTTTGGCCCCATAAAGATTCTGCTGAAGAAGATAGTTATTATTACAATATTGGAGGGTGACATACGAATCTAACGTGTTGGGCAATAAAACCTGGTATTATAACCCTTCATTCAAATATACTGCAATGGTGCATTCCAGTTCACTGCCACTTCATTGCCTTCTCATTTTCTGTAACTCAGGCATGGAATAAACTGATGTGATAACTGCCTTGAAATTTTAGTATGGATATATGTACCATTTCAGGATAATCTCTTTCTCCTCCCATTTTTAACAAAAGTCTCTCATTGTTGTAGAAAAGTTGCATTAGAACAAGAGATGAGACCTGCTGGATCAGGCCACAGCCCATCTAGTCCAGCATCCTGTCCCACACAATTATCCACCAATTGCTTATGGGCATCTCAAGCAGAGGTCAAGGGGAAAACCTTCAGCTGCTCTCAAATCCCTGCAAATCGCCTTTAGAGGATCCTGCCTGTCTCCCCATCCTGGAGGATGTGCCTAGGTGTCCATTCTAGTAGCCATTGATAGAACTGTCATCCATGAATTTGTCTAGCTTTTTCTTAAAGCTCTCTAGACTGGCTGTTGTTACCATCTGTAGATGGATGACTTACTTCCCCTTGTCTGATCTGACTATCCTATCCATCAGCTTCATAGAGTGTTCCCTAGTTCTAGTGCTGTGTGATACAGAAAATGATTTTTCTCCATCCATCTTTTCTATACCATGAGTGACTTTATAAGGTCCAGTCAGGTACGCTCTTATATGCCATCTTTCATGGTGAAGAGGCCTAGGAGTTGCAGTTTGATTTCATAAGGGAGATGATCTGCCCCATGAATCATCTTGGTTGACCTTTTCTGCATCTTTCCCAGTTCTACAATATCCTTTTTGAGGTGTGGTGACCAGAATTGTACACAATATTCCAAATGTGGCCTACACCATTGATTTATAAAGAGGTAAGATGACACTTGAAAATTATTCTTAGGCTGCTCCCCAAGCAATAAAAAGCTCGTTAAAAAGCTTCTTTTTCCATGGAGCATCTCCATGCACGGCTTTTCTCCGAGCTTCCAGTGGCACGAAAGGAGGAAAGTGAGTGGGAAAAAAAGTGCCCTTTAAACAAGACTACCAACGCACGTTTTGGAAGCCACGGGTATTCCTAACAACATTGTGCATGGCAACGCTCTGTGGTAAAAGGGGCGGGGATTGACAGCCAAGATCTCTGAAAAAAGCACCCTGGCTCTGCTGCCTCTGCTGCCTGCACACACAGCCTTAAACATTCACGCATCTCCCAGAACTGCAGCAGCTTTCCTTCTTTTTCCCTTTCTAAAGGTCAGAACTTTTAAAGAGCCAGAATTGCAACATTGTTATCAGGTGCGAAGTGGGTAGATTGCTACAGTGTAACGACTGCTGTACGGGGTAGATTTTTACAGGAAATCACTATCTTTGGAAGCAAGTTCTGGATCCCAATGTGATAAATGTTTCTGCTGGGTTTTGCAGGCAGGGGAGACGAACAGAGAACTTGTAAATATGGCTATTTTTCTTTTGGCCTTCTCGGGGGTTGTCTCCCTGGCTGTGGCCACGCAGATTGCAGTCCCTCCCCATTCCCGCTGGCACCCTATCAAGCAGAGAGTGGGCAGGGAGAAAAAGATGCGGGCAAACAAAACACACTTCCTTGGGGACGGTAGGTGCATTTAAAATGCGTGTTTTACCAAACCTCATGGGGACACTTATTCCAGAATTTAATGGCACTTTTAAAGTCCATTGGGATAGAGGGACAATAGAGAGGCAAATAAGTTGCTTGGGGGCACAGCCTTAGTATTGAATTGGCTCCTCCACCCTGCTACTGTGCAATGGGCTGACATCTTCATTGAGCTGTCCATCAGAACCCCAAGATCCTTTTCCTTGTGTGTTGCAGAAAGCTCAGCTCCCATTAGTTTACAGACATAATTAGGATTCTTTGCCTTAATGTGCGTAACTTTACCCCTTTTAAGCACATTTGCGACTTGGTTACCTGCTGCCCCAACGCCAAGAGGTCCCTATGGAGCTCTGCACAATCTCTTTCAGTTTTCACTATCCTGAATAATTTAGTATCATCAGAAAACTATGTACCCCTTCTTCTAGATCATCAATGAATAATTTTAAAAGCGCTGGTCCCAATACTGAACCTTGGGGGACCCTACTTTTCACCTCCTTCCACCCAGAGAATTGGCCATTTATTATCTCTCTCTGCTTCTATCCTTAAGTCATCCCAGAACCTTTCCTCTTGTTCCTTGGCCAATGAGTTTATTTAATAGCCTTTGATGTGGGACTTTGTCAAAAGCCTACTGCAAATCCAGATAGGTAATATCAACTGGTTCACCTTTGTCCACATGCTTATTGACACTTTCAGAGAATTCTAACAAATTGGTAAGACATGATTTATCTTTGCTGAAGCCATGCTGACTTTCCTTCAATCATGCTCACTTCCCTGTGTGTGCACTTATTTTATCTTTAATGATGGTTTCCATTGTCATACATGGAACTGATATTAAGCTAACTGTCTGTAATTTCCTGGATCACCTCTGGATAGGTTTTTGAAGATTGGTGTTACTTTTGCTACCCTCTAGTCTTCAAGCACAGTTCCCAATCTTAGGGAAAGATTGTATTTTTGCTAGGGGATCCATAATTACACATTTGAGTTCCTTAAGAACTCTTGGATGAATGCCAGTCCCGGTGATTTATTAATATTTAGTTTATTGAGACACGTGAGGACCGCTTTCCTGGTCCTTCCCTGGTTATCTCTATCCAAACTAATTCTTTTGAAAATATAGGTTCAGCTGTTGGCATGTGCCTTCTGTGTTCCTCTGTGAAAATGGAAGGAAAAGATTCATCTAGTCCAGTGATGGCGAACCTTTTGAGCTCGGCGTGTCAAAATTTGCAAGAAAACCTAGCTTAACTCGGGTGCTGTGTCACATCTAGAAATATCCATAATTTTATGATATTTGTAGCTCTAGTAAAAAAGTTATATTTTTGATATATGTATTTTATTAAAAGCCAAAACAAATAATTCTTTACGTTAGTGACTTTTGTTGCTGAATTTCAATTGAAAGTTGGTGTTTCGTACACCTCAAGAACAAGCAAGCATTACATGCCCAGGTGCCAGGGTGACCAGGTGTGTTACCCAAAAGGGCTTGGCGTGTCACCTGTGACATGCGTGTCATAGGTTAGCCATCACTGATCTAGTCTCTCTGCAGTTTTCTTTAATTCTCACTTTCTGTCCATTTTCATCTGATAGTTCTTATTTCTTTTGATGTTTTTAGGAATGTGCTCCTCAAAATCTTAGTGTTCCTGATTGTCACCTTGCATTTGTTCTTTTCATTTTCATTTTATTTATATACCACCTTTCCAAAAGAAAAGTTGCCCAAGGCAGTTTACAAGAAACAAAAAATATACAGTGCAAAATAATAATAAAACATTATAATAAAAAATATATTATAACAATAGCACATCATACAAAACATTGCAAAATAAGCCAAACACACACAAATTGAGGCAGCTGAGGCCAAGTGGAGTCCAAAACAGCTGAAAAAAGCCCCAGTCCCATAAAGAATCATCTCCTCCATGGTGTTCGTGCCCAGCCAGGCTGGAGAGTCATCTAGAGGGCAGAGTGGTCTAGGGTGCCACCACTAGAACATCCGCAAGAGAGATGGCATGGTTCTCTTCCTCCTTGTTTTGCCTATCACCCCTCCTGCTCTCATTAAGAAAAGTCTTCCATTTTATAAATCAACTTTTCTCGTTTTTAATGACTTCCTGGACTGCACTTGAAAGCCACATGATTTTCTGTTTGGACTTGTAAGTTCCCTTTCTTCTTTTAGATATGCATTCTAGTAGTGCTTCTGTTATTGTGTTTTTAAATAATTGCCATGCATTTTGGAGTGATTGAACTCTTCTAACTTTCCCTTTCAATTTCCTTTTTACTAGATTCCCCATTTTAGGGAAATTTTCTTTGTGAAATTTTAAGGTTTCTGCATTAGACTTTAGAATTACTCCATGCATTTAGATTGAAGCTTATAGCATTATGGTGGCTATTCTCAACTGGATCAGCCCAGTGACATGACTTAGGATCAAGTCCAGGATTCCCTTCCCCTGGTTAGTTCCACAAACCATCTGCCCTATGGAACAATCATTTAACAGGTCTAGGAATTTATTCTCTTTTTCAGGAGCTGAACAGAAGTTCACCCAGTCTATTTGAGGTCAATTGTAGTTTCCCATTATAACTACCCTATCTTTTTGAGATACCTCCTTATCTTCTTATGATCTCTTTTGGGAGTTTGGTTAGGGCGGGCGATAACATGTCCCTAACATTAGGCTTTCTTTTTCATCTGGTATTAGTTGGTTCTATCCTTAACACTTTTCTACTTTCAACATCCTGTTCATAACAGTTCATAACTCATATCTAAGTTGGGTTTGGCCTCTGGTGACTTGTAGCTCTTCCAGGATATTCCAGTTTCTGTTTGTTTGTTTATGAATTTATATTCCACTTTTTGCCAAAAGGTCCCAGAATATTTAGATATTCTGGAACAAAGCTTGGATATTCCAGAATATTCATGCTTTACTCTGGAATATCCAAGCATAGTGGAATAACTGACCAATGTCTGAATGCAGCCCCTCCCTCCATTCCACCTCACAAATATTGTCAAGTGTATTCATTGTTACTAGAATGGTTGTCTAGATACTGTCTTCAGGCTGGGTAGATAGGCAGGATGCATTTAAAGGAAATTTGCCATTTGTCTTATGCTTGGGAAGCCCAGAAGCAATCGGTGGGCCACTGAGTGCAACACGATGCTGGACTAGATGGGCTGTGGCCTGACCCAGGAGCACTCCTCTTGTGTGATTATGCCCCCCCCCCCCAATTGGCTTTCCTGAGTGGTACCAGTAATTATTTTCTTCTGGTCTCTCTGTTTTATCCCATTTAGATTTGAAATGATACAAGCCATTCCACTAGCTTATGTCTGCCCCATTCTGCCATTTCCTATTTGTAGAGAATCACTGTCAGATTACAGTCTGGAAGAGATGGGGGAGAAATTGGAAACATAGAAAACTCATTATGTGATATTGGATCATTGCTCTGCTTAGCTCAGTTATGTGCTGTTTATTATGAATGGCAGCACCCAATCACTTATGTTTTGCTGGTTCTCCTATAGTAGTGACATGTGCTTGCATGGACTTTCCCCACTGTTTGTGCAGTTAGAATATGGCAGTCAGAGGCTGCTTTGTGCTATATGTGCAAATGTAGCATAATTTGAGCATGAGATCTCATTTCACTTTCTGGTTTCGAGATGTCTTACCTTTGTGCCCCATTACTTTTCATACAGCCAGTTTGTTGATATGAAAAATCATGTGATGAAATACCAAAGAGACCTCTTTGATTCATTTGTCTTGGCCCTAGATTTGACCATGGAAGGATTCTTTATGTTCTTAACTAGCACCATTGTCTAATGTAAAGCCAGCTGTGAGATCCAAGCAATTCTACGCTGTGGGATGTTCTCAGGTTTTCTGCTTTGACAGTCAAATTAGTAGTCTTCAGTCTGCATGCTTCCTGGTTGACTTATGGTTTTTATCTCACTGAGGTACTTTTACATAAAATGCCACATACTTTCTTTCCGCTTATTTTGTCAAATGGCTACCAGGCACTCAACTAATTCCCTTTGCTTGCTCAGAGCTTGCGACTTCCCAACAGTACCTAGTCCTTGCTAGACAGTTGCCCCTTCAAACCTTCTAAAAACTAAATACTAGCTGTCCTGTAGTATTTAAGTGTTGTGTTGTTAAAGAAATTTTACCTCATGTAAGTACCTGTGGAGCAAGCTCCCCTAGGGACGCAAATTATAAACCTGACTGCATTGACTTTTACTTTAAAAACAGAACGCTTTCCAAACAAGTCCACTCTGGATTTTGATGTGCTCATACAATCGCTCTGCTGGTTGCACAGTCTTCAGTAATGGGGGAAAATTACATATCTCTAAAATGGGAATTAATGGCATTATGACATTTATTGAACACACCAAGTGCTTTAAACATGTCTAAAAATATGAAGTGTTGTGAAAGACGTTATTTTTGTTAAATGTCAGATGGTTTTTGAAGAAGGAAAAAAAAAAGACTTCACTAACTGGATCCTTAATAGAAATTTCAGAAATGTTGCCAATCTTTAAAACTTTATAGAGTTGGTGGAATGACTTCTCTTGCATGGACTAGAGATATGCACACACTTTCCCCCCTGGTTCTGCTTGGTTCAGTTCAAACAGATCCAAATCTGCGTCAAACTTTGAATAGCCCAATGTCTTTTGCACTTAAGTTTGAAAATTCAATGAACAATTGAATGTTTGATGAACAATGTTGTTATGACTTCCTGGCACACAAGCCCTGTCTTCATAGAACTTTATTGTCTCTCTATTGTCCCTCTATTGTGCCCCTATTCCAGCAGACTTTAAAAATGCCATTTAATTCCAGAATAAGCATCCGCATGAGGCTCAGCAAAACATGTGTTTAAAACGCACCTACTGTTCCCACGGAAGCATGTTTTCTTTGCCCACATCTTTTTCTCCTCACCCCCTCTCTGGTTGATAGGCTGCCAACAGGAACGGGGAGGGACTGCGCTCTGCCCAGCCACAACCAGGAAGAAACCCACGACAAGTCCAAAAGAAAAATAGCCATGGGTATTCACAAGTTCTCTCCCCTGCCTGCAAAACCCACCAGAAATATTTATCACTTTGGGATCCAGAGCTTGCTTCCAAAGATAGTGATTTCACTGTAAAAATCCACCCCGTACAGCAGTGGTTACACTGTAGCAATCCACCCACGTCACACCTGATAACAATGTTGCAATTCTGCACAATTCTGGCTCTTTAAAAGTTCTGACCTTTAGAAAGAGAAAGGAAGGAAGGTGCTACAGTTCTGGGAGATGTGTGAATGTTTAAGGCTGTTTGTGCAGGCAGCAGTGGCGGCAGAGGCAAGATGCCTTTTTTTTTTTTTTTGAGATCTTGTGAGTATCATAATGAATTGCTTCCACAAGATCTCCATCTGCCTACTGTTTTCTTGCATTCAGTATTGATCTTGAATACCGGCTGTGGATGAGAGGCAAAAAGAGAGAGAGAGAGAGATGATTTTATTTGAAGAGAAAACAAGGGAGAAGGCTGAAAAAGAGAGGAAAGATGGGACCGCGGCCGGCAATCCCCGCCTCCAAATTCCTCTTTTGCCACAGAGTGTCTCCATGCTAAATGCTGCCAGAAAAACCCGTGAGTTCCAAAAAGTCCGCAGGTAGTCTTGTTTAAAGAGGGGTCTTTCTTCCGTGCATTTCCCTCCTTTGTGTGGCTGGAAGCCTGGAGAAAAGCCGTGCATGGAGATGCTCCGTGGCAAAACAAGCTTTTTAATGGGCTTTTTATTGCATGAAGACGGAGCTCCAGAAAACTTTAAAATACCACAGAAAAGTAAAAATAAACAAATCTTGTTGCTGCAGGACCTCCTGGAACATCGGCTGCATTCACACTTAGGTCTTAATCTAGCTTCATTTTCAGAGTGAGAGAATCCATCAGCAAAGTATCAAGCTGTTTTCTTTCACCATTATCTAACTTGGAAAAGCCACCTTTGGATTAAAGAGGACAGAAAATGATGAGTCACTTTGCTGATGAGTTGGAAAGTGGTCTTAAACTGGATTAAAATTTAAGTGTGAATGCAGCCATGGAGAACTTCAAAATGCTGTAGAAAGAGCCCCTTTCCAGGCCAGGAGGTTTCTTTCTGCTCCACCAGGCACAAACTCCTGTGTCTTTCCACACCTCCATGATGCAGTGCAGACAGCAGGTGTACACAAATGATCACAAGTGCCTTTTAAAAGGCATTCTGATCACAGAGTTGCTATAAGAAGCACTTGGACAACTCCCTCCCCACCTTTCCAAGCTTCATTCTTGGATGGAAGAGATTTGTTATAAACAGGAAATCCAATCCCTCAGAGTGTATCCCTGGAATCTGCTGTTTCCTACTCTTTTTCACACAGTGCCTTGTGATACAATTTGTGATTCAATTATTGTCCTCCAGTTTTGATTATATCAATGCTCCAATTTATATTTGACATATAAACATGTTTGTTTGTGTGGCTCTGTCCTACATACCCATTTCTCTGCAATAACCAATAATTATAAACCTATCAAAAAACAGATATTTCAAGCCATCTCTTGTCAAATGACATGCTTATTCAATTTTAAGTAACAGAAGAAGATTATAAAAAGTGAATTGGCTTCCATCCCATCCCAAAATGTTTTTTCTTGAAATCATCACCACAACTTTGCTGAAATCACTGAAGAAATAAGATCTATAGGGTCATCCATCCCACCCTACTGAAAAGATTCAGCTGCCTTTTTGCTTCTCTGCAACCTTTGCTTCCACCCCAGAATTTGGAAATGGCCTGAGAGCATGAGACTGAAGAAGCACATTTCCTCCTTTTGCCTCCTGCCTCCTGGAACCATAGGGACAAGCCCCATCTTCTCTGAAGACCCTTAGGGCGAATCCCCACAGCAAGCTTATTTCGCTTTCCCTAAACCGAAATAACAGAACCGGATGCAAACGCGAATTTGCCTGTTCCCATTACTTTTAACTTAATCGCGTTCGATCTGGATTCTGAGGATCATACGTGGCATACCTGACTAAAGGGGGGAACTCAAGTGGCTACTTTTAAAAAGCCACTTTGCAGGGCTGCCCTGCCCTCTTCCTCCTGGCATGGATGTGCCACCCATAATAGACCCCTTCACGGAGCCTAGCTGGGTGGCTGGGTGGCTGCCACTTGCCTGGATGGATGAAAAACAGGCACCGACAGCCAGCGATTCTTTCCCCTCCTCTCCCCATTGCCCAGGGTACACAGCAGCAGCAGCAGCAACTCAAACCCCCTTCACAGCAACAGCCTTTAAAACAGAACCTCCAGGGCTTTCCTTTCCTTTCCCTTTTTTAAAGGTCAGAACTTTCAAAGAGCTAGAATTGCGCAAAACTGCAACATTGTTATTAAGGTGTGAAGTGGCTAGATCACTACAGTGTAGCTTTAAGGACTGGATTTTTATAGTGGCTGCTTTGAGGGTGGATTTTTTCAATGAAATCACTATCTTTGGAAGCACGCTATTGGGGGAGGGAAACCCTAAACATGGATTCTCATCCCTTAATACGGTACGGTCCCCACAGTAAAAAATGTAAAACGTTTCAAGCACACGATCCGGAGTGAGACCTGTTGAAATCAGGATTGAGATTCACCATGCTTTGGGGTGGTTTAACACGGAGAAAGTGTGTTAAGCCAAACTGTCGTGCAGACTCCGAGGATAGAAAACGTTTTGAATCCAAGATAAGGTTACCGTGAAGACACGGCTTTACTGTTTTCTGTCACCTCTAAGCCTTCTGCTAAAGATTCCTAGGATCCCTACCTGCTGGTGTAAGGCATCTGCATGTTTGCCATTGTCCATCCGTGTACTGCAGCTATATCAAAAGGGGTGTGGTAATGGCCTCCTTGGTTTTGCCCCTACATTTCTTCAAAGCCTCAATAATTTCTGTCATCTGAGCTGTGCATTTGATTCGCTGCCTCAACCCATGTGACGGTCTGCACTGACTCAACTCTCACAGCTCCAATAGGGGAAACTATGGAGCTGCCTTCCAGTTGGGACATCTGGTCTTTGCTGCACAGTGAGCATACTGTGCTTTTATATTTAATGACAGATTTATTCTGCTGGCCTGGAGACAGCAGAAGTTGTGAGGAAACAACTGGAAAAACTGGAAGACAGCCATCCGGAATTATTAGGAATCTTTTTTAGATTGAACCACGTGCACATCCAGGGAGACCAAGAAACTTTTTACTTCCATTTAGCACAGCAGCACTCTTTAACTTCCCTTAACACTACCCTTGTCATCATGTTTTTCCACTGTAACTTCACTTTTCACTTCTTTGAATCTGTCTGATCACCTTATAATTGCCAAGGCCTGTAGCCTTGTTGCTGGATACAGCTGCCACTGAATTAATTGCCTTTTCTTTCTCCTTTTTTTATCATTTTCAATAAAGATTGTTGTTATTTTGTTTCTTATGCCTCAGAATTTTTTCCTTTTCTCCTTCACTTGGGTAACACACACCAGCCAATTGCAATCTGCCTCCAAGCAGTTTGTTACATCAACTATAGGCTTTAAGATCCAGCTGGAATAACTGGAGACAAATAATTTTCTCCTCTCTCTCTCTCTCTATATATATATTTATTTCTTCCTCTTGTTTCACTAATGAGGCATTTTTCCTCCTTATAATCTAGCCGATTCTGAAGATGTCTCAAAAACCTTTTCTGAAAGAACTTGCACAGTTCATACATTAGTAGATTCTACGCAGCTGGCTACATCATTCTCTTGAGTTACATTTATTTATTTGTTTGTTTTCTGCTGTTTCTTCCCTCTTCCTCCAGACTTATTTATTTATTTATTTGCCTTTGAATAATGATTGGTTAGTCACCCACAAGTCCCATTATTCACTTTAGCAAACATGAGTCTTCTGTTTCTACCTTTTCCCTCATGGAAACCAGCTATTCAAAGCAAACCCTTGCTTTACTGTGTTAGTTTTTGAAACCAGATATTTGTATTGGTTATAATATTCATATTCCTCATATTTTCCTCCTGCTCTTTTTCCATTGCCACTACACTAGGCAATTCCACCCTCAGAAAGTGGCACCCAGGAATGGCCCATGGTCTCTCCATTCTCAATCCTGTAAATAAGCCCTCAGAGCTTTTTATCCTTCCTTGCCTGTGGCAACCTGCCTGCCTTTTCCCTCCTCGTTCTCCTCAGAGCAATGCAGGCTGAAAGCAAGCTAGCAAGCAAGCACCCAGACCCCTGCCAGCTCCTTGAGGCTTTCCCCTATAAAGCCTTCTCCTTGGCTCCCACTCGTATCTGCTTAACAGCTATGTTAGTCTGAAAGCAGCAGACAGACACTTTTATAAGGTGTGGCACCCATCCCCCAATGCGAGCTGTCTTAGGGTGTTTTCCCACTGTCACTAGAAGTACCCATTAAGTACCCATTAATAGGTACAAAAATGCCATTACGTACCCATTAATGGGTACTTAATGGGTACTTCTAGTGACAGTGGAAAAATACCCTTACACTCTTTACCCCTGCTTTGTATTCCTGTAAGGGGCTTTTATAATTTTAAAATCCTGGGGGGGGGGGCGTTCCCATTAGAAAGATACAGCACGTTAGAACCGTTTTCGATTCTCAGCGTCTGCACTCACCATTTGTTTCGAGAGTATTTTGTGGAGTATTTGGCAAATAAATGGAATAAATAAACATCTGTTTCTTCAGGTGTTTCCCCAGTTTTGGGTTTTAAAGCGTTTCTTCCTTACTGCAGTGGGGAATGCTAGAGCAGTATTTGGGGAAGAATGCGTCTTTAGATTCCCTCCCCCAATAACATCCTGCCCAATGCCTGTCTGCTTCTGGGCACATCATTAAATGGGTGTGGCTGCACTCCCAGAAGGGAGAACCCCTTGTCAGTCCCTGTGGCTTGGCTCGAACTCCCGCCCTCGGCCACGTCAATCATGTTGCATCAGGAGAAAGCCCAGTCAAAGAGAGGGGGTGGGCACCATGACTCACAGTGGGAGAGGAGAAAAGATGCACTTTCTCTAATGCAGTTTTGAAGGAAGCTCAGAAATCGGGATTTTCCATGCTCAAGTGGGAACAGCCATATTCTTTTTTCCCAAGTATTTTTATTCCATTTCTTTTAGCATTGTAAATAGCGTTTTTTTAATTATTATTATTGAATGGGAATGGGGCCGTAGTATGTTATATTCCTGGTAGCGCGTTGTGGTTTGTTCAAGCCTTGGGCCTGCAAGCGAATGCCAGCAATGCTTAATTTGTTCACCCCACCTGCCTGACACTCAAACTCTTGTCACCAGCCCTTAACTCTTAATGTCCTTTGAAAAAAAAAAAAAGACCATTTGAGTCCCCCCCCCTCGCTTTCTAGGGTCCTTATGGAGATAAAACAGTCCCTTTAGAGGCTGTCCTTAGGCAGATATTCCCGCCTAGGCTTTTCACAGGCCTCCTTCTGTCTCCCAACTGAGAGGAGAGACTGTCACACACACACTGATCTGGGCTGTGCTCTTCTCCCCTTTGTGGCTGCTGTGGCTGCTCTTTTTATAGTCCCAATTTTAGCTGGCTCCAATTTTTTTGATAAGTTTGACTGATGCAGCTTTTCTGGTGGCCACACCCCTCCTGTCACTCACGGAGCAGCCGAAAAGCCTGCCAAGCCTCCCTGCTGTCTCTCTCACCCCCGCAAATGCCACATTGCCCATTTTCTCAGATTCCTAGGGCAGACTTAAAGTATGAAATGAATAACTGTATGAGACAGTAACAACCTCTGCCTCTCAATCCCTATTTTTGCACTTAGCTGTAGAAATCTGCATTTAGAAGATCCGGATCTTGGACGTTGGATCCTTGCTTGAATCCAGCCCTGAAAGATCTAGATCTTGGCAAGGACCCCGTATGTCCACATGGCCCTCTAGCACCTGATTGTAATGGGTGGTAAAAAGGGTGCTGTGTGGACACCACAGCACCCTTTCCAGTGCTCCATTTCACTGGAGCTGGAAAGGCCACCAGTGCAAATGGTACCCACTGCCCCCTCAGACTCCACTAAACCAGTAAGTAATGCAGACACACGTCCTCCAATCTGATCTTCATGGCTGAAGACCAGATTGTAGACACCAGTAAATCTGGATTTAAGGGCCTGAAGAATCCATTAAATCTGAAATTCCCCAGCAGTCCTGGGGACAAGGCCTTCAGGATTGGTCCCTAATGACATCCTAAAGGGGTCTTACATGGGGACAGGACATGCCTGATTGGTACCAATTGGGTACCAGTCGGGTTCCAAATGGGGTCTTAATGGGGTCTTTGGGGCCATTGCAAAAACAGCTAATATCACCCTATTTCTACATTGTGGTGCCCACGAGGACCTCTCACCTTAAAATTGAGTTATTTTGGTTAAATTACAAGTGTGGTGAAAGTGGGATGTCTATATGTTTAAAAGTGTTGTCAAAGTGTGTTTTTTAGAAATGGTAGGTTGGTACAGGGAGGGGCTATTCCAGCTCTCCAGGAGGAGGGGTGAAATAGAATCCTGGAGGAGCTCAGCCAATCAGGGCAAAGCAAGCCAGCCAGGCCCATATAAAAGGGAGCCTGGGGATAATTTGGGTTCTCTGCCTTGGGTCGTTAATATGGGAGGTTAACGAAGGGGAGAAACGGGCCTTTAGCTGTCCTGAGGGAAGCTGGGAATTGGGGTCCTGAGTTTGTTAATACGTGTTTGATGTTGCTGGTGAAAAATATAAGGGCAAGCAAACACATATTGTACTGGTTGAGAGTTTACTCAAGAAGTTTAAGAGTCTTTGAACTAAGTGTGAAAGTTAAGGACTGAGCTGTTTGACAACAGAAGCTGAAAGTGTAACTTGAAGAAGAAGCTGACTTGAGACTTAACTGTATTCAATAAACACATGTTCTTGTTGTTTCAAAGAAGCTTCGTCGAGTTCTCTGTTTATAAAGGGAGCCAAATAGGGCCAGAGTTCTAAACAGTATCTGTATCCAACCCACTGCTGGAGGTTGGCAGAGTGGGGCAGGGTGCTGTCTGAAGCAGCATCAGAAGGGAGGCAACATTATTATCAAGCCAAAGAGTAGGGAAAAGGAAATGGAAGGTGCGCCTCTTGGAAGGAAATAACAGAGTTTGATTCACAAGTAAACACAACGCTACCACACTACCAAATAAAGATAAATATATATATAAAATAGATAAGGGCTGAGAGGCGGCCTTTACATACATAATTTCCATATACTGCTATCCCCAGAAAATTTCCATACCTGTAGAAAGAGCACTTTCTTGTATTGTTTTATTTTTATTTTTTTAAAAACAAACCTCTTGAAATGTTTGTTATGTAAGTGAAATGGTTTGAACCCATGACACCTGGAACATCAATAATAATAAGCTACTATTTTTAACCACTGCAGATTCCTGGTTATCTTATCTTCATACTATGGTGCAGTTTGCATGGTGCCTTTATGGTGCAGTGAGTGCACACCGAGGGTGCAATATGTGCTTGATGTTGTAGTTTCATTGCACCCCCAAAACACTCACTTGGACATCATGGTCTAGTATACCGGGTTCAATTCCGCCCTCCCCCATGAAGCCAGCTGGGGTGATGTTGGGCTAGTCACAGCTCTCCTCTGAACTCTCACAGTCCCACCTACTTCTCCTACTACTGTTGTGGGGAGAAGAACAGAAGGTTTGTCAGCCGCTTTGAGTCCCCTTAAATGGGTGAGAAGAGCCGGGTAGAAAAGCCAACTCTTCTTCTTCTTCTTCTTCCCTTATGCTGTTTCAAATGCAAAGCAACAGAATGCATTGTTTTCAGGAAGAGCTTGAATAATTTCATGGGAAAGGGATCTTTCTAAAAATTGTATCAATCAAAAAACATTTGATGTTTGAGCAAATGGAAATTGGATAAAAGGGGAATCCCTAAGCAGATGAGGATTTATGAGAAGTGTTCCCTTAAAGTACGGAGATGGAAAGCTATTGTTTTAGAACAATACACAGTAACCTGTAAGATGAAGCACTAAACCTTAAGCTGTAATAGTCGTATTGAGCTTGCAGTTGAACACCACATGCCAGTTGTTAAGCTTTCCACTCATAGCAAAACAAGAAGCTCTGTTCTATTTGCCTCCACTTGCTCTTTCCTGATGAGAACAGCACTTCTGCTAAACGACGGGGCCAGGATAATATCAAGATTCTTTCAAGCAGGCTGCTGGATTTTCTCTGTCAGATCAAATGTGATGATAACAAAGGGCAGAAAATCCTTTTCTATTTCATTGATCCAATTTTCTTTCTTTTTTTTCTTTTTCTTTGCATTTTAAAGTTATAATATGGAGATAAGAAGATTAAGAATACAGTATAGAGAAAACTGTTCTGCATTTCCCAGGGTCCTCCTATCTTCCATGTAATAAGTTCTTTCACAGTTCTCTATTCCACAGTGTTATCAGATATGTTCTTCAGGTCTGTACCTGCCTAGAGACTTCTTTTTAAAAGACATTGGTCTTGGGGCCTGACTAGGGATTGGCAAGAATATTCTTAACATTTGAAATTTGGCTGAATTCGGACTCGAATCAAATGTTATGATATTTGTATGCTAGCATTCAAACAAATACAAATGTTTCTGGACATCTGCACAAATAGTTTGGACATTCATTAAGCTAGAGAAATGTATCAGATACATATCTGTTCATATGAAATATGTATCTATTCGTATCAGACATGTATCTATTCATATCAGATACATAACTATTCTTATCAGATACGTATATATTTGTATCAGATACATATCTGTTCATATCAGATATGCATCTATTCTTATCAGATACATATCTATTTGTATCAGATATGTATCTGTTCATCTCAGATAAGTATCTATTTGTATCTGACACATATCTGTTCATAGGCCCCTTCTGTTCTCTTCTTAGCTGTCTTCCCCAATTCCCTCCCCCCCCCCCCGATCTCAGTGTTAATTGGTGCAATGGAAAATGTTGTTTTTAGGGATATGCACAAATATTTGTAACGTTCAATATTTGGATGAAGTTGGACATACAAATAAAATGTTATTACATTTGTACATTGACATTCGTATTTGTACAGATCCAGAGTGCATTTCACATGGATTGAGAGTGGATTCCAACTGGATTCAGGGTGGATTTGGTGCTTTTAGAGCAGATACGTTACGGGATACATATCAGATACGTATCAGATTTGTATGTGTTCGTACTGGATATTCATATGAATTTGTACATTCAAAGGGGGTCTATTCGAATGAATATTAATTTTCTTACATTCAATTTGATATGAAGTGAATGGAAAAAAGCCTATTTGTGCACATCCCTGGTTGTTTTTCTCTCTCGGTTCAAGAGATGCCCACAGCAGAGAGCCCTTCTCAGCGGTGTATTAAAACTGGCAGCAAAAAGGAGAGCAAAGAAGGCTGCTAAATTAGCTGCACAGCAGTCCTTAAAAGTCAATGTCTTTGGAACAATAAATATGAAGAAAAAAAATCATATGTTCCCAACATATTTCAGCCCAAAGCAGTTATCAGGAGCTGCACCAGATATGTCACCAAAAAGACTTAAAAAAAAAACCTTTTTCTCCTTTTTTTTTTTAAGAAATGAATGTATTTATTGTTCTCGAGGCGTTTATTTGCTGACTTTTATTTTGACACTTTTGAGGCTTTTGACCTGTTTTCTATCTCTTTTCCTTATTGGAGCGTTGCTCCCTTTTCTTATTCTTCTGGTTGTTAATTGGGCAAATGCTGCTTGCCAGCCAGATGTAAACCCATTAGCAGAGTTGTAAGTTGAGACGGCAGCTTCTTTCTCGGAAGATGCTTACACACACATGAGGGGATGGAACAAAGACAAGTCAAAAACAAAACTACATTTAACTAGAAAGTTCCCCCCCCCTTCATATTGAATGGTCCTTCGGATTAACTAGGAGAGGAATCAGAAATCAAAAGGAGTGAAAGCAGGGAGAAAAGACTTATGAGCATTTCATAGGACCTGTAACACATTCTTGCTATGCAGTGTCAGAAAGTCATCATTATTAAGCTGGAGATTCAGCTCACAACACCACTGGAGTAAGTCAGAGACACTTAGGGACCTAGGCCGCATCCCCAAACAACTTATTTGCCTCTCTATTGTCCCTCTATTCCAGCGGACTTTAAAAGTGCCATTCAATTCTGGAATAAGCGTCCCCATGAGATTCGGTAAAACACGGATTTTAAACGCACCTACCGTCCCCAAGGAAGCATGTTTTGCTTGCCCACATCTTTTTCTTCCTGCCCCCTATCTGCTTGATAGGGTGCTGGAGAGACAACTCCCAACAAGTCCAAAAGAAAAATAGCAATATTTACAAGTTCTCTGTTCATCTCCCCTGCCTGCAAAACCCACCAGAGCCATTTATCACTTTGGGATCCAGAGCTTGCTTCCAAAGATAGTGATTTTAATCACTGTAAAAATCCACCCTGTACAGCAGCCAGTACACTGTAGTAATCCACCCACTTCACACCTGATAACAATCTTGCAATTCTCCACAATTCTGGCTCTTTAAAAGTTCTGACCTTTAGAAAGGGAAAGGAAGGAAGGTGCTACAGTTTTGGGACATGTGTGAATGTTTAAGGCAATGTGTGCAGGCAGTGGCAGCAGCAGAGCCATGGTCCTTTTTTTGGAGATCTTGGCCGCCAATCCCTGCCCCTTTTGCCATGGAGCGTCTCCATGCACAATGTTGCTAGGAATACCCACAGTTTCCAAAAAGTGTGCTGGTAGTCTTGTTCAAAGGGCACTTTTTCCCCATGCATTTTCCTACTTATGTGCCCCTAGAAGCTTGGAGAAAAGCCATGCATGGAGACGCTCTGTGGAAAAAGAAGCTTTTTAATGAGCTTTTATTGCTTGGGGATGCAGCCCTAGTTGCTGCCGAAACTCTACCTTTTCCCAGCCAGTCTCATAAATCCTGCCCTTTAAATCCCCACATACCTGTTCTGGGTGCCTCTGCAGATCGAAGAAGACACCTATTATTACTGTCTCCATTTTTGGTAGAGGTAGGCACCTCATGGGGACTATCAGCCCCTTTTCTGGTTTGATTGCCAGCAGAGGTGCCTCCCTTGCAGGACAGTTTCTCCCACCCTGTCCAGAGGAGGCACCATTCTGTGATGCCTTCTCATCCCAAAATTGAGATGAGGAGGGGGTCTTTTTTTTCTGTATTGCTTCCTCCATCCTCAGTGGCTCCATCTGGAAGTGAGAATACACTGTCTGCACCGTTCCCAAGCTAAGACTAGTTTAGGTTCTTCACTTGGGTTGCACTGGTCAAAACATTGATTAGAAGGGTGATCTATGAGGTCAGGAATGCTAGAGCCTGAGCATCCACATTTTTCCTCTTCTCATCCCCAGAGTTATCTGAGATCTATGAACAAGGTCAAGCTAGTTGTGATCATACATGAGATGTGGAGATTAAACAATGACATCTTGGGACTCAGTGAACTAAAATGGACTAAAATGTGTGAAATTAATGCAATGACCAATTTTGTGAGCAAGAATCTCTCTTAAGGAATCAGTAAAAGAAAAACGGTTCTGGGTTGCAATCTTAAAATAACAGAATGATTTTGAATTGGATCCAAGGTAAAGTGCCCAGCACCACAATAATCCACGCCTATGTTTCAACGATTGATGCTGAAGAGGCTGAAATTGACCGATGCTATGCAGTGTTTTCTAGAACTAACACAAAAAAGTTGTCACTTTCATCATAGGTAACTGGAATGCTGAAGTAGGAAGCAAAACACGACTGGAATAACAGGTGATTTTGGGTTTTGAGTACAAAATGAAGCAGGCGAGAGACTATTGAGATAAATTGATTTGTTTTTAACTGAAAAATTAAGATAAACAGATTTTCTTTTAACTAAAAAAAAGTATTCAAATGTATACATATGTTTAATGTAAATAAATAAAGCAATCAAATATTGTATGTATTATATTAGCCTAAGCGTATACTGTAAAATGACTCCACAAGTATTGGATAATGTATCTGTGATACTGCCAGCAAAATTTTTTTAAATCAGTTTGACCCCAGTGTTGATGGCGTTTAACTTCACCAGCTCTTACATGATTTCTAAATTGTTTTACACATGGACAAAGAATAGCTGTCTGGATATATACAATGCCTGACAAGAGGCATCAGAGTAAATGTTTTGACATAGATAATAGCTATGTCAGTTGTAGGAGATCAAGGCAATGTGGACAGATTCTTTTCTCTTGTGGACTAGACACAGTATTTGCAACACAGGGTGATGATAGCATGAATCTTCTCATAGAATATCCAATTAACTTATAGCCACAGCTTCTTCCAATGGTTTTTAACTTTATCATAAAACTAAATAAAACAAATGCATTTTCTAACAAGATGGTGCCCCTGGAACTAATAGAGCCAAAATTAAAAGCACCTAAAAGAAACAGATTAGTAAAGACTGTCATGGACGATCAAATTTCTAGAGAACTTTTGGAAGTAAGGGAGGCCATTATTATACTAAACCTAGGTTCTTTCTGCACTGGGCCTTATTCTGGATTATATCTCAGAACAGGGACCTGCCATCCACATGCTGGTGTAGACTATGGCAGATCCCACTCAGGACCTTCTGTAGTCCACACCAATATGCAGATTATATAGGCCTTTAGATTTGCTGGGGATGACTAAAATGAACACCATACTGGGAACTATCTTATATGTCCATCTTGTGTTCCATGGAAGAAGGAAAGGCAAAAAGGCAAAAAGCAAATAAGCAAAACAACATTTCAAAACTGATAAATAATGAAGGTCAGAAGATAATCAACACAGTCACTATAACTGATCCTAAAGGTATTCAGGGATCAGAGTGCTATAGAAGAGGTGATCCAACATACACATAATAATGCCATCAATTAATCAAAAATTGTATAGAGTCTTTCCAATAAATAAAACTTGAGTAGTGTCTTGCTTCTGTCAAAAGTGTGTCCAAATTAAATATCAAACTCACTGCATAAAACATAGACTTGTTCCAAAGATCTGAAATAATGAAACTTATACTGATGCAAAATATTTAGAGAATATCTTTATAAAAGTCATCTTATATACTTATCATCCATAACCAAGAAGTATGTATCAAATTAATCTTCCATGTAATTATTTTTCCAAGGTACAGTAGATATATAGTGTCACACTTTCGGTTATAATTTGAAATTCCACAATATTTAAGTTTTTTAAGATTGCACTGTTGAGACTTCTTTATGTTATCTTTCAAAATGTGTTGGTACCTATTATTTTTCAGACTTTGCCAGCTACAAACTCATAGCTTGCAACACAGAAGAAAGCAATGCATAGAGCAGGAATGGTTAATATGTGGTCTTCTAGATTATGCTGAATTACAAAGCCTCTGGTCCCAGCCATCTTAGGCTGTTTCTACATGAATCCCGTAGACCCTGTACAGATTTGGTATGCATTTGCTATGTTCCTTCCACACTGTGAGCCCCATTAGGACCCCATTGGAATCGCATTATCCACATGAACATCATCAAGTTTTGGATCTAATGGGGTCTTTGGGCCCCATAATCCGGATTAACCATAGAGCCCTTTAAAGGGCTCTGCTTGTGTCCAGAAGACCAGATTTCAGAGTGAGTGTCTGCAAACATGCCAGACCAATGGGCTCTTTGTAAAATGACAACACAAATGAGCTACACAATCAGTGGCCAGGAATGTAACAGCTATGTAGGCAACTATGCAGCCATCTCTCTTCCGTGCCCACTGTAAACAGAAGTGACTCTTGACTGACAGTTACACAGGCCAATTGCACCATGCCATAGGTGGTACTTCCTGCAAAGGCCCATTCGGGGCCTTAGGATGAGTGCTATGGTGTCCACACGGCAGCCCTGTTTAGCACCCATTGCCATTGGGTTCTATATGCCCCCCGTGGACATATGGAGTCTTCGTTTAGATCCAGAACTACAAGTACAGATTCCCCAAGGATTTACTTAATCCGGATTAACTATGGTAAGTGCGTAAACAGCCCTAAGTACTTACCTCCATTGATCCAGGATCAGTTGAGCTGAAATAACCTGGCCCATTGATCCAGATTATGGAGAGGTGTGGGTGGAATCAGTGCCACCTGCACTAATGGTGTTGGTCTGTATTAGTCCATGGCATGACTGCAAATCTCACACTAGCTTTGCAGCTGAATCACCATGCCTCTGAGGGCTAGGAACATTAATCCCTAGCTTTGGGCATTGGGAGGGGGTCTTTTTTGGTGGTGCACTGTGGCATGCTGCTGAAAAGCACTCCCCAGAAATTCCAAATGCAGGAGACAGTTGCCTGCATGCCTCCCATGTTCTAGAGATCCAGATTAAGAGCCACCTTAATCTAGATCAGGCTCTATCTAATGCAGACAGAGCCTGATCAGTGGGGTGGAGCCTCTGTAATCCATATTAATGTGCAGATGTAGTCCTACATCCAAACTGTACAGCTCCTTAATCCAGATTAATGACCTGTTTAGAAAAGCCAATGGCTAATGAAAAGGAGCAAGAGCAACATAGGATACAGGAAAGAGGTTAAATGGTGATTTAATTGATGTCCCTCCCCTGCAAATGATAAATCTGGGTGGTAAATTTAAACAAAGAAATTGTGCAACCCATAGGCAGGGATTAAAGGTTCCATTCAGTTGATTGGGGAAAGGGGGATAAGTGAATGGCATGAAGAAAACAAAGGAGGATCCTTGGTTACGTCATATCTGAGTTGATGATCTGGCTTTATTGCAAACAAAGATCTAACCAAATGGAACTGGAACTCATTTAATCGAAATATATATTTGGGGTATAGTCCAAATGAGGTGTCCAGAGAGCCATCTGCTCCAGTTTGCTTGGATCAGATTCAATTATTGCGGCCTGAGGATGTGGACAAACTACTTGTGGGGGTGTGGCCGATGACCTGCTCTCTTGATCCTTGCCCCTCCTGGCTGATAAAGGCTAGCTAGCAAGGTATGACCGGGTGGATCCAGAGAGCAGTGAATGCCTCTCTGAGGGATGGGGTGGTTCCACTAGCTCTGAAACAGGCTGTGGTGTGCCCCCTCCTGAAGAGGGCCTCCCTGGATCCAGAAGATTTGAACAACTATCACCTGGTGGCTAACATACCTTTTCTAGGCAAGGTTCTAGAAAGGGCTGTCACTGTTCAACTGCAGGCATGTTTGGAAAAAGCTGATTACCTAGACCCATTTCAATCTGGCTTCAGGTCCAGTCATGGCACAGAAATCATCTTGGTCACCCTGGTTGATGACCTACAAGGGGAATGCCACCCTGTTGGTTCTCTTGGACCTCTCAGTGGCTTTTGATACCATTGACCATTGTATCTTCCTAGAAAGGCTACAGAGTTTAGGAGTTGGAGGCAATGCAAAGTGGATCCCAGATAGTGTCTGTGGGATCTGTGGATTTGACACCCTGGAACTCACTTGTGGGGTTCCTCAGGGGTCGATCTTATCTCCCATGCTTTTTAACATCTACATGAAGCCGCTGGTAGAGGTCATCAGGAGATTTGGCGTGAGGTGTCATCAGTATGCAGATGATACTCAGCTCTTATCTCTGTATCATCTAATTCAGGATAGGTGGTTGAAGTGCTTGACAGCTGTCTGGAGGCAGTAGTGGGCTGGATGAGGGTGAATAAATTGAAGCTGAATCCAGACAAGACAGAGGTGCTGTGTGTCACAGGGTCTCAGGTCCATGTAGTCAGGAGATACCCTGTTCTCGATGGGGTTGCTATGCCCTGGAAGGGACAGGTGCGTAATTTGGGGGTACTCCTGGACTCCACGCTAACACTTGAAGCCCAGGTGGAGGCCATGGTCAGGAGCGCCTACTCCCATCTATGGCTGGTGCGCCAACTGAAGCCTTTTTTGGATAGAGATGGCCTGGCCACAGATATCCATGCTCTGGTAACCTCTAGATTGGACTATTGTAATGCACTCTACATGGGGCTGCCCTTGAAGACAGTCCAGAAGTTGCAGCTAGTGCAAAATGCAGCAGCCAGAGTGCTGACAGGTGCAGCTAACTACAGTGGTACCTCGACATACACGTGCCCTGACATACAAGTGTTTTGAGATACAAGCCGCCGAGCGAGTGATATTTTGCTTTGAGATGAGAGCAAGATTTGAGATACGAGTATGTAAATACAGTACAGTACATAACAAAAACAACTGAGGTGGTGTTTTGGGAGCTGGAATGGATTAATGGGAAAATTGCTTTGAGATACGAGCGATTTGACATAAGAGCAAGGTTACGGAACGAATTAAACTCGTATGTCAAGGTACCACTGTAGATACACATTACGCCGGTTTTAACAGAATTGCACTGGCTGCCAATTTACTACCGGCCCCAATTCAAGGTGTTAACTTTGACTTATACGGCCCTAAATGACTTGGGCTCCAAATACCTAAAGGAATGACTTCCCCCATACTGACCTGCCCGTGCCTTAAGATCCAATGATGAGGCCCTCCTGATCATCCCGCCACCTTCAGTAGTGAGGTTGGTTGGCACCCGGGAGAGACCTTTTTCGGTGGTGGCCCCGAGACTGTGGAATGGCCTCCCCCTCGAGGTGTGCCATGCCCCTTCCTTGTATTTATTTAGGAGGGCCGTAAACACTTATCTCTTTGCCTTGGCCTTTGGCTGAGGTTCTATTCTCCCTCCCCAGGTACAACAACATCACTATTAATGCACGGTTTTAAATTTGTTGAATTTTTAAGGTGTTTTTAAATGTACATCTTGTTTTAATCTTTATTTTATTTTAATCTGTATCCTGTTTTAATCTGTTGTTACCCACCCAGAGACCTTTGGGTATAGGGCGGGATAGAAATGTAAATGAATGAGTGAGTGAGTGAGTGAGTGAGTGAGTGAGTGAGTGAGTGAGTGAGTGAGTGAGTGAGTGAGTGAGTGAATGAATGAATGAATGAATGAATGAATCCAGCATTTCTGAAAAAGATCTCTCCAGATAGACAAGGGTTGACCTAGATTTGCCAGACAGCTACTATTTTCTACCGTGTTTCAAACTGAATTCTCTAACAGTGACCAATTTTGGTGGTGATGGGATTATTCTGTTCCTTGGCTGATGCAAATTCAATCTGCTCTTTGCTTCCTGAAAACAATTTTTTTAAAAAAATTCTTTGTCTTCTTCAGGCAGGATGGCTACTTATCTTTAAAAGTATGTTTTTATATCTTTTAATACAGCCTGATACAGAATCTCATATTTATGATCACAATTATGTACTTCTAGCCTGAATGCCAATACTGGTACATCAATCATAACTTCATATACAGTCTAGAGGTGTTTGTGCTTTGGCAGGGCGCTTCTTTTGTTTGGTACAACACAGAGAGTGAAGGATTCTGAGATGTGCTGTATTTGGTGTCAACAACCTCTTTTAACTCACTTGCTCCCTTTTCCATAACTAGATGTGAAAACAGATAGAGAGGTACATAAGAGTATACAGTAGAAACAGTTGAATTAGCATTTGATATGATTTATATACAGAAAGCCAGAACCTTCTTCAGTTCCTGGCATTTTTAAAGTGTTGCCAGAACCTGGTTCTGATTTGTGCTTGAACTTCTCATAGAATGTGCCAGTCAAAAGGGATAACGTAAACTACATCTTGACCTGTGGAACCAAGCATCATGCTTCTACCTCTAAAAGTGGGTCTTAAAATGAACTTAGAATTTCATTTCTTTTTCTTGTAACAGGAATGGGAAAATGATCCAGCATAAGGACACTAGAGCATGAGGTCAGATAAATTAGACAGAAGCTGGATCCAAATTACACTGTAATGGAGCCATGTAAGTGCTAAAATGGCATGGGGACTGCATGTCCCTACAATTATTGAACAAAAAATCCCAGCAGAAGAACTTGTAATAGTGCTTTAACAGCAGAATTATGGCTTTAAGAAAGGAATAAACAAATTCATGGAGGTTAGATGCATCAATGGCTACTAGAATGGGTGCCTAGGTACTATCTCTTAATTGTCTAAATATCACTGGTAGATTTCAAATTGATATGAATGTTCTTTGAATGCTATTCGAGACCAATTGGAATTCCTGTTGCCAGTCATGCCTACAAATCCCCTTCAGATTCCCTATTGATCCCCTACAGATCTGCTCTGAATGTGTCAAATAAATCCACTCTGGATCCACTCTGGATCTGCTGCAGATGTTAGTGGACAGATGCTTTCCTGCCTCCCCACTTTCAAGAAAATAACGAAGCTTCAAATGAAAGTATGGACATCGATTTGCATTTGAACATTGATCTTCAAATGTAGCCAACATCTGATTTACATTTGAGTATACGAATCTGAATGAATTTGATCTAATTTCAAATGTGGCAAATAAGGATGTGCACAAATATTCATAACATTCAAAATTAGGTGAAATTTGGCCGAATTCAGACAGTTGAACTCGAATTGAATGTTACAACATTCATGTGCTAACATTCAAACAAATACAAATGTTTCCAGACACTTGTACGAGCAGTTCAGACATTCGTTAAGCTGAGGAAACGTGGCGGATATGTATCTATTCGTATCAGATATATACCAAATGTTTGTACAGATATATATGAACAGATTCGTATTGAATAGAATTTTACCACATTTGAATGTGATCTATTTGTACAAATATGGATTTTTAAACATTTGATTAATTTCAAATCGAATGCCAAAAAAAGGTTTGTGCATGTCCATAGTGGGAAATATTTCTGCACATCCCTACTTATAGATACTCCAGCCCTGAAGTGGCAGGAACTACTGCTGTGTGTCTTTTGCCTGTAGTAGGTAAGAGGTAAGCAATACAGGATCCGTGCTGCTAGAACCACCACCAGTTTTTAGGGAGTCCAATTTTTATTTGCCTAAAGTAAAACTGCAGAGCTTTGAAAAGTGTAAGGCACTCCTTAACTTTCTGACAAATGCATAGAAGCTGGGAAATTGGGAAGCTTAGCTTGTACTTCTCGTGCATTGTTCATTGCTTCTCACACCAGCACTACATTCAATTAAATCTAAAGCTCTCAGTCAACAACTATGATGTGTGTGTCTAGGGAATGTCACTAGCCCTCAATAATCAATATTCAAGTTATGATGGGCTGACAGCTTCATGGCTGAATGAATGTCCCTAGACTTTTTTTTTAACCTTCTTTTCTTGCTTCTGAACAAGGATAAGTATTTTCAGTCTGAAGAAACAAACCTAATTAAGCTGAGGGAGGTGGTTAAAAAAGTAGAGCCATGAGCAAACAGTCATATTGGACTTTATAAGAAAAACCAAACAAATATATATATTAAAAACTGAAATTTGTTTATTTAGGGGTCCATTAATAATTAAGGACATGTGCCTGCTTTTGAGTTTTTAAAACTTATTTTCTTTCTTTTTTTAAAATGAGCAAAACTACCCCACAGACCTAACATTGTTATAACATCTCCTCAGGGAATTCTTCAGCTTTGCCATGGATTTTAACCAGAAAATTGTCAGCGTGCTTTTCAAACAATAGTTCTTGAGATTAGGGTAACAGGAAAGCCAAGACAATTGTTAAATCCTTAGTTAGATTGTTTGTGTGAGTGGAATTCTGTTCACATAGTTGACTTCCCATGCCAGATAAGCTGGTGAGGGACTACAAGGTATACAGGAAGGTAGCCTACATACCTGGGACATAGTCCAATATTATGGCAAAATAGTAAATGTAGAGGCACAGCAGTGCTCTAAACCTCCCTGAGGCTAACTACTTTGAGGGTATGGCCTTAGGGTAAAAAGAAAAAGCATTCTGCTAATATGTAGGCCCTTTCAGGGCTGATGTTCATTGCTGGTAAGCTGGCCAGGCCCTTTAGGCACTCTGTAGACAGTTCTTATTTTTGAAAGTGGTCTAGAAAGTTGAGTATCCACCTTCAACTCACCTGAGGCAGAACACACAGGAACGAGGAGTTACAGCAGTGGAAGTCAGAAAGACAAACTCATGATCATGAACAAGAGAAGCAGGCACAGAAATATTCCTACCAGGAGAAGTGATGGATAGAAGCAAGAGATGAAGGCTACACCTTGATCAGAATGAATTTGATACGGGTAGCAAAAGTATTTGGGCTTTTCTCTACCCAGTCCAAATCTCTACCTTGAATTATTACCCATGACAGTTGTTCCAACAAAGCCCTGAACTGAGAAGCTGTAAGATCTATAGGGAAGGCACTCCTGGTTGTACCACTACCCTCAGCATGAAAAAGGGTAGGCACCCACAATAGGGCCTTCTCAGTGACAGCTCCCAGACCATAAAACAGCCTCCCCACTGAGGTGCATCAGGCACTTTCACTTTAAATGTTTAAGAAGGTAGTGAAGATGTAGCTTTTTGTCCTGGCTTTTGGTTAAAAGGGGGAACAGTTTTTTTTTCCACTTTCAGATGCTGTTATTGTTTTAGTATGTTCATTTCTAATATTAGTTTTTTAATGTTGCAACCCACCCTGAGACCTTTGGGTAGAGGATGGGATAAAAATGCAAATGGATGGATGGATGGATGGATGGATGGATGGATGGATGGATGGATGGATGGATGGATGGATGGATGGATGGATGGATGGATGCTGATGAGCATTGACTGTTATGGAGTGCCATCAGAGTAGCATTGTTTCCATATCTGAGGTTGTTGATATTTCTCCCAGTAATCTTAATTTCAGTTTTTTATTTGTCTCATCCAGCACAGCATTGTGCATGATGTACTCTACCTATAAGTTAAATAAATAGAGCTATTTTTATACAGTCTTCTTGTACTCCTTTCTCAATCTTAATACCAATCAGTTATGATATCTTTGGTTCGATTGCTTCTTAACCTGTGTAGCAATTCCTCAGGAGCCAAATACAGTGGTTGAATAGTCCCTTCTGTTTCTGAACTTGCCACAATGTGTTATGGTCCATGCAAAGGCTTAGTATACTCAATGAGGCAGAAGTAGATTAGTTCTAGAACTCTCTTGCTTTCTAAACAATCCAGCGAAGGTTGGCAATTCATTTTCTAGTTCCTCTGCTTCTTTCAATACTAGCTTCAACCTGTAGTAGTTCTCAGTTTGCTTATTGCTAAACTGAAGGTTGCAGAATCTTGACCTTGGCCTTGCTAATGGGTAAAATGAGCACAGTTGTTCCATAGTTTGAACTTTCTTTGGCATTGACCTTCTTGGAGATTGGGACATAAAGTGACCTTTTCCAGTCCAGCTGCCTCAGTTGAATTTTTCAAATTTGATGGCATAATGGCATCATCTTTTAGGATTTTGAATAGTTCAGCTGGAATATGTCATTTTTGCTGCCTATAGAGTATATAATCAATCTAATTTCTTCATTGAGTCATGTTGAGAAAACTCTGTTAGTCTCTGCCCTGCTTCATTTTGTGAACAAAGCAACATGGGATTTGTAGTCTTTGTAGTACAAAAGAATATCATCCAAGCACACCACCGTCCCTTTGTATAAAAATCTCTTGGAGGAGATGATTCAGACTTTAAGGCATTAACAAATATTGAGATAACGCGGCAATGACTAACAGGAGCTGACAGTTATGATCTGATGCTATAACATGTCATTGCTTTCTACCATTGGTTCCCACAAGCTGTACACTCATTGTAAGTTCTGCATGTGAATATACAGAAATGTTTATGCTAAACTCTGTTTCTAGACTGTTTCTTTGTATGAGGATCTGTGTTGTGACAGACACAGAGAAGGGGATACGAAAGTCATAATAACAGGAGGAAAGTATGAGACTTCCATTTTAAGTATTTGCAAGACTTTTTAACATTTCCCCTTACATATTGGGTTCACCATGCTGCATTGATCAGACTAGTCCAGATTGAACCACAACTCCTTCACTCACTTGAAAGTAAGTTTATAAATCATCACTGATATCTTTCTTGCTGGAAGATCTTCATGTAAACCTAAGAGCTTGCACATCATAACCCTTCAAGTCTTCATATAATAGCCAATGGAGATTGGTTGGCTGAAGTGGTACTGTATCTGTTTTAAAGCATCCTTTTTAATGCCAAATAAATGATCTTCCTTCCCCTTTTTTCCCAGTGACAATGAATATTTCACATGGTACAATTGTTAGATTTTTTTGGCTATGTTTTGTCTTCACTTTCTGCATGGCAGTGTTTATTAATGCACATATCACATAGTATTCCATTATTGCATGGCATATATTTTACTGTTCAACATGAACAATGATGATACTTCAGACAGCACACTTGCACGTACACCCACCCACATTTCATCTGCTTGAAATTCCATATAGTTTGTCACTACAGAAGGGGAGGGTAAAAAAACTATGCCATCACTTTAATCATCTCAAAAAAAAAAAGCTTTAAAAAGAATAGAAACATTTCTTTTTCTCTTGCTTGGAAGCCTGTTCATTTAGCAGCCTGGAGGAATTTTATTACTCACAAAGAAGCAGGTATATTTACTAGAAAGACGTTAGGAACACATAATTGAGAACATTTTGAACTCCCTTCAGCTAAGTAAGTGCAAAATGCACTCTAAGCTTTTATAATATTCCCATAGCACTATTCTTTTAAATTTTCTGCAGTGCAGTTAGACACATCTAAGCCAGCCTAACAGCTAATACTCCACAGGGATGACATTTTGCTATTTTAAACTGATATAATTTAAAAATGGAGCAATCTGTTATTGTTTATATTAATAAGAAAGGACTATATAGAAATTCCACCCATATGGATAGTGCTATTACATGATGGAGTCATTAGGTGGCACTAAAGTTAGTTTATCTGGGTGCAGTCTTACTTAGGGGACATAGCAATAAAGTTCTTGTTTAATTCCCTCATTGAAGTAATGCTTTGTTCTTCCACATCTGGCAATTAAAACGGGGGTGACAATATGTTGGATGCTATAAAGGCGTACTGACATTAAAGCTTATAATCTGGTTATTTGACACTGTAATCTAGAAAGTGATACGGTGGCTGTATGATACAGTCTGCTTCTAAAGTAAAAACTGCACCTGTGTTATTGTGTACTAAGCAAAAGCAGCTTTGGCCATACATTTGTATTCCATATGAATAGATCGTTTAATTATGCAGCCTACTATATATTAAGTAAAATGTGATGTAATATATACCTTCTCTGAAATGCACTGCTTTTCATGCTTTAGCCTGGAAAGACATCTCTTAGCTGCAAGATCTGTACCTGACATATGTTAGCATTTATCAGGATCTAGATTCCTGGCAAGTGCTATTTAAGGTAGGCACATGTTAAAATGAATGAATGAATGAATGTATAGAGATAGATAGATAGATAGATAGATAGATAGATAGATAGATAGATAGATAGATAGATAGATAGATAGATAGATATGCATCCTGTTTTCATCCTGTATTATAAGTGCAAATGCATACAGATACGTATGAGATTTGTACAGATACGTATGTAATACATATGTAGCTGTATATTCGAATGATTTGAATCATTCAAACAAATGTTTTGGAACATTCAAAATTTGAATGTTTAAATTCCAATGTTAAGACATCCTATTCAAATTCAAATGTCCACATTCGATTGGATTTGATCGAATTTCAAATGTTTAGAACATTTGTGCACAGCCCTACTCAAAATAACTCTGTAAAATAGGCAAAGCCATGACAAAGTAATTAGTCTCAAGTCATGCAATGAGTTTCCATAGCCAAAAGGGGATTTGAACCCAGGCTCTTGTAGCCTAATGCTCCATCCGCCACTCCTAGAAAAAAATTTCTCAAGGCACAGGGTTCGGACAATGCATTATTCAATTTATGAAGCTGCAGTCATCATGAAGGATTGCTGCTTAGAAAAAGAAATGTAATTCCTGCCTATTCCTGTACTAATTAATCTGGCATACTCATTTTCTGTGACCATCTGCTGGACTACAGTTTTCACTCATCTCTGCCTGAAAGTTCTTAGAGCAGCCCGTTCAACCTACATTTTGTCCTTTCCTTTTATATCATTTGTTAGAGCCAGTAAAGAATGTTCACTTCTACAGTAATTTTGGTTATTAGGATCCTTAAGGTCTACTCCTCCATCTTGCACCATATAGCAGCTTAGTGAAATAAACGAGGCAATTTAGCAATTGGGAAGAATCCTGGAGTGAAATATGATTGCCTTTTCTTAACTCACTTTCTCCCAGTGAGTCAGTGGAGGACTTTAGATTTTAGCAGTTCTGCAGTTAGGCTTTAACTTGTTCTGCTGAATTTGCTTGGAATGAGGACACTCACAAGCAACTGGAACAACCACTTTTGGCATGTTTCTCTGATCACAAGGCTTTTCTGAAGATGAGGAAAATTATTTCCTTTTATGCATGAAGATCTCTCTTGTGTCTTTGTCACAAGATTCAAAGGAGATGCTAATCACATATCTCTTATATGCATGTAGGTTCTCACCTTCCTGGTCCATCTACCTGTGGCCTTTGCCAACACAATATGTTAGGGTTGTGCATGATTTTTTTTCCTGTTTGCTTTGCATTGAAGCAAATAGAATTCGTGCTTATGGAGCCACTTTGAATGTGCTAGGCTTCAAATTCACTTCAGATCACTGCTGACACCAGTTGTGCCTCTGAGTCTGCTTGAATCTTCTCCAAATCTGCCCTGAATCCATTTTGAAGCTTTAAATCAGAGCAAAAAAGCTTCCTCATTCCATATGAAGGTCAGTCTCCAAATGTAGCCAATTTTTTATTTGAATGCAGAGTTTCAAAGCAACACAATTCATACCAGGGGTGCACATGAATGCAATTTTCAGGATTCGATTCTACACAAATCAAATATCTGAAAATTTGATTCGATTAAGATCTTTAAAGTTCAAATTTAACCAAATTCGATTCAAACTCAGCAAATTTGAATCTATTTGTGTGAATTTTCAATTCAAATTTGCACCTACAAATGTCAAATCATTACACATCCCATGCCCATCCATACATGGACATATGCATACCGTTGTTATCCCATATGCAACCTATTTTCATCCTGTAAAGATCGCTATAAATGTGTGTGGATGCATTGTGTACGATCCCGCAAACATGTGAATGTCCAGATAATTCAAACGAATAGATCCAATATTCAAAATTTGTTCAAATTTTTAAATTCGAATTTATCGACATTTGATTTGAATTCAAATAGCAAAATTCAGACAAATTCGATTGAATTTCAAATACCTTTGAATATTCGTGCATGCCCCTAATTCATATAGATTGAAAAAGTGACTAACATTTTTTGACCATCCCTACGCTATGTAGATGAAACTTAACTTAAACGTTCTGTATCACCACTACCCCAGCCAGTGTATGCACGGGCTCGTAGCCTTGTTGTGTCACATTAGTTATTATTTTCTTGTTCTAACTGCAAAGTAGAAGATTGTCTGCAGGCTTGTCTGGTTAAGCAGTCCTCTGAAGAGCACAGCATTCTACCCATCACCTGTATGAGCCTTGCGTGAGCAGCATCCTCTTCAGTCAGGTGTTGTATCTTTTGGTGTGTGCTTTGATCCACTAAAAGCAGAGTCATGATGCTTCTGGTGAATGGTCCCTGTTGAGGTAAATGGAGATAAAGCCTTTTGCCATGAAGAAGAGTTGGCTTTTCTACCCTGCTTTTCTCACCCATTTAAGGAGACTCAAAGTGGCCAACAAAGCTTTCTATTCTTTTCCCCACAACAGACACCCTGTGAGGTAGGTGGGGCTGTGAGAACTCAGAAGAGTGCTAGCACAAGGTTACCCAGCTGGCTTTGTGGGGGAGTGTGGAATCAAACCCAGTATTCCCAGATAAGAGTCCGGCTCCTTAACCACTAGACTAAATAATAGGAAAATAAAGGGCTGCACTGTTAATTGTAATGCTCCCTCAACATACTTGCATCTTAATTTCCCACCTTTAAAAGCAAACGGGGAAAAACAGTTCTTTGTTCATCCTGTTCTAGAAAAAAAGTGGGTAAATCAACAATTTATGTGAGAATCGTGAGCTCACTACCCTCAGTGACACTAATGTCATAAACGAAGAAATGCTCTGATAGCGAGGGGAGCTATTACACTGAACCTGGACTAGAAAACTTGAAAAGATTCTGTTAGACAGCAGTCAAGCACCAGTGCTTTTGATCCTGGGCTGCAGTAACTAGCAAAGCTGGTTGCTTAGAGCTTTTAAATTCAACCAAGCATTGAAGAGGAGAAAAGCACAAAAGCAGAAAGTACATCACAGCTGAGACTTCCTATGAAATGAAATAAGCCCCTACAGTCCATGAAGCTAAAAGGAAAAGAGCCAAAATCCATAGTATATGCAGAGTTTTGACATGTGCCCATCCTTAGCAGACGTTTTAGCCCTCACTCTGGAGTGCCCCTATTGATTTATTGTTAAGGAGGTAACAAGTCTACTGTTAACCTGGACAACTGCTTCTTACTTCTTTAACTGGCTTTTAAAATGCTGCCTCAGAGTACTTTTCTTTCTAATTATTCCTGTGAGGCTTGAGATAGAAATGTTTCAAAATGTGCTCCACGAATGGGTTACGTGCAGAGGTGTGCAAAATGCTATTCCAAGTTGGGATGTGTGCGAGGATATTCAGAACATTCAAAGTCCAATTGGATTTGTTTGAATTTGAATGTTTTGAATCATTCATACGAATAATTCGGACATTCGTATTTGTACGGATACGTACGCATTACATTCATATCAGTATGCATCCTATTCATATTTGTACGCATTCATACGGATATGTACAGGACCAAAACGGGATGCATACAGGATAAAAACGGGATGCGTATGGATGTGTACAAGTGTGTATGGATGCCTATGGCACATATGAATGTTGTTGACATTCATATCTTTGAGTACTAATCGGATATCCATACGAATAGATACGAATGTATTCAAATCAGATTTGAATCTGAATACATTCTTTTTTCTCTCTATACCTTTGAATCCAAATATTCAATTTGAATCAAATCCAAAAATTGCATTTGTGCACACCCCTAATTCCAAGTAACTGTTGTTAGCCACATTCATGGCTCTACACATTCATGCATTTATGCACAAACCATCAGAGTGTAATTTTTAAAACTGGGATGGGGTATGGCTACACCAGTGCACCTTTTCTGCTACCCTGGCAGCAACTCTTATTCAGATTCACCTACTGTATTTCAGCCACCCTGAGGGTATGAAGATGGGCTCATTGTGCCACACTCTAGGAAAGAAAAAATCCAAAGAGTGTGGTGCATTTTAGGGCCCGCAGCGCTTTCCCCAGTCTGTGCCAGCTTCTAAAGGGTAAATAATACTAAACTGAAGTATTATTTGCTCTTTAGAATTCTGATACAATGAAGAGGACCATTCAATGACTAGAGGACAAATGGGATAAGAATATAACATAAGAAGAGCCCTGCTGGATCAGGCCACAGCCCATCTAATCCAGCATCCTGTACCACACAGTGGCCCACCAATTGCTTATGGACATATCAAGCAGAAGACAAGGGCAAAACCTTTGCCAAAGTGAGTCTAATGGTGCACAAGTGAGAGCATTTGATAATGCTATCTTGGGGGTGGCTAAGAAGGCTCTCTTTTTTGCCACCGTTGAATCTTCTAGCAACCATCCAGCTGAGTTCTTTTGAATGACAAAGGGGTTGCCTCCACCAGCAAATGGAGAGAGCTTTTCTTACCATCTCAGGAGAACTGTGATGTTTGTAAGTTTTGAGGATAAAATCACTTGGATTTAGTCATAATTGGGCACCATAGTTGATTTTGGTCATATGGAGATCTCAAGAACACCATTTGCCATTGTGTTGCATCACTTCCCGTTATTGCAGGCTGTTGTGAATAAGCTCCTTGCAGGAGTTCTTTCCACCAATTGTCCTCTTGACCCCTGCCCAGCATGTATGATAAAAGCAATTTATGGGAGCTTATTGGCTGGATACAGCAATTCTATCCCCACTCTCTTTCCCTGAGATGATGAGCATGTATGCTAAACGTTTTCTGTCTCTCTGGGATGATGGTGGATATTCACTATATGCAACAAGACAGCCTCTTTTCCTTAAAAAACATTTTGTTGGACCCTGGAAATTGGAATAATTATCAGCCAATCATCAATTTGGTAATGACAACCAATGGTCAGCATGCTTGAAGGATGAAGATTATCTATTCCCATTTCAAGCTGGGTTCAGACTGGGTGATGTCACTAAATCTTCCTTGGGTGCCCTGATTGAGTCAGGCCAGCAGTGGGAGAGAGATAGGAAGAGGTGCAACCTCCATTTGTGCTCTTGGATGTCTCAGCAGCCTTTGATACTGTCAACCACTGGACCTTCCTGCAACTGCTACAAAATTTGGATTGGGGACATGTCTTTAAAGTGGTTCTCTTCCTATGACTGTAGTAGATTTCAAGGAAAAGTCATGGGATATTTTTGGTCATCCAGATGTGCATGGGTGGACCAAATATTCAAAATTTGTACAAATTTGCATGAATTAGGGCCTTCAAATTCCATGAATGTTAGCACATTAGAAGACTGACGTTCAAATTCAAATCAAATGTTTTGATACATTCGTATGAAGCTTCATATGGGATTTGTATGTATTCATGTGGGATTCTTCTTATGGGAATGAACATTCATATCAAATATGAATCCTACCTCATTAGAAGGGGATCTATTTGAATGTATGCAAATTTTATTGCGTTCAATTCAATATGAATTGAATACAAAAACACCCATTCATACACATCCCTACTCAGTTGTTGGTTACCTAGTGGTTCATTTCATCCCATTCTCTTTTCATATTTTTTCCCTAAAAGATAAAATTAAACAGACCTTAATCTGATTTTAACTGTTCTTTATTGGTTCCCATCATATTTTTTTACAGAAAACGCTCTTGTACTTTATACCATGCAACTCATGAAATGAAACTAAGAGGATGGTGACTGAGGGTGTTTTAGCTTGGAGTCTCATATTTGACTTCTTCAGACTCCATTTTGATCTACCACAAATCAAAACATGGCTTGGATACATCAAAGACCACACTCCAATCCAAGCTTCCACACTGCCTTCTAAACCCATTTTGCAAGCCACCATTATCAGGTTTCCTTTTGATGACGTTTTCTCCCTATTGCTCATGGCTTCTAAAGCACTGAATAGCATATTAGGCTACTGCTTATCCAATCTATGCATGGGATATAGCTGTATTCATACGTCAATGATTTATTATGTGACGGATATTCCAGAATAAAGCATGAGTATCCCAGAATGTCCAAGTGTAATAGAGGAAATAGCTGATGTATGGATGCACCCTACATCAGTACCTTGTATTGAAGCCAGCAATTATTAATTTTCTACACACATTAATTGACATCTAATAACTATCAAGACATCATTCAAGATGCCAGAAACAGTGAAAGATTAGTAGTAGCAAGTGTTGTGTTTATGGGCACAGAATTTCTCCTTTACTCAGACCTAGATGTATCTGAATTAATAGCTATAGAGAATGCAAATATCTGAATATTTGTAGCAATCTCAGTATAGTTCTGGAATATTGAGGCAAAATCTTCAAACATTGCTATTAGGGCTATGTGTAAAAATCTCAATATAATTCCGAGATAATTGTGGGTTTTTACTAGTATCTGGGATGCATCCAGACTCATTAATACTGTACAGTGGAATGTACTGTCATGGTGAGGGCATTACACACCATGATCGATAGATCACAGTGGTGACGCATTATCCCATCGCTACTGGGAATTTACTACAGTGCGTGATGAAGAACACTTGCTGTGCAGTATTAACTAAATTTCCATCTTCCAGCCAGTCTGGGCAAGACAGCAAGAAGAGACAATAAGAACAGAGAGGGGAGCTCAAATCTGATTGGCTGCCTCAGCCCGTGTGACCGCGTGCACTGACTCAGCTCTCTCAGCTTCTTAGGAGGAAGCTACAGAGATGCTTTTTAGTCAGGATAGCCGGTTGTCACTTCGCAGCAGGTAAGCTGCGATTTTCCCCTTAACTATGGATTTATTCCACAAGTCTGGAGGGGCCCCTGAATGCACCTCAGACTGAAACACTCTCAGAAATGTAAGAAATGAAAGTGATAAGAACAGAAACAGCAATCTATCAAAAACAAAACAAAACCTCATAGTATTTTCATAAAAGACAAGCTGCATAGGAAAAGAGAAGTAATAAATCATCTAGCTTTTGTTATCAGTAAACTGAGGTTATCTACTGGAAACCTGAACTTCCTATTGTGGACAAAGGCAAGGCCTGTGATATGGCCAGTGAGACAATTGTCTCCATCCATGTGAGCTGAATAAAAGTTTCTATAAGAAGAAACAAGCTTTGCGTCTTAGAAGTCAAAATGCAATCGAGGACATTATAGTAGAGAAGTAGGAGAGAGTTCATAATAATTTGGGGAACAAATTGCTTTGAGATTCTGAAATCTCTCAGGGAAACCAGAAGGAACGCTTGTTTCTCAAAATTGATGTAGTGAGTTAAACTCCAGAAAAATCACATCCACTTAAAAATAGATCAAGGGCAGAGCTTAAAATGGAGCTAAACTGGAAGATAATGATTTTAAAATGGCTTTGGGGGAGGGGAGAAAATGAATTTTAGCAGATGTGTCATGCATATACCCCTCCCCAAAAAGTCATAAACAATGAGAAAACTTTCTCTGTGGATATGGATCTTGGCCATATTTTTGAGGAACTGATTTTTAAGCCTGTTAAATATAGCACAAGAACTTTGGGAATCATTATAGCAGGCAGCAATATAATAGATTTTGGCAAGTTAAGGGGATTGGACTAGTGATCTATTGAACTTCACATTCCCACAGCTCTTCTCACTTCAGAAATACACACAATTTATTTGAAGCTTTTCCTTTCTATAAATACATCAGTGCAGATGAGAATAGCTGTAATCATTTAGGATGTGGTACATGTGTACCATAAGAGCTGTATTTTTTAATGCTTGTAGTAACACCTCCTCCCATAAAGTAACGTAGAACTTATCCTATTGGATTTTAGTTCACAAAGAAAGCACGATAGGGCAGGACATTTCATTAAGGCCTAGTTCTTTCATAGAACTCACAAGAAAGCAAACTGGTGTGTGTAATTTACCATTTCAACCAGATATGGGAATATGTATCCCATAACATATTGGCTCTGAAAGCATCAAATCTGCACTGAATCCACTTTGGATCCACTCTCAAACTATGTCAAATTCACTGTGGATCCGTTGCAGATATAACTGGCAAAACTGCCTTCCCCACCTTCCCATTTCACAGATGTTCTGAAGCTTCGTACAAATGTCAATGTGTAAATGTCCCAACATTCAGTTTGTATAGGAATGTCCAAAACCATCTGAACTCGTACAAATAAATAATGTTACATATATTTCTGCACACCCCTACTCTATAACTGTAAATTGATAGGGGAGAACTCTGACCTCAGTAGTTTATCTTGGTCACAGCATGTGGATCTACCAGATCTGGCAGTCTTCTTCAGAGAGTACAGGAAAATGACCAACAGTTACTGCTGTCTTCATGAAAAAACCATAGGAAGAAACACTGAAATGAGGGAGACATTTTCCAGTTCAGTCATCTTACCAAGAGCAGAAGCATGCTGCTGCTGCTTCATATGACAGCGCCAGACAAAATCTCACAAGGCATGATCTTCATTTACATTGCAGTTTCTGCCATCATGTAGGTCCTGTTTATAAATGGTAGTATGTTAGGATTAAGGGTTTCAGCCACCATGTAGGCACAAAGGCATTTTCAACTGTGAGAATTGTTATGGATATTTCTTTGGGTGAACCAGTTTGGTCTAGTGGTTAAGGAGCCGGACTCTTATCTGGGAATACCGGGTTTGATTCCGCTCTCCCTCATAAAAGCCAGCTGGGTGACTTTGGGATAATCACAGCTCTCATCTGAGCAATCACAGCCCCACCTACCTCTCAGGGTGTTCTGTTGTGGGTTGTCCCCTTAAATGGGTGAGAAAAGCAGAGTACAAAAGCCAACTCTTCTACTATAGCAGGTTTACTTACACATAACACAGAAAGATCACATATCTATGAACTTTGAACAGATATATAGGTTCAACTATCTGGAAAAAACACATCTTGAAACCAGTCAAACTCCATCTTAAATTGAGACATTATTTGTTCACCACTTTTCCAATCTGATTTTCAGCCTTAAGAAGTTGCCTATAAATAGGAAGACCCTCAGGGCATGGATCACTAGTGACCTCTTTGGCTCTGCCTCTAGGGCTCCTGAGCCTCTGTTTGGCTTTTGAGCCCCTAATACTTTGTCCTTGGACTCTGTGATGGGGCAGAGATCCTTGAGACTGAGTACCCTACTCTTACCACTTTTCTAACCTCACAAAGACCTTCTCGGGAAAAGACTCCAAGGGTAAGAACCACTTGCACTGCTCCTGCTAGGTTTTTTTTTTTTTTCAATTTCCCCTTAATGCAAGGTAACATATGCCAGCCATTTGCAATGTAAGTGGTTTGTTACACCAAGCCATTGGCCTTTAAGATCCTGCTAGAATAACTGGAGATGATTAATTCCCTCCACCAAAACAAGGGCCACTTTATTCTTTGCTCTTGTTTCAGAATGGCTTGTTGGAACTCTTAATCAGCTTTGTGGGATTTCTAGAGATGTGAAAGCTTGTCAAACCAATGAGAAAGTGATGGTGGCAAAATAAGGAATTGGAGCAGTTCATGGAAACCAGATCTATCCATAGCTATTATCCCTGACAGCACTGAAAAGTAGTAGGCACCCAAAAGCCAAGTGTTGTAAGACTGCAAGCAGAGACTGTGGAATCAGGCTATGGGACTTGACCAGCCACAGGTTCAATCCAGTAGGGCATTTCTTACGTTCATATGTGCTCTGATTCTTGTTTTCCTGCCAAACAGTGTTTCCATTATATGTGCAAATGCAGTTATACTCCTCAGGTTACAGCTAGGGGTGCGTATGAATGCAATTTTTGACATTCAATTTGTAACAAATTGAATATTCAAAAATCTGAATTTGTACGAATAAAGAAAAATGAATGTCTGGACATTCGAGCCGATTTGAATACGTCTGTATGCATCCCATTTTTATCCCATATGCATCCCATTTTCATCTCGTACATCTCATACGGAGGAGTAGACAAGATGCATACAGATACATATGCGATGTGTACGTATCCAAACACATAAGAATGCCTGAATTATTCATACAAATAACTCAAAATATTTGTATTTATATGAATACTAAAAAAATGAATGTCTGGGCATTTGATTTGTATATGAATGTCCAAATTCGTCCAAATTCATCTGAATAATGAATATTATGAATATTTGTGCACACTAAAGATGTACACAAATGTTTTTTGACATTCTATTTGAATTGAGTCAAATACCTGAAAATCCAATTTGATTTGAATCTTTTAAATTTAATAAGATTTGATTTGAATTTACCAAATTTAAATCTATTTGTTCGAATTTTGGATTCAAATCTGCACATAGGAATGTCAACAACAATTGTATGTGTATGTACACATCTTCCCCATATCTGTACACATTTGTACACATTCATATGCATCCTGTAGTTATCACATATGCAACTCCTTTTCATCCTGTATGCATCCATACAAATGCATATGGATGTGGAAAAGACGTGGATCTTCAAGTAAGCATCACGTACAAAACCGTACACCTACGAATGTCCAGATAATTTAAACAAATCGTTCCAAAATTCGATTCAAATGTTTACATTCAAATTTTGGACATTCTATTCGAGTTTGAATGTCAAAATTCGGCACATTCAATTGGATTTTGAATGTTTACGAATATTCGTGCACATCCCTACTAATTACAGGTAGTTCTTTTGGTTTGTACTTTGTCCACAGCTTTCTGGCCTTACTCTTCCAAAATTCTGCCTCCCTGTTGAATCCTGCCCTTTGTCTCAACCACTCGCTTGCACTGTAATAATCTTGACTGAGCAGGAGCAGAAGTGAGCATTCAGGAAAGACCCCGGGAGAATATGAAAGATCTAAGATCCTAGTTCATGGGTGTTTCCGCACAGACCCTCAAGACCCCATTAAGCACCTGATAAGGACCCATATGGCACACATCTGCAAGGTACCTTCCGCACAGCGGGACAGAATAGGTCCCCTTCAAGGGTGCCACTTCCTCATGGCCTCATGCGAGATCCATCTCTAATGGGGTCTAGAGGCTGCCCAATCCAGTTTTCAGGAAGACCTGAAAAATTAAGTCTTCAAACCATTCCTGCTTGCAAATTCCAGATCAAAGGAGGGCTCTTCTACACAGGGACAGGATAGGGAACGGATGTGGGTGAGATCAAAAGCTGAGTGAGGCAGCAGCACCACATTCCGGCTACGTAGCCCATCCTGCAGTTGCTTCACATTGGACATGCGCCAAGTTACGTCTGGTCCTTCTGGATATCGGTGCTGCGACATCCACACAGCAGCCAAGCAACGCGTTCCTCATAAGAACATAAGAGAAGCCCTGCTGGATCAGGCCACAGCCCATCTAGTCCAGCATCCTGTCGCACACAGTGGCCCACCAAATGCTCATGGGCATCTCAAACAGAGACAAGGACAAACCTTTTCCTGCTCTTGAATCCCAGCAAATGGCATTAGAAGCGTCCTGCTTCCACTACCACCCCCAGCCTGAAAGATGTACCCAGACATTCATTCTAGTATCCATTGATACACCTGTCATCCATAAACCTGTCCAACCCTACCTTGAAGCGATCCAGACTGGTAGCTGTCACCACCTCTTCCAGCAGCACATTCCATAAACTGATGACCCTTCGGGTGAAGAAATACTTCCCCTTGTTGGATCCTCAGTAACCGTTCTCCCAATGCATGTGTGTATGTGTTAGGCCTCATTCAGATGGATTTTCCCAGGGACAGATTTCAGAAATCTGGATTTCCTTAATCTGGATTTCAAGCGGTAAGTGTGGAAACACTCCATGAGTTAAACCTTGCTTGATCTACCCTTGTTAAAGGAGGAGTGCTATCAATCCTAATGCCTCTTTACTGCATTTCATGGTTAAATAAAATTTGTTTTTATATTTTGCTAAGGATAACTTAGTTTTTAAAAAGTCACAAAGGGAAAATGAAAATTGACAAGTCAAAGAATATTAGTGGTCTGCACTTGTTATCACTCTGGCTTTCCACATCACAATTGTTATGGTTGAAAGATGTTCCCTTTAAGCTGGAGGAAGGGAGATAAGGAAAAAGAAAATAGAGAGATTAATGATAGCTGGGTGAAAGGAGAGGCGTAATGGGTCTGAGCAATGAAAAAGATGGCTGGAGAAGAGAAGGGAGACAATGGAGAAGAAAGGGGGAGGCTGCTATTGAACAAATTGCAGGATAAAGTATAAAAAAGGCATACCGTGGAGAAACAAGTGAGCAACTGCTGGGCAGCCAGAGGATTTGGAAATCACTATTTTGCAACTAAAAATGTGTACAACAAGTGCAGGAATCTATACTGGAAGGTGCAAGGGACGATTGGAAAACACTTGCATGGAGACCAAAATCCACCTTAGGTAAACAAAGACATGAGCTATGCATTCATGCCTCCATATCTTAGTCTGCTGTCTTTATGCATTGACTATGCTTGCTTCCCGCTGAAAGTCTCTTTTATTTAGTTATTTATGACAGAAGACGAGTTAGTCACATCATCCTGAACCAGGAAGATACCATTTGGACTAGAAGAGTACCTACCTAGACAAAGAGTGCTGCTGGCTTTGATTACCCAAATTTAATAGCTGGTTAATTACTGCAACTTGTTTACTTTAAGTTGGTCTTTCACTTTTTGTTGTTCTCTCCTATTTCTGTCCAATCATCTGTCCCCACTCCCTGAGGTTATGTTTTGGGACATATGTGTAGGATATTTGTCCCTGTCCAGTGTTCTTTTCTCCTCCAGTCCGAGAGGTCTATTTTTTCACCTTTTTGCTGAAGATGATTTCCTGAAGGTGATTATAGAATTAAACCGAGAGAGCGATTCGTTTCAGAGGGATACAATTTGCAATGGTTTGCATACATAACAATTAGCAGACATCTTGCAGCTGCAGTTGTCCTTGGAACAATTACCTACTAAATTCCTGGACTTTATATATCTCATTCTGCCTTTTGCCTGATGTTCACCAGAGTGCTGGTACTCTGGTCACCCCAAAGCCTTTTGCTTCAAGCTTTCTAACTTGGCTAATAGTTTATGAGCTCTTGAGCTTTGGTCACAGTCTTGTTTTCCAGAGAGGATCATAACTGGCCATGAAAAGACCCTGGAAAAGGTAGAAATCTTCCTGCATCCTTCTCTTCCCCTTGTTTTCAGGGATGTGCACAAATGTTTTTTTGTATTCAATTCATATCAAATCGAATGCAAGGAAATTTGTATTCATTCAAATAGATCCCCTTTGAATGTTGTAGGATTCGTATTCGCTACGAATATTCAGTCCCACACAAATCCCATATGAAGCTTCATACAAATGTATAGAAACATTCAATTAAATTTGAATGTCAATCTTTGAATGTGCCAACATTCGATTAGAATTCAAATGTCCAAATTCAGCCGAATTCATACACATTTTGAACACTACAAATATTTGTGTGCATCTCTACTTGTTTCATTCAGCTCTCTTTCCCTCCACTTCACATAAACATTTCTCTCCCCTTTTACAATCAAATTATTAAGAATCAGTTCCTTCTTCTCTAAAAAAAAGAGAGTTCTGGTTTGACCCAGTTAGCCCAATTGATTGCTAAAAACCAATTTGAATCCGGTACATTTGAATCTATTCATTCAAATGTTAGATATGAATTTGCAGATACAAATGTTGACAACATTTGCATGTGTTATACGTATCTGTACACATTTTGTATGCATCCTATTTTATTCCATATTATAAGCACAAACGCTTACAGATACTTATGATATTTGTACAGATACATATGTACATTTGAGTGATTCAAATCATATGAACAAATGCTTTGGAACACTTGAAATTTGTTGTTGTTTTTGTCATCCATTTTTTAAAAATTTTCATTAATACATTTCCATACATAATTATATACCATTACATGTGATTTCCTCCATTCTCCAGATTCTTCTTCTTCTAGTCCATTATATTATGATCCATACATCTACTTGTTGCTTTTTCTCCTAGAGGCCAATGCCTTCCATCGGAATACCCAACCCCCGAAGAAATTGTATAAAAAGTCCCCAATCTTCTATAAACTTGTTCACTGTTTTATCTTTTAATAAGTTTGTTAGTTTGTCCATTTCTGCCATCTCCATCATTTTAATTATCCATTCTTCTTCTGTAGGTAGTTCTTCTTGCTTCCATTAGAAGAACACTTGAAATTTGTTCAAATGTCTAAATTTGAATGTGAAGACGTTCTATTCAAATTTGAATGTCCACATTCAAACAAATTCAATTGGATTTTGAATGTTTAGAATATTTGTGCACATCCTTACTAGGAACTTTATATCTTGGGGGTACAATCAAACAGTGGAAATGACTCCACATATTTTCAGTGACCTGGAACACCAATGAGAAGCTGGATAAGTCATTTTTATCTACATTATCTTTATTGCTCAGATTTTATATATACCTATTGGCTGTGGCTTGTGTTTTATTTTTTACTCCACATTTGCTTTTTTTGCAGCGGGTTTTTTTTTTTTACTTTTGGTGCTCTATATTGTATTATCCGATTCAGTTCATTTATTATTTGTATTATCAGTGGGGTTATTGTAACCCTTTGAGTAAATATTTTTTTTCCTTTTGGCATAGAACCCAATTGTTTGTTTGGTCACTTATGGATCTTGTAGTAGCAGATTTAGGCACTGAAAGTGGCAAAGAGAAGAAAGGGACTGGCACTGGGCAGACACTTTGTTCTTATAGCACATTCAAAGTGTTCTAATGACATCAGGCAGATTCAGGCTGGTCTATACTTTTACTGATCTATCCGCTATTACATCATTATCTTGTTACTGGTAGATTGCAGACAGCTCAGCTCTCGTATTTCATATTGAACAAAATTTCACTGTCATGCAGAGATCGTTTTCTGTTTTTTTATTGGCCATTTGACTGCTTACTTCCAACTTAAGAATATTTCTGTGTATTTTAAAAAGCAATAGTCCCAGTACATAACCTTGAGGAACTCCACTTGTTTCAGATCTCCATTGTGAAAGATTTCCGTATAATCCGACGCTACACTTACAATTCTTGAATTAGTTGCTCAAAAGAACTTGTCCTTTAATTCCATGGCTTTTCAGTTTATTGAGAATCCTTTGGTTTTATCTCCATTACACAATAAAGGAACCTTAATCAGGCAGCCAGTCTCCATTACAGTAATTTATTGTATTTATTTATTTTTCAATCCTGTTCTTCCCCAAAATGTCTCAGTGTGGGCCACAATAGTAAAAAATAAAATATAAATAATATTAAAGCATATTTAAATTATACCCTCAATCATTCCCTAGCAGAATAGTGCCCCAAAGAAGCTCAACATCAAAGGAATGGGTAAAGATGTATGTTTTAATCAGCAGACAAAAGCCATATAATCTAGGCACCTGGTGAACCTCTAGAGAAGAACCTCCAGTCTGGGGGCCACAGAAAAGCCTTTTTATGTGTTCCTGTCCTTTGCATCTCTGGGAGAGGAGAAACCACAAGAAGACCATCTTGTTGAGATCTCAATACATCTAGGTAACCAGTGATTATTATGGAAGAGATTTGTTCCAGAATATCACTTAATAGATATAGGTCCCAAATTAGTGGAAATAAATCTGAAGTTATATTTAAAAAAATGCAGCTTATCTGGCTGAGAAGTGATAACTCATTGTCCCCACCCAAAATGCAGGTCCGCAGCTTCCTCCTTGGCAGCTGCAACACTTCTGTGGCATGTGCAGTGAAGTGCGCGCCATGTGTGATGAGGTTAGCTGTTCTCGTCATCCTGTCTGGCCTGGTGGGAAACTTCAGATTTACCTGATACTGCAGAGCGAGTGCTCATCATTCTGCAGTAGGTAAATTCAAAGTAGCAGTGGCACCACTACGAAGTATTGGGCATCAGATGTGCACAGTATTCCTAAGTCTGGATGTACCTGTACTGTTTGGAGGTGTCTCTTGCTGAAGCCATTCTTCCAATTTGGGAATCATTGCCCTGACTGTTCCTATAACCCCTGGGGCCACTTTTGCCTTTACTTTTTTAGCACAGTGGTCAAGCATGCAGTGGCAGAACATCAATCCGGTAAGGATCCTTAGGCAAGCCACTACCTCAATACTGAGATTAACTAGATCCATGTCAGATGCTGGGAAATCAGGAAACTCTGATGAAAAGTGGATAAGAGAATGTGGATCTGCTGGAATGTTTCTGTAATAGTGAACCCAATTAGAGAGGTTATACGAAATGGACGAGGAAACTATGGATTCTTAAAAGGCCAACTTTCACACTCACCACAAGTAGTTACCCAACACTCAATAAAATCAAGAGGAAACTGCTAGGACATCTGGAGATTGACAGGCCACAAGAAACATGTCTAAAGCACAATAATGCTGTTGAAATCTCGGAAATACAGCCTACCCCACAGAACAAGATGAAAAGACATAATTATCACTATCCATGCTGCAAGGCAAAGCTGCTGAAATGAGAATATTGATCATGAGCAAATCTGCTCCTGTCTGTCCTCACAGCAGACTTGCCTAAGCTTAGCACAAAACTACTTTCAGATGAGGTACTAGCAATTGGCAATGCAGCAGTACAAACCATCCCAGCTACTACCAAAACCAAAACTAATGAAACTAACAGCAACAGTGATTCTACCAATGCATGGCTACAAGAAGATGAAGAAGAGTTGGCTTTTCTCACCACACTTTTCTCACCCGTTTAAGGGGACTCAAGGCAGCTGACAAAGCTTTCTGTTCTTCTCCCCACAACAGAACACCCTGTGAGGTAGGTGGGGCTGTGAGAGCTCAGAAGAGAGCTGTAACTAGCCCAAGGTCACCCAGATGGTTTCACAGGGGAGGGCAGAATCGAACATGGTATTCCCAGATAAGATTCCGGCTCCCTAACCACTAGACCAAACTGGCTCAGGCAGAGGGCTCAAATGATGTTCACATTTACCTGTTAATGAGCACTGGTCTGCTGACTAGACAGAATTGTCTGCATTATCTTTCAAATCAATTATATGAATTAGACATTCGTATGTCCATGAATATGTACACGTTACATACATATCCATACGCATCTTATTTGTATCTGTATGTATTTATACAGATTTGTACAGGACAAAAATGGGATGCATACAGGATAAAAACAGGAACCATATAAATGCGTACCGATGTGTATGGATGCGTATGGACACATGTGAATGTTGTCGACATTTGTATCTTCAAATACGAATCCAAAATCTGTACGAATAAATGTGAATGTATTCAATGCAAATCGAATGCGAATACATTCAAATTTTAAACATTCAAATTTATTCAAATCTTCGAATATTCAATTTGAATCAAAGCAAATACTGAAAATTGCATTTGTGCACATCCCTAGTGTGAGCCAGGGAGCCATAATAACTCTTCAGAAGTTGCCATAGTTTCCCCCAGAGTCAGCCAGTGATAGACTGCAGAAAAGCAGTCCACACACTCACCAAGTGTGATTAGTTCACTCCTGGACACTTTGTCTGTACCCCCTTCCAGGTGTGGTACAGCAAATAGGTGTGATGTTGCAGCTGCGCCCGTGAAGTCGTTTGCAGCATCCAGAGCATGGCGGGATTGGAACATGTTCTGGATATTGCTATGGACATTGACATGGTGATCCAGCATGCCAGGCCTGGCCATCTGCACTTCAAGTGCTGCTGGCCCAATACAGGGCTTCTCCAGCCCTCAAACTGCAGCTGGCTGCTGCTGCACTACTACAAGTAGTATGGTATGACCATACTAGTCAGGAAAGTGCAAAAAGATCCTATGCCCCCCTTGGAATCTCAAATAGGAAACATATTAATGGATGTCAGTAAGCTGACAACTCATTATAGGTGTAAATGTCAAGAACTGGTCACGGCTATCAAGGAAATGAAAAGGAGTGATGATAAATGAAGGCTTTAAACCTACTAAACTAAAGCTTATGGAACTAGCCACCTTTGGTGTTTTATTGTTACTTTTATTATTGCAACTTGTTGTGTAATCAATTTGTCTCCTGTGTGCCTTTTAAACTGAGGGTGTTTCTGCACTTGGCTTCCCATCCAATGGATGGGAAGAGTGCAGAAGAGACTGTGTTCTAATGTTCACACCAGGTAATCCTGGTATATGGCAGCCCAACACCCACACATCTGGAAAATTACCTTGCTCCAGGCACACATCCAATTCCCACTGGGGCACTGCCATGTTGATCATGGTGCCCTGTGCAACTGCATGTGTGCCACACCTATGAAGACAATGATGCTCTGAGCACGTGCAGTTGCCTCAGGGGTCATCTGAAGTGGCAGCACACTTGTGCAGCACCTCAAATGACCCTTCACACCAGAAATGGTGCAAATGCTCACTGCTGGACGTGACAGGTAAGTCTTCAGTCATGTTTAGTCAATGTTAGGTTGCCTGTGGTGCACAGTGTCATGCAACACTGCTAGCTTGTGATAAACATTTAGGCAGACAAGGGGTGTTTCTAGGCTGTAAACACCTCCTGCACATGCAGGTGCATCTGGCCAGATGTTCACCTATTGCAAACTATGAAGCCAAATGTGAATTGGTCTTCTAATGAAGAAATTTTGTATCAAGATCAGCCACATGTCCAGTTACCAGTTAAACCAAAACAGTAATTCTTTAAAATCCTGCATGCTTGTGGAAACACTGCTAAAAATACATGTCTAGACTGAACAGTTCCCTTAATAAGAACCAAAGGAACCAAATTATGTGAGCTCTACATAACAATATACAAGACAGCTACAAGTACCTGGGAATTCCATAGACAAATGGACACTATAATGAAAAAGCAAGGAAAAACAACAATAAACCAAATGGTCTCGAAGAGTAAAATAGATCTTGAAGTCCTACTTCAATAGAAGAAATAGGGCCCAATCCATCAATACAGATGTATTAATGTCCAAAAAAAGATATCAAAGCTGCTGACATTAAGAGCCTGAAACATCTCACAGTACCTGGAGGATTCCACTTCAAATCAAACATCAACAGACTGTTTACAAGATGAAAAGATGGAGGTTGAGAATTAACAAGTGTTAAGGCCACTGTTCAAAGTGAGTAGAAAAAAAAATCATGAATACATCAGTAAAATGCCTTGTGCAGATGTACTGCTAAGAGAATGCCTCAGGCAGCTGCAAGCAAGGAGCATGGATGAAGACCAGGCAATGGAGATACCTTGGCATAACAAACTAATTAGTGTTTGAAATTTTGATTGAATATTTCATATTTGCAGAAATTCACATTTTATTGAAATGAACCAGGGCCTTTCTGCACTTACCTGATTAGGCTGCCATGAACTAGGACCGGTAAATTTCTGGTAAAAGTGGACCATTCACACTTGTGATGAGGAAAGCTTCCCCAAAGCATCCATTACCGGCCAGAAGTGCAAATGGTCCTCCTGTTTACCAGCCCACACTGGTAAGTTCCACCTCCTCACTGCTGCGATTGGCCATTCTGTGACAAGCACAAATGTCATTGGAGAGGGGCATGTTTGAGTAGAGGGATACATTGTGGCCGGTAACATCAGTGCCCATGATCAGACGCCACTCCCAGTGATCAGTGATCAGAGGTTGGCGATTGATCACCGCCGGCAATGCCAACATGCCTGCACATGGATGCTGCCTCCCCCACCCACCTACTGACTGCAGGGAACTGGAAGAAAAATGAATGCTCACATTGCTGGACCAAGCACAAATCATGTGCCACAACAGTACGATCAAATCACATTGTGTAAAGGAACATTTGTGATGTATACAGGTGAGCTGGACAGCCCAAGGTGTAAATGAGAAATTCTACATGAGGAAAAAAACATGGCTGAGAACAAAAGCTCTGAGATCCTGTGGGACTTCCATATTCAGACTGACAAACAAATACTTCCCAAACAACATGGCGTCATGGTATTAGGCAAAGACAAGAAGGAACTCTTGGAGCGGTGACTCCCATATTGGAAGAATGGCTATTCATTCTCTAAAACATTGAATATGAACTGGAGTTGGGATTGGAAGACCAGTGTTTTCAGGCTTCCACCTCTAACTGGCTTTTGACTTTTGTGTTTGTGTGTGTAGCCAAATTTCCTCTCTGTTTGTGAGCTCCCAAGAGACTGACTTTTCTTAATAGAGCTGAACATTGAACATTCTGTGTGATTATATATTTTTGCTCCTGCAAATTTTCACCTGCTTTTTGTAGCAGTAGAATGAAGTGGGTATTTAATTCCAAGCATGAGGAGAGTGTGTGCATGTTTGAAGTTCAGTTATCCCATACCTGATGAATAACTTCTGTTATGATCACTTTCCCGTATGCCCCGTTATGCTGTTAAAATGTGCTCACAAAACTACGTTATGGAATTGCTGGTCTTCTGCAGTGTAATAGATGTCATGCTCATCATTTGTTGTGGTGAGAGGACTGAGGGGCTCAAGGTACAAAACTGAAGTTATGAATAGATGTGAAAATGCAAAAAAAAAAAAAAACAAAACACTAAGGCAAGGAGAGATGCTTTCTTTGGAACTAAATGAAATGTCAAACAGCATGAAATTAAATCTAGAGTAAAAGAGACTAGTTTGCTGTGTCAATAAAGTATTAAAAATCTGCCAAATGGTATAATGAACTAAATAAGACTAAGAATTAGATTAATTTAGAAACATCAGGGAGAGTGTGGATGCTCAGTAGGGTACTTTAAAACTTCTTAAAAATCTTCTCACTGCTCTCTTTGGCTTACTGCAGCTTATGTTGGATAAGGAGCATGCACACATGGGGTAGGCAGTTACAGCCTCCAAGTGAGTCCACTCTCCCCAGAAGCTCACTAATTGTTGATTAGCTATGGAGCACTAAGTTGTACTACACACCTTTACCAACGTTAATGAAAAGTTTACCTGATGCATCCAGCGGCATGACCATTTGCTCTTCTTCCCATTCCCTGAGGTCAGTGGGTGGGGGAGGCAGCATACGTGCAGGTGCAATTGCGGTGATACTGTGACCAATCACGTACCTCTGCTGTGACCAGACCACTGATCCCCTGGAGAGTCACAGGAGGGATGTTTGAACACAGGTGCTGATGTGATTGGTCACAAAATGCCCCTGCTCAAACACGCTCCTCTGCAATCGTGGCCAATCATAGAAGCGAGGCGGTGGGACTTCCAGTTCCCAACACAATGGCATGGGCTGGTAAATGGGAGGATTATTTGCACTTCTGGCAGGTAATGGACAGTTTGGGAAAGCTTTCCTCACCACGGGTGCAAATGGTCCACATTTACCAGAAGTTTACCAGCCTTAGTTCATGGCAGCTTAATCAGCTAAGTGCAGAAAGGCCCCTAGTCTTGGAGATGCATGTGTGTTTCCATAGTCTTGGCCTCAGGGTAGGATAAGGCTTCTTGACAGATTCGCCAAGTTGCAGGAAGCCATGGAAAGGGGGTGGTCAGCTCCAGTGCCCGCCCACATTTGCTGGACTAAAATCAGCACACCTGGTCCTCCACCCTCTGTGCAAAGGTGCACGTGACCTGCATGGAAATGCAACCCATTACACTATGGTGAGGGCCCAGCACTCTGTGTGAGAAGCAGCTTTATTGCTGATTTTTGTGCATGGAAGTTCTGGGTGTGGCTCCACACATCATTCAAAACACCATTGAGGGATATTTACATCTGCCTGTTTCCACAGTAAAACACATGAAAGGGGTGTGAGGGTGCATGAAGGGACTTCAGTGCACCTCAAAGTCAACAAAACCTCAGTTTGAAGTGATTATAAGATGGCCTGGTGATGATAAAACCCATGTACTGTTGAAGGAGTTGAAGCAAACTACAGTTTGTATTCTGTCCCTCTTGAATATTATGGCTCTTTCTGCACTGGCCTTTATTATAGATTATCTCTTGGAACAGGGACCTGCCATTTGCTTGCTGGTGTAGAATACAGCAGGCCCTGCCTGGGTCCTGCCATTGTATGAATTAGCATGTGTCTTGCAGGTCCCTATTCTGGATTATAATCTGGAATAAGCGCAGTGCACAAAGGGCCTAAGATACATCTTGTCATTGGAGAGATTCCCAGCTATATGGATTCATCATGAATGGATTAGAAGATCTTGATCACTTTTTATTATAGTGGAATTGTTTTATGCTGCAAATATGAATGGTAAAAAGAGCAGTTCTACAGTTTTATAAGTTTGGCTGCACCCAGAGAGGAGGGATGCTTTGCAGGGGCTGTGGAGCAGCTGTGAAAGTGCCAGAGAGATTTTACAATGCACCACTGTGGTGCCCACACTAAATTTCAGTGCTGGGAGAAGTAATTTAAAAGTGTAGTGAAAGTGCATTCAAAGCGGGATAAGCAAGAAAGTTTAAGCAGACAGCCTGAGCAGGTAAGGAGGGGGTGAAACCTCCCTTATTATCATAACGGGAGGGGGAAGAGAGCACCTAACCAATCAGGCATCGAGTTATGTCTGGTGAGGGTGTATAAAACCTGCCTGCCAGAAAAGAGATTTGTCTATGCTTTGGGTTCTGGGAAGGAAGGCGGGTTGAACTGTCTTGTCCTCTCAGGGGAAAGATCCAGGCGTAGGTCCATCTTCTGAGCTAGAGATAAAGCCAGAAGGGGTAGAAAGGAAAGGGAATTGTGGAATTAAGGCTTAACTGTGAAGTTAAGGAACTAAGTTGTGTGCCTATGAACTGACATACGTGTATTCTTCAGAACTCTTAATTTGTTTCCAGTTGTAAAGAATAAAGCTATTTTGTTCCCTTGAAGAGTCTTTGCCCGCTTCTCTGTATGCTAACTTAGAAGGGGTTACAGTTGCGAAGATCTATATAGATAAACCAAGGAAGCTGGGGCTAAAGTAAATAAACAACCAGGAGGCTGAAAACAAGAGTTTATAGTGGCTGGCAAGTGAGGAACCTGATTAAACATTGCTGGTGTCCGCTTGTGGGGTGCGAGGCTAGAACCAATATATAGACACGCTACCAGAAATATAAATTCTAACACGCTACCAAGATCCTAAAATTATAACAGCTCCTTACAGTACTAAAAGACAGGGATGAAGAGAGTGAGTCGGCTCGCGCTGGGGGATGGGCGGTGCCACAACCACATTCCTTGCAAAGTTAATCCCAATGCTGTGAACTAAAAATAAAAAAAAAATTAAAATGCTTACATCAGGTGTCTCCCTTTCTTCTGCATTTCCTGTGTGTTTGGGTGAGATCATATGAGAGTTCTCCCTCACCCAGGAAGCAGCAGACATCTCAGAGTGGAGGGGGTGACCATGTGGTCAGAAGAGCTCTGCTTGCTATTTTGGAGCATCTGGATAACGTGAGGATAATCCGCTCTCCCTGCAAACCTCTTTTACTTTGCCAAAAAGGTAAGTCTGCATTTTTTATTTATGTCTGGAGGCATCATTTGTTATTTTTTGAAGTAGAATTTTTTTTAACTTTATATGATAAAATAACGTATTAAAAGCCCAATTTATAGATGTCAGTATTTTATTTTTAAAAGCATGCATTTTATCTACAAAATTCTCTGATTCTGTAGATCGATAGATGATAGATTGATAGATGATCGACCAGTTGATAGATACTCTGAAAATTTGCTGTAAACCAGGAAAAAAAATGGAAGTAATGATGAATGTTATATTTCTATGCATTTCAGAAGGATGCACTATCCCTAGAGGTTTAGCAAGCCCAGAAATTGAGTTAATTCATAAACAAATACTGTGCAACTTGAACTGTCAAGGGCAACATTTGCTGATCTGCCATGGGCAGCAAAATGCCTTGAAATATCCTTACCCTGAGGTACCAAAGCGCAATTCACTCACCTATGAAGATGCTTTCCATAATTTGAATGACTTTCATGTTAAGTTGCTTAAGTTAGTGGAATATATGGATTCCTTTTGTAGGCAAAACTGATCATATTCTTTCAAATTTGGATACTCATTTAATTGGCTTGTATTGAGTAGGAAAAATGTGTTTTATGTTAGGATCTTAGTTTTGTTTTAATTGCCTTACTTTTTTGCATATAAATGTGATTTGCAGTCTGTAGTGGAAGACTATCTGTAAGGCTTGTTTAACAGCTGTGCCTCCTGTGGTCATGTTTTAGAGCATATTTGGCTACTTACTTATGATTTAGTTTCCTTTGCAGCATATGTATCTGCTTTTTTTTTAAGGCAGTCCTGACTTTCATCTGTCAGTGTGGAAAGAATGGCATGCTGTTCAATTTGTTTGTGTTGGTGAAGAGCCTCTAGATAGAGGCTCGCCTTTGCAATGATGCTCCCCATTGGGGGCTCCCTGTAAATGCATCTATGGGGACTCATCAAAGCATTCAGAAACTGCTTAGGTTTCAAAATTCTCTTGTTTTGGATCCGCTGCTCTTTAGCTTTCAGCATTTGAAAGGAAAGTTGTGAAGGGAAGGAGACAGATGGTGTAAGGGGGAAGAAGTGGAACACTCAAGTAGATAGAGAATTTGCAGCATGAAACTTCATGATATATGTCAGCTGCTCAGGCCACCAGGAAACTAAATGGACCAGGAAATATTCTTAAAGCTGTTAAATAACACTTGCCATTATACTTTGTTAATGTTCACATGAAGTGATGTATTTATTTTTGTGTGTCATTTAAATCAAACCTTATGGTATTCCCTGGGGTTTATATTTAGAGAAGATCTTCCTTTTGTGGGTTTCTTGGTACTATATGGATTAGTAGTAAGGGTGTGCACAAATGCAATTTTTGGAAATATGATCTGATTCAAATTGAATACTCAAAAATTTGATCCGAATTGAATCTTTTAAATTTGAATTTAACCAAATTCAATTTGAATTAAGCAAATTTGAATCTATTTGTTAATTTTTTCATTCTAATTTGCAGTTACGAATGTTGTTGACATTCGTAAATGCAAATTAGAATGAAAAATTTAACGAATAGATTCAAATTTGAATAGATTCGAATTTACTCTTGTAGATGCCCCGGGACCGCACACATCCATATCCAACCCATTTTCATCCCGTATGGATCCATACAAATGCGTACTGATGCAGGAAGGATGCAGATCTTCAAGTACACACGCAAATATCTGAATAATTTGAACAAACATTCATATTGAATTCGAATCCTACCACATTTGAGGGGGACCTATTTGAATGAATATGAATTTTCTTGTATTCAATTTGATACAAATTGAGCCCAAAAAAACATTCACGCACATCAAATTTGCAAACACACATCTCTATGGTTGACCAAAGCATTACTTCTGTCTTTTGTGCTGGCTGTTGCAGTTCCAAGCTCCATCTAGTTTTGAATGGGACTTTATATGGATGGAATAGGAGTCTATAAAGATGGCAGCTTCTTATTCAGTTATTGAGATTTGCTGGTTGTGTCTGAGGAAAAACAAAACACTTGCCAGTACATGACTGAATTTGACTCTGAAGAAGAGAACGGATTGGTGCCAGTGGGGCTATAACCAGAGCAACTTGGAATGAGTAGAAACCAAGCCCCTCTTTCTCAAAAAATGGATCTAAACTAATTAGGCTTAACACAAGGCTCAACTGTGGGTGGAAACTTTGTTCTGACTGGGACTTCAGTAAGATGAAGGCGGTATAATGTGCCTCATAAAATGATGGAATTGAAGATAAAATGTTGGGAAGGTTGTCATACCATTGTGAATAAATCACTGTAATTTGACTATTTCATCTCGTTTTAGCTGATTTAAATTGACAATTTTGATACTTTACTCTCACCAGACAACTTCATACATAGATCTGAAGAATATTTGTCTCACTTTAGGATTTGATACTTAAATGATAATGTATATCAGAAGAAGATCATTCCTTGCCAGACAAAAGCATGTAGGTAGTGATTAATAGGCAGATACTCATTACACTCATATGTATAGTTTCTAATTTTTTATTTAAAACTCCAGTCTCTAGCTTCTTTTTAAGAGTTTCTTTTTGTCAAAAATTCTTTAAACGGTTGATTACAGATTGAAGTTATTGCTTTTAACATAAAAAAAGAGAAAGAACCTTTAGTGGTTTGTACGGATGAATCTAGGAGATTTTTTAGACAATTTTATTTTGATTTTTAAAAATTGGCATACAACCAATAGAATGATTTCATTAAAATGACCTACAATTTTTACCCCCTCCAAATTCTGCAAGTTTTTGGAACACTTTAATATTTTCCAATCTTTGACAACACAGTTGATGATAACTTATTTCAATGGGTGATGTTTAATGTGGGTTGTTTCCAGAAGTAACTTAAAAAACTATAGCAGAGAAAGTCTTCTATTTCTGCAGCTGGTAGTAAATACTGTGTGGCAAAATTTTGTGATGAAAATCATACCAGTGCTGCCAGTTTTCCATCCATCCATCCATCCATCCATCCATCCATCCATCCATCCATCCATCCATCCATCCATCCATCCATCCATCCATCCATCCATCCATCCCTATTACTGGCACTATACATTTATGGTATTTGATAAATGACAAACAGCATTGTGTATCAACATTTAACATTTGTGCATGGGATGGTATTTTTTCCGCATCTGAAACCACCTGGTAGCTAACTTTGTTGGAAATGCAGTTGAAGTGACATCATATTTTGAACTATCAAAATTCTAAGTGACCATGAACACCTAACCAGGGCCACCTATCTTTTCTACTCTGTCTCCGCTTTATAGCTCTCTATCCTAAACCACTATATTTCACATAATTTACTCTTGTAGTCACATCCTCACATTTGGGCCTTTTTGCACTATACCGTTTATCTGGTACAATGCAGGCCTTGGTCCCCTTCTGAACCTCTTTGATCTGGTGTGAATAGAAAGCCCCCACCACTGCTACTGTGCTCCATGTGTATTGGACATAGCATAGACTGTTCTCAGCAGCCCAAATGGCCATTTCTCGTTTTCGTCCCATACATACCTGTACAAATGCATATGGATATGAATAAGATGTGTACAGGTACGTATGTAAAATGTACGTATCCATACTCATATGTCCGAATAATTAATACGGATGATTGAAAATTGAAAATTCAAATTTATAGACATTTGATTCGAATTGGAATGTCCAAATTCAATCAAATTTGGTTGAATTTGAAATGTGACAAATATGTATGCAATACCTAAAAGACACTGTGAGGTCAGCTGGCTTGAGGACCTGGTTAAGGTGGTTTTATTATGTAATAGTGATACAGCCCTCCTTCTTCTTGGGAAATCATGAACATGTTTCACTCACCATATCTTTATGTGGACATTTTCTACACTTGGCCTTATTCTGGAATATATTCCAGAACAGAGGCCTGCTGTCTATACATTAATGCAGACTATGGCAGGACCCTGGCGAGGCCTACCAGAATCTGCATTAGCATGCAGACAATAGACACCTATTCCAAGATACAGTCCAGAGTAAGGTCAAGTGCAGAAAGGGCAGTGGTCAGAAGGATTAAGACCTTATTACTAAAAAGAATTAAGAGACACTTCCACACTTCCTTTCCTGTCGCCTGGATGAGAAAGGTGTGTTAGAAACTAACATTGACTAGTTCTTGCACTTGTGAGCACTATTCAGCAATAGCCTACCCCTGCACAATCCATCACTTGCCTGTTTTCGATCGCACAGCCAATCCTCTGCAGGGTGCCACCATCTTGAATGCGGTGCCCTATGTGACTGCTCATGTGCCAGCTCTGGTGTTGTAGTGATGCTGATACTCTGCACATGTACAGTCCCATCGGGGGGGGGGAGTCATGGGGGGTGCCAGAACACTTGCACAGCAGCCTAGTTGATCTCCTCAGCCAGACACAATGCAGATGGTCACTGGCTGGACACAAGGATATGGTTGGGACGGGAGAGAGTTGGATTGCTTGTGGTGCATGATGAGGGGCACCATAGCTAGTTTAAACTTAGTCAACATCTGGGCAGGCAGGGGGCACTTGTAGGCTGTAAGAGCCTCCTGTAAGTGCAGGTGTTCCTGCCCAGATGTTGACTAATTGTCAACTGTGGGTTGTAGTGTGAATTAGGCTCAGGTTTCTTCCTTTGTTGACAGTCCTATATACTAAATAGTCTAATTGGGACAGAACAAAACCCCCAGAAGATAATCACAAAACCCTCAACAAACCTAACCAAGGGAATTAGTAATTTCCAGTTAAAAAATCATGATATAAACAAGTTGTGTGATACATATAGACTGATTTGTCCTTTTAAACAAACATATAAGCTAAAACATTTGACTGTTAATGTCCCGTTTGCAATTCCATATTAGAAATTTCTCTGTCAAAATCTAATGAATCATGTAATTAGAACATCCTAGTAAATTTCAAAAATACATGAAACATTTGTTTTATTTCTTAGCAAAAGAAAAAAATCACAGGATTTGTTTTATACTCCTTTGAACAGGAGTAACAGTGGTGTCCTTTCTTGTCAGACCAGGAACCGTGCCACACAGGTTCACATAAATACTACTACTACTACTACTACTACTACTGATGATGATGATGATGATGATGATGATATATTTTAATAATTACATATTATAGTCCTCACAGACAGACTATAAACAGAGGTGGGAACATAAACCAGAAAAAGAGGTCAAAAATGAACAAGCCAAACTACTGTGGGACTTCTTGACTTCAGACTGATCGAACACTGGAATATAACATGCCAGACATCAGAACTGTGGAGAAAGACAAAGACATTGCTATTCCAGGCAACAGCAGAATTGATGAAAAACAGAAAAACTTACCAGATACAAATACCTGAAAATAGAACTGCAACGACTCTGGCATAAACCAGCAAAGGTGGTCCCGGTGGTTCTTGGCACACTGGGGGCAGTGTGGAAAGATCTCAATGGCACTTGAAAAGCATTGGCATCAACAAAATATCCATCTGCCAGCTACAGATAGCCACTTTGCTGGGATCTGCTCCTATCATTTGCCGATAGATCACTCAGTCCTAGGCGCTTGGGAAGGGCCCTGCTAGTGATAACAATTACTAAAACCAGCAGAAATATCCTGTTTGCTTTGTGTTACTGTTGTTTTATACCAGTAACAACAGCAACAATAATAATGCTGTAAAATGAGCAATGGAACCTATAGCAAAGTGATTTGCATCAGTCAGCTTAATGAGATCTTAGTATTTTAGGGACAAATATGAAGGGCCTTAAAGTCAACAAAAGTCTCACAGTGTCTCAGGATGCCTTTGAACAAGTTTTGATGATCTTTGGCATCCTTTCTCCAGAGAAAGCCTTACTAGTATCAAGAGGAACGATTTTTATTAATTATTTACACTATGCCATCAATGTGTTTTGCTTATTCATGAGTATGCAGGATAAAGATCGTAGCCTTTATACCTTGTTCTAAGAATCTTTTTTTAAAAAACAACAACCTTGAGTTAATTAAAAAAAAAGGCCCTAGACTATAATCCAGATGCTATGATGTTTCCTGATGTAGAGTGAAAGAAAATACGTTCAACAGAAGCAAAGTCGATATTAAAGCAGGTAAAATCCACATTAGTTGTGTGAGTTTCCTGGATTGCTAGGTGAGCTATAGGTGACCTGGAAAAAGAACCTACACAGAATTTCTGTGGCCAAGTCACATCCTGTTCTCTAAGGAATGAAGAGGTCAATAGTAGAGTTGACATCTCTTCAATTAGGAATGAGAGCACGTCTAACTTAACCAGCATTTCTTATTCTCAGCATCAGTAAAAGATTCTATGGCTACTTCTAATTCAATGTCAAAATCTATGGCCGCTGTGACTTTTGGAGAGCAGTTAAATGGAATTCCCCCTTCTAACTAAAAGTTCAAGGAGATATGCACAACAAGCCCTCACAAGCATTTAGGCAGACCAGGAAGCCCACACAATCCCAGTGTGCTCAGTGAGGTTTGCAGCATTACCAGCGGAAATAGAACTAGTGGGCACGGGCCATGATTGAAGAACGTGGTTTCAATATGCAGAACCTGACTTTCATTTCTAGCAGAGTTGAGCAGAGGCCCCTAATGTATTCATAGTGGTGGTGGTGGGGAAATAATAAGCTTTTTTCTTTCACAGAATAGCGGAATCTGGGTTCAGCCCATGAAGATAAATTTTGGCCTGTGTGCAAGATGGCAAGTGAGAGTGGTGGTGACAAGTGTCCATGGCCATGTGACTCACATGTTGCAGAAATGGGCACCTGCCAATTTTATAACCCTATCTAAACACATCCTAGGATGAATCTTCACATCACACAAAATTAAGCTTTAAAAAGTTTTTTTTTTTGGAACAACTCACAGAGGACAAAGCTACCAAAAGCTTCAAGCATTATTACCCTTTTATTTAAAATATTCATATACTGTTTTCTATTATCAAAATCTTGGCATTTAAAAAGAGTAGGAGTAGAGTAGGAGTAGGATAGTATCAGTGGATGCTAGAGAGGAAATAACCCGTACTAGAAAGATCTACATCAATGGTTTTCAACCTGTGGGTCACGACCCCTTTGGGGATTGAACTACACTTTCAGAGGGGTCGTGATGAGTCTCCCTCCTCCCTTCCCTCCCCCCTCTCAGCTGTCTCACCCCCATGGTTGGGGGTCTCCACAACATGAGGAACTGCATTAAGGGGTTGTGGCATTAGGAAGGTTGAGAACTGCTGATCTACATGGAAAGGACTATTTTTAATGGGCACACAGAGGAAGCACTTCTTTTGTGTCCTGTCTAAAGCAGGTGTGGGCAGGAATTCATTCACAAACTCAGTCTTTATAGCAGTACAAAACAAGGTGGCAGCTTGTTGTTTCCAGACAAGAGAAGGAGAAACACAGCAGGGGTCAAACATTCTTAAGTCATAAGCCAGAGATAAACACAGTGAAGATAACACAAGTTGAAGTTAGGGGGCAGAGCCAAAGGCCAAAAGTCAGAAATCATAAAAGCTGTTTCAGGGACAAATCAGTCAGTCAGAGTCAATCTAGAGTCTAGGAGTCAGGAGACAAGGAGCATGAGTGGAAGGTTGCAGACACTAGCTCTGAAACAGGCTGTGGTGCACCCCCTCCTGAAGAGGTCCTCCCTAGATCCAGAAGATCTGAACAACTACCAGCCGGTGGCTAACATTCCTTTTCTAGGCAAGGTTCTAGAAAGGGCTGTCACTGTTCAACTGCAAGCATGCTTGGAGGAAGCTGATTATCTAGACCGATTTCAATCTGGCTTCAGACCCGGTTGTGGCACAGAAACTGTCTTGGTCACCCTGGTTGATGACCTACTCCGGGAGAGAGAAAAGGGGAATGCCACCCTGTTGGTTCTCCTGAACCTCTCAGAGGCTTTTGATACCATTGACCATGGTATCCTCCTGGAAAGGCTATGGAGTTTAGGAGTTGGAGGTAATGCCTGGCATTGGTTCTGCCCTTATCTCCAAAGCCGATCTCAGACAGTGGCTGTGGGAGATATGGATTTGACACCCTGGGAACTGACTTGCGGGGTTGTCTTATCTCCCATGGTTTTTAACATCTACATGAAGCTGTTGGGAGAGGTCATCAGGAGATTTGGCGTGAGGTATCATCAGTATGTGGATGATACTCAGCTCTGTCTCTCTGTACCATCTGAATCAGGAGAGGGAGTTGAAGTGCTTGACAGGTGTCTGGAGGCAGTAATGGGCTGTATGAGGGCCAATACATTGAAGCTGCATCCAGACAAGACAGAAGTGCTATGTGTCACAGGTTCTCAGGTCTGTATAGTTGGGAGACACACTGTCCTCGATGGGGCTTTAATGCCCTGGAAGGGGCAGGTGTGGAATTTGGGGATACTCTTGGACTCTGCGCTGCTGCTTGAAGTTCAAGTGGAGGCTGTGGCCAAGAGTGCCTATTCCCAACTATGACTGGTGCACCAGTTGAAGCCTTTTCTGGACAGAGATGACTTGGCCACAGTTCTCCACACTCTGGTACCCTCCAGACTAGACTATTGTAATGTACTCTTCATGTGGCTGCCTTTGAAGATGGTTCAGAAGCTGCAGCTAGTGCAGAATGCAGCAGCTAGGTTGCTGACTGGAACAACTGGCTGGATGAACATCATGCAGGACTTAAAAGAGTTGCACTGGTGGCCAATTCGCTCCAAGCCCAATTCAAGGCATTAACTTTAACTTATAAGGCCCCAAATATCTGAAGGAATGTCTACTCCCATATCAACCTGCCCGTGCCTTAAGATCTGGAGGGGAAACTCTTTTGGTTGTCTCACCACACTTCTTTGCCCTGGCCTTCGGTTAAATGGGGATATATTTTTCTTTTCCCCCTGGAAGATGCTGTTATTGTTTTAATGTTTCAATGATGTTAAATGATGTTTGATTTTAAATGTTGTTACCTGCCCGGAGACCTCCGGGTGTAGGGAGGGATAAATTAAATTCATTCATTCATTCATTCATTAATATCCCCTCCCTCCTCCTCCCTCCTTTTCCTCCCTCTTCTTGCTCCTCTACTTCTTCTTCATGTGTGGCAAGCTCTCAGAAGTTGAATCCAATGCCCTGCCAGATGCCTGATCGTCTTCATGTTGATTCATTAAGGACAAGCAGCATGTGGGATCATTAATGATAATGTAAGGTTTCCTACTCTATCTTTAGTACAAAATGTGGGCTGCCTGCTGATTTCATCATGGTGTCAGCCATCTGCTGACATTTTTAACAAGTCTGGTGGCTCCTTTTACATTTGGATGGCTTATATCCCCCCATCATTAAAGATAGATCCTCTTTGTTGAAGTCCAATTTCAATGAAGAAAAAAAAATCAGGGATGAAATTGTTTTATTTGTTCTTGTTGGGTACCACTGAGTTGATCCCCTGGGTACCTCTAAGGGAACCTCTGTGAAGTTTTCCTGACAGAGATACAGAAGTGGTTTACCATCACCTACTTCCTATTTACCAAGAACCAATCTACATTTAGCCTTTTTATTTTGAATTATTTTAAGAACATAAGAGAAACTCCGCTGGATCAAATCACCTGTCCCTGACACCCTGCAAACGTTCTTTAGAGTCATCCTGCCTGTCCCTCCAACCTGGAAGAAATGCCAAGGCATCAACTGTAGAAACAACATCATCAACCCTAGTAATATCACTTTCTTCCAATATTACTTATTAGTTCTACTAATAGATAAAAAGCTAATAGAAATGATCAAATTAATATTAAGTACTGGCTGTAACATTACCAAACATTTCAAAAAATGTGATTGCAATTACCAGAGACTGTTCAACCTCTTCATGATTATTTTAGCCACTTTTCAGTAAGATAGCAAGTATTGCTTCACTCCAACGCATTTCCTCTGTCTTGGCAGTTTATGTCATTAAAGATCACAAGCTAATGAAACATGATAGGAGAAGAAGAAGAAGCAAAATCAAAGATGCAGTTGAATCTGATTTTAAGAGATTGAATAAAGGTTTCCATCCATCCATCCATCCATCCATCCATCCATCCATCCATCCATCCATCCATCCATCCATCCATCCATCCATCCATCCATCCATCCATCCATTCATTCACATTTTTATCCCGCCCTATACCAGAAGGTCTCCAGGTGGGTAACAACATCTAAAATCAAACATCATTCAAACAACAACACTATGTATTAAAACAGTACCATCTGCAAGTGGAAAAGGAAAGTGTATCCCCATTAACCAAAGGCCAGGGTAAAGAGATGTGTCTTCACTGCCTTCCTAAGTGTGTACAATGAAGGAGATAGATACACCTCAAAGGGGAGACTATTCCATAGCCTCGGGGCCATCACTGAGAAGGCCCTCTCCCAGGTGCCCAGTGCTTTTGCTGCTGAGGCTAGTGGGTCAACCAAGATGGCCTCCCCTGGCTGCTTTCTAGATGTGCTGATCTGTTTGTTCTTACAAACTGTGTGCAGTGCATGCTTCATATTAGCCATAGTCAATGACACAAATAAAACACCTGGTTTATTTCATGCTTCGGTGAGTTTTGCTATATATTTGAAGATTATGCCTTTCAGGAGTAAGAGTCTGATACACACCAAAAGGTACATGGGTCTGGTTGCTTGTGTTTTATATTGATACTAAAGAGCTAAATGGTTTGTTTCTTTAAGAATTCCTGGGGCTTCTTGGTCTACCTAAATGCCCTATACGTTTCATTAATATAGGAGATTTCTAGAAAAATGACAGGGTAATGCTCCTTTTCAGATCTCTCATCAACAGCAGTGAGGGGTGATTTAAGAGGATAATAGTTTGTTCAATAAAAGGAATTCAGCATGCTTAAATCAGTGTTCCAAATCCAAGGCCAGAATGTTGTTGTTATAACAGCTGGAGTTTGCAGGATTTTTATATATATGTATTGATCTAGATAATACTTCTGAATGCAGCCATACAAAGCCTTCTAATTTATCTTCTAGGAAGCAAAGGTTCTCCATCAAGTTATCTCTCAGGTTCTGCCTCCTAAAAGTCAAAGAAGATAATCCAATTGGCTCCTGGTAGGAGATGAGCCACGGGATGATCAGGTAGCATTGAGGTCAACAGACCTTGACCGTGGCAAGAGCCACACACAGTGGAGTGAGTGCTATTCCTGTAGTGCTGTTCACAGTGGTGATGTGCTGTCTGTACACTGCTCACTGCCCTGGCCACCGTGATCAATGATGGGGTTTCCCTGATGCTGATGTCGATAGCAACCAGAGAAAGCACCCTTCCCCACTTGTTCCGGATACCCATTGCGAAATCCCCCGTTTTAATCAACTGATGGGGGAGGTGTTTCTGCAGCCATCAAGATCACCATTTGGCAATTGTATTGTTTAATTCAATGATTTACTTAATTTATGTGGTTGTTTATTACTAAAAAAGAAAGGGTCTGTGAACATAGTGGTACAGTATCTTCTTTGTGTGCTAAAGTTTACAGGTTCCATTCCTGTATGTATGTATGCATGCATGCATGTTTCTGTCCTTCCTTATACCTGAAGGTCTTAGGATGAGTCACAGAAAAAAACAACTAAAACAATAACAATGACTGCATGGATAGGAGATGCTGTTCTTTCAGTCAACTCTCAGGGTAAAGAGGTTCATCTTGACCCTCCATTTAAATACATACAACAACTGTGATGCACCTGAGAGGGGAAGCTATTCTAGGGGCTATCAAAGAAAATGTCCTTCCGTGTATCCCCACTCTGAAGGGAATGGTACAGCTATAGTCACCAGGAGTTAAATTTGAAGTGTTTGACAAGACCCTCACAGTGTCTTTATGGCACTGTGAATGCTCCATAAGGGAAAAAAGGATCCATGGAATCCTATTCCCCCGTGGCACATAGGGTACATTGGATGAGTCCAGCATATGCATGAATCCACATCTAGCAATGTGCACACAACCTCAAAAATGGTGGTTCAGTTTGGTTCAAACTGAATCACGTATGGTTTAGTTTGAATTCAAACTAGGTCAGACCAGGTCAGTTAGGTCCAATTTGAACTTTGTACTTGTTTGACCTGGCTCCATACATTGAATTGCATACAAAAGAGTCCTTTAAAAGGTTAAGATGAAAAGAAACTCAAGCCAATTCAAACCAAACCAAGTGATTCAACCCAGTCTGACCTAGCCCCTTTAGTTTGGTTGGATTTTGAATCAACCCACGCAACCTGGGTGTAGTTTGGTTCAAATTTGGTCAACTCAAACCAGTTCAATTCTGAATTGGTTCAGCACATGCCTATCCAAATTCATCCAGTTCTGATGGGTGTCCCTGCTCAAAGAGGCTTATCTGTTTTGTCAGTCACCTGAACAGCTCACTGAACATAGGAAATGGCTTATGCGGGCACTTCCTGTATTTGAGTCTCCCCCCTCCCCCCATCAACTATGCAGCCAGGGAACAAACATTCCCCATGTACAATGTTACTACTTCCCAGGGGTAGGATGTGTTGTGCAAGCAACATGCTGCCACTTTATGAATAATGATACCAGCACAGCGCTTTTCTTAATTTGGAGGAAGAGCAGTACCACACCGACTAGTCCACTCACTACTGAAATCGTGTCCACAACAGGGAGCAGTTGCAACTCTTCAGAAGTTGCTTCAGGCTCCTCCAGAGCTGCGATGAACTGCTAAAAAGCAGTTCACAGCTCGACTGGGAATGGCAGATTGCTCCTGGACAGCAGCATCTGCACTCTCTTCCAGCTGTGCAGTTGTGCACAGCATCCAGTCACCATGGCAATGTATGAGCACACTCTGGATGTTGCTATGGCAATCTGCCCTGCCTTGTCCTGCCCATCTGCAGTTTGAGTGCTGGTGGCCTCATATGGAGCAATTCTAGGATTCAGAGTGAGGATGACCATTGCTGCATTACTACTTTACCTGAATGGTATGGTATTAGTATGGCGGGAAAAAGGCCTTTAATGTAGACCAAGCTTCAACTAACATACATGGCATACTAGCCCCAAGAGCAATAACCAAGCATAGGTTAAGCGATTATCTGAAGTTTGATAAGATAGATATGGATTTAAGGAGGAATCCTAAGAGAAGAATAGAGAGATTGGCTCCCTGCAGACTTGTGGAATAAATGTGCAGTTAGAGGTAAAACCACCACTTACCTGCTGCAAAGTGACAGCCATGCCTCCCAACTAAAAAGCAGCTCTGTAGCTTCCTCCCCAGAAGCTGTGAGAACAGAGTCGGCACACACAGTCACATGGGATGAGGCAGCCAATAAGAACTGAGCTGCCCTTCTGCCTCTTGTTCATCTCTTCTTGCCATTCTGCCCAGACTGGCTGGAAGATTCAAATCTTCTTTTTACTGTGAAGCAAATGTTCTCTTATAAGCATTCAGGTAAGCATCCAGTGGCGATCTGATAATGTGCCATAACGACGATCTATGGATCATCACATGTGTGCCTGGATCACAGCTGCACATTCTGTTGCACTGTATAAACAAGTCTGGATGAAGGAGTAAGTGCTGGTACATCACTGTTTAATAAAATTCATGCCCTTGCCCTGCCACTGAGGTTTCTGTTATAATTTAAGATCAGTTTTATTTTCCTCTCTGCCATCTCTGTGATGTTGTGCCAAAAGGCCATAGTATACTATTATATATAAGAATGCACAAACACATGTACACGTGACCATGTATTGCTGATCTCGGTTAATCAGAAACAAGTACAGGTGTTGATGAGGTCGAATTATGAATGCAGATTACTTTGGTGAGTTTGAACTATCTAAATGAAAATGTGGCATTTATCTGCAGTTCATAATTACAGTAATTACTGTTCTCCCCACAGTTGAAAACTGATTTAGAAACCTGTTAATCCACTGATATTAAGAGCTTACAAATATTCAAGCAAATTAGCATCACTCCTTTTAATGTTCATATTGTGGGCAAGGTTATTTATAGCAAATCCAATAGATGACACGCATCACCGTGCAGACATCTATTCACACTGGTTTATAGTTACCTCTCCTATCAAAATATTTATTATCTACATCTCATTTTGTTATCTCAATTCCTTTGGGTTTTGCTTTCATTTGTGGAGTGCAAGCTCACTTGAGATGCAAGTATATAAAATCATGCACGGTATAGAAAAGATGGACAGAGAAAATTTCTTTTCTCGATCACACAATGCTAGAACCAGGGGGCACGCTATGAAGCTGATGGGTAGGAGAGTCAGATCAGACAAGGGAAAGTATTTCTTCACCCAGAGGGTCATCCATTTATGGAATTTGCTGCCCAAAGAGGTGGTAACAGCTACCAGCCTACGTGGCTTTAAGGAAGGGTTAGACAAGTTTATGGACGACAGATGTATCAATGGCTACTAGAATGGGTGCCTAAGTACATCTTTCAGGCTGGGGGGGACAATCAGGATGCTTCTAAAGCCATTTGCTGGGATTCAAGAGCAGGAGAAGGTTTGCCCTTGTCTTTGCTTGAGATGCTCATGGGAATTGGTGGGCCACTATGTGCGACAGAATGCTGGACTAGATGGGCTGTAGTCTGATCCAGGAGGGCTCCTCTTATGTTCTTATGTTCTTATCTCCTGTCTTCTCCTAGTATCTATGGAGGAACCTGTGCCATCATTTCATTTTTTGAATCAATGGAATTATGTTTATCATCTTATTTTATGCTATTCACCTCCTTTGGAATATTTAGACTAAATACAATTTTTTATCTCAGATCTTCATGTTTGAAAATGGAATCATCATCTCAGATCTTCATGTTTTGAATGTGCAAAAATTCTCTAAACTAGGAAAGTGTTTAATTTCTGAGGCATTGAAAATGGACAACCTCTAGGAGCATCTCCAGCATTCTGATTCTTTCTGCATTTGTTTTATTCTGGAATATATCTTGAGACAGGGGCATTTTGTCCACATACTAATACACACTATGGCAGGCCTCACCTGGGGTCTACCCCAGTCTGCATTAGCATGTGGACAGCAGGCTCCTGTTCTGGGTGATATTCCAGACTAAGACACCCAGTGTGAGTCCAAGCTATTCATCTGCATGAATATTCATAGGCATTCAAAATTCGATCGAATGTGCCGAATTTTGACATTCGAATCTGAATAGAATGCCCCGAAATTTGAATTTAAACATTCAAATTGAATTTTAAATTTTGAATCTATTCATTCAAATTACCTGAACATTTGTATGTGTATTGGCTTGTACACAATGCGTACTTGAAAATCTGCACCTTTCCCGCATCCGTACGCATTTGTACAGATCTGTACAGGATGAAAACAGGTTGTGTATGGGATAACTATGGGATGTGTACAGATGCATACAGATGTCGGGAAGATGTGTACAGGCATCTACTATATGATTCTTTGATGGAAACCATGATAGTTGAAGTGGTATAAAACTGTTCATAAGACAATTTTGGGGAGCATTTTTGGTTTGTTTGATTTTGCCCAAGGTATTTATACTAGGGGTGTTTTTCCACTACCACTAGAGTACCCAATAAGGATCCTTATTGGATCCTTAATGGGTCCTTAATGGGTACTCTAGTGCTAAGTGGAAAAACATCCTAGAAATCTTAATGCTTAATGCTGAGCACATGGTTAGTTCTAAATGTATGCTTTTGGTGAGCATGTATGTTCATGTATTAAATACTGTTTGTTTATTTACTTACCTTGTGTTTTATTCACCCTCTGGCAAATAATGCAACCTTCTGCCCTCTTTAAAACAGTATTAACAGAAATACCTTTGGTTAATATAGCAATGTTTGGGAATATCTGAAGGTTGATAAATACATATTTCGATTTCTTTTCTCAGAAAGGAGATTAATTTCTCTGCACTTCCTTTTACTTTGAAAAGAAGAAGCTTGTACAGTTATGAAGAATTGATTTTTTTTTTAAACACAGGTAACATCTGTAAGTTGGTTTGATAATTTGTATTGCCAAAGAGAAAGAAGAAACAGAATAGTTTTATGCAATATAGCCATTGTTTCTCAAAACAAACTACAAACCTATATTTTTACATCTCAGTGCTGGTCTATTGAGTCCTGAGATCTCATGGAGAGAGTCATCTTGTAGTTCATCCTCTCTCAAAGATGCAAGGGGCAGGGCCTTTTCTATGGTGGCCCCCAGACTTTGGAACACCCTCCTTTTAGAGTTTGGCCAGAGGCCTATGTTATACGATTTTGGCATCTGCCTAAAATATATCTCTGTACCTGTATCTTTGATATTAATTTCTTCTGAGTGTGATCCTACCAGGGCAGGAGGGTTATATTTTAAATATGTTTTATGAATATTTTCTATATTTTCTATTTATTTTTGGGAGCGCTCCTGGAATCTTCTGATAAAGGGCAGTATATAAGTTCTTAAGTACATTTTAAAAATCTGATTCTCAGTTCTAAGCTGGTTAGTTCATAAAGTACACATGGCATTGTAATGAATAAGGAGAGGGTTATTACAGGCAACTATTCAAACATGAAGTCAATAAGAATGTGCACAAATATTCAAAACATTAAAAAATTGATTGAATTTGTTCAAATTTGGAAGTTCAAATTCGAAGTGAATGTCTATCATTTCAAATTTAAACATTCAAAATTTTGAAGCATTTGTACAAATGATTGAGACATTCATATGCATACGGATACATACATGATGTGTACATCTTTCCCTCATCTGTACACATTTGTACGGACCTGTACAGGATGGAAATGGAATGCATATGGGATAAACATGGGATGCATACACATGCCTACAGATACATACAAACATTGGGCCTTTCCGCACAGGCTATAAACACGCATTTAGAGCCTGTTCGGGGAAGGATTTGGACGTGGCAATTAGGGTCCCTTTGAGGACGCCACGTCCGCACATCGGCAGGCAAAACCGGTTGTTTAAACTGGTTTTGCCGCCGAATCCTACCCAGATGTAAGACCTGAAAAAACCAGGTCCCAGCAGCCCAGGACTACATTTCCCAGCATCCCTGGGCTGCTAGGACCGTCAGGGCTGCAGCGCACGCATGCGCGATCGGTGCCTGTCGTGCCAGCCTCAGAATCGAGCTGGAGACAATCAGGTAAGTCGGAGGGACTCTGGTTGGGGTGGGGGTGAGAGTAGGAGTAGGAGCCGCCTTACCCTGGCCAGAGAATGGAGGATCATCGGTTCTCTGGCCAGGGGGAAGGCAGGGAAGCTGGCTGCCAGACTTGCCGACCTGTCAGAGTCGCAGAGCATGTTCTCTGCCTCTCTGACAGGTGGGCATGCGCCAGCAGGGCCAGTTTGGGATGGGTGCTGGTGCATTCGCACAGCACCCACCCCAATCCGTTTTCCCATCTGACCCTGCCGCTGCCGCCCCACGCATATGCATACACGCGGGGCCTCCAAGAATCTGTCTCTTTTGAGACAGATTCTTTTTTTTAAACGTTCCACTGGAAAACGGATCTTATAGATCCGTTTTTGGCAGCAAATGCGGAAAGGCCAATTGTTCACATTCATATTTGCAAGTACAGATCAAAAATTCACATGAATAGATTTGAATGTATTCGAATTTTAAAACATTCAAATTGATTCAAATTTTTGGATATATGATTTCAATTGAAACCCAATAATTGCATTCCTGCACACCCCTAGAAGTCAGGTAGAATTGAAATGGTGTCCTCTTGCTTTGGGATCTGTAGATTACTCTACCACATCAAAGGTAGCTGATTGATTTGATTGGGTGTCATCTGAGCAGCCATTAGTACAGCCAGTTACTACACAGGCCAACAGAGGAATAAGGCTTGACTTGGAAATTTCACTGCATGCTAAATCACTGGGAGTAATGTCCACTTCCTATTGAGGTGCAAGTCTGAGAAAGCCACAGTCTTTTGATGCTGGCTAGGACTATTGAGAATATAGTCCAAATCACTTAAACAGCACCATATGAGTAAAAGATGCTTTTGTGAGTGGCCAAGCTGGGACTGGAAAAGATCCTTTTTGCATGATTTCATCCCAACCTATTTAGAACCTTGAACACCTGATTTAGACCATGATGCGTTTGGACAAAAATTTGCTCGAATAGATTTGAATATATTCAAATTAAATCAAATGTTGAATTTTTAAAGTTTTTTAATGTACACTCTGTTTTTATCTGTTGCTTGAAGGTTGTAACCCGCCCAGAGACCTTCGGGTATGGGGTGGGATATAAATGTAAATAATAAATAAATAAATAAATAAATAAATAAATAAATAAATAAATAAATAAATAAATAAATAAATAAATAAATTCAAATTTTAAACATTCAAATCGATTAAAATCTTCGGATATTCAATTTGAATCTAATCAAATGCTGAAAATTGCATCCATACACATCCCTGGCACCTACAGAAGGGACTGAAGAAAGCCCTGTTTGATTGAACTCTTGGAGTACTTATATTCAGGACTATTTCTTTCAAGGAGATGATGGAGCTGGTATACCAGCCCAAACTCCATGCTTTAGACACCCCAAAGTGAATTAATTCATTAGATGTTCATAATGAGAAATACCAGTGTATCGCTACTGCTTAACTTTAGCCTGTGTAGTCACGTCTTGACAGGAATTACATTTAGTCAGGTTTCTACCAGTGGAATTGATGGTAAAATCTAAATGTGAGGGGCTGTGGTCCAAGCAATCTCAGCAGACTTCCAGCTCCCAGACCTGATCTATAAGCAGTCAAAAATGAAGAATTTATGCCTGTTAAAAGCAAAATTTGTTTTATATGTTTTACCAAGATCGATATTTAAGAACCATAAATTGAAGGACTGTATATGTTCTCAGGTTCACATGGGAGAACCACAATCCTGCAAAACTATTTTTTTAGAGCCTGAAATAAATTAATATGTCAGGGAAATAGAATAAGTTTTCTCCACTCAATCTTTCTGATTTTTTTTTAAAAAAATATTTGCTCCAAATTTAGCATTAATATTTTTTACTCTTGGCACCAAGGTTGTGACAGCAATGGAATTTATACAAAACCCACACACACACAGATAGATACACACACACACACACATGGCAATATCACAAACAAAGGCAATATCACAAATGCTATAGAACTCAGTTTTCCAAAGTAGGGATGTGTACTAATATTCGTAAGATTCACGTTTGAATTTAGGCATCCGAACGGATTTTGAATGTTATGAAATCCGTTTGAATGATTCCATACATTCAAATGTACAGATACACATGCATTACATATGTATCTGTACAAATATTATACGTATCTGTACGCATTTGTCCTTATAATACGGGATGAAAACGGGATGCATACGAAATGCATACAGACACGTATAACACATACAAATATTGTCGACATTTGTATCTTTAAATCAGAATCTAACATTCGAACGAATAGATTTGAATGTTACGGATTCGAATCGGTTTTTTTAGCATTCAGATTTTAAACATTCAGATCAAATTGAATGTTTTGACATTAGATTCGACTTGAATTTAAATGCAAAAACCCCCCACATTTGTGCACACTCCTGTTCCAAAGTACATATCTTTATGGATTTCTCTCCTTATTTTCATCTTTAAATCTGTCCAAATGTATAGTTACAGAATTAAGTGCTTGGAAGAACTGGGAATGGATTAAGAGTAAGGAGATAGAAAGCCGAATTGTAGCCCATTGCCTCAGTGATTCAGTTGCTAGAAGCAGCTATATAGTATGATTAAGGGATTTTCTGCACTTACCCGCATAGGGCTACTCCTTCTGGTTAGTTCTTACTGGAGTGATCCAGCAGCTGGAGAGGTCCAGCAGTTCCAGAACAAGAACATTTCCCATGCTGGCGTCAAAACTCACGTGAATTTTGAAAGTGGCCTCCACAAACTCCAATGGCAAAGAACAAACATTCCTGGCTTTGGAGTCAGGTGATCCATTTCAGTTGCACATCTTGTTGTGTAACCAAAGTGGCTTCACCTGTTAAACTGAAACATGGAGGTGTGCCACATCTGAATTTGCTTCCCTCCCTGGTCCAGTTTAGAATGTGCTAGACCACTGTTAGAGGTTTTTAAAAAGTCTGTTGGTATCCCAAACTAGGGGCATTTCTGCACTAGGCTTCACATCTGTTGGATGGGAAAAGCGGAGAAGAGACCAATGTATACTAGCATTCGTATTAGGGAGTGCTAGTACACAGCAGCCTAACTCCCTTGCGTGTGGACACTTACCTCTGTTTGGGCAAATGTCCGATCCCCACTAGGGCACCACCATTTTGTTCATGGCACCCTGTTGCTATGGCAATGATGAAACTTTGTGCATGTGCGGTCATGTCAGGGGTCAGCTGAGGTGCCAGAGAGCTTGTGCAGCACCACAAATGACCCATCATACCCAGAATGGTGCAGATGCTCGTCGCTGGACAAGACACTTAAGTTTGCGTTTCTGATTGGTGAAGGTTAGGTCACATGTGGCTACAATTTCATGCACCATCATTAGTTTGAGATTGGCAAACATCTAGGCAGGTGTGTGTGGGTGTTAATAGGCTGTGAGTGCCTCCTGCAAGTGCAAATGCAGCTGCCCAGATGTTCCACCTATCACAATCTACGAGGCCAAGTGTGAATTGGCCTAAGGTGGCCACAGTCCATGGGGTATAGTCTAAATTAAATCCAGGTTTGCATAGAGTCATGTATAAATCTTCTTTTGCTAATGTTCATTACAAGGCAGTGCACTAAGGGCCTCCCTTCTGCACATCAGTGTGGAATACAAGGGACTCAATCTATGGCTGATACTTTGTATCTACTCAGGAATTAGCACAGTCCAGATCAGGGGGGTTCTGATCTTGATTGCCAGTAGTCCTCAATACGTAGAACTACCAGCATATCAGTTCAGCCTATTCAGGATCATGGAAGTGCACAAAATTCACAGCTTGATTTCCTAGACTGCTAAGAGAACCATTTTGGTAGTGCACCAAAGCACTTCACCCAAATGAGTTCTCTGGGGACCCAATTTTTGTTCCTAGCCCTTCGGAACCCTTGGAGCCTACCATCACTAAAACTCATGTAGCAGATGGCACTCCTCCAGGTCACATTTCTTGCTCTGGTCTGAAGCAGTAGGCCTTGCTGATCCAGACCTACTGGTTTAGACCAGGCAAATGCAGAAAGGCTCACATCCAGAGCAGCTGGTCTAGACTGCTAGTTCAGTTTCTTGCAGGTCAAAGTTTCTGCCCTCCATCCTCCACTCTCCCAAAGCATCTGATTCTTTGGCTTAAGCGTTCCAATGAATGTGAAATAAGGACTGGACTGCTTCTCTTGCAGGAACAGCAGTTAGCAAAAGCCTCTTAGCCACCTTAGCCTAAGGAGTGTGTGTTCCAAGCAGATTGCCAGGAAAAGATAAAGGCTGCAGGTAGCACAGCTGTTGGTTGGAACAATTTTGATTGTGTTGTATCTTGAGCTCATCCCGTTTCCGCATGGAATTGGCCTCCTTGTCATGGAGAGCAGCAGGAAGGGCAGCTGTTGGTTCAAAGGAGCCTCTTCTCTTTATACCTTCTGCGCATTGTTTCTTCATAGAATTGGCCTGCCTGTTCTGAAGAGCCCCAAGGAATCCATTTTACAAAATAGTTGGCTAACCTTTTCAAAGCATTAAATATGCTCCCTTTCTCTCTTTGCCTTTTGTAGTTAAAAAAAAAAACACGTGAAAAAAATGTCATTCCTAAATGCAGCATTTGCAGTAGTTTGCAATGAGAGAAACCATTTAAGAAACCAGGATTAGAAGATTTGTTAATAAAATCCTTAGCCTGCAAGTGTTATTTAATTCCATATCATTTATTTTTGGCTTTGAAGAGCCTTTGCATATATATAGGACTGAATGTCCTACTTTCAAGAGGGCAATCCAGTACAGAAAGGCACTGTGTATTTGAAGCATCGTCTAATGGAAGTCTAGCTGGAAGACAGAAACAAGGACAATTAGGTTAGATGCATAATAGACCTTCGGTGCCAGTGGGTCTGCAGGTCAACAGGTACTGTTTAAAAGAGATCTAGGCAGCGTTCTTGCACCTTCCTCCTCAAGGCAAAGGGTCTGTTCTGGGGATGTATTGTGCAAAAAAATTCATAGCATTTGCTATTTGTACTAATTCATACTAATTCGTGTGAATTCATTCACAAATCTAATGTTAGGACATTCGTACATTAACATTCATACGAATAGTTCATACATTTGTTAAACTGGAGATACGTATCAGTACATATGCATTCGTATAGAATACGTATCCGATATGTATGTGTATGCAGGATCCGTATGCATTCGTATCAGATATTCGTACAAATTCCTACAAATACATTTGTATTGAACAGAATCCTACCACATTCAAAGGCGATCTATTTGAATTAATACAAATTTTCTAACATTCGATTGTTACAAATCGAATGCCAAAAACCCCCCATTCATGCACATCTCTAGTCTGTTCACACTGTTGCATCATAAAGGGTGTTTTTCCATGGTCACTTAGTACCCATTTTAGCACCCATTAAGGACCCATTTGGGAGAGAGCTGGATGACCCCATTTCCATCACGGCACCCATTAGAGACACATTGTTTCCACCGCACCTCGGGAAATCCGGATCATATGGGTACTTTTTGGCCTTTAATCTGGATTTTCTGTAGACCCCATTAATGGGGTCTACAATGGGTTCTTCAGCCAGAAAATCTGGATTAAAGAGAGCCTGTTTCCTTGCTTGTGTGGCACTGGAGTCTAGAGGAGGCTAGGGGGAGGGGCACCCATGGAGGAGGGGCAAAACCTAAGCTTCAAAGTCATTTTGAAGCCATTTCGAAGTCACTTCGAAGTCTGTGCAAAATAGCTCCGGAGCGTCTTTGAAGTCTGTGCTGATCTTCAGAGTGAACTTCGAAGTGACTCCAAAGTGTCTCTGAAGTCACTTCAAAGTCACTTTGAAGTTCACTCTGAAGATCAGCACAGACTTCAAAGGAGCTATTTTGCACAGACTTTGAAGTGACTTTGAAATGACTTTGAAATGACTTCAAAGCCGCTTTGGAGATTGCACCCCCTGTCCCCCCAAACACCTGGGGTGACAGGCAGACTCCTCATGGGTAGATCCAGATTTCCAAATGCTCCAGTGTTTCCACGGCAGGGAGGCTAGCAGCCATTGCTATTGGGTGCTAGACCACCCATGGAAAAACATTGGGTACTTCCCTTAATCCATATCTACTAGATCTGGATTAAGGAGTGTACCCATTCCTTAGATCTGGATCTTCTTAGATCAGGATTAAAGGAGCGTGGTGGAAAAACACCCATATTGAAATCTGAGAAGTCCCACTGATGATGAATACTCTCTTATTATTTCTTCATGCATCTATTTGGTTCTCTTCAGCACCCAAACCATATTAATTACCTATTACTGTTTTAGGAAGAGGTTTCATTGGTCCAACAGTTTTATTCATTTTCTTAGTTTATTTTCCCTTGCCTAAACCCATAATGGAACAGATAAATCCTTTTGGAGACAAAAAAAACAAATAGTATCAAAGAACAAGTGATCAAGGGGAGAAACCAGGACTTCTCAATCAATAAAATGTGTTGCTGACAGCATAGAAATAATAGTTTATGTAATGAACTTACCTTCTTCCAAGAAATCTTGGCTGTGCCATTCTTTGCTTAACAAATAAGCCCAGAAACAGTATGCCCTCCATTCTGCTTTTGGGCTCCTGTTGTTAAAATAATGCATGGAAAACAATCCAAATTTTCCATTTCAATAGTTGAATCTTATTACGTGCATACATAAGTACACATAAGTACACATATGGTCCAATTCCTGTTTTTGTTTTGGAGTAAGGACAAATTCAGATAATGGATTACTATCAGGAGTCACACTGACAACTGTTGCCAACTTATTGGCCAGTGAACACAACATACCTCTAAATTCTAATTCTTCTGGTTAAGTCTTGCTCTAAGGGTGTTTCCCACCTATCATGCAAGTCGGAGTTGTTCCATGGAGAAAATGGTCATGGAATCAACTAGAGGAAAGGGAATCCTGGACCCCAAGTAATGCTCAGGACCTGGTACAGGATTGTGCTGTGGCTGATCCAGTTGGGAACAGTGACCACAATGCAATAACCTTCAGCTTAAATACAGGGAGTACCGTATTTTCCGGTGTATAACACAACTGGGTGTATAAGACGAACCCCAATTTTTCTACTTAAAATGGAGATTTTGCAAAACTGGGGTGCAGCCCAAACTGAGCCTCAGACTTGGGGAGAGATGGCAGCCTTACCTGCTAATCCCAATCATGTGGCTTATAGCTTTCCTTCTGGCACCAAGCAAGGAAAAAACCTTGCTCAGATAAACATCTGTGGCTGCAATGCAGCTTTGGAGTCTGCCTCCCTAGCACGATTCGTCTACGATCCTGTAGGGGAGGGGGTGTTCCACCGAGCGAAATATGAAGAATCCTGCCCTCATTTTCTCTTCAAAAGCCTCTCTGCTTTCAACCCCTCCCCTACTGGGTCATAGATGAATCTCGCGCTAGAGGGGCAGAGTCTTCTAAAGCAGAGAAGAGAAAATGAGGGCAGGATTCTTCATATTTCGCTCGTGGAACACCCGTTTAGCAAGGTTTTTTCCTCGTGTCAGCGCCAGAAGGAAAGCTACAAGCCACATTATTGGGATTAGCAGGTAAGGCTGCTGTCTCTCCCCAAGACAAAGGCTCGGTTTAGGCTGCACCCCAGTTTTGTGCTGGCAGCTGTGGCCAGCAGGACCCAGGGGAGGGTATTACTGGTGTATAAGACAACCCCCAACTTTTCAGAAGATTTTTTGGGGTTAAAAACCTGTGTTATACGCAGGAAAATACGGTAATTTTCTAGTAAAGTCTAACACAGAGACCATAAACTTTCATAAAAGGAACTAAAATGAGAAAACTAGTAAAAAGGGAAAGGGGAAGTTAAAAGACTTCAATCACTCCAAAATGCATGGACACAATTTAAAAACACACAGCAGTGCAGCTAGAATGAATACCTAAAAGAAAAAAAGGAACTTCCAAGTCCAAGAAGAAACCAATGTAGCTTACAAGTACAGTCCAAGATGTCATTAAAAACAAGAAAATTTCATTTAGAATATAGAAGGCATGTCCTAAGGAGGAGAACAGGAGGGAACACAAATGCGAGAATCAGGAACACTAAGAGAGATTTTGAGGAACACATTGCTAAAAACATCAAAAGAATAACAAGGATTCCTATAAGGGTATTAGAAGTAGGAATCCAACCACAGAAGCAGTTGGACCATTACATGAATGGACAGAAAGGCACAATGAAAGAAGACATGGAGACTGCAGAGAGACTAAATTAATTCTTTGCTTCCATATTCAGAAGAGGTGGTAACAGCAGCCAGCCTAGATAGCTTTAAGAAAAGGTTAGACAAAATCATGGATGACAGTTGTATGAATGGATGCTTCCGCACAGGGGCAAATAAAACCGGATTCCTTGTACCCGGATTTATTAAACCCGGCTCCCAGGGGAACCGGTTTTAATAACTCCGGATGCCCAGTAGATCCGGTTTACCGGGGTAGATCCGCATCTAAGAGATACGGATCTACCCCGCGCCCGTGCCTCCGCACACGCAGTGCAAATCCAGATTGGAGGTGGTTGCTGTGTGGAGGCACGGTACCCACCTCCCATCCGGGACGGAGGGCCCTCCCCCGGCCAGCCACGATTGACTCGCCGGAACCAAGCCTGGTGAGCCGGGGGACCTTGCCAACGTGGCTCGCCCTCGCCCCAGAAGCGGCGGATCGCTGCTTCTGGAGCCAGGCTGAGCTTCCCAAAAGCCAATCCGGGGAGCCAGTCATGGCGAGCCAGGGGAGGGCCATGGATTAGCACACTTGCACTGTGATGTGGATTCACCGCGCAAAACCACTTGACATGTGGTGTGTGAGAAACACCCATTAAGCACCCATTAAGTCCGGATAGGTGCGGACGGACGCACCAGAAGTGTGCTACTTTGCCCCCGCTAATGTGGATGCTCCAGCAGCAATCTGGTTTTGCCACCGAAATCCACATTAAAAACGGGCTCGCTGTGTGGACAACCCTCACCGGAAGTGTCCTAATTAGCGACCCGTGTGCGGAGGCGCACATTGGAATGCGTGCTTAATGAGTGTTAAAGGGCCTGTGCAGAAGCACCCAGTGGCTACTAGAATGGATGCCTAGGCACATCCTTGGGCTGGGGAGACAGGCAGGATGCCTTTAAAGGCCATTTGATGAGATTTGAGAGGAGGTAAGTATTTTGCCCTTGTGTTTTGCTTGTGATGCCCTTAATGAATTTGTGGGCCACTGTGTTGGACAGGATGCTAGACTAGATGGGCTGTGGCTTGATCTAGTAGGGCTCCTCTTATGTTCCTATGCCTTCTGCACATGCTCCCCTGTTCTAGAACAGGTAGGTAGCATGCTGGTAGACCTTGATGTTGAGATCTGCAAGTTGTGTTGGATAGAGTGGCATTTTGGGTGTCCTACCTCACTTTCTCCTCAGTCCTGTGTAGGTAAATAGTTCCAGGAGGGGCAGGTTCTGCACTACCAATAGCATGTAGAACCTGAGATCCCTTCCTGGCCTGTACCAGGAGTCCATGTAAAAATGTCTTAAATCTATACCAGTGAAACAAATTCTGTCTTGACTTAATTACGATATCAAGGCATGTTTGTATGCTGTGATTATCACTCTGGCAGAAGCTGCATAATGGCAGTTCCTGTTGCTTCAGGGCTGGAGCACTTGCAAGGAAGTGCACCAGATCTTACAGTTACAGTTTTGCTATTCACACACTCAGCAAGCCTCTTGACTGCACAAATGTTAGATTTGTTGTTTCCAGATGGCACTGTTTCCCAACATAGGAAGTGATCTTGGAAGTTAGCCATTCGCTATGTTTGTTAATGGCAAATAGAACCCATCCATTTGGCCTTAACAAAGTGAACTAAGGTAGGCATGGACATTGTAGCAGGACACTAGCAAGATGAGAAGACTGAAGTCCTTTCTGCACTGAGACTTATTTCAGGACACATCCTGGAATTGGATCATGTCATCTGAAGACCTCCCATAGTCTGCATTAGTATGTAGATTTTAGGTGCCTATTCCAGTATATATATATACCAGAATAAGGCCCAGTGTGGGTAGGGCCCTAGTTTTCACCTATCTAGAGAGGTGGGTGGGCTAACTGAGCTTTTTCTTTTCCATACCTGTATGCTGTTTTCAAGTTGAAGCCGTTTGACTGCAGAACAGATGACTGTTCTTAGAAACTGAATTCTTTCCTGATGGGGTTTTTAAGCAGAGGCTGCACATACATTTTTGGTGGAGGGCATTTACCTTTTACAATCTCTGTATTTATCAGTGATTGGGACTTAATGATAAGTAAGATCCCTGCCAAATTTTTATTTGAGGGTATGAAACTTTCCTAAAAAGCAACAGAACAATTTGAGGAGTACATTGGCAGACCCATAAAAACTGATCAATTGCAGGGACCACTATCAGTTGGGTTAAAACACACTAAATGGGGGTTCTTCATTGTAGACTGTACTATGTTAGAAATTGCTTTTGTGTAAGTGAAGAGGGCTGATAGAGGCATGATAGTGGCATAAATTTCACAAAGGGATTATTTTTTGGCAGAGAGTTCAGTTAAGTCATGTGGGAATAGACTCTTACCTGCTTGATAAAGTGGCATGTTGGGGAGTTTATTTCAGCAATTGTATTACCAGGTTTCATCTATCTTTTTAAAAGAGCAATGCATCTGTAGCACATTGAAGATTTTCCCCCTTCTCACCTTATTATTATATATATATATATATATTTAAAATGACAAATGTAGCTTTCTGAAGAGTTTCCAATCACACTTCAAAAATCTTTCATGCTAAGGATTTATTAAACTATGTATCTTAATCAGTCTGAGGCTGGCCAACCCAAAGATTAGAATGGTGAAGCCCATTTTGTTATTAATTTGGTGAATTAACATTCCCCTAATAGTTCTAGCTCATCTCTTATGGCCCTTCAAACTTTAATTGATGTATGGTAAAAACCCACGCTCAAACATACTTTGCATGCCTTTCTGCACTAGGCCCAGTATTTGCCATGGGTGGAACTCCAAGATGGACCATTTACACATAAAAGAACTGTTTCTTAACCAGAAATGGCTCCTTCTGGGCAGATGGTCCTCCCACAGGTACACTTACCTTAACTAGCGTTGGAATCAGTAAAGCTCTGGATGCTTTACATGTCTTCTGGTTTGACGATGTGCTGGTGGTTCAGGTGATGCAATGAGCACGCAAAGTGATGCAGCATGACACACAATTGTCCTGGTGACAGCACCAGGGCGGCAAAATGGTGGTGCTCAGACACCCATCTTACCTCTGGCAAGTGTCCAGTCACAGTGGAGAGGGTTCACCTGCATTAATGCTTAGTGCACAGTTGGGCAGGTTCACCCTTTCCTTCCCAAAGATGGGAAGCAAAATGTGAACTTATCCCTGGTTTATAAATGTGCATATTCTATGTAACCTTCAGATTCTTCATTTTAGATTGCACAAGCAGAATGCAAAATTTGTTTGTTAGAAGTTTCCAGCTTGTGTGCTAAAATATATTTCTGGCTTTTGCATCATTTTAGGAGGATAAAATAGCTCCCCCAAATGTGGAGTTGACAATCCCTGGTCTAAAATACTTTAAGAAAGGAGACACACCAGTGCAGTATCTAAGGCTGCCTCTAGAAATCACTTATCTATTCCACTACTTTTGGATATTATGGAACAAAGCACTTCTGGGATTATTTTGCTTTGCCCAGATGTTACATTGATATTCTGCATTTTAGCATGTTACACAGCAACACAATACCTTGAACCTGGCATATCTGGTCTATATTCCAGAACTATATTGGGATCCAAATATCTAAAGGATTCAGAGGCTGAGAACTATACTTCTCAATATGGATGGCTCCTGATCTGCACTGCTTGTTTGCTTGATCTGGTCCCTAATTGGTCTAGGATAATGGAGGACCATGAGCCATGTGCAGATTCTGCTAAAGTGTGAGATTTTATGACTTTTAAGTCACTCAAGCTTCCTAGCAGTAAAAACAAAATACTTCTATTCCTCCTTTTAGTGTGAAGGAATGGAATGCATTCCTTGAATTTGTGTTTTCCTAGTAATGTATTATTCATTTTTCAACAACAACAACAAAACCCTTTCTCTTTCCCACTGTGAGAAAAATATTTCACATAATAAATAGTCTATATTTTCTCCCCAAATTGATTGTGCTGAAATAAAATGAGAATTGCATCTATAAATGATGATGTTGTTAAACTCTGGCTTTTTGTGATTAAGCAAGGTTACAAAATAACTAAGAGGCAGAGGAAATAAACCAAGTTGCCTCAAGAACCAATTTTTAATACTGAAGATATAACCATTTCTTCACGTTTGCCCCTGTACAATTGATGCTTCAATGCATTTTAATAAAAAGTTATTGTTTTAAATGCCTTGTGTACACAGTCCTTTCCTCAGAAATAATTTAGCATTTCAAGTACATAAGGAATTGGACAACTTGTCATATCCCCCCCCCCCAAAAAAAATGTTCTTCAAAATACGGTTTCCAGAGTGTGGAATAATTGAAAACAGAAAGAAAGAGAAATTTCCCATGTACATCCAGTGCTTGCTGTAGGAATGAATTGCAAAGCCAGAAACTGTGGGACAGTAGAGAGGGGTGCTATGGTGTGAGCCAGTTTGCTCTAGTGGTTAGAGAGCTGGACTCTTATCTGGGAATACCGGGTTCGATTCCACACTCCTCGGCAAAAGCCAGCTGGGTGACCTTGGGCTAGTCACAGCTCTTTCTGAGCTCTCACAGCCTCACCTACCTCACAGGGTGTCTGTTGTGGGGACAAGAATAGGAAGCTTTGCCAGCCACTCTGCGTCCCCTTAAATGGGTGAGAAAAGCCAGGTAGAAAAGGCAGCTCCTTGTTCTCCATCTCCTCCTCCTCCATAGCTGGTGCCCTAATCCATGTAGGCCGCTTCTATCAACCCTGTGTCCTGGTACTGTTAGATCAGAAAGGGGCCCATAACATCTGCCCTGGTGCATGAACAGTAATTTCTTAATCAGCTGGGAAAGGTCATTCAAAAGCCTGTTGTGGCTTTCTAAGCATCTTTTCTTGACTTTCCAAAGCCCTTCATTGATTTTGGTAGAGGTTTCCCAAAGGCAACATCAGTCCATTTCCAATGTTGACAGGTCAAACAAAAAGGGCTACTAGTTAAATCCATCCCAGGCTAACTGGCAACTTCAAGCATCTCATTTTAAACCCCATTTTTGAGGATTAAAAAGACCCTTAGGCTGCATCCCCATGCACTCAGTTTAGTGTGGATTGGAAAAATGTTAATTCGAGTGCAGGGCCAAATTCAAATTGAGCTGTCCCCATGCGTTTGCTGATATTGTGGGCTCAATTCGACTCTGGGTGTCCCTGTGCAAACTGTGCTAAACCCTTGCATGGGGGAACGGCCTCTTTTTCTCTCCACCGCTCCCCCCGCCCCGCTCTCCTGATTGGAAGACAGGCAGACGTCACCAACCCCTGTGCCGCCTGCTGTAGTGATGGCAGGGAAATGCCACCCAGCACCTCCTTCCCCAATTGTGGCACATAGGGTGTGGTGGCTGTTTACTGGAGGTGCACACCTCCACTCCACCCAGTTCAGTAGTTTACTGCTCGTGTGCTAAATTAAGCTGTTTAAATTAAATCATCATGCCTGGCTTGGCAATCTGGGAGGAGGGTGGAATAATGATCACGGAAAGAGACTCGTGAGATGGCGATCACATCTTTTGCTGTAAAACCGGGGCGCTGAAGCTTCTATTTGTCTTGCTGACTTGGCAATAGGGGAAGGGGGATGGAATAATGGTCGCAGAAAGAGACCCGTTTCTGTTCAGTCACCATTTATTGCCCAAAATGCCCAAACAGTTGCAAATCTCCAATGCCCAGGACAGGAATGCCGAGCCCAGGACGTGAAACCCAGCAGCTAATGAGGCAAATGTCAATTTCCTCCCCTAATAACCCGGAGCAGCCCCATACATGGACCCAGCCTCCAAAATAATGCAGGGTTGCCTCTTGAACCATAGTGGGAACAGTTTTCTTCAGGACTAAATTTACTGCGGATTTGGGCGATTTGGTCTGCATGTAGTCCGGTTTGGGGGTTTTGCATGGGGATGCGCCTTGCCGAATTTGGATTCAATTCAGACTATAGAGTGCATGGGGACGTGACCTTCATCTATTTTGGGGCTGCCCCAAACCCTAATGTTTCTAGAAGAACAGTGGGAATGGTGACAGTAGGCGCCATGTCTGTGGAAGTGTCTCCTGCTGCCCAAAGGTTTTATGAGCTGTATTGTTCAAAGCAGTGTCTTTCAAGAAGCGTTTCAGTGCTGGAAGTAGAGAATCCAGATTTTCTTTCCCACACCAGAGCATCAACCTCCTATTTACACCACAATATGCCCAAAGTGTAAATTTGGTGTGCGTTTTTAAAGTAGCAATCTCTTTCCATGCCTTGGTATCATATATCATAAGAGACCCTCCTAGGTGCATGATGACATACGTAAGTCCAAAGTTACTGACATGTCATATGCTGCCAGAAGTAAATCTGCTTCTGGGAGTCCTCTGGTTCCAGTTTGGAAAATCCACTCTGCAAATATTGCATGATCAAGATTCCCTTCTGCCACTACTTTGTGAAAGGGTGGAGATGGCAGGGCTCGCCTACCTCCTGCTCCAGAGTCCAGTGGCATTTCGCCAGGCTAAAAAAAAAAAAAAAAAAGCCTACTTCTTATGGAGCCACTTCTACAGCCTAGAAAATGCTTCAAGGTGGAAACTTCAACACTGGGGAGCTATGATTTCCTGTCTCAGATTTAGCCAGGATGTAGCACCAGAGCAGATGGCCATATGCCCTGCTCCTGGATTAGATCATGCACTCCATCCCAAGAGCAGCCCGTCCCCCATTCAGACAGTACGTGTAACCCTTGCTCCTTATGTGGGAGGACGCTTCAGTTGTCCCTGTGTTTTTAATTATTATTACCCACTGTTTATATAAATAGATACTCCTTATTTTAAGTAAACAATTCCATCCAGTTAAATCTTGTTCATTTTAATCTGGGCACATTTCTTTTTCCACAGGCCTCAAATGAGATCTCAGACTGCTTAGCAAAAAGGAAATAAAAAATTCCTGGTTTAGATGGCAAGGCAGGGTTGTTGTTGTTGTTGTTGTTTGCAAACAAGTTCATAAATATGTTTGATTGTGACTTCTGTGGAGCATTTCTTGCGTACCTGCATAGGGAAATGAAGATAAGAGAAAATCAAGTAATTTGATGTCTGAATCAGGTTTGAAAAGATCATCTTATTTTAATGCAAGGATCCTCAAAATAAGAAATGGAAAGAAGTTAGTATTTTTAGGCATGCCTTTATAATGCAGAACCATGAATATGGATGATATCTTCCATTATTTTTTTTCTTTGAAAAGAGGCTTATGATTGGAAAGGTTTTTTTCCAGAATAAACATGATTTTTGATGAATCTTCATAGTTTGAATTTGTGAGCAAACACACCATTTCCCTCCTTATCCGTTATGATAAGGCAAATTTTGAGAGAGCACCAGACATGTATAGGGTGCTTCCACATTGGCCGCTGAAAAACGGATCTAAAAAGATCTGGGTTTTTTGTTGTTGTTGTTGTTTTTGCGATCTGACCTCCTGAGGATCTGTCACAAATAGTGATGAATCCGAAGGGCCCTTGAATGTCTGCACACATGTGGGGAGGCTGGATTCCGGAGAATGGATTGATTGGGTGCTGTGCAGATGCATCAGCGCCCATTCCAAAAGTCTTCCGGCTTGTGCCCTGCTGACGTTGCCCCTGGAGGCATGGGACTGGAGCATGGAGCTGCCAGTCACTGCATGTTTCTGGTGGCACCCAATGCACAGGGGAAGGACTTAGGAAGCAGGTAGTCCTGCTTCCGCCCTTCCCAACATCCAGGCAAAGAGATGGATGCAAGACCTGATTTTTCAGGTCTTACATTTAATCTGAATTTTGGCAGCAAAACCAGTTTTGAAAACCAGTCTTGCACGCTGAAATGCGGAAGCCTCCTCCGCAAAGGGTTGCAAAAGAGGATTCCAATGCAGAAGCCGCTTAAGGTAAGTGTTTTAAATCCTACTTAAGGGGGGTTTTAAATGGTTTCTGCAGCTAGTGCGTAAACACTCATAAATGGCTGTGATTATTGATTAGTTTTGAGCTATTCAATTTTCTCAGTAGGTCAAATACGATCTGATTTTTTTACAAGAGCATTCTTTTTTTTCCCAATTCACTTCCACACAGTTTAAAAACTGTGCTGATATCAGTAAATGCCAATATGCTGTAACCCATGCCAAAATGGAACATGGCTTGCAATAAAATGTCAGTGGCACAGTGTGAAACTTCTTGGATCTGTAGTAATCCAAATGGAATGGACTAATTGTTTGTTTAAAGTAAAGCCAAGTAAAAAATCTGGTTAGTAAATGCCTGCTGATCATGAAATATACTGGGGGAAGACACTTAGATAGCTTGAGAAAATCTTATTCAATACAATCCTACCTTTAGTGTTCATGGTTTTAATAATCATGTGCCAATGTATTCACAAATGGTAAATGTAGTTTTGCTTTCTGCAGCTTTCATCTTCATTATAGCTGTGCATGAAACATTTTCCTTCTCAAACATTTTTTTCCAAGCAGCAGCACAGCTTGAAAAGTGTTGGAATGTTGTGCTTTGCTTTATTGGCAAAGGAATCTTTCTATACTTCTTTGTATAGCTTGCTAAGATATAGGTAAACCTTCTATCAAGTGGATACCAATTGCTCAAACACGATTCTGTCGACAATTATTGTTTGCGATTAACCTGTTTGTTGTCTTGACCTATGCTTTTGTGTAATGTCTCATCGTCACGGGATAATAATTTGTTGGAACACTGAAAATATACTGTCAGAACAGACAGCTATTCTGATGGAACTGGACAATTCTGAATCTTCTGCTGATAGGAAATAATGGTGGAGCCATTTTGGGTCTACATATTCTATTGGTGGGTCATAGGGATGTCCACATGGGTTGGATGTAGGATAGGAAGGAAGATTCTTACCACTCAAATTGTAACAACTTTGGCTGACTGAATTATTTTTAATACATCCTCTCCCTTCAGGAGCAGAGATTGTCTTCACTTTGGTTTTGACTTAGATTTCCAACTAAAGGGTATGAACAAGGACATTTAGGAGTAATCAACTTACAGTTACAACATATAAATGTGAAATAATAGCAACTATTATGAAGGGTTCACTTTATGGAAGTGAGCTGCCAAGGACTACACAAGTGAAAAAAGGTTGCTGATCATTGCGTTAGTGATAGAGCAACTGATCCTTAGTTCTTCTTGTGAGCCAGTTTGGTCTTGGGGTTAGATTGCTGGACACATGTCTCACACTCATGGAATTTGATTCCACACTTCTCCATATAGCCATATGCAAGACCTTGGGCTAGTCACAGCCCTATTTTGAGCTCTCACAGCCCCACCTCCCTCACGTTCAATTTTTCATGGATGGATCAAATAGGGTCCAGCTTTGGTAGAAGCTTCTAAGGATACTGGATTACCCTGCCCCCGCCCCTGCCCTGGGCTGGCCTCCCCCAATCTTCCCCTCTAGGGCCAACTTGCCTGCTCTGGCAGCACTCTGGGCCTCTTCCAGGGCCCTCTGGGACCAGAATGCCTGTATTTACCTTCTGGGAAGCCTGCTCACAGTTCCATAGGGCCCTGGAAGAGGCCCGGGCCACCACTGGAGAGCTCCCGCACATCTCCCCAGGGCCCAATTACTTTGAGTAGTACTGCAGCAGCGCTCCAGGCCTCTTCCAGGGCCCTCTGTATTTTCCTCCTGGGAAGCCTGCTCAGGGTTCCAGTGGGCCTTGGAAGAGGCCCAGGGGGGTAGTGGCAGCAGCAGCAGCACCGCCACAGAGAAGGCACCATGGATGGCAATGGTGAGGAGGCAAGGTAAGTGGGCAGGGGGTGGGAAAGGATGGGTAGGGGAGGGTTTATTCATTCTGTGCACAGATAATCTATCAAATATCAGTGCCTGGATATGAATACCCCCACTTCTGGGGCGGGTGTGTGTGTATTCAGCCAGAGCTGTTTTTTTCCACATTCTATTCAACTTGAATAGAATGTGGAAAAATGGCTCCATGCACACCCCTCTTATCAACTGCTTTGAGTATCCTTAAATAGGTGAAAAAAGCAGGGCATAAAAGCCAACCTCCTCCTCCTCCTTTTCTATATTCTGGCCAGCTCTAGGTTGGGTATACCTTTTATGATATTCAGCAAACTCCTTCTAAATCCTGCTTAGGAAATACTATACTGCTCTACAAAAGAGGAAACTACCTATTCTCATTGAAATAATAAGGGAGAGGGGTGGAATAATCATCACAGAAAGAGACTCATGGGACGGCGATCACATCTTTCACTGTAAAACTGGGGCGCTGAAGCTTCTATTTGTCTTGCTGACTTGGCAGTCGGGCAAGGAAGGGTGGAATAATGGTTGCAGAAAGAGACTCATTTCTGTTCAGTCACCATTTATCACCCAAAATGCCCAAACAGTTGCGATCTCCAACGCACAGGGCAGGAATGTCGAGCACAGGACATGAAACCCTCCTGCTAATGACGCGAGTGGCAGTCTCCTCCTCTAATAACTTGAGAGCATCCCCATGCACAGTCTCAGCCTCCAAAATAATGTGGGCTTGCCTCCCAAACTGTAGCAAGAACAGTTTTCTTCAGGGTAAATTTACCATGGATTTGGGTGATTTAGTCCATATGTACTCTGGTTTGGGGACTTTGTGTGGGTATGCTCCTTACTGAATTCAGATTTGATTCCGACTATAGAGTGCATGGGGACACAACCTCAGTAAATAATTAAAATACAAGGAGATTAAAAATTACTTTGTTTCATGTTTCTAAATGAAATTATGTATGTATGAATAATAACAAACAAAAAAAGCTCAAGAAAGAATACAATTGGGGAAAAAAATAAAATGAAATACTTCAGCCTCTCTGTGGTGAATATTTGACCACTGCTTTTGCATTTATAGGGAGAAGCGTTTAATGAGTATTTTAATCACAGTAATTCTGAAAGAGCTGATAATTTGCTTTGTGTGTTTCACTGTTGTAGAGGATGGAACTGTTGGTGTCTTAAGAGGTTTTCTTTCTCTATGATTTCTCTCTCTGTCTTTTTTTGCCTCTGATGAAGAGTAAGAAAAAAATTGCCTTGCCAAGAACAAAGACTGCTTATTTATTTATTTATTGTTAAAATAGTTGATAATGAAAGCAAACACATCATTATTAGGAAAGTGGCTATTGCAAGACAAAAAAAAAAAAGATTATGGCTGTGCCATTGAGGAGGATGGAATGAGCTGATGCTAGCTGAGTTTTAAGTATTTATAATTTATCATTGCACACAACGAGCAGAAGATGTGAAGAGAAGCAGCCTATTATTTGCGTCCTTTGCTTCTCTGAAGTTTGTGGTGATTACTTGGAATCCATCCCTGTTTTAGTTTTCTCCAATCTTACTTCACTCATGTTCTTCCTTATGTAGATGACAGACTCAGTCTATGGACTGCTCAGGAGAGTGACAGGTGTGGAATGAGCTTCCTTTGGTCTTTCCATAACACCTGAAGACATTCTAAACAATGCTTAGATGCTTGCAAACACAGGAGATCTTGGCATATTCTGAAAATTTGCACCCAGGATTCCCAGTGTGCTACAAGGGAGAATTATTATTAGCCTAGCCAACAAGCAATATCAAAGATATCTGTACTAAAGAAGAGCCTCTGGTAGATTCAGGGAACAGGAGAGTTACGAAGGGGATTGCAAAGACATTAAAGGTATATACGCACTCAAAACAGAAAAGAGAGCTTGGATCTGAGATGTGAATATAGAAGGAAAAGAATTATATAATCTACAGTTTCCTTAACTTGAGCTTCCAGGTATTGAACTTGAGATCCCATAAAGACTAGTCAATGTGGCCAAAGGCAAAAAATAAAAAAATAAAAAAAATGATGGGCACTATAGTTTAACCACATCTAGCAATTAGGGATGTGCACAAATGTGTTTTTGGGCATTCAATTTGTAATGAATTGAATGTTAGAAAATCTGTATTTGTAGACTTTTTGAATGTGGTAAAATTCTATTAAGAATATAAGAACATAAGAGAAGCCCTGCTGGATCAGGCCACAGCCCATCTAGTCCCACACAGTGGCCCACCAAATGCTCATGGGCATCTCAAGCAGGGACAAGGACTGTCACGTTCCCCAGCGTTCCAGTAAGTGCCTGCCCTCTCTAGGAGTAGCTTGCCCCTGTTAGGATGCTGAGTTCGTGCAACGGCCGAGTGAGTACTACAGTGTAAAACACAGACACGGGTAGCAAGAGGTCTGTACAGTAAACTAAAACAGGTTTATTATTATACACAAGCAATACTAGAAAGGAAAATAAGGTTCAGGTATTTGTTGGTTTAAGTCTATGAGTCTCTTAAGGTTACCAGCTTCCCAGCCTATCAGCTCCCCTTCTTAAAGGAAAATAGTTCCCTTTTTAAAGACAAGCCTCTGCACGTTCCTCACCCTGCTCAGCTCTGCTTCAGCCCCAAGCCTAGCCAGTGTCCTAGAACGCAGCTCTGGATGATCACAAGACCCAGTCCATCCTTGCTTGACTGATCACCCTCTGGTCAGTTGCCTGCGAAGTCTTCCTCAAAAGACTCCTGGTCAACTACTGGTCCAGCTCCTTCAGGATTCAGCTCTTCTTCTCCTTTCAGCTCTTGTCCCAGCATGAAGACCTCCTCTGCTGTACTCTGAGTTCCTTTATACCTTTTTTCTGTGGCCCTGATTGGCTGTCACCTCCTGGGGAAAATTGCTGCAATAAAATACTGCTGGAGAGTCCTAAGAGAAACTCCTGTCCCTCCCCCCTGATTGGTGGAAACTCCTCCTCTAGCCCCCTCCAGCTCTAAGATCCCTGGACAGCTTTTCCCTCCAAAAATCAGCTGTAGCCAATCCTTGCACTCAGGCCCGCACAGGATTTCCCGCCCTTTTTGCAGCCCAAAACCCAGGGCTTGCAACAAGCTGTTTGCACAAAGGCTGGCTATTGCAGCTTGCTAGAAGCCTGCAAAGACAGAAAGCAAAGCAGTTTGCAGCCTGTACCCTGAAACCGTCACAAGGACAAATCTATTCCTGCTCTAGAATCCCAGCAAATGGCCTTAGAAGTGTCCTGCTCCCCCCCCCAGCCTGAAAAATGTACCTAGGCATTCATTCTAGTAGCCATCAATACATCTGCCATTCATAAATTTGTCTAACCCTACCTTAAAGCCATCTAGACTGGTAGCTGTTACCACCTCTTCTGGCAGCAAATCCCATAAACTGATGACCCTCTGGGTGAAAAAATACTTCCCTTTGTCAGATCTGACTCTCCTACCCATCAGCTTCATAGAGTGCCCCCTGGTTCTATTGTTGTGTGATAGAGAAAATAAATTTTCTGTATCCACCTTTTCTATACCATGCATAATTTTATATACTTCAATCAGGTCCCCTCTTAAATGCCGTCTTTCCAGACTGAAGAGGCCTAGACGTTGCAGCCTGATTTCATGAAGGAGGTGTTCCAGACCCTTAATCATTCTGGTTGACCTTCTCTGCACTTTTTCCAGTTCCACAATATTCTTTTTGATGTGTGGTGACCCGAACTGTACACAATATTCCAAATGTGGCCTCACCATAGATTTATAAAGAGGCACTTTAGATTTAATGACACTTGCCGACTTATTTTCTATTCCCTTCCAAATTATTCCCAGCACTGAATTAGCTTTTTTCGCTGCTGCTGCACACAGGGTTGACACAATATCTGATACGAATGAATATGTATTGGATATGAATGAATACATATCAGATACAAATGAATAAATATTGGATATGAATGAATACATATCCAATACATATCCTGCAACAAATCTGCTCTGAAATCATCAAATCCAACCTGAATCCACTTTTAATCTACTCTCAATCCATGACAAATGCATTCTATATTCATTGCAGATGTGACTGGTGCAGCCGATTTCCCACCTCGCCAGTTTAATGAATGTCTGAAGTGTTCATATCAATGTCTGGAAACATTTGTATTTGTATGAATGTCAATGTACAAATTTTGTAATATTCTATTCATGTACGAATGTCCAAATTTGTATGATTTTATATGAATAATGAATGTTACAAATATTTGTGCACATTCCTATAGGAGTCAGTTGGAAAAGTCTGTAGTCTTCTAGTGACATTAACAGCACCTGCCCAAACTGAGGAAAAAGATGCCTCAGATAAGTAAACTGTGGTATTTTTAATAGAAAGACCTAAAAATTCTAGAAACTTCCAGATTATGTGTAAAAGTGTAATTTGGGGTTAAGTGTCTTTCTAAAGGTTCTGCAGTGTCTTTCACCCAGTTCTGCAGTGGCAAGAGCAGAAAACATATTTTTCTATATTTTTTTCAGGAGTGAAGGTTAGTGCCTCCTGTAAAACTCATATTCATAATCTGTCTTGACTAGGAATGTGCACAAATATTCAAAACATTCAAAAATCGATTGAATTCATTCAAATTCAAATAGAATGTCTCTAAATTTGATTTTAACATTCAGATGTATGTTTGAATCTTTTGACTCATTCGTATACATTATTCAGACATTCATATGTATAGGGATACGTATGCATTTGACACATATCCGTATGCATCTTATTCATACAGATACATAAGGGACGAAAACGGGACACATATGGGATAAAAATGGGATGCGCACGGATGAGTTCAGACACATACAAATGTTGTCGACATTCGTATCTTCAAATATGAGTTGAAAATCCATGTGAATAGCTTTAAATGTATTTGATTTGAATCAAATGTGAATACATTCAAATTTTAAACATTTGAATCAATTTGAATCTTTGGATATTCAATTCACATCGAATTCCAAAAACTGCATTCATGTACATCCCTAGTTTTGACACATTATGCGGTGGGTGGAGTGATGAAGAATTAACCCATGGCCCTTTCTGCACTAGGCTTTATTCTGGATTATATCATGGAATAGGGACCTACCGTCCATGTGTTAGTGCCCATGTGTTAGTCCTGGGCAGGGTCTGCCATAGCCTGTACCATGAGCCATACCACAGCATGAGGATGGCAGGTCCCTAGCCCAAGATATAAAGCAGAATAAAGCATAGTGCAGAAAGGGCCTATGAGTTATCTAACATCAATTCTCATGCAAACATGTATTTCTCTTATTCAGTAAGAGCAATAAAAAAATCTATGTATTGTACTTAACACCCCAAAATGCCATCCACAGGCTGGTGTAGACAGTGGAGGCTCTATCTTGGTCTGTGGCAGTGTGAACTAGCATTTGCATAGCAGGACTTTACTCTGGGATATAAACTGGAACAATAGCTAGTGCCTGCAAGGCTCTTTTTGCACTGGTTTACAAGTTGACACAAACAGTATAGTCCCATTTTTGCATGGCCGGTCAAAGATCCAGCAGTCAAAAATGGCTTAGAAGCTGTAGTTGCTGAATGCTGCAATCTGGTCCCATTAAAGCAATCAAGACGGCTTGTCATGCTCTGAAATGGGGCATCTACATACTGCAGTGCCACTTGTGTCCCAGTGAGGCCCAGAGCTATCCTGTTTGCCACTAGTTGTGGAACAGTAAAGCTGCTCAAGAACTTGACCAAGAGAAACTAAGACACTCTTATTCAACTCCTGCCTTCAGCCCTCATGAATGGTGCAGTTGTGGCTGCACAACTGTGTGTAGCAATGCTGATTGCCATAGCAACAGTCCTGTGCACATGGCCGTTGCTGTGAAGATGGACATGTTTGGTTAAAGTTGAAGATGGGGACGATGCTCACTGTGCTACAGTCACTCCTGTTACTGTCCCTGAACTTAACTTTTGTGGGCCACTGCCCCATGGAGGATGAGCATGAGAAGGCCCCAACTATCGTAATCCTCATTAAAGTTTTTAAAATGCGTTCTCTGCATTGAATGTGAATTAGAGGTGGGATGCAAACAGTAGCACCCACATTCGATCACCTTTGAGCTTCTTTTGAGCTGCTCTTTTAATGTGTGCAGATGCAGTCACTGAAAGCAATGGGGCCTCTTTTTGAGTTGGATTATTTTGAACCATATTACATATTTGCTTTTCGTTAGGAAACTGGTGCCAATTTCACCTGAAGAGCTTACTTTCCCCTTTTGAGATTCATAATGCTTTCCAGCATGCTTTTTAAAAAGATAAATGTGTAAACAGCTTTGCTCTTGTGACATCTGTTCTGTTCCACAGTTGCCATTACCCTAAATGATAATCAACACACCGTTTTCTCAGGAGCAAAGGGAACATGTTTATATTTAGCCATCTTTAATATTTTAATCCAATATAATGCAGCTAATCTTGGGTGATTTTGATTACTGCTAAAATCTAAATGATGAAATTTCCCCTGCTGCTTCCATCCATAAAACACGGCAGTATTTTGTTGATTAATATTTTATCTATAATGCATACTTTGTCTTTGTTGTGCATAATTAACCTGTTGATGATCTACAAGTTAATAACAACTTTCTCAGGTTGAGTGCAGAAGAAGAGGAGGAGGAGGAGTTGGCTTTTCTACTCTGCTTTTCTCACCCATTTAAGGGGACTCAAAGTGGCTGACAAACCTTCTGTTCTCCCCACAACAGAGCACCCTGTGAGGTAGGTGGGGCTGTGAGAGCTCAGAAGAGAGCTGTAACTAGCCCAAGGTCACCCAGCTGGCTTCATGGGGCAGGGCGGAATCAAACCTGGTATTCCCAGATAAGAGTCTGGCTCCCTAACCGCTAGACCAAACTCCCATTTAACAAAACAGGAATCAGGTTTAATGCTTGAACATTTCCAGTTATGTGACTGTGACAGTTGACTAGCATCTGACAGTTTATTGTGGTTCTTTAGGACACCTGGCAGTGTTTCTTTGGCAATCCTATTGCTGCTAGGATTGATAAGAGTCAGTCCATAAAAGAGATATTTCTCTAAGTGGCCTGATCCTACTGCTTAGCTGGCTGAGCTTTCAAGACCATTTATATTCGAAGGCTACAAGAAACTATTGACAGTTAGAGACTGGAAAGAGAGAAAGTGATTGGATGAGGGAAGATTACAACTTCTGATGTTTGCCCCAAGAAAAGCGTTCTAGCACAAGATCCATTTACTTCAATAGGGCTTATGCCGTTCAAATCCTTTAACAAGCTGAAACTAGCTTTTGTAAGAAATATTGGAAAGATGATGTGTATTATAGAACATTTGCAATCTGTTTTAATGAGGCTCCTCTGTGCATCTGCATGAATCAATATGTATGAAGAATAATTCCAGCCCTTGCAAATGTGATGAATATTTGCACGGTCCTTAGGAAATGAGTTTCAGACCATTCACTGAAACAATTATCGTTTGACAAAAGGAGACTTCTGATCCTTTCTTAACTCCCACCTTAAGAAATCCCGTGATCCACAGTCCCTGTAGTTTCTTCATGAATAAAGTATTAACATCTGGTGGTTTTACCGTTTTCTTTCATTTCAACCTCACATGTATAATGTCTGATGTATAAACTAGTTTTGCTATTTAAGATAGCCACACTGTTCTTTATTTCTGAATGACTAACATGGATGGCCCAGAGTGCTCCGCTAGGACTGAGTGTTGAATAGGGAGATCATTTGTCAGCGTGGGGCCGAGCTACCAGAGCGCACGTCTGCGCACAGAGCAATAGATCGCTCCAGAAGGTTGTGCAGAGATCGGACCCCAGGACTGACAAGGTAAATGATCGTGCAGGTTTTAGGGGGGTGATGTGGACCCCTGGGTGCGAGTGGGCACCTAGGGGATCACTGCTGACTGCCGCAGTCCAATTGGACTGTGGGGATCAGCGTGACACTAGGACAGCCTCGGTTTGTTCTCGCTCTAACCCTTTCGAGGGTGGGCCTCTGCAGGGCGGAGCTGTCTCAATTGACATACCTGCACCCCACAGAGGCTGAAGACTGGCCAGACTCTGGCTGCCTGCCAGTGGGTCGATCCGACCCAATGGTAGCAGCGGAGGAAGGGGCCTTCAGCCCACGTGTCAGCCTTTTTGGGCTAGGACACACGGAGACAGATTCCCCATTTGCACCTAGGCAGGAGATGGATTCCCCATTCACACCTACCTGGTAGTTCGAAAAGGCCTCAGAAGTCCATTTTAGACCTCCTGATCTGGAGTATTAAATGTCTTATACAGATAGAGTATATCAGAGGGGGTAGAAACTAAGGATGTGCACAGATATTCAAAAATTCAAAAATGCAGTTTGAATTTGACGAATATCAACATTCGAATTTGAATCAGATTTTCAAAAATCCAAATTTAAACATTTGAATGGATTTCGGATTTTTGAAAATCCAACACAGATTTTTGAATAATTTGACTGAATAGAACATTGTATATCGCATCCGAATAATGTGTTTATTTGCACTTATAATGTGGGGTGCAAATGGGATGCAAACATGTTAAAAATGGGATGTGCAGAAATTCAAAAATTGAATAAGAATGTTGCCGACATTCGTATTTTTGAGTTTGAATCAAATTTCCTAAAGTACAAATTTGGATAATCCTGATTCGAATTGGATTTTCAGAAATCCAGATTTTTGAATTTTGAACCAGATCGAATATTCAAATATTCAAATCAACTTGCATTCTTGAACACCCCTAGTAGCAACTTTCTAGTACAGGCAAAAGAGGCCCAGAAGAGGCCCAGGTATGCTGATATCCTGGCCCAGGTTGTCATTTTGACAATCTAGAGCCATTCTATAACCATGTGGATTCAGAGTCCTAGAAGGGGAGTGGAGTCTCTCCAGTCTGCACTGGAACATGGGAGAGAAAGATTCCAAGATGAGGGATGGGCTCTACACTGGACCATTCCTAAGTGCCAGTTATTCTTAACATATTGTCACATTGCATCACATATTTTATAAATTTGGTCTACTTGTCTAACTAAATATTCTTCTCCATTACCACTTCATTCAGATTAATGGAGGTCATACAGCAGAAAATTACTTAAACAGCAGTGAAACTACGTATATCACATCAGCATTTTAACATGTTGAATGTTTTGCCAGTGGTTTTGCTAAACAGTTTTTAATATCAGAATACAAGAATTGAATTCTGTTTTTTTTTATCACATAGCTATCAGTGGTAAGTCTAATATCAGTTTCTGCATGTTGCAGCAAGAAGCAGTTAACAGATCACTGTAGGTGCATCTTTTTTTGGAAAAAAAAAGAAATACTTAGAGAGATAGATTCATTTTCTACGGTAACGGTGGTGAGACATAAATTAACAATAGAGAATCAGTCAAACCACAGTTATCTTCTACTTTCTCAGGAGGTATCACTAATGATATTGAATTTATCACCACTCCTTAAAATATTTTTTGCAGAAGTGTTATAAAGGGTACCAGTTCAAGCTAATTTGGAATTGTCATGTTATAATGGAAACAACAAAACTGTTAAATCTCTCTTATAACTTCTGCTTGCTGTGAAACAGTCTCTTCGGGTTGGAAAAATTCTTTGATTATGACTGTTCAGTGTTTGCTCCAGAAGGTTTGGGCCCTGTTAATGATGGAATTATTTATGTACTCTAGATAAGAGAAGATGTGGGGCCTAATAAATCATTCACTGAGATCTGGACCCCCTTCCTGGACTCCTATAGTCGCTCTTTCCCTGGAGACTCTCAATGTAAATCCTACCTTGAATATGTAGTGAAATAATATTTCTTTTTATAATGATAATGTTATTTGATTTCGAGACAACTCATTATAGGGTTGTTATAGTTAGAGATTAAATATTAGGAAAAACTTCCTGACAGTGAGGGTGATCAGTCAATGGAATAGGTTGCCATGGGAGGTAGTGAGCTCTCCTTCACTGGAGGCCTTCAGGCAGAGGTTGGACCTACATCTGTCTGGGATGGCTTAGGAAATCCTGCATTGAAATTCAGGGGGATGGACTCGATGACCCTACAGGTCCCTTCCAACTCTATGATCCTATTAAATTTCATTATGTTCTTTACTATAGGCTTTATTAAGGATGTGCATGAATATTCATACCATTCAAAATTTGTATGAATTTGTACAAATTTTGACATCTATGGGTGAATCGAAAAGGCTTGGCTTCGATGAAGGCTGGATCTTCCCACCCTGGCTTCCCATCCTCCCTGACCACACCCCCTTACCCCCAAATGCAGCTGTGGCCACATCCTCCACCGCCATTTTTGTGCTCGTCCACCACTGAAGTAGGCCTTCCGGAGCTGCACATACAGTACACCTCCCCATCCATAAATCACCATGATTTCCAGGTGAGGAGGTGCACACCCCTCTCTAGAAGGGCTATAGCAGCTGCAGGCAAGAGTGAAAATGGCAGCAGTGGCAGGCGAGTTGGGGGCGGGTGAGGCAGAATGGAAAGAGAGGGATGGAAACCAAAAGTTTGTTGTAATCCATTTGTAACCAGTTTTGTACATTTATTCTGTTCCTGTTTACTCCTCATTGTTATATTTTTCAATTTTCTTAAAAAAAAGATTTTTAAAAAAATCTGTCTTACATTATATGACTGGACTATTGGTTTTTGCTATAAAATCCTCAGTAATTTACCTTGTGAAAGCTCTGGCCCTGACAAAAATCGCCTAAAACAACTTGTCAGAAAGGGTTGTCCCTTTGCTGCAGAGCTGAATTCATGTGAATCCAAGCATGTCTGTATAAAAGGCACCTGACATCTGTGCCATCTTGGTCTTACTCTAGGGTACAACAGAAGCCCTCTTTTCTATGGATGAGTTTGCCTTCGTGCAGATACAACACTGCAGAACAAAATCTGCTTATGCACTGTCCCTCCGATACACACATATTTTTAGCATGTTGTTTCTGAATTCTATTGGCTGAAAAACATGTTAGTCAATGTTCTCATAGACAGACTTGCCGAAGCTGGCAGAAGAATATATGTGAAAAGCCTAACTGAGAAACTAAAATAATGGTTAGAGGGCATTGGCACTCAGAACAGATCAGGTCTTCGTGAAAAGTCTGGATTGATGTGTGATTAATCTGAGTACTTAGGACTTTGGTCTTTACAGCTCCATCCATCTATTTAAAAAGCTCAGTCTTCTGTACAGCTGGGTAGAGCATGGTAAGGTAAAAAAGCTTTTGAGAGAAGCATGCAAGCTTTTGAGCAGAACACAAGCTTTTGGCCATTAAGCAAAACAATATTTTAATTTATTGATACATGCAGTGGTTCCTAAACTACTTTTATTTACACTTCAAAGATACTGAGACGTGGGATCTAGGGTATGGGTTTTTCAACTGCTGTGACCATTACTCTGTCTTCAAGCAGATATAGGCCACGTTTAGGTCTCTCTTCCCTCAAGATGCCTTAAGGGAAAAAATCACCCTGGCAAGAATCATTATTCTAGAAGGTCATTTTTATGTTTATCTCCTGAATAACCTTTGGAGTGCTGGCATTTCACTCCATTATGGGTGTTTTTCCACTGTCACTAAAAGTACCCCTTAAGTACCCATGATAGCAGACTGCACTACACAAGCGGTCCCTGAATTTAGCTGGCTGTGACCTACAGGCTACTGTGGTCCCAGTCAACAGGATGAGTGCTGTCAGCATGGAAATTCTCACTCTAAAGTCAGAGCATCCTGTCCTCAGTCTCCAAATATATTACCAGGTATTTCCCAGAATCCCAAGGCCTGAGAGTCCTGTGCCAGCGAAGGCTCTGCCAAGACAGAGATACCCCCAGACGAGGGATGTGTACAAAGATTCAAAACATTCTAAATTCGATAGAATTCAGACATTTGAATTCAAATCGAATGTCTCTAAATTCAAACGTAACATTCAAATGAATTTTTGAATCTTTTGAATCATTCGTACGAATGATTTGGACATTCATATGTGTTTGGATACCTATGCATTGCATATGTATCTGTATGCATTACATACTTATCCGTACGCATGTGCGTATGGACACATTCAAATGTTGTCGACATTTGTATCTTCAAATACAAATAAAAAATTTGTCGTGTGTGATGCCCCAATTGCAACTGTGCATTCCACTGCACAGTTTTAACATGTCCAGATGCAGCCGAAGTTCTTGAATCACAGCTCTAAGGATATGTAGTCCATGACGAGGTTGGCAAGAATTACCATTAGTTGAAGGACCGTAGTTTTCCATCCCACCCTCCAAATACAGAAAAGAATCCCTATATATGTTTCCCAACCTTCTTATTTGCAACGTAGGACAACCCTTTCCCATATTTTAATTAAATGTCATCTGTGCCTTTTGACGACCACTTCATCAATCAAAACTGTCAGTGTTAGGAGCAGAGAAATACACAGCAGCAGGACCCTTAGCTATGATCAGTTCCGTCCATGGTCTGTTGAACAAATCAGGAGTCAATTTAGAGGTCCTCAAGGGGATCTCAGTTCATTTTTCTAATTGGTTTGTTCTCCTTCTCCCCTTTAATGTTCAGCTGCTTCACTGCTGTTGGCAGCTGTTCCATTCCAAAATTTGCTGCTAGATTTCAAATATCTCACTTTTCATCTTAATAGGATTTTCACATATGAACTGTAAATATCCAGGACATAACAATGCTTTGATTACTTTTTGCAGCAGAATGGAATAGGGAACATGGACATTTTCCTACTCTAAGATAACTCGGCTAAAAGGAATGTTTATCTGAATCCAAAAACTAATGAGACGCAAAATACTTATCTCACTCCCTTTATAATATGAAATCCATAAAAGCCCAATTAACCTTCAAAACCTTGTGAACTTCAAATACTCCATGTTCTGTTCCATTCTGAAAGGCACCTTGAACAGGAATCCCCCATTCAGTGCTAAGAATAAGCTTATTCATTTGGATACAGAACCTCTAACTATATGAGTGGCCGTTTGAATGTGCACAAATAGTGGTCCTAAGGTTTGGTTCAAACTGGACTTGAACGTCCCTGAGTTTGGTTCAATCTAGAGTCACAGCCAAACAGTTTGTGAGAGGTTCATGTACAGTTTGCAGTTAAAATTATATATACATAATGGAAATACATTGAAAATAGTGTAAAATACAGTCAAACCCAAATGGTCTGAATGGAACCATTCAAGTCTGAACTAATTCTGCACATCTCTAGTATTCACAGGAAGCTGATTAGTGTCTTTTTTTAAAAAGATATATTTAGAGAAAAGGAAGAAATGTGTGAAAGATCAGCATTAAATTAGACTGGATGTATGGGTAGACATTATAATTTTCTTTTCATTACAGCACCATGCCCTCCCCCCTCTCTTTTTTAAACTACTACTGCCAAAAATAGTGAAAACTGTAATGACTGAGCAATTCATTTGGGAATGCTCAGATTGGGTCTTTTATTTTATCAAGAATGTGTAAATACCGATTTTCCCAAAAGAATGCCAGAATACTCACAGAGTTATTCTAGTCCTTTGGGTGAAATTATATGAATTTTATAGCACCCCATTTACACCCGTGAAATATTTATTGGTATCCAATGTGCCCTAACATAGGAAATTTAGAAGATTTATAGATAAATAGTTATGGGTGTGTGGATCTCTTAAACAAGGACAATTGAGGGTTGAGGAACTATTGCATATTTACATTGTATGAGGGTGTCTACTTTTTATTATCTTGTACTGATTGTAAATAATGAGTTGAGCAGAAGCACTATATTTGAAGTGGATTTTATTTGCCCAATCCCTAATTCCTTTGGGGTATTTTACTGTTTTTAATTAATACAAACAGTACTTTTGTGAGTCACATTAAATAGAAATGAGCAGATCCTAGTTGGGGAAAGGGGGAAAGGAAAACATACTTTTGCAAGAAAGCACACTTCAGTAAAATGTACTGCGCTTGCCAAAGCATAGATTGCGCCCCTATCACCACCACTCAATTAATTGGGAAGTTCATAACTATAATACAATGTCAGCACCAACTTTTGATGTAGCCACATAGTATATGGCCAAGTCTTTCTTTTTAATTGCTTTGCTTTTAATAGTTTATACTGGATGTGCTTGGAAGCTTTAACTTAGAGTTTATCCAGACATCATCTTAAAAATGTGTGGTTTACCTATACTAAGTAAAGTGCTTCTGGAGGGAAAATGTTCCATCTGCATGTACTCAAATACTCTGCCCTTCAGATGTCATGGTTAAGTAGGATTCTCCTGTTTGTGTGCTCAGCTCCTCCCTGCATCTCAGCCATGAAAGATTTGTATGTTCTCATGTGAAGGTGAGTTTTTGTGTGCAGTTTGCCCAAATTCAGAGGAAAATGTGCAATAATGGAATATTTCAAGGCAAATGTCCTTAAAAGTACTATTTTTTAAAACCCAAAGTATCAGAATATAATGTGGAGGTACTGCAGAAAATCTTTAAACCTGCCTGGAAAACTGAAATCTGCTGCACTTTTCATGTATATTTTTAACCCTGTTTGGATGTGCTCTTACTTTTTATGGATACCACCACAAGATGTGATGACCATGCTAAACAAAGCTAACTTGCAGGTAGTTAGAGACACTGGATTTTCAGATCTTTGCAAGATGACCTATGAGGTGGAGGGTTTGGCCCCTGCTCCAGCAAAAAGAGTAATCAAACAGTGTCAGGACCTTTCTAAAGTGTCCATTGCCTCCTTCTCCTAGGTGTCTGGCCAGTCGCCAAATAACAAGTTAGAGACAGTACTGCAAGAGAATGGGACCAACCCAGACACTTTGGCTGATCAATTCAATATAATAATGAATGCAGCCCTGGAAGCAGTAGCGCCTGTAGAACCAGAAGGCCTAGGAAGAAGGGGCAGTGGGAGGAGCAGCGTTGGCAGCAGGTTAAGAGGGGCAAAAGGGGCTGGGGGGCCATGGGGGGTAGAGAGGCCGGGGGGGGGGATCTGGTATGCACTGAGACTTCCACTGAAGCTTCAATGGATATCTGAATATCCAATGTAGGCCCAATTCAAATGTAGGCCCAATTCAATTCATCAATGAATGTTGGAATTTGTACCTATTCATACACATTCCAACTTTGTTGGATATTCACGCACATACTACCAAGCAGCACATTCTGAGATCCAAAATATATCTGTAGTTTGTTCATTGGATGCTGATTTCTGGAACTGAGTCACTGGACATATATATATATGTAGATGCATGCATATATATATATGTCATATATATATGCATGCATCTACATATTGATTATTGGAGATTAAATCTCGGAACTGTGAAGAGAAAGAGGAGCCAATCATGGCGGCGGGCCTGGGGAGGGCCCCCGGTAGGCACACTTGTGTTGTGCGGACACATCCTAAATGGATGCGTTTTCACAATGCAAGACCCATTAAGCGCACATCATATGTGGTGTGCAAGTAACACCCATTTAGCACACATTAGTCACGGGTAGGTGTGGACACACCTCACTGGATGTATGCTAAATGGACCCGCAAATGTGTATGCGCCGCCGGGAAAGTGTTACTAATGCGTGTTGCTGTGCGGACACACCTCACCGGATGTGTCCAAAACAGCAACGCGTGTGCGGAGGTGCCACACCAGATGTGTGCTTAATGGGTGTTAAAGGGCCTGTGCGGAAGCACCCAAATTGTTTTTTGTTGCATTTGGAGTTTAAACATTTGAATTGAATCAAATTGAATGATTTGACATTTGATTTGACTCAAATTCGAATCCAAAAATAATAATAATATATATCTGTGCACACCCCTAGGGTTCTTCCGCATTTACCTCCAAAACTCAGATCTATTTAGATCCGGATTGCAGAGATCTGTGTTAAGGTAGATCCGTATCTAATAGATATGGATCTACTGCCTGTCCTTCCATCCACACACAGGATGGAAGGCCGGATTTCCAATCAATGTCCAATTTTAGATTTGTTGATTTTTAAGTACTTTTATTGTACATTCTGTTTTTAATCTGTTGCTTTAACAGTTGTTACCCACCCAGAGACCTTTGGGTATGGGGCGGGATAGAAATGTGAATAATAAATAAATAATATACATGTGTAATTTGCATATGCAAAATTTTGAGATAAAAAACTAGTTTTGCTATTTCAAGCTTCATCCCTCCCTCTGATCTTATTTTTCAGTTCCGATGACTTTAAAGGTGACATGTATTTTATACTTGATGGATGAAAGAAGACAGTATAAGGGAAGGGAAGCTAATAACAGGTCTGTATTGAATCAGAAACAGATTGAGATACTAGATGAAATTGAGAGGGTTGCTTCAATCATTAGGCCTTGTCATGGGTGAGATTTGTTGGTTGATGTACTGTCAAAGTTCTGAAAGAAGAAAGATTTTAGAACAAACAACTGGATTTTGTGTGTGTATAGAGAGGTTAGCACTGCAGTGACTTGTTATAAAGTGAAAGAGAACAATGAAGTTTTGCATCAAAGGAAGCAGAAAAGTCGATCGACGCTTTTGAAAAGACAGGACTTTCAGAGATGCACAGATCCATTTCCCTTTCAAATGCACTGGAAGTTCAGTTCTTCAGACTGTCTGACTGATGTGTCTAAAGTGACTGCTGACTTTTTATTATTTTTTAAAACAAATATGTCAAGCCAAAGTGTAATTTACTGCATGTTTTCACCTCTAGACTGTTCTCTGTTCAGCATGGACAAACGAAGGCCTAATTGTAGAGTTCATCGAAGATGCATTGCTGCCCAAAACAGAATAATAGATTGATAATTAAGAAAAAAGTAATATATATTTTTTTAAATGTACATAAGCCAGAAACAAGATTCACAATATTGTTCACTCATAACACTAATATAGAAAATTAATTACAATATAGTTCTGCCTTTCAAGCAGTGAGGCTTAGTTCAGTATAAAAACTCAAACACATGTTCTAAAACAGGAATAAACTCAATGTTCTTTACCTCCAAGTCTAGCAACACCATCTTTTTTTTTTAGTTTTTTTATTTTTTTTCTTACAATAAAATTTTTACATAATTATACCCTTATACATTCTTCCCTTTTTTCCCCCCACCCCACCCCCCTCCCACCCCTGAATAATGAATATTCAATAACATTTGTGAGCTAAGGGTTACATTTGGAATACAATTCTTAACTGTAATTTAACTAATTCACTTCTGACCCTCGCTTCCAGGTAATTCATCTTTGATAATGAGTGCTCACTGATTTGCCAGGGATAGGTTGCGGGGGGGTGGGGGGGGCAGCAGTGAGGAAAAATGCTGGAAAATTGATACTTCATCCACTCACCCAAAGGCTTGGTGGGAACCTCTCTGACAGCACTGTAGATCGACATAAAGCAGTATTTCCAATTTAGAAGCCATGGTCTGGCCCTGTAGGTGATATTTAATATGTGCACGAATATTTGTAGGCATTTGAAATCCAATCAAATGTGCCGAACTTTGATGTTTGAACTTGAATAGAATGTCGCAAAATTCGAATGTAAACATTCAAATTGAATTTCAAACTTTGGATCTATTTGTTCGAGTTATCTGGACATTTGAATGTGTAAGGGTTCGTACACGATACATACTTCATCTTTCTTGCATCTGTGCGGATTTGTACGGATCTGTACAGGATGAAAACGGGGTGCATACGGGATAACTATGGGACGCATACTGGCATGTATGGATGTGTATGGATGTGTACAGATGTGTACAGCTGTGGGGAAGATGCGTACATACACATATGAAGGTTGTTGACATTTGTATGTGCCGACTCAAATTAAAAAATTTAACAAATAGATTCAAATTTTGTAAATATGAATAGAATATTGTTAAATTTGAATTTAAAAGATTGAATTTAAAATGGATTTTGGGGGTATTCAATTAGATTTGAATAAAATGTCAAAAAAAAAACATTCGTGCACATCCCAAATTTTTAACTTAGTTTCATATTTTTTTATACATAAATGCTTGTAAAATCACACACCTGCCCTGGAAGCTTTACAAATTGATGAACAGCCCTCCTTTATTTCCCTCCATTGTACCATCCAAAGAACAGTTCAACAGATGTTTGTGCCAAACTTTGAACTTCTTTGGGAATGTTGAAGTTCCACTAGAAAATGCTCAAACCAGGGACAAACTCACCTTCTCCCACTGAGAAATCCACAGAGGCATGTATTCCACATTGAAGTTGTGTGGTGCGGATGGCAAACTCAATGGTAACATGGGATACTTTTGGGTTAAAGCAGTGCTTCTCAACCTGGGGGTTGGGACCGCTTTGGGGGTCGGACTACCCTTTCAGAGGGGTCACGATAAGTCTCCCACCACCCTTCCCTCCCACCTCTCAGCTGCTCCACCTCTATGGTCTCCACAACATGAGGAACTCCATTAAGGGGTCGCGGGGTTAAAGGAACTGTCCCCCTAAACAGTGCAGCCAAAGCATTCCCCAACCATAATGCACCTCCACCCTCGGCCCCTCCAGAAATAAAATGATAAGCTCAACTGTGCTGTTTGCCCTAAAGATGCTCTTCTATAAACATCCCCTTTCAATGAAAAGAAACATTGTTTCCCTTGCATATTGCTGAGGGAAATGGAGGATGCACTGTCCTTCTACTTAGGAGTACGGAGAAGAAGCAAATTGAGGACACATTATCATTAGGAACACCTTCTCCCATATCGACTTGCCTGTGTCTGAGGCCCTCCTGGTCATCCCACCGCCTTCAGCAGCTAGGTGGGTGGGCACCTGGGAGAGAACCTACTTGGTAGTGGGCCCCAGGCTACGGAATGGTCTCCCCCTGAAGGTGTGTCAGGCCCCTTCTCTGTTTGTGTTCAGGAAGGCGGTGAAGACACCACTCAAGCCTTTGGTTAAATGCTGCTTACGCTTCCACCCACTGCAAACACTACTGTTTTAACTGGTTTTGCATCACTTTTATCATGATGTTTTTTAAAATGTTTTACTGGTTATTATTGTTTTGATACAGTTTTGATATGTTCGATTATAAAGGTTGTTAGCCGCCCAGAGACACTCGGGTACAGGGCAGGATATACATATAAATAAATAAATTACTGCAGTGGTTAGAGATAAAGGGAGTGGAAGATAACATTTAACTTTCACTCTGTTTTCTATAGTGATGTTCTTTCCCTCCTGAGCACAACACCCACAATGAAGTATGTCCCCTTTCCCAAATGTCTAACTCATTCCCATAGCGATGGCTTGAGATGTTAAGGTGCCACCACGGGTTCGTTGGATTTCCCAGAAAGTGAGACTTGTAAACAGAGAAAAGAGACAGTACAAACGTAGGGTTGGTTTTCTTGATTTTACTGGTGCTCAGGACATGCAGATATTTACAGTGCTCTAGTGATTCAGGGACCCTGTTTATATACACTATACACCAATGCACTTTCTCAGTTCAAAACAGCCTTCCAATATCTCTCTTTTTCAGACCTTCTCCCTGCAGACCAATGAAGGACTTTTAAAATCCATGCCCCAGTGGAAAACCTGCCTCCTGTAAAAAAAAAAAAGAAAAGGCAGCCTGCCTATAAAAATCAGCTGAACTGAGCAGTCACACTTTCCCTTTCACTGGGGGAGACAGGAAAGCAATGTATCCAATTGTTAGCAGCTCTTGACATTTGCCTTCAGCTCAAGTCTTTTGCCTTTGCAGCATTGGAAGGGAGGAGAGAGGAATCGGCTTGCCTTGAAACAAATATATTGTTAGCAGCTATCGGTATTTGCCTCTTTTAAAAACCCAAGCTTCTTTTCAGCAGCAGAGGGGAGAAATCAGCTTCCCTCGAAAGAAATGTATCTGATTGTTAGCACTCGTGGCATTTGTCTTCAGGAAAAGTCTAGTTTTTCTCAGGACTTTTTTCCTCTGGATTTCCGCAGGTTAGGCCTCATACAATTTGGGAATAAGAACTTGAATGGGAATGCTGGATGCCAAATTCGGATTAATTGCATAAGTAATAGGAACACTGGATACTGAATTTGGATTCACTTCGGATTTAAATGCCTATGGGAACACACCCTCTGTCTCCTGTTATATACCATTTTACCCTTCCACACACCCAGTGATTCAGCAGTTTCTTTCTTAACCAAGCACACCTGTACAATGGTTAAAGGGAAACCATCACACCCACTTCCTGAAATAAATCATGCTAATGCTCTGAAGTGTACTGAGAACACAGTCCAAATAGGCTTTAATCCACAAAAAGTAAGGAAACCCAATTAATTGGTCACTACAAATAGCACTTAAGTTGTTTTGTTAGTTAGAGACTGGGTAAGTTCAAATATAAAAATATTTCTGTTTTGGTTCATGAGGATCATGAAGTGTAAATGATCTGGGAATGAAAATTCACCTAATAAAGCTCCCCGGTTATCCTTCTGTGCAGAGCTTCCCTTTTATTTCCTTTGATTCTAAATCTGGTATTCTCTTTCCCTGCTAACAGAGGCCAAACAACTGATTTACCTGAATAATAGTCTCACTTCATCATCTTCAATAGATCCCAGCCTAGACCATCAGAGCTGCAATCAATTTGTTTATACCCTGGAGTTTGTGATCAATTCCATTGATGTATTTGGGCTTGCCATTTCCAGCAGCGAGAAACTCAGTCTCTTTCCTCTTTGATATCCTCTGAAAATTTAAAACAAAACAAAACAAACCTGAAAAGAAATATATGTGTGTTGAACTTCTAAAACCAAGTAAAGGTATTCTTCTTTTCCCTCTCCTTCTCTTGGGGTAGAGCAATATGGTGGTACATATATTACTATGTTGCCAATACAGTAGAACAGGAGACAGCGAGCTACATGGAATGAGGCAATTTCTGTAAACGCCAAGTGCATCTGCTGTGTATCTGCATAATTAAGACTCGTGTCTTCTGTCTTCTTTGACTTCCAATGTTGGGATTAGGGATGCACATGGATTTTTTTTTTTTTTTTGGCATTCAATTTGAGATGAATCTAATGTTCAAAAATCCGTATTCACACAAATAGATCACATTCAAATGTGGTAAAATTCTATCCGATTGGAATCTGTTCATGTGAACATTCAATACATATCTGATACGGACAAATAGGTATCTGATACTAATAGATATGTATCTGATATGAACAGATACATATCTGATATGTTTCCCCAGCTTAACAAATGTCCAACCTATTCATGCGAATGTCCGGAAACATTTGTATTCACTCAAATATTAGCGTACGGATATCGTAACATTTGATTCAAGTATCTGTGCACATCCCTAGTTGGGATAGATTTTTGTGGATCTCCACATTAGCTTTGAGTGTGTTGTATAACTACTTTTGGGGCAAAAAACAATGGCAGGTTCTGTGTGGTGCCTTCAAGGTACTGTGAATGTACCACAAGTGGGTAGGAGCAGCATAGGCATGCTTCTTATGGTGTATTTGGTTCACTGTGGGAATGCAGCATCTACATGGATGGACCTGCACTCATCCTGCCTAAGTGCAGAGGGGAAAGATGAGCTCTGAGAACTCTTCCTCTGGCTCTCTGTCAGTGGCAATGCCATCACTGTACTTTCACTGGTGCTCAAGGAGACTTAGCTATTTCGGTTGGCGGCCTGTGTGAAGTCACCAAACAAAGAAGGTCATCCCTCCCAGCTGTCAAAATCACAGTTGTGGAATGAATGTTCCACAACCGTGATCTTAATGACCAGAGATATTGGGCAGTGTGATCAGCAAGTCACTGCTTTAAGAGTAGTAGTAATACTTTTCTGCAGGAGGAAAAGTGCTACGTATGTAGCACTCCATACATCATATGGGTCTTAACAATATCTTAAAGCAATCTTGGGCCATTTCTGCACTTACTCTCAATGGTCCAGTCTTGTTTTAGAACATGAAATCTGCTCAAAACTGGGATTGATTTTGCATGTTTGAAGAACAAGGAGGACATCTGCCTTGAGTGACCTGTTTTGGACCAGCCTCCTTGTTTGCTTTGGAGAAGTTTGAAGCAGCTTTGGAATGGAATTCAGCTTCAGAGGACTTCTCTGAAAGTTCTAACAGACAGGAAGAAAAGTTCCTAGGCTTTGGAACTCATGGATGGGAGGCATTTTGATGGCACTGAAATGAATCCTCCATGGTATACTGGGTGGTGGTATCTTGGTCCACAGAGGCATGCAAATGGCATGCCTCTGTGGACCAAGATACCACCACCCAGTATGCCAGTAGACCTAAAAAAAAAAAGAGTCTATTGGTAGACTGAACACAATTTAGGGTATCCTGGGACATATTCACACTTAGGCCTCTGGTATGCAATTAGGACAGCTCTGGTACAGATGTCTAAGTGTGAATATGTCCCTGGTCTGGTCCATACTCCATTTTGTGTGGATGAAAAGGGGGGGGGGCTCTGATCCACTCTATACTATGTGCTATTTATTGAATGGAGTGTCAGCTATTGAACACAGCTGCCACCATACCTGCACAGATGATGCATGCTATGTATTGTATTTGATTGTTAATTTTTGTACGTTGCTTTGAGTCCCTTTGGGAAAAGGCAGGATATAAATAAAGTAACAGCCATGGTCTTCATGCATGTTCTAAGATTCTTTTACTGTTGAAGCAGCTATGCTCCATTCTAAACAAAGAAGCTTATTCAAAATGATCTGGACTCCAAATCTCTTGGATTACTCTAATATGCTTTACACGAGGCTGCTATAGAAGAAACTGTAACTAAGCCAGGATGGAGCACCAATGTTGCCAATGGGTGGTTCTTTAAACAACAGAAAATCCATTTTTCAAAGGTATCTGCCTGGATTTTAAGACTTGTGGGGCATTGCTGGACAACCTTTCTGATATATGGAACAGCAGCATCAGAATGGGCTTTCTTTGTGTTAACACTGGGTGCAGAATGACCTTCTGTGAGTTGCAATATCCATTGTAATTGACAGCTATTTGCTTTCTGGTTAAGATGGGCCTTGTCACATGAACTTTTAGTAGATAAAAATGTTCCACTCTGAGCTATTACGCTCCACTTCCATCATCATGATAACAATTATTATCATCAAACTGATGTTTATGTTAAACTGAGTTCTACAGCATAAATTGATTGTTATTTATTTTCTATTCTGTTAACCACTATGATACCACCTAGTGAAAAGTGGATTGCAAATGCAGAAAAGAAATACTTTTCTTTTTCCATTTCTCCTCCACTGAAAACATAATGCAAACCCGCCCCCCTCCAACTCCCCCCCCCAATAAAACCCAAAACCTTGCAGCTTAAACACTTGCATAGAAAAGGGATTTCTGGAGATGTTTAGCCATTTGCTTCAAATCCCCATAATTTAATTTTCCACAGCAATAAAATGAGATCTTCTTAGTTAGAATAAGCTAAAATTCACTGGCAGTGGTTTATTAAAGCCATTGATTATTCTTTCAATTAAATTTGAGTCACCATTCACTGATTTAAATTCTTAAAAGTAAATTATATTGCTAGGTGCTAATTGCAATCAACACATTAAGAGGAAACCATGATTTATTTGAGGAATTGAAATGTGTGATGTTGTTTATAACACTTTTCTGTTCTTGTAACAGTGAATAACCTACTGTGTTTCCTTTAACACAATTTTGGACATACTTTTTCCACCCAAAATAGTATGAAGTGTAAAGTTATTGACCCAGTAGAGCAACAACTTGCATAGTATCATTGTGTGAAAATTCTGCACGCATTTTTAGTGCATGTACCTGTACAGTTTGACATCATGGTGGAGATCAGTAAAGGGTGAATGTGGCCTTCCAGTTAGCAAAGATTATGGCCCTTTCTGTACTCATCTCTCTGTCATCCAGATCAGTGGGTTTGGACCAGCCAAACCCACTGGTTTGAACCACAGAAGGTATGGTCTGGAATAGGGATGCACACGAATGTGCACAATATGTATCCCGTAATGTATCCGCTCTGAATTTGAAAGCATCAAATCTTCCCTGAATCCACTTTGGCCGCATCCCCATTAGAAGCTTAATCTAGTTTCCCTAAACCGAAATAAAAGAACCGGATGCAAATGCGAATTTGCTGTTCCCATTACTTTCAGCTTAATCGCGTTCGATCCGGATTCTGAGGATCCTACATGGCATACATGACTCAAGGGGGGACTCAAGTGGCTACTTTCTAAAAGCTGCTTTTCGGGGCTGCCCTGCCCTCTTCCTCCTGCCGTGAATGCGCCACCCATAATGGACCCCTTCACCGAGCCTGGCTGGGTGGCTGCTGCTTGCCTGGATGGAGGAAAACCAGCAGCGGGTAGCCAGCGATTTGCCCCATTGCCCAGGACACACAGCAGCAGTGGCAACTCAAGCAAGGGGGCTTTAAACATTCACACATCTCCCAAAAACTGCCCTGCTTTCCTTTCCCCTTTAAAGGTCAGAACTCCAAAGAGCTAGAATTGCGCAAAATTGCAACACTGTTATCAGGTGTGAAGTGCCTGGATTGCTACAGTGTAGCGGCTGCTGTGAAGGTTGGATTTTTACACTGAAATCACTGTCTTTCGAAGCAAGCTATTGGGAGAAGGAAACCCTAAACATGGATTCTCATCCCTTTAAACAGTAGGGTCTCCACAGTAAAAAATGTAACACGTATCAAGCACATGATCCGGAGTGAGACCTGTTGAAATGAGGGTTAACATTTACAACGCTTTGGGGCAATTTAACATGTGGAAAGCGTGTTAAGCCAAACTGACATGGGGTCTGCGAGGATTGAAAACGGTTTGAAACCGAAATTGTAATGCGGATGCGGCCTTTGAATCTGCTCTCAAACCATGTCAAATTCACTTTGGATTTGTTGCAGATGTGACTGGTGCAGCCGCTTTCCCACCTCCCTGTTTCACAAATGTTCAGAAGCTTTGTACGAATGTTCTGAAGCATCCATATTAGTACAAATGTAGTGGGTACATAGGCAGCTATGAAGCTGTGGCTCTCCACGATGCCCATTGTAACTGATCGATGCTATGTGGACCATTCACACTGCACCACTGGTGGACCTTCCTGCTTGGACCTAACCAGGCCTGATTGGAGCCTCAGAATGAGTGCTACAGTGTCTGCACGGCAGCCCTGTTGAGCACCCATTGCCATTGGGTGCTAGATGGCCTGGGTGGACATCATGATGCAGAACTTCATGGACCACAAGGGAGCACACTGTCTCTCTGGAGCATCTCTGAGAAGCCCCCTTGGTTATGTCTAAACACAGCCTGAACACTTGGAGTCACATGCCGTAGAAGTCTTTGCAACATTGCTGAAGGTGGTTGTAAGATAAGATTCATGGAACCGTAGCCTAGGACAAGAAAATGTACAGCTGGCAGGTGAAGAAAATTTAGGGTTTCGGTTTAGGTGGCTCCAGATGACAAGTAAATTTGGCTAAAGTAATATGAACGAATGACAGAGTGACACTTTTATGTATGAAAATCAGGGTTTTTTTGAAACTGCATACAATTTACTGATCTATAATTGTGGCCATTGAGTACAACTAGCTCACAATAGCCTTTAAGACATTGAACAATTACTATGAATGTGTCCTTAAAAACCCCCCGCAATAGTACTTAATCATCTACTTATTGATATATGGGTGTACATGCATACTCTCAGCTTCTATTCTCACATTTATCCTTTCTTTAAAACACAAGACAAAACTTATTTAACAAAACTTAACAAAACTTAACAAAAAGGAAAACTTATAGCCTATTTCCCCACCAAAACCACTGCTGAGGATTGCTGGATTGTTTCCTCCTCCTTCTACTTCCTTCTCCTCCTCCTCCTCCTTCCCCTCCCCCTCCTCCTTCCGCTTCCCCTTCCCCTTCTCCATCTCCATCTCCTCCTCCTCCTCCTCAAGCCTGGCTTCCCAATTGCACAGCTTTTATTTTCAAATATACAGCAGGAAGGCTCCCTTCGGCTGCAGAATGGACTCAACTGTCTAATGAAGGAAACTGGGGAAAGAAGGAAGAAAGCGTGCTGCCAAATAGCTGATAGCCAAAGCCAGCATTATAGATAGCTAAATGGATCATAGGGCGAAAATCCATATTAAACAATTGATGAGGGAGTCTTTGCTCTGCAATCTAGCTGATCAGCTCTTCAGCAGTCAGCTTTTATGAAGGTGGGGGGATTATTCATTATTTGCTTTTTAATTTTATTTTAATTTTTGTTTTTGGCATCCCTGATTGAAATTCTTGTCTTGAGTCCCTTGGCTATTGTCTGGAGCTGACTGTTCCTGGGGAATGCATCTGTTTTAATGATCTTGCTTGTTTCCTGGGCTTTTGCAGCAAGATTATTGATAGATGGGGCAGAGCAGCATTAGAAAACTCCCAAAATGCACCAATGGGAGCAGCTGGATCTCGGGTATTTAAGCCAGCAGACCGGTGCTCTCAGGGTCTCTGGTCGTGTGGCTGTTGAATGAGAGGGATCACGGAGGGTTTGGCTTAGTTCTCAGGCCTCATGCTCTCAGACCAGAGGGTCAGGGGATAGAAGGGAGGTCTCTCCTCTCTAGCAGAGGAAGATCTCGGTGCGTACCTGGGATTAGGCAGGCACGCAACAGGGACTGTTGAGCTCAGGGTAGAGTGAGACACGTTCCTGGAAGGCAGTCAGCATTGCTGTTAGGCAAGCTTTATTATTAGGAAAATATTTCACACTGAATGGTGGTTGGAATCACTCAGGGGCAGGAGGAGCGAATGGAGCTCGAAGCAGGGTTGCTTTCAGTGGAACTTCTTCCTGAGAACTGAACTTCATTTTATTACCGCAACTATTTTTTTCAAGCAACTCAAGGTCTATTGAACTTATCTTATTTTGCTTCTACTATTTATTTATTTATGTGAATAAACATTTAATCTTTGGGTTACACTGGTATTTATGTAGTGCTTTAGGACAGGCTTGGCACAGAAGTAATTAAAGCAGGACGCCTGTGGGGAGCATAGTTCCATTCATATACTGACCCCAAACCATTGCAGGCAGTTGGGCCTGTTAGGTATTAAGGCCAGTATAAAGGAAAATGCATAGATGTGAATTGTAAAATAGTTCCACACAGGAAGCAGGAGAGGTAACTAGGAGTCAACCTACTATCTAGTCAGGAGACTCCTTCAAGGCTGGTGACAGCATTATAGGTATTGCAACATAGCTTGTGCAACACAGAGTCAGGAGTTAGAGAAGTGTCATTTGAGTCAGAATGACCTTGTTCAAAATGTATAAAAGTAGCTGGATAGCCACTGTTTGTTTACACATTTGACGGAGAGCTGGAGAGAACAAAGGGAGAGAGAGAGACATGTATATATTGATTGAAGCAATAAAACCCCTATGGAGAAGGCTGTGAGTTGGAATTCTTTCTAACTGCGACAGAGGAATTGTTGGTGCTGAAGGACAGCTCCCGAAGCTGAAAGCTGAAGCCAGGAGAAGGGGGGGGCAGAGGAAAAACAGAGTTCCCGAGGCAACGCAGAGAGCTTGTCAGAACGCCGACGCCGCTGATTTATCTGCTAACAGGGCCGTGGTGCTTGGCAGCCGCTCCCTTACCGCGCAGCTCTGTGGAGGGCAAGTTGAGAGGGGTTGGGCCGAGTCGCCACAAATGCAATATGCAGTATGGGGTCAAAAATATTGAGACCCTGGCTGTCTCTCCATTACTTCTCTGGGGCATCTTCATGGGTCCAAGTGACTGTACCACCCCCCTTTCCAGTGAAATTGCTGCTGGAGGTGCATCTTTTCCAAGATGGTTCTCCTCTCCTGCATGGTGGAGGCAGCAGTCTGCAGCAGCTCCTTCTTACTTCAAAATGCCTTTTTTTCTGTGGTATCTCCCCCACTTGAGCCATGTTCACCTAGAAGTGGAGATTTTTCCACATTTACGTAAGTAAGGATCTGTAATATATAACAAACAAACAAAAAGCCAAGAGGACAGATGAGGTCGCAGTCAGCTTAAGTCTTCTGTTCCTCCAACCTAGCCATAAGCAGCAGAGTTTTCAATATTAGGGGAAATTTGATAGAACCAAGCAAAGTATAGTGACAGTTGGTAGCCCAGAAGCCTTTTCGCACTACAGCCAGACAGCTGTAGAGCACTAAGGCTGGGACACGTGGGGACAGAATGAGCATTCACTTTGGCCTGTAAGGGATGCATTCCCAATGCGTTCCTTACTGGCCAAGGTGCAAATGATCATTCTGTCCCCTCTTGTCCCAGCCTGAAAAGGCTGCCGCAGGGGCAGGACACTCCCCCTTGGCTGCTGCCATTGGGCCATATTGGCCCACTGGCTGGAAGCCTGTTTCTAACCCATCCTTGGGTCCCATGGGCTGCGGCCACCCCAATCACACTGGCCATCAGCCTGTGAGGGGCTCCTGGGTGCCCACCCCCACCCAGGGGTCTGCGCTACCACCAGCTCCCCGCACACAACCTACCAGTTTGGACTCCTGGTTTGAAGTGGGTAGGCCCCGGGGTGGGGCTTGTCGAGATAGAACTGTGGCATTCTGTGCAGGTGCGCACCACAGCCTGTGATTGGGCCACAATGCCTGCACAGAACACCTGGTTCAATCTGACAAACCCCGCCCCCAGGGTCTACCCAGTTTGAACCAGGAGTTTGTGGGCACCCAGGAGGCCCCCACGGGCTGCGGCTGGCTCGATTGGGGTGGCAGTAGCCCACGGAACCCCAGGCTGGCCCCAACTTGGTCTCGGCCCACCCCCAAAAGGGCTGCCAGCCAGCGGGCTCAATAGGCAGTGGGCCAGAGCAGGGTTCCAGAGTTGTCTGGCAGGGGAGAATGAGAATGCTCTCCCTGCCACACAGCTCTGGGGTGGCTGGGGACAGCTTGGGCCAGGTGTGGAGCACTATTTCATGCTCCACTCTCTGGCTAAAATTAGGCCAGCCCTGGGACGGGAAGGTATGGTTCCAGACGGAACCGCCTGGCCCGCAGTGCAAATGCTCTGTCCCAGGGCTGTCCTAATTGTTCTAAAGAGGCCTAAATGCAGATAGGCCTCAGGTCTTCTTCTCCAGCATAGTCAAAAGCAGCCACAGTTCTTATATTTGCTTATGGGAAGGAGTATTAAAACAAGCACATAGCTGCAGCAGCTAGTCCTGGTGTTCCACCGCTCCTCCTCTGATTGGCTCTGTTAAATTTTGCTTGGTTTAATCCATATGAGAATATGGTCCAAAGAGAAAATTATGAAAATATGCAGTCCTTCATACTCGAGGCCCTGTGATGCATTCTTTCATGTGTGTAGTAATTTTAACAGAGGCTAAAATGAAGCTTATTTTGAAAAATCGCTTCTTTTGCCTAATATAACAGAAATATGTGTGTGTGTTTTTTAAAAATTCAGGTCATATTCAACAAGAGAAGGAACAAACAAACTCCACTGTGCAAGGAGAAATTTGCTCAGGCGACACATGATCCAATAGAATTGCTTCCCAGTGTGAGCATTTATTTGTTTGCTTGTTTGTTTTTAAGTGTTTTTATGGATATTACTGTTTTTACCTGCTGTTTTAAAACTTGTAACCCGCCCTATGGGTATAGGGCGGGTTAATAATAATAATAATAATAATAATAATAATAATAATAATAATAATAATAATAATAATAATAATAATAATAATAATAATAAACAACTTGTGCCAAAAGTATCATCTGCCAGTGTCAAAGAACTGGTGGGATCACAAGCCAGAAAAAGTGGTTGAAAACGAACAGGCAAAACTACTTTGGGACTTCAGGCTTCAGACTGACAGAAAACTGGAGCATAAAACCCCTGACATTACAATTGTTGAGAAAGAGAAGGTGTGGATCATCGACGTTGCTATACCAGGTGACAGCAGAATTGAGGAGAAACAGTTGGAGAAGCTCACCAGATACGAAGACCTGAGAATTGAACTTCAGCGACTCGGGCGAAAACCAGTGAAAGTGGTCCCAGTCATCCTCGGCACACTGGGCACGGTGCCAAAAGATCTCAGCGGGCACCTAAAAACCATTGGCATTGACAAAATATCCATCTGCCAACTTCAAAAAGTCACTTTACTGAGGTCTGCTCACATAATTCGCCGATACATCACACATTCCTAGGTGCTTGGGAAGTGCCCGACTGGTGATATAATACAAAATCCAGCATAGTCATCTCGTTTGCTGTGTGTAACTGCTGTTTTACATCATCACAATAATAATAATAATAATAATAATAATAATAATAATAATAATAATAATAATAATAATAATAATAATAATAATAATAATAATAATAATAATAATAATAATAATAATAATAATAATAATAATAGTGCCCGACTAGCAATATAATACGAAAGCCAGCAGAGTGATCTCATTTGCTGTGTGTAACTGCTGTTTCTTCTTCTTCTTCTTCTTCTTCTTCTTCTTCTTCTTCTTCTTCTTCTTCTTCTTCTTCTTCTTCTTCTTCTTCATCATCATCATCATAGTGGTTGAAAATGAACAGGCCAAAATATTATGGGACTTCAGAATGCAAACAAATAACACCCCTGACATCACCATTGTTGAAAAGAAGAGGATCTGGCTCATTGATGTCGCTATACCAGGAGAAGACAGGATTGACGTGAAACATACAGAGAAAATTATGAAATAGAAGGAGTTAAAGACTGACATTCAAAGACCCTGGCACAAGCCAGCAGTGGGTGCCATTCCAAAAGACCTTAGATGGCACTTAAAACACCTCAACATTGACAAGGTTACCATGTGTCAATTGCAAAAGGCCACCCGGCTGGGTTCTGCTCACATTATCTGCTGTTACATAAAGGACATCCTAGAACCTTGGGAAGATCCTGATGTGTTATGAAATATCAAAGCTGACGTGTTTAGCTATATTGCTGTTGTAGTGTTATATTGTTGTGTTCCTGTATACAACAACAAAACAAAACAACAATAATATCCCCAGTGTGGGTCTCGTTGAAAGATAATGGGTGTTTTTCCACCGCAGCCCTTAGATCTAAGAAGATCAGGATCTAAGGAATGGGTACATTCCTTAATCCGGATTAACGGAAGTACCCAATGTGTTTCCACAGGAGGTGTAGCACCCATTAGCAATGGGTGCTAACTCCCCTGCCGTGGAAACACCTTTGCACCCATGTGGAGAATCCGGATTGACCCACAAGGGGTCTGCCTGTCACCCCAGGTGTTTTGGGGAACAGGGGGTGCAATCTCCGAAGTCCCTCCGAAATCCCTCCGAAGTTGCCTTCGAAGGTTAGCAAAGGCTCCAAAGTCCCTCTGAAGGCAACTTCGAAGATTAGCAAAGGCTCCAAAGACAAACCCCTTGGGAGAGCCTGCATATGAATTAGCTCTTTGTGAGCAGGGATGAGTCAGCCTCTTTCCATGCCTGAAGGTAACAGTCCACTTTGATCTCCCTTTGTTATCAGAGGTTTGTCTTAAGAGCCTGTGCTAATCTTCGAACTTGCCTTTGCTAATCTTCAAAGGCAACTCCAAAGTAACTTTGAAATGGCTTCGAAATGATCTCGAAGCCTAGATTTTGGGGGGGCCCTCCAAAGATGCTCCCCCCTTCCTCTAGACTAATGTGAAAACAGGCTCCCTTTAATCTGGATTTTCTGGCTGAAGACCCCATTGTAGACCCCATTAATGGGGTCTACAGAAAATCCAGATTAAAGGCTGAGATGTACCCATATGATCTGGATTTCCCTAGCGGCGGTGGAAACAAATGTGTCCCAAATGGGTGCCGTGGTGGAAATGGGGTCATCTGACTCACAACCAAATGGGTCCTTAACGGGTACAAAAATGGGTACTTTCTGCCAGTGGAAAAACACCCAATGAACCATAAGAAGAAAGACGGTCATTTGACTAATCATTAATAATAAACTCAAACTCAAGCACAGTATGGAAGTTGTCTATCACCTTTTTAGAATGTATTAAATTCTATATGCATTAGATTTCCCCAAGAAGCTGTATTTTCAATGCAGTCATGTTGTGCAGTTTATTGTTCCTATCTGCCTCATATGAGTATGATTTTTAGTTTCCATCTTTAATGTTTTAGCTTGCCCTTGTCAAAGAGATCTTTTTTGACATAGGGCATAATTTAATCAATTATTTTGGTCCTCTGAGATCTTCCTCATTTCTGTCTTCTTCTCTGATCAGCACCTGGCAAACACATAGTGGAATAAGCAAGTTTGCCAGTATTGTCACTAATGTTATTTTTTAAACTACTGTAATAATTCTAAATATCTAATATAATCCTGTACACACCCTTGACTTGGTGTTGCATCCCTCCATGTGTAAATTTTCCTTTCTAATCATTATTTCTTTAAGTATTGGAAACAATAGCAAAGAAACATGATGTGACTGCTTTGTGATTAAAAAAATAAATAAAAATCACCCAGCAAAATTAACTCCCGAAGTCAGTTTTATGAAAATGATAAACAAACTAACAGGCTAGTTTTGATGACATACCCTGCAAAACATGGTAATGATTCAAAATCCAGTGTCATTTTCCTTTTCCTGGTCAGGCCTGTCTTAACTTGACGATTATGCCAACCTATACATTATATTTTCTCTTGTGAGTTAATTGGTCTAAGACTGTAATGCAATAAAATTCATCCCACAGTGCAAAATAACGGTAGCTGGGAAAAAGAAAATTGTAAACATGCTGATTAGCATGTAAAATTTTAATGAGACTCTGTTTTGATAGCAAAACCTTTCAGAATGAGAGAGCTATGTAGCAACTTCCAGCAAATATTTTGCTTAATTAATGTATTTCAATAATTGATAGTATTATCTAACACTTAAGGCCCATTACTGAAACCACTTCTATTTTCTTCTACTTTTTTTTAAAAAAGGTTTCTATGAAGAAAGTGTGAACTTGTTTTAAACAAGCTTAATTTCTTAACAAAATACTTGTTGAGATAATCTTTCTTTCTCTCTCTATTCTTGCACATATGTAAGTCCAGGATTTTCTTTCGCATTCCCACTTGTGAAACATATTAAGGGTAAAATTCGTCTCCTATTTCACAAATTCTCAGAATTGGCTTACGATCCTCTAGTGGTTGCAAGGGGAAAGGGGAATCAGGAGCTCTGGATTTAACCCATGAATATAGGGGGGGAAAACATATTTAGTGTTCTGCATTTTTACTCTTTCAAATAAATTGACTTATTTTGCATATTTCTACTATTTCTTTTTATTTTTATATCTCATTAGCACTCCAAAGAGAGTTTAAAAAAGAATAGATGGTTTCCAAAACCTTTATGAAATTTCAGTTCTCAGGATTTATTTTAGTTTACAAGAGACTTGCAGAATATATTTGCAGTTAAAGGTAGAAGCCCAGCTTACCCTACTGTGCAGTGACGACTGGCCATTTCAACCTGAAATACAGCTCCGTAGCTTCCCATCAGAAGCTGCAAGAGCTGAGTCGGCACCCACTGTCACACGGGTTGAGGCAGCCAATCAGATTTGAACAGCCCTTCCTGCTGTTGCCCTGCTGCTCCCACTGTTCTGCCCGGACAGGAGGGAAAATTTGAATTTCCTTTATACTGCACAACAAGTGTCCTTAGATCAGCATTAAGGTAAGTGCGCAGTACCGATCTGATAATGCAATGTCATGTTGATCCATCAGTCATCATGTGTGATGCCTTGATTGGGACTATGCATTTTGCTGCTCCGTATAAACAAGTCTGGACTCAGCCAAAGACAGTCTCAATGTCAGATTGTATGCAATTATATGCAACTCTATCAGAGAAGGATTTTCTTTTTGCTGAGGAGGGGGAAGAAAGAAAGGAGGAGGAAACCTGCATATTATCAAATCATTTATGGCATTTATATCTTCTTCTGCTACAAAGAACCTAATGTGACCCACACCATTCTCTCCCTTCCATCAATACAGTCAGGTGGACCAAGGTCACAAAGTATGTTTTGATAGCCAAATGGAGATTTGGACTGAGGGTTTCCAGGCGCTTAGTCTGATACTAGTCACATTGGATTGTGATGATGGTTTAGAAGTTCATAGTTGTGTATTTAAATTGTTAGAAGTTACTTTTTCAATTTTATTTTATACTGATATAATACAATAGTCATAAAAAATCAATGCATAATCCTTAAATTTGCATTGATAGAAAGATAACTCCCCTCTATGACCTCTATCTGGTAACAGTTATCATTAGAAGTCCTGATACACCTGTCTGTTTTTGGCCACTGATCATTAGGAATTATGCTGACTTCTACAAGGTTCTGTACTGTTTTTGAATATGTGTTGGTTATGGTTTGTCTGTACCCTAAGGGAGCGTTCCTTTCTTGTCTGTTTCTGACTGAAACACTTGGGGCCAGGATGCCATGACGGTCCACTTAGCATTCCAATGTAGAAAAATGGGGAAGGCTTTGAAGAAGGGATACACCAAATATTCCGCATCAAAGTGTTTCACATAAAGCCAGTTAGATCCGGTCTTGTAAGAACAGACACTTTTGGTCCCTTCCAGACTAGCGGATTAAATCCACAGTTAGAATAAAAATTCACAGCTTACCTGCTGCAAATTGACGACCTGCTTTCCTCATTAAAAGCATCCTCCATAGCTTCCTGTTCGAAGGCTGAGAGAACTGACATCAGCACACGTGGTCACATGGGGTGAGGCACGTGTCACATGGGATGGGGGCAGCCAATGGGAGCTGAGTTGCCATCCCAGCTCTTGTTGGCTGTTCTCACCATCCTGCCCAAATGGGCGGGCAGCTTCAAATTTACTTCATGCTGCTATAAAGTAAATTGTTTTTTTCCCACACACCCAATCTAACGAATGTCCAAACTATTCTTACAAATGTTTGGAAGCATTCATACAAATGTTAGTATACAAATATTGTAACATTTGATTTGTGGCCAGGTAGCTGAGTGGGGCACTTTCCTATGCCCATATCACAGCAGGCCAGATTTCAGTTTTGTCTTTCGTATACAGATTCTTTAATTACTTGGCACCAGCTTTCTTAGCAGACTGTCTCTCTCTGACTTGGGAAGATCATTAAGATCTTCAGAGAAAGTTCTGCTGAATTGCTAAATAACATTTAATGACTACCTGCAGCCAGACCTCTCTGAATCTTTCTCCCCCATATTATTGGTGGGGTATCTACATTGTGACGGCATGTTGGCACTAAGGCTCCAATGAAGATCTGTCTTTTCACCTAAGACTTTCCAGCATGATATTTCCCCCTTTTTCTCTCCACTGCTTCTTGACTTTAATAATGTTTTTATAGAACTAATGGGTTTAGCCGTTTTTGTGCTCAGCATTTTGCAAAATGCTTTGAGATTATATTTTTTAATGATGATAATGATAATATTTAATGAGAAGCAGGACTGAATGGGGAGGGAGAGGAAATCTTAAGTATAAAAAAATGCATTATGTTCAACAATTCCATCCCTGAAATTCCACCTGCAGAAAGGGATTCATTAATCTTTTAAAGGCACAAAATATGAATCTTTTAAAGGCACCAAATATCTAAACAGTGATGTGTGACTTGAACTTGCCCACCTTTTTAATGTCTTAACTGTTTTTTAATTTTTTTTGTAAGCTACTTCATTTTTTTTCTTTGCAGCAGTTTATAAAGTTTGTATAGGGTGCTAATTGTGCAATGAGTGGTCTCAGGGTTTGGGATTTGGAGATCCTGCACTCTAGGAGGACTGTTCAGCCCACACCGAGGCCAGCATGCTTCCAGAGTGATCCCATGGCAACCCTGAGCTTCCATGCAAATCCTACCAAAGTTGGGGGATAAACAGCCCAGATGTATTCATGATGCTTCAGAAATAAACTCCATGATATATTCCAAGGAAAGCACGAAAAAGTTTGCAGCTCAGCTGCAGCGATGGGACATTTTTGTCTCCTACACATGTATCAAATCATGCACTAGAAGGTAAGGATGTGCACGAATATGGTTTTTGTTTTTGTTTTGCATTCAAATTCGAGTTGAATTGAATGTCAAAGCATTCAATTCAATTCAAATCTTTAAAATCTGAATGCTTAAAAAAAAGATTTGAATCTATAACATTTGAATCTATTCATTTGAATGTTAGATTCGTATTTAAAGATAGGAATGTCAACAGCATTTGTATGTGTATTTGTATTTGTATGTATCTGTACGCATTTCGTATGCATCCTGTTTTATCCCATAAACAACCCATTTTCATCCTGTATTATAAGTGGAAATATGTACAGATACGTATAATATTTGTACGCATTACATATGTAGCTGTACATTTGAATGTTTCAAATCATTCGAACGAATGTTTCAGAACATCCAAAATCCATTTGAATGTCTGCATTCTAATGTGGAGACATTCAATTTGAGTTTGAATGTCCACATTCACTGGATTCAAATTGGATTTTTGAATTTTCAAATATTTGTGCACATCCGTACTAGAAAGGCCATCCCTTTAGACAGCCATCCCAGCCTGGCTTACCTTTGAGACTAAATGAATGGAAGTTCTGCCACATCAAAGATGCACAGCAGGGACAAATCATCAGGTTCTTGCAGAGGTCACCACATCCCAGAACCACGGTGACATGGTCCAAAAATACTGTGCAGATCCTACCATAATCTTCTGCATGACTTCAAATGATTTTTATTGTTCAGCTAATCAACTCTGGATGTGTTTGGACCCAGGGCCTGAATTCACACTTAGATATTCTGTACCAGAGTTGTAACAGAGCTGTCCTAATGCATACCAGAGGCCTAAGTGCAAATTCAGCCAGGGGAAAAAAAGGTGTATTCAAGGCACATCTGAGGAAGCTTAAGGGAGGCTCTGAGGTGGGGCTGTTCATATGCCAATCGGCCCCTCTGCCTCTCATGAACATTTTCTATTATAAAAGGTTGATTAGTGAAGGCTTGGCAACAGGAAGGCCACACAGTGTTCCTGGGGCACTCTGCTTGTTATTTCTGAACAGAGTCAACATTTGGACAAATGGCACAAGAGTCTATGAGTTATGTGCTGATATACACTTCTCCCACCAAATATAATACCAGTGACTTTAAATTAACTTTTAAAATAGAGTTTGTATCTAAGCAATTTAAAATACTAATCATTCCCCAAAAACTTGATCTTCTTTCTTTCTTTTACTTTCTTTCTTTTGCCCTCCCTCCCTCCCTCCCTCCATTCTTTATTCATTTTCTGGGGTTCCATTTTATGGTAGACACATATCATGTACCTTGTTTAGGAACACAAGACAAGACAGAAACTGAACAGGAAAAAACTTCAAATTAGTTTAACTAATAATATTCTCGTTCATGCGTGATTATTCCCATAAACTGATCTACCAGTATTGTCCTTAGATCAAAAACAGAGGCAGTTGGGAGAGGCAAGAAGCCTCATTTTCATCTACTCATGCTGCAATTTGATCTACTGAGAAACAAAAGCTGTGTCCAGATACGTTTATACTATGCATTGCAACGCACAGTCCCAATTGAGCCATCACACACAACGATCGATCAGGACTGCACATTTAACATGCAGTATAAAGAAAAGCTGAAGCTTTAAGCCAATGCAGGCAGGATGGCAAGAAAAGAAGACAAGAGACATTTTCGCACACGGGGGTTTGGAACGCGTGGGAGACATCTTCGGGCGCAGCATTCACTTTGCTGCGGCCGAGTTTGCATCCCGGCATGTCCGGAGCTGTCTTCCGCGCGTTCCAAATGTAGAGCACTTTAAACTGCTCTACATGCATTCGGGCACGCACGAACTGCCCACAGGCGTTCAGGAGGAGAAGCGTTCGCGCATGCTTCTCTCTCCCTAACAGCCGCGGGCTTGCCTCCCCGCCGGCGCAGCTTTGACAATCAGCTGTTTTCAGCCAGCGCCGGCTGTGGGAGCCTCCTCAGCTGTCTCCCCGCCCCTTGCCATCATTTGCCGGCTAAGACAGCTCACGACGCTTTGAGCATTTGCACACGGGCGCTCCGGAATGCATTTACACGCATCCCTGCGCCCCTCTGTATGAATGCTCAAAGCGTCGTGAGCTGTCTTAGGCTTCCCGTCCTACTCCCGTTCCAAACGGAATGGGAGTAATGCGAAAATCCCTAAGATGTCGACTAAGCAGGAAGGGCAGCTCAAAATTTGATTGGCTGCCTCAGCCCATGTGATGGTTTGAGGCCAGCTCAGCTCTCACAGCTCCAATAGGGAAAGCTACAGAGCTCCCTTTCCAGTTGTCACTGCGCAGTGAGTATACTGCACTTTTAGATTTAACTGCAGATTTATTCTGCTAATCTGGAGGCAGCCAAAGTGTAGTTAGAGAAGATTGGAGTGAAACTTGCTTCTCCCTTGACATTTTGAGGTTCTAATCAGTGGGCTGTTGCAGTACAACTGTGGCTGGATTTTACCTACCGTTGCTTTATTTTACTAGAAGAATAATTCTCAGAAATTCTGCTGAGAAAAAAAATCTGTTGAAAATATCCACAATAAAATGTTGACAAATTGTGCAGATGTTTTGAAGGAGGACAAGGACTTAGATATATTTTATGTTCTATGGATGCCACAGCACACAGCACAGTAGGAACTATTGTGTATGACATTAAGAAAGTCATAGAAAAATAATGTACAAGAAATGGATTGATAGGGCTTTAACAGTAAAATATGCTTCCTGGGTTTTGTCATTACTCTACTGCTATATTGTTAAAATGATACTGTGTTCACCATTAATCTTCTATGCATGCTTAATCACCTTGATTAACTTTGGCCACGTATGTCTGTCTGACTTGCATACATCTTTTAAGAGAGATCTCTTTGGAGGATTAAGATAAACAGGAGTTCCCATCAAACCTATCTCATAGAATTCTGGGCTCTGATAATGTCATTTTTCATAACATATGGTTTAAAATTCAGCAGAAGAGTACCAATACGTGAGTGGAAAAAGCCTGATAGTCGGTATGAACTCTATCTGCTAGAAAATGTGACACCTATTGATCAATATTCATAGTGACACTAGCTCTGAAACTAGTAGGGTACAGCCAGTGTCTTGAAACTCTAATAACATCTGACATATTAATTAGATAATATTTTCTCAGCTTTAATTTCAGAGCAGCAGTAGTTCAAGAATTTAATTAAAAGAAAGATGACACAGCATCTTAAAAGTTTTACCATCTAAGGTTGAAATGAGCTCTACAATCTTCTCAAGATGAACTTCTGCCCTTCTCTACAAGTAGCTCTGTAATGTGACTACTGGCCTTGGGGATAAATGTATTCTCTACAAAAGAACAAGTGAGCATCTGGATAGTATTGTGGTTAAGCACATAGAGTGCTGGTCCAAATCCTGGCTAGAACACCACTTCAGTGAGGGACCTTAGGCTTAAACCACCTACGCGACTCCACCAAGATCTTTGCAGACCCAAGAGGGTGTGAGGCAGTTTGGTCTTGTGGTCAGAGTGCCAGACTCATATCTTGATTCCACAGTCCTCCACAGGGTTTGATTCCACACTCCTCCATGGTCAACTGGGTTACCTTGGGCTAGTCACAGCTCTCTTCTGAGCTCTCATAGTCCCACCTATTTCACAGGGTATCTGTTATGCGTAGAGGAATTGGCAACTTTGTCAGTGGCTTTGAGTCCCCTTAAATGGGTGAGAAAAGTGGGGTAGAAAAGCCAACTCCTTTTCTTCTTCTTCTTCTTCTTCTTCTTCTTCTTCTTCTTCTTCTTCTTCTTCTTCTCCTTCTCCTCCTCTGCCTCTTCCTTCTTCTATAGCTAGTGATGTGGTAGTATCATATTGTTCTCACATGGACAATTGGCTTGTGGAGGAACCTGCTCCTGTAAAAGGCTTACCTGACTTGGTGACCCCATATGAATTCTGCAGTACTAAGTGTAGCTGGAACAACAACAACAATAATAGGACTAGGTGAGGCAATAATATGTACCCTATAAAATAAAAACAGCATCCAAAGTGGAAAAGTCTCAAAAAAGGGGCAAGCAAAATCATAAAATATAAAGGTCTTTAATCAAAGCAAGGTAAGGGGAAAAGGGAAAAGGAGGGAGGGAAAGGAAGAAAAGAAATCCCTCCCCTTAGTGGTCCTTTGGTTTGGATATGGGGCAATGGATATGTCCTGACCCTCTCCTCCCCAAACACATGTACTACAGAAGGCTAGGTGGGCTAACCAGAAAAGTCAAGAACACTATTTGCCCAGAACAGAGTAAGGGAGGGAGGAATCTTCTCTTATTAGGCTCCTCCTAGCAGTCAGCAGTAATACAAAACAGTTTTTATTTCAATGGCTACTCACACAATAGCAAACTTAACCTCGGCCTGTTAGGAAAGGACAAGAGAGTGCCACTAGTCTACTCTGCTGTGATCAATGCGGTATCAAGCCTACGCACAGGCAGGCCATTGATGACAAAGGGCACACTCACCCTTCTGGGTCTGTGCCTAAGGGCCAGTGGACAAACTCAATGCTACTGTGGTGCTACTGTCCAGCAGCAACAGCTATCCTACCCTAGTCCCTACATCTCAGTTATCCAGATAGCCTTGTTCCACACAGATATTCCTTTCACTTACAGTCAAACAGTCAAAACATAAGACTAGTCTGTGGTAAATCCCAATATTCTGGGCCTGTTCACACTTGGCCATAATCTGAGACGTTTTCGCACGGGGCTGAACGGTACGCGTGGGAGACAGCTGCGGACACGGCATACGCATTGCCCGAGCGGGGCTTGCGCTCCGACGTGTCCGCAGCTGTCTTTCTCGCGTTCGAAATGTAGAGCACTTTAAAGTGCTCTACATGCATTCGAACGCAGACGAGCCGCCCGCAGGCGTTCGGGAGGAGAAGCATTCGCGCCTGCTTCTCCCTCCCTAACAGCTGCGGGCTTGCCTCCGACGCCGGCGCGGCTTCGACAATCAGCTGTTTGACAATCAGCTGATTGCCGATCTTCCTCTGCGGCTGTCTCCGCGCCCCTGGCCGGCCTTTGCCGGCTAAGACAGCTCACGATGCTTTGAGCATTCGCACACAGACGCGCCGGAACGCGTTTACACGCGCTCCTGCGCTCCTGTGTGTGAAAGGTGAAAGCGTCGTGAGCTGTCTTAATCTTCCCGTCCTACTCCCGTTCCAAATGGAACGGGAGTAATGCGAAAACGTCTCTGGACTATAGCTCATCATAGGAGTCTGTTGTCTGTATGCTAATACTACCTCTTGCAGGTAATGTGGCCTGTGGACCGCAGGCCTCAATTCCACAATAAATTCCTATCACGGTGTCACTGTAGTTTTCGCTTAATCTCGTACACATACAGCTCTTGGATTGAGACTTGGGGGAAAAACACCCAAGTTTGGTCTAGTGGCGAATGTCTGTAGCATGACCTCAGCCAGTTTTTAATAAGTTTCTATATTCTGCTGTTATTTACCGTGCTTTTAAGTTTTATTGTAAATAAACTTTGATAGGAAGAAATGGTATAGCAGCAACAACAATAATAGCAGCAGCAGCAGCAACAACAACTTCAGTTTGGTCTAGCAGTTAGGGAGCAGGACCCTTATCTGGGAATACCAGGTTTGATTCTGCACTCCTCCACAAAGCCAGCTGGGTGACCTTGGGCTAGTCACAGCTCTCCTCTGAGCTCTCACAGCCCCACCTACCTCACAGGGTGTTCTGTTATGGGAAGAATAGAAAAGCTTTGTCAGCCATTTTGAGACCCTTTAAATAAGTGAGAAAAGCATAGTAGAAAAGCCAACTCTCCTCCTCCTCCTTTCTTCTTCTAAATGCCAGACTGTTGAGGGGGCTTGGGAGTAATAATTGGTTTCATATCATTTGTCTTGTCACAATTAATTGTATTTTTTGACTTTTCTTCTGTTTTGCTAATTTATTAGGTAGTCCAAATATTTTGACATTGCTATTTCAGATTTTTTGTTATTTATTTGTAAGGATTTTTCATTGTCTTTTATACATTTGGGACTGTCTAACAGCTTGTCTGGCTCCCTTTGGTGAAAAAAACAAACCTGTCAAATATTCAAAGTGAAATCAAAGCCCCCCACGTTCACAAATTTGGGCTCCACATGCACAAATATGACCTTGGGGTGTTCAATCCATAATCACTGCAGATATACACAATTCTGGCAGTTTGGTTCCATCAATCATAGCATACATTTGGCTGACTGACCTACGTTTAGGTGAAGTTGCAACATATTGCATCTTATTTTTACAGATAGTAGGAAGACAACAACACTTAGTGGACAAGTGTTTGACTTGGGGGGGAGATGTTAGAGGTTTCCCCATTTTTTTTAAATATATTTTTTATTGATTTTAAAAGCAATATGACATTAAAAAAAAACAATTAAACAATATCTATCATACAATTTCTTGTATCTTCTCTTAGTATGTATTGCTTTATTATTCTGTATGACTTCCCCCGTTTCTCCGACTTCCCTTCTTAATACCGCTTGTTCCTTTGCTTCTTTATTCGTTCTTGTCATTTTCTGACTGCCTTCTTGTTTTTTAGTCAAAACCTTCTGTCGACACTTGTAGTTCGTGTAGATAGTTAATAAAAAGGTGCCAGTCTTCTACAAATTTATCCATTGTTGTATCATTTAACAAGTTTGTCAGTTTATCCATTTCTGCCAGATCAACCAGTTTAATTAACCATTCATATTCCGTAGGAATCTCCTTCTCCTTCCATTTTTGTGCATATAGTTTTTTTTTTAATGGATTTTTTATTTATTTAAATAATAAGTCAATACACTTAAAGAGATTATACTTTTACATTTTTCAACCCACCCTTCACCCTCCCCTTCTTCCCTCCCTCTTCCTCCCAGGACATGGATGTGTTTGTTACAGTACAATTTTAGTTTACAATTCTCAAGAAATGAGCTTCGTCAGGTATGCTGATGTTGTTATTGTTTTGCACGGCCCTGATAAAAGGGATCCAGACTTTCTTCCACACCTCTTGTCGTCCTTCTCCCAACATCTTGTTTTTTAAGATAGTCACAAACTCATTCATTGCAATATCCCAAAGTTGTGCATACCATTCTCTTATATTCAGTGCTTGTGCTTGCTTCCATTGTTTAGCTATTGTTATGTTTGCTGCATGAATCATGAAGTGCAAGAGAGTTTTAAGGTCAGGAGAAGTTCGAATTGTATTAAGGTTTTGCAAGAGATAGATCTGTGGATCTAGAGGGAGGGTCATACCAGTTATTGTTGCTATTTCTTGTTGTACTGACCTTCTGAATATCTGCAAGGGTGTGCATTCCCATACCATATGGAAGTACGTAGGAATCTCCTTCTCCTTCCATTTTTGTGCGTATAGTAATCTTGCTGCCGTCACCATATATGATACCAATACATTGTTATCATCCAAAGAGTTATCTATTATACCTAACAAAAACAATTCTGGTTTAAATAAAAAAATGCTTCTTTAATATTATTTTCATACTATTATAGATTTGAGCCCAGTATTTCTTTTTTACATGTCCACTACATATGGTAGAACGTTCCTTCTTCTTTCTTACATTTCCAACATTTGGTTGATATATTTTGATAAACTTTTCCTAATTTATGAGGCTTCCCCATTTTTAAAGAATTTGCTTGAAGCTGGTTAGAGAGATCACATGTGGCTTTGGGTGTGTTGCTGCCAGCATGCAGACCGGGCACAGCCCTATCATTTGTGACACTTGAGGAAGGTTGTAGCTATTGTCGTGCTGCAGAAGTAAGGAACTTGTTGTTGGTCAATAAACTGGAAGTCAATCCAGTTAAGTCTGAAATACCAGTGGTAGGTGATGGAGTCATTCAGAGCTCTGTCCCAGTCCTGGAAGACCAGGGTTACAGCTACACATGTGCTGAAAATAGCTGACACCTTTGCACGAGAATGTGCAGTTTTCAAACCTGGCTCTTGTCACATATGTGGAAACAGATGCTCTTTTGCTTATGTTGCCAGAGTTTGGGAGCCTTTGGAGTTATGCCTTTTTTGGTCCACAGAGAATGAAACTGTTGACTCAGCGTTCTCCTGCCCTGCACTTGTTCCAGCAGCGCTACACCTTCTCCAGGGAGATAAAAAGAAGGAAGAGACGCTTGCTCCCAACTCAGTGTTCTCCTGCCCTACACTCGTTCCAGCTGTGCTACGCCTCCTCCAGGAAGATAAAAAGAGGGAAGATGCTCACTCCCAACTTGGCGTTCTCCTGCCCTGCGCTCACTTCCTAGAGGCGGGTATGAAGAAAAATGGACACTTAATCACATGCCTTCCTCCTGGGAGCTAGAGAGGGGAGGGGGGCATTCTTACAATATGTGTTTTACTTGTTGCATTGATTTGTTGTATTCTTTGTATTTTTTTTCTGTTTGTTGTAAACTGCCTTGGGCAAAATTTTGTTTTTTGGAAAGGTGGTATACAAATAAAAATGGAAATGGAAATGGAATTGCATGCAAAGTTGAACAGGCCTACTTTCATAGGCCAGCCTTCATGCTCAAAACAAAGCTACCAGCCTTTTGGCTGAAATTTTGGTATATTTGGCTGGCAGCACCAGTGGCTGGCCATCTCTGGAGAAACTCAGGAGGCAGCTGGCCACTTGTCTTCTGATGACCTGCTGGCTGCTTTCCCTGGTGGCATCACCAGAGAAAGTGGGTGGCTGGCCACCTCTGATGGAGCAGTGGTCTGACTGCCTCCAGATGGAGTGCCTTTAGAGGCAGAGCTGGCAGCAGAACCACTGGGGAAAGTGGCTGGTTTGGTACCTCTGACTGGAGCAGCTTTGGGGCATGGCTGGTGATGGCTGTGATTCTGGAGAGCAACACTGCCAGGGAAAGTGCCTGGTTGCCGCTGAATGGATTCAGAGCTTCAGCTAGCAGCAGCTGTGATCCTGAGTGGCAATGTGTCATGGTCAGCCAGGAGGAGGATGAGGAGGATGAGGAGTACTCACTTCCTCAGATACAGGAGGAACCTGAGGTGATGCCAGGACCCAGTTCTGACCCCCCAGCCCCATTGGAGCCTGGGGTTCAGCAGCCCAGTCTTACCACAGCAGAAGTGCAGGATGGGGGAGACATGGAACAGCAGAGCCCAGAGATCCTTCGCTTTAAGCAAAGGAGAGCAGAGAAGGAAGGGTTGAGACGATCAAAAAGACTTGCAGAGAGATGCGCAGATCACTTACAGCTGTGAGCTGGATCTGTAAAGATAAAAACACTGGGCAGAGGCCCAAGCCCTTTGTCAGAAACTATTGGTTTTCCTTTAGAGAAAGCTGCCATATCTGACCCCTAGACCTTGAATACTTGGCTACCTTGACTTCAGACCGGACTGTTGTGTTGCTCTCACAAAGCCTGGACTTGGACTGTCTCTCGACTACTCTCTCTGGACTACATTTGTTGTGTTATTGGAACTGCCTTGACGAGTGAGCTGTTTCTTATCAGTTGTGTGTTTGTGTGTGTGTGCTGGCAGCTTTCCCGGACACAATGCCACTGGTGAAAACAGCCAACCACCTCAAGATGGCCACTTCTCCAGAACGTCTTCTTTCACTTTGAACCTTCAACAAAGGTTTCAAGCAAAGACCAGGGTCCTTTCTGCATTTGGCCTTATTCTGGAATATATCCTGGAACAGGGGCCTTCTGTCCACATGGTAGTGCAGACTATGACAGGCCTTAGGCAAGGCCTGCCATAGTCTGGATTAACACATGAACCACAGACCCCTATCCTAAGATATATTCCAGAGTAAGGCCCAGTGCAAAAAGGACCATAGTCTCCAGCACTTGTAGGGAAGGGAAGCGCATGGGGCAAAAGTATTTGTGGACATTCCTAAAGCTTTTTCGCACAAAGGTAAAGACACCTCAGGACACTTCAGCCCAAATGCACTGAAGCCACTTTTCCATCTGCACTGGCAGATAAATGACGTGTTTTCCATTTTCCATTTTTATTTGTATACCGCCTTTCCAAAAGAAAATTCTGCCCAAGGCGGTTTACAACAAACAGAATATATACAATCCAAATACAATCATCACATAAAAAAAATACAGCAAGTAAGAAAGTATATTTCAATAACAAAAACATCAAATATATATCATAAACAATATACAAAATTCTAATAATAAGCTATGTAATCTAAAAAACTAGAATACACAGTATCAAATAAAAAATAAACCATAAGACCAATTCATGCAAAACAATTCAAATATCGAAGGAGAAACTGAACCAAAACTGCAGCACCAACCCAGGTGTCCATTCTTCCATCTTCAGCTGGAACCCACACCTAGAAGCACAAACCTTCATTGTTTCTCCTCTCACCCCAGCCAGAGTCAGCCATAGTTTTTATATCTATCCTGGGGGAGGGCGTGGTGCAGGTTCCAGTCCCACAGGTGCAGCACAAACCTTCGTTGTTTCTCCTTTCCCTGCTTACGTGTGAATGGGAAAGTGGCTTCAATGCGTTTGTGCCAAAGACCCTACCCCGGCCTACCTCAATTGGCTCCTTGCAGCCAGGGGTGGGGAGGCATGTTGGGTCCCTTTCCTGGGTTCCCGCAAGGTGCATCAGCCTGGATCAGGCCCATGCAAGTGGCACCCCCCCATGCAAGTGGCGGGGGGCCCACCCAACACCCAACACCCCCCAACCTACCGTGGGGTTGTGCACATGTGTGAATGGCGCTTACCTGCTGCTGCCAGCTCAATTCTGGCTGGAATAGGCCGGCGATGCTCTGGGCATGCACGCAGGGCAGCCCCTCATTAGCTGGGCACTTGTGCCTGTGCAGATGGCAGCCAATCAGGGGAGGCCGGCGGAGGGGCCCAGCTGCCACAGAGGGAGAGCCTGTGAATGCTTTCCCTCCATGGCAGCTGGGGGCATTCCAGAACACTTGGAATATGTGGAGAGCACTTTTTGGTGCTCTACTTTTGGAACGTGTCTATGACACCTTGGGATGCCTGGGGCAGCCTGGAATGGACTCGGCCACCCAACAAGAGCGAATGCATCTCACGGTGTGTCGTAGACATGTTCCAAACCCCCTCGTGCGAAAAGGCCTCTAGTTGCAGCATTCTTGATCCAGCATTGTCACTATAGAAATAAACAGTTTTAGTGACATGGAGTGTCTTATGTTGATAGCCCAAATAGTTAATAGTCTGGCACATTAACTATTAGAGATATGCATGAACAAAAATTGCATATAACCAAACACCTTGTTCAGTTCAATGGCAAAGTGTTTACTAGAACAAACAGTTGTTTGCATTTGATTTTTAAACTTGTTCAAAAAGAACAAACAAAAATTCTCTGTTGTAAAAGTCCTCTTCAAGGGCAAATTTATCAAATTGTTCATGTTTGAAAGCAGGGGGTTGGTTTGGTTGAATTAAAGTTCCTGATATCCAAACAACCTCTTCTTTGGTTTGATGTGAACAGCTTCAAACACCAACTATTTGATTGAATTTTCAAACATGAAATGAACTTTGCACATCTCTATTAAGTAAACGTAAAAAGAGTCTATTATTTGGAGTCAATGGGCTTCTCTTGAGAGTTGTTTGAAAACTGGAGCTCATACAAAATATAGCAGGGAGCTTTCTGACAGGGACCCAGAGTGGAATCTTACAACATAATCCTCTGTTTGCCTTTATTGGCTTCTTTATGAGACCAGACTCTACAACGAAGGTGTCAAATGAATGTTGAGCAACAGTGTAGGTTATATCTGCACTCTGGAGCAATAGATCTGGATCTTTAGACCCAGATTTCACAGGATCTACGGATTTGGATCACAGGGAGGCGAGGCCATATCCGTGCCACTTGCATAGATGGTGCCAATCCAGATTAAGCCTCCCAGAGCTGTGAAACTTGCACAGCATGGCACAAGTTTTGCAGCCACTGCCCCACTCCCCACAGCGAGGAATGACAGTTTCTAGCTGTGGAGTGTGGAAGAAGTGATTTTTGGTGGCATTCTATGACATGGCATGCTGAAAATCACTTCTGGGGATTCCAAATCATTGAAGTGTGTCATCTCAGTCTGGATCTATCTGCATCGCATGTGGATGGATGTGGCAACTCGGCCCAGCCCTTCCCATCTCGCCCTCCGCAGAGCTGCATAGAAAGGAAGTGGCTGCCAAGCACCATGGCCTAACTGCCAGCAACGGAGTGTCCGTATATCAACTGGATTATATGTCCCACTGGCGCCCTGCTTTACCCGTCTGTAAACAGAACCCCCCCCCTTAAAGAAGCACATAAACACTAGTGTAAACCAAACACTTAATGTTTATTAATAGAATTAAATAGAATATAGAAGCAAAGTAAAAGTTAGCTCAAGTGTCCTTGAGTTGCTTGAAAAGACAGTAGCTGTTAAATAAGAAAAGTTGCAGTTCTCAATAAGTAGCGTCACTAAAAGCAAACAGCCTAAAGTAAGCCCTAATTAAACTCAGCCTGCTCTATAGCTTTAAGCAGTGGATTCCCACTACCATTCAGTGTGATGAATCTCCCTTAACAGTAGAGCTCGCCACATGGCAATAAAGATCTACTTCGGAATCCCCCTGTTTCACTCTGGTTCCAAGTAAACAGTTCTCCTGCACACTCACCCAACCGTAAGTACATGCTATGATCTCCCTCTGTCCTAGAAGCAAGACCTACCTTCTACCCCGTCCCTCTTTCCTAAGAGAAGCAGATGTAGAAGTCCCGAGGGTGCTGCAAACCCTCTCCCTGATCCATCTTCTGCACAAGCCGGCTGACAAGAGACACTGGGAATGCCAGACTGCTGCCTTCCTTAAATAAACCAAGATCCGGCTGTTTCCATTGGTCGATTCTGGTGGATTTCATCTCTGCTCCACCTCTCCTGTCAATCAGGCTGCTGAAAAGCCCGCGAAATGAGCACACGGCTGCAGCCTGGCCCTTAGAATGTCACAATGGATCTAGCTTAGTCGGGTTCAAGGATTAAAATCCTCTCTGGCTGCATCCCCAAACGACTTATTTGCCTCTCTAGTTTCCCTCTACCGTCACTCTATTCAAGCAGACTTTAAAAGTGCCATGCAGTTCCGGAATAAGCGTCCGCATGAGACTTAGCAAAACGCACATTTAAAATGCACCTTCCATCCCCACGGAAGCATGTTTTGCTTGCCCGCATCTTTTTCTCCCTGCCCCCTCTCTTGTTGATAGGGTGCCGGTGGGAACAGGGAGGGACTGCACTCTGCGCGGCCACAACCAGGAAGAAACCCCTGACAAGTTCAAAGGAAAATAGCCATTGGTTCTCTGTTAGTCTCCCAGATCTCCACCCCCTGAAATGGCTTGCTGTGCTGGCAAAGGCAGCGGCTGCAGCCATCATCCACACATTCATTCGCTCATTCACTCTCAACACTTTCACAGATCACTGTCAAAATCCACCCGGTAGAGCAGTGGTGACTGTAGCAATCCACCACTTCACACCTGATAATTGCAACAATGTTGCAATTCTGTGCTATTCTGGCTCTTTGAAAGTTCTGAGCTTTAGAAAGGGAAAGGAAGGGAAGCTGATGCACTTCAGGGAGATGTGTGAATGTTTTATGGCTGTGTGTGCAAGCAGAAATGCCCACCCCTTTTGCCATGGAACGTCTCCATGGTAAATGCTGCCAGGAAAAACCATGACTTCCAAAAAGAGTGCTGGAGCTCTTCTTTAAAGTGCACCTTTTTTGTCGCGGATTTTCCTCCTTTTGTAGCACTGGAAGCTCATTGAAAAGCCAGGCATGGGGGCGCTCAGAGGCAAAAGAAGATTTTTAGAGAGCTTTAAATTGCTTGGGGACAGGGCCTGTGATGTGGATTAAATGTGGAAACGGAGGCCCTGGATCCGGATCAAAGCCCTTGGGCAGAAAGAGCCATAGTACCTTCAGGTATAGAGTGGGATAGAAATATAATCAATCAATCGATCAGTTAATCAATCAATCATGTGTTCTTGCTTATGGAATTATCTTCCCTCAGAAGAACTGAAGAAAGTTGTAGCAGTAACTAGGGCTTGTGGGAGAACAACATTTTACTGGACTGAGTACTGATAATTTTAATGTTCTAAAAATGTTTTATAACTTTTTGTTTTTAAATAGATCTTAGTTTTGTTTTGGGAAAGATGATCAATAAATAACGTATTATATCCATTAGTTTAATACTAAACTCTGCAGATGCTTCACAACTTTCTTTTGAATTTTTAAAGCTCCTCTTTGGCATACAGGGATTACCAGTAAAGAGTCTTACCTCCCACACAACCTATCCCTCCCCCCTCCCTCCCCCCAAAAAAAGGTTTCAGTATTGAAGGCAGGAAATGCATTCAGTGCCTTCAAGCTTCCTAAACTGTCACTGAATTGGAGTGAGGGGGTGGCTGCAATCGAATGCAGAAACAAAAACAAACCGGAATCACCTCTGAGGTGGCTTAGAGATGGCTTGGAGGTGGCTCACAGATGGGATTGTTTACATGCCAGTCTGTTACTTCCTCATCTCAGGATCATTTTAGACAAGAAAAGATAGATTAGAGATGGGATAAGAACATGAGCACCACACGCTGTCATCTCCAGGGTGCTTTTCAGCTACTTGTTTGCTACATGCAACAACAGCCTCAGAGAAGGTTATCTGTAGAAGGCTGGCTTACATGAAAGTGTCCATAATATCTACTTGTCCTATGAATAGGGTTGCTTCATCAGAGAGGCATCAAGTGTCAGATTATGCTAGATGGTATCTAATAAATTCCAATCAAGGAGGAGGTAATTTTAAGGGACACATTGTGTGGTTGATTTGATGTACTTATTACTGCTTATTTTATGGAAACTTAGTAGATGAATAAGTATTTTTTTATATATTTTTTTCAAATATTTATTAGACAATAACATACTTAACTTGCATACATATATGCATGCCTCAAGTAAGAACAACAATAAATAAATGAACACAAAATGTACCAATACATCCCTTCTGCCCCTCTCCTGTGATAGTCCAGTTCAGTTGACTTGATTGTGGCTGCTATCTAGGCATACAGCCACTTTAATAGAAAACTCTTTTCTGGGATACATGTATTTGTTTGTGCTAACAATCTTTCTATACATGGTTCCCATATTTGGCAAAAATACTGTGTAACCTTCCATCTGACGCTGTTTACATGTGATAAATTCATTTCTCATAATTTTCCATAATTCATTTTGCCACTCCCTTATTGTTAGATTATCGGCATATTTCCATTTTCTCACCAATATTTGTTGCGCTGCATCTATCAAATAATGTAATCTTGTTTGTGCATTTATATCCAAATTTAATTCAGTAATGTCATGCGTAGATGAACAAGTAATAAAAATTAAAATAATAAATATAGAAATATAACAATGACAACAATAATAGATTCCAATACAATCAATATCTTATGCAGATTTTATCACATTCAGGGTATGTCCAGACTTCTTAATGCTGAACATCGAAATGTGCAGCCAAGATCGAGCTGTCACACACGACAGCTGATACTTTGCAGCGGCATCGCATTATATCAACACTACTGTAAATTTATTTAATGCTGATAGAAAAAGAAGAGTTGGCTTTTCTACCCCACTTTTCTCACCCATTTAAGGGGACTCAAAGTGGCTGACAAAGCATTCTATTCTTCTTCCCACAACAGATACCCTGTGAGGTAGGTGGGACTGTGAGAGCTGTGACTAGCCCAAGGTCACCCAGCTGGCTTCATGTGGGAGGGCAGAATCAAACCCGGTATTCCCAGATACGAGTCTGGCTCCCTAACCACTAGACCAAACTGGCTCACAGCATTCCCTGCACAGCATCGAGAAAATTCAAATCTTTCCACCAGTACAGACAGGATGGCAAGAACAGCCAACAGGAACAGGGAGGAGAGCTCAGTTTTGATTATCCCTTGTGATGTGCGCACCAATACAAATTCTCACAGCTTTCGATGAGGACGCTCCGGGAAGGCTGCTTTAGTGAGGATGGTGGGACATCGCTTCACAACCGTTAAGCTACAAATTTTCCTACAACTGCAGATTTTATTCCACTAGTCTGGAGGGGAACCTAGTTCAGAGCTTCAGATTGCAAGCTACCTTGTCTTCTCTCCCTTCTGCGCTAACTGCGTCTTGCTGGTGTTTCATTAATGTTAGCATTTGAAAAGGAGGTTAGGATCCCACTTCTTTAAGAGCTACTTAGAATAGTAAATGTCAGCAGGCTCAGCATGCCACGCAGACAACACTGCTGAAATTCTCTTTTTGATGCAACTATTTAAGGAGCAGGAACTCTCCTTCCCCTGCCCATATGACAGCTCAGTTCCATTATGTTCTCAATTTAACTCAGCAAACAGTTTTCCAAACATGGCTTGATCTCTTTTACCTCATTACATGATATTTCTTTTATCAGCTCTTTTCAGCTTTTCTGCTGGCTTGTTTTGTTGAGCTTATACAAAGTTTTCCTTATTTTTTTTAAACAAATCTAATGAATTTGTGCATTTAGCTAGTATATTTTTATTTCCAATGAGACAGTAGAAAAGGTTGTAGAAATGACCAGACATATCCACGTTTTGCCATTTGGAAGCCTGCTTCTGCGATTATTATTGTTGCTGATGGCTTATTTCAGCAGTATTCTATTAATGTGACTGGAAGGAAATACAGAAAACTCAAAAATCCTCTGATGGAATACATGTCTCAAACTCTATACAGAACCCGTCTTCTGAGATTGCCAACAAGAAACTCATTAATGCCAAATGAACTGCTCTTTTTTGTAAAGTTGACAGATGCTAATCAATCATGGCCCTTAAATTGCCAATTTCTCACAGCAACCTTGAGAATTGCAAACCCCCTTTTGCTTTTCTTGCGATCAAATTTTAGTATACTACAGCTCCAAATTTCTTTTTTAAGAGTCTGACTTCCAGTCCTGCAAGAAGATTCCCAATAGTTCAAAACCATCAACAATACATTTAAAGAGAAGGCAGATACTGGCTATAAAATCTACTCCCTTTTCCCTTGGGTAGTAACTTATACTAGAATGTACCAGCATTTAGAAAGTACTTCATAAAAAGGCTGGAAGACCTTTATCTCAACATCTGCAGAAGGGCTGTATATAACTAAGGAACATATAAACTTTTGACAAAATGCCAGGGAGTTGAGAAATATTTTTCTCAGATTAATAATATGGGGGGGGGGGTTATAAACAACACTTTTATTACAGCTCCTTGTCTAAAGAAAAAAAAACTAGTACTGTTTGTAATAGGGCAGGCCATAGTTAATAAATTTTTATTTCTCTATGGTAATACAGTACAAATTAATAAAAACTGCATGGAATATCCATGCTTTCTGGATAGTAGAATACTGTATATGCTGGCGTCTAAGACTACTTTTTAACCCAGGAAAATCTTCTCAAAAGTCGGGGATCGCCTTATACGCCGAGTGTCGTCTGCTTATATGGCGAGTATATCCCAAACTCTATATTTTAAGTGGAAAGTTGGGTGTCGTCTTATACGCCCAGTCGTCTTATACGCTGGAATATACGGTATGTCACCAGCCTGTGGATGCAGCCAAAGTTAAGATACACACATGCACATACACTATATTAAGCATGCAAATACCCCTAAAATCTGCTAAGTCAATTTCATCTTCTGGTCTCTGATCTTGTCACAAGGTCTCATCTGTGTTATCCAGATGATAGTTACTTATTCCGCTGTTTTTGGATATTCTGGAACAGCCATGCTTTATTCCAGAATAAATATGAGCAGAATAATTAACTGACATCTGCATGCAACCTATTGTTAGCAGATGTGTTTCAACCATTGTGAGGTCTTCTTCAGTGTATATGTACAGCAATGCATAAGAATGTATTTCTCAAACTTTTTCCTTTGAGTATTTCTTGTCAGAAACGTAAATTAAATAGGCTTAAAATATCTTGCAAAGCTCTTTAATATCGAGTAAAAAGGCTTCCAAATTTAATAATCAAATGATATGCAAAAATATTAACAGTCAAAATACTTGCATACAATTAATCATATACACAGAATATGAATCAGATCTAAAAACCAACATCCAAACTGATTAAAAATAATACTAATAAAAGGAATGAATTGTAATCTAAAAGAGAAGTACAATAAGAAATAAGATAATCCTACTTACAAGTCAGTGATGATTAATGACATCTTATGATCTTCTCCTAATAGCAAGTGTGCTGAAAAAGCAGAAACAGCAAATCTATGTATTCAGATGCTGGGATGAGCTTAAGGAAGGGAGTTAATCCTACTAAAGAAAGTTAGTAAAAGATTAAATTTGTTTTTGGAAATCAATACTTTATTTACCACATCATTTGATTTTTTTCCCCCTTGTTGTTGTGGAAACCTCTTTGGTAGATTTCACTGAGCTTGCAGATTTATTTTATTTGAGATTAAAAAAAAACTTCATAAACTAGATTGCTTATATATGCTACTGAAGAAGACTTGCCTACAGTGAAAATGTGTCTAGTAACATAGCAGATGCGTATATATGTATATACAAGCACACACACTGCATGTATGTATGTTTGTACATTTATGCAAGAATTTGATTTGATTTTTTTACTTTGTATTGTGTTGTCATAGTAAAATTGATACTTGTGAACTATTGACTCATCTACTACAAGAGATAATAAACATGATTATGATCTACATTTGGCTCACTGTTATTAAACTATGTAGTACAATTAATGCATTTCCTACAAAACGTCTTGCAGTAACCCATTGTGGAAAAGGGCAACCAATATATTCCTCCTGTTTATTCAATTAAAAATCATTTTGATGAAAGATAAAAATGGTACACCTACTTGACCCCAAAATTACATTCAAATATTTTCAGTCGGGTAACCCTTGATCATCTGCAGGTCTGGCAGGCAAATGGTCATCCTCCAGCCAGCTCCCACCCTGATGACCCAGAAGGGACACATTGTGTAAAAACTGGGAAAGCCCATGTGCAAAATGTTTCTTCCACAAATGTTTCTTCTTGTTGACCAGTGTATAGCATGAGAGCTTCACCCACATGTCTAGACCTGCAACTCCTGAAAGGCAGCAATGCTGTAAGCAGCCTCATTAAGCCTTCCCAGAGAAAACTGCACACTTACAGCAATAAGCCACACCATTAGATGGAAGTATGGAAGCAACCCCATTATGATCTCCAGATGTTCCTGAGCTACAACTATTATTCTTTGCAGCTGTTACCGCTTGATCACAGTGTACTATACTAAAATTACATCAGCATGGAAACATGAAGTTGATTTACAGGTTCTGTTTTAGAGAAACAAACAGGTTGAGAAGAATTCACTTATTCAACAGCTAATAATTATCCTCAGAGAAAATGCCAGGCTTTGAATGTTTATCCATTGAATGCATAACTCAGAACTAGGGATGAGCACATTTTTAAAAATTTCGATTCAATACGAGAAATGCAAGAAAATTTCATCAATGAATGTATTTTCTTGATGAACTCAAAAAAATTGATATTCATTTGAATAGATCCCCTTCAAATGTGGTAGGATTCATATTTGATACTAATGTTCAATCCCATTCTAATCCCATACGAATGCAAACAAATCCCATACGAAGCTTCATATGAATGTATCAAAACATTTGATTTGAATTTGAATGTCAATCTTTGAATGTGCCAACATTCAATTCGAATTAGACTGTCTAAATTCAGCCAAATTTCAAATGTTATTAATATTTGTGCACATCCCTACCCAGAACATCATTGGTCATTGAAAACATTGTAAAGGCTTTTTTAAAAAAAAGTTGCCTCGAACCAACCACTATAAATGTTTAAGTCTTGTGGCATCACATTTAACAAAATCAGTGCAGTTAGGATGGAGCAATTAAACACAGTGTTCCATCACCACCATTTCAAGATTGGAATTTCAATTGCTTTCCAAGATCTGTGGGAATAATATAATAATTAGCATTAGCATGCAGAAAAGTCATAGAAAGTTAATGGACTTTAAAACTGATACATTGCCCTAGAAAGAGTCATTAACGCAGTCCTTGGCTTCACAGCAAAAAATAACCAAAGAGAGTTGCATTGAATTAATTAATTTGGAGAAGATTTTCAGTACAAAGACATACATATGTAAAACACTGCAATGCTAAAAATACCAGATAATTAAAGGAAAACTCTTATGAGTTCAAGAAAGATTAGTGTGAGTCTCTATTTAGGGAAAACACACACACAAATCCTCAGACACATGCGCACATACACACACAGTCAGATAATAATAGCCTTACTTCAGTGGGAGCAATATGCAATTAGTAGTATCATGAACTGTATACAAAGAGAAAACCAAATTTGCAATGAATGATGCTTTCAGAGGCAGTCTGCTAAAGATGGCTCAGAGAAGCATCAAAATGAAGTTCAAGATGCAGATAGAAAAGACTACTTGTTTCTGCTTAAAGGATTTGATGGTTACATTATCAGTCTACAAATATTTGTGTCCTAATACAGAATTGAAGCTTTTTCAATTACTGATCCTGTGCTGATAGTACAAAAGAAAATAGACTCAGAAGTGATTGCCTGGGTGAAATATCCACTGCACAGTGAATGTAACACCTTCATTTGCACAAATTCAAATTATCAAGATCTTATCTGTTGAGCTGTTGTGGTTTGAGCTGAAACCATGCCTTTTCAGGCTGGACTCACTGAACAGCCACATTTTACACATTTACAGTGAGTGTAGAGCTGTTTTGGCAAAGAACAAATATCCTTTCTTCCCTTTTTTCAGGAGACAACAACAGGCAAATTGTTCTAAGAGATGCACTACCTCCTCTTATTAAAAAAGCATCCTCAAACTATTATAAAGAGATATCAGAAGAACCATTTCCCCTCCTCCTTCTGAAGCATCTTAGATGCCTCTAGAGTGTACATTTCTTTAAATTTGTGGGGACTTTTCACACTTACCTCGTTGGAGAACTCCAGGGGACCTGCTGCATGCAGGTCATCTGCTTTGCATGGATCTACTTCTTCCCCAGACACAGCTCCACATGTGCAGGATTCTCCCCAGTGTGTGTAGAGGTACAGCAGTTCTAACTGCTCAACATCTCTGTTCCCTGCAGACAGACATGGCTCCATTTGCACTTGCCCCAGCTGGGACACGTGCAAACAGAGCCTGGGGAAAGGCGGAGCAAGCATGGTTCGTGCTGTGTTGTCCCATCACGACAGCAACAGTGCCACACAGTTGAGTTGGCGCCATTGCCACGGTTCCACGCTCACAGCTGTAATGGCGACAGTTCACACTCGCCAGTGTGTAGGGAAGCACTGTTGAGGTTAGGAGTACATCCAGTGTCCCAGTGTGAGGATGCTGGAACTATTCCCCATCTGCACTTCCTTGGGAGGTTTTCCCAGGGAACCGAATGTACAAAATCATCTGTGATCTCAGTATGGCCCCTAAAGGCGCCATGTACTCATGTAGGTTGGGGCTAATAAAAATTGTTTTCCTATTTTAAACAGCTTACAATGTGCTTCTGCTTTTTAAATGATCATGATTTGCAAAAATGCAACACCAAATCTGAATAACCACATGCACAGATATTTATAATACTCATTGACAGATTTGTTGCCTGATGAATGAAGCCGAAAGCCTCTTCCAACTCTGTCTTTTAAAAATGTGAGCATCTTTGCTTTTGTTTTGGTATTAATCAGTAAAGTTTGTCCATAACTGCTGAGTATTAAAGTGATTGCAATTGCAGCAACATTTCTGTTCCCATACTTGGAAAGCTTTATAAGGCTTCTGTGTAAAGGTCAACTACATATGAATACTAGAAGGGTTTTGTTTTGTTTTTCACAAGAGACAGAAGGCCTCTTTGCACTTAGCAATACCATTCCACTGCAGTTACATTCAGGCTGTGAGGGCTGTAATCTACTGTGACTGCCTGTGCAGTCCCTAGCTGGACAAACAAAAAAATTGTAAAAACGATCATTGCAGAGACTTTCAGTGCTTGCCCAGCCGTTGCCAGGACACCTGCAACACACTCTCCTGTCCCATCGTTCCTCCTTCCAGCTTTGCACCTGGAGGCAGGTACAAGTGCTATCGACTGGAGGCCTATTCATATTTAGGCCTCTGGTATGCAATCAGTACAGCTCTGGTGAAGAACATATGCACGCTCACTAGGCTGCTACAGCCTATGTGTCCCCACACTCACCAGAGCTGTACTAACTGTGAATGAGGTGTGGAGCACTAAATCGTGCTCCACACTTTTATCAACGTTAACTAGAAGCTTACCTGAAGTGCCTGGTGGAGTGGCCATTCGCTCTTATTCCAATTTGCTGTGTTTGGTAGGCAGGAAATGCGGCATACACGCAAGTACCATAGCATTGCTGGTGCTGACTGACCGCACACCCATGCTGTGATCACTCACTCACTCAAACTCGGGAGTGGCGATCAATTGTAGAATTGTGAGAGGGGCGTATTATCATGAGTTAGCCTGTGATCAAACATGCCTCTCCGGCAATGGCCTCCAAGTGGCCAATTGTGTCCGCGAGGAGCCAGAACATCTGGCTCCAGATGCATTGGAGTGGGCTGGTAGATGGGAAGACTATTCACATTTCAGGCCAGTAATGGTCACTTTGGGGAAGTTTTTCTCCTGGCAAATGTGAATAGTTCTCCTGTCCCTGGATGTGCTGGCCTTAGTGCACAGTGCACTACTAAGGTAAGTGGGAAAAGGCAGTTCCTAGTCAAGCTGTGGAAAAGTGGGTCAGGCGGCTCCAGGGATACTGAGTGCTCTGGGACAGTGGAGGCAGCACAGCATGCATATGCACTTCCCCATGGGCAGCTGGAACTGCTCTGGAAGGGAAAGTGTGAACAGGCCCAGAAAAGCAGGGTGTATGATGGTATTGAAGAAAGCAAACAATATCTGGGCCTTTTTGCACCTCAAAGGGCCTTTCTGCACAGGGTCTAAAAATGGATTTAGAGCCAGATGTGGGAAGGATGTGGACGTGGCATCCGCACAGGGAACCCAATTAGGGTCCCTTTGAGGATGCCACATCTGCACGTCGGAGCACAAAACCAGTTGCTTAAACCGGTTTTGCCGCCGAATCCTACCCAGATGTAAGACCTGAAAAAAATCAGGTCTTACATCTGGCTTTTCCCCTTAAACCATTTTGGAAGAGAACGTTTCTGAAGTGGAGGGGGGAAAGCCGGATTGCTGGTGCATGACCAGCTGTCAGAGAGGCAGAGCACAGGCGAGTCCAGCGGCCGGCTTTCCTGCCTTCGCCCTGGCAAGAGAAGCGGTGATCGGCTGTTCTCTGGCCAGGGAAAGACGAGTCTTACTCCCACCCCCATCCTGCCAAGAGTCCCACGGTCGCGCCGTCCGCCTTACCTCGTCATCGCCGGCCCAATTCTGGGGCTGGCAGGGCCAGTGCCAATTGCGCATGCACGTGCTGCAAACTACAGTTCCCAGCAGCCCTGGACTAGTCAAGCTTGCTGGTCCAAATCATTGCATGGAGTGGTCTGGAACACTATTGTCTTCATGGTGCTGGCCTAGATCAGTCCCTACACCAGCACTGGCACTTGCTTGAGCTTTGGAGTCCATCTCCAAGGGCTCAAAAAGGCTAGGAGTGAGGGTCTCTAGCCTCAAGAGTTCTCAGGAGGACCCATTTCAGTGGCATGCTTTGGTGTGCTGCCAAAATGGGTCCTCAATAGTTCAGAACCTGGAGGTGTGTCTTCTGCAAACCTCCATGATTTGGATTAGGGCCTGCTGGTCCACCCAGGTGTATCAGTAGTGGGTGAGATCTCCCTTGGACAGGCCTACTATGCAGGAGAAAGGCCCATAATCTACTTTATTGACCAGCTCAAAATTAAGTGCAAAAAGGTAATCTTTTTAAAAGATCATTTCCACAGCAGTAGGTTTTTCATGCCAGTAGATATCAGCCCTGGGTTTGGCATGCTACAAAACAACCCCCCAGAACCTGCAATTTCAGGGGCCAGGGAAATTTTAGTCCCAGATAGGGATGTGCACGAATATTCATAGGCATTCAAAATCTGATAAAATGTGCCAAATTTTGACATTCGAACTCGAATAGAATGTCCTGAAATCTGAATGTAAACATTTGAATTGAATTTTAAATTTTGGATCTATTCATTTGAATTATCCAAACACTTGTATGTGTACAGGTTCGTACACACCACGTACTTGAAAATCTGCATCTTTCCCACATCCATATGTATTTGTACGGATCCATATGCAATGAAACTGGGTTGCATATGGGATAACTATGGGGTGCATACAGATGTGTACGGATGCGTATGGACGTGGGGAAGATGCGTATGTGCACATACAAATGTTGTCGGCATTCGTATGTGCAGATTCAAATCAAAAATTCAAATGAATAGATTCAAATTTGGTAAATATGAATTGAATCTTGTTAAATTCAAATTTAAAAGATTAAATTGGATCAGATTTTTGGGTATTTGATTTGATTAGAATATAATGTCAAAAAAACATTTGTGCACATCTCTAGTCACAGCCTTTGGAGTTAGACCAGGGGCCTTTTTCCACTTCAGGTAGCAGAGGGACCTCTCTGGGAGAGGTCCATCCAAGTTCTGTGCTCCAGCTACCACAATTTCCTTAGCTGTGGACAAGTAAAAACATCATGATTTGGGCCAGGGAGCATGCTGTTTCTTCTGTGCTAGTGTGAATAATGCAGGACAAAAGAGGCTTTATTCTAGAAAGTCTCATCTGTCAATCAGTTCCCAATCCTCACACTTCCTGGAAACAAGTCTCAGACATTTGAAATCAGATGAAACTGTTCTTTGGCTGTGGACAATTGCTGTTGTTGCTAGATTTTCAAGAAGAAGAATCTTAAAGTCAATGCAAGCTTTTAGACATGTAAATTTACACCTGGTGGAAGAGAGCTGGAGACTAGAATTCAAAATCTCAATCAATTTAGAAAGAAAGCAAGACTTATTGCAGAGTCCCTTACCCTCTGTATAAATATGATGAATGATTGAATTTGCAAATAAGTTTGATGCTGAACAGGTGCTGCAAAAAAACCTGTTGACTGCATCTATCACTGTTAGGATATCTAAGCCTGAATGCACTCTGTAAAACCTGAATAATAATAATAATAATAATAATAATAATAATAATAATAATAATAATAATAATAATAATAATAATAATAATAATAATAATAATAATAATAATAATGACAATTGTTGCTGGGTGTATAAGCAAAGGACTTTATTCTGTTTTCTTACCATTTTATTTCCTTTCAAATGGACTCAGCTTAATTCTTTATTTTATTTCGTTACTGTATTAATAAAGTTTAAGAGTTATCCAAAGTGGGGCACCAGCTTTTTGGTGCTATATAAGTAAGCACCTGGGAAAAGTTGGCAGGGTCTGGCGACCCCACAGCTTGCTTTTATTCTGCGCCCCTCTGAGGAGTGGTGAGACTAGAAAGGGCTGTGAGGGTACGTGACCAGCCTGCATGCAAAAATGGCTGAACTGTTTAATGAAATGCTGCAAACAGGAAACATCAGTGAATAGCTAATAACTGGCAAAACATACTTAATACAGAAAGATGCAGCAAAGGGAGTCACACCAGGAAACTACAGGCCGATAACTTGTCTACCTACTATGCTCAAGCTGCTGACAGGCATAATAGCAGACAGGATTCAGGACTACCTTGAAGACAACAACATCATTCCAGTAGAGCAAAAGGAAACAAACGGAGAAGCAGGGGCACAAAAGACCAGCTACTGATTGACAAAATGATTCTGGAGAACTGCAAAAGCCGAAAAACAAACCTGCATATGACTTGGATCGACTATAAAAAAGCTTTTGATTCACTGCCACATGGTTGGATCACAAAGTGCCTGGAAACCATCGGGATCAGTCAGAACATCACCAAATTTATAGAAAGTGCGATGAAACGCTGGAAGACTGAGCTTTTTGTTGGAAATGAAAGCTACGGACTGATCAACATCAAAAGGGGCATCTTCCAGGGGGACTCATTGTCCCCACTGCTTTTCATCATCGCTATGATCCCACTGTCACTCATCCTACAGAAAACAAACCTGGGCTATCAAACTGCCAGGAATTCACAGAAAATTTCACATCTACTGTACATGGATGACTTGAAGCTTTATGGAAAATCTGAAATCGAGATCCAGTCATTGACCAACACAGTGCAAATATTCAGCAGCGACATCAGTATGGAGTTTGGCCTGGACAAATGTGCCACAGTGGCACTGAAGAAGGGGAAGATTACTGAAAGTGAAGGCACTGAAATGCCAAATGGTCAAGTCATCAGGTCCCACCAGTCAGAAGCCTACAAATACCTGGGCATCCTGCAACTGGATAACATTAAGCATGGCCATGTGAAATCTGTGGTCAGTAAAGAGTACATCCAAAGGACTAGAAAAATCTTGAAAAATAAACTGAATGGAGGTAACACTGTTAAGGCCATAAACATCTGGGCCATACCAGCCATTAGATACACTGCAGGATTTGTGAACTGGACTCAGCAGGAGTTGGACAACTTAGACAGAAAAACCAGAAAACTGATGACGATCCACCATGCACTACATTCTCAGAGTGATGTCGAAAGGCTATACTTGCCCAGGAAAGCAGGTGGTAGAGGACTTTTGCAAGTGAAACAAACAGTGGAAGAAGAGAAGCATGCATTAGCAGATTATGTGGCAGAAAGCAAAGAATCAGCTTTGATTGAAGTCAACAACCAGAAGCTTCTCAAAGTGCAGCAAACCAAGAACCAGTACCGGAAAACTGCAATTCAACGCCAAACTGACAGCTGGCGCAATAAAATACTGCATGGACAGTTCTTGGAGAACATCGAAGGCAAAGTGGTCTTGGCTTACAAATGGAACATTGAAAAAGGAAACAGAAGGACTGATTCTTGCTGCACAAGAACAAGCAATAAGAACCAATGCCATCAAAGCCAGAATTGAAAAATCAGGAGAAGATCCAAAGTGCCGACTCTGCAAAGAAGTGGATGAAACAATCGAACATATACTCAGCTGCTGCAAGAAGTTCGCACAAACTGATTACAAGCAGAGACACAATGCTGTAGCACAAATGATCCACTGGAACTTGTGCCAAAAGTATCATCTGCCTGTGGCAAAAAACTGGTGGGATCACAAACCAGAAAAAGTTGTTGAAAACGAACAGGCAAAACTACTTTGGGACTTCAGGCTTCAGACTGACAGAAAATTGGAGCATAACACTCCTGATATTACAATTGTTGAGAAAGAGAAGGTGTGGATCATCGACGTTGCTATTCCAGGTGTCAGCAGAATTGAGGAGAAACAGTTGGAGAAACTCACCAGATACGAAGATCTGAGAATTGAACTACAGCGACTCAGGCGAAAACCAGTGAAAGTGGTCCCAGTCATCCTCGGCACACTGGGCGCGGTGCCAAAAGATCTCAGCGGGCACCTAAAAACCATTGGCATTGACAAGATATTCATCTGCCAACTACAAAAAGCCACTTTACTGGGGTCTGCTCGCATAATTCGCCGATATATCACGCAGTCCTAGGTGCTTGGGAAGTGCCCGACTAGTGATATAATACGAAATCCAGCATAGTGATCTCGTTTGCTGTGTGTAACTGTTGTATTAGTATTAGTATTTCTATCCCACCCTATACCTGAAGGTTTCATGCCAGGTAACAACCTTAAAATCCAGCATATCAAAAAGCATATATTAAAACAATGCCATCACAACTTTTAAAATCCAACATGTTAAAAAAACAACGCAATATCAGTTAATAATAGTTTTATGGTGGGTCCATATCACTTTGCAGATTCCTGAATGACACTCAGAAGTGGTTAACAGTGCTCAGATAGTGCTGGTGAAAGTTCAACTTCAACTATATCAGCAACAGGGCTGGGACAGCCCTGAGGCCAATTCGCACTTAGGCCTCTAGTCAATAATTAGTGCAGCTCTGGTGAAGAGCATACACACATCCACTAGAGCTGTCCAGCAGGAGAATGTGAATGCTCTTCCTGCCAGACAGCTCTGGGGCATCCTGGGGCAGCTTGGGCTGGGTGTGGAACATGATTTCATGCTCCACACTCTGGCTGCAATAAGGCCAGACCTGGGACAGGATGGGAGAGTACCAACAGAACCGCCCGGCCCAGAGAGCAAATGCTCTGGCCCAAGGCTTGCCTAATTGTGTCCACAGGCCCAAGAGCGAATAAGACTGAAGTTGCAGCAGTTTTTAGATAAAGTCCAGTGGTGTTAAGAACTATATTAAGTCCCATTCAAAGCAACTTCAGCTGCATCCAGTCCTGTAACTTCAGGTAGCTAGAAGGTGCTCCAGGAGCATTCCAGCAAGAGGACTGGAGGACTGGTAAGCAGCCTTTTCAATATCCTACCTGCAGAATGGAGTAATGTACCCTGAGAATCCTCTTGCTGCTGCTGTGTACTTACATAGAAGCCTTGAGATCAACTAAAGCTGCATATCCAGACATCGGTCTCTTATTCCACTATATTTGGATATTCCGGAATATAACATACATAACCTTTTGTTTTGTTTTTTTAATCCAAATATAGCGGAATAAATGACTGACATCTGGATGCAACTTCCTGCTTCCTGCTCTGAAAATGTCCCACTTCCTTGATGATTCAAAGGTTCCCAGTGTCCAGGAAAGTTGCCAGCACACACTCAAACACACAGCTGATAAGAGACAGATCACTTGCCAAGGCAGCTCCTTCAGCAGCACAGCCAAACAAAGTCCACAGAGAAGAAGTCAAGAAACAGTCCAAGTCCAGGGTTTACAAGAGCAACACAACAGTCTGGTCCAAGGTCAAGATAGCCGAGTATTCAAGGTCTGGGGCTCAGATATGGCAGCCTTCTCTAAAGGAAAACCAATAGTTTCTGACAAGAGGCCTGGGCCTCTGCCCAGTATTTTATCTTACAGTTTTCAGATCACAGCTATAGATTATTTGCGTGCCTCTCTGCAAGTCTCTTCGACCGTCTTAACCCTTCCTTCTCTGCTCTCCTCTGCTTAAAGCTAGGGATCTCTGGGCTCTGCTGTTCCATGTCTCCCACGTCTTGCTCTCCTGCTGTGGCAAGGCTGGGCTGCTGAACCCCAGGTTCCACTGGGGCTGGGAGGTCAGAACTGGGTCATAGCACCACCTCAGGTTCCTCCTGCATCTGAGGAAGTAAGTCCTCCTCATCCTCCTCATCCTCCTCCTGGCTGACCATGACACCCAGCTCCCAAGCTAGTATGGGAGTTACACATCATGTGAATGCCACACACCCCACTCTTGGGCTGAGGACAATTCCTTCTTCTGCAAAGTGCTTGCTGTTGTTGTGGTTTAGATGTAGCCTAAGATTTCAGAGAAAAGAGGTGCAGTTGGGGAGGAGATCTGTGTCTCCCCAGACTTGTTAAAGTCAGCCCCATGTGCTAATTGTACTCCTGTTATTTACATCTTGATAAATTATCTGCCTTGAAGTAAAAAAGTCTCAGAACCTCCACTTCTAATGAAAACAGCGCCATTACCATATTACCTCTCTGGAGTTTCATCACTGCCCTTAAGTTTCAGACAAAGATTTATGAAAACAAGAAATATGAGCAATGAATCACAGTCTATCAAGTCCCCTCTTATCTCCATTTTTAACTCAGCCATTTGAGGACGTGCTAATTCAACCAAGCTGTAAATAATGAATATAAATCATGGATTTCCAATTGTGTATAAGCTAGAACCATCTTCTTAATGGAATACACTACCTTTTTAGACCACTAAATATAATCTCATATTCATATGTTTTAATATGTCCTAAGTACCACTTAAGATGAACATTTTCAAGATGAAATTGGAAAGTTAACTAATTAAAACTTTAATCGTGTAAACATTGGGGAATGAGTTTAAGTGATGGAGCTGGCTAGTGTAAACCTTTTGATGATGACGACGACGATGATGATGATATATTCTGGTAGCAGAGAATGGGAAAGAGAATTTGAGCAATATTCTGATACTAAGTAGAAATTCTTGTTTGCTTAATTGAAAACTATCCTTCATGCTCTACATTTTTAATTTGTTTTTGAAATGTACATATTTATTTGGATCTACCATCTCATCTCAGTATTAAGGAGGGTTAGTCCTTTTCTAGACCTTTGTGAATTCCTGAGTACTGACTTACTGTGTCTATGGGAAACCTGGGCTTAGAGGAACAGCTCTACAAAACAACAACAACAGGTTTACATGGAGCAGCAAAGAGGAAAAAATAAGGACTGAAACTGAGGGGGGAAAGATAATGAGGCAAAGAGGCAACGGAGTGAAAAAGTAATAATTATTATAATTATTCAGTTTATTTACATGTCGTGCTAAAGCCAGAACATTATCAGAGTGGCTTACGGTATATAATCTTAGACTTGTTCAGACATAATATAAGGAGTGCCTCAGAGATGTCTCAGAGGGACAGTGTGTGGCCTCATGTTCCCAACCATCTCAAATCCACCTTTTCTAGAACAGAATGTCCATGAAAATGGGAAGGAACAGATCGGTGAACAAAATCCCATCTTGAAGCCATCTCTTATTGCTGTGTCTGATTCCAGCCTCAGACAGGTCCCTGTCCTCAGGTTTACAATCTAAAGACGCAAGACATGAAAGGACAAGTGTCTGTGAGGGAATGGGACACTCCAGCAGCAACAGAGTCTTTATAAACAAACAACAACAACAACAACAACAAAACACCTATTAAGTGGCTTTGAGATAGCTTTGATACTGGTTGGAGGTGGGATTGTTCACAAACCTGAGACGTTTTCGCACGGGGCTGAACGGGACGCGTGGGAGACAGCTGCGGACACGGCATCCGCATTGCCCGAGCGGGGCTTGCGCTCCGACGTGTCCGCAGCTGTCTTTCTCGCGTTCGAAATGTAGAGCACTTTAAAGTGCTCTACATGCGTTCGAACGCGGACGAGCCGCCCGCAGGCATTCGGGAGGAGAAGCATTCGCGCCTGCTTCTGTCTCCCGAACAGCTGCGGGCTCGCCTCCGACGCCGGCGCGGCTTCGACAATCAGCTGTTTGACAATCAGCTGATTGCCGATCTGCCTCCGCGGCTGTCTCCGCGCCCCTGGCCGGCCTTTGCCGGCTAAGACAGCTCACGATGCTTTGAGCATTCGCACACAGACGCGCCGGAACGCGTTTACACGCGTTCTGGCGCGTCTGTGTGTGAAAGGTGAAAGTGTCGTGAGCTGTCTTAATCTTCCCGTCCTACTCCCGTTCCAAATGGAACGGGAGTAATGCGAAAACGTCTCTGTTCACTCATCTCCCTCCCTCATGAACACTGATTCTATACTAGAAAAAGAGGATTATGGTTGGACCATATATTACTGTCTAGACACTTTTGAAGTGATTCCCCCTTTCTGAAAACATAGCCACCATCATCATGCTTTATGTCTTCAGTGCTTGGTCAAGGGTGGTGGCCTCAACCCTTTCTGTATGGGGCTTTGATGCCAGTCAGGAGACTCTGAGGTTGTCTTTTTGGCTGCATAGATCAGCACGTTAATGTGGACCTCTGAGGTCCATGTCCCCTGCTGGAAAGCTCCATCTGTATTAGACACAGCATGATGCTGATCATTTACCATGATTAAATGTGTCTATCAGCATATTAGAGGGCCAGATTCAGAACACAGGATGCATGTGGAAATCAAGCCTCCCACATTTGTGGCTAGTGGAAGACACATGTAAATGACACACACACCATAGTGCACTGCTGAAACGTGGCCTCAAGATCCGAGGCTAGGCCGTAGATGTGTCAGAGACCAGCCTCAAAGCCCTCAAGTCCATGGTCTGGTCTGGATCAGTGTGACTGAGCAAACAGCGCTGATTTAGCCCATGCTTTTTCATTATCAGAATCGATGGGCCTGGCTGTTCCTGATCCACTGTTTCCGATCACATGCCTTTTAGTGGAGAAATATCACTTAATACTTCACTGTGAAGATCTCACCTAACTATTTCAACCATTTGATCAGCTGGTGGCTCAGATTTATTGTTTCCTGACATATTAATTTAAAGCTGTACCCAAATGTAACTTCTTTATTCCACTAAATTTGGACATTCTGAAATAAAGCATGGCTATTCCAGAATATTCAAACTTTATTCTGGAATGCCAAATAAGCAAGCAATATACTGGATAAAGCTGTACCAAGTGGCCTTCAAACATGCATTTGAATGAGCACAAAGTCCTTGAGGCATTTTGAGCATCACCTTGACCTCAAACATTAATAGAACCTTGACTGCTTTTGAAGAGATCAGAGAAATGCCCAGTTTGCCCTAATAACAGTTTGAACTTGGGCTCCATGACTTAGTAGATCATTACAGTTGTGTGGACTTGCTTACCACCTTCTCACCTGAATATTTAAGGTATACTTGTGCAGTCGTGATCCTGGATACATCTTTCCATTGTCATTCCTAGTCAAATGCAAAATATCCTGAAACCCTCACCATTCCCAAGGGCTCAGCAAGGTAGTGAGTAGCACTTGGAGACTAACAAGAGAAGGGTTGGTGGCATGAGCTTTCATAGACACGTCTACTTCTTCAGATGCACTTGTTAGTCTCCAGGTGCTACTCACTGCCTTGCTGGACTTTTCGAATTATACTAACACAGCTATTTCTCTGATATTCCCAAGGGTTGTTATTGTACTGTTTTGTTTTTTTTGCCACAGAAGGTTATCTACTCTGAACAGATATTTCTATCTGAAGGGATAGCTAGCAGGTGGTCCATACAAGTTGTCATGGCAATGGTATTTGGGGTTGATGAGAGATGGAGACTACCAACATTTAAAGGGCACCATGGCACTGTTTTAACCAAACTTGAGGTTAAAAATATGAATTTTATCATGAATGCTTACTAGATTATGGATTTATGTTGTTCTGAAAGTTCAGGAAGACTTGAAGTTAAGTTTCCTAATTAATTTGACAAAATGACACAAATACTCCGTAGCTGGTTATATAAATAAATGTGTCAACATCACATAAGCATTTATTTCTAATTGTTGGTCTGTGCCTTTGATCCTCTGATTCCATTAGTCTTTATGGCAGTATTGCAAAAGACTTCACTGTTCTGGTAAACTGTGATTTTGTTCAAAAGAAACAATAATTATACAGATAATGCTTGGCTCAGTAGAGATTTCTGTATAATATCTGTCATGTAAGACTGACATATGACTCTTTCAAAGTCAGAGGGAAATAGAAAGGAACAATAAACTTGAATGAGGACAATGATGATTTAACCCTTTTTATGTATCTTAAAATCCATCATTTAACCCTGTTTTTTTTCCCTTGTGGATCTGTTTTATTAATTTTGTAATACTCCTGGATCTGACAATTGTAATTTGCAATTTGCAAGTGATATGGTCATAGTGATTAATCGCAAGGAAATTAAATTAAATCAAATTTTAAACATGACTAACCACCAGCCCAGCAGAGAGAATGCTCCATCCCAGGGTGTCCTACTCGTGCTCCAGAGGCCCTCATGCAAATAGGCCTTAGCACTGGCAAAGCTGTAGAGCAGTTTTTACTTCTCCACAGCTACGCGGGACCACGATTGCTCTGGGCCATTCTGGGAAGAAGGTGGCACCATGTTGTGTGACTGCTCCATCACACAGTGTGTTGGGCCGAGCTGATCTCCACAGAGCAAACAGGCACTTCTATGACAGCTTTTGGCCTTGTTTAAGTTGGCATTGCCGCATCAATTATACAAGACTGAATCAATGAACTTAGGACATTTCTCAGGAAATATAGAATCCAGGCTTCCCTTTTAAACACCTCCAAACACTCAAGAGAGGTTGTTCTGAGACATATTGACAATGCATTATGGGGCTTTCTGTATGGGACTGACACCTTATATTTGACTATGGATGTGCATGAATGCAATTTTCAGGATTTGATTCGATTTAATTTGATTCAAATCAGATTTGATTTGATTCAAATCGAATATCCAAAGATTTGAATTGATTTGAATGTTTAAAATCTGAATGTATTCACATTTGATTTGAATTGAATGCATTTGAATCTATTCTACAGATATTCTATTAGTATTTGAAGATATGAATGTCAACAACATTCGTATGTGTCTATACGCATCCATATGCATTCATATGTATCCTGTTTTTATCCCGTATGCATCCCATTTTTGTCTAGTATGTATCCGTACAAATGTATACAAATACAAATGATATGTGTATAGATGATGTATGTAGTGCATACATATCCATACACATATGAATGTCCGAATAATTCATAAGATTCAAAAATTCATTCGAATGTTGAATTCAAATATATATATACATTCGATTTGAATTTGAATGTCTGAGCTCAACTGAATTTCAAATGTTTTGAATATTTGTACACGTCAATATCTGACTATGCCAAACTGTGCTTTGATTTGCTGAGTATTATCTAGTTTTGATTCTAAGCAATAAACCAATTGCCACATATCTCTTACCCTCCACACCAGTCTTCTGCTTCATTTTCTTGAAAGGAAGAACTCTTAGCAACAAAAACCTTCCTTCAGAGCCTGACATTTTCTCTAACATCATTGTACATTCTAATCTTTAGCTCTGCTGTCTGAGCTGAAATAGGGAGAAAAATTACAGTCAAAATATCATGGCAATTTTTCATGAGCGCCTATCAAGCTATAAATAAGATCCGAGAGGCAAGCTTGGCGATTCCAGCTGTTCTTGTGGTGGTATGTCATTTTCTTTCCCTTCTGAGTTACCTATTTTCTTATATGTCAGGTCCTGTCCTCTTTATAGAGACAGCGGGATGTTGTTGACCAGGTCTTTTAGAGGCCATTGAGAGACTGAGGCCATATGAGATAGTTCAAATAAATCCATTAAATTTAAATAAGACCACGGTGAGAGCTGTGGCTGACATTGTAATGTTTAGCTTCAAATTTCATTTCTTATTTAAAAGGAGGCATAGAAAAGGAAAGGGTTTCTTCGTCTTTGTATTAGCACTTCTATGATCAATTTCCCTTTTTTTGCGTTGGAAACGTTTTTCTGAAGCATTGAGAATGCCTTCTTTTCTTTTGATCTTTAGAGAATCCAGAAAAAATTGATGTGATGTCGTGATTGCACAGAGAAAGTAAAATGCAACTTGCCTCATGTAACATAACTTCACAGAACACTGGTCTTGCATGTCATTAAAATGTGATTCATTTCATTCAAGGTGAGCCTAGGTCCTAGAACAATGCTATGATTTATTTTGGTCTCCAGTTGAATTACATTGGCAAACTGGGAGCGTGTCTCCACTTAGTGTTCTGGGGTATTGCTGTGATTATGAGAAACATCATTTCCTTCACTAGGAAACCTGTGCAAACTGGGCTATGAGAGCCTCTACCTTGCATTGTGTGAATGGGACAGATTAAGGGGTTTTTCCCACTAGCACTAAGTACCAATTAAGTACCCATTAGGGACCTATTAAGGACCCATTAGGCTCAGAGCATGAAAACCCCATTTCCACTGCAGACCCCATTAGAGCCACATTTGTTTCCATCAGTTCTAGGGAAATGCTGATTGAATGGGTCCTTCCTATAGACCCCATTAAAGGGGTCTACAATGGGGTCATCAGGCATCAAATCCAGATTATATGGAGTGTGTTTCCACCACGATCAGGCAGTGGGGTCTAGGGGGAACTCTGGGGGGACTATGGGGGGTGCACCCATGGGGGACTGCCCTGAAACCCAAAGCGCCAAAGCCTGTGCACAGTCTCTGGAGATGACTCCATGCAAGGGGAATGCCAATCCTATGGACCTTTGTCAAAGGCTCTGGAGAATCTTCAAAGTTTGCGGCAGATCGCTCTGGAGAATCTCCAGAGCTTATGACAAAGCTCCAGAGATTCTCTGGAGCTGCTCTGGAGAATGTTTGAAGAATCTCTGGAGCGTCTATGGAGCTTGCACTCCCTGTCCCTCCAAAAACCTGGGGTGACAGGTGGGCCCCACATGGGTCAATCCAGATTCACCACATGGGTGCTCCAGTGTTTCCACTGTGGGCAGCTACCACCCATTGCTATTGGATGCTGCACTGCCCATGGGGACCCATCAGGTACCTCCCTTAATCTGGATCTACCTTCGTTCGAATTATTTGAAACATTCAAATGTAGAGATATGTTTGTAATACATACATATCTGTATGAATCTCATATGTATCTGTACACACTTGTGTTGATAGTACGGGATGAAAACAGGATGCATACAGGATAAAATGGGATGCGTATGAAACTCATACAGAGACGTATAACACATACAAATGTTGCCGACATTCATATCTTCAAATAGGAATGGTGTTGACATTCATATCCTCAGATTCGAATCTAACATTCAAACAAATAGATTCAAATGTATTCAATTTGAATTGGATTTTGTTGCATTTGGATTCTGAACATTCAAATTGAATTGAATGTTTGGATATTCAATTCAAATTCGAATGCAAAAAACCCACATTTGTACCCATCCCTATGTAGCATGCCTTCAAGGGCAAAGAAGCATTCTCAGGACCTGTTCACACTTACTTATACCTATGTCTTTCCAGACAGTTAAGTGCACACAGACTCTCAGAAGTGTCCTTCCTGCTCTGTACAACCATAGACGTTTTCGCACGGGGGTGAACGGGATGCGTGGGAGACAGCTGCGGACACGGCATCCGCATTGCCCGAGCGCGGCTTGCGCTCCGACGTGTCCGCAGCTGTCTTTCTCGCCTTCGAAATGTAGAGCACTTTAAAGTGCTCTACATGCGTTCGAACGCGGACGAGCCGCCCGCAGGCGTTCGGGAGGAGAAGCATTCGCGCCTGCTTCTCCCTCCCGAACAGCTGCGGGCTCGCCTCCGACGCCGGCGCGGCTTCGACAATCAGCTGTTTGACAATCAGCTGATTGTCGATCTGCCTCCGCGGCTGTCTCCGCGCCCCTGGCCAGCCTTTGCCGGCTAAGACAGCTCACGATGCTTTGAGCATTCGCACACAGACGCTCCGGAACGCGTTTACACGCGTTCCGGTGCGTCTGTGTGTGAAAGGTGAAAGCGCCGGAAGCTGTCTTAAGCTTCCCGTCCTACTCCCGTTCCAAATGGAACGGGAGTAATGCGAAAACGTCTCATGTTTGGAGACTTGCCACAAATGACTGACATCCGGGGCCACTTCTATGCATCCTGAAATAGGAATGTGATATCACTCTACAGCTGTGGGATTTTCATTCCCAGGCCCTGGAATGTGTGAGGCGATGTGGTGCACAGTGTTAGAGCAAGCACTCTGATTCAGCAGGCACTACCATTCCCCAAAGATACAGAAACCAAAGGCTTATCTTTCTCCAGCTATATATCATATCCAATCTGCAAAAGTTAACGTGATCAAAATGTAAGAATGCATGTTCAGGTAACAGAGAAGCAAAATCCCAAGTTCACCCTAATCCCTACCTCCACCTAGTTTATTACGATTATAGCAGTGATAAGATTTAATCAGATGTGCACAGCTGTGATTGACAGCCAGAGAGTAGGGACCCAAATAACATTTTCTGAACATTCATCTGCACTCTGTTATAAAGGCCCTCTGTAAAAGAAATGAATGCTTCTCTTACTATCATTGTTATTTCAGTCAATCTTTGCACCCTAGTCGTTTGAAAAGTTCAGTGACTCCTAGCAGTTACTTGAAAATTCATCATTCTAAATTACAAAACTTTTGATCAGTTACAGCTCTGTGATCTGAATCCAATAGTAGCAGCCAAAAAACTAGGACTTCACAATAGCAGGGGCAGAAGAATCAGTATAAATTAGAGCTTTACTTCCACCCCCCCTTCTTTTCTGTCCTACCTCCCCACCGTCCACTCACTTTTCACCGCCATCACTCAGGGGTCCACTGCCATCACGCTGTCCTCTGAAAATCCACTGGGCCTTCTGGAGGTGTGTGCACAGATGGAGAGTCTCCCCCATCCAGGTATCACCACATTTAGGGGTAAGAGAGTGCAGCCAGGGGGATGGGAGGCTGGGGGTGGACAAAACCCATTTCCTGAGTTCAAAGACTTTTCCCCACTGCCAGACTGAGGACTATCTTCAGTTAGACACTAGAGGATGGAGATGACACACAGACAGAAGACCTGTGTTAAAGTGCTATTCATTAATGTGAAAAGGGAGGGGCATTACAGTTGTATCACTTACTGTCCAGGAAAGCTGCCAGCACACTCACAAGCATACAGCTGACAAGAGATTGCTCAGCAAAGGTACAGCCCAAATGACGTCTGAAAAGAAGAAATCCAGAAACAGTCCAAGTCCAGGGTTAATGAGAGTCATACAAACAGTCCAGTTGGAGGTCAGGGCAGCCAGAAGGATGGTCAACAGGTGCGTTCCAAGGTCTAGGGTTTCCAAGCAGTCCAGGAGTCAGATACTACAACTTTCTCTTAAGGTAAACAAATAGTTTCTGACAAAGGGCTTGGGCTTCTGCCCGGTGTTTTATCTTTGCAGATTGAGTTCACAGCTGCAGGTGATCCGCATGTCTCTGGGCAAGTCTTTTTGATCGTCTTAACCCTTCCTTCTCTGCTCTCCTTTGCTTAAAGCTGTTGGATCTCTAGGCTCTGCTGTTCCATGTCTCTCACATCCTGCACTTCTGCTGTGGTAAGGCTGGGCTGCTGAACTCCAGGCTCCAATGGGGCTGGGGGGTCAGAACTGGGTCCTGGCATCACCTCAGGTTCCTCCTGTACCTGAGGAAATGAGTCCTCCTCATCCTCTGAGTCCTCCTCCTGGCTGACCATGACACTTACCCTCATCTGTGTGGGGCCACCATGCTGCCATCTAGCACCAACAACAGACTCTTTGCTGTATTTGCATGGCCCTTTCTGGACTTGGCCTTATTCTGAAATATATCTCAGGGTAGTGGTTTGCTGGCCACAAGCTAATGCAAACTATGGCATGGTTCGCTGGGGCCTTCCATAGTCTGCACCAGCATGCAAGTAGCAGGTCCCTATTTTGGGATATATTCCAGAATAAGGTCAAGTGCAGAATGGCCCCATGTGTGTGTGCGTGTGTGCATATGTTCAATGTGGAGCTGGAATACTTGTATATCCCTCGTGTCCAGAATACACATCAATGTGTGTGCCGTGACTATGCACATGGATATTCTGCTGTGGCTTTTGGTAGCAAACTTACCAGTGAAGCTGAGGGCCAAAAAGCATCTCCTGTTCAGTTTCATTTTCTGTAATTCATATCAACAGCAGTTGCTAGCAGGGAAGCTGAAGCTCAGGTTGGTCAAGAGGGCGAAAAGTCAATGCAGGAATGCTGATCGGCTGATAAAGGGAATTGACTCTGAGTCAGAGAACCCAAAGTGCCTGTGTAATTGAGTGTGTTGCTGAATAATTGTGTCTGCCAGTTGAGAAACCCCAGTCAGCCACTACGTTGCTTGGAGTGTTTAAAAGAAACTTCAAAAAAGATTTATGTCCAAGAATATTTCATGTTGCAATGTAAGCAGGGTGTATTTCTGTGACCTGTTAATCCATTACCCTTAGGTTGTGACAACCTAGTGTCCATGCTGGGATGAGTTCATTAAACTGTGGTTATAGAGAGATGCACTTAAGGGCTATTATGAGTTGCAGGCAGACAACGCCAGAACAAAGTTTAACTCTGGAGTGGCAGAGATAAACAATGTGCTTGCTTATTCTGCTGTACTTCAGATTCTATTTATGACTGCGCACAGCAGCACGCATCTAAAAGCCCTTGGCACAAAGATCCAATTAAGGGACACTCTTGCTTTACTGAGGCATATGAAGAAAGGGACCCAAGTGTGAGCCGTAGGGCAACAAGGGAATGAAAATTTAAGAGAACATATAACTGTTCAACAAGCAGTAAAACAATACAGTGTATAAACCAATTTCCCAAGCTTCAAGTCAAGAGGTAACTCCAGACAAGTTTATTCTTTTTTTATGATTTCTGATATCATTTGTGGACACAAGACCTACATCTGGAGAATTTGCCTGCAGGATGTATTAGCTGGAACATGTACAGATTGCCACCTCTATACGTCTAATATAGCTATGAATCTTCTACCAGACTATTGGAAGAACACAAGGAATATTGGATTTAACCTGCCACTGACAAACCCCCTTTTGTCAGTTTGGTCTAGTGGTTAGGGAGACAGACTCCTATCTGGGAATACCAGGTTTGATTCTGCCCTCCCCCGTGAAGCCAGCTGGGTGAACTTGGGCTAGGCACAGCTCCCTTCTGAGCTCTCACAGCCACCTCACAGGTTGTTCTGTTGTGGGGAGAAGAATAGAAAGCTTTGCCAGCCACTTTGAGTCTCCTTAAATGGGTGAGAGAAGTGGGGCAGAGAGGCCACCTCCTTCTTCTTCTTCTCTTTCTGTTTTTATAAAGTACAAATAGGATATTTTAGGTAGTTATGTAACTGTCTTACTTGAAGAAAGTCTTGATTCACTTGGGTTTGGAATTGCCAAACATCTGTTAAAGAGACCAGAGAACTAAATTCTCTCCATCATGCTTCCCACAAACAGATGTTCATTAGTACTGAACACAACCTAAGGCTCAAACTACATATTATGCAGAAAGCATTGCATGCATTTATTTAATTAAGTGCAGGAATGTAGGGAGTGATGGATATCAGAATCATAGTGTGTGTAGGGAGTGGAAATTTATTCCATCTCTCACTTCAGTCAAGCTGAAAACCATCCAATTCATGCAAACCTGTCAAACTTAGTAAACAAAACAGCATTTTCTCCCATATGAACTTTTCAACAACCTGAGGAACTATTTCCATCCTTAAAACAATATTTACTTTGGACAAATTGAGACGAGTTTGCACTCAGTCCTGAATTCTGCAAACAACTACAGGGCCCTTTCTGCACTGGGCCTTATTCTGGTTTATATCTCAGACTAGGGACCTACCATCTTCATGCTGGTTCAGAGTACAGAAGACCTGGCCCAGGGCTTGCCGTAGCATGCACTAACATGTGGATAGCAGGTCCCTATCCTGAGATATAATATGGAATAAGAACCAGTGCAGAAAGGACCCAGGTCACAGCTAAAATTTGGAGAGTCGGTGATTTTCTTAGCATACACATCAAAAGCTAGCAGTGTGACCTTTGAACTAATTACTTACCATAAATATATAATGAATGAAGTTTCTGAAAATACTTTCATGGAGATTTGACCACATATTGTCAATGCTCTTCCAATAATACTTAAATAAGAAACATGGTTCTTTGCAAAAAAATTAAGAACTGGTTCAATTATTGATAGATTTGTTGGAGGTTCAGGCCACCAGTTTTATTCTCATTGCAGGTTTATCAATTTGAATATATCCCAATGTTAAGTATTTCTGGATTATTGCTTACTCAAATCTGCTATGTAAGTTGACAAGGTTTTTTTAATTTTAAAAAAAGGCAAGAAAATAAAGGTCTGCAATGGAGGAGTCAGTCTTGGTGTAATTACAGAGGAGTGGGCTCAAATAGAAGTAGGATGGACTATACTTGATGGAGTTTTGCATCACCAGCATTTTGCACTTCCCTTCCCATCTGCTGGATGGGAAAGGAGTGTGATTAAGCAAATTGGAGTGCTAGTCAAGTTTGGCTGTTCCCTTCCCCCCCCTCCCGATCAAATACATACCTTATTTGATCTGGGACCCAGTCCCCAACTGGGCACTGCCATTTTGGCTGTGGCACCCTCTGTAACAGCACATGCTTCAGCACCATCTCCCTGACAAGGCTGATGCTCTGCAAATGTGCAGTCATGCCTATGGTCGTCTGAGGTGCCAGCACACTTGTGCCATACCTCAGACAGCCCCAGAGCACTGGGGGAGATGCAGATGGTTGCACCACTGGATGCCTAAGGTAGGCTCTAGTAAATGTTGATTAATGTAGGTCTTGTGTCCACAAATGATTTCATGCTCCACACCTAATCAACAAGTAGTGAACTTCTGGTGAGGGTGGGCATGTTTGGAGGCTGTAACTAGGGGTGTGTATGAATGTATTTTTTGCATTTGAATTCGTGTCAAATCGAATATGCAAAAATTTGATTTGATTCAAATGTCAAAAATCTGGATTTTCAAAAATCCGATTCGAATCCGGATTATCTGGATCTGTACTTTTGAAAATCCGATTCGTATCTGAATATACAAATATTGATAAGATTTCTATCTGTTATACAAATTTGTGTGAATCTATATTTATCCCATATGCACCCCGCATTTCATCCCGCATTATATGCGCAAATACGTATAATTTTTGCACACATTCATATACAATAGATATGGATCCACTCATTTGAATGATTCAAAACTCTGTATCAGATTTTCGAAAATCCAAAATTCGTCCAAATGTGTAAATTCAGATTTTCAAAAATCTGATTTGAATTTGAATGTCGACATTCAACAGATTCAAATTGGATTTTGAATTTTTGAATATCCGTGCACATCTAGCTGTAACAGCTTACTCCACATGCTGAAGATCTTCATCAGAGGTTCACTACTTCTTCACTAGAGGCCATAGTGTAAATAGGTCTCAGGTCTGGGGCAGTAACTCATTGTAGCTATTTGATATTTATAAATTCAGAGGGAACACGCACAATTCACACAATGCACTGAAGCATTCCAGATTTGTATCGAGCACTTAGGCCTGTTTGCACTTATCTTTCGAGGATGCTCCATTCAATACTGTTTCACTGCCTTCATCCTGGAAAGCACCTCAGTGTCCCAGCTTTTACATCTCCAAAGCTTCGCCAGGTGCTGCTGTTGGGGAGTTCTTGGACACACCACTCACTTTCCCCCCCCCTCTGGTGTGAACGTTGCATGGGAGTGGGGTAGCATGGCAAGGGACAGCATGTGATAGGGCAGCATGGGTCAGGGTGGCACACTTGTGCCTGCTCAAATGCACAGCACATCTCAATTGCCATGGCAATCCCAGGAGCTCAGCAAAATTTGCTGCAGCTGTTGCCATGGTTACTTGGATGGTCCGGACAGACTGTCTGCATCATGAACACTAGTAGTGCAGATGAGGGATATGCTAGTGACTGCAGTACAAATGTGCCCCTCCATCCCTAAACCTAACTGCGGTGGATTGATATATTTATATCATTCCATGCAGTTAAATGAGAACAAGTTACAATCAAGTTAGCTTGATATCCATTTCTTAAATACATAAAATAAATAAATTATCTGATGACACATTTTCTCTCTGGTCCTTTCTGCATTTACCAGTATCCTGGTATAATGCAAGGCCCAGTTTCCTTCTGGGCATCTCTGCACTCCCCATCCAGTTGTTCTTTTTCTTTCATGAATAGTCACAAGGTGTTTTTTTTTTCTGGATTGCTTTAGGATCCTCTCTGCTAGAAAAGTCTAGCACCATTACCATGTAGTGTGTGTGTGGGCTTGGACTATCAGGGATACATAAGCAATGGCACTCAAAGCCTGACAATGCACAGTCTAATCCAGATGTTCTTTGTACACATCATACCGTTCCTTTCTCTTTTATCTCAAAGACTGGGCAAATTTTCAGGAGAATCCGTCTGTTTATCTCAGCAATCCATTGTGTTTGTCCATCCTTTAATTTCAATTGCATATGTGGTTCAATAAAAAAAAAGTAAAGCAATCCATCTTTGCAGGAAGTACAGTCTAAATAATATTGTACCTAATTGGTTCCTTTTCCCTATACAATATTGTCTTTGGAAGAAACTCAACCACCACCATGGAAATCAAGTATCTAAATTGTTTAATCTGTATCTTGGACTAGTTAAAATTGTCATTAAAAGAAGAAGCTCCTCCATTTAAGCATCTGAGTGACATTAAGGACATTTATTACAACTGAAAATGCCAGACCTATGTAACAGCTTACTAAATGTCCCTGTTAGTAGAAAGGTCAAGGTATAAGATGTGACTAATACTACTGTCACCAGACTCATATATTTCAATGCCCTTTTTATTGTGCAGTTTTTTTCCTAGCACATATTGGATGGAAGTCTCCTGATTTTTCATTCTTTTTTTTTTTAAGGAGATAATGGATAGCACTCATTTGAAACCACAATACTTTCATTAAAAGTATTTCAGAGCTAGATGGATCATACCTATCTGTTCCCTTTCTGTTCCTTTGTGGGGAATTGCTTAGGGAAACCATAACAGTGACAAAGAGAAATTTCCAAACAAGGTAATGCACAGAGGCTTGGGGGTAAGTCAAGCTTTTTAAGCTCCTTTTTTCTTATTCAACCTTCTTTGAAGAGAGTTTATCAGTTCCAGCGAAAGTACCTTCATCAGTTTGCTTTAGGTATTTTTTGATCCACTCCCAACATTCAATTTTAATAGGTTATCTTAGCAACACAGTGTTCCTGAGACAGTCTGTTTCAGTGATTCAGAAACTTCAAAACCTCCATTTTAATCAGGATTGACCACAGCTGTTTTGTTGCTGGAGGTAAATGCAGCAGCTACTATGCAGCACAATTGGCAAAGTGGTAAAGGAGGGGCGAGACTCTTATTGAAGCCTTGACTTTGATCTCTACAAACTGGGAAGTATAGAAATGTTGAAGTAAATAATTTAAAGTCTATTATCGCCCATAGAAGATTAAAAATGAAATAATCCAACATTGCTGTCCTGGGGTTGTCCTGGGGCTGGCTTTAGCGTGAAATGGTCTGTGAATTCTGTGGATTCTTCTTAATCTGGGTTTCCTAGATCACAGTGTCAACAGGCATGTGAAACTTGAGATAGGGGACAAGCCAGATGTAATGGCTGCCACCAGTTGTAATGGCCGGTTGTTATAACGTTTCAGTTAGAGTCATTTTATTGTTTGGGTAGTGTGTATTTATATCCTAAACAAGGATATAATGTCAGAACTTCCCTTTTTAAAATGTCTCTCTTCCTTCTGTCTCTAAGTCTTGATATTATGGTAACAATAGCTGCTTGCCAATGCTCCTCCCCCAACTCTGCCTCGCTAGCAGTGGGTTAAAGATACAGTATCTGTTTAGAACTCTGGCCTAACTTGGCTCACTTTGAAAACAGAATACTCAGTTGAAGCTTCTTTAAAATAACAAGAAAACAAGTTTATTGTGTACAGCTTTCTTAATAATAAACAGGTAAGTTCACTATGTCAATCACAGGTCCATTCACCCTTCTGACCGAACTGTCCCCAGCTTCCTCACTCAGCCCAAGGACTCCAATCCTATTCAGATTAATGCCAGCAGCATAAGTAACAGACAACCATTTCAATTCTTTTACTTTCTAAACACCATATATTTACTAATGACTCAGGACTCTATTCCCCAGCTTCCCTCAGGATAGTTTAGAGCCCGTTTCCCTCCTTGTTAACCCCCTCTGGTCAGTTAACCCCAGGCAGAGAACACTAACAACTCCCTGAGGCTCCCTTAAATACGGGCCTGGCTGGCTAGCTTCACTCTGATGGGTGGAGACTCTGCCAGGAGTTTATTTCACACTCCCTCCTGGAGAGCTTGACTAGCCCCTCCCTTGAACTACTTACCATTATAAAAAACACACTTTGATTACACTTTTAACAGGATAGACAAATAGTTTTTGCCACACTTTGTAATTTAACCAAAATAACTTAGTTTTGGGGTTGAGGGGTCCTAGCAGGCATCACACCAGATGGAAATTTTGCTAATGCGGGAGCCTGTGAGAGAAACCTGGAATGGGTGGGATTTGGCATCAAAAGAAGTTGGAGGTTTTAAGATTTTGGGGAGTTGACAAGTTACCATACAGAAACATTGGTAAAAACTTTGAAGAGACTGTTCAGATAATGAACATTTTTGCACTTCTCTTTCTGTCTGCTGGATGGGAAAGATTGCAGCAACCACTCTGGAGATTAACCAGAGCTTTGGGCAAAGCTCCATAGAAATGGCATTGCTCTGATTGGTTCTCTTCAAAGCCTATGCCATTCTCTGGAGTCTCCTTTGGAGCTGTCTTCAAAGATTATGCACAGGCTTCAGAGCTTTGGGTTTTGGGGCACCCCTACATGGGTGCCCACCCCTAGACCCCATTGCCTGATTGCGGTGGAAACACACTCCATAAAATCCGGATTTGATGCCTGAAGATCCCATTGTAGACCCCTTTAATGGGGTCTGCAGTAAATCCGGATTATAGGTCCTGGATTTCCCTAGAATAGGTGGAAACAAATGTGGCTTTAATGGGGTCTGCAGTGGAAATGGGGGGTGTTTCCGCACAGGCACTTAAACCACATATAAACACACATTAGACATACAGACAACATATAAACTTACCTTCTGCACTGGAGGCTGGATCCAGGTTCCTTTCCAGAGGCGCTTCCGCACATCAGCAGGCAAGACCCGTTCTTAATCGGGTCATGCCGCCAAAAGATCCAGCCTCCGGGAAGACCTAAAAAATTAGGTCTTCATCTGGCCCTTTGCCTCAATCCATTTTGGAAGCAGGACGCTTCTGCACATGGAGAGGCGAAGGCCGGATAGCCGGCAGATGCCATCTTGGGGAGGGTGGAAGCAGGCTGGTTTGCCTCCATCTGCCCTTTCTGGGGTGCTGTGTGCTGCCGGAAACATGCGGTGACTGACAGCTGCATGCTCCAGTCCCGTGACTCTGGGGGTGGTGTCGGCAGTCCAGGAATCTGGCTGCCTTCAGACCTGGGTGCTGCAGCTTCCCCAGAGAACCTGGGCAATCCGGCTGTCCGATCCAGCCTCGTCATGGCCACCCTGCACATGTGTGGATGTGCGGGGCCTCCGAGGATCTGTCCCTATTTGGATGGACAAAATCAGATCTTTTTAGATCTGGTTCTTAGATCCGGAAGCACCCGGGGTCTTCCTGCTCTGAGCCCAATGGGTCTTTAATGGGTCCCTAATGGGTATTTAATGGGTACCTAGTGCTAGTGGGTTCATGGATCTGTATCTTTACCAGGTAAGTACAGAAATGGCCTAAAGTTATGTTTTTGCATTTTGTCCTAGAAGGACTTTAAAAGGGATTTTAGGGAAAGGGAGGGAGGGGGATATCAGCTGCCCATCCTGAGAATGCAAGAAGTTGCCAGATATGCCAAGCAAGCAGAATAGGATGAAGAACTCTCTTGTTTGCTGAGTGATGCAAGAGAAAGCCTCAAATTCCTTAGGAGGCATTGCTGTTTTAAAAGTAATTTCCCCCTGCTTTCTTTTACAAGGGTGAGTTAGGTTGCATCCACACACATTTTAAACAGTGGCTCAAAAGTGGCTTAGAGGTGGAAGCATGTGACAGCTAAGTGTTCCCATGATGCATCTAATCCATAGTAAAGCCCAAAAAATCCACTTCAGTTGTCCATATATGAGAACGAGATTCCAAAGGACGCTGAAGTCTTCCTAGGAACCAGAAATGTTTGATATGTACAGGCAAAATACATTAAAATTTGGTGGTTCATGAATACTAGGAGGAATGCTACACAAGAAACTCAGACAGTTATGTAAGCAGAATATGTGCACACTTGCAATATTTGAGATATTAATCCATATGGATATACAAAACTAGAGGCGATGATGCATCTTTAGATAGGATATAGAAAGTCTTACTTCAATAGGCAGAAGTCACTTTCCTTGGAGAAACTTCACAGTTTGCTTGAGGCTACTGAGTCATGTATAAAAGGGGGAGCTGAAAGGAGACCCCCCATGGGTAGGGGGGAGAGGGGGAGGAAAGGGTGGAAGTACTTCTTATCATTACAGACAAAAGGGAAACAATGAACCAGTAAGAGGCTGTTGGCCCAGGACTAGAGAGAAGGGCTGGTAACCTTGCTTACACAGAAGGATTGCAGCTATTACAAGAGCCTTTGTAAGCTAAATTTTTGCCTGTTTTCACTCTCCAGAGGGAGCAGGCAATCCCTTATTTGCTAGTTTGCTCTCTTTTCAGCCCAAGCCATTATCTTGACCTCAGGGTGAAAAGAAAATTGCTTAGTGCAAAGGTATAAACACTGCAAAGTAGTAGTAGGCAGCTGTTTTACTTCTTTTGCCTGTCTTCTCTCCCTTACCCTGATACTATGCCCGCAGCGATGGCTTTCGGCAACACACACGCTGGACACAATAGGAGAAAAATATCATATCATACATTATAGCGCTGACACTTAGCAGCTCCCTAGTTATCCATTATAATCCCCTTTAATTCTCACTGCGGTAGGATAATGTCTTCCAGTATGGCTAGAGCAAAGCTGTGATTGATGAGAATTCAGCCTCATACTTATTTAAGTAAGCTTATTCTATTCCTGCCCAAGTTTTAGCTCTCATTCTCTCAGAAGGCACAAGCGTTGTGCTCTTTTAATTTCCTATATTACTTTTTGGATCCTCTTCTTTTAATGGCTTCTTTCTGGCAGTTGACTGTTGCTTGGGGAGCCACACAAATGCCCGTTTTATGTTTGGAAGATGGGAGCACTTAATTTTTGGCAACAAAAAAATGCTGAACAACAAACATTGCTTTGCTATTCTCCTTAGAACACTTGGAACTTCCTTTGAAATCCCTCATCTGAAGAGTGTGAAATGAAGTCCCTGTTCTGGGCTACAATCCTACACAAAGTAGCCGAGGCTGAGGAGAAAAACAAAGCAGCTCAGAGACCACTTAGAGAGAATAGTATACAAAACTCATGTTCTCTTCCCATCTCCAATCCACCTTTTCTTCCCTAGATGTTCAAGAGAGCAGGAGGGGCAGACTGGTCTGTGAACAGATCAAACACACAAACCATCTCTTAGCTGTTTCTGAGGTACTTTTCCTTCCCTTTCTTTGAAACTTCATGAAACCTCATGTGAACACAGCCTAAGTGTCCAGAAAAGGAACTTTTCACAAGTAAAAATCCTTTGTTCCATCTGAAAAGGCATTTCCAAGTTAGCTTCTTAATTCATTTTGGTAATTGAAAATGTAGTTGTCAGAGGGTGCATTCCCATACAACAGCAGTTCTCAACCTTCCTAATGCCGCGACCCCTTAATGGAGTTCCTCATGTTGTGGAGACCCCCAACCATGGGGGCAGAGCAGCTGGGAAGTGGGAGGGAAGGGCGGTGGGAGATTCGTCGCGACCCCTCTGAAAGGGTAGTTTGACCTCCAAAGGGGTCCCGACCCCCAGGTTGAGAACCACTGCCATACAAGATTAAATGCAAATCCAGTCCATTTTGGGGATAATCCAATCCCATTAAAATTTTTATTCCCGGATTTTACGAGGACTATATTGCTAAAATCTGCAGAAAAAAAGTCCTCAGAAAAACTGCTCTTGGTCCTGATTTGGTGGCTAGCCTGCTTCCCCCCCCCCAATGGGAACACTACTGGACCCCTCCAATCCAAATGGAATTGCATTGTCATAATTCCATACATAAATCCCACGAAAATCAAGGTTAAATGCTTGCAATTCAAGGTACGCAAAAGATCCATATACTATTGTGAAGGATGGAATCATGGCTGCATCAAGTTAAGGTAAATGGAAAAAAAAATCTAATTGGAAAGGGGGAAAAAAACCTTCCTGTATTAATGAAAAGTAAAATAATAACAATGACAATAATATCTTCATTGCAGTTGGTGAAAAAATTAGTTTTCCCACCCAGCAAACAAAAGCTCCAGGGCAATAGATCCCATTTCATGCTATTCATTTTTTATGGTTATTTGAGATTATTCAGGGACAACTTGTGCACTTCATCTTCACAATTCAATGGCCGATTATTTGTGGAGTGGGGGAGGGAATGTCTTGTAGTTTCAGGAACAAATGGTTTTCAGTTAGTAGAGAATTAGGTAAGAATGGAGTTCTCATCCCAGTCAAACTCAAATACCTGCAGGGATGGAAAATACTGTCCAAACAGCCTTTCAAGTGGGAAGCATGTTCACAGACAGTTGAACAAATCACTTCTCTGTTTGGGACTATTTTGGCTGTCACTGGAAAAGTATCCAGTGGTTTTGATTTCAGGCATTACCTTCAGAGTGCTAATTTCACTTTAAAATCTTCTAGCTTGCCTGTCAGTTTGACATTAGCTGAATATGCCCTCACACGCTGACATGAAGTAGTCTAGAATGTCTAAAAATACATGTGGTAGAACATAACATGGTGGCCTATAGATGATTTTGAAGGTTTAGCTAAAGAATATTCTTTTGACTTTGTTTTTTTTTTCTCTCTCAAAGTAGCCTGGGACTAAGGTAAGGTGCATACAAACATTCTTATAATGACTGAAGCATAAAGTAATGACTTTTATTTCCTATCTCAGATCTAGCAATCCACCTACATCATGTTACATCCCTCTAAACACTAGGGGTGTTTCCACACTAGCTGCGGAAACCAGTTTAACCCCCCCAAGACAGATTAAAAACACTTACCTTGAATAGCTTCCACACTGCAGACTGGATTGGAGACACTTTGCGGAGGCCGCTTCTGCATTTCAGCATGCAAGATCCATCTTAAAAATGGGTCTTGCCGCCAAAATCCAGATTAAAACAAAGACCTGAAAAATCAGGTCTTCAATCTGTCACTTGGCCTGGATGTGTGAAGAAGCAGGATGCTTCCACACGTGGCCAGGTGAAGGGGGCCGAAAGCAGGATGGCCTGCTTCAGAAGTCCCTCTCTTGTGCACCTCAGGCCGCCAAAAACACATGGTGACTGGTAGCCCACTGCTCCAGTCCTGCAGTTCCAGGGGTAGCGTTGGCGATGCGAGAGGCTAGATGCCCTTTTGAATGGGTGCTGCGGCTTCTGCGCAGCACCCAGGCGATCCGGCTGCCTGATCTGGCCTCCCTGCATGGATGTGCAATGGCCCTTTGAATCCATCCGAAACAGAGATGGATCCTCAGGAGGCCGGATTGCTGGGAAACAGATTTTGTTAAATCCGTTTCCTGGCTGCAAATGTGGAAGCACCCCAAATGATGACACTATGCTTCTGTACTTATCTAATGAAAAGAGTGTGACCCTTTCTACCAGGTGGACCAAATTATGAGCAAGACTCCATTCCATCTCTGGATTTCAACAAATGGTTTCTAATCATCTCTGATCACACATGCATCTGACAGACATCAAATGTAGAATTATCACATTGTTGTCAGCATGTCTTAGAAATACCTGCTGTAGAGAGAGCATGCCCACTTTGACGCAAGCCAAGCTATCTCACTCAGTTGCCACCTCCCTATGTGTTCTAGCTCTAATCTGCACAAAATGAGAAAAGCCTTTTTATTACACATGCAAGAATTGATTGATTGATTGATTATCTCAAGCATGTTGGCAGACAGTAAAATGTATGTATCATTGCACAGAAGCTGGATAGCCATCCCTCTGGGATTGTCAGCAAATGTCTGTGTTAGGGAAAGGGTTGAACTAGATGAAATATGAGTGACTTCAAATTCTATTTCCAGGGTCAAACATGACCTTTAATCAGAGTCCAGTCCATTTTCATGTCTGGACCAGATGCAAAGACAAGAACAAATGGCATTCATAAATTGTGGACATACTCAAATGTAAGATCTAGTGGTGATCTGGATTATGGAGCACTTAGGACAGTTCTGGACCACAATGGGCTTTTTCACACTTAATGTCTATGGGGTAATACAGAAGTTAAGTTCAGTGATGGTCACTGACATTTGCACTGCCCCCAACTTACCTGGGGTCTGTTATGGTGTGGACAGTCAACCCAGGACTGTCTGTATGGCCATGGCAACTTTTCCCAATCACTGGGCTCTTGTTATGCTGATCACAACATGCCATATGCCTGTGAAGCTGTGGTTATGATGTTCTACCTCACACAGCGTTCACACCTGGAAGTAGTGCTAACACTGCATCTGGCGAGTTTATTGAGAGTGACTAAGGCAGTCCTAGAGGATGGCCCCACATGCTCTGGATCACTCCAGGATGGAGGCAGCACTGTGGTGTGGAGATGCAGCATCCCAGAGCATTCTGGACCATCCTGATCATTTCAGTGCAAAATGCCCAGTGGCACTAATCCCATGTGAAGGATGCATATTAGAAAGCAGTATACCAGACAAGTGCAGAAAGAACTGGAGATAGAACTCAGTCAGCCTTACATAAGAACATAAGAGAAGCCCTGCTGGATCAGGCCACAGCCCATCTAGTCCAGCATCCTGTCGCACACAGTGGCCCACCAAATGCTCACAGGCATCTCAAGCAGAGACAAGGACAAACCTTCTCCTGCTCTCGAGTCCCAGCAGATGGCCTTAGAAGCGCCCCAGTTCCTCCCTGCTGATCAGTAACTCCAGCATTCTAGTTGTTTCCAGACTGTCAGCAGCACAAGCAGACTCTGTATGAAAATAACCTTTTGGTTGGCTATGAAAAATATATCTGTCAGCAACTGATAGAAAAAAAGAACCTACCTTGAACTTACCCTCTTCATGGGGCTGCCCCTGAAGATGGCATGGAAGCTGCAGCTGGTGCAGAACACAGCTGCTGGACTGCCAACAGGAACCATCATGCCAATCTTAAAAGAGTTGCACTGGCTGCCAATTCGCTACCAAGCCCAATTCAAGGTGTTAACTGACTTATAAGGCCCTAAATGACTTGGGCCCCAAATATATAAAGGAATACCTTCTTCCGTACCAACCTGCTCGATATCAACCTGTCCGTGCCCTAAGATCTGGAGAGTAGGACCTCCTGGTTGTACCACCACTCACAGAAGCAAAAGGGGTGGGCACCAGGGATAGGGCCTTTTCAGTGATGGCTCCCAGCTGTGGAATAGTCTCCCTCTTGAGGTGCTGTAAAGATGCATCTCTTTACCCTGCCCTTTGGCTAAGTAAAGGAACAGTCTTTTCCTCCTCACATTCAGACACTGCCATGGTTTTAATGTGTTCATTTTATATGTTGTAGCCCGCCCTGAGACCCTTGGGTATAGTCTGGGATAAAAATACAAACAAACAAATAAATAAATAAATAAATAAATAAAATGGAGATAAATAAATAAAATTGAGATGTTAAGTAAAAGTATGCATAAAAATAAATACATGTTTTTGTTTTGTTATCTTTTTAAAAAAAATTAGTTGCATGACTTCAGCAATTCCAATTTATTCAGGTCTGACTCACGGAACAGCAATGACTACTTTTTTTTAAAAAAGGCAGATTCTCTTTTGTTGTGCTTGGAACCTGGATTTACCATGAGCTGGGGGAACAAGCATAGCAAAGGGCAATTTTCTTTAGCACAAAGCTCTGCAATAAATCCAATTAGCATCCAAATTAAATTCAGCAAATTATTATATGGTAAAATACTGTACTCTGCTCAGCAATGATTTATTTCTGAAACCGATCAGGAAATGAATCTCTTGTGACCGTGTATATCTGTGTGTGTATATTTGTCTGAACTCTAATTGTGCACAGACAAAATAACAAGTTTCAGTAAAAATAAGGCTGGAAACAGAAATGTTAAGAAAAGGCATTCTTCATTAAGATAAAAAAGGCTTTCAGCTCCTTCGGAAGAGAGGAAGCCAGGCCCTTGTGGTCATTTATCTTTTGCTGAACGGAGCGGTTTATCAGCTTCTTTTTGCCCTCTGTTATTTTTCCTTCCTCCCCCAACACGTTGAGCAAGTCAACTTCCCTACGGTATTTGGCCTGCAAGTGATAAAATAACTTCTGTTCCACTATCCATCTTTGGAGAAACATTTTCCCTGTATCAACTTAACTCATCTTCTTCTTCACTTGCCCTATTTCTTTTTTCCCCCTTGTTTTCCTGGCCACTTAGATTGTTTTTAAAAGAGCCAGCAGCTGGGGGAAAACTTTACTCATTCCTCAAACACAGCTATTTCTGATTGACTCTACTGCATTTGCAGCTCTGCACCGGGGCAGGAGTGACCTATACTAGAAGGAGGGATGCCAAACAAGTTTTTAAGAAATCACACATAAAGGATCACTCATTGACATACCAATGAAAAAAATGTTCTATAAGGCTGTGGTCACACTCAAGGTTTAATCCAGAGGCCTATTCACACTTTAGGCTACTAGTCAACGAGTGGTGAATGTATGGGGAAGAACATACACACGTCAACTATGCTGCTACAACCTACAAATGAGCCCTCTCTTCCCAGAAGCCCACTAATTGTTGATTAGGTGTGGAGCATGAAATCGTGCTCCACACCTTTGCCAATGTTAACTAGAAGCTTACTTGGAGCATCTGGTGGTGCAACCATGTGCTCGATTTCCAAATTGCTGTGGTCAGTGGACAGGGGAGGCAGCTGCCCACTGACCACAGCAAGAGACAGACTCTTATCTGGGAATACCAAGTTTGATTCTGCCCTCCCCCATGAAGCCAACTAGGTGACCTTAGGCTAGTCACAGCTCTCTTCTGAGCTCTCACAGCCCCACCTACCTCACAGGGTGTCTATTGTGGGGAGAAGAATAGAAAGAAATGGTAATGCAAAGAAAAAGAGGAGAGTAGTGGTCATGGGAGATTCACTCTTAAGAGGAACAGAGGCAACTATCTGCAGACCTGACAGAAACTCACGAGAGGTGTGCTGTCTCCCAGGGGCCCGGATCAAAGATGTAACTGATAGCATATCGAGGCTATTCAGACCTACAGACTACTACCCATTATTACTCATACATGTGGGCACAAATGATACGGCAAAAAAGCACTTTGAAAACATCTACAGAAACTTTGAAGACCTTGGCAGAAAAGTAAAGGAACTGGGAGCACAAGTAGTCTTTTCATCTATCCTTCCGGTGGATGGTCACGATAAAAGTAGAAGGGATAGGATTCTTGAGGTGAACAAGTGGCTACGTTGGTGGTGCCGGCAGCAAGGATTTGGATTTCTGAACCATGGAAAAAACTACCTATATGACGGACTCCTTGCAAGAGATGGGTTGCACCTTACAGGGACAGGAAAGAATGTATTCGGGAAGCGCCTTGCTTCGGTTATTAGGAGAGCTTTAAACTAAAACAAAAGGGGAAGGGTAACAAAAAGTCAAGCAAAAATACTCAGTCAATCAAACCAGGCGATATTCTTACTCCCAGAAATAGTACCAATGAACAAACGCATAAATTTTGTAAGGAAAACAGAGGAGGCAAGCTCGCAACAGATAGCAATTACAAACTAAAATGCCTCTACACCAATGCCCAAAGCATGAGAAATAAAAAAGGGGAGCTGGAGATCCTGACCCAGGTAGATAAATATGATGTCATAGGTATTACGGAAACCTGGTGGGATAACACACATGAATGGAACACAAACATTGAAGGCTACAACTTGTTTCTGCGAAACAGACTTAACAAAAGAGGAGGGGGTGTTGCGCTGTATGTTAAAAAAGAAATTGTCTCCTCAGAGGTTCAAGTTTCAGAGAGTGGAAGCTCAGTAGAATCGGTATGGGTAAGAATTCAAGGAGAGAGCAACAGAAAGGATACCATTGTAGGAGTCTATTACAGGCCCCCTGGACAAACAGAAGATATGGATGACCTATTCCTAGACCAGATGGCTAAACTTTCACGAAAGCATGACATAGTGATTATGGGAGACTTTAACTACCCAGACATTTGTTGGGAATCTCGCTCAGGAAAAAGTCACAAGTCTAATAAGTTCTTATCCTCTCTCGCTGACAATTTCATGTACCAAAAGGTGGTGGAGGAAACAAGAGGATTGGCTATCCTTGATCTAATTCTTACCAACAGAGAGGAAATGGTGGAGGATATCAGAGTTTCTGGGGCATTAGGAGGCAGCGATCATGTTATCCTTGAATTCTGGATAATAAGGGAAGGAAAGCATGAGAGGACTCAGACTTCAAAGTTGGACTTCAGAAGGGCGGATTTTGATGGACTCCGGAGGAGGTTAGGAGGGATCAAATGGTTAAATGTACTAAAGGATAGAAATGTCCAAGAAGGATGGGATATTTTGAGAAATGCAATATTAGAAGCACAATCATTAACAATTCCTCAAAGAAGGAAGAATGGAAAACATCTAAAGAGACCAGGGTGGATAAACCTAGAACTTAAAAACTTGATAAAAAAGAAAAAAGAAATGATTAAGAAATGGAAGGAGGGATACATATCTAAGGAGGAATATAATGAAATCAGTACAATCTGCAGGGCAAGTATCAGAAAAGCTAAAGCTAAAAATGAACTGAGGCTTGCAAGAGAGACTAAAAACAATAAATAGGGTTTTGGGGATATGTCAACAGCAAAAGAAAAGTCAAAGAGGTTTTGGGAAGTCTGCAGGGAGAGAATGGAGAAGTGATCGAAAGTGATCTTGAGAAGGCAGAGATTTTGCATCTGTTTTTTCCAAGAGGGATAATGTACATACAACAGTCCTTCACTGTACTGATGAAGGACTAGGAGAATCAAGACACAAAATCAACACTGAGAGAGTAAGGAAACGCTTAGCTAACTTAAATGAATTTAAGTCCCCGGGTCCAGATGGATTACATCCTAGGGTACTGAAGGAATTAGCAGAGGTAATTGCTGAACCACTTGCTGTAATCTTTGAGAAGTCATGGAGAACAGGAGAAGTCCCAGACGATTGGAGAAGGGCAAACATTCCTATCTTCAAAAAAGGGAAGAAGGTAGACCCAGGGAACTACAGGCCTGTTAGCCTGACTTCAATACCAGGAAAGATTCTCGAACAAATTATTAAACAACACATATGTCAGCATTTGGATAGGAATTCAATAATTAACAGTAGTCAACATGGGTTTGTATCAAACAAGTCGTGTCAGACTAACTTGATTTCATTTTATGACAAAATCACTGAATGGGTTGATCAAGGAAATACAGTAGATATAGTATTTCTTGATTTCAGCAAAGCATTTGACAAAGTATCTCATGCGATCCTCATTGAAAAATTGATCAAATATGGGTTTGACAAGGCAACTATAAGGTGGGTTCAAAACTGGCTTAGTAATCGTTCTCAAAGAGTGGCTTTAAATGGCTGCACATCCAAATGGAAGGAAGTGTCAAGTGGAGTACCACAAGGTTCTGTCCTGGGACCAGTTTTGTTTAATGTTTTTATAAACGATCTGGACGAGGGAGTTGAAGGGAAACTGATCAAATTTGCTGATGACACAAAGCTAGGGGGGATTGCAAACACCAGAGAAGAGAGAGAGAGGATTCAAAAAGATTTAGAGAAACTCGAACAATGGGCTGCAACTAATAAAATGGTATTTAACAAAGAAAAATGCAAGGTTCTGCACCTGGGCAAGAAAAATGAAAAAAGCACATATACAATGGGAGGAATTCGGCTGAGCAGCAGCACATGTGAAAAAGACTTGGGTGTCCTGGTAGATCATCAACTGAACATGAGTCAACAGTGCGAGGCAGCTGCAAAAAAGGCAAACGCAATCCTGGGGTGTATTAGGAGAAGCATAGAGTCCAGATCACGTGAAGTTATTATCCCCCTCTACTCTACCTTGGTCAGACCTCATCTGGAGTACTGTGTCCAGTTCTGGTCACCCCAGTTTAAAAAAGACGCTGACAAGCTGGAGCAGGTTCAAAGGAGAGCTACCAAGATGGTGAACGGTCTGCAAACCATGTCCTATGAGGAACGGCTTAAGGAACTAGGAATGTTTAGTCTAACAAAAAGAAGACTGAGAGGAGACATGATAGCTGTCTACAAATACCTCAAGGGTTGTCACAAGGCAGAGGGATCAGCCCTGTTCTCACTCTCTCAAGGAAGGACTAGAAACAATGGGGTGAAACTGCAGGGGAAAAGATTTAGTTTAGATATTAGGAAAAAATTTCTAACAGTAAGAGTGATCAACCAGTGGAACAGGCTGTCACGGGAGGTGGTTGGTTCCCCTTCGATGGAGGTCTTCAAGCAGAGACTGGACAGCCATCTGTCTGAGATGGTTTAGGAGATCCTGCCTTGAGCAGGGGGTTGGACTCGATGACCCAGGAGGTCCCCTCCAACTCTACCATTCTATGATTCTATGATTCTAAGTTTTATCAGCCGCTTAGGTGTCTGTTGCAAGTTATCTGCTTTGAGTCCTCTTAAAATGGATGAGAAAAGCAGGGTAGAAAAGCCAGCTCTTCTTCTTCTTCTTCTTCTTCTTCTTCTTCTTCTTCTTCTTCTTCTTCTAGTAGTAGTTATACAGGAACTACATTCGTTACATGGAAACATTTCTATTCTTTCTTTTTCTTTTTCTTTACTTTCTTTCTGACCAATTACTAATCAATTACGATCACTGCCAGGCATGTTTTGGAACAAATAAAATTTGAAATTTATTAACGTTTGGAGGATGATGGATTCTGATTAAAATGTCCTTTAACTTTCTGTTTTAAGGAATACATTCTAGGATTTTACAGTATTAAGCCCTCTTCCTGATTTATATGAAGGAAAAAAAGATTGTGAGTAAACAGCTGGAACTTGCCAAAGATGGTAGAAATGGGACATATTGAATAAAACCGCTGGACCCTTAGACAGTGAAATTAGTTTATGATGGAGATGATAGTACACCAAATAAAAATGTCAAATTTGTTTGTGCAAACACATTTTTGCTGAAAAACAATCTTTAATAAATCATATTTTAAAACTTTTTATGCAAACAGCTTGCACAAGTGGAGCTAATTTGTTCTTAATATACATTGTGTTTCCAAAACAATTCCTTTTCTTTTTCTACAAATGTGTTGATCAAAATTATAAATTTTCAGATTCATGAAAAAGGCAGCTCTGATTTCAGTCAAAGATGGCTATCAATAATGCAGACAGAGATGGAAGACAGTGCTGATCTGAACTCAAAGAAACTGTCTTCTAGAGAGATTTATGATATGCAAAATAATCATTAAAAGACTGGAAACTTTTTTCCCTTGTACAATACATTTTATCACTATTTAAAAAGAAAAGTGAAAGATAAGACTCTTGTGTAACACGGTAGTCATGATTGAAACAGCATTAGCTTGAGGAAGTCACACTCCTCTGCCTTTTCAGGAAATTAATTGCTTTAAGAAATTTTCTTAAATTGCCACTACACCATCCACAAAGCCAGTACAAGATTTGGAGCCAGCTTCCAATAGCTCTGAGAGCTAGAAAAAAATGTGCCTAGTCTCAGAGCCCCTGGGGGATCCATCTTGGTCTCCCAATAGACTGAAAAATGAACTTACCCACGTTACTAGGGTGGTAGCCCTTGATGTCAAGGTCTAGAGATGATCCTGATCAGAAGCCATTCATTCTGGACTATCAGGAAGTGTGGAAAGGCCCTTAATCTTGCTAGCAGAAAGCACAGAAATAAGCACATAAATGTCTCTTTCCCTTAATTTCCAAACCCCCTAGCATTTAATTATTAGTTTACAGTTCAAAATAAACACAAACATAATTTAACTCCCTGGCTTTGCTGTTCTTCTTTTCTCCAGTTTAACTTTTCAAGTCTCCATCTTTTGTCACTTTACGTCTGCTTTTCTGATCAAGAGGAGATCCCGGAAAAGCAGAATTCCTACCACCCCTTGCATTTATTTCATTTCCTTAGTGCTTTTTCCCTTCACTTTGCGTGCTTCTTCAACTTGCATAAACTTTACTTCCTGCCTCCTTCTTTTGATTTTATTCTTCACTATGGTCTCAGCCTTGTCTTGAGCCTGGGAGACCACAGGAACTCTTGCTCTCTCTTTTCACCAAGTTTACACTGAAAACATTCTCCTGGATACAAGTTGCTGCTCAAGTAGCTTTATTGTTTGACCAGTTCAGCCAACTTGGAAATTGTTTACTACTTGTCTAATTCACCCAAATTTGAAACTTTGAATACTCCTGCTGTTTCCTGTACAACAAAATTAGTTCTCGTGTGTCTTCTCAACCTTAATAAAGCAAATTTTGTATCAAGATCAGCTGAGGCTGTGTTTCAACTGGTAAAAAATGTCTGGGTGTTAACCTGGATTTTTTGACCAGCGCCAAGGGCTCCTTGCAGCCGTCCTGACAGCATTAGACTGCCATTTTGCCTTCCCCACCATTCTCCAACAGGTTGGAAGCAGTGGGAGAGGGTGTCAGGTGAAGGAAGGGGCAGGGGGCAATGGCACAAGAGGATGACAGGTGGAGGAAAGGGGCAAGGGGGAGTGGGGGAGGGGGTGACAGGCAAAGGAAAGGGACCCAGGAAGGTAAATGGTGGGTGGCAGTGGAGGAGATTGGTGTGGAAGTGTTCTCATTAATAAATATTCATATTTTAACATAATTCTGCAGTGAGTCATGTTAAAATCCAAAAACAGATTCCCCGGATTATTGGACATATAGGGTGTTTCCGCACTGGCCTCTAAAACAGATTTAGAGCCGCATTAAGGTAAGATTAAGGACCTTACCTTAAGTGGCTTCTGCATTAGGGGCCAGATTAGCGCTCCTTTGAGGATGCCACATCCACATTTTGGTGTGCAAGACTAATTCCTTAAACCAGTTTTGCCCCTGAAATCCTACCCTAATGTAAGACCTAAAAAACTAGAGGCGTTTTCGCACCAAGGCGAAGACGCCTCGGAACGCTTCCCCCGAACGGGTTGAGAACACTTTCCCATTCGCACAAGGGCAGGTAAGGAATGCTTTGAGAGCAGTTCCCTTACCTGCCAGTGTGAAAGGGAAAGTGTTCTCAACCCGTTCGGGGGGAAGACCCTCCCCCAGGCTGCTCCCATTGGCTCCTATGGAGCAAGTGTGGGCAGCCCGGGTGTCTTCTGTCCCTGGGTTACTGCTCGCTCCCAAACCCCAGATCGGGCTCCAGGGGGTGGGCAGGAACCCCAGCCAAAAGCCCCAACCCATTCCCAGGGTCATGTGCGCATGTGTGAGGGGTCTTACCTTCTCCTGCAGGCTCAATTCAGTGTAGAAAGGCCGGGCTGTTCTGAGCATGCTCATGGGGTGGCCCCTCATTGGCTGGGCACCCGCACATGCTCAGATGGGCAATAGAGGCCAGGCAGGTGCCCAGGACTTCAAAATGACTTCGAAGTGGCTTCGAAAACTGCACCCCCCACCCCCAGAAACACCTGGGGTAATGGACCAATGAATCGATCCGGATTCCCCACATGGGTGCAAAGCTGTTTCCACAGCATTGGGTGCTTTCCTTAATCCGGATCTACTAGATCTGGATTAAGGAATGTACCCATTCCTTAGATCCAGATCTTCTTAGATCCAGATCTAAGGACTGCAGTGGAAAAACACCCATTGGGTACTTCCCTTAATCCAGATCTACTAGATCTGGATTAAGGGAAGTACCCATTCCCTAGATCTGGATCTTTTTAGATTCGGATTAAAAAACACCCATTGTTTCCTGACCCACTGACTCTCCTCACCCCCAGCCTTTAAGTATCATTTTCAGATGGACACCATGTTCCCATTTTATGAAGTTTTGCAGAAAAAGTGATTCCTATATTCATATATCCATCACTGCATTAGTTTTTATTGATTTTATTTGTAGTGTTAAATGAAGTTTTTATGAGTGCTTATTATACTTATAGTATTTTTATGGATTTTTTTTAATTTGATAGGTTTATTGAAGTTTGCTTTTTTATTGTTTTGATTTATAATATTTTCTTCATTTTGAAGTTTTGATAAGCCTTTTTTTTCCCAGGCAAATCTGATATAAATTGAGAAATAACTTTCCAAAATCATCTAGTAATATTTAATTTAAATAATAAAATGAATGTTTTTCTCCTAAGCTTTTTCATAAAAGATACATAAAAGTATTCTAAGATGGAAAAATAATATATACCAGAGCTCAGTTATTCCTGGTACCAGTTGAAGCTTTGGCAGTACTACAAAAGTACTAGGAGAGGTGGAGCCAGTATGCTTGTGGCTGGAGTTTATAGGAAATTTGGGAGCTGGATCATCACTCAGCCATGGGGGTACACTGAGGCTGAATCCATATATCACAAAATGGGTGCCTCAGAGACCAGTTTGTGGCTCTCTTGTTCCCAAGACTTCTCTAAGAGAGGGGGAAAGGGCAGACTGGTGTATGAATAATACCATCTAAGAGGCACTTCAATGACCTTTTATGCTTGTCTGATCAAACCTCAAGTGACCTTGGGCTAGTCATTATAATTTTTTTTTAAAAAAAATTCTAGACTAGTCAATGTAGATTAGAGATGGGAACACAAGTATCACATGCTACTGTCTCTAAGGTGCTTCTGAATAATTTCGTCCAAAATTGTGCCACAGCCTCTTGTAAGAATGACACGGATGAGATGGAGATGGGAAAAGGCAAATCAAAGGCTGTAAACTTGATTGGGATCTTTGCAGCAGAAACTGAACATGGTGGGCTACCAGAGCCAGTTCCAATCCATCACATTCAATTCTGGACATAACAGCATGGTAGGAACAGCAGTGAAGCACTCGGCATTTGCCTTGAGGTCTGATTTCTCCTGCAGTGGTCCCCCTGCCTCCCACATCAGATTCAGTCACTTTTAGGATTCATGTAGATGAAGCCTATATTTCAACAATGAATTAACTTCATCATTATACCCCATAAATGTTTGTACCTCAAATACTTGAAAGTGTACATGCATTTTTGTATACCCCATGTCACACAATGTTACTATTTTGAGGGACCCTGTAATAATTAAGGCCGTGACACGTATGGTTTAGCTTCAAGGGTTCAAAAGGTTGAATACCAAACAATTTCACTGTCCATAAATTGTGGTGGTGATGTTTTTCCCATCTTTCTTTCTTTCCTTCTTTTCCTCTATTTAAAAGAGAGCTTATTGTAATTTCTTTACAGCAAATTTGATAAACACTGATTTTTTTTATTTTGCTGACCCAAAATTTTAAGTGTTTTTACAGACTCAGTCATTTCTAACCATGTTATTACACTACCAAAATATATATTAGTTGAAAATATCTCCAGACTTTGGAAATGTGTTGGATCTATATATTAAAAACAACAATAACAATGGATTTGACAAGAAGTGATTTAGATGGGATTAATTTCCCCCAAAGATTTCAGAGAAACCATAAACCAATCAAGTTTTTCTTATGTTATATTATATTGTCAGACTTCCAAACCCTCTGTTAAATTATTTCCTTGTAAATCATTGCAACTCTTCCATTATGCTGAAAAAATACAATTTTCAAAAGTGAGAAATATAAAAGGCTGCAGATTTTGCCTTCATTGCCAATATCTATCAGGAGTTCCTCATCAGTCTAAAGAGCTCAGTTTAAACAATTGGATCTTTGAAATACACTGAATATTCTGAACGCAAATAGCACTGCAAACAAGGATTCTGCAAGGTATGACACTTTAGTGAATACAATTCCTGTTCCTAATAAGATGTTTTTACTTACCTAGACATTTTAGTTGACTTGGTAAATCATGATATATATTAAAAACCTATGGTGCTTTTCTCATTTCACTACAATGGATCAACCAAAAGTCAACTTTCATGCTTCCAAACTTACCACTTTTTGTTATTGTTCTTATTCAGTTTCAGGGTTTTGTGTTTGCTTTCACGGTTGTGCAGATACATACTTCTTCATTCATTTTAGGCTTGCCAGTTTCCAGTTTTGTGCAGGAACACACTTCTGGACTAATTTTAGGCATGCAATTTTAGGCATTGGAACAATAGAAGATACTTATTGGTGACTGGCAGGTCATGCTGACCAATTACCAATCAATTGCAGTCATGGGGTGGAGTGTCAGACAAGGGCCCTTTCTACATAGACCCTTACTTTGGTTTAAAGGTCTCTGTAGTACACATTCTGGTCCTCCCTATCCTCCCATTTATATGGATCAAGCAGGTCTCACCTTTCACTGGCCCATCTCCATCTGCATTAGATGAAGCCTGATCAGATTAAGAGGTTCTTAACCCAGATCTCTGATAGTACCATTTAATTGGTACCACCACAAGGACCAGGCCTTGATCTAGAACGCAGAAGACATATAGCAGGATGCCTCCTGTGTTCAGCTTTACTGGGGATGATTTTCAGGAGCGCATGATAGTACTCCACTGGAAACCACTGCCCATGGCCCTTGAGGTTCAGAACATTTATTCCTAGCCTTCAGAAGTATGGGAGGGGGTGGCTGCAAAACATGCAGGGGCGTTGTAGTTGAGGTGTGAATTAATATGGATCAGTGTTGTCAGTGCAGATGATGCTGATCTCACCCATGCCTCCCCACAACCAAGACCAGGCTATTCTGGACCCACTATTCCAGGATTAATAACCAGTAAGTGCAGAAAGGGCTAAGATATAAGAGCGTCTTCTGAAAATAGGCTTTTGCTGAAAATACTTGGAGTTGTCTCTGGCCAAAGGCCTATGCGTAGATAAATTGGGTCTAATACGTTGGAAGGATTGAAAAAAACCACTGCAGTCTGGGATTCCTCTACCAGACAAGAGCACATATGCATGAGTTAATATAGACAAGTAAACAGTACTAAAAGGACAGCTGCCTTTTTTGACAATAGGAAATCTTATCTGGTACAAACTGGTTCAATTTCTATCAAAAGAGGTTAAATGGTGTTATTGCAAACAAATCAAAACTGGGTAAACTTCTTTATCCAGGTGTGATGGTTTGGAATGCAGCTATCAAGAATGTTGGGCAACTCGATATGATGTAATTAGAGGTATTACGTCACAATCTGAGTAGCTTTCTTCTATGAAAGTAGCTCCATTGTTTTATCCAAATGTGTGACAGGCAGGCAGGCATGTACACAGCTGGAGCTGCACACTGTCCACCACCTCATAGTAGTATCAGATTTCTTGGGCAGAGTCAGCATCCTCCGTGGATATGCTTGAACATAACTAGAGTTTGTAAGTTTTAAGTACTCTGTTTCCTCCCCATCTATTTCCATCACTTGAAATCTCACTTTTTTCTCTTTATTGAAAGGGTGTTCTCTTACACATACCACATTTAATCATAAGCATAGGTCCTTTCTACACTTGCCTGCCCTTAGTCAGGATCTCACAGAAGCCTGTTCTATATCCCCGCTGCCAGTATGCACAGCAATGGTGCACAAACTGAAAGTGGAAATTTGAGATCAGAGTCCTTTTCACACTTCAGCCAAATGGCTGAAGTGCACTAAGGCTGGTACACACAGGGGACAGATCTACCATTCACACTGCCTGGTAAGGGACGCTTTCTCAACATGCAAATTGTTGATCTGTCCCCCATGTGTACCAGCCCCAAAAGGCTGCCATGGGGGGGCAGATGGGAGGCGGTTATGGGGCTGTCATTGGGTCCTGTTGGTTGCCGATTGGGCCGGCGGCAGCTAGCAGGGGTGTGTGCCCTCCCAGCCCGCTGTACTCCACTTACCTGATTGGACCATGGGCTTGGTCTGATGGGTCCCTGCTGCTTGCTGGAGTGTTCTGTGTTCTGCGTGGGTGTGCACTGCAGCAGACCACCCCCACGCTGACCTGGCAGCAGCCAGCAGGCCAATAGCAGCCAATGGGAGCAGCTCAGGGCAGGCCTCCTGAGCTGTCTGGCAGGGAGGTTGTGAATGCTCTCCCTGCCAGACAGCTCTGGGACAGCCGGGGCTAAGGTTGGGCTGGATGTGGAGCATGATTTCATGCTCAACCCCTTTGCCGTGATTAGGTCAGGTATGGGACAGGCTGGGCTGGTTGCGAATGGAACTGGACTCCTATAAATGTGTAGGCTCTCTTGAGAGCTGTCCTAATCATTCACCAGAGGCCTAACTGGCATTGATCTCCCACTTTTCCTCACAGATCCTTTACCATGTGATGGCATACCAGCTTTCCTTGATCACTCTGTTGTTGATTTCTCCCATTTATAGAATCTAACATGCTTGAAATAACATGCATGCATGCAAAATACATTAAATGTGTACTAATCCCATCTAGAGATCTACATACTTTAAAACATCTAAGCTATAACCAATTTATTTTGCATTGCACAGGGACACATGCACTGTATCAAATAAAAGGATGTAATAATCCTTCAAATGGTGATAAGAATTATTGAAACGTAAAGAGTCTCCTATCTCCTATCTGCTTTCTGATATTTTGGATGCTTTTTTTATTAAATTCACAAAAGATAATATTGTCTCTTAGATAACCTGCTTTGTTTGCATTTGTTCCAAAATTTCATTTCCTAAACTTTCCTTCTTCTTTTTTTTGAAGGTGGTAAGCAAAGCTTCTCATAAAATTTCTTTGTCTTTGTTTCATCATTTTTTTTCCAACAAAGGCTGCATCCACAGAGGGGACAATGTGCACCCAAAAAGTATCCAAGGGGCATATCATCTACCTGCTGGTATGAACTACCTACCTTCCATACATTCCGCTTGTGTCAAATTTGTGACACACAAAAAATACTCAGCTTTTATGGTCATTTCCCTGCACATCCTGAAATAGGGCCATGTTGTAACATTAAAGCCAGGGACCTTTTGTTCTCCTGCTTAGATGTTTGTGTTTCTGAGATGTTTCCAGGATAGAGTTCTTACTCCAACCATTATTGTTTTCTTTTACACTCTGGTAGCAGAGAGCATGTTGAAGAACAGACTGGAAGCATATAACTTCTTGTTTTGTTCAACATTACTTAACTTGTGAGTCTTATAACTCATTTACATGTCTGGAGATGCTAGAGTCCATCTATTCACTAGCTTGAAGAGAGAGCATGTGACATTATGAACTGTTACAGCAGATTTAACCAGTCATTAGTTCCCACACTGCAACACTAATATAAATAGAAAATTTACCCTTTTTTAGCCTGAAGTGATATACACTTGCAATATACCAAAAAAAAAAAAATCTCAAGTGTTTTATTTCAGTTCTGCAGACATAACTTGCCATGGAGATTCTCAAATTTCAGTTTGTTCAGCAGCTTAGTCAACATATTGGCTATCATTTCTTCTGAAGGACAGTACTCGATATCAATAAGACCCTCTGATACGTTTCTCTCAGAGATGCAATCTGGATAACAACATGTTTGTCTTCACCCAAATTGTTTTTCTTCTGGATGAAGGTTTAGTCCAGGTCTGACTTCTTTGTAAGGAGCTTAGTTCCTCATTTACTGCTTATATCCATTTGTTTCTTTCTGATGTGGGTAGCCGCTTCTTTCCATTCCAGCTTGTGGGTTCAGCCTCGAGTTGTACATCCACATAGCAAATATAGTCATCAAATGTTTTGGGTAATGTTCCTTTGTTAGGCCTTTCTGTTCTTCTTGGAACAGGAACTTCTTTTCTGGTGGTTTCACCTCTCCAGAGGTGCCCCTTCTAATGTCCCTTCGGAACTTGCATCTTGTGACTGAGTTACTGTCGTAATCGGTTATACACTGGCCTAGGGATGTGCATGGATATTCAAAAATCTGTTTCAAATCCAATGAATATTGACATTAGAATTCGAATCAGGTTTTCAAAAATCCAAATTTCCAAATTTGAATCGAATCTGGATTTTCAAAAAACCAACACGGATTTTTGAATGATTCGACTGAATTCAACATCATACGTCGCACCCAAATATCAGGTCTATTTGTGCATATAATACGGGATGCAAACGGAATGCAAGCACGAAAAATCAGATATGAATGTTCTTGACATTTGTATAATTTGGAAATCTGGATAACCTGGATCCGAACTGGATTTTTGAAAATCCAAATTTTCACATTTCAATTCAAATTGAATATTGGAATAATATTTGATTTGAATTGAATTCAAATGCAAAAAAATGCATTAATGCACATCCTTCCACTGGCCAATTCTGTGAAGGTAATTTCAGGTTCCTGGCTTGATTTCTATGCCATGGGATTATCTTGTTTAGAGTTGTTTAGAATATTGTTCACATCAATATAAGCTGCATTAAGTATATTTACCTCAAAGGTTTCAGGATTAATAACTCGATAGCCTTTAGAATTTTGATTGTAGCCCACTAGGACTCCAAGCTGTGCTCTGGGATCTAATTTTCCTCTTTTTTATTTGGGAATATGTGCATACGCTTTTGCTCCAAAAGCTTTCAGGTGTTTTAGGCCTGGTTTTCTCTTGTGCTATATTTCAAAAGAACTGTTTCCAGTAACTTTACATATGGTCCTGTTATGAAGGTAAACAGCTGTATTAATTGCTTCTTCCAAACAAGGCTCAAGTAGGTCTGCTTGCATTAATAAACATCACACTGGCTGCATCCCCAAAAGACTTATTTGCCTCTCTAGTCTCCCTCTACTGTCACTCTATTCAAGCGGATTTTAAAAGTGCCATGCACTACCGGAATAAGCATCTGCATGAGGCTCAGCAAAACGCACATTTAAAACACACCTTCTGTCCCCACGGAAGCGTGTTTCCTTTCCCTGCATCTTTTTCTCCCCATCCCCTCTCTTGTTCAAAGGAAAAATAGCCATTGGTTCTCTGTTCGTCTCCTAGATCTCAGTCCCCCGAAATGGCTTCCCGTGCCGGCTGCAGCCATCAGCTGGGTGATCGTTTGCTCATTCACTGTTAGCACTTTCACAGAACACTGTCAAAATCCACCCAGTAGAGCAGTGGTGACTTTAAATACATCCACTTCATGCCTGATAACAATGTTGAAATCCATCCACTTCACACCTGATAACACTTCACGCCTGATAACAATGTTGCAATTCTCCACAATTCTGGCTCTTTGAAAGTTCTGTGCTTTAGAAAGGGAAGGGTAGGGAAGCTGCTGCAGTTCTGGGAGATGTGTGAATGTGTTACTGCTGTGGGTGCAGGCCGCAATCCCCGCCCCTTTTGCCACGGAGCTGCGAGGAAAACCCGCAACTTCCAAAAAGAGCACTGGAACTCTTCTTTAAAGTGCACTTTTTTTGTCGTGGATTTTCCTGCTTTTGTAGCACTGGAAGCTCGTTAAAAAGCCCGGCATGGGGGCACTCAGAGGCAAACGATTTTTAGACAGCTTTCAATTGCTTGGGGACAGGACCACTGTCTCTATTCTAGTGTGATTGAATCTTTTTGCACTCCTATTCTGGCTTGGGGTATATGGAACTGTGCTGGCATGTTCTATGCCTTCAGATTCAATATATTTCTGGAATTCAATATTGCAATATTCACTACCATTGTCTGAGTACAGAATCTGTGCTGTTTCTAACAGCAGCTGCATAGCTTTTAAATTTCAACAGCATTTGGCTTGATCAGATGCACATAAGCAAAATGACTTGCATGGTCAATAAGACATACTTGGCACCACCTAGGATGGTGTTAGTGGCCCAATGAGATCACTATGCACTCTTTGCATAACTTGAGTCTTAGTGGCTTCATATAACTTTGAATGTCTGGGTGCTGTTGATTTGCATTTAATGCATACATCACATTTCTCATTGCTTCTATCACATTCAAACAACTTTATGCCAGAATTCAAAAGGTGCCTTTTTGTACTTTCAAAATTTCTATGGCCTAATTTCACTTGCCATGCATATAAATAGTCAGCACGGCGACAATTTTCTTTTTGCACAGAAAGGATTTCTTTTCTACACATTTCTTAAGTAGAAATAATTGCCATGTTTCTCTGCTAAGTAAGCAATTCCAAGCTCATTGTCAAAGGTTTTCCAGTAGCCTTTACTCATCTCAGTCTTACGATTTCCATTTAGAAATTTGGGTAGAGAAACCAGATTCTCTGGGACAGTTAGCACTTGCAATTTTAATCTTAATAATTCCTTTTGCAGATGTTTAAAACTATCTCCATTTGCTTGTGTTAAAGTATCAGTGCAAAAATTAATATCCACAAATAATGATTTATCATTCACTATGTGACCATTTGCTCCTGTATCTAGCATGAATAGACTTTTTTTTCTTTGCTTGCTTGCAACATGTTAACTGAATTCTTGCTATTTTCTCTTCCTGTAGGGCCCCCCTTCTTTCTGGCTTTGTTATGCAAATCAGTCCTCCCAGGACTGGGGATTTTTCCTGCCTTTTTACTTGCAACTCTTTGTCTGCAATGACCTGTGTTTCCACAAATAAAGCATTTAGCTTTTTTTTAAAAGGACTCTTTTGCATCATGGTCAGCCTTCAATGCAGATATTCCTCTAGACAAATCAGACTCTTTTCTCTCTAATTCACAATCACAGAGGTAGCCTAGTACATAATTAAGATCTAATGTCTCTCGACCTTCCAACACAGAAGTTCTATGTGCATATCTTTTAGGCAAACTCCCAAGCATTGCAGCAACGATTTCTTCATCATCCAAACTTTTTCCTGCTTCCCAAATTTCAAATGCAAGTTCTACCATAGGCTGAACATGCCTGTCTAAATTCCCATCATATTTCATCTGAGCATTATACAGTTTCTGCCTTAGGTCTCTCAGCTGATTTATTGTTTTCATAGCATAGTGATTTTCTAAAGCTTTCCAAAGCTGTTTTGCAGTTTTGCAACTTAACAGAAGACTGGGTTCATTGTCATTTAATGTGGATGATAAAATTTGCATAGTTTTTGAATCACCAGCTTCAAACTTTTGCTGCTGCATCCCTACCTATAGTTGGGGGATCCCCTGTAAGGACATAACCTTTTGTGTTGCTAGGGCATATTTCACATTGCCAGACAGTAAAATTATACTGCTCCAAAGGTTTTAGTGGGGATAATGCAGGGCAAACGTTTTGACTCATGCTTAGTTGTTGGTGCTTAAAGGTTGTGCTCCTTCCTTACAATCTAGTTATGCAGCTCTTCTTCTTGGTCCCTACCAATTGCATGGATGCCTCTGTGGGCATCTCTTGGACAGTTCTCTTGGCAGAAATACAGAAGTGGTTTGCCATTGCCTGCTTCTGGGGAGAGGCTGAGGATCAAACCAGCAACCCCAGCTCTCCAGGCAGTTGCTCAACACAAAACTACATCCACTCCCAGTTGTGATACTGTACAAATACATAATTACTTATGTATTATTTTGCTGTCCACCAGTGCTAGAAGGTTGTAAAAGATGACACGGATTGTAGCTGGTAACAATCGGATTGTAGATGGCTTTAAGGAAGGGTTAGACAAGTTTATGGACAACAGATGTATCAATGGCTACTAGAATTGATGCCTAAGTACATCTTTCAGGCTGGGAGACAAGCAGGATGCCTCTAAGGCGATTTGCTGGGATTTGAGAGCAGGAGAAGGCTACCCTTGTGACTGCTTGAGATGCCCATGGGCATTTGGTGGGCCACTGTGTGTGATAGGATGCTGGACTAGATGGGCTGTGGCCTGATCCAGTAGGGCTTCTCTTATGTTCTTATGTAAAAGGTATCTGTCATAAATTGTGCAATCTTCTCTCAACATTCTGTTTGTTTAATTAATTTTTTGTCCCTGAAAAACTTTGATGGTAACTAGGATTCTACTTCTCATTTTAAATCAGTCTAATAGTGATGAATTGTGTCCTGCCAGTTATTTACTTTTTTGTGGCACCATGCACCTAAGACTGGCAGTATGACTTAGCTAGGCTTTAGGTCAACATTTGAAAGCAGAGCTACTCAATTAGGCACCTTTGAGGCCTTATCAGGTCTTTTTGAGGCAATTATAGAAGCAAAAGCACACTATAACTGTCTTAGAATTAAGTGCCGTTTTCTTTTTATTCATCTATATTTCTTTTTGAACAGCACATAATTAAATGGCTGTGAAGTACTACTCCTGAGGGCAAATAGTAATGAGATGTAGATGGACAATTGCCTCCATTTTCCAGGATTTAGGCTTAACCTCAGATAATTTATTTTTGAAATAAAGAAATAAAACACAAGTTATAAGAAATTGGAAACATTTATTAATCACTGAGAAACAAATGTAGCTTCTTCTGCATCTATTCCAGTTGTCCCATCTTGCCAAAGTTGACATTTGTCTGGTGGATGGTTTCCACTAAAGTCATTAGCATATATATAACACACTTCAAGTATTCAGACTGCTAGATATTAGAGATGAGCAAAACTGCTGTTCTCTTTCCTGCAAAGTTTTGATGGCACAAGCAATGAATCCATTAACGGCGCCCAAATGCTGAAGGAAATTAGAGAATGTGGAAGTGGTGTCTGCAGTGTATCGAATACATAGCCACAACCTTTCATGTTGTATCTGTAAAAAATCCAGAAATTCTAGAATACAGCAAATCTGAAGTTTTATAACGTGCAAAGGTCTTGCCAGTTTTCCTCCCAGAAACACAGTGTGCATAAACACTGCACCGATGTAGTTATGAGACAGTTGTGTACAATTTGTCAAGATTATGTATACACAAGCTCTGTGAAAAAAATGAGTCTAGCTGATGTTAGCCATTGGCCCTTTCCACACTGAAAGTGACCAAACAAACAATTGGGTTCTATACCAAAAGAAAAATCAAAGCAATAAAGAAAATATAGATAAAAATAGGCCAAACGCGTTTCGACTAGAAAAGTCTTCTTCAGTGGCCAATATTAAAATATATGTACGAATAGCTGTGTGTGAGTGTCTCTCTCAAACTCAATATCAGTAATCTGATATTGGCCTATTTTTATCTATATTTTCTTTATTGCTTTGATTTTAATATACCTTTTGGCTGTGGCTTGTGGTTTACTTTTTATTCCACAATTGTTTTTCTTACAGTGAGTTTTTTAATTTTGGTGCTTTATATTGTATTATTTGATTTAGTTCATTTATTATTTGCATTATCAGTGGGGTCATTGTAACTCTTTTAGTAAATATTAAAAATATTTTTTCTTTTGGTATAGAACCCAGTTGTTCGTTTGGTCACTTTTGGTGTGTTTGTTTGGGTTTCTTTTGGGATTTTTGGTTGTTCCTTTCCACACCAAGCCTTATTTTGTATTATATCTTGGATTAGGGACCTACCATCCACATGCTCATACAGATTATGGCAAGCCCGGGAAAGAAAGAAAGAAAGAAAGAAAGAAAGAAAGAAAGAAAGAAAGAAAGAAAGAAAGAAAGAAAGAAAGAAAGAAAGAAAGATGATCATGATGATAGATAGATAGATAGATAGATAGATAGATAGATAGATAGATAGATAGATAGATAGATAGATAGATGTAGGTAGGTAGGTAGGTAGGTAGGTAGGTAGGTAGATGACAGATAGATGATAGACATTCACATCTTTCCTACTTCCTTCAAGAATAATGATATTACCAGCTACAGTGCTTTCTAAGAATAATATTATACATGACAGAAAGTGCATTATATCTGCCTCGTGTGGCCTTCTGACTCTTGCACAAAGAGCGACTAAGGCCTGAAATTCTGTCTCTAGGGCTTCTTCCTGCTCAGGAAGTGAGAACTATGTAACAACAGGCTGAACACAGGTCTCAATTTACAGGTTGCACCTATAGTGTGCTAAAATTCTCCTGAAAGCTTTCTAAATCTCTACAGCTCTCTCACACTATAATAGTCTCATATTGTGTCCCTTACAATGCAAATCAAACAGCTTTCCTATATTATCTCTTATTTATTTATTTACACACATGGGTTACTCTGACAGCGAGACCTCGGTGGCGTCCATTGTGTGGGAGTCTTATCATGGCATTGCAGCTCTTCCTCATTAGCATCACCAGGGCACGCAAGAGGAGTTACAGTGGGTGAACAATTCTGTCATTCGGGAGGCGTCCCTTTTATGTTAGCTGCTCAAACTCTTGGCTAGGCAGGCAGTTTTTGTATTGTAAATGGAAGGCAGCTCACAGGGAGGAAAGGAAATACTGGAGTTATAAAAGTGGCACCTTTTGTAAGAACAAACTTTGGAACTGGCCATGACATTCAAGACATTATTAAGGATATAACTGCCTTGCTCTAAGGTCACTTTCAATAGATCCTCCTTCTTTTGGGTAAACACATTTGAAGTATTTCATCAATCTTGCCATATGGCCAGCCTGAGCAGTCTCAAGATGGGTCACAACAATAAAAAATATTAAAAACGTACAACATAAAAATATAACATCTCTCCCTCCCTTGTAGGACAACACTTAGAGTTAGTCAAGAATCAAAAACATATGGTTTTGCCAGGCACTAAAAACATACAAAGTTGGCACTTGATGTACCTACAGGGAAAGGCTGTTCCAAAGTCAGAGGGCCAACACAGAAAAAGCCCTGTCACATGCCACCACCCTTTTTGCAGAGAAACAATCAAGACATATTATTATTTAGGTTTCCACAAAATGAGGGTTGTGACATGAGTCTTGCAACTGAAACTCCAGATTTAGATGTGTTGCCAAAATATTCCTGATTATTTCAATGAGAATAGGTAGTTTCAGGTTTTGTAAAGCAGTAGAGTATTGCCTTAGCAGACTACAGCAAAACTGTATGAACACTTGAAAAGAGTTTGCTGGATGTCATAAAAGGTATACCAAATCTACAGCCAGCCAGAATATAGAAGAAGAAGAAGAGGAAGAAGAAGAAGAAGAGGAGGAGGAGGAAGAAGAAGAAGAAGAAGAAGAAGAAGAAGAAGAAGAAGAAGAAGAAGAAGAAGAAGAAGAAGAAAGCCACATCCCCATTATAAGCTTAATCCAGTTTCCCTAAACCAAAATAATAGAACTGGATGCAAACGCGAATTTGTCTGATCCCATTACTTTCAACTCAATTGCGTTGGATCCGGATTCTGAGGATCGTACGTGGTGTACGTGACTCAAGGGGGGGCTCAAGTGGCTACTTTCTAAAAGCTGCTTTTCGGGGCCACCCTGCCCTCTTCCTCCTGGTGTGAACGTGCCACCCATAAGGGACCCCTTCACAGAGCCTAGCTGGGTGGCTGCTGCTTGCCTGGATGGAGGAAAAACGGCAACGGGAAGCCAGCGATTCTTTCCCCTCCTCTCCCCATTGCCCAGGGCACACAGCAGCAGCGGCAACTCAAGCCCCCTTGCTTTAAACAGCCACACATCTCCCAGAACCTGCAGCTGCTTTCCTTTCCCTTTCTAAAGGTCAGAACTCCAAAGAGCTAGAATTGCACAAAATTGCAACATTCTTATCAGGTGTGAAGTGGTAGATTGCTAAAGTGTAGCGGCTGCTGTAAAGGGTGGATTTTTACACTGAAATCACTATCTTTGGAAGCAAGCTATTGGGGGAGGGAAACCCTAAACGTGGATTCTCATCCCTTAAAATGGTACGGTCCCCACAGTAAAAAAATGTAACATGTATCAAGCGCACGAACCGGAGTGAGACCTGTTGAAATGAGGGTTAACATTTACAACACTTTGGGGTGGTTTAACATGCGGAAAGCTTGTTAAGCCAAACTGACATGGGGTCTGTGAGGATTGAAACCGTATCGAAATCGAATTAAGCTTGTAATGGGGATGCGGAAGAAGAAGAAGAAGAGCTGGCTTTTTTACCCTGCTTTTCTCACCCATTTTAAGAGGATTCAAAGCACATAACTTGCAACAGACACCTGTGAGGTAGGTGGGGCCGTGAAAACTCAGAAGAGAGCTGTGAGTAACCCAAGGTCACCCAGCTGGCTTCACGGAGGAGTGCAGAATCAAACCCCGTGACTATGAGATATGAGTCTGACACTCTAACCACAAGACCAAACTGGCTCAGATGTTGTTGAACTATATGTCCAGTCACTTATTGCCATTTTGCAGAACATCTGGGTCTTATAGACATTATGGCTTAGCAATCTATGGAGGGCCATAGCTAGCCTAATTAACCAGTGGCTGCATTCATATTTAGGGTGGAAAAAAGCAGCAGCTCAGAAGTGCCTTGTGGCTCTCATGGCCTCATTCCACCTTTGATGGTCTAGAATGTTCATGAGAGGCAGAAAAGCAGACTGCTGTGTGAACAGTCCGGCTACTCAGCCACACTCCAGAGAGGTTCATTTTTATTTTTAACCATGTGGGAATGCAGCTAGTGATTCTGATGGTGAGCGGAAATTGGCAGGAGTTCTCCTTTATATCCTGCAGTCATGTCTCATCACCCCTGCCAAATGGGGAAAGGCAATCCTGGGGGTAAACCCAGGTACTTATCTCACCTGTCATTTATTTGCAGAATTTCTGCTCTTGCAAAAGTACCCACATATAGGACACACCCATCCACTTCCCTTTGCTTGTTAAGGGCTTGTCCCTATGGGGCTGCCAATACCTTAGGGTAGATTTGGGGCAGCCTTAATAGGAATCTTAATTCACATTAAGGAGTCCCCATGGTAATGGAGGACAGCACGGGTTCAAGCCGAACCCACCTGGCCCCATGAAAGCAGGGAAAATCCCTGCATCAGGATGCTGCGGTTTTCTCCACTCCCTCCCCCCTTGCCTGAGCTCGCAATTGCCTAGGTAAGGGCTTGCTTTACCCCAAGTGAGCGCCTGACAGCTTCCCTGCAGTCAGCTGAGCAGCTGTCAGGGGAGTATAGGGGCTGTCAAGTGCACGAGCAGAGCTCCGGTAAAATGATTAAAACATTCGTGCTATGCATGGGGATGAGCATGAGGGAATGACAGAAAAGGTAAGTGATCCCTTTTGACAGAAAAGCTGGCACGAGAGCTTGGTTTTTCATCATGCCTATATAGTGCATTTTCAGTGGCTATCCTGGTGCGTGGGGCAATCCCAATATAGATTTGGGAAAATCATGGCTTCTTTTACTGCTTCAGAAAAATCAAAAGGCCCATCCCTCTCAGGAAAATTAGAATGGTTACTGTATACAGTGTCTAAATAGTGCACCAACATCTTGAAACAACTAGACTTCAATTCAATTTCACTTTAGCATTTTGTTCCCAACAGTAGCTCAAAGTGTTCCCAAAAAGATGTGAAGCAGAGCATAGACAACAGTTCATAGTTTCTCCAGTTGTCAGAGTCAGGTATTTAGAGATACATGCTTTCTTTAATGACCAATCCTAATTCTACTAGAGATGTGCATAAATATCCAAAAATTTGAATATCCAATTTGAATTGGATGAATGTGGACATTGGAACTCAAACTGAATGTCTTCACGTTTGAATTTAGACAATCGAATGGATTTCGGATGTTCCAAAACATTTGTTTGAATGATTCAAATCATTCGAATGAATATCATATGTATCTGTACACATTTACGCTTATAATATGAGTTGCATATGGGATAAAATGGGATGCATACGGAATGCGTACAGATACGTATAACACATACGAATGTTGTTGACATTCATATCTTTAAATACGTATCTAACATTTGAATGAATAGATTTGAATGTAATGGATTCAAATTTGTTTTTTTAGCATTCGGATTTTAAACATTCAAATGCAAACAAACAAACATTCGTGCGCATCCCTAAATTGTATAACCTATAAAGTATCATACATGAATATAATATGCCCATTCTTGTCTGCTTTATTTAGGAAGGAAGGAAGGAAGGAAGGAAGGAAGGAAGGAAGGAAGGAAGGAAAAGACATTTTAATGGGGCACTAATGATGTCCATCTGCTTCTTTTAATCTGTTTATTTATGCTTGTTGCATGTCTGTCTGTTTGCTGTTTATTTCCAAACACTGCAGTACAACATCTATGAGTATCAAATATACAAGAGAAATTTCCCTTTTAAACACTGATCCATCTTCCCAAGCTCTAGTGCCAATTCTTCTATATTCTGGAGACCACAAATCTCAGTCAATTTATTCCAAAGTGTCATGGCTCTTATAAATCTCACCAACAGCAGTGGCTCCTAGTATCTCTGGGATCTCAATATTTATTACAGACACTGTCCTTTCGTCTTGCTGACAGAATCTGTTACCACATTCTCCCTGTGGTTAGAAAGTGCCAGCAAAGAATAAGGAATTCTGGTGCCTTATATTTCTTGGGAGATCATGTCAAATAAGGAGACACACATCTCTTTGTCACTAACAATAAGGCCTAGGTTTTTTGCTAAATCTTGAAACTATGTCTTATAATTTGTTGTTGTTGTTGTTGTTGAGGTAATGATTGGTTCCTGCATATTTCATTAGATTTGAACAGGAAAATTGTTCTGTAAATAAGCACAGGCAACCATTATCCATTTTGTGTCCTGGTATCCACACCCACTATTTTTTGCTTTACTCTGACTCTAGGAAAGGAGCTTCCTTTTTTCATATCATTGTTGATTTGTTTGTTTAAATCTAGCCATTTTGAAAGTCATCTGAATGGCAGGCTAACCATTACTACATTCTCTGGCAGAAAATTCTGTATATTAATTATCAGGAGCAGTTGACAGAAATAGTGGCAGTTGCAACTTCGTCCCCCACTCTATTCCTGTTCACGTGCTTTGTTTTCAGTGCACATGGTGGCCATAGTGACTTTCAGATTCAATCAAAAGGATATTTGCTGGTGCTGCATGGATTTAAACAGGGCCTGCCAACTGCTGAACACCAGTGAAAAGAGCTTCCCTTTTCACTTCTTTCTGCTGTCTGTCCCTGGTAATTCTGTTGCTACTTAAAAGCCTAGTAATATTAAATTGTGGCCCTTTCTGCACTTACATCTGTTAGTCTGTATTAGTTAGATCCATATTTGCTAGCCCTGCCCTTGTACTGTGTTAGTTTGCTGTATTTAAGGCCGCAGTGAGGAAGGTGGTCTAGAGTGAGACGCCACTGCATAAGAAGCTCATACACAGTGCAGAAGACAGCCTGAAAATCACAGGGTACTGTAGTGGTAAACAATTCAGCAAGGCAGAAGAGAACATGGCTAGAGAACATGGTTCCATCATGGCTGCATAGCAAACATATCTCTAATAAGGGAAACAAGAGGCGTTTTCACACTGCCCTTCCTGTCCTCTGTATGGGAAAGAAACACAATGACTCAACACTGACTAGTACTCACACTTGACCAATAGTCAACTTTACCTGCCCCCTCCTTCCTGGATCAGATAGTCATCTTATTCGATCCCAGGGCCTAGTCCTTCCCTGGGCACCACCATTTTGGCAGTGGTACCTCCATGACTGCTTGTGCATCAGTGTTGTTACTTTGACGATGCTGATGCCCTGCACACGTGCAGTGACGTCTACAGTTGTCCAAGGTGCCAGTGCGCTTGCGCGGCACCTCACATAACCCCAGAGTGCCAGCAAGAGCAAATGGCCATGCCACTGGACGCTTCAGGCAAGTAATTAAGTAACATTGGTTAAGGTGTGGAACACGATTTTGTGCTCCACACCTAATAAATGATTAGTGCACTTCTGGGGAGGACGGGCGTGCTTGTAGGCTGTAGCAGTCTACTCGACATGCATATGCTATCCCCGAAACGTGCGCTAATTATTGACTATAGGCCATAGTGTGAAAAGTCCTCTGGTCTAGGAAGACAGCAGTTGCTTTTGACTCCTCCAAGAGCAAAATCCTCTGAAGATGGATATCACAGCTATATCCAAAAGCTTAGGTTCTCAGAAGAAACCTGGAACATGGCATAACAGCCCCAGAACTGCTATAAATGAGTCTGTCTGGATGAATTACAGTGTGTGATCCTCATGTTCCCAGTCCTTCTATAATCCACCTTGTCTAGCACAGATTGTTTATGAGAGGGAGGGAGGGGAACCCTAGTGTTCACACCCAAGCTTTAATCCAGCTTCAGGCCACTTTCAGAGTGAAAGAACCTATCAGCAAAGTGATTAGTCATTTTCTTTTCACTTTATTAAAACCAAAGGTGCATTTTTTGAGTTGGATAATGCCAAAAAGAAAACAGCTTGCCACTTTGCTGATGGGTTCTCTCAGTCTGAAAGTAGACTGAAGTTAGATTAAAACTTAGATGTGAATCCAGCCTAAGTCTTCTGTTTCAGAGTTGCTTCAGAGATGCTTTTTCCTCCCTGTTTCTGTTCACAGCCAAATCATGTGGTCACCAGTCACAATTAGCATTGATTCCTATGGAGAGCAGTGTCCTAAACATTTTTGAAGAGTGACAGAGAACGGCTTTTGGGAACACCGTCTCATTTTCAGGATGATCCTTGTCTCCTCAGTTTCCCTCTGTGTGGCCTTTTGTCTCAGGTGAAAGACAATCAATAGGACACATTCCGATGGAGTAGAAATGGTGGTTCCAAACGTAAATGAAGGAAAGGCACACACACACACACACACACAAAAAAAAAAAAACCTAGGAAGGTGTTTCTTTAGAACAGGTTTTTGGATTTCTCTTTTCACTCCATATCTGTTCAGTGACAAATAGTTTTTGGGTTTTTTAAAACAATTTTTAAATCATTGGTGTTATAATGCAAAATTCTAATTTAACAATTCCTCTGTAAATCTTAATTCTCAAACTGTGTGACATGAAAGACTTGGACTGGAAAAACAGAATGAAGGTTTTAGCTTTCTTCCTTTTTTAAGTAACTACATTAATGAGTTGCATAACTGGAATCAATTAGCAACTGAATGCTGGACATAAATGAGTCTGTGCTTTTTCTAACTTTCTAACTTTCCTGGCAACCTATGCACAGAAGAGAGTACTACAAAAGTAAGCCATAAAGATATGTGTGGTCTACATAAATGTAAAGATTGTTATGATGAAATTTTATTTGTTGCAAGCTGCATTATAAAGTAATAAATGGTTTGCATTTGTCAAAAATATGCTTTTAATTTGGATGAGAAACAAGCATAATAAGAAATTTCAAACGCATGCTATTACATTGCTGAGAAACCAATGAGCTGATAGGATTAAATATGAATGAAGAAAAGGCTCCAAGAAATATATATATATAAGGGGAGTAGAAGACATTTCAGATCCATTTCAAGAATTGTTCTTGGTAACATGAACCAGACCATTATGCCTACTGGTCAAGATGTAACAGAGATAGGTGAATTTAATTCTAAGCTGGATGCTTTACCACTACTAAATTCTTTGACTCATTTTACTGTGGGAAAAAAGATATCTCCTTGTTTTGTTCTAACACAGGATGTCCTAATACAGCATGGGGCTTCAACCATTGGAGAAGCAACCATAGGGTGCTTCCACATTTGCCACTGAAAAGCGGATCTAAATAGATCCGCTTGTCGGCAAACCATCCTCCCCCAGATCTGTCACTATTTGTGATGGATCAAAGGAACTCCCACACGTCCGCACATGTGGGGGGAGGACAGATTCTGGAGGACAGATTGGAGCCATTCCAATCTGTCCTCCAGCTTGCGTGCCAGTGCCGCCGCCCCTGGAGCCGCAGGACTGGAGCATGGAGCTGCCAGTCATTGCATGTTTCCAATGGCAACCAGTGTGCAGGGGAAGGGCTTTGGAAGCAGGCAGTCCTGCTTCTGTCCTTCCCAACATGGCGGCTAGAGGGAATCCATCCCTTCCTCTAGCTGTGTGTGGAAGCGTCCTGCTTCAGCACACATCCAGGGGAAGGTGAAGAATGTAAGACCTGATTTTTCAGGTCTTACATTTAATCTGAATTTCGGTGGCAAAACTGGTTTTAAAAACCAGTCTTGCATGCCGAAATGTGGATGCAGCTTCCGCAGAGGGTGCCAGAAGTGGACTCCAATGCGGAAGCCACTTCAGGTAAGTGTCTTTAATGTGTTCTAGGGAGTGGTTAATCCGATTTCTGCAGCTAGTGTGGACACACCCATAGACACCTTCTGCACTTACCGGTCTTTAGTTGGGATCAGTAGATGTGGAATAGCCAGAACCCCTGAACCTTCCTTACTACGGGAAGGAAAGGTGGGGTCAGCACCATCTGTAACAATGCTGCTGATCCTGATCAGTTTGTGCCATATCCCCAAAGTTCATGAAGTTTTGTGGTTGTACCTGCATGCTCCTGAGAGCAAAAGCTCCTAGGATTGGGGCCTCTCAAGGGGTCTTTTTGGTGGCACACTTTGGCAAGCAGTTGAAATGCACCCCATCTCCCCATGGTTCTGAACATGAGGCTTTTTCGCACTGCAACGCGTTCCGTTTGGAACGCGTGCAGGCGGGAAGCTTAAGACACTTCCGGGCGCTTTCACCGTTCACACACAGGCGCGCCGTAACGCGTTCTGGCGCGCCTGTGTGTGAACGGTAAAAGCGCCCGGAACTGTCTTGGCCGGCAAAGGCCGGCCAGGGGCGGGGATTCGGCCGGCAGCGCTGCCGCCCATTGGGTGAGAGCACCCAAGGGGCGGCAGCGCTGTCAAGCCAGCCGCCGCGCTTCGTGCCAGGTCTACGGGCCCGGATCGGGCCCTGGGGACCTGGCACGAAGCTGCTTGTCCAATAGGGGGCCTAGGTGGGCTGCGTCCTGCATGCTCCCACAATGCCACCCTCAGTTGGAGACTGCACAGCGATGAGGTAAGTCCTCCGTCGCGCGCGTCCCATCCCCGGGCCCTGGGGGGGGGGAATCATCTTCGCGATGAAGGTGCTTCGCTGCTGTAGGCACCTTCACCGCGAAGATCAGCCCGATCCGGGTCGGAGGGTGGTTGGGGTGCGGGTTTGGGGGACTGGGGAGGTGGGCGGCTGATCTGCGGGGCACTCGCGCCCCGCAGATGGCCATGATGGGGGCGGGGGGGGACCCTTGGGGGACCGGAGCAATGCGCTCCGGTCGACCAAGGGGTTCCTCGGCCCCAGCCAGCCCAACATCGGCCTCCTGCCACCCCGGAATGGGGCTGCAGGAAGCCGATGCTGGTGGCTCCCCGGGAAGGAGCCACGTCCCGGCGGCCGTCGGAGACGACAGACGGGACGCACCGAATCGGGGGTCCCCTGTCCGATCTGCCAGGGTCACTGACCCTGGCAGATGGGAAAGGGGAACCCCAATTCGGTGGGTCCCGTCTACCGGCTTCGCTGCGCTGGCGCGATCGCCGGCCCGGCAAGTCGGGCCCTGGGGGCGTGCCGACGGCTGTCAGGGAGAGAAGCGTGCGCGAACGCTTCTCTCCCGGAACGTGCCGGGACGGCCCGTCTGCGTCGGAACGCATGCAGAGCACTTTCAAGTGCTCTGCATCCGGAACGCGTGGAAGACAGCTCCGGACGCGAGGCGGCGCAAGTCCCGCTGGGGCAATGCGAATGCCTCGTCCGGAGCTGTCTTCCACGCGTTCCGGAAAGGCCTGTGCGAAAAGGCCTATGGTCCTGAACATTTGCCTTCAATTGTGTTCTTATGCGTATCCAACTGAACTTCTATTAAAATTTTGTTAGTTGCATTAAGAAGGAGAAACAGTGAACAAGCAAGTAAATAGAAACTACCTTGCTTGACATTTTCCCCAATCTGTTACGATGGGACATGTGTGGACATGCTTTTTAGAATTTCAGAATTATGCTCCCTTAGAAGCATTAGATGATTTGTACTCCTCAGCTGAGTGTAAGCACTTCAGAAATAGGCAATATTTGCACCACTTTGATACTGATATTTCTCAAAGGAATTTGAGGTTATTTAGAGCTGCATTAGTGCCTAAAGGAGAGAGTGAACAGAACAGCAAGCTGTTGTGGTTACAATATAACAAATTCACAAAGAGGTGTATTTTAGCTTACACTCTCTCAATCCTATCAAAGATCATATGATATAAGATAGTTAACTCTATGCTTCATTTAAAATTAACTAGTGCTCAGTACTTAACAGGAACATTTAGATTTCCTTCACATTTCTCCTTTGTTAGCTCTAGGCTTACAGTTCGGCATCACACTTTGTTGGGTGAGTCTACATAACTATCCTACACGTGGATGCATAAGATCTGTCTAAATGGAACCTGTCCCTGAAGCCTGCTTGAGATTTCCAGGTACAAATTTTGTAATAGGAAGAGAAACAAGTCTGTGGGGGCATTGCAAGAGACATGAACTCCCAGTGGTCAGTACACAAAAGGCTTTAATCAAACATCAATGAGGTAACTGTAAACAGGGCATTGTAGACATGGGCAAAAAATGCTAGTTTGGTCTAGTGGTTAGGGAGCTGGACTCTTATCTGGAATACTGGGTGTGATTCCTCACTCTTCCACAAAGCCAGCTGGGTGACCTTGGGCTAGTCACAGCTCTCTTCTGAGCTCTCACAGCCCCACCGGCCTCACAGGGTGTTCTGTTGTGGGGAGAAAAATAGAAAGCTCTGTCAGCAGCTTTGAGCTGCCTTAAATGAGTGAGACAAGCAGGGTAGAAAAGCCAACTCTTCTTCTTCTATGCGATTTGTATGAATTGTGAACCTTTGAATCTATGAGTTTGGATCAAAAATTGGCTATATTCAAAGACTGACATTCACATGTGAAGCAAAAGCTTTTGTACGTTCATTTGAAGCTTTGTTACATTTGCAAAGATGACAAATCAGGTACTTCAACCATTTCTGGCTATTGTTCTTTATGTATCTGCAGAGGCAAGAAAAGTGGAGACCCAGATATTCTTGGCTTGAGATGGGTGAGAAATATTAATCACATTCACAATTCGCCTGTGAATTGAATGTATCTAGCCTTCATAGAAGCTTTGACAAAGGCTGATCTGCCTTGTGTGTCTGTGGGCAAGCCCATTTGCCTGAACATCTGGATGCTACCACAGCCTCCTCTGCTGCTGCGCCCTCCTCATAGGCTCAACTAAGCTTTCTGGAGGTGCACACACAGTTGGAGAGGCCAACCCCCATCCAGGAGTCTTGGGAAATCTCAATGGGTTTCTTTGGAATCAATTTCTGTATGGGAGTGGATTCTCCAGCTGCATGCATATCTCCAGTAGGTGTTTTTCAGCCTCTGATGAGGGTGCAGCAGTGGCAGAGGTGGCAAATGTGAGGGGGCGAGAGGGGCAAGGAAGGAAGTGAGGGGTTCCTTTTACTCATAGACATTTGAGAGGATGTTTGTTCAAGAAGGAGAAACCCCCACATACATTTGCAGGAGGACTTCACACAAAGCCAAACATTCCCTGACCCCTTAGATTCAAATCAAATCAAATTGAGGGGGGTTGTCCTTCATGCTCATCCCTATTATTGGCCACATCTCTTCTTTCTTTCTTTCTTTCTTTCTTTCTTTCTTTCTTTCTTTCTTTCTTTCTTTCTTTCTTTCTTTCTTTCTTTCTTTCTTTCTTTCTTTCTTTCTTTCTTTCTTATTAGTGAGGAGCATTTTTAGGGGATTCCATACCTTTGAGAAATTCTTTGTCAAGTGTTCCCCCCCCCACACACACAATAAATTGTTTCCTTAGTCTTTTAAAACATCACAGGGGCTGCACACATAGGGTTAAATCTTGATAATTTGCCATCCAGCCACTCTAGTACCATTTCGTTTATATTGTGCTACACAAGTACATGACTAATGAGTGTGCATATCAACATAGCAAAAGAAACGTAACTTCTGATTCTGAGATTTCTGGTTTTACTCAGAGTAGAGTGACCTATCTACCTTTATTAAAAGGAACAAAACAATCCACTAGAAAAAGGTTAGAAAGGAAAGACTTATCTTCTCCTAGTCAACAACTGTGATATATCTGGCCGTCAAATCTAGTTCCATTCACAATGTTTGAATACCAAAGGGAGCAAAGTGGAAAACCATTATCTGGATGTACTGGAGATGTATAACTTTCCTGTTCCTTACTAACCAAAGATGGGACTAACCATAAAGAGATCCTATTCCCTCTCCACCACTTCATGTTTGATTCACTAGGCTTGTTACAGGCTTCTATGTATATCTAGCATTGTTATTTGGGAGAGTAGATGTTGACTTTATTTATAGGCATGTCAACAATTCTGTTTTTTGTTATATGAGGGGGAAAAATATATGTCCTAGGGGACAGCAGGAGGGTTCTGCATAAACACAGTGAACTCAACTGGAAAATTCAGAAATGACATGTAGGCAATAAGAAAGAAATTATGTTTGTGCTGAATGTGGAAATCTGGCTTGGTGGGAGATACCACTAGTCCTCAGAAGGCTCAGCAATGGTGACAAAAGTCTTTGTATATGATTTGTAGAACTTTTTCTCGGATTTCCAGTTACCAGGAAGATGTTCAGGTTCAGCATAGGTTGAGAGACTCCCAGCAACTACTCCGCATTCTAGAAAGTTCAATAATTGTTCTTAAGCAAATAGTGGTGAAGAAATAAGTGTTAATTGTCAAGAGTAACTTAAAAGTTCATCGCAGTGAGTTTCAGTAAGTACAAAATGGGAGCCAGATATTTTAAACCTTCCATATGAAACTAAAACTGTAAATGCACGCATCCACTCCACACCCAGATTTTTTGTTTGTTTTACAAAGTGACTCCAAAGCAGCTTAATGGTGATACGGTAGGCTCAGCATGCTAGTGCATTAATCCACATTAAAGGCCAGAAATTATTGGTTCTGAAATGCATTCTCTGGACTTTAATACAGATTAGAGATGGAATGAGAACACTAGCATCCACATGCTACACCTCTCCTTGATATTTTAAAAAACTTTCTAGGAAGATTTTCTGCTGGCTGCCCACAAAACCCTAGCCAGATCCAACAGTGGTAATTTATTATTGTTGTTATTTTTATATTGTTCTTGTTATATTATTGTTGTTGTTGTTACTGTTATTATTACAGCCAAGATTCTGGCACTCTACCATGTGGATGCTTCTGGAACTAAGGCTGTTGCTACTTTATAATAAATCTTTGACTGCACTGTTACTGAGTCAGGATATGGGCCGTAATGGGGAGCATCTGCCTTGGGGGCTTTGTCATGAGGCCCAAAGCTCAATCATCCCAAAGAGCATGGTAACATGATAATGGGCAGAATGCCACCTGCCACAGCCTGAAATGTGGCCATATTTTCACTTGTTAGCCGAGAATCAGCTCTCCTGACAAGGTGACCTTAGACTCATTTGAAGCGACTTACGATAAAGTTGTGGTTGCCAGAAGTTGAGCCAACTCTGGGAGTGAAAAAGGGCTGTAGCATTTGTCTACCCGCTACCCAGAAACTGGAAGATGGCCAAAACATATCACATAGATGATGCTTTTGAAAGGCTTCCAGTTCTTAAAAATCCAGTGCATTGCTGAGCACATGCCATTCATAGCTTGGTTCTGATATAAACTTAGTGACTGTGTGAACTTGATGAGTGCAAGGTGAGTTCTACACCTGCCACTTCTGAAACATCAAAGATAATGAATTCACTGCCCCTTTGGAATATTGTCAACACATATTACATATTCCTCATCTTTTATTCAAAGAATATCAATAGTTTTCCCTCTATTATATCCCCACAATACACTTTGGATATAGAATAAATGAGGGACGGGGACTGAGCCAAATTTGATCAATGAACACCATAAAAGAGTGTGAGCAAAAACAGGGGGCTCCCTAACTCTATGGCAGATGCTTAAATTGCAGCTGCCTAGATGATCCTGAATTACCACCTCCAACATTCCATGCCAACCCCATTGGCATCTGGAAGTCTGCATGTTTGTGATCCAGTTTGGTCTTGCAGTTAGAGTCTCTTAGTTACCAGGGGCCTATTCGCACTTGGCCTTTTTCTGGAGTATATCTCAGGATAGGGGTCGGTGGTCCACATGTTAATGCAGACTCTAGCAGACCTCATTTTGGGCCTGCTGAAGCCGGCAATAGCATATGGACAGCAAGTCCCTATTCCAGGATATATTCCAGAATAAAGCCAAGTGAGAATAGGCTCCAGGTTTGATTCCGCACTCCTCCATAAAGTCAGCTGGGTGACCTTGGGCTCATCACAGCTCTCTTCTGAGCTCTCACAGTGCCACTTACCCCACAAGGTGTCTGTTCTGGAGAGAAGAATAGAAAGCTTTGTCAGCCACTTTGAGGGTTAGAAAAGTCAACTCATTTCTTCTTCTTCTTCTTCTTCTTCTTCTTCTTCTTCTTCTAATATAATGATTATGCCATCTTGGGCTACTTTTGTATATTCTCCTTGTCCTAGGTATCTGCTATGATTTCAACAGAACTTACTCTTTCTGATGTTTTATAGATTTGACTGGCAAAGCTATTGACAGGTTTAATTATTATGTCAGATTTCTAGAAACACAGCTGTAATAATATTGTAACAAGTCATTTACTAAGCTGAGAGTTCCTTAGTGGATCTGGCTGGGAAATTTTCATCTGCCCTACCTGAGCTTCTTTCCTGACCTCTGATTTCATCCTCCAGTAGATAAAAGCCTCTGCATAAATAATTGCTTGCACCAAAGTTTAGTGGGTTCAGAGTTGCTCAATGGATCCAGCTGAATAATTCTGCAGAAGTCCTGTTCTGAGGAGAGATGGCAATATTTGGATTAATTGTCAGGCACTCTATTTAGATCAAAAGTAGTCCCCCAAAATAGTCCAAACGGGACTAAACCAAGACTAAAAAAGCCAAGTGGGGACACACCCATAAAGCCCCCATGCAGATTTTGCCCATCTCTGTTGTGCTTCTAATATTTGTCTGTCAAACACCTAACTGGAGCCCTCAAGTGGTACCTGCATGTATAGGATCTCCTGATAGTCATGAGAAATGAACACATGGTAAAGAAGCCCAAAGTTTCCAGCCAATTGATATTGTACGCATGAATACTATATGACTAAATAGGACAATTTTGGGCTCTGATGATGGGACATTCTACAGACTGACTTTAAAATATTAAATTTTGGCTTCACTGGTCTCTGTTTTCCCCTATCAGTAGTGGCTTTTTTTCCCGATAATAATTTTTATTGAAAATTTTTCATCTCAGAACACCATAAGCCAATCAAATAGTGTCCATATATCTTCTCAGTAGTGGCTTTATCCCACTGTCATTGCTGTCCCTTTGGCAACTTTGTATTGTAATGCAAATTCTATGACATGGAAACAAATTGAATATTGCCTGGCCATTTAAATGAAACGTAATATTTATGTAGATGTATTACAATAGAACAAACTGATTTCTGATTAAATACTGTATGGGCTGGATGATTTCCTCAAAGAACTCAAATGTTTCATAAGTCCCAGATGAACAATTTACTAAATAGAGAATTTCTTATGATGAGACAGACTTGAAAAAGGTGCTTAGGGACACTGGATAAAAAAGTTAGATAACTTTCTTTTAAAAACCAATTCAAAATAATGAGAATATGTATGATGAAATCATTCAAAGATTCCAGAGCACTTGTCTGAAAATGAGTGCGACAAAATTATGGACTCTGTTATGCTGTACCGATATTCTTGTTAATGCCCTGAAAAGCCGATGATATTTTGTTCATCCACAAGCCAGGAAGATTAAAACTTCCTTTTCTCTCTAATGCTCCCTCAAGCATTAATTTGCTTCTTTGACTGATTTTCTCAAAGCTCATAATTGGAGCATCCACAGGAGCTAATCAGCTATCTTGAAAATTCAGACAGATGAAGATCAGGGAGACAAGGTCATGGCTCAGAGAATATATATATATATATTAAGAAATTATCACAGTCATTTAAGGCATCCTTTTCAAACAGAAGATTTGCTCAGAAAAAGGAGAAAGAAAAACAGAGTCAGAAACCTCAAGAATTCAGCAGAGAGGGTGAAATGCCTGCTTAATCCAAAGCTGATCTTTAGGAGGTGCTACAGTACTGTAAAGGAAAGGACTTTTATCTGCCTAAGTGCAGTTGCTGTCAACTGCTGCATTAGCTTTTGCTGCTCCAGATAATACCGTCCTTCCAGGACTGGCATTCTTGTTACAAGATAGTAGGTGAAACAATTCAGCTACATCCAGGGCAGTACTGGCAGCTTTTCACAAGTACATTATGTAAATCTTTCCTTCTGTATGAATTGGTGTACTGTTTATAATAAAACCGGAGACACTGTAAAAGACATGGACTTGTCATTACTCCATGTCCTATTTGTTCCCCTTAACTCACAATGTCTTATCATACAGTGCTTTGCATCTTTGTCACATGCTTTCCCCATTCTTTCATGACACTGGGGGAATGGAGTAAGGGTGGGAGTCAAACAGTGCCATGCCGTCCTTCTTCGTAACCACAAAAACATCATTCCTCCCAGCCTTTTCCCCCCACGGAAATTATATTTCCATTCTCCACCCACCCACCCACACACACACACACCTACTGTTATCCCTGCACTGTTTCTGATAAGGGGGCTGGAGATAAGTATATGGGTATGTCACAACTTTTCAGCAAATCTCCATGCAGAACTTTTTAATATGTTTCCATTGCCCTCCAGTCCAAGGTCCTTTCCACAATTGTTAATATATTTAATATATCAGTTGATGGGGAAGATGTGAGCCTTGCCTATTCTTGTAGTGGATTAGGCTACAGACCAGAATTGGGAGCCATAATTTAGGGATGTGCATGAATATACGTAACATCTGAAATTCAAACAAATCAAATGTTGGCACATTTGAAAATTGATGTTGAATTTAAATAGAATGTTTTGATACATTTGTATGAAGCTTTGTATGGGATTTGAATGGGATGTGCATGGGACTGATATTAAAATTCAAATCAAGCTTCATATGGGATGTGTATAGGTTTTGTATGGGATTCATGTGCATTCATATGAGATTTGTATGGGATTGAATTTGTATCAAATTTGAATCCCACTACATTTGAAGACAATTTATTTGAATGAATACAGATTTTCTTGTGTTCAGTTCAATATGAATCAAATACAAAAAAAAGGTCATGAATATCCCTTCATAATATCATTCTTTGCCAGTCCACCAGCAGCCTTTTAAAATGTACTCTACCAACTACTATTGGCTTACTAGACCACAAAGGGTGTCCAGTATACCATGGGGGACCTTTTTCAGTTGTGCATGAAGAAATGCTACCAGAAGTGGTGCTAGATGTGGCTATGGCATCTAAAAGGGCCTGGCTAGAAATTCCATAGAATTTGTAGATGTAAGATGTAGCAATGAGCAATCCAGATGACCTCAAATAAAGATGAGACTGATTCATAGGCTGTGTCCCCATGCAGGAAATTTAGTCCTGAAATAGTCCCTTTGGTCTATTTTTTGGAGGGGACTATTTTTAATCTGGATTGAGTGCCCATCAGTTAATCTGAATATAACTGTCCCCATGCAGCTTTTTAGTCCTGGTTTTAGGACTATTTTTAAAGGTTAAAAGCAAGGCTTTCAAATCCTCCCTCCCCCTCTGCAAACCTTGCCTGCAAGGGGAAAAAAAGCAAAAACTGACATTTTAAAAATAAATTCAAGCTGCGCACCCCACTTTCTTTCTCACACCCCTCACCCTTTTTGAAATTACTGTCCAAAAGTATGTTCATGCAGATATGCGACGTAACGTAACCCCCCCGCAAACCCTGTCTGCAAGAGAAGAAGCAAACCCAATCCTAATTACTTTTCCCTTTTCACAGTTTTCCCTTTTGCAATTACAATGTATCAATTCAGACATTTCTAAGCTTCTGTCCTTTGCAAAAGATACGTTTCAAAAGATAAATGCAAGAGATATATGTTTCAAGATACATGTTCCCAGCAAAAATCTTTTAAAAGCATTTTTGCAGCAAAACTGCTAAAGCTCCTGTAAATAAAAGACAAGAACCCCCCCCCCTTTCTGCCTTTTTCCTGCCCTACGGAGCTTTTGCAAGGCTGGCAAGGGAGGTGGGAGCTTTACATCTGCAAAAAACCACCCACAGCTGGCTGCCATTGGCCAGAATGCTAGACCTCCACCCTAAATAGCCCAATATGGTTCCCATGTGGGGGAAATAAAGTGAACTCGACTCCAAAAAGTGGATGGAGTCCTGTTTTCATCAGGACTAGTTTTTCTCTGGATTTAGGCAGGATAGTCCTCATAAAATCTGGGAATAGGGAATTGCATGGGGACGCTGGGTGCTGAATTGGGATTGGATTCAGATTAATTTCAGTGGCCATGGGGACATTCCTTCCTGAATTCAAATCAAATTCGGATTAAAATGGCCATGGGGACACACCCATAGAGGATAATGCCTTGTAAAGATGGCTATTAGTCATGGTGCTTGTATGCTGGTTTTAGTTCAAAAGATATTATGCATTGAAGATCACTTTTGGGGCCTATGAGCATACAAAGAAGAGTACTCAACTCTGGGGGGCTTCTCCAAGGCTGACGATAATAGGTGATAATAGGTTGATGAACTACAGTGGTCAATTTAAAGGAAATACATGTTTAATTGTGGTTACAGCAACCTTTTATTTTGTAAAAAAATATTGCGAGGGTGCTGAAGAACAGCCTTTTCAAACTTGTGTTTTGAATATTGTCATGCTGGTAGAAAAAAACAGGAGATGAACCAAGGAGCAAAAGCAAAGAGATGGAAGAGTAAATCTAGGGTGTTTTTTCCACTGCATCCCTTAGATCTGGATCTAAGAAGATCCGGATCTAAGGAATGGGTACATTTCTTAATCCGGATCTAGTAGATCTGGATTAAGGGAAGTACTCAATGTGTTTCCACAGGAGGTGTAGCACCCGTTAGGAATGGGTGCTAACACCCCTGCTGTGGAAACAGCTTTGCACCCATCTGGGGAATCCGGATTGACCCACAAGCGGTCAGTCCAGTACCCCAGGTATTTTGGGGGGTAGGGGGGTGCAGTCTTCGAAGCAACTTCAAAGTCAGCTTTGAAGTGACTTCGAAGCATGAGCTCAACTTTCGAAGTTGAGCTCATGGTTTGAAGTGACTTCGAAGCTGACTTCAAAGTCATTTCGAAGTGAATGTGAAGTCAACTTCGAAGTCATTTCGAAGTGACTTCAAAGCCAATGTTGGGGGGGTCCCAAAGGTGCATCCCCTCCCCCTAGCCTCCTTTAATCCGGATTTTCTGGGAGAAGACCCCATTGTAGATCCCTTTAATGAGGTGTACAGAAAATCTGGATTAAAGGCCAAAATGTACCCATTAGATCCGGATTTCCCAAATGGCAGTGGAAACAATCGGGTCCCAGATGGGTGCCGTAGTGGAAATGGGGTCATCCAGCTCACACCCAAATGGGTCCTAAATGGGTGCAAAAATGGGTACTTTTGACAGTGGAAAAACACCCTAGATCCACACTTAGAATTATGTAGGCACAAGCCCAACCAAATAAGGACCAGTATCTCGGCACAGGAAATTATTAACAGGAATACAATCTGAGACAATAAAAGTGAAAAGAAAGGTGGGGGGAAATGACCCATCCTAGCATCACTCTACACTAATTCATAGCCAGGAGAATCAGGTTCTCACATTCACTAAACGGCTCTTAGTGTGCTTGGTTTGCCCCTCTTTGATACCTGTGGAGAAGTAAAACCTGTCCCACAGCTAGTCTTGGCTAGGGGTGTGAACAAATGTATTTTTTACTTTCAAATTTGAATCAAATCAAATGTTTAAAATCCAAATGTTAAAAAATCCAATTTGAATCCATAACATTCAAATCTGTTCATTTAAATGTTAGATTCATATTAAAGATATGAATGTCAATGCCATTCGTATCTGTTATACATATCTTTGCGCATTCCATATGCAACCTGCTTTATCCTGTATGCATCCTGTTTTCATCCGGTATTATAAGCACAAATACATATAATATTTGTACAGATACATATGTATCTGCACATTTGAATAATTCAGACCATTCAAATGAATGCTTGGGAACATCCGACATCCATTCGAATGTCTAAATTCAAATGTTATTAAATCCGATTTGAATTTGAATGTCAACATTTGTCGGATTCGAATTAGATTTTTGAATTTTTGAATATTTGTGCACATCCCTACTCTTGGGACAGGGGATGCAAGCTCCAGAGACCCCCTTCAGAAAATTCTCTGGAGCGATCTGCCACAAACTTTGAAGATTCTCTGGAGCCTTTGACCCCCTAGACTCCGTTGCCCAATTGTGGTGGAAACAGGCTCAATATAATCCAGATTTGATGCCTGAAGACCCCATTAGAGACCCCTTTAATGTGGTCTTGAGGGACCCATATGATCCGGATTCCCTAGAACAGTTCGAAACAAATGTGGCTCTAATGGGGTCTGTAGTGGAAATGGGGTCTTCCTGCCCGGAACCTAATGGGTCCTTAATGTGCCCTTAATGGGTACTTAGTGATAGTGGGAAAACACCCATTACAAGACAACAGTGTTTGCACTTACTCTGCTGCAGGGTACGTTCAACGTACAGTAGATTTGGGACTGGGGCAGCGTCTCAGGGAAATTAAGTGCAACCCCCTCCCATGTTTCTTAATGGACCTAAGGGTTGTGAAACTGGAAAGCAGGAAACTTACCTGCTTTGATTTGCATATGACGGTTTTAAATTTGTTGAATTTTTATGGTGTTTTTAAACGTGCATCTTGTTTTAATTTGTATTTCATTTTAATTTGTATCCTGTTTTAATCTGTTTTAACCTGTTTTTACCCGCCCAGAGACCTTCAGGTATGGGGCAGGATAGAAATGTAAATAAATAAATAAACAACTGTGCAAAGCAGTGGACTGCTGAAATCTTGTTCTTCACCACTGAAAGTACTGTAGGCTGCTGTAATTCATCTGTCTCTTTTTCAGGATATTTAGAATCATACAAAAATAAATTAATAAATGGATGTGGGGCAGAGTGTCATTTATCTTAGCGAGTGGTTCATATAAATGTGACTTTTCTCCTGAGTTTCTCAATTTCACCGGTTGCCAGATCTTCCTGTTATGAAAAGTCCCAGGGAAAGTTGATGTAAATATTTTTTGTATGATAATATGTAATAATAGTGAGGCTGCTGTTTCTTCCATGGAAATGGGCCAGTTTAGTCCCTTACCAGCTGCCATAGTATTTCTCTAGGAACAGGCCAATCTGAACAACTCTGCTTTCTGCAAACTAAAGCATTTATAGTTATTTTAATGCAGAGCATGGAATGGATTGGCCAAAGAAAACATTGGCATTGCATTCATCAATCTGCTAATGAGTGGCATGTTTTGAAGTGAATTAAAACCATACTGGAAAAAAATGATTGTAGAAATTGGAGTTCTGCATCAAGTATAAGCTAAGAAATGACAAATTTTGTGATATTAGGGGAAATATAATCTTTCTTATTATTTAGAGAAATCAAACTTGATTATTGTCTTGTAAAATCATAATGCCATGTCCTCCTTCCTTCCTTCCTTCCTTCTTTCCTTCCTTCTTCTCTTTTAGAGTAATTATTCTCTTTCTTTAAAAATATTTTGAATATGGAATCTTCCTGAAACAAGCCAAAGACTCAACCAACAGTTGTGTTATATCATTACATGCCAGCCAATGATGAATGTACCTTTAGTCCAAAATTGGGTAACAGCTCAAGAGATGGAGAATTTAGACTGTGTTCGGAGCTCTGAGGTGCCTCAGTGAGATAAGTATGTGGCCCGCGTAATCCCAAGTTTCTCTTATCTGCCTTTTCCAACACAGAAGGCTCACTAGAAGCAAAGCAAATTGCTGTGTGGACAATCCCGTCTCTAGGATGTCTCTGTGCTCCAGGAAAACAGCCTTAATTTCATTCCACAAATTCCTTCTGGAACAAAGTACAGGGGCATTTTCAGTCAAGCTTTCAGTAACAATAATTAAACAAAAGCCTGATGAAACCAATGAAGAACAGTTAGAATCCATGAACAGTATAAGGAAATTTGAAGTTTCCCTCCAGTCCAGACAGGACGGCGAGTATTGCCAGCAAGAACAGGGATGGCAGATCGAATGAGATTGGCTGCCTTGTCCCATGTGACTGCATACCCTGGCTAACCTCTCAGTGCTTCCTCCTCGGAAGCTAGAGAGGCTGCTTTTAGTGAGGAGGGCAGGACATGGATTCGCAGCAGGTGAGCTGTGATTTTTCCTCCAACTGCAGATTTTATTCCACTAGTCTGGAGGGAGAGGTCTTCATTTTCTCAGATACCATTATAAAATAAGAGTTCATAATATCTAGAAACAAAAGTGGCACAGATTTAACAAAAATACTGCAGTTTTAGCATTAAAAAAGCTTTTGACCATTCTCCTATCATTTAAAAATTAACGTACATTTACACAGATTTGGAATTAAACTGTATATGAAATAAATAAAATAAGATTTTGGTATTTTTGCTCATTCTTAAAATCTGCTTCTCCAACTTGAATTGCAGCAGATATGAAATGTACTTTCTATTTACTTGCAGATCTTTCCTGCTCACAATTTCCCCCATATTTGTCACAAGTATTGTTATTCAGCACAGTACACAAAATGCAACATTGTACAAAGACTTCAGTCTGTTTAAAACTGCCAGAGCAGGTATGTTCAGAATATCTTCCTTGCATTTATCTTATAACTGAAGGCAGTGGATTGAACCTAGCTACAGCGAAGACCTGCTTTATTCCTCATTTTCTCCAAGACCTTTAAACATCAAGGTAGTGCAAGAAATATGTAAGCACAATTCTTATACAATGGTGCTATTTTAGAAACTGTTCCGGTTACTCTTTCCATCTGCAGGGATATGTCAACTGTCTCTGCGTTAAAAGCTTTTTGGTGAGCGATGTCTCCAGATTCTTTATGTGTAGTTCAGAAAAGCATCAATCTCCTTCCAAAGCCACTTGTTTCGTCAAAATTTATGCAAAGAAGGCACCATAAAATAATTATGGTGATGGTAATAACCTTATTATGTCACTTTTGGGTGCATTCCCATGCAAGTTTAAATCCGAATCGAATCCGTTTTGGGGACTTTTTTATCCCTGGAATTTATGAGGGCAATCCTACAAAAATCCACAGAAAAAAAGGTCCTCACAAAAACCCTTCTTGGCCCCTTTCGGCCCCCAGTCTGCTTTTTTTTCACCTTTGGGAATGCTACATTTGGGATGGAGTTCTATCCTTCTGGCCAATGCCTGCCAGATGTGGGTGGGACTTCACAGCTGTGAAGGTCTCTCCCCTTCCCTTGCCATTCCTGCTTTGAACACACTGAAATTAGGAGAGATATGGACATAGGAAAACTTTTTAAAAACACAAGCCTCATGAGATACATTGTAGCAAGGTTGGCACAGCAGGGGAAAACTAAGCAGTGAGCCTCCATTTTACAGAGGGAAACTGAAAGGGACAGTAATAGCTTCTCTCCCCCCCCCCCCCATATGAACTGTCTTAGCCCCCATTTTGAAAGAGAATTTCTTTGTGCTCTCAGTTCTTTCACTCTTCTGCTTAAGCGCAAAAGTGCTGCCTTCCTGGCAATGTGAATGGAGGGAGGAAGCTTCCAATTTGAAAGGGAGAGTGAGAAAGGGATGTTTGCCTTGAGACTGCCCTCTGTTCTTTTGTGCAGCTGATTCTGTGGGGCAGGCTTAACAGGGGTTGGGCAAGGAGCAGAGATTAAAAGGTCCTGTTTCTCCGTGCTGGAGATTTGGGTGATGAGTAGGAATGGCAGTATTAGATTCAGTCTTTCTTATCCTCAAGCAAATGGGAACATCCAGAATGTGACGAATCTGGATTTTAAAAGTCCAACCTGGATTTTAAAAGTCAAGTGGGAGTGTGACCTTTCTGTCTTACTGCTGTAGCCCTTGGGTTATCTATATATACCACTCAAAAAAAAATTAAGGGGACACTTTATCATCACAGTATAACCCCAGGTCAGGTAAACTTCAGGGATATCAATCCAGGAATGCCTATTAATTGTATCAGATATGTCCTGGGAAAATGGCTGGTGGCAAAAACATGTAACCACCTAAATCCTCTGCTGCTATGATGCCTCTTTCTCTGGCTTCTTCTGTACTTACTACATTTAATCCAGATTAGGGGATTCAGATTAGCTTCATCTGGATCAGCTGCAGCAGGAGGCACTTGTATTAAGCAGGCTGGATGGCAGCAAATGCAATCTACAGAGAGAGGCAATCTGGATGTCTCAGCACTATCCTGTAACAATGGATGAAAACTAGCAACAGCACCTCTGAAAACCAATGCAATTGGCCCTTGTCTCAGTCGATCAAATGCTGCACTGGTAGTGGACGTGAGATGTCTTTGCAGGCAATGTGAAGACGCAATTGACATAGATATGAGGTCACTTTTAGGCAGTACAAAAATACCATTGCCATCAATGTAGCTGTTCCAAAGGGACAGCAAAGATGTCTTCACAGTCTCGCCATCGCAGCACGTGTGCCTCAATTTATTTATTTATTTATTTATTTATTTATTTATTTATTTATTTATTTATTTATTTATTTATTTATTTATTTATTTATTTATTTATTTATTTATTTATTTATATTTCTATCCTGCCCTATACCCGAAGGTCTCAGGGCAGGTTACAATATTATATTAGACAGGCCCCTGCCCTCAGGCTTACAATCTAAAGAGACAAGAAACAAAAGGAAAATGGTGTGGGAGGGAACAGGGAACAGCAAAAAGCAAGCATTTGAGGTCTTCAGATCCAATTCTTCAGTTCATTTCTTATTGCTGGAATGTTCTTATTCCCTTTACTTTGAATTTTCTCTTCATTGATGACAAACCAGAAGATGGTAGAGATGGTCAGCCGGCATCTACTCAGCCCCACCTTGCTCGGCCTCAGGACCAGATGTTTCCTCAACTGGTGGATCTGCTGCCGTAGTCTCTTTGCCATCTTGTGATGGGAGCAGTTGGAGGAGGGAAGGGCACTGCTGGGAGTAAGATGGCAAAGCAGCCCAGCCTGCTACCTCTTCTCCACTCCTCTCAGGCAAGATGGTCCGTTGCCTTGTGATGATGGCAGTTGGAGGAGGGAGGGGCACTGCTGGGAGCAAGATGGCAGAGCAGCCCAGAATTGCTGCCTCTTCTCCACTCCTCTCTGGCAAGATCAATGCCATGCTTGTGATCTTCCTAGTTCTATTCTACGTGTTGATGCCTCATCCTTTGTTCTGGATTATTCAGAGCTAATGCAATTGTGGTACCAATTAAGCAGATGCACCCTAATTTGGATTACTACGAGCTTCCATGAAGATGATGTGGACTATGGGTTCCTTGATCTGGATTGTCAGGTAAGTGCAGACATGGCTTCCTACTGCTTCAGCACTCTTGATCTCTGAGCAGTGGTATGGTGGCAGCCTCATTCTCTTCCCCTCTCTCAATCTCTCAGCCACATTCCCCACACAGTCTGCATGCAAATACTGGGAATAATAATTTAAAAAAGCCATTTACAGCAACTAAGGCCACAGGGCTCTGCTCTTTATAGACCTCTGCTTTATGATTGAGACAGGTGGAGTTTGAAGCAGCTGCTAACATCTTCCAACACCAGCAATAAATACACAAGCAAGACAGTCAGCAAAGATCACAGGGTAGTTTACACTGACACCACTTAACCACTCTCAGGAGTGCACAGATCTATACATTAAAGAGGTTGCTTGGCTCTAGCAGGGTCATTGGTCCTTCCTACACTTGCTTTAATATGGTATAAGGTAGGGATGTGCACGAATATTCAAAAACATTCAAAATTCAAATTTGTCTGAATTCCGATGTTCAAATTCGGATCAAATGTCCATGAATTTGAATTTAAACATTTGAATGAATTTCAAATTTTTGAATCTATTCGTTTGAATTGTTTGGACATTCGTATGTGTGTTGGTTTGTACACTTGCACGTATGCATCTTTCCCACATCCGTATGCATTTGTACGGATCCGTTTGGGATGAAATTGGGTTGCATCTGGGATAACTACAGATGTGTACGGATGCATATCAGATGCATAACAATGCATAAAGGCTCATACAGATGTTGTCGACATTCTTAAGTGCAAATTCAAATCAAAAAATCAAACATAGATTTGAATTTGCTTAATTCAAATCAAATTTGGTTGAATTTGAATTCTAAAGATTCAAATTGAATTGAATTTTTGGATATTTGATTCAAATGGAATCGAATCCTGAAACTCTCATTCATGCACACCCTTAGTATAAAGAGCTCTGTGGGCTACATTCTGGATCTCATCTGCACATTAATGCAGATTAAGGAGGCCCTATCCTCACTGGTCCTGCTCTATCTGGACTAGATGCAGCAGGATCCAGATTTAGAACCCTTAATCCAGATCTGTCTAACTGGTTCTACCAGAGGACACAGGGGCTTAATTAGGAACATGGTGAGCAGAAGGCATACCATCATGTTCTGGAATTGCCAGGAAGTGTTTTTCAGCAGTGTGCCATAGGGTACTGATGAGGAAAAAAAAACCTACAGACCAAGGGGCTAGGAACTTTTGTTCCTAGATTTCAGAGATGTGGGGACCATTGCTTAGGGTTTGAGATTAAATTGTTTTCCTGCCCACCATGCTGAGATTTTCAGTGAAAAGAGTTATAACAGATGGCAATACCAACTTTAAAAAGAATAGTCCCAGAGTGAACCAAGCACAATGATAGTTCAGATCAATAGATAGACAGTAAAATACACATAAAATATTCTAGTGGAATCTGAGCAAACTACTTTAAGCCAAGGGAACTTTGTTTATCTCTAGCTGAATACTTGAAGAAAATACTGCAAATCTGCACTTTTGTGGGTGGGAAATTTAAAACATACAACTGCTTACCAACCTGTCATCAGTAGTATCAAAATAACTATTCACGAGACACATAGGCCGCATCCCCACGACGTCGTTATCTCGAATTCAAAACGTTTTGAGTTCGGGCAGTTTAGACGGCACTTCGGCTTAATACGGTATTTCCGTGTTAAATGACGTTATCCCGATTTGAAATAAATCCTGATCTCAACAGGTCTCACTCCGGAACATGCCCTTGATACGTGTTTAATTTTTTACTGTGTGGACAGTATCGTTCCGGGATGAGATTCCGTATTAAGGCTGTCCCGCCCCCAATCGCACTGTAACCAATGGGCTCTCCATATTGTAGGCACGTCATGTTTAGGATTCCCTTCAAAGAGTGATTTCATTGAAAGAATCCAGCCACTACCTCCAAAGATACACTGTAGCAATGTCGATAAATAACAGTTTCACTTTTGCGCAGTTCTGAACTTTTGAACTTTCAAAAGGAAAGTCCCCGGGGAACTTTCCCTGCCCACTCTCCCCGCTCTCCGAGTTCCCTCCCGGCCACGGGGGGAAGAGCGAGCGAGGAGCCCCCTTCGCCCTCCCAGCGGTGGGCACGCTGAGCCCGCCCGCCCTCTTGTCCACCCCTTGGCTCTCCTCCTCTTCCAGCCAGCGGCGGCCGCGGCTCTGCGGGGCAAAGTGGCGGCAAAGCGGGGAAAAGCGGCGGCGGAGCCCCAGGGCGAAGCCGCCAGCGCCGCAGCGCCTGGATGGATGGATGGATGGATGGATGGATGGATGGATGGATGGATGGATGGATGGAGTGGCAGGCACTGCGAGCGCGCTCCGGGCGGCGGCGGCGGCGGCGGGCAACAAGGAGCGCCAGGATGGATGGATGGTTGCTGCAGCTGCTGCTGCTGCTAGGAAGGGGGAGGGGAGAGAACAGGCCGGATCAGACAGGGAATCCCCAGCAGAGCATGGATGACGTAAAGGGAAGGGAGGGTGGGATCCTGGGATGGAACACCAATCACAAGAGAGGGGGTGGGCAATGGCGGGAGGACAGGGCTGCCGTCTGGACTCCCAGGATTGATTCCGTGTTAAGGCTGCAGTCAGAATGCTCTCGGAACTGGATCAACTTGCAAGTCGTGTGGACAGCTTTGTTCCGTTGCTTTTATTTCGAATTCTTTAAACTGAAATAACGCATGCCGTGAAGACGCGGCCATAAAGCAGCTACAAATGGAGAGCTGAGACATGAGATTTGCAAGGATGTATTTAATAATTTTGGTTGTGCGTGAAGCTGTTATTTTGGAAACCAATGTCTAGTGGTCCTAGAAATCCTAGAAACAGCTCAAAACTAAGAACATGGAAAATACCTTTAAAGCTATGTACAATTTGAATTGACTGACTCCATGATGAAGTATGGTAGATACCTTCAGATACCTTATGAAGAAAGACTGTGCATCTGTGGGGCAACAGAGGTTGAAAACCTCTCACACATTTTGTTACTTGCCCCTTGTACTCTCAATTAAGAACAGCATGTCTGGATCCCCTTTTGCAAAATATGGCATTTTGGAATGCAGAGCAAAAAGTGAACTACCTTTTGCAAGGAGAGAATGCTTAGGCAACGTATAAGGTAGCTTTGTACTTAGTTAAGGCAGCCCGGCTCAGGAAACTTTAAACTTGAGTCTAAGGGTGTTTCTGCACAGGCCCTTTAACACACATTAAGCACGGATTGGGAAACGTGCGTCCGCATTTATGTGCCTTTTTAGCACACTTCCGGCCACGCGTGTCCACATTGCACACCCCTCTTTAATGTGGATTTCGGTGGCAAAACTGGTTTGGCGCCGCCGCGTCCGCATTAGAGGGGGATATTAAGCACACTTCTGGTAGGTGCGTCCGCACCTATCCATGCTTAATGTGTGACTAAAGGGTGTTAGTTACACACCACATCTCAAGTGGTTTAGCACCATGAAAACGCATCCATTTAGGATGCATCCGCACGGCGCAAGTGTAACTAACGGGGGCCCTCCCCCCACCCGCCATGATTGGCTCGCTGGAGCCAAGCATGGCGAGCTGGGGGCTCCTACCTATCACCGCTTCTGGGACCAGGGCGAGCTTGCCAAAAGCCCACCCTAGCCCACCCCGCTGGGAGCGCGGATGATCCCCTCCTTACCTTGTCAGCGTGGTCATCTTTCTGAGAGTCTTCACCCAGGATGCAGCGCGCCTGCGTCCTGCGCGGCTCCTGAGCGGCTGGGGCTGCCAGTAGCAGCACCTGCCCTCAGGAGCGATCTGAGCAGGCGCATCGCCCTTAGTAGACAGCACGGCTGCTCAGAACGCCTCCTGAGGGCAAGCGCTGCTACTGGAAGCCCCAGCCGATCAGGAGCCGTGCAGGACGCAGGCGCGCTGCATCCTGGGCGAAGACCCTCAGAAACACGACCACGCTGATGAGGTAAGGAGGGGTTTCGCCGTGCTCCCAGTGGGGTGGGCTAGGGTGGGCTTTTTGCAAGCTCGCCCTGGTCCCAGAAGCGGTGATCCTCCGCTTCTGGGGCCAGGGCTAGCTGCAGCAGCGAGGTCCCCTGGCTTGCTATGCTTGGCTCCGGCGAGCCAATCATGGCAGGCAGGGGGAGGGCCCTCCGTCCTGGATCGGAGCCTCCAATCCAGATCTATGCCGTGTAGATCTATCTGTGATCCGGAGTTATTAAAACCGGTTCCCCCGGGAACCGGTTTTACGAAATCTGGGTGCCAGAGATCCGGTTTTATTTGTCCCTGTGCGGAAAGAGCCTAATGGAGTGCCTTGTAAGGGTGATGAGGATATGTAACTATAACATATGTACAGACCTGATTTTACTCTTGTTTATACTGATTTTATTCTTCTATGGTTTTATCTTTGTATACTTGATACTTGATATGGTCAAGCAACTAAACAATAAAGTTTATTCGATTCCTTTAAAGCTATATTTTAGGCTAAGAATCTCCAGTAGTGTCACTGTCACACAAGAGCATTCTGTAATGAAGAAGGAACCAGATGGAAGCATTAAGGGCATTATAATAGCCAGCAAATTGCACTTCCTGCACTGAGCTAGATTCTGGATTATTTTTCAGAATAGGAACTTGCCATCTGTTTGCTGGTGTAGACTATGGCTGACCTACACCAGCATGCAGATGACAGCTCTCTATTCCAGAACATAACCCTGAATAATGCCCAGTGCAAAATCTCAGGCCATGGTCACATCTTCACTTTAAACCTTTTTCAGTCCACCTTCAGCTCTGACTGCTCACATCTTTTCATTCCCATTCGTTTTATTTGTGGACTTTCCACCCTTCATTTGGACTTTTGTGAATGGAAATGAAAAGGTGTGAGCAGTCAGATCTGAAGATTGACTGAAAAAGGTTTAAAGTGAAGATGTGACCTTGGCCTCAATCAGAGGCCTTTTCGCATTGGCCTTTCCGAGCGGGGATTGCCCGAGCGGGGATTGCGCCGCCTCGTGTCCGGAGCTGTCCTCCACGCGTTCCGGATGCAGAGCACTTTAAAGTGCTCTGCATCCGTTCGAACGCGGACGAGCCGCCCCGGCGCGTTCCGGGAGAGAAGCGTTCGCACGCTTCTCTCCCTGACAGCCGTCGGCACGCCCCCTGGGCCCAACTTGCCGGGCTGGCGATTGCGCCGGCGCGGCGAAGCCGGTAGACGGGACCCACCGAATCGGGGTTCCGCTTTCCCGTCTGCCAGGTTCAGTGACCCAATGGGGCTGCCAGACCCGGGAAGGAGGCACCAGCATCGGCGTCCTGTCGCCCCTTTCTGGGGTGGCAGGAGGTCGATGTTGGGCTCGCTGGGGGCGAGGAACGCCTTGGGCAGCCGGAGCGCATCGCTCCGGTCCCCCAAGGGTCCCCCCCGCCCCCATCGTGGCCATCTACGGGCTGCAGGCGCCTAGATCCAGGCGCCTGCAGCCCGCAGATGGGCCCGATCCGGGCCGGAGGGTGGTTGGGGGTGGGGGTTTTGGGGACTGGGGGGGGTGGGACTCATCTGCGGGCTGCAGGCGCCTAGATCCAGGCGCCTGCAGCCCGCAGATGGGCCCGATCCGGGCCGGAGGGTGGTTGGGGGTGGGGGTTTTGGGGACTGGGGGGGGTGGGGCTCATCTGCGGGCTGCAGGCGCCTAGATCCAGGCGCCTGCAGCCCACAGATGGGCCCGATCCGGGCCGGAGAGTGGTTGGGGGTGGGGGGTTTTGGGGACTGGGGGGGGGTGGGACTCATCTGCGGGCTGCAGGCGCCTAGATCCAGGCGCCTGCAGCCCGCAGATGGGCCCGATCCGGGCCGGAGGGTGGTTGGGGGTGGGGGTTTTGGGGACTGGGTGGGGTGGGACTCATCTGCGGGCTGCAGGCGCCTAGATCCAGGCGCCTGCAGCCCGCAGATGGGCCCGATCCGGGCCGGAGGGTGGTTGGGGGTGGGGGTTTTGGGGACTGGGTGGGGTGGGACTCATCTGCGGGCTGCAGGCGCCTAGATCCAGGCGCCTGCAGCCCGCAGATGGGCCCGATCCGGGCCGGAGGGTGGTTGGGGGTGGGGGTTTTGGGGACTGGGTGGGGTGGGACTCATCTGCGGGCTGCTTGTCCAATAGGGGGGCTAGGGGGGCTGCGTCTTGCGTGCTCCCACAATGCCACCCTCAGTTCGACGCTGGACGGCCACGAGGTAAGTCCTCCGTCGCGCGCGCATCCTCGCAGGGCCCTGGGGGAGGGGGGGAAACATCTTCGCTCTCTGGGTGCCCCGCTGTGGGCACCCAGAGAGCGAAGATGGGCCCGATCCGGGCCGGAGGGTGGTTGGGGGTGGGGGTTTTGGGGACTGGGGGGGTGGGACTCATCTGCGGGCTGCAGGCGCCTAGATCCAGGCGCCTGCAGCCCGCAGATGGGCCCGATCCGGGCCGGAGGGTGGTTGGGGGTGGGGGTTTTGGGGACTGGGGGGGTGGGACTCATCTGCGGGCTGCAGGCGCCTAGATCCAGGCGCCTGCAGCCCGCAGATGGGCCCGATCCGGGCCGGAGGGTGGTTGGGGGTGGGGGTTTTGGGGACTGGGGGGGTTGGGACTCATCTGCGGGCTGCAGGCGCCTAGATCCAGGCGCCTGCAGCCCGCAGATGGGCCCGATCCGGGCCGGAGGGTGGTTGGGGGTGGGGGTTTTGGGGACTGGGGGGGGGTGGGACTCATCTGCGGGCTGCAGGCGCCTAGATCCAGGCGCCTGCAGCCCGCAGATGGGCTCGATCCGGGCCGGAGGGTGGTTGGGGGTGGGGGTTTTGGGGACTGGGGGGGGGTGGGACTCATCTGCGGGCTGCAGGCGCCTAGATCCAGGCGCCTGCAGCCCGCAGATGGGCCCGATCCGGGCCGGAGAGTGGTTGGGGGTGGGGGTTTTGGGGACTGGGGGGGGGTGGGACTCATCTGCGGGCTGCAGGCGCCTAGATCCAGGCGCCTGCAGCCCGCAGATGGGCCCGATCCGGGCCGGAGGGTGGTTGGGGGTGGGGGTTTTGAGGACTGTGTGGGGTGGGACTCATCTGCGGGCTGCAGGCGCCTAGATCCAGGCGCCTGCAGCCCGTAGATGGGCGAGATCGGGGCGTGGGGCGAGCCCTTGGAGATCAGAGCCAGGGGCTCTGATCTTCAAAGAGGTCCGGCCCCATAGGGGCCTTGCCCCGGGCCCCATGATGGGTGCCCGGGTGCCCGGGCATCTTCGTGCCAGCCCGTAGAGCTGGCACGAAGCACGGGGCGGGTGGCTTGACAGCGCTGCCCGCCCCTTGGGTGCTCTCACCCAATGGACGGCAGCGCTGCGGCCGAATCCCCGCCCCTGGCCGGCCTTTGCCAGGCCAAGACAGTTCCGGGCGCTTTTACCTTTCACACACAGACGCGCCGGAACGCATTCCGGCGCGTCTGTGTGTGAAAGGTAAAAGCGCCCGGAAGTGTCTTAAGCTGCCCGCCTGCACACGTTCCGTTTGGAACGCGTTGCAGTGCGAAAATCCCTCAGGACCACTGACTATTATGATTGCAGCATTACTTCTGTCCTAGGCCTCTTGATCCTTTGAGTTATCTGCCTGTACTTTTTCTTTTCATGTATAATACAGTAACATTTTCCCCATTTTTCTTTCTTTTTCTTTTAGCAAGTTGAAAAATTGAGACATCCTGACAGTAATCACATTGTGAGCCGGTTTGGTCTAGTGGTTAGGGAGCCAGACTCTTATCTGGGAATACCAGTTTTGGTTCTGCCCTCCCCATGAAACCAGCTGGATGACCTTGGGCTAGTCACAGCTCTCTTCTGAGCCCTCACAGCCCCACCTACCTACCTCACAGGGTGTTCTTTTGTGGGGAGAAGAATAGAAAAGCTTTGTCAGCCATTTTGAGTCCCCTTGAATGGGTGAGAAAAGCCAAATCTTCTTCTTCTTTATATCACCCTGTGCTTTGTAATTGCTTTCTGTAGTTTGTTTAACCTGCACACTTTCATTTTATATATAAATAAAAACTTGGCTAAGAAAAGAGGACATACAGTAGATCCCATTTTATTGTTTTTAATTAAAATAAATAAACATTGTTCACCTGTTGCCAGTATGGAACAGATAAAGGAACTTTTTTCTGGATTTTGTTTGGAAAATAGTATATACTCTATATAGTGTCTATCCTATTTTAAATGTTACTAATTAGTCTTAGGACTATGATATGAATGAACAGTCGATCCCCACACACAGTGGAACAGTCAGTTAAGGGATTATAGCTGGAGTTAATCTTGATCTCTCTGGATTTCATTTTGATCCGCAGATCCTCTCTCCTTCTAGCTGTGTTCATTCACCACTTTCTGTTTTGCACTCCCTCGTTCCTGCCTGACCAGAACAAATCTCCTAATTTGGATAAGGAGGCTTTCCAATCCTACTCATGATTGCAGATAAAGAAGGAAGAGTGTCTTGTTCTTATCCTGTCCTTCCACATTTCTACATGATTCGCACACCAAACAGGCAAATGTTTTTTTATATATCTTTTTTTTTAATCTCTCTCTCTTTCACTTTTTTTTTGGGGGGGGGTAAGCTTTTTTGTTTTGTTTTGTTTTTAAAATGTCCAGTTATCTTACTGTGCTTCCTTTGACTGTGAAAAAAGGATCTTTCCCATGTTTGTTCTAGCTCTGTGTTTCTCAGTTGGTTTTCAGAAGTTCCTAAGAGATATAGGCTCTTTCTTCACTAGGGCATTGATCCAGATCAGAGGGCCTCTGATCTAGATTCAGAGCCTCTGCATCTGCATATTAATCCAGATAGTGAAGGCCCTGTCCTGTTAGGCTGGATCCATCTGCTAAGGACAGAGCTAGATCTGGATGAAGAGGCCCTTCATCCAAGTCTAGTGTGAACCCCATTTATGGGGTTTACAAATTACAATCTAGCTTCAGTTACTTGATCTGGATCATGGAGGCAGCAGATGATATACTTCCTTGATCTGCAATTACCAGAAGTTATTTTCAGTGCAGTGTGCCATAGTGCACCACCAAAAATCACCTCCCATATCCTGTCACTTTGAACTGTCATTCCTAGCTCATGAGGGGAGGGGGCTGCAAACCTAGTACTGTACCACCACACCATGTGAGCTTTGCAACCACAGAAGGGGTGATACGACCCTCATCTGGCCCTCGCTTCCTGGTAATCTGGATCTTCTGTGGCCTCAGTGCAGAAAGAGCGAGGAGTAGTTGTATTTGTCCTCGTATAAGTGACAAAATATTCTCCAGTTTTCCTATATAATAAAGAAGTAATGGGTTTGTCAACCAAATTTACAGATCTATGCTTCATCTGTTAAAATCATCTTGTGCCTGAAGGAGTGAAAACAAAGCCTTAACTAGGGAGAATTTGGGGCAGTAAAACATATAAAGGGTATAAAGTGTCCCAACCACTGTACAACAGTGTAAGTGGAGCTATAAGTTACCAAGTCACAGGCCGTTGATGGTTCAGGGGGCCTATGCAGGGTACCTAAGAAGCTGATGCCCTCCTGAGTCACCTGCAGCCAAAGACATGACATCATATTCTAGCATTGTGTGCCTTGCCTTTCACTACAGTAGTCACAAGTGCTGAAAATGGAGACTGGCAGATGGTTGTGCCAGGGCACCTGCACAAATTCTTCTGATGTCAAAAATGAAGACACGGGCACATTACTGTATTTATTGGAAACCTGAAGATCTTGAGCAGCATAGGCAAGCTGAGGGTCAGTGATATCAAATCAAGGGTTCTCATCAGACTGCACCTAGAACATGCCAACTGTGAGCCACAAATAGTTGAATTCTAGCAGGTGTTTGCAGTACACCAAGAAACAATGCCAAATTGTTTTTCTTTGTCTTCAGCTGTAGCTTTAAAATAAAATTGTTGCTGCTAATTATTGTTGTTGTTATTGTTATTGTTATTATACCATTTCTTCATATCAAAATTCCAAAGCGTTTTACAATAAAATTTAAAAAGAGCAGAATATCGAAACTCTATTAAAAAACAGCTGAGCTAATGCAACAGACATTCCTTCCTTCCTGGAACATGTGGGTAAATAATCACCCAAAACTGGAAATCACAGAATGCTTTGTGGGTACAAGCTTGGTACCTCTGGGATATGTAATTGCTGAAGGTACCACTTCTCACTACTGAATGACACAAGGGTTATGTTGGGAAGAGTAATATCTCAGTATGTGGTGCCCTTTACTGTGCACAATGTCAGAGTGGACTTTGGAATTCCTGCCTGTCTCCCTCTCTGTCATCGGTTGCAATGATACTCAGGATTTGCCATGTTCAAAGTGGTCATGTGCTGCTGGTTCCATGGGGAATGGCTGATGCTTTATTTAGAGTGGCTCCTAATTGCTACCCTGTTGCTCTTGATGGTTTTCTTTTTCACTTGTGACTATTGCTTGTTTGTTTATGGAATTGCAATTGTATTTATACCTCAAGCTGGTGCTGTTGCACCGCTCATCTTTGTATACTGTACTGCATTTGTTTAATTAAAAAAATCATTAAAAAGGTTTCAACTGAAACCTAAACAGTGTAGTAAGCACCAAACAAACTTCTGAAGGAAGAGAATTCCAGAGCAGGACACTGCAACTTAACATTCAGTGACTGATATTACCCACAGCAGAATCTTCCTAGATGATATTGAAAGATATTGTCCTATACTCGGTGTAATCTTTTATCAATAAACACTGACATGATGTTCTTAAGCAGGTCTCTGGGTTCTTGATCTTGGGTGCTGAGAATGATGATCTTGACGATGCCCTGGTCCAATGTCTCAAGTGCCCACCCCAGTCAGAGGTCCTTAGCTTAGGTATAAAAGCACACAGAAGATGTAGCATCTCCATCTTTGAGGTAACTACTGGATTTTCCTTGGATCAAATCCTCTTTCTGAGCTCAAGTCAATGCATAGGACAGGAGCTGATGCTCAGCTCAAGTAACATAAAAGGAAAAGGTATGATTTTTGATGAGATAATTGAGGGCCATGTAATTTGTTTTTGTGTTCATGTAGATACATTTCTTTTGTCAGGTTTTTCTTTCCAGATTTTTTTTTCCATAGCAAAAAGAGGAACAGGATTTTTTTTTTTTAGAAAACCTTCAGAATTGAGGGATGTGACCAATTGCCTCAGGGGAGGGTGTAGGCCTTCCTGTTTCCCTTTATTCCCGGCGTGTGGGTTTAGGGAACCTTCAAATAACCCCCTGGAAATCCCCAGCATGACTGGATGCACAAATGAAGAAACAGGAGATTTTTTTGAAAAAAAATCCTGAAATATTAAAGGTGTGTCCAATTGTTCTAGAAGTGTTCCACTGCAGTGATCATTTGCACCATTTCCTGTATGAGGGGCCATCTGACAAGTGGCACAAGCATGCTGGCACCTCAGATGACCCCAAATGTGACTGCGTTGGTGCAGAGTGTAACTGTTGACTTAGCACCATGCCAGCACACATGCAGGCAAACCAAGTGTGCAATCAAGATGGCAGCGCCCTGTCAGCAATTGGCCATGTGCCCAAACCAAGGTAAGTTTCTGGTTGTATGGGGCTTAGACTAACATATACTAGTGTTCCCAAGTGCTAACACTAGTACATGCTATTCTGTTATACACTTTTCTGTCCAAACAGATGGGAAGTTAAGCACAGAAATGGCCCTGTTTTAACAGGTCAACCATACATCCTAAGATTGCTAGATTGGCCCAGGGAGGTATGCAACTCACTTTTCATGGGCTGGTGTAGCAGATGGGTGTTTGTCATCTCACCAAATTGCACCACTGGTCATCAGAGCTCTCACAGAAGTCTGAAGCTCACAAAAGCTTTGGAGTCATGCCAGGTAGCACGAGTCGTGTCCAAAAATGGCCTATCCAAGTGTGAAAAGCTTTTTTTCCAGGCCAGTTGGACCACTCCTGCCTGGAACCATTCCAACTGCACTGCTCCCACTGTGTAAGTGGGAAACACCCTGTGTCTTTTCAGTGTAGCAGCTCAGGTTGGAAGGCGATATAAAAGCTGGGGTGAAAAGCCAGTCTCATCGGTAAGTGATTTTGTGGATGATGAATGAGGCCTAGAGAGCCGACCAAGAACCTGAATATCTAATGTGAAGATCTGCAGGAGTTTTGACTGACTGGATCCATACTTCAAAGCTGTGAGGATGAAGCTTGGATCGAGGTCATAACATGTAGCCACACCCTTGAGCCCTCATTGGGTAGTCTTTTTTCTCCATATGGATGCATCTAAAATAGCTGTCGTCCTCCAGCTATTATAGGAATCTCTTGAACTTAAATGTATACTGTAAGTGCTTTTAAATTGTCTGTTCCCAGTTCAGCTTTCAGTGTTATGCTAACCAGTGAGCTCAAAAAGACAAAATGTGGCCAACAAGGGCAATGGGTAACCCAGATCAAACAGCACTTTCTAGTAGTTCCCAGCTGTATACTTCAAATGCCAGGATTTTTTGTTTGCCTCATAGTAAGATTTGTTCCAACTAGCCTCTTTTCACTTGGCAGTCCATCAATACTATGTTTTCTTTCCACAGATGTCCTCTTCATAAGCTTCCGTTCCAGGAAATGTCTTGGATTAAACTCTTTCTGAGTGTTTTCTCTGTCATGTCAAATGAATTGCCTTTAAAAATATTTGATGGAGTTGAGTCAGTTCACATGTGTATGATAATCACTTGAAATATTTGAGATATTAGAATGCTTTGCTTTTCTCTATGAACAATCATATACTAGGAACCACAGACAGAACTTATTTGGACATTCACACGTGTACGGGTTCGTACATGATGCGTACTTGAAGATCTGCATCTTTGCCGCACCCGTACGCATTTGTACGGATCCATACGGGATGAAAACGGGTTGCATATGGGATAACTACAGGATGCATACAGATATGTACGAATGTGTACAGATGTGTACGGACCTGGGGAAGATGCATACAGGCATCTACAAATGTTGTCAACATTCATAAGAGCAAATTAGAATGAAAAATTCAAATGAAATTTGAATTTGCTTAAGTTGAATAGAATTTGAAATTTGGATCAAAACTTTACATTCGAATTTAGGGACATTTGATTTGAATTCAAATGGCACATACTGTCTGTCTGAGGTGCCTCTAAGACACCCCCCTGTTATGTCTGAAAACTGCCTTAATTTCTAGGGATGCGCAAGAATATTTGAATGTTTTGAGTCATTTGTATGACTTATTCAGACATTTGTACTGTATGTGTACGAATACGTACGCATTGCATACATATCTGTACACATCTTATTCGTATAGGTACACATTTGTGTATCTGTATAGGTACAAACTGTACATACTGCCCAAAAACCGGATGCATATGGGATAAATGCAAGATGCGTATGGGTGCATACAAGTGTGTACAGATGAGTACGGACACATACAAATGTAGTCAACATTCGTCTCTTCAAATATGAATTGAATATTTGTATGAATCGCTAAGAATGTGTTCAAATCAGTTTGAATTTGAATACATTATTTTTTCTCTATTTGAATTCAAACATTCAAATATTCAATTGGAATCAAATTGAAAAATTGCATTCGTACGCACCCCTAGTGGAGATATCTGGCAGTGTACAGGCAACTTCTGCAGAAACTGCCAAACATCATTGTAAAGAAGTAGTACTACTCAGATCACTGAAGTCTAAACCACTGGGTTCAATATGAAGCAGTAGCTTCTTCAGCAGAACACCTCTGAGTCTGTGTAGAGAACCATGATAGAGTAATGTGATGGTATCAGACTATGGTCCTGGTATCCCTCAGTCCAAATCCTTCCTGCACTAATGGAAGGGAGAAAACTGTGTGTGTCACATTAAGTTCTTTGTAACAAAAGAAGGATAAAATGCCATGAATGATATAATAATATGCAGATATCCTTCTCTTTTTCCTCAACAAACAGAAAATCCCTATATATTTCCACTGTATGACAGAATTGTATACAATTGTATACAATCTGACATTGAGACTGTCCCTCTTGTAAACTGGAAATAAATCCTGAGAACTGAAACTTTATAAAGGTTCTAGAAACCATCCATGCTTTTTAAAAAAAAACAAACCCTCTCTTTAGAGGAATAGAGATATAAAAATGAGATATAAATGAATAGAAATATGTAAAATAAGTCAAATTATTTGAAATAGTAAAATTGCAATCTATGTAATATGTAAGATCATACATTAGGATACAATTAGAAAATGTAGAAATTTCTTTTTCTTGAGTGAAGCAAGTAAAAAAAACCCACTGCAGGTCTTAACTATGGCTAAGATTGGGTACTTAGTTTTCAGTCTACAATCTAGGCAGTGACTGAATCAGTGACACCAATTAATTGATTAATGCATGAAATACAAATTTGAAAGGGAGGCAGGAATGAACTCATTTTCCTGAAGAAGAAACAGAGGGCTAAAGAGCCTGAAATCATTCTGTGTGGAATGGTGGATCTGAATGTCAACTAGTCTCTTTCATTTGCCTGCAGAGGCTTGGAACAGAAACACAGCCCCCTTTCCAAACTCTGAGATGGATTCCAGAACCTGCAGCAGCTGCTGAAATGTATTTCGATAGTACTGCTTTGGGATTTTGCAGAATGACTATTGTCTGATGATGATGATGATGATGATGATAACCTGATAAGCAACAGATCTGAAGATGACAACCCCTTCCTTATTCTCCTTGGAGTAGGTCACATTAAATTACATTTGGATTTTCTTTGGCAATGACATGCAGAGGGTTATGCTGAAAATTATGAAATTCTTCTGGTTTTGTTTTGTTTTCTCTCACCCCAAAAAGCAAAATGTCCAAAATATTTTGACATAATAGAAATCACTCAGACATGGTGTTAGGTGATTCACTTCCCCGTGAAAAATGTGCACTGAACGCTGCATATAAAACAACTGTGTAAAACATTATGCTGTAGTAATCATATTAGACACAAACTCCTTATATTTGTCAAGTGTCGTATTGAGACCTCTTTTCAGAGGGCCAGATGGGAAGACGAGTTCCTGCACCTTTAAAAATGGCAAAGAAGGAGAAATTGCAGTGCATATTGTCTGCATAGCAATCTTCATCAGCAGGAATTCCACAAATGTGTAATAGCCCCATCTCCTCCTTTCCATCTGGTTTGCTAATGTGCACTAAGAGGTTCTGGTAAGATTCATTTGGCTTCATACTGTACATGTCCTCTTCTGGTTCATTGTCATAGTCCATGTATAGTCCTTCCCAAACTATAAAGATGTTCCATGCAGATAAAAAAGTCCCCCCCCCAAGAAGATGATCCAGAATAGGCTAGGTCTCAACTAACTAGTCAAGGCAGCTCCAAAATGGGCACATGGGTGAAGCACTTTGGTCCACCACTCAAAAAGTTGCCTCCACGCATCTTCCTTTGCAAATGTGGACGCATCATTTCCAGCATCCTATGGAAACACTGTCATTCAGGGAAGCAAACTTTGCTCCGCAAAAATGGTTGCTCTGTTGGCAGCCATGATTTGGAAATGAGGTGGGGTGATTGCTGAAAGTGTTTTCTGCAAGAATGAGTGGACAGAAGAAGTCACATTACCAGGTGCCTCACCTGGTAAGTGGAGTCACAACTTTAATTCTCCCCCCCTTCCTCTAGGTTTTTTGGGGGAGAGGAATAGGAAAAGGGTTACTGGAGAGAGAACTAGAATTTTAAGGTTTTTACTGGACACTTAAAAACATCCCATTTCAAGTGAATGTCACATAGTGTGACATGAGAACTCGGCTTCTTTTGCTTGATAGAAATGGACCCCTTATAATTCTATGGAAGCCGTAGCAAGGAGACAGTAAAAGAACAAAATAGTTCTTGTCCACTAAACAGTTCTTTAGAAATAATCTTGAAGTACAAGCAATCCTTCACCTGTATTGCCTACTGGATTTGGGCAAATCCTGTGAAATTACTCTAAAATGGAACTTTGGACGAGTGTTCCTTTGTGATCTGGCAGGAGTAGAGACAGCAAAACTGTTTGCCCCTGGCATTAACTTTATTTATTTATTGTAGAAGACCGCAGCAGCTGTGACCCTTGCCAGTTAGCTTACTCAGGAGGTCAAGACTGCTTGATATTAACAACAGTTCTGGCTCCAGCCTGAAGTCAATATCCAGTGATAACAAGAATGCTTCCCACTGAAAGAAGCCTTCTGAAGATGCCCTCAGTCTAAAGGAACTCTCAGCTGTTGATGGACCTGAGAAAGACCCTTTTTTTAAAAAATAAAAGATTGTATTCCTTGCATTTTCTTGTGAGCCCCACCTGTCTCTATTGAGGCATGCTCCTGACTGAGCCATTAATTTCAGTTTCCGCAGTCGGGTTTTCTTTTGTATTAGATTCATATTGAATAGAATGCAAGAAAATTCATGTTCGTTCAAATAGGTCCTCTTCCAGTGTACTGGGATTCACATCCTATATGAATGTTCAATCCCATGTGAATCTCATACAAATGTATATGAATCCCATAGGAATCCCATACATATTCCATATGAATCCCATACAAATCCCACATGGATCCCATATGAATCTCATACAAATCCCATAATGAGCTTCATATGAATGTATCGAAACATTCAGTTTAAATGCGAATATCCAAATTTTGTGAAATTTGCACAAATTTTGAAGTTAGGAATACTGGTGCGTATCCCTATTCTGCAGTTCTTGGTTTTAGTCCTATTGCAGTCAGAAGCCAACTACTCATGAGAACAGCCAGGCACCTTCTAGTTCCAGGCAATATAAGTTTCAGGTACGACATAAAACCCTCCCACAGCAGTTCTTGTGGATCAACTTACAGACTTTGGATTTGTGCCATATATACAAGGGCAAATTTAAAAATAAAAAATATGTTAAGGTGTGGTCACATTACAACAACAAAATGTATTTCAGAGTGGATGGGAGACCAAAATTACTCTTATTCCTCTTGCTGTTCTTCCCAACCTTGGACCAGTGAGGGAAAGAGACAATTTGGGGTGAGTTGCGGAAGGGTAGAGGAACAATCCCATTTCCCTCTTGCCCAATGCCAGATGTCATGGGCATTTTAGAGTAGTCCCACCATTGTCCCCACTTCGAATCCAGTTCATCTTCCTAACCCCAATCCTATTCCTTTCTTCGTCTTAAGTCTCTTTTTAGGTAAATTGTAAAAAGTGCAATTGTGGATATAGGTTTCTTCTTCTTGGGGAGGAGGGGTCCCCTCCCTGCAATACTGAATCTTCCATTTCTGTTGATCAGGTAGGGATATTTTTAGGAGACACCATTACATTCATTCTTCATATTCTATCACATTTGTTAATAGTAAACACCCATGGTATATTTCTGGGGAACAGGGATCTGGATGAATATTCAAAAACTCAAATATTTGATTGAAATCTGACGTATTCTGACATTCAAACTCGAATTGGATTTTCAAAGAGATGAATTTTAACATTCGAACTCAAATACGGATTTTCAAAAATCCGATATGGATTTTTGAATGATTTGAATGTGTAGATTCATATCTGTTGTATACAAACATTATCTGTATCTTGCGCTTAAAGTATGGGATTAAAATGGGATGTGTACGGGATAATACGGGATGCATACGGATTTTTCTGGCATGCGCACAAATACGTATAACAAATCTAACATTTGAGCTTACAGATTCGACAGTTACAAATTCGAATCAGCTTTTAAGACATATGAATCTTTACTATCTGAACCAAATCGGATTTTATGACATTCAAATTACTTGGATTCAAGTGTCAAAAATATATTCGTGCATAACCCTACTGGGCATAGAGATCCTCCCTGAATTCATCACTGACTGGGCATTGGACAACTCCCCAGGGCACAATGCCTTTCTGATCCAGGACTACAGCATGGTAGCCAGAGGGGAGAATGTAATGACCCATTTGTCTCTTTCCTGAACTTTCCTCCTGACTTGCTTGGTTGCCCATCTGCCTCTGCTTTGCCTTTGCCTCTAGCTCTTCCTGTACCTTTCCCTCCTCCCCTGCCTTCACTTCTTCACAGACGTGGTGAAGAGAAAGGCGAGGCAGAGGCAACAGGGTGGCCAGACCAAATTATGTGAGGGAGCATGAAGGGATGAACAGCCCAGGTTGAACTATTGTATTTGGAATGTTACAAGTCACTTTGCTTGAGTTCCACACATTATATATTTGTCACTGTGTCTATATGTGTATCTGCTGAATAAAGATCATGCCTTCTTAGGTTACTCATTGTTCCAACATGCCATTTTAAACAAAGGGCCTTTTGCCACCATGGAGTGGTTCCAGTTGCTCCAAGGGGAAGTATTTCTTCATCTAGAGGGTCATTGGTTTATGGAATGTGCTGCTGGAAGAGGCGATGACAGCTACCAGTCTAGATAGCTTTAAAGTAGGGTTAGACAAATTTATGGATGGCATATGTATCAATGGCTACTAGAATGGATGCCTAGGTACATCTTTCAGGCTGTGGAGGAAAGTAGGACACTTCTAAGGCCATTTGCTGGGATGTGAGAGCAGGCAAAGGTTTGTCCTTGTCTCTGCTTGAGATGCCCATGAGCATTTGGTGAGCCACTGTGTGTGACAGGATGGTGGACTATATGGGCAGTGGCCTGATCCAGCAGGGCTTCTCTTATGTTCTTATGTAGAGACCTGTCTGCATTCTGTGTGACCACCACCATCCCAGAGTTCACTAATGCTGCCCCAGTCTTCAGTAGCAGTGAACAAGTAAAATCTTTTCCACAGTTTGATTGGGTGAAGCTAGTTAGCTTCCATTCATCAGTGTTCACACCCGCCTCTGGATGTCACATTGTGAGTAGGCACAGTTACATGGTTGCAGAGTTGTGCATCGCATCCTGATCAGCGTTACCACATCCGGGCATGTACTGGATGTTCCTACAGTTGTTACCATGACAATCCAGGCTGCCTGGGCCTGGCCATTCACACTTCAAGTACTGGTTGTTCAGTTAATAATTAATAATTAATTGATAATTATAATATGAATAAGAACTCACTTTGTGCTTTATATATGATACCATTCCAGTGAGGTAAGTGAAACCAGGCCAATAATCTCATTTAAAAATCCCAAAATATTGAAAGGGGGAGCAGAAGCAGGACGCTTCTAATGCCATTTGCTGGGATTCAAGAGCAGGATAAGGTTTGTCCTTGTCTCTGTTTGAGATGCCCATGAGCATTTGGCAGGCCACTGTGTGTGACAGGATGCTGGACTAGATGGACTGTGGCCTGATCCAGCAGGGCCTCTCTTATGTTCTTACGTTCTTATGAAACCAACTGCCTTGAGCATTAATAAATGTCTCTTAATCTCTCTCTCTGTGTTTGTGGGTGTATGTGAATAGGGCAGAGTACTATGAAAATAATAGTAGTTTCAGGAGCCTATTTGCACTTGACCGTATTCTGGAATATATCTCAAGATATGATTCTATCGTCTGCATGGGAATACAGACTCAAGGGTACCTCACTTGTGTTGTTCATTACGCTTCATCAGCATGCGAAAAACGGGCTCCTATTCCTGGATATAAGCTCCAGGTTTCAGAGTATCTGACCTTCCCCTCCCGCTGTTGTATTTAAAACCTCTTTGAAATCAGACCTCTTAGTTATCAGACAGCCTGTTAAAGTGACTGTCTTGCACCCTTGTGATCTCTGGGTCACATGAGTGAGCATGCCTGTTTCGAGACATGGGAGGATATGGGCAGTGAGAGTGTGGGATTCCGCACACTCTGAGCATTTTGGCAGCATCCTCTGCTCATTGTGCCATATTGGACATCTTTCTGATGCCCTGGGCTGGCACCGTGTCAGAATGCTTGGCTGCATTTGCGGCCGCAAATCATCCTGCATGCTCTTACAACGCCATGCTGTGTGCTCTGATGACACAGCCACAACGGACTGGTGTGACTGGGCCTCCCTCTTTAGTGCCGGGTCACTGCAATTTTCACCTGCCCATTTGATCAGAATTTTAGTTGTGTGAAATCTTCTCTCGGTGGCTGGAGCCCCAGTTGAAACCTGCAGCTCGTAAATCTCTTCAAGCAGAGCTTACAATAAAAGAAATGTCAAGCTCTCAGCTGTCAGGGAGGGAATGATGCTGTGACAATCAAAGATTATGCTGGCAGTCCACCAGTCCTGTATGCTAATTAGGATAAAGAACAATGTTAAATATATCTGAAGTTATAACATTATTGTGTTGCCAGTTGCTATGATACAATAGTTTATTAAGGAATGAAATGAAAGACCATATCTACAATTCTGAACTTGCAGCTATTCTGCTGATTCCATGTGAGTGAGTGGCAGCTCATACATTTCTGACTTTATAATTCCTCTTTCTTTTCCCCTTTATTGTTTGTCTCAGGTTTTTAACACCAGCATATTCAATAAATTATCCATTTCTTTTCTGTTGAATTAGTCTTAACTTATATCCTATTACCTTATTGTAAGTCTTACTAAACCACTCATTAATTCTGTAAGAGGATCTGACACTCAGTGGAGAAAGTCTAGTTGACATAATTGCTTCTATTTGGAAAGTATATATATTAAATGCAAAACTAGCCAGCTTTCATTGCTGCTCTCTCTCTCTCAGATCTGTGTGCGAAATGAGTTTACACAGGACCAGCTGCGGGGAGACCTTTTTCACTTTGATGAATGTGAGCAGCAGTTTGGGTTTTGATGTCACCTTTTCCCTCTGCTATAATGCAGCTGGTGGCTCAAACACTTAGCTCCTATATCCACCAAAAACAAAGCATCAATATCTGATTCATTTTTCTGCCTCTTCAATGTGAGTTGCCCAAGTGCTTTTTGGGCCTTTCCGCACAGGCTCTAAAAACAGAATTAGAGCCAGATGTGGGAAGGATTAGGACGTGGCTTCCGCATACGGAACCCAATTAGAGTCCCTTTGAGGACGCCACGTCCGCACATCGGCAGGCAAAAACGGTTGTTTAAACCGGTTTTGCTGCCGAATCCTACCCAGATGTAAGACCTGAAAAAATCAGGACTTACACCTGGCTTTTCCCCTTAAACCGGTTTGGCCAGCCACCCTTGTGAGGCTTCCTTGGAAATGTAGGCTCCGGCGCACCTAGGCTCAATGGACGCCAGCCCCGCTGCTCTCACAGTCGCCCCACCAGCGACCAGGTAATCACCCCAAATGCGACCATGCGGCCACGGGTGGGGTGCGGGGTGGTAGCTGCAGCTTCTCCTGGCAAGAGAAGGGGGCGTGGCCCTTTCTCTTGCGAGGGGAAAGCCAGGGAAGGCCCCGATCGGGCTCGTGAAACCCTGGGTGGGGGTGGGGGTGGGTTCTGCTTTGGCTTCCCTGGCAAAGAGAAGGGGCCGTGGCCCCTTGTCTTGCCAGGGCAAAGCCAGGGAAGGTGGCAGCCGGCTGCACCATGGGAGCTCCTGAAAGAGCCAATGGCGCAGGCTGGTGGGCGGCCAGCTGTCAAATGGAGAGCATGCGCTCTCCGACTTTGACAGCTGGGCATGTGCCAGCAGGGCTGGTTTGGGATGGGTGCTGGTACATTCGCACACCACCCACCCCAATCCGTTTTCCCATCCGGCCCTGCCACCACCGCCCCGCACATGTGCGTACGCGCGGGGCATGTGTTTTCGGCAGCATGTGCAGAAAGGCCCTTTCACACTTAACTTCTGTGGACTAGGGATGTGCACGAATATTCGTAACAATCCTTATTCTGTATGAATTTGGACATTTGTATACAAATAAAATGTCACGACATTTGTATATTGACATTCGCAATAATATGAATGTTTCAGAGCATTCGTATGAACAGTTCATACATTCATTAAGCTGGGAATACATATCAGTGGGTGTTTCCGCACATGCCCTTAAACACCCATTAAGGACAAATGTGGAAGCACTCATCCGCACAGCGGCACCTTTTAAAGCTGCTTTTAGTATGGAGCATCTGCACAGTAACACCCATTAAGCACACATGTGGGAAACTGCGTCCGCACAGCGGCACCCATTAAGGACGGAATGGGTAGACCGTGTCCTCACAGCGGTACCCATTAGAGACAGATAGGGGTGGCCGCGGCTACACCTATCTGTCTCTAATGTGTGCTTAATGGGTGTTAAAAAAACATTATATATAATGTAACCTTAAAGGGTGTTTCACTGTGAAAACGCATCCGTTTAGGATGCATCCGCACAGTGAAACTGTGCCTACCCGAGGCCCTCCCCCAGCCCGCCATGATTGGCTCCTGCCATCAGGAGGCTCTCTGCGCAGGCACGCTGACTGGACAGGGCAGTGCACCTGCACAGAAAGCGTCCTGATGGCTGGCACTGCCAGAAGCAGCCCTGGCAAATCAGGAGGCATGCAGCACACAGGTGCGCAGCCTCCTGGGATTCGCCGGGCAGAATCGGGGCAATGCCAAACAGGTAAGGAGGGGATCGCTCGGGCTCTAGGGAGGGAGGTCTAGGGAGGGGTTTCGAGAAGCTCCCCCTGGCTCCAGAAGCAGCGATCCGCTGCTTCTGGGGCGTGGGTGAGCCCCAACAGCAGAGCCCCCTGGCTCACCATGCTTGGCTCCAAGGAGCCAAGCATGGTGGGCCGGGGGAGGCCCCCCAGGACACGGATGTGAGGCGGGTGCTGTGCGCCCACACAGCATCCACCTCAAATCCGGATCTAAGTCGTCCTTCTACCGTATGTGTGGAAGGACGGGGGTGGGTAGATCCAGATCAACCCTGCATCTGGATTTAGTAAATCCAGATGTATTCTGAGCCGGATTTACTAAATCCAGATGAGGTAGATCCGGATTTATATAGGTAAGTGTGGAAGCAGCCAATATGTTTGCATTTGTATAGGATACTTATTCGATATGTATGCATTGGTATAGGACATGTATTTCATATGCAGGATCCATATGAATTTGTATTGGATATTCATACAAATACATTCATATTGGATAGAATCCTACCACATTTGAAGGGGATCTATTCAAACAAATACTAATTTTCTAATATTTGATTCATTACGAATCTGGCTTTGGTTGCTGGTGTGGAATCCAGATTGGTCTCACCCTCCCTCCAGCTCACAATGTCTAGGAGAGAAGCACCTATTCTCATAGAGGCCTACTTTACACACCAGTTTGGGATGGAGTTGTCTGCAGGCGTCTAGACCAGTCTTGTCCTCCAATTTGCAGTATCCAGTGCTTCTCCTTCTACCTGAGTGCTGCTTCATGAATTAGCTGGGGTTGAGTGGGGGAGATTTGGGGTTGGGAGGAACATCCAGGGAAGTTTCAGGTGGGCGGCATTTCAATTACCAATCTCCAAAACTTTCAATGAACAGGCAATGAGATTGTTCCAGGTAGCCCCCATCCCCAGTCCCACCTTTCATATGAAGCAGTGAAAAGTGCCACAAAACATGTGGGTGAGAAGTACCAGATAGCAGAAGTGAAAGGGTGAGACTGTCCAAGGTTCCAACAGTCATGTTGTCTCCCCCCCCCCATCCCAGGCAGTGCATGAAGTAGCAATTTGTGTGAATTAGGGATGTGCACAAATGTGTGTGTGTGCATTTTGAAGGGTTCCATTCATACTGAATCGAATGCAAAGAACTTCATATTCATTCAGATAGATCCCCTTTGAATGTGGCAGGATTCATATTTGATACAAATGTTCAGTACAAATCACATACGAATCCCCTACGTATCTGATATTTATTCCCTACGTATATGCTTTGAACAAATCAAATCCACCCTGAATCCACCTTGAATTCACTCTCAGTCCACTTTGAATCCACTCTGGATCCATTGCAGATGTGACTGGTGCAGCTGCTTTCCCACCTCCTCAGGTTCACGAATGTAATGAAGCTTCATACTAATGTTCCAGCATTTGATTCAAATTTGAGCGTTAGCCTTTGAATGTGCCCACTGTTATTTGAATTTGGATGTCCAAATTCGGACGAATCCATATGAATTTTTGAATGTTATGAATATTCATGCATGTCCCTAGTGTGGATAAGTATCTCACAGTGCAAATTGAGAGTAATAACATCCTAGATGCCATGTCAGCCACCAAAGTCAGCAGCATCTGTTATGGGAACTTGCATGAGAGTTCTGTAGAGATGTACATGATCTTATATTGGCTGTTCAGTTTGAATTGAACCAAAGAACCTTTTGTTCTGTTTGGATCCAAACCTTTTTCTTTGCACAACAGGGAGTTTGGCTTAATTTGAAAACCTTGAAACCTCAGATTGGACAGGGCATGTTTGCTGGGTCTGTTAGAGAACCCCTATTGTTCGGTTTGAATGTGAACTCTGTTTTTGAACTGGCAGACGGCTCAGTTCAAACTCCAACCTTTCAAGCACCACCATGCAATTCAAACCAGTTCAGACCCGAACCAGATCAGCACCTCTCTAGAGTTCTGTCACTGTGAGAAAGGAAAGTTAGTTCTTCATCAGTTTTCATGTAAACTGCACCTGCGTAGAAATGAATTAATTTCAGGAGGTATTAAAAATTAGCATGCAGAGATCTTTGTAGACTTCTTTTTTAGATACTTCAAGATCATGAATCACTGTTTTAATTTGAAGCCTTTCTATTTGTGCATGTTATTTCAGAGCCAAAGGTATAGTATAATTCATTGTTAGTTGTACAAAGAGTCCTTCTGGTTTCCTCACTCTCATCTTTTGATACACTTATATGTTAGGATTGTGCTGCTGTTCTGCAAGTAATTTATTTTTAATAATGAAATTTTCCCTTTAGTCTCTCTCTGATGCAGTTTTTTTAAGTCAGGAAGGAAAGGTAATTTGAGCACATCTGCACCATCAAACATAATTGCTTCTCAGCATACTTGCATGCTGATTCAGGGCATCATCATGTAATCTGGTTCCCATGAAATAGAAACATCACATTCTGACTGCACAGGAAGTATTCTATAAAGGCTGAACACTGTATCTTTATTACTGCATACATTTCTATGCTTCCTGCATTATGCTTAGCAAGAGTGCATAATCAAAAAACATATCTGCAGAAGCAAGGTTCTTTAGTTTCAGGATCAATGCTCAATGGCAGCAGTAGTCCTCTAACGGAAACCACAGAGTTGGGAACCACAACATTCAAAATTTGGCCAAATTGGGCCATCTTCGGACATTTGAATTCCAACTGAACGTTGGCACATTTGAAGAGTGACAAATGAATTCGAATTGAATGTTTTGATACATTTGTATGAACTTTTGTATGGGATTTGTATACAATTTGTATGCATTTGTATGGGATTCATATGGGTTTGAACATTCGTATCTAATACAAATCCTACCACATTTCAAGGGATCTATTTGAATAAATAGGAATTTTCTTGCATTCAATTCGATACAAATTGAATTTTTTTAAAAAAATCATGCACATCCCTACTACAGATTAATGAATTAGAAAGAAGACTTCTGATGTAAGCCTCACCTTCCTAAATAGCACATTAATCTACTTTATTCTGTGGCCTCAGCCTGTGGACTACCAGCTGAATGGCCACAATCAAACAGACAAAAATGTTAACCAGAACATGTCTAAAACAAACTTGAAGGCATGGCAGGGGGAGGCAGAGTTCAGGCAAATTTTGTCCCCTGTGCCTTTGTGTGTGGTGTTTTCATCCTGAATAAATAACATTGACTAGAGTTCCTTTGTTCATAAACAGAGGCGTTTTTGCACCAAGGCGAAGACGCCTCAGAACGCTTCCCCCCGAACAGGTTGAGAATACTTTCCTGTTCACATGAGGGCAGGTAAGGAACGCTTTGAGAGCAGTTCCCTTACCTGCCAGTGTGAACGGGAAAGTGTCCTCAACCCATTTGGGGGGGGGGGGAAGACCCTTCCCCAGGCTGCTCCCATTGGCTCCTATGGACCCAGTGTGAGCAGCCCAGGTGCCTTCTTTCCCTGGGTTCCTGCTCACTACTGAACCCCAGATCAGGCTCCGGGGGAGAACAGGGACTCCAGCCAAAATCCCTCAACCCATCCCCGGGGTTGCGTGCACATGTGAACAGGCCTTACCTTCTCTTCCTGGCCTGATTATGATGGAATAGGCCAGGCTCGAGGGGGCAGCCCCACATTGGCCAGGCACCTGCACATGCTCAGATGGCCAGTTGAGGCCAGGCAGGTGACCAGACAATGAAGAGCCACCCCCTTGAGTATGCTCAGAACAGCCCTGCCTATTCCATCAGAATCTGGATGGGAAGAGAAGGTAAGCCCCATTCATGTGTGTGCGTGACCCCAGGGATGGGTTGGGGGCTTTTGGCTGGGGAAGGGTCTCTCCCCCCCCAAATGGGTTGAGAACACTTTCCCATTTTCTGAGGCAGCTCGGAACACGCTGAACATGTGGAGACAGTTTCAGAGCATTTTTTAGTGCTCTGAAACTTGAACGCGTGGAGAGCAAGTTGGGATGCTTGGGGATCTGCCCGCCCACAAGAGCGAATGCTGCATTCCAATGTGCTCTCCTTGCGTTCTAAAACCCCTTGTGTGAAAAGGCCTCTGATTGGCTAACATGATTTGAGATCCTGTTTTACAATAGTTCCTGATAGCACAGGATATAATGAATCTGAATGTTAATCTAGAAATTCCATCATTGAACATTAAGCTAGTACATCTATACATAATTCATGCTCCTGCAGTATCTGTGAAGATACAAGGGTGCATGTTTGTTGCAGTTTGCATCCTCTTGTTCCTTCACTGGTTATTACAGGCTTAGTTTTGCAAGACTAGCCAAAGCAAAATAGTTTACAGGTTGCACAGATTTCATTCTTTTTCAGTTGTAAGCAAACTTTTTTGGGAAACTGCAATGAATTGATGCCTTTTTATTCTCTATGCCCCTTTCCATGTAGGCTGGTATACTGGCCCATGTAAAGTGCTAGGCTCGTTCCTTCCATAAACTGGCATCCCACCTTTCCATAGAGCAGCCTGCCCATATTATACTAATTAGGTGGCATCCAGGTGTCAGTTATTTATTCCAAAATATTTTGATTGTTTTGTAATAAAGCATGGTTATTTTGGAATATCCATGCTGTATTCTAGAATATCCAAAAATGGCAGAATAAGTAACCAGTATGTATATGCAGCTTAAGCCATGGAGTGGGATAAAGTGCCAAAATGCTGCCATATACTGGGCCACTGGTGGACCTTTAAAAGTTGTCCATCAAAAATGGTATATTAGTCCACAATGCATGTATGGACAGCATGCCCCTGGACAGCATGCACCAAGGGCCAGTATATCAGGCCCAATCCCTCTTTGGCTGGGTACTTGGAAGTGGGTTAAAATGCACCACTTCTGGCTTGAAAACTTCAAAATCCGAACCACTGGTCAGCAACTTTGAAACCTTGGGGATAGGCCCAAATGTTTTTTTTTTTTTTTTTTTTGCTATTTTCTATCCAGCCATAAAATATACAGATGCATAAGCAGACAATTTGAATAAAGCAGCTGTCATGGGCTCTTTCTTCATGACACGGCTATCCCACACTGTGGAAAATGTGGTATCCTGTCCATCTTTAAATCTACTACTTAAGAATTGTGGTATTCATAGATTATATTTCATAGATTTTTAATCCCTATAGTTTGCTTTAAAATCATTTGATCCATTGCAATATGCATGAAGAATCTTTCCATGAAACAGAATGTTTTAATAATTAAATTACAATGCCTTAACATCAAAATAAGCAACATTTTTTTAAAAAATATATAGAAATCTGACAGTGAATTAACAAGAATATTACTTTCCACTCATATCTGGTGAAGTCGGGGTGTGGAAGACAGAAATTTTAGAAAACAAAAACAAAAGCTTCATCCACACTCTAGAAAACTCATTCTTTGCATATACTTCCATCCTTAATTTTCTTAATTAATTTTCCATATGACTATAATGTGATGGTTATTTCACTTTTATACTTTGTTATCCATTTTTATTGAAGTTCTTCTTCCCATTTCATTTGAAAAACAACTGCACATATAAATGGCAAAATTACTTGTATAGCCTTTTTGTAAGTAAACCATGTTTTTACAAGTTGCCTCAACCCAGAAGCAGAAAAAAAAATCTGATCTCATTGTTTGCTTGTGTACTCTATAAAAGCCAATAAATTACTACTTGAACTGAGTGGGCTCAGAGAAATGTCAATCCAATGGCAGTCTTGAGGAAAGAAATTGAAAAAAATCTTTCCTTCCTTCCTTCCTTCCTTCCTTCCTTCCTCCTTTTACATTGCAAGTTATAAAACATCTGAGAAATGAGTTTGGTATGAAAATTTCTCAGTCCAAAGCCAATTTCATCCAAGTATATTAGTACTTTCATAAAAAGTAATATCTTGCCCCAAGTGAGCTCTTCATTATATGAACAAAAGAATCTCCCTCCAAATGTTGGGATATGCTGAGAAAACTATACTAAGGAGAAAATGAATGGAATCATTAGTGTCATTTTAGTTAACCTCTGTTTAAAAAAATCAAGTTCTGATCAAAGGGAAAAAGAAGATTTTGCTTTTCTACTCTCCTTTCCCCACCCATTTAAAGGGACTCAAAGCTGCTGTCAAAGGTTTCTGTTCCTCTCCCCAGAACAACCACCCTGTGAGGTAGGTGGGGCTATGAGAGCTCAGAAGAGAGCTGTGACTAGCCCAAGGTCACCCGGCTGGCTTCATGGAGGAGTGCAGAATCAAACTCAGTATTCCCAGATAAGAGTCCGGGAAGAGTCACTACACCAAACTGTCAAAGGTTTGTTAATGGGTGTCACTGGGAGCCTCTGAATTCCTTTTAATTTAATTTGTAAAAAACAAACAAACCAAAAAACCAATATAATATAAAAATATGAACAAAAATCACTTTTCAATGAGAAGAAATCTAATAAAATGAGAAATATGACTATGTTGGAAATAATAATCTATCATTCAACAGTTGCACACTTTGAAGTCTTAAGAATATTCCAAATCTCTATTAATCTGGTTGCTTTATAGAGTGATTTGCTGTGTGTTTTTGTACTCCACGGAAGCTTAGTGGATCTACATGCAGTACATCTGTGCACTTCCAGTAACAAATATCTCTATCATCAGCCAATGTTTTTAGGAGGTGGCAAGACTGCTTCCCCATTATAGGGGATTGAAGTAACTTGACATTCATTTATTGTATTTATTTAGTACATGTCTATAGCCTCATAAAAATGAAATGTCCCCTGTATCATCACATAATAGAAATTCATTAAATATTCAAAAATACTTGCATTAATGAAACAATATACAAAAACATACTTTTTTTAAAAAAAATAATAAAAATACATCTCACCATAGGACAACTTGCTGCCATCTCTAGAAAATGTGTGATGTCTACTCTACTCACCTTTTACTGTTCTCTGTCTTTGAAACCTTTGTCCCATAACTTTGAAGAAAACATTGGAAGTAGACCAATTTCAGTTTGACAGAAAATGCACTGCCTTTCTATCTGGAAGCTGGACACTTTGAATAAAAACATATTCATATTATTGATTAACTGTGTTGAACACTGATTCCACTTATAAATTAATGTATACATCACATTATCCTCCATGACAATCTACAGGGAGTTTGGCTGGATTGTTTCTATTTTCAGTTCATTTATGTATTTGACAGCTAAGCTTAAGTTTGCAATCAGTTCTAGCCTTAAACCAAATTATTTTGCATATTCATGGATGTGTTTGACTCTAGTTTTAATTCTGTGAAATTTGCTTCTGCTATGTGAGATCATGAAACCCTGCTGTGAACATGCTCAGTTCCAAGTGGCATGGACTCATACCATTTCCACCGGTATATTTTTGTGTTTTATTTATTTTTGTTTTTAACATTAGGTCCTGAAAAGATGGTAAAGGCAGTGCTGGAATCCATATATGTATTAGAATGAAATGAGATACACTGCCAGTAATTCTCTCTGTGTTTTTACTTTCTTTAGCAAGTCATGACTATCTGATTTATTTGACTACAAGTAAAGGGATAGGAGACCTAGGATTTGGGAGGATCTTAACAAAAAGATACTAAGAAGTATAAGTCTAACATCAGATTTTTGTGTGTTTAATTTCTTTTTCACAATATTTTTGTGTATCTTTTGTACATATGTAAACACATAAAGGAATGCATTAATAATAAAATATAGGGACCCTTGGGACTGTGATTATTTGGCTATTTCAATGTTCAAATAAACTTTATACTAGAATAGGAGTTTTGGCTTTATATGTGGCAACAAGAAATTAATTCTGAAGTCAACAATACTAAAGGGAATTTGATAATTAAGTAAAAATTTGACTATAAAAACACTCTGGTGATTCCAGATGACTGCAATTACATTTTGATGCATGCAGGGCCTTGGTTTTTGAATGCTTCTAGCTTGTGGGAAGTTTTTCAACATTTACTTGTCTCTTGAGAAAATACTGCATATCTGCCAAATTCCTCTGTGCTCCACAAAGGACTTCAGGATATGTTGAAGAATACACGGTTCCCCATTGGCTAGACCTTATGTTTTTGGTCCTAAATTTGTTTGAACTCTGCTTGTACTTTTGTGGAATAAACTTGATAAGCTTACCAGAATTTCTGAGGCTTCTATAGCCTGTAAAACTGAGATGTGACAGAGTAAGGAAGAAGCAAGTTTGGGCAAAAAATGGAAACGTGCCAAAGGGTAACACATTTTCTTTAGTTGCAACTGAAGCCAAAGGGATGTAAGAATTATTCAGAGTGGTTCACTAGGCCAAAAAGACCTAAGGATGTTGAATGGGTAACATTGCATTATAGGCCTTTTGTCACTAAGAGGACTGAGATTGTCTGTGAATGCTCTGATTCAGACCATCCACACATCATGGAGGCCTGAGAATGTGTGGCTGTTCCCCATCATTGATAGTTGTGGAGCAGCAATGCTGTGTGTGTGTGGTCTGTGGTGGCTCAGCTGTCCCAGGGAAATTAAGTGTGAAAAAATTCACTGAGAGTAGCTAGAACACCTGTTTAAGATGGCCAGATGAGGCCAGGTGGGTACTCAGCCAATGAGGGGCTGCTCCCTCAAGCATGCTCAGAACAGCCCAGACAGAATCAGGCCAGGAAGAGAAGGTAAGGCCCGTTCACACATGCACGCAACCCTGGGTTGGGTTGGGTGGGGTTCCTGCCCACCCCCCGAAGCACGATCTGGGGTTCAGGAGTGAGCAGGAACTCAGGAAAAGAAGGCACCCAGGCTGCTCCCACTGGGTCCATAGGAGCCAATGGGAGCAGACTGGGGGAGGGGCCGAACTATCACAGAGAGAGAGTGTGTGCTAATGCTTTCTCTCTGAGACAGCTCGGAACATGCTGAACCATCTTGCAAATGAACTTTTTGGGATCAAACCTGGAAGCACTGGCCCTAGTTCTAGGTATCCGTTCAGTGATTCAGGAAATGGTTCTATAAATCCTTCTACTTTACTACTTTGATTTCTATGGTCATTTCCATGTTCTCCTTGATCTTCTCCATTGCCTCCTCGATGGCTTGGGATGGACCTGCAAGCGGCCACATGATTGTTCAGCAGGTCAACTGATTTATTTTTCCAGCCAGCATGCCCAGCCTGAAAAAGCTCCTAAAAGTCATTTTATAACTAGGGATGTGCATGAATGTTCTAAACATTCAAAATTCAAATTTGATTGAATGTGGACATATAATGTCTACACATTCTAATTTAAACACTTGAATGAATTTCAAATGTTCTGGAACATTGGTTCGAATGATTCAAAACATTCAAATGTACAGATACAAATGTACAGATACATATCTATATGCATCTCATACATATCTGTACATATCTGGGTACAAAATGCATACAGATATATATGACACATATGAACGTTGTCAACATCCATATCTTCAAATGCGAATGTTGTTGACATTCGTATCTTCAGATGTGAATCTAATATTCGAACGAATAGATTCAAATGTATTAGATTCAATTCGGATTTTGTTGCATTTGGATTCTAAACATTAAAATCTAATCAAATGTTTTGACATTCGATTCAAATCAAATTGAATGCAAAACCCCCCCCATATTCATGCACATCCCTATTCATAACATTAAAATATTTGAATGTGGTGCAAGGTAAGTTTCTTTCCAGTGGTTATTCTGTAAGCAGGGGGCCAACACTAAGAAGATAGCCTGAGCTCATTCCCTTTAATGGTGTGTGTGTGTGTGTTGTCTTAATTTGTTTTAATTCTAGGCAGTGCATCTTTCAGCCACTGCTAAGCATCAGGTTGTTTCTTTTCTTTACATGGTCTGGTTGCCACAAACAGCCACCCATTTCCAGCTGCTATAGCATCAGCTGCAATTCATCACAATTCCTTAAAGAGATCTCATACCTGGGAGCACTGGTGATGTGATTAATCATTCTGGCCTTGGCATGGTGCTTCATGTGCAGGCATTACTTGTGGCCACTTCCAGGGTCAAGAAGTTGCCAAGCTAGCATCATCCGCCTCCTGTACACATCAGCCTGAATATCATCAAAATAATTTCATGTAAAGCTCTACCATCAATATACTGTGCTATTTGAAAGATCAAACCTATAATTACTAAGAAAACTAAGTAAACACACTGCATCCCGAATCTATTTCAGGAGCAGAAATTTCTTTGTTAATCTCATAAAATAACTGATATGGAGTTAGTTGCTTCTCAGTGTAAGTTTTGAACTGATATTTAAAAATACAAGTCTTAACTCAAAAGCTAAGTATTGTCTTTTTCATTGATTGTTCTTCAGTGTTTTCAATATTTTAATTGTTTTGGTCTGGGCAGGCATATAACAGGAAAAGAAACAAGTCAAAATCTAGCCTGCTGGAAGGGATGGAGAAGGCGACTTGTTCTTGACCCATGTTAAAGCCTCGGACATTCCACACTTGGACCTCAAGTCTCTGGTGGGTGGAGAGCTACAAGATGGAGTATCTGCTCTTGAAGGAGCCATTTCCTAACTGGAAATAGCCCCTTCCATGCAGAAGCCCCCACCCCACCCCCATGGGGAAGTCCCTAATTTTAATTATGATTGGTTTACCAACCATGATTCTTCCTAAACAGAGAAGGTTTAGTCACAGTACTCTGGTAACTTGGGGTGTTTTTCCACTGTCACTAAAAGAATCCATTAAGTACCCATAAATGGGTATGTAATGGCATTTTTGTACCCATCAATGGGTACTTAATGGGTATTTCTAGTGACAGTGGAAAAACACCCTTAGTTGGATTACTGTAATGTAATGTACTCTATGACTAGCTGTGTTTGGAGAAGATTTCAAAGCTGTACATGGTGAAAAAATGAAGCAGATGGGACTGCTTATGGCCACAGCTGATTGGATGCATGTCATGGTGCTCTTCAAAGCAGGTCAGAACTCAATTCAGGGTTTTAATTTAACTTAAAAAGATCTAAACAAGCTAGAGGCCAGATATCTATTCTATACCTTTCAGATTCCGACTGGGTATTGAGATCATTTGAAGAGTCTCCCTGGCTGTTCTACCACCCTCACAAGCTTTGTGAGGATATATAGAAGGCCTACTATGTGATAGTCCCCCATTCTGGGGATAGAAGAAATAATACAAATGAAAAGAAATTAAAATGATTGTATGATGAGATAGATAGATAGATAGATAGATAGATAGATAGATAGATAGTTAGATAGATAGATAGTTAGATAGATAGATAGATAGATAGATAGATAGATAGATAGATAGATGATATAGTTCAGTAACTCTGGTTTTCCTGTGGTTTCTATAATCCACAAAACCTAATCATATATAACTTTTGGGGATCATTACAGTTTCTGTTTGAGGGATAAGAGTGAAAATACAGACACAACCCATTTGCCTCTTATGCAGAACATTTCTGGGTGATCAGTTCTTGAGGGCTTTTAAAAATTACGTTCCTTTTCTTTATATTAGCATTGAGATTCCCTCGGCTCTCATTAATTCCAGTATTATAAAGATAATGGTATCAGTCTTACGGGAAGTTGCCAGTGCAACTTTTCAAACCACAGGGCTAGAAGTTTTGTAACTGATGACTCTCAACTGGCAATTTTAATTTGATATCTGTGACAGGCAGGGGACCTCTTGAGATATTTTAATCAAATGAGAATGCGGCTATCAGACTTGATAGGAACATTTGACATTTGGCAAGAAATTAGTTGTGATTTTGCACAAATAGCCTTTCAAGAGACTGTCCTTGATTGTTATTATTATAGGATGAATTCTGCAAATAAAAATCTGGGGGAGCTGAATGTTTTCTTTCAGAACACGTAACAAGGGATTCAATTCAGATGCTCCAATACTGTGTCTTTTAACACACCAAGTTTATCCTGTTTGCTTTTCCCATTAGATTGCATCTTTATTTATTTATTTCATTAATGTTTATTGATATGCAAAGGGCAAAGTGGACCTAAACCTTCATAAACTATAGCTCTTCCTTGGGAATACCCTTGGGAATATGCACTATAGAATAGTCTACTGGGAGCTGACCCAGTAGACTGTTTTGTCAACACCATACAATACCTTACCATGGACTAAGGGGCAAAAATGGCATTGTAGCCTACTCCCTTTAAGCAGTCCCTACAGTGTTTCAGCTGCTATATTAGACCAATGACTCATGTGATGGTGGTATATGAGAAACTGATCTAGTATACCATCAATGAGGCCTGGTGCCATTTTTCTGGGTGCCTGACACTGGTACCTGCAAATACAGGCCCAGCTGGAAAGGACTATTCACAAAGAAGGATGGGCTGGGCTGCCCACTGCGTCCACACATAAAAGTTCAGTTCACTTTCAGAGTCCAACCCCCTGCTCAATGCAGGATTTTCTAAACCATCCCAGACAGACGTAGGTCCAGCCTCTGCTTGAAGGAGAACCCACAACCTCCCATGGCAACCTATTCCACTGACTGATAGCACTCACCCTCAGGAAGTTTTTCCTAATATCTAATCTGTGTTTACTCCCTTGAAACTTCATACCATTGTTTCTAGTCCTCCCATCTTAGGCAAAGCAATAGTTTGCTTTTGGCTTCATCTAACTTGAGAAAATCCACCACTGGATTAGATGATCTGGTCTCCTAGAGTGCACAGGAAGCTGGGTAAGGGAAGTGACAGGCCTGGCCACCCCTGGGTCACCTCTGACCCAATGGTGGCTGGCCTGTTAGGAGTGTCCTGCCCCTGTGCTGGCCTTTTCAGGCTAAGACATGTGGGGGCAGATTCCCCATTCACATGTAGGCAGGTAGGAATGCGTCCCCACCTGTTCCTTACTTGCCTCGGTGTAAATGGGCAATCCATCCCTGGGTGCCCTAGCCTTACTGCACTGCAGCCACTTAGCTGTAGTGCAAAAAGGCCTCTATTTCAATGATGCAAGAAGACACACCACCAAAATGCACTCCATGACCCTAGTACACCAGGAGGCCATTTTGGATTTTCTGAACTGGCATATGTTCCATCTTTTTTTTTTTTTTTTTTGCCTGTGTCCCAATATTGTGTGGCTTCTCTTGTCCGCACAAGCATGCAGACAAAAAAGGCTTATGCTGTTGTCTAATATGGAACAGAAGTAAGCCCAGTAAGGCCCTGTGACAAACCAAGAAAGTAATCTTGGAGATGTGCTGAACAGCGAAATGAAGTCTATGAAATGAATTAAAAACAAGTAGGGATGTGCACGAAAGGGTCTTTTTAAAATTTGATTCATAATGAATTGAATGCAAGAAAATTCATATTCATTCAAATAGATCCCCTTCGAATGTGGTAGGATTCTATTTGATACAAATGTATTTGTACTAATTCATACGAATATCCAATATGAATGCATATGTATCCGATACATATCTGATAGGAGTGCATACATATCCAATACATATCTGATACATATCCCATAACATATCCACTCTGAAAGTGTCAAATTTGCCCTGAATTCACTTTGCATCTACTCTCAAACCATGTTGAATTCACTCTGCAATTTTTATATGAGTGTCTGAGTTTGTCCAAATGTATATGAATAACAAATGTTTCAAATATCTATGCACATCCCTAAAAACAAGTTAGCATTGCTACCAATGGCCCAACACACCCAACCCCAGATCCTTAAGGTTTTGAGGCCAAAGGAGTGGCCATTGTCCTCATTCTCCCCCAAGTGTCTTCTAGAAGTGGTCATCTCCTTTTGTGCCACTCATTCAGTGGCAGACCTGTGGCCATAAGCAGCAAGCCTGTATAGTCCTGCTGAGACAGACAGGTGCTTTTAAAGGCTCTGAGGTCACTTAGCTCAAGTAATATATTCACTCCCCACTACTAGCACTTTGGTAGCAGCAACAGTCTCACAAGTGAAGCTAGCAGATGTTCCAGAACCACAGTTGCCACAGCAGCCAATGTGATGCCTCTCAGATCCCTGGACAGTTCTTTAACATTAAGGGTTCTGGTTGATAAATGAGGGGATTACTTTAAGAGAAGTGATTGCTTCTCTTAGTTCAGAATGAAAGAGTGATACATATGTGGTGCCCTTCCTTTTCCTATGGAGAAACTGCCAATCTTGTCAACTCACTTGAAAAGTTTTCTTTGGAAAGGTATGCAAATAAATTGATTGATTGAATGAATATTCAGAGCCCTCTTGTTCTGTTGTTTCCTTCCTCTCTCCCTCCATTATTTTGTTTTGCGTTGTTTTCCAATCAGTGGTGTGATTGCCTTATTCTGGTTGACAAAAAAAAGGAGAATTTTCTAGCTATCTAATGGCTATGAGCAAGTGGAGTTTTTAGAGTATATTATTTCTTTCCATCCTGTGGGGTGAGTGCTCTATATCTATAGACAAAAGCATTATGAAAACACACACACACACACATTGGCACATGATGCATATTTTCATCTTTTAAAACATATAATAGCTTTGTTAAATTTGTTCAATTGATTATGAAAGGAAATCACAGAATGGTAGTGAATTATGAAATCCTTTCAGGAATGTGGGAATTATAGTCTCATTTTGATGGAATGTGGTTAACAGGGATATGCACAAATGATTTTTGGGTTGTTGTGGGTTTTTTTAGTATTTGATTCATTTCAAATTGAACACAAGAAAATTTGTATTCATTTGAATAAATCCCATCCGAATGTGGTAGGATTTGTATTCTATACAAATGGGCCATCCTATACAAATGCATATGAATAGCATACAGATCCTATATACGAATGCATATGAATAGCATACGGATACCATAAAAATGTGTACAAATAACATATGAATCCCACATACAAATCCCATACGGTTCTTCATAAAAATGTATCAAAACATTTAATTCAAATTTGAATGTCAATCTTCAAATGTGCCAACATTTGATTTGAATTCGGAAGTCCAAATTCAGCCTAATTTGGTCGAATTTCTAATGTTACAAATATTCGTGTACCTCCCTAGTGGTTATGTTTAGTTAATTATTGCAAAGATTCAATATGATGCTCTTTTAGGTTACAGTGAAATCCAACCCTCACCACAAGTTAAGCCAGTTCATTGGGAAGGAATGATGCAGGTCTTGAGTTTATTAGTGGCGCCCCATGGGTGGAAGTAGCATTCTTATCTAGCGGGCATGGAAAACTAATGGTGTATTTTTAACAGGAGCCCTTGTTGGCAACTTGAATAAGGCAGAAACTCATCCAGCTTACATGAAAAGATATTGCTTTTCTATCAGTATCATTAAGTTTATCTTTTTTTATACATGTGTAGTGGAATCATCAGATAACATGTTTGACATTTTATACTCTATATTCCATATTCCATATTCATAAGAAGCATCATAGCATCATCTTACTCCCATGTTTTGCCATCCACCCTTCTTTAATTATCTCCCTGTTATTCACTTGGTCAAAAACATTTGTCCCTCACCATCATCACAACACCCACATTGGTTTACAATAAGAACACAATGAGGATTTTTAATTTTAAAAAAATCACTAAGATTTTAAAACAGCAGTAGTAAGATAAAAAAACCCCAGCAATACAGATAGCTAACCAAGTGGTCTCATTAACAATTATAATGCACAAATAGTTTTCTAAGCAACAGTCCAAAGTTCAAAGGAGTTTCCAGCTGCTATATTTCAGAGGGGAAGCCTGCCAACCCGCTGAGTCCCACAGCATGAAATATTTTACATTTCTTGATTCCTTGGGGATGACTGAAGGTGATGGCACCTCCAGGCGGTCCTTATTAGCAGTCAGTTTTATATGACAGAAAGTGTTGCATCAAATGTCTTGCTCTGAAGTTTATTTGGGCTTTCTATGTCAGTAATAAAGTCCAGAAGTGAACTGTCAGATAGTACACTATTGTTTTGAACAGCAGTGTAACATGTTCACAGGATGCCGTTCCACTCAGTAGCTTAGTGGCAACATTTGGAGTGGGTCACAGCTGCCAGATGAGCTTTAAAGGCAGCTCCATAGAGTGTACTTTAGTGGAGCACAATCTTTATGTTAGCACCATACGGGTCACTAGTATCAGATGTGATACACTTGTACCATGAATCATTATAAATATTCTAAAAGTGATAAAAGTTCTTGTAGCTACAGCAATATTTATCCTTCCTTCCAGTCTCAAGGTAATTCCTAGTGTTTCTTAATAATAATAGTATGCATCTGAAGAACTAGCTATGAGGAAAAGGACCTGGGAAGGTTTTAATGGAGAAGGATTGGGGAGGAAAGGGTGAGCAATATTTTTATTTACTTTTTCAATCAAAGTTGCACCCATTTGAGACTGTTTTTCATAGAAGAAGAAGAAGAAGAAGAAGAAGAAGAAGAAGAAGAAGAAGAAGAAGAAGAAGAAGAAAGCTGGTTTTTCTACCCTCTTTTCTCATCCATTTAAGGGGACTCAAAGCAGCTGACAAAGCTTTTCTATTCTTCTCCCCACAACAGAACACCCTGTGAGGTAGGTGGGGCTCTGAGAGCTCAGAAGAGAGCTGTGACTTGCCCAAGGTCACCCAGCTGGCTTCAGGGGGGAGGGTGGGATTGAACCCAGTATTCCCAGACAAGAGTCCGGCTCCCTAACCACTAGACCAAACCGAATGTTTTTTCTTTTCTTACTTTCTATTTATTTATTTTATAACCAATTACAAAACAATCACAATTAATTGTACAGAACAACTTATAAGAATTAGGGATGTGCATATATATTTGTATTATTAGTTATTTATACGAATTTGGACAGATTCGGACATTCGTATATGAACAGAATGTTGAGACATTCGTACTTTAGTAAATGTATGAATAGAAATATTTCAAGTTATTTGTATGAATAATTCAGACATTTGTATGTGTACGTTTCTGTTCACATCATCTGCTTGGATGAAAATGGGATGTACACAGGATAGAAACAGGATGTGTACGGATGTGTATGGATGTGTGCGGATGTGTACAAGATTCATATCATTGGATATGTATCAAATATTTGTACAAATAGATACGAATGTATTCGTATTGGTTCCAATGTCCATACACTCATTTTTCTTTATTCATACAAATTTGGATTTTTGAATATTCAATTCATTATGAATCAAATGTCAAAAATTGCATTCATGCACACCCCTGATAAGAATACAATATTACTATACACTAATCTTATTAAAACCTTAAAACGAAGTGTGAGCTATCATTTGTTATACATTCAGTTTGTTAGTACAACTCTGACCTGTCTTTGAAATAATATGAACTGTACACAATGTTTCAGAGTTTGTGGAAATGATTTTCTAAATCATTTCATAGAATTTTTCCCCACCTATCTGGACTTCATTTGTCTCTGAGCTGATAGCACAAAAACTTCCAAGTGAATGGGGTCATTAGAGCCAATTCTGAAGGTGATCATTTGTAATGAAGTGGGCCATTAGATGTGGGTCACGGAGACACTTCAGGTAAATATGGTTAAATGAGCTGTGAGATGAAGGAAAGATAATACAACAGACAATGAGGCATAAAGCTAATATCTTCATTAAAAACCAAAGTATTAGCCACTAGAATTAATAGCTTCTAGGAAGGGAGGTGTTCCAGCCTTTACATTCTACATAGGAGCATTTTTCACTTAAAGGATTCCTTGTAAATGGGGTAGAGGGGGGAGCGAATGACACTGTGAACTTGCTAGAGGGAATAAAAGTCCATTCAGTCTGGAGAGACGGTGTTTAAGAGGGAACCTGATTGAAGTATATAAAATCATGCATGATGTAGAAAAGGTGGATAGAGAAAATTTGTTTTCTCTATCACACAGTACTAGAACCAGGGGGCACTCTATGAAGCTGATGGGAAGGAGAGTCGGATCCGACAAAGGGAAGCATTTCTTCACCCAGAGGGTCATCAGCTTATGGAATGTGCTGCTGGAAGAGGTGGTGAGAGCTACCAGTCTAGATGGCTTTAAGGTAGGGTTAGACAAGGTTATGGATGACAGATGTATCAATGGCTACTAGAATGAATGCCTAGGTGCATCTTTCGGGGGGGGCAGGGGGCTTCTAAGGGCATTTTCTGGGATTCTAGAGCAGGAATAGGTTTGCACTTGTATCTGCTTGAGATGCCCATGAGCATTTGGTAGGCCACTGTGTGCAACAGGATGCTGGACTAGATGGGCTGTGGCCTGATCCAGCAGGGCCTCTCTTATGTTCTTATTCCATTCCATTTATCAATAAAAATTCTCACTCATATGATTAGCCAGTGTCTTGCGGGGTTGGGGGCGGGGAAGAGAGAGAACAGGAATGATCTCTCTCTCTCCTGCCCACTTCCATAATATAGTAAGAAGTTTAATTTTGTTGCAGTCTCATGTACATTCTTTACAAAAGAAAACCATCCTTGAGTTGGATCCACAGGCAGTTCCAACAATGAAATCAGAGCAAGGATTGGCAAGGAGGAGGACCATTGTCTTAGGGCTCAACATGTTGCTGGTACAATCAAAACTGAGTTAGAATGTCAAGAGATATAGCAATCCAGGAAAAGCGAAGAGTCACTCGAAGAAAGAATATGGCTGTTTTGGTTGTGAAAGAGTTGATGAAAGAGTTGATGAAAGAAAGCTGGCCATTGTAAGCAACAAATCAACGAGCATAAAAACCATCACAAATGAAAGTGATGGTGTTTTCAACAACACACCAGCTTTAGAAAAGCCAAACTCAGTTCACGACAGTACGCTTTTGCTTCAGTGGAATTGCACAATAACTAAATCAAAGATCCTTGAAGGAACTTGGATGAGCAATTTTTCTGCTGCAAAACAGAGGCATGAGATTGTGTTTCAGAGCTGTGCGCCAGGATTTGATTAATAGCCTGTGAGTAGCTGAATGTGTTCCTACCGTCCTACAGCAAGTGCCATATGGTGCATTATCACTTTCATTATAAACTGCATCTTAGCCTGGTGACAAGTACAATCCTTGACAAGCAGGGAAATTATCTAATAGGAGGCAGACAATAATTTGTGGCAGTAGAATTCGCCTGATGACTTAGGGCATGAGGGCTTCCTCCAGGGCAAAGTGTGTAGCTTGAGTTGTAACAGTAGCATATGTTAGAAACATAAAGATATTTTGACAGTAGTTGACAAATAACATTTAATTTGCCATTAAAGGGAAAGACAGGAGGAAGTTTGTCCACACAATCAAAGGACGAATGAGAATGTTTTAGGGGGGAGGAACCCCACCTAATACACGAGTAGTAGAAGACTCTGGGTTTGTTAAGGGTATAAAAATGTATTGTCTAAATGTAGCACTAGAAGGTAAACCAAAACTGTGAATTGTAAGAAGAAGAAGAGTTGGCTTTTCTACCCCACTTTTCTTGCCCATTTCACGGGGCTCAAAGCAGCTGACAAAGCTTTTCTATTCTCCCCACAACAGAACACCCTGTGAGGTAGGTGGGGCTGTGAGATCTCAGAAGAGAGCTGTGACTAGCCCAAAGTCACTCAACTGGCTTCATTGGAGAGGGTGAAATTGAACCCAGTATTCCCAGATAAGAGTCCAGCTCCCTAACCATTAGACCAAACTGTCTGGATGTGGGGGGCGGGGCGGCGACGATAAGATATGGAAGGGAACAGACTGGGAAGAGGGCAACATGGAATCCCAGGTTCCAATTCTTAAAGTTGGAAGCCCATTGCAATATAAGCACAATGGAGAAGCTTGAGATCCTGGTGCTGACTAGGAGTGTGAACAAATGCAATTTTCGGATTTGATTCAAATAGAATATTTGAATGTCTGAATTTGAACGAATGGAGAAAAAAACAAATGTATTCAAATTTGAATCCAATTCAAATACATTCTTATCTATTAGTACTAATTTGTGATTCATATTTAAGATACAAATGTCGACAACATTTGTATGTGCCCTTACACACCTGTATACACCTGTACGCATTCATACACAGCCTGTTTTTTCCCATATGCATCCTGCATTTGTCCCATACGCATCCATACAAATGCGTATGGGTACAAATAAGATGTGTACGGATACGTATGTAATGCGTACATATTCGTACACATATGAATGTCCAAATAATTCATCCAAATGATTCGAAACATTCAAATTTGTTCAAATGTTAGAAAACAAATCTATAGACATTTAATTTGAATTCGAATGTCCAAATTTGAGCAAATTTGAGCAAATTTCAAATGTTTTGAATATTCTTGCACATCCCTAGTGCCAACACAAGGCCCTTCCTGCGCTGGGCTTTATTCCGTATTATATCCTAGAATAGGGAAGTTCTATCCACTTGCTGGTGCAGAGTATGGCAGATCCCACCTGGGTCACACTATAGTCTGCACTAGCAAGCAGCAGTTGTTTTTTTTAAATATCTTCAAGTCACCTTATAGGTGTGAGCAGTGACAGTAGGATTCTTGTCCCGTTACCATCCATCTTCCATCCACCTCTAATGCACTGTGAAGCTGCATTTTTCTGGCTCTTAATGTGTGTCAGAGGTGGGATGACCACACATACTGAGAGTACCACCTCTGAAGTATTGCTGCAGCACCTTCAAGGAATAACAGAGTGAAGGTCCCCCCCCTAAAAAAAAGGCCACTTCACATCTGTTGCCATTCAAAACAATCTTCTATAATCAGTAAGTTGGATGGCCTGCCCCATGCCAGGAATGTGCAGACAGAGAACCCTGAACACTCTTTGGGGTATTTAACTGCACTCCTAGGAATGGACAATCTTCCAAAGTCCAGTGGTTCTGGGTTCAGGTGGGGGTTTGGCACTGAGACTGCCTTGGGAATCCTGATGGATGATCTTTATTGGGATAGGAACAGGGGCTATACTGCCCTGTCATTCATGCTATTATGAACACAAACACACACACACAAATAAAATAAAATAATTATAAAAAATCTAGAATGCTTGTAGGAATATCCCATTAAATTGAATGCACTTTAGCATGGCTAAACTACTGTCTCTAATTCAGATTAAAGCCCCTTTACATTAGTGATGGGAAGGAAACACTAGTGTCTGTGTGCCATCACATCTAAGGTACTTTCAATCCACTTTTATCATGCATGCGGATGCAGCCTCTTTGGGTGTTTCCGCACAGGCCCTCAAGACCCCAATAAGGACACACATGACACACATCTGCAAGTTACCTTCTGCACCGTGGGACAGATTAAGGCCCCTTCAAGGATGCCGCTCCCACATGAGATTTGTCTCTAATGGGGTCTAGAGGCCACGAAATCCAGTTTTCAGGAAGACCTGAAAATTAGGTCTTCAGAGGGCAAATCCCCTCGGCGAGCTTATTTTGGTTTCCCTAAACTGAAATAATAGAAACAGATTGAATCTGTCCCCATTACTTTCAACTCGCCCACCCACCCCGTCTCTCCCCCCTCCCCCCCCGGTTCCAGGAGCAGCCCCAAAAGTGAGCACAGAGGAAGCACGGAGGAGCCGCTGTGCACCGCTGACCTGGCTGGGGAGGCAGACAGTCGGCGGGCAGAAACGCAGGGGCGGCCTCCACAGCCAGGTCAGCGGCACACGGCGGCTCCTCCGCACTTCCTCTGTTTGCGGTCGCTTTCAGTGCTGCTCCTGGAACCAACAGGGAGGGAGGGGTGGGAGAGATGGGGTAGCCGTGTGTGGGGAAACAGTCTCGCCTGTTGGCAGGGGGGGGGATTCCTGAAAGGCGCTGCCACCGCTGCCACCTCTCGTGCGCACTCTTAGTCTGTTGGGGAAACGACCAGGGCTGCGGGCGGGTTTCGGTCCCTTCAGAGCAGCTGGAGGAGCTGCAGGCGCCACTGCTGTTGCCGTTGTTGTGGTGGTGGTGGTCGACTGAGGGAGAGAGTGAGGCACTGCTGGGGGAGGCTCCTAGAACGCTCAGGGTGGTGTAGCAGGGGCCAATCAGGGCCCCGTTTGCTGGCTTGGTGAGTCCGTTTGATGCACTGTCTCCCTCTGATCCCCCCGCGCTGGGTTCTGGTTGGGCGACGAGAATACGGACGGTCCCCACAGTAAAAAATGAAACACGTATCAAGCACACAATCCGGAGTGAGACCTGTTGATATCCGGGTTAACATTTACAACGGTTTGGGGCGGTTTAACACGGGGAAAGCGTGTTAAGCCAAACTGACGTGTGGACTCCGAGGATTCAAAACGTTTTGAATCCGAGATAAGGTTGCCGTGAAGACACGGCCAGACTGTTCCTGTTTGCAAATTCCAGATCAACGGACAATGCTTCCACACAGGGATAGGAGGGTGAATACATGTGGGTGGGTCTGGAAGTCGCCATCTTGAGCAAGGCGGAAGCGCCACATTCTGGCCAGACAGCTGGGCAGCCACGGGATCTCAGGCACGTTGCTGATTGGTGGGCAGTCTGCCCCTGACATGCCCATGCACGGTGGAAATGAGCAGTGACTGATAGCTGAGTGCTTCAATCACATGGCACCTTGGGTGGCAGGGCCACAGAGAGGCCTGATCCTTCTGCACAGCAATCACATGATATGTTCCTCACTATCCGTGTTTTCCCATGCAAGTGCAGATGCATTAGGCCTCACTTGGGTCCAACCTTATTTCAGACAGATCTTCCCAGGGACGGATTTCAGGAATCTGGATTTCCTTAACATGGATTTCAAGCGGTAAATGTGGAAACACCCTTTATGCCCATCTTTAGACTTTTTTTCGGAAGTACAACTTTTTAGAGCACACTTCTCCCTGGAAGAGTATCTGAGGGAGTCACCGGATATTTCAGAGCTTTTTCTTTATGGGTGGATGTGATCCATTTCTGTAGTGGGAAATCAGAATTATATTTGAAGAGGATAGAGGATAGAACAACACTTTGAATCTGTGGGATCGACGAGATCCAGGGCTACAGCAGGCCCCAGGTGAGACCTGTCAGTGACATATTAACATGCAGACAACAGATCACCTATCTTGAGGTATATTCCAGAATACGATCAAGTGCAAACAGACCCCCAGTGTCTTTCTGTTCCACTAAGGATACAAGAGAGAGAGAAAGAAGTGCTGCCCTGCAGATATAACAGTAACTTTCTCTGTGTTGGGGACCAATGGAAAGTGGGAACATCTCTCTCTCTTTTGTAGGAGGTTGTTTTCAGAATTTAGCAGTACATAGTTAATTTCCCCACTCTTCTCATATGAGCACAATCCTTTGAATGCAATGAGTCACCCATCACTAATTTCCTTTCTTACTATCCACATTTATAAGAGAAAGAAATAATGATACTGTAGTAAATACTATTCTTTTAAAAGGGAACATCTGGATGACATTTGGTAAATAGTCCTCTAAATGTATAAATAGATTTGCTCTTCACAGGTATCTGTTATAATACAGATTCTTCTTTTTCGAGCTGGAACATTGGGGATGTTTATTCCTTTTAGAAGTACTGGAACCTGCTGTTTCTCATATTTAGTATGTATTGCTGTGTGCAGCTACCTCTTTGCACTTGAAAGGGAGTATAAGAACAGTCTGAACTCTGTGAGCAATAAAAATCCACCCAAAGCCACCTAGTGTGATGTTGGTAGTGCTGGGATTTCTGTGTTCTACCAGAGCCAAGCATAAAGTTACAGAGTTTCCTGATGCCAATCACCTTTGAAGTTTCTCCAAAAGCAAATACTTGATCAAGTCTGAGGTTTAATTCATAGCGTCATGTGAATGACCCTAAGAGATCCTCTTTCTCTTCTGGTGCAGTGATTGCAAGAAGGTTGAAAACTTTTGCTTCTACTTTAGACTAATCACAGCTTTTGGGTTGTATACCACAAGCAAAATTATTAGCATGGTTTGTAGAAACAAACCAAACTCAAATCACGGCATACAAAATTGACGTCTTTCAAAAGGATAAGTTAAATGCACTTGCATTACTTGCAGCAGATTAACTAATCTGTAGGGATGTGCACAAATGCATTTTTTTTTGCATTTGAATTCAATTCGAATTGAATACTCAAATATTTGATTTGAATCGAAATCTGAATATCCAGATTTTCAAAAATCTGATTCGGATCTGGATTTTCAAAAATTCCAGTTTGAATCAAATGATACAAGTGTCGGGAACATTCATATCCCTTTTTTTCACGTTTGCATTCCATTTGCATCCCATATTATATGCACAAATAGACCCGATATTTGGATGCGACATATGATGTCAAATTCAGTCAAATCATTTGAAAATCCATATCAGATTTTCAAAAATCCAGATTCAATCCAGATTTGGAAATTCGGGTTTTCAAAAATCCAATTCAAATTTGAATGCCAATATTCATCAAATTTGAATCGGATTTTTGAATTTTCGAATATCCATGCATATCCCTACTAATCTGTACCTGCCTGTTCTGGAATAAGAATGACAGGTTCTGCCTGCATCTCAAGGATGAGGACACTGTTTTTTCTGCACCAACACTGACAGCAGTGTGGATATACTTTCCCTGATCCACATCACACAAAACTTCCCCATTGCTCTAACTTCACATCCCGTGTACAAGAGTAAGATTGAACTATCTCCATGTTAGAGTTTCAAAGATAAATTTTGAAGCTTGCATAAAGAATGAAGAACATCTTCAACACTTATACAAGCTTTGGAGCTTATCTTTGAAGCCATGTGCAGAGATATTCAATTAGGTTTGCTTGGTCCTAAACGCCAGAGGTTTGAACAAAGCCAGGCTGGGCTGGCCCAGCCCATCCATTAGTATATTTGTAGGGAACTTTGAGATGTTTCTGGAAAATCTGGTATATATGAACAAATCTTCAACAGTTCCTGGTACATGGTATAATGAAGCTTCTGTCAAAATAGATGGGTGGAGCAGTAGGGGAAAGGTGGAATTCATGTTGAGGTTCACCTTTAATTCCACCGAGATGTGGTTCGCCATGATCAAAAATGAAGTTCCAATTAAAGCACCCAACCAGATATACTCTAGTATGCCTAGGTTTTGTTTCATTTCTGTAGTCTGCAAATAGAGTAGAGACCATATTATTTTACCAGAACAGTATTTGCTTCCTGAATATCCTCAGGTGACTTATCAATGAAAAGAGGAACATTCCTTCAAAATATGTCCTCAGGTACTTAGATGTTTAGAAGTTTCAGGGAAAGCTGAGCAACTCTGGGACGCAAGTAGGACAGCCCTGGGACAGAAAATTTGCTCTGCTGGCCAGCAGTTCTTCTCAGAACCATCCCAGAAAACCCCAGTGCACCCTAATTGTGTTCCGGGTGTAGAACATGAAATCACATTCCCAGATGTCCCAGGCTGTCCCACAGCTGTACGGGAGGGAGAGCATTCACACACTCCCACCTGGACAGCTGAGGGCTGCCCCCCCCCCACTGACACCATTGGACTGAAATAGGCCCAACAGCTGGCAGACCTGCACAATCAACTTACCTTCCAGGCCTGGGGTCCTCCTTGTGCCACCTAGAGAGTGATCTGCTGCTTTCTGCACAGGCGCGCATGCCAGTAAACCAACCCCATGCAGATATGTCAGGCCGCATGAGGAGCATCTCCAGCCTGGCTGGTGGGCACCTAGGGGGCCCCTGGAAGCTGGTGTAGCTTGATCCAGGCTGTGCCAGCTGCCAGCGTACCGGGGTAGATCTAGGTTGCTGCACCCCTCACATGCCCCCTGGTGCTCTGCATCTGTGCATGCTGTGGCCTCTGATTGGCTAGCAGCCTGCATCTGCATAGGGGTCATGGCCAATCACAGGCCACGGCATGCACAGTCGCAGAACGCCATCGACAGGACCAGGAAGCCATGCCCTGGGCTTCCCAGTCTGAACTATGGCGGTGAGCTGCCCTGGATGGGGGGTGCCTGAGGGGGGGGGGGGTCCCTGCAAGCTGTAGCCAACATGATTCAGTAAGCTACAGCCCACAGGAACCCAGGGACAGGACAAGACCAGACTGCCTGCCCCTTGGGTCAATTTTGACCAAATGGCAGCAGACCTGGGAGGGGCATCCTGTCCCTGCACCAACCTTTCTGAGCTGGGCCAAGCAGGGGTGGATTCCCCATTTGCACCTAGGCAGGTAAGGACATATTCCCATGTGTCCCTTACCTATCTAGATGTGAATACGGAATCCGTCCCCGCATGGCCTAACCTTCCTGCACTACAGCTGTTGGGCTGTAGTGCGAAACGGCCTCCTATTTATTTTCTCTTTGTTGCTAACTAATGTGACACATCTCATTCAGCAAGTAAATACTTTTGGAATGCAAGGACAAACTTAGAGACAATGGCCCTGTTCCCACTCAAGAAATAAAGCGGTTCAGAAATGGTTTTGATTCTCTGCATCCCCGTTCCCAATTTGTTTCTGGGGTATTTTGAGGATTATTTGGCTAAAAAAAGGAATAAATAAACACTTGTTTTTTCAGGTGTCCCCCCCCCATTTTTGCTTTTAAAATGCTTCTTCCTTATTGCTGTGGGAACGCTACAGAAGTATTGGGGCCAATATGTCATGAAACCGGGGTGGTGGTGGACAGCCCCTTGCCAGATTTTTTAAAGGGCCCAAAATCCTTTTTTCCTCTCATTTTCAGTTGAGAAGTAACAATTCAGCCTGATAAGACAATTCACCCACTCCACACTTCAGACTGATAAGATAACAAAGTTATATTTTACACTTCCTCTCCCTTTCTCCTTGCCAGGAAGCACACACTGGAGGCACCTGTTTTGCCTTGCTGCGCCCTGGGAAGGAGAGAAGCACCTCCCCCCATGCCCCACCGGTGACTGAGCACACGTGTGTGCAGCCAGCCAGCCTGAGTTTATGTGTGTGTGTGTGTGTGCATGTGTATGCACAGGACTGGCAGGAGCACACATTGGGGGTGCCTCCTTTTGCCTTTTTTTCTCTCCTTCCCCGGGTCATGTCCTTTGCAAAAGCATGAGGGGAGGGGAGAGGAGAGAAGAGGGGGGAGCTGCAGTTCCCCACCCTCCACCACATCATTGGGGGATCCAATCGGCAGGCAGGGGGTGGGGCCCCGGCTGGCAAGGGGGGGGGAGAAAAGGGTCCCTTTCCCTAATGCAGTTCTGAACGATTTTGTGTGGGGACAGCAGAGGGTTGAGAGCAATTTGAAGTGATTTAAAACCACTGAAGTGGGGACTGCCAGAATCCGAGTTTGAACGGCTTTTTTTTTGTTTTGATTTTAAACCCTTTTAAGAGGCATGAGTGGGAACAAGCCCAATGAAGCCACTAGATATCAGCAATTAACATTTTGTTTTGTTTTGTTTTTGTTGGGCCCATTTTCACGCAAGGGTTGAAGAGCACATTGGTCCTAATGAATATAGTGAAAGAAACAATCACATTAAGTTTCACAAAACACAAAGCATACCAAATCAAAAGTATATATCTTAATTAAATTCCATTTCTGGGTGCTAAATGTGTGAGATAACAACCAGAGAATAAAAGAAAGCAAGAACTCATAATCAAAAGACTTTTTGGTTTACTAATATTTTGATGTTGTGATTGTACTCATAAATACAGAGCAAACAATCATAAATCCATTCTTCCCTGCAGCAATGGAGAGCTTTGGGGCAGATAAATTGGCAGCAATTAATACTCAAACGCTCTGTAATAAAATGTTCGTGGAGTTTGGAGTCATTGCTTCCCTTATCAACTAATTAAAAACAACTTGAGGCTAAGCTATGCAACGCAATAAATAGGTTGAAGAAACAAATAACGTGAATGTAAATATTTTCTCTTCTGTTGCATTGTTGAAATCAGTGGTACAGAATGCATTAATCTGTATTCTAAGAATTCTAAAGAATTGTACAAAAACTTTTAAAAAAATCACTGTTTACCTGTGGAGTTCTCAGCATATTTATTCTAATTTCATAGATAAACTGATACAGTCCAAGAGCCAAGAGAAACATGCTAAATGAACTTTCCTTGTGTGTTTTGATGGGGGTCCTTAGGTTAGGCCGACACAGGGGTAAATATTAGAAATGTTACAGTGGAATCAATGAAAGTAATAAAAATAAATATGAAATTTATTTTGTTTTGTTTTTAAATCTTGGAGTGGAAGCTCTTGCTAATAGGTCTGCATCCACCCTTTCCCCTTTTTCAAAGGGAGCGAGGGAAGAATATCATCTATCTATCTATATCTATCTATCTATCTATCTATCTATCTATCTATCTATCTATCTATCTCTGTCTGTCTGTCTGTCTGTCTGTCTGTCTGTCTGTCTGTCTGTCTATCTATCTATCTATCTATCTATCTATCTATCTATCTATCTATCTATCTATCTATCTATCTATCTATCTAGGTATGTATTTATATCCCACCACATATCCTAAGATCTCTGGGTGGCTTACAGTAATGAAGGAATGAAGGAGTGAAAAGCTAAATCAGGATAGTTCAGGACAGATGTGAACTAGTGCCTATGGAACCATACCTCAGCAAGACTGCACTTCCTCTAATATTTCCTGTCATTGTTTGCTTAAGGGCTCCTATGGTGGCCATGGCTGATAGGAAATGGCCTCCACCACCTTATGGATCAGAAATGATAAGAAATATACTTCATGGTCTTGGCTAATTTAACAAAATTATAACATTCAGGATAATGAAAACTTTAAAGTTATCAAGTAAATTTATTCTGTGAGCCCAGGTGCCCATAAGTGAGGTGTTATTATTATTTTGACTTCTGGATACAGAACCCTTATTTCTTTGTCACCTGTTCACGTCCTTCTTCACAATCAATGATTGCCTCCACAGCGTGGCAGGCAGAATGAACCTCCATGGAGGTGGCAAACTAGACACACCAGGACCTCCCTGGAGGTTTGTCAAACTTTCATGAATTACCTAGTCACTGGGAAACCCTGTGGTGAAAATTTCCAGTCATTTCACATTGTTTTGCAATGACAGACTGTGTCACTCTGAATATTTGAGAGGCTGGGAGACAAAGTAGCCTTTCAAACGTTCACTGGATGGTTAACCAATGTGACCAGGTGCCCTGAGACTGGAAAACCGTGTGGTGCCATGGATGCCACGTGGCTACAAGATCAAGAGCTTTAGGAAGAAAACATTTATTTGCTATGCCTTGGAGGTGATACTTAGTCATTTCCGCCACTTCATAAAGATGCAGATGAAATTACATTTCTTTTTTCTCCTAAACCCATTGATACATGTTTATTCATTTTTAATCCACTTAGCCTGTCGTCTTCGTGTGCAAAGAAAATTAGAGAAAAAACAAAACAGAGAATCTATGTTTGTAATCTATGTCTTCAGTTATCTTTTTTTCATTTTATGAAGTGCAATTGTCATTTCAGATAAGATACAGATAATTAGATAATAAGATGAGATCCTGGTTTCATAAGTCAAGCAGCTTTGGGTTATATCATTCCCTCAAAGTGCATTTTTAATTCTCATTAACATTACATTTAGCTTAAACATTAGGAGAAGGCAAATTCCTTTCACTCCAGTATTTATGTAGTCTGGCACCACTAGCTATTCAGATTCTCTATCTTATCAGGGGTTTTTTAAATCAGCATATTTATGGCTTGTGCATAGGAGAGAGTTTATTTCTTCTCTCACATACTGGGAGCTTGTTGCCTGTAGTGTCTATACTACAAACAGTGAACATCAGGACAGCTTCTGGTTTTAGAAGAAATTAGCATGGGGAAGTCTGGTGGACCTCCTTTCCGTCAAATCGAGTTATGTTGACTGTAGAGAAGTGAACAAATTTTTTTTTTTACATTCTATTTGAATCGAATACTGAAAAATCTGATTCAATTTCAATCTTTTAAATTTGACTTTAACAAGACTTGATTCAAATTTACCAAATTTGAATCTATGTACTCAAATTTTTAATTCAAATCTGCACATACACATGTTGACATTTGGCTGAGCATGTACACATTTTCCCCACATCCGTACGCATCTGTACACATCCATACATGTCCATATGAATCCTGCAGTTATCTTGTATGCAACCCGTTTTCATTCTGTATGGATCTGTACAAATACTTATGGATGTGGGGAAAATGTGGATCTTCAAGTACGCATCGAGTACAAACACGTACACATACGAATGTCTAGAAAATTCAAATGAATAGATCTGAAATTCAATTCAAATGTTTACATGCAAATTTTGGAACAATCTATTTGAGTTTGAATGTCAAAATTTTGGCACGTTCGATTGGATTTCAAATGCCTATCAATATTCATGCACATCCCTAGTTGACTGTGAATCCTTTCCCTAGTCATTACTACTTGGTAGACATGTTATCAAATAAGAGTACTGAAAAAGAATAAAGACAGCAATAACAGCACTCTCTGATTGGACCTAAGAAGCTGTCATTGTCAACAGTAGCATTATAGATTATCACCATTATGACACCCCTAATTTATTTGTGCAGAGTATGGCAAAAGCAACAGATGGTTATTCATAGAGAATACAGTTTAGTATTCCTAGTCCTTTTAAATGTCATAATTACCAGAATTTAACTCGAAGTCATTTCACACAACCTCTAAATATTTAGCAAGGTATATTTCAAAGCATTGCTAAAGACCTACTTCCTTATTTACATACTAAGAATGTGACTTAATTTGAACACTTTATATTATATTATAAGCTGCAACTATTATACAGCCTAATAAACACTATTAAATGGTCATCAAGCTGTAGAAATGATTTGTAACTTTTTCATTATCTTTTAACTGGTTTTGATCAAGAGATAAATTGATGCATCCAAAATTTAAAGAAAACATTTGACAATGTCAGGGAAACCCCCCCCCCACCATTTGTTTGAAACACAAAAGCAATGAAAATAGTGTTCTAAAAGACACATCATAAAAAGAGCAATGAATTCTTTGCTGCATGAGAAATTTCATCTCAGTGGTATAGGAAAATGATAAATTAAGCATAAATTGAAATTAAAATGCATGAATTGAATCAAATTGATAGAAATTAAAGGATTGCTTATGATTACTAGAATTCAGAATAAGTGATATAGATAAACATGAGGGGAAGGAAAAATCGAGACGTTATTTAAAATGATCAAGATAATCAGCAACTCTATCAAACTCTATCCAAATAAAAAAAACACTCAAGCAAAAAGTCTTTGCATCACATTATAGTCTACTAACTACAGAGTCTGAAATTAATGGAATTGCTTTGTACTGACTGAAACTCTGTGTTTTACAGAGTGGCAGCTTCCTCCAACAGCCCATGAGTAATGCCAAATTTGCACAGTAGACCAGTCCACCAGAATGCCATCCTCCCCAAACAATGGCCTGTCTACATGGCACCAAGAGTTGGAGTGTACAAGAGAGACTGTTTCATGAGAGAGACTGTTTCAAGGCAACCTCTCTAGTCTTCTCATGTAGGCATCAGGGCTGGCCTATCTGAGTCATTGAATTTGATGCCATTTTGTCAGGCTCCTAGGGATGGCCATAGAAATTGAATGTTTCAGGGCACCTGGCAAAAAGCAGCATAGCTGGTACTAGGGATGTGTACAAATGGTTTTTTGTTTTTTTGTTTTTGCATTTGAATTTGGTTCAAATTGAATGTCATAACATTTGGTTCAATTTGAATGTTTAGAATCTGAATGCAACAAAATCTGATTCTGATAAAATGCATTTGAATCTATTTGTTTGAATGTTCGATTCGAATCTGAAGATACAAATGTTGACAACATTCGTATTTGAATATACAGATGTGGACAACATTTGTATGTGTCATACATATCTGTACGCGTTTCGTACCCAAATGCATACAGATATGTATGAGATGCATACAGATACATGTGTGAATCTGTACATTCAAATGTTTCAAATCATCTGAACGAATGTTTCGGAACATTCAAAATTTGTTCAAATACATTTGAATGTGTAGACATTCTATTCGACTTTGAATGTCCACATTCTATCGAATTTGATTGAATTTTAAATGTTTAGAACATTTATGGACATCCCAAGCTGGCACAAGTTCAAAGTTCGATTGGGCAGGGCCGTGACAATGTGATTGGCATGCCACAGGGCACTATTCCAGTCTTGGTCCAGAACAATGCACCTCACACAAGAGTAGCTGGCATCTCCCCAAACCAGGAGTCTTGATTAATCTTAAGGATTACTTCTGTCTACCCATACTGGTTATTAAAGTGAATTAATCTGAATAGTTGTGGTTATTATTGCCCTCTTACAGTTCTGATCTGTGAAATGTGTCTGGGACTAGATCACAAGTGGTAAGATATTTGGAGGACTGTGGTTGTGATCTCTTATGGGTCCAAGATTGATTTGGCAATATGGAATATGACTAAGTTGGAAAGCATTGTGTTTTCTTACCCTCCTCAAACCTTTAGTTTTACTTTGGAAGCTAACAGTAGTTGCTTTCACTGATTTTTGTATCTGAGCGGGACAAATTGGTTGATGAGGACTGCAAATCATCAACAAAGGAAGCCCATAAAATTAGCCGATATTGCAGTAAATCGCAGTTGCTGTCATAAACAGTTTCTTAAGTTCAATACAATCTGCAGCCCATCTTATTTGGATATTGGTGGTTAATCTATTATATATTTAAAATATTTTATACTGCTTTTGTAATATTAAAATTTATAATGTAATACATTTTATAATATTAAAAAGTGATTTACAATTAAACTCAGAGCAACAATTAAAAGAAGAGTGTATAAAATCAATGTATAAAGTGAGTTTATTAGATCAGTCTGAAGCTGAAGGAATATTTCTTGAAAAATATTTCTTTGTTGCTTATTCATATTTTTCTTTTCCTTTAGGGAACTAAATGGTCAAACTTTATCATTCTTTCCTTCATTTTGTCCTTACAATGAAGATATTTCCATGGGAGGCCGAACTCTAGCAATTGTGCCAGAAATGGGATAAGGCAGCACAAAACCACTTTGAAGTGGTTTCAAAGTGACTTCGGAGCCAAGGTTTAGGGGGGCCCCAATGGGTGCATCCCCTCCCCCTAGCCTCCTTTGGACCCCATTGCCTGTTTCCAGTGAAAACAGGCTCCCTTTAATCTGGATTTTCTGGCAGAAGACCCCATTGTAGACCCCATTAATGGGGTCTACAGAAAATCCAGATTAAAGCCCAAAATGTACCCATTAGATCCGGATTTCCCCCACGGCAGTGAAAACAATCAGGTCCCAAATGGGTGCTGTAGTGGAAATGGGGTCTTCCGGGTCACACCCAAATGGGTCCTAAATGGGTGCAAAAATGGGTACTTTTTGACAGTGGAAAAACACCCTGTGAGTGCTTAGGTAGTCAATTTAAAGTGGTTTCCTATTGATGTGCTTGGATCAGGCATGATGTCTCTTAAGACCATTGGAAGAGATTCAAGAGTAGGTGAAAGTGTTTGCCTTTTTCTTCTGCTTGAGAATGCCCAGAAGCAATTAGTGGGCCACTGTATGATACAAAAGGCTGGATTAGATGGGTTGTGGCCTGATCCAGCTGGGCTCCTTTTATATTCTAACTTATGAGTGCTTCTGGTAAAAGATCCATATGGATAGCCTTGTTTCCGGGCAGACGGGATCTGCCAGGAAACAAGCTTATGTGAGCAATCCACACTCTAAGGAGGAAGCTAGTTTGGTCCTATGGACCTTGCAGAAGCTGCTCTAGAGTCGAGGGATGTTTTCACACTACCAACAGAAGCCCATTTAAGCGCACATTAGAGACACATTAGAGACACTTAGGAACTTACCTTCCGCACTGGAGGATGAATCTGGGAACCTTTGAAATGGCCGCTTCCGCACACTGGTGCGTGAGATCTGACCTTAATGCGGTCTTGCCTCCAAAAAATCCAGCCTCCACGAAGACCTGGAAAATTAGGTCTTCAATCTGTCCCCTCACCTCGATTCGTTTGGAAGCAGGACACTTCCGCACATGGAGACGCAAGGAGATGGATGAATGCTCCAGTCCCGTGTCTCCAGGGATGGCGTTTGCGGCACGGGAGGCCAGCTGCCTTGAGGAATGGGTGCTGCAGCCTCCGCACACCACCCAGAAGATCTGGCCGGCAAGATCCGTCCTCTCTGCGCTTGGGCGGATGCAGGAGGCCTCCTTGGATCCGTCCCTATTTCAGACAGATTCTTGGGAGGACAGATCGCCAGGAAATGGATTTTCTTTAATCCATTTCTCAGTGGCCAGTGCGGAAGCACCCTAGGCTTACACTACACTCACTATGTCATGTATTTCAAAGTAACAAGTATTAAAGAGACATTCCTTTAATTCCTGCTGGCAGCATTTTTTTAATTTCCAATCTTCAGCAATAACTCTGACAAAATTGCTATTTCAACATTCCCTTGTATGTTTTTGTTTATATTACATCTGATCAGATTTATTCTGATTCAGGGAACATTATTACATTAATAATGTCTTTCAATTAGCTAATTTGTTTCATAATAATATGGACTATAATAATATTTTAGTGTGAGTAGCAATTGAACTATGCCTCGGAAGATTATTCTCTGTATTTGCATGCTTGCCACAACACCCTGAGTTTTATAATAATTCATGAGAAATTAATAAGCATTCATAATGAATAAACTTAGGGACAGTATAATGACTATTCAACAGCAGTTCATGCACAACAAATCCAAATGTTTATCAAAGATGTTCATAAACTTGTTCTATGAGCATCTTTAATGAACTGATAAAACTCCTTAATCAGCATTCATTTCATTATGAATTTCCTTTTTGACTACAATATTATCCTCAGAGGATATTCTCAGTATGAAAAAAGTTTCAAACTGCAGGACAACATGAGAATGAAGCAAGTCCCCCAATTTTCAAGATCCCCAATCTATTTTAAATTTATATTAGTATGCAAATAATCCAGATATGTACATATATTAGGATATGTAGTATGTTTTGTAACGCAGAAAAGAGCACACTACAGCATTTCCCTGTTCAAACCTTTGAGAAGTCTGTGTTTTTGTCCATGTCCAGTAGTGGTTGGTTTCCATTAGAGATGTGCACAGAAAACAAACAAAAACAACTGTTGCACCATCAAAGCAAAAACCTTTTAGTTCATTTCATCGTCAAACTGTTTAATTGAAAAAAAACACCCCTGTTTTTTGCATTTATTTTTGCAAAGAAAAAATACATTTTTTCATTGGGGGGTGGGGGAAACCACCACCTTTACATGTCCCAAAACAAAGCCCAGCAAATCACAAAGGTTCAGTCAAAGTGTTCATTATCTCAAGTGGGAGACAGATTAATTTTGTTCAAAATTCTGGATATGTGAAAAACCAAATTTCCATTTTAACGGGCTTATCTGCAAATGGTAAATAATCAAATTTGTTTTGCATATCCCTAGCGTCTATTTGTCTTATACAGTAGAGGGGAAGACATCTAAAAGGAAGAAGTGTCAGGGGTTAGAACAGGTAGAAGAAATGCCAGAAGGAACTTTCTTATTTAAGGCTGAAATTTAATGCAAACTGACATGAAAACTGACCTCAATAAATACAAAGGATTTGTATTTGTATTTGTATTGAAAGATGAACATAACTGACCTAAGCTATGTTTGGACACTGACAAATCTGTTAGACAACAACTTCCATAACACCTATCCTAGCTCCCGATGTCCATTGCGTGTGCATGTGCCGCGACCAGGTAAGGACCGGATTGCGAGTGCGCGGCCCCCGCCGGGGTAGGAGGTGGTGGCTGTGGCTTCCCTCTCGCTCAAGAAGGCACCATCGCACTTTCTTGGGCAAAGGGGAATTTGAGGAAGCTGGTTGCTGGCCTCGCCATGTCAGCTCCGAAGGAGCCAATGGCAGAGGCCAAGGGGAGGGCCAGCTGTCAAACAGGGTGAGCATGCACTCTCCCTCTTTGACAGCTGGGCAGGGCCTCCAGAGGCCGGATTGGGATGGGTGCTGGTTTGTCCACACCAGCAACCTCCCCAATCCGGCCCTGCTGCTGCTGCCCCACACATGTGCGGGTGTGCGGGGCCTCCAAGTATCTACCCCTGTTTGGGGCAGATTTTTTAAAAAAACTTTTCACCAGAAAACAGATCATTTAGATCCGTTTTCCGGTGGCATGTGCGGAAAGGCCCTTGATCTTGTAATCACCCATCTTTAGCATCCCTGTTGCTGTGGCATATTAATTTCTGTTATGGTGGTAGTTGGGATGGTGTGTGTTGCTACACTGGCATCAGTCTGTACACTGAATGTAGTTTTGTGCTAAACTTAGACAGTCCAGTACAAGGGTTGACAGTAGCAAGCCTGCTGGTAATCAATATTCTTATTTCAGTAGGTTTGACTTGAATCTACCTTGGTGATGTTGGTGGTGACGAAGGGATAGACTGTAATTCCAAGATTTCTTCAGCATTATTGTGTTATATTTCTTGTGACTCGTCAATCTGCAATTGTGAGACCAGTTTTGTCTTGACTGTATTTGAGTTGTTGGGTGACTAGTTGTTTCTCAGTGAGCATGGATGTTGGTCTGTTTAAGCATCCATAGTTCCCTCCTCCAATCCATAAGACCCCTCACATTGGACTTGGTATTGTACTATTTGAAGTAAGGTAGAGGTCTTTTTATTAAAATTTTTTGAACAACTTTAAAACCTCTTACATTATCATCATATCATACTATTACATTCCTTCATTATTCTTTTCTTGACTTCCTCCATCCATTTTTCCAGCGTCATTTCTTCATATCACTTGTTTCTCTGCTCCCCTGTAATGTCTCTTGATACTTCTCAGCTGACCATTTAGTTCTTAGTCTACACCATCTGTCATTACCTCCATTTCTAGTAGATCAGTGGTTCTCAACCTGGGGGTCGGGACCCCTTTGGGAGTCGAATTACCCTTTCAGAGGGGTCGTGATGAGTCTCCCGTTGCCCTTCCCTCCCACTTCCCAGCTGCTCTGCCCCTGTGGTTGGGTGTCTCCACAACATGAGGAACTCCATTAAGGGGTCACAGCATTAGGAAGGTTGAGAACCGCTGTCGTAGATAGTTAATAAAAGGGCTTCAGTCTTTCATAAACTTATCTGTTGTTCTGTCTTTTAGTAAATTTGTTAGTTTATCCATCTGTGCCAAGTCCATCAGTTTGATTAACCATTCTTCCCCTGAACATACCTTCTCCTCCTTCCATTTCTGGGCATATAATAGCTTTGCTGCTATTACCATATATAAAAACCAGAGAATTTATATTAGATAATAGTAGTAAGGTAGAGGTCTTATCTGAGCACCCTCATTCTAGGGGTGTTCCAGCTTGGACTTGAAACAATATCCTGCTTGGTAGCTGTATGGTAAACTATGGGCTTGTGCCCATGCACTCTGTTTACTTCAAGTTTGAATCGGGTCATTCCTAATATGGATTGTAGTTTGAATTAACCTGTCCCCATGCAATTGAGGAGAGCATGGGTTCCTGTCCCCATGAAAACCATGGTAAACCTTTGCATCAGGTAACCACATCTTTTCCTTTCCATCCCCTCTCCCCTGTTAGGAAGCCGGGTTGACATCACCATACCCTGTCCCGTCCGCTGCAGCGATGACAGGGAAACACCTCCAGGTTGCACCTCCATGATCACAACATACAGCAAAGATAAACAATGAAATAAGGGGCATCACTTATGGGCATGGAAAAGCAGCTCATTGCTTGAAACCACCACAGCTTAGCAGAGGTGCGCACCTTTGCATGACAGCAGGCACACCCCCACTCACAACAGTCTCAAGGATCTCTATGTGTTGTCTTCTCATGTTGCATCTGGTGCAGGGAAGCCACGGGCACATTGCCCATTAAGACGAAGCAGTGCTTAGGCACAAAATCAAGCCATTACCCACACATAGCTTGCGATCAGATGATCAGGGAAGCTACGGTGTAGTAATTGTAGTCAGAATGACACTCATAGGACAAATGAGAGCCATTTGACCACCTTATCATTTCTCTTTCATCATAATTTATTTAAAGAAATCCCCAGACAGTTGTGATCGCAGTGCACAGGGCAGAACAGCGAGCACAGGTGAAACCCCACCCGCTAATGATGCAAGTGCCAATCTCCTCCCCCAATAACCCGGGAGCATCCCCATGCCTCCAAGATAATCTGTGCTTGCCTCCCATTTCACAGCGAAAACAGTTTACAAGGGTAGGTTTTTTTTACCATGGATTTGAGCAATTTGTTTCGCATGTAGCCCGGATTAGAGCAGCAGTTCTCAACCTTCCTAATGCCGCGACCCCTTAATGGAGTTCCTCATGTTGTGGGGACCCCCAACCACAGGGCCGGAGCAGCTGGGAGGTGGGAGGGAAGGGCAGGTGGAGGCTCATTGTGACCCCTCTGAAAGGGTAATTCGACCCCCAAAGGGGTCCTGACCCCCAGGTTGAGAACCACTGGATTAGAGCCTTTGCATAGGGACACTCCAAGTCAAATTCAGGTTCGCTTCGGAGTATATAGTGCATGGGGACAAGCCCTAGGTGTTTAACCACTGTGCTATCCAGTCACTCTGCATAATTCAACCACAATATATTAGAATACATGTTTACATTCTGCATGTTTTTTTAAAAAAAATCTTGTACAATTCTAAGCAGTGAAAATTATTCCTTCATAAATAAAATAAATACATGCAATAAATACATTTATTAATCAAGAGAACTTCAAAAGAATATACTTAGAATCTCAGTTTCATGACACCAGTTCTGTCTTAGGATTTTATGATTCTGGTTATGCATCTAGCCTAAATTAAGAGGATTAAAAATCTACCGTTACAAGTTACATCATTCATAGTGATTACCATTTTGGTGCTAAGAATTTGTCCTCTGCAAGTCAAATTTCATTAAAATTACGTTCATGACCTGCACAAGAAACCCTACATTAAGTATTTATTATTTAAGATGAGGACATTTTCATTGGCAGTGTACTGAAAATTGCACTAATCTTAGCTCAAATTCATAAAATCCATGTTTAGGGAGAATCAAGTGATACACTGTAATTCTCCAAAGAAGTAATTGGCCATTTTTTTTATTATTATTATTTTTAGCATCTTGAGGTGTATGCTTAGGCAATTAATTAATCAAATCAGTCAATTAATTTGTATGCTTAATTTGTCTTTACACATTAAAATAAAGGGTATATTATTTTAATTAAACAAATTTTCTCTCCCCCTAGGGAAACACAATAGAATGAACCAGAACAGCCTAGATGATAACATTTCAGAAGCAAAAGTAACTTGTTAGCTCATATTATAAAAGTCTCATAGTAAACATTCATGGCTAGGACATGGGAATCCAATACTAGGTGAATAAATATAGACACCAGTTTTCAAAGGGAAAAATGTGTGATAATTACACATAAACCCTGTCAAGTAGAAGTGCACTATTTCCCATTGGCTCAATGGGGCAAATTACACATTTGATGAAATGAATGGCATGAAGAAGTAATTTGGAGATCCATTATTATTCATAGTATAATATAATTTGGGAGAAATATAAAAAGAAAACAGTCTAGTGACGTATTAGAAAAGAAAAGGAATTGTTCACACATACTCAAACACAAATTCACAACGGTTTATGATAGAAAGACAGTTGGTAAAGAAAATGGTAACATAGGAAAAGCACATCTTCATAGAGGTCTGGCACAAAGTTGTCTTGTTTAGACAATGTACAGCAATAAACTGTTAACAATAACAAGAGAGGAAAGTGTGCTGTACGGATAATGCAAAAGCAGAATGTCTAAATTTTAGATCATGCTCCATCATGTCTAGGGATGTTTTTTTGTTTTTGTTTTTGCATTCAAATTTGAGTCAAATTGAATATCCAACATTCAATTTGATTCAAATGTTTAGAATCTGAATGCAACAAAATCCAATTTGAATTGAATACATTTGAATCTATTAGTCTGTTAGATTCAAATCTGAAGATACTAATGACATTTGTATGCGTTATACATATCTGTACGTATTTTGTATGCATCCTGTTTTATCTCATATGCATTTCGTTTTGTCACGTTCTTTAAGTGCAAATGTGTACAGATATGTGTGAGATTTGTACAGATACATATGCAATATATACATATCTGTGCATCTGAATGCTTCAAAGCATTCACATGAATGTTTTGGAACATTTGAAATTCATTCAAATGTTTAAATTCAAATGTGTAGACATTCTATTCGAATTCGAATGTCCACATTCAATCGAATTCGATTGAACTTTGAATGGTCAGAACATTCATGCACATCCTGAATCCTGTCTTACACAGTGGCCCACTAGTTGCTTTTGTGCTTCAAGCAGAAGGCAAGATCTTCACTTGCTCTCAGTTCCATGCAAATGGCCTTGAGGGGAATCCTGTGTGTCTCTTCAACCCAGAAGGAGTACCTATATGCATTCATTCTAATAGCCTGAATGCATCTAATCTTTTCTTAAGGCCATTCAGGCTGGTTACTGTCACCACCTCTTCTAATAATCAATTCCATAGACTGATGACCCTCTGGGTGAAAAAAAATGCATCTCCCAGTCTTTGGCTAGCTAAGGAAACAGTTCCCCCCGTTTCCACTTTCAGTTGTCTTTTTTTTTTTTTAGCATGTTCATTTTACATTTAGTTTAAAGTTGAGAACTTTGGGTAAAGGGTTTGATAAAAATGCAAGTAAATAAGTAAAATAAATAATTTTTCTTCTAGCTTTATCTGACCGGCTGAATGGCTTTATACAGTGTTGTACAGATAAGACTTATTTTAGGAAGTTTTGGGCCTTCTGAATTGGCCTATTTCCCCATTTTCTGCAGAGTATGGTATACATGTACTGGAGACAGGTTGTGTTTCATGGTATGTGATGCATAACACTTGGTCATGCTGCAATGCTCTGCAGACCAGGGGTCTTTTTGCTCTTGGCTTTATTCTGGAATCTATCCTGGAATGGTGCCTGCTCTGTATGCTAATGAAGACTATGCCAGGCCCAAGGTGAGACCTACATGAGCATGCCGATAACCGACTCCTATCCCAAGATATATTCCAGAAAAAGGCAAAGTGCAGAAAGGGCCCAGGTCCAAGATGATGTGGGTAAAATGAAGCCAGACTCCAGCTCATCAGCAGTCAACTTTGGACATCTGCAGGAGCTGCTCCATTTATTTTGCTCCCTTCGTCCCATAGCGGTAAACTGCATGGTTTCTGAAATCCACAAACTGGAAATGAAAGCTTATTAAGGAAGCATTCTTATTCTTTCATGGATATTGCTGCAGATAATTTCTTTGAGGGCCTAATGAGATATGGGCTACCTCCAGAATGTCAACAAAGCTGTTTCTGGAACTGGAGTATCACATCTCACTACAGAAATGGAGGGCTTGCAGTCTGCACATCTGGCACCTTCTGGCCTCTGAGGCTTTGAAGTTATGGGATGAAAGTGCTACAGCTTCAAAATTTCCTTGTAGTGCACTTTTCTATAGCACATTGCACATAGTGTGCTTCTGAGGATGGATTTTACAATACATGGACTGGATGTAAGCCTAAAGAAAATGGTCACTTCTGCCCAGTGGGTCCCATAGGACTGCCTAATCTACATTGTGTGGATGAAATTACAAAGTCTGTCAATGTGTGATTCATTTAATGTTAAAAGCAGCTATTAGGTGGGAGCATGATGCTAAGTGTAGAAGAAGGGATTTTTCAATTTTCTGCTTATGTTGTGCCACCAGCTACAATGGTCTTATTACTATTATTACTACTACTATTATTTTACTCAAGACTGAAGAAACCATGACATGAATGTTAGTTTCAAGGAGCAATAGGCATTTTGCATTCGGGATGATGACGCAGGTGGGAAATGACCCTGTATTCTTCATGTCATAGGGTCTCTTCCAGGCTGGGGAGAGAGGCAGGATGCCTCTAAGGCCATTTGCTGGGATTTGAGGACAGGTTCAGGTTTGCTCTTGTCTTCTGCTTGAGATGCCCATGAGCAATAGGTGAGCCGCTGTGTGGGACAGGATGCTGGACTAGATGGGCTGTGGCCCGATCCAACATGTTCTTATGAATGCCTGTAGCCGTTTTTGGAGCAACATGGTTGTGAAATGCTAAAAGGTAGGCAGTCCATTTGCTTATCAGGAGTGTATGGATCACTCCTAGATGATACATCTTCTCTTTCTTCAGAGTATGGTTCAGTTGAGTGCACATGGCTTTGTGACTGTGGCTGTATAATCACATGTAGTGTCGAAATCACCATGGCAATGTCTGGCTGGGCAATCCAACCACACCTGGCCTGGCCCATCCCACAGCTTGTACTGCCGGCCAAATTTGAGAACTAGTGCAAATCAAATCAAATTGGATTTGAGGAAATTCACATTTGTTTGAACAGAGCCCCGTCAAATGTGGTAGGATTTGAATTTGATATGAATTTTCTTTGAATGCTATTTAAATCAGATTCGAATTGCTGCTGGTGGTGGTCGCACTTATGAATCCCCTATGAATCTACTCTGAACATATCAAATCTGCTCTGAATCCACTTTGAATCCATTCAGAATCTGCTTTGAATCTGCTCTGGATCTACTGCCGATGTGACTGGGCAGTCGCTTTCCCATCTCCCCAGGCTCCGTGCAGATGTTCCAAAACATTCATCTGAATGATTTGAGTGTACAGATACGTATGTATCATACGGGATGAAAACGGGATGCTTACGGGATGAAAATGGGATGCACAGGAAATGTGCATAGATAAGTATAACAGATACGGATGCTGTCGACATTTGTATATTTAAATACGAATCTAACATTCGAACGAATAGATTCAAATGTTACAAATTCAAATTAGATTTTTTTGTCATTCATATTTTAAACATTCAAATCAAATCAAATGTTTTGACATTCATTTTCACTCAAATTTGAATGCAAAAAGACTATTTGTGCACACTCCTATTTTGGGCAACTGTAAAACTCCATAAACACATTCCAAATGAGTGCCTAAAAACAGAAAACATACCATAACAATTCATCTATGGTGCCCCAGATCTTGACAGTCTCTCAGTCTAACTCTATTGTTTTGTGTGTTTTTCTTACATACTCTTCAGTGCCACAAAGTACTGTACCACGAAACATCAAGACAGGCTTGTCATTCACTATAGTCTGAAGGTTGTGTGAGGCAAGAATGATAAGGTGACATGATCGACACAGATGCTGGAAGACAGAAGGCAAAGATGTAGTTATTTTTCTCCACTCTTTTCTCCTCCACTATTTAAGCCACCCATGGCAAGCACATTTGAAAGCCTTTGCTTCTGCAATGCCATATAGAATACATTTGATGATATCTTCAGGTGAAATTCACAGAGAAACAGCTATACAAGGCCAGTTCCAGCTAAAGTATTCTTATTGAATTCTCTGGTTTCAAATTGCTCAATTTCAGTTTTGGAATTCCACTTGTCACCTTTCTGTTATAGCTTTCCTCCTTCAAATAAGGGAAAGTCACAGGAATGCAACACCTGAACTGCAGAAGGGGTTGAAGCACAGTGGCAGAAGTTTGTTTGCATTTAAAAAGTTCGGTCTTTGCTAGGGATGTGCCAAAGGACGCATCCCCATTATAAGCTTAATCCAGTTTCCTTAAACCGAAATAATAGAACTGAATGCAAATGAGAATTTGCCTGTTCCCATTACTTTCAGCTTAATCATGTTCGATCCGGATTCTGAGGATCGTATGTGGCATACATGACTCAAGGGAGGACTCAAGTGGCTACTTTTTAAAAGCCACTTTTCGGGGCTGCCCTGCCCTCTTTCTCTTGGCATGAACCCGTCACCCATAAGGGACCCCTTCAGGGAGCCTAGCTGGGTGGCTGCCATTTTCCTGGAGGAAAAACGGCAGCGGCGGCCAGCAATTCTTTCCCCTCCTCTCCCCATTTCCCAGGGCACACGGCAGCTGCAGCAACTCAAGCCCCCTTCATAGCCACAGCCTTTAAAACAGAACCTCCAACTGCTTTACTTTCTTTTCCCTTTCTAAAGGTCAGAACTTTCAAAGAGCTAGAATTGCACAAATTTTCAAGATTGTTATAAGGTGTGAAGTGGGTAGATTGCTACAGTGTAGCGGCTGCTTTAAGAAGTGGATTTTTATAGTGGCTGTTTTGAGTGGTGGATTGTTTCAGTGAAATTACTATCTTTGGAAGCAAGGTATTGGGGGAGGGAAACCCTAAACACGGATTCTCATCCCTTAACACCGTATGGTCCCCACAGTAAAAAATGTAAAACGTTTCAAGCGCACGAACCGGAATGAGACCTGTTGAAATGAGGATTAACATTTACAATGCTTTGGGGCGATTTAACATGCGGAAAGCGTGTTAAGCCAAACTGAGGTGGGGTCTGCCAGGATTGAAAATGGTTTGAAATTGAAATAAGGTTGTAATGGGGATGCGGCCAAACTGGTCCTTGCCAATTTCAGTCCACAAATATTCCCTTTTGAATTGAACCTTCACCATGTTTGCACAAGGGTTTTATTTCAAATCGTACATAGACATATTTGGTGAACTGTTTAAAGAACTATTTGAAATAGTTGTGGCATTATAAAACCCATAAAAATAAAATCTGAAGAAGAAGAAAACCATCTTGATACAAGTGGTTTAGTTGCAAAAGTGCAGCTATAAATATGGTGTGGCTTTTAAATTCCTCTGTAAGGAGTTCTCTGTCCAAGAAAAGTGCTGTTTTCATGGTATTTCTGAGTCTGTATACTTAGTGATAAAATCTATCAAGTAGGCCTTTGGTTGCCTAGCAGAGAAATGGACTCCTCTGAATCTAAATAAGACCTCCAAAGTAGGGATGGGTGAAAAGTGTTCGCATTTGAATAGAATATTGGCTACATTCAAAAACTGACACTCAAATGTGAAGTGAATGCTTTTGTGCAATCATTTGAAGCTTTGTTACATTCATGAAGGTGAGGAGGTCGCAAAGCAGCTGTGGAGTCACTTCTGGACAGGATTTAGAGCAGAATCAGAGTAGATTCAGAATGGAATGGGAATGGATTTCGAGGTGATTTGGAGGCGTAACTGGAGGCATGAATCTGAAGTGAAATTGAAGAGCATTCCAAGAGAATTCAAATTCTAGCACATTCGAAGTGGCTCCATTCAGATAAATGCAAATTTCCTTTGAATTCACTTCAATGTGAAGCAAACATAGGGGGAAAAAATTCATATCCCTACTCCAAAGCCATTCACATACCTGGCTGAACTTTAAGAAAATTATTCCTGCACCATTTTTTGTTTTCTTGCTTCATTTTGGTTGGTTATAATGAACAGGTTTGACTATTAATAATATTATTAACATTATTGTCAAATGACCTCTGTTTTTCCTTCCATAAAAATCCATCTGTCTTTGAACTTTAAAAATGGTCTTTTCCATTTATTTATTTTTAAGAAAATGAGCTGTGCCTCAGCTTTTGTTGGCATAATGATATTTAAATCCAGGGCTTGAACAAATAATTGCAAAAGACAAACACAGAAACCAATCAGCGAAATCCATACTGATACAAAAGTCTAGATGCACAGATCTGCTACATCCACAGTTTAGTCCCTCCCTAAGGAACATTATTATTTAGGGGATCTGTTGATGGCTGTTCATAGTGTATGGATGGTGGCAAAATGAAGTGAACTGTTGTCTTCACAGCTTGATGTCTAGGAATCTGTCATTGTCACCAGAGTGGCAGAGAAGTTGAGTCCTCTGAACCCAGAGTAGGTCTCCAATAACCCTCAAAGCTTTGCATAACACAGACACAAATACACACACCAACAGTGACAGATACGATGATGACATGGGGTTATGCACACTCTGGGACAGTATTTTGATCTGCACATGTAAGATTGAGGAAAAACGTAGGTTTTTTTAACTAGGAACGTTGGGATCTTGTCATATGATTTTTTTGTGTTATTCTTGCTAGTAGGTGTTGGTGATAGGTGATCAGGCACAGGGTTTTCTTCTATATATATTTTTCTACAGCAGAAAGAGCAAAGTTTAGCAATGGGAAAGTTCTAGAAGAGGAAAAAAGAATAAAAACAAGCAAAAACCCCATTTAAAAAATCAAGGTTGTATCTAACCACCACCAGACTTGATAGAGTTCTTTCCTTACACTCTATGATCCTAACACCAATTTTGGGGTCTCCAACTCAAACAGTCCTTTTATCCAGATTGTGCTGTGTCTAGCGCAGACAGAACAGACCAATGGGGGTCATGACCTCATAGATCTACATTAATGTGCGTACCTATGGGGCCTAGAAGTTAACTACATGAACTGTTAATCCACATAAATAATCCACAGAAAGGACATTTCATATATAAACGGCTAAAATTCTGGAACCATAGGCTTATTCTTACCAACTGCAGATATGTCCCTTCCAAACTTCTTAATTGGTCATGCTGATAAAGAAGAAAATCCTATTCCTTCTTTCTTAGTTCAGTATGACAGTTCTCCTTTGTTTAATCCTTTGTAATGGCTATAGTAACAATTCCACCATTGACTCCATTTTAGTTGCATTTAGATCACAGCTAGAGGCTGTGTTCACAAAAGCAGAGGACACACTGCCTTAAAATTACTCAAGTCTGCCAGCTTATTCAAGTTTGGGTCACTCAACCCTTTCTTGTATCTGGAATTCTCCTGCTGAAGTGAGTATTATTGTTTCCAATATGTGATTCAATTCCCGTCCTTTTGAAAGACCATTCACCTGAACAAAGCTGCAGTCATCAGTTCTGTCCAAATTCACTGCCTTTGTGCTGATCCCATTTTGGTAGTTTGGCCCAGATATCAACAGGTACAGCAGTGAATATCTGTCTATGGATGAACGGAAGGCAAGTCCATCTGTTAAACCTGGAAACGAGCATCCATCTAAATTCCCTGCATTTGAATAGATTATAAATACTTTAAATGTTCAAAAATTGTTCAAATTCCACTGCAGTGTTCTATAGGCTGTTGCCCATGTCCTAATTAAAGGGGCCATTCAAAGCATCTTCTGTTCCCCTTTTCTAGCTGTCTTCATATTAAATGGACTCAGACTGTGGAGATTCTAATATTAAAGAATTTACTTGTTTACTTTAAATTCTATATACTAACTGTCATTTTTTTATTTCTTTATTTCTAATTTCAAATACATTGACCCAATCTCTTTATTTATTTGTTTGTTTGTTTGTTTCCATTTCTATCCTGCCCCATACCAAAAGTCTCTGGGTGGGTGACAACATATTAAAAACATATTAAAACAAGATACAGATTAAAAACATATTAAAAATAAGATACAAATTAAAACAAGGTACATAGTTAAAAGCTCTGATATAAGCCGTGTGCTCAATAGTGTATTAATAATAACTGTACATAATTTACTTCTTTTACATTTGAGATACAGTTGATTTCTTTCCCTCCTATTCTCCCTCTTCCCACCCCAGCCAGGATGCCATTCTCAAATTCAACTTGTTTCCATATTGGAGATAATTTTTCATCATTCCTTGAACCACCTTTCTCCTTAGATAGGACAATATTTTCCTCCAAGTGGTTATTGTCAATATTGTGATTTGGTACCCCACACCCTAACCTTCACAGAGTGGTTTACAATAAGAAGATCAAAATGCTGAAATAGTTTAGGCTTCTCTCCCGCAGAACTTTCTGTGGATAAAATCCTGGTAAGATTACTTAAGATGTGACCATGAAATGAATAACAAGTAAAACAAGCAACAGACTAATATATCTGTTCTATGAACTTTCTGTGGTGGCTACAGCTGTAGAGTCTGCCTTGCAGTAGAAGACTCTCATCAAATTAAAATTCAAAACAGAGGACTATGCTCTATAAAGTAGGGCACCTGCCCACCTTAAATAATGCACAAAAATTGAATTAGTTTCTAGGACATATCCTACACATTGCAAAGTTAATCTAGTCTTCAAGTGCATTCAGATCATCCTCCAGGCTGGATCGTGGGATAGCATAAGTGAAGTTTGATTGAAAATCCATTTCTAGGATCTGAGGTGTTGACAGGATCAGCAGAAGCTGTTGAGAAATAATCCTTTGAAGATTGATGAAGTTTAATTATTCAAATAAGGGTTCTGTCTCCCAAGACTGAAAAATATATGAAGCACAGTATAATTAAAAAGACTTTATACTTCTCTCCGGATGGAAGTAAATATATTAATTACATTAATTAATAGTGTGAGGTAATCAATCTGAAACTGACTTTCTGAAGGCTAATAGTAACAAATCAAAAAGGTAAAGATTCATCTTCCTCTGGAGGCTGGAGAAATTATGTGCAGTTAAAAAGACCCCAGGGCAGAATAAAAGAAATTAAAAGAAGGCATTCTGTGCTTTGTATATGATTAGCAATCCTCATGCACAGACTGAAGACGTTGTATTAAAACAGTTCAGGGGAGGGAATCACATATAGTGTAGAACACAAACACACCCATCTGATCCACCTTCTGCACATTTATTACTCAAATTTGGATAGTGTCTAGTTAGAGTGGTTTTCAGAAACATTGAGAACCATGGGAAAAAAATACGGTGGCTGAAAATAATGAACAAAGGTCCTAGAACAAATGTGGGATGCAGAATATGGTGTGTGTGTGTGCTGTGACTCGCTTTTTTAAAAATGGAATTTTTTTTTTTAAATAGAATTTTATGTAAGGGCAGAAACTACTATCATCAGTTCCACGAAGGATCAGAAAGACTATGAGAATTAATACATTGCCAGCATTACACTCCATCGCTCACTAGAACAATCTCAAAGGACTGCATATGACAATTTTCTGGAAAAGGCTTGTTAATACTGGGTCATACTCTCATGTTTGGTGGGGTTGCCAAAATTTGAAAAGCTGTAAAAAGCAGTTTGTAAGAAAATAGATAGATTCTGTAGGGATGTGCACTTCTTTCTTTCTTTCTTTCTTTCTTGTATTTGATGGCTTCGAATGAAAGTTCCTGGCCTTGGAGCCATTTTGATGGTTTAGTAAGATGTGCTCCAAAATGGTTCATCTTGTAAACTGGGACAAGAGGCATGCACCTTCTGTATGCCTCTGTGACCCAAATTGAAGCTCTCTAGTACACAGGTTGACCTCAGTATTGGGATCTACTGGCAATGCTAGAACAGATCCCCCACCATCATGTGTGAGTGGGTGGTACCTCCCATTTTCTGCACTAACATGCAAAAAAATAAAAGTCATATACAACAACCTGTATTCATTTCATATTCTCATCCATCTATTCAGCATTTATCCATGCATATTATTCAGAGCTTACTCTGCAACCATAAAGCAATAAAACCTTCCTTCTTGGAATGCAACTGAGTCCCTGTCTGCTCCTGTCTGTGGATTCCAGGAACCATATGCTGCCTCTGTGCAACTCGCCATGTGCATGCTCTGTTCATTATCAATAAAGTCTCAACGAAGAGGTTAAACACTTGTTAAAGCAATCAGTAACTAAAATGAATTATGACCAAAGTGCTGTCTTATTTTTCCTGATAACCATATCAAAAGGAATAAAACTGTAACCTTTTCCTGACATATAAGGAATGATATGTACCTGGGCAAATACTGATGTGGCGAATCAATGTCTCTCTCTGGAGGTCTTGTATCCGGCACATAAAAGAAAGCACATGCATTTGCCTTTCCAGTGGATGAGATCCACGAGAACTCTGAAATTCTGTTATACTGAACCCTAAGCAGGGCAGTTTGAGGATGCTCTGAGAGCAGTGGAGGTTGAGACAGCACTTCCACTTTAAGGGGCAAATTGTAGTCCTCACTGGTGGATATTTTCAAAAAGTTTTAAAATAACATATATCAACCTATGTAACACAAGGCACAGGGCTTTTATTAGCGCCATATTTGCCAACTTTTTTGTTCTTACAAATGTTTTTCTTTATTGTAACTTTAAATATTTATGGCATTTACAACAAATGTAACAAATATAACAAATTTCAGAAATAACCATAAAAAATAGAATAACGACAACTAAGAAACAGTGCACTCAGGAAACAGTGGATTGACTTGTGATATTCATTCCGAACCCATATTTTAGTGGATTGTAACTTGGAATGGTTTCTCGGGATATAATTTATGAAATCATTCTATAATGTGTAAAAAGATGGTACATCATTAAGTCCTTTCATTTTTCTTAATTGGTATTCAGTACAATCTAATTTGCTCTATTCCACATGACGGTATACCAGTCATGAACTGTTGGTACAGAATCTCCTTTCCATGTTGGTTATACTTGCCAGCATTTGATGAAATGTCCAGCAGCCTTTTTTCATAAGATCCTAAAGCCAGTGACAAGAAGTGAGGGAGGGAGGGAGGGAGGGAGACTGGTTTATCAAGTTTGCTCTCCCATTCACAATGTCTGCATTTCACTTTTCCTCCAGAGAGTCCAAGGTGGCAGATACCATTCTTTTCCCTCTGTTTTAATCTCACAACACGGACCAAGAGGCAATGGCGGTGAGTCCAAGCGAGATAATATCATGCTTCAGTATTGTATCAGTTATCATAATGTGCTTCCTTCCTTCATTTTGCATGTTTCATATTGTGATAGAATCTGTGAAAGGAGGTGATAGGAGGAAGAAGAGAACTGTGTGGCTTAATCACAGCACTTCACACTTACATTGGTAGTGGCTTCCTTCATCAGATGTGCATTTGATGCACATTGTGGGCTTGTATGCGTAATTGTGCCAGCTTATGAGTTTGCACAGAAGAGTGATGAATGTACAGTGGTACCTTGACATACGAGTTTAATTCGTTCCGTAACCTTGCTCTTATGTCAAATCGCTCGTATCTCAAAGCAGTTTTCCCATTAATCCATTCCAGCTCCCAAAACACCACCTCATTTGTTTTTGTTATGTACTGTACTGTATTTACATACTCGTATCTCAAATCTTGCTCTCATCTCAAAGCAAAATATCACTCGCTCGGCGGCTTGTATCTCAAAACACTTGTATGTCAGGGCACTTGTACAGTGCCTGACAAAAGTTCTGTCGCTTATCCATGTTGTTGAAACCAAAGCCTATAACCTGACTTAAAATTCATCCATTGGTTTTAGAAATGACTCATATGAAAGCTGAAACCCTCCCAAATGAGGTTTTTAAAAAGAAAATAAATTTGCTTCACTGCTGAAATATTGATCATTTAATGAACACAGAAAGGTCAGATTTTGGCTAGACAAAAGTTTTGTCGCTTTGTCATATAATGCACCTAATCCTAGTTTACAGCCTCACCTGTGCCCACTAATTGATCGGATAATTAGTGGGTGTGTATAAAAAGATCTCCAGCATCCCAGACGTTCACTTGACCTGCAACTTGACCTCTGACAACATGCCAAAAATCCACCCTGCGACCAAAGCCTTGATTATCAGGAGGCTGAAGACCAGATCCACTGAAGAGGTGGCTGGCACCTTTAATGTGTCTCAGCGTCAAGTACAAAGAATTACAAAAAGATTTGAAGAGACTGGAGATGTTTTTGACAAGCCCAGGTCCGGCAGACCCTGCAAGACGACTGCTCAGGAGGAACGTTTGTTGGTTCGAAAACCAAAAGCCAGCCCTTCTTCCCCTGCAGCAGAGCTCCAACAGGCCTGGTCACCTAAAGTCCCTGTGTTAACTAGAACAGTTTGTAGGATTCTGTCTCGAAATGGCCTCCATGGTCGAATCAGTGCCCAGGAGCCAGCACTAAAAAAAACGCTATTAAAAAACCGTGTGGCATTTGCCAAGGCCCACAGCCTACTAAATGGATGGACGCTGGAAAAGTGGCAGAAGGTGGATTTCTCAGATGAATCTTCAGTTGAATTACACCACAGCTGCCGCAAATACTGCAGGAGACCTACTGGAGCCCGTATGGATCCAAGATATACCCAGAAAACAGTTAAGTTTGGTGGTGGAAAGATCATGGTCTGGGGTTACATTCAGTATAGGGGTGTGCAAAACATTTGCAAGGTGGAAGGCAATATCAATAGCCTAAAATATCAAGACGTATTAGCTACCTCTTACATTCCCAATCATAAAAGGGGTCAAATTTTGCAGCAGGATGGCGCTCCATCTCATACATCCATCTCTACATCAAAGTTTCTCAAGGCAAAGAAGATCAAGGTGCTCCAGGACTGGCCAGCCCAGTCACCAGATATGAACATCATTGAGCATGTTTGGGGTAGGATGAAAGAGGAAGCTTGGAACACAAAACCAAAGAATCTTGATGAACTCTGGGAGGCATGTAAAACTGCATTCTTTACTATTTCTGATGACTTCATCAATAAATTGTATGAATCATTGCCGAAATGCATGGATGCAGTCCTTCAGGCTCATGGAAGTCACACAAAATATTAAATATGGCTCTAATAGCACCACAACTTCATTCACCAATGTTATGAAACATATCTTTGTATCTGAAGTGAATTATCTGTTTGATTTTCACATTACTTTTTGTGGGCGACAAAACTTTTGTCTAGCCAAAATCTGACCTTTCTGTGTTCATTAAATGATCAATATTTCAGCAGTGAAGCAAATTTATTTTCTTTTTAAAAACCTCATTTGGGAGGGTTTCAGCTTTCATATGAGTCATTTTTAAAACCAATGGATGAATTTTAAGTCAGGTTATAGGCTTTGATTTCAACAACATGGATAAGCGACAGAACTTTTGTCAGGCACTGTATGTCGAGGTACCACTGTATACACATAGGCTGTAGTCACACCTAAGGTTTAATCCAGCTTCAGTCCACTTTCAGAACGAGAGAAGAATAGTTGGATTTTCTACCCTGCTTTTCTCACCCATTTAGGGGGACTCAAAGCGGCTGACAAAGCTTTTTATTCTTCTCCCCACAACAGACACCCTGTGAGGGGCTGTGAGAGCTCAGAAGAGAGCTGTGGCTAGCCCAAGGTCACCCATCTGGCTTCATGGGGGAGGGTGGAATCAAATCCAGTATTCCCAGATAAGAGTCCAGCTCCCTAACCACTAGACCAGTGGTTCTCAACCTTCCTAATGCCACGACCCCTTAATGGAGTTCCTCATGTTGTGGAGACCCCCAATCACGGGGGCGGAGCAGCTGGAAGGTGGGAGGGGAAGGAGCTGGGAGACTCGTCACGACCCCTCTGAAAGGTTAGTTCGACCCCCAAAGGGGTGCCAACCCCCAGGTTGAGAACCACTGCACTAGACCAATCTGGCTTACAACAAAGTGACTAGTAATTTTTTTCCACATTATCTATCCCAAAGATGAACTTTTTGGTTATTTAACACTGAAAGAAAGCAGCTTGTCACTTTTGCTCACTCTGAAAGTGGGCTGAAGCTGAGGCCTTTCTGTACTTAGCTGAGTAGGCTTCTGGGGTATGTATGGGATTCATACACATTCATATGCAATTTGTATGGGACTGAACATTCGTATCAAATTTGAATCCCACCACATTCGAAGGGGATCTATTTGAACAAATATGATTTTTTTGCATTCAACTCGATTAAAAAACAAAACAAAAAATAATTAGTGCACATCCCTAGTCCAGATCCAATCCAGATATGGTCCATATCAGATCTGTATCGGGGCTGGATCTTTTCTGGAACAGATCTAGATGTTGTCCGGATCCTTCCCAGATAAGATACAAATGATGTTTCTGGACTGGATATGAATCTATCTGGATGTTGTCTAGATCCTGTTGGGATACAGTGCAGATCAGAGGCATTTCCGCACTGAATCGCGTTCCAGACGGAACGCGTTCAGGCGGAAAGCTTAAGCCAGCTTCGGGCGCTTTCCCCGTTCACACACAGACGCGCCAGAACGCGTGTAAACGCGTTCCGGAGCGTCTGGGTGCGAATGCTCAAAGCGCCCGAAGCTGCCTTAGCCGGCAAATGCCGGCAAGCGGCGCGCCGGCAGCCGCGGAGGCAGATCGACAATCAGCTGTTTGAGAAACAGCTGATTGTCAAAGCCGCGCGGCGTCGGAGGCGCGCCGGCAGCCGTTCGGGAGACAGAAGCGGCGCGAACGCTTCTTCTCCCGAACGGCTGAGGGCGGCTCGTCCGCATTGGAACGCGTGTAGAGCACTTCGAAGTGCTCTACATTTCGAACGCGGAAAAGACAGCTGCGGACACGTCGGAACGCAAGCCGCGCGCGGCCAATGCGTATGACGTGTCCTCAGCTGTCTTTTCCGCGTTCCGATCAGCCCCGTGCGAAAACGTCTCAGGTCCAGACAAAAAATCCCGTCATATGCTGGGTTGGTCTACTGACCCATTGTGGGTGTGGTTTGATTTGAGGTACATCAATAAACCAGTTAATCTTTGCCATTGTTAGTGAATATTCCACAGAAGGACTGAGGACTTGAAAAGAGTGCTTACCTTTCCTCCAGGTGCCATGTATTTTTAATTCTATAATAAATTGATATTATTTGATTACAAAAGCACATAGCTCTTACATTCCCCACCTATGACAGATTATCTTCCTTTGGAGAAAATCCTTTCAGCTAGGAGGAAGCCAGGTGAGCAGCGCCAGGTGAGCAGGAGGCTGAGCAGCAGTTCAGTTGGCAGCAAATCCATGAGTCCCAATCTGCAAGCTGCTACTGCTTGCAAAGAAAACGAACAGCAGGAGGAATAATGTCAGTGAGTGGAACATTTTTGGGAACTTGGAGCACCAGAAGGGATAAATGATGAATCTTTATGAGACTGAGGACTGGAATGGGGAAAGATGTAAATAAGTAAAATCCAGGTTTCTTTGGCGAAAAAAAAATCTAAAGTTTCACCTCACACATTTCCTCTGGAAGACCTTTGGAAAAGCCATATCAAGCATTTTGTAGGATATTTTTCCCCTTCCAGGATTGATTTGTGGATCAAGCCCAGCATGTTATTTCCTTTTCTTTAGCAGGATACTTTGCCATTTCCCATGGCATGTGTCTGGGCAAAGCTGTGATTACCACCAAATCCATCCTTATCAGATGCTGTTTTTCTCATGGCTGGCAAAAATTTCCTTGTTTTTTTATTTAACAGAGACCAGATCTGCAAAGAAAATTGCAATGCTTCTTTGCATCACACATCTGCCCAAGTATTTTTCTGTTTGCTTGTTTTTGGGTAGTGTTTCTGAGTGTCTGAGTAATAATTCTATGACTAAAAATGATAAATCTAAGGCTTATAGACTAAAGCTTCCAACCAGCATATAAAATAGCCTAGAAAACAGATATTTCAGATTTTAGACTAGTTATTAGTGTAGGGATGTGCAAGAATGAAAACCATAAGAACATAAGAATGCACAAGTGTTTTTATGTATGCTATCATTTTTAATATATGCTGATTTCTAATCTGTTGTTTTGAAGGATGTTACCCGCCCTGAGACTGTTAGGTATAGGGTGGGATAGAAATATAAATAATAAATTAATAAATAAAATAAGAGGAGCCCTGCTGGATCAGGCCACAGCCAATCTAGTCCAGCATCCTGTCACACACATTGGCCCAACAAGGGTGTGGTTCATTGTCAAACTGAACAGCTGTTTAGCTCAATGGCAAACCAATCTAACGAACATTTGTATTTAAATCTGAACTTGTTAGGGGAAATTTCAAGGGTACAAACACAACAAATACGAACAGTTCAATCTAATAGCTTGTATTTGGAAGCAGACAACTGGTTCGGCTTGATTAAATTGTCCAATATTCATTGAACCACACTGAATGTTTGAGTATGAACAGATTTTTTTTTTAACTTTAATTAGTGCACTTAGAGCCTTGTTTCTGGCTGATATTAAAAGGACCCACAAAGTTGTGAATAGCTTGTTCCTGAAGCCTCTAAAAACTCAAAAAGTTGGAACAAATAAATTATGATTGTTTTTGGAATCCAGTACGATTGCTGAGGAAATATATCCACTGATTACTTTGTGAGCTGCTCTTAACAAGTGACAAAAAAGTAGAAAAGATACTCCCCCCACAGCTTCTGAGCATTTGATGTTCTACATGTGCTTCTGCATTTGCCTGCATTTATCTCTATGCCCCAAATACAAAATGTATGTTGTATATGTGGTGAGTGTACTTGAAAGAATGATAGCCCCTTTCTGGTACTTACCTTGGTTAGACCTGGATCGGTGGATCTGGACTGACTGGATCAATTGAACTGTACCTTGTGGAGGTGTGGGCCACCTCAGTGCCAACTGCATTGACAACACTGATCTGGCCCATGACTCCCTGTGGCTGCAAAGTCTGCACAAATTCCACAGGTGCCCTCTCTATGCCTCCAAAGGCTAGGAAAGCCAGTTCCTAGCCTCAGAGCCTGGAGGAGTGTTTTTTGGCAGTGCATTGTGGTGCACCAATGAATAGCAGGTCTTTACACTTCCAAAGGCTAGGAATTTCCTCTTTTAGCCACCCGGAGGCACTTTTTGGTGGTATGCTATGGTACATCAGTAAAAAGCATCCACCAGCAGTTCTGGATGTGGATTAAGTAAGTGCTATCTGGATGAAGCTACAGTATAGGCATTCCAAAATTCAGGAGGAGGTTAAAAAGTTCGATTTAGTAGAACTACAATAGATAGATGCATGGAATTATATAAGAACCTGGATGGATTTTCAGCAGTATTTGGCTGCAAACATTGGACTCCATTTAACTCAAAATTTAGAACCAAAAGAAATTTGGGTCTAAGTCTGCCTAAACCCATACTTCCTTCAAATATATGGCATAACCTTAGATCATCTTATTCCACCATAACATTAAAATCATATGTACCCTTGACAAGGCACAGCAGAACAAAGAAAAAAGGAAGAGAATGATTAATATTAGTTACCTAGTAAATGGACCCAGTAACTGAAACCAGCATGTTATCTAACAAGGGGTGTTCTTCCACTGCAGCCGTTAGATCCGGCTTAAGGGAAGCACCCAATGTGTTTCCACGGGAGGTGTAGCACCCAATAGCAATGGGTGCTAACACCCCTGCTGTGGAAACACCTTTGCACCCATCTGGGGAATCCGGATCGACCCCCAAGGGGTCAGTCCATTATCCCAGGTGTTTTGGGGTGCGAGGGTGGTGGTGGTGCAGTCTTCAAATTCACTTCGAAGTGATTTCGAAGTCAACTTCAAAGTTACTTAGAAGTCACTTTGAAGTTAACTTCAAAATCACTTCGAATTGAATTCGTATTGAATTTGAATTGAATTTGAAGCCAATATTGGGGGGTTCCCAATGGGTGCATCCCCTCCCCCTAGCCTCCTTTGGACTCCATTGAAAACAGGCTCCCTTTAATCCGGATTTTCTGGCAGAAGACACCATTGTAGACCCCATTAATTAGAGTCTACAGAAAATCCGGATTAAAGGCCAAAATGTACCCATTAGATCTGGATTTCCCCAATGGCAGTGGAAACAATCGGGTCCCAAATGGGTGCCATAGTGGAAATGGGGTCATCCAGCTCACACCCAAATGGGTCCTAAATGGGTGTAAAAATGGGTACTTTTGACAGTGGAAAAACACCCAAGGTGAACCCAATGAGAGTTTTAACCAAGACATTATTGGCATGTGCATTATTAGATGCATCTAGACAGAATTAATTTTGATCTTGTTTATAAAATATAATTTCTTAAGCCACTCCTTGATGCTTGGTCCTGTTTACCCTTAATTTTGTGGCGAGCATTTGGACACTCTGGGATGCTCCATCCACACATGGAGCTGCCACTTCCATCTCGGAGCTATGTTTGACCAGAGGTGTATTCTCACTACAGCCTAGGGAACTTCTGGGGAAGAGCATCCACACCTTGAGGAGGCTGTTAGCCTCCAGGCAACCCCTGCCTTCCCAGAGGTTTCCCAATTATGCACTAGCTGTGGAGCACAAAATTGTACTCCACACTAGGGATGTACACAATTATTTGCAACATTCATTATTTGTATGAATTTGTTAAAATTTTGACATTTGTACATGAATGGAATGTTATGACATTTGTACAGTAACATTTGTACAAATATGAATGTTTCAGAACATTCATATGAATTGTCCAGACATTCATTAAACACGGAATATGCATCAGATATGTATATGAACAGATACATGTCCAATACATATGGATACGTATCTAATACGAACAGATGTGTATCCAATATGAACAGATATGTATCCAATACGAATTGATATTATCCAGTATGAATGGATACATATCTGTTTGTATTGTATATTCATATGTATTTGTACAAATACATTCTTATTGAATAGAATTCTACCACATTTGAACAGGATCTATGCAAATGAATATGAATATTCTAACATTCAATTTGTTCTGTATCAAATGCCAAAAAACCCATTAGTGCATATTCCTACTCCACACCTTTACCAACCTTAACCAAAAGCTTACCTGGCGCGTCCAGGCAGCAGCCATTCACACCTTTTCTGGTGCTCTGGGATTGTCTGAGGTGCCACACAAGTGTGCTGGCACTTGGGATGAACAAAGCCATTGTTGCGTGTGAACAGAATGTTGGCATCATCATAGCAATGACATGATGCACACACAGTCATGGAAGGAACCACAATCAAAATGGCAGTGCCCAGAAGAGGACTGGCCCCAGTATCAGTCACAGGTCAGTGGCTGAGTGCTAGTCGATTTTGGGTGATTACACTCCTTTCCAGTCCAGCGTGCGGAAGGGAAGTGTGAAATCATCCCTGGTGCAACTAGTTTGCTCCTGGTCAGCAACATTCACACCCTTTGACTTCATTTTAGACAATATGAGATGCTTGTATGCTTTATCAAGAATGCTGATATAAATACAATTTACTGTGCTCTGCAAATGTGGATTTGAAATGTATAAAAGAGCTGTCATGCCCGAATAGCTAGAGGTGCTGCTTCTATGTTTAGAGTAATGCTTAACTAGCTATAACCACAAAATATGCTACAGCTACACTATTTTAAAGAGATCTATGGCATGTGTAAGGGTTAGCCAGTGGAGGAAATCACTCTTTAAAAACGCTTTGATCCTTCGAAGTCACACTGCTACACCTTTTATCTTGCCCGTGCATTGATTTTTGCCTATTGCCTTTAATGTAACTGTGAACTCTAAAAGCACTTCAGTTCCAAGAGGAAATGTCTTTCAAACATCTGAAGGTCTACATTTGTGATCTTTTTAATGTGCACTTTATTTTTCATTTTGTTCTCAAATGGATAATTTTTCAATGTTTGGCCTTTTAACAGATCTGTGCTTATTAGCAACAATGTGTTAGCAAAGAATTTTAATGAGATTTTGTACAACTTAACAGAATTCTAACTTAGAGAATCTAGCATTTCAGCCTCTATATTGGGAATGTCTATAAGGGAATGGAACCTAGCCAGCTTTACTGGTGATCTGAAAATAAATAACCATACAGGGAACAGGAATATAACTATTTTACTAGAAACAACTGAGGTTACATGCTGCTCTCCTGAATATTTGTCTTGCCCTCAATTCAATATGCTACACAGGTCAAATAATACTGATGAAGAATCAATGTACGCTGGTTAATGTAGGTGGGGGATTGTTGCATCAGCCAATTCAGTCAGTCCCTTCTACAGTCAAGTATGAGAGACAGTTTCTGATATTGGGCCTGAATGATAGAATAAGAATGCTTCATATATTACTGCTGCTCAACAGCATCTCTGGGTGCTTTGAGACACATTTAAATCTTCACCCTCCCTGCACAGCTGCTTCTAGTCTTCCCAATGGAACAAGGGAAAGATGAGGAGGGAAAGCAGAGCCTTCCCATTGTTCAGATGGGACACTCAGTACTCTGCACATTCTTCTCTCCAGATGAGGAAAAGTATGAAGTAAAAAGCTGCTAATTAAACATCAGCTTTTAAACTTTGCCTGCTGCTGCTGCACCATCACATGATCACTAGGTTTGCACCAGTGGCTGCAAAGCTTCCCTCCATGCCTGGATGCACCTTCTCTCTGAACTGGTTGAAGCCACGTCTGATGTAATATTGGAATCTTCTCCCATGCTGGGTAGTTTTAACAGCCATGGCTTCCAGCAGTCCAGTCCAACTTTTCATAGCCTCCCTGGCAACCATGAGACTGTTGTAATACGTAAAAGACACAATACACAAAGCTCAATGACTTGTTCTTTTCTACAAGATGAGTTGCCCAAAGTCTGTTGATAGCAGGGCTGTTGATAAACCTATTGTTACTGATGGAATATCTGCTAGTGCGCAGTACCACTCTGCCAGGATATGGAACCTATTGATATACCATCTGTTTTTTTAAAAAAACATATGGAATCTGAGTGATTGGGGGATTTTTCAATTGACATGGATGGCATTCCTGTTGAAGGTCCAGTCTCACTGTGGAATCACAAGATGGAAAGAGTTTTTGACACCATTGTCCTCAGTGCCACTCTGAAACACACTAAAACTGTGGCATTTTGTGGAGCTATGAAGAACTGACAATTAGAATGCAAATGCCATAAATCACATTGTGAACTTTACTGAGAATACATTAGAGAACTTGCAGAACCATGTAGAAAATGAAGGTCAACATTTACTTACTTATTTGCTTATTTATTTATGACTGCATGATTGAAGAATGGGTATATCCCACTCACCCTAAAGGAGACAATGGTGTTTCCCCTTCTTAAGAAGGCCTTTTTGCACCAAAAATGTTAGACAATTATTAATCAGTTGCTAACATATACTTGGGCAAAGTGCTTGAAATAGTGGTGGTGGTGGTACAACCTCAGACATGCTTGCAGGAAACAGATTACTTGGACCCTTGATTAGGAGTGAATGTTCCAGGCCCTGGGACTTAGAGGGTGTTTTTTGTTTGTTTGTTTGTTTCACTCTGTAGCACACTGCTGAATAGCAGCTCCCTCCCCTATCCATAAAGGCCATTTGACATTTTTATTGTTTTAGCTAGCCTCACATGCCAAATGCTATCCTGATGACCATTTTTGAAAAAAAGCTCACCGTGATAAAAGAATTTACCATTCTTCTGCTTTATATTAATGAAGGTTGAATCATGGGTTCCTGTCATGCCATTTCAACATTAAGTACCACCATATTTGAAATATTGTGTACATCTATAATTTCCCTGGCAGAAAGACTAGACATGAGTGGAATGTTTTTTTAAAAAAAAATCCAGATACTACTACTACTACTATCCTATACTCCATAACCTACAAAGGATCAAGGTTCTCATCTCTGCTGCCTCTTTTTTATTTATCTCTAGCAATTATTTATAAGTAAGTCCCACTGAAGAAAGAAGCTGAATTTTCTTCTTCCAAACAGAGAACTTCACACAGCAGTAGGCTGATTAATATCCCATTTATAGAGATGGGAGACAGGACTGAAAAGCTGATTAATTTATTCTTGAGTTAGAAATGAAATCTGATCAACTAAACAACAGGAAATGAAAGACAGTGTGGGTGGTCTTTATCAACACCAATAGATCCAAAGACAGTGATTTTTATAAACAACGGTACAACAGCCAAGTCTAGAGAACTTTGTCATAACATTTTGCTGTACTGGTTTTTGTATGTTTTGGAGTTCTATGATCAGGATCATGGGCTGACAGCCAGTGTAGTGTTGTAGGGTTTTTGTGTGTGTGTTCCAGTTACTAGGGATGCACATGAATATTTGCAACATTCTTTATTCATACCAATTGGTAAGAATCTAATGTTATGACATTTGTACATTAACAGTAGTATGAATATGAATGTTTCAGAACATTCACATGAAAAGTTCATACATTCGTCAAACTAGGGATACATACTGCATACATATCAATGCATATGTGTTGGTATAGGATACATATCTGATATGTATGTGTTGGTATAGGATACATATGCATTTGTATCGGATATTTGTATGAATTCAAATAGAATCCTAGCACATTTGGAGGGGATCTATTCAAATGAATATGAATTTTCTAACACTCAATTTGTGATGAATTGAATGCCAAAAAAGTCATTCATGCATATCCCTACCAGTTACTATTTTCCCCATATATTTGCACCGTCTTGAGTCCTATTTATTGTGTCTCTCTTTCACCTTTTGTTTCAGATGTGCAAGAAAAAGTATTTGTTTCTACTTCTTCATTATATCTTCTTAAAAATGTTGAGATACAGCGATTTGTCCAAACTTACCCAATGCACTTTGTGGCTCAGTTAGGATATGAACTCTTGTTTTTTCAAGTTTAAGGTCCCTTCCCCACACTTAAGCTTCATATTGTAGAAGAGTTAAAACCTCATTTATTGTACCTTGAGCATTGCTGGAGCATCCTACACTAAAAGAACCCACAAGATCTTAAACCAATACAATGGATTGCATTTGTTTGTGCTTGGTAACAGACATGCAGTGTGAGACTTTTACCTAACCTAAAATTATATTAATGTGGATGGGAAAAAGTGGATGGATAGATCTGCATTTCATGAGTGTTTTTTAAAACCCACTGCATATCATAAACCTAGCAGTAAACTTGGTTCCTTAACTTTCCAGAACAAGTCATATTATCTTAAGCTGGAGCTAAACCCAACTATACTTGGTCATACCTGGCCATTGGAGGTCACTCAAACCCCAAGGCTGTGAAGGGCTGTCCAAGCATGGATTATTATTATTTTTTCCTGTGACAATGAGACTGCTCCAGCTGGGAAGAGCTTCAGTAGGAGTCATTCCAGGTGGAACACGCTTCTCTGTGGAAAAGTGCAAATCTCCTTTGTTTTAGTGGCAGAGTAGAGATGGGTCCAAAATGTTTGTCACCTTTGCAATCCATTGCACATTCAAATCAAATATAGTCAGAGGTGGACATTTACATGTAAAGTGAAAGCTTTTGTGCATTCGTTGGAAGCTTTGTTACATGGGTGAAAGTGAATTGGTGGATTCTTAGCTGCTTCTTAGTGGATTCTTAGTAGATTCAGCATGAATTTGGAACAGATTCGGAGGTATCATTAGTAGTGACAGGGATCGATGAGCATTCAATGAACATTCAAAGCAAATTTGAAGCCTAGCACATCAAAGCAGGTCCATTCGTACAAATGCGTTTTCACTTTAATGCAGTGAACGGGGGGGGGGGAAGGAATCATGCAGAGCCCTATGGCAGAGTGATAAGAATCCTGATAGCACTTTCTACTGTTCTAGCACTGCTCATCCCACAAATCCCAACCCGTAGATGTACTTTAGTTCACATTCTTCAGGCTGAAAGGCACAGAAAAAATCATTGACTTTAGTAGCCATTTCCTTTGTTTTCAAAAATATCCCTGGCTTTAAACAACTAATGTTCCCTATGTTTGCCTAGCCCAGACAGAGGCTGTTGATAAAGTGGCCTCCATATATATATCACAGTTAGGTAGAAGGCACCATTGAAGAGATCTTGCCAAAGAGACAACCAGGATATCTTTGGAAGAGCTACAAAATCATGCCAGAGGCAGCTCAAAATGGCAAGCATTTCTATGTAAAGCCAACAGAAGTCACACTTTACTGATGGCGACTACCAACCACTGGTTAGCTAATATTCTGCACAGCACCTTAGAAATCAGTTTGCTTAAAACAATAAAACTTTTGAAATGTTGCCTTCTATCTAATATTTCTCAAGCTCATCTAGGAACATGACCACTATAAATGTCAATAGAGTTTCTTCTTTATGATAGAGAACTCAAGAAAGAAAGAAAGAAAAAGAGCAAGAGAGAGAATAGAGAGATATCAGTAGTGTAGTCAGGACTGCGGCCAAAATTCAAAGCAACATATCTGTTAATGCTCAAGGATAAATCTTTATTCATTACGTGTCATTCATTAGCTGAGGTATTCACTTTTATAGGAAAGACATAATTACCATAATTAGTAGCAATTAAAAGAATTATGTAAGGTGACTTACCTTTTCCCCCTTCAACATGAGGTCAATGGGGGAAAAGAATTTGCTTCATTAAAATGTACATATGTCAACTGGATTTTTGATACCAGAATATTAATGATTTAATTTACAGAAGAAACTTACTCCCCAAACTCTATGTTACAGAGTACACTGCTGGCACTCATTTTAAATGATTCTTGATTTTAGTGTAAAAAATGGCATCTGCAACAAAGTAACTCCAAGCACTGGTCAAGTCTGAATAGTGGCAAAATGCATTACAGCAATTCATGTGCACATGCAAACACAGAGACACTCATGAAAATTGGCAAATTGACCACATAAGACAGAGATTTGATCAAATTAATAGCTAATTGAGTCTTTCCATTTGACCTTATAGTGAGATGCCCTTTTTGCCCTTACCAAGATTAGTAGAACTTGATTAACCAGACCTAAACTATCTGGATCATGGGGAGAAGTGGGTCAGATGAACAACCCTTGGTACTCTGGTTGCAGACCCAATTTAAAGGGTCTGCAATAGATCCTTGCATAGACAGAACTGGACTAATAAGGGGCAAGGAATCTTTGATCCAAATTAATATGTGGGTGAGGAGACCCAGGATCCGGAGCAGAGGCCCATTGATCCGGGTGTAAAGGTAAGTGTAAAAAGGGTCAAATACAGCAAAACCTTCTTCCTGGTATTGTTTTCAATGTTAATGGTTGTGTCTAGAATTGTTAGTAACACAGTATCCATGGTGATGCGTGTGGCCACTCTCTGTTCAAACATGACATATGTATGCACACAGTCAACCTTCCAGGACATCTGGGCAGATATGCTTGGGTATTATTTCTATCCTTACTCTGAAATCAGTCACAATAGGGTTTTGTTTGTTTGTTTAAATTATATACCCTAACTCTTTCCCCCTCTCCTACCCCAGCCGCTGCTTCTTCTGTTTAACATTTTTAATGCTTCATACACTACAATTTCATTCTATCCTCATAATTTGTTTATTCTTTTGGTTTAGGGCCAGACCAGTGAATCTGTAAATGAAACATGAAACACAACTATTGCAGCCCAGCAACAGTTTTTCTACCATTGTCTGCATAGTTCTTCTACAACTATTTCTAAATTATAAGTTATTTCATGAAGGAATCTGCCCTTTCATTCTTTGTAAAATGTCATCTATACTGCTAGGCTATAAAATCATTGTCACCCTTCCCAGCTTGCTTGAATAAGTATGCTGGTAATTTTTTTAGACTGTGCTTTACTAGAAATCCTGCTGAACCTTCCAGTGAGGAAAGAAATACTTTGCGTGCTTCTGCACTTACTGCTTGAAATCTGGATTAAGTAGATCTGTTTTTATGAATGTGTCTCTAGCAAGATCTGTCTCAAACAAATATGGATCTAATAAGGTCCCATGCTTCTGCACACATGTGGGAAGGATGGATTGCGAGGAACAGATTCTGCCTTCGCTGTGTGGACACAGGATCACAGATTTCAAGACAGCTGCCCCAGGAGCCATGTGATTGGAGCCTTCAGCCATCAGTCACCGCTCCTTTCCTGCTTTGCGCGAACCAATCAACTGCGTGTCCAAGATCCAGTGTCCGCCTGGTGCCGAAGCCATTTTTTTGTGCATGGAATCGCTACATTCAGACTTGTTGTCCCTCTGCCACCATAGCTGGGCGCCTGCCCGAGGCGAATCCCGTGTGAGAGGGACTTCATGTCTGGACTGTGCTTCTCCTGCCTCACGCAACATGGCGGCTTCCTGCCGCCGCCTCATGCAACATGGCGACTTCCTGTCCCACCCCAAGTGATCTCTCTCCTATCCATGTGCGGACGTGTCCTCCGTTAATGCGGATTTAGAGTACAAGTACCCATTAAGACTACCTTCAATGTGGTCTTCCGGGAAACCAGTTTAATGGCCAGTTAGCACCCATTAGAGACACATCAATGCGGAAGCAGCTTTCCCGATGTATCTCTAATGGGTGCTGCTGTGCTGACACAGTTTTCCCAAGTGTTTAAAATGTGTTCTTAATAGGTGTTAAAGGGTTACTGTGGAAGCACCCCCAGTCTCTGGATTTATTTGTCTGAATGACTGTCCAGCTATTCTCTGAAATTGACAAGTGATCTGATTCCAGTCCAAATCCGCTACATTTAGGGTACCCTCGGACACCATTAAAGCTTTGTAGTGGCTGTGCCACTGCTGGTCATGCAAGTGGTCACATAATAATCAATCCATTTGTGGTAGCAGCTGAGCAGCAGGGAAAGTATAATGTAAATATCTGTTGGGATGCTGCAGATAATCAGTCGTGCCATCTGGATGATAGGGTGTACCTCTGCACAGGTTCCACCCTCCCTAAGCAGCTTTCCCTCATCCCATCAGGAAGATGTGAGGTGTCTGTGCAGGGACTTTGAAGCTTTAATGATGTCTGGAGGCACACTTAGGCTCTGTCTGCATTACAGCAGTAGAATGTTTTGTCCCCTTGGCATTTGGTCTAGCAGGGTACCACATACCCCAAGTAGGTGTTGGAATAGATCCTGATTTCATAACACAAACACTTTAGGCAGAAAATGGTTGATAGGATATACTTCTGTTTTGTATCAGGCAGTAAGCTAAAAGATCTGCTGGGAGTTTAATGTGAAATGAATATATTCAGTGGATTCCATTCCTAAATCTCCTCTAATACACAAAAAATCCTATCAGAAACCAATGCAAAAATGGTTTTATGAAGTTGAACACTTCAAGAAAAAGAAAGAAGGTGCCAGGTTTGTGGATGGAAATGTTGTCAAACACCAAATCTCTTGAAGTGATTACCAGCTAAAGAGATTCCTTAAGATTTATCATGCTATATTTATGTTCCTGGTTTCCTCCAGTAGTCAATGTTCCCAGCTTTCTTCTTTTCTTTTCTTTCCCTTATTTCTTAGAAATAAAGTTATATTGTAAGCCATCTTTTATAACAGTGTCTGTTCCATTTTCTCTCCTATGAGAATAATTTCCTGGCGTCTTGCTTCATGGAGTATCCATTTCTCCATAAGCCTGTTTTAAAACATTAATATACTTAAAAACCTGTTTGTAATGGAATATTTAGATGGCCTAAGAAGTAATCTAATGCATTCAAACTCAAGACTCTCATATTAATTTTCTCAAGACTCTTGAGCACTTTATAGTGCTAATTACATCTATTACTGTGTCAATTGCTTTGAAATGATATGTATGTTCCCCTTCAGAAACATAAATCCCTAATTTTGCTTAGTAATGAAGAAAGTTCTATTTCAGTAAGCTCCTCTGATCTAAAGGCTCTGATTTTATTTGGAAATAATGGGTTTATGCACACAAAGAATAGTGACACATATGTTTAATACTGATAACCGACTGCTTATCAAATGTGTTCTAATTAGACATTCTGGCTTTATAGGAATAATATAGGGTCTGTCGGGACACAGTATATAAAGCATCTGTATGTCTGAGTGAAGCAGTAATTTCATAATAACTGTCTGAGTTGTTCCATAGATGTGCAAATATAAATATTACCATCCCGACAAGCATTTGGAAGAAATGGTAAAGATCTAAACTGGTTTATTGCCTTGGCAATGACTGATGAACTTAGCATTTAGTATTACTGCTTACATTTTATTAGTGACAAGATGCTATTCCTTCTTTCCTTCCAACCCTAATCTGGACTATCAATCTTAAAATGAAAAAAAAAATCTTTGTCATTCAATGGAGCACAGAGACAATAAGGGTTTTTAAAAAAAAAAAACAAAAAACACCAGGGAATATAGTTCTAGGCCTTTTCTGCTTTTGGCTGCCCTAAATCTGGGTCCAAAATTACCACCAATCTGAATGACAGGGAGGAATAGGCCCAATCAATGCCATGTGCTCAGGACATTGATCCAGCCCACAGCTACCTGCAGCCTAGTCTCCATGCCTCCAAAGGGTAGGAAAAAAGGTTCCTAGCCTCAGAGCCTGGTGGTTGAAAAACACCTCCCAGTACCACCTTCTGGTACATAAAGGCCTGCCTCTGTGTGTTTCCTGTGACCTGGACAAGACCCTGGGCCTTTCTGCATTTGGCCTTATTCTGGAATATATCTCAGAATAGGAGCCTGCTGTCCACATGATAGTGCAGACTATGAAAGGCCCCAAGTGAGATCTGCTACAGTCTGCATTAGCTTGTGGCCAGCACACTGAATAAGACTAAGTGCAGAAAGGGTCCTTGCTTAAGTGGGTCCATAAAAGATCTGGATTAAGGGCTTCTATCCAGTGCAGACAGAGCAGGACCAGTGGAGGTGGGATGTCCTTGACTGAAGTTAATGGGCAAATCATCTAGATAAAGATGCTCCTTAATCTAGAACAAGAGTATTCCTGTAAACTGCAATGGCAGCATTCACACAGGGATTCGAGGGCAAGTGAAGGTTTTGCCTTCTGCTTGAGATGCCCATAAGCAATTGGTGGGCTATTGTGTGAAATAGGAATCTGGAATGGATGGGCTGTGGCCCAATCCAGCAGAGCTCCTCCTATGTTCTTATAGTAAGGGTCTTAGACTCTGGCTACACTTTCTATTTATGCTATTTCCACAATATCTTTATTAGTGACAAGATGCTATTCCTTCTTTCCTTCCGACCCTAATCTGGACTAGAGTTGATATTGATCCCTAACAATTAGGATGCCTGGACATGTGGTCAGGATACTCTACTGTCAAACCACGTTTTGTGGGGTGGGGTGGGTGGGGTTTTTTTTTTTTTTTTTTTTGTTAGGCTTGACAGTGTGCTGACTTCCTTCCCTTCTCTAGATGGGGATATAACAGTCATTAGTGATCAGCAGTGTGCGAATGCTGGCAGTTTACAGGAAGCCTCGGAACATATTGATTCACAGCTGTGGACAAAGAGACAGCAAGGTGGGCATGTATACACAGAATTTGTGTAAACACAACATAAGGCACCATCCACACAGGTGCCTAGAATGTCCAGAACCCCCGACCTTCATAGTCACCAACTGCAACACTTTTACTGTACTCATCTTGAAACAACTTGAAACTTCAAAGAAGGAGAGAACAGAAAACAAAGTCCTCTTGTAATTGCTAAAGGGAGAACAGAGAACAAAGTCCTCTTGTAATTGCTAAAGGGAGGACCAAAAATGGCTAACTTCTGAGACCATTTCCAGTTCACTGAAGTGAATCTAGGCAGGATCCTTCCTAGTGCAAGCAAAGTTTTTCTTGTAGCAATGTGCCTGGAGCCACAATAGGGTGCCCATCTTGTGCCTGCCACTTCAGTGCCTCTTGCCGCAGGCAACAGCAACTTTCTACCCCAGATATTTCTCCTTTCTGGCTGCATATGATTTCAATCTTTGGGAACATCCACACAGAGCTAAAGAAAGTAGTTCAAAAGTGGCTTAAAGGTGGTAATATCTCATCCCACCTCTAACCCACATTAAATGCCAGAAAATGCAGTTTGGAACAACATTTTCTGGACTATAATATAGATCAGGGATAGATGATGGATAAGAGTTGGCTTTTCTACCCCACTTTTCTCACCCAGTTAAGAGCCCACAGTGGCTGACAAAGCTTTTCTATTCTTCTCCCCACAACAGAACATCCTGTGAGGTAGGTTTGGCTGTGAGAGCTCAGAAGAGAGCTGTGACTAGCCACAGTCACCCAGCTGGCTTCATGGGGAAATGCGGAATCTAACCCGGTATTCCCAGATAGGAGTCCAGCTCCCTAACCACTAGACCAAACTGGCTGTGAAAACTAGTGTTTAGCAATCACCATCTGAAAGCCAGTTGTCAGACAATCTTTTTTCTGCAGACTTACTTTACTTTTCTATAACAGTTGACTATTGTCTATCCTCATAAGCATATGCAATTATGCTGTTACACTTTATTGTAAAACATACCTTTGCAACTTCTAAAGATACTATAAGACTTGTATCAATTAAACAACAGACTATATAAAATTTATCTTGGGTAAGTATTTTTGAAATGTCGGCAGGTAAAATTTATAAATTTCTTTATAGCAAAATATTGGGGTTTAACAGCCCTTGTTTTCTAAACTTGTTCACACTCAATGAAATGTTGCTTTGGCATATTCCTACAAAAGATGTCTTGTCTGTTGTTCTTCAGAAACATGTGGAACCTTCCTGTGTTTTTATTCATGTACATATCCATCTACAGTTTATCAAGAAATGTTGATGGATAGAAAATTGAACCATCCAAGATTCCTAACTTGATTGGAATTAGTAGTAGGTAATATATTTTTTATTTGTTTGATAATTTTAATGGATCACAGAAAGCTCAATCATTTACTATGGAATGAGAACTTTTAATATGAAAATGTTATCTCAACAGTACTTCCTAGCAAGCATATTTTGAACTTATAATGAACTAGAAATATAAATTCAACTTAGTTAGGTATAATATATATATTGTATCTGTATATATAATGACAAAGATGATGTTTAAAAGACAGATATATGTTGTATATGTATTAGCAATATTATTGTAGTGTAACTACATTACATTTTGTATTATATACTTCATTTGTATTACTGTAATACAGTAATTATTCTATTTTAATAAACAATTACATTTTGTGGGAGGGGGAAGGAAAGCAAGAGTTTCATTGCTCAGTATAACAAATGTAGCCATATAGCTAATCTCTTGGTGCATGCCACACTTACTGGTTTGCCATTTGACTATCTTATTTATTTATTTATTTATTTATTTATTTATTTATTTATTTATTTATTTATTTATTTATTTATTTATTTAAACATACTGTTTACATACCACATCTTCATTCAGACATAAATAAATAAGATATCAGGTTGGGTTACAATATAACTGGGGGGGAAAACCCCAAGGTCCTCTTTCAGTCCATTGTACATATCCAAGAGCAAGAGTGTTTTCCGACTTCCCTTCCTGTCCTGTGGACAGGAAAGGAGCACAGTCACGTAACATGGCTAGTCACTAAGAACTCACTCCCTGTGTGATTGATCACTCACCTGTGATCAATCCCAGGACCAGTCCTCTTCAGGGTGCCACCAACTGCACATGCATTAGTGCCGTCACTATGAGCATGCCCGCTGTTGAACTCCCCATCCAGCAGATGAATCACCGCTGGAGGCAACAGGTAAGTTTCTGAGGAAGGTTAGTAAGCTTATGATTTCATGCTCCACAGCTAGTGTGCAATTAAATAATTTCTTGGCTGGCATGGGGCATTTCAAGCATGCAGATACCCCCAGATGTTGCCTAATTGAATGCTAAGGGCTGAAGTGTGAATTTAGCCCAGCTTTCTTTTGAAGGATCTTTTCAGCAGTATGGAAATATATCTAAAAGTACTGAATGGGCTAGGCTTGGGCATAGAATTTCAACTTTGACTCATTGGTCAAAAGTAGTAAGACACTGGCCTCTTTCATTTTTTTTTTTTTACAAATGCAATGTTTAAAATATATTTTTCCCCCAGAAATTTTGATTGCTGTGCTTCTAACTTCACAGGTTTTGCATATGGACCAACCTATCCATATACACTGAGCAGAATGTATAGAAACAGAGATAGTACATTATACTTTTACATTTAAAATCTCAAAGGATGAGCCGCTAGATGGCTTTATACTTAAGGGTGAGCCTTACTGAAAGCAATGAGGAACTTCAATAAGGAATGTCAAGACACTTCTTCAGTTACATAAAAATAAAATATGATGACTACATAGTTCTTCCTAATAACTTGTTGGTAAGAATCCAAAGGAAGATGCTAGATTTCTTTGAACATAGCAGGCAGTGTCTTCTATTTCCATTTCATGATAGCAAAAAAGGGTAACAAATACCTTTGGGAGTCATTGTAATATACGGGATGTGGAATGAACAAGAACAGAAAAAATGAATTTGCTGAATAAAATGAAATACCTTAAAGGGTGGGGTGGAAATAAAATAATATTGTCCTATCAGAGGAGGATTGTCAGTAAATTAAAAATGGTTTTTAAAACAAACAAAAGGTTTATATATTATTTACTTAAATTGAATCCCAGGAGATATTAGATAACACACGGGCATTTAGAAAAGAACATTAAAATATTCACTAGAAAAAAATGCAGACATGCGTGTTATAAACAAGCATTAAGGAATCTATTACATGCCTGCAGGATTAGATTATACTTTTTTCATTTTGCTAGGCACTTTCTATGGGAGCAAGCAAATAGGCTGATTTTGGAAATGTAATTATGAGGAGTAAGGACAGCGTGATTGATTAATCATTTCAAGGGTTTTAGAAATGTGAAACTGGAGCATGTGTCTAGTAGCAATCAGTGGAGATCTCTGAGAAAAGAGAAGGCAAACGGCTGCATTAATACTAATGACTATTCAGAAATCTTTTGTGTATCCCGATGAAATAATGACCTGCTAGTTCTCAAGATTTTTTGCTTTCATCTGAAAGTCTCCAGTGGGTGAGGAATCAAATTTCTAGATTATGGACCAACATCAAAAAGAAAAGCTGCAGTTAATGCACATATGTAGAACAAGTCTGGGTATGGTAATTTGTTTTTGTAAGATTAGGGTGACAGGACAAGGTTAAACTGTTATGAATATTTTGTTGTTGTCATCATCCTTTTATTGAAAAAAGTTTTAAAAAAGAAAAAAACACTATATTTTGCTTTATTTAAGAGTTTGTGTCAGGCACTCTGACTAGAGATGAGCACATAACTCCCCCCCCTCCAAGTTTGGTTTCAGACTTTTTTTATTTAAACAGACATGGTGTTCAGTTCAATTCCAACACCTCTGAACAACTTTACATTTGATTTGTACAGGGTGTGAATGAGACATTTGGTTGAATATATCCCTTTGTTCAGTTTCAATTCAAATTCTATTTTCAAACAGGAAGATGTTTGCTTCAAACTTGAACCTTCAAATGCCCCCTGTCAATTTGAACCAGTTCAAACATGAACCAATTCAACACATTCTAACTCTGATTTGCTATGTATATTACACACTACTTTGCGTTCAATTAAAGTAACACTGGCAAAAATAAAACTGGGAAAGAAAATGTTACTAGATTATTAGTATAAATGTGTTTTCAGAGAATGACAAAAAAAAGCACAAATATTGATGTCTAGCTTATCACTTTGCTGCTGTATTCTCTCACTCTGAGAGTGGACTGAAGCTTGATTAAACCTTAAGTGTGACTGCAGCCTATGTAGAGGCATTTTCGCATTACACGCGTTCCATTTGGAATGCGTGTAGGCAGGAAGCTTAAGACAGTTCCGGATGCTTTGATCATTCACACACAGGAGCGCCGGAACGCATGTAAACACATTCCGGCGTGCCTGTGTGCTAATCCTGAAAGCGTCCGGAACTGTCTTAGCCGGCAAAGGCCGGCCAGGGGCGGGGATAAGGCTGGCAGTGCTGCCTGCCATTGGGTGAGAGCACCCAAGGGGCAGGCAGCGCTGTCAAGCCACCCGCCCCACTTCGTGCCAGCTGTACGGGACCGGATCAGGCCCTGTGGAGCTGGCACAAAGATGCCCGGGCACCCGGGTGCCCATCGGAGGGTCCAGGGCATGGTCCATATGGGGCAGGACCCCTTTGGAGATCAGAGCCCCTGGCTCTGATCTCCAAAGGCCTCGCCCTGTGCCCCAATCTCGCCCATCTGCGGGGCACGAGCGCCTGGATCTAGGCGCGGGTGCCCCGCAGATCAGTCCCCCCCCCCAGTCCCTGAATCCGCCACCCCCAACCACCCTCCGAGCCCGATCGGGCCGATCTTCGCTGTGTAGGTGCCTACTCCGAGGCACCTTCACCGCGAAGATGATCCCCCCCCCCAGGGCCCTGGGAGGACGCGCGCGCGCGACGGAGGACCTACCTCGTTGCCGTCCTGCCTCCGAATGAGGGGGGCATGCTGGGAGCACGCAGCACGCAGCCCACCTAGGCCCCCTGCATCTGGAACGCGTGGAAGACAGCTCCGGACATGCCAGAACGGAAACCCGGCCACAGCAATGCGTATGCTGCATCTGAAGCTGTCTTCCACGCGTTCGAAATTCACGTGTGCGAAAAGGCCTTAGATGCCAATTCAAACCCTTAGTTTCCAATGAAATTAAAATGATAATCAAATCTAGTTAAAGTGCACTATTTTTAGTTTGTGGACAAATGAGTACAATGAAACAAAACAGACTTTAATACACTTAACTTTTGCTTGATTCTAAAATTTTGGTTACTCTGCCCTACATACTTTCTGTTGATAAAATATGAACAGAGTATAGGGAAATGTGTATTTCCCCTGTTGTGTTCTCTATTAATACACTATTGAAATTAAAGTAAAGACACATGACATACCAAACAAATAGAACAGAATAACATAAAAAGAAATGCAGTGTAGACTGGAGGCAATGACATTTACAACTTCATGGTAAAAATGAATTAAGAAAGAAAGAGGAGGGGGAGGGGGAGGAGTTGGCTTTTCTACCCTGCTTTTCTCATTCACTTAAGGGGTCTCAAAATGGCTGACAAAGCTTTCTATTCTTCTCCCCACAACAAACACCTTGTGGGGTAGGTGGGGCTGTGAGAGCTCAGAAGACAGCTTTGACTAGCCTAAGGTAACCTGGCTGGCTTCATGTAGGAGTGTGGAATCAAACCTGGTATTCCCAGATAAGAGTCCAGCTCCCTAACCACTAGACCAAACTGGCTCACTGGTTCTTGATATACTTATATAGCCCTTTTCTACATTTGTCCAGTCTAAATAATGTTACAACAATGAATGATAACTTAGATGTGAAAGACTTCTACCTTGAGGAAAAGAGATGATTTGCTTTTGTCAAACTCAGAAGTAAAGGTATTATCGAGTCTAGTATCAATTTATTCAACTTTGATAGCCAATCTGTTCTCCATTTTTTGTTTGTTTGTTTGTTTGTTTGTTTGTTTTTGCTCTTGAATGAATCTGCCTGGCTGTATCTACAAAGCTTCTTGATAAGCTCTGGTAACCTCAGGGTGGGAAAGGCCAAGCCAAAATACCAATTATGCACTCTGTATCTCCTTGTAGTACAGTTATCTTCTCTGACAGTGCATGAGCTCTGAGCTTCATTAAAAAAGAAAGAAAAAGAAAGAAAGAAAGAAAGAAAGAAAGAAAGAAAGAAAGAAGAATTTATATGCAGTCAGAAAGTATATGTATCTACCAGAATTGCTTATCTTTTTCATGCAGTTTGGCGCTATAAGTTATTCTATTAAGAGCTTGCTGTGTTATCCTGAGACGTTTTCGCACGGGGGAAAACGGAATGCGAAAAAGGCAGCTGCGGACACGTCATCCGCATTGGCCGCGCGCGGCTTGCGTCCCGACGTGTCCGCAGCTGCCTTTTCCGCGTTCGAAATGTAGAGCACTTCGAAGTGCTCTACACGCGTTCCAACGCGGACGAGCCGCCCGCAGGCGTTCGGGAGAAGAAGCGTTCGCGCCGCTTCTGTCTCCCGATCGCCTGCCGGCTCGCCTCCGACGCCGCGCGGCTTTGACAATCAGCTGTTTTTCAAACAGCTGATTGTCGATCTGCCTCCGCGGCTGCCGGCGCGCCCCTGGCCGGCGTTTGCCGGCTAAGCCAGCTTCGGGCGCTTTGACCATTCGCACCCAGATGCTCCGGAACGCGTTTACACGCGTTCTGGCGCGTCTGTGTGTGAACGGGGAAAGCGCCCGAAGCTGGCTTAAGCTTTCCGCCTGAACGCGTTCGGTTTCGAACGCGATTCAGTGCGGAAATGCCTCTGGATGCACCTAGTCCTGAGGCATTTCCGCACTGAATCGCGTTCCAGACGGAACGCGTTCAGGCGGAAAGCTTAAGCCAGCTTCGGGCGCTTTCCCCGTTCACACACAGACGCGCCAGAACGCGTGTAAACGCGTTCCGGAGCGTCTGGGTGCGAATGGTCAAAGCGCCCGAAGCTGCCTTAGCCGGCAAACGCCGGCAAGCGGCGCGCCGGCAGCCGCGGAGGCAGATCGACAATCAGCTGTTTGAGAAACAGCTGATTGTCAAAGCCGCGCGGCGTCGGAGGCGCGCCGGCAGCCGTTCGGGAGACAGAAGCGGCGCGAACGCTTCTTCTCCCGAACGGCTGCCGGCGGCTCGTCCGCGTTGGAACGCGTGTAGAGCACTTCGAAGTGCTCTACATTTCGAACGCGGAAAAGACAGGTGAGGACACGTCGGAACGCAAGCCGCGCGCGGCCAATGCGGATGACGTGTCCTCACCTGTCTTTTCCGCGTTCCGTTCAGCCCCGTGCGAAAACGCCTCTGGTTGATCATGTCAAGCTGTTTCTCCTCAGCTTCAGCATCACTGTCCTTTCTTATATGAAGCTCAGAGGATAAAAGTAGTAATTCTCACCGTGGGTGTAGTAGCACAGCTAGCACAGTTCTCAACTCATTTTATCTCATTTGGTTCCCCATATGTTTCTCAAGCTCCTGCATACCTCACATATGTATTCTTAACATAAACAGAATCTCTTATTTGGTGTGAAAACACTTAATGTTTATTTATTTTATTGAAAATATTTATATTCATTTCCCCATTAAAATATAAAAATAAAATTATAATAACTCTATGAAAATATGATTCAAATCAAGGGCAGGGAAAACTCACATTCACTCTGGAAAGGCCTGGGTAAAATGATAAGTCTTTAGTTGTGTCTAAAAGTCAGGAGGGTAAGTGACCTACAAATATCAAATAAGCAATAGGGATGTGTACAAAATTTTTTTGACATTCTATTTGAATTGAATCGAATACCGCAAAAAACAAATTTGATTCGAATCTTTAAAATTCAAATTTAACAAGATTTGATTCAAATATGCACATATGAATGTCAACAACATTTTTATGTGCTCATACACATCTTCCCCACATCTGTATACATCTGTACACATCTGTACACATCCATATACATCTCGTAGTTATCCTGCCTGCAACCCATTTTCATCCTGTATGGCTCTTTACAAATGCTTACAGATGTGGGAAAGATGTGGATCATCAAGTACGCATCATGTACGCACCCGTACATATACGGATATCCAAACAATTCAAACAAATAGATCCAAAATTAGAAAATCCATTCAAATGTTTACATTTAAATTTAGAGACATTTGCTTTGAGTTCGAATGTCAAAATTAAGCCCATTCAATCGGATTTTGAATGCCTACGAATATTTGTGCACATTCCTAATAAGCAACGAGCAAAATAGACTTCAGAGACAGATTATTATTTTTTAAAAAAAAAATATTAAGAAAACGGCAACAAAAATAGAAAAATGGCAATTTCAGCCAAGTGGAAGGGGATCCCAACAGTGATGTTGGCACACGGCTGACTAAATAAGGACCGGTAACTCAGCACACAACAAAATATCAATAAAAAGCAATCTGATGCAAACATTGGTAATTCAAGTAAAAGGGCAGAAATGGAAGTAAAAGGACTGTATCCTAGCAACAACTTATGCTAGTATCTAGCCAAGAGCATCAGGTGCTCACCCTTGCAGACGTGAAGAGGACTTAAGATTGATGCTTTGGTAGACGGTGAAATAGTTGTTGGGGGAAACCTCTTTACTGGAGCCACAGAGAAAGATCCAAACTTTATTGTTAAGCTGGATCACAATTCAAAGAACAGGAGAATGAGTTATCTATAGCAAACTAGCAAGAGTTCTAGGATATGGCACAGGGCTTCAGGCAGGAAGGCATGGCACAGCAGCTGGATTGGAGAGGTTTCTGACTTCATCAGCAACAATGAGCACTTAGTGAACAAGAACTTGAGATCAAAGATATGGCCATGGTGGAAAAGTTGCTGATGGGAGAGAACCATAGTAGTGACAAATAACCATAAAGTTGATAGAGAGAGAAACGTACTGTATTGCTCTTGCTTCACTATTTTTATACATTGCTAGTCTGGAGGGCAGAGACCCTGTCCATAACGTCCAGCCCAGAGCGTGGCGATCAAAAGCCAATGGCAGAGCCATAATGCAACATCCAAAAACATCTACCAGGCTCCAAGGCTAGGATCTTTCATTCCTAGCCATTTGAGATGTAGGGGGTGGTTGTGAAATTCACATGATCTTCACAGCCATGGGGAAGTGTGGATCAGATCATCTTTTCTGTCAGTGTAGAAGGTGCTGGTCCAACCCACAACTCCACATGATCCAGATCAACAGGTCTGGCAATTCCATAGCCACTGATCCATATTTGGGGCGGATAAGTGCAGAAAGGGGGAGATTCTGAATTGCCGTTTTTGGACACACTTCATTTTGAAATAGGACTGAAAATTCATCTAGTCATGTATATCATTTTAATATATTATTTCCCCCTGTCTGAAAGAAAAATAGGATGTTAATCCACTGAGAGTTGGACCCCTTGTTGCTTCAAATAAGATTAAAGGGGCTCCCCGTGAGGGTGAAGTTCTATTACGTTTATAAATATTCATTGCTATAGCAAAATGCTTAAAGCAGACTGAATTTCACTTAATTGCATACGGAAAGTAATCTTCTTTTAAAAGGAATATTGTTAATTAGATTTACAAGTAGGGGGAAAAATCAGGAATTTTTAGCACAAAAAGGAGGCTGCAGGGTAGCCATATCAGTTACTTAGGGATGACCCTAGTTGGTAGTTAATTGAGAACAATATTTTAAGAAACTTGAAGTATAAATATTTTTTGCATAATTGACATTTCACAGCTTGCTATTTCATCAAGACTTAAACATGTTAAAATATCTTTCCTAACCTTAAAACTGGAACAGAGAAAATTACACATTTCACTTACACCGATGTAGGGTTGAGCCAGCATGATATACTGGTTTTCTGAGAAACAGAAACTGTACTATGCTAAGTTAAGGCTCTGATAATGGTGGTTTCTAGCAGCATGGGTGCCTGTGCGTGTGGGTTTAGCCTAAGGATGCACATTAATGTTCTAAACATTCAAAATTCAAATAGAATGTTTGAACATTCCAAAACATTTGTTCAAATGATTAGAAACATTCAAATGTACAGATACATATGTACTACATATGTATCAATGTATCAGTACACATTTGTGCTAATAGTATGAGATGAAAACAGGAAACGCCTATAGATACATATAACACATACGGATGTTGTCGACATTCGTATCTTCAAATACGAATGTTGTTGACAATCATATCTTCAGATTTGAGTCTAACATTTGAACAAATAGAATAGAATGTATTAGATTCAAATTGGTTTTTGTTGCATTCGGATTCTAAACATTCAAATCGAATAAAAGGTTCGGATATTTGATTCGATTTGAATTTGGAATGCAAAAAAAAAAGTTCACATCCCTAGTTTAGCCTTCTTCTTAATCTATTTTGTATATCATTTTGAGATTTCTTTTTGAAGAGACCTGCCACTCTCTGCACCAGTGTGCAGATGGCAGATCCCCATAGTATGATAAAATCTAAAATAAGGCCCAGTGCAGAAAGGACAGTGTGCTTCTATGCATCAGAACTTAAAGAAAGTGACAAAAGGTTGTTGATGTTGTTTTGCTTCAGCAGTACAGAGCATGGTTTACTGACTCACTGACAAGTCTAAGTATGTGACAAGTCGGAGTCATAGTGCCTGCAATCCATTGTTAGCTACTACTACAACCTACTATGCAGCTGTGGGTTATCGGGGGTACTTAGCATGCTATGTAATTACTTCTTGGTACAATGTAGCTACTGAGCAGAGAAGATATAATGGATTATTTTATGATTCAGGTGCTCAGTATACTGTCCTTGACAGAGTTGGTGGAGTCTGAATCAATCAAACAAGGTAGATTTTGCTGGTAACTCACTCTAGACTTCAGAAGAGAAGAACATTTCTACTAAAGTAGTCAAGGCCTTAAATAATAATAATAATAATAAAAAGCAAGAACAAGAAATCTCAAAGCATAGCCAGCACACCTCACTGGTAGCAATACTATATCAAAGTTGTTCTTCTTATCTGGAACTTGTGCAGTAAGGAAAATGTTATTGGAAGTATCCATGATGGAATTTAATTGACTAGCAGCAGATGTAACTCAGTTTTTGTGTGAATAAGAACATGCAGAGTTAGACTCAAATTTTGCTGTCTTCTTCACAGACTGTAAAATCAGAGGGGATATTTTGATTTTCTAGGGGAAGCTCACCAGAGATCCATGGAGCATTCTGAGAGAACCCAAAATCATTGACAGGAACTCTGGTAGTTGACAGGAACTCCTGTGAGTTTACTTGAAAATCATGTTTGCCATGACAGAGAGGAGACAGTTCCATTCTTCCCTTTCACCCCTCAGTGCTTCCCTTTTCTGGCCAAAACTTGAACATTTGACAGTTCAGCCCTGTTTCAAAAGGACCAGAGCACACCAGTTAACCATTTAATTCACCCTCCTCTTTCAGATAGAAGCTGCAAATCTTCCTCTGGCACAAGCAAAAGCATGACATAATTATGAATACAGAGTAGACTGAGCATTTTTCATGGTACTGAAAGGTACAGCCAAAGACAATCTCTTAGAAGTTTGTATGCCAGCTAAAGTCGGGAAAATAAGCCGTGAATTCTTTGGAAAGTAATAGTTCAGTTTATTTTGATTGGTTATCCAGGAAGGCATAAAATGGGAGTTATTTTTAAGTATCAAAGATAACAAAAATATAATAATAGCTTATAAACTATCCAAGTGTACTTCCTATTCTGTAAATACAGTACTTAGCTGTTTGCAGATTTTGACAGCTGCTACATGGAACTTCATAACTTGTTATGTCATGGCAGGCTGCTTATCTGCTTTGAGGAGATTAACATAAAATCATTGAGTTTCCCTATGACATTTGGTTATACTCATCTTTCGTTATCTTGCTGCAGTTATAAAAAGGACATCGCAACAGCACATGAAGGGTGGATTCAAATATGGTGCTACTACTGTAAGAACAAGTTTGCCAGGATATTTAGGATGACAGGGAAAAAATGTTTAATCTGGTTCTACAGAAGAATCTTTGATGGGATGGTGAGATAAATGATGAAGTATAACAAACTGGTTGCCATCTGAGATGCTCTTTGCATTCTAAAATGTGCTTTGAAACCAGGCTGGTTTAATTTTTGTGTTATTTATCGGATGTAATTCTAGCCTTTCCACACTTACTTGTGGTAGATCTGGATCAGCGAATCCAGAATAACTGGACCACAGATCCAGATCTTGTGAAGGTGTGAGACAGATAAGTGGTAGCTGTACTGATGGTGCTGATCTGGACTATGCCTCTCCATGGCTGTGAAGCTCATGTGAGCTTCATCTCCATCTCCCCACACCTCTGAAAGCTCTTATAGTTCTGGATCACAGAGACATGCTATCTGTATCCCTCCTGTGATTCAAACAAGGGCCTTAGTCCCATTGCAAGACATGTTAAATGGACTACATTGGATCCAGATGGCGGGCCTCAAAACCAGATCTGGCTACATCTTGTTCAAATGGAGCCTGACTAATTGTTATAAGGCCTCCTTGATCTGCATTATTTTTTTATTATTATTTCTCTTTGGTTAGGTTATTATTTTTGTTATTTTTTATTTTAATAATAAGTCAATATACTTAGAGAGATTATACATTTATGAACCGCATTAATTTTTGAATGAGAAGGCTCAGAATTTTGTCTAAGATGCTCCTTAAAGTTTAAAGCAGATATGTTCACGACATCAGTGAAGACACATCTCTTTGCCCTGGCCTTTAGCTAAATAAGGAATCAGCTCTTCATCCCCTCTTTCAAGCCAAAAGTGGGTGAGGAAATGCCCCATGGATCATGGAGAGGGAGAAAGGGATGGCAGGGGTGTTTCTTCCCCCCTCAGGGTTTCTTCCCTCCTCTCAGAGATCCGATCCTAAATGTGATGCCCTGCATGGGCAGGTTGGCAGAGGGCTTGACAGGTGGAGAAACAAGCCTGGATAGATTGGCTGGCTGGCTGCTGGACAGCACATCACATAATATGTGAAGTAGGCAGTGGCAGCCAATCGCACAAGCCGGGGGTGGGATTCCCACAGCAGCCCTGGAAGAAGAGTGAATGCTCTCCCCACTGGACACTGTAGGTGAGCCCGGGTGATAGGCTGGGACCGGTGTGAAGCACAATTTCATGCTCCACACCTCATTGGCCATCAGTACAGTTCTGATACGGGTAGGGCATGGTTCTAGGCTGCAGGCGCCTAGTTAGCGTGTGGATGCTCTTTACCAGAGCTGTCCTGATTGCATAATGAAGTCCTACGTGTGAATAGGCCTCAAGATAGAATTTTGCCATCCTCCCCAGCCCCATCTGTGGTTAATCTGGATTAAGGAGATCCAGATCTCCAAGATATAGTCCTCTCTCAATCTGGTCCACTGAGTTCCGGATCTATACGGAGAGCTCATGCATCCACATGGGGTGTTTAGCACCCAATGGTAATGTGTGCAAAGACAGAAGCATGGTAGCATAACTGCTGTGAAGTGGGTTGTAGTGGCATTCAAGTACCTGAAAATGATGCTTCTAATTCTTGCATCACTACACCTCTATTACCCAGTATCCACCAAAATAACACAAATGAAACCATCTTCAGATTATCATCTACTGTAATGTTTAGTGAAACTTCTCTAATGAATCTAGGTCAAACTCCTCTGAGATTATAAAGGTTGTGAGTTTTTGAGGAAATGCATCCTAACATTTTTGTTTCATAACTCAGGATGGCCGTGCTTCTAACACTGTACAATTTTCATCTCAATAAAAAATCTACATAAGAACATAAGAGAAGCCGTGCTGGATCAGGCCACAGCCCATCTAGTCCAGCATCCTGTCACACACAGTGGCCCACCAAATGCTCATGGGCATCGTAAGCAGACAAGGACAAACCTATTCCTGCTCTAGAATCTCAGCAAATGGCCTTAGAAGTGCCCCGGTCCCCTCCCCCCAGCCTGAAAACTGCACTTAGGCATTCGTTCTAGTAGCCATTGATACATCTGAGGGATTTTCGCACTGTAACGCGTTCCAAACGGAACGCGTTCAGGCGGGAAGCTTAAGACAGCTCTGGGCGCTTTCACCGTTCACACACAGGCGCGCCGGAACGCGTTCCGGCACGCCTGTGTGTGAACGGGAAAAGCGCCTGGAACTGTCTTGGCCGGCAAAGGCCGGCCAGGGGCGCGGAGACAGCTGCGGAGGCAGATCGGCAATCAGCTGATTGTCAAACAGCTGATTGCCAAACCTGCGCCGGCGGGGGAGGCGGGCCCGCGGCTGTTCGGGAGCGAGAAGCAAGCGCGAATCCTTCTCCTCCCGAACGCCTGGGGGCAGTTCGTCCGCGCCCGAACGCATGTAGTGTTGATAATCTTGATAAGATTGTAGCAGAGTGATTTACCTGTTTGCTATCTGTCTCCTGTGCTTCCGCTGCGCCGGCACAGTAAGACACTTTGATTTTGAGACTGCCTACCTGAATGCTCCCCTTGATGAACTGGTGTTCATGGAGCAGCCTGAAGGTTTTGATCAGTGTAAGCAGCAGCAGGTTTTTCAGCTGAAGAAAGCTCTGTATGGTTTGAAACAGAGTGCACGTTGCTGGAATCTTTGCATTCACGAGGAATTGGTCAAGTTGGGGTACAAACGCAGCATTGCTGATGCTTGTGTGTACACTAAGGGTGAAATTATTCTTGCTATCTATGTTGACGATCTCTGTGCGATTGCTAAGTCTGATAAGGAGATTGCTTTAGTGCAGAAGGAATTGTCTCAGAATTTCAAGCTCAAACACCTGGGAAATCTGAAGCATTACCTTGGGATTGAGGTACAGTGGACTCAGGATGGCAAGTGCCTGTTGAGCCAGCAGAAAAAGATTGAGAAACTGATTGAAAAGTGTGGTTTGCAGAATGCAAAGGTAGTGAAGAGTCCAATGCTCGCTGGAACTTCTAATGAAGACTCAGTGAAACAGTTTGAGAATCCAAAGTTGTTTCAGAGTGTTCTGGGAAGCTTATTGTATATAAGCTCGCACACTAGGCCAGACATCAGTTTTGTGGTGGCTTTGCTTAGCAGAAAGGCAAATGGACCTACTGTTCAGGATTGGATCAGGATGAAACATGTGTTAAGGTATCTCAAAGGTACACAACACAGAAAGTTGGAGATCCAAGGCAATCAACAAGGGTTAGATTGTTATGCTGATAGCTCTTTTGCATCTGAGGAGAATGACCGAAAGTCAGTGTCTGGGTTGCTTATCAAATTTGCTGGAAGTCCAATTATTTGGCACAGCAGAAAGCAGAGTTGTGTTGCGATAAGTAGTTCAGAAGCAGAGTTTGCAGCTTTATCTGAACTTTTGGCTGAGATTCAGTGGATTAAGCAATTGCTCAGTGACCTGGGAGAGACAGTGGAACAGCCCATTATAGTTCGGGAAGATTCACAGACTTGTATAGCAATGGCTGAGTCTGAAAATCTCAAGTGTCGAACCAAGTACATAGGGGTCAGGTATCAGAATGTACGTGAGATGGTGCAAAATAAAGTCATAAGACTAGAATACATTGGGTCTGAAGACAACATTGCTGACATTCTCACAAAACCACTGCCAGTGGGTAAACATGAGCAATTGGCAAGCCTGTTAGGTATGACACTGTGAACCAAATTGTAAATATTTACGTACATCCAAACTGTGTTTTTGGAGGGGCGTGTTAGCTGTGGGAAAGAGTGAAGAAAAAAAAACACGTTCGGATGTACATTTTCAAAACACATTGATAATGTGTCTGTCTCTCCTGGGAACGGACCGTGAAGCAGATACGCTGCAAGGTCGAGAAGTGTTTTCGAGCACGTAGGCCAAATGGGAGGGGGAGACAGAGCTCACACATTCCCCGGAAGTTGTCACCAAACAACGTCCGGGTGCTAGTATGTATAAGGCTTCTGTAGTCTTTGTTATGCTGCTGCTGCTGCTGCTGTAGTATGTGAGTGTGTATTCTGAGAGTGTGTAGTTTATACTCTCCATGCTCTTGCCAAGAATGTGAGCCTGGGAGACGAGATAGCCATGCGCTAAACATGGATTGGATTGCTGATACTCCAGGCTAGAGACTGTACTTGCTTTCTATAAGCCTTTGTAATCTTACTTGCAATAAATCGTAGCTCATTAGATATAACACTTGGACTGCTGTGTTTTAATGAGCTGAATTCCTGGCGTGCTGGAATGCCGGTTGCTGATAGCAGAGCGAAGAAATCTGCCGGCGCAGCGGAAGCACAGGAGACAGATAGCAAACAGGTAAATCACTCTGCTACAATCTTATCAAGATTATCAACATGTAGAGCACTTCAAAGTGCTCTACATTTGGAACGCGCGAGAGACAGCTCCGGACACGAGGCGGCGCAAGCCCCGCTTGGGCAATGCAAATGCCTCGTCTGGAGCTGTCTTCCACGCGTACCGGAAAGGCCTGTGCGAAAAGGCCTCTGTTGTTCATAAATTTGTCTAACCCTACCTTAAAGCCATCTAGACTGGTAGTTGTCACCACCTCTTCCAGCAGCGCATTCCATAAGCCGATGATCCTCTGGGTGAAGAAATACTTCCCCCTGTCAGACCTGACTCTCCTACCCATCAGCTTCATAGAGTGCCCCCTGGTTCTAGTATTGTGTGATAGAGAAAATAAATCTGAAGGACTTTTGCTGTTATTTTATACATTGTCCAATTCCTGAGATTGCGCATGCATTTTTTAAAAAAGAAAACTCTCTTGAAAGGCAAAAAAAAAAAAAAAAATCCCCCAAACAAACAATTTCCACAAGACTGAAGCTGCCTCCAGGCATTGCTTAGTTATTCTGTAATTTATTTACTGGTTAAAAGCATGTCTGGAGCTATCACACAATGTCTATACCTTAGGTCAGTACTCTGGGTTTTAGCTTTTCCACTGAGCAGCAGAGTGACTTTACAGCTCTGAGAATTTCTTTCCTTCTTACCTAAACTTTCCAATAGGTTTCTGGGTTCTAACAGCTCACACTGAACTATCCTACTTCTTGTCAGACAGACCTGCAATTATAGAATAACAGGATATTGCGCTACAGTAGCTGATTTCACCGGAATAATAATAACCTGGTAAAACAGGATTCTATTCTGGGACTGTATTGGAAACATCCTGATCATGTCTGGCAAATCAGGTACAATTATAGAATAATTATGGATTTTTAACCCTGCCTGGATCCAGCCTGACTTACTACTGAATGTACATAAATAGGTTTTTTTGTTAGAGATTAGCTGGTTTTTCTCAAGCTGGTTTTGTTTTGGTGAGAAGATCTATCCTCCTAAACTCCCCCCCCCAACCCCCCCAAAAAACCAGGAAATTCAATCCATGTTTTTGCTTTATCTAATTTTCATCTCTTCTATATCTTGATTGTAGACCTGTTTTAACTGTGCATAGGAGAGGGTGTAACTTATTCGTTCAAAAATTTATTCATCCCTTCAGCATTGTTGCTGCAGGTTGTTTTCCACCAACTCCATGTGAATATGCCAATCCATTTTCCCAGAGAATAAGTAAACTGTTTAACCACATCACATAGATTGCCCTTCACCAAATAATCATATGGAAGAAGAAGAAGAAGAAGAAGAAGAAGAAGAAGAAGAAGAAGAAGAAGAAGAAGAAAAGTTTCAGTTCCCATTCTTCCAACATTCAGTTATGCCCTTCATGTTCTTCAGCTGATCCTTATGGGAGCAAAGCTGAAGGACAGAGTTCAGTAAACAGAACTGATATTTGCAGGGGAAAAAGGAATGGTTTTATGTTTAATGTAAAGGTTGTCTGGGTTTGGCAAATGTGATGGTTTAGGTACTGTGAGTCTTTAATATTGCATTACTCTTGTTAGATACTGAATTGTAAGGTCTGAACGAATTTTATGAAACATTATGTAAATGGGGTTCTGACGTCATAGCCAGCTAGAGTTGGCATTGTTGTTTCTTTAGAGCAAAATTTGCAACAAATTTAAGATGAGAGAAGAAAACAGTGTTGTGGAAATTTCAAGGAAATTTAAGTAGAGTTGGACGTTTCTTTAGAACAAGAAGACGGTTTTGAATATCTTTATCCAAGTATATTCAATAAACATATTCTTTCTGAATTTCTCGGCCTTCCTGATCTTGACTTCATTTGAATAGATCCCACTGCAGTTAAGTTCAGGGTTGGTGGCTGGCACTTGTACCAGGAGTGCTGACTCCAACCCAGACAAGCTTACCATAATAATGCCCACAACTTCCAGTATGCTCAAGGCTGTTGCATGGCACACATTTGTACAACCACACATTCATACAACTACAGCCACCATGCAGCATTTGCAATGGATGTAGGTATAAATTTTGCTTCTGGGAGTGTACCAGAACTGTATCAGTTTTACCTGCTCCAGACCCTCAGGATGACCTCTCATGCTCTGGGGCAGAGGTGGTACTGCAGCATGAGGATGCAGTGTACCAGAGCATGTGGGATTGATCTGATTGCCTAAGTACAAAAAGACCCATTGTATATACTTTTATATTTCTACCAATCACCTAAGAGAGTCTCAGGCAAAACGAACTGCTACCAGTTGAATCACGCACAAATAATGCGGAGAACTATGAGATAACATTTTACGTAGCCCAACTTTGTTTGATTTTTAATGTATGTTGGGCTTCTGGGCTTGAACTGAAAAAAGAACAGGAGTGTTTATGGCAGGCTTGTAGCTGGAAGATGGGAAGGGGAGTTCCTTGAGGGTGATGCACTCATCCAGCACACCCAGTGTGCCATGAGGGAGCAGGATTGTGTGAACCCCACCACCTCGTAACACCTTCACAATGCTTCCCGCACTGCCTCTGAATCTTTCCTGGTCTTTCCAAATCACACTTTGATTATTTACTTTTTTATTTTACTTGTATTGATTTGTTGTATTCTCTGATGCAATGATTGTTCACGTTGTTTTGTGCCACCTTTTGGTTTTAATTATTGATGTGATAATTGTATTTGCATTGTATTATTTTCTGTTTGTTGTAAGCCACTTTGGGCAAAATTTTCTTTTGGAAAGGCGGTATACAAATAAAAATGGAAATGGAAGTCACTTCATACGCACTATATTGAACCACAATGAATTTGAAAGGATTTTCCACTTGAATATTGCAGGCCTCACACTACATGCCTTAAAAAAATAGCCTCTCTACATTCATGGTGCCCCTTTGAGCGACTCAGCATGTAATTCTAAAAACATGCTTTATACAAATCACTGGAAACTGCACAAAATTATATCTTTAATGAAACAAAAGCACTTCTACAGTGGAAGTCTGACATGATCTCAAGTGAAGTGAAAGCAACAGAAAATAAAGGACCAACATTATTAATAGAGGTTATAATAGCTACTGAATCAGAAAGTACAATAATTTAGTTCTAAATGTGCCTTTCTAATCATATCATTATCATCTGAACTACAGTCTAATGGGCACTAATGTGTCTATCTTTTGAACTTCAATTCATAAGCACAACTTGAAAAGGAGAAATTAGCAATTTAAGGAAACTATAAACATAGAGCAAGGCCGGAGACCAACGAACTTAAAAAAAGGGAAATAATACATAATATTTAAACAGGACAACAAGGTAATGGTTTACACATTGTTACATAAATTATTTATTTATTTATTTACTCAGTCACTTACTTACTTCAGGGTAAAAGTACACTGCGGTTTGGAAAAAGAAATGTGTGTCTTGATACATTCTACACTTGGTCCGTGGCCTATCATAAGTCAATATATTCACCTAAGACAAGTTGCACACACAATTTACAATACACAAATAGAAATTCAGATTACCATATGCATTTTTTTATCTGCCTAGTGATGATCTCACTCTTGTTTTGTAGTCAAAGGTACTGTCCGGGAAAGCTGCCGGCATGCTCCTACAGACACAGAGCTGATAAGAATGACTCACTTGTCAAGGCCGTTTATTCAGCAGCAGAGCAACGCAGTCCAGAGAGCCAAGGTCAATAAGCGGTCCGAGTCTAGGGTTTCAGAGGGCAACGCCACGGTCCAGTCCGGAGTCACAATAGCCAGGTATTCCAGGTCAGATAGAGCAGCTTTCCAAAAGAAGAACCAATAGCTTCTGACAAAGGGCTTGGGCGTCTGCCCTGTGTTTTAACTTTGCAGATTCAGCTCACAGGTGTAGGTGATCAGCCTGTCTCTGGGCGAGCCTTTTGGATCTTCTTAACCCTTGCTTCTCTGCTCTCCTTTGCTTAAAGCTGGGGATCTCTAGGCTCTGTTGTTCCATGTCTCCCCCATCCTGTGCTTCTGCTGTGGCCAGGCTGGGCTGTTGAACTCCAGGCTCCAATGGGGCTGGGGGGTCAGAGCTGGGTCCTGGCATTACCTCAGGTTCCTCCGGTATCTGAGGAAGTGAGTCCTCCTCTTCCTCTGAGTCCTCTACTTGGCTGACCATGACAGGTACCATTTTATAAAGTTAGGCACTCAGACTATATCCAGACTTACTTAATCCTCATTATTTGGATAATCCAAAATAAAGCATGGTTAATATGGAATAAAATGTATCTGGATGTGCTTTACTCCAGATTATCCAAATGATGCAGGTTAAAGTAAGCACTGTCTGGATAAAGCTCCAGAAATGAATAGAAAATAGAGATGTGCAATGTCCTTTATTTGCGTGATTCAAACTGAACCAAATGAGGCTGGTTCAGTTTGATTCCATACATTTTTTCTCTGAAGAGTGTGCGTGTGTTCCTGTAGACCAGGCTATCTGCTGAAAGTGAACTCAGCAGGGCAATTTCCAGGAGGTCCTAATCTAGTCTCCTAATTTAGTCCCCTAAAGGCCTTTCCGCACTGGCCTTGAAAATGGATATAGAGACACATTAAGGTAAGATTAAGAACACTTACATTTGATGCTTCCGCACTGGGGACCTTATTAGATCACCTTTCAGGAGCCTACTTCCACATTTTGGCATGCAAGATTGGTTTCTAAAACCAGTATTGCCGCTGAAATCCAACCCTAATGTAAGACCTGAAAAATTAGGTTTTAATCAGGCCCTTTGCCTCAATCTGTTTTGGAAGCAGGATGCTTCCACACACAGAGGGGTGAAGGCTGAATCTCTTGGTGGCCACCATCTTGGGTAGGGCACAAGCAGGCTGGTTTGACTCTATCTGCCCTCCCCCACATGCCAATGGTGCTTCGATGACAGGCAGGGGCAGAGGCAAAGGCAAACCCCTGCCTTCACCTGCCAGGGATCCCACCACCACCTCCACCCCCTGGATGGGGAGAGGGCTCAGAGGGCAGCTACCTCTATTCCCCCCTCCCGCCGCCACCTCCCCAGTGACAGGGCAGACTCCTCAGGCGGGGGGAATCTAGTGGCGGCAGAGGCAACTCTGCTGCCACCCGATCCCCTCCCCAGGAGGCTGCTAGCTGTCATAGAGGGAAAGCATTCACAGGCTTCCCTCTCTGACAGCTGGCCCCTCCCCCTGGCTCCCCAACTGGCTCACCATGGGTGTGAGGCAGTCAGGTGGCTTCCCTGGGATCCCACTCACCCCAGAAGCAGTGATTGCCCCTCATACCGCACACACGCATGCACACAGCACACAGAGCCTCCTGCAGGCAGAATTGACCGGACAGCCTACAGGTAAGCTGTGAGTGCATCCCCCTGGGGTGGGTTGAGGTGCAGAAGGCAGGCTCCCCTGGCCCTAGAAGCCACGATCGCGGCTTCTGGGGTGAGTAGGATCCCAGGGAAGCCACCCAACTGCCTCCCATCCATGGCGAGTCAATCGGGGAGGCCAGGGGGAGGGTCTTCTGCCCTCCGGAGGATGCATTGGAATGGGTGCTAGTGTGTCCACACAGCACCCACTCCAATCTGTCTCCATTATCCCCCCCCCTGGCATGTGTGGACACACGGGGCTCTGAGGATCTGTCCCTATTTGGGACAGATCCTCAGAAAAAAAATGGTTCGCTGAAAAACAGATTTTTTTAGATCCTTTTTTTGGGTGGCAAGTGCAGAAGGGCCCTAAGTCTTAAGCTAGGAGTGTTCCATGGAGTGTTCCAGCTGGTGGTTACTTTAAAGTAGCTTCCTGAGCATTCCCCATGGAGGCAGATGTCTGGCCTGGTTCAAGTGGTGTGTGTACCCTGGCAACATTTTACTGGTCTCTGGAAATGTCCCTTTTGCAGCATGCCCCTTCCCCAGCTTCCTACTATGACTAGATTGGGACAAGTAGCTGACAGGTCAATTGCCACATGCTTGTCACTAGTAGCTGACAGATCAATCTTTCATGATTGACGCACTTTCTCACAGTACATATTTTTGTAGTAAAATTCAAAGATGTGGCCCTGTTAAACTGGACCAGTAAGCAAGGAGGTCTAGTAACACCTTAGAGATCCCGGCCCTTTCTTCATTTACTTGTGATCTAGTCCAAATGTGGATCAAGGAGGCCCTCTATCTGCAGTAAAGGGAACAGGATCCATATGAAGAGGCTCTTAATTTGTATGTCTGGTAGTACAGTTTAGTCCAGTGATGGCGAACCTTTTGAACTCGGTGTGTCAAAATTCGCAAGAAAACCTAGCTTAACTCGGGTGCTGTGTCACTTCTAGAAATATCCATAATTTTGTGATATTTGTGGCTCTAGTAAAAAAGTTATATTTTTGATACAGTGGTACCTTGACATACGAGTTTAATTTGTTCCGTAACCTTGCTCTTATGTCAAATCGCTCATATCTCAAAGCAATTTTCCCATTAATCCATTCCAGCTCCCCAAACACCACCTCAGTTGTTTTTGTTATGTACTGTACTGTATTTACATACTCGTATCTCAAATCTTGCTCTCATCTCAAAGCAAAATATCACTCGCTCGGCGGCTTGTATCTCAAAACACTTGTATGTCAGGGCACTTGTATGTCGAGGTACCACTGTATATGTATTCTATTAAAAGCAAAAACAAATAATTCTTTACATTAGTGACTTTTGTTGCTAAATCTTCAGTTGAAAGTTGGTATTTCGTACACTTCAAGAACAAGTAAGCACTACATGTCCAGGTGCCAGGGTGGCCATGTGTGTCACCTAAAAGGGCTTGGTGTGTCACTTGTGACACGCGTGTCATAGGTTGGCCATCACCGGTTTAGTCAGTAACACAGAGGACAGAGGGCCTTGATCCAGAATATAGGGGGCATGCAGACATCATACTTCCATGTTCCAGCAGGGGCATGGTATTCTTTAGCATTCCTCTGGAAGCACTGGGATGTTGGTTTACTGCAACATCCACATGAATTTCACAGCCAGAGAGAACTGTAGGCCAGATCCACAGTTCTCTTGCAATCCAGATCAGTGGGCCCAGCTATTCTGGACTCACTAATCTGGATCTAACAGAGATAAGTGCAGAAAAGGGCTAAGACAGAGAAAGAAGTTGGTGTGATGGATTCAGGGTGCAGGTTGCAGAGGGCCCTATGCAAACTGCTGTGCAAACTGCTGTGCAAACCCCTTCTGCAGTCCGCAAAAAGGGCGGAAAATATTTCCCAGGCTCTTTGCAATCATTGGCTACAGGCAGAAATCGGAGGGAAAACTTCCCAGGGAATAGGAGGCTTGAGTGGCAGGAGGGAGGAGTTTCCCTCAGTAACCACTAGTTACAGCCAATCAGAGTAGTAGGGTCTGTTTGGTATATAAAGCAGGAACCCAGAGCTCTCGGTGTCTCTCTCTGGGGCAGATTTTGCAAGGGATTGTTCAGGGGCTGGGATTGCAGCCAAGCAAGGGGAGGAGTGGGCAGTGGAAACACCCACTTTAATATTATCTAATAGATTGTAATCGTAAATAAACCTGTTTTCGTTTACTGTTAAAGTGGTTGCTACCAGTTTATTGAATTTAGGCAGTAGTACTCACTCGGTCATTGTGTGTTCTTAGCATACCAACTGGTACCCGGCTACTCTTAGGATGGCAGGCACTGGGAGGGCTGCTGGGAATCGTCACAGTTGGTAGCTTGAGCTTCCATAGACTAAGCCTATTTTGTCTTTCCTGCAGGATTTTGTTTTTGTTCGTATTTTTGTTTTCATCTTTTGTGAAGGGGATTTGCTGCTCTTACATTCAAATGTGTGCCCTGGAGAATTCAACAATTCTCTTGCCAGAAGCCTACAGGCCTTTGAAAACTTAATAACAATTTACCTCAGACTAATAGAAATAGAAAACATGAACTGGCTTCACCAGAGAGACACTGGCTGCTTCCATTATACAGTAAAGGCACCTTTATCAGGCCCTTGGGGCAGCTGGTTTCCATTGAGAGAAATGGAGGCTGGCCTCCACTTAAGGTGCCTTTACTGCATAATTGAAGTAGCTACAGGTGCAACCTTCTTCTGGGCAGACATTACAGAATAGCACTGAAAGCAGTAGAAATGTTTTCTGCCATTCCTTTGCTTCTTTATATGATGAAGGATGTTTAGATGACAATAAAAGAACAAACAAACAAAAAAACATTAAAAACTCTCTTTTCTAAAATATGGCTTTTATAATACCAAAGCACACCAGAAGCATTTTGTCCTTTTGAATTATAACTCACTGATTTCTGAGCCATTGTGTCAGCATTTCCTTTTACCCCATGAAGAAGAAGGATAATAAATCTGCATTATGCTTGGAGGAAAGAGCTTTCATATGGGCTATTTCTAGTAACAGAGCAAATTCACCCGCTGGCTGGTCTTCAATGCTTCCATTTAATTATCTTGCCAGCGCTGAGAAAACCGTGGGATCTGTCTCTAGCAATGTTTACTCAGATACCAGTCTACAGATTTCAATGGGATTTTTCATTATGTAATTCTTTAAAATGGCAGCCCACAGCTGTTGACATGTGAATACAGTGAGCTGAAAGCAAATACAGGCAGGATTAATCAGATTTAGTGCTCCGTAAATGGGTTTAAAGATCAAGGTTCTTGTGCTTTACATTAAAATTTGGATTAAGTCAATTTGCTCTTTGTTTGTATAAATACTTTCAGAAGTTAAAAAAAAGTGAATTTTTTTATAAACTTCATCAGGAAACTGTGAAATTGCAAGAGGGCCTAGGGTTGATGAACACCAACCAGGTAAATGACATAAGGATGTACACTATAGAATGTAGCGGAGGTGTGCACGAATGCAATTTTTGAGACTCAGTTCAATTTGAATCAAATATCCAAAATTCTATTGAATCTTTAAAATTTGAATTTATCCACATTGAATTTGAATGGAGTACATTTGAATCTATTCATTCAAATTTTCAATTTGAATTTGTGCATGTGAACAAATAGATTCAAAAATTCAAAATTTGTTTGAATCTTTAAATTTGAATTTATAGACTTTAGATTCAAATTAAAATGTGCAAATTTGAACAAAATTGATCAAATTTTGAATATTTTAAATATTCGTGTACATCTCTAGAATAATCCAGCATCTTTATACTAAAACGAGTACCCGTATATTCCGGCGTATAAGACGACCCCCAACTTTTCTAGTTAAAATATAGAGTTTGGGATATACTCACCGTATAAGAAGACGACCCCCGGCGTATAAGATGACCCCCGACTTTTGAAAAGATTTTCCTGGGCTAAAAAGTAGTCTTATCCACCAGAATATACTGTAAATCCAAAATAAGGTTTGTGGAGCATGTGGTGTTGATCTCATCTATAAAGCAGTGTGGGTTTATCCTGTCACCCTGGAGGGTATAGTTTTGATGAACATTGGTATATAAGAGCACTGATATATGATGTGGGAAGAGCTTCTTATTCAGACGTGGGGGAATAGGACAAAAGACTTTGTTGAAAAAAAATTAATTGTCTAGGAGAGGTGCGCCTAATGTAGCTGTGGAGTAGTTTTTACTGTTCTACAGCTACCAAAGATGGGAACGGCCATGCACATTTAGAACTGCCTCTAGGATGGAAGCAACTCTGTGTGCATGAATGCAGATGTGTTGGAGCATGCACATCCATCCTGGGGCAGGGGGGACAGATGTGAAAAGGACCTTAGAGAGATTGCTCAAACAGAGTCTGTCCCTTTCATGAATATTCTAGGGTAGAAAAAATAGATTAAAGATGGGATGAGCACATGAGAGCTACATACTACTGCCTATAAATCACTTTTGAGGAACATTTTTTTTGTTATGTGTGAATGCAGCCCCTTTTTATCATTCCCATTACTATCTTCCTCCCCCATCCTTCTTTTTTATTTTTTTGCAATCCAGATGAAATTGGCTCATCTCAGGAAACTGCTAATACTCATGTGATACTGGTGTGGCATAATAGATTTCTTTCTGAAAAACAGCAACTCTGTAATTTAGTGTTTATTAATGGAACTGAAAATCTAACTGCAAACATGGGCTTCATCAAGCCATCTGGTATTCTATCTAGCTAGGACCTATTATTTAAAATTCATTACGAGATAGTAAAAATATCTTGTCATGAAGTAAATAATGTGTTTTGACACATGACAGTTTTTAATTTGAAAGAAGGAAAAAAATTATTTGAGGAAGAAATAATCCAGCTTTTCAAGCAAGAGTGTTCTGACTTCCATAACTCCTTCCTCTTGCTTTTAAAAAAAGTGTTCCACAAGCATAGTTTGAAGCTACACAAAACAATTCCTGCCACATAATGTATTTAAAATCTATTTACATATTTATGTGTATTGTGTATTTGAAGGATGTTTTGACAATTGTCATACCTTAGAGATTTAACTAAATAGCAGACATTTACTTTGCTGTTTCCAAATCTTAGAAGAATAAAAGAGTGGGGCTGTTCGCACTTGGCTTTATTCTGAAATACATCCTAGCAATAGGGTTCTGTTGTCCACATGCTAAGACGTTTTCGCACGGGGCTGAACGGGACGCGTGGGAGACAGCTGCGGACACGGCATCCGCATTGCCCGAGCGCGGCTTGCGCTCCGACGTGTCCGCAGCTGTCTTTCTCGCGTTCGAAATGTAGAGCACTTTAAAGTGCTCTACATGCGTTCGAACGCGGACGAGCCGCCCGCAGGCGTTCGGGAGGAGAAGCATTCGCGCCTGCTTCTGTCTCCCGAACAGCTGCGGGCTCACCTCCGACGCCGGCGCGGCTTCGACAATCAGCTGTTTGACAATCAGCTGATTGTCGATCTGCCTCCGCGGCTGTCTCCGCGCCCCTGGCCGGCCTTTGCCGGCTAAGACAGCTCCCGGCGCTTTGAGCATTCGCACACAGACGCTCCGGAACGCGTTTACACGCGTTCTGGCGCGTCTGTGTGTGAAAGGGGAAAGCGCCGGGAGCTGTCTTAAGCTTCCCGTCCTACTCCCGTTCCAAATGGAACGGGAGTAATGCGAAAACATCTCTAGTGCAGGTTACAGCATGCTCTAAATGAGGCCTGCCAGGGTGTGTCCCCATGTGCATTTTAAGCACTGAATCCGAATTTGGTAAGGACAGTACCCATGACATAAGCAGTTACTCCAAATTCAGGATCCCGGTGTCCCCATGCAAATTTATTCCCGGATTATATCAGGACTATCCTGCCAAAATCCAAAGGAAAAAAAAAGTACTGATGAAAACAGGACTCCATCCCCTTTTTGAAGCTGAGTCTGCTTATTTTCCCCCACACAGGGACAGTATTGGGCTATTTGATGACAATGATGGTGGTGATTAAAATACTGATTATTAAATATTATTTTCTAAAGAGGAGATTTGTGAATGTGCTGTCTGTGTTTGGGGAAAAGCATAATGCACATGCTTAGAATTGAGGAAACATACCACCCAACTCATTGCAAAGTCTATCACTTGAAAACTCCGGTTTGAATCAGAAGGACACTTCCCAAGGTCTCTGAGCCTATCCACAAAAATAAAATAAAAAAGTAAGATTTTGCACATACCTAGTTTTGAGTGAGGTTATTGGCAGTTCTCAGATTGCTTCCAGCAAAGTCAGAACTTTGATGTTTATTTCCTTCTGGATGTCCTTCAGTTGATCTCCTTTAAGGCTTAATTCATACATTATAGTGAGATAGCTTAGTAGCCAATTATTATTGGAAACAACTCTACTAACATTCTATAGAAATAAAGTTTGAAAAAGAAAAAAAAACTCCTATGGCTCATTTGATAGTTTGTGCACATTCTGTCTACATAGGTTTGCTTTTTTCACATATGCACTTTTTATGGCCAAACTAAGGCTGCAAACATGCTATTGAAAATGGGTATCAACTGAATGTCCCTGGGGACACCTGTCTGCATCAGCTTTGTGCACTGCTTAGGAGACACAAAATCTTCCCTCAAAGATCACACCCCCACTTGCTTCCTCCATTACTGTGAAGAGTGGTGGTGGTAAAAGAGGTGACTTATTGGGCATGATTTTGACACACAGGAGTTTATTGTTGGACTGAATATAGTTGAGTCCTGTGCCATTTCGAGTCCAATTGAAATCACACAGCTGGAGGCTAGCAAGCACTGCTGGCCATTGAATGATGCACCTCGTGCCATTGTATTAGAACTGAAGTCTTCCATTGGTGAGACAACAACCCTTTTCCCTGGCCATCTGACTGAAGCTGAATATTGAAGAAGAAGAAGAAGAAGAAGAAGAAGAAGAAGAAGAAGAAGAAGAAGAAGAAGAAGAAGAAGAAGAAGAAGAAGAAGAAGAGCTGGCTTTTCTACCCCGTTTTCCTCACCCATTTAAGGGGACTCAAAGTGGCTGACAAAGCTTTTCTATTCTTCTCCCCACAACAGACACCCTGTGAGGTAGATGGGGCTGTGAGAGCTCAGAAGAGAGCTGTGAATGGGTATCAACTGAATGTCCCTGGGGACCAGTGAGCAAATACACCTGTGGCCCAAGGTCATCCAGCTGGCTTCATGGCGGAGGGCGGAATCAACCCCGGTATTCCCAGATAAGAGTCCAGCTCCCTAACCACTAGATGAAACTGGCTCACAATAATAGCTGCAATTATTTTCTTATTTGAGAGGTGTAAGATGTGATGATACAGATTCCTGTTGGGAAAACCTTTATCCTCAAAATAAAAGCAGTTGAACAGTGGGGCAGGTAACTTAAAAATAAGACAGCCTGTCTTCTCTAGGATGAGTTTAACTAGTGGTTAATTTTATTTTATTTCAGAGTTCTGTACTATGTAGGTGGTTCCAACACAATTGCAAAACTTAAAAAAAATCTTCCTATTAAAAGTTATCACTGTCAGCTTGCTCATTGTGTTGCCATCTTTGAAGGACTTTAATACCAGTCAACGTCTGCTTGCTTCCCTCACTGATGCTGCTATAAGGATAAGACTGGGGTTGTTATGGAATGAAGGGAGAAAATGAAGTGAGTTCACTTGGGTGTTTGAAATGTATGCTTCCCAGGCTAAAGCGTTAGTAAAATCATAAAGGATATAGGTAGCATGAGCTTTTATCAATCAGTTTTGATATGCTGCTGCTAAGTAAGTCTCTGTCTTCTTGAACTTTGAACTTGGGAATGGTTATCTTGACAGTCACATATCTTCATTAGGGATGTGCAAAACCACATCCACATCTGCAAATTCACTTGAACATTTCAAATTTCTGAACATTCACATCAAATTGTAAATCCTGTTTTTCAAATATCCAAAATTTTGTTTGAAGAGAAATTGTCTCCTGCTTGTAAAAAACAATTTGATCAAAAATTTGTATTTCTCTTTGTTTTTGATGATGAAAACAGACTTTTTCAATGGGACAAAAAGTTGGGGGAAAGTTCCGTAACAAAAGCAAAAATCCAATTTTTCAATTTAACGAGTTAACAAGGAAGGAAATGATTTTTTAATTTTTTAATTTGATAGCAAATAAATATATATATTTTTTAAATGCACATCTCTATGCTTCAACGATGTTCCTTGAAAACTAAGCTGCCTGTGATTAATTGTCATTAAGTCATTGGTATATCTTGCATGACAGTGGATCAGGATGCTGGATAGGCTTTACTATATTGCTTGCTCTAGTCCTGGACTTGGAAGGGATGATATTTGCCTGCCCACTCCCACCTTCACTAACACCAAATATTCTGCCTAGTTCTGTTTCTGAACATGCAATAAATTGTGTTCAAAGTCAACCAGATTATGTGAATTCAAAAAGGATTAAGCAAAGAAGACACTAGGCAGACACTAGGTATTACCACTAGTCCTCCATCTACACGATTACATAAGGGAAACACACAGATTCAGAATTATTTGTTGGCACCCTGTGTGAAGGGCCCTTTCAATAGCTTTTGTTATCCATCTGTGGTCTGGTGCAGGGACATGCAGTCACATCAAAATGCCCCTTAGATGTTCCAATGGCCCCTTTCTATTTGCTGTGCAGATTCTCCCAATATTTTGATATGGGATAGATAGATAGATAGATAGAGAGAGAGAGAGAGAGAGAGAGAGAGAGAGAGAGAGAGATAGAAATAGGGTGTTTTTCCACTGTCACTAAAAGTACCCATTAAGTACCCATTAATGGGTATGTAATGATATTTTTGTACCCATTAATGGGTACTTAATGGGTACTTCTAGTGACAGTGGAAAAACACTCATAATGAACTTGGTGAATTCATGTTTTAGTACATTTTTCTACATTAGCTCCAGACATTGTATCAGTGCATGGTGGGAACAATTTTTGAATAACAATTTTCAGATGGACTAGTGTTGCAATAGTTTATGTATGCTTGCTAAATTTAACCCTGCAAAATTCTACCCTCCAGAAAACATTTCAGACTGTAATTATTAATGTTAAACTCATGTACCAAGATAGATAGCTATAAAGGAGCCCAAAAGAAATATGAGGTTACACAAGTCATTAAATGTGACAGTTTTATTTTCATATGGAAAACTACTTTATAATAAAGGCAGATTTATTGCTTTGGATAAGGTTTTTTTTTGGGGGGGGCAATCATGCATTTTTCCTCAAATCTATGGATATTTATATTTATTTAAAATTTTAAAAGGTTAACATTAAAGATTGATGGTTTCTTGTGATATTCCGGTAAGTCTCTATATTCTGCTTCCTTGCTTGTATTGGTTTACTTGAAGAAGCTGATACTCCCCAGTTATTACTATATTTGTTTAATCATGTATCAAGTCTATAGTGTAGTTGGCATTTGAGTGTACATAATATAGATCTCTCAATTGTTCTTAGCCCATCTGGTGTCTTCCATGTTCACCAAGCCAAAATTGATTTCTTGGAACAAAATGGGCACATATTCTCAGTTTTCTCTTGGGAGATACCAGGAATTAGGCCTGGCAGCTTAACCATGATAAACAGATGTTACGTTACTGGGCTGTGACCCTTTCCCAGTATCTCTGTTCGTTTGCTGAGATGTCTTGGGCAATAGGAGCTGTGGCTGAAACAACTGGATGGTGGGAGACTGAAGAAGGTGGGTCCAGAAACTTGTTTCATATAGTTTGCTTATTCCCCTTCTGGTTCACGAATGACTATATATGCCATAACAATCACCGTATGGTGATGAAAAACAAAGGGAAATGTGAATGATTCCTTCCCTTTTTCTGTCCAAATGCACTGGATCCTGCTTCTTTATAATCCACCAAATAATGTAGTAGCCTTTTCTTTTCCAAACAAGAGTGACTTTAAACAATTGATAATAAGAAAGAAATGACAGTGAAACAGAACTGAGTAGAATTAAATAGGCTGATTGATTTTCTATGCAAATCTATAGCTCAGGGTGGGGAAAAACAGATTGTAAAGTGCTTCAAGTTTTGTTCTAGTCTCGTTTATTCATATGAGGATCTGCTGTATCCTGTTCTATGCAAATATTCATGTACTTATTCATATGCAATGTACACAGAATACTATGCAATTTGCTGCTAGTTTTTCCTGTAAAATTTGGAATCACCTCTGTCTTAGATATAAAAGGGGGGGTTTAAAGAAATGAGTCCTTTTATTTTCATTTAACCAACTGGGTGCAAACGTGCTCTGAAATCAAATTCATATACCAACGGGGAGATATTTTGCATTGTGGGATGAGAATTATTTTCACACTTTCAATCCTTCCCTTTTCCTTGATATTGAAGATACACTCCAGAGAATCAGATAATTCTGATTATTTTACTCTTCACTACACTCAGAGGTCTCAAAAGACGACACTTATTACTTCAAATGTGAGACACTGCTGAGCAGATGAAATAAGTTTGCAAGTAATAAGAGCAAATTTTCTGTGGTAGCTCAATGTTTCTGTGAAATATCCTCAACACTGTTTGGATTCTCATTTTTAATAGACTTGGTAGACCCTTGATAGAAAAAAAGTGCAATATACGGTAAATTTGTTAGTAAATCAATTGGCAATCCTTCCATTTCTATTTTTTAAAAGGAAATAAAACTCCCAGAAATATGCACCAAATTGCATACAGAGTATAAATATTTGAAACAAAAACTATTTCCTAGTCTCTCTTTTTTTTTTTTTGCCTGCTTTTTTATTGTGAAAGGAGTGCCACTATAATTTTATACAACTTGGGACAGGATAGCAAGAATAAAACTATGTCCTGGGTTGCCCTCTGGTACAAATTTCAGGCTGTGTCCGACTGCCCCCTGTATCCATTTTCTGTCATAGTGAACAATGCATGGTGACTGGGGCTGAATTCGCCTTTAGGCCTCTGGTATGCAATTAGGGGTGTTTTTCCACTGCCACTAAAAGTACCCATTAAGTACCATTAATGGGTACATAATGGGTACTTCTAGTTGCAGTGGAAAAACACCCTAGGACAGCTCTGGTATTGTCCTAATTGCATACAAGAGGCCTAAGGGTGAATTCAGCCAGTGTCTTTCCCTTTCCTGATCCAGTCATCACTTCCTCTTTCCTGATGCCGCCATCACTTTGCAGAGCAGTTTCTCCTACCTGCATAGAAGAGACACATTCTGTACCACCACCTTCCTCCAAAATGGAAACAAGGAGAGCACCTTTTCCCCATGCCAGCTCTCCTGTCCAAGGTGCCTTCCTACAGAAGTGGAGGAATGACCTCAGTGTAAGGCTATGGCCATAGGCAGTGAAGCAGCAGCAGCAGGAGGAGAATTCAAAAGCATCCCAGAGGTTGTAGTATCTGGTCTTTATGTGCAATAAGATAATTTTTGCAACTGACCGAGCTGCTTTAATATGAATGCTGTGAATACCTTTCCTTTCCTCCTCCCCTTTTCCCTATTTTTTTTATGTGACCAGTAATTTATATGCTGGAATCAGACAGCAGAGTATGCTGATCAAAAGCAAATGTACATAGTACCTTCATAGTACCTCCTTTTAGAAGGATTCCTCTTCATTAAAGGCAAAACAGCTTTCTCTGTCTTGATGGGAGGAGGGAGGAGAGATAAAATTCCAAGCTCTGTGTATAGAACAATATGCTGGCTGTAGTAGAGATCAGTTTTTGAGAGAGGGAATTCTCTCTCAAAAGGACAACTCCCCTTAATGCCTCTCTGATGAACACCGATTTTGATTTTACTTGCTGATTAGACATATAATGACAAAACAAAAGGAACCTGTGATGGGCACTGAATTCACACTTAGGCCTCTGGTATGCAATTAGCTGTGCCAGAGCTGTCCTGTTTGCCTTCCAGAGGCAAGAAGTCTGGGGGGAGGGAACACTCAGAGAGAGCTGATGGGAGCGGGACTTAGCAAAAAACAAAGAAAACAAAAAACATCTTCTCCCCATCTCTCTCTGTCTAACACACACACACATACACAATCACACACTTACTACTGTTGCTACTCTAATAGCCCAAGTTCGAGGCTTGGGTTACTATTACTACTGCTACTTCTATTGTTAAAGTTTTTTGTCACCCAAATCCTAGGATCTGACTCACAGGGGTAAGGGGGTAAAGAAAGTGTAACAGGGAAAACTATTTGGATGAGGAACAGGTACATGCACCAAATTAAAAAAGTAATAAAAAGAGTTCAAGAATGGAAATAAAAGAGCAAGAGCAGATTAAGAGAGTTTATCAAAATAAGCCTGCAATCTATAAGCATTTACCAGAACATGAACTTCATGGCCATTATTAGGACTTATTTCTAAATAAACACTCATGAGATTAGGTTGTAATACTTACAGGACCTTATTATGTACCTCTGGAACAATGCCCAGCTTATTTCATGGCTGTTAAGACTAGCATGGATCCAACTATATTTGTATATGATTTTCAGCATTGATTTGTGGTTTTCAACTGCAATCCTAGCTAATATATTATTGGAAGAGTCCAGACTAGGGATCTTTAGCCCACATCTTTAGCCTACACTGATGGTATATACCCTGTTTTCCCAAAAATCAGACCTACCCTGAAAATAAGCCCTAGCATGTTTTTTCAGGATGCTTGAAATATAAGCCCTATATAAGTGTTATATAAAACATCACCTGAAAATAAGCCCTAGTGCATCTTTAGGAGCAAAAATTAATATAAGATCCTGTCTTATTTTTGGGGAAACACGGTATAATTCAACAGTCTGTTCTGTTCTCACAATTAACAAACAGTTGTCTAAAGGATGGTCAGATTCTGTTCTTGTAAATCTATCCAATTGGCAACCAACCACTAAAACAAAACTAAATGTAGTAGAACGTCATTCTGTTTGTTTTCCCAGTTATAACACAGAAAATAACATATTTTCTATTCTATTCTACTTCTGGTAAGCAAAACTGGAAGTGCCATTACTTACGTCTGAACCTTTTCAAACTTAACTGCCAGACGAAAGTATCCCACGAACAAGGCCGGTGCCCAGTGTTTGTACTGCAAATAAGGATGTGCACAAATATTTGAAATATTTGTTATTTATATGAATTTGGACAAATTTGGATTTTGTATACAAATTGAATGTCCAGACATTCATGCTTTAGTATTCGTACAAACAACTTGGACATTCATATGTGTACGAATACATACACATTGCATATATATCCATACACATCTTGTGTGAATCTGTATGCATCCATACAGATACATACGAGATAAAATACGGGATGAAAACAGGATGCGTACGGATGCGTACGAGATTCATATCATTGGATATGTATCAAATATTTGAACGAATAGATACAAATGTATTTGTATAGGTTTGAATGTCCAGAAATTCATTTTTCTTTATTCGTACAAATATTAAGACTTTTGAATATTTGATTTGTTACAAATCAAATGTAAAAAATTGCATTTGTCTGCATCCCTAATTGCAAGTGCTGGCATGTCCCAAACTTCACTAGATCTACCTGGATCTATGTGAAGTGTGAATAGTCCCACCCTGCACTATTTGCATCACTGTAGCATTGTCCATTCACACCCAGCCTTTGCTATGACGACTGCTGATGTGGGCCCAGCTGCTCAGCTGTAATGCTTGCCCCCCCAAGCAGGATCACACAGCTGTGTGTGCAACTGTATGGAGAATGCCCTAGGTGCTTGCAATTAAGCTGTAGAGCAATTTTCACTGGCCTACAGTTAACGGCAATCAGGGTGTCTCTCAGCCGCTCTGGGATGGAGGCTGCACTGCCGGAAGTATATTTTTCATTTTTCATCTTGATTTTATTGTATACCGCCTTTCCAAAAGAAAATTTCCCAAAGTGGTTTACAACAAACAGAAAATACACAATGCAGAATAATAATCAAAACATAATAAAAACACACCGTAAAAATTCCACATCATACAAAACATTGCAAAATGAGCCAAACACACACACACAGAGACTGAGGCAGCAGAGTCCAGAGCAGCTGACAAAAGAACTCAGTCCCACAACGAATCATCTCTTCCAAGGCGTTCATGCCCAGCCAGGCTGGAGACTCACCCAAAGGGCAGAGTGGTCTAGGCTGCCACCCCTAGACCATCCCCAGGAGAGATTGCACGATTCTCCTTGGCAGGGCTTCCATCCCAGAGCATGCAGGACTGCCCTGATCATCCAAGTATGAACAGTCCCTCTGTCGTTTTTCTAGCAGGGATCATGTGGTGTCCTGTCCTTGTAAAGGATAAGCAGAATATTGGGATAAAGGGAGTAATGAAATTACACACAGTTTCTCCCTTTTTCTCTTCAAATACAACATAAAATTCTCAAAACATTTCCCCATTTTTATCACTGTAGACAAATTTATTTTAGGCAACTCTCTTGTGCTTGGTCTCTCTTTTTTTTTTAAGAACTCAAAATCCTTTGAATAATAATAATAGCAATAATAATAATATGAATATTTAAAAATCAATTGTGCCTAATTTCCCCAGAGGATAGGTTGTAATAATTGTGAAATGAAGTTGTGATAAACCAGAAGAACTACTGCACTCTCTTGATTTTAATCCCAAACCACAGTTTAATTAAATATCAAAATGTTATGTAAGAAGCAACAGTATAGGATTTACCTTCAATTAACAACAATTGGAAGGGAAAAAATGTCAAAGATTCATGCAGTTGTTAAGGGGGCAATGCTTAACCACCATTTGTGCTTTTGAAAATTGCCTGAAATAATTATAACAATAAAGTCATTTCAAAGTGTATAATCACAGAACTGCAAAGCTACATTTTACTCAAAAGGTCAACTGACTCAGCATTCATCATACTCAGTGAAGAAAATAGTTAAAAACAAGTCACAAGCTAAAGGCACAAGGGAATGAGATACACACATGCCAAATGTATCATTCAGGGAAGAGGTGGAATGAAGGTGGAATAGCCAAACATTTTAATAAGTTCAAGCTAAAGCTGTGTCCACATGGACATAAAGGGTGTTCCTCAGAAGCCCGAGGGGTAGGTCATCCAAAGAAGCATGGATGGAGGTGAAAGAGATCAGAGAACAATGGGATATAAATACATGCAAATAAATGAACACTAAATAAAATATAAAATATAAAGCAACCATAATGAGAGTAGCGGCATTTATAGCTAAGGCCAATAAGATCAGAACTGCATTTATAACTGGAGGGACGTAGATTTACGGATGGCAATTGTTTTAAATGTTATAAGTTGGTTCTTAATTGTTTTAAAGGACAAATGAGTTTTATCAGCTGCATTTTGTATTCTGTATTTATGATATGGTCAATGGACTAATCATTAATAAATAAATGAATACTAAATAAAATAGCAAACTGAGGTGCAATGGGTAACCTAATTAAAGCCTTCAGAGACACTTCTATATACCATAGGACTGTTAAACTATAATCCTCCATATATTCTAGAATTATAACTCTCATAATTCCTCACCATTGGCCAGGTTGACTGAGGCTGAGGGAAAGTGAAATTTGGAAGTTTGGATTCCACCTAACTCAAAACTTCCATTTTAAAACATCACCAGGGAACTGAATTAAAAGATGTAGCTGTTTTAGCCTGAATCAGTTATCTATACAAGTGCCTGCTGGAAAAATAAAATAAAAATAAAATGAGATGTTTCCATTTTCCCTGGCAACATGTTCCTCCAAACTTTTGTCATTAGATGACGATTTTTCATTTCTGAGCACACAGACCATACCTGTGGCCCTTTGAATGACACTCATTAGGTCCTTCTGAGCTTAGGGTATAGGGTGGGATAGAAATACAAATAATAAATAAATATTGAAGATGTATGATTGACAATGGAATCCCCCCCTTTTTGAGGCCTGTTCTTGTGATAATAAATGTTCCAAATTAGGGATGTGCATAAATGGTTTTTTTACACTCTATTCAAATTGAGTACCCCAAAATCCAGTTCAATTTGAATCTTTTAAATTCACATTTAACAAGATTTGATTTGTATTTACCAAATTTGAATCTATTTGTTTGAATTTTTAATTCGAATCTGCACATACGAATGTCAACTACATTTGTATGTGCACATACGCATCTTCCCCACATCCATACACATCTGTATACATGCGTTCACATCTGTATGCATCCCATAGTTATCTCATATGCAACCCATTTTTTTCCCGTACAGATCCATAGAAATGCGTATGGATGCAGGAAAGATGTGGATCTTCAAGTACGCATCATGTACGAACCTGTACACACACGAATGTCCGGATAATTCAAACAAATAGATCCAAAGTTCAAAATTGACTTGAATGTTTACAAATGAATTTCGGGACATTCTATTCAAGTTTGAATGTTGAAATCTGGCACATTTGATCAGATTTCAAATGCTTATGAATATTCATGCACATTCCTATTCCAAATAGCAGTCTAGGAAGGATTTGGAAGTTTGTGAGATGGATAAGGTTACACAGCCAGTCTTTGGTTTCTCCATATTGCAGATATCCCAGTATCTATGGCTGTATACTTCCACATATAATTTTAAGAAAAATAATCTGTTCATTTGATATTCATTTTCCTTTCTTTTGACAGTTTATATCAGTTTTAACAAATTACATTATGTTCTTTAATGGTCTTACTGGGAATTATTTTTTATCATATAACTGTGTGTACATGTGCGTGTGTTTTCTTTACCAACCCTGTAATTTGCTTTTTGGTCTTGCACACTACAGGGTCACAGACTGTACCCCAGAGCCTACCCCGGATGCACATTAATTACCGATTCTCTAATTACTAGGGTACCAATATAATCATTCAACCATTTATTAGCCTTTCTTCTCAACTTTACCCAAACCCCAGAGGACATATGAAAGAAGTCTGCAACTCAGCAACATTAATTGAACCCTATTAGCTCATAAAATGAATAAAAGTTTAGATATTGAGTAAAAGCCCACTCTCATTTAGTCTGCAAAAGCCACAATGAACAGATGAACACTTTCCTTCTGTGTATACACTGGAATTGACTATCAGACAATGCAGCTGCTCACACATTAGTTTTCCTTCTCTACCAGGGCAAGAAATAGAATTGGCTAAGGTTTCATTTGTTAAAAGTATGGAGAAGGATGCCTAAATATGTGGGCAAGGAAAAGGAGAGAATAAATAAAATCAAGCAAGCATTTGGTTATTTATTCCTCCAGAACTTTAATAATAATTAGCATTAGAAATTTGTGGGATTTATTCTGTGCAACAAGATATTGCAGCTTTAAGGAAATTGAAATATTCATGAAAAAACTACCTTCTATTTTTCTTCTGTAACTTTACTTTCCGCACAAAATGTTTATAATATGCCATTACATTTAGGTATTGTGAGCTTATTATTTTTTATCTGTTTAACATAATTTATGTACAGATTGAGAGGAGGGGGCTTTTTCCACTAGGGTTTAGTACCCTTCTAAGACCTGATTAGGAACCTGATTGGTACCTGATTGGTACCAATCGGGAAAGCCCTGTCCCCACCTCGATCCCAATGAAGGCCCTATCTGCAAGGCCCCGTCCCCACAAGGGCAAGGAAAATCCAGATTTAATGGGTCCTTCAGGCCCTTTAATCTGGATTTCATGTGGACCTGATTAAAGGTCTCCACAATGGGGTCTTCAGGCATCTTCAAGATCCAGATCGCCAGGAGGACCTCATTTCAAAGATCCGGATCTTTGACTGTGTGTGGAAAAGGGGGGTAGATCTCCATTATGCAGCAAAAGGATCTTAAGGGAGGCCGGTTTCTTTTACTCCAATGGATACCAGCCACATCAACATAATATTATGACCTGATCCATCAGTCTTCTTTTCAGTGTTGCCATGTGTTGGTACTTTGTACTAGTGGGCAACTTTTTAGTTCCTGGAAATGCTCCATGCTCCATTCCATTTTATGGGCACATGCAGCAATGCACAGTTAGATACACATCCACAAAAACATATCTTCCTTAATTTGCTCAAACACTAATCAGCACCCTTTCCATTCCCTGAAGTATCAATGTCTTTTTGTGTGTATCTCCATTCAGTGCTAATAGTATTCTGAAAACAGATTTTTGTCTCCTGCTTAAGAACAAAGAAATCCTGTGGAAGTCTATATCTGTTTCAAGTTCTGTAGCTCCTGTCAATGCCTAAAAGATTATTCTGCAGAAAAATCTATGTAGCAACCACAACTTGTGAAACAGAATTGGCAGGACAGGTGGAAAGACGTAAAAGCACACCAAAATGTGATGTGGGGAGATTAGAATTGAAAATCCAATGATAGCCTTGATTGTACCAAACCCAGCCCAACCCAATCTGGAGTGTATTCTTAAATCATTGCTGATTGGAAAATGAGGGAGCTATTAAAATAATGGATTTTGCTTCTGCTCTACTAGATATGGACAATTGGGAAACAATTAGCCAAACCAAAATACAAACAAACAAAAATCATTGCTGTATAGCTAAAACTTGATGTTGTCCTTTCAATGGAGGTGCCATTCCAGTTTATGTGAAGCACAGTTCTACGTGGGTGAGGTGAAGGGCATAATGAATACATTGCTATGGTAAGACAAAGAAATCTTAGCCCCTTTCTGCATGGAACTTTAATTTGGATTAAGAGTTCACATAGTAGACATTTGCATCTCTAGGTCCATGCATTAATACAGATCTATGAGGCCCTACAACTCCATCTGCTAGGATGGTGCTGAACAGAGCGGGCTTATTTGATATTGCTGGTAGACCTGCTTAATTGAGTCTACTGGTGGGACTGGCTACCCTGATACAGAACAAGGCAAACCTGGGGATTGTATTTCAGTGCCCTGCCATAACACACTCCGAAATGGATCCTCCAGAGGCTTCAGAGGTGTGAATGTGACCACAAAGCTAATGCCTTCATGTGTCTGGATTCAGTGGCCTGGTTGTTCCAAACCCACTATTTTTGAACACTGGAAGCCATGTACAGAAAGTTCCTGAGTTCCAATCCTGACTGTAACTCTTCCCAAAGTAGGACAGGACAGATAGTTACTTATTATGAAATTATCTATTCTCCAAAATAAGTGAACATGTGAATGTTCCTTATAGTGAATCATAAAAGAGATCTAGGCCACTCCAGCAAGTCCTTTCCGCTGAACAAGCATGGTCAATAGATGGCTTTAGGTGATCCATGCTTCAAAAAAACATGGAAGCTTGGCAGATCAGAGCCTAAGCCCCACAGAGCCCCTCCCCCTGCCCCTCCCCCGATCCGGGTAGGAGAAGCTTTTACTCCACTTCCAAAGCGGAAGCGAGAGTAAAGTGGCACCTTCTCTGGCCTGGATCTGCCAGCGGAAGGGCAGGGGTGTGTGCCCTCCCCCTGCTCCAGGTGGGCATCCCCGGTGCCTACCAGGAGCAGGAGGGAGGCAGCTTCCCTCTAGCATCTACCAGTATCGGCACGCCTGCGCAATCGCCACCCCAACCTGGCAAGGTAGGTAATTAGCATGCCCCCGTCAGCTGTTTGGCCAATCTTCAGCCACTGCTGGTGTGGGGCGTGCCTACGGCTGTCAGGGAGGGAAGCGTGTGTGAATGCTTCCCTCCCCGAACAGCCGGGGACACTTCGTATGTGCAGAAACTGATGTAGAGCACTTTTAAGTACTCTACATCTCAAACTTGTGGAAAACACTCTGGAACGGGCTGGGATGCAAACCCAGCCCTGGCAATGCGAATGCCGTGTTCTGGAGTGTTTTCCATGCGTTCAAAAATTGTGTGTGTGAAAAGGCTTCAGTTCAGGTCTGTTTCCAGATCTTGCTAGTTCAGCTAAAAATTAACAGGCCTCTTAATTCCTTTATGAAGGTGTGTCCTACTTTTCCTAGCAAAATTCTGGGGGAGGGGAATTAAGCAATAAGAAGCTTTCTCAATCTCATATCCTTGTTCAATGTAGCCTGTCACGATGCCCAGCGATCCTGTAAGTGCCTGCCCTCTCTGAGGAGTAGCTTGGCCCTGTTAGGATGCTGAGTTCGTGCAACAGCCAAGTGAATACTACAGTGTGGACACAAAACACTGGTAGCAAGCGTTTCAACAGTAAACTAAAACAAGTTTATTATTATACACAAGCAATGCTATAAAAGATAAAATAAGGTTCAGGTCTTTGTTGGTTTAACTCAGTAAGTCTCTTAAGGTTAGGAGCTACCCCTTTCCCTAAAGGAAAATAGTTCCCCTTTTAAAAGACAAACCTCTCCACATTCCTCCCCCTCTGGCTTGCTTTGCCACAGCTCATGCCCAGCCAGAGTACCAGAACGTGGCCCTAGATGATCACAAGGCCCAGTCCGTCCTTGCTTGTCCGATCATCCAGACTTGGATAGTTGCTAGCGAAGTCTCCCTCAGAGCCCCAATCTTCCTTGATTGTCCCCTTCAGAAATCACTCAGCCAACAGCCCAATGGTCAGCTACTGGTCCAGCTCCCTCAGGATTCCGCTCTTCTTCTCCTTTCAGCTCTTGTCCCAGCATGAAGACACCCTCTGCTGTACTCTGTGTTCATTTATACACACATCCCTGACCCTGATTGGCTGTAACCGCAATAAAATGCTGCTGGAGACTCCTAACAAAGGTTGCTGTCCCTCGAGCCAGATTGGTGGGAACTCCCACTCTAGTCCCTCCAGCACTCAGATCCCTGGACAGCTTTTCCCTCCAAAACCTTACTCCAGCCAATCACTGCAACAGGGCCCGCACAGGATTTCCCGCCCTTTTTGCAGCCAAAATCCTGGGTTTGCAGAAGGCTGTTTGCAACAAGGCTGGCTTTGCAGCTTGCAAGAAGCCTGCAATGCCAGAAAGCAAAGCAGTTTGCAGCCTGTACCCTGAAACCGTCACAACCCCTCCCTTCCCCAAAAAAGATAAATGTACCTGGGGCACAACTGTCCCATGGACATTTGTCTCCCTAGGAGGAGTGTAACTTTACATACTAACTATCTAATAAACACACTCTATAAAAGTCCAAAGTCTCTATAACAGGTTTTCCTTAACTACCTAAATCTCAACCAAACACAGTGTCCCAAAGTCACTCAAATAGTTGTCTGAGTCCAAGATCAAGGTCTGGCTCTTTGCTGGTCTTCCTTCCGCAACACTGGTCAGCTGGGTCCTTGGCGCTAGGTCGCCTGCTTGATCCACTCCAGTGCTGGTCATTTGTGGTGCTGGTCCCATCTGGCAGTGGTCCTGCTGTGGGATCCGGCTTCTGGCTGACCTTGTTGCCTGGAGATGTCATCCTGTTGGTGTCCCCGGTCCTGGCATTGGACGCTGCGGTCCCCGGTCCATCCGGCACGGCATCAGCTCCCTGGATCCCTTCCAGCAATGCCAGCAACTCAGTACGCACATGGCTCATCCATAGAAGCATTTGGAGTCCTAGGCTCCTCAGGATTTCTTTTGTTGCACAAGCAAGTCCAGCTAACAGCATCCCCAGTCTTTTTATCTGGCTCCCTTGCTGAAGCTGTTTGGTCTCAGCTTCCCTTGGCATCTTCACAGGAGAGATGCCACTTGTACTGTCCAGCTCACATGAACCCTGGGAAAGTTCTTGGCCCTCTGCCTTGGTCACTTCCCCCGACCCAGCTGGTTCAATCTTGGGTTCAGTGTGCTGTTTGTTTGCATTGCTCTGTTTCAAAAGTGCAAATTCTCCCTGCAAGGATGATGTCTCCTCCCTCAGCTTCCCTACTGCCTCCTGCAAGGCTTTCACACTTGTGCTGAGGGCCTGGGCTGGGCAACTGCTACCCACCCTAGGTCTTGCACACCTGGCTAAATCATTGCCGACCAGCAGTGGCACAGGGATGCTGCTGGTCACTGCAAAGTCATGTTTCATGCACCTCGCCCCTATCTGCACTGGAACCCTTGCTACTCGAGCCCTGAAGGAACTGCCACCAATCCCCTTCAGTTTGATCTTCTTCCCTGGTACATAATCACCCTCCTGTACCAACTGTGGCTTAATCACACTGACTGCAGAGCCTGAGTCCCTTATGGCATTAACTGCTCGCCCATGAACCCGGACCTTCCAGATGTATTCAGCATCTGGGGGGTGCTCAGCATTCATCATTACAAAGCTCTCAGGCTCTGGCAGGGAATGTTCCATTTGCCCCTGCCTAGCACCATCATCCTCACTCTCGTGCTGCTGTTTTGGGGCCCGTACACAGTAAGAATGATGTGCATCTGCTTTCTCCCGCCCAGCAGCATGCGCCTTTGGGCATTCGGCCTTTAGGTGCGTCAAACTGCTGCATAGGAAGCAGGTTCTGGCCTTGTCCGGCACTCTGGACTGTGCCCTTTCTCCATTACATGAGTTGTAATGGCCTGAGGGACTGTTCTTAGCAGATGAAGACCTCCCTGCCCCATCTGCCTGCTTCCCAAAACAGTCTTCCCTAGCCATTAGCAAGCTGTCAGCACACCGGGCTGCCTCATTCAAAGTAGTACACGCTTTGTCCACCACTATCCAGCGGATATGGTTGGGCAACAGCTGCACAAACTGCTCCTTTAAGATAAGCTCCGCGAATTGCTCGAGAGTCTTAATCTGGGATTCCTTCACCCAATCCCACAAGAGTCTTGTCATGCGGGCTGCAACCTGCATGAAAGTCTCTCCTTCACCTTTCACTATGTTCGTGAAGGTTTTCCTGTAGTGTTCCGGGGTGAGGTTAAAGCGTTGCTTAACCCGCTCCTGGAACACCTTATAGTCCTGGGCTTCTTCGTCTGAGAGGGCAGCATAAAGTTCCAAAAGGTCACCACTAATCCGTGACCTTAAATACATCATTTTACGTTCCAGTGGAATTTCAAATTCCGCGCATGCCCGATCAAAAGCCCTTAGAAAAGACTCACTATCATCCCCTTTGGAGAACAATGGAAATCTTTTGATATCCACTTTCATGGGGTTAGGGGCTCCACCATCACCCTGTCCAGGGACTGCCCCTTGGGCACCCTGCCCTTGGCTAGCTTTTAATTGGAGAACGGCCAGCTCATGAGCCCTAGCCTTCTCCCCTTCCCGTTCTCCAATGGCAGCTTTCTCTCTAGCCATTTGCAATTCCAATTCCTTTTCCATTTTTTTCATTTCCATTTCCCTTATCTTCATTTCCCGCTCAAACTTGAGCTTAAGTCTGAGCTCAGCAAGCCCTCTGTCCTGTGCCACTCCCGGCACAGCTTCAGGAGTCCCTGGGCCTGCACCCACACTTGGCTCTGGGGTTGAAACTTCCTCTTCCACCACAGACTCCATAACAGCTTTCCTTGGTCTGGCTCTGGGCCACTTGCCACTAACACGCTTAGCTGGCAGTCCCCCAAGACCCTTTGGAACAGCTTTAGCCCCTCTCCTAGTTAGCATCAAGTGTGGGACTCCCCACCACTTGATCTACCGTGCTGGCTGCTGATATTCGTAGCCAACACACAGGGAACATAATTCCCTCCCTGGTTCCGTACTTTACCCAGGCAGATTACCTCCGGAACCAGGTCTATTTGGGTGTAGCCACGTGGTCCAGCGTCCGGCTGATGACCGTACTTTATTACCTTCAGCAATTACCTCTGGTCACCAAGTCTACTGACCCCACTATACTGTGGCTAGGCTCACCCAAATACATGGGCTGACAGCACAACAGGTCCTTACAAAGTACCCAAAGCCTTTACCTCAGGACCTGTGCCTGCTTGCCCGTACCTACTAGCCCTCCCTGATGTCTGGCACACACACACTTCAGGGATGGAGGAGTTCCGACCCACAGGCACTACCGTAGGGCTCTGTGTCCAGACACCAGACTCATTCACAAAGGAGCCAAACTCTGGCTGCCCTTCTCAATCACACACAGTATTGCTTGCTACTGTAGTATTCTGGCCAAAGCGGACTGAATCAAGATTCGTCCCGAGCTGCCACCAAATTGTCACGATGCCCAGCGATCCTGTAAGTGCCTGCCCTCTCTGAGGAGTAGCTTGGCCCTGTTAGGATGCTGGGTTCGTGCAACGGCCAAGTGAATACTACAGTGTGGACACAAAACACTGGTAGCAAGCGTTTCAACAGTAAACTAAAACAAGTTTATTATTATACACAAGCAATGCTATAAAAGATAAAATAAGGTTCAGGTCTTTGTTGGTTTAACTCAGTAAGTCTCTTAAGGTTAGGAGCTACCCCTTTCCCTGAAGGAAAATAGTTCCCCTTTTAAAAGACAAACCTCTCCACATTCCTCCCCCTCTGGCTTGCTTTGCCACAGCTCATGCCCAGCCAGAGTACCAGAACGTGGCCCTAGATGATCACAAGGCCCAGTCCGTCCTTGCTTGTCCGATCATCCAGACTTGGATAGTTGCTAGCGAAGTCTCCCTCAGAGCCCCAATCTTCCTTGATTGTCCCCTTCAGAAATCGCTCAGCCAACAGCCCAATGGTCAGCTACTGGTCCAGCTCCCTCAGGATTCCGCTCTTCTTCTCCTTTCAGCTCTTGTCCCAGCATGAAGACACCCTCTGCTGTACTCTGTGTTCATTTATACACACATCCTTGACCCTGATTGGCTGTAACCGCAATAAAATGCTGCTGGAGACTCCTAACAAAGGTTGCTGTCCCTCCAGCCTGATTGGTGGGAACTCCCACTCTAGTCCCTCCAGCACTCAGATCCCCGGACAGCTTTTCCCTCCAAAACCTTACTCCAGCCAATCACTGCAACAGGGCCCGCACAGGATTTCCCACCCTTTTTTGCAGCCAAAATCCTGGGTTTGCAGAAGGCTGTTTGCAACAAGGCTGGCTATTGCAGCTTGCAAGAAGCCTGCAATGCCAGAAAGCAAAGCAGTTTGCAGCCTGTACCCTGAAACCGTCACATAGCCTCTTTTCCAAAATGGATTCCAGTGTTCCAGTATGGATTCCAGTGTTCCAAAATGAATACTGTCTTTAGTATGAGGCCCAGGTCTCTCTAGTCAAAACCTCCCTGCTCTATGCAGCACTAAATATTTTAAGAGGTTATGCCTAATATCTATCAGGTGATTTCTTCAGGAAGTTTGTATAACTTGTATGTGCATAGCACGATGATAGCTGTCCATCATACTAAAACTTACATATATAGCTATTGTTATTGTTTGATAATTTTATTTTTTTTAATATATTTTTCATTTTGTTCATTGTCTTGGGGCCACAACATAAGGTACAAAAATGTCAAATAAAATAAATATAAACATTATCCTGATGTTAAACATATATGAACTAGGGATGCGCACAAACCATGTCCTATGAGGAACGGCTTAAGGAACTAGGAATGTTTAGTCTAACAAAAAGAAGACTGAGAGGAGACATGATAGCTGTCTACAAATACCTCAAGGGTTGTCACAAGGCAGAGGGATCAGCCCTGTTCTCACTCTCTCAAGGAAGGACTAGAAACAATGGGGTGAAACTGCAGGGGAAAAGATTTGGTTTAGATGTTAGGAAAAAATTTCTAACAGTAAGAGTGATCAACCAGTGGAACAGGCTGCCACGGGAGGTGGTTGGTTCCCCTTCGATGGAGGTCTTCAAGCAGAGACTGGACAGCCATCTGTCTGAGATGGTTTAGGAGATCCTGCCTTGAGCAGGGGGTTGGACTCGATGACCCAGGAGGTCCCCTCCAACTCTACCATTCTATGATTCTATGATTCTATGATTCAAATTAAAATCATGTGTTTGGTTCATTTTTGAACTGAACACCTCTTGGTTCAGCTCAAAAGTGAACTATTTAATGAAAGAAATGGTTGCTCACATTCAATTTTGAACTTGTTTGAAAACACAAAATACCAATATTTTCCACCAATGAAGCCATTTTCAAGTGAAAATGTGATCTGTTAGGTTGCAAAGTTTGTTTTTACAAGTGGAGATATATGAATAAACGTATAAAGAGACTGAATTTCTTGATATTTGAACAGTCACATGTTCAGTTCAGTGCAAACAGCTTTGATTGTGAATTATTTATTTGAATTTTCAAACTCCTTTTAGCATCTCTAACTTAGAACGGTTTTTCTTTGCTCTATGGACATGGCTTCATTCCCATGAAAGCACAGTAAACAAATTGTTGCTCATGAGCTGGATGTGTCCTACTTGTATTTTGGGTGATTCACACTAGAAACTTCTCTCTTCACATTGAATTCAAGTAAGCCTCAGAGAAAGGCTTTTTAAAGCTAGCTTATTTAGTGCTGGATTTTGCTTATGTTATGTTTTTATGTTAACATTGTTTTTAGATTTATATTGTAAACTGCTTTGGGATCTATTAGATGATTAAGTGCTATATAAAAGTTTTAAATAAATGAATAAATTGTCATAGCAAAGCCCTAAAGTGATTAATGTTACTTGAATACAATTTAGAGAAACAAGTCAACCTCATAAATCATACTCTGAAGCTGGAATGTTTTTAGGAGCAAATGGTAGTTTAGAGTAACAATTATTTACCAAGGTCAAGACATAATGATGCCCTTTTTCTGCACAGAGATAGCCTGGCCATAATTATCCACAATCCAGTAACTTCCAGATGAGACGACTGTGGCATGCTGTATGTTGCCTTGAAGACGATACAAAAGCTGCCGCTAGTGAAGAATGTGTCAGTAAGCAAGGCTGTTTATGGGCAGTGCTGGACAGACACAGATCACACCAGTACGGAATGAACTGTATTTCCTGCCAGTCTCTAATGGCCCCAATTAAAGTTATTAATGCTAAGTTACAAGAACCTAAATGAAATATGCCGCCAAAATCTAACCGAGTGCCTCATAGGGGTTTGCACGAGCGCAATTTTCAGGATTTGATATGATTCGGATCAAATAGCCGAAGATTCAAATTGATTTGAAGATTTAAAATTCATATGTATTAACATTTGATTCAAATCAAATACATTTGTATCTATTTGTATGAATATTCCGTTCATTTTTAAGATACAAATGTTGACAATATTAATATGTGTCCGTATGCATCCATGCACATCTGTATACAACCATACAAATTTGTATGCATCCAGTTTTCATCCTGCACATATACGCACAAAAACGTACAGATACAAATAAGATACGTATGGATACATATGTAATGCATACAGATACATGCACATATGAATGTCTGAATAATTCATACAAATGATTCAAAAGATTCAAAAATTCATTCATATGTTAAATTTGAATGTACAGACATTGGATTCTAATTCAAATGTCCCAGTTTGATCAAATTCGATCAAATTCGATCAAATTTTGAATGTTTTGAATATTGATGAATATCTCTAGTGCCTCCTACCATGTAGGCCTGATCTCATTCTCTTTTACAGGCTACATGAAACTCCACCATTTTGCATGCAGTTCCATAGCTAGTGAAATTTTGCCACTGCATCCAGGCAATAAATATGATCTTCCTCCTCTTACAATTGCATATTTATACAGGGTTTTTTTTTTGCAAAAAAAAAAAATCAATTTGATTTGTTTAATTGTTTTAGCTTGTCCTGACACCTAAACACATGAGGCAGGAGACAAATGTAAGCAAGCAAGCAAACAAACAAAAAAAGCAACAAGCAAGCAAGTAAACAGAAACAGAAGAAAGCACAAGAAAAAGATTTTCCATTTTTTCTTCACAGTTATGTTAGAACAAATAAAGAGTGACCAAGGGGCTTTCTGCACTTGACCCCATAGTCTGCTCCCAGATGGAGGATCTGAACTTGAAGGAGCTGTTTCCAGCTCAGAAACGGCCCCTTCCATGCAGGAGCATACTGCACACAGACTACATGTGGAGCATGATTTCACACCTCTGTGGTGCTGAATCGGTAATCTAAGGTGTTGTACAAGCACACAGGCACCCCAGATGACTCCAAATGTGAGTGCACCTCTGAGTCATGTCACTGTCATCCTGGTGACAATGACAATGACAGTGCACACACAGTCACACCAGCCTCTGGGAAGAAGACGGTGGTGCCCAGACACATGTCCACACCTCAGGTAGGTCTCCAGACATGTAGGGGAGAGATGGCATGCAATAGCATTTGAAAATATGAATGATAGTGCATGCCAGTGAGAGTACACTATTCCTGTCCCCTGGATGGGACAAGAAGTGCAGAAAGGCCCCAGGTATAAAAGACTTCATTTATCTTTAATCCAGTTTAAGGAAGCTCTGAGTTCAGATGCTGGGCTTCCTCATCCACATGCTAATGCAGATCAAGGAAGCCTGAGGCCTTTTTGCGCTACAGCCAAATGGTTGTAGTGCAGAAAGGCTAGAAGACGTAGGGATGCATCCCTTACCTGACTAGGTGTGAATGGGGAATCCGCCCCCTTGTGACCTATCCCAAAAAGGCTGGCATGCGGGCCAGAGTCGCCCCCTACTGCTGCCATTGGGTTGCAATCTACCCAGTAGTAGGCAGCTGGGGTCTGGCCAGGATCTAGCTTCTGTGGGGTGCAATTGCCTCGATCAAGCCAGCTGTGCCCCGTGAAGGCCCCCTGGGCCCACACCCCACCCAGAACTGAGCACCTCCCCACAGACACGTGACTTTCTTGATCACATAACCTTGATTTCATGACAAATCCCAGAATAAGGATAAGTCATTGGCACACTAGGATAGACTATGGCAGCCCTACCCCAATCACACTTTGGTCCACTAGATGAAGCTCTAGTCCTGGATAAAGAATCAAAATATCCCCATTCCAGACTACAAAGCGTTCACAGACAAGATACCTTCTTAGGATGGAATATGCTGAAGGATCTCTTTTGGTGCTAAAATTGGAAGCACTGCTGGAAACTACAAAGGCTGGAAGGTTTTGAGGGCTCTTCAGAACCAGCGGTGGTAGCTGGGTCATGATGAGCTGCCCAAGTGCAGACAATCCTTGAAATGATTACTGGTAGCTTGCTTCAATGTGATCTGTCACAGCTTGTGTGGAATGGGCCTGAATTACTACTTAGCACATTCAGTCCACCTCTAAAAAGGTATCACATGGCAGTTTTCAAATCATCATCTTTGCATCTTTGCAGCACTATCCTTGAATCTTCATAAAACACTACACAAGCAGAATATTGATGAAGAGTTCTGTTAGATTGCATAAAAAATGTTTTCTTGCAATACTTATCAATGCACAGAGATGAAGAAAAGATCTATGGCAGGTATAAGGAATTAAGAGTTGCAACAAACTTTGCCTATAAAATGTTCTGATTTGGGTAAATCCAAGTTCTAGGAAAAAACAGAGAGAGAGAAAAAGTGAGAAGGCAAACGTAATCCCTATTCCTACTGAAATGCATATAAATTGCTGCTTGTAAAACCTATTAAGCAGGAAACCCAAATCCTGCCATGACTTTTTTTTGCCAGATGGCTGTCAGCTCAAAAAATTCAAACATAATTACTATTATGATTTTTTTGAGGGGAGGAATGCATTTCACAGTTTGTTCATAGCAAGGAATGTTTCACACCATGAAAACGTCAACAAAGCACTGCTGTACATAATTTATTTTTTGTAAATTATTTTTTAAAACTTTGCCTAACACATTGACATAGGAGAATAGAGTATGGGACTGTGGTGTTCACGGCAAGGCTAGACAGCCGATCAGCAGCTTGACGGGCTTTTGGAGTCCTATGATTGACAGGAGGGGTGGAGCACCAGCAGAAGCCATGCCAGCCCACCGAAAATGGACCAATCACAGCTGCCGAATCACAGACTACTTAAGCAGGCAGACGAGGCAGCTCGTGGTCTCTCTCATTTCTCATCAGGGGTTTAGAGGGGGATTAGGGAGTCCTGCTCCAAACATGTATGCATGACCCTCTTTGTTCTTTGCCGGGGGGGGGGGGAAGAGCCCATGAAGAAGAAGAAGAGGAAGAAGAAGAGGAAGAAGAAGAAGATTACGAGTTGGCTTTTCTACCCCACATTTCTCACCCATTTAAGGGGACTCAAAGTGGCTGACAAAGCTTTTCTATTCTTCTCTCTACAACAGACACCCTGTCGGGTAGGTGGGGCTGTGAATGCTCAGAAGAGAGCTGTGACTAATCCAAGGTCACCCAGCTGGCTTTATGGAGGAGGGCGGAACCGAACCTGGTATTCTCATATAAGAGTCCGTCTCCCTAACCACTAGACCACACTGGCAACATCTGGGAAGGCAGGGGGCCCTTGGAGGCTGTAACAGCCTCCTCCAGGTGTAGATCCTCTTTCCCAGATGTTGTCTAATTATTAACTATGGGCCACAGTGCAAATCAGCCCATGAAGTTAGTCGTTGGATTGAAAAATGCCACTTAGAAGGTAAGAGAATTCATAAACCTTCATAAAAAATACGCAAAAAGGAATATACTATTTTTTTCCTACTCAGAGGATAACATTACATTAAACAAACAAAACTCTGTGCCTTTGAAAGATGGCTGGTGACAGAGTCCCTGTGGCAACCCAGCCTATTCCTCCCTTCCCCGTCCTCAGCACAGTAATGAGAGCTGGAAGTGAGCTGCTAAGCATCCCGTCAACTGCCAGTTCCCTTAGGGCTTTATCCTAACAGTACCCTCACTGGTGTCCTGCTTTATATGCCTAATGCAGCGGTTTTCAACCTTCCTAATGCTGTGACCCCTTAATGGAGTTCCTCATGTTGTGGAGACCCCCAACCATGGAGGCAGAGTAACCAGGAGGTGGGAGGGACGGGTGGCGGGAGACTCGTTGTGACCCCTCTGAAAGGGTAGTTCCCAAAGGGGTCCCCACCCCCAGGTTGAGAACCACTGGCCTAATTTAAAGGCTCCCTTAAAGCAGCAGACTAACTCTCATGTAAAGCAAAACACTTGAAGTTTATTGTTACAGTAAAATAAAGAAGCAAGAGTGAAGTTTGGCTTTAAAGTCTTTAGGTTCCTTGAAAAGAGACATGTTGCTTTGGTAAACTCCCCCTTTTCTCTCAAATGCTCCACTGAAGGCAAACAGTCCCTATAAGTCTCAGCATAAAAGCCAAATCATCCACAGCCCCTTTCCTCGGGCCTTTCGCTCTCTGCTCTGAGAGGAGATTTTCAACTTAAATGCACTCAGAGTCTGCTGGTAGTAGTTCTTTCCTTCCCTACAGTTTGGTCTAGTGGTTAGGGAGCCGGACTTATCTAGGAATACTGGGTTCGATTCTGCCCTCCCCCATGAAGTCAGCTGGGTGACCTTGGGCTAGTCACAGTTCTCTTCAATTTTAGGGGCACTTTGCTTGTCACAATCTTCACAGTAGACCAGTCTGCAGTCATTGTAGATCAAGATTGGGGAGCCCCTCAGTCTGGATCACAGTTCTCCCATCCACAAAGATACAGATGAAAAAGGTCCACTCATTAATTCTGCTCCATTTGCACAAGATGAAGCTAGATCTGGATTAAGAGGCCCTTAATCCAAGGCTGTTTTTCCATTGTCACTAAAAGTACCCATTAAGTACCCATTAATGGGTACGTAATGGCATTTTTGTACCCATTAATGGGTACTTAATGGGTACTTCTAGTGACAGTGGAAAAACACCCCAAATCTCTTTTGAACCCACTTAATCATGTAAATAAGAGGACCAAGGACCTTGTTCCAGATCTGGTGGGTGCTTTTCAGTAGCACACCATAGTAGACATAATGGGTGGGTGGAGGTAGCTACAAACTTGTACAAGGTTTACAGCCAAAAGGAAGCATGGGCTGGATTAGTGCTGTTAGTGAAGATGGGGCTGATCTGGTCCATACCTCCACACAATCCAGATCAGTGGGTCCAAGTTATTTCAGATCAACAGTATGAATGTAATATTATTATTTCACTGTTCATCATATTTTTTTAAAAAATATGAAGTCTGAATCAAATATGATCAACTCCTTTGAAAAGTAGTATTGAATGGCTAAGCCTTCCAGGGATAATTAGACATCCTTCTCCTGCCAAGTAAGGGGGGATACCAAGCAGTGCTGGATATTTGCAATCAGCTTTTAGTTTAAAAGTTCTGCCTTGGCTGAAGAGATATGCATGAACTAAAGTCATGCATTTAGTTCATCATTGCACCAAACACCCATTTGGTTTGACAGCAAGCTGGTTAATCAAAGAAACAGTTGTTCTCATTTAATTTGTAACTGGTTCAAAAACAAGGGATTTTTTCTGTTTTAAAAAAGCCTTATTCAAGGACAAAAAAAGTTCAAACCGATAGTTCATGGTCACAAGTGGAGGACTGGTTCAATTGGATATTTAAACAACTGAATATTTGGTTGAATGCAGAACATTCATGAAGGAGCTGGTTTGTGATGAACCATGAACCTACTGAATCAGTTTGGCTCATTTCTACATGACAGCTCAAAATCCTGGTTTCATTCTTCATGGTTTTACCTGGTGACATCTTGTTTTCTTTGCTCTTATTTCATGAATAATTTCTGCTGCTCTAGTGAGTAGCCTATGGATTCTGGAAAACCTGCCTCAGCAGTGTGTACAAAAGCATGAAGCTTTAAAGGATTTATTAAAGGTTGATGTGCCAACGAAGCAGAAAGTTGGTCTCTTGGGACTCTTGAGAGATGGGCTTTTTTATAGTAACAACATTAATGCTAATCAACAAAAATAAGGCATCCATGAATGGGTAATTATTGTGGAAAGGCGCTTGGTTAAGTCCTGCTGCATTGTATTAACAATAATTTCATTTAAAGATTGGCAAATGTTTCCTTTTTTTCTCTAATTTTCATGTTGGCAAAGCCAGACATTTTTTAAAACATGGCTTTCTGAATAATAAGAAATAAAATCAAATAAATTTGGCATGCAGTTCAGAAAAATCATGCAAAGTAAAATTGTGCTAAAGTGATTAATGCTGTGCTCAAATGCACATTTACTTAGGACTTAACTCCTTTGAACTCATTAGAATATTCCTTATTGAAAACTTGCACTAAAGATCCTTAAACACGTCTATCGCATATATATATGTGTGTGTGTTCTGTGAATGGGAAAGGTGTGTTATAGACAAATGTTGACTAGCGCTTTACATGATTGATCACTTGCCTTATTGGTCATGGGTCGGATTCATCTACAGGGCCCCACCATCTTGGTCATGGCACCCTGCATGGCTGCACATGCACCAGGATTGTCACTACAGCGATGCTGACACTTTTTGTGGGCACAGTCACATCAGGGGGTCATGTGAGCTGCCAGTTCAATTGCATGGCAGCTCAGATGATCCCCTCAGGCAGAAAGATTTTTGGATGCTAAAAGTGAGGATATGATCAAGACTGGGGAGGGTTGGTATGCTTGTGGTGCAGAGTTCCATGCTAGTGTATATTTAGTCAACATCCGGGCAGGCAAGGGGCACTTGTAGGCTGTAAGCACCTCCTGCAAGTGCAGATGCACCTGCCCAGATGTTGACTAATCATAAACTACAGGTACAACCTTCCCTCCATCTGCTCAGGCATCAGAAGCAGCAGCTGTGCAGATCTTGGTGTCTTACACAGCTGCACTGAAAAGGGCGTGGGGATGAGTCGCCTACTTAAGGCCTCCCTCACTGATCTCAGGCTGCATCCGCACGGCATGCCTTAATTCGGTTTAACGAAACCGAAATAACTGAACTGGAACGAAACTGTCTCCACTGACTTTCAACTTGATCCGTGTCAAGGGCATCCCGCCGGCAACCTTATCTCGGATTCAATCTTGGGAGGCCCCACGGCAAGTCCTCCCTGCCCATTGCCAGTCATGATTGTGCTCACCCCATTGCTGTTCCCTCCCAGGATCAGCCCCTCTCACTTAGTTCAAAGTAACAGAGATCAGACCTCTCCCTCATGGCTGTGCAGCTCTCCGCCTCCTTTCCTCTGCACCACCTTTCCCTCCCCCTTTTCTTCCAGCTTTGTGCTCTTCCCTCATCACCCCCATCGAAGAAGTCTGAATCCCCCTTTCCCACCCGTGCTTCCCTCGCGCCGAGAGGTTGGGCTGGAGGGGAGTGAGGGGCTTTTTCATTGCTCAGAGCACACAGCAGCAGCAGCAGCAGCAGCAGCAAGTAAAGCCCCATTCCTTTAAACATTAATATAGAATCTCAGCTGCTTCCCCTCCTTTCACTTTCAAAGGTCTGAACTTCTGAAATTGCGCAAATTTGCAACATTGTTAATCGGGAGTGAAGGGGCTTTCTTGCTACATTGTAGCGCTCTTCTGTGAAGGCTGCTCCAAGAAGTTCAGGCTTGCAAGAGAAAGGAGGGGAAGCAACTGAGATTCTGTATTAATGTTTAAAGGAATGGGGCTTTACTTGCTGCTGCTGCTGCTGTTTTGCTTCAGATCAGGCAGATCAGGCAGGGAAACACACACACCCCCAATGACGTGCCCAGCATATGGACAGCCATTGGATACAGTGCGATTGGGGGAGGGGCACCCTGAACATGGAATCTCATCCCTTAACATGGTACTGTCCACACAGTTAAAAAGGAAACACGTATCGACGCACGATTCGGAGTGAGACCTGTTGAAATCAGGATTTATTTCAAAACGTTTTAACGTGGTTTAACACGGAAATAGCGTGTTAAGCGAACTGCCGTCTGAACTGGAAGAACTCAAAACATTTTGAATTCGAGATAACGATGCCGTGAAGACGGGGCCTCAGTGTGGCAGACAACTGTGCAACCCCACCTGTGTTTTGCCTGTGAAAACTGATTCCTGGACTTTGATATTTGAACCTGCTGAACTGTGGATTCCTCTGACCTCAGGCTGTGATGTTGCCGTCTCTTGAGCCATTTGAACTGCTGTGAGTGTGCATGTTCATTTCCCTAGCCTGCCTGAGACACAACAAATCTATACGAGCTCAGATTTACAGTCTTCAATGCATACAAAAGTAATGTGATAACACGAATATGATACCATTTGGAAATTGGTGGGGGAGATCTTAGATTCAGACAAATGGCTCTGGAGCAAGAAAAAACAGCAAAGTCACTCTCTGAATCATCTGTAAATATACATATATATATTTAAACTCTCTATGAGCAATTTTAAGTCCTTTCTGATATTTCAGCTCCTTCTTAGAAAGTAATAATAAAAAATTTAACATGATACCAGTGTAAATATTCAGTAAGAAGTTGAAATAAGGGAACTATATTTCCTGGTGAAATAGTAGATAAAACATAGCTTTAAATAAAATTGGAGTACAATGCAAAAGAAGAGCTAATAAAAATAGTGTTCATAGGATACAATATTACCCTTATACATATAGATATTTTAATCTAAGACCTTCCTGTGTTTAACTGGGAAAAAAATGTGAAAGTATCCTGCAAATGCAAGAATACAACAATAGATTTTATCATAAGAGAATTTGAATTATGACTGATTAAATTAAATTCATTTTTAATGATGGACACTTCTAACTTTGGCTTAATTTAGAAAGGAAACTGGTGTGATAGGGAAGAAAATCCTGATATTTATGGCAAAGTCAAAGTCAGTGCAATGAAGATTACATGCAAATTGCTTTTTTAGGTTGTGTACCTGCAGGCTGAAAGTAAGGGTCTGTTTGCACTTAACATGCAGTCTACAGATCAGGATATTCTGGCTTACTCCATCCACACACCAGACCGCTCCCTCCATCCTGGAGTGCAAATGCTAGTCAAGACTGGTTAATCATGCTCCTTTCCTATCCCGCAAATGAGAAGTGAAGTGCCAAAACACCGCAGGTCATGTGTCTTGTGGCCTGTAATGGCACAGTGATGAATTAAATGTCTGCATTTCAACTCAGAAATCTCATCATGGGCCCATGGAATGCAATGGAGCCCCAGGTGCAAGTGCATGCTATAGCAATCTAAGAAAGTATTGTAGGGAGAGTCCCCGAAGCTATGGAGTAAAGTAATGGTATCATACAAACTCAGACTTATGGTTTCTTGATGAATTGTTTAGTCTCGTTAAGAATCATACTGATAATGTTCTAACACAGTTGCTGTATAGGACAGTGATGGTGAACCTTCTGAGCTTGGTGTGTCAAAATTCACAAGAAAACCTATATTAACTCAGGTGCTGTGTCACATCTAGAAATATCCATAATTTTGTGATAATTCTAGCTCTAGTAAAAAGGGTATATTTTTATATATGTATTTTATTAAAAGCAAAACAATTCTTTATATTAGTGACTTTTGTTGCTGAATTTCATTTGCTAAATCTTCAATTGAAAGTTCGTATTTCATGAACTTCAAGAACAAGCAAGCACTACGCGCCTAGGTGCCAGGGTGACCACGTGTGTCACCCAAAAGGGCTTGGTGTGTCACCTGTGACACGCGTGTCATATGTTGGCCATCACTGGTATAGGAATACCTTTATCTTTTTTGGAAATCACCATTTGGGCCAGCTATAAAAGTATTCAGATTAATTACATTGTCAAACTTGTAGAAAATATATAAACATCTCTTTTAAAAAATCATCTCTTTAAAAACTAAACCAAGTTTAACATCAAATTACAGAAAAATGTAATCATTCCTGTGATACACAAAATGAAACTGAAATGGAATTTCTTAGTAGAATCTATTCAGTGTTGAACACAATTTAGGAATGTCATGACATTGAACATTTAATTGCATTCATATTTAGTGTTTTTTTAAAAAAAATAAGAATAATATTAAACATTTGAACAAATTTTGAATTTTTGAATCTATTCATTTGAATTATTCAGACCTTCGTATGTGTATGGATATGTACACGATGTATACTTGCCCGTATGCATCTGTCACGCATCCATACACAATTACAGATGTGTATGAATGTGTACGGATGCATATGGGCACATACAAATTTTGTCAACATTCAAATTTTCAAATTGAAAATTAACATTAATAGATTTAAATGTATTCAACTCGAATCAAATGTGAATTCGAATTTTAATGTGAATACATTAAAATTTTAAAGATTTGAACTCTTAGAAGCACAATAATGGGCAGATCTAGCAGCCTATACGCTTGTCTCTTGGGCCCTTAACTTGAATTAAAGGTCTGTACATAAAGGACCTAAAATTCATTGGAATGGGGGGTTGCGGAGTGTCAGAATCAAGCTTCAGTTGTTTATACTATTTTGGTGGTAAGTGTGACTCTACCAGCTTTGGATTCCAAATGTACAGAATATATACTATCAAACTTAATAGAAGGGTATTGGTAATATTGTAAAGATCTCAGGTTTGCTAACTGCAATTAGCTTAGGATAGCCAATAACTAGCTTCATCATTAACCATTTTAATCTTAAATTAAAACACATTTATATACATATCAAGGTGGTTTACAGTTAAACAGCAAGGATCACAATTTAATGGGAATTTGAATTTGACCAAAATTTGCAAATGGTGATAGTTCAATTGCTGAGCATTTGAGGATGTTGAGATCTGGCCCATTCCTACTTCTATTTCTATTCGTCTCTCTATGTGTATAGAAATCTCTATTGGTTAATCTTCAGTTGAAGGAAAAATGGGATACTCTCTGCTTTGCCCTAATGGATGAGCCATCACTCCTATCTTCAGCTGAAATGGATCCATAGATTAAAATCAGAATCCCTCAGGGGGTTTAATGAGAATGTTAACTGGTATATTTAACTACACTCCATCGTGGTCACACCCTTACTCATCCCTGTTATTGCTTTTGGGAGTCTTTGCAGGATCCTGTCTTCAAACAGCACATCAGTTGAGAATTGTTCTTGTATGAGAAGTTTCACACACAGCATTTTTAGTTATATTTTATCTATAGGCCACTGAGGAAGACTTTACAGTCAAAATGCGTATGGCCCTTAACTCTTTGTTTTTATTAGCTGGTTTATATTTATAGCTTGATTTTTGCTTTGGTGTATGCTTTTTAACCTGGTGTATTTACAGTTTATTATCTTTGTTGCTGTGTTTGCAGCTGAATTTTCTTTATTTCCTTTGGGTGCTGTGTATTTTACCGATTATATATTTTTCTATTAGTGGGGTTATCTTACCCTTTTAGTAATTGTTTTATTTTACATTTTTGATATAGTACCCCTGTTTGGTCTTTTGTTTTTACCTTCACCCATGTCATATCAGGTAGGCTGTACCACAATGAGCAAGCACAGTCCTTGGCCAGCATCCCTCAAGTTAGCATACTTCAGATCCATGAGAATTGACTGCCTTCCATGATCTAGGACTTTTGGTATTGCATTAGCTGTGCAGAATATCACTGTTTCAAATGACAATGACTTGTAAGGTGGAACTGACAACAGATAATTAGGGTTTTTTTTAAAAAAAAGCATGATAGGAATGTATTTATATACTTAACACTTTAGATGTGTGAATCAACATCCACTATATAATTAAATCAGTGACAAAAGCATTATCTCCCCTTTACCAGTTCAACTAACAGTAACTCAGTAAATTATTTCCTAGCTTGGGACTTGTGCCATAACCTTGACCAAAGGACTTTACATTTGTATATCAGATAATTTGTAAGACAGAGCTACCTACTTTAAGTGCTCAATAGCCAATTAACACTGTGACCTTACAGTCAGGACATGCTTAGCTACTGCAAAGGGAGAGACAGACATAATGCTACACACTGGAGTCAGCATAAAAGGGAGACTGAATGAATACAACACAGAGAATCCCATTAACACGGAGCATTGGGATTCATTTGATTCTTGCATCTAATTGACTGGAATGATTATTATGTTCTCCTTTTACTCCTTGAAACTTCTGTATGTTCCTTAAAAATCTGAGTTCACATTTAGCAGGCATTCATTTCTTCTTCTTCTTCCTAAAGGACAGCTAAAGCTATTCAAGTGGGCTTAATTAGGGATTGTAGGTAATTTCCCTAGACTCTGGCTCAAGGATATCCTTTCTTCCCTCCTTAGCTACTTGGTGTATTATCTAAATTTTAAAATTGGATTAAATGTGTATTGACTTTTTAATGCTTAAATGCACATCTAAGAAATGGATTAATAGCCAAACTTCAGGATTCAGGGAGGGGGAGGGGGAAGAGGAGGAGGAGGAATAATTATGATTTGATTGGGACTAGCATCTGAACATTACCTTGAAATCATGTTCTGGATGATATTAGGTAGGTCTTCAGCCTATGTATTACATGGGTTCTTCCACATTGGACACTAAGTACCCATTAAGTACCCATTGAGGATGGATTTTAAAAACCTCATCCACACTAGAACACCCATTAGAGACTGATGAGTCTGCACTGGCTCTCACGTGATGGGTCTCTAATGGGTGTTAAGAGCACCTTAATACCTATTAAGGGAAGACTACCTCGGAGGTAGTCTTAATGGGTACTTAATGGGATGTGTCCACACAGCAGAAGTGTCCTTAAGTGGACCCTCCCCAGAGCCAAGCATGGCAAGCCAGGGGCATCCTATCTTGGGGCTCCCCCTCACCCCAGAAGCTGTGGATTGCAGCTTCTGGAGCCAGGGGAGGCTTCAGCTACACACACACACACACACCTATCCTGCCTCGGGGCGACCACTTTGTGCGTGCATGCTGCATGCCTCCCTATTGGCCAGGGCCATACCTAGCTTCAGGAGGCCCTTACCTGACATGTCTGAAAGCTTACCTGGGGCATCCAGTGGCACAACCATTAACATTACCTCCAGCAGATACGAATGGGACACATATGGGATTTGTATGGGATATATATGAATCATTTGTATTGAATCGAATCCTATCACACAGGAATCTATTTGAACAAATACAAATTTTCTTGCATTCAATTTGATACAAATTGATTGCAAAGATTAAAAAAAGTGCACATCCCTAGTAACGTGATGATGCAGCTGACAGTGGCCAATCAGGCAGCAAGGAGATGGAACTTCCGGCTGGTAAATGGGAGGGCCATTCGCACTTCTGTCCAGTAATGGGTTCTTTTGGGAAGTGACAAATGCAAATGGTTCAATGTTACCAGAAGTTTACCAGCCCTAGTACACACCAGACTAATTTGGTAAGTTCAGAAACACCCCAGGATGTGCTGGGGGAGTTCCTCGTAAGCACCTGAGCAAAATGTTTTACTTTCTTCTGGTTTGAAAGGTCTGAGTGCATGTGGTGGCATGGCATGGTTGTGCAAATGTGTGCTACATCACAATTTTCATGACAACAACTGGGCACACAGTTAAGGTTGTCATTGAGATGGTCCTGGGCAGGGCTGATAGTAAAGTTCGGGATTTCACCAATGCTTATCGTGTGAACATGGTCCTCTGTCCCTGAACCTAAATGCAGTGTAATAGTATAGTTATCCTTTCCCCACACAGGAGGGAACAGCAGGGATGTGCACAAATATTCGTAACATTTGATATTCATACAAATTTGTACGAATGTAGACATTAGTATATGAATCAAATATTATGGCATCATATATTGACATTCGTATGAATACGAATGTTTCAGAAGATTTGTACAAATAACATTCGTGAAATGGGGAGGTGGGAAAGCAGCTGTCCCGGTCACATCTTCAGCAGATCCAGAGTGAATTCAACATGGCTTGAGAGTGGATTCAAAGTGGATCCAGGGCGGATCTGATGCTTTCAGGGCAGATACGTTATGGGATGCATATTAGATATCTATTGGATACGTTTGCTTTCGTATCGGATATTCATACGAATACATTCATATCAAATAGAATGCTAAAGGGGATCTATTTGAATGAATAGGAATTTTCTTACACTCAGTTTGACATGAATGAAATGCAAAACAACAACAACAACCCATTCATGTATATCCCTAGTAAACTGGGCCTGTGCATGTTACCATTTGAAGAACCATGACTAATTTGCCTTCCTGCTTTATAAGCATACCTGAAATGGGGCTGCTTTTGTAGCAGTGTAGCTTGCCTCTTTCCCCTTTTGCTCTTCTGAATCTGGAAGTTTGAGGAGGATCAACTTTCTAACACATCTAGCTGCGTGTCACATCCACTGAAAATGGTTGCTGCATTTTCCCCCTACAAAGTGCATCTACCTTTGAGCTCAGCATTTCTGTCACATTTAACCAATTAGAGCCGTATTGAGAGCTGCCATTGCAATGAACAACAGCACCATTCTAATGAGCTCCTAATAGTGTTTACATTCTTGTGCTGTAGTTTTAATTCTTGGGCAACCCCCCCCCCAAAAAAAAACACCCTACAGATCATGATGATAAGGGAGGAAAATCCTTGTTAGCAAGATTTTGGTAGGAATGCAGTTTTCGTTCTGAGATCTTCATAGCACACAATACTGAAGGGAAAAATACTTTATTCACAATAAAAGCTGGATTTCTGTATATCTTTGTAAGACATTTTGAAGCCAAACTGTATCTATCTGGCCATACCCTGTAAGAAAAGGAATTAATGAAAACTTAGATTTCTTTCACAGTTGCACACAGAAATGAACTTACAAGGCCAAAGCATTTGCAATGTCTTCTCCTAACAAGCACTATTTAGAAAAGTTTGCTGTTAATGTTGTCATTTGTGCAGAAACAGGGTTTTTTTAAGAACATATTTCTCAAACTAAATAAGAACTGTGTTTAGTGGCAAGAAAATTAGCTCCTCCATTTAGCACTGTTTTTACAGCAATATAGAAAAAGTTTCTAGAATATCATTCTACTTGTTCATCCATTTCAGTTCATTTTTATGAAGCCCAGCAGTCACAGTTAGCACATTATTGTGTATATTGTTTTAAACTTTCTGAGTTGTATAAATCCCTTGCTAGAACCATCTTCAACTGTGACACAGGTGACTTCATTTCTGAATAGGTAGCTGAGTTTGCTGTATGAATATTGCAGCAGATTTGGTTACAGCTCCCTGTTAATGTAGTAGATTTGGTAACAATTAGGGATGTGTACAAATGCAATTTTTGGATTTGATTCAAGTTGAATATTTGAATGTTTGAATTCAAACAAATAGAGAAAAACAAATGTATTCAAATTCAGATCCGATTCAAATACATTTGTATCTATTTGTACAAATTTCCAATTCATATTTGAATGTCAACAACATTCATATGTGTCCATACGGTTTTGTATGCACCCGTACGCATCCGTACACATCTCATTTTTATCCTGTTTTTGTCCCATTTGTATGAATTATTCATACAAATTATTCAAAACATTCCAAATTGTTCAAATGGTAAATAATGAATATATAGACATTCAATTCAAATTCGAATGTATAGACATTCGACTCAAATTCAAATGTCTGAATTCAAATGAATTAGATCGGATTTTGAATGTTTCGAATACTCTTGTACATCCCTAGTTACAATTCCCTTTTAATAATTATTCAGATGATAAATGCCGCACAATATAAAGAACTATATTGAACAAAAAAACCCTCCAATTGTAAAGAAAAATTCAACTATATCTAGATAGATAGTCATAAATATCTATCTATCTATCTATCTATCTATCTATCTATCTATCTATCTATCTATCTATCTATCTATCTATCTATCTATCTATCTATCTATCTATCTATCTACATTGTTTCTGAGCATAAAAGAAGGGGCAGTAACAGACACATGGCCTGTCAATCAATAACTCCTTCAAGTTGTCATTCTTTGGAGCCCATGTGTTGTGTGTGGTGCTCTAGAGACTTTTGCCCGATTACTCTATCCAATTGTCCAAAGAGATCCATCAATCATACTGAATTTCTCTTTCACAAATAAAGGGGTCTAAAACATACAATGGCAGAAAGGGCTTTACCCAAACTTACTGAATGATAGAACTGCAGGTTGAGGGAGTTATGACTTGAAGAAAACACCTCTTTTTCACAGTGGATGATGTAAAGGAGGTGCTCAGTAGGTTGCTAAGTTTCAGTACACGCACAAACACAGCAGTGGCTGCAGGACTTCTATATGGCAAGGATATCATATTATCCTTCTCCGAGAGAAAGTGGACTTCAAGTTCCTGTTAAAGGCTTGACTCCACAAAGTTTTCCCCAGAAGACCATTAGAAAAGGCTTTAAGTGGTGGGAGACACTAAGCTTTTTTTTTAAATTGCTTTAAGGCTTTCCAGATTATGCCACACACATCCCATAGTACTCTTCAGGGATTTTTATGTCTGCTTGCTGGTGTGGACTAATAAGACCCCAACCTTCTGCACTAAATGCAGATCAGAGGCCTATTCACACTTCAGCCAGTAGTCAAGTATGAGTAAACTTCTGTTGAAGAGCATCCACACATGGAGTAGGCTGTTGCAACCTCCAAGCATGCCCTGGCTCCCAAGAAGTTCACTAACTATTGATCATTTAGTGCTCCACACCTACCTGAAGCCAGCTTTGATTCTTGCACAAGCACTGTGGCTGTGCTGGTGCCACCTGGGCTGAAACACCTGTCATCCTGCAGATGATGCTGTTCCAGTCCAAGCCTTCCTGTGATCTGGACCAGAAGGCTTGCATGATCCAAACCCACTGATCCTTATCACAGTAACGTAAGTGCAGAAAGTCCTTCTGGTTCTGTTACAGTGGTAGAAGATGCATTACTTACGTATCATGCTCATCTTGGCTCCCAAGATTTTTGGTGCAGTTTAGTGCTAGACTGGAAATAGTCCTGGAAATTGAACCCCACTCCTTAAATCCTAGCACAGTACTCCCACCAAGCTGAAATTGATCTATCTCCATCCCAGTGTAGGAGGCTAGAGAGCTCAGTGCTTTGATTGCATATATCTGAATGTACCTCTTTATTTAGTTATTGATTTTCTTTTCTTTTTTACAATTTCTTTTAACAAAAAAACCCAAACAAACACCTGTGGTCTTCACAACTTCTGGTTTAATTTCAAAAGAAACAGTGCAAGAGGAACACAAGAAAATATTATGATCTAGTCTAAATATTAATTTGTATACTGCAGTTTGAACTGTTTTTCCAAACAGGCAATTTTTTGCATATTATACCAAATTAAATATTGAAGGGATGTAGGGAGACATTGGAGTGTTTTGATCTAGAATTTAATTATAGCAGAGACAGTTCTGACATGGCTGACCTTTTTGTAGTAGAGCTTTTAATGACATTACATAGACCTGCATTTAATTAATTAACTTTGGCTTCACTTGTTGAAAACGTGCAAACTTTACAAGATATGGAGTTCAAACCACTGTTGGAATTTCCCATAATACCTTTGGATGATGTGCAGCTAGCCCCGGAGAAGAATATCTGAAGTATTGAAGCTCAGGAGACGAAAAGGTAAATGAGCTGCCTCTCAGCCTAACCTACCAACCTGTCAGTACAGTGGTTGCAGAAGTGAATCCCTTAACCATGAATAGCTGCCCTTGAAAACTCTTCTGAACTATTAAAGGGAACATAGATGAGCATCCATGGGAATTTTTGAAGTGGAGGATTTAAAGAAAAAGACAGAAAAGAATAAACATTGGTGGATGAAAAATAAAGTTTTACTCTATACGCTCTAAAAGGTCCATTGGGGTAAATTTGAAGTTCTCTTTAACAAGATTCAACATTCAGAAAAAAGAGAGACAGAAAGAGAAGCTGACTCTCCTTCAAAAAGGTTTCTAATGTTTTTCCCAAGTTAACACTTAAAAGTGCTTCAGCAGAAACTTGAGGGGAATTTTAAAATGTAGAAGTTTTTCGGTGTCGTTTTCTCAAGATCCTAGAGTGAAAACTGTACAAACAACATATACTGCAGATCTTGATTTGCTTTTTTGAAAAGTAGTTCACAGCAAAACATAGACACAGATTTTGAGATACCTTGCTGGTATTGTAGGTGGAACCACCTCAGTATTTAGGTTGCCCGTACTCAGATTTTGGAAACCCAGTTTTTTGAGGCCTGGAGTATTTCCTGGTAGGATGAAAGTTGTGTAATTATGCAGAGCTATTTCCTGTCTGTCAGATGGGATGTGGAGGGACTGCACATCCACTTCCTGTCTGACAGGATGTTGAATTGCCTGCAGTAACAGCACAGCTTTCCTTGGAAACTGGAATTCAGCAGCTTTTTACTTTGGGGGTGGAAAGCTGCACTGCTACTGTAGTCTGAACTCCATGTGCAGTCCATGCATGGCTTTTAATCACATCTGGAAGCACCCCTAGTTAGTATTTGATTGGGGAAATCATCTGGGAGTATAATAATCACTCACATAATGTGGATTTCATGATTTCAGAAATGTGGGTGTTAAGACGCATTTTAGACCCTTCCCTACTTACCTTCTGCACTGGAGACCTCTTTTGGCACCCTTCCAGATGGCTGCTTCCGTATTTCAGTGAGCGAGATTCATTTCTAAAATGGGTCTCACTGCCGAAAACTCGTTTAAATTGAAGACCTAAAAATTAGGTCTTCATCCCTTCACCTGGATCCATGTGGAAGCAGGACGCTTCTGCACATGGCCAGGCGAAGGGATGGATGCCCCAGTGGCCACCATGTTGGGGAGGGGAGGAAGCAGGACAGCCTGCTTTGGAAGCCCCTCCCTCATACGCTGCACGCCACCGGAAACGTGTGGTGACTGGCAGCTCACTGCTCCAGTCCCACGGCTCCAGGGGTGGTGTTGGCGGTGCAGAAGGCTGGATGCCCTTTGGAATGGGTGCTGCGGCTTCTCTGCAGCCCCCAGGTAATCTGGCTCCCCAATCTGGCCTCCCCATGTGTGTGCGGATGCAGGGAGGCCTCCTTTGATCTGTCCCTATTTGGGACGGATCCTCCACAGGACAGCTTGCTGAAGAACAGATCTTCTTAGATCTGTTTTTCGGCAGGAAATGTGGAAGCACCCTGTGACACGCACCTTGAATAAATACATGCTAAAAACAGCTATGCCATTTCTGCTTTTGGTCTGGTTCGGTGAGCATGGAATAATTAGGCCAGCTGATCCAGTTCATGGAGAGGCACTGGTCAGATTAGCACCATCTACATCTACACTTAAAGAGCCAATCTGACCCACATCTCTTTGTAGCTGAAAATGTTTCCATGAATTTCGCAGCTACCCCATTTCCTCTGATGGCTAGGAGCATCTGCACACCTTCCATGTTCCAGAGCAAGGCCTTTAGTCTTCTGGCAAACTCAATTAAATGTGTCTATTAGAGAACTGGATTAAGGGCCTCTTAATTCAAAACTGGGTTTGTCTAGTGCAGATGAAGCTGGGCCAGGGGGTGGGGCCTTCGTAACTCACATTAACATCAAGATATGGAAGCCCAAGTTCTTGGAGGCTTGCAGAAGAAGACAGTGGCTAGTCCTCCTTGCAGTAAGCCACAATGACCAATAGAGGGTGCAAATCAAAATCTATAAATATCTGAGAGAACCACTGATGATGTCGAGAAGACAAAAAATGAAAAATATCTAGATCTTTGAAGCTAACTGAACAGGCTGGGAAGTATAATTCTTTCACTCTAGGCATAAGCTAACAGTCAGAGAATCTGCAATGGTTTTATATAGTACAGGATTGCACTTTGCTGAAATCGGACTACTGTATTACGTGAACAATAGCTCTATCAGGTGACATAGGTTAGAACAAGAAACATTTAAATATGTAAGAAAAGAAAACAATGGAATGCTACTCCCTTATTGTTTGGCCAGAAAGTAATGCTGAGGTTATAATTTGATCTGCTGTTGTTAGTATTTTCCTCTTGGTATAATTGCTCAGACATCAACACAATTATCACTGAATTGACCCAACAAAGAAAAAAATTGCAAGGTCCTACTTTAACAGAGTAGTTAGAGCCAGTGACAGGGTGAAGAAGATAAGTAAGATAACGAAGCTCTGTTACTTATAAAAAGTAAGAAAGAAAGAAGGGTTAAGCCACGTGATAGGGGGTTCCTGTGACCTCAGAGCTTGAATGTTTATTTGAACACAAGCGATGACCTCAGAAGATCTTTTAGAAAACTCAAGTGTTTTAGAAAACAAGATTGAGCTATTTGTTCTGAATAATGTGGATATTGTACATCCTCAGCATTGATGATGGTAGGACAGAAGAGTGGGAGAAAGAACTATCAGAGTGTGTTTTCCTGTCCTATCATTAAAGTTCTGTTAACAACAGTTATATCAAATTGCTTGCTTGATTTGTACAGAGCTGTGAGGACCTCACACCAGTCAAGTGCACTCATGACACCATTAGGATGCCAAGAGGATAAGACTATGGAGTTTGCATATAAAAACTCCGAAGAGGGGGCATATCTGCAGAAAGCTAATCCAGCTTGAAAAGGTGGAGGTCATCCAAACAAAATAATGTAGCAGTCTAGTCACCTTCAACTTATTAATTCTTAATTTATTTAAAGAATATATATACCACTTCTGTTTAAAAACAGACACAACATTAGAATAGTTTATAAATCCATGCAGAAAAATGAACAAATCAAAACATATTAAAAACTGGGTAGGTCAGGTGAAAGGATACAGTATGACATGAATCGGTATAAAAAAATCTTTAAGTGTAGGTCCCTTAAAAACAATAGAAGGGAGATCATTCCACAGGGGTAGAACTATGACTCAGAGAAGGATGTGGTGTGGGCCACCATAAAATGGCATTCTGGAAGAAATGCTAGATGTTTCCATAAAAAATCATGGTATATTTCATGCCAAGTTAGATCTGGGCCCTTTCTGCACTTGGCCTTATTCTGGAATATATCTCAGAATTGTGGTCTTCTGGCCACAAGCCAATGCAGACTACAGCAGCCCTCACTTGGGGCCTTCCATAGTCTGCACTAGCATGCAGAGAACAGAGACGTTTTCGCACGGGACTGAACGGTGCGCATGGGAGACAGCTGCGGACACGGCATACGCATTGCCCGAGCGGGGCTTGCGCTCCGACGTGTCCGCAGCTGTCTTTCTCGCGTTCGAAATGTAGAGCACTTTAAAGTGCTCTACATGCATTCGAACGCGGACGAGCCGCCCGCAGGCGTTCGGGAGGAGAAGCATTCGCGCCTGCTTCTCCCTCCCTAACAGCTGCGGGCTTGCCTCCGACGCTGGCGCGGCTTCGACAATCAGCTGTTTGACAATCAGCTGATTGCCGATCTGCCTCCGCGGCTGTCTCCGCGCCCCTGGCCGGCCTTTGCCGGCTAAGACAGCTCACGATGCTTTGAGCATTCGCACACAGACGCGCCGGAACGCGTTTACACACGCTCCTGCGCTCCTGTGTGTGAAAGGTGAAAGCGTCGTGAGCTGTCTTAATCTTCCCGTCCTGCGAAAACGTCTCAGGTCCCTATTCTGGGATACCGTCAACTACATCTTTTAGGAGCATTATGAGTGAATGTCCACTTGCTTGTACCTTGCTTGACGGAACTTCTCTCTGTCTTGGAAAGTGCCTAATAAAGAAGCTAGCTTGTTTTAGTCACTTTGTTAACTCTTCTGGGGCTACTGTGTAGACCAGCACATAAATAATCTGAAATAAATGAAGAAGGAAAAGGAGAAGGAGGTTTGCTGCTACACCATGCTTGTGTCTATTTCTACAACTTAGTATCCCAAAACCTTCTTCACTTGAAGAATTTAATAGAAACTTATTCTGTGGTGGAGGCTGTCTGACATTTTCAAAGTAACACATCACCTTACTTGGAATATCGTCTTTCCTTTCTTTGGAATATAATGTGAAAAGACTGATCAATCAGTATATGGATATAGCTACTTCCAATATATTAATAAGTATTTCTTTACTGTACACTATTCTAGTCTGATTTGGAGAAAATGTAGGGTTCTTTTTTTGGGTGGATAGATCAATATAAACTGGTGTCATGTTTCTGATGGTTTTTTTCTCTCAAGGCAAGTAATAGAAATTGGATTATGTAAAAGGTGATTTTTGGACAGGAAGCTCAGAATATTGAAATATCCTTGTTCACGGATCTTTCTAGGTACCTTGGTTTCTGGAGGGGAAAGTGTTTATGTTAAATGTTTCTTAAGCTAAATGAAATAGTGGTATTAGGTCAGATTTATTTTATGAAAGTTTTCAGAGTTGCCTTTGGGACTAATGTCTCAGTCCCTAGCAAAAGGTGAAATTGGATAACATTCTTTAGTCACCTCTGTAAATTAAGGTGAGATGAGTCTACAGAGCAAAAATTGAGCAATTTTAGATTTAAAGTTAGATGCCAACATTAACAACATCAGCAATAGTAATACTGTCATAAGACATGTAAGAAGTGAAATATGAATTCTCTTCTTGATTTCTATTAATTTATAGAGTATTTATTAGGGGTGTGCACAGATGCAATTTTTGGATTTGACTTCATTCGAATAGAATATTTGAATGTTGGAATTTGAATGAATAGAGAAAAATGAATGTATTCAAATTCGAACTGATTTTAATACATTCATATCTATTCATACAAATATTAGATTTGTATTTGAAGATATGGATGTCAACAACATTCTTATGTGTCTGTACATATGTGTATGCATCCATTTTTTATCCTGTATGCATCCCGCTTTTGTCCCATATTATATACATGCAAATGTGTACAAATACAAACAAGATGCTTATGGATAAGTAATGCGTACGTTTCTGTACAAATACAAAAGTCTGAATTCCTTCAAACGTTAAAAAATGAATGTATACTAAACGTTAAAAAAACAAATTTGAATGTCAGAATTTGAATGAATTCAATTTAATCTCGAATATTTCGAATATTCTTGCACATCCCTTTTATTTATACAGCGCTGATCAGTTTAACAGACAGGTTCCCATGAGTATATAGTGTTTTTTCTCACTGTCTGGAGACAGCCATAGTCCCAGTTGCTCTGTATTTTATCTGCACAATGCCTCATCTTCATAAACTAAATGATCACGCTTGCTTTAAACAATGAAACTAATAGTAATCGCTATGATATAAAGAGGGATTTATTATTAGTTTTTAAGATTTCTCATTAATGCAAAGCTTTTAGAGCCACTGACAATACATCTAGAAAGTATCAAAGCATGAAACTTGAGAAGCTATGCAAAGGTTAAAGGAAAATATAGTCAGTGAAAATGGTCTGCAAGCATTGTTTAAAAAGAAGAAAAAGAAAAAGAAATGCACAGACTGAATCCACCCAGAGATGTCTTTCTGAAAAGTAAGATTTGGGGCCAGTGGGGGAAGTCACTCTGTATCAAAATATACTGACTCTCTCACATGCATTTAAAACAGGCGTCGGGGACTTTTCATGCCAAGAGTGATAAATGTGTGAAACAGACTGTCAGGAAAAGCTGCTGAGGCACAAGCGCAGGGGTCATAAGAGAAAAATGAGATGCCTTCCATAGGGAAGCCAAGTACTAAGAACTGATGAACTTGGAGGGAAAGGATGGTCTCTTTCCCTCCCCTATGAATTCTCATGCTCTCTTCTCAGTTGTCTTTCCAGCAATCATTTAATTGAAAAATTCACTCTGGTTACAGCTCATAGCCTTATGGCAGCAGTGTTGTCAGCTGGGGCTACTTCAGTCTGGACAACAACTGATATTCCTTGTTGCACAGTTGGACATTAGCACAACATGCTGTGATTTTATATGGGCACCCGTGAAGTCTTTATTTCAGCCAAATTGTCTGTCATGTTTGTATACATGTCAAGACATCTTATATTAACCCCAAGTTTTATTTAAGCACTATATTTTAGGCCATTATGCTGTCTGCTTGACACAACTATAGAGACTAGAACTGTAAAGGTTTTAGGGGCTGAATGGTGACAAGGGAAATGTTGTTATATATATTTCTAGTCCCTCTTTGTAACATCCTTCCTATCTTTTTGATAATGTTCATATATGTTTCCAAGCATAACTTGAGGTCAAATTGGAATCTTAACTTGCTCACTTTCTTTGTATGTGAAAAGTTGTCAGAACTATCTATGATTTAAAGCAGAAGTTTACTCAGCTATTGGATGCAACAACAACAACATATCTAATAAGCCTCCACCCTGGTGTATTTATTAAGGCATTATGTGTTTTCATACCATTTCTATGGTTGCCTCCCCACAGGTGTGAGACGCAGCTGGGTGATGGGGAAACTTGTGCAAGAAGAGTATGAGCTGCCCCTGAGGTGAGAGGTATGATGAATATATGCAGCATACTAAAGCCTTGTCAATGATAGAATGAAAGTTCTGCCGCTATGAGTTTTTTGGCTAGAAATAGCCCTGATTTTGGTGAGGCATGAAAATGGTCCGGCTGAAACTTGGCTTGTTATTTTACATGACAAATACCTCAAGAATTGGTGGATCTGGCTTTTAGATAAGATGACACCTGAGAGTGACTGGGGTGGCCCAGGAGCCAGCTCGGGAATGAGATTTTTAAATATGCTTTCCTAAAGCTGTTCATATATTTAGGTATACCACTCCTCAGCCAGCTGGGGCACTCTACAATTTTCTTGTGGATACAGTCCATAGGCATTTCCGCACTGAATCGCGTTCGAAACGGAACGCGTTCAGGCGGAAAGCTTAAGCCAGCTTCGGGCGCTTTCCCCGTTCACACACAGACGCGCCAGAACGCGTGTAAACGCGTTCCGGAGCGTCTGGGTGCGAATGCTCAAAGCGCCCGAAGCTGGCTTAGCCGGCAAACGCCGGCAAGGGGCGCGATGACAGCCGCGGAGGCAGATCGACAATCAGCTGTTTGACAAACAGCTGATTGTCAAAGCCGCGCGGCGTCGGAGGCGCGCCGGCAGCCGTTCGGGAGACAGAAGAAGCGCGAACGCTTCTTCTCCCGAACGGCTGCGGGCGGCTCGTCCGCGTTGGAACGCGTGTAGAGCACTTCGAAGTGCTCTACATTTCGAACGCGGAAAAGACAGCTGCGGACACGTCGGAACGCAAGCCGCGCGCGGCCAATGCGGATGACGTGTCCTCAGCTGTCTTTTCCGCGTTCCGTTCAGCCCCGTGCGAAAACGTCTCATGTGACTAACCCAGCTTCCCCTAGTTTTGCTGCTTTGGATAGCAAAAAATGTCCACCTGACGTTTCTCTTTTCAGAGAAACCATTTTTTGTTTTTTTTTATTTATTTACCCCCTTTAATCATCTAAAATGATTCAGATCTAAGAAATTTTAGAAGATCCTGATCTAAGGAAGTACCCAGTGCTTCTCCACGGGCAGTGTAGCACCCAGTATCAATGGGTGCTAGGCAAGCTTGCAGTGGGAACTTTTTTGGGGGGGAGGGGTGATACGTCAAATCTGGATTTGATGCGTGAAGATCCACAGGAAATCCAGATTATAGGTTGTGGAAGACCCATTTAATCCGGATTTCCCTAGAACTGGTGTGAACAAATCAGATTCTAATGGGTTCTGCAGTGGAAATGGCGTCTTCCTGCCCTAAGCATAATGGATACTTAAAGGGTCTCTCCTGTGTACTTGATGGGTACTTAGTGCTAGTGGAAACCCCCCAAAAAACTTGTATAGGTTTATGTAATAAATAAATAAATAAATAAATAAATAAATAAATAAATAAACAAACAAACAAACAAACAAACAAACAAACAAACAAACAAACAAACAAATAAATAAATAAATAAATAAATAAATAAATAAATAAATAAATAAATAAATAAATAAATAAATAATGCCAGGAACACAATTTCTCTTCAGACATGTCCATAGAATGCTATTCGTTTAGGAGAGAGTTTCCCAAAGTGTGGTACGCGTACCCCCAGGGGTACGGGAGGAGTTTGGTGGGGGTACACGTTGCACCCGAGTTCTTTATAATAACTTTCATTTATTTTGTGTATGTACCAAAAAAAGAAAAAATAAATATATTTTGATTTTTATTAAAGCATATGTTTTTTATGAGGGGTACTCAGCCTTACAAAAAATATAGAAGGGGTACACATATGTCAAAAGTTTGGGAAGCACTGGTTTAGAAGGAAGTAAATATTAACTGTGGATAATCCCATTATGTGGATAGTTTCTTATAGTTAATGTGCTTAGGGCAGAAGAAGGGAGACTGTCCTCCACAGTCTCAAAATGTCTGTGGGGCTGCATATTTTTGCTTTTGCCACATCATTCCTGAACTTTCGCATCTAGATGGTGCGTCTTTGGTGTTTCACCAACATCTGAGCTCCTTAATGACCTTAAAAATCTTCTGACTCAATAGAAGGGTCACCACATATCTGCAGGATCATCTCTGCAACAGAGATATGTCAGAAGAAAGAGCTACTGGAGTGAAAGGACCTATGAGTTATACCATTAGGCTACCTTTGTAGTGTCCTTGAGACTAGGGGTGCACACAAATGCATTTTTTGCATTCGAATTTGAGTCAATTCGAATATCCGAATATTCAATTCGATTCAAAATTTGAAAATCCGGATTTTCAAAAATCCAGTCCAGATATGGATGATCCGAATCCGTACTTTCGGAAATTTGATTTGAACTCAAAAATATGAATGACGGCAACATTTGTATCTAATTTTTGAATATGCACATTCTCATTTTTGTCACGTGCATCCCGTGTTATAAGCACGAATAAAAACGATATTCAGATACGACATACAATGTTCTACTGAGTCGAATTATTCAAAAAATCCATATCAGATTTTCATAAATCCAAAATCCTTTCTAATTCAAAATTTCAGATTTTTGAAAATCCAATTTGAATTCAAACCCAGATCTAAGACGTTTTCGCATGGGGCTGAACGGAACGCGGAAAAGACAGCTGCGGACACGTCATCCGCATTGCCCGCGCGCGGCTTGCGTTCCAACGTGTCCGCAGCTGTCTTTTCCGCGTTCGAAATGTAGAGCACTTTAAAGTGCTCTACATGCGTTCCAACGCGGACGAGCCGCCCGCAGCCGTTCGGGAGGAGAAGCGTTCGCGCCTGCTTCTGTCTCCCGAACAGATGCGGGCTCGCCTCCGACGCCGCGCGGCTTTGACAATCAGCTGTTTGTCAAACAGCTGATTGTCGATCTGCCTCCGCGACTGTCTCCGCGCCCCTTGCCGGCGTTTGCCGGCTAAGACAGCTCCCGGCGCTTTCCCCTTTCGCACACAGATGCTCCGGAACGCGTTTACACGCGTTCTGGCGCGTCTGTGTGTGAACGGGGAAAGCGCCCGGAGCTGTCTTAAGCTTTCCGCCTGAACGCGTTCCGTTTGGAACGCGATGCAGTGCGGAAATGCCTCATGTCTCAGTATTTCCCTTCACAGAAACAATGCATTCAAATTTGAACTACTCAAACAACCACATCAAGAACTAGAACAATTTTCCCACCTTGGCACTGCCTTTTATACCTGGCATTCTGTGTCTAGTCTCTTTCCATTGGCTGAGCTCTTGGGCTATTTCACCCCCTTCTTATTCTATTCTAATGAGCTCCACCCATTGCTTCCCTTTCAGTAAAGTTATACTGCTATAAAACATACCTACCACTAATGTGCTGTCACACAAGGGTTGGATCCTGAGTCTTTAAAATAAGGAAATGACATTCTTCTCACTGACATTACTCAGCAAAATAAACTAATCTGGCTCCTAAATTCTTTAATCCACCCTGAAATTCTTGACCACACAGAAATGTTTGGGTCCCTGACATTTCTTCATTCTGCTTTACTCATTTAGAGTGTTTCCTACTCAGAAATCTAACTTTTGAGCATTTACTGGAGCTTTGTCTACTGGAGGTTTCAATTTCTCTTCTGCACAGATGCTTATTGCTTGTATTGGCCTAGGAAAACAGAGGGGAAAAAGAGGTTGATTGAATGCATTCATTACAATTAAGTAAACCCCTCTTAGACAGCCAATTCAATTGTGGTTGGAAAAATGAGGATAAGTCCATAAAATAGATCACACTCAGATTTCCCCTGAAAATTCATCCCTATTGCAATTTGCAATATAGTTCACTCATATGAACATTGTCCTGGAGTCAGTTTCTTTTTTGGCATTAGTCACTTGTTTTTATTTTGGGTTAAGTCTGCATTTTGATTATGAATTATCACTGTGTGTGTGTGTGTTGGTGAAGTTTGATCCAAGAAGCTGTAACTTGAGCACAGGAACAAAAGCTTGTAAATAAACATCAACAAATAACGTTAAAACTGACCCCTGATTAAGGACCAGCTAGAAGGAAGGAAGGAAGGAAGGAAGGAAGGAAGGAAGGAAGGAAGGAAGGAAGGAAAGAAGGAAGGAAGGAAGCAGGCAGGCAGGCAGGCAGGCAGGCAGGCAAGCAAGCAAGCAAGCAAGCAGATAGGGGCTCAAAGAGCTCTTCAAGTCTATCCTTTGCATGGGTGTAGAGGGCACAACCTTGGTGTGACAGCAACTCCTCTAACTAGTCCTCTAAGCTGTGTTAGCATTTTTAAATTCCAAGTCCTCAAAACACCCTGTTGTCTTTAAATTCAAAGGCAGGGTGATAGAAGACCTCCTCCCCATCTGTCAAATGGCAGTGAGGGAATTCCCAGCTGCCATTTGATGGGCAAGGAGCCTCAAAGTCACAAGTGATCCTCTTGTGGGGAAGAAGAACAAGCCTCCCCACCTGTTGAATGGTGGCTGAGGATTCCCCCAACAGTATTTGACAGATGGTTAGAGAGCAGCCAGAATATTTACTTTAAAAGGAATATGTTTGCAACTCATGAATACAAATGGAGAAAAGTACTTGCTAAATCATCCTTCCCTTCTGTCTGGATTCCATCATAATCAGGTAATGGGCCTGGTAGATAATGATGGATATAGTGGATATGTGCACAAATGATTTTTTTATTGAATCAAATGCAAGAAAATTAGTATTCGGTCAAATAGATCCCCTTCGAATGTGGTAGGATTTGAATTCAATATGAATGTTAAATACGAATTCAAAACAAATCACATAGAAATTGCATACAAACCGTATATGTAGCTGCTGCTTGCACTACGCATCCGGTCTGAACATGTCAGAATCCACCCTGGATCCACTTTGAATCTGCTCTCAGTCCACTTCAAATCCACTCTGGATGTGTTGCAGATGTGACTGGGCAGCAGCTTTCTTACCTCCCCAGATTGTCCCCCCATGATGCACATCCAATGAGGATGCATGCTCATATAAATATTCCAAAGCATTCAGTTCAAATTAATGTGTCAGTCTTTGAATGTGCCAACATTCAATTTGAATCTGATTGTCCAAATTTAGCTGAATTCATGCACATCTCAAATGCTATGAATATTTGTGCACATCCCTAGCTGACTCCAAGATAAAGGGTGAAGATAAGGAGAGTATTTGGACTGAGTCAGGGCCTTTTTGAACTTTATTTCCCATTCCTGGAACGCAAAGGTCAAAATGACCTAAGTATGCACTAAGAATACCCAATGCTCCCTCAAATTTACCATGAGTGTGGTAAATTATCATGCCACATCAGCATGTATGTGTGGTGTGTCATGTGACTCTCCAGCATGTCCTGTAAACCAGAAGACTGGAGGCATTTCCGCACTGGATCGCGTTCGAAACCGAACGCGTTCAGGCGGAAAGCTTAAGCCAGCTTCGGGCGCTTTCCCCGTTCACACACAGACGCGCCAGAACGCGTGTAAACGCGTTCCGGAGCGTCTGGGTGCGAATGGTCAAAGCGCCCGAAGCTGCCTTAGCCGGCAAACGCCGGCCAGGGGCGCGCCGGCAGCCGCGGAGGCAGATCGACAATCAGCTGTTTGAGAAACAGCTGATTGTCAAAGCCGCGCGGCGTCGGAGGCGCGCCGGCAGCCGTTCGGGAGACAGAAGAAGCGCGAACGCTTCTTCTCCCGAACGGCTGCGGACGGCTCGTCCGCGTTGGAACGCGTGTAGAGCACTTCGAAGTGCTCTACATTTCGAACGCGGAAAAGCCAGCTGCGGACACGTCGGGACGCAAGCCGCGCGCGGCCAATGCGGATGACGTGTCCACAGCTGTCTTTTTCGCGTCCAGTTTAGCCCCGTGCGAAAACGTCTTGGCTCTGGCAATAGGGAAAGGTAAGTGCACGTGGTGGGATGAGCACACACATGGAAGAAGCAGTTTCTGGTTAAGAAATGACTCCTTCAAATAGGAGTTCACCTGCATGCACCAACAAGCCAGGTGCACTGCAAATTGGCCATCACTCTTTGAAGTCTGAAAGGCCTAATCCACAGCAGCCTAGCATAGTCATTTATGGCTCTTTCTGCACTGGAATAGGGACTTGCCTTCCTCATACTGGTGCAGAGATTGCAGGAGACCCCACCAAATATAATAAAGAATAAGGCCCAATGCAGAAAGGGTCTTTGAGTTAAACCTAGAAGTTTACAGGTAGTCTGTATAGCTGTATAGTCTGTATATGTTAAAAAAAGATTTTCAGTCTCTTAGAATCATCATTTAATACTGGAAACTGATTTTATTTTTTAGGTGACATAAAAGAACATTTTAAATTAGTTCAATTTCCTTTTCTTTAGCATAAACTATTCTGTATTACCACGTCTTTGTAATCTGCAGTATCAAATTTTAATATTTCATTGGCACTAAATTGTCTTCATTTATTATGTTTGAAGATCTCAAAGGGACAAGAGTCATATTTTATCAGTCTTTCACCCCATTTCATAGTTTCTCTGAGCATTAACGTCTAGTCAGAATTAATTAATTTCATGGCATACTGAGGAGGCTTTTCTTTAGGTTTCCCTTGATTCCATTTTTAGTGCTCTGCAGTTAAATGTGCCAACAGAAAATGTGTCAGATGTCACTATCTTAGATCTCACTGGCATTTTAGCAACCCATCAATCAGAGACACGTTTGTCATCAAATAGACATTGAAACCCAGATGTTCTATCTTCTTTGGAGTGACTGTTCAAGAACCAATATTTGATGCACTCATTATTTCAACAGCTGCATCAGCTCGTCAAGGGCCCTGTAAAAAGCCCTGTACCACCATTGGACAGCTGATAGTTCTGGGACAAAATACAGACTATTTTTGACTCCCTTCCCAGGGAGTCAGCTGGTATCTTCAACTGATAATATTGAGTGTTTCTTCCTGACTACATATGGCCTCATGTGGATGGGTTGTGAATTCCTTTATGGGACACAATCTGTAGTGAAATGTAACTATTAATAGATGAGTCATGAGTAGAATGTGATCTACTCCTGCCCTATTGTAAAAAGTGTAGTATCAAGGAAATCTGTAAAATATGAATGCAAACATAAGAAACCAAAGACATAATTCCTTGTACAAAACATAAATACAATGTGTTCCTTAAACAGAGAATACAGCTTTCCTGGGACCAGAAGCCAAGGGGACAGAGCAAATTATGTAGTAAGAACCTCCATAGAAACTTAGGGCTTGTTGACATTTTGCTCTCTGGAATGTTATTATACCATTCTAGCAGAAGCAAAGATCAGGCACAAAGGGAGCCATGCACACTTGAAGTGCTGGTGTACTCCCCAGTTGGACCACCAGCACTTGAAGTGTGAATGGTCTGTCTCAGTCCTGCCAGATTGCATGATAACATCTGGTTGTGCTGGGATGTTGCCATGGTGATCAGCCTGTGGCACATGACTGCACAGCCACAGCTGTGCTACCCCACCTACTTGCAGCACGCACATCTGGAAGGATTGCAAACACAGTATCCAAGGTTGAGGCAGCTGGAGGGAGCTCCTGGATGCTCTGCTCCACAACGGCAATGTGAGTGTGGCATACAGACACACTGCCTCAAGAGCAGCTGGAAAAGGCCCTTGCTGAAAGCAACAATAAGTGGCAGAACTTTCATATCGCATCAAGAGGGTATGGCAAACATGGTTCCTATACATGCTTAGAATAACAGGTGAATGAAAAGTAGGTTTCCCCACTTCCTAAGATTCATGATCCCCAGGAATCTTCACGTGGACAGCCACAACTAGAGTTCTCATTTGATAGTTTCTTTGACTTTAAGATTCCTAGAAAACTGAGACTCTAAAGATACAAAACTATGTTTCCTAGAATTGCCATCAAAGGATTTCACCACACAAAAAACATGGACAAAGTATTTAAGTCAGTATTACAACCACTAAATCTTCTAGGTAGAACAGTATGCTAAGCCCATCATCATCGTCGTCGTCGTCGTCATCGTCATCATCCAACTTCTTACTATAAGGTGACAAAGATGGTTTGTAATCTAATGTTGCATCTGGGTAGACAAAAAAAAAAAAAGAAAAAATGAAAAAATGAAAAGCCACCTGGTAGAGACTTCTGGTGCATGGGGACCACACTTTGCCACCTCCATTGAACCATAGTCAAGCCCAGGGTCAGGAAAGCCACATTCAGAGATGGTTTTGCAAGTAACCCCAGCAAAGCACTCTAAAGACATTCCCCACACTTGGGTGACCCTGCCATCAGCCATGCCTTACTTTAGTTGTTTTCCACCCAAGATAGTTAACTGTTGGACCAAAAATGTCAACTTCCACAGACACTTCATATCTGGCACTTAATTGTGCTGGGTTGAAAATGTGAGGGTATGAAATTTTGTTCTACATCTTCAAAGCTGGCCTGGAAAGGAGTGCAATTAACCAATACTGCCTAGCTCTTGCACTTGGAGCACTAGTCAACTTTGGCCATCCCCCCCCCCAATCGAATACTTACCTAATTCGGTCCCAGAGCCGGTCCTCTTCTGAGCACCACCATTTTAACTGTGGTGCCCTCCGTGGCTGCATGTGCATCAGCACCATCACCTTGACAATGCTAATGCTCTGCACATGAGCAGTCACATCTATGGTTGTCTGAGGTGCTGTGCAGGCACCCCGGAGCACCAGAAGAGTGTGGATGGTCACACGATTGGATGCTTTAGGTATTGTTTTGGTATTGTTGTTTAAGGTGTGCTTGATTTGTGCTCCATACCTAATCAACTTCTGGTGAGTCAGGGCACACTTGGGGGTTGTAACAGCCTACTCCATGTGCAGATGCTCTTCACCAGAAGTTCACTAATTCTTCACTAGAAACCGTAGTGCTAATAGGCCCCTAGAAAACAGCCAAACACCTGTAGACTTATTTTCATTAGCTGGTTTTCAAAAGTCTCAAAGGAAATGACAGGAAAGCTCCTCACCAGACATGAAGGTAAGGAGGGGGCAGAAAGAGTTAATCAGGGGTCTAGCAATCAGTGCACCTCCAAAATAGGCCTCCCAGAAACAGTAAAGGCTCTGCATGAGTTTCAAAGTCAGCAGCTGAAGCTGGGTCATGATGACCCTCTGAATGTGGAAAATTTTTGGACCAGACTACTTCTAGCCTGCACCACATGACCCACGCTCTCTAGACCACCTTATGTGAAAATGGCCTGAGACACTGCCACAGAGTTTTAAGCCTAGGTGATTAGTATCAAAGACATGCAGAAACCATCAAGTCTTCACTGGCACCTAGTGGTTTTGTAGAGTTTTGCAATTGAAGTTGAGTAGCTCAAGGCATAGATCTTGGACTCAAAGAATGACACAACTAAATTGATATTTTTTTAAAAAAAAAGAATAGCACCCAACACCATACACACACACATACAATGTCTGACTGTAGTATCAGCAAAGGTAGTTCTAACTGGATGGACCAATTCTCATATGAGTTTGTGTATTTATTTGAGTGCAACTGGTGCCTGTTTTGAATATGGAGTTTCGTAGCTGGGTCAGGGAATTAGACAATGTACGTAAATGAAGGGTATAAACAGTGGCCACCGCAGCAACATAAAAGTAACCCATTCTCCTCTTAGGGCAACAAAGAGAAAACAGCAAGGAGAGTAATATGTGGCCTGCAAGGGGATAGAGAACAAAGGGTGTTTCCCCACTGGCTGTGGGAACCATTTTAAAGACACATTTATGGGTGCTTCCAGACAGGCCCATTAACACCCATTAAGCACACTTCTGGCGCGGCCATTCCGCACGTGCGTTGCTGTGTGGCACACTTCCGGTGAGGTGTGTCCCACAGCAACACCATTTTCAAACCGGTTTTCGGTGGGGCATCCACATTTGCAGGGTCAATTTAGCACACTTCCGGTAGGTGCATCTGCACCTATCCGTACTTAAAGTGTGCTAAATGGGTGCTAACTGCACACCAGATTTGAAGTGTGCTTGATGGGTGTTGCGCTGTGAAAATGCATCCATTTAGCATCCTAGGGAGGGCCCTCCCCTGGCTCGCCATGATTGGCTCATCAAAGCCAAGCATGGCTAGCCGGGGGACTCCTACCTTTTGGCTCGCCCTCGCCCCAGAAGTGGTGGATTGCTGCTTCTGGAGCCAGGGTGAGCCTCCCTAAAGCCCACCCTAGCCCACCCTGGGGGGAGCGCGGTGAATCCCCTCCTTACCTGTTCAGCGTCGCCCCGATTCTGAGACGAGGCACCCAGGATGCAGCACGCCTGCATCCTGGGCGCTTCCTAAGTGTCTGGGGCTGCTACTGGCAGCCCTTGCCCTCAGGAGGCATTCTGTTAGATGCGGATCTACCCCTTAAATCCAGATCTACCGGGGATCCGGATTTGGTGAAACCAGTTCCCCTGGGAGCCGGTTTTACTAAATCCGGGTGCAGTAGACCTGGATTAATTAGCCCCTGTGTGGAAGCACCCTAAGACACATTTAAAACCCTTGGGCACTTACCTTCCCCATTGCAGACCAGATTAGGGACCCTTCAAGGTGGCCGCTTCCACACAGCAGTGCACGAGATCCGTCTCTAAGTTGGGTCTCGCCACCGAAAACCAGTTCTAAACGAAGACCTAAAAAATTGGGTCTTCAATCCATCCCTTTCCCTTGATCCATGTGGAAGCAGGACACTTCTACACATGGACAGGCAAAGGGACAGATATCCCTGTGGCCGCCATCTTGGGGAGGGCGGAAGGAGGCCAGTTTGCTTCCTTCCACCCTCCCCTGCATGCCACATGCCATCGGAAACGCGTGGTGACTGGCAGCTGAATGGCTCTGGGGGCGGCAGCATCTGTGGCGGGGAGACTGGATCCCCTTTGGAATGGGTGCTGCAGCCTCTGCCCAGCACCTAGGGGTTTCGGTCAGAGTGCTCTGTCTTCCCCATGCATATCCGAATGCGTGGAGCCGCCTTGGATCCGTCCCTATTTCGGACAGATCCTCTGGAAGATGGATCACCGAGAAACAGATTTTCTTAAATCCGTTTCTCGGCGGCATGTGTGGAAACACCCCAAATGCCAAGCCTACTTGTATCTAGAAGGTAGTTAAAAATGTAGTGAGTGCCCAGACTGGGGGTTACTCCACATTCTGCTGTGCAGTCAGTGCATGGGCATCACACCTGGTGCCCAATACTTTGCAGCGGCAGCACATTATGCCATTGCTACTGTGGATTTACTTGCTGTGGAACAATCAACACTTGCTCTGCACTATCAGGTAATTTTGGAGTTTCCCACCAGCCTACAGCTCAGTTCCCTTTGGCGCTTGATCTCATGTGACACGCACCTCACCATGCATGCTGCAGAAGTCTCGCAGTTGCCAAGGAGGAAGCTGCAGATCTCCGTTTCAAATGGGGACAACTCGTCGTGACTTCGCAGCCGGGTAAGCTGAAAGTTTACTAACACATGCAGGTTTTTATCCACTAGACTGGAAAGGACCCTACTTTCAGAATTGTGGCCATCCTCGACCTGTGGCTTGTGGTTCTCTTTGACAAGAAGCAATAAGGAGTCAGGGAACAGAGCTTTGACTATGAGCTTTCCCAATGAAGTAAGTGAGAGGGATGACCTACCTCCCATATAGTTTGTTTTGATGGAGATATTAAACAGTGGTAAAAGTAGTGACTGCAATTCTTCCTTTGCACAGTATCTCTGTGCACTTGCATGACATTTCTAGGGCTCTGGGCTTGTCAAATAGACTGGCTTGCAGTGAGGATGAGGCAACCATTTTTGGCACTTTCATTCCCTTTAGCAATGCATGCAACTAGTTCAGTAAATTGGGACTTCAAACAGAGAAGAGGAACTAATAATTGAATGGCTCACCTCTTACCACCTAAATTACATCATCATCCACAGCATGGACAAAGAATCCCCTTTGGTTCTGATCTGTAGGTCACTGTTGCAATGTTTTGTCTTTATAGATATGAGGATTAACTTAAAGAACTTTGATGACTGATAATTCATTTTATTTCAGTTTTGAAATTAATCTCAATGTGGATTTTTAGATTACTCATAAGTAGTCCTACTTTGAAACTGCAGTGTGAAATGTAATATCTTGGTTTTAACTGACATGCAATTTTCACCATTTTTATGACACAGATGTCATTTGGACAGTGTTATATTTTACTGTATCAAACACATCAGTCATTTTAAATAGTGCTAATGTGTTAATTTGTTTTCCATTATGTGAAATTTAATTCACACTGAGACTGTTTCATCTGGTATCTTTAATCAGCATGGAGGAGAAAAATCTGATCTTCTTTTGTAACTTTTAACATTGGATGTCAAGCATGAACTTTTTGACCTGATTTAATGTTCTTGGAATGCTGGTAGGGAGAAAAAACTAATTTATCACGTATTGTAAGATTTTCACAAAGGAAATAATTCAAAGCATGGTGGTACTACATATTTTTTTTTAGTTTTTTTAGTTATGTCTGACTCTCTGTGACTCTGTGAAACGTAGCACACCAAGCCCTTTCGTCCTTCACTGTCTCCCATTTCCCCCCCAAACTCATGTTCATTGCTTCCATGGCACTATCTATCTATCTATCTATCTATCTATCTATCTATCTATCTATCTATCTATCTATCTATCTATCTATCTATCTATCTATCTATCTATCTATCTATCTATCTATCTATCTATCTATCTATCTATCTATCTATCTATCCTTTTTCCTTCCCAGCATCAAGATCTTTTCTAGTGAGTCTTCTCATTATGTAGCCAAATTATGATCTTCAGCTTCAGTCTTGCAGTCCAAGGAACTCTCAAAAGTCTTCTCCATCTCCACAGTTCAAAAGTGTTGATTGCTCAGTGCTCAGCCTCCCTTGTCGTCCAACTCTCACAGTGATCTAAAGCCCACTTAATGCAGATACCACTGCTTGAAGTTAGGGTTAATCCAGATCTGGCTCCATCCAGTGCAAATGGAGCCAGATCAGTGAGAGCAGAGCCTCTTTGTTCTGCATTAACACCATGGTCCAGATTATTAAGAGGATCCTTCATCGAGATCAACTATAAGTGCAGAAGGGGACTAGAATTTCTGTTCAAGGTGAGGATGCAAAACAGCATTTTTGAGACAAGTACCTCTACATCTCTGGATTCCTTTCAAAGCCAAAGACAAGGAAGTACATGGTTGTGCAGAGAGAAGGTACTTCCACAGAGGCAATCACCTCTTGGTATGTCCCATCACAAATATGGAGAATAATAATTTGTTTTAGGCAATGAATTATTAATTTTCCTGCAGTTGCTCTGAGACCTTGAGGTATATATAGGCTGTGATAGTACAAGTAAAATGCAGGCATTTCTTCTCTGCAGTTCTAAGTCAGGATCTATCGTTCCGGAAGACACAGGACAACAGTGGCTGAAGAACGGCTGTAAAATGCCACATCTCCATTAAAATAAACAGTATACCCTTTTCGTTTGTTTGTTCATTATTTACATTTCTATTCCACCCCATACCTGAAGATGTCTGAGTGAGTAACATCAGTTAAAACAACCAATTAAAAACAGAATATACATTAATAGCACTTAAAAAAATAATTATTTTAAATAATTTTAAAAAACAACAAATCTAAAGCAATACACAGCATGTTTAAAATGATGATATCTGTGCTGGGATGGGAAATATAATCATCTCAGCCAAAGGCCAGGGCAAAGAGGTGTATCTTCATCACCTTCCTAAATATATGTAAGGAAGGGGCATGACAAACCTCAAGGGGGAGACTATTCCATAGTCTGGGGGCCATCACTGAAAAGGCTCTCAACTGGGTTCCCAGCAACCTCACTACTGAAGGTGGTGAGATGACCAGGAGGGCCTCACTGCTTGATCTTAAGGTATGGGCAGTTCAGTATGGGAGAAGGTGTTCCTTTAGATATTTGGGCCCCAAGTCACTTAGGGCCTTATAAGTCAGAGTCAGCACCTTGAATTGGGCTCGGTAGTAAGTTGGCAGCCAATGCAGCCCTTTTAAAGCTGATATGATGTGTGTTCGGCTAGCTATTCTGGTCAGCAACTAGCAGCTGCATTTGCACTAGCTGCAACTTCTGGACTGTTTTAAAGGACAGCCCCATGTGGAGTGCATTACAGTAGTCTAATCTAGAGGTTACCAGAGCATGGATGACTGTGACCAAGTTGTCTCTATCCAGAAAAGGCTTCAGTTGATGTACCAGCCATAGTTGGGAGTAGTTTTATCATGCTCATGTGTTCATTCTTCTTGTTTTCTTGTTCTTGGTTTAAACTCTGGAGTAGTCTGCAGAAGTCTTAAATTATTCTGTAATGTAACTGGATATCAAATATCAGACAGATATCTTAACTGTGGTTCAGAGAACCTGGGAGATTTGTTAAAATTTGAATTCATATGCACTCTTGTCATTTTTAGAGGAGAGACAATGGACTTGGTTTTCAGTCTAGAAACTGAAACTGAAATGAATGAAGTTTATAGTTGCTGCTATAAACTGGGTGTTACGATAGATACTTCTGAGATTCTGACCAGCCCAGATCTTGGGGATCAACCACATGTAATGGCCGACCCTGATTAGAGTAGAAAAGGGAGAAAGGAATGAAGAATCTTGAAACAGGAGCCAGCTGGAAAAAGAGGCAGTTTAATGGTGCAAGGGGTTTTTATACAGCACAGAAAAGGGGGGTGGGTGGAAGGAGTGACATCAAAGCAACATCAAGGGAGGTGATTGGAGAAAAGCTGCTGTCTTCCAGGTCAGAGATCCTTCTGATGTCACATCCTGTGGTAGCAGAAAGAGAAGGAAGCTGTATTCTTAAGACCATGTGCTTTGTGGACTCCATAATTGCCTAAAGGCTGATTCAGGGAGTGGAAAGAATTCAGTGCCCTGGTGGGGCTGAGTGTGTACTACAATTCTTTGGAAAGGAAAATCTCTGGCTTCCTTTTACTCTTGAGAGGGGCTGAAAATGAGGCCGGGGGGTGGGGGGAAGCTGAGCAGCTTTTGTGGTTACTACAATTGCTAAACAGACAACTTTTCTGCAGTAGTACCTTAGTTTTCTCCTGACTTAAAGGCAGTTCTAATACTGGGGCAGTGCATGACCATTGTGACAGGTAGCCTTGATAAACCTGCTTTCTGAGCATTTGTTGTATTTCTTTACATGTTCTCTGGGTTGTGAAGAAGAAGAAGAAGAAGAAGAAGAAGAAGAAGAGTTGGCTTTTCTACCCCGCTTTTCTCACCCATTTAAGGGGACTCAAAACAGCTGACAAAGCTTGTCTATTCTCCCCACAAAAAAACACCTTGTGAGGTAGGTGGGGCTGTGAGAGTTCAGAAGAGAGCTGTGACTAGCCCAAGGTCACCCAGCTGGCTTCATGGGGGAGGGCAGAATCAAACCCAGTATTCCCAGATAGGAGTCTGGCTCCCTGACCTCTAGACCAAACTGGTTCAAAATGGGTTAAGAATGGGTATACTATTTTGAATATTATTGATTCTATGGTTGTTCCTGCACTTACCACTTGAAATCCAGATTAAAGAAATCCAGATTTCTGAAATCCAACCCTGGGAAGATCTGTTTGAAAAAGGGATGGATCCAAATGTGGTCTAATGCTTCCGCACTCACATGGGAAGCACAGATAGCAAGGAACACTTCATGTGTTTGCTGTGGGACACCACAGCACCGATATCCAGAAGAATCAGGCTTCTCTGCAGCCCTGCAGTCCAAGGAGCCATGTGATCGGAGCACTCAGCCATCAGTCACTGCTCATTTCCTCACCAATCAGCAGTGTGCCTGAGATCCCATGGCTGCCATGGTGCTGCTGTCTCACTCAACATGATGGCTTCCTGTTCCATACACATGCATTCCTTCTCCTGTCCCTGTGCGGAAGCATCTTCCTTTGATGTGGATTTTTCAGGTCTTCCAGAAAACTGGATTTGGCAGCCTCTAGACCACATTAGACACCGATCTTGCACGAGGCTGTGTGAAGCAGCGTCCTTGAAGGAGCCCTAATCTGTCCTGCTGTGTGGAAGGTGCCTTGCACATGTGTGCCATATGTGTCCTTATTGTGTGCTTAATGGGGTTTTAAGGGCCAGTGCGGAAACACCCTATTTTGATTGTGGATGTTTCCAGACTTGCAAATGGACTTCATAGCAGCGGCACATTATGCTGCCGCTACGAATTTACCTACTGTGGAACAATGAGCACTTGTTCCACATTATTAGGTATATTCTAAGTTCCCCGCCATCGTGGCAAGAAGGCGAGAAACAGCCAATGAGAGTTGAGCCTGCTAGCTCAGCTCCCATTGGTTGCCCCATCCCATGTGATGCACGCCTTGTTGCACATGCCACAGAAATCTCGCAGCTGCTGAGAAGGAAGTTGCGGGCCTGCATTTCTGGTGGGGACAATGAGTCATCGCTTTGCATCCAGGTAAGCTGCAAATTTTTATATAACTGCAAATTTGTTCCTGCTAGTCTGGAAGGAACCTATGACTTAAGTAACTTTTTATAATGCTGTAAACCTAGTTGAGCATTTTTCCTTTTTTGGAAATGTGGTATATGTATAAAATGAACAAATGAAATGAGTGAATACTATATAGCATTTGTCTGATGTTCATTTTCTTTTCTTTCTGACTTTGTGACACACTGCATTACATCTGATCCTTGGACCCTGCTCAAGCGAACTCTGCCTGAAATTCTGGTGTATCAAAGTATCTGGAATTTGAACAGTTGCGATGTTTAAAAATGCATTGTCAGGAGACAGACCTTGGAATAAAGGACAGGTTCACGGCTTATGAATGACTGATTTTCTGACATTTCCCCCCCCCCCCCTATTTGCACACAGTCACTTCACTTTGGCAATCCATGGTTTTGCAGACTCCACCATAGGAGTCTTGTGCCAGTCAAGGTTGCCTGTACTTTAATTTGGAGTTACAGCAGTCTTTGGAGCACAAGCTCATTTAAACATCTACATTGTGCCTGCTTTTTTCAGAGATCAGGTAGACTTCAGTTCATCCATCTGTTGTCCAGTCAGTGACAGCATCCAATCTTCTTGTAAGCGCTGTTTCACTGGATTAATTAAATTCATTCAAATTTAATTTGTACATGAACATTTCTAATCTAGATTTGTGGATAACGGATGACACTGTACTTTGTGATAGCAAATTTAATACATTAATTATGTGTTGTGTGAAGAAATCGTTTTTTTATTTGTCGCTTCACTAGGTGAGCAAATGTCCCTCTTAGTTCTCTCATTCAATCTCCCCAAAACCCATAAAACTCCCTAAATGACACAAGTTTTCTTTATAATAAAATTGCTTCAATCATTCAGTCATTTTAGTTGTACTTTTCTGAAACATTTTAAACTCTACAAAAATCTCATTTTTGGTTCAGTGGCTAAACATATTCTTAGGTAACTGTATAACTGCTTTGTGTATGTTATAATATTGACAGATCAGTGTTTTCATACTTTACTACAGTTCCTTAATGAGGTTGGAGTGGCATTTAGAGGAACTTTCTGTCTTACCTGATCTGAATTACTGGTAGACATCAGCACTGAGGATTACCAACATATCAGATCAGCCTAGTCCAGATTATGGAGCAGTACAGAATGAATGCCACTGTTTTCTGTGCTACTAGAGGACCCATTTCAGCATTGGGGATGTGTACAATTTTTAAAATTTTGATTCAAATTGAATTGAATTGTGAAGAAATTTGCATTGGTTCAGATAGATCCCCTATTCAATCAAATAGATCGTGAGACAGTTTGGTCTAGTGGTTAGGGAGCCAGACTCTTATGTGGGAATACTGGGTTTGATTCCGTCCTTCCCCATGAAGCTAGCTGGGTGACCTTGGGCTAGTCACAGCTCTCTTCTGAGCTCCCACATCCCCACCCAGTTCACAGGGTGTTCTGTTGTGGGGAGAAGAATAGAAAAGCTTTGCCAGCCGCTTTGAGTCCCCTTAAATGGGTGAGAAAAGCAGGGAAAATAACCCAAGTCTTCTTCTTCTTCTTTGAATGTGGTAGGATTTGAATTTGATGCAAATGTTCTTTGAATATGATTCAGATCCAATTTGAATCCCTGCTGCCAGTCATGCATACAAATCCCCTACAGATCTGCTCTGAATCCACTGAGGATCTGCTGTAGATTTGACTGGGCAGCCACTTTCCCACCTTCCTACGTTCACAAATATAACGAGGCTTCAAACAAATGTATAGAAACATTTGCTTAGTATTCAAAAGTCAATCTCCAATGTAGCCAACCAAAACGTGCTACCAAAACTGGATCCCCAAAGACTTCAAGGTGATGGACTTTCATTCCTAGCTGTCAAAGCCCTCACAGGCTGGCCCCAAAGCTTGTGAAAGAATTGGAAACAGTTTGGGGGCTGGTCTGGATGGTCATTACTGTGCAGACAGGCTATTCCAGACCACAATTCACCATGGTCTGTACCAGAGGGCCTTGCTGGCCCAACCCAACTGGTTTGGATGATATCCAGGTAGGTGCAGTAAGGAACAGAGACACCAAGATGATTGACCCCTTGAAAATGGGATCTAATCATAATCACTTTAGAGAACATAAGAACATAACAGAAGCCCTGCTGGATCAGGCCACAGCCCATCTAGTCCTGCATCCCGTCACACATGGTGGCCCACCAAATGCTCATGGGCATCTCAAGCAGAGTCAAGGACAAACCTTCTCCTGGTCTTGAATCCCAGCAAATGGCCTTAGAAGTGTCCTGCTTGTCCCCCTAGCCTGAAAGATGTACTCAGGCATCCATTCTAGTAGCCATTGATACATGTTGATATAATTTTTTTAATGTCCGTTTTTAAATGTTGTGAGCCGCCCAGAGACCCTCGGGTACGGGGCGGCATATAAATGTAAATAAAATAAATAAATAAAATGTCACCCATAAATTTGTCTAACCCTTCCTTAAAGCCATCTAGGCCAGTTGCTTTCACCACCTCTTCTGGCAGCTAATTCCATAGACTGATGACCCTCTGGGTGAAGAAATACTTCCCCTGGTCAGATCCGACTCTCCTACCCATCAGCTTCATTGATGCCCCCTGGTTCTAGTGTTGTGTGACAGAGAAAAGAAATTTTCTCTATCCACCTTTTCTATACCATTCATGATTTTATACACTTCAATCAGGTCCCCTCTTAAACACTGTCTCACCAGACTGAAGAGGCTTAGACGCTGCAGCCTGGTTTCATAAGGGAGGTGTTCCAGCCCCTTAATCATTCTGGTTGATTAAGTAAAGACTTGAAAACAAGGGTTGGCTTCTTGGTGTCCAGCTTGCTACAGGCTTCAGAAGTGTGTACCTTTAGAAGCTTCTTGGAAAAAGATGAAAACATCATCCATCTTGGTGATCTGTGACAGGGTTCATATGTTCTTGAACTACAACTCTCAGAATTCCATACCAGCTCCATTCCAGAGCAGTCTTCATTGTATCACCTGTCCGCATGTTTTTTGGTGCTCTAATAGTTATTCACAAAAGTTGAGATCACTGATGCTATAATTTCCTTGAAATCTCTGCTCTAAAGCCATTCCACTGCATATTGCAAAGCCACATTTGGTGGTAGCCCAGCAACTCTTTGACTAATGAAACAGGACTGATAACTAAGAGCATTGCCTCTTTGGTGGAGCCTCATTGGTGAACCTATATCAGTAGCAAACACTTTGGTGCTATTCCTGCAGAAGTAATGTTGCTTGCTTTGTGGATTTTGATTTATTATGTTGTTTTTATTTGCTCTCAAGGGAAAGGCAGCACATGTACAAAGTAGGCATGGTAAATAGTATAATAGACACATTGTGAGCAGATTTTCTATTTCCATTTTTTTGATATGATATGATATGGTATACTGGCCCATGATCTAAGTGCTGTCTGCACATGGGCTGCTGTCCTGGGCCCTTTCTGCACTTGGTCTTATTCTGGAATATATCTCAAGATAGCAGTCTGCTGGCCACAAGCTAATGCAGACTATGGCAGGCCTAACCTGGGGCCTTCTATAGCCTGCACTAGCATGAATATAGCGGGTTTCTATTCTGGGATATATTCCAGAATAAGACCAAGTGCAGAAAAGCCCATGGTATATCAGTTAGACCACATCATGGATTGCTCCAATGCCTCTTCTGGTGTGAACAAACCTGTCTGTGGTGCAGACAACATATTCCAAGAGGTCCCCTGGTCCAGTCTATCAATCCAAGCTGGATGCAATCACTGTGGTCAAAGGCTCCAATTGCTGAAAACAATCACATGGGGTCAGGGTGAGTGGAAATGGATCTGAGGTCACCTCTATTCCACACTGCCTGTTGACATGTACAGAGATAAAATGAATTATCAGCTACAAAAGATCTTTAAGTCAATCTACAGTATATATCTATAAATACAACGGGTATTAGAATGGATGCCTAGGTACATCCTCCATGCTGGAGAGACAGGCAGGATGCCTCTAATTTTGAATTTGCTGGAATTCAAGAGCAGGTGAAGGTTTTGCTTTTGTCCTCTGCTTGAGATCCCCATAGGCAATTGGTGGGCCATTCTGTGGGACAGGATGCTGGACTAGATGGGCTCTGGCCTTATCCAGCAGGGCTCCTCTTATGTCTTTATGTTCTTGTGATTGTGTTGGCACTTATTCATTTGAGTTAACCATTTAAGATATTTCTGCTCACAAATATGGAAGCCATACCCCACCCACCCTTTTTAAATGATCATTAGACTGTGACTCTTATTAAAGTTCCTAAAAATGCATTCAAAGTACAAGCATGAGAAACATGACACATTCAATTTCTTATTATGCTTTTGTCCATCCTCCAAAGTCAATTGGAAGCCTAGAATATTAAAGAGAAACTTCTTATATTTTTTTTGGCACCAAATTTCTCGGTAAGGTGCTCTCTATATATCAACTCTGTCAAACTAAGAAATATATCTTGGTGTTGATGAGTGGTTGTGATTAGCAGCCTCCAAAGATACAACGAGGGGGAAAGGCATCTTTGGGACAGATGCAAATAGGAAGGCATAAAATCAGACTTGGCAGTTACTATTAGCCTCTAGCTATAGCAACACCTTTTCCCCAGCAGGAACTCTTGTAGTGCAAGGAGTCTTGGTAATGACAGGGGTGTACCTGGAGAGAATATTAAGAAAAAATCTGTATGCAGTGTTGTCATTTGATGCTCTCTGCTGAAATGTAGAATGATTTCTAGGGCACAAAAATCTATTAAAATTAATTCAGAAATACTTCAGGGATAGATTTGGCGTCGAAGAATTCTTACAAGATGTGCAAATACTTTCAGCTTTGATAAGGGAATTTATTAAAAGCTAAGGAGAAGAAGTAACCAGAAAATTTAAACTGGCACAACTATCTGCTCTAGTTCGAGGTGGAGTGAAAATGTGTCTCCTTTCTGAGTTCCATAAATAGGACACAGTTATGGTATGGCCTGGGTATTAGTAAGATTTTACAATCAGTATCTGGAATGGGTTGGTTCAGAGAATGGGGCTCACATGACTGAAAACTGCCTAGAACCTCGATCTAATTTCCCCACATAAGGTTAAGATTAGTATGTGGCCCTTTCTACATTGGGTCTTATTCCAGATTATACTCTCAAATAGGTGTCTTCTGTCCACTTTAGGCTCTTTCTGCACTGAGCTTTATACCAGATTATATTCTGGAATAGGGCCCTGATGTCTGGATGCTCAGCTGGCCCTAGGTGAGAACCTGCTTTAGTCTACATGGGCAGGTAGACAGCTTCGATTCCAGGATATAATCTAGAATGAGACCCAGTGCAGAAAGGGCTATAGTTTTCACTAGCATGTGGACAGCAGGGCCCTATTCCAGGGCATAAGGTGGAATAGGTCCCAATGCAGAAAGGGCCTTAGAGGACAGAACCAAAACACTTTAGGTGAAAGATTCACTCAGGCCATGTTCACATAATACAGGATATCTTGTGCCACGTTGTCCCACATTATTTAGTACAGTACAGCCCTCAAGGACTGGGGAATTTTTTCCCTGTCCTTTGGTGTTTCCTGGCCTTTTTAATGGCACTCTAACTTCTGGAACAACTTCTAGTGGTGATTCTTTGTGCATTGCAAAAAAACACTCTGTATACTGGAACTGTGGACTGTGGGCCTTCTGCACTTGGCCCACTATCTTGGGATACAAACAGTAGTACATTAGATGAGATCTATCAGCAGTCTGTGCCCTATTTCAGTGTTTTGCTCTGTCCAGTGCAGATATAATGCACTATGAAGAGTGTGGGGTCTGTTCTGTCCCATGCTCGCATGCAGAAGACAACTTTGGTCTTCTTCCTGAACAACGATAAAGGTAAGTGTGGGTAGGGCTTTACAGTTTATCTCAGTTGAAATATGCAGTGGAAGAACCTAGGCAAAAGTAGCATTTTGTTCGCTACCCTCTTTTTGATTTGAACAACTGGAATGCCAATAATGATTGCATCTGGAGATGACGAAAGCTGTGAATCCCCTCTGCAGCCATTGCCCATCAGATCGGCAGGATGATGCGAAACTGCAGAGGGAATTCACAGCCACTTCCTGTTGGACAGGCCAGAAGCTCGGAAGCTGCAGTGGAATATGCAGCCACTTCCTGTTGGTCAGGAAGCTTTGATCACCTGCAGAACACTCACAGCATCCCTGGAAACTCTGGAGTAAAGACCTGCTGATTAATCAGCAGCTTTCTGCTTTGGGGTGAGGGTGTTGCAGGGGATAATGCTGGCAATCAAAGCTGCAAGGTCTCCCCACAGCTTTCCTTGTATCTGGAGGCACCCTTTGCCAGATCTCTCTCTGTCAGTGCTAGTAAGCATTATTTAATAATACTAACTAAATATATTTTCTGTCCTCTCTTTTTCGGTTTCATCTGTTTTGTTTTCTTTTAAACAGTGTCTCCTGTGTTCCCTTCCATTATTGCATGTATTGCTTTTTTTGTTGTTCTTGTTCATAGAAGTCATTGCATCTGAATTCACAACTTGGCAGTTATATTGCTCAAGCAAGTAGTTCTTTGAACACATAGGGAATCTTTAGAAATAAATCAATGGTTCAAAAATAAATTTACCTCCAATTTCATGTGATTGCTTGGAACTGACTAGAAAAAAACGTATTGACTGCTCATAAAAGTTCTAATTTCACATAGCAAATACATGCTATTTTCTTCTTCTTCTTCTTCAGAAAGATAATTAAAGTCATTCGTACTCCTTGTCAAAGACATAAAGGTTGGCATGCTAAAGTTTAGTCATCATACATTTCTAATTGATTTGAAATAAAAGCAAGAAAAGGAGCAAGCCCAAATGGTAAAAATCCAAGCTGTTTATTCCCCATCAGGATAATAGACTACTTAAGCAAAAGATCGTCTTGGATTCTTAAACTCTTTGTTGTATTCTCTTATTAGTAAATGGAGACTTCCTGGACACATTTTTTTGGGGGGAGGGGGAAGGTGGTTGCACAGGTCTGGGAAACTATTGCTGGATTGCCAGCCACTTCTCAGTTTTGCTAGATATAAGAAATTTCTTATATTTTCCTATGGGAAGCCGGTATTCATTGGCTCACCATTTTACATATGGCGCCTGCACAACTTTAGCTTGATTGGCCATAATTGTGGTTGGAAAAGGTGGCAGGTGCTCTAAAATGACACATGTAGCAGGACCAAGACACTCGTGACAAACTCACAGACATCATAATGGAGAAATGCCAACGTTGAAAATAAAATAAATATTCACATTTCCCTTCATTATCTACACGTTCCTCCATATTCTGGCTGCAAAATGAGGGAAGATGAGGAAGATCCATGAAGGATTACTGAAGACAAAGGATAGCTTCTCAGTATGCATCCTGAAGTTTTACATCCCTAACCAATCTATGTAGAAACCAGAAATAGTTTGATGGAGTGATCCTGGCTAGGGATGTGCACGAATGTTCTAAACATTTGAAATTCGATCAAATTCGATCAAATATGGACATTTGATTTCAAATAGAATGTCTACACATTTGAATTTAAACATTCGAATGAATTTTGAATGTTCCAAAACATCCGTTGGAATTATTCAAAACGTTTGAATGTATCTTTATGAATCTCATACATATCTGTACACATTTGCACTGATAGTATGGGATGAAAACGGGATGCATACGGGATAAAACAGGATGCATACGAAATGCATACACATATGTATAACGCATACAAATGTTGTCAACATTCGTATCTTTAGATTCAGATCTAACATTCAAATGAATAGATTCAAATGTGTTCAATTCAAATTGGATTTTGTTGCGCTCGGAAATGGATTTTGTTGCGATCAAATTAAATGTTTGGATATTCAATTCAACTCAAATTCGAATGCAAAACAACAACAACATTTGTGCACATCCCTAATCCAGGCTGGTTCAAATGTCCAAGTGTTTGAATGAACAATTTGGTGAACAAACTAATCTTCAGACGGCCACCTCAATTGTGAATTGCACATGATTTTTTCTTTTTTGCTCCTACACATCCCTATCCACAACATCTTATAGCTTAAGACTATTCAAGCTTTGAGAACAGTTCATACAAATAGTCATACTGAAGATCTTTACAGAGGCAGTGCTGTCTTCTGGGGACAGTCCAGACAGAAATGTTTTGTTTAATGTTACTTTCTGGGCCCATGACAGAGCTCAGACAGTTCTGAGAACTAGAATCAAGATTTTTTCTTCACAGAAACAACAACAATAATACTAATGGCATATGGGGAAAATTATAATGTATTTAAAATCTTGTTTGTCTTGAAGGCAAATGTGGTTACTTGTCTGTTAATTCTGTACTTACCAGCACATATTCTTGAATCTGTCTCTAGCAGCCATAAAAAGAAAAAAAGTTATTAATAATATGGATATATTTAATAGACCTGCTGTTCCCTGGAATCATGTGTAAAAGGATAAGGGAGATATGGTTGATACTAAGATGCTAGATGGAAATAGTATTCATTATTGCTTTTAATGGAGAATGCAATTTATTGTCTCTTTCCTACCTTGACAGCGTAAGATAAGCCTAAAATGTACAAGTTGCAAAAGAATGGAAAACAGTTTACAAAGGCACTTGTCACAGAAACTCCTGATTATAGTGAAATGTCTTACCTTCCAAAACTATGCTCAGCAAGGGGGAGAAAAGCCTCAGTAATTGCTTCTCAGAGTCATTTAAAGTGCTGAGCTAGCACTATAGATTCAGGAAGGAGCTAAAGGATGTCCTATGAAATGAAACAGCACATTTAACAAACCACCTCCTGAGCTGACAAAGAAGTGGAAACTTCACTCCTTCAACAATGCGAGCATAGCTTATGGAAAGGAAATGAGTGCCTTAGAATAGCAATGTTCTTGCACATTCTTGCACATTCTGTTGTCATTGTAATTTTGGGTTCTGTCAAATACCTGTTATCATTTCGTTCTCATGAGCTCCCTTTGAACAAGATGCAGTGGCCATGTCGCTGTTCTGATAAAGTAGTCCTTTGCCAATAGTGTCCATGTCAGCTTTTGCACGGTCCTTTTGGGTTATACTAGCCACCCTCACAGACTGCAGGATCTACTACCCAGAGTGGTTCCTGCTAGGTGTGGCATTCTAAAGAACAACTGGATTACACAAAAACAGTGGCTGGTTTGTTCCTTAGAACCAAAGCAGTGCTGATGAAAATGCCAGTGTGAGACTACTTTGAAGTTATCTCCTGAACATGCTCTGTAGTAGATTGGTCCCTCTGTCCACCATGAGGTAGCTGAATCAGTTCAGGAAATGCATGGGGTCCAGTATCATTTTGCTTCACTCACAGAATCAGAAATGAGACATTTGCTCTGGGTAACAGTACTATCCCTTCAATGTTGGATGTCAGAACATTCATTTCTGATGTCCTGAGTTAGACTGGTTAGAACTGTAGCAGACCAACTTAATAGATATGTACACAAACTCAGGTTCTAAGGTTTGATTTGAATCAAATTGAACTTTGCTGAGTTCAGTTCAATGTAGAATGAAGATCAAATATTTGATGAACATTTTGCAAGCAGTTGAAGTTTAAAATGTTAAATAATAATTTAAAAAACCATTAGAAATACAATGAAAAGCCTTGTTTATAGGTCAAGATGGTGTCAAACTTGGTTTGAATCAAATTGTTGTGTTCAGTTGTGCAAGCCTGGTTTGGTTGAAGATGAACTGATCCTTTTTGAAAAGTTTTATTTGAACCACCTAGTTAGAACCAATTAGGATCAAATTTTCATGTATCTACAATGGCATGATCCAGGCCGAGATTGTTCTTTACATAACGTGACAAGGTGTTATGTGGATGTATCCTATGTGCCCAACATTGCAGAATGCTGTGGCAGGACCTTGGATGTGCAATTCATGATCAAAAGCCCTCCAGGTGGCTGAATTAAAGTAATTGCTCCATAGTGATGTGACAGACTGATGTGCAGTTATCAGAAACACTTAGTTGCAGCTGTTGCTGCTAAAGATGGCCCAACCAAGTATTAGGTTTAGGGGGCAATTACTTTTTCACATGGGTGATGGAGGTACTGTATAACTTTTGCTTGCTTGTTTTCCTTTGATAAATGAAATGATAATTTCAAAGCTGTGTTTTGTATTTACTCAGTTGTCTCTGTCTCATACAACATTTTGTTTGAAGATCTGGAACAATTAAGCGTGACAAATATGCCGGAACAGTAGAAATCAAGAAGGGGAGGAAATGCTTTTGTCATGGCATTGTATAAGAGAATGCTAAAGGGTGCTTCAGGCACCTCAAGAAGCATGAATGAAGAGCAAGCAATGGAGGTACCTTTGGGATACAAACCCCTCTAAAGAATCTGCCATCATCAGATCGTAGAAGTGGCTTACACTGAAAAATCCTGCTATTGGTTGTCAAAAGCAGGACTGAAAGACAGAACTGACTGAGGCAGTAATCTTAGCAGCAGAGGATCAAGCACTGGGAACAAAAATCAAAACCTACCATACTGGACAAGTAGAAAAGTACACAAAGGCTATTTTCCCCATTTGTTTAGCATCAAACCAAATGGGGAAAAATGTTGTTTTCATGAAAAGGGAGGTTCAGGGCAAAGGGAAACTTAGGCCCTTCCAGAGAAGTGTCTGGCTCCAGCCACTGTCCCTGGCAGAGTCACCTGCTGATCTCCACTGATGCTTATCTGGATGGTAGGGTTAGGATTAGGGTTGTTAGGGTTAGGACCTGGCCTCCAGCTCTGTTGCTCAGCCTCCAGCTCTGGCAGCTGGATGGGATACAAGGTGACTTGGGTTGTATGCCACCCACCTGCCCAGACTCTGGCTCCAGGTCTGAGAGTTGGACAGGACGTGAGTTGGGACATGGGGAATTCCTGCTATCTACCTCACCTCCCACCAACCTCCAGTATGGGGAACCCCCTGCCTGCTCGAGGAGGTTGGGGCTTCCAAATATAACAAATATTTTGGCCAAAAGGCCAAAAGCTTCATTTTAAGTGTGAAGTCTTGGCTATGAAAGTAGGCCTATTTGCCTTCACATGTAGTGCCTCGGACCTTTACAATTCAATCAAATTGTGGAGGTGTCAGAGCCTTTCAGCATGTCCTTATAGGCAGATCCCCAGGTTTAGACTATAGAAATGCAAGGTCCATATACCACTTACTTGTTCACTATATTTGAATATTCCAGACAAAAGCATGAATATCACAGAACAGTCATGCTTATTCCAGAATCTCCTAATATAGAGGAATATGTAAGTAATGTCTGGGTGGAGACAAAGAGTCCCCTGAGACAGTCTGGTACATAATAGTTGAGTGCAAGGGAGAGAAAAGAAAGACATATAGAGTGGCTGACGCAAATTGCAGGAATTGTTTACATTTACAATGAGTATGACTGGCGGGGAAAAGTCTAACGGGGAAAATCCATAGGGGGAAAAAATGGCTGGGAACAACAGACGCAAGATCCTGTGGGACATCTAAATCCAGACCAACAAACAAGCAATGGCCAATCAACCAGGCATAGTGGTACTAGACAAAGACAAGGAAGAAGCATTAATGCTAGATGTAGCAGTCCCCAAGAAGAAGGAAGGAAGGAAGGGAGGGAGGGAGGGAGGGAGGGAGGGAGGGAGGGAGTTGGCTTTTCTTCCCCGCTTTTCTCACCCATTTAAGGGGACACAAAGTGGTTGAAAAAGCTTTATTTTCTTCTTCCCACAACAGAACACCCTGTGAGGTAGATAGGGCTATGAGAGCTCAGAAGAGAGCTGTGACTAGCCCAAGGTCACCCAGCTGGCTTCATGAGGGAGTGCAGAATTAAACCCTGTATTCCCAGATAAGAGTCCGGCTCGCTAACCACTAGACCAAACTGTCTCACCGTCTAGACCAATGTGAGGAAGGATAGGAAGAATATGAGAAACTGGAAAATAACCAGGGACTGAAAGAACTGGAAACGTTGTGGAAGGCAAAGGTGATAGAAGCATTCAGGGCAGTGACCTCCTAAGAATGGCTTCAAGAGATTCTAAAACAAACATCAGACACAGTGCAGGGTCCTCAAGTTTCCTATGATAGAAGATCTGAGGTTGGAGTAGACAAAGTGATCAATGACCTATAACCAATGATAACATTATTTTATACAGCACATATTAGTGTTTTCCCACAGTTGTTTAAAAGAGGCTGTGGAATTCTATGGACTTCACTGGCAAAGCACTGGATCGATCATTCAAGAGGTTGCTGCTTCATTGCCCCCCCCCCCTTATCCTGGGAGAGTGATCTGGAACTGTGCAGACCACACCAGACATGTCTGGTGGAGAATATGCCAATAGTTTTATGAAAGTATGGGGACTCATTTGCTTCTTAATTTCAGACTTTTGGGCAGGCGGGGGGGGGGGAGGCCTTGGGATGCCATCAGGATGTTGGTGTTTATCACACAAGATGTGCTAAAATATCCAATAACTTCTGACCCCAGGAAAGTGAACAAAGAAGAGACACCTAGGTATACATGTCTATGCACTAAGAAAAGTACACTACAATGTAGTGTATTAACCCTAAAGGTTTTGGTGATATATATGGCAGAAAACATAAAATAAATCTGGATTTCTAAGTGTTGCATTTTCTATAACTAGAGGAAATCTCTGGACAATTTCATGTACTGTCTAATAATGTCTAATTCATTTTAATTTCAGCTGTTTATTCAGAGGATGCTCTCATAGCATGGCAATATGTGAAAAGCCTCATAATGAAAATCAATTACACAATTATGTGTGGTCTATGATAAAGTAGTCACTTTGATATACACATGGGTAGGCAGATTTGCTTAAAGAGGAAGAAGAAACTCCAGCCATATTATAGAACTAAATTTCCTGTCTGAAAAACACAATAAATTTATTCTGGACTAACCTCATAACTCTGTTACATATAGTGATAAAATTAAATAATGTTAAAGAGTATGGATGTCAAATCAAAATCAAGTCAAGTCAAAGAAGTTATTGATTAGTCTGGGGACTGTATAGAAAAGAAATGGATGCAATAATCTAAGACCAAAGGGACAGATTTAGGTTGTGTTACAACTAAAACACAAATACAGACTCTAAAAAAATAAACTTCTTTTTTGGGGAAGGGAGTAGAAATTCTATAATAAAAGAATGTAAGCTTGACAAAATTCACCTATTCAGAATGGGCATCATGCTCTACAGATTGTGTTTACATGTACAAAAACAACAACAAAATGCAACTCAGAAGTGTCTTGGACACAGTAATATTTGCCCCTGATGTACTAATTCCAGCCCTTTTGGAACTAGGCTAATTCCAGATTGTATTCTGAAGTAGGGATCCACATGCTAGTGAAGACTATGGAAGGCCCCAGGACAGAGACTGGCCTAGTCTGCACTGGAATGCAGATGACAGGTTCCTATTCCAGGATACAATCCAGAATAAAGCCCAATATGAAAAGGGCCTCTGTCACAGATCCACCTTTTCTAGTCTTGACACTTAATCCCATTTTAGAATCACCTCTCTGCCACATATGAGTAACATCAGAATCTTTTGTTTTGTTGTTGTTTTAATGCATATTATCACAGCCTAAACTGTGGACTGGTTGCAAAACTACTGATAGACTCAGTTCCAGCTAAAGCAGTGGAACATTAGCTGCCACAAGATCTACAGTGTCATTAGAATAATGAACACATTGCTATTTCATCCCTCCCTCCGTAGCTAACCTGACACCTAACACTAGGTTGAAGGATTGTATTATGAGAATGATCACAAATGGTTTTTGTCAGTGGGAAGGAAAATATCAAACAAAAGGCCTCATGTTTGGTTTTGAGTCTAGAACTCTTTGGCAGGAGCAATGTCATGACTGGAATGCTTACTAAATTTGCAAGTAGTACAGAACAGGAAAGGATAGCAAATATTATAAAGGAAAGAATCAAGATGATAATAGGCTAATGGAAGAAGAATCTTTGGAAAAGTTAGATACAATTCAATAGAAACAAAAACAAGCACTTCACTTAGGACAAAATTGTCAAATGCATATATTAGAGATGTACAAAATTTGATTTGCAGTCACAAATTCAATCTTTCTTTCTTTTTTCTTTTTGGTATTAATAGATAATCATATCAAAATCAAAATTCAGGCTTTTGCATATCCAAAATTTCAGTTGAAGCAAGCCAGTATTCCACTTAGGAATAGGAATAGTTCAGTTGAACATTCGTGTTTTGTTGTACATTTGGTCATTGAAAGGGCTTTTTTCAATGGAAAAAAATGGATTTTTCTTTGTGAAAAAGTAGGAAAACGAATGTGTAAACCAGTTTTTCAATTAAAAGATTCAAGAATTAAATTAATAGATGTTTACTTCAATAGTAAAATGAGTGCATTTCTGTTTGTGTTTGTGTGCACATCTCTCTGCAGATAGAGTGAGTTACGTGAAAAAAAAAGATATTGGAATGTTATTCAATAACCAACCATGGCCAATTCACACTTCAGCCTGTAGTATGCAATTAGGAAACAACTGGGCAGATGCAGATGCACTTTCAGGAGGAGTTTATAGACTAGAAACGCCCTCTTCCTGCCCACCTAGCTGTGGGGCATGAAATTGTTTTCCTCAAGCAAACTAACTAACCCTAACCTAACTTATCTTTAGCATGCAGCTGGTGACCATCTGTATTTCTGCTGACTGAGGAGGTCATCTGTGGTGCCGTGCAAGTGTGCGAGGACCTCAGATGCCTCCGTGATGTGACTGCGATTGCTCAAAGCATCAGTGTTGCTGTAGCAATGGCACTGACACACACCGAGTCATGCAGGGTACCACACTCAAGATGGCGGCACCTTGCAGAGGATTGGCTCAGTGATCTAACAGAGGTAAGTGATCGATCACGAAGTGGCTGGACTGTCATCGACTAGTGCTTGCAAGTACAAGAGTTAGTCATCATTAGTTCATTGTGCACCTTTCCCATCCATGAGACAGGAACGGAAGTGCAAAATTGCCCCAAATATGAATTAGTAGTATGAACAGACCTATTCTGAGCTGCATTAACAGGAATCTCTTAATTGGGGGAAGTCACAATTCCACTACATTCAGTGCTAGTTGGACCCTTCCTTCAAAACTGTAATCAGTGTGGGATGTTTCACTTTAAGGAGAATTCAGACAAATTCAAACAGGCTGAGAGAAGATCAATGGGGCTGATCAGCAAACTGGGAATAAAATCCTATAAAGATGTATTGAGATTTCTTAGGCAATATCTGTATAACAGTGATAGCAGTTCTGTGAGCAAAGATCTCCATCTTGATAATCTTCCATGTTGATGAGTGCTGCAGTTACAGAAATAACTACATCTTTGGCCACCAAAACATTGAAAATGGGGAACTTTAATTCCTAAGCCCTGTTGATTTCACGTGTAAATGTTTCCTGGATCACAGAAAATGGTCAGAGAAGGATGTGCACAAATGTTTTTTTGTATTCATTTTTGAGTTGATTTGAAAGTTTAGAATCCAAATGCAACAAAAACTGATTTGAATCAGATACATTAGAATCTATTCGTTTGAATGTTAGATTCTTATTTAAAGATAGAAATGTAAATAAATAAATAAATAAATCCCGTATGCATCCCATTTTCATCCCATATTATAAGCGCAAACGCGTACAGATACATATGTAGTACATTCGAATCATTTGAACAAATGTTTTGGAACATTCAAAATTCATTCAAAAGTTTAAATTGGAATGTGTAGACATTCTGTTCAAGTTTGACTGTCCACATTTGATCAAATTTGATTGAATTTTGAATGCTTAGAACATTCATGCACCTACCTACTAAGATGTGATACAGTGGTAGGTCTGCACAGCAAGCAGAAAGCAGGGTGTTAGGAAGTACAGGAAAAGCTTTATATGTCATTATATGCATGGTTTTGGTGAGTGAGTGGTCAGAAGGGAGAAGGAGTTCAACAAGGGGTGCTTAGGAACATTCTCATGGTGGAACAATAGACATGGGTTCCTAAGGCATTATAAAGACATTGTGTAGATCTTGCCTTTGGTTTGTTTTACCTTGAAAAGGTAACACTAAGAAGGAAAGAAGAACATGAAAGGTGCTGCTGACAAAGGGTTCGTGAGAAATTCTCTTTCATCTCAGAATGCTGGTTAGGAATAAAAGGCTAAGGTGATTAGCAGTTGATCCTGATTGAATATCATGATCAGGAAAACAACAGCAGCAACAACCACAAACCCCTGAATAGTTAACAGAACAGGCAGATGTAGCATATATGAGGGAAGGTACCTTTGTATAAAGAAAACAAACAGAAACCCTAATTTAATTTGTACCCACTTTGTACATTCAAGACATTCTGGACAACAACTCCCATTATCCCTAGATGCAGAAGATGTTCTGTCCCTCCTATGTCATCACCTAATATCTTTGGGGGAGGGGGGTTTGGGGGGGAGGGTCTGAGGCAGAAAATCCAGCAAGTAACCCTAGACCAGTGGTCTGTAAGCCAGTTTGGTCTTGAGGTTAGAGATCCAAACTCTTATATGGGAATTCCAGGTTTTGATACTGTCCTTCTCCATGAAGCCAGCTGGGTGACCTTGGGCAAGTCACAGCTCTCCTCTGAGCTCTCACAGTCCCACCTACCTCACAGGATGTATATTGTGGGGAGAAGAACAGAAAGCTTTGTCAGCCGCTTTGAGTCCCCTTAAATGGGTGAGAAAAGTAGGGCAGAAAAGCCAATTCTTCTTCAGGTGTAAAAATTCAGCAACAAATTAAATAACTGAATTCCATTCAACCCAAATCTGGTTTCCACTCGAGGCAGTTGGCCGGTTGCTATAGTTTCCTTTAACTCCTGCCCCTTATAAATTATTATTGGGTTCCATCTTGGTAATAAAATGTAGGAAAATGCTCGCTTTCATTTTATTGCCTTAATACAAAAGTCCATGAGGCTATGTCATCACAACCCAAAACCAATTATATCTGAACCACAGTTGTCGGACAGATTGCATCATTGTTAAAACCATCTGAACAATCAGCTCTTTGAAACACACACACCCCAAAAACACACACCCTTTTTAGTCTTTACTACATTGAAATCACATTTATTCTAAGGATACAACTCTTTCATTGTCATCTAAATCCATCTGAAGTGTAGATCACAATGAAGGTCATCATGGATGAAAGATTTCATGTTTCAGTTTATTGGGTTATTTTGCCCAAGTCTATTCAGGAGCAGAGCTAAATAAGTGGCCATTTTGTACAAAATTACCTATCTAAATGAGACGAACAAATGCTACCTTCATTTAGTGACACACTTTGAAATTTGCACTCTGAGTTATTCATTTCCATAAATAGTTTGCTGAAGACTAGCATTCAAACGACATGTGCCCATTATCTTGTTAATAGGCCTTACTGCTTTACATCTACTAGGAATGCAAATAACTGATAATTCTAGGCTCATTAAGTAAATCTCTAGAGACTTACTTTGGTTAAATGTTCCAATGGGCATGTTTAGCACCTCTATTGGGATTGGTGAAATTCCAAAAAAATCTGTAAATTAAAGTTCTGCAGAGTACCATACAATATGCATAATGAAACCCTGGATGTAAATTAAGGAGATTTATATTGCTGCATTCCACTTACGTTATTCAATCGGAATGCTTCACAGGTTTTTATGAAGCAAATAAAGCACTGTTTTTTCTCCGGAATTTCGTTCTTAATGGTCACTGTGGATTCATACTTACATTGCCTTCTACACATATTAAAGACTGAATTGTTCTTTCTGGCTGTATATCATATTAAAAGCTCAAGACACTGACGCTGACTCCACAAAGTTGTGCTGGTGGTGGTAACTAATGCTGCAAGCTTTTTAATTAGTTTAATCAGCAGATTAATCAATTTATAAAACAGTGGGAGGCAATTTTTACTAGTGGAACACATCCATCCATGGCTTGGAGGAAGTTCTAGGCTGTTCCTATAATAGGGATGAGGAAGTAATACAAATGTAATTTTCTTTCATCAACATTTTGTGGAGGTTGTTGTTCACTCCTAATCTTGGGACAAAGATAGAAGACAAGAGAATGTTAGGATCCACATGGTGCTTTATGGTTCATTGAAGGTGCAACGAGGGCACAGTGTCTGTACAACACTATTTGAAGCTGGGAATTCCCCTACTACTATTCTGAGAGCCAGAGAAACTAACTTCCTTTTGTGTCAAAAATCATAGCTAGTGGCGGGGGCATCAGACACCTTGCAGAAAGCACACAACCATTTTAGCACTTGCCACCTCTTAATTCAAACGAAGAAGAGCACAACCCTTGTAGTGTTCTTCCTCTTCTATTACACAGCAAACACCTAACCCCAACGTAGGCCTCAGGGCAGCCATATTCTATTAATGTAATAAAGTCTCACTGCACTGATTAAAGTGTGTTTTCTGTGTAATCAGAAAGCAGCCAAACACTGTAACTTAGGTCTTTTTGCATTATAGCTGGAACAGCTGTAATGTACTTTGGCTAAGTCAGTTTGGGACAGTTTCCCCATTCACACATAGGCAGGAAAGAACACATTTACATGCATGCATGCCTATGTGCAGCGGCGGGGACACCAACCCCAGGCCTGCCTGCCATTGAATGGGAGCACCCAGGGGTGGGCAGCCCTGTCAGGCGGCTTTCTCCAATTCCTGCCAGCTGTACAGGACCCGATTGGGTACCCACCCACCCAGGGGCCCAGGGCTGGCTACCTATGGGTCAGGGGCTGTGGGACCCATTGGTAGATGAGGCGGCTAGACCGTGCAGAGGCTCATGATCTGCCATGGTCAGCCGGGGGATGTCACGTTGCAGGCCAGTCCGGCAACAGGCAAACACTTTCACAGCTACTCAGTCCCAAGGTTTCCAGGCGTTCTCAAGGTCAGTTCTGGTCCAGGATCTAGGAGTCCAGATAATCAGCAAGGATCAGGCAGTCCAAAGGGTCAGCAGGTCACAAGGACTCCAGGATTTCAAGCTCAGGTAACATAAGGCTGCTAAGATGTTGTCTGCAGCAACTTGAGGCAAGGTGAGCTTGTTCTTAAATAGAGGAGTCAGAGCCACGCCCTTGGTGCAGCTGAGCTAATTGCTCTGATCTCTGTCTCACCTGCTTCTGCTGCCTAAGCAGGCAATGAGAGACCCTTTGATTATGCTCACTGCTGGTGAATTCCTCATCAGAGCTGTCTGACTGCTCACCTGGGACCGGCCTTAACTCTACCATGCCTGCAATGCCATGCTGTGGCTGCTCCTCAGCCTGTGGTAGCATTGCAGGCATACCCTCCTCTTCTGATGAGGCTGAATAGGGCATGACAGGGGAGGTGGGACCCTGGTAAACCAGACCCATGCGTGTCCGGTCTATCAAGGAGTCCCACTTCTCCGGCCCATAGGCAGCCACAGATCAGCCTCTCTCCACCCCAGAAACAGGTGAGGGGAAGCCAATCTGGGTGACTCCCCAACTCCTGCAGTCCTGAGCAAGTCACCTCCCCCCGCAGGCAGCCGTCACTTACCTTGGCTGGCTGGGGTTCCCATTGCACAGACGTGCCTGCTCCCGGTAGACTGGCTCTGTGGTTCCCGTCTACCAGGCTCAACACGCCTGTGCGATAGGAACCCTGGCTGGACAAGGTAACTCTTGGCTGATTTTCTCCCAATGGTGGGGGTGCGTGTGCCCGTGGCTTTCAGGGAGGGAAGCGTGTGTGAATGCTTCCCTCCCTGGCTGGCTGGGGATGCTTGGAATGCATGAGGATAGATGTAGAGCAGTTTTAACTGCTCTACATCTCGCATGCGTGGACAACACTCGGGGTCAGGGTGGGACAGCTCCGGCATCCCGGCAGTGCGTATGCTGCATCCCCATGTGTTCTCTGCATGTTCAAAAAGGCCTAGTGCAAAAAGGCCTCTTAATTCAACACATCTGAAATGAAGGCTGTGTGGCAAATGCCCAGGTGAGATTTTTCATCCTGTCTCTATGGCCAGAACTCAATACATCTGAGCCCCAGTCACAAGTAATCTATATCAAGTGGGCCCATTAATGCTCACATATAGTGAAGATGTACCAGGATGTGTGTGACTCCTATTTGCCAGGCTCAACTCTGCTGACCAGTTTTAATAAGTGTAAAGGAATGTGTTTATTCAGCATGAATTTGTGCATATTTCATATGCATGCCAATGAATCTATAACAGATCTGATGCTAGAAGTCCAAAGTCCTGACCTGGAAGAGCCTGATTTTAAAATGCAAAACTGGAATTCTTTCTATATTTACCCTTCCTCCTGTTTACAAGGAAACAACATGCATTGATGTAGTCAGGAAGAACAATCAATGCTTGTCTTGTTTAGCTGCAAATGAACTAAATTCTAGGCCCTTTCTGCACTTGGCCTTATTCCAGAATATATCTCGGGATAGGGGCCTATTGTACATATGCTAATAGAGAGTGCGGCAGGCCTAATCTGAGAACTCCTGTAGCCTGCAATAGCATGTGGATAGCAAGTCTCTGTTCTGAGATATGTTCCAGAATAAGGGCAAGGGCAGAAAGGCCCCTTGTTAGGACTGGTATAGTTCTGATCAGAATTTTTTTAAAAAAACGATATCAAACTGTCAATTAGCAACGTTGAGCAGTATTGATTGAATCTGGATTGAAGCAGTTGTTGTTGTTGTTGTTAACATGTATAATCACAGTTATGCTATTCAGTATCACAATGTCCCATTCATGTCCTCTCAGAGTTGCCCAGTTATCCAACAACATGGTTCCATCTTATAAATTAAGTTAGAATTGTTGAAGTGCATGTCTTGACAACTGATTGGCTTTTGTCCCCTGTGTATCACTCTATTGTCTTTACCTCTCCTAGCAATCTAAAAGTGATTATCACTGCCCCAGGCAACTGTCACATCTACATCTGCAGTTGCACATGACACTGTTAGAAGTTTGCAGCAAATACTTCATCTGCTCCCGACACACACGTCATGTTGGTTCCATTTTGACAGCCCCAAAGAGAAACTTTGCCCTCACATTTTGTTCCACCCTCTGGAAAGACCCCTTGAGGTAAGTGCAGGTGCAGCCAAAGTCTCAAATAAATAAATAATAAATAAACACTCCAGAAAATAATTCATTGAGCTTCTAGTTGCATGAGATGGCCTGCTTCTTCAAATCAGATGGTTCTGATTTCCAAGACTTACCTGGGACACCTTGGGAACTTAACATCCATATGAAGCTGTTAGGATATAACTTTTTTTTTATTAATTTAATATGATTTAATGTGGTGAATGAAGCTACTGCACCATGCTTGATGGCAAAGCTACAGAACACGAGGAGACCAGTATAGTAAAGCAGTTTGGCCATGTGCAAGTCTATTGAGAAGTCCCTGCAGGGACAGGTAAAAAAAAAAGTTACACTTTGGATTCACTCCTTTCCCCCCCTGTAAGTGTAAGGTGAAGGCAATACAGAAATACTAGAATATCTTAGAAATACAGTCTTTGTAACTGAATATCCCAAAGTATGTCAACATGATACATCCTAAATAAAAATTTGCTGTCTTCATAGGGATGTGCACGAATTTGATCCTAACATTTGAAATTCAATCAAATTGGTTTGAATTTGCATTAGAATTCAAATTGAATGTCTATAAATTTGACTTTAAACATTCAAATGAATTTTCAATTTGAATTATTTGGACATTCATACGTGTACGGATATGTACACGATGTGTACTTGCCTGTACACATCTTTCTCGCATTCGTACGGATTTGTATGGATGTGTATGGGCGCATAGGAATGTTGTTTACATTAATATCTGCAAATTCAAATCAAAAATTCACACAAATCGATTCAAATGTATTCGATTCAAATCGAATGTGAATCCATTCAAATTTTAGAGATTCAGACTGATTCAAATTTTCAGATATTTGATTTGAATTGAATTGAATCCCAAAAATTGCATTCATGCACACCCCAGTCTTCAGTATCAAAATCTGTTTTATTCTGGTTTAGTATATGCACATATGTAGCATTAAAGAAAAAAAAAACAGCAACAAATCTTTGTGCAATGAAATATTGGAATGATTTTTAGCAAACCTGGCTAAGCAGAAGAAAAGAAGAAAACTGTATTTAAACCTCTGGTTGGACTGTCTCTCCATAATCCTATTGCTTTGCTCAGTTTTGAAGAAACAACAATAATTGCCTGTAGCAATGAAGACATCCGGAACATCTGATTGGCTTGCGGTAATGCAAATGAGATCCTACTTTCATGGTAAACTCGCCTAGTATCTTGCTTACAGGTTCTCAGGCCCATGAAATAGGGTGGTATCCTGTTCTCAATGGGGTACTGCCCTGAAAGGGTCTTTTTCTAATGGATCCTCTTTTCATTATGTGGTCAAATATTTGAACGTAATTGTGCACTGGCTGGTATGCTGGATATGCAGGTGAACTAAGCTTCTAGTGCAAGTGGAAAGGGTGTTATAAATAAATGTTTATTATTATTATTGTTATATTATTATTATAGTGCAGAATTACCCAGCATTTCTGCTTTGATGTTAGTCCTTCTAGTGAGCAGTAAAGTTGATTTCCTTAATTATTATCTGACGTGATGTTCTTGGAGTCCAAGGGACTCTTTTGGACATTTATTTTAGTAAAATGATGCCTGAGCTTTTTGTTAATTTTGATAACATTTGGGGGGAATCTCAGAATTTCAGCCCCAACCTCCAACTACTCAACTTCAAAATTTAGCTACAATTTCCTATGAAATTTTATTTGTGCAGAAGACTCCAAATTCATTTTGTAATTTCTTCTAACAGTGGTCACTTACTTACATTTATTGATATACATGTGCAGACCTTGCTTTTCTGATATGCAAAGTGGCTTTTTCCAGAGACCTCTAAGAAAACTCTTCTGTGGGTGCCCGTATCTATAGGTTTCATTTATGAATTAATTGTTTTTGAAGTTCTCTGGCTTCTTTTTCCCCACTTGAGGGAAATGTCGTTTCCCTTTGCAACTGTTGCAAGCTACAAGGCTTTGAAGATTTAACAGCAAGATAATGAAAACAGGAGATTGTGATTAAGGGACCAAGGGCAGATGTTGGCTGAGTAATGGGATTTGTCACAACTCTGAAAGAAGAGTAAAACTCCTACTAACATATGACTTCTGTCATTAACATTTTTAATGAAAGCTTCGGTAGGTGGCTATGCACACAAATCCTACTAAGTAAACTCCTGAGAATCAATTCACTGAGTATTTAAATTCCAATTACTTTTGAAGAACTGTTAAAGAAGAGACTCTAGGAGCTGACATCTATAAGTAATAATGTGTCACAGGCAGCAAAGTTGTTGTTATATCATCATCATCACCATCACCATCACCATCATTATTATTATTGACATAACAGAATAGTAACACACAGCAAACAAGATATTTATGCTGGTTTTATTAACTTATCACTAGCCAGGCCCTTCCTAAGGGCCTAGGACTGAGTGATTTATTGGCAAATGATATGAGTGGATCCCAGCAAAGGGGCAGATGGATATTTTGTTCAGGCTAATGATTTTCAAGTACCCACTAAGATCAGTCTTCATATCTGGTAAGTTTTTCTATTTTTCATCAATTCTGCTGTCACCTGGAAGAGCAACATCAACAATGAACACTTTGTCTTTTTCCAAGATTGTCACGTCTAATGTGTTATGTTCCAGTGTTCGATCAGTTTGAAGTCAGAAGCCCCACAGTAGTGTGGCTTGTTCATTTTCATCCACTTTTTCTGGTTTACAGTCCCGCCAGTTCTTTGCCACTGGCAGATGGTAGTTCTGGCATAAGTTCCAGTGTATTATTTGCACCACTACATTGTGCCTCTGTTTATAGTCAGTCTGTGCGATCTTTCTGCAGCAGCTCAGAATGTGGTCAACCATTTCATCAGCTTCCTTACAGAGTCTGCACTTTGGGTCTTCTGCTGATTTCTCAATTCTAGCTTTGGTGGCATTTGTTCTGATGGTTTGTTTTTGTGCAGCAAAAAAATAGTCCCTCTGTTTCCTTCTTCAGTCAGCTACAACCAGGTCTTTTCCTTATCCACTTTGTCTTCAATCTTCTCCAAGAACTGTCCATGCAGTACCTTGTTGCACCAACTATATGTCCGGCATTGAAGTACAGTTTTTCAGTACTGGCTCTTGGTTTGCTGCACTTTAAGGAGCTTCTTGTTATTTACTTCAGTCAGAGCTAATTCTTGGCTTCCTTTCACATAGTTTGCCAATGCATGCATCTCTTCTTTTACTATCTGCCTCGCTTGCAAAAGTCCTCTGCCACATGTTTTTCTAGGCAAGTACAGCCTGTCGACATTGCTGTGGGGATGTAATCCATGTATCATCATCAATTTCCTTGTTTTTCTGTCCAGGTTGTCAAGCTCCACCTGTGTCCAGTTCACAATTCCAGCAGTGTATCTGAGAACAGGCATGGCCCAGGCATTTATGGCCTTGATAGTGTTGTTGCCATTCAATATGTTCTTTAAAAATTTTCTGGTCCTCTGGATGTATTCTTTACTGATCGTAGTTTTCACATACCCATGTTTGATGTTGTCTGTGCTCAAACAAATGTCCAAATAATTTGTATGAATGATTTTTGAAAGATTCAAAAATTCATTCAAATATTAAATTCGAATTTAGAGACATTCAATTTGAATTTGAATGTCCAAATTTGATCGGATTTGGTCAAATTTTGAATGTTTTGAATATTCGTGCATATCCCTAACTGCATCCCCTAGGGGCATTCTGCCATATGTGTGGAACCCTTCTGTTGCTCTTTACAGACAACATAGGGTATTCTGCATTGTTCTGGCATGGGCTACATTTCTTGCTAGGGCTTTTTTGCCACATGCTGCTTCTGGGTGCCAAGCCAGAAATAGGTTTGCCATGATATATCAGCCCATGGGTCATGCTGTCAGCATGCCCTCTGGGGATATCTGTACCATTAGTTCTCTGATTGTGGACTACTTTTAACCAACCAACCAGTGGTGCGTGGCCTCAAATATCCTGGTAAAGTGTTAGGATATTCTTTGGGGTATTTCATTCTATGGACTGAGATATAAACCCAATGCAGAAAGTTCTATGTGTCTGTAGAGGTTAAAAAGACTGAGGCATGCAAAGTAGCAATATTGTGCTATAGCTCTGATAGCACAAGTCAAAAAGGGACAATGGATCAGGATGCATAAAAGCAAATTCAGTGCTGGAGATAATTAAGAAGGGAATTGAAAACAAGTCAGCAAATGTCATTTTGCCTCTTCATAAATCTACGTTGAGGCCATGTTTGGAACCTTGTATACAAACCTGGTGACCACACCTCAGAAAGGATATTGTGGAATTGAAAAAGGTGCAGAACAGGGTAACCAGAATGATCAAGGGATTTAACCCGCTTGCATAGCTTTAAGAATGGATTTAAATGATTACTTGAATGGATAACTGGGTAATTCCTCCCGGTTGGAAAGACAGGTAGGTTGCCTTTAAAAGCCATCTGCAGGGATTCAAGAGCAGGTGAAGGTCTTCCTTTTGTCTTCTCCTTGGGAATGATCAGAAGCAATTTGGAGGTCACTGTGTGAAATGGGATGCTGGACTTGATCATTGTGTCCTGACCCAGCAGGATTCCTCTTATGTTCTTACATTTTTATGACAATAGAGGTCTCTTCCCACCATAAAGTCAAATAATGTGGCCCTGTACCCTCCAAAGATGTCTAACTTTGACAACCTTTGGTGGCAAGTTATTAATAAGGGGATAAAAGAACTGGGGGAATTACATGGTGCAGATTTAGGAAATAGCACAGTGTTTCATAAATTTAAGAATGCATGTAGGGAGAGCCAAGGGTATTGCTGACAGAAAAGGAAGGCACAAGCAACAGACTGTTATATTTCACATGTCAAATTTTACTAATAAATTTTTGGTTTGGTTCCGTTTTTTAGCTGCAGGCTTCTAATAAATAATTTTTCACTGTATATTTAACAGAATCGCAGGGCCATCATTTTATGCATGAATGAAGAGGTAATTGCAAAGGGAATATGAAGTTCATGTTAGTGGTGTCTATGCCACTTGAGCTTGATGACTGGCAGCTGAACATGTTAATTAGGTTTGTTGAAAAGAAACAGAATTCAGGTGGCAACCTTGTTAGAGTCGTCAAGTGAGAAACATGGAAGTGTGAACTGTTCTTTAACCCAACCTTTTGAAAAACAGCAGAGTGCAACCTGCCTTACTATTATTTACTGTGATCCATGGTCTTCTTTTCAAAAGCAAGATTTCCATCACTTGCTAAAATTGAGTTGTCAACATCTGCATGTCAGAGCACAGACAAAACAACTCTATGCACAACCTACTTGACATCTAAGGACGCCTGGATTTGCACAGGGAAATTAATGCCAATTCCCTGTTCTTATTCACAGGGAATGTGCATGAATTCATCTTTCAGGGAGCAGATTGTGTAACAGGACTGGTGTTTATTAATTCTCTTACAATATTTGGGTTTGCTAACTGCCTTCTGTTTCTTTAAAAAAATCAGGCAAGATTTGAGATTTTAAAATAAATGCTATAATATTTAATCTTTCTTTTGACAGTTCGTATTTTTTTTCCTTTTTCCTTTCTTCTTTCCCATCTGTGATCTAGGACAGGTACATCTTTCAGGCTGGGGGTGGTGGTGGAAGCAGGATTCTTCTAATACCATTTGCTTCGGATTCAAGAGCAGGAAAAGGTTTGTCCTTGTCTCTGCTTGAGATGCCCATGAGCATTTGGCGGGCCACTGTGTGCAACAGGATGCTGGACTAGATGGGCTGTGGCCTGATCCAATGGGGCCTCTCTCTCTTATGATCTACCATAGGTAGGTCTAGTAATACATTTTGTCATATAACTGGGGCTTTTCAGCACTTCCTGTCCCATCCGGTCTGGGGATGTGAATAGTGCACTCCCACAGGTGGGGACCAGCATTCATGCTCATAAATGCTAGTACATGCCAATCCACATGCCAACCCACCCTCCCCTCATCTGGAAACTTACCAAAAGTGGAGATGGGTGTCTGGGTTCTGTCCTCTGGGATCTGGGTGCCACCATCTTGGGTACAGATGCTGGCATGACTGCATGTGCACCAGTGCTGTCACCAGGACAACGGTGATGTGCCGCACACATGCACTCACGTTTTTGGTCACTCGACATACCAGTCCATTTGCATGGCAAATCGGATGACCCCCATCACCTGAAGGAGGTGTGAATGGTCTCTCTGGTGCCTGGGAAAGGTAAGCTTTCAGACACGTGTGGTCCACATTGTTAGGGGATTCTAGGGTAGCTTCTGGGATAGCAGGAGATGTTTCTGATGTGGAAACACCTCCTTCAAGTGCTGAAGGGCCTATGTTCTCTAGTAACAATATTTGTTGTTTCATAAAGTAAAAAGATATTAGTAAAACTGTCCAGAATGGTGATTAATCCCTTTGATAATAATATCCATAGAGAGTCTGCTTCCAAATAAAACTTCATTGCACAGAGAGAAAAGGAGAGAAATGAATATATGACTATTCTTTGCCAATAAAATAATCTCCTGTGCATGTATAATTGTTAACACATTGACTATCCTTTAAAAGTACATATTTTTATACGATAAAGAGAGCTTCTTTGTTTGAATGCACACAACATATGTGACATATTTGCCTGTTAAATTTATAAAGTCTGTTTTGAATTTGAGAATTTAAAAACAGATTCAAAAGTTCTCTAGAAACAGCACTAAAAATAGGAAAGTATAGTTGTGTGAATTTCAAGAGAAAGCAAGCAGAGAAAGAAGACTATGGTAGAAAAATAACATCAAAAAAGCACTGAAGGTAGAACAGAGGGAAAGGTAGCTTGCTTTAGATAACGGATTTTTTATTTTATTTTCAGTTCAAATGAAAATTACCCACAGTTATCGGAAAGTCATTTGGTGCCTGAATGGATACATCATGGATATTTTGAATGCATTTCAGCCTGTTTGTGAAGAGACCAGATGAAAAATCCAAAATGTGCATGCACCTATCCACACGCCCTTAGAAGTTCTTCTGATCTCTTTCACTCTCTTTGTCATTGACTCACTCACCTACCTGGGAGCATGAAGGTCATGTCTCTATGTTGATTGTTATATTGTACCTGTCAAATAGTGCAATGCCCAATAAAGACATCTGAGGTTGAGGGTGTGAACTCATGTTTTTCTTGGAGAAGCATCCTTGCTGTTCCTTTGCCAGTTACCTGTATCACTTGACCTGGATGCTATAAAGCATCTGATGAAGTGAGGGGATGGCATCCCTTCAGGGACACCTAGCATTAGCCCCTGTGTGGACAAATTGTATGAGATAGCCACTAGATCTGCTCTACTGAGTAAGTGTGAAAATGGCCCTAAAGACTGAGGATGATATATTTTCTACACATCTCATAAACTCCTAAAACAATTGTGAACTCTATAAAACATCTAAGGCCATCAAAGTGCTTTTGTATTTTTCACTTCAAACTTCCTTGCATTTACTCAATTTCTCCATTAACTTCAACTAGAGAAACTTCTACTAAGTGCTTTGAAATGCCCATTACTTCTGCCTTAAAGGCTCCAGCTGTTGCAATTTGGAGGACCCATGAATGATGTACCTCCCATTGCTTTTGTAACATTGCTTGTAACAACTAGTTATTTGGACAATTGCACCATCAAAAATAGAATTTGGGAAGGTTTTTTTTTGTATCTGTTTTAATGAATATGGAATACTACTGAAAGACACAGAAGGTTATGGTTAAGGTCTATAAACTGTTTTTACAAAGATATAAACCTGGTTCCATGCTTTTAGTGCCATAGAAGTAATTCACAGAGATGTTCACCAACTCAAAATCAAAGGTTTGGTTTAGTTCAAATGAAACGGAACCTCATTGATTTTGGTTCAATCTAGAACCAGATCAAACATTCTGACCTGGTTCTAGATTGAATTTTAATATTTCGTGACATGTTTGACTTTAAAAAATGCTTTTGTTACATCTGAGAATTGCACAGTTTCATAATTCTGTGCAGAACTATACAATTCTTTGTTGTAATCAATGGGCATGATAGGCTCATTTTGGAAAGTTCCAGTTGAACTGCTTGGCTCAAATGTGTTTGATCAGACACACCCCTAGTTTGGTTCATATTCAGGACTAGCCCATTTTGAACCAAGAGTGGTTCAGTTTGAATCTAACAGGATTGAACTGAATAACTTGATTCAAACTGTTATAAAATGAACCAGACTGGCACATCTCTAGTAATTCATTCCAATATTACACTCAACAGCAAAGTGGGGCATGTAATATACTTTTTAAGCAATTTTTCACTTATTGCCCACTTATGTAACTGGACATATTTGCTCTTAATCAGACTGTAATGTAGCATGTATTTTTTTTAATTTGTAAGTTTCTATGTAAATAAAATAAAATAGCTAGTATAGTAACCATGCCAGTACATATTACTTTTTCTCATTTCCAAAACAAAACAAAAAAGCATGGAGTGGAAAAGTACTTTAAAAGTTATTTGTGACTGGAAATATATATCCACACACAAGAAAAAGAAGAAGGCATGATCCATGGGGAAGATTTGAGCTGGAAGATCAGCAATCAATATTTGTACAGTGCAATTACTATAATATAATCTCTTTACTATCTTGAAAATGACTTTAATCCTGTATCAATATTATTATTGATAACTATATTTTTTAAAAAGAGGTTTCTGTGTAAACCATAATCTTTCCACTTATTTGTACACTATACCTACGACATTAACTAATTTTGATTTAATGTTATCAGCAAAGCTTAGCTATCAATCATTCTTCTGTGCAATCACCAAAAGCTTCATAAAAGCATTTCACTCTATCTACAAAGAGCATAAAGAAGACAGATAATTATATAATAAAGGCAAAAGCTTTAACATATCTGGCCCTAGCAGCTCAAGAAGAATATGAAAAGCCTAGCCTGTGTTCAGACATGATCAGACATACCAAAAGTGACAGCTTGTAGGCCCCTCAGAGGCAGTAGTTTGTGGTCTTTGTGTTCTCAAGCCGTCTGTAATCCATCTTTTCTAGCATAGAATGTTCAGGAGAGGGGGGCAGATGAACAATCTCACCTTGAGGCTTCCTCTAAGTCAGTGATGGCAAACCTTTTGAGCTCGGTGTGTCAAAATTCACAAGAAAACCTAGCTTAACAGGTGCTGTGTCACATCTAGAAATATCCATAATTTTGTGATATTTGTAGCTCTAGTAAAAAAGTTATATTTTCGATATATGTATTTTATTAAAAGCAAAAATAATTCTTTACATTAGTGACTTTGGTTGCTGAATTTCATTTGCTAAATCTTCAATTGAAAGTTGGCATTTTGTACACTTCAAGAACAAGCAAGCACTACACGCCCAGGTGCCAGGGTGACCAGGTGTGTCACCCAAAAGGGCTTGGCGTGTCACCTGTGACACGCGTGTCATAGGTTGGCCATCACTGCTCTAAGCTGTTCCAGAGGTACCTCAGAAATGCCTCACTTTTTTTTTTTTTTGGCTGGGTCTGATCACAGCCCTGCTTCCGTTCTTGTCACTAATAATAGTCTTTAGAGGCCAACGTTAGTCAGAGACTAAAAGGGAAAAAAAACAGTGTTAGGGAGACAATCTTACTTGTTAGTGCTCTGGTTCTTCTAAGTTAAGAGGCTTTAACTTTAGGAAGTGCTCATGCGAAAGCACTTCCTATCGGTACTAGAAATATGTGTCAGAAATTCAATACCTGGAAGCATCATGGAAGACCATTTGCCAAATGAATTTATGTTCCCTACTTGACATATGGCCAGTCAAGAACTCCAGTCTCACCCTTAGTCCAAAAGTTAGTGGATATGATAAGTTATGGATGGCACTATTCATGTTAGTATAGTGCTGGACTGGAAATTACATTTCTCAATCATCCCCCATCAGTCCACAAGAGAAGAAATCACACAACAAGTAATAAAAATATGTTATTAAAACATATTTAAAATATAGTATTTGGAAATGATCAAAAGACAAGAAATGTGGATGAAGGTCTGCAGAATAGGTTGGGGGAGGTCTTGTTTTATACTTATTTTTAAATCAGATGAGGAACTTTGTGAATGTATTGACTTTCATGCTCTGCAGATGTTTTTCACAGGTTCACACCTTGCAGGAAGAGCACCTGTCTTTGCTCCCAATATGCCTCATGCTTTCTTTGGTCAGTACTTCTGAAAAGTACAGGACCTGGAATGTTTTCAGCATTGCTGCTGACAGCTGCTTTTCTCAATGACAGGATCACATGGAATGAAAAAGGGAGGGGAGGGGGAGGGAGGGAGGGAGGAGTATCCCTGAGTTTGCTTGGCAATGGTTTACAGGTGGGAACATTCACATGCCATTCTGCCCTTTTCCCTTTTCAAGAACATTCTAGGATAGATAAGGAAGATTAGAAAATGTGTGAAAACACAAGGACCACACGTTATCATGTCTAGAACACTTCTGAGTTTTCTTTTTTTCCAAATTAAAGTTACATTTTTAAAAAGTAACAATGAACCTATCAGTCTCAGACACTTGTTTGTGCTATCCCCAGTTTCCAATTCTTCAATTAAAATGTGAGATAAAATGTAATGAGGTATCTCTTCCCATAGGACTTCCACTAAGAAGTGTTTAATGAAGAGAAAACACATTCTTTCCTGGAAAGGGGGGGGAGGAGTTTTCAGAAATTTCAGGATCAGTTTCACATCAAAACTAGTTTTCCTTACTAGATTAGGTGTCTGTACCTAATCATTGGCCATTTCTGCACCACACCAGCTGTTATAGCCTACATAGTATGAACCAGTGAGTTTTGGCCATGCTGGGATGACCTAGTGTTAACCTGCTCTAAAGGATGTCTGAATTTGGACAGTGCCTCAAGGCCCTGGAAACTGGTGCTGAACCTTCAATGGCTGGAAATTAAAATTTCAAGCCTTTGTAATTTCTAGCTGGCACTTTTCAGCATGCACTCTGTCCTGTGCCACTTCCAGCAGGGCTTCTGTGTGATGCTGCCAAAGCCTCTTCCTCATGCTATACTCCAGACAGACCACAATACAAACAATATTCTGATTGTAGACCACTTCAAAAAGGTCTGTCACATGACCAGAATAGGGCATTTAGTTTGGGCCTCTCCTGTCTGTAGCTTCATCTAATGCTGATCAAGGAATATTAGGAGGGGGCTGAGCCTGTTCTCTTCTGAGCCAATATGAGGAAAGAAGGCCCTAGATCACACCCAATACCAGAATTTGGGTTAGGCCCTGGTCACATATGAGTTTTAGGTCAACCTGAGTCATAGCCCCCGTCCTGTAACTTATGTTAATTTTATCCAAGCCATTTTCAAAGCCAGCCTACACCTGTCAGACCATCCTAAAATGCAGTCCTGTTTTCACAGGACTGACAGAGACTCAGACAAGCCTGAAATCCCAGTCTGTCTTCTGCTTCCTCATGTGTGAGTGGGTGGATGGCCTAAAGGAGGCAGAACTGTGATGTGATGGGTGGCACCCAGTATTTCCTTTTGGCCTACCAGCATGCATGGAGTTCATGAGGCACCTCCCCCTCTCCTCAGTTTACATGTATGACTCCTCTCTCTAGTGTTTTTACACAATTTTTTTTTATGAAAACATAATTGCAAGGAGAATAAAAGCACATAAAAAAGGATGTGTGTGGAGGTGGGGGAGCAGGCTTTAAAAATAACTGCAAACCCTTGCTTCCCTTGAGTGACATGAATGAGATCCAATCAGAAATGCCTCCCTTGAGTGAGGTGAATGGCATCCAATAGGAAATGAGATAGACGTGATGTAGCAAAAGGGGTGGGGAGCCAAGAGCTCTGTGGAGGAACCCCAGACCAACCTGTGCAGAAATGTGTGACCAATGCAGCCCAACGTGGGGACAGCCTCAGGACGACCAATATTGATCCATGTCTGACCAGCACTGGTACGATCTGAATTCAAACCTAGGCCTTAGTGTAGAAAGGACCACAGTGTCAAAAGGGAAGCTGGCTGTCTTGGAGGTAAAACTGTACATTGTTAATTTGTTTGCATTGGTCAGTTTACTATAGGAAACAAAGGCACCAGTTCTACCAGTCATTGCTTCCAGTGCAGTATTGTATTTTCTATATCTTGTTGTCTAATAAGCACAAATATGCAAGGAATTTTATGTACGCACCCTTTTTTTTACACATCTTTCCTCCAAACATGTATTTTTAAATATACAGGTCTCTCCAAAAATCACATGAAAAATATGCTGTTTATCTATAGTCTGAAATAAAGTGTTTCTAGCAATAAATGGTTTTCCCCCCCATCTATAGATAATAGTCAACGTTTTAGACATCACAGCAGTGATGATTCTTCAGTTCATTTGCTCATCCCTTCCCTGCATGATCAGCTCTGATAGGTCTGTGTGTTCTCAGGTGGAAGTAAGTTCTCACACAGTTTATCCAAACACAGGGGAAATGCAGAGTTACGATATATTCTGCAATGAAAGTATTTTTTTTTTAAAAAAAAGAGTATCAACTACTGTGGAAAATCTTTAAGCCTGTCTGTGAAATTGAAAACTGCTGTATATTTCACACATATTTTTTAACCCTATTGGGATGAAACCTATATTTTTGTTAGATATTGGCATCACAAAATTTGGTGATTTTGAATTGTCCACCAGGGACGTGCACAAATGGTTTTTTTTTTGGCATTTGATTTGTAATGAATCAAATGTTAGAAAATCTGTATTTGTTTGAATAGATCCCCTTTGAATGTGGTAGGATTCTATTTGATATGAATGTATTCATACAAATTTGTATTAATATCCAATACAAATGCATACGGATCCTGCATATGGCTCCTATACAAACACATAATATCAAATACGTATCCTATGCCAATGCATGTGTATCAAATGTGTAGAGGATATGTATCCTATATGAATGCATCCATATCCAATACGTATCCCGTTTAACGAATGTACAAATTATTCATAAAAATGTTAATGCATGTCGCAAAATTTGATTTGTGTTTGAATGACCAAATTCATACAAATTTGTAAGAATAACAAATGTTATGAACATTATGAAGTGCACATCGCTGTTGGCAACTGCAAAAATAAGATGTTGGGCTTTCCTCCATTTAAGTTTTCTATCATGCCTTGCAACACCCTTTTCTCTCCTTGTTATATGCTTTGCTTCTGTAACCTTATTCATGAACGTTTTTAAAAAAACCAATTGTGAGCTGAAATATTTTATCAAAATTTTGCGATACCTTAGTTGGTTGTAAGAAACATTATTATACTATCGTTTTGCAATTACTGACAGTAAGAATGATTCCCCCCCCCCCATCATATTGCAGAAGAAGTTTAGAAACTACTCTGCTTGGTTATCCAATTTGCCTCTCCATATCATGGTTGTACACAGTACTTTCTGGATGCATTGGTTTATAGAGCAGGAAAACTCGCCATTAAGCAGATTTACCTACCAATAGCTTCCACTATGCCAGGTATAATGAGAGAAGAATTCCTTTAAATGAGAAAATTGTGCATCAATTATATCAAATGTGTGCTGCAGTGCAAGTACTTGCTTGCAGACCAAGTTAATGACCCAGTGAATTACTAGCAAAGACAGATTTGATTTTAATGTAAAATGTTTGCAACAATTTAAGCTCCACTCATCATATTATGTCTGAATACCTCAAGGCAATCCCAGAGCTATTATTTTAATAGGGTGCCATTGCTGAGTGTCTCTTAACTGTCAGAATTTAAGTAATTTCCAGGTATCTTAATTTTTAGATAGCACTAAATTACACTGTTGTTAATGGATCTACATCACAAAAGTGCAAAACTGTATCATGAATAGCTTAATTGATATTCATTTTAGTGGCAGACTGAATATGATAGAAATTAGAGTTTGGAACTGTAAAATATCCCACATACTTAATTTCATAAATACTCAACTTTTGAAGAAAGCATACTTCTTGCTATTCTTAGCTCATCGTTATTTCATAGCTTTAAATGCTGTGTGAAATGGAAGTACAAAATCCAGAGGCTGCTAAATTTTTTCAAAATGATCCACATTGGAATTGTTCTGCATTTCAGACAAAATAGTTTCTTCGAAAAGTAGCTTGTTCTGAAGGCAAAGAAAAATTGGTCTATTCTGTGGCTGGAAGTTCTCTGTGTTCTACCCCTCTAAAACGTTTCTTCAACTGCAATCTTTCTTCTTCTCTTCCATTCCTTTCTAGCCCATTTATAGTAACCAATTGTGCATCTGTTGCCTATGAATTTGGGCCCATTTGCACTTATCCACAGAGGGTGCTCCAGCTCACTCAGTCTGTACACTGTGATGTGTCTTCCCAGAATGTTCTAGAATGTCCCCAGTCATCTGAAAATGTGAAGAACTTTTTACTTCTCCACAGCTTCATCCAGAAGCTGCTGGGGGAACTGCAGTGTTCACACTTTTTTCTAACAAAAACACTCTGTGGTGAAGAAGAGCATGGCTGCAGTTGTGCAAATCCATGCTGAATTGTGATCACCATGGCAACAGCTAGGTGTGCAATGGAAGTTGTCTTTGCTGTTGCCATGGCGATTTCGATGATCCGGGACATACTGTCCACACTACAAGTGCTGGTAGTAGAGTTAGGAATTGCACAGCACTCATGACATGAACAATATTGAACCTGTGATGGAATGATATAGTTATACCATTCCACACATTTAACTCTAACCCTTTTGTAAAACTATCCAGGTTGGTTGCTATCACCATTTCTTCTGATAGCAAATTCCATAACTATTGACCTTCTCCGTCAATAAAAACTCCCTTGTCTGCCCTAAGCCTCCTGCTCATCAGCTTCACAGAGCGACCCCTGATTCTACCATTGTGTAATAGCAATTCTTTTTCTTTATCCACCTTTTCCATACCTGAAGATAGCCTGTGTGTCTGTGGGGCATCAGAAGTTGAAAATCTTTCACACATTTTGTTTACCTGCCCCCTGTATTCCCAAATAAGAACAACATGTCTGGATCCCCTTCTGCAAAATATGGTTTACTGGAATACAGAGCATAAAGTGAACTACCGTTTGCAAGGAGAAAATGCTCAGGCAACATACAAGGTAGCTTTGTACTTGGTTAAGGCAGCCCAACTCAGGAAACTTTTCATTGAGCTTAATGGAGTGCCTTGTAAGGGTGGTGAGGATAAGTAATGATGATATATACACAGAATCGATTTTACTCTTGTATATTTTGATTTCATTCTTGTATGGTTTGTCTTTGTATACTTGATATTTGGTATGGTCAAGTGACTAATCAATAAAGTCAATTCATTCATTCCATACCATACATGATTTCATATACTTCAGTCATGTCTTCTCTTAAAGGCCATCTTTCAAGGCTGAATGAGAAAACAAAGCTGCCTTTCTCTTCTCCACGGTCCTCCTGAAGCATGCCCAAATTTACATTTTTATGATATGGATCCATCAAGCACATCACCACTGGAGTTCCTACCCTGTGTCATTTCTCAGGCCCTTGACTCCAGCGATCTTTGAAAGGTGTTGGGTGTGAGGGGTGCGCATGAATACAATTTTTGACAATCGATTCAAATCAAATATTCAAATGTCCAAATTTGTCTGAATAGAGAAAAAAGAACATATTCAAATTGATTCAAATACATTTGTATCTATTCGTTATGAATATTCGATTCGTATTTGATGATACGAACGTTGACAACATTTGTATGTGTCCGTATGCATCTGTATGCATTTATACACATCTCATTTTTATCCTGTATGCATCCCATTTTCATCCCATATGTATCTGTACAAATGCATATGGATACAAATAAGATGCTTACGGATACGTATGTAATGCATACGTATCCATGCTCATATACACTTCTGAATAATAATTTGTGCAAATAATTTGAAACATTTGAATTTGTTTGAATATTAAAAAAACCCAAATGTATAGACATTCGATTTGAATTCGAATGTCCAAATTCAAATGAATTTGATCGAATTTTGAATGTTTTGAATATTCTTGAACATCCCTATTGGGTGCTACTGAAGGCAGCTCATGCCACCCAAAATGGAAATTGTTCACTTCAGATAGTCCATGGAGACTTATGTAGAAGTATGTGAACATGGCTTTAAATCACAGAGAAGGAAAGAGATTCCTTTCCAGAAAGCTCATTTGCCTCTTCTTTTTTTTTTAATGATCTTGAAAAACATCTTACCTATGCAAGAATCAAGTTCACATCAAAGTTCTGCTTTTCTTCAAACAACTAAATCACATAACAAACTACACACAACATTTTAATCTCTTTTCTCATACCCTTTTACCATTACAAGCCAGGCTGTGTCAGACTGGCCTTTAGGAATGATATATGAGGAAAGGGAGTTTGTGAGTTACTATATTGATATTCATGGAAAACACCTGATTCAAGAGTGTCACTGGTTTCAGCCATTACTCTCATAACGTTTAGATAGGAAATCAATCCACATCGTACATTTTCTGAGAGTGCCCTATATTAAATAGCTCCAAACGAATGCCAATGACTAAGAGGGAAGGGTGATTTTAGGCTGTGACAGAGGAAGATGTTTAGAAAACTTCACAATAGTTATGCCAGAATATGAATGTCTAGGCCCTGTCTGCACTTATCTGAAGTTAATCCAGATCAGTGGGTATTGCATTGACAGCACTGATCTGGATTGTCCATACATTGTGGCATCAAAGGGTGTTTTTCCACTGTCACTAAAAGTACCCATTAAGTACCCATTAATGGGTACTTCTAGTGACAGTGGAAAAACACTGTCTGCATAACTCCCATGTTTCACATCAGGGCCACTAGTCCAGTGGTAATACCAATTAAACAGTACTACCAGTAATCTGGATTAGAGACTCCCTAATCCAGATCACGTGCCATCAATTGTCGACACAGCCAGACCAGTGGGTGGCAGAGCTTTTGTGATTTGCATTAACATGCAGGTACAAGAGGCCCAGAGGTATACTTCAGGGACCCTTACTATAAATTAAAGGTCTGTGTAGAAAGGCTAGTTATCTTTTGTTTCTCCGCTTTAGTATTCCAATCTCCTGTGATGAAAGTAGCATCTTATTTTGATGTTCAGTTCTACAAGGTGTTCTAGATCTTCATCAAACTGACGAACTTTATTGAAACATGGACTTGGATTACTGCGATGCTGAGTGGCCATTCCTTTTGAGAACTACCTGCCTGAAGTAATAGACTTTCAAGATGTTAATGTTTAATCTAGACATGCCCTGTCTGTTCAAGGGATGTGCATAAATATTTGTAACATTCAAAATTCCTATGAATTTGGTTGAATTCGCACATTTGAATTCAAATTGAATGTTGGCCCATTTAAAGATTGACATCAAATCTGAATTGAATGTTTTTATACATTCATATGAAGCTTCATATGAAGCTTTGTATGGGTTTCGTATGGGGTGTGTATGAGATTCATATGGGATTCATATGCATTTGTATGGGATTCATATGGGATTGAGCATTTGTATCAAATATGAATCCTACCACATTCAAAGGGGATCTATTCAAACAAATATGAATTTTCTTGCATTTGATTTTATATATATAAAACCCTTCATGCACAGGCCTAGTCTGTTCTTGGTGACTCAGCTTTATGGCGACACACAAGCTTCTTTACCAAAAGAAGGCAGTGATCCATGAAAGTCAACTTAAGCAGCTCATAGTAGCGATAGGCTAAAAATGTTCACCACCTACATAATTCATACAAATTGTGAATGTTTAAAACTTTGCATTGGAACAGAATATTGGCTGTATTTCATAGCTTTCCTTTGAAGCTTTGTTAATGGCCTCCAGAGTGGATTTGGATCAGATTTGGATTAAGATTCAAATTCAGACTCAGATTCTGATCGGATTCAGATCAGATTCGATTGGATTCATATTGAATTCAGAGGCATTACTGGCAACAGCAGGAATTCAAGGAGAATTCAAAGTGGATTTGAAGCCTAGCATATTCAAAATTGGGTCATTCACATGAATGTGAATTTCAATTCCATTTGCTTCTATGTGAAGTGAAGGGGGGGAGGGAATTGTGCGTATACTTGGTTCATAATTCAGTTGGGGTGTATCTTGAAGTACAATACCACAATTTTCCATACTAAAATTCAACTTTTTATGCATTAGTGTACATATATTATTTCTATATCATGTTTGCATTAGAGCCTAGACACTTGGATTCCAAACAAACCTTTTTTCAGCTCTTCTATTCAGATAAAAAATATACACCGAGATAATGATTTTATTTGTCATTTCAGAACACTGAAATTAGCATCACAATTAGTTCCACTATGAGTATTTATCCTTTGAAGAAAAACCAATGAATCATTGTAAACAAGCTTTGTTTATTTCTTATTCCATAAATTTCCTACTCTGATTTATGGACTATAAATGCCTCTAACTTTGTAAGGATGATGAATTAAAAGAATACCACACCATCTTTTGCTTGTCTATATTTTTTATGAATATTTAACAGGTGTTTTAAACAGAACGTTTGGTAAACAACAACAACTAAACCCATAGTTTTTGTTTGTATTGGGTTGCATGGCAATGTTGTTTTGTGGTATGGTTAAAGAATAGAATGGACATAGGGAACCAGGGATGTGCATGAATATTCAAAAATTCACAAATCTGATTAGAATTCAACAAATATCGACATTCAAATTCAAATAGGATTTTAAAACATTTGAATTTACACATTGGGGCAAATTTTGGATTTTTGAAAATCCAGTTCGGATATTCGAATAATTTGAAGGAATGAATTCACATATATTGCATACAAATCTGCACAAAAATTATGTGAATTTGCACTTAAAATATGTCATGAAAACGGGATGCATGCAGGATAAAAACGGGATGCAAATGGAATTTATCTAACAGATTTTTGAATTCGAATCAGATTTTTGAATGTACTTATTCGAATAATCCTGATTTAAATTGGATTTTCAGAAATTCAGATTTTTTTAAATTTGAATTGAATTTTTGGATATACATTCATGCACACCCCTATAGGGGACTAGTGTCCTCTGTCTAGTGACTACAGCTCCCGTTATCCTCAATCAATGTATCACTCTGGGTACAGCATTTGCAGTTCCTTCTAAAGATTTGGGAGAAAGGAATAGTGTAATTATTCCCTGCTGTTTTCTATTGATTAAAGTCAAGATGTAATGAAAGGGCACACCATTAAGCTGGGAGTAAAAGACATCAAAATATAATATAGATACATTCACATGTAGTTAAAAGAAAGCACTTGTGATGGACTTTGGGATAGCTTAGAGATGGGATGGGATCATTCTCCCACTCATGAGTATTTTAGCTTAGGAAAAGGGATCAGAGTTGGGAGGAGAGTGCAAGGACTACATAATACCATCTGTTAAGACAGCTTTTAGGTGCTGCTAGTATTCTGAGTGAATGCAGACTTTGTAGAGATTTATTTATTTGAATATTTATATCCTGCCCTTCACCAGAAGTTCCCAGAGTAGGTCACAATAAAACAGTATAAAACACACATTAAACTATAAACATCCCTCCTACTTTTCTCAGAAGAAGTTCAGATTAATGGCAACAAAAGGCATACAAGGTAGGTGCCTAGCATATCTCCAGAGAGAGGCTGTTCAAAAGTTTGAGGGCCATCCTGTATCATCACCCCTCATATATCTGAGAGAGGTGGGACTACAAGAAGATGCTCAACTTGTGACCTTAATTCTTGAGCAGGTCCAAATGGGAGAACTTACTCCTTCAGATTACCAGGATCCAAATCATATAAGGTTTTATATGTTAACCCCATATAATTGAATTCAAATTTGAACTGTTTTGTGCCCAATTTTGCACTTGAAATTCCAGAAATATATTTAAATTCAGGACTTCAACCAACCAATTGCAAAAGGCAATACAATAACCTATTGGTAAAGCCCTGAAATACTGGAATTCTGGAATACTGGGTGTAAGATTTCTTCAAAATGGAAAGGGATATTTTGACTTTCAAAAGAAAGAAAAAGAGACACACTTTGGCAAAAAAACAGTAAAACCTGATCACCTTAGCAAAGAAGAAGAGAAGCACCAAGGGCATAGATACAAGCAACACTAGATGTAATGTGCTCTCATTTCTGCTATCCTTGTAAATAGTACTATTTTTCAGGGGAAATACCATTCACTTTTCACAAATGAGCTGCTGCAGTTTGTGGAAAAGTGAAGTGAACTGCTCTCTTCATGGTCAGTAGTCCATGAGCCTCAATCATAATGATCAAGTGGCAGGAAAGTGGAGTATTCTGAACTTAATGTAGAGCTCCAAAAGCAGTAGCTTGTAGCTTCTACATGGAAATAATTTTCCTCTGTCTTCAGATGAGCTGCACTCTGTGTTGCTTTCCTTTCCTAATGAACAAATAAGAGGTGAACAACACAGTCCTCTGAAGCCAGAGAGGAGCTCCAAAGCCATCCTACCTACTGCCAATGGCAACAAAGCAAATGATGTCCTGGAGTACACTCATTCTGGGGGAATATCTTGTTTAGCTCAAAGTGCTTTGGGCTACTCAATGTCATCCATGTGGGGTGGTGTTTTGTTTTGTTTTGTTTTTTGCCTGTGTTCTTGATGCTTTTGAGTATGGGAAAGATGCAGATAGACACTTTTTTCAGGTTTTCCTTTCCAAAAACTTTTCCATAGCAAAAATAAATTTCACTGATGGGAATGTTGAGGGGGTAAAAAAAAACCTAAAGGAATGTAAAGATTTGAATGAATTTCAAGTTTCAGACCTATTCATTTGAATTATTTGGACATTCACATGTGCATGGGTTTGTACACGATGTATACTTGCAGATACGCATCGTGCCCGCATCCATACACTTTTGCACAGATCCATATGTGACAAAAATAGGTTGTATAGGGGATAACTAGGAGATGCATACAGATGTGTAGGGATGCGTACCAGGACGCATAACAATGCATACAGGCACATACAAATGTTGTTGACATTCGTAGGTACAAATTCGTATAGAAAATTCAAATAGATTTGAACTTGCTTAATTCAAATCGAATTTGGTTAAATTCTAATTTTAAAAATTCTAATTGAATTTTTTGGGTATTCAATTTTAATCTAGTCAAATCCCAAAAATTGCATTTCTGCACACTCCTAGTCTTCATCTCTAACCTTTTATTAAATAAATTGCCTTTGAGATGCCAAAGTTGTCTAAGGGATGGGACTAATACTGAGATCATTGCAAGAGTACTGACAGCCAAGGAATCCCCAAGTGTTTTTGTAAATGTAATTTATATCTAAACTAATTAGCACCAGGGTCGTGCATTATCCCAGAATGAGAACAGGTACCGTTATTCTACAACATGGGGTGTGAGTAGGGAAAGAAATATTCATTTGTGGATGGACAAAGAAGCTTTTAAGGGAACATTTTAAAGTGGTTTTGATTAATGTTAATGAGAGCTTTAATAAAGTGTTCCTGAAGTTGAACTTTCATGCAGATATTTCAGATTCCCCTTAAAATAATTCAAGAAAAAGTCTGAATTGGAAGACCAGGAGAATGACTGTGCAAGTTAAAGAAACCCTAAATCTGTAATTAAACAAATTATGACCTGTTAAAGAATTGTTATAGAAAGACAATAATAATTACATGTTTTAGTCTTTTCTAAGCAAAGTTGCTCATTACACACACATACACACGTACATTTGAACTTGTGATAAGTCTTCAAAAAGTAAAGCTCCTTGAAGGAATTAATGAAGACATATTTGTGTATATAAGAGCTCGTGGAATGTCAAATTGTGTTAGTCTCCAGATTTTAAAATAACAGTTAATGGACTTTGATGCAGCAAAATAAAATAGGTGTTTTCTTTTGATATGCATGTAATGAACAAAGAGGACTTTGAAGTTAGTTTTTGTGTACTCCTGTGGCTGTAAAGAAAACTGACAAGTTGGTTGTAAATTTGGATTATTTGAAAGTATAAATCCAATGAGATTATCATTATTTTTTACAAGCGTGAAACTAGGACAATAATCTCACAAAAAAATGAAGCAGTAGATTACTGATGTTAGAATGTTAATTGCCCGTTCCTCAGGAAGACTTGTGAAATTTATAACTTGGGCTGACAGAAAATTATGGCAGAAAACTGTGGGTGATGCTTATTCACAATTATTCTGAAAAAAAGAGATGTGGCAGGAAATGTGATTGTATGATGGTGATCAGTAGGAAAAAAAGGAAAAAAAAGAGGCATTAAAAGATGAACCTCTTACCTTTGAACATTAGGTTGTCTAAGAACATATGAACATAAGAGGAGCCTCACTAGATCAGGCCACAGTCCATCTAGTCCAGCATCCTATCCCACGCATTGGCCCACCAATTGTCCATGGGCATCTCAAGCAGAGACAAGGGCAAACCTTCTCCTGCTCTTGAATCCCAGCAAATAGCCTTAAAGGCATCCTGCTTCTGAGGGGTGGCCTCCCCTCTGGGCACAGCCTGTTGAAATAAGGGGAAGGAAAAGGAAGGAAGGCACTGCCAGCATCCTCCTCCCAATGTCCTCGGCTGCCTTCCTTCCTTTTCCCTCTCCCTGTTTCAACTGGGGAAAAGAAAAGGATGGCTTGGTTTAAAGCTGAGTGAAGGAGGACAGCTGCTGGCCAGGTAAGTGAGCGAGGGGGTGCCGCATCCATGGGACAGCCTCCCCTCCATGCACCCCCTTGCTCACTTACCCAGCTACCGTCTGTCCTTCACTCGGCTTTAATCCGAGTCAGTCGGAAAACCCCGTTTAAATAGAGGTTTTCTAGTGGCATGGGGACAGGGCTGAAAAATCTGGAGTGGATTGGATTCGGAGTATTGGGTGATTTAATGGGAACCCTCAATGCTGAATCCAAATCCACTCCAGATTTTAGCCCCTATGGGGATGTGCTCATAGAATATGGTAGCTGAGAAGAGCAGAAGAGTGGTACATGGGATATAGCTCAGAGCAAACAGTTACCATACCAAGGATATGAAACATAGCTCATCTACCAGTATGTGTGGGTAGGTTTGGGGTACGCTCCGGTGTGTCCATGGGAATGCTCTTACCTGAACAAAACTCTTCCTTTAATTGTGCATAAAGGACAGATTTCAGCTCTGATACAAGATTTAACATAAAATACAGTGCCATGAAAAGGGATTATTTGTCCCCTTGCCAATTTATTCTCTTTTTCTATCACCATGCGAAAATGTAATTGCCCTCCAGTGAACTGAAAACCTGACTTGAACCTCATCAAGATGGAATTTTGCAAAGAGTACTAGGACAAAATTCTTCCATATAGATGTGGAAGTCTGATCTCCAGTTAACAGAACATTTGGTTGCAGTTGTTTCAGCTAAAGGTGCCAAAACAATGTATTATGTTTAGGAAGATAATCACTCCTTCATATGGGTGGTATATATTTAGTGTTGGATAACTTTTCACCCCATTCAGTAAATGGAATGATTATTTGAAAGCTGCTTTTGTTTGTTTACTCAGATTTTATTGGCTTCATACTAATTTTTTTTTGACGACCCGAAATATTTAAAGTGTGACAAACAGGCAATGATGAAAAAATAAGGAAGGGGTATTGTTGCTTTCATGACAGACACTGTATTGTTATGAAAAGTCATTTATACCTTTATTCTCTATTATTTTGTCTAAATGTCTCTAGCTCTTTCCACATGGGACATTATATTATGATAAGAAAGGATTCGGAAGCCTCCCTTTTGTATGCTGATGTCCTTTCACATGCTGGTATGGTTTAGGTGAGGCCCACACCCCTCCTAGTATATGCCATCCATACAGGACAAAGTCTAGACTAGGCCAGGAAACCTCAAATGATATCCTAGTCCAGTTGACTGGTAAACCTTAATTTACTGGTATGCTAGAGGGTGGTATTCCAGACTAGGGGTTTGCACAAATGCAATTTTTGGGATTCTATTCAAATTGAACATCCAAAGATTCAAATCAATTGGAATGTTTAAAATTCAAATGTATTCCGATTCAATTTGATTTGAATATATTTGAATCAATTTGTATGATTCGTATTTGAAGATACAAATGTTGACAACATTCATATGTGTCTGTATGCATCCCATTTTGTCCCGTACGTATCCATACAAATGCTAACAGATATGAATAAGATGAGTACCGGTACATATGTAATGTGTATGTATCTGTACACATGTGAATGTCCGAGTAATTTGTACAAATGATTTGAAAGATTCAAAAATGCATTCAAATGTTAAATTCGAATTTAGAGACATTCAATTTGAATTCAAATGTCCAAATTTGATCGAATTTCTAATGTTTCAAATATCCATGCACATCTCTACACCAGACCACTGAGGCACATGGACAGCATACAACCAAAATGCCTGCCCTTTAATTCATGGTCTTCAGAGGGTCTGAAGTCCTCCCCCTCACCCACTTCTAACATAAATCCAGAGTTGGTGTAAGCTTCGGAGGTGGCATTGGGGCTGGTGGCAACAGGCCAATCCAATGCGAACAGATTATTCCAGGCCAGGACCATTCCATTTCAGTTACTGGCTGTAGTTCACTTCCTCTTACCCTCTTATGTTCTCTTATTGCGTATTTCAGTACTCAGAAGTTTGCCTTGTACTGAGATAGTACCACAAAGTTTAAGACCTGCAGTTTGGAGGATGCAACTGCAAGAGTTTTGAAGTCAAGTAGCGGGGTGTGTTTGTTCATTGTGTCTCACACTTGTTTACCCCAGATCACCCGCCTGCCTCTGTGAAGCAGCAGTCACAGTCCTTTATATTTTTAATAGTTTATAGAAAAAGATCCCTGCAGAGTATGTTCCCTCCACCTCATGTACTACTGCTATTGTTTTTGCTAGAACATTTTTTGTTCAGTAACAAAGTGGGTGCTCTTCCAGAAATATTTTGAGAAAATAGTAATTAATTTGAAAAGCATATAAAAGTATTCTCATAACAATCATTGTTCTGAGAATGGGGAGATGGTTTTAATTTATGCTCAGCAGAACCATGTCTGGAAATGAAGTTATAATGGTTCAGTTTTCCTTGGAGTGCCTTCATAAAAGAGCTTGAATGTAACCAATGCTTTTAACAATGCAAAATTAAATGACATGAATTTTGCAGTTATTTCCAGTCCAAATGAAAAATGAGTCTGGGACAATAAATAATTAAAATATAAAGACATATGTACATTAAATGAAACACTGCACTTCATTTTATGTATCAAAAATAAATTAGCATGTTAGCAAACCATTACCCAAGACAGCCTCCTACTCAGCTTATGCAGCTGTGTTTGTGATTCATACAATTAGAGTCTCCATTAATTAGTCTTCCCTGTTCAGATCTCAGAGGTTGCAAATTATACTAAATATAATGACTGATAAAAATTTCTGAGTTCAGTCTGGGAACATCCAATATGGAGGATCTCATAATTTCTATCAGGATAGGCTGGCCACTATTTTAAGGCTCACATCTTTCAATGACAATTTCTCTTTTAGGTTATCTGATTTAGAGTTGGATCTCACGCTGAAGTGCCACCTCCAAGGGTCCGGAAAGAGGTCTCCAGTGTGGAAGGTAAGCATTTGTAAGTTTTGTATGTGTCCTAAATGTATGTTTAAACCAGTTTCCATGGTCAATGAGGAAACACCCCTAAACTCGCAACAATCAAGTAGTCATCATGTCCACCAATAATGAATCCATCATTCAATTCCCGTAAGAATGTCAGTAAAGACTTTCCAGGATTAAACAAATGGTTTCACACCAGTTTAAAGGTAGGTTTGATTCACTATGAGCCTTTCTGCACAGGCTCTAAAAATGGATTTAGAGCCTGTCTGGGGAGGGATTAAGATGTGGCTTCCACATTGGAGGCCACATTGGAGCCCCTTTGAGGATGCCGCGTCCACATTTCAGCGTGCAAGACCGTTTTTTTAACCGTTTTTACCACCGAAATCCTACCCAGATGTAAGACCTAAAGAATTAGGTCTTACATCTGGTTTTTCCCCTGAAACTGATTCAGAAGCAAACACTTCTGCAATGGTAGGGGAAAAGCTGGATTGCCGGCACATGCCCAGCTGTCAATGAGGGAGAGCGCATGCTCTCCCTGTTTGACGGCTGGGCCCACCCACCGGCCTCCGCCATTGGCTCCAAGTGCGCTGGTAGCTCCAATGACCTCCTTGATGAGACTGTGACTACACAGAGCATCATAATCATCATAGTGATTGTGCTGATGCACACGCAGTCACGGAAGGTGCCACGCTCAAGATGGTGGCACCCAGAATATGGCCTGGGAACTGATCACAGGTAAGTGATCGATCACATGGGGAGTAGACTAACATTGACTAGGTATTGCAAGTGAAAGCACCAGTCAATGTTGGGACTGAAAGGGAAGTGTGAAAATGCCCCAGGTATCTGGTTAAAATAGACCCCCAGCTGCCAGTTTAAAAAGCTAGGAATATTTATTCCCTGTCACTGAAACTGGACCAGAGTGGGCCATATTTAATGTCAAAGACCACTGGTGTGGGCTGTGGGTCACCCTTCTACATTCAGCCCAACACTGGTCCAGCAGAACAGAGCATACCACTTCTACTGAAGTTTCTGCTAAATAGTTCTAAAACAAAAACAAAATAAAGCCTGATTCAGTTGTGCACTAAAGTTGTTTCCATGTTATATGGCATATCTTGCACCATGATAAGCCTGTCTATGTACGTCTCTCAAAAGACTGTCTTCATTGGAGACAGTCCACCACACAGTATAAAACGGAGATATCCAAAACCAATTACAGCAATAAAATTTGCTTCTCTAGGAAAAATTACACTCATTAAGAAAATATCTAATAAATCATGCAAAGCCAATCATCTAATGCATCTTTGATTCACTTTGAGAGTGAGAACATATCAGGAAAGTGATTATCCATTTTCTTTCTGCATTACCTAACCCGAAAGGTAAAAATTCTGGTTAGATGATATAGAAGGAAAACTGCTAGTCAATTGGCTAACGTATTGTCTGTTTATGAAAAATAGATTGGAAATGGATCAAAACTTACGTGTAGCGCCAATTGTACAAAACCTAAAAAAGGTACAAAGTATTGGGCAGGTATACTCTTCTCATTGTAAGACAGAAAAACAACAATATTATAATTTATATATTTAAAAAAAGTATACTCAAAACACTAACTCAGGATGCGATCAGATGTACTTAAAGAGGTACTCTGTGAGAGAATTGAAGCAAGGAAAAACATTTCACTCCTGCATGCACCTTTCTTCATCTTGAAGCCTGGGAAAGGGTGTTTATTCCTCTTTCAGAAAATATTAACACCAAAAGTGACTCTTTCTTTATGTCATTTTGGGAAAGGACACAGAGGAGTGCAGGGTTATGCACAAATGTACTAAACATTTGAAATTCAGTCAAATTCAATTGACTTCAAATTCAATTGAATGTGGACATTCAAATTTGAATAGAATGTCTTCACATGATCAAATGATTCAAATCTTTAAACATTTGTGCTTATAATGCCGAATGAAAATGGATGCATGCAGGATAAAATAGGTTGTATACGAAATGCGTACTGATACGTATAACACATACAAATGCTGTCAACATTTGAATCTCCAAATTTGAATCTAACATTCAAACAAATAGAATGGGTTTGAATCGGCTTTCGTTGCATTCAGATTCTAAACATTTTAATTGAATCTAAAGTTTTGACATTCGATTTGACTTGAATTCAAATGAAAAAAAAATGTGCACATCCCTAGAGAAGTGAAATGTAGCCGATCACAGCAGTGTAACAAACGTTCCCAGCCAATGACCAATCAAGGCCTTGGAAACTCAGGCACCTGGCTTGCCAACAGCTGGCAGGAAGGAACTGCCAGACTTTTGAGGTGAAGGAGGGGCAACATATGGAAATCATAAGTTGGGAAATACTAAATTTGGAGCCTTCAGACTAGGGGTGTGCATGAATACATTTTTTGCATTCAAATCCTAGTCAAATTGAATATTCAAAAATTCAATTCAATTCAAATTTTTAAAATCCAGATTTATTTGAATCCGTACATTTGAAAATCTGATCCAAATTCAAAAATATGAATGTCAGCAACATTCATATCCTTTTTTTGAATTTGTGTGCATCCTGTTTTCATCCCATTTTTATCCCTCATGCATCCAGTTTTCATCCCACTTTATAAGCATAAATGCAGATAATATTCATATATGATATATGCAGATCCATTTATTTGAATTATTCAAAAATCTGTATCAGATTTTCGAAAATCCAAAATCCATTCAAATGTGTAAATTCGGATTTTCAAAAATCCAATTCAAATTTGAATGTCATTCAACAGATTCAAATCAGCTTTTTGATTTTTCGTATATCTGTGCACATCCTTAGTTCAGACCTCCACTATTAATTTATGCACAATTAATACATAGTAGATTTTTTGTAGAGAGGATGAGGGGGTAGCATTGTAGTAGTTTATAGGTTTGTTAGCTTTTTATATATTGATACCTTTTGCCACCATTTGTATTAATAAAAATGATACTAATACTATACTAGTACTATTATTAATAATACTAATAATACACTAGTAATATTAGTAATATTTGCACCATTTATACTAATAAAAATGATACTAATACTATACTAGTACTATTACTACACTAGTAATAATACACTAGTAGCTGGACCTTACGTCATATATAAACCTACAAATTAGGAACAAATTATATTTTTCTATACAAATCTTTATCCTACTAAATGCCTCTCTCTCACACACACATATATATGTACACATATCCCATTCTACTCTCTTTCTTTCTTGTTCTGCAAGCTCAGGAAACTATTTGATTTGGGACATTTGCATAAGTAGCTGCCTCCTGCTGTTTTTATTTTCATTTTCCTCCAGATAGTTATGTCAAGTTATTAAAACTGATATACTTCTTTCTAATGGGCGCAAAATCTCATAGTAAGTGGAACAGTGTGTACTTTATGATTAATTCCTTTCCTTTTGATGCAAACTGTGTGTGTAGATTCAAGAGACTATCCAATAATAAATACAGAAATACGTGCATCTGTGGTCAATTTTCATTCCAGAATAAAGTTTCTAAATGATATTTGAGAGATTACAGCTATTGCCTCAAGGAGTGGGTATCTGACTTTGGGTATGACAGTCTGACCCTTAGGTCCTGACCACACCTTTAGTTTAAGATGACTTCAGGTCATCTTCTGGTGGCTTTACTCAATTTGTCTTACTCAATTTATTCAATTTGTTTTCCAAGCCTGTTTATCCTCGTCAGATCATTTTAACCGGAGCCCTCTTTTCAGAGGACTCAGCCCATCCTGGCATGCCAGGATGTCTTCTCTTCCTCAGTGTGAGCAGGGTGGGGGGACAGGTTAAAGGAGGCTGAACTGTGCTGTGGTGGATAGGATCCAGTCTTTCCTTTTGTCCAGTGTCTATGGAAGGATAGTATGTGCAGAGTTCATGAGGCACCTTCCCTTCTCTTCTCAGTTTACATGTATGATTTCACTATCTAGTATTTTTCCACAAATTTATTTTAATAATAATAATATTCACACAGAGAAGAAAAGCACATAAAAAAGGGAGGTGGTGTGGAGGTGGTGAAGCAAGCTTTAAAAAGAACTGCAAACACACACTCTTGCCTCCCTTGAGTGACACAACAGCATACAATAAGAAAGGAGATAGATTTGACACAGCAAAAGGGGTGGAGAGCCAAGAGATCCATGGAGGAAACTCAGGTTGATTGTGGAGAAAGGTCTGTGAGCGATGCAGCCCAGAGCAAAGACGGCCTGGAAATGACCTATAACAATCCAGGTGATACCAGCACTGGTACGACCTCAGTTTGAATTATGAATACGATATCCTGTCTCATATAGGTATGACTAGGACCTTAGTCAGGAACACAAGAAAGAAGTCCTTTCTGCATATGTGTCCATTGTTCCAGAGCAAGCAACCTATCCCAAGATGGGGCATGTTGCAGTGGAATAGGGTTAGTTTCATTTGGGCAGCCCACTCTTTGTGAACAACCATGGTTAACTTTGAAGATTCCTCAGAGCCAGCAGGGAGACCATACAGGGAAGGAACCTTTATTCTCAGTCTTTGGTTTTCAGGAGAGAACATTTAGACTTCTGACCCCTGACATGTGGATGGAGTGTGGCAATGGGACACTACTTCAGAAACAAGCAGAAAATGCTTCCTTTCCACAATATTTCCAAAGGGGAGGATTCTGAGCATGGGAATGACACATCTTCCTTCTTCTCAAAGAGGCCAGAGACTCTGGGCCGACAGATAAGTTTGGTTTTTTTTTCTTTTGCTGGCATGTGGAAGCAACTTGGGTTTTGCACACAAGTTTTTTGTAATAACAAAAGTTTGATTTTTATCAATTTCTACATCGATTTAGAATTTCATTATTATTTTAAAAGCCCATTTCTTTAAATTGTAACAATGAAGCTATATTCATGAATGAAGGACAAGGAATGGAGAGATAACAACCTCTAAATTGGTATGCAGCTCCAGTAAAGAAGAAGAAGATTTGGCTTTTCTACCCCATTTAAGGGGACTCAAAGCAGCTGACAAAGCTTTTCTATTCTTCTCCCCACAAGAGAACACCCTGTGAGGTAGGTGGGGCTGTGAGAGCTCAGAAGACAGCTGTGACTAGCCCAAGGTCACCCAGCTGGCTTCATGGGGGAGGGTGGAATTGAACCCAGAATTCCCAGATAAGAGTCCCGCTCCCTAACTACTAGACCAAAGGTCCAATTCTGGATGCTAAAGGGATCTTTCAATGTGCAATACACAGTGGACTCAGTGTATTTATATTTCTAAGTTGATTTTACTAGAGCAGGTCATTTAGTAGTTAAGTGGAAATGGTCTTACTGTACTTTTGTATAATATGCACATTTATGCAAAATGATTTTTCCTAATACATACATACATACATACATATACAGATAGATAGATAGATAGATAGATAGATAGATAGATAGATAGATAGATAGATAGATAGATAGATTTATTAACGTACATTGCTGATGTTTACTATAAAATTGAATCACAAATTTTAGAGATATTGATTTCTGAAGATACTAGCATATTTGTTTGGGAAGTGTCCATTTTGTAAATTTACATTTGTAACTGACACAGAGAAATTTGTTCCTCATCTGTATGAAGGGCTGAGAAAGGATTGTAGCTTGAGAAAGATTCTAGCATGAAGGGCGTTCTTAGTGAAATAAAGAATACTTGAAGACCACAGGCTTGTTCACATTTACTTTAAAGGAGTGACTCCAGTCACTCCAGAAGAGGTCTGTCCGCATGCTGAACTATCTCCAGATGCCCCAATCTTCTGTACCAGTAAAAACATATCCACAGCTTGACCTGGAACAGCCATTGAGCTACTGGTCACAAAGTTCAAACTCTCTTCCAGCTGTGAATGCTGTGGAGTGGTTGTGGTAGTGTGGTTGCACTGCAGCTGTGCAGTTGTTTAGCATTGACTGATAGCCATGCCAATGTCCCAGCAAATGCCAGATGTTCCATTGCCATCGTGATCTGGCCAAGCTGGGTGGGCCATCAACACTTCAAGTGCTGTGCAATCCCTGATACCCCTAGTTGGGGGCTGCACCAGTTTCATGCTGATCTTCACAATGCCATTCCACTTGTGAAAGTGCAAACAGGGCCCACATTTCACCACCAAAACTGCACACAGAGCCAGTCTATGTATTAAAGATAGAAAAGGTTTTTTGTTTTGTTTTTTGTTTTGTTAAACCATTCAAAATCTCTAATGTAGAAGCAAGAGAGTAGAAGTAGAAGGGCAGCTTCTCTATGGTGCACCTGGACTGTGCTAGTTGCCACCCAGGAATGTGACATCTGGTCCTTAGTGTGGCCTCTTGGAGATACTCTGGCCATATGGACCTTTCACTTGGAGCATTCCTTACTGTGTAAAAACCACTGGAGATTGCTGCAACAGGAGACCACTCGAAATCATGTGATTTGCTGGTTCAAAATCCCTTAAATTGCTGCTCCTACACTATCTCATCAACTGTTCCATATACAACACATTGATTAAAGCCTCCAGATGATTTGGATGGACCCAGTCACACTACAGCTTCCATTTTACATTAGAGAAGGAGCTGGAATTTTAATAATTTGAGTGGTAAAAGTGGAATGGAGCAGCAGGAATTTTTTAAAACTCACTCTGTCTTCTCTTGATCAATGATGATCCTCACAGTGAGGAAAGTGAATCAGTGTTTCCAAAAAATACAAGCACACAGACATTCCCCAAAGCGATCAAGCAGTAGTGACAACAAGAGATTTAGGCTGTGGTCACGCCTTCACTTTAAACTTTCTTCTGTCCATCTTCAGCTCTGACTGATCACACCTTTTCATTTCTCTCTGTCCAAATGAAGGGTGGAAACTCCACAAGTAAAACAAATAGAAATGGTGTGAGCATTCAGACCTGGAGATGGAGTGAAGAAAGAAAGTTTAAAGTGAAGATGTGGCCATGGCCTTTATCTGAATTATCAGTACTCTAGCAAACATACTCAGATACAAGTACAATCTAAACAGAAGGTCCAGAAAACTCAGTAACAATCGTTGGTAAAAGTGACCTCAGACACTGCATGATGAAGGTGTTTAGACATGCAAGCCCTTTCCCCAATAGCCCTTCTTCCCAAATATATCCCATAATAGGAGCCTACTATCTCCATGTCATTACAGACTATGACAGTGCTGTTATCTGCACTACCATGTGAACAGCAGGGTTCTATTCCAGAATATATTCCATTTGGGTAACAGCTAAATTAATCTCCTTCAAAGATGACAGGGAAAGACTCAAGGATATTTCTGCATCAAATACTCAGATACTTTTAGCCTTTTAGCAGAAAGTACCTGGGGGAAGGTGCCTTTGCAGCTCCATTGCCATCAGGTCAGGCTTAGGGATGTGCACAAATATTCAAAACATTTGAATTTTGATTGGATTTGATTGGATTTGGACATTCAAATTCAGATTGAATGTCCATACATTCAAATTTAACATTCAAATGAATTTTCAAATCTTTTGAATCATTTGTACAAATTATTTGGACACACATATGTCTACAAATACATATCTGTACGGACACATTCTAACGTTGTCGACATTCATATCTTCAGATACAAATAGAATATTTATACGACTAGATTCAAATTGATTCGATTCATATTTAATGTGAATACATTTGAATTTTAAACATTCAAATTGATTCAAATCAAATCCCCAAAATTGCATTTGTGCACACCCCTAGTCAGGCTGTGTTTAGCATCCTCTGCACCTGCCAAAAGAAGGCAAATATCTGCCGCTGTGCCTCTGAGTTCCTGCACCTCATGTCCATAAGATGTGGGGAAACAACAGGATATCCTCAGTTTCTCATACACCTTATTGGGCCTCTGCCTGTGGAACTACTACCTTCCCCTAGAGACAGGGAAAATAACTGTAGGAGACTGCCCTCAGTTGGTCTACTTAAGATACCTTTTTCATGTACAATATTTTCAAGATACAGAAACCTTTATTCTTCTTTTGCTGTTTATATCCTTTATCTCTGCCTCTATCTATCCTTCTGATCTCTACATCTGCCTGCATGACTTAATTTTTATGCCTTGACACATAGAATTGTTCTGTGGTATTTTGAACCCTCTGATGAATGAGGTGTGGGGTACGCATACGATAAATAAATGCATAGATATCAGAGAGTGAGGCTAACCCAGAAACATATGTTGGGGTTGTTTTAGGAACATTGCTTTTCACCATGGGAATGTCCTACATGAATAGAAAATAAATAAGGCTAATATTACCACTGGGGTCTCTTCAGCTTCTCTGTCAAAACAGCTTTTTCAGGAAACTAAGCCAAAGAAGAACCATAGCCAATGTATTTGACATGAAGTATGTGATCATAATCCCAGATGAATATGTTAGGAATGCAACAAAGAACTCTTTAAAAAATATGCTCAGAAATTGTCACCAGGGAGCTAGAAACTTCAGTATGAATTGAGCTTAGAGAGATGAAAGGGAAATGTTGAGGAATGCATAGCCAAGCATTTGTATGGATACTTCAGTGATTTATTTCTTTGGTGCCCAGAATAGACATGTTTCTAGGTTTTCTTTTCTCTTCACTCTTACATTCTAAATTCCTCTATTGGCTTCCTGCAATAGTGTGAAACATGTTGCCCACTAGAAATTCTTGGATTCCATCTTTGGTTTGTTCAAAGACAACACAAATTGTGAAAGCTGTAATATAGCACCATCTGAAGGGTCACGTGTATTCTTCATCCCTGTAGTTCTGTCTTCTTGGGGCATTAAATAAAATAATTTAGAGTTACGTTTGATAATCCCAAAACTCTATCAAAGCTTGTATTATTTTATTGGGAACGATGAAGGAGAATACAGTATGATAGTCCTTTCTCTTTCACTTGTTGGCTAGTAATTAATGTTTGGGGCTGCTGTACTTGGGAAACTACAGACAGTAGGAAAAAACACAAAGCTATAATTAGTCTAATTTTTTCCAGAGTTGTCCTCTTCCTTTTCCTCTCTGGGTCCTTAGTTTATATTTCTCTTTCTCATGCTCCCAATATTTCAGTGCAAAAACCAATAATGATTCATTTCTATGACATTAGAAGAGGAAAGATAATAACCGGTCTTGTGTCATCACCTTACCTATAACATTGCAATATGGTTTGTTTTATAACCATTCACTCATTCAGTCACTTGGGCTGCTGTTACACCTTACCATTTTAACCCACATCAAAAAGGCAGCCAAATCCAAGCCATTTTCAGTCTGGAACGGCTTGGTCACATGTTCCTGCAACTGTCACTGGTAATCTTCAGCTGGTGAGTGGGTGGAGGAAATGCTCTGTTTGAGAGGGAGGCATTCTGGGAGTGCAGGAGAGGTGAGGTGGGGGTGGGGTGGGAAGAGGGAGGAGGGATGTGGGGGTGGGGCAGCAGCCACAGGACAGAAGAAGGCCAGGGAAAGAGGGAGGGGGGAACACACAGAGAGATCGAGATCATGAGCAACAGCACAGAGAAAGTCACAGCAAGAGGGAGGGGTGTGGAGATGGAGACTGGAGGAAGTCACAGCAAGGGGGAGGGACAAGAACCAAGCAGAGGCTTGCCAATAGAACTTACGGAATCATTTCTGAAGCTGTTTTCTGCATGTGTGCCCCTCAGGAGACATCTCCAGAGTATATGATCAGAATTGGTTTCTTAATTCCTTCTAGTCCTCATTCAAACATTGTTTCTTTGTTATTAAGTATTTTGGGGAAGTCTTAAAGGTGGTAACATGTGACACTATTGTTCTCACTGCATCTGGGCAAAGGTAATAGCTTAGTGATAACAAAGGCAATAACTGTTCCTGCCATTTTACAGATGGTGACTGCCACATTAGAGAAACAACTTTATTTTGTCTCTTCAAGTGATGTTTTAATCCTCATATGAGCCAAAGCAGTCAGTCCTGAAATGATCTTGGTCCTTCCTGACAGATATAAGAAATAAGCATCTGATACTATCCTTCAATTTCCCTATTTAGTCCTTCTAGTGATACTTTACAGGGTTATTACACACAGTTTGGGAAGTGAGGAGTTAACAATATAACAGTCCTGGAAAAGTTGCTCAGTTTTATTGACTTTGTTTTATATTATGTATATAGAAGAGCAATTATGAACACAGCTTTTTAAAGTATAATAAAGTCATCAAAATAGAAGCTTATGAAACAGCATCATTTACGGGGGGGGAGACAACTTCTTCAAAGGACATTATAATAGTGAACTCTTTGTTAAGAAAATGAAAATAAATTTCTCATTTTTAATTGCAGCTGATAATGTTAAACTTCCTTAACATTTGCATTTCTAATTATCTGGCAGCCCATATTTACAGAGGATTATATAGAAACCTAATTGTGTTTTAATAATTTGGGTGCTCTAGTTAGATTTTATTTATTTTTATTTAAAAAGCTTGTTTTTGCTGATTTGCATACATTTGCATATCTTACAGTATTTATAGTTGATGCTTTCTTTATTATTTTTCTCCACTCTTGTTTTTGCAGTTAATGTCAAATGCTGAGTTGAGCTATGCCATCTGAAAAATAGAGCATTTATTTTATTCCAGAATTATGGTTTATAAAATAGTTTTCATTTGTGTTTTTCATCTCTTTCTTTGAAAATGACTCCGCACAAACAGGATACGAACAAGCAATGAGAAACAAATAGCAAAGAGTTGGTGAAATTCTCAATTGGAAACTAATTTCAGGTAATGATCAGTCAACTAGGATTAATCCCCATCCCGTGTTTAATGTGCATTTAATTCGAACACGGAATTTGAACACTTTTTCAAAGGTTATAACTCTGATGTCGTGTCTCCAGATGACAAGGTGTGGAGAGCAAACACATGCACTCGCACAGAAAGGTACAGTCAGCAACAGTAGTCAGTAACAGCAAAAATCCAACTCAAAGTACCTTGGGGACTTGAGAGTTAAATGTGAGTCAAAAGAGTTCCAGGGTCAAAGTTAGCAGAAAGTCAGCAATCAATCATGAAGCAAGGTCACGGGTTTCCAGAGCTGCAGGTTTACGAGTGTTTGTCTGCAACAAAGCTTATCAGAATGTTCTGCTTTAAATAGATGGGTCAGAGTTATGTCTCCTTCACTGCAGGTGATGGGCCTGGATTCTAGCTGATTTGCACAGCTGTTCATGCTCATGTCTCAGACCAGTCAGCAAAGGGCATCACCTGGCAGTGCTCTGAGCCTGGGCTACTGTCACTTTGAAATATAGGCTCAGCGTCCTCACTAGCTGCTTGTGTCAAGCACTCCTTGCCTGGTAAGGTAGCCTGCCTGAACTTGGCTGGGAACTGCAGCTAAATCCTTCATCCTTGGACAAAGGGGCACTTACGACAGGGGACATTGCATCTGACAATATCTGACCATTGGCTGTGCTAGCTGGGGATTGCAGTAGAAGAATGGATAAAAATGCAACAGAAGCTTGAATTTTGCTGAATAAAAGTTGAATACAAAACAGTCTTTTGGATTTGGAGTTCTGAACCATTTTATAAATATGACATTTCAAATCTAGCAAATGCTGTGAGAAGCATCAATAGTATTGCAAATCTAGGCACTCTTAGGTTGTGTCTCCATTATGCACTAAAAGCATCTTAAGTGAGGCCTGTTTCATTACTCCCAATGGAGACCAAATGACAGTCTTACTTTAGAATTATCCCCCACTATTAAAAAGCAACTCTTGATTTTAGCCAAAACCTGCTTCTCTGAAAATGCCTGCTTTGTTCTACTTGTGTCTGGGGGGCTTGTGGGAGGGCAGCTTGGTCTTCTGCATAACAACTTCCCAGATTAATAGTGGGAAAAAATGCTTCTCCTTTTCCTCCTCCCAAATTAGCTGAAGAAAAAAAACCAATGACAGGAAAGGAGACTATTTAAAATACATTATGAAAGATGGGCTGTAGCTTTGGATATTTTTCTACCTACTTTATGTCATTTCTAAACGAAGTATGTCTATTTATGAGCATCATTCTGCAAATTATCTGTTTGGTGGTTTGCTCTCTACAGCCTTTCCATATGTTGAGCTTGTCGGTGCTGTCTTCAAACTTCTAGAATATGTAGGTTTTCTTGTAAGCATGAGATATTAGGAAATGTTTAAGATGCTCTTCACTAGTATTGTTATTTATAGAGTTAGTATTCTTTTTTAAAAATTATTTTTTAATAAGAAAGATTTTTGTTATTATTATGGGAGGGAGAAAATATTTAAATCAGAAAGCAGGTTCCAGGTCAACATTACTCCATTAATTTGAAGAACATCAATTGTATCCCTCCAGTTTCTGCAGCTTGCAGATACTGCAGTACAGGTTACATTGCTTGTAATGTACTGGCATGCGGCTTTGGCCATTAAAATCTAAGCCATTTCATCTCTGACCATAAGAGCTGAGAGAGGCAACCTTTCCTTTCCCATGGTGTTTTCAATTGCAATCTTCACTCAGTTGCAATACTGCTCAGTAACACCAAGTCATAAAAACAAAACAAACAAAAATACGAAACATTATAATGTGAGTTTTATACAATATGCTGGGATTATATTTGCAATAATTATAACTCGGTCTTTTAAAAAGTCCCCCAACAAATTTCCATGTATTTCTGCTTCATACCAAACACAAAGTTGCATGGGAGACTTCAGTAAAACCAATATTACGAATTACTTTCTGTTGTTTTCTTTTACACTCAGAAAAGTATTCTAATAGCAGGGAGCATGGGCCTTTTTGCATTTCAACCAAAAAGCTGGAGTGCTCCAAGGCTGATGCCCAAGGGGGATAGGTTGATCATTCACATTGGCCATTGACAGAAGCATTATGAAAGTGCCCCTTACTGGCCAAGGTGCAAATGGTCAACCTGTCCCATGCGTGTACCAGCCTGTGCTGCCACTGTGGGAGGCAGAAGTCCAGCCCCTGGGCTGCCATCATTGGCCAACACTGGGTTCACCGGTTAGCAATCCAATGCTGGGGGTGGGATCAGACTTTTCCAGTGGCACATTGGGGGGCTGCACCACCACCACCACCCCGATCAGGCCTGTCCTGGCCTTCTGTAGTGGCGGCAGCCAGCGGAACCTGCCCAGCACCCACCATCACCCAGGGGGACATGTGGCTCTCACCTCCCTGGTGCCACACTCGCCCATCCAGACTGCCGATCCAGTCTGAATTGGTCACCGTTGCCATCATATGCCTTCTTGTCTTGTTTCAACATTACTGACTTATCTGTCAGTCTTATAACTTATTAACCACAGATATACATCTCTAGAGATGCTTAGAGTCCATCTTTCTACTAGCTTGCCTGAAGAGAAAGACAGAGAGAGCATGTGATATACAAACTGTTACAGCAGAGTTATCCAATCAAGAGTTCCCATAGTGCAACTCTTACACAGAAAATTAACCCCCTTTACACTGACATGATATATCACAATTTTCTATCTTTCTTTCTTACCATTTTGAAACATACCTTTATCTACCCCACCCCACTATCTGTCTTAAAACAGCCAAAGGAAAAGAAAGAAAATTACCTTAAAGAAGAGGAAAGAAGAAGAATTGACTTTTCTGTCCTGCTTTTCTCACCTATTTAAGGGGATTCAAAGTGGCTGACAAAGCTTTCTATCTTCTCCCCACAACAGACACCCTGTGAAGTAGGTGGGGCTGTGAGAGCTCAGAAGAGAGCCGTGACTAGTCCAAGGTGACTCACCTGACTTCATGGAGGAAGAAGAAGAGCTGGCTTCTCTACCGCACTTTTCTCATTTAAGGGGACTCAAAGTGCCTGACAAAGCTTCCCATTCTTCTCCCCACAACAGAACACACTGTAAGGTGGGTGGGGCCCAGCAGAGAGCTCTGACTAGCCCAAGGTCACCCAACTGGCTTCGTGCATCAGGGCAGAATCAAACCCTGTATTCTCAGATAAGAGTCTGGCTCCTTAACCACTAGACCAAACTGGCTCACAAGACCAACGAAATCTGAAAGCAAATTTGAGGCTTCAGATAACGACCTTAAGGTGTTGTTGTTGTTGTTGTTGTTTAAAGTGCTGTGACTGACTAGTAAAATATGTGGGAAAGTTAACTTCAGACTCTGGCTGAGAAAAAAACTTAATATTTCAAGTGTCTTTCAACCTGCAAACTATGGCAAATTCAAGGTAAATGAGGAGTTTTCATAACAAACTTCTTGGAATCGCACTACTATCCAATTATTCCTTTTGCTCCTCTTATACAATGAAGGCTGGGTCCACAATTTACCAGGTTCAGAGGTGGCAATTTGATCAGAAAGCATGAATATGAATGACTTGAACTGTTAGTCTTAAGACTTGTGATGGATTCACATAATTGGAATGTAAGGTCTTTTGGTGTCAGAAAACTAGGTCTGAGCACACACTAGGATAGTTCTGACTGATCAAAGAAGAAAAGTATAGGATTCTCCACCCACTAGTAGGCCGCTTGAGGGGAAGGAAACATCTCTGTGCAAATGAGCTGAAAATGCTGTCTCTGACTTTTCTCACTCTTTGACACTTCAAAGAGACGAGTGCAGCTGCTCACCTAGAACAAACACTTGTTTACCTCACAATGGCAACGGCTGGCAATGAGCCAGTAGCAAAGTTGCTATGTAAATACATTGTAAAAAGAAAGAAAGAAAAGTAGTTCCATAGAACAGAGTCAGGCAAAAATAAAGCTAAAGGTTAGCTTGCAAATTAAATTGGCTATTAAACTAGGCATATTCTTGTTTAAAGCTGTGGTGTCAGCTAACCTGAAAACATTTAACATTTTCATAAAATATGACTGGATCCACACCATGGCTTCATGGTGCCTTGAGTGCCCAAAGAAGATATGTTTTTAAGATGCTGTCCTCTCATTGCAAATTAAATATGGTGGAAGAGCACAACATCTACACAGATGTCATTATCCTTCATCTCCATGTCACGATGAGCACAATGATGGTTTTGCATTGCAAAGCTTTTTGAAGGTCACTGACGTAACACATCAGCAAGTGCCATTTTGCCTCCTTATAAATCTATGGTGAGGCCACATTTGGAAAATTGTGCACAATTCTCACAAAGGATATTGTGGAGCTGGAAAAGGTACAGAAAAGGGCAACCAGAATGATTAAGGGGCTGGAATACCTCCCTTACAAAATTAGACTGCAACATCTAGGCCTCTTCAGCCTGGAAAAGACAGCATTTAAGAGGGGGCCTGATTGAAGTGTATAAAATCATGCATGTTATAGAAAAGATGGACAGAGAAAATGTCTTTCCTTTTTCACACAACACTAGAACCAGGGGGCATGCTATGAAGCTGATGGGTAGGAGAGTCGGCTCAGACAAGGGGAAATATTTCTTCACCTAGAGGGTCATCGGTCTATGGAATTTGCTGCCAGAAGAGGTGGTAATGGCTACCAGCCTAGATGGCTTGAAGGGAGGGTTAGGCAAATTTATGGATGACAGAAGTATCAATGGCACAAGGCAACCCTAATAATGAGTAGGAATCCTCACAGTCTGCTGCCTCTGTTAAAAATTCATAACTTACTTTTAAAAATCTTTTGTTATCTCATAAGGTTTCATAATTCATGCTTTGTTTAGTTTGTCATGTTTCTAAATAAGGGGCCAATTCACACTTGAAGACTTAGTGCATAATTAGTGAACACCTGTAGCCTCCTAATGGTGGAGCATGAAATCCTGCTTCACATGCATCCAAACATGACTGCAACCATACCTGTCATGTCCAGCCTGTGAGCATTTGCACCTCTGCCAGCTGTGAAGGTCATTGGAGCTGCCACACAAGCGTGCTGACAGCTTTGATGACCCTCTAACATGACTGTGACTGCGCAGAGCATCAGTCTCATCATAGTGACAGCGCTGATGCACACGTAGTCACATAAGGTGCCACACTCAAGATGGCGGCACCCGGAAGAGAACCAGCCTAGGGATCGATCACAGGTGAGTGATCGATTGGACAGGGATAGGGTAACATTTGCTAGCTATCACAAGTGCAAACACTGGTCAAAGTTAGGTGGTTGCACACCTTTCCCATCCATGGGATGGGAAGGGAAGTACAAAAATGCCCAAGGTCTTCTAAAATGTTATTTTGCAAAGGCTGCATCCAAATGTTATTTATGGTACCTATTCCGGAATATCCATGCTTTACTCCAGAATATCCAGATATAGCAGAATAAGTAAGTGGTGTTCTGATGCAACCAAAGAATAAACTCATGCAAATTATACATTTATACAGCTTCCTTTACCTTTCCAGAAGTTTGCTACATTTTCTCAAAATGTAAACATGCCCAGTGACAATAGACTGCAACATAAAATGTTCATTTTAATACTGTTTAATAAGCAGCTTCACAAGGACACAGCATGGTTCCCTGCCATCCTTTGTTCAAAGAACAGCTGCATCAGCATGGTCTGAGGCTAAAGAGATGTTGAATGTCATTGCTTATGGAAACAACTTGTGATCTTCTGTATCTCAGGAACACTTGTTTTTTGAAATGAAATCTGGCCTTGAATTTCCTTTGATAAACTGTGAAAAGGCTCTGTGAAGTTCTTCTACGTGATGTCAAATTAGTGGGATAGTAGAATCTACACACTTTAGAAAGTGATCTGTGAGTACAGCACTAGGTTTAACTAGAGCAGCAGTTAAGTATGTGACCTCATTTATTCACCTTACAAGTATTCACCTGATAAATCTAACAAAGCCATTTAGCTATAATGATTATTCTGATACTTTTCCCCTCCAAGAATATCCATGCTGGTCAATGTTTAAGTATCTTTTCAACAGAATATTTGGATTTTTTTTCTGTCTTTTCAACATATACTTAAAAAAAAAAACTAAACTACACAGAGTAAGAGTTACGTCACAGTCTATTGATAGTTCATAATAATTTTGGATAAAATGCAGTCTTTATATTCAGAAGCTGCATGTCCTGTCAAAAATTGCAGACCTCCTAGGAAATATTACTATTCACGAAGCATGAAACCTTCTTATTTTAAAGTTCTGTTATATTCAAGGAGGGCAGTAGAGACTGGAGAGATTACTGAACCTCTTTTGTTTTGCAGAAAATTGACACAAATGAGAAACTGACAACCTTTAAGTATAGCCACAGGCAACTATGATCCCTTGGCTATTCGATGTTAGGACCCTCAGCTTTAAAGACTGTAAATGTAACATTCTTGGAAGCATTGGGCTGGCTGCTGCTTCAACATGGCAAAAAAATCTATGTTAAATAACTACAAAAGCCATTTCTACATCATTACATTTCAGGTCCCCGTCTATGCATCACATGCATGCATAATTACAGAGTCTAAATGATGAGTCCCTGCTCCCAGGCCCTCTGAGCTAGCCCAAGGTGCATCACTGAGGCAACTGGTCCATTCAGGCTCAGGTCGCTCAGCTTAGGTTTTGCTGGTCATTTGCAATTTTGAGGAGCGGGTACATTTTGCAGCTGCAGAGGCTGCAAATCACTGCTTCAGGCCATGCATTTTGGCTTCTGACTCTACCTCCTGTTCTTGCCCAGCACCTATCTGCTGATTCATGCTTCTCTGCTTTATGCCACAATGCCTTCGCTTGTGCTTACATCCTGACCCCATGACACTGTTGTATTTGCATGCACCACTAAGACCCTAAATGACTTGGGCCCCAAATATTTAAGGGAACGCCTTCTCCCATACCGACCTGCCCATGCCTTAATACCAAGTGGTGAGGCCCTCCTGGTTGTCCTACCACCTTCAGTAATGAGGCTGGTGGGCACTCGGGAGAGGGCCTTTTCAGTGATGGCCCCCAGACTATGGAATAGTCTTTCCCTTGCCCCTTCCTTATATATATTTAGGAAGGCAGTAAAGACACACCTTTTTGCCCTGGCCTTTGGCTGAGGTGATTATATTCTCCCCCTTCCCCCCCCCCCCCAGTTACTATGAATGCAATATGGAGTGTACTGTTTTCTAACTTGTGGAATTTTTAAAGTGTTTTTAATCTGTATCTTGTTTTAATATGTTGGTTAATCTGTTGTTACCCGCTCAGAGACCTTCAGGTATGGGGTGGAATAGAAATGTAAACAAACAAACAAAACACTGCTAGGGACTTGCCTTCTCAAGATGGGGCTGCAGAACTCAGTAGAAATAGATATGTGCACGAATATTCATAACATTCAAAATTTGTGCAAATTCAGCCAAATCTGGACATTTGAATTCAAATAGAATGTTTTGATACACTCGTGTGAAGCTTTGTATGAAGCTTTGCATGGGATTCGTATGCTATTGGTATGCATTTGTATGGGATTCGTATGGGATTGAACATGTGTATCGAATATGAATCCTACCATGTTAGAAGGGGATCTATTCAAATGAATATGAATTTTCTTATGTAAGTGATGTAAATCCATTACAATCCAATTAAACACACTGTCATGCTTATCATGTGACATGGATGGGAGCAAAACTTATGAACGGAAGGAGGAAGAAACAACTAAACCTGACTCGGAACGATGGGAAATGAATTCATGGGAAAATATCTAGCATTTCAGGCCAAAGGGTTTTAATCAGTTTCAAGCAGAGTAGAACTATTATTTTCTGTGGCATTGAGGCTATGGATGGATACTATACTGCCAACTGATATTCAGTTGTTATGGACTCATCTTTCAAGATCTTTTTTGCATGGATTGTCACTATGCCAAATATTCCCTGCTCTCTGCTTGCATATTTAATTTTGTTTCTACTGAATCTTATTCTGTTGTTTCTGACTCTTGTTTCAAAATAGGATAAATTTTTAAATATATGTTATGATTCCCCCCCCATCATCCAAAACAAACAAAAATCTGGATTGCAAATGCTTGTGATTAGGGATGTGCATGAATGTATTTTTGACATTCGAATCTGAGTAGATTTGAATGTCAAAAAATCTGATTCAATTCAGATATTTAAAATCCAAATGTCATAAAATCAAATTTGAATTTGATGAATACCGACATTTGAATTCGAATTGGGTTTTCAAAAATCCAAATTTTTGAATTTGAAAAGATTTCGGATTTTTGAAAATCTGATACAGATTGTTGAATAATTCAACTCAATAAAAAAATTGTATATCACATCCGAATATTGTGTTTATTTGCACTTATAATACAGGATGCAAATGGGATGGAAACACAATACAAAAGGGATTGCATGAATTTCAAAATTGGATATGAATGTCCCTGACATTTGTATTTTTGAGTTCAAATCAAATTTCTGAAAATACAGATTTGGATAATCCAGATATGAACTGGATTTTCAAAAATTCAGATTTCTAATTTTTGAATATTCAAATCTACTTGAATTCAAATGCAAAAAATGCATTCATGCACACCCCTAATTATGTCTATAAACTGATGTGGGGAGGGGCTGAGCTATATGCAACATACCAAATTTTACACCTTGCCTGGAGAAGCCTTAATTAGCTTGCTGTAGAGTGTAGGGATGTACATGAATGTTCTAAACATTCAAAATTTGATCGAATTAGATCAAATGTGGACATTTGAATTAGAATAGAATGTCTTCACATTCAAATTTAAACATTCAAGCAAATTTTGAACGTTCCAAAACACTTGTTTGAATGATTCAAATCATTAGAACGCAGAGATACCTACGTATTACATACGAATATCATACATATTTGTACGCATTTGAGCTTACAAATATGAAAACGGGATGTGTATGGGATAAAATGGGATGTGTACAAAATGCATACAGATACCTATAACACATGTGAATGTTGTTGACATTTGTATCTTCAAATTCGAATCTAACATTCAAATGAATAGATTCAAATGTATTGGATTCAAATTGAGTTTTGTTATATTCGGATTCTAAACATTTGAATCAAATCAAATGTTTTGACATTTGATTTGACTCAAATTTGAATGCCAAAAAAAAAAAAATGTCCACATCCTTAATAGGGTGTCATTGGAAATTCTAACTAACCTTCTACCATATTCCACAACTGATATGATTAGGTTATAACCCTAACATTTATCCATTAAATGTTACTGAAACAGTAAGGGCCATTGTTATTTTAAGCTCATGTTTTTTTTAAAATAGTTTGGAAACCTAGAAGAACTAGCCACGTTGAAACCAATTAAAGCACTAGTGAAGTTGATGTTTGGGACCCCTGTTGATTTCCCTTGTGAAGGGATCCACATATTACAGAAAGAAATGCATTTTAAACATCTATCTGCTACTGAGAGAAAAGCCACCTGGCCTATAAAAGTCAGTGACAGGATCTTCCCCAGGGTGCATTTTTGGACAAAGAAGACAAAAAGGAAAGTAAGCTCTTTATTTTGCTTCAGCAGAGCTTACACAGCTTTCTCTATCTCTTCCCATCTGTTTGCCTGGCTCCACTTTGGGCATCAATATTTTTAAAGAAAATTATAGAATTACATTGCTTGCAATATATATTGTACTCTTTCTACCTTGGGCATGAGCTGAAAGGAAATTCTCTATTTCCTTCTCTTGAAACTCAGTAAAGAAAAAGAATCAACTGTTTATCTCACTGCAGTAAAAACTTCTAGATTGAAATCAAAGAGCATAAAAGTGAATTGCTTACACTAATGTAGAAATTTTTGTTCCCATTCATCTGAAGGATCCCAGGCCAGATGACAGCTGTTCCTGGATTTTAGTCCTTTCCTTCTGACTTCTTCAAGCTTCTTTCCTTCCTTTCTGGTCAAGGAGTAATGGCACAAAAGGAAACATTTAAGTATACCTTTAAAGAGATATGTTTCACAAGTGCCTCACTTTTAAAAAAAGTAAATTTTGAACAGTACAAACATAGATGAAGTCTAAAATCCAGGTAGTTTCCAAGAAATGTGAGGAAAAGTTTGCTAAGAAGAAATAATTGTTATATAGAGAGGTAAGTGTCCTATTTTGAGAGGAATTGACGTTCAAGCAAAATATGAAGAAGAGTTGGCTTTTCTACCCTATTTTTCTCACCCATTTAAGGAGACTCCAAGCAGCTGTGAGGTAGGTGGGGCTGTGAGAGCTCAGAAGAGAGCTGTGACTAGCCCAAGCCCCCCAGCTGGCTTCATGAAGGAGGGCGGAATCAAACCCGATATTCCCAGATAAGAGTCCAGCTCCTTAACCACGAGACCAAACTGGCTCTAGAAACAACCGCCATACCTGTAATGATTATCTTATTAGAATTTTCACCATTCTACTAATTCAAAATAGTTCTACAACTATATTAGCCACTGGCTAGTTTAGCTGTGCATACTCTGTTCTTACCTCTTTAGGACATATGGAACATGTGGTAGGGTGGTGCAGGCAGATTTGCATGTCATGTCATCCATGCTGCACATGCCTATTGCTGCCATTGTCACGGTGACACAAATGCCTCTAATCTAGAGGTGATTGCACTTAGTCGGTCCTTGGGGAAGCACTGACTAGGTTTAGAATGGATTGGGCATCACAAATGTAGATGCCTGATCCATTCCAGAAGTTAGCTGACCGTTGCTTTCAATAAAAGTGTGAATTGGCCCTCTGTTTTACTTAATGATTATTTTACTAAAATGTAATAATTGTTATGAGATACAGTAATAAGTAGCAGTAATAATAAAGATGACGACGATGATGATAAATAATAATACATGTATAGTCACCACCTTCAGATCTTTCAGTTAAAGTTATAAATGCCATAAACTACATAAATATTAAGGACATGCATGATTTTTTTTTTTCACGAGAAGCAAATGTGAAGGAAATTCACATTTGTGTGAATAGAGCTACTTCAAAAGTTGTAAGATTCAAATCTGCTGCAAATGTTCTTCAAATGCTATTTCAATCTGCTTCAAATCCTGTTGCCAGTTGCTCCTCCAAATCTGTTCCAAATCCACTTTGACTCCCTTCTGAACACTTTGGATCTGCTTGTCAAGAGATAGAGGAGAAAATGTGTAGATGTGAATAAGGAAAACAAAATCCACACAGGAAGTACAGTAGATAGTCTAGTTAACTTAGTTAGCTTAGTATCCAGTCAGGAGACTCTTTCAAGGTGAGGTGTGCAAAACATCACCAGACTGAGACAGCATCATAGCTATTGCAACAGCTTGCGTAAGACAGAGGCAAATGACTCAAGATCAGGGGTTTGGGTGTCATTTGAGTCATTGTGACCTTGCTAGTAAAACTATATAAGTAGGTGTGTAGCCAATGTATTGTTTACAATCCGACGGAGCGCTGGAGAGAGCGGGGGAGACTTTGTATATATTGATGGGAGCAATAAATCCTTTTCGGTGACTGACTGTGGCGTGGATTCTTTCTAAACTACGACAGAAGTCTGATGGTGCTGAAAGAACAGCTCCCGAGGAGAAGCTGAACGCTGAAGCCAGGACGAAGGGGGAGCAGTGGGCCAAAGAAAGCAAGCAGAGAGAGAGAAGCAACACAGAGTTGCTGGTTTATTTACTGACAAGGGTTATGGGCCCAGAGCGTTAACCCTGCGTGTGCTGGACAATTCAACTGACTGTGAGTGCCGAAAGGCTAAGTGAAAAGAGAATCGGACGGCTGTCTGATTATCTAGTGTTGTGTGTCTGTTTTTTGTCACGTTTGACAGAAGAAGGAGAGAGGAAACTGCACTGCCTGAGAGATGGAAGCTGCACGTTTTCCAAAACTGGATGAGACGAACTTTTCCGCTTGGGCTGTTTACGCGGAAGCGCTGCTCACAAGGGAAAGACTCTGGGATGTTGTTGACGCAGGCCTGGCAGCCGGTACGGTCGGAGAGGATCAGAGGGCAAGGGCAACCATTTTGCTCACGATCACGCCGCCGCAAATCAACCACATCCGTGGAAAGGTAACTTCGAAGGAAGTCTGGGATACGCTGAGAGAGATTCACCAATCTCAAACCGCACTGTCAAGAATGATTTGGTGTAGGAGATTGTATGCTTGCAAGATGCAGAAGGCGCAAGCTCCTGAGAAGCACCTGGAAATCATGGCAGACTTGTTCCAGCAAGTTGCAACCAGAGGGATCGAAATCAGTCCAACCCAGAGAGCATTTATCCTGTTAGGAAGCCTGACTGAGGAGTTTGAAAATATCCTGTGGAGTCTGCAGTGTGTTGACCAGAGGCAGCTAACTCCAGAGATGGTGGCGTCACGAGTCTTGGAGGAATGCCAGCGTAGGGACTACGAGGCGAAACTCCAGAGACAGGAAAAAGGAGTGATTCAAACCCAGTCAATCGAGGCTTTCAATGATGTTGAGCCTGAAAAAGCATTTATGTCCGGAAGGAGAAAATGCTTCCACTGTGGTGGAAAGGATCATTTCATTAAGGACTGTAAAAGGTTGGCTGAGGAAAGAGCCCGGAAACAATCCAAGTTTGCTGCAAGCAAGAAAGAGGTTGTGAAAGCCGTGAAAAGCTGTGAGTCTGTAGCCTGTGTGGCTGCAAGCCCTAGCTGGGTGCTGGACTCGGGGGCAAGTTCTCACATGGTCAATTGTGAAAAGCTCCTGAAAAGTAAAATGCCTTCGAACGTACATTCAGTCATGTTGGCGAATGGCGAATCGAAACAGGTATGGGCAATGGGGACGGTACGAATGCCATATTTTGAAAAGGATTTTTCAAATGTATTGTGTGTTCCTGAATTGCAAGACTGTTTAATCAGTGTTTCTGAATTAACAAACAGTAATTATACTTTGTGTTTCAAGGGGAATGATTGTACTATTAGCATAAATGATGAGATTTGTGCTAGGGCAGTCAAGCGAAACAAAGTGTATGTGATGACTGGCAGGGCAGAATGCGCGTTAGCTGTTAATGTGCCTAGGCACTTGAACTGCGCCCATTATTGCCAAGAAGCCAGAGGGCATGTGGACTTCACAAGTGTGGAAAAACTAGGGGAAGTGTGTCCAAAATTTCAGATGGAAATTTGTTCAAATGGTTGGGATGGTTCAGTTTGTGGCAAAGTGACGCCTGAAGCCCCTCCTGTAGCCAAAGTTAGCGAATGCACGACAGAAAGATTGTTTCGGACTGTGCAGGCAAATTTGGCTGACCCTGTAACCAAGCCTGTGGGCAGGAATCAGCACTTCATGGGCATTGAAAATTGTCCTACACAGTATTCGTATGTGATCCCTATGACAGGGAAAAGTGAAGTAGCTGAACACTTTAGAGACTGGGTAAACATGGGTGAAAAGCATGAAGGAGTCTTAAAGCAAATGTGGGGGGAGGCAATGTTGACTAATAATCATGTTGCTAACCATGCTTGGAATTCTTTTGTAAAGGAAATGCTTTATCATATGCTGTATGGTAGACCATCAAACCTTGAATGTATAAGAGGTTGTGGGCAATATGCAAATGTATATGATGTATATGTACCTGCAAATTTCTGGAAAAGGTTAATGTTTGTGGAGCATTCTGGAAACAGCTATAGATTTTGTTCAAGTAATGGAGAAATCTTACTGTCCAGGAGTGCCAACTTTGAGAGATATCCCAGCTGGGAAAGGCTCCATGTTAACAAGGAGGTTTTTCTCAAGCTAGGGCAGAGTGCCACAGATGCTGGAAATGGAGGGGCACTAAAGCAAGAAGGTTCTACAGATAGTGAGACTAACACTTCTGCAAATGAACAAACACAAACACAGCCTAGGTCAGATAGTGGGAATGGCAAAGGAAGGAAACAGGTGATCCCACCAAGGAGAACTCAGAGAGTTAGAAAGCCCCCAGATTGGTTTGTGGGACAAACTGCAAACACTTGCATAGTGATAGCAGGAGGCAAGTGGGTATTCAAGAGGCAGGAAATGCCAGATGAAACCCAGAAACACAGAGATGGAGACAGCAGAGAGGTGAATGATCCTGAGATGCCTGGAGAGGACCAAGGAGGGAGAGTGGGTAATCCAGAGCAGTGGACAAGAACTGGAATACTGTGTGGCATAGGTTGAAAGAGATAAAGTGTAGATAGCTTAAAGATAACACATCTAAACATTTTTGGAGGGGATTGTCAAGAGATAGAGGAGAAAATGTGTAGATGTGAATAAGGAAAACAAAATCCACACAGGAAGTACAGTAGATAGTCTAGTTAACTTAGTTAGCTTAGTATCCAGTCAGGAGACTCTTTCAAGGTGAGGTGTGCAAAACATCACCAGACTGAGACAGCATCATAGCTATTGCAACAGCTTGCGTAAGACAGAGGCAAATGACTCAAGATCAGGGGTTTGGGTGTCATTTGAGTCATTGTGACCTTGCTAGTAAAACTATATAAGTAGGTGTGTAGCCAATGTATTGTTTACAATCCGACGGAGCGCTGGAGAGAGCGGGGGAGACTTTGTATATATTGATGGGAGCAATAAATCCTTTTCGGTGACTGACTGTGGCGTGGATTCTTTCTAAACTACGACAGAAGTCTGATGGTGCTGAAAGAACAGCTCCCGAGGAGAAGCTGAACGCTGAAGCCAGGACGAAGGGGGAGCAGTGGGCCAAAGAAAGCAAGCAGAGAGAGAGAAGCAACACAGAGTTTACTGACACTGCTCTCTCAATCTACTCTGAGTCTGCTCTGAATCTGCTGCAGATGTGACTGGCTTTGTTGCCTTCCCACCTTCACAAATACAACAAATCATCGAATAGATGCACAAAAGCATTTGCTTCACATCTGAATGTCAGCCTTCGAATGTAGCCAATATTAGATTTGAATGCTGATGTTTGGGTTCGTACAAATTTTATTTATTAATTATATTTATTATTTATATTTCTATCCTGCCCTATACCTGAAGGTCTCTGGGCGGGTAAGAACCTTAAAATTCACCATATCAAACGTAATATATAATAAAGCAATAAAAACCATCACAGCGTCTAAAATCCAACATGTTAAAGGCAAAAGAATATCAATTAAAACAGTGGTGTTTACAGTGGGGATAACATGGATGACATTTAGCCAAAGGCCTGAGCAAAGAGATGTGTCTTCACCACCCTCCTGAATATAAACAGAGAAGGAGCCGTACACACCTCAAGGGGGAAACTATTCCACAGCCTGGGGGCCACTACCGAAAAGGCCCTCTCCTGGGTGCCCACCAGCCTCGCTACTGAAGTTGGTGGGACAACCAGGACGCCTCTCCTGCAGATCTTAGGAAACGGGCAGGTCAGTATGGGAGAAGGTGTTCCTTTTCCAAATGTGAACTTGAACATCCCTAATAAACATCATTGTTAGCAATAAGATGTCAAGAAAAGCTTTTCAAAAAGCAAGTGAACCTAACTTTGTAGTCATGGCTAGATTCATTCATACATGAACATTCACATTACTTTGAACATAAATGTAACCGCTTCTTTTTTACTACATATTGTGACTAAAAGAAAATCTAGTATGTTATACCATCCATATTAATGTATGGTTAACAAGCAAAAACAAAACCACACATATAAAATTGGACAGTAGAACTTTCATCTAAGAAAGGTGAATGAAAATAGGTTCCACACATAATTTACATTTAATCATTGCAGTATTGCAGTTGTTGTTGCTGTTGTTTTAAAGTAACACATCACCCATCAATTTCAGTTTGGACAGTCTAAATTAATTATGATTACTTGAGTTAGTAACAAATGCCTTCTGGATAAGTGATACTATACAAGAAATTTAATTTGAAGTTGTGACTATAATTATATTGTGACATAATATAAGGTGGAGCCACATTTTTGTTCTTTAAAGAAAATAAATCAATTCCAAGGCATTGTGGTTTTACTGCCTACAAATTTGCTTATAAACTCCCTGGTAGTGTTGGCAAGGGATCATATGTTTGACATAATGCTAGAACATTACATTCTAGGGTGAAGAAATGAAAGAAATCTTCAAAAGGAAGGTATCAAACCAAGATACGTGGAAACTTGCAATGTTTCAGGAAAGAATGATTTGCTCATCTGTGCTATCTGGATAATGCTGCAGAGGGGAAATTAGAAAGTATAGCAAAGGAAACTGTTATGTTAGATCCTTCTGTTTACACCACGACCTGCCTTGACAGTTCTACAAGCATGGTTGCCACTACTTCATGGTTTATTGGAGTTTGAAGCTTATAGGGCTTTGGGGGGAGGGGGAGTGTTACTGATTTTGTACAGTTAACTGTGCATGATTTGCAATGAAACACTTCATCTGCATTGTGGATCATTCTACCAGGGAGATCATATATGCATGGACATGATATTGGAGCAGGCCCTGGAATATAGGGTGTTTTTCCACTGTCAAAAAGTACCCATTTTTGCACCCATTAAGGACCCATTTGGGTGTGAGCCGGATGACCCCATTTCCACCACGGCACCTATTTGGGACCTGATTGTTTCCTCTGCTTGGGGGAAATCTGGTTCTAATAGGTACATTTTGGCCTTTAATCCAGATTTTCTGTAGACCCCATTAATGGGGTCTACAATGGGGTCTTCTCTCAGAAAATCCAGATTAAAGGGAGCCTGTTTCCACTGGAAACAGGCAATGGGGTCCAAAGGAGGCTAGGGGGAGGGGATACATCCATTGGGGTTCCCCTAAACCTAGGCTCTGAAGTCACTTTAGAGTCACTTTGAAGCCACTTCAAATTGTCTTTGAAGTCATTTCAAAGTCATTTTGAAGCCACTTCGAATTGACTTCGAAGTCATTTTGGAGTCATTTTGAAGTCATTTTGAAGTCTGTGCAAAATAGCTCCTGAGTGCCTTTGAAGTCTATGCTGATCTTCAGAGTGAACTTCGGAGTGACTCCGAAGTGGCTCCGAAGTGACTCCAAAGTGACTCCAAAGTCATTTTGAAGTTCACTCCGAAGATCAGCACAGACTTCAAAGGCACTCCGAAGCCATTTTGCACAGACTTCAAAATGACTTTGAAGTCAATTTGAAGTGGCTTTGAAGACTGCCCCCCCGCCCCCCAAAACACCTGGGGTAATGGACCAACCCCTTGGGGGTCGATCCAGATTCCCCACATGGGTGCAAAGCTGCTTCCACAGCAGGGGTGTTAGTACCCATTGCTAATGGATGCTACACCTCCCGTGGAAACATACTGGGTGCTTCCCTTAATCCGGATCTACTAGATCCGGATTAAGGAATGTATCCATTCCTTAGATCCGGATCTTCTTAGATCCAGATCTAAGGGCTGCAGTGGAAATACACCCATAAATGACACAAGAGCTAATTCCAATAGGAGACTGCTGTGAAGTGATTTCCTTCATGCTTCCTGGTGGTAAATTGACCCAACCACTCACATGTGAATGAAACCAGAAGGCTGAGTCAGTTCACCCTGTTGAAGAGTCTGGACAGATGCAGGAGGGAGTCAGCACTGCATTCTCTTTGTAGGGTCATATATTCCTCTGCAAAAAAAAAAAAAAAAAAAAAAGAGAGAGAGAGAGATCGACACTAAATTTTAGTCTTTTGCATGTAACATTTTTGGCACACGCAGACATAGCCTAAATTTAATGTTAGCGCTCTATGGATAAGATCCAGGCTATTTCTGTTCAGGGAGTTGTGTAGATGGTGCACCAAGTTGGAGATGTGCACGGATCTTTATTTCACATTCTATTCAAATCGAATACCCCAAAATCCAATTCGATTCAAATCTTTTAAATTAGAATTTAACAAGATTTGATTGGTATTTGCCAAATTTGAATCTATTCGTTTGAATTTTGTATTCAAATCTGCACATACATATGTCGACAACATTCGTATGTGCGCAAACGCATCTTCCCCACACCCATACACTTCTGTATGCATCCCGTAGTTATCTCATATACAACCCATTTTCGTCCTGTGCGGATCCTTACAAACGCGTGCAGACACAGGAAAGATGCGGATCTTCAAGTACACATCGTGTATGGACCCATACACATACGAATGTCCGGATAATTCAAACGAATGTATCTGAAGTCTGAAATTCAATTTGACTGTTTACATTCAAATTTTGGGACATTGTATTCAAGTCTGAATGCCAACATTTGGCACATTTGATTGGATTTCGAATGCCTACATATATCCAAGCACATCCCTACACCAAGCTAGTCATAGCCATGATAATCATTTGGGAATCCAATAACAATGTTAGTATTAGGAGCATAGGCTCAATTTATAAATATATTATTTATAAAAAAAACTTTAAACAACATAAAACTTCTTAAATTATCATCATATACCATTACATTTCTTCATTGTTATTTTCATGTATTCCTCCATTTTTCCAGCTTCTTTTTTTTAAATTTCCAACACCTGGTCGACATATTTTGATATACTTTCCCTAATTTATGAGGTGTTAAATACCATCTGTACCTCATCTTATATGTATTTTCTTTTAGTACCATATAAGTACCTTTTATCCACCGTTTCTCCCATTGATCCATCTGAATGTTGTATCCAAAATTCCTTGCCCATGTGATCATACATTCTTTAACCTGTTCATGCTCCATTTCAACCTGAAGTAACACTTTATACATAATACCAATTGCTCCCCTTTTGACCTTGTTTTATTTACTTCCCAATCTTGTTTTTCCCATTCAAAATTTAATTTCTCTTTATCTCTTCTACATCTATCCGTTAGTTGTGCATATGTAAACTACTGTATATTTTTACCCTCTTGATCTAACTGTTCTCTTGTTTTAATATCAAATTCATTAGTATCATCCTTTTTATATAACATATATTCATGTTTAAGCCAAGACCCTCCTTCTCCAAACTCCTTTACAAACCTTTATGTGGTGGTACCTAAAGAGGTATTTTCCTATAAAGATTATTTTTATAATTCAACCAGGTCTTATACAGGGCATTTCTCACAATATGATTTCTGAAATCTGCATTGACTTTCACTTTTTCATACCACAGATACTCATGCCACCCATATCTTAAACCTTCTCCTTCCAATTGCAGTAGTCTTTGATCTTTCAGCCAAAACTATTTTGCAGTCCAACCTATACAGCATGCTGCATGTTACAATTTTAGATTTGGTAACCCTAATCCTCCTCTTTCTTTGGAATCTTGCATCAGCTTAAATCTTATCCTTGGCTTCTTTTCTTGCCAAATAAATTTCAAAATATCCTTTTGCCAGTTTGTAAAATCCTTTGTGCTATTTATAATACGGTAGGTAAAACCTGAAATAGAAACATCATCCTTGGAAGTAAATTCATTTTTATCACTGGTATCCTTCCCATCAGCGATAACTGCAAGTTAGATCATTTCAAAAGATCTTGCTTAATCCCTGACCAAGTTTTCAGATAATTATTTTTATACAACACAATGTTCTGTTTGGTCAAAGTCACTCCTAAGTATTTAACTTCTTTTCCACTGCAAATCTTGATTTAAGTTGAAAAATTTCTTGTTGCTCCTTTGATATGTTTTTATTCAGACCTTGATTTTAATCTCATTTACTTTCAAGCCTGCAACTTTCCCATAAACTTGAATTAACATAGGCTCAATGTTAATGTTTCTTCTGGGAAAGTACAACCCTATTAAGAACAGAAACTTTTCTTTAGTTTCCAAACCTAGGTATTTTGTACTCACAAAAATACTGATTTAGGATTCTCATAATCACACCGGATTCAAACATGTTGGAGAAATAGGGCTCAGTTTTGTCTACATACCAATGACTATTTGTTTCATATCTGCTTATTGCTATTCCTCATTGGTTCATCTAGAAGGATGTCATATGTTTCCCCAATAGTGATTTGTCTCTTCACAACCCTTGCTTAAAAACAAACCTATATAGAAAGTGATGGTACATGTGGTTATCCTAATACCAAATGAAGGACTTTATTTAAACAGAAAGTACACTTGAGCATTTTCCATACTTTCTCTGTCCTAGAAGGGATTCCAAATATGCATTTATGCCAATGTTATTGACACACCTAAAGATGAAGATGTGTGATTTAGGGTGTTTTTCCACTGCAGCCCTTAGATCCGGATCTAAGAAGATCCAGATCTAAGGAATGGAAACATTCCTTAAGCCGGATCTAATAGATCCAAATTAAGGGAAGCACCCAATGTGTTTCCACGAGAGGTGTAGCATATAGCAATGGATGCTAACACCCCTGCTGTGGAAACAGCTTTGCACCCATGTGGGGAATCCGGATTGATGCCCAAGGGGTCGGTCCGTTACCCCAGGTGTTTTGGGGGGCAAGGGGGTGCAGTCTTCGAAGCCACTTCGAATTGACTTCAAAGTCAATTCGAAGTGGCTTCAAAATGACTTTGAAATGACTTCAAAGTGGCTTCAAAGTGACTTCGTAGCCTAGGTTTAGGGGGATCCCAATGGGTGCATCCCCTCCCCAAAGCCTCCTTTGGACCCCATTGCCTGTTTCCAGTAGAAACAGGCTCTCTTTGATCCAGATTTTCTGGCAGAAGACCCCATTGTAGACCCCATTAATGGGGTCTATAGAAAATCCGGATTAAAGGGCAAAATGTACCAATTAGATCCGCATTTCCCCCACGGCAGTGAAAACAATCGGGTCCCAAATGGGTGCCGTGGTGGAAATGGGATCATCCGGCTCACACTCAAATGGGTCCTAAATGGGTGCAAAAATGGGTACTTTCTTTGACAGTGGAAAAACATCCTTAGATAAATGGATTTTTTAAAAAAGTATCAGTTAAATGAGGATACACTTTCCCTTCCCACTTTCAGGCATTGTTGTTTTAAAATATACTGTTATTGTTTTTATATGTTTATTTTAAATGTTGTTACCCACCCTGAGGCTTTTAGGTACAGGGCAGGATAGAAATACAAATAATAAAATAAAAATAAATACATAAAAGCTTCAATAGTGATTCAAACTACCATATTTCAAATAGTGTGATAGGAATGGAATCAAGGTATATTGTTCTTAACTTATAAAGGGTACCACCTTTTTTTTTTTTAAGTGCATTTTCAGAACTTTTAACAAATCAATGGTACATTTTCCTTCCTAAACCCATTTAATCAAGCTAAAGCAAACTCTTATGCGGACTTACTTGAATAAAACAGAAACTTTCATGACCTTCACTTTGCACTGAGAAATCAAATGACATTGACCCATTAAGTCATAATCTCCCATTACAGTGCATTGTTCTGAAACAATAACCCTGTGAAAAAACTGGGGTAAGGAACCTAATTGGCTTGTTTTTGAGTTCCTACTGAGAGTCGGTTAATTGACAAGTGATTTTGTTGATTAATTTACTGGAACAAAAAGAACAACAGGAGATGAATGACTTTGCTGCTACTTTGTTTTCCAGTGGGGAAAAAGTGCTGCAAGGCACTGCAGAATACCAGATCTGTGGCTGGCTCATATATTTATTTATTTATTTTTCAGGTGGTTAAAACAATAACAACAACAAAATATAACTGAACCCCTTATTGTAAATGCCATGCAGAAGAAAGTCTCAGGTTTTTAAAGAAATCCATGTTTGAAGAATACCAGAGGGTGCTTTTAAGCAGCAGCCCCCTGCCTGCTGTGAGTTAATCTGGATCAACACCATCAGTGCAGACAGCACTATCCTGCCCATTCCCTTGCATAATTTGGATGGGGCCAAAACGACCATAGTAATTACTGTTATGGGTCGCAGCAGGTTCTTTTCTCTTATGTTACCATAGTAATAATATTGGGATAGGAACCTTTGGAGTAATACTTGTTTCGATATTCCCTTCTAAAATTATACTTTTGCATTGATAAATAGCTTTTGCTTAAAAAGAAAGAAAAACAAAAACCTCAAGTCTCCAAATATTATTTTCTGTGCATCCACTTTGTCACTACACTGACAGAACTGAAATCAGCCAGTGAACTTCACATCCAAGTGAGTGTGTAACCCAACTCTTCTAGTTTCCCATCTGACACTTCAGCACTATGACACGTTGACTGTTATTTAATTATATTCTATGCATTTAATGTGATATATCACCATGGTGAAGGGATCGAACAAAATGGTTAAATGGGACTTAAGTGGGAGTTAGTTTTGCCGGTGAATGTGCTAATTGAACCATCATTGTAATGGAAACACTGCATTCTTAATTTCTACCACTCATTGCAAATGATGAGGGCTTTCCTTTAGCTTGAACAACTCCTCCTTTCCTTCCCAAGGAATAAACAAGTGGGGAGAGACAGTACAGAAATTAGAGTGCATATAATAAATAATCCAGGATCCAAAGAACCACATAATTAGTTCAGTGTCATTGACATTTGAAACAGAATGTTTCAGAGAGGCAGACACAGAAAATCACCTTTATAGCAAATTACTTGAATAGTTTCAGAGAAAGACCTGATTCAGCAAAATGTTCAACTGCATGTTCTACAGCAAATTCATACCCCACTGGATATAAACCAGCCTTTTGACATATCTAAAATAGTAATTTATTATATGAATAATGAACTATTACATTGTTTTCTCAATTACTATCATTCTTTAATTTACTTGGTTCCCATGTGTCACCGCTGAACTAAGAGTATAGGAACATGATCCACAGTGATCCATGCTCTGGTAACCTCCAGATCAGACTACTGTAATGTGCTCTACTTGAGGTTATCCTTAAAATGGTTTGGAAGTTGGAACTGGTGTAGAACGCAATAGCTCAATTGCTGCCTGATGGGAGTCTCTGGCCAGACTCGCATTACACCAGTCTTAACGCACTGGTTACCTATTCACTACTGAGCCCAATCCAAGGTGTTGACAGTAACATATAATGCCCTAAATGGTTTGGACCCTGCGTATCTAAAGGAGTGTCTTCTCCCATATAGACCTGCCCATGAGATCTCACAGAGAGGGCCTTCTTGTGGTTCCTTCTCTTGCAAAAGTATGAGACATAGGGACTTGCGGGAGGGTCTTTTCTGTGGTGGCCTATGGAACAGCCTCCCCCTTGTGTTTGCCAGACACCTACACTGTATAGTTTTTGGCACATGGTGAAAACATTAGGGATGTGCATGAATATTCAAAAATCCAATTTGAATCCTTCAAATGTCGACATTCAAATTCAAGTTGGATTTTCAAGAATTCAAATTTAGACATTTGGACAGATATTGGATTTTTGAAAATCCAGTACAAATTTTCAAATAATTTGAATGAGTAGATCTATCGTATATGAATGTGCACGAAAATTATACACGGGATGAAAATGGGATCCATACAGATGCATATGGGATAAATACATATATGTACAAATTCGTACATCAGATATGAAACTTATCAATATTTGTATATTTGGATCTGAATCGGATTTTCAAAAATCCAGATTTTTGAAATTCAAATCAAATCAAATTTTCAAATATTTGATTTGCCTCAAACTTGAATGCAAAAAATACATTCGTCCACACCCCTAGAAAACTTATCTTTTCACCCAGACTTACGATGTTTAAATAGCTTCCTCTGGGTGCTATCCTGTAAGGGAGGGAAGGTTGGGGTGGGAGGGAGGGGGTTATATTTTTAATTATGTTTTACAATGTGATATGTTTTATTCTCATTGTAACTTGCCCTGGGACCATTCGGTGAAGGGCAGGATATACATTTCCCAAATAAATAAATAAAATAAACACAAGAGGAGCCCTGCTGGATCAGACCACAATCCATCTATTTATTTATTTATATTTACATTTATATGCCGCCCCATACCCAATGGTCTCTGGGCGGCTCACAACATTTAAAAACAGAATATAAGAACTATATCAAAACAGGTTTAAAATACAGCTTTAAAAATACAAGAATAATTAAAACACCAGTGGTTTTCAGTGGGGGGAAGTGTGGGGAACATTCAACCAAAGGCCTGCGTAAAGAGGAATGTTTTCACCACCGTCCTAAATAGGGGCAAAGAAGGGGCCTGATGCACCTCGAGGGGGAGACCAATTCACAGCCTGGGGGCCACTACCGAGAAGGCCCTCTCCCGGCAGCCCACTCGCCTAGCTACTGAAGGCGGGGGGGGGGGATCACCAGAAGGGCCTCCCCTCCAGATCTTAAAACACGGGCAGGTCGATATGGGAGAAGGCTAGCATACTATCTAGCCCAGCATACTATCTTACACAGTGCCCCATCAATTGCTTCTGTGCATCTCATACAGAAGGCAAAGGGAAAAGCTTCACCTGCTCTCAAAACCCCACAAATAGCCTTTAAAGTCATCCTGAGTGCTTCTCCAATCCAGACATGGTATATAGGCATCCATTGTAGTATCCATTGATACATGTGTCCTCCATGAATTTGCTTAATCTTTTTTTCTTTTCTTTTTTTTAAGCTATCCTGGCTGGTTGCTGTCACCACCCAGCTACAGTTCCCCATTATCAACATTTTAAGAGATTCTTTATAAACAGTGGTTCAGAAGACTCAGGAGGGACGTGCTAATAGAGAAAGATCAAGTGCTGAGCACAGCCTGCCAGCAGACACTAAGAATATGTAAATGTGGAACAGCCACTCAGGGGAGATGCAATTTGGAATGAGATCAAATAACATCACATGGTTATTAGGTGCCCAGGAGAACCGTAATTTGTTAACAAATTTCAAATTCACTAATACAGCAGTAAAACATTTGAATCTATTTAAATGAAATACTGTTATATAAACAGATATTTATTATCTTGAACAGGATTTTTTTTTAATGGGAGGGAGGTTGTGACATGATTTCATTTGCTGAATTTGATTCTGCTCTATTTGGACTAGGAAAAAACCCGCATGAGCCAATAAAGCTAAAATAGACTTAAACAATTGTCAGAACTTGCTGAGCATAGGCCAGGCCCGCAGTGATAATACATGTACATCACAGCAATAATACACATGGGCATTTATGACACTACAGCAAGATTTATACTGTAGAGAAGTGCACAAATGTTTCCGTGTTTGCTTTACATCAAAGGAAATTCACATTCATGTGAATGTAACCGCTTTGAATGTGGTGAGATTCACATTCAGTTTATAACTGCTGAGAATGTTCGGTGAATGTTCGCCCCAGATATGGAGCATTCACAGATAATGTGAAAGCATTCACAGTGGGTTTGGATCCAGCAGAAGCAGGCAGCCACCGGAATTCACATCATGAGATTGAGTGGCAGCATTTCTAGATAAGATTTGAATGACTTAATTAGCAGTAAAACTTAGTGCTGAGTTACAACTTTAAAAATTTCAATCCAGTTCCAAGGCAAGCAACTTAATATTAGTGAGCCAAGACTATTCTTAACTACAAATACCAAGGAAATTGAAGTTTTGAGGATCTGAAGTAGTTCCTCCAAATAACCCCTTCTCCAAATGAGGCCACATTCAGTACTGCTGTGGTATGATGAATGCATCATAAATATGCCATGGTTCACTTATGTCTGCATACCCATGGCACAGTGGATGTACTGGAAGACTGTAGTATCAGTTGCCATTTTTAAAATTACATAGCAGTTCCCCTGCAGCGTACTTAAAAATGACAGAAATCATCTCAATACAAGTGTTGTATTCTATATAGCATAATATCCAGACAGCAAATATTAACAATATACAAGAGGAATCCAGGTTTGGGTGAAATGCATCTAGCAATATTCACATATATGGTACTACAGTGTTTGATCTAACATTGCTATACTTGCACGTTAAAAGGAGAAAATAGCATTTTGTCCAATCTGACAGAGCTCAAGGAAACTACATCGGTTTATGACCTGTTTGCTAAACAATCATTTCTGATTCATGACACCTTGAATTTCTTATGTACTAAATTAGAGATTATTCAAAGAAAAATAGAATGCACTAACCTTAACTCTGCTGAGCTCTTGAAGTCTCCAGTTGGAACAGTGCCAAAAGAGCAGCTGGGAAACTTAAAGAAGCCACAGCTGGTGCCCAGACAAAATCAAACAACCAGACTCATATTGGACCCCTGTCAACTGGAACTTTGTATCTCATGGAGTTTTTTGAATTGGAATAGATGGGGTAATAAAAGCTGTGTACTCCTTTCTTTGGGTCTCTTACTGGATACACCAGTGAGACATCTAGATCTTAAAAAAGTCCTATGGCTTCCGAAAAATGCATTTTACAAACGACTCATAGTGACCTTTGCTAGTCCATCAATCCCACAGATCCTTCTCTCCATGCGTCAACATCTGCACCACAAATATGGAATCTTTATAAATAGAGTGTTCATGGAGACTGGAATTAGGCCTCTTCTTGGAAATTGTACATTAAGGCGTGAGCCTGAACCTACTACCATGAAGAATGCCCCCAAGACAAACCATCTGGGGAGAACACCTCAGATTTGTGCTACAGTGCACCCCAGTTGGAAGAAACTGCATGATAATAGCAAGACAGAATTACTTGAAGTCATCGCTAAGAATGTCTTGCCGACTGCTGTCAGATCAATAACATCTTGGGATGATGATGAATTTGCCCTTTTCAGAACCTTTGAAAAACTAAATAGGGATGAGAAGATAGCAATAATTGATCGTCTAGGAGACCTACTTAGCATGCTCAAGGACTCCATAAATGCACCGATGCCCCCAACATCTGTTCCACAAACACCACCACCTCAGAGTGCAACAGAGAAAACGTCCAACAAGGTGTACGATATCCGTATGCAAACCCATAGTGGAGGAAAGAAACTAGCAGACAGCAAGATAAAAGTAAAAAACTGGACAAGACAAGAATATCTTAACTTCCTATACCTAGAAGCTGATGAGATGGGACAAAATGATCCTACTTCCTGGATATCTGACATAAAATCCAGATCCTCTCCCAAGTATAATAAAAATGGTTGCATTTACCGGGAACCTGATATAATCACCCCACTAGAAGACTGACTGAGCTCTGTGGGAGGGACCATGTGCCAAGAGCGGGCAAGAGGGGAAGAACTGGAACAGGGGGCAAATATCGCTAAGGTAATGGGCAGAGGGAGATATGGTGATGGGAGGCAGAAGAGACAGGTTAAGAGAAGGGGTAGTAGATACATTAAAGCTATTACCCCTTCTGTTCTGCCTCCCAACCAGCAGTGTTTGGGGTGTCATGCCAATCCGCCTCCTGCTCTGACCGTGTTGCTTTTGAATGCCAGATCGGCCCGGAATAAAACTTCTATCATACACGATTTGATTCTGGACAAGGGAGCTGATCTGGCATGTATTACAGAGACCTGGACAGATGAAGTGGGTGGGCCTTGTCTCACCCAATTGTGTCCTCCAGGATATTCAGTGCAGCACTGTCCAAGACCAGGAGGGAGGGGAGGGGGTGTCGCTGTAGTCCATCGGATTTCCATCTCCCTCATCAGACGGCCAGTTCGCACTGTAACGGGGGTTGAAAGCCTGTCCTTGTTGTTGGGCCAGAGAGACAGGATAGGGATGCTGTTGGTGTACCGTCCACCCCACTGCCCAGCATCCTCCCTATCTGAGCTGGCTGAGGTGGTCTCGGATGTGGTGTTGGAATCCCCTGCCACGGTGGTGTTGGGGGATTTCAACTTCCACGCTGAGACTATGCTCAGTGGACCAGCTCAGTTCTTCATGTCCTCCATGACAACCATGGGGCTGTCTCAGTTTGTTTCTGACCCGACTCATGTAGCAGGCCATACCCTTGATTTGGTTTTTGCCTCAGAGCGGATTGGTGAGTATCCGTTGATAGGAGGGCTGACTGTCAGCCCGTTGTCATGGACGGATCATTCGCTGGTGAGTTTTGGACTTGCAATGACAGCTCCCATCTGTGGGGTGGGACCTATTGAAATGGTCCGCCCTCGGAGACTTATGGAATCCGAGCGATTCTTGAATGCTCTTGGGGATTTCCCGGTTGGCATGACTGGCGCTCCTGTCGAAGCTCTGGTCTCTCTCTGGAATCGGGAGATGAGCAGAGCTATTGACACGATCGCTCCCAAGTGCCCTCGACATGCCTGTGGAGCCCGGAAAGCCCCTTGGTATTCCATGGAGCTACGGGCCATGAAACAGGAAGGTCGACGGCTAGAGCGCAGGTGGCGTAAATCCGGCTGTGAGTCTGACCGAACACATGTAAGAGCACACTATTGTGCCTATCATGTGGCGGTGACGGCGGCGAAAAAGAAATTTTTCTCCTCCACCATTGCATCCTCAAGTAGCCGTCCAGCAGAGCTTTTCAGAGTGGTGAATGGTCTTATAAAACCTAGCACAAAGAAATTTAAGCCAGGACCAAATATCTGCTGTGACAAATTTGCAAAGCACTTTGAGGATAAAGTCGCTCAAATTCGTAGGGGATTAGATGCCACTATTAGACATAGCCCAAATGAGGTGTCCAGAGAACTGTCTGGTCCAATTTATTTGGATCAGTTTCAATTATTGCGGCCTGAGGATGCGGACAAGCTGCTTGTGGGGGTGCGGCCGACAACATGCTCTCTGGATCCCTGCCCTTCTTGGCTGATAAAGGCTAGCCAACAAGGCATGACCGGGTGGATCCAGGAGGTGGTGAATGCCTCTCTGAGGGAGGGGGTGGTCCCATTGGCTCTGAAACAGGCTGTGGTGCGCCCCCTCCTGAAGAAGACCTCTCTGGACCCAGAAGATCTAAATAATTATCGCCCGGTGGCTAACATACCTTTTTTAGGCAAGGTCCTGGAGAGGGCTGTCGCTGTTCAACTGCAAGCATGCTTGGAAGAAGCTGATTATCTGGATCCATTTCAATCTGGCTTCAGGCCCGGTCATGGCACGGAAACTGCCTTGGTCGCCCTGATTGATGACCTACTCCGGGAGAGAGACAGGGGGAATGCTACTCTGTTGGTTCTCCTGGACCTCTCAGCGGCTTTTGATACCATTGACCATGGTATCCTTCTGGAGAGACTACGGAGTTTAGGAGTGGGAGGCATTGCATGGCATTGGTTCCACTCTTATCTCCAGAGCAGATTCCAAGTAGTGACTGTGGGAGACACCAATTCGACACCCTGGGAACTCACTTGTGGGGTTCCCCAGGGGTCAATCTTATCTCCCATGTTATTTAACATCTATATGAAGCCGCTGGGAGAGGTCATCAGGAGTTTTGGAGTGAAGTGTCATCAATACGCAGATGATACCCAGCTCTATCTCTCCATACCATCTGAATCAGGAGAGGCGGTTGAAGTACTTGACAGGTGTCTGGAGGCAGTAATGGACTGGATGAGGGCCAATAAATTGAAGCTGAATCCAGACAAGACAGAGGTGCTGTGTGTCACAGGGTCTCGGGTCCGGGTAGTTGGGAGACACCCTGTTCTTGATGGGGTTGCAATGCCCTGGAAGGAACAGGTGCGTAACTTGGGGGTACTCCTGGACTCCGCGCTGATGCTTGAAGCTCAGGTGGAGGCCGTGGCCAGGAGTGCCTACTCCCAACTGCGGCTGGTACGTCAACTGAAGCCATTTCTGGAGAGAGACGACTTGGCCACAGTTATCCATGCTCTGGTAACCTCTAGATTGGACTACTGTAATGCTCTCTACATGGGGCTGCCCTTGAAGACGGTTCGGAAGTTACAGCTAGTGCAGAACGCAGCTGCAAGAGTGTTGACCGGAACAGCTAGCCGGAGGCACATCACGCCGGTTTTAAAAGCGCTGCACTGGCTACCAATTCACTACCGAGCCCAATTCAAGGTGTTAACTCTGACTTATAAGGCCCTAAATGACTTGGGCCCCAAATATCTAAAGGAGCGCCTTCTCCCATATCGACCTGCCCGTGCCTTAAGATCAAGTGATGAAGCCCTCCTGGTCATCCCACCACCCTCATTAGTGAGACTGGTGGGCACCCAGGTAAGGGCCTTTTCAGCGATAGCTCCCAAATTATGGAATAGCCTCCCTCTTGAGGTGCGTCATGCCCCTTCCTTACAGATATTTAGGAAGGCGGTAAAGACCCACCTCTTTACCCTGGCCTTTGGCTAAGACGAGATGATTATATTCTCTTCCTTCCCTAATCACAGGCACTACAAACAAGATGAGAACTCATGGGAACAATAGGGGATGTACTGTTCTAAATTTACTGAACTTTTAAGTATTTTTAATCTATATTTTATGTCTATATTGTTTTTAATTTACTTTTCATTTTTAATGTGTATTTTGTGATTAATTGGCTGTTACCCGCCCAGAGACCTTAGGGTATGGGGCGGGATAGAAATGTAAACAAATAAATAAATAATAAATAAATTTCAACTATTTTGGCCTTGTACATACTGTACTGGATTATATTAGCTGATGATATTTCAAGGATCTAAATAATTTGACCTCAAAATATCTGATGGGACATTTCCTGCCTAGTTGAAAGATTAGCAGGGGACACTTTCCTAACATTTCCACTGTTATGCTCAGAGATGGGAAGGACTGTAGCAAAGGGGACAGTCTTCTAAGGACTCTAGGCTGTAACATAGGTTCCACTTTGGGACTGTCAATACTGTGGGCCTTTTCACACTCAGCCTTATTCTGGAATATATCCTGGAACAGGGGCCTGATGTCCACATTCTAGTGCAAGCTATGGCAAGACCAAGGCAAAGCCTGCCATAGTCTACATTGGCATGCTGACAACAGACTCCAATCCTGAAATATATTCCAGAATACAACCAAGTGCAGAAAGGGCCTGAGTTCTGAGGCCTTTTTGCACTTCAGCCTGATGGTGAAGTGCACTACAGTGCCTGACAGAAGTTCTGTCGCTTATCCATGTTGTTGTAACCAAAGCTTATAACCTGACTTAAAAATTCATCCATTGGTTTTAGAAATGACTCATATGAAAGCTGAAACTCTCCCAAATGAACACAGAAAGGTCTGGTTTTGGCTAGACAAAAGTTTTGTCACCTACAAAAAGTAATGTGAAATTCAAACAAATAATTCACTTCAAATACAAAGATATGTTTCATAACATTGGTGACTGAAGTTGTGGTGCTATTAGAGCCATATTTAATATTTTGTGTGATTTCCATGAGCTTGAAGGACTGCATCCATGCGTTTCGGCACTGATTCATACAATTTATTGATGAAGTCATCAGGAATAGTAAAGAATGCAGTTTTACATGCCTCCCAGAATTCACCAAGATTCTTTGGTTTTGTCTTCCAAGCTTCCTCTTTCATCCTACCCCAAACATGCTCAATGATGTTCATATCTGGTGACTGGGCTAGCCAGTCCTGGAGCACCTTGATCTTCTTTACCTTGAGGAACTTTGATGTAGAGATAGGTGTATGAGATGGAGCACCATCCTGCTGCAAAATTTGACCCCTTTTATGATTGGGAATGTAAGAGGCAGCTAATACTTCTTGATATTTTAGGCTATTGATATTGCCTTCCACCTTGCAAATGTTTTGCACACCCCTATACTGAATGTAACCCCAGACCATGATCTTTCCACCACCAAACTTAACTGTTTTCTGGGTATATCTTGGATCCATACGGGCTCCAGTAGGTCTCCTGCAGTATTTGCGGCAGCTGTGGTGTAATTCAACTGAAGATTCATCTGAGAAATCCACCTTCTGCCACTTTTCCAGCGTCCATCCATTTAGTAGGCTGTGGGCCTTGGCAAATGCCATACGGTTTTTTAATAGCATTTTGTTTAGTGCTGGCTCCTGGGCACTGATTCGACCATGGAGGCCATTTCGAGACAAAATCCTACAAACTGTTCTAGTTGACACAGGGACTTGAGGTGACCAGGCCTGTTGGAGCTCTGCTGCAGTGGAAGAAGGGCTGGCTTTTGATTTTCGAACCAACAAATGTTCCTCCTGAGCAGTTGTCTTGTGGGGTCTGCCGGACCTGGGCTTGTCAAAAACATCTCCAGTCTCTTCAAATCTTTTTTAATTCTTTGTATTTGACGCTGAGACTCATTAAAGGTGCCAGCCACCTCTGCAGAGGATCTGGTCTTCAGTCTCCTGATAATCAAGGCTTTGGTCGCAGGGTGGATTTTTGGCATGTTGTCAGAGGTCAAGTTGCAGTTCAAGTGAAGGTCTGGGGTGCTGGAGTTCTTTTTATACACACCCACTAATTATCCGATCAATTAGTGAGCACAGGTGAGGCTGTAAACTAGGATTAGGTGCATTATATGACAAGGAGACAAAACTTTTGTCTAGCCAAAATCTGACCTTTCTGTGTTCATTAAATGATCAATATTTCAGCAGTGAAGCAAATTTATTTTCTTTTTAAAAACCTCATTTGGGAGGGTTTCAGCTTTCATATGAGTCATTTCTAAAACCAATGGATGAATTTTAAGTCAGGTTATAGGCTTTGGTTTCAACAACATGGATAAGTGACAGAACTTCTGTCAGGCACTGTAAGGCTGGTACACATGGGGGACAGATCCGCCATTCATACTGGCCGGTAAGGGACACATTTTCAACATGTCCCTTACTGGTCAATGTGTGAATGGTGGAGCCATCCGTCATGTGTACCATCCCAAAAAAACTCCTGCGGGGGGGGGGGAGGGGGTACATCCCACCCTTGGCTGCTGCCATTGGGAGCGCAAATTCTCTCCCTGCCAGACAGCTCTGGGATGGCCAGGGATGGCTTGGGCCAGGCGTGGAGCACGATTTCGTGCTACAACCCTGGATGGAAGAGGCCAGCCCTGGGACAGGCTGGGCCATTTTTAGATGGAACCAGCCTTTCACAAGAGCAAAGGGCTGGCTTACTTCTAGCCCAGGGCCTAAGTGCGAATAGGTCTCTGATGACTACATGAACACATCCATACAGTTTTATTAGAAGAAACAGAAGCAGCTTCCCAGCGTCTTTTTTCTCTGAGAGATATCTGGGATCAAGCTTTCAAATCTCTCTTTTGTAGCTAGCTGCTGTACCATTGAGTTGCACCTGGCACAAATACTATACATTTGTTGGTACCTGACTAACCATCATTGATTAAAGTGGATGGTGGTGTTGTTTTTATTTCATGCTTAAAAAATCCATGCAGCCAATCCACATATAGCATTGATCTGGTTCTTGCAAGAACTCTTCCTGGGGAAAAATGTTTTAAAATTGTACTTGACTTTTTTTTTTTTTTAAAAAAAAGAACTGTGTGAAAATTTTATCTATACATCCACTCAGCTGGGTTATAAAGTTACTTTACCCATAATAATGTTACTCAGACTTTAGGGTTTATAAGATTTCCTTTTATTTTTTATAAAATTTTCCAGTAATAATGTTTCCTTCATTTTTAATACTTTATTTAATTCAGTTATGATACCATTGCTTTAGATTTGCTTTATTTATTTCCCAAAGAACTTGAGCTAAAGCCCAATAAATAAATACAGATTAACCAGGTCCTGGAACAAAAAATTCTTCAGTGCCTATGAGTTTCTCACTATTGTCCAGGGTACAACAGACTATTATTACCAATATTACCGAAGCCATAAAATTGTCTTAACATTTAGATGGCTACTAGAATGGATGCCTAAGTATATCTTTCTGGCTGGGGGGACAAGCAGGATGCCTTTAAGGATATTTGCTGGGATTCGAGAGCAGGAGAAGGTTTGCCCTTGTCTCTGCTTGAGATGCTCATGAGTACTTGGTGGGCCACTGAGTGAGACAGGATGCTGGACTAGATGAGCTGTGCCCTGATCCAGCAGGGCTCCCCATATGTCTTCATGTTCTTGTGCTTGTGTTGGCACTTATTCATTTGAGTTAACCATTTAAGATATTTCTGGTCACAAATGTGGAAGGCATTTGTGAATTATCAGCTATCAAAGTTCTTTAAGTCAATACATATATCTATAAATACAATGACTATTAGAATGGATGCATAGGTACATCCTCCGTGCTGGGGAGTCAGGTAGGATGCTTCTAATTTTGAATTTGCTGGAATTCAAGAGCAGGTGAAGGCTTTGCTTTTGTCCTCTGCTTGAGATGCCCAGAAGCAATTTGTGGGCCACTGTGTGGGACAGATTTCTGCACTAGATGGGCTGTGGCTGATCCAGCAAGGCTCCTCTTATGTTCTTATGTTTTACAAACACCCTGATACACAAGACAAGGTTAAGTCCAAGAAGCTGGTTTTACGAGAAACTTTGGTGAACTGTAATTATTACACTGTTATCTTTGAATTCAGTACAGAGACATCAATACAAACACTGGCTTGTGCAATAAAGTTTTTTTCCCTCCATTGGAAGCAACATGTCGGAGGATCAAACTGCAGACCTATTGTCTTCCACCTAGCCACACACAGATGCATGCTGTGAAGGTTACACAGAACATAACATGTTTGGGTGGTGATGACTTAATATGGAAAAATCAGTGTTATATAGCTTTATAAAGTGACAATTTAAAGCACACATTTTGTGGCAGCAGGTGTATATTCACAACAGCAGAGACTGGTGGAGAATTCTGACAGCTGATGAGCTGTGCTAGGATAAAGATTATCTACTGCTGTGAACAGCATACTGAAATATAGCAATGCCACTTGAAAACTGGATTCCAAGTGAATTTTCTAACATTTTCACCCAGGACTCTGTATCTTTCATTGTTATAGATCAACTGTGAAGTCCTTGAGGTATGAATAGCAACATCGCTGTATACTCCTTTGCCAAGAATGAAAACAGATTTGAAAATCTACCGTACTAAGGAGCAAGCTGAATCACCTGAGTATTGAAGTGCCATCTTAATCAGATGTATATAGATGCCTTCGCTCTTTTTACACTAATTGCTTGATCCAGAACAAAGGGCCTCTGATCCAGATCTGGGGCCTCAACATCCACGGGTTAATCCAGATCAAGGAGTGTCTCCCCCCCCCCCAAGGCTGGCTCCACCTGCATAAGGCACACTCAGATCTGGATCTATTCTAGATCTGATAGTCTGCAACCCAGCCAAAAGGCTGTAATCCAGATCACAGAGGAGTGCAGACACCCTGAGATTAGAATCTGTCATTCCTAGCCCTTGGGGTGGGGGTGGGGGGTGGGCTGCAACCCTTACAAGGCTTGATTAGGATTAACATCATCACTGCAGACAGTGCAGGTTCAGTCCTTGGCCATGGTCACACACAAGTTTTAGGTTGACCCAAGTCAGCCCCCCGGCCATGTCACTTACATTAATTTTATCTAAGCTGTATTCCAAGCTGGCCTACACATGTTAGACTACCCTAAAATGTAGTCTTGTTTTTACAGAACTGACACAGACTCAGACTGGCCTGAAATTCCAGGCCATCTTCTGCTTCCTCACAGAACTGTGCTGTGGTGGGTGGTGCCCAGTATTTCCTTTTGGCCAACCAGCATACACGGAGTTCATGAAGCACCTCCCCCTCTCCTCAGTTTATAAGTATGATTCCTCTCTCTAGTGTTTTTACACAAATGTATTTTTATTATTTAAAATTGCAAGGAGAAGAAAAGCACATATAAAATGAAGGGGGTTGTGGAGGTGGGGGAGCAGGCTTTTAAAAAAACTGCAAACACACATCCTCACCTCCCTTGAGTGGCATGAACAGCATCCAATCAAAAACATCTTCCATGAGTTGACATGAATAGCATCCAATAGGAAATGAGATAGATGTGATGTTGCCAAAAGGGTGGAGATCCAAGGGCTCCATGGAGGAACCCCAGGCCAAACTTTGCAGAAATGTGTGACCAACACAGCCCAAGGCGAGGATGGCCTCAGTACGACTGATATCAATCCATGTCTGACCAGCACTGGTACTATCTCAATTCAAATTCGTGAATAGGCTGACCTGTTTTGGACTCATCTGACCAGGGCCCTTGTTACCCTGTCATCTCAATCAGCAGATCTGGTAAATGCAGATCTATTGATCCAGATCGACAGTGCCTCAGTGCAGAAAGAGCCCTTGTTGTATGAGATTGATCAGAGTCAGGGTACCAGGATAGACACTACTACTACTACTACTACTACTACTACTACTACTACTACTACTACTACTACTACAATAATAATAAAAATATAATATAATAATATGTCTGTAAAGATCTCTGGGAGACTGAAAAAGAATACAACAAAACTGCTGGGTGGATAAAGGATTTCGAGAAGAAATTCTCCAAGAACAAAATGCGGCAGCTGCAAATAACACCTGAAATGGTCACAAAAAGAGTGAAGAAAGTGAAGAACTGGACATTCTCTGGCACTCATCCGTTGCATGGCTTCTTGCTCAAATACCTGACCAGCCTGCATGCAAAAATGGCCAAACTGTTTAGTGAAATGCTACAAACAGGAAACATCAGTGAATGGGTAATTACTGGCAAAACATACTTAATACAGAAATATGCAACAAAAGGAGCCATACCAGGAAACTACAGGCTGATAACTTGTCTACCTACTATGCTCAAGCTGCTGACAGGCATAATAGCAGACAGGATTCAAGACTACCTCGAAGACAACATCATCGTTCCAGTAGAGCAAAAAGGAAACAAACGGAGAAGCAGGGACACAAAAGACCAGCTACTGATTGACAAAATGATTCTGGAGAACTGCAAAAGCTGAAAAACAAACCTGCATATGACTTGGATCAACTATCAAAAAGCTTTTGATTCACTGCCACATGGTTGGATCACAAAGTGCCTGGAAACCATCGGGATCAGTCAGAACATCACAAAAATTATAGAAAGTGTGATGAAACACTGGAAGACTAAGCTTTTTGTTGGAAATGAAAGCTACGGACTGCTTCAGCGACTTCGGCGAAAACCAGTGAAAGTGGTCCCAGTCATCATCGGCACACTGGGTGCGGTGCCAAAAGATCTCGGTGGGCACCTCAAAACCATTGGCATTCACAAGATATCCATCTGCCAGCTACAAAAAGCCACTTTACTGGGGTCAGCTTGCATAATTCGCCGATACATCATGCAGTCCTAGGTGCTTGGGAAGTGCCTGACTAGTGATATAATGCAAAACCTAGCATAGTGATCTCATTTGCTGTATGTAACTACTGTTTTTACATCATCATCATCATCATCATCATCATCATCATCATATGCATGTGAATGTGCATTTAAATATGTCTGTCCCTGGGACACTTATGGTCTGTTCTTGCTTCTAAGAGGGATGAAGCAAGAAGGACTATGTTTTAGAATCTGCGAGGGGGGGGGGATGCCACCAGTCCATGTACAAAATGCTGAGCTACACTAGCCATTGTACTGATTCCGAAGAATGTTGCTTCCTGTGTTTCTATCTTTAGACTGCTGGAAGTCTGTAAAGCTACTTTGTATCCATCTGATGTGAATAAGAATGAACGAAAAAGTTACCTGAATTCAGATTCCATCCCCAACATTCTTAAGATTTATTAGTGGGTTTTACTTAGTTTGCAAAATTAATGAGGCTTGTCTAGAAAAGGTTGATTTCAAGCATCAATACCAAGATATATCCCTTGACACCTCTCCTGCCTGGGCATGACACTATACAATAAATAAGAAATTCAATACCAATCTGATATTTCCTTAGCTGCCGAATCTACTAAGCCACACAGACCAACAGGATGAATTGGCTTATTAGCTACCTCTGAATCAGACCGGAACCAAAAGAGCTTAGAGTTAGAGGAAATGAGCCAAAGGGGTTGCTGGGATATATTTAAAAGTGACTGTGGGAGAAGCTATTCTCACTGTATTTGTTGTAGAGAGGTATTCTGTAACAATTTCATAGCAACAGGGAGCATTGCATAAAGGAAAAACCCTTCCATTCTCAGAAGTTGCTTTTCAGTCAACATAACAATGAATGTTCTGTCCAAGGTACCCAAATCATCAGCTGTCTACAATTCAGAAAGCATCTTGTAACTTATACTTTACAAAGGGAGTATAGGCTTCAAAGGGGAAAGGAGGGGGGAAATACATGAAAGGAACTTGACACTTCTTCCCAAGATAGAATCTGCAAAAATGTTCAGCAGTTAATACAAATTCTCCAGGGAATTTCCTCAATTTCCTTCTTCTCATATCTTACAGTACTAGAGGCAGGTCAAGAGTGAGTGTTTGAATATGAACCAAGATAATTTTTGGTTAATAATGATTCCTGGAAGATATTTGCACATAGTATTTCTTTGGAGGAGACTGCACAACTTGGGACCCATCCGAAGGCCAGAGGGCATCGTGAAAATACTGAATCATACAGTATTTCACAGAATTATTTCACAGAACTTGGAGGGTTGCTGAGTCTAAGAGAGCAGAGGTAGAAGAAGTATCTGGCACATGAGCATTCTTATACGAGTATTCAGTACTTTCTTAAGAAGCATTTCATGCCATATTAGACCAGAAGTAACTCCACCCGTTTCACGAACGCCAAGGCAGGCTGCACAATGGCTTGATTTTTCTTCCATTTCTAACCCCTATTTGCCTGATCGTCAAGGCGATCATAAAATAAAGGCTTGATTTTCTGCCTTGACGGGCATTCTTGCAGTTCCCAGTGGAGCGGAGGTGCGCTAAACTGCTCAAGTGCCTAACTGCCGCTAAACCTCATAACGGCTTTCAGTCTTTTAAAATTATTTATAAATTTATTATTATGAAGTAAGTTTTATTTTAACTTTTTTCCGTGCCTCCCAGCCCAGTCCTGGCTTTCAGTGCCGCTAAGGGAGGGGGGGATGTGGCACAGGGGTGGGCTGACGTCAATTTGGCTTCCAATGAGGAGAGAGGGGGTGGAGAGAAGGTGGCTCCCCATGCCAGGGTTCAGCACAGTTTGCTTGGGGATGCCTCCATCTGTGCCCAACCAGTACCTGTCCTGCATTGCCGGGAATGACATGAGGATGCCCGAGATTCATTCTCGGTCCTGCGTCCAAACAGCACCAAATGGCTTGCATGGGGACATGGTGTTTGGTTTCTAGCTTGCTTTCTACCACACATTCAGGTTTAGAATGAGAAGAGGAAAACTGTTCTAGAAGAAGATAATGCCAAATCAGTTCTGTATTAATTTCAAGAAAACTAGGGCTCATGCTTACTGTAGTTTGACAGTAGAGCTGTTTCTGCACAGACCTTAATCCACAGATCATATTCTGGGTGTCCTCATTGTGAATGAAGGAAGCTCACCTCCTACTGTTCCAGCTCTGCCTGCATTAGATGGAGCCTGACCCAGATTAAGAGGCTTTTAATCCAGATCTCAGGTGGAACTGTTTAATTAGGTCCAGACTAGGAACCAGGACATTTTTTTTTTTTTGGAACATGGGAGCCATGCAAATGGCATATCTCTGCATGGCACACCACTGAAAAGTACCATTTAAGACCCCACAGTACTTTTCTGCAAAGACATTTAATCTGTATTGAGGGTCCATGCTAATGCACATCCGGATCTCCATATCTGCAAGTTAACGAGGATCATGGAGATCCAACATCCTACTGTTTTGACTCTGTCTGCACAAGGCAGAGAGAGATTTGGATTACAGGCGGCTTTAATTGGGTTTAATCAGTTCCACAAGAGGGACCGGTGAAGCCTGATCTGGAATATGGCAGATGTGCACAAGGCATGCCTCCTGTATTAGGGACTACTGGGGGATGGGTTCAGTCTTTACGCTTGCACAAGTGATCCAAATCAGTGCAGATGGCCCTGATCCAGACCATGTCCTCATACAATCTGTAACAGTGGACTGGGCTAATCCAGACTCACTGATCGGCATCTACTGCAGATAAATGCAAAAAGGGTCATGGTTTCCTTTTTTGGAATTTAAATCCATCAAATTTGAAGAGGGAGTGGAATATTTGATCAAAATAAATACATTGTCAGTGTAAAAGGCCAGTTTCACACTTACCTGGACAATTCCAGTATGGTGAGGAACAGGAACGATCAGAGCCATTTGCATCCTGAGTGTTGGAACAGCCACTCTAGCATTGCACTTCGCTATTCTCTTCCTGGTGGGACATCCCAACATTGGACATTCCAACCACCACTCTTCCATGACTGGACAAGGAGACATCATGTCCGGTGGGTGAGGCAGTGCAATCCTTAAGGTGTGATCTTTCAAGCAATGACCATCTGAATCAAAAGGCCCCGCACTTCACCTCACTGGAAGTGCTGCAGATGCACAATTGTTCCTTCTGCCACAGGAAATGCTTGAGGAAAGCTTTTAAACTATCCAGAGCAGAAAAGTTGCAAAAAGAACTTGGACAACGTCCACAGAGCTGAGGTGGCATTTGGATGTGACCGTGGTGTTCCAGCTGTCAGAGAGGAATGTTCCCAGAGGTACACATGAAAATGACCCAAATCATCATTGCCATTTTGCTCACTCTTAATTGCTTCTGTTAAATTTTCACTTCATATTATCTCTCTTACAGGCATTCTGCTCATTCTGTGCAGGCAAGGGGAACAGCTCTTGGTAAATATCCCACATTTTACATTTATTTCTTGGAACTTTCAGTCTTATAACATGCAACTGGGATTCCTAAACTTTAAAAAAAAAACAAAAAGCACACAAAGGGCAAGGTGCTTTATTATAGATTTCATGGCACATTTCATGCCTGATTGACATTCTGCCTCAAACTTTTGAGGTATTTTGTCATCTCCTGCAGTCAAATCCAATAAAAATGTTTTTTTAAAAAGCCCTTGCTCCTAGGAAGTCAGGTATGTTTTGAAACTAGATAAGAACTTAACTTGGAACAGGAATATTAGTTTTAGCAAACTTAGATTTATGTCTAATATTGTAACTTATAATACTGGTATTTTTACTGATTAATATTCATGTGTTATATGGGGGTCTCTGCAACTGCATAAATTTTATTGGAAGTAGGTTTATCCTAAACAGCAGTTTATGAAAAGTGAACCACTTGGAGAGGCCCAGAACTGTCAGGTGTTTCGGCCATGTAAGGATTCTGTAGACCATGAAAAAGTATCAAGACCCATTTGTGTGGCAGGTTAACTGCATCCCCCCCACCTCAGTCTGTGAAAACTGCTGTTTCCATATGTTCTTGGTTGCAATTCTGTTTTATAAAGTTAAAATATTTTCTTAACTTCCTCTTTATTTCCTCTCTATTTGGAATTGAAGCCAGCTAGCTGACCATTAAACCAACAACATTCACTTGAGAGTTCAGCTCTGTGAACTGGAAGCTGACTTCACCAGAGGCATTTCCGCACTGAATCGCGTTCCAGACGGAACGCGTTCAGGCGGAAAGCTTAAGCCAGCTTCGGGCGCTTTCCCCGTTCACACACAGACGCGCCAGAACGCGTGTAAACGCGTTCCGGAGCGTCTGGGTGCGAATGGTCAAAGCGCCCGAAGCTGCCTTAGCCGGCAAACGCCGGCCAGGGGCGCGCCGGCAGCCGCGGAGGCAGATCGACAATCAGCTGTTTGAAAAACAGCTGATTGTCAAAGCCGCGCGGCGTCGGAGGCGCGCCGGCAGCCGTTCGGGAGACAGAAGAAGCGCGAACGCTTCTTCTTCCGAACGGCTGCCGGCGGCTCGTCCGCGTTGGAACGCGTGTAGAGCACTTCGAAGTGCTCTACATTTCGAACGCGGAAAAGACAGGTGAGGACACGTCGGAACGCAAGCCGCGCGCGGCCAATGCGGATGACGTGTCCTCACCTGTCTTTTCCGCGTTCCGTTCAGCCCCGTGCGAAAACGCCTCAGATCAAGCAGTTCACATAATGGAATCCCCTTCACTTCCCTGTGCTTGGAAAGCAGCATAACAAAACAGCTATGTGCCTAGATGGTTGAATTCAAAATATGTTGCCCCTAAGGTTGTGATTTAGTCATTACAAGTTGCCATGAACTGAACCTTCTTCTCTGGGTATCAAGACCTTGGATCATATTTTTAAATTTTTTGAATAATTTTTTTGAATAACAGCATTCTAATGTGGTCTTTAGCCCAATAAATGAAGATAGAGGGGAGATGTTTGCTTTTTAAAATTATTTTTGCTGTACTCGGACCCAGAATATTTACCCATGATTTATATCAAAAGAATAAATATATATAAATCTTTCATAATAACAGGATCAATGCATTTTACACAGCGGGCATTCCAAATGCTCTTTAAGAAAATCTCCAAATGCATTTTTATTCACAGACTGCCTTGGGCTGCATCCAGACATCACTTATTCATTCCACTATATTTAGATATTCTGGAATAGAGCAGGGACATTCTGGAGTATCTATGCTTTATTTTGGAATATCATGTGTTCTCACCAAAGTAAGGATTATTATTTTGTATCAGTTGAATTAAATTTTGAGAAATTAAAAAAATATGAGATTTTAAAACAATGATGTAATTGCAACAAAGTAATGATAATGGGAAAAAATGTGGTTGCCAATTAACAGGAGTAGGAGAACCAGGAATAGGAGGTTTTAAAAATTAGTATTGTGGAAAGCACACTGGAACACCATAATGTATTAAAAGACCATAAAAACATATCCAACTACATAAAAAAGGATGGAGACTTAATACTAACCATGTTGACTGTACCAGTTATCCTATATGCAAATCACTTGAATATGAATGATATTTTTCTGAAAATACAAGTGAAAGCTAATTATTTTTGTTTGCTTTTGCAATACAACCATTGCTTACAATATATCTGCTGGTTTCATTCTGACTTTCTATTTGTGCTAATATTTTGTGCACAAAGGTCATTCTCTCTATGGCCTGCTCTGACCTCACTGAGTGAAAGCAGTAGCCAGGACTGAAAGGGGAAAAACATGCTCTTATCAGTATTAAGGACAACAGGGCAATTAGTCTGGGACCAGTTATGTGCGCAATAAGAAAATATTGGGTCAGGTTCCAGACTTGGATGACCTGGGTTGGTACACTTAGGTGTGCTAAAAATTAAAGAGCTTAAATCTGATTTTCCAGCAGGTATGGATGCTATATGTGTAAGAAAAGATACAAACCCTTGGAGACTCCCTAGTCAGTCAAAAGTCCTTCAAAAACTATACTGATAATCTTTTCAGTGTAATGTTAACTGTATAATTGTGTTATTTTTTGACTATATTCTTCTAAATGAGGAAAAGATAATCACACGTGCGTCCTCACACTCTGAAATATGAAGCACATTTTAAAACATTCTGAAATAGTTCATTACAATACTAAGAAAGCTTCTTCGAAGTTTCTGATTATTCCCAGCTTTCATTTAACCTACACTTTTCAGGATGACATTAATTAAAGTGAATGACATTATTTCTAGCTATTGTAGCTTCCTTCTGCTTTGGTAGCTGCACACTATTAACAAATAAAGAACCCAGTGGAAAATAGTAGAAATAAAGTCAATATAATTAAAAACAAGGATAACTACAAGTTAAGGTAGAGTGAAAATGGCCTCCATAATTCTGCAGTCAGTGAGGGGACACCAAATATTTTCTGAAGTAACCTAGGCCACTTAATACTCCATGAGATTATTGTTAGTTCATATGATTGAATAAAAAATGCAGTAGATAAAAAGAATTTCAACCATACAAGAATAATATCAAGCGACATTCAAATGGGAATCAGCTAAAATGGCAAATACTGAAATTTCATTGTTTTCTATGAAGAAACCTGGATCTCCGTACAGTTGGAATGAATGAATGAATGAATGAATGAATGAATGAATGAATGAAGGAAGGAAGGAAGGAAGGAAGGAAGGAAGGAAGGAAGGAAGGAAGGAAGGAAGGAAGGGCCTACGGGGCAGTGGAGGTGGGAGTGCCCAATGAAAAGAAGAACCTTTTGCCTTTGTAGCTGTGGCAGCTGCTGCTGAGGTGGCAGGAGCAGCAGGGGCTGAGACAACTGCACTGGCAACGGGAATCGATACTGGCTGTACTTGGCCGGTGGTGGCAGCTGGGCCTATGGGGGCAGTGGGGGATGCTGCTGCTGGGGAGGCGGCAGTGGCAGATGCGGCAGTGGCGGCAGTATGGTGAAGGGGAAGGTGGCTGTCATGAGGCTGGGGATGGCTAGTGGCCCTCCAGGTGGCCCTGCTGCCCAAGCCTTCCAGCCGCCCAAGCCTTCCTGCAGTTCTGCGATCCACTCTGTTTACTTCCACCAGTCCTGCTGCCAGTCTTGCTGTCATCTGGGTGGGGGAGGAGGAGGTGGAGGAAGGAGCCACTGCCTCTGCTAAGCTTGCTGTTGCTTGGGTGCCCCCCCCCTCCAGGCAGTGAGCCTGGCAGTGGTGGCACCTCCTCCCTCCCTCTTCCTCTTCACTCACCCAGGCAACAGAGAGCCAGGGTGAGGGAATAACAGCAGCAGCGGTGGCACCTCCTTCCTCCTCCTCCTCGCCCACCTCAGGAGCCTGCAAGAGTTCATGTGCTCACAAACAGATCAGTGCAGGGGGGGGGGGGTGAACGGCTTGAATCATGGTTCTGCTTTTCTGCTTTTAGCATTACAGCATGCCAAGCTGTGAAACCCCACCCACTTGTGACTCAAATAGCCCAGGAGCATTCCCACCTAGGGGGAAAAAGTGGGCTTAACTATGAAATTTAATAAAAAGTCCCATTTTCCCCAGGATTTCCCCCCCTGGATTTTTGCAGGATAGTCCTCAGAAAATTCTGGGATAAGAAGTTGAATGGGGATGCCAGTTGCTGAATTTGGATTATTTGCCTAAGTAATGGGAACCCTGGATGCTAAATTCAAATCCAGTCCAGATTTAATTGCTTATATGGGAACACAACTGATATCTGGTTGATATCTGAAGTAATGTACATTAAGGAGAAAAGGAGGAGAGGGAGAGAGAGAGAGAGAGAGAGAGAGAGAGAGAGAGAAAGAAAGAAAGAAAGAAAGAAAGAAAGAAAGAAAGAAAGAGAAAGAAAGAAAGAAAGAAAGAAAGAAAGAAAGAAAGAAAGAAAGAAAGAAAGAAATGCCATTAGGAAACAACCTGAGGTGCTCTGCACTCTCCAAAGATAGCATCTGCTCTCTCTGTGTCTCCATTCATGGCAGTAGCAAGCACCTCGTGGCTAATAGGCTATGCTTTTTACTGGTTCCATCACTCCGAAATGGGGATGCAGGGGTATCTTTCTCTGTGGCAGATTGGACCACCTCCCCCATCTGCTCCACATGAAATCCTTAACTGGTGATATAGCCACTTGTACTGGGAAGGGAGACATTGTTCTAGGGGAAAAATCCAGCACAGAAGTCAAACATTGCAAACAAATGGAATGTTTAAAATGACGTCACAAAATAGACCTTCCCTTAAAGGTGTTATTTTGTGGACAAAATATTTACAAACTCAAATAGCAGGCTCTGTAGAAGCTTAAAACCCATGATTTTGTGATTTGTTCAAAGACAGCAAGGAGAAAGAAAAGGGGAAGTGAAGGAAGAGATATTTCATAACCAATTTGTTGTTGTCGTTGTTCTTCCAGGTGTAACAAAGGAACTTCATTATTAAATAGAGAGGAATGTCATTGCATAGAAGGTAATTTGAAGCTTGTCATTTACCGGGAAAAAGTCTTCCCAGGTGCACAATTTAACTATGCATATGCTTCTTGTACATCCTTCTCAGAGCCTTTTAAGTAACAGTAAATGCTGTCTGTCTAGTCAAATAAAATCCTTGCGCCCAAGTTCTCTGTGTGTCCTAATCACCAGCATGTAATTATTAGCAGAGATTATCAGATCACTTATTCTCTCTGAAGTCTAGTCTCAGATTCTGCCATCTATCAGCTGGAAGTCTCTGCATACTGCTAAAGATGTGCACAAACATTTTTCTTCTGGTTCAATTCTATGTAAACCAAACCGAACGCTCCTTTGTTCAATTTGGATTCCGGTTTTTTTTTCTTTGAATTGGCATGGTGTTTGGTTCAATAACCTTTGTACACCTTCAGACTTGGATCAAACAGGGTGTGTTTGCTAGGCTCATTTGTTCAGCTTGAATTCAAACTCTCTTTTTCAATAGGTAGAGTGTTTGGTTTGAACTTAGACTTTCGAACACCCTTATTTGATTTTAATTTATTCAAAGTTGAACCAGTTCATCACTCTTTTCTTCTCACTAGGCCAAACCTTTGCCACTTTGCAATGAAACTGAACCTTCTCTAGTTCTTCTGTCATTAACTTTAACTTGACAGTTGTAACATTTCATAAAGAAGCATTACAGAGTTCAGCAGACTGTGAAGACTAGCAAGAAACAGTCACCACAAGAGTTAAAATCATTAGTTCTTTCTTATGTCTGAAGTTTCATTTGTATAAAGAAGAAACTACAAATATTAAAGGTGGATGTGTGCACAGAACAACTGGAAGAAAATTCACAAGGACGTTCTGAATATTCCATTGCAAAACAACCCTGTATTGTGAAATATGTGAGCCCTAATTATATCTATATTTTAATCCATCATCAATCCATCTCAGAGTGAGCGTACAAAACCAAGGGCAAACCAATTTCTTTATGCATTATCTTAATCGAAAGGTGGGTTTTCTTTTGTAATGCTAGGGCCCATAGTGTAGAACCAGACTCCTCGATGCTTCCACAAACATTTTAACACACTGTGGTTGTTTAGTTATTTTGTTGTGTGCAGGTTTTCTTGACTCTATGGACCACAGCATGCTAGGCCCATCTGTCTTCTAGTGTCTAAACTTATATTCATTGCCCCTATAATACTATTCAACAATCCCATCCTCTGCTAGTCATTTATCTTTTGCCCTAAATCTTTCCCTACATCAGGTTCTGTTAGGAGCTCCGTCCTGGATGCCCTTGGGATCTTTTTACATATACAGTTTCAATCCCCCTTTTACCACACACAGTCAAAGATCTGGATCTTCAAGACCCAGATCTTTGAGATGGGGTCCTCCTGGAGATCCAGATCTTGAAGATGCCTGCAGACCCCATTGTGGACACCTTTAATCAAGTCCACGTGAAATCCAGATTTAAAGGCCTGAAGGGCCCATTAAATCCAGATTTCCCTTGCTCTCATGGGTACAGGGCCTTCCTGGCCCAGGACAGAGCATTTAATGAAACCTTCATCTTGTGAACTTTTTGTTCATGTGCTTCAAGTTCCCACTTGGCGATTTATAATCATAAAATCAAAACCTTAACATAATAATAATAAAAAATATTTTAACGTAGTGCTCTTATTGTTATGGTTTTACTTTTATTTAAAACATCTCTTTACAGATTTACCAGGTCCTGGAACAAAAAATTCTTCAGTGCCTATGAGTCTCTCACTATTGTCCAGGGTACAACAGACTATTGTTACCAATATTACAGAAGCCATAAAATTGTCTTAACATTTAGATGGCTACTAGAATGGATGCCTAAGTATATCTTTCAGGCTGGGGGGACAAGCAGGATGTCTCTGAGGCCATTTGCTGGGATTCAAGAGAAGGAGAAGGTTTGCCTTTGTCTCTGCTTGAGATGCCTAGAAGCAATTGGTGGGCCACTGTGTGAGACAGGATGCTGGACTAGATGGGCTATAGCCTGATCCAGCAGGGCTCCTCTTATGTTCTTATTGCTGTTTTTTTATTTATTTTTTTACTAGCAATTTTTCTGCTGCAAATCCTATCACACTTAGATAAGCCAATATGTGAGTGTGGACATGCATGCAGCAAAAGCAGTTTTATATTGTTATTCATTCCATGAGTTCAGTTCCTTGCATATTTTCTTTATCTGGTTCTGTATCTTTCTAGCCCTGGACCCCACCCCATGACCTCAGCAGCCCCACCCCTGTGACCTCAGCAGCCCCACCCCATGACCTCAGCAGCCCCTCTCCCTGTGACCCCCACATTTCCTGTGAACACCCAGCCCTGAAGTCCACCAGCTGCCACTGGCTAACACTAAAAAGATTTAAGCTGATACAATTTTTTTTCAGTTCTTTAGCTAAGGTGGACTATCATACACAAATTGATGGTTTTGGACTGTACAGTTAACAATTTGCTTCCACCAACTTGATTATCAAATCTCTTTTTTCTTCTCATGTTCAGCTTTGCAGCTATTTGCCAGGCCAGGTCCAGCAGGGATGCAGTAAGGAAAAGATGTGTCCCAGGCAGAGGGAGGGGTGGCATTAATCCATACTACGAATGTGCACGGATAATCAAAACATTTGTTATTCATACAAATTTGGACAAATTTGGACATTTGTATACAAATCAAATATCAGGACATATGTACTTAAGTATTCTTATGAATACGAATATTTTGAATTATTTATATGAATAATTTGATGTGTGTCTCTACACGCATCTGTAATGGGATGCATATGGGATGGATATGGGATGAAATGGGACATACATGGGATGAAAACAGGATGCTTACCAATGCATATGAGATTTGTATCATTGGAAACATATATCGAATGTACAAACAAATAGGTTGGCATCACTTTGAATGTCCAGATACTCATTTTTCATTATTCACACAAATTTGGATTTTCAAATATTCAATTCATTTCAAAACGAATGTTGAAAATTGCATTCATGCACTCCCCTAAACCATACCCTTTGTGCCCAGTTCATAATGTCTATATGGATTTTCTCCAGTGTTTTCTTATTTAATGTTTCAATAGATTATCTCTACGTTAGCCCAAGACTGTATAGCACTAATTAAACTGTGCAGAATGTTATTGGATTATATTATTTGGTTATTAGTTCAAGAGTTTGACTGAATGCTTTCACTATACTCCAGAATAAAACAATTACAAAAGTGTAAAAGAAAAGGCTTACAACTCTGTCCCCTCCTCCAACAACACACATCTAGTATCTTTTTTCGGATGTGGGATTATTAAAGAATTGGTTTAATAGGCTTTATTCTTTTGTTTCTACATAAAACAGTTCAGAGACCCATTAGGTAATCAATAACAATTTATATGTGCTTTCATATAAGTAAGTCATATGCCATTCCATGGTATTTACTCCTAGGTAAGTATTACATGATCACAGTTTAAGAAACTCTTTTCAGCAAAGCGTCATTGGAATGAGCATGACTTATTCTTCAATTAAACAAAATTATTCTTGCATATAGAATATACAATTATTTATGGTTAACGTTCACTACTAGCCTCATAAGCCATTAAAGGAGATTTATGAGTGAAAAATTAACATTTATGGAAATGAGGCAAAGAATTTTAAATTAAAATCACTGAGTTTTCTGACTTACATTTGGCTTATCACATAAAATATGCTCTTTCAAGCTGTTCTAAAATGTTGTTGGTGAATTTCGTACCCAGAATACTCATTAACTCTCAGGAAAGCAATAGGTAAATTACTATGGCATGTGTATGTATATGTTTTACTGTTATAGTTCAAGTCGATGCAATTTAATAGAGAGACTGGATCATCATATTTTATTACTTGCTATATATTTAATTTGGGACTTATATGGCAAAGGTAAACACATATCTCTGGGCTGATTATGCAAATAGCCTAAATACTGGAATTTTATCAAAAAGAAATTGCAACCAATGGGAATTTATACTCACAAAGAACTGAAGGCTAGGCATGCCATTAGGTAGAGCAAAAAGGCACATTGGGGCAACATATTTACTGCCTGTTTAAAAAGTATGATACAGATTTGAATTTGGGTGTTAATAAACTCATAACGATGGAACTAAAATCTAGTGTTATCAGAAACATGGATATTCAATTTCAAAGTGAAAAAAAAGAGATCTTCTTTGTTAATATTCCTAAATGTAACATCACACCTTTGTTCCGATGAAATGTCACTGAAGGGCTTTCCTATTCTGATTCTGTGATTCAACATTTATATCTTGTTTGTCTTCCAAGAAAATAGTTTATCTTAACATTATTCTCTCATTCCCTATTTTATCTTCACAGTGCACCAGATTCTTGCTAAAGCATTCATTTTTTTCAATAAATTACAGTGGAGTTTCAATGTAATAGAATTTTAAAAAACATAGATTAAAGGGGAAAAGATTCCAAAACATACTTTATGTTAACATTTACATATTTACTGTAAAGTGAATGGTTAATGTCATTAAAGCATAATTAGGGCAAGATTAGATTGTTCAATCCATTTCTTTTCTTTTTTCTTTCTTTTGCAATTAGAATTCACTATTCATTTTGGGAGAACAGGGGCAAAGGTTCTTTATTAACATTGATAGAAAATTCCTTTTGTCTGGGAGTTCAGTTTTTGGAGGGTCAGCAAAGAATATCAAGGGATTTTAAAACTTCGGTTTATCCAGGTGTGGATAACATTCATAAGGACATAAGAGAAGCCCTGCTGGATCAGTCCACAGCCCATCTAGTCCAGCATCCTGTCGCACACAGTGGCCCACCAAATGCTCATGGACATCTCAAACAGAGACAAGAGCAAACCTTTTCCTGCTCTTGAATCCCAGCAAATGGCCTTAGAAGCGTTCTGCTCCCCCTGCCCCATCAGCCTGAAGGATGTACCTAGGCATTCATTCTAGTAACCATTGATACATCTGCCATCCATAAATGTGCCTAACCCTAACTTAAAGCCATCTAGGCTGGTAGCTGTTACCACCTGCAGCAAATTCCATCAACTGATGACCCTCTGGGTGAAGACATATTTCCCTTGTCTGATCTGACCCTCCTATCCATCAGTTTCATAGAGTGCTCCGTGGTTTAGTCACCTTGATTGGGATTGATGGGTAATGTATACCAACAAAAATTTGAACATAGTTACTTGGAAATTTGAACATAGTTACTGTGGACCTTATTCCATTAAACCAATGGCAGAAGCAGCACAATGCAACAGAGCAACCTGGCAGAAGCCCAAGGGATGGTTTTAATGCATGTTTCAGTTTGTACCTGTTGTCCTGTATCCCATCTCAGAGGAGTAGTGAGTGCTTTTGGAGGCTTTCTTCACACAAAACATGAAAGAACACTTGGAGAACACTTGCCATCATCTTTCTTCCTATCTCACCATTTTGAGGACAGGATTTTGAAGGAATTGATAGATTTTCCACTGTTTCTTTTTTTAAAAAAAATACATTTTATTAGACTTATATAAATGATTTCCCACTGTTTCATGACATATTGGCTGATACTTATAAAGACAGATAGAGAAGCTTACTGCATGCTTCGCTGTGACATTGAGGAGTAATGTGCCAGGATCTCAAAGCAGTTTATATATCTTTAAATAAATAAAACATTTATAGAGACTTGCAGCAGACCTATTCCTTGTTTCAGATTAGAACTTCAGAATGCTCTGGAATTTGCACAGAATTGTTTAACCTAGAATGTTAATACTTTCTATCCTGTTTTTTCCCTCCACAATGGGACCATAAAAGACTAGACCACAAGCTAAGTTGTTCTATTTCAATCACCTCCAAAATGAACTTGAGCTAGTGATGCAACATAATAACAAAAGACTATTTCAGTCTTGGACTACGACTGCACAAAAGCCTGAGTGCACATCAAATGCTGGTTTGGACATTGCCACAGAAATCTGGCCAACCATGTACTGCAGGCCAGGTATGAGACTAGTTCAGCATGCAAAGTGCAAATAGCTGCTGCTACACTTCAACCTTATCAGCCTAGTATGGTATTATTTATGCCATACCAATCAGGTAAGTGTGAAAAAGCCCAAAGTCTTATGAAAAGAAATTGAGAAAACTAGGTGACTATAGTCACCTGGGCGGGAGTAGAACGCCGGGCGTTTTTTTTTTGCTGGTTGTTTTGGCTGTTTGCTTGTGCCTCACCCCGCGCCCTCAGAGGACTTGAAACCAACCAGGGAGGGAGGAAGAGCTGCCAGGCCACGCTGGAATCGGAAGCTGCTGCCCATTCGACCACCGCCATTTAGGGCATCAAGTAACTGGGTCCTGGGTCCTGGGACCTGGGAGGAATTTTGGGATCTTGCCCTGGGGCTTTTTTAAATTTAGAGAACAGATACCTGATTGGCATTGTTAAACAACCCAGATGCCACCCTTGATTGGGCAAACAATCCCGTCTCTCCTAGGGGTTGGGAGGTATGGTAAAGACCGCAGACTAATAAACTGGAGAAGTGGTCCAAGTTACAATCGAACTCGTGCCACTTCTGATCTGCGAGCCATCCGGCGGGATAGGGGAGAGATTGCTTTACCTTTTCCGACACTGATGCTATGCAATGCCAGGTCTATTAAAAATAAGATTGGAATTTTCCATGATATGGTGAAAGATGGAAAACTGGGCCTAGCTTGTGTGACCGAGACCTGGGTTAGGGAGGGGGAAGAAGGTCACCTGACGCAGGCAACACCGGTAGGATACTCAGTCCAGCATCAGTCGCGGACAAGGGGCCGGGGTGGAGGTGTGGCTATTATTCACCAGGAGGCTTATTCCCCCAGGACAGTACCTGTTCCAGAAATAGTGGGAGCAGAGTGCGTGGGCCGGGTGTGGGATGCGTTGGAGGGTCTGGCCACTCTCCTGATCTATCGATCGCCTAGTGCACCAAGAGACTGCCTTTCTCGGCTCCTGGAGACGGTGGCGGACTGGGCGTTGAGGTTCCCCAACCTTATCATGCTGGGGGACTTTAATGTCCCAGTGGACGTCCCCTCTCCGGGTGCAGAGGAACTGGTGACTTCCATGGCATCACTAGGTGGCCTTTATCCACCTGAGACGGGCCAGACAGTTGGCCCCCTATCTATCCAGATCTGACCTAGCCACAGTGATCCATGTGACGGTCACCTCCAGGTTGGATTACTGCAATGCCCTCTATGCGGGCCTACCCCTGAATGTGATCCAGAAATTGAAACTGGTTCAGAATGCAGCTGCCCGCCTCCTAGAGAGATCCAGGAGAGATGTCCATATAACACCTGTTTTGCGACGGCTGCACTGGTTGCCGGTAGAGTACCGGATCCAATTTAAGGTTCTGGTGCTAACTTTTAGAGCTGTACATGGCCTTGGTCCCACATATCTTCGGGATCGTCTTCCTTTATACATCCCTGGGAGAGTCCTGAGGTCAGCCAGCCAAAAAAAGCTGGCCACTCCCAATCCAAGGGAGATACATCTTGTTCAAACTAGAACCAGGGCCTTTTCTTGTGTAGCCCCAACCCTGTGGAACGCTCTCCCACAGGAAGTCAGGGCCTCTCCATCTTTGATGACGTTTAGGAGAGCCTGTAAGACCTGGCTGTTTGGGAAGGCCTTTGGTCAGGGTGGTTAATAGGCAAAATCGCAGTCAGTTGGATTGGGGTGGTCTTACGAAGGTTCCTATGCCCCGGTCAAATGACCCTTGAATTAGGGGAACTTTTTGTTAAATGATACTGTCTGTTGCAATGTGTTTTTTTTTTTTTAAAGCACTAGAATGAAGTGTGTATTTTTAACCTTGTTAGCCGCTCAGAGTCCACTAAGGTGGAGATGGTGCGGGATAAAAGTTAAATAAATAAATAAATAAAAATAAATAGTATTGAGAAGGCAAAACTGGGGCTACATCACAAATGAAAGTTGTGGTCTGTCATCTAGTTTTTTAAAATGCTGGGAAAGAAGCTTAGAAAAAAATTACACTAACAGCAAGTCAACAGTGTAACTGATTAGCTGAGAAGCTGGTGGCATGGCTCACTGGATATGTTCACTTAAGGGCTGAAAATCTGTGTGGATTCAGATTCTTCTTAAAATAGAAGATAGAAATATGATAGCTTTATGGTGAAGAAGAAGAAGTAGAAGAAGAGGAAGAAGAATGCATTAACGGTTTTTAAATCCCCTAGATTAATTATTCTATGAATATACAACTTCTGGATCATATTCAGAAAATAAAGCAACTTCTAAGACCTAATGAAATCTCATAAAGCTAAAATTAATCTGCTAGTTTCAATAAATGCATGCTCAAATGAAAAAGACTCCACCCTATAATAATTCATTATTAGCTGTCAGTAAACATTAATTATTACACCATATTAAGAACAAATTCAAGCTGGGGATAGCTTGTGTGATGCAAAGTGTTTATGTCTGAGTACATAAAAACCATTATGAGTACATAAAAACAGCAATTCTCTCTGTTCATGCTATGTAGTGCAATATACTCAAGGAGGAGGGACATTGTGGTTTACAAAAATGTTTGAAGGCTACAATAAAATCATTAAACAAAGCCACATGTTAAAAATAAGCCACTCCTGGTGGGGCCAGTGACGAACTTCAGCTCTGTGAGTACTTGCATTCCACTTACATAATTTGAGTAACATGGAAGAGAGTTGTGAACAAACAAAAATTGCATATTTGATTCTAAATTGAACTGAACACCCACTTGTTCAGCTTATAGGCGAACCATTGATTCTAACAAACAGTTCATGTTTGATTTGAAAAAAAACCCCAACAAGAATGATCTTTTTTCTTTTTTCCATTTGAAAATAAAAACTGGGTGACCAAATCACCCATGCCTGTGAGTGGGGGACTAATTCGGTTCAATCACATTTCTGGATATTCAGCCATACGCTCAGTTTGATGCAAACAGCTTTGAACACAAACTATAAAATCAAATTTTTCAACATGAACTGAACTTTGTGAATGGGTAAGATATGACCATAGATATTTGTTTGAGGGTCTTCTGCCTCTGTTCCAATGAGAAAGTAATTTGGTACAGATACACATGTATTCGACTTTGTTCTTATTCAGCTTAAAGTTAAGGTCTTCTTCCATAAGTATAGACTTCAACAACATGAAGGCAAAGCATTCAGAAGTTTTCAACCTATGAAAAGAAGTTTACTTTATAAATAGACCAAAATATTATTGCTCCATATAGACATATTATGATGCCTAAGTAAAATACTGTTTGAATAGATAACACAATACCTTATACCTTCATAGGGGAGAATATAATTAGATACCTTCACAAATTATGGGAACAAACCCTAATATCCTGCCACCGCTGCTGCTGCCACCGCTGCTGCTACTGCTGATGATATACCCTTCAGTGGAATATCTGGTGATATTTTGTTTATTCCTCAGTTGAACAGCCTTAGACAATTATGTCACCTTTTGCTTGGAATTCTATAAATTAAAAATGTCAGTTGATTAATTGAGCCCACTGATTAATTATCAAAGTTTTGGCTGATTGACATGCTGGTTAAATCTGCCAATTTAATCCCCTTATCCTCAAAGATAATTCCATGTTCCTGGATTATCCAGGGCACTATTTAGAAAATATGTTGTATTGGAACTCAAGTGAGATCCACATGAAGTAAAACGGCTACAGTGCAGTTATCTTGCTTCTGAGTAGAGATGTGCACAGAAAAAAAAGTAATAATAAAATTGTTTAGCTATTAAATTGAACATCCAAAATTTGGTTTGTTGTAGAATCGTTAAAATACCCCCCCCCCAGATTTTTGCATTTTCTCCCTTGAAAAAACTCCTTTTTATAACAACAACAACACACCCATATAGTTAAGTATGGATATTCAATAAAAATGTTAGCTTTCCCAAGCATAAGCTTTGGTCACTTCAATCAAATTTTTGGATGTTTGAACAACTGGATTTTTGATCAATACAAATCTCTCCTGGGGATTAGGAGGACCATTTTCTGAGTTTGATGACAAGCTTATTAGCTGGCCTGTACAAGTCAAATACTATACAGGCCAGCAGTAGGGATGTCCACAAATATTCACAAATTCAAAAATCTCATTCAAATCCGATGAATATCAACATTCAAATTCAAATTGGATTTTCAAACATTTGAATTTGCACATTCAGATGAATTTTGGATTTTTGAAAATCCAATATGGATATTCGAATAATTTGAATGGACACATTTGTATATATCGTATATGAATTTTTGAGAAAATTATGGGAATTAGCGCTTATAATACGGGATGAAAATGGGTTGCATACGGTATCGTGCAAATTCATAAAATGGATACAAATATTTGTGACAATCATATTTTCAGATTTGCATTGGATCTTTGAATGTGCGGATTCAGATAATCTGGATTCAAATCAGATTTTTGGAAATTTGGATTTTTTCCATTCTAATCAAATCAAATTTTTGGATATTTGATTTGACTCAAATTCGAATACAAAAGATACATTCTTGCAAACCCCTAGCCAGCAATACAGAAGCAGCAGGTTCATTTAAAGTATCGCTGTCTGAGTTCTTCTTCCTTTGTCATATAGGCTTTCTAACCCATACACAGATCACCAGGGATGCGTGTGGGTCCATGCAGATGTCATACTGGTCCAGCATAGTCAAAAACCTGCCATCTTTTGGTGCATTCACAATGCTATAAAGGAACTATCCAGATATTGCGTCAGTCATCCTAGTCAAAGTTTAACTTGTCAGACCCTTAGGCTAGATATGTTGAATAAGCAGTATTTTAGCGGAAAATACTCATCCTGTCAATGAACTTTTCCCATGGAAACAATAAGTCTTGCAGAATTCACTGGAAATAGCAGCTGCTGAACACTGATAAGGAATTGACCCTAAGCAACTTCTTCAGCTTGCAGGTTTTTATCTGCTATTCAGAACATAGTGGATTTCAGACTCTGTGTTAAACTTCAGCCTTTTCTTGATTTTTTTGCTGACTGAATGTAAACAGAACGCGAAACTAGTTTGATAGCAATGTCAAAGTATTTCAAACATACATTTATGAGGGTCCTCATAAGGATTTCATGAGAAACGTGTACAACTGCTTTAAACTGACACTTTAAAAGGAAGTAATATTAGGGCAAAGTTTCATATATACAATTTGATTCCTTTGAATGCTGTTGAAAAAAGTGAATTTGTATTTTCATTAGTGGTCCTTAAATACATAGCCAGAATTATAGCCATAGGAGCCCTGGTCATACTGGAGACACGGTTTCTAGAAAGCCAAGGTTCTGGAATTTATTTGGAAACATCCATATCGTTCTCCTCACAAGAGTAACTCAAAATAATTTTAGTTAATATTCTAAATAAATTTAAAAATGAGGATGATGGAACATTCTGTAGGTCAATGTAGAGGCTCTTCTGTTATGTGGTAGGTCAATGTAGAGGCTCTTCTGTTATGTGAAGCACATGTTCTGTTATGTGAAACACATGTTCCAAAGACAGGCTTGGATGCCAAAACCATGGTATAATTTGGGACAGGATGGGTGCTTCCGCACAGGGGCTAATAAATCCGGATCTACTGCACACAGATTTAGTAAACCCCGCCCCCGTCCCTCCGCACACGCAGCATGAGGGCAGAATAAATCCGGATTGGAGGTGGGTGCTGTGCGTACAAACAGCACCCGGCTCCCATCCGTGTTCTGGGGCCCTCACCCAGCCCACCATGATTGGCTCCTCGGAATCAAGCATGGTGAGCCAGGGGACCTCACTGCCATGGCTCACCTTTGCCCCAGAAGCAGTGGATCGCCACTTCTGGAGCCAGGGCGAGCTTCCCTAAAGCCCATCCTAGCCCACTTGGGGGGGAGCTGACAGAATCCCCTCCTTACCTGTTCAGCGTCACCCTGATACTGAGAGGAGGATCCCAGGATGCAGCGCGCCTGCGTCCTGCGCGCCTCCTGAGTGTCCGGGGCTGCTACTGGCAGCCCTTGCCCTCAGGAGGCGTTCTGGGGTAAGGGCGAGCCAAAAGGTAGGAGTTCCCCAGCTCGCCATGCTTGGCTCTGAGGAGCCAATCATGGTGGGCCGGGGGAGGGCCCATGGTAGGCACGCTTGTGTTGTGCGGACACATCCTAAATGGATGTGTTTTCACAACGCAAGCCCCATTAAGCAAACATAATATGTGGTGTGCAAATAACACCTATTTACCACACATTAGTGATGGATAGGTGCGGACGCACCTAACCGGATGTGTGCTAAATGGACCCGAAAATGCGGACGCGCCGCGGGGAAAGTGTTACTAATGGGTGTTGCTGTGCGGACACACCTCACCAGATGTGTCCGAAACAGCAATGCCTGTGCGGATTAGCCGCACCAGATGTGTGCTTAATGGGTGTTAAAGGGCCAGTGCGGAAGCACCTGATCAGTGCCCACAAAACCCAATCCTCCTTGTTAATAGGCTAGTAGAATACCAACAGCCCTTAGGATAATTCTAACTACACTATACACACAGAGAATCAATGTTTGGGGGGAATCAGTGAACCTTGGGGAGGAAACTACAGGATTAGCACTTGCATTAGTCAGTACTGCACTGGTTGGTCTTGGCCTGGATTGAGCAATCCAAGCCAAGACTGGAATGGCAGATGACATCCTGCACCACTGGCTGTCTGCACTGCAATGGCCTGTCCCGGTTCAGTTTCAGAGGCCAATAATGAAAGTTGACAGTGTCCAATATTGCTGTCTGGGACTGTTTTGTCCCCCCTCCTCCAGGTTCCAAGACCACTTTCAAGAGTCCAGCCCATAATACCAGACCCTGCACACTGGATGGACTGCCTCTGCAACTGGCTGGGCAAAAGGTTGGCTTGATTCACTGCTGTGAACACTGGGGAGGCTACTTTAAAAGGCCCTCTGATATGATTTTCATGCTGGGACCCATTTCAGGGTTTGGTCCCACATGTATAGGCCAGTCTCTGGGAGTCATGAGCCCTTCTAGACTTGTCACTCAGTGGTCTGAGACTATAGACTAGCTAGGCATGCTGGTCCAGACCACAGAAATTTATGGTCTGGAACAGCACCATTTTCACAACTACATTGGTCTGGACATGAATCCACCCCAGTCCCAAAGCTATGGGCCTTCACATTCCCTGCATCCTCTTCACCACTGTACACCACTGTATGTGGAACTCCATTCAGAGCAATGATATTTAGGGGTGTGCGCAAATGTTTTTTTGGCATTCGAATTCAATTCAAATTGAATATCTAAAAATGCAATTCAAATTGAATATCTAAAAGTTCAATTCCATCTGAATGTTAAAAATCCAAATTTCCAAAAATCCGATTTGAATCTGCATTATTCAAATCCGTACTTTTGAATGTTAGATTTGTATTTAAAGATACGAATGTTGACAACATTCATATCGGTTATATGAATCTGTGCACATTCCGTATGCATCCCGTTTTCATACCGCATTATAAGCACAAACACACATAATTTTCACACAAATTTGAACGTGATACATATGAATCTCTACATTCAAATCATTCAAATATGCATCTGAATGTCTACATTTGAATGTTCAAAATCCGATTTGAATTTGAATGGCGATATTCATCAGATTCAAATTAGATTTTCAGATTTTCAAATATCAGTGCCCATCCCTATTCTACTCTAGCTTTTTCCAGAGGACTAGAAGTGGCCCTGGAAGTCAACTATGCTTGATCCTCCAAGAAAGGTTGCAGGCAGAAATTGCACGCAATGAATTGCTCCTTCCTCCTCTGTTTATCTGCATGAGGGGAGGAACAAACTCAACCTCTGTGTCTGCTCTGAAATCAGAGTATTTTTTGTGTATATGTGGCAGGTGAATTTTTAATGCCACACCCCTGAAATATCTTTTGTGGGCAGGCTTATTCAAGGATTTTGTTCTTAAACCATATCAGAATGTCGCAGAAGGAATTACTCAGATTAATCAGCAGTTCCAGAGAGTGTCATCTCTTTCATTAGTTTATTAATATTTTTCTATGGAACTGAAAATACTTTTTGTTTTTTCCTTCCAGCTGATCAGTTACGTACAAAGTGAAAAACAAATTTTCAGCTGGTACACTGTACTGTGTATATTTTTGATTGGGGCAGATAAACTCTATGAGTCTGGATTGAAGTTCTGAAGTTTCTGGGAACTGTGTTTTGGAACCTCAAGTACCAATTTGAGTGATCCCAAGGGCATATGTCTCAAATCACAGTGTTCGATACCAGCAAGGTGAATTATACCTACTCCTGATTGAATCTGAGAAGGATTGCCTTTTTCCTATATTTTGCGCTTGTTTAGCTTGGCATGCTACTAAAGTATCGCTGAATTGAACCAAGTCTATCCATCTCCTCTCCCCAATAATTTAATTTATACCATTTTATTTCCCTGGAGTGATTCAATTTCAAAGACAACTGCACAAATGCTTTCTTAGCTAGAGGGAAGCTCCTGCTCTATGGGAGGGGGAAACTATCCTTTGGATGGAACAAGCTTGTTTCTTCAACACTGCCTACATACAAGACCCAGATTTTCACTGTATTTCTCCTGCTATTTATTTTATGGTGTTGCTGATTATTTAGTGTTTCAATGCAAAGTGCAAATTAGGCACATTTCCAGTGTGCTGTTTTGAGAATTCTTGTTCATCTGAAAGTAAAGTTTTTTTTCTTTTCTTTCTTTAACCACTTTCCCCAATCTATAACACCTAATTGAGAATTCTTTCTGGACATAAACACAATAGCTGCATATCCAAGTGCTACTCTCTTAGCAAGTATAATTCTGTCATTGTGACACCTTAAGAGATATTTGAGTAATCACATACACCTTTTAAAAATGGCTTTTGAAAGCGTCATCCCTGTGGGAGAGTCCACAAAAATATCTCCAGAGCTTTGTAGTTGCTATTGAGAATGACTTCATAAATACCAAGTATAAGTACCTTGATCATATATACGAGTGATCTTTTGTTTGTGTGCCAGTGGCCGCATCCCCATGCAAGCCATTTGGTGCTGTTTGGGCACCGATTGGGCTCACATGGGACCGGATGCAGGACAGAGATTGAATCTCGGGCATCCCGATGCCATTCTCCCTAACGTGGACTGGGGTGGATTCAGCCGTCCCCAAGCAAACCGTGCTGGGATAGTGATTTTGCTTCCTTTCCCAGGCATGACACTTGTTTGCATTTAAAGGGGAGTAAAAGCAAGGGAGTGAGGGGGTGCAGAGGCTTAAGTTTTCTCTCTTTTCCAGGGAGGCAACCTTACAGCCCACCTGGAAAAGAGAGAAATCTGAAGCTTCAGCCCCCCATCTTTCCAATCTGCTGTCAGAAAGAGGCTTGGCTTTAGGATCAATAATTTCACGTAAACAGAAGGGATATGTGGTGATGTTGCTTTAGGGTGCATCACTCGAATTTCCAACTTGTATTTCTTTAACTGCAATTCCATCAAATTTTCTTGACAAAAATCATCTGTATTTAAAATTTTCTCCAGCTTTCTAATTTATACCCCTCCCTGTTCACGTTTTTGTTTGGGTGAATAGGAACTTTAAATGCAAAACGTTTTAATGAGGGTTTGGGATAATTTAACTACACAGTAGGGGTGTGCACAAAGCCAATTTCCCACATTCAATTCCATTTGATACAAACTGAATGTGGGAATATTCAGCTTTGGCTCAATCCCCCACCCTACAAATGTTCAAATATTCATGCACAAAACAAAGGGATCCCCCACTCCTCCCTCCTTGCCCCTCCTCACTGGCATCACTGCTATCACCTTGCCACATGATTTTCCCCTAGGCCTTCTGGTTCTGTGTGCACAGTTGCCACCATGCTGCACAATTCCCAGAATGGGGAGCTCTGCATGCAGAACCGGAAGTCCTGATTCAGCCTCCAAAGAGAGCCAAAATAGATTCAGAGATGCCAGCTATACACTCTGAATTTCAATCCTGAACAACCTCCTCGAGGAGTTTCCATCCATCTGCCTGGCTTTCGTTCTTACTGTCTGAAAATTCATTTTTGGCCTTTAAAGTGGAATGGAAGCTGTAGCATGTCGATGCTATCACATGTAAACCACTTTTGAGCTACTTTTGTTTTTGTTTTAAAAAACTGCAAATTAAGGCAGCCCAGGGCCCTTTCTCCACTTATTCTGGAATATATTTTGGAATAGGGATCTTTTATCTGCATGCTGAAGTAGACTATCACAGGCCTCCCAGGATATGTTCCAGAATAAGGTCAAATGTGGAAAGGTCCTATGGTCCTTTCTGCACTGGTCCTTATCCCAGATTATATCATGGAATAGGGATTTGCTATCCACATGCTGGTACAGACTATAGCAGATCTTGCCTGGAGCCTGCTGCAGAATAGCATGCAGATGGCAGGTCCCTATTCTAGAATAAAATCTAGAATAAGACATGGAAGACTCAGTAGAGAAAGAAACTAAATCAGTGCTACTGGTTCCTTCAAATGCACTCTGAACATTTGTCCCACAGAGAGCAGGTTGATGGACTTTTCTTAACAACCTGATTGGTTATGCATAGCCAAAATAGTATCACGTACAAATCCCAAGGTGTATTACAATCTTAGCCAGAACATCAGCGTGAGGGTCAGAAATGCTAATATCATAAGTGTACAATGCCTGTCACTCTTAATACATACCCAGCATTGCTTTTGCCTTGTCTTACCATTTCTAAGCTTCATTCTCCATTCTCTAGTCTTTCAGTTGTTCCTCCAACAAGTAGCTCCAGGACAGCTGGTTCTTAACCTACTTCTCCCTGGTCCAGTAGACCATACATAAGCTGATGCCATATACTGATGAAAGCCAACATCAAAGGGATAGAAGTCAAAGACTGATCCCACTGCCTGCTTTGGATGTACCTCTAGTTTTCAGAAGATGGTCTTAATTGAGGTACGGAGTTGCTCAAGGAGAATAATAAAACATTTTCTCCCTAGTTATGCTGATGAATCCAGAAGGGAATCGTAAATGCTCTGTGCTTGTTTCCACCTGTAGACCCAGAAGAGGAAGACTGATCGAGTTCTGGAAGTGCCAGTTCTTATCCAGAAAATTCTAGCTACTCCCAGGGTGCAATAAAAACTGGTCTGGAATTGAACTCGGCATCCAGGGTTCCCATTACCTAGGCAAGTAATCCGAACTCAGCAAGAAGCGTTCCCATTCCACTTCTTATTCCCATATTTTCTGAGCATTACCCTGCAAAAATCCGGGGGGCGGGGGAGGACCCTGGGGAAAACAGGACTTTTCTTGCAATTTCCTAGCCAAGCCCACTTTTTTTTTTCTTGATGGGAATCCTCCCAGGATTTTGGAGGTGGAGCTGCAGCCTCCTGCCCAATGCCAGCCACGTTTTGTGGGCAGGTTCTCACAGCTCACCAGGTTTTGTGCCTGTGTTGTCCTGCAGCTTTTGGTGTTGGTACAGAGTGGAACTTCAAAATGCACAAGAAACTCAGCCCATGAGTGAGTGAGAGCGGGAGAACCACGCTCACTCAGTCCATCCCTCCCCACCACCGCCTGCTGCCCAATTCACTGCTTTTGCATCTATTAACTCATTCTTCTTCCTCTTCCTTTTTTGCCCACCCCATTCCTTCTCTCTCTCGCTCCCTCTCTCCAGCAGGGCCTCTTGCAGGCAGCGGCTGCGTTTCCCCTGGTTTCGCCCTCGGCCATCTCTGCCGCCTCCACTTGGCTCCAAGGCACTCCCTAACCCTAACCCCTGGCAAACCTCTACCCCCCACACACGCACACAGCCACTGCACTGTGCCATTTTAAAGGTGACCCCTCCCTACACAAGCCTCTAATCTGCTTGTGTGCACATGCGGAAGGCTGCTTTTTTTTAATTACAGGAGGCAGGGGGGAAGGATTTAAAAAGTCCTTTGTTGGTCTGCCTGAGCTCAGGGAGACGGTGTGAAAAAGAGAGAAATCAGAGGGTTTAAATTATTTTTAACTCTCCAGTTTCAGCTAAAGTGAAGGCTGCTTTGAACAGAGGCAATGCACTGAGTGGGGGTGAGGATTTAAAAGTCCTGGGAATGGCTATATTTGGATTTTCTCTTTGTGAGTGGGAACGTCTATATTCGGATTAATCTGCAGGCTCATTTGGATTAAAAGTAGTCTTTTCAGACTAAAAAAAGGGTCCAAAAGAGAGCTACATAAGCTAAGTGAGAACACACCCCCAGAGAGATCAGACAAATTCCAGTTTTCAATAGGATATCGCATCACTACTGGATAGTGTGCAAAAGTATATTAACCCTGGGAGGTCATTTTTTTAAAAAAAGTTAAGGTTCAAGGAAGGAGAGATAAGGTGTATATATATGTGTGTGTGTGTGTGTATGGATTTAAAGAGAGTCTATGGGTGTTTTTCCACTGTCACTAGAAGTACCCATTAAGTACCTATTAATGGGTACTCAATGGGTACTTCTAGTGACAGTGGGAAAACACCCAATGTCAGACTCCAGAGATTCTGCAACTTATTCTAGGATTCTGGCTGAAATTTTTGTTTGGAATTCTTTTGTTTTTGAGAATCTAGATGCTGGTGATACATCTTGTGACTGGATACAGGACTGCTGAATTAACTGTTCTAGAAGTACTCCCCACCCCATGTACTCATAGTATATTTGAAGTTTGCACTATTTGGAAGAAATGTCTCCTATCTACCTCCACAGAACAGATCTGGCAAAAGGTCAGTTCCATTAAATATTAAGTAAGTTTCTAAAAGAGTTCCCACAGATTTGTTGTTGTTGTCGTTCCCTAAAGCTCTGGTGTCCGCTTATTATAGAAGACTATACAAAATTCTCTCTGACAAAATCCTGTCCTGTTGCCAACTTAGCAACATTTTTATATAATTCCAGACTTGCCTATTGACCCTATTTGCCACAGGTCACTGAAATGTCATACGTATACTTGAAAATTACCACCTGTCATTTCTTTTAGAAGGGGAAATTGCTAAGATAAAAAGGATGCCAAAGCCCCTTTAAGGTTCCATCGTAGATAAATCCACTGACCTTTCACTATCACCGTATTTGGCAAAAGAATTAAACTCTGAAGAAAAGGTGAAAGAAAGTGAGTGTAAATTAAAACAGATGAATTGCCTCAGCACACCAGCACATTTCCAGAGTTGCTGATTTTTGCATCAAGCCACTCATATTTTGATTCAGGCTAGGTTTGCACCACAATGACAGCAAGAACTTCAAAACAGAGGTGCTTGCTCCCACCCCAAGGGTATGGTGTAGGACATCTATTAATCTGTGTAGGAATGTGCACAAATCCTTTTTCAACCTTCTTTTCTATTCAAATCAAATACCCGGAAATCTGATTAGAATCTTTTCAATTCAGATTTAACAAGATTTGATTCATATTTACCAAATTCAAACCTATTCATTTGAATTTTTTATTTGAATCTGCACATATGAATGTCGACAACATTTGTATGTGTACACACACATCTTCCCCACATCTGTGCACATCCGTATGCATCTGTACGTGTCTGTATGCATCCTGCAGTGATTCTGCATGCAACCCGTTTTAGTTCTGTACGGATCTGTACAAATGTGTACAGATGCGGGAAAGATGTGGACGGGTAATCAATTTTATTCTGTTTAGTTTATAATCACATATGAACATTTTGTATGAATAGCACAAATTGTCTTCCCTTTTTGTTGTTTCTGTTAATTTTCAACAAATTATACATCTATATTCCAGTGAGTCATATTTAGCTTTCTGTTTGAGCTCATGTTTGAACATGTATATAAATAACATAAGCCATGATCTTTAATGTTTGTTTTCTTCCTAACATTATTAGTCAATAGTTCAACCTGTCTCATTGTAAACACTCTTCCATTCCCTGCTGCAAGCAGAAGTCCTCATCTGTATTCTTTGCCTCTGGGTTTTTGTCTTTCTATTCCACCAGCTGTGTTTTAGCTTAAAACACTTGCTGGCAAGCCACTTCTGTGCATTGTGCAATACATCACTTGTGGTAGTCATTCGCTCAGAAATCTGGTACCTGAGAAGTCAAATCTCTCTTTTCTACTTTATCTTTTGTTATTGATACTGTGCTGAACTAGTTCTGCTCATTCACATTACACAGAGACCAAGGTCTGTTCAAATGTGCCTTATCAAAATGAACAGGTCTGTTGGTCGTACAAAAGTGTTTGCTTTCAAGGTGAACACATGCTGAGTTCAGGGAGCTGTTTGAAGCACTTTGAATATGATCTAAATCCTGCTCTTAGTCACTCACCATTCTTTACTTTTTTTGATAGATCACCTATTGGTTACCGTGTTGTCTTTTTCAGTCGGGTGATACAAGGTAACAACAGATGCTTGTGTGAAGGCCGTCAGCTACTTTGATTTTTGTTTCTCTTTTAGTGCCAGGGAAACAGTGTACTGCGGAATGCTTTGGGAACCAGAGGTCTTTTCGCACTACAGCCAAACAGCTGTAGTGAAGGAAGGCTAGGGCACGCGGGGAACGTGCCCTTACTTGGCTAAATGTGAATGGGAATCCGTCTCTGCATTTCCTAGCCCCAAAAGGTGGACACACGGGCTGGAGTCCCCACCCTCGGCTGCTGCCATTGGGTCGCAATCAACCCAGCGGTGGGCAGCCGAGGTCCAGCTGGCGTTTGGCCTCTGCAGGGTGCAGTTGCCTCAATTGAGGTGACTTTGTCCCCATGGACACCCCCTGGGCCCACCCCCACCCAGGGCCATGTGCCTCCCTGCAGACACGAGCCTGAGCAACTTACTTGCTTGCCACCACAGACCGGACTGGTAATCCCGGCAGCGGGGCTTGTGGGTCCAGTCTGCGGCGTTTTGCTCCTGTGCGCACCATGGCCTGCGATTTTGTGCTCTACACCTGGAACACAATTGGGACATCCTGAGACGGGCTGGGATAGTTCCAGATGGAATCACCCACCCAGCAGAGCAAATGTTCTGTCCCGGAGCTTCCCTAATTACCTTAGTGGGCTGTAGTGCAAATAGTCCTCTGGAGGGAGGGGAACCTCAAGAGAAAAATAATGAGAGTACAAAAGGACAAAGAGAGCAGCAATATTTCCTTTCTCATGGAACATTTTGGAGACAGAGCTACTGCAGCTTGTGAATTTTCTGCCTCAAAGAGGGTGCTTGCTAGGTTCTCTGCTTTAGTCTGACTCTCTGTTCTTTCTACTGTGATTCGGCTTCACTCTAAGTCAGCTACTTTATCTAACCACTCTGTCTATTCCCTCTCTCTCTCCGTTAGCTACCTTTTCTTTTTAGTTTAGATATTTGGCTGGTTGGAGGTGCTGGTGTTAGGGCACGTCTCCTTGGGAGCTAATTGCTGGAGCAACAACAGGCTCTATTCAGCTGTCAAATTCAGCTGCAGGCATTCACATAAAGAACGGCAAAAGCAAATGAGTGATCTCTTTCTTTTAAATGGGTGAGAAAAGCCAACTCCTCCTCCTCCTCCTCCTCCTCCTCCTCCTCCTCCTCCTTCTTCTTCTTCCTCTTCTTCCATACCAACCTGCCTGTGCCTTAAAATCTAGCAGTGAGTGCCTCCTGGTCTTCCCACCACCATCAGTAGTGAGGTTGGTGGCACGCGGCAGAAGGCCTTTTCTGCAATGGCCCCCAGACTATGGAATATTCTCCTCCTTGAGGTGCGTCATGCCCCTTCCTTATATATATATTTTGGAAGGCCGTAAAGACACACCTCTTTGCCCTGGCCTTTGGCTGAGTGATTATACTCTCCCAACCCCCCACAGTTAGTCACTATTAATGCAGTGTACTGTTTTTTTTTAAAGTGTTTTTAATCTGTATCTTGTTCTAATGTGTATCTTGTTTTTAATCTGTTGTTACCTGCCCAGAGAGACCTTTGGGTATGGAGCAGAATAGAAATGTAAACAAATAAACAAAATAAATAAATAAATACAAAAGGGAATGTAGCTTGAAATATTTTTAATGAAATCGAATATTTCTTCCCCTCACAGCCATTAATCTCTGGCCTTCTTTCTCCCACTGGACATTTTAAATGTGGACATTGTAAGGACATTGTAAGGCATGTGTTGTATGCAAGACAGCGGAAACCTTCAGGTGGAAGAATGTATACCATCAGGTATACTCCATATGCCAAAGCTCTTATGGTATTTATGTTATTCAATGTCCCTGAAATCTCTTGTATGTAGTTATGACCACCAGACCTATTAAAATCAGGATTTCTGAACATCAGAGTTGCATCAGAAATTAAAAGATACAAGCAAAGCACCATAGGTGAAACTGTTTATGAACTTTCACCATCAAGCGGCCAAATTTAAATACTGGTGTACGGATCATGTTAAACCTGGTGCACATTGTAAAGAAAAACTGGCCAAGAAAGAACTATTCTGGATTGATAAATTGAAAACACAGACTCCTTTTGGCCTCAGTGAAGAAGTGAATGGGTTTATTTAACCAGCCTTTCCTCCTCTCTATCATTTGGTCCTCTAGTACTTGCGGAATCAGTACTAACACTGCCTCACCTCTTTATATACTCCATTCAGTCTAGTTATTCCTCTATATTTTGAGAACTGAGTTTTCACTTTTGTTACTTTTTATTGTAAGTATTGCATTTGCTTTATTTATTTATTCATGTGTAAAATTTCTGTTCTAAACTGACCACATTGTATAATTTTATAGAATGTTCTGTAATGTTTTTTCTATATTATTGTTTTCTAGATGACCTTATGTGTTGTTATTATATGGTGCATACTTTATAATATTTGGGGAAGTGTAAATACCATTAAACTTGTACATATATTGAGATTTATATCACAGCCGTTGAAAATTTTGATAGTCTTGTACATTTAATTGATAATTTTTCATTGTTTTGTATAACAATATAGGAATGAAACACCATGAAGCCATTCAAGAAACACATCTGGCTTTTCAGTTCCCCTTATTATTATGTATTACGTTTGTCAGGCTATAGTTTGGAAATGCATCTAGTACGGTCATCTAGAGTATCTCATCCATTATTGTGTTGTTAAGTCTCTTTCCATTATCCTCCTCATAGTGTTACTGTACACTAGGGATGTGTATGAATGGATTTTTTTTTGTATTTGACTCGTAACAAACCAAATGTTAGAAAATTCGTGTTCATTCAAATAGATCCCCTTCAAATCTAGTAGGATTCTATTTGATATGAATTTATCAATATGAATTGATGCAATGAATGCATATGGATTGTAGTAACCACGAAAGCTGCTCAAGTTTCCCTAAGTTTCCCTTCCAGGCTCCAAGCCCCTCGCTAACCAAGAAGACAAACCTCAGCATAAAGAGCACCAGGAAATTTCCTCCTGCCCCTGCATGACCTCAGGCCATCTGTGGATCTGTGCTGAATGGGCTGCCAAAGGGTGTGAGTGGAGGTGATCTCGAAAGAGAGAAATCTGCCCATCATGGAGCCCAGCTGCATGGCCCCTATGGAGAACAACCCTTTCTTTTCCTGTTTGAGAATTCTCCCTGCCTCCCGCCACAGGACGTGACATCAGAAGGACTTCTGACCTGCTCACCTGACACGGCTTCACCTATCACCTCCCTGGATTGTGCCTTTACATCACTTCCTCCCCGCCCCTCTTGTGGTGCCCTATTTAAAGCTCTGCAGAGAAATAAAGTGCTCTTCTCCAGCTGATCCCTGCCTCCTGCCTCATCTCTTCTCTCCCTCTCTCCCCCATTTTCTAGTGACTCGGGGTCAGGCCAGACACATGGGCCTGATCCCCAGTTATCTGGGCCGGTCAGATAACTGGAAAACTTTTGTAACAGCCGGCGTTCAGGGGCAGCAGCAATCAGCTGTTGCTCCCCATTTCCCAGAGCCCTCACATTTCATGGCATAAGCCAGATATGCTATAATGGATCCTGCATGCAGATCCTATACAAATGCATGCATATCGGATATGTATCCTATATGAATGCATATGTATTTATACATATCCAGTACATATCCCCAGTTTAATGAATGTACGAACTATTCACACAAATGTTTCCAAACATTAGTATTCATACAAATGTTAATGTACAAATGTCATAAGATTCAATTTGAATACGAATGTCCAAATTTGTATGAGTTTGTACAAATTACGAATGTTACAAATATTTGTGCATATCCCTACTGTGCACCTGTTTCTTTTATATATATTCATTTTTAATATTTATTATATAAGATATTAGTTTTTATGCTAGAAAATTTGCAGACATTTATATAATTTATTCCTTTGTTATATTTTCATCCTTTGGCACTCAGACTATCTCCATTATTGTTTTATTTTCTGAGGACCCCCTGTTTCATTCTTTGATAAATCTTGTGTGTTGTTTGCCCTTCAAGAAACATAGACATGCAGGAAGGCTTCAAACTGAAATCTGTTAGGGACCTTCAAACCACATTGGAGGGACATTGAAGTCTGCCCATTTCCATAGCAACCCAGTGACTGAAAGGGTTGGGGTGCATGTAGGGGCTTCAGTACCACTCCAGGGTGCATAGAAGAACTTCAGAATGCACTTCAGGGAGCATAGAAGGACTTAGGGATAGCAGTGGATCTGTCAATCTTCTTTCAAGTTAAATACAATAGAAACCCACACCTCACTAATACTAATATTACATTTTCCCCTTTTTTCCCTATTTGAAAGCAATTTCTTTTCTCATTAACTTTTTTAAAAAAAACCCAACAAAATTAATGTTTTACCTCCTCTTGAACTCAGCCCACTAATTACTTTCTTCCTCCAAACGAAGAGGTCTCTCTGAAAACCTTTGTCTGTGGTTTTCCCTTGTCTCTGAATGTATGGAACGCTCCTATGGTCATGTGATAGGACCAAGGAATTTAGAAAAGTGGATACCTAGAGATTCCTAGTCCTTAATATTCATTCATCATTCATTCATTAAGAATCCCAAAAAGGCTCTCAGAGCAGCTTACAGTACATAATGCTAGATAACTCCCTGTCGAGTAACAGGTTAAGTACCCTGTTCTGACAGGTATTCATCTCAGGTTCCTGCAAATAGTAGTCTTGGCTGGTGGGAATTGATCATTCACCAAACTAGAAGATTAGGTTTTAGAATGGCCTTCTTCCATTTTAAATGTAGCTGAGCCAGTGTTTTGTGGGAAATGGACCTCATTTCATTATGATGTGAACACATTCATAGTTATATTCATATTTGTGCAATCACCACTTCTGTTGACATGACTATCATTTAATTCTTATCCAATCAATGTCAGAAGCTTCACAAAAAGCTTCTCAAATATAACTGCAACATCATAAGATAAACACTCATTATTAGGATCAGAAAGCTGAAACTGACAACACAAAGAACTTTCCAAATTGATTATATTCAGTTTTGATCGACAGATTGTTACTAAACTTACCAGATGAAGAACAAATGTGGAATATTTGCAGCTTTGTGGGTACCATAATGTTATACTTCTATCTACCCAAAGTAAACAAAGTTCTGTTTAGAGTAGCTATGGCTATGTCCCCAACACAGTACACAATGAGTTTACTGAATTTATTTTTAACTGTATCTTTATATTAACATTATTCTAATCTTTGGGTATAGGCGGCATAGAAAACAAGCAAGCAAGCTAACAAACAAATGAATAAATCCACCTTCTGGACCAGAGAACCTATTTATCCCATCTTAAGCATCTTGGTTCCACAAACTTTGATAGCAAGGAATACAAATTCCCCAGTTTTGAAGTTACAGCAGGACTTCCTTTCAGGTTGTGTACACCCATATTCTGTTTGTTTCTGCTGCTATTGTGCATCTTAGAGCACCTAAGGGCAGTAACTCCCTTGGAGTCACTCTGTAGGAAGGATGCCTCTGAGCATATTTGCTGGCTTACTGCCTAAGAGCACAGCCAGCATGTGGATAGCACACACTTTGGTCTCTCACCTCATTTTCTGTTTACTCAGGGCATACTTCATTACTCCCCACGTAACGCTTATTAGCTTATTAAATTTGGCCTCAAGTGAATTAGATGATGCTGTGGATCATAAGCCAAATCAGAAATAGATGTTCAGCTATTCCCCATAGGATGAATACAATTAAAAATAAAGAATCAACAGAGAGATGCCAAGCATTTAATGTTCTTCACTCTCCTTTGGAAGCTTCTTCTCTCTGCCACCTCATTATAAGCCACTTTTCATTAAATATACAGAAAATATTTGGGAAAGTAGTTAAGAGGTAAGTTATAGGGAGATACAACCAATGGAAGAATAGTTAAACTTTTTCCCCCTTAAACTGGAATATTTTACCAGTGTTTTGATAAATGAGTGAACAAACCTGCTTGCTTGTAATATATTTGGTCTTAGTTTCATGGCTCTCAACTCCAGTGTGCCATACATAGGGCACAGTATATGTTTGAGAAGACACATATTGTTTCAATTGAAATGCTCAAAATAACAGTTTGCAAAAATTAAATAGATAGATAAATAGGTAATTGATAGATAAACAAACAAACAAACAAATAACCTCTGACGTGGCTTTGAGATGTTTTTGAGACTGCTTTGATTTGGGATTGTTTACCTGCCATTCTGGCCCTCCCACTTCTCATGTACATTCTAGATTAGAGAAAATGGTCTGAATGAAATGGAATGAAAACATGAAGTCAAGGGTACATGCTTTTGCATCCCAAATACTTTTGAGATGCTTCTTTTATACAGCCAGTTATTTCTTGGTATACACAAGGGTTTTGTTTCACTGAAAAGGCACAGATGCCAACATACTCAAATAACAAGTAACATTTTTAAAACTCCTACACACTTTGGGAAAGAAAGAAGGGGGGGAGGAAGAAAAGAAAAACATATTATCCTCTTATGATTACTTGCTACAGCATAAACAAAGCTTAGTCATATAGGGTCATTCTGCACTTACTTTAGGCCCATGGGTCTAGAACATGGCATAGAATGGTCTGCAACAACACCATCTGCCCAGCCCCCACATTGGCCCCAAAGTTTGAACAAGCTTTGGGGCCAGCCTCTGAAGACTCTGAACTTATTTTAGTGGTATGCTTTGGTGAGCTACAAAAAAAGTTTTCCCGGTGTTCAGAAACATGGGTTTGTGCTTTCTTTATAGCTCAGTATTCCAGTGTAGACTGTGTGCAGGTACAGGTGTGCACAAATGCAATTTTCGGTATTCAATTTGTAATGAATCAAATGTTTGAACATTCATATTCATACAAATGTGCAATTTCTAACATCTGGACAATTGATTCGATACAAATGCCTTCGTATGTATTCTTTCAAATATTTGATATGTACAGATCCGTATCTGAAGATACCCATCCATATGTATCATCAGTACATATCCCATACACTTCTTGTATTCATCCCATTTTCATCCCATGCATATCTGTACAGATGCATACAGGGTGCATATGGATACGCACGGGATGCATATGACATATCTGTACCATCATATGAATGTCTGAACTATTGGTTCAAATGTCCAAAACATTCATATTCATACAAATACTAAAATATGAATGTCCTGACATTCGATTCATTTATCCATGTCCGGATTCATGCAAATTTGTATGAATAACAAATAGTATGAATATTGGTGCACAACCCTAATTAGTAGACTTCATTATTGAGGTCTACAGGTAATCCAGTTCAAGGCCCCCTTGATTTGGATTATGCTCCATCCTATGCATATAGAATATACCTGTGGTGAGCAGGGTTTCACAGATATACAAAAACATACCCTAGAGAGAACCATGAAGGATCCTAATACGAAAACAAAAGTAAGTGCAGAGAAGCTCACATAAATGTATCAAATGCTTTATACTACCAGATGCTTGGTTGGCTTTACAGTCAAGGCATGCAACAGAAAGAAATACAGACTAAAAAAAGAAGTCCTACTAAGAAGTCCTACTAAGAAGTCTAAAGTTAAAAGTCTGTGTCTCTTGAAGCATGCTGAATGTCAGTTCATGACAGGGCAGACTATCTTGCTGTATATCATGATAACGGGAACTTAAATTGTCAGATGTATAGACTAGGGTACAAACTCAGGCATGTTCGGTGTCCAGTTCAACATGTAATCATATTTTATTCTGTATGACTGCCATGGGCTAAAGATCGCCCAGTATTAAATGGACAAAATAAGAACAGTACATGATGGTGTTGAAATGAAAAGAGCTGACATCCATAGTAGTAGGCTGACAACCTGTTTTCTTCACAATGCCAGATCCCTTCAGTTCACAGCAAATAGCCAAAGTTACTACGCCTCATATTATTCCATTGCATAGGATGGTGCACTTTGAATGAGAATTCAAATATGAGCACATCTGTATAGGTATCTATAACACCATTAATAAGAGGAACCTTTCATCCTTTGTTGAACAAAGAACAACAAGACAGGGCAGTAGAAGTGGAAGTTATGAACCACTAATATAATTGCTTCTCCTGGTGCCTGTTACACTAGCCTATCATGCTGCACCTGTGTTGTTGGTGAAGGCTGAATAACACCAAGCATACTTGACAAAAACTAAGGAGTTTATTAAGCAACAAGTTAACCCAACAACTAAGACTATGTTTATTCATAACAAATTTTAATATTCTCAATATTAAAATACTAATAGCTATAGTGGAGGGGGAAATGGTCACATTAACCAAAGGCAAGGGCAAAGGGTGCGTCTTCACCACCTTCCTAAATGTATACAGAGAAGGGGTGTAATGCATCTTGAGGGGGAGACTATTCCATAACTTGGGGGCCATTGCCGAAAAGGTCTTTTCTCGGATGCCTACCTGCCTCACGATTGAGGGTGGTGGGACAACCAGGAGGTCCTCACCTCCAGATCTCAAGGCACGGGCAGGTTGGTATGGGAGAAGGCGTTCCTTTAGGTATTTGGGGCCCAAGTCATTTAGGGCCTTGCAAATCAGAGTTAACATCTTGAATTGGGCTCAGTAGTGGAATGGCAGCCAGTGCAACTCTTTTAAGACCGGTGTGATGTGCATCCAGCTAATTGTTCCAGTCAGCTCTCTGGCAGTTACATTTTGCACTAGCCGCAGCTTCCAAACTGTCTTCAAGGGCAGCCCCATGTAGAGTGCATTATGGTAGTCCAGTCTAGAGGTTACCAGAGCATGGGTACCTGTGGCCAAGGCGTCCCTGTCCAAAAAAGGCTTTAGTTGATGCACCAGCCATAGTTGGAAGTAGGCCACAGCCTCCACCTGAACTTCAAGCATTAGCGTGGAGTCCAGTAGTACCCCCAAGTTTTGCACCTGTCCCTTCCAGGGCATTGCAACCTCATCAAGGAGAGGGGGGCCCCCAACTACATGGACCTGAGACCCTGTGACACACAGTACCTCTGTCTTCTCTGGATTCAGCTTCAGTTTATTGGCCCTCATCCAGCCCATTACTGCTTCCAGACACCTGTCAAACACTTCGACTGCCTCTCCCAATTCAGATGGCACAGAACAATAGAGCTGGGTATTGTCTGCACATTGATGACACATCACTCCAAAACTCCTGATGACCATGGAGAAGTGGGGGGGGGGAGGGAAGCCCCATTGATTTTGAGGGAACTGATTATAATTTCATTTTAATAAGGTTATGAGTTTCAAAACAAGAAGATCTCATGAATGACACAGATGTATGGATACTGCATATAAAATATGCATTTTAATAGACCATGGTACATTTTTGATTCAAGAAAATCAGTACAACATTTGAAGTAATCTGCATCTTTGCTTAAGAAGCATTGGCCTTTTCTGCACTCAGGCCTGCTGTTGTCTGCACACTTACTGCAAAATATAATCCAGAAAAAGGGCCAATGTGGACCCTTAGATCAGCCCATAGATCAGATTATTTCATTTTGAAACCAAGGCCCTTTCTGTGCTTACTTCCAGTTTGGTCTGGTAGTTAAGGAGCTGGACTCTTATCTGGGAATACCGGGTTTGATTCCACACTCTGACACAAAGCCAGCTGAGTGACCTTGGAATAGTCACAGCTCTCTTCTGAGCTTTGACAGCCCCATCTACCTCACAGGGTTATCTGTTGTGGGGAGAACAGAAGGTCTGTCAGCCACTTTGAGTGAGAAAAGTGTGGTATAAAAGACAACTCTTCTCCTTCTTCTTCTGGACCACATAGATCCACATTAAAGCAGACCTGTGAAACTACATTTCCATTAAAATGCTCCATCAGCATTAGACAAAGTGTGGTCTGGGTTAGGGATTCCCTGTTCAGTATCACCAGTGGACCTGATTAAACATGTCTACTGGTATACCAGGGGACATGATCCAGGTGAGGGGATGCTGGGGCTTTTGGAGGTATCTAGCATGGCTTCCAAGGACTACACAGAGATAATTTCTGAATTTCTGAACTACATGCAATGGAAGAAATTGTTTTGTACTTCTCCAATCCATAATGCTGATTTTAAATACATATTTAAAAGCTTTATCCTTTTAGCCCTATTTCTTAACAATTCATTCATCATCAGGGCTTGGCCCATTCAACTTATTCCTTCTGGGAGACAAGCAAATGCTCCATTAACCAGCCTTCTTTGCCATGTCAGACTATTATGCCAAATGTTTATTGAAACTTGGACAGGCAAGGCAAATTTATGCTTGAGCAACCAAAGCATTTTAGCCTTATTAGTAAGACACTTTAGCTATTGGGTTTCTTCCAAAATTGCTATGTGATTCAAGCATTTTGGCTTCTTGGTTTTTTAAAATCCAAAATGACCATATGTCAAGTGCATATATTCCAGCTGAGATGGCACAGTGGTGGGGATATGGGAATAAACCAAATAATTTTTTTTTTGGGAGGGGGGGATACAATAGAATAGTGACACATCTAGTTTTTAATATTTCATGCACCTGCAGTGTTATTTAGACAATGCCAGAGATGAATTAGTAAATAGATGTTTTGCTTTGTTTTTTGTTACAGCCATTGTTGTCCCAAAGTAGTCTTTGAAAAACAATACTTTCAACAGTAATAATTCTACTGGCAGGTGTTCAGACCCCCCCCCCTCCATCTGTTGGTTTTACTGCCTAATAAGAGTTCTTAAGCCTCATCTGTGCAGGTCTGTATCCCAGCTCACGGAAGAGTCTAGCTCACTTTGTTCTGCATGCTAGTGCAGGACAGAGCAGGCCTCATCCCCGCTAAAATGCTCTGTCCACACTAAATGTAGCACAGACTGAGAGAGTGCCCAAAATGGTACCCTCTCCCAGTCTACCAGACATTGACAATGGGGCCTACCGGGATACTAGTAACCACATGGGAGGCCATTTTCAGCAGTGTACCAAGAAGTGCTTCTGGATGTAGTACCAGAATTTTGAGTGCACCAGACATGGCTCTCCTGGAAGTCTGAAAGAAGCATTTTGTTCCTGTTCTTCAGAAGTTGAACACCAGCTTCGAGGGCTGTTCCCAGTCCTTGCAACCAGCACATGGACAGGAGGCCTTTTCGCACAGGCCTTTCCGGTACGCGTGGAAGACAGCTCCGGACGAGGCATTTGCATTGCCCGAGCGGGGCTTTGCGCCTCCTCGTGTCCGGAGCTGTCTCTCGCGCGTTCCAAATGTAGAGCACTTTGAAGTGCTCTACATGCGTTCGGGCATGGACGAACTGCCCGCAGGCGTTTGGGAGGAGAAGGATTTGCGCTTGCTTCTCGCTCCCGAACAGCCGCGGGCCCGCCTCCCCCGCCGGCGCAGGTTTGGCAATCAGCTGTTTGACAATCAGCTGATTGCCGATCTGCCTCCGCAGCTGTCTCCGCGCCCCTGGCCGGCCTTTGCCGGCCAAGACAGTTCCGGGCGCTTTTACCGTTCACACACAGGCACGCCGGAACGCATTCCGGCACGCCTGTGTGTGAACGGTGAAAGCGCCCGGAGCTGTCTTAAGCTTCCCGCCTGAATGCGTTCCGTTTGGAACGCGTTGCAGTGCGAAAATCCCTCTGGACAGGGAGGGACTGTCTGAGTGCAGATGGTCCTTTATTGGATTAGGAGCAACTTGTCCCAGAGTGGGATAGGTTTTCTAACTCGAATGAATTACCTAACTTGCTCACTCTGTTCCCAGAAAAATGAGGGGTGTGCAGAAATGGCCCTAAGATCTGTAGTAAATCAAAGTTTGGCTTGGTGAGACTAAATGGAGGATTCCAATCAAACTCCTTGCAAGCCGTCTGATTCACAGCCTATCACTGTTTAGTTCTTTAGTTAAGCATAATGCAGAAAAAATCTTTACTATGATATAATATTGTATATGGATATCTTTGGATGAAACAAGTGTGGATTTTTAGCAGGGAGGCTTCATAAATGGAAACATCATGGAAAGCAAGAAAAACTATGAGGAACTGTATGTTGGGAGAATTCAGTGCATTAAAATGCAAATCTTGGTGGAATCTATGCACAGATACAATTGTGACTTGCATGATAACATTGACAAGTTTTGTCAGGTTTTGCTTTTCACAATTTTGTTAATTTGTAGATATCATTTATGAATGTTTTTTTCCTGAAACTTATCCATTGGGCAGTACCTTCAATATAAGGTTCACCGCATTTGCTGCTATTCACAACATTATTAATTCCACACACTCTTACCAGGTCTCCTGTATTACTTAGATAAATAATTTGTAACACAACGAAGTCCACATCACAAGAGACTTAAAAAAAAAAGTTGCTGTGTCTGCACACGTGCTGATAATACACACCTTGTGGATAGCATGTTGTCGAATTTGTATGCACAATTGCCATCTGAGGAACCTGTTCTGCCAGACACAATTTTCTACTTCCTTGCAGGATCTTCAGATCACTGCTTGAAACAGCCTCCACAATAGAGGCACACAGACTCATATTTGGAAGCCACAATCATGTGCCTCCTTCTAGGGGCCTATTTGCACTTGGCTTTATTCTGGAATATATCCTGGAATAGGGACTTGCTGTCCATATGCTAGTGCCGGCTTCAGCAGGCCCAAAGTGAGGTCTGCCAGAGTCTGCGTTAGTATGTGGACCACAGACCCCTATCCTGAGATATACTCCAGAAAAAAGCCAAGTGCGAATAGGCCCTAGGTTCCTGCACAGAAGTCAGCTCCTTTGGCAGGTGGAGACTCAGACTGAGTACCAAAATGCAGAAAGTCAGCCAGCTTGAGTTAAAGCAAACATACAAAGTAGGGGGAAGTTTGGTTCTTCTGATGGACAGAATGAAGTAAGGTAAAGGACAGACCAATGATAGAGCAAATGATGAGATTTTCAAACATCCTTTAAGAACTAGATAGTGTTTTATACTCTTTCTCTATTTCATGTTTAAGTGCTTTTGGCTTGAATTGCAAGAGGTAAGTGGAGCTGGGGATCTTGCCAAAGACTGGCCATAGCTGAAAAATGCTGAGGTGGTGAGATATGGAACTGTAAACAATTTAAAAGAGACAAGTTAGGTTGTACATGATGAACTGTAGTAAATGTAAGCCTTAAATCTACATTTCCAAGGGTGACCTTTAAGCATAGCCATCTTGTGCCAAAATCGTTTAGCAAGGACAAAAGCAAACCAAAACAGAAAGCCTTATATTAAGAATATCAACAGGTACAACAAACCCAGTGAGTGAAAAGGATGGATCCTGAGTGTTCTATTTGGAGGCATCTGTTCTGTTTGCCTGATCTTTTGGAAGTGAATGGATTTCAGAATAATTTTGTATTTCCCCCACCCCCAGAAAACAATAAGTATTTTTGCATGCCAGTTAAATCTAGTTTCACTCAATATTCCTCATACTTTAGTATTATTTAGACATCCAGAACTTTATTGCACCTATAACTCTGCATGTTTCCTGCCATTCTTCCTTGAAACTCCTGAGATATAGTGTCCCTCTACATTCCCTTTTGGATTTTATTTATTTATTTATTTTGCTGGAAAGATTATGCTGATACCATTATGAATTCAAGTCTTATATTAGAAGAAAATTATCTTCTACTGATTGAATAGAAGCCTAATGGTAATGGATTCCCTACGACCCCCACAGATTGCTAATTCACTTTTTTAAAAAAACATTTACTTAAAGAGGATTTGTTTTGTTTTGTTTTGTTTACATGCTACCACAAACGCTCTTCACCAGTTGGTGAAAGTTGTTCAGCCTGACAAAATTCCAGGTATTTGGCCTAGAATGAAGTTTCGTAAACTGGGGGTAACTGCTGAGAAAGTGCTATTTCTAGCTGTTATCCCATGTACATTGTCTCATCCACATATACCATTTGGAATTTCTTAGCTGATGGGCAAGATTTTAAGAGAGAAGAGCTAAGTCATTCAGCTCATGGTAAGCATTAGTACCTTGAATTGGGCTTGGACATGACAGGAAGACCAGTGTAGATGCCTGAGCTTTTGTCAGCATTCTGGCTGCGCTCTGCTGCATGTGTTGAAGAGTCTGAACAGTTTTCAGAGGCTATAGAGTGATTTCCAATAATCCATGCTGTATTTCAGAAATATATGGGACAGTGCGGCCATATAGACTTTATCAAGAAAGGGCTTTAGTTGTCTTAGTAAATGCAATGGCGATAAATGGTCCTGGGCACAACTGTTACCTGAGATCAAGGAACAGAGATGGGTCCTAGAGTACTTCCACCTATTGTTTCAAGGAGAATGCATCCTTGCCCCAAAGAGGATATTTTCAATTTCCTTTACTCCAGACTGCAGCACTATCTAATCCACATTGAATTCCAAGGTTACATTTCTTCTAGCCTTTCGCTACCTCCAGGCACTGACGTAAGAACTGCACTACCTCTTCCTGGCTCAGAACCAAATTGCACTTGATGAGGCACAAATGGCCAGGTAACTTCTGGAATTGTTTCAGTGTCTGTATTTTAGTTACCCTGAGATGGTGAAAGGGTAATAACCCCCTCATCACCTGGAATTCACCACCTTCACGTATTGCTTAGGGGCTCGGACAGGCAGTCCGTTTTTATGGTTGCACTTTTTATTCTGAAGGCAATGAAGACCCGTGCTGATTTTACTAGTTTTTAAATTATGTGCAGTGCATGGTGCTGTGTGCTACTATGTTTCTGTATTTTGATATAATCAATAAAAGTTATGTATGGAATTCACCACCACTGCAATATGATAGATATGACAATGTGCTCTTTATTGTGGCAACTTGATATTTATGCTGCTTGTGGTCTAGCTGTAAATCTGTTTGTTTGGTCACAGATCAGTGGAAGAATGAAGTAGTATGTGGGTTCAACAAGACCATCAAGGTTAACTGGGAGTAACTATGTTTGACAGCCCTGGCCATTGTCTGATTCCAGAGCCTTGCTGGGTGCACTTTCCAAAGTACCCAGAAATTCACTCAGAGTATTCAGGAACCTAACTTATTCCACACATTCCTTGAGGGAGATAATGGAAACAGAGTTTCAATCCTTAGAGTGGAGAAAGTCCACAGCAGCCTAAATTTCTCCAGAAAATTCCACCCTTTGCTAACTCAGGCTGCTTCATGACATCAGGGACATATTAGAGATGTGCATTCAATTCATATAAAGTCAAATTTGAGAAAATTTGCATTCGTTCAAATAGATACCCTTCAAATGTGATAGGCTTTCTATTCAATACGAATCCCACATGAATGCATATGAATAACATATGAATCCCATATTCCTTCATATGAATACAAGTGTATCAAAATATTCTATTTGAATTTGAATGTCAATCTTCAAATGTGCCAACATTTTATTTGAATTTGAATGTCTGAATTCGGCTGAATTTGCACGAATTTTGAATGTTACAATATTCACGCACATCCTTATTACTTATTCCATTATATTTGGTATTCTGGAATAACATAGGAATATTCCTGAATATTCATGCATCTCAGTCAATAATGGTATTAAAATCCAACACCAGCTTTTCCCCAGTCAGTTATCTATTTGATATCTTCCCTCAAAGGATTTAAGTGAAGTTTTTTTTTTTTGTAATAAAACATAGAATTAAGGTACATTGTATAAACATATTACAGAATCTCCTCTGGTGCCCTAACTTGGACAAATGACATCCTCAGCAAGTGACACTTTTTCAATAACTTCCAATCAATGTTTTCAATGTCATTGCTCTCTTTGCTGCATTTGACCTTTTCACTTCCTGCAACTATGTTCCAAAGAATCTAAACTTCCACATTTTTCACTAACTGGTAGATTTCACTTCCTGTGATTCCTTTAAAAGATTCTAGAAGGTGGAATTACTCTTATATTGAATAAAAGCTACTACATTTAATCAAACTTACCCTGCTTTTGTTTCTATGGATACAAAATTCTGAGAAGTCATCTTCTCCACTATTATTATTTTATTACTGATTTGTTTAAATTCTTCATATACTTCTTCCATTATAAAAACCTCAGTGTTTGAAATAGAAACCAATAAAATAATTTATTCCATAAATAAAATAAAATAATAAAATAAAATAATACATACATACATAAAATAAAATAAAAAAGTAAAAAAGTAAAAATAAAATAAAATAGAGGTTGGGTAGAGAGAAAACTGGAGATAAGCTGAATGGGGGCATTTCTGACATGCTGGAAGTTGCCCCCAATTCACTTGGCTTGGTGCCAAACCACTTAAACAGGAACACACTGGCCTTTACAACTTCTATAAATGTTTGTGCATGGTAATAAAAGTGTCACTGTGCTGCCATAAAAGGGCATGATAGAATTTACTGCCACTTGACAGCTGTGTACGCTATTTGTGATCTCTGTAGTAGTGCTGCAAAAGCAGCATAAAAGTGCCACCAATGCAGACATACAGTTCTCCCATGCCCCCCCCCATGCTGCAGTACTGGATAAACCAGATTAGCTTAGACCCATCTACCTACCCTCCATGCACCTCTCCAGAAGAAACCATTCACACAGAAAATATGTGGGTCAAAATCGATGGTTTCATTGAAATGCCAACAGAGAAAGAGCCTAACTGGTTGAAAGGAGGAGGTTACTTCACAATATTCTCATTTCAACACCTCTGCCTTGAAGTGTGGATATTGGTGATGTCTTTTCACTTTCTGCGTGGGTAGACTGTATTTCCAGGATTATTGTGGTTTAGACATGCTCCTTGTAGCCTGCCGGTCTCCAGTTGTGTTAACTGTTCCCTCTTGGTTATATTGAATGTTGGGTAATTAGTTGTTTCTCAATGCCTGTGGGTGTTGGTCTTTTAAGCATTCACACTTTCCTCATCAGTGTGGGTGGGTGGAGGTGGGAAATGAGGGGTGGAGGATTCTATAGAATATCCGTGCCCAGATCCAAATACCCCCACATCCATGGGCAGGGTATTCGGCCAGAGCTGAATTTTTCCACATTCTATTCAACTCGAGCACCCCAAAACAACATTCCAGCAGATCCATATTCCCTTGTCTTGTTCATAAATATTTTCCTCCTGTAACCCTCTTGTCATCAGAGTGTCCTGGTTCCCCAAAATTTAACACAATGCTTGTTAATATAATGGTGAGTTCCCATTCAAGGAATAAAGCACAATATACATCGAGATTTACATAGATATGTAAAGCGCATTAAAAGGAAGCAAACAGCATCTGGCACTCGGATTCCACCCCCAACGCTTCCAAAAAAATGGACTGGGGAAGCGGCAATTCAAACCCTGTTCACCTGCTCCACCTCCACAGCCACCATTCACAGCAGGGGTTCCCTCTATAAAAAGCACCCTAGCTGGCTGGCTGGCTGGCTCTGCTGCCACTGCTGCCACTGCTGCCTGCGCACACACACACTTCAACATGATCTCAAAGTTCCTGCAGCAGCTTCACCCTGAAAAAGGCACCCTGGCTGGCTGGCTCGCTGTGCTGCCATCACCACCTGCACGCACACACACACTTCAACACACAACATCTCCCAGTTCCTGCAGCAGCTTTCCCTGTTTAAACAGCCAGAATTGCACAGGATTGCTCTTTCCTTAATCTTTAGGCTTCCATGAGTGGTAAAGGAAACATTGTTAGCAGGTGTGAAGTGGCTGAATTGTTACATTGAAACAGTCATCTGTTATATAGGGGAATACTCTAGCTTTCCCATAGCACTAAGGAAGAAATGTTTTAAAAGCAAAAACGGAAAAAAAATACTGGAAAATTCTGGTGTTTATTCCGTTTTAAAGCCAAATAATCTTCAAAATACCCCTGAAACTGATTGAGAATGGGGACGAGGGGGATCCAAACAGTTTTTAAACAGTTTTAGTTGGTTGTGGGATGGGAACGACGAGGATCCAAACAGTTTTTAAACAGTTTTACTTGATTGGGGGTGGGAACAATGAGGACCCAAACTGTTTTTAAACAGTTTTAAGCGGTGATGGGAACTCGCCCTAAGTGACATCTGAGCCAAACCAACTTTTTTTCTGTCTCATAGTTGGGGTATAGTAGGTATGTGGAAGTGAAGTGTTAGGATCTTGTCTAAGTACTTTTACTCAAGGGATGTTTTGGCCAGAACTTGAATCAATGTCCTTTATGGTAGCTCCATGATAAGCTATATGCTTAGCCATTACATTATTGAATCATATATATATTACCCGACAAGACAAGGTAGATGCCAGATACATAAATTTTGAATGCATTTTCTGGGTATAGTGGCTAGTCTCAGAACATTTTTATTTTTCAAAATGGTGGAAACTCTGGTGCTGAGCAACTCCACAATAACAGTATGTTGTACATATTGTGGGTTATCCCGCTTGCCTTTCGTGAAGGTGAATTCAATCATTTCGCCTGCTGTGAGGGCTGCGGGAACTTGGCAGCGCCCAGCCCTAACATCACCATGGATAAGTTGAGGGGGACTTAGTGGCCAGCTGTCTTGCCTGTTTTATAAGTTTATTGGGTTTTTTTTTATTGTTGTTATTATATAATGTATTATTTGTGATAACGTGCAATGTATTTTTGACTTATGTATTTTATTTGACTGACTGTATTTATTTGCCAAATTTCTTTGATTGTATTCCCATTGTATCTTTGTTTTTCCATTTGTTGTAAACCGCCTTGGGCAGAAATTTATTTTTGGAAAGGCGGTATATAAATAAAAATGGAAATGGAAAATGGAAATTCACAACTCCAGGACAACTTACCAAGAGACAGACCTTCTCCAGTGCTTGATTATTCAGAGCACACAACATTGTGACATTATGGGGTGTGCCTTTTGAGAAGTTTCCATGACACACTTTAGGTGACTGAAGAAATACTGTGTCAGTCATCTCAATATACATTGCCCTGAACAATATTTGTGAACTGGGGGACAATGGCATTGTCTTTGCTGCTGCATTGCCCAGGGGCATCATTGACAGTCCACTTGTTAAGAGAGAAAACTTCAACAGGAAGCATGTAGAAGATGGAAAAGTAATTCAGGATGCAGTGACATGCTTCCTTTGGGAGAATCACAGAGACAAGCAAGACCTAAGGACACTATGGAACACAATGTTTGTTGTTCTAGACTCTGTGTGTTCTTCTGATCCTTACTTGTTCTACTGTCTTTGCCGTTCCATATTTGATGTTACCTGTGCACATCATCAAAAGTAACACTGTATCTTTGGCAGTTTCTGTAGTGCAACACTGTATTTAACTTTTAACCTATTTAAAGATTAAAGTTTTCAGAGTACAGTAGCTGCTGCTAACAATGACTCCTTCTGTCATGTGTGATGTTAACAATGTAGCTACCTTCCTATAGAATTTAGACACTACTCAAAAAGACACGCAGAGTAACAACAACACATGATTTAAATCAGTGCTTGCTTGCTTAGCTGCAGGATACATGGTTATTAGGAATTGCTTTCATGCTGTTGATTCACTGGGCTGTAAGTAGAAGTCAGTAACTCTCTTCTAGGGATGTCAGCAATCTTCTGGCCAGCACTGATTTGATATGCATGTGTCTGCACAGGAGACAGGAAACATTCATATTAAATGAATCCATGTTTATTCTTAAAAACCTCAAACCAAATATGACTCAAATGTAAATTTTCCAAAGTTAGAAAGCATCACAACATTTTCTGAACATGTATTTATTATTTATCCCATTTCATTTGAATCCTACCTTTCATTTGTTGACCCTTCGATCTCTGAATCTTCTTAAATTTGTATCCTTTCATTCAAAGGTCCCAAGGCAAGTTGCAGCATAGGATAAAAAAAAGCTCACTACAACATAGCTGTAAGCTAACTCTGTCACCATGGCAGGATTTCATTCAGAGAAAACTGCATCTCTGTGCAACTGGGTGAAGAGATGCATTATTTTAACCAGGTATGAAAACCATACCAAGTTGACATTTGGTGTGCCTGCACTGGAAGGCTGTTCCAAAGCTGGAGGTGACACCTCTTTCATAGTACAATGCTTCACAACTCTGAGGATAGCAGAACTCCAAGGGAGCCCTCGCTTTGTGACCTTAAGGCACAAGCACAAATCGTTCAGAGCTATAAACAGGGGGAGCAGGTTTATGAATCGCTCCTCTTTCCTAGCCAGACTGTGGGGTCTAGACATATCCATCCTCAATTTTAAGACATTTGTGGGACCCAGTGGAGTAAGTCCTGGTACAAAGAAGAGATCTACATCAAGGGCAGCTGTTCCTTGTCCTGGTTACCTGGTTATCAGGTATTTGGTCTAGTGGTTAAGGAGCCAGACTCTTATCTGGGAATACCGGGTTCAATTCCGCCCTCCCCCATGAAGCCAGCTGGGTGACCTTGGGCTAGTCACAGCTCTATACTGAGCTCTTACAGCCCCACCTACCTCACAGGGTATCTCTTGTGGGGAGGAGAATAGAAAGCTTTGTTGACCACTCTGAGTCCCCATAAATGGGTGAGAAAAGCAGGGTAGAAAAGCCAACTCCTCCTCCTCTTCTTCTTATCAGGAAGAGAAAAGGAACCAAATGGCCAGGTTTCCACTGGAATATTTAATCCAGATTTAAATCAAGTTTTTTTTTAAATCAGTGTTGAGATCTGGGTTTTTGTGTTCCCACCCCCTAAAAAAAACCGGATTTAAATCCAGATTGAATTTTCCAGTGGGAACCTGTCTTTTCACTCAATCCTTGCTACATCTCAGTCCCTGGATAAAGCTGTTCATTCTTCACCTCACCTCCATTTCAGAAGAGCTCACCCTGGGAGAGGAGGACTACAGGGAAGAGACAAAGGAAACCAGCACACACACACATGTCTGAAAGAGGGAGGGAGAAGAGGGAGGGATAAGAAGAAGAAGAAGAAGAGTTGGCTTTTCTACCCCACTTTTCTTACCCAATTAAGGGGACTCAAAGCATTCATTCATTCAGTTTATTCGTATACCGCCTTTCTAATAAATTACTCAAGGCAGTTTACAGCAACCATGAAAAAGAAAAAAATACAATACAAAGTAATACATCATACATTAATTTAATACACTAATACATTAAATAAATATTATATTATAAAATTATATATAAATGGAATAATACATTATGAGAATTATATAAAACATTGGGGGAGGGGAAAATGAGGCAACAGTACTGGTGGTTTTCTATTCTTCTTCCCACAACAGAAAACTCTGTGAGGTAGGGGGGGGGCTGTGACTAGCCCAAGGTCCCCCAGCTGGCTTCATGGGGGAGGGCAGAATCAAACCTGGTATTCCCAGATAAGGGTCCAGCTCCCTAACCACTAGACCAAACTGACTTTCTATGCTGGTTGTCCAGAAACCCCCCCCCCTCACACACACACACAGAAGCAAAGAGGAAGCAATTGTTTTAACACAACCATGGACTTCTTCAGCAGCAGCAAGTCCACTGATTTACATACAAAGCTGCAGAACAAAAAAAGGGACTCACTCAGCTTTATCATAAGAGTGCTAAATTGGGAAGAGGAAGGGGGAAAATGCTTTTGTGTTTGTGCGTGTGTATGTGACAAAGTGTGTGAGAGAAATTCTGGACAATCTAGAGAAAGTTATGTCAGCAGGATGTATATTGAAGCCGTCCCTCCCAGTGCTGCTTTCTCTCTCTCTCTCTCTTCCCCCATTCCCCCTCCCTCCTCTTGAGACAAGTGTGCGTGCCACAGAGGGGAGGACAGGGGAGATCTGCTGAGGCCAGAACTTGAGAAATCACCCGCCAAGAAACCCAGATCTCCCTTCCTTTTTAGAGTGGAGAGTGCGGAAAGGTGGGGGGGGGAGTCAGAGAACGTCAACCTTTATAATTGGCTAAGAGGAAAGGGGAAACGCCCCTAAAAGTACATTTCCTCTTGAAAACTCCACTTTGCTGTTGTGGTTGAGGAAAAATAAAACAATCTAATCCTCAAAACCAGAGGGAGAACTGTTTTTCCGAATATTTTTTTAAATGTGAATTTTGGCAATTTAATCCTCGAAAAGTCTGGGAATCAAAATTTGAATGGGGACATTGGATTTCCAAAATGTTCTCAAATGTTCTTGAATGAAATGAGGATGAGGAGGACTCACTTTCTCAGGTACAGGAGGAACCTGAGGTGATGCCAGGACCCAGTTCTGACCCCTCAGCCCCATTGGAGCCTAGGGTTTAGCAGCCCAGCCTTACCACAGCAGAAGTGCAGGATGGGGGAGACATGGAACAGCAGAGCCCAGAGATCCCTAGCTTTAAGCAAAGGAGAGCAGAGAAGGAAGGGTTAAGATGATCAAAAAGACTTGCAAAGAGATGGGCAGATCACTTACAGCTGTGAGCTGGATCTGTAAAGATAAAAACACTGGGCAGACGCCCAGGCCTTTGTCAGAAACTATTGGTTTTCCTTTAGAGAAAGCTGCCATATCTGACCCCTAGACCTTGAATACTTGGCTACCTTGACTTCAGACCGGACTGTTGCATTGCTCTCACAAAACCTGGACTTGGACTGTCTCTTGACTACTCTCTCTGGACTACATTTGCTGTGTTATTGGAACTGCCTTGACAAGTGAGCTGTTTCTTATCAGCTGTGTGTTTGTGTGTGTGTGCTGGCAGCTTTCCTGGACAATGGGGTCTCTATGTGGTTTCCACAACATCAAGCAGCTACTCATGGGGAACTTTATTTTCCCTATCAGTCTACTGTTTCTCATCCTCTCCCAAGAGAGTTCTGTCATCTGCCTGCTTCTTCTTTCTGCTGCCTCATGCATGCTTCAGTTCTCCAGGGGAGTATGCCACATTAGTATCTGCAGAATATCATAGGCACTTCCTATGATAATGGTTGGCTGGAGATTGGGATGCTTCTTTTATCCTGGAATGCAATGGTTGTTCATCTGTGAGAAGTATCAGCATGGGGAAGGAGCAAATACCCCATGACTTGAAGCACATAGCACAATATAGCACCACTGTGTTAACACTAGTCATTGGATAATGGTCTGCACAGGTTGTTGGGCTGCTGTCACACTAATTCATCAATACCTCCTCATAGCTGTCAGGTACCAGTGTTGTCCCCACAGTATATGAAACAAAAGCTATTGTTTTAACAATGCCTGGTTAGCAGCAATACCTCCCACATGGAAAACTGAGACTCTTTCTGCACTTGGCCTTATTCCAGATTGTATCAAATAATAATAACCTGCCATATACATGCTGGTACAGACTACAACAGGTCCTCCCAAAGGCCTGCCATAGTCTGCACTAGCACGTGGATGGCAGGTTCCCTATTTTGGGATATAATCTGGAATAAGGCCCATCACAGAAAGGGGCCATAGTTGCAAATTTGCAAGCACTTTTTCTTTCTGAATTATCAAACACAGAAAACCAACCACTGATGTAAACAGTGTGCAAATAATAAACCACAGAGGGAGCTACCTAGCCTAGAGACAAGCTAAACTAAACTAACATAAAATGCAACCAGATTCATCTGTGATAACTCCAAAAATGTATACAGACAGCAGCTGTTCAATTTGATGAACCATTCTTTGACTGTTACGATGATTTCTAGGTGGAATAAAACTGAGGTGTATCTTGGGCCTCATGTAACACTTTGGGAAACAATACTTTAGGGGCAATTGCATTAACATTCTTTCTCTGAGGTCTGAATGACACAAAGAGGACCACTTCTTCCAAGAAACACAGGGCTTTGAGCAATATTGAGCAATATATTATATCCTAATGTTTAAAAGTGAGGTTGTGTGAGGCCTTCACTGAGGATGTTAGACTGATGATAACAGATCTAACAGGGCATTTCAAAGCCAATTGACTAGGTTATGTGCCATACACCATCACTGTTTTAATCGCTCTGTTCCTATGTTCTGCAAAATCAAAAAGTCAGTTTAACAGAGTATGGCTAGATGAAGAAACAAGCAGCCGGCACAGAAAATCCTTTGTGGTTTTGCTACTGGCGGAGTCAGTATCTGACTGAAGGGGCAGATGAGCAGATGGTCTGCATAGCACAACATCTTCGTTTAACTAATGAATGACAGAAGAATGACAGAAGAAAATTTTGAACGGGATTTGAATAGCTTTCCCTATATATCTTAGTCTGGGTGGAATGGCAAATATCTTTTCACTGTCTCCAGTGATGCCCAGCTAGGTGACTTCTACAAGTTATGGCTCTGGTGGGAAAGGGAAAACAGAAGCACTGATCATATAAATCCTTTCTGTATTCTTTGGAGTATCGCAATAAGTCTCACTAATTGTACATAGTAATTTCACTGACTTCATTCTGAAACAACATGGAATTATGAAGTCTTTTCTAGATTATGTATGAGGAGGGATGCACACAAATATTCATAACATTTGAAATGTGAACAAATTCAGCTGAATTTGAACATTTGAATTTGAATAAAATGTTTTTATATATTCATATCTATGCAATCTATACAGAGCTAGCAATTTTGATGGGTAGGCTAGCAACAGGCCTGGAGGAAGGAAGAAGGGACCTGGATCTAAGCTAGTTATAACCCAGGGAAACTTATAACTATCAGGAGAAGAAGAGTTGGCTTTTCTACCCCACTTTTCTCACCCATTTAAGGAGACTCAAAGCGGCTGATAAAGCTTTTCTATTCTCCCCACAACAGAACACCCTGTGAGGTAGGTGGGGCTGTGAGAGCTCAGAAGAGAGCTGTGACTAGCCCAAGGTCACCCAGCTAGCTTCATGGGGGAGGGTGGAATCAAACCCGGTATTCCCAGATAAGAGTCCTGCTCCCTAATCACTAGACCAAACTGGCTATCAGGGATCACCTAGATTCTCACTCTGCTGCACTGAACCTCTGTCATGAAGAACCTCTAGGCCAGTAAAGTAATCCACAGAAAATGAGAGATTTGTGCAAATAGGGGAAAGCACTACTTTGCAACTTCACAGATACAGAGGTCCTTTCTGCACAAAGTACGGATGTGCATGAATTTTTGTTTGTTTGTGTATTTGATTTGTATTGAGTTTTTTTATATTGAATGTTGTTCCAATTTTGTGCTGTTATTAGATGTGCTGTTAACCTAAGTTTAATTAATTTTTTTTGTCAACTTGTAAAGTATATTTTACATTTCCACCACATGTGAAGGAAGGTACCCTTTTCCTTGAGATAAAATGTAATATCTGCACCAGTTTTGCTATGTCTGGTACAATGGGATGCACTGGCTGTGTGCTATGGCAGTACAGAGTTGTATGCGCCTGGTCACAATCCTGCCATAAGCTTTTGGTAGAGTTTGTATTCATGTGAAACTTGCCAGGGAGCAACAATCAGAACAGGCCATGGAGAGACAGCTAGGTTTCCAATTAATAAGCGAGTGATATAGGTGCATCGATTCTAGGGATCGATAAATAATATGCATCATGATCACAATTACTATAAATTTCTATGAAATTAAGCATTTGCAGGTGAATTGAATGTATCCAACCTTTGCTGGAGCTTCATAGAAGCTTCGACAAGAGCCAGATCTGTCCACCCCTGGCCCTGTGTCCTCCTGACCATGCCCCCTTACCTGTAAATCCAGCTGCCACCACTGCCATCGTTATGCCCTCCAAGGCTCAGCTATGCCTTCTGGAGGTGTGTGCACAGGTTTAGAATTTCTGCAGGTCCCAAATGAGGACAGACTCTCTAACTGCATGCACACCTCCAGAAGGCCTAGTTGAGCCTCAGAGGAGAGCACAATGGCAGCGGACAGAGGCAATGGCAGATGGTTGCACCCTCCTCTGAGGCTCAAATAGGCATGCATTCAGCTGGAGAGGCCATCTCCATCTGGGAACCTTGGCAAGTCTAAACCAGCACATGCACCTCTGAAAGGCCAAGTTGAGCCTTGGAGGAAGGTGCAGTGGTGGCAGCAGTGGTGGCTGGATTTTCAGGTAAGGGGGAGTGGCCTGGGGGGAGAGGAGGCCAGGGGAGATGGATCCAGCTCTCATTGGAGCTTCTACAAATGTAGGTGCCTTTTAATTTGCCTGCAAATGTTCAGATTTGTACAAATTCATACTAAATGTGAATGTGATTAATATTATTCACACATCCTACTATTGTGCTGCCATTACTGACACTTGCACCAGGGATTGATGATGGTTGCCTTCAGGAAAACGTGGACGAGTTGGGGTAAATTAGTGCATACCACAGCTATTCCGCCCTTTGCTTCCCAGTCATGGGAGGCAAAGTGTGGAATGGTCCAGTGTGTTCCCAAGCCTTTGCTAATCCCTCTTTTCTAATATGGAATACTCAGGAGAGCAAGGAGAGCCAGACAGCCTCAGAGGTGCCTCAAGAAACATTCCCCACCCCTAGGGATGTGCACAAACATTTGTAACATTAGTTATTTTTATGAACGAATACAAATTTGGACATTAGTGCAGGAATCGAACGTTACAACATTTGTACATTAACATCCGTATAAATATGAATGTTTTGGAACATTTGTATAAATAGTTTGGACATTTGTTCAACTGGGGAGGTGGGAAAGCAGCTGAGCCAGTCACATCTGCCATGGATCCAGAGTGCATTTGACATGGATTGAGAGTGGATTAAAAGTCGATTCAGGTCAGATTTGATGGTTTCAGAATGGATATGTTATGAAATATGTATCAGATACGTATTGGATACTTTTCGGATACGTATGTGTTCATAATGATACATATTTACGAATGCATTTTTATTGAACAGGATCCTACCACATTTGAAGGGGATCTATTCAAATGAATATGAATTTTCTAACATTCAGTTCATTACGAATCAAATGCCAACACCCTCCCCCCATTTGTGCACATCCCTACCCACACCTCCAGTTTGATCCCAGTCTAACATCCTCAGTGAAGGCCTCACACAACCTCTAATGGGTGCTATACCTCCCATGGAAACACATTGGGTGCTTTCCTTAATCCAGATGTACTAGATCCAGCTTAAGGAATGTACCCATTCATTAGATCCGGATCTTCTTAGATCCGGATCTAAGGAGTGGAGTGGAAAAACACCCTTAGTGTGATATCCACAGGACTCTAGTCAGAGAGCTGCCAGGAATTGCCTGTATGGATTTTATCTGAGTTTCTCTTCCAGTGCAGCATCTTTGCACAGTTCTGCCATAAACAGAAACTGTCTTTGGGTGCTTGGAGCAGCTGTCAAAACCAATAATCACTTGGAGACATTGGCCCACATTGGCTTATGCAGTTGCAAGGATATCAAAAGGACAGTCATAAGCATGCTTATTCAGAGTAAATAAATTGTCCAGAAGGCTTTATTTACCTTCTGCTATTTGTGCACAGGATTTCACAGACAGAGTTATTTGATTCTAAGGAGATAGATTGCATGCACACACAAACTGCAATAAAGAACATGATGTCAGAGTTCAAGTGACTCCGAAACCAGGAAAGGTCAAATCTATTTGAAGCCTGAAGCACTTCAACTTTGTTTAAAAGTATTTTTATATTGAATTCTAATCACCATACTTCTTACCGCCTAAGCTGCTTGGGAAATAAACAGCGTGCTTCTTAAATACATGCGCTGAGAAGAAACTGCCAATTGTCCATTAGAGGATTATTCTTTTGTGCCAGCTGTCATTAGGTGCACTACTCCTTGGTTTCTTACTAAGTAATGTGACATTTCAAAAATCTATAGATTTGTGTCCATGTGTGCACCATGAAGCTTTGGTTCATTTATTTCAAAGCACTTCTGAAAGGAGAAAAAAGCCTGCTTTTCCCCACTTCTTCTCTTTTCGTTCTTTCTTGAGTGGGGAGGGAAGTCTTTTCTGCATGCCGGCAAAATAACCAAATAATGAACATTAGTACACATAGAAAGTCTCTGCCCTTTCCTTCACAGATGAATGAGTTTTGATTATGAAGCTTAGGTGTTCAGGGAATAATACAACAGGTTTGCTATAGAGGATGTTGCTTCCATCAGCAGAGTTATTGCTGCAGTTTTGGCATTTCTTTTCCTGAAAGCCCTTTGCTGGCTTATTTGAAGAAGCAGCTTTCCATGGTGCCACCTGCTCAGGCCATTTCATGATTTTCCTGCCTGATTAAGCCCTTCTCTGGACCTCAATTGTGATGATAGAATGGATCCACCTAGTTAAATTGGTATGTGTTTTGTGCAGCAGTGACTGTCTGGTTGGCAGGCAGGCGGGATGACGGAGAGGAACTGAGTGGAAATTTATCATTCATCTTTGATATTGGGAAACATTAGCTACCTAGGCTTTTTTTCTGAGATGCATCAAAGCCCTGCTTGTGGCAGCCTCTTAACAGAAAATGCTAATGGTGAATTGCCATTTAATTTCTTCTTTGGGTCCACATGCTGGGATGTATTTCATTGAAAAATCCAGCACTGCCACATTCTATAATCCAAAATCTTTCTATTGCCAAAATCTACAACAAAGAGGAAATGGTGAGCTAATGCCTTGTTCCAATGAAGTACTTGTGTGTTGTTGTTTTTAAATACACCATGGAATTGTTGTGTTATAGGATAAAAAAGACAGGCTCTTCAGTCTGGTAAATATTATTGCATCACTGCTTTCTATCTATTTTTCTTTCTGCTGGATGAATTTGCTAATATCAACTATTCCTCCTTCCCTCCCTCTCTTCTCTTCCTTTGTTCTTCCCTTTTTCCTTTCTTCTTAACAATTTTTTACTCTTAGATGGTTACATTCCAAACTGCATATTTGGGTTCAGATTTAACACTGGTACCTGTAGATATCAAAGTATAGTTTAATAAGAGCCTTTCTGAACTTCAACTTAGGCAAGAACAGAAAAGGGACTATGGTCCTCCCTTCCAAGCATTATTATGGAATGCAGAAGGCCCTATCCACCACTGGTACACTCCACTCTTAAGGATGGGGCCCTTGATCTGGATTAGTGGTAGACCTCAATTTCAAGGTCTACTTGTAGACCAGCATATCCTAGCCCAGAGCACAGGGGTGTACATAAGCCATGCCTCCATGTTCCAGAAGATCCATTTTGGCAATGCATTAAAGTGTGTCACCAAAATGGGTCCCCTAGAAGTTCCAAGGTCTTTGGAGTCCTTGGAGGCTGACCCTGAAGGCCGTGTAAGTTTTGGGATAGCACCATTATGCAGACTGCTATTTCAGACAATGCTTGGCTGTGGTCTAAACCAGCAGGACTCTCTGGTCCAGACCCACTGCTTGGGTCCTGGACTTTCAGTAAAAAAAAAAAAAAAAAGGCTCCAAGATTAAGGTTTAGCTTCCAGTTGAAATTTTTACCAATTCTGGCCGCTCTGTGACTCCATTGCTATCTTACTTCCTGTGCACTGATTGTCATATGCAATGCAAATACTCTGTGGCAGTCAGCTGTGTATTTACAAAATAATTGTTATGCAGAAGCAGTCCAATACAATATCCACAGAGTTATTTTTGAAGTCAAGAGATATGTACCCAATGCAACACTTTAATTTATAACAGGGACAGTTTTGTTGGAATCTTAGGGCTTGTTCATACTTACCTGCTAGTGAGCTCTGGGTTATTTACTAGTGAGAAACATACACATCTGGCTGCTGCCACAGTTCACTGGGAGTGGTCCCAGCCTTCCCTGTAGTAATCCAGCTGTGGATTGCTAAAATGCAGTCCACACACTTACCAGGATTGGCTGGATCATTCCTGAACATTGTGTCCATGGCTGGTTTTTGCCCTTATCTTAGTTAATCCAGATTTAGAAGATCCGGATCCTTGAAATCCAGTCCTAGTGGGCTTCGGTCTTTGAAGATCTGGATCTTGTTGAGGACCCCATATGTCTGCACAGCCCCCTAGCACCTGGTGGAAATGGGAGCCAAACAGGGATGGATGCTGGTCGTGTGGCATGATTGGCTAGTGCCAATACCAATCAAGGTGTATGTCTGCTGACAGAGGGCGTGGTGGAGAGTCATGGCTTCATAGCTGCTTACACAGCAACTACAAAGCCTGTGTTGAACATTGTAGACAGCTATGGAGTCTGTGCAGGCCTCTGTAGCTGTGAGTGGTGGGGCAAATTTGGAGCCGGCGTACTGCAAACAGTGACCACTGAGCATGCCCCTGGCCTCCGTTGGCCCCTGGCCTCCGATGGCCCATCAAGTCATGTGGACACACATCTTCTGATCCAGTCTTCATGGAAGAAGAGTAGATTGTAGACACCATTAAAGGGGTCTACAGTTAATCTGGATTTAAGGGCCCAAAGGACCCATTAAATCTGGATTTTGCCGGTGCTCTTGGGGACAGCACAATCAAGATGGGTTCCTAAGGGGGTTGAGTGTGGGGACAGTGCATGACTGATTGGTACCAATCAAGTACTGATTGGGTTCCAAATGGGTTCCTAATGGGGTCTTCAGCACTAGTGCAAAAACAGCCCTTATCCTCTTCCAGGTGCTTTGTAATGAGGGATGGAAACTGTTTGACTGTGCCTGCACGGTGATTTACAGCTGCTGGATCACTATAGCAACATCTGACCATCTGCCAGATGCCAGTTTGAGCTTCACTATGGTGATCTGTGTGGCCCATTCACATGGCATGCATTGCTAGGAAGGTTCAGGGCTAGTCCAGTATGTCTGATGTGGATGGCTGTCACTGTGCAACTGTCTTATCTGACTGGCATGGTATTATTACAAGGTAAGTGCAAAAAGGGCCTAAAGGTCAAACGTATATGTTAATGATTACTTTACTCTGAAATGCTGGCCCACCTGGCCATTGGAGCTTTGGAGTCTGGCTCCTGTGACCTTCTGGCCCGGCACGGGGGCTGGATTAGAACTTTATGTTACTATGGTGACAGCACTGTTCTGGCCCCAGGAATCTGTATGATTGAGATGACCAGATCCAGATCACAGAAGAGCAGAAAGTCCTTGAGTCTGAGTCTCTTGCTAAGGAACTGAAACATTATAAATGGGATCTCTCGAGGAATCTAATCATTGAGTCATACTGTCCCTGTGTGAGAGAGATACTTCTTGTTCTTACGCTGTTTATTTAGTTCTTCAATAATGTGTTGCTGCTGTGCTGACTAGTTATATGCAGAAGAGGAGTACTAACCTGTATGGAAACTGCCCGTGTACAAAGAACTGGATGATCTGAACCAGGTTTTCCTCCTAGGATTGAGTGTGAAAAAAATAAAAAGAGCGAGGAGCACTTCCAAAGAAGAGGAAAAGGAGGAAGGACCTAAAGATTCCAGAAATCCTGTTTTGCGAGGGCAGTGATATTGTGCAACATTTCACAGTCATTTCAGTAGCTGTGTCTGACTTTGCCAAGTGAAGTAATAATAATAATAATAAAATACAAGTCTCCTGTAATTTTTAACAATTATGCTGATTAAAATTAATTATCCAAGATAGGTAACAAGCCCATCAAATAAGGAAGACAAGGAGGAAAATGGAAAGAAGGAAATGATCTTATGGAAGATCATTGTGACTGATTATTAGCTGTATAAAGAAGGATAGTTTTCACATTTGACCTTTGCAGGTTAAAGTATGAATTGTCCATACATTGCATAATGCATTCATCTTCTTATAGCAACACAGTTATAGTCATCAATTCTTGGTTTATAACCAAAGAAACTGAGTACCAAGCTATGTTAGAAAATATTTATTAAAATACAGTTAATTTCATAGACCTAACAAATACGTTTGAAGTAGGAGGAGACCTACTTATTTGAAGGCTAAGATATGTGCACATATTGTGAATTAGATATAGATAGGGTTATCCACTATAACAAGAAAGTTCAATTCAGTAGCAATTAACTGGCCTCCACTTCCTCTTTTTTCTTCCACTTTCTCTGCATGTCCTCACTTGCTGATTGGATGGATTTAACATGCACACACATGGCATTATACACGTCTCATACAAATTTTCAGGTATCAGGTATCAGTACTGTGTTTAGTGATTTGCTCAGTAGGGAAAAAATGTGGATATGTGTTGCATATCAAAGTCTATCTAGGCTATTAGGAACAGATGAAATCCTTTTATAAGCTCCAGGAACTTCTATTTTAAATTAAAATGAATTTCAAGAGGGCACGCATACATGTTAGGCTAAAGTTAATTTAAATTTAGTCACACAGTTTGGCAGGTACAAAATGTAGGAAAATCTACCTAAGTTGGCTTTAATGCAGTTCTACAAACTTTGTGCACAAAAATGTTAACTCCGTAATGTTGCAGGGATAGGAAACTGCAGTGGCTAGGGATGGACAGCAAATCTATGGGGCCAAGTAGAATTGTCATGGATATTTTAAATTTATTAAGCAAGAAATCTTTAATTGTTGGATTCCCTGATTCATAAAAGTCCAGAGAACACGGGTGTCTGTATGTGCCTTCCATTGCCAAGGATGAACTATTAAAGTCTTCCTGTACCAGCTGATGCCATTCCAGGTGGCAGGAGAGAGATTGGGTGGCATTGTGGGGACTCTTATTCTGCCCTACAGCTGGCCAACAAGACTGGCTTCCCTCTTCAAGAGCCATCCAGGCAGTGTCTTTGTTGGCGTGCGTCTGCTGCTGCCCCACCAGCAAAGTATAAGGCTGAGCAGAAGAGGAGTAACACCACTGCCAGCCCGCATTGGCATGTGTCTGTTGCTGCTCCACCCTGATTGAATTCTTCATGTAGTTCACATGTGTTCTATGGTTGGAGAACTGGCACAGAGAGGGGTTGAACACATTAACAAGTTCAGCAGCATTCAGCTTGGAGAGGGGAAAGGAGGAGGACCCGGCATTATTGCCTCTTTGCCCCCTCCCCCAATGTTTTGTGTAATTTCATATATTATTTTGTTTATATATAATTTTATGATATAGTATCTATTTAATGTATGATGTATTACTTTGTATTGTATTCTTCATGGTTGCTGTAAACCACCTTGAGTAGTTTATTAGAAAGGCAGTATACCAATAAACTGAATGAATGAATTAGGCAAGGATGGCACTGCAGTGCCTCTCCATCTGCCCTACAGTAGATCAGAAAGGCTATGCACACCTCTGGTCATTTTGCAGAAACATTTCATATGGCCTCCCACAAGGACCGTCGTTACACCTTCACTTTAAACCTTCAGTTTATCTTCAGGTCTTGCTGACTAGGGATGTGAATGAGTGTTTTTTTGGGGGGGGGGTTTGTATTTGATTTGTATTTAATTGAATGCAAGAGAATTCATATTTGTTTGAATAGATCCCCTTCATATGTGGTAGGATTCATATTCACTACGAATGTTCAATCTCATACAAATCCATACGAATAGCATATATTAAGGATGCACACAAATATTCATAGGCATTCAAAATCCGATCAAATGTGCCAAATTTTGACATTCAAACTCGAATAGAATGTCCCGAAATCTAAATGTAAACATTCAAACCGAATTTCAAATTTTAGATCTATTTGTTCGAATTATCCAGACATTCGTATGTGTACATGTTTGTACATGATGCGTACTTGAAGATCCGCATCTTTCCTGCATTTGTACGGGTCTGTATGGGATTAAAATGGGTTGCATGCAGTATACCTACAGGATGTATATGGATTTGTACAGATGTGGGGAAGATGTGTACATGCACAGACAAATGTTGTCAACATTCGTATGTGCAGATTCGAATCAAAACTTCAAATGAATAGATTCAAATGTGATAAATACAAATCAAATCTTGTTAAATTTGAATTTAAAACATTCAAATTGGATTGTTGGGTATTCGATTCGAATGGAATGTCAAAAAAAATTATGCATATCCCTATTCAACATACGAATGCATATAAATAGCATATGGATCCCATACAAATGCATACAAATAGCACACAGATCCTACATACGAATCCCACACAAATCTTCATATGAATGTATCAAAACATTATATTCAAATTTGAATGCCAATCTTCAAATGTGCCAACATTCAATTTGAATTTGAATGTTGAAATTTGGCCAAATTTGTATGAATTTTGAATATTTCTGCACATCCCTATTAAGGATCCATTCAGAAAGGGACTGAACGAGAATCCACATATCTGATAGCATGTCCCCTAAGGAGGTCCCAGGAGAGCCTGAGGCAAAATTTCAAATGTTACAAATATTTGTGCACATCAGTATTGCTGACACTTTTGTTTCCATTTCTATCCCTCGTATTTGTGGACTTCCCACTCAGGGAAGTCCAAATGGCAGGTGGGAAGTGCACAGATAAAACAAACAGGTTTGAAATGAAGGTGAGACCACAGCCAAGGAGACAAAATAAATAAATACATAAAAACCTGAAACAATTTGGCAACTTAGCATGCTGTTCACCAGCCTACTGAACCGTTCCATGTGGCACCTACAAAGTCTCCAAAGGTGCGCAAGGACAGCTTGCAAATGATGCATATCATTGCTCAGTTTGCAGATGAAGTGAGGGAAACTGGATGTATACCATTTTGATGGGACATACTGCAGGCTGAGTTCTTCTGCAGCCAATCATAACATAAAATTGTTCACATTTGTTCCCCAAGGTGCGTATTGCTATCCAAAATCTTAAACTCTGATGACTGGGTGGAATTCAACTGGACTGATCTCAGCATGAAAAGGGAGACGCTGGAATTCCTCTGAAATTTAATGAGCTCAGGGTGTCTCCAAATAGTGCAGAGAAATTCTAGGTTTTTGTCCCCACATCATCCCCCAAAAAGTTAGTGTTTCTATATAATTAAATCTTGTTTTGGTTTGTTAGTTTTAATTGTTTTATATCATTATAAACTCCCCTGAGATCCCTGAGTATAAGACAAGAATGTAAGACAGTTAGTGCCAGCACAGTGAAAAGCCTGGCAACTTTTAAAAATAAAACAAGGAAGCTCTGGCGCTTTCTTTCATGGAATCTTTTTAAAATATAAGACAACAGCAGCCTGACACAGTATCAAGTTTGTCTGCCAGCTCAAGCTGGATACTACAGGATCCTGGGGTCTTTTATGTGCCTGGAGGTTCCACCAAACCTGCCAGATAAGAGCAGTGATCTGGGGATGATTTTTGGTGAGAAAGAACTTGCTGTCACCCTTAGGGGTGTGGACAAATGAGATTTTCAACATTTGATTCGTAATGAATTGAATATTCAAAAATCTGAATTTGTCTGAATAAGGAAAAATGAGTGTCCAGACATTCAATCTGATATGTATCCAATGATATGCATCCCATACGTGTCCTTATGCAATCATATATATCCATATGGATGTGTACAGATACACATGGGATGTGTACAGGTACGTATGGAATGTGTATGTACCCATACAGATACAAATGTCCAAATTATTCATACAAATAACTTCAAATATTTGTATTTGTTTGAATTCACAAATTTGAATGTCTGGATATTCAATTTGTATACAAATCTCTGAATTCATACAAGCTCGTACAAATAAGGAATATTTCAAATATTCATGCACATCCCTAGTCACCCTCTAAAAACAGGGCCTTTTAGGCTACTGGCTTTAAAAATGGATAATTAACTAGGTTGGACGGTGCAAAAATAATAGGAAATAAACGAGCAATAAAAGTTCCCAATAAAAATTATTTCTTAATTAAAAGCATAGCAAACATGGCAGCAAAGCAAAAACATAGGCAGGGCAATTGTGATTTCCAGGACTATGTTTTCCTATACCTTCAGCAGTAAATATAAAACAAAACAAAAACACCATGCAACACTGCCCACCTAACTTTAAAAGCACTTCAGCTAAACTGGTTTTCCCTTCACACACAAAAATAAAGAAAAAAGATTTTGGGGTTATGATACCTGTCCTGAAGAGAAGAAAACAAAACAAAACCCAAAGGCTAAGATAGAGCAAGGGTGAGGTGATGAACACAAGGTGGGGGAGAGGTAAGCAAACAGAGCAGATTCTAAGATGGAAGAGGCAAGCGAGGGTGTTCCACAAAGAGCATGGATTTATAGCACTTGGTTGGTTGAGGGCCAGACTGGAAGTGTGGAATGTTGTGGATTGGTTTCATGGGCTTGGTGAAAAGGATGCTGGGAGTGGGAGGGACCCACGTTCAGCGCATGTCAGCCACATATATTTCTGTGCTACTGTTTAAGAGGAGGTTTGAGCAGGGAGGTTCCAGAGGCAGTGGATGTCACTTGCACATGTTACTTGAGGTCAGGAACCCAGCAGGTAACTCAGAAGGGTATCGACAATGGCTAGGCATAAGAGACAAAAAGGTTTCATGATGGTTGTAAAGTGTGATCAAGTTGTAGATGAAGGTAAGCAAGATGTTTACCTACTATTTTCTGTTAATGTAATTTGACAGTTTTTTGAAATGACAAACATGATGCCTTTTAGATACCTTTTGGTATTTTTATCATAGGTATCAGTTTATTTAGACCTGTTGACATGGTTGACCTTTGATTAATTTGTGCAAATGTCTTTCCTTGTAGACAGAAGAGAGGGATTTGAGTCACAGGAATGGTGACTGGCTGAACACTGTCAGGTAAGTTCCGGTCATGTGGGGTAAAGGTTGGTGAGCTTGTGGTGCATGGATGTGTGCACCACAGCTAATTCACGATTGGTGAACATCTGGGAAGGCAGGGAACTCTTGTAGGCTGCAAGCATCTTCTGCAAGTACAGATGCACTTGCCCAGATGTTCACCTATTGTGAACTCTGGTTGAAGTGTGAATCAGCCTCTGGTCTAGCCATCATTTTGGCTGCCTAGACAAGGCCTTAAGTTGGATGCAATGGCCTGGGAGTGTGAAAAGAGCCAAGGAGTTTTCATTTTGACCAGCAATCACAACACATCCTGAACTTGCCTAGTAAGTAGCTACTACTATTTTAAGGTGCAGACATGCCCAAAATCTGGGAGGTGTTGGTGGTGGAGATATTTATTTATATTTACTTTAGATTTCTGCCAAATTACGCTGACTGGTTTACAAGAAAAGGAATTCACAATTTGCACAACTTTTTTTCAATTCCGCAGAATGTTGGAAGTGATTTCATACAGTTCGTGTCCCACCTGTTCTATTCTGGTGCTTAGAACTGTGTTTTAACCTGAAACTGAACAGATGTCCCTCAGAATACTAGGATAAGCCCCTAAGGGAATGATAATGACATGAGCCATTTCCTAAATAACCGGAACACAGCTCTGTTGGAGGGAAGTATTATAGAAATGAATAATCACCAGTGACAAATCCTTGCAATAGTATTTCAACATCTAATTAGGGACGTTGTCACAGCTATTGGCTTTTTTTCTCCCCTTGTAATGTCTGTATGCAAAACATTTTCTGTAACTATTTTAATACAAGGTGCTGTGTCTAATAGACCATAAGCAGGTGACATCTTAGGGGGGTCAATGTGCAGCTGCTCAGATAAGTGAAGGAAAGATTAAATCTCCACTGTCTCTGTGGCAATGATGTTTTCTGACTAATCCTGGTGAGATTTTGTCCTGCCATTTCTTACTAACATAAGAAGCTTGCCTGCATCCAGACTGAAGCATTTGCCAGGAGGCAAGAAGAAAAAGAAAGAAATATTGGCACCCTTCCCCATAAGAGTATTATTTTTTGATAAATCTGTGGAACAAAAAGCATTCCACATCCCCTCTCCAACCAGCTTGTTGAAAGGGTATTGAGAAAGTTAAGGGCACAGTTGGGTCAGATATTTCAAGGATTTGCTAGATTAAAGGACCTTAGCTCTTCCTTTTGGTTTAATGGCAAAATATGCTTTGTGAAGGTCCGAAGTATGACCATAAGCCTCAGAGTTTCATCTTTAATTTAATTAGCTAAACACTAAATGACCTTTTGTCCTTCATACCAAGGTTGTTCTTGAAGATTCCATAGACAACAAGAAGATTTTTAATAACTGCAGGTAAAGAAAAACATTATAGTTATTATCTTCACTGCAAAATTAAATCAGATGCAGCAATTCCATAGTGGAGGGTGGATCCATATCATCTCTTTTTAGAAACAAATGCCAATTCATATAATGCTTATGTAAGTTCAGCTCTTCTGTGCTGAGCTGATGCTTCAGGATTTTAGCTAGAAGGGCCCAATACTCAGCATAATAAAATGTAAGTGAAATGGTCAAGAATGTGCTAACTGCAGAACTACAGTGCAAATGTCTCAGTGGAGTTACACTCACTTCCAAAAGACATACAGAAAATGGAATCTGCTTAGCCAGGGACCTTTCTGCACTTAGACTTATTCTGCAATTTGTTCTAGACCAGAGACGTTTTCGCACGGGGCTGAACGGTACGCGTGGGAGACAGCTGCGGACACGGCATACGCATTGCCCGAGCGGGGCTTGCGCTCCGACGTGTCCGGAGCTGTCTTCGGCGCGTTCGAAATGTAGAGCACTTTAAAGTGCTCTACATGCATTCGAACGCGGACGAGCCGCCCGCAGGCGTTCGGGAGGAGAAGCATTCGCGCCTGCTTCTCCCTCCCTAACAGCTGCGGGCTTGCCTCCGACGCCGGCGCAGGTTTGGCAATCAGCTGTTTGACAATCAGCTGATTGCCGATCTGCCTCCGCGGCTGTCTCCACGCCCCTGGCCGGCCTTTGCCGGCCAAGACAGCTCCCGGCGCTTTCACCTTTCGCACACAGACGCGCCGGTACGCGTTCCGGCGCGTCTGTGTGTGAACGCTGAAAGCGCCGGGAGCTGTCTTAAGCTTTCCGCCTGAACGCGTTCCGTTTGGAACGCGTTGCAGTGCGGAAAAGTCTCAGGGATCTGCTATCCACGTGCCAATGCAGACTATGGTAGGCCCCAGGTGTGGTCTGCCATAGACTGCATTAGCATGTGGCCAGCAGACCCCTATCCTAAGATATGTTCCAGAATAAGGCCAAGTGCAGAAAGGGCCCAGGACTCTGCAAAACCTGTATGCTACAAAAGTACTATGTTTAGGTTGCTTCCGCACTTACCATTTTAAATCCGTATCTATTACATCCGGATTTACTAAAACCAGTTTAGAATAGATCCGGATTTACTAACTCTGGTTTAAGGTAGATCCCGATCTACTAAATCTGGTTTAAGGTAGATCCGGATTTATCCGCACATGTGTAGGAAGGACAGATTGCGAGGAACAGATTCTGCCTTTGCTGTGCAGATGCAGTAGCACAGATTTCAAGACTGCTGCCCCAGGAGCCACATGATTAGAGTCTTCAGCCATCAGACACCGCTCCTTTCCTGCCATGCGCAGACCAATCAGTGGCGTGTCTGAGATCCAGTGCCCGCCTGGTGCCTAAGCTGGCTTTTTGTGCATGGAATCACTACATTCAGACTTGATGTCCCCCTGCCGCCGTAGCTGGGCACCTGCCTGATGCAAAGCCCATGTGAGAGGGACTTCATAGCTGGATTGTGCTTCTCCTGCCTCACTCAACATTGTGGCTTCCTGCCACCGCCTCACTCAACATGGCGACTTATTGTCCCACCCCATGTGTTCTCTCTTCTGTGCGTGTGCGGACGCGTCCTCTGTTAATGCGGATTTAGAGCAAAACACCCATTAAGACCACCTTCAATGTGGTGTTCAGTTAAACCCCATTAAGCACACATTAGAGACAGATATGTGCGGACGCGCCTCACCGGAAGTGTGTTAAACAGGTCCACCTGTGCGGATGCGGGTTTCCCAAAGTGTGCTTAATGGGTGTTACTGTGCGGACGCACCTTGCCAGAAGTGTGCTAAATAGGTCCGCCTGTGCGGACGCAGGTTTCCCAATGTGTGCTTAATGGGTGTTAAAAGGCCTGTGCGGAAGCATCCTTAGAGTACTATGAAATACAATCTTATATTAAGCTTTTCTCCTTTCGAAACCTCCTGACATGAAAAAATGGGCATGGGCCTTATTTTTATTGAGAAAAAAACAAACAAACAAGGAAATAAACAAAAACAATTTCATGAGGTTCAAATTCCTGTGAAGTAGGCAACTGTTATCTAGAGTACAACAGCAACAATAATGCAGAATAGGAAGAAGAGGAAGAAGAAGAGTTGGCTTTTCTACCCCACTTTTCTCACCCATTTAAAGGGACTCAAAGTGGCTGACAAAGCTTTTCTATTCTTCTCCCCACAACATAACATTCTTTGAGGTAGGTGGTGCTGTGAGAGCTCAGAAGAGAATTGTGACTAGCCCAAGGTCACCTAGCTGGTTTCATGGGGGAGGGTGGAATCAAACCTGGTATTCCCAAATAAGAGTCTGGCTCCTTAACCACTAGACCAAACTACCTGACTTTTCTTTTTGATCACACATACCACATAAAACCGTCCACAAAGAACAACCAAAATGCCTGAATCACAGGAATAGGCTGGAAATCCTGGCGCTTTGGATTCTGAAGTGGAGATGATTTCACACTTGCCGGTACATAGGACCTCTTTTCTTCATGCTGGTGATTTCTAAAGGAGACTCTTCTCCCTGCTAGTATCATCATCATCATTATCATCATCCTCATCCTCAATTCATTTGTATTCTGCCTTTCCAAATAGGGTTGTGCACCTTTTTTTTGTGTGTGCATGTTTGCTTTGCTTCACACTGAAGTGAAGGCTAAGGAAATTTGCATTTGTGCAAATAGAGCCACTTCAAATATGATAGGATTTGAATATGCTGCAAATATTCTTCAAATGCTATTCCAATCTGCTTTGAATCCCTGCCACCAGCATGTTTCTGAATACCCTCAAGATTCCCTCTGAATCTGCTCTGAATCCATTGCAGATGTGTCTGGGAAGTCACTTTGTGAATATAATGAAGCATTGAATAAATGCACTAAAGCATTCACTCTGCATCCAATGTGAATATGAATCTTTGAATACAGACAATATTTGATTCAAATGCAAAACAATGGATTGTAGACTAGATCAGGAGGCCTAAAGTGGAGTGCTAGTCCAATGTACCCGTGTAGTAGGGGGTGGTATTATGGACCATGGATGAATATGGCTGGCATATCTTGGTGACCTTTTATACCACAGTAGCCATTGCATCAGCACTACATTATTATCCAGCGGAAGTTTGATGTAGTAGATGAAGGTTGTCGTAGGAATGCAGAGATCTACCCTGGAAAACATAACCTGTTACTCTGAAATAAATATTTCATTCCTCTCTCCATTATTTTCCAAATTTTCACTTTGGAGGCTTTTTATTAGCAAGTTTAAGGACACTGATTTAGCACAAAGGCCATCATTTGGACAGAAAATCAAAATAGTCACGGTCAATCAAATCTTCTGTTGGTCTTGACAAACTCGGTGTTTTGAAATAAAGTTACTTCTCTCCCTCCTTCAATTGGAAGAGCAGCATCTGATGTAAAGTCCAAGAAAATAACACAGGAGTATCATGTTCTTAAATCACTCCTTACATCAATTTCTTTTTAGTGCACAGTGTCACTTTTTATTCTGACAGCTTGCTGTTTCAGATCCCACCTGAAACTGGATGAAAAATGTAGTGACATAAGTGAAACTTTGAAATGATTTACAGCCCTTTGCTTTAGTTCTGTTCTGCACTCTAATTAGGAATCCTACTTAGCTCTGCACTTTGAAAAGCTTTTATTTTGTATTTTCATGTGTTCATTTTTGAATAATCTGTTAGCTTTTGAGGTCTGGGTGGAAAGATACACTTCTGCAGAAGTGGAGATCAGTTAATGTTTCTTTAACACTATTTAAATGAAAACAGTCTTACACACTCTTGAAGAGCTGGATGCTCCTGCGGTTCTTTTTTAATGAACTATTTATGAAAAACATCCAATGGCAGGCCTCTAAAGATAAGAAAAGAGTTATAAAACAGCAAGATCCCCCCCAAAAAACTTCAGAAGTAAAAACTACATTAAAGCTTTTTCTTTATTTTCTGCTTTTAGACACGTTTCCAGCCACAGAAAAAATGGGAGGAAACCAGCGTTGTTCTATTGAAATTTTACATGTGTCCTTGCAGGGGATAAGAACCAAAATCCATAAAAACAAAACTAATCATAACCCACCGAAATATTGTGAACGTTCCATCAGAACACCAGTCATAGTAAGATTGCTAAAAAGATTATTGACAAGGGGATGTGGTTTCCCTCACTTAGTAACATATTACATTTAAAATTTGCCACTTACTACATAATTAGAGGCAATGGTTGCCTCACTTAGAACTTGGACACTATACCAGAGGCATTTCCGCACTGAATCGCGTTCGAAACCGAACGCGTTCAGGCGGAAAGCTTAAGCCAGCTTCGGGCGCTTTCCCCGTTCACACACAGACGCTCCGGAACGCGTGTAAACGCGTTCCGGAGCGTCTGGGTGCGAATGGTCAAAGCGCCCGAAGCTGGCTTAGCCGGCAAACGCCGGCCAGGGGCGCGCCGGCGGCCGCGGAGGCAGATCGACAATCAGCTGTTTGAAAAACAGCTGATTGTCAAAGCCGCGCGGCGTCGGAGGCGAGCCGGCAGGCGATCGGGAGACAGAAGCGGCGCGAACGCTTCTTCTCCCGAACGCCTGCGGACGGCTCGTCCGCGTTGGAACGCGTGTAGAGCACTTCGAAGTGCTCTACATTTCGAACGCGAAAGAGGCAGCTGCGGACACGTCGGGACGCAAGGCGCGCGCGGCCAATGCGGATGACGTGTCCGCAGCTGCCTTTTTCGCGTTCCGTTTTCGCCCGTGCGAAAACGTCTCTGGTCAAACTGCACCTGGGCGTTGCCTGTTATTTATTTATTTATTATTTATTTGTATTTCTATCCCGCCCTATACCCAAAGGTCTCAGGGCGGGTTACAATATTATATTATTCTTAGACAGGTCCCTGCCCTCAGGCTTACAATCTAAAGAGACAAGAAACAAAAGGAAAATGGTGTGGGAGGGAACAGAGAACAGCAAAAAGCCAGCACTTGAACTCTTCAGTTCCAATTTTTCTCTCCGTTTCTTATTGCTGAAATTTTCCTATTAACTTTACTTTGAATTTTCTCTTCATTGATGACAAACTGGATGATGGTAAAGATGGTCAGCCGGTACCAGTCCCACCCTGCTTGGCCTCAGGACCAGACGTTTTCTCAACTGGTGGATCGGCTGCCGTAGTCTCTTTGCCATCTTCTGATGGGAGCAGTTGGAGGAGGGAAGAGCACTGCTGGGACCAAGATGGCAAAGCCCAGCCTGCTGCCTCTTCTCCAGTCCTCTCAGGCAAGATGGTTTGTTGCCTTTTGATGGCAGTTGGAGGAGGGAGAGGCACTGCTGGGAGCAAGACGGCAGAGCCCAGCCTGCTGCCTCTTCTCCACTCCTCTCAGGCAAGATGGTTCTCAGCCTTGTGAAGATGGCAGTTGGAGGAGGGAGGGGCACTGCTGGGAGCAAGATGGCAGAGCCCAGCCTGCTGCCTCTTCTCCACTCCTCTTAGGCAAGATGGTTCTGTTGGCCTTCTGTTGTCTGCAACTAGGAGCAGCAGGGGATAGCTTCCAATACAAAATAAAATCTCTCTTGGCACTGCCTGATGGGGTTTCCCCCTTGCATGAAATTTGATCAGTTTTGAGAGGTAGTGTACATGAGTGTGTGTTTTTTAAAAATAGTACTGTTTTAACATTCTTTTCATTGTTTAATATTGTTTTAACTTGTGTGGGTGGGTGTACAAGGGTGGTTGTGTGGGTGGGGGTGGTTGGCTTACTCTGCCTTGGCTTGTGTGCTCTGTCCTCCAGGTTACTCAGTTCAACACTGTTCTAGAGTAGGGGGGAGGGGAGGGGGTGTCACTGTGGACTTCCATCTCCCTCACCAGGTGGCCAATTTGCTCTGTTTTTGTTGTTGGACCAGAGAGACAGAATAGGGATGCTACTGGTGTACCGTTCACCCCACTGCCCAGTATCCTCCCTATCTGAGCTGGCTGAGGTGGTCTCGGATGTGTTATTGGAAACCCCTGCCAGGGTGGTGTTGGGGGATTTCAATGTCCATGCTGAGGCTACACTCAATGAACCAGCTCAGTTCTTTATGGCCTCCATAACAACCATGGGACTGTCTCAGTTTGTATCTTGTCCAACTCACATAGCAGGCCACACCCTCGACTTGGTTTTGCCTCAGAGTGGATTGGTGAGTACCCATTGATAGGAGGGCTGGCTGTCAACCCGTTGTCATGGATGGATCATTCACTGGTGAGGTTTGGACTTACAGTGGCAGTCCCCATCTGGTCCACCCCCAGAGACTTATGGAATCTCAGCGATTCCTGAATGCCCTGGTTTCTCTCTGGAATTGGGAGATAAGCAGGGCTATCAACATGATCATCCCCAAGTGCACTCAATATGCTTGTAGAGCCCGAAAAGATACTTGGTATTCCATGGAGCTACAGACCATGAAACGAGAAGGTCAATGGCTAGAGCGCAAGTGATGTAAAGCCAGCTGTGAATCTGACCGAACACGAGTTAGAGCACACTATCGTGCCTACCACGTGGCAGTGACGGTGGTGAAAAGCAGTTTCTTCTCCACTGCCACTGCATCTTTGAGTAGACATCCAGCAGAGCTCTTTAGAGTAGTAAATGGCCTTATAAAATTGTGCCCAGGGAAGTGTGAGCCACGGCCATCAAATATCTGCTGTGACAATTTTGCAAAGCACCTTGAGGACAAAGTCGTTCAGATTCGTAGTCCAGGTGAGGCATCGAAAGAACTGTCTGGTCCAATTATTTTGGATCAGTTTCAATTATTGCGGCCTGAGGACATGGACAAGTTGCTTGCAGGGGTGTGGCCGGCAACATGCTCTCTGGCTCCTTGCCCTTCCTGGTTGATAAAAGCTAGCCAGCAAGGTATGACCAAAAAGATCCAGGAAGTGTAAATGCCTCTCTGAGGGATGAGGTGGTTCCATTGGTCCTTAAACAGGCTGTTTGGTTCAATACCTTCAACACATTTGAACCACAATCAAATGGAGTGTGCTCACTATGTTTGTTAGAACACCCCCTTTGTTCAGGCTAAATTCAAATTCTGCTTACGAAAGGCAAAGTATTGGATTCAACTTCAGACTTTTCAAACACCTCTTTTTATCTAGTTAAAACCTTCTAGGACAGCGGTTCTCAACCTTCCTAATGCCGTGACCCCTTAATGCAGTTCCTCATGTTGTGGAGACCCTCAACCATGGGGCAGGGCAGCTCAGGTGAAGATGGGGCAGGAAGGCGGGAGACTTGTTGCGATCCCTCTGAAAGGGTAGTTTGCCCCCCAAAGTGGTCCCGACCCACAGGTTGAGAACCACTGCTCTAGTAAATACAGCTCTGCTTTCTAGCCCTCTACCTAGAGGACATTAATTGCAAAAATCAGTCTCTCCTACACATATATTCTTACAAAGAAGGGGAGAGGGCAATATTTTTGAAATATGTGATGATATAAGCCATTTTTTTTAAAGCTTTCTCATGCCTAAAGCAGTAATAAAGCTCCCCATCACATCAAACACTAACTAGTCATCAGGAGTACTAGCAAGAACATTTATTAACTTTTCAGCAGTAATGCCCTATGGATACTTTGGGCAGCAAATCCCATCAGACCAAGGTAACATGAGTCAGGGTTTTTGAAAGAGTACTGAGTCAAAAGCTCAACAGAAAACTGACAAGGCATAATATTTCACAAGATGAATGTCTTTGAAACTCCAACAATAAATTTCTTCTGCTTACATTGACATAATCATCCTAGCAGGAACCAGATTGTTCATAAAAATAAACAAACTGGAAGGAAAGAACAAGAAATTCTGAATGCCAATATGTTTTTTCACCTTACCTTTTTTCAAAGAAGGAAGAAAAATCGAAATTTACTTTTCAGGGTTAAGAAGCATGTGGAAAGTATTTTTTAAAATACATACATACATACATACATGCCTATTCTAATGATGCATAATAAACTATTCCATTACCAGAACTGTTTAGGGATAGTTGGCTCATCAAACCAAATGTAGCCCATTATTTAAGAATCCATGGCCGCCTGGCAACCTTATTTTTAATAGTTCTAGCCTAGCAACAACAGCAGCAACAAAAAGGTATCTATTGTGACACCAGCAAATCAATACACAGAGCTGTAAGTTGAACATACCTAATTAAGAGAGGATAAGGTGTTGCTTGTGAGACTTTACTTTCTGCCTTCTTCTCACCTGTCCTGGAGAGCATCTCTATCAATGCTGCCTAGCTGGGCTTATTCTGGCCAAATGGAGGTAAACCTAATTAGCTCTTCATGTGCTCGGTTTCATTTATAAATTGACACATTGGCTCCATGCCACTTATTTGGACACAGTTGTCATCTTTTCCTGCTGTGAATGTCACTAAAACATATTTCTTTAAACTTCTCAGCTCAAAGCTGTTCATTCCTGTAATTTATTCTTTTCCCTGGGATATTTTTGGTAGATACCAAAGCCACTATCTCTTAACTTGCTAAGAAAGTTATGCACACCTTCTGCAGACCAACATAACTAAAAAGAGGAAGGAAGGGAGCAAGGGGAGGGATTTTTTTTTTAACCAAAATATCTTTGACCCTTTCTGCATTGACCTCTAGGGTGTTTCCGCACTTACCGCTTGAAATCCAGATTAAGGAAATCCAGATTTCTGAAATCCATCCCTGGGAAGATCTGTCTGAACTAGGGATGGATCCAAATGAGGCCTAACACATCTGCACTCACATGGGAAGCAAGGATAGTGTGGAATGCATCATGTGTTTGCTGTGCAGATGCTGGAGCACCAATATCCAGAAGGATCAGGCCTCTCTGCTGCCCTGGTGCCCAAAGTGCCATGTGATTGGAGCACTCAGCCATCAGTCACTGCTCATTTCCACCGTTCATGTGTCAGGGACAGACTGCCCACCAATCAGTGATGTGCCTGAGATCCCGTGGCTGCCCAGCTGCACGCAACATGGCAACTTCCAGTCCTGCCCACCTGCGTTCCCTCTCCTGTCCCTGTGTGGAAGTGTCATCCTTTGATCCAGAATTTGCAAGCAGGAACAGTTTGAAGACCTAATTTTTCATGTCTTCTTGAAAACCAGATTTGGCAGCCACTAGACCCCATTAGAGACAGATCTCATGCAAGACCTTGAAGGGGCCCTAATCTGTCCCGCTGTGCAGATGGTAACTTGCAGATGTGTGCCATATGTGTCCTTATCAGGTGCTTAATGGGGTTTTGACGGCCTGTGTGGAAACACACTTAATCTCTATTAAGGGTCTATGGCTGGTACACATTTGGGCCTCTTTATCTGTGCATTAATTCTGATCATGGAGACACTGCCTTCTGTTGGTTTGGCTCCATCCACACAAGATGGAGCAAAATCCGAATTAGTCCCAGACCTCTGGTGGACCCATTTAATTGACTCCACCATAGGGACCAGTGTAGCCTGATTCAGAAATCAGGAGGTGTGCAGAATACACGCCTCCATGTTTCGTAACTATCAGGGAGTGTTTTTCAGTGGTGCACCATAAGATGCCACTGAGGCTAAGAACTTTCCACCTCTCTATTGTGGAGTGTTAGCTTCAGGAGTGTCAGATCATGCAATCTCTGCCCCTGCACATTTCGAGCTCTTCTATAGTGCCATTACAGCACTGTATAGATCCATCCTATGATGGATAACTGAGAGAGCAGAATCTGGGAAGACAGAATAGTTTAGAATAGAAAGAAAAGGGTGAGAGAGAAGAGGTCTTTTCTTATAGGCCATTAATGCAAATTCAGGATCCATGTATTTCATTTTTTATTTTTTTTAGGCCTCATAGAACTGCAGGTTAATACAAATTTATGAGGCTAAGCCTCCTGCTGGGAGGCTCTGCTGGGACACCTTAATCGAGATCACTTGTAAACCACTTAATTGGGTCTACAAGCCCTGGTTCAGAAGGCATATCTTACATGTTCAGGACTGCCAGGAGGTGCCAAGAAAGCGCATACCCCGAAAGTCCTGAGTCTCGGTGTAGGCTGATCTGGATTCATGCCAGTGGTGCTGGTGATACTGATCCAGGCCATGCCACCTGATGATCCAAATCAGTGGACCAGGCCATTCCGAATCTAATTATGCAGATTAATGGCAGGCGAGTGCAGAAAAGGCCATGGGATACACTTTCACATATGTAATACCACACTTACCGTAACTGATTAATAGATTCATCTCCACCTTTGAGAAGTATGAACATAGTCATAAAAAATAAATATATTCCACCCCCAGGCAACCTATTAACACTGAAATCTATTCGCTTTCATAAGTGGGGCTGTGGAATTCATCATTTTGTGCATGGACATTGTGCTACGTATATGTTAGTCAGCTGCCTGGATTTGTGAGCTTCCCATCTATATCCCAAGACAAAATACTTTCAATGCTTTGGCAGCTGAATGGACATTGGGAGACACAATTGGGCATTGCCTGGCCAGCAATCATGTACCATAATATTAAGTTGAGGAGCCAGAAGAGAAGAGTGTCTGCAGCTGCAAAGTTACCAAAGAATGAACTTGAATGAATCCAGAAATGTGAATGGCACACAACAATGACAAATGAGAACCACATAGCCACAACACTGAGATACAGAAAGAAAAAAATCCAAGGTGAAACTACTGCACATGTGCATGGCATCACTGTCACCATAGCGACAGTGCCAGCACCAGAGTAGTCATGCAGGGTGCTGCAAGCAAATCAACCTCCACAACAAATACATTATAAGAATGGGAAAATAACTGCAGCTGGAATTCATATAGGTAGATGAATATGGCCATTGATATATGTAGATGACACCACTCTATTAGCTGTAAGTAAAGAATTAGAAAGAAAAATGATTGATTAATGCTAATGATTAGAAATACCATGGGATGCAAACTTGTGGCCTTAAACAACTTACATTTGACAGTTTAGAAGTAGAGGTAGCAGACAATGTAAGGTGTCCAGGACAAAAAATAATAACCAGCTTAGGTAAGATCATGAAGGATAATGACTTTCATCTGAAAACACAGAGGAAATCTTCAAAAAAGCAGATAAATGGCTTCGTATTTTGTAACTGGAGACAATTACTGTTCATGTCTCCATTTCACAGCCAAAATGCCTTTGATAGGTCTCCAGACCATCTCAATGCTCCACCAAAGCATCTTGAGGGAGCCACTATCATCCTGTGCACAAATGTGTTTTTGGCATTCTATTTGAATCAAATCAAATACCCCAAATCCAATTCAATTAGAATCTTTTAAATTTGAATTTAACAAGATTCAATTCGACTTTCTGAAATTTGAACCTATTTGTTCAAATTTTTTATTTGACAACATTCGTATGTGAACATATGCATTTTCCCTACCTCTGTACACATCCGTACACATCCGTGCATCTGCATCCCATAGTTATCCCACATGCAACCCTTTTTCATCCCATGCAGATCCATAGAAATGCTAATGGATGCAGGAAAGATGCAGATCTCCCAGTACGCATTGTGTACAAAGCCATAACTATATGATTGTCTGGATAAGTCAAACAAATAGATCCAAAATTCAAAATTCTATTCAAATGTTTACATTTGAATTTTTGGGACATTCTATTTGAGTTCAAATGTCAAAATTTGGCACATCTGATCTGATTTCAAATGCCTATGAATATATGTGCACATCCCTAGTTGTGGGGGCATCAGTGGAGTGCTACGGTCAATTTGTAAGGAATATCATAAAAGAACCTCTTGCTGAAGGGAAACAAGCTGTGTAGTGAAACAAGCCGTGTAGCAAGGATGTTGTCTTGAAGCAATGGAGCTAGGGAGATGGCTCTCGCTGACTCCACCCTAGGTACAAAAGGTCTACTACAGGAGAGGTGACTCCACCAGATTTGCTACAAATTAAACTGAACTGAGTGGTTCAACCCAAATCAGTTTGAACTGAACCACATTATGGTTTGAATAAATATGAACAAAGGCAGGGAAGTAAAGACTGCACTATATCCACATATGTATTCTACAAGATGCATTTTGATTACATTCAAGGCTAAATATTCATGCATGATTTTAACTGACATAGAGAATCAGTTACCTTATTCCATGCCTTGTTCTCTGAATGTTAAAAAGAATAAATTACTATTCTTCGTGATTATCCTGGCATCATACACAAGCATAACAATAGCAGGCTAGAAAGCCGAAGTTGAAAAACCATTTCCTTCCTGTGTATAACATGAAACATAAAATCTATTCAGAAAATGACAATTAACATTCAAGAGAGTGTCATTTTAGTAAGCTGAGAGTCTGTTTACATGGGTAGACAGCTAGCAGACACAAGCGGTGATTCAGCATTCTCTTCAAATATAAAAAGTGAACTTTCTTTACCAAAGCTTTCAAAAGTATTTGGTATTTCAAGCTCTTTCTTCACCTGTGTGTGTGTGGGTGAGGCTCAGCTGAAACATGCTGGAGCAGTCCCACTCGCCTGAAAAAATGTCTCCATTGTTCCGTCAGGCAATGCCTCCCTCTTGAGGTTCACCAGGTGCCTACACTGTATAGTTTTCGGCTATATGGTGAAAGGCTGATGTGAGGGCTCCGATGTTCCTGGCCTCAAAGACCTGGGGGACCCATTTTAGCAGTGAGATTCGGTGCACCACCGTTATGTGTCCTTCTGTTAAAACAGCTCAGTCCAGCACCTGTGGAACATCAGGAGACCTGTAAAAATAGGTCTATTGGTATTCCAGCCTAGCTGACCATTTTGGCTGGCTGGATTGGGCCACACTGTGTCCTATATGGACAAAATATGTCATCAAGGGATAGTATGCCATAGTCTGTCCACAAGAGAGCTAACCCTCACGGTTGGCCATCCTCAAAATAAATCAGATAAGGCCTTAGGGGAAAAAAAATCATTGGGAGAAAATGGAGAGAAAATGGAGACTCTAGACATCACTGGAAAATGTCAGCACAAAGCAGCTTGCCAGACTTCATTTAGCCTATAGTGATTCTGCCCGGGCACTGAGATCTCAAGGAGAGGGTCTTCTTGTAGTTCCTTCCCTTTCAGACATATGAGGCACAGGGACACACAAGAGGGCCTTTTCCCTGGTGGCCCCTAGACTCTGGAACAGCCTCCCTCTTGAGGTTCACCAGGTGCCTACACTGTATAGTTTTCGGCTATATGGTGAAAACATATATTTTCACCCAGGCTTTTGCTGTTTAAAGAGCTTCCTTGGGGTACTGTCCTGTCAGGGACAGGGAAGGTGGGGATGGGGGCTATGTTTTTAATTATGTTTTACTATATGATATATTTTATTATCATTGTAACCCACCCTGGGACTATTCGGTGAAGGGCAGGATATAAATTTATTAAAACAAACAAACAAATAAATAAATTCTGTGTTGGTTCAGGCACCAAGCAATTCACTGCACCAGTTATTTTGCTTTGCTTTGCTTTGCTTTGCTTCTTTTTCTTTTCTCCCAAGTGTAGTAAATTCACAGATGTCCAATCCAAGCCAGAATCAGCACAGATCACATTAGACAATGGTGGTGACACTACTCCACTGCTGACTGTTCCCAGAAGGAACAGGGATTTCAAGACTATCAAAAATAAAATAATAAAATAAAATTCATAATTTCTGGGCCAATGGCCAAGACTGGCTCAACATATTTTCAGATCTGCTAGTCCCACCAGGATAACAAAGCAATACTGTGTCGTCTTAAAGAGCTCATTTAATCATAATCAGTCAACTGTATTTTCTCAACTACTGAAAAAGGTATCTTTGTTTATATTACAGGTAGATATAGATTTTCAACTACTGCATCTACCTTGCACTATTAACATCCCACTTGCCTAGACATGTGGTTGTTCGGTCAGACAATGCTTTAGTGTGAAATTTCTTCTTAATAGATTTTACATCTTCATGATGGCACTTTCTAGCAACCGGTGCATCAGGTGAGACACTTCCTGATTTGCAGTGGCTACTGGAAGCCTAAGATAATGGAAAATATCAACCCAAGCCCACAAACATCTTGACAGCAGATGCAGAAGGGGAGAAATGTGACCTCACTTTCCCATCCTATTTGGGACAGATAGTACTAGCTAGGGGTGTGCATGAATGTAATTTTTGGGTTTCAAGAATATCCAAAGATTCGAATCAATTTGAATGTTTTAAACTTGAATGTATTTGAATAGAATACATTTGGATTCATTTGTACGAATATTCCACTCATATCTGAAGTTACAAGTGTCAACAGCATTTGTATGTGTATGCACATACACATCTGTATGCATCCCGTTTTTATCGTGTGTGCATATTGTTTTCACCTGGTAATAAGATCTGTATGGATATGTATGTAATGCGTACATATCTGTACACATACAAATGTATGAATAATTTGTACAAATGATGTGAAAGATTCAAAAATTCATTTGAATGTTAATTTAGAAGTTCTCACAGTTCTCTGCTGGAGCGGAGGTGCGCAAAACTGCTCAATTGCCCCCAAACCTCATGGAGGCTTTGGCTTTTTTAAAAAAAATATGTTTGGTCCCACTAGGGGGGGTGATGTGGCATTTGCAGTGGGCAGCACAGGGTTGGGGTGACGTCAATCCAGCTTCCAATGAGGGGAGAGGGGGCGGCGAGGAGATGGTGCTGCTCCCCCATGCCAGGGTTTGGCATGGTTTGCATGGGGACAGCTGAATCCACACCCAGCCCTCACCCAGCCTGTGTTACCGGGAATGGCACGGGGACAAGCAACAATTGATCTCAGTCCCTCACCAGGTCCAATGTGTGCCCAATCAGACCCAAACGGCTTGCATGGGGATGTGTCCTTACTTCCATTTACTGGTGTGGAACAGAGAGGCCATAGCCCCTGCTAGTATACTTTGTGTACTTTCTAAAAAGGTCTATGAGTCATCCAGTGATTGCTAAACAAGACTGCAGAAGTGTGGAAACATGGCACACATCTCCATGCTCCAGTTAGCAAAGGTCTCCTGGGAGCTCTGAGATCAGAGCTATTTTAACTTTGATCCATAGAATTTTGCAAAGGATGTCTCTGCGAAATGTTTCATCTTCGGAACTGGTGCAGTGACTGTCCCAAAATAACTACCCAACTGTGGATTTCCTGGTTCCAGAATGTCTGGACCCAATCAGGCAGAGCACTGGCCCAGCTGATCCAGTCCCACTGGAATGGTCTACTGTTAGGTAAGTGTCCAAACAACCTTGATTTCTTGTGATACTTCCCCCTTTACCCCCTTAAAGGACTGGTCCTACCCACACTGAAGCAGGACCTTGCTATCTAATGCATGCAGCCCAGCCATATACTACTGCTTCTACATCTTTTTTAACTGTTGATTTTTCAAAACTTACATGCATCTCAAATTATCTTATAGATGCATTTTGGAACACTATTTTAAATAATATATGAAATTTTGGAACCATTTCTCCTAATATAATGTATTTTACATGTATCTCTTTTAAAAAGCAATGAACACTTAAAAAAATATTTTGACAGGTATTAGTCAAATATATAAAGTATGTCATAAACAAAGACCTCTAAAAGTGTTCATGAGCTTTTCGTATATAACAAATTAGGTGAGGTAGAAAAAAGTTGACGCTGCAATGGATAAACTTTTAATTCATCCACATTCTTTTATACTGTTCAGGAGGTGATAAATCTCTATGAACATTGTTCACATAGCTGATGAAGACAGTCATGAAATAATCCTCTTGGTTTGGATTATGCAAATACTCCTTACTTTGGAGGTAAGCTTTCCCATGAGGGTAGTACAATGTATTTTTCTTCACCATTTTTTAGCACAAAAATTCAAGTGTTTCCCAGTATCTGAGTATATTCGTTCTATATTAGCAATTGGCTAGTATCATTTTTCTTTTCACATTTGTAAAAAATAAAATTAAATTAAAAATTAAAAGCTATTACAGAGAGCTTTTGGGAAATAAAATAACCCCTTCCAATCCCTGTTCCTGGTATTTTAAGTCTTCTACATAGATGCCACACTTTTCAAATCCTCTCCAGTGTACTGGTGTTACCCTTAGGAATATGCAAATGCTTAACTAGTGTTAACACTAAAAACAAAGACAGGAGTAATTGGGAATGTCCTTGACACTGGGAAATATTGAAGGGAAAAATTGGTGATGGTAGACCAAGACATGGATAGATAGTATCATGAGAGCAATTAATATAAACTTCTTCTGACTTCTGAAGGCAATGGAAGACAGAGAAACCTGGAGTCACAAAGGCCATGTTCCCACTTGACTTTTAAAATCCAGATTGGACTTTTTAAACCCAGATTCAGCACCGAGTGCACATTCTGGGTGTTTCCACTTGCTTGAGGATAACACAGACTGAATCTGAATAGTGCTGTTCCCATTCACTGCCCAAATCCCCAGCATGGAGAAACAGGATCTTTTAATCTCTGCCCCTTGTCCAACAACCCCTGTTAAGCCTGGCCTGATCAGAATCAGCTGAACGAAAGAACAGAGGGCAATCAAAAAGCAAACATCCCTTTCATTACTCTACCTTTCAAATTGGAAGCTCCCTCCCTCCAGGAAGGCAGCACTTTTGCACTTAAGCAGGACAGCAAAAGAACTGAAAGTGCAAAGCAATTCCCTTTCAAAATAAAAACAGCTTGCATGGGGGTGGGGGGGGAGAGGCTATTACTCTCCTTTTCAATTTCCCTCCCCTTCCTCTGCAAAACGGAGGCTCATGGCTTAGTTTTCCCCTGCTGTGCCAGCCTTGCCACAAGGAATCTCTTGAGGCTTGTGTTTTAAAAAAGTTTTCCTGCAACCCTGTCTCTCCTAAGTGCAGTGTGTTCGGAGCAGGCATGGCAAGGGGAGGGAGGAGACATTTGGAGCTGTGAAATCCCACTCACATCTGGCAGGCATTGGCCAGAAGGATAGATCTCTGTCCCAAATAGTCTGGTAGCATTCTCAAAGGGGGGGGGAGTAGGTTGGCTCCAAAAAGGGACTGAGAACAGTTTTTGTGAGGACTATTTTTCTGCAAATTTTTGCAGGATAGTCTTCATAAAGTCTAGGAATAAAAAAATAAATGGGAACTTCCAATCCTGAAAATGGATTTGATTCGGATTTAAAATTGTATGGGAATGCACCCAAAGAGTCAAACATAACTGAATGACTAAACAACAGTGGCCCTTTCCGCACTTACCTATATTAACTAGGGTCTTTTAAAAAAATATATCTCAGGATAGGTTTTGTTGTCTGTATACTAATGCAGACTATGGCAGTCCCCAAGCAAGGCTGCCAAAGTCTGCACTAGCATGAGGAGAGAAGGCCCCTTTCCTGAGATATATTCCAGAAAAAGGCCAAGTGCATAAAGGACTTAGATCTATATTAACTAGATCTGGATTAGGTAGATCTAGGCAAAGGCACCTGTAGTGAGTGGGGATGTATTATATAACACTTCTATTTTGAGTATTCTCAAAAATCCTTAAAAATCATGCTTATTTTCAGGGAAACAGGGTAGCACACCTGTAGACTACGCACTGATACACATCTACTCTACTCCTATGTGGACAATGTCTTCTTTGCAACTCTTTGATCCAGATTGTCATACAGATGAGATATTCTTAGCGGTTCCTTTATCCAAATTAACACGTAAGTGCAGAAATGGCAAACAGCACTAACTGTAACCATTTAATTGAGTTTTAACAAGGCACCTCTCTCCAAGGGATTTTTCCACTTAGCTTTACTGGGTCCTTAATGGGTAGCCCAGTGCTAGTGGGGGAAAAAACCCCAATACTCAATTCCTTGGGTAAAGGGCAGGGAATAAATAGTATTATAATAAAGCACTTCTTTCTGCCTGGGCTCCCCTCCCTTCTTCTATTAATCTCTGCCCAGTTCTGTGATAGATCCATGCACTCCTTGTTTTCCTCTACTATTCTGATTGTAGTACTTTCCACGTAGAAATAAGAAGCACTTTTCCGAGCAGCATGCTCATAACGTTCAATAATAAAAAGCAGAGGGAAAGAGTTAAAAATGAGATAGCAGCAACTAGTAGGTGCCAAGGCTGTTGTGTTTTTGTGACTCAACCTCCTCCTGATCCTTCAGCGTGTTGTCCAGAACTCCCACAGGTTGTGGGACGGGCTTGGCCATTGCAGTCCAAAGGTAATAATGCAACTAGCTCAGAATGTATCATTTGATTTCTCACCACTTCACTGTACACATATATAACTGTGTATCTAGAAAACAGTGTCATATTTGTACTGAGAAGAGGTGACAGTTGTGTTTGAAATGGGACCACTCAGAGAAGCTTGCCATGGCTTGATGTAGCAGTTATCATGTGATAATGTGCTTGCACGAATAAGGCTAGACTGTTGATGGACTTGTCTAATGTTTAAAACAGTAGTCTAGATACTCATTAATACGTGGGAAACAGTGTCCTATTGCTTCTGTTTATAAAGGCAAGTTCCCCTGTCTCTGTAGACTCACAATGACAAGCTGTCTGACCTCAACTCATTTCCTGCTCGGAGAACAAATGAACGTGACATACAAAGTGATTTGTTATCAGCTGCAATCCACATGCAGCTGTTTTCTGAGCACTATATATAAAGTTGTCCCCAAGATTTTCTTTTCCTCTTTTTTTCTTTTCTTTCTTTTTTAAAGCAGAAAAGTTATAAACCCTGTAGCTGTTCGGGTGATATTATCACACTTTGGAGAAAATGGAAAACATTTTGTACTTTGACAGAGAAAGACGTTTGATAACGTATCGCCCACTTTGGAGCAGAGGCGTTTTAGTCCAAAGCACAAATTCTTCCACATGTCTGTCGATTTCCTAACTTCAAATACTTATTTATATTCTTTGTTATCTTGTTTAAATGAAAACATTATTATTTTTAATTTGGTTCCGTTGATTAAATGATTTTGCTGATGTATTTTTGGACATTTTGCTAGTGTGTAGCTTGACAACTGAAATGATTATTTCTTTATTGGTGTTAAAATGTCCACCTCAACACACACACACCCAAAAAAGCCATCATTTGCATTTCACTTCAACACAGTTGGATAAATGTTTCTGGGGACTAGTCATTGCATCATGGCAGGATGGTACATTTTTTTTAATAACATAATACAGGAGGGGTCTTAAATTAAGTTTTTTAACTGTGGTCACTTTTCTTTTCAAGGGAAAAAAAAACTATGTTTGCCCCATCAAAGCTTTATATAGGAAAAATCATCCACAAGATTTCATAGGCTCAAACTGCCATTCAGTTCTGTAGTAAGCAGGATGGGATGACTGTGTAAGTTCATGCTGTGCTCAGATTGGTCTTTCTTCACATTCAGTCCGGTGTAGGGATGCGCATGAATATTTGAATGCATTCAAAATTCGAGTGAATCGACCAAATTTTGACATTTGAATTCGAATTCAGTGTCCTTAGATTTGAATTTAAAGATTTGATTTGAATTTTGAATTTTGGATCTGTTCGCTCAAATTTTTCAGACATTCATACGTGATTGGATTCGTACACGCTGCGTACTTGAAGATTCTCATCTTTCACACATCCCTATGCATTTGTATGGATCCATACGTTATGAAATCAGGTCGCATATGGGATAACTATGGGATGTATATGGACGTGTACAGATGCATACAGATGTGTACGGACCTAGGGAAGAGGTTTACTGGCATCTACAAATCTCGTCGATGTTCGCAAGTGCAAATTCAAATAAAAAATTTGAACGAATAGATTTGAATTTGCTTAATTCAAATTGAATTTGGTTAAATTTGAATTTTAAACATTTGAATCAAATTAAATTTTGGGGTATTCAGTTCAAATTGAAGTGAGGTATTTGATTCGAAAATTACATTCATGCATACACCTTGTCTACTGTGACTTCTTTGACTAGCAGTAAATGAGACTTTGGGCCTCTTCTGTTGTTTCCAATCACATTTTTGCACTGTGATAATGTATTGAGGACAAGAATTGGCTTTTCTACCCCACTTTTCACACCCATTTAAGGGGACTCCAAAGTGGCTGGCAAAGCTTTTCTATTCTTCTCCCCACATCAGAACACCATGTGAGGTGGGGCTGTGAGATCTCAGAAAAGAGCTGTGACTAGCACAAGGTTACCCAACTGGCTTCGTGGAAGGGTACAGAATCTAACCCAGTGTTCCCAGATAAGAGTCTGGATCCCTAACAACAAGTTTATTCAGCTTGATAGCTATGATACTTTTAGAATATAGGGGTTTTATGTGAGGATTTATTCATTCCAGTTATTCCTGCAGGATCTTGGCACCTATATGTTGGTTTATTGAACTGCTTTGAAGCAGACTGCACTTGGCTGGTGTTTGTTACCAAAGAGAAAGTGAGAAAAAGAAGAAGTTCTGAGGCAAAGAGATACAAAACAATTCTCTTTACTAGCAAATAAGAAAAAGGAAATTAATATGGCAGCTGCCATAGCCAGTAACAAGGCAATTGCCAATACAGTAGAACAACGAACAGGCAGTTCAGAGGCACAAACTTAAAATTTAGCATCACAATGGCAAGAGTCTTATTTCAGGGGATTTGAAAGGGTTTGGCTGCACTGCACTGAGGAAATGGATATCTTGGTCTCCAAAGTGCGCATGTGTGTGTATAAAAATCAATAACAATTCCAAACAATACTTGCTAGGTAAAAGCAACATACATATTAAAAGTCTTCACTCTCAGTATCTTCTCCTGGGAAAGTCTTTGTCAGGCTAGAAAGGAAAATGGTAAGAGGAGAAGAATTCCCATGCTTGCAGGCATCTACATAGGAAGAGACCAGATGTGTTTCTGCACTTGTTTTCCCATCCATTGGACCATAAAGGTGCATTAGGCTGTGGTCACACCTAAAGTTTCATCCAGCTTCGGTCCACCCTCAGAGCAAAAGAACACATCAGCAAAGTGCCCAGAAATTTTCTTTCCACATTATCAATCCTAAAGGTGAATTTTCTGAGTTATTTAACACTGAAAGAAAACAGCTTGTTGCTTTGGTGATATATTATTTCACTCTGAAAGTGAAGCTGGATGAAACCTTCGGTAGGACCACAGCCTCAGAGTTTGCATCTAAGTTTGCACGTGGTCACATGGGGTGAGGCGTGCGTCACGTGGGATGGGGCAGCCAATGGGAGCTGAGCTGTTCTCACTGTCCTGTCTGGATTGGCGGGAAGTTTCGAATTTACTTAACGCTGTGCAGCGAGTGCTGCTATATCAGCATTAAGTAAATTCGCAGTAGTGATGCATGCTAGGTATTCTATAATGCTCTGAATTTACCACTTCATAGCTTTTTGAAAGAAAAGCATATTATAATGTCTTTATGTCTGTGAGAGACAGCAAAGAAAGAAGAGAGAGAAAGTGAGAGCTCAACCATCATCTTCTATTACTCCACATTAGCCCAAATATAGTTTTATAAGAATGTCAAGTAAGCCATTGATGCTTGGCTTACTGATCACCATGAATTGTGAAATGATGGCTATGAAGTTTTTGGTTGATTTTTATTTAATTCATTGAGTCATCAGAAAAAAATCTTACCCTAGAAATGTCATACATTTCCTCCCAAAAAAAATTCAATGCAAAGCACACAGGACAGATATTATAAAACAGACCACTATTCAAATATTAAGAAGGATTATGGAAGGAAAAGGAACAATACATAGTAGACAGCTAACTTTTTGTCATTTATTAGAACTCATTAAAATTTTCTGTCCTTACATGCACTTAATATTTAATTTGGATTAAATAAAGTAGCAAGTACTTGTTATGTACAAATCTGAGAGCCAAATGTGTATTTATTGATGCTTGACAAATATCATAATACTGTGTCATTTTGTGATCCAGATTGTAAACCAAAAAAAGAGTGTGACATTCTGTGTAAAAGAAGATGGAAAATATTTTTAAAATAATTTCATAACAATAAATTATATAGTAATTAAAACTGCAATTTCATTCTAATTTACATTGTATTGATCAGTCTAGAAGACAGAGCATTGCCGGTTCCATTTTTCCTCGCCACACCAACCGTGCAATCCTGTGAATATTTATTAGGAATTTTGTTATGACACAGAGAGGATAAAGATGAAACCCAAAGCTTGAATTGAGAAAGCCAGGAAAGGATGCTTATCAAGAATACCTGGGTTTCATGACTTCAGCTCTGTGACCACTTTCAGAGGTGGGAATTCCATTTTCTGAGATGCCTTACATGCAAGGTACATGAAATGATGAGGACAGAGTTAGCTCTCACCATATAGAGTAGGGATGTGCATGAATATTCAAAAATTTAAAAATCTCATTCAAATCTGACGAATATCAACGTTCGAATTGGATTTTAAAACATTCAAATTTACACATACAGTGCCCGACAAAAGTTCTGTCGCTTATCCATGTTGTTGAAACCAAAGCCTATAACCTGACTTAAAATTCATCCATTGGTTTTAGAAATGACTCATATGAAAGCTGAAACCCTCCCAAATGAGGTTTTTAAAAAGAAAATAAATTTGCTTCACTGCTGAAATATTGATCATTTAATGAACACAGAAAAGGTCAGATTTTGGCTAGACAAAAGTTTTGTCGCCTTGTCATATAATGCACCTAATCCTAGTTTACAGCCTCACCTGTGCTCACTAATTGATCAGATAATTAGTGGGTGTGTATAAAAAGAACTCCAGCACTCCAGACCTTCACTTGAACTGCAACTTGACCTCTGACAACATGCCAAAAATCCACCCTGCGACCAAAGCCTTGATTATCAGGAGGCTGAAGACCAGATCCACTGCAGAGGTGGCTGGCACCTTTAATGTGTCTCAACGTCAAGTACAAAGAATTACAAAAAGATTTGAAGAGACTGGAGATGTTTTTGACAAGCCCAGGTCTGGCAGACCCCGCAAGACGACTGCTCAGGAGGAACGTTTGTTGGTTTGAAAATAAAAAGCCAGCCCTTCTTCCACTGCAGCAGAGCTCCAACAGGCCTGGTCACCTCAAGTCCTTGTGTCAACTAGAACAGTTTGTAGGATTCTGTCTTGAAATGGCCTCCATGGTCGAATCAGTGCCCAGAAGCCAGCACTAAACAAAAGGCAATTAAAAAACCGTGTGGTATTTGCCAAGGCCCACAGCCTAATAAACGGATGGATGCTGGAAAAGTGGCAGAAGGTGGATTTCTGAGATGAATCTTCAGTTGAATTACACCACAGCTGCCGCAAATACTGCAGGAGACCGACTGGAGCCCGTATGGATCCAAGATATACCCAGGAAACAGTTAAGTTTGGTGATGGAAAGATCATGGTCTGGGGTTACATTCAGTATAGGGGTGTGCGAAACATTTGCAAGGTGGAAGGCAATATCAATAGCCTAAAATAACAAGACGTATTAGCTACCTCTTACATTCCCAATCATAAAAGGGGTCAAATTTTGCAGCAGGATGGCGCTCCATCTCATACATCCATCTCTACATCAAAGTTTCTCAAGGCAAAGAAGATCAAGGTGCTCCAGGACTGGCCAGCCCAGTCACCAGATATGAACATCATTGAGCATGTTTGGGGTAGGATGAAAGAGGAAGCTTGGAACACAAAACCAAAGAATCTTGATGAACTCTGGGAGGCATGTAAAACTGCATTCTTTACTATTCCTGATGACTTCATCAATAAATTGTATGAATCACTGCCGAAACGCATGGATGCAGTCCTTCAGGCTCATGGAAGTCACACAAAATATTAAATATGTCTCTAATAGCACCACAACTTCATTCACCAATGTTATGAAACATATCTTTGTATTTGAAGTGAATTATCTGTTTGATTTTCACATTACTTTTTGTGGGCGACAAAACTTTTGTCTAGCCAAAATCTGACCTTTCTGTGTTCATTAAATGATCAATATTTCAGCAGTGAAGCAAATTTATTTTCTTTTAAAAAAACCTCATTTGGGAGGGTTTCAGCTTTCATATGAGTCATTTTTAAAACCAATAGATGAATTTTAAGTCAGGTTATAGGCTTTGGTTTCAACAACATGGATAAGCGACAGAACTTTTGTCAGGCACTGTATGGATGGGTTTCGGATTTCCAGAAATCCGATATGGATATTCAGATCATTTAAATGCACAGATTCGTATATATCACATACTAATTTGCACAAAAATTATACGTATTTGTGATTTTAACATGGGACGAAAAATGGGATGCATACAGGATAAAACAGGATGCATACAGGATGTGCATACATTTGTATAACAGATACAAATGTCACTGTTTGTATCTTTAAATATGAATCAAACATTCAAACATACAGATTCGAATCAGATTTTCAGATATTCTAATTTTTGACATTCAAATTGAATTTTTGGATATTCGATTTAATTCAAATTCAAATGCAAAAAAAAAGAAAAGAAAGAAAAACATTTGTGTACACTCCTAACATAGAGGGACGGCAGTAGCAAGGATAATTTATCACTGGACAGAAAATGACACATTTCTGGGGTCTCATTGCTATCTGGTGCTAAATTGTGCCAGGGTAAAGTTCAGAGCTGTGGAGCTTTTATTCCATGGCTTTGAAAGAATTAAGGTGAGAGGTACTGTCCATGTACTTTTCTGGACCACCTGGATGTTGCTTTGATTAATTAGAATAGCAGTGTTCAGAGAAAAAGCCTAGCAATAGGCATACCTTCAGACAAGGGGTACATATACAGCAACCCTGTGCCCACTTAAACCTTCAGAGACTCCAAGGGGATATTCCAATTCTAACCTGCTCCTGGTCAGATCTGTATTGAAGTTGCAAATGATTCATCTCTGGGTCCATGATGCAAGTCATTAACTATTAACACAAGAGCCTTTCCGCTTCTAAGGCAACATTAGTGTTTGGCTCAATGTTTCTTCCTTATCTCTGTTCACTTTCTTGCCAGTAAAGAGATGCACTTTTATCAGGGTCAAAAGGTAGACTAGTCTAACTATGTCACCCATGTGCTGGCTATTAATTAGTTGCTATGTGCCAAAGGCAATTATGCAGCTATTCTTGACCAAAATCAGACAAGGTTACACCGGTTTGCCCCTTCCAGGTGCAGCAAATACAGAAAATAAAGCAATACAGATCCTTAAGAAGCATCCGAATATAGTGAAGATTCTAAATCTGTTTCTATAGATATTGAATTCATACCAGGGATGTGCAAGAACGTTTCTTTCCATTCAAATTCAATTTGAATCTTTGGAATCTGAATGCAACAAAATCATTTGAATGTTAGATTCGAATCTGAAGATACGAATGTCGACAACTTTTGTATTTGAAGATACGGATGTCGACAACATTTGTATGTGTCACGCATATCTGTATACATTTCATACACAAATACGTACAGATATGTAGGAGATGCATACAAATATGTATGTGCACATTCATTTGTGTACATATATATCTGTACATTCAAATGTTTCAAATCATTCAAACAAATGATTTGAAATTTGTTCGAGTGTTTAAATTTGAACGTGTAGACATTCTATTTGAGTTTGGATGTCCACATTTGATTGAATTTGATCGAATTTCAAATATTTAGAACATTCATTCACATCCCCAATTCATCCATTCAATGCATGAGAAGAAAGGGGCACACCCTTTCTTGGGCTCCAGCACTGCAACGGGACGGTATGGATCAAGACACTTCTGCGTTCCTTAGATTATTGCTTTTGAACTCAGTCTCCACTCTATAGATCCATCTGCTACTTATCCTGTCTAGCAAAAAATCCCCCAAATGCACCCCAGGTTTAGTTTTGAGCCAAACAGTGTGCCAGATCTGCCCAACTCAGATATTAAGAAACATTGCTAATATTATTGAAATCCCATTAACTTCTCTTCGTCCGTTTGCATTATCTGAGCAAGACTGTCAAAAATTATTTTCACTACTCCGCGTGAAAAGAATCCTTATTATCAATTGGATACGAGTGCATATGCACACATGTTCCAGCTAAAATTAATTTTAGCACAAATGTAGTGCCAATTCTGTTTGAAAGTAACAGTAGAATTCTGATTTTGAAGCATAGCACAAAGTGAAACTGCAATTGGTTTCCAGACAAGTTAAATTATACAAGCCTAGTTGAGGCACTGTGGATCACTGTTTGCCCAGTCTTGTAAATTATAGAACAGCATACTTCTCTCTCTCTCTCTTTGAAGCAGTAAACATCCATTACCCATGGACAACAGTGTACAAATATGCCACTGATCCTCTGGTCCTTGATAAGATGCCAGCTTCTCAGTATCACGATTTGCATAAACAGCTGGAGTTTTCCTGGATCTCTTTCTGTCATATAGCTGGATGCCTTCCTGATTGTTTGTACTTCATCGTATCTCAAATGAGCCCATTTGTTTACAATCTCTCTGACAACTTCATATGTGCAGAAATGGATAAACTCCCCAGTCACACTTAATTTAACCAGATTTAGAAAGAAATCAAGTAGAATGGTGAATCAGAACGGCTAGGACAGGACTTCTTGCTTCTAAATTTTTACGTGGGCGCATTCCCACCTACAGTGAATCCAGGGGCCTTTCCGCACAGGCTCTAAAAACGGAATTAGAGCCAGATGCGGGAAGGATTATGACTTGGCTTTCGCATAGGGAACCCAATTAGGGTCCCTTTGAGGACGCCATGTCCGCACATCGGCAGGCAAAAACGGTTGTTTAAACCGGTTTTGCCACCGAATCCTACCCAGATGTAAGACCTGAAAAAATCAGGTTTCATACTTGCTATTATTTCTGTTTTATTTCTAACATTGTGATTTTTTTAGCAGCATTGTCTAATTATTATTGCTAAGTATTTCTTTTCTTTTGGACATTCTCAGAGTTGTACTAAATATTATTAGTTAAGGTCTTGCAAGCTACATGGGAGCCTAGGGTAGCCCATCATACTACCCAGGAACCAGGTGTCCAAAGTAGAGGACAACCAGAGGCTGTGAATTCTCTCTCTCTCTCACGCACACACACACATACACACATGCTTCTAATTTCCCCAATGTCATTCTACTTGCCGTCCGAATTACTAGAGCAGTAATCATAACTGGATTACTTCAAGGTTGTTTTAGATGGTGCCTGTAGATGTAAGCTGAGAGGAAAGCAAAACAGCTTTTCAGTTGGTCTAATTCCTGCCTAGGATTCTTTTTGATTCACCAATAACAGCTGGTTTCTGGCTGTACTAACAGTGCTTTAAAAATTGGTCTAACAAGTGGTATTTGCTCCTGCCTTGCATCACCTCCTGTGTGCTCACTCTGGAGCTGCTGGGATGAAAAGGACTGCCGCATAGACGCAGCCTAAATATTTATAGTTAAATGGCCATCATAGCACCTTTGTTCTATTAACTCATTAAAATACTTAGCCTCAATTTTGTACTTTTGGTAAAGGTTGTAGTATCAGAAATAACAGTGTGTTATTCTTCCTGGACAATCTAAGCTTTTATGGACTTTTGCAGATCACCAAATTCATCTAAGTGGCTTTTAGTCAATGAAAATAAAAGCATTTTACTTTAAAGCACAACAAGATTTTTTATTTTATTTTATTTTATTGCCTTTGGGGTTTGCTTTTTTATTTATTTAATGTCCTTGCTGCAAAAGATGCAACAAGAGTTTCCTGCTGAAATGAAGAAAATGCAGTCCCTAGTACTATCTTCAGCTAATATTATTGTGTAGGCATAAGCATAAGACGTTTTCGCACGGGGCTGAACGGAACACGGAAAAGACAGCTGTGGACACGTCATCCGCATTGCCCGCGCGCGGCTTGCGTTCCGACGTGTCCGCAGCTGTCTTTTCCGCGTTCGAAATGTAGAGCACTTTAAAGTGCTCTACACGCGTTCCAACGCGGACGAGCCGCCCGCAGCCGTTCGGGAGGAGAAGCGTTCGCGCCTGCTTCTGTCTCCCGAACGGCTGCGGGCGCGCCTCCGACGCCGCGCGGCTTTGACAATCAGCTGTTTGTCAAACAGCTGATTGTTGATCTGCCTCCGCGGCTGTCTGCGCGCCCCTGGCCGGCGTTTGCCGGCTAAGGCAGCTTTGGGCGCTTTGAGCATTCGCACCCAGACGCTCCGGAACGCGTTTACACGCGTTCTGGCGCGTCTGTGTGTGAAAGGGGAAAGCGCCCGGAGCTGCCTTAAGCTTTCCGCCTGAACGCGTTCCATTTCGAACGCGATGCAGTGCGGAAATGCCTATAGACTGGGACCTTTGAGGCATTAAGCCAGGTAGTTCACTATCCCTAAATCACAGGAATTCTACACAGCTACACATTTGCCTAACCTGGATTAGTGGTGTACGCGAATGGGGTTTTTGCATTTCAATTTGAGTCGAATCTAATGTCAAAACATTCCATTTGATTTGAATGTTTAACGTCCGAATGCAACAAAAAACTATTCAAATCCATTACATTTGAATCTATTCATTCAAATTTGAAGATACGAATATCGACAAGATTTGTACGTGTTATACATATCCATACACATTTTGTATGCATCCCGTTTATCCCATATGCATCCCATTTTCATTCCGTATTATAAGCGCAAAAGCATAAAGATGCATATGATATTCATACAGATGCATATGTAACACATACGTATCTGTATATTTGAATGATTCGAATCATTTGAATGAATATTTCAGAACATTCAAAATCCATTCAAATGGCTAAATTCGAATGTGAAGACATTTGATTCAAATTCGAATATCCACATTTGAACTAATTTAATCAGATTTTGAATGTTTAGAATATTTGTGCACATCCCTAACCTAGATTATTTTCCCCACCCCAATATATTGAATCATTTATTATAAAGATAAGCAAACTCACAGTGCTGTAGCTTTGTTAGAAGTAATTATATCTCATGTGGAATGATATTATGAGTGAATGTTAAAATACAAGGCTAGCCCCTCCCCAAAAATCCTGAATTTGTGCTGCATTATTTGGCAAGAATAACTGCAATTCCTAAAGAGTTTAATTTCTCTACAATTAAAAGTGATTGACAGCTCATTAGTAGTACACTTCATCCACATAGGGTTCCAAATTTAATTTGTCAAGGTTTTATAAATGACTTCCAAGGTAAGGAAAGAAGATGTCCTGACTTTCCCCCCATTGGGTTTGCTCAAAAGCAAAGTGTCTTCCCTTCACCACTGAAATGCAATGTGAAACTGCCAACCACCACTTATTGCCTTGCAGTCACTGTGTGTATAAGTAATACATTGGCGCTACATAAAATGGAGCTGACAGTCATTAGAAAGGAGGGAGGAATTGGTGATAACTTCACCTTTGACCTCTCTGAACTGGATCTTGATCTGCAGTGGTCCAATAGCCTTTATTTGGGGGAGATCAAAGCAGTGACTCACTCCTCCGCTGTATTTCATAAATTGTCTTGCAGTTTTCAGCATAGAAGTATTCTGTAGCTGAACTCTATCACATGGGGTTATTCATGAGGAATTAATGGTGGATTATGGAACATTTTTTGAAAAGGTGGTATACAATGAAGAGGCTTTGTCTGCAAACTTCAGGGTCTTCCGCACTGGGCCTTATTCTGGATTATATCTTGGAATGGGGACCTGCCATGTGCATGATGGTGTAAGTATTGCAGATCTCCCACCATGGTCTCCACCAGCATCCATGCGACAGGTCTCTATTCTGGGATAAAGCCTCACATGCCGCCATCTTCTCTTCTTGGTGAAACCATCTTTGTCGCAGTCCTCAAACTGCCTAAGGGACTCAGGCCTATGAGCCCCTCCCCTCTTTGCCAGACTCCTACTTTGGAATTACTGGGTGCTTCTGCACTTACCTCGGTAAATCCAGATGTACCTCTTCCGGATTTAGTAAATCCGGTTTCCAGTAGATCCGGATTTACTAAATCTGTATGAAGGGTAGATCCATATTTACGAGGGTAGATCCATATCTAATAGATATGGATCTACCAACCCCCCATCCTTCCGCACATGCGGCGGAAGGACGACTAAGATCTGGATTTGAAGTGGCTGCTGTACACTGGAGCCAAGCATGACGAGCCGAGGGACTCTGCTCCCGTGGCTCGCCCTCACCGCAGAAGCGGCAGATCACCACTTTTGGAGCCAGGGGGAGATTCTCCAAACCCCTCCCTAGCCCACCCGGGGGGGAGTGCAAGCGATCCCCTCCTTACCTCTTTGTAGTCGCGCCGATTCTGGCCATGGGGTCCCAAGAGGCTATGCACCTGTGTGCTGTGTTCCTCCTGACTGGCCAGGGCAGCTTCTGGCAGTGCCTGCCGTCAGGAGGCTCTCTGCACAGTCACACTGCCCTGGCCAGTCAGGAGGCATGCAGCACACAGGTGTGCAGCGTCCTGGGGCCTCTCGGCCAGAATCAGGGTGACGGTGAAGAGGTAAGGAGGGGATCGCTCGCATTCTCCCCTGGGTGGGCTAGGGAGGGGTTTGGAGAAGCTCCCCTTGGCTTCAGAAGCCGCAAAGTAGAAGTCCCCCTGCTCGCCATGCTGGGCTCTGGCGGAGCCAATCATGGGAGGTTGGGGGAGGGCCCCATTTAGGCACCTTTCCACAGTGTAAATGCATCCTAAACGGATGTGTTTTCACAGCAGAAACACCCATTAAGACTACCTTCTAGGTAGTCTTCCAGTAGACCCCATTAAGCACACATTAAAGACAGATAGGTGCAGAAACGGCCGCCCCTATCTGTCTCTAATGGGTGCCGCTGTGCGGACATGGTTTTCCACATGTGTCCTTAATGGGTGTTTAAGGACATGAGTGGAAACACCCACTTTTCCCCCCTTTCCTGGCACCAAGATCTTCCATTGTGACCATGTTAGTTAATTGCAGTTCTTTCTTGTACAGAATATGGGAAGGGAAGTGTACCTAGCAGGATTCTTTATCTATTCACAAAATATTCTTGTGATATTACTTTGTCTCCAAAGTGTAAAATTCAGCCAAAGTTTAAGTTTCTGTGTTTTCTGAAGGTTATTAATCAAAATGTCTTTCAGCCCTGTAGCACTGCACTGGACATCCTTTCTCAAAATATCCTAGCAATCTTTTCTGCCTTCTTTAATTGTCCTGGGACCAAGGCAGCACAACTTGCTGTTATTTTTGTGCAATTAATGTCATTTTCCATTTAGACAAATAAAAACTAAATGCAGAGAATCAATGAATGCTAATATTATTGGTGTGGAGGACTGCTTAGGTTGCTGTAATTTGTTTAGAGTTATAGCTTTATTGAAAAAAACTCACCATATCTAGAAATTTAATGACTCATGCCTTTTGCCCAAGTGGCTTCAGATAAATGATGCCTTGTCTTTCCTCATTTGCTTTAAAGACAACAGTTAAGCCTACCTGTGCAAGTGCCTTGAAAAAAATACAAACACATTGTAGAAAAGATATGCTGCTAACATTTCTCTAATCTTTAAATCTGTACTTTCCAGACTGTGAGGCAGCACAAAGCGTGCTGTGAAAAAGCTTTAAAATATTAAGCTACTTCACCGAATCTTCCCTCTATGCTGATACAAGAAGTCACCTCAATGACTAGTAGATTACAATGGCTACTAGAATTGATTCCTAGGTCAAAAAATGGCCCCTAAATGCCATTTTCGGGGTAACAAGAGCAGGTGAAGGTTTTGCCTTTGTCTAATGCTTGACAATGTTCTGAAGTAGTTGGTAGGTCATGTGTGAAACAGGATGGTGGACTAGATAGGTCGCAGCCCAGTCCAGCAAGATTCCTCTTACATTCTTATGAGAAAAGTAGTTATGCTATTTTTTGTTTCTTATTCAGTGAATCCATTATTGTCTGAGTAATTCACTTTCTGTATTGAAATTTAATTAAAAGTTAAATCCTTGGGGTGACACATCTTCCTCAATCTTCACAACACAGCAACTTGCTCATAACTTCAGAGTGAGGGAAAGAGATCATTGAGTCAAGACACAAGCAATGCATATGAAGTTGCCAACATATACCTTTAGCCTTTCAGTTGTCTCATCATGTTTCATGGATATATGACAAAATGACTTTTAGGAACTGCCTGTACTTGCATGCCAACTGGTAAGGAGCCAGTAACCTTGGCCTGTGTGTGCAGGAAGACTCCTCCACTCATCAAAGCAACCTGGCTGGTGGCAAGGGAGATAGTCTGCCAAGAAGAAGAAGAAGAAGAAGAAGAAGAAGAAGAAGAAGAAGAAGAAGAAGAAGAAGAAGCAAAGCAACCTGGCTGGTGGCAAGGGAGATAGTCTGCCAAGAAGAAGAAGAAGAAGAAGAAGAAGAAGAAGAAGCAAAGCAACCTGGCTGGTGGCAAGGGAGATAGTCTGCCAAGAAGAAGAAGAAGAAGAAGAAGAAGAAGAAGAAGAAGACTTGGCTTTTCTACCCTGTTTTTCTTACCCATTCAAGGGGACTCAAAGCAGCTGACAAAGCTTTTCTATTCTCCCCACAACAGAACACCCTGCGAGGTAGGTGGGGTTGTGAGAGCTCAAAAGAGAGCTATGACTAGCCCAAGGTCACCCAGCTGTCTTTGTGGAGAAGGGCGGAATTGAACCCAGTATTCCTAGATAAGAGTCCAGTTCCCTAACCACCAGATCAAACTGCCTCACAAGACGTTCTGCGGATCTTGCTTGGTTTTTTTTTTCCAATCGCTTTAGGACTTTAGCTATATTTTCAGGCAATTTCTGGAAACTTTTTCACTGATATCTGAAGAGAAGCTCTGTTTGAAAGTATAATATTCAAGGCACTATGAAAGGTTATGGTGACATCTACAGAAGCTAATTGCTCGTTATTAAGGTGAGCCCCTTCTAGGATCTAGCATTTCAATTCTTTCTGCTAGTCCCAGACAACACTGATGAAAAATTTTGCCATTGAAAATGAGCTTTACAAAATTGAGCTGTATTTCACCTTTAAACATTGACAGGTACTTCTTTATAGGATTTCAGACAGATAAGAATACCCATTCCCTCCTTGGTAGAAACAAGTAAAGGTTACACAAAAAATCATCAAGTGAAGTTTACAGCTGCTTGCTAGTTTCTAGTCACATCACTGGGTGAATTACAGTGACCCAATACTCTCATACTAAGCTGAGCCTTAAACACCTGTTGGCTTTTATACAAACTATCATCACATCAATTTCAGAGAATCAACCACGCTAAATCTAAAATCTTAGTTTTTGAGGAGAGATTTGTAACCATGTTGATATTGATCGGACAGTTTTGATTTGGAAGCGGTTGATGTGTTTGCATATTTGAGGATAAGTATTTTACCATTCCTTTTCACAGATTTCTCTTATTTCCAGTTCTTCGCAGAAAGCATTGCTTCTAGCTTGCTGTGTTTCATGGTGGTTTTCTTGTTCAGTTTGGGGAAACTAACATCCAAGTCACTGGCCTAATTTTTACATGGTGCAATTGTTTGGATTGTGGGAATCCAGTGTTGCCATAACACATTAAAGGTTATTTTTCTTGCACATCCCAGAGCATGCCCTCAATTACGTTATTGTACTGGAACCAAGACGATAGCCTCTAACAGTGACAGCCAAGCTTAGTAATGTGCACAAATGTATTTTTGAATGTCATAAAATCCAATTCGAATCCATAACATTCAAATCCGTACATTTGAATTTTAGATTCGTATTTAAAGATACGAATGTCGACAATATTCGTATGTGTATGTACACATCTTCCCCACATCCATACGCTTCTGTACACATCCTGTAGTTATACCATATGCAACCCATTTTTATCCAGTATGGATCTGTACAAATGCATACGAATGCAGGAAACTTGTGGATCTTCAAGTATGCATTGTGTTCAAACCTGTACACATATGAATGCCCGGATAATTTGAACGAATAGATCTGAAATTCAAAATTTGGTTTGAATGCTTACATTCAAATTTCGGGATCTTCTATTCGAGTTTGAATGTCAAATTTTGGTACATTTGATCGGATTTTGAATGCCTACGAATGTTCATGCACATCCTTGCTGTGCAGTAAGTATACTGCACTTTTACCTTTAACTGCAGATTTATTCCACTAGTCTGGAGTTGAGTGTGGTAAGTGGGCGTGACAGCAGAAACAACACAACAGTTGTTTGCAGCATCCAGATCATCATGACAATGTCAAAGAGCATTCCAGGGTGCACTGCCCTGTCCATTTGCACTTCAAGTACTGGTGGCCCAATGCAGGGCTTTTTTAGCAATCATTGTGTGAATGGCTACAACTGCACTGGGTGTTTTCAAGCCTGGTATGGTACTGTTACACTACACTAGGCTCATAGGTGTGAACCCACCCTAAGTTTGCTGCTGTAAAATAAAATACTGTACATAATGATTGAATTCTTTTTTTCTTTTTTTCTTTTTTTTTTTGAAAAGCTTGATGCATGGAGTAGTAATTGTAGGAAACATCTAAAACAGTGAAGCCAATGAAGTGTTCTTCAGCCATTGTAGGAATAGATTTCCTGCTATCCTTGGCATGATGCTGACAAATGGGGTTGGCAATCACAATGTTTGGATAGAAATATGCTGGCTATCCTTTCTATGGCAACAATTTCTGGGCTGACAAATTCTCAACATAAGCCTTATAAAAAAAAAGGGTTGGCTGGCATTGATCAGTGCAGGTGAAGTCCCTGGAACTGCCATATGCTAGTTTGTAGACATTCCTTGCAGCTTGGATCATGCCAGCAATTCTCTTTTTGGTCCAACTATTTTGGATAGGATCAAAAGCATGTTAGCAGCAGCAGTCCCAACTTCAAATAAAGCCAATGGAATGGAATGAGGCAATTCTTTTTGAGCCCTTTTACTCTCCAGTTAACTACTGGATATAATCTGTGTTCTCAAACTCATGACAATAAATACAGGTATGAAATTAGAAGTCAGTCTTTAGGGATATGCACATTTTTATTTTTATTTTTACATTCAAATTCAAGTAAATTCAAATGTCAAAACATTCTCTTCGAATGTTTAAAGTCCGAATGCAACAAAAACCGATTCGAATCGAATACATTCAAATCTATTTGTTTGAATGTTAGATACAAATGTGGAGAACAAATGTGTTATATGTATCTGTATGCATTTGTATGCATCCCATTTTATCCCATATGCATCCTGTTTTCATTCCGTATTATGAGCGCAAATGTGCACAGATACATTCGAACAGAACGAATCTGAAATTCATTTGAGTGTTTAAATTCGAATGTGAAGACATTCTATTCAGATTTGAATGTCCACATTTGATCGAATTCAATCAAATGTTGAATGTTTAGAACATTTGTGCACATTCCTACAGTCTTTGTCTTGACATAGCATAGGGTGTACCCAGACATACAGATACTGCACATTCTGGTGCGCAGTCAGGGCATGGGCATCACGTCCGATCCCTGATACTGCATAGTGGCGGTACATTATGCCACCACTACTTCAAATGTACCTACTATGAAACGATGACCACTGGCTCCATAATATAAGGTAAAATTGAATGTTCCTGCCAGTCTGGAAAAGATGGTGAGAACAGTGAAGGGCTGCCCCATTCCACATGAAGCGTACCTCATCATGCATGTCACGGGAGTATCGCATCATGGATTTGCAGCAGGTAAGTTGTGATTTTTTATTTAACATTGTACACAGAGAGAGAGAGAGAGAGAGAGAGACTGAGGACCTCCCTGGATCCATAAATTGGCTATTGGTGTTGGCTATCCAATGAGAGGCACACTTGGGGGTCATGAATTATCTAGACCCATTTCAATATGGTTTCAGGTGAGGATTTGTTGTTCTATGTCCTCGGAACATTCTTTTTGAAAGGGATTTTGGTTTTGCCTCCTATGTTCTTTAATACCTATATGAAGCTACTGGGAGAAGCAATCATGGGGTTTGAAATGAGATGCTATCAAAATTTTGGCGACACCTAACTGTTCCTTCTGAGTTAGGGAAGGGTGTAATGGCCTGTGTGAGGACCAATAAATTTAAATGAGGGTCTTCTTTGTACTAAGTTTTATTCTGGGTCTTATCCTAGAATAGGAACCTGCCGTTCACATGCTAGTGCAGGCTACAGCAGGTCCCTGACAGGGCTTGTTGGAGTCAGCACTAAGATGCAGGTAACAGGGTCTACTTCTATTCTGAAATATAATCCAGAATAATAAAACCCAGTGCAAAAGTGACCTGAATCCAGAATAGGGATGTGTGCACTAATATTCATAGGCATTTGAAATCCGATCAAATGTGCTGAATTTTGACATTCAAACTCAAATTGAATGTTCTGAAATCCGAATGTAAACATTCAAATTGATTTTCAATGTTCAGATCTATTCGTTTGAATTATCCCGACATTTGTATCTGTACAGAGGCATTTCCGCACTGAATCGCGTTCGAAACGGAACGCGTTCAGGCGGAAAGCTTAAGCCAGCTTCGGGCGCTTTCCACGTTCACACACAGACGCGCCAGAACGCGTGTAAACGCGTTCCGGAGCGTCTGGGTGCGAATGCTCAAAGCGCCCGAAGCTGGCTTAGCCGGCAAACGCCGGCAAGGGGCGCGATGACAGCCGCGGAGGCAGATCGACAATCAGCTGTTTGACAAACAGCTGATTGTCAAAGCCGCGCGGCGTCGGAGGCGCGCCGGCAGCCGTTCGGGAGACAGAAGAAGCGCGAACGCTTCTTCTCCCGAACGGCTGCGGGCGGCTCGTCCGCGTTGGAACGCGTGTAGAGCACTTCGAAGTGCTCTACATTTCGAACGCGGAAAAGACAGCTGCGGACACGTCGGAACGCAAGCCGCGCGCGGCCAATGCGGATGACGTGTCCTCAGCTGTCTTTTCCGCGTTCCGTTCAGCCCCGTGCGAAAACGTCTCAGGTTTGTACATGTTGCATAATTGAAGATCCTCATCTTTCCCACATCTGTATGGGATGAAAATGGGTTGCATATGGGATAACTATGGGATCCATACAGATGCTCACAGATGTGTATGGATGTGGGGAAGATGTGTAGTTGCACATACGAATGTTGTCGACATTTGTATGTCCAGATTTTAATAAAAAATTTGAACGAATAGATTCAAATTTGGTAAATGCGAATCAAATCTCGTTAAATACGTATTTAAAAGATTCCAATCAAATTGGATTTTTGGGTATTCAATTCAATTCAAATAGAATGCCAAAAGAACATTTGTGTACATCTCTAATCCAGAAAAGACAGGGTCCTGAATCAAGGAAATTAAGGGGCACATGACTCTGGAATGGACTGTTTTGCCCCAGAAGGAATAGGTGCATTGTCTAGAAGTGCTCAGCCATAACCCTTAAGAAATTGGTTGTTCTTTTCCACAGAGCATTTTGTTTCCCCTGAAATTTCTCATCTATAAGAAAGGCCTCCTCTGGAAGTCTGCATGGATACAAGAGCTTAAATTCTAAAGAAAACAATAGCTTTAATAATTTTGTTTCAACCTCTAAGACAATTAACTTTTGGCAACTCAGCAAATCCAAAGCTTTGAACAGCCTAAACCAGAACTACTTAAAGGATAATTATATATAACAAGGGTTCCAGAGTTAACATTTCCCTCTAAACGGAATAGTTTCCAGATGTAAAATTGGCATTTTGTTTCTCATTTTTACAGCCACATGGGTCTCCAGAGTGCCACAAGTAAATAAATAATATTTTTAATTCATGCTCATCTCTCATGAAAGACTTTCCAAGCAGGTTGCAGATATGAAAAGGACATTCAACAAAGCATAAATCAGTTGTGAAATAACAATATCTCAGAGTCTTCAGGAAAAATGAAACCCAGAACCTGGAAAGCAGCCCATTCATTCATTTACATGAACATTCAGTCCCTAGGGTGGAAAAAAAGGGGAGGGAATGAATGTTGATGCAAGCTTGACCTGGAAACAGACACAGACAGTACCAAAGTCAAGGCAAATGGGTGCCTCCAGATAATAGATGGATCTTGGCTTTTCTTTCTTTTAACTCTTCAAGTTCACTTAATTCTTGTATATCTTTACCAATATATTTTGAAATTAGACCAAAGCTATATTAGCAACCCACACAAATACTTCCTTTTTTGTCCCACACTTTTGCCTTACTCCAATTACTTATTGACCTTACATCAGTATTAGGTTTCCTACCCAAAAGCACCTTAGAGATCATCCAACAGTTCCCAGGGAGCAGGAAAAATGATATTTATTTGTGTTGAACCTGCTGCATACTTGTTTCAAATGCAACTGAGACCCCGTCTTCATGCAATAGAAAGCCCGTTAAAAAGCTTCTTTTGCCATGGAGTGTCCGCATGCAGAGCTTTTCTCAGGGCTTCCAGTGCCACAAAGGAGGAAAATGCGTGGAAGAAAGACCCCCCCTTTAAACAAGACTATCAACACACTTTTTGGAAGCAGCAGGTATTCCTAGCAACATTGTGCATGGAGATGCTCCATGGCAAAAGAGGTATTTGGGGGCGGGGATTGCTGGCCGCGGTCCCAACTTTCCTCTTTTTTTCAGCCTTCTCCCTCATTTTCTCTTCAAATAAAATCATCTCTCTCTCTCTTTTTGCCTCTCATCCACAGCCAATATTCAAGATCTATACTGAATGCAAGAAAACAGTAGGCCGACGGAGATCCTGTGGAAACAATTCATTATGTTACTCAAAGATCTCCGAAAAAAGCACCCTGGCTCTGCCACCGCTGCTGCCTGCACACACAGCCTTAAACATTCACGCATCTCCCAGAACTGCAGCACCTTTCCTTCCTTTCCCTTTCTAAAGGTCAGATCTTTTAAAGAGCCAGAAATGTGCAGAATTGCAACATTGTTATCAGGTGTGAAGTGAGTGGATTGCTACAGTGAAACCGCTGCTGTACAGAGTGGATTTTTACAGTGAAATCACTATCTTTGGAAGCAAGCTCTGGATCCCAAAGTGATGAATGTTTCTGGTGGGTTTTGCAGGCAGGGGAGACAGATGGAGAACTTGTGAATACCCATGGCTATTTTTCTATTTTGGATTTGTCAGGGATTGTCTTCCTGGTTGTAGCCATGCAGAGCGCAGTCGCTCCCCATTCCCGCCGGCACCCTATCAACCAGAGAGGGGGTGGGGAGAAAAAGACGTGGGCAAAGAAAACACGCTTCCGTGGGGATGGTAGGTGCATTTTAAACACGCGTTTTGCTGAGCCTCATGTGGACGCTTAATTTGGAACTGAACAGTATGCTGCAATAGAGCAACAATAGAGGGACAACAGAGAAACAAAACAAGTTCCATGTAGACGGGGCCTGATACTATCTGAATCTTTCCATTTGTTCAGTGACAATATTTATATATTAGACCAGGGTAGAATCCTAACAACTGCTTATGCTGAATTCCTGCCTAATAAATTCCTGTTCAAACATTGCAAATGATTGCAAACACAAAGAAACAAACAAAAATTAAATCTGACATGAACTAATCCACAGTGTGTAGAGCTGTAATAAGCCGTTGCCATTCCTTTTACATGTACACATCTTGTCTTTTATGATTGTCTTGCTTTTTTTCTCATTGCTTTCTGTTCTCACTTCAGTATTTATTGAAATTGACTCATAACCACCATCAAGTGAACATGCTACTTTAAAGGAATTGTTGAAATATCTAAATTAACCTGCCTAATCTTCTGGAGCATCCGGTTAGGTTATATTCACATTTATTCTTGCTATTCTGGTACAAGATCAGCTGCCCTGTACCAGATTATGTAATCTGCCCCAAGACCCTGAAGAAGCATGTTTGGCTTTTAGTTCCCTTTATCACTATGTGTGTCAGACAACAAGTTTGAAATATATACGACTCAGCCTTTGGAGTATCTCATCTGTTAGTTTGCTGAGAAGGAGGAGGAGGAGAGAGTTGGCTTTTCTACCCTGTTTTTCTCACCCATTTAGGGGGACTCAAAGTGGCTGACAAAGCTTTTCTATTCTTCTCCCCACAACAGAACACCCTATGAGGTAGGTGGAGCTGTGAGGGCTCAGAAGAGAGCTATGACTAGCCCAAGGTCACCCAGCTAGTTTCAAGGGGGAAGGCAGAATCGAACCCGGTATTCTCAGCTAAGGGTCCGGCTCCCTAACTGCTAGACCAAATTGTCATATATGAATCTTTGTCATAGAGGTTTTTGTTACTTCCCCATAGCATCATTGTACACTGTTTTCTGTTATTGTCAGTACTTCCTATATAGGATATTACTTTTATATTAGTAAATTTGAAGTTATGTGTGTGATTCTGTCATATTTTCACATTTTGGTGTTTCGGCTGTTTCCATTATTGTTTCATATTGAGAAGACCCCTTTTTCTTTCTTTGTTAAATCTTTTGTGTTGTATGTTCACATTTATTCTTGGTATCCTAGTACACGGTGGGTTGCCTTTCACCAAATTAAGCAATCTGCCCCAAACTGAAACAGGTTACTTCTGGCATGGAACAAGGCTTCCCACACTGAATCAACCTGTTCCACACCAGCCTCTACCCTGACTCAGAACTTTGCACCAGATTTGGAAGTATCATTGTGTGTGTGTGGGGGGGGGGTTCCCAATGATCCAAAGGTCAGGAATGGAAATTCCTTGTCTTTGGAACTCCCAAGGAGGCATTTTCATGATGCACAATGCTGCATCACCAAAATGGGTCTCCTGTGGTATTCTGGACCATGGAAGTGCACCATCTGCATGCCTCTGTGGTTCAGTATACTGCCCCTGAAATCCCGGTAGACCTCTAAGGAGAGGTCTCCCCATAGACTGGACCAGAACACCATTTGGCTCACACACCTGGTCTACCCTTTATTCTTTGTGGATGGAGCATATTAGGAGAATGTGCAAATGGGAGAAGCCTAGAATAGACCATCATCTGGTCTACTGTAGGGATGTGCACGAATATTTGAGACATTCAAAGTTCGATAGAATTCAATTGAATTAAGACGTTTGAATTTGAATTGAATATCTATACATGGAAATTTAACATTTGAATGAATTTTTGAATCTTTCGAATCATTTGGACATTTTTATGCGTATTAAATATGCATTACATACGAATCCGTATACATCTTATTCCTAGCCAAACTCATTTGTATGGATACATACGGGACAAAGAGGATGCATATGGAATAAAAACGGGATGAATATGGATGCGTACAGGTGCGTACGGATCCGTGTGGACACATTCAAATGTTGTTGACATGAGTATCTTCAAATACAAATTGAAAATACATACAAATAGATTTGAATGTACTCACATCAAATCAAATGTGAATACATTTGAATTTTAAACATTTGAATCAATTTGAATCTTTGGATATTCAATTTGATTCACATTGAATCCTGAAAATTGCACCTGTAGTCTGTCGGCAGGGTGGACAAGGCCCTTAAACGTCTCTATCTTGTTGCTCCTAGACTTGTTGAGGTGAGCATATATCCCTTTAAATCTCCCAGTCCTTATGATTTTCTTGCCTTCTCTGCAAGAAGCAGACTGGGAGCTATGCCAGAGAACTGTAAAGCCACAGTACAACTCCATAGACAATAAGCACAAGCTGTCAATAGTTCCGTTCGCAATCAAGAGAGAGGGGAATACATGTTGGGAAGAGATCATAAATTTTGCAAACCTTAATCCCATCGCTTCAAATGTGCAGGCTACTTTGCAACACGAAAGGGATTTGGTTACAATCAGTTTTTCGGCTGATATGCGTCTTGATGGTCTATAACAAGGAAGGACAACATCTGTATTCTCAGTGACTGCACTAACTTCCGTGGACATGTCAAGGGACTAGGATACTAGGCGCAAGTGATAAATTGGGGTTTCTGAAATTAAAGCCATTTAAAGCAGACAGGATAAAGCAAAACTGAAAAGTTGGAAAACAAATGGGAGGGTAAACTAATAAAGGTGGGGAGGCAGTTAGTAAATCAAGTACAGAATAGAAAACGTAGAAAATCAATACCTACTTTCTCAAAAACTAGGAATCAGGGGTCTTATTCAGATGGGCATAATGGTGACAGCTCCAGAGGGAATGTATTGCGCAGAGGAGAAGAAATGAATGGCACATTTTGCATGCAGTTCTCGGTCCGGATCAAAAGGTCTCTAATATGGATTTGGGGCCACCACTTCCGCATGTTAATCAGGATAAAGGAGGCCTTGCCCCCTTTACAGTCCAGCTCTGTTTGCATGAGACGGAGGCAGATCCAGATCAACAGGCGCTTGATTGGGGTATATTGTAAACCTGATATATCATTCCACATTCATTCCAATTTCAATCCACTTTTATTAGACTTTCAATCCAATTTTGGTCCACTCTCGTTCTGGTTTTGATGCACATTCATTCTGAATTCATTACTCTTTCATTCCACACACTCCCACTCAGGAATTTAATGCCCATTACCACTCCTGATTTTTTACAAACTCTCACTCATGATTTTTCCATACATGGCCACTCATGAATCCATTCCGCTTTCACACCACCTTCAATCTGCAGTTATTCCACATCCAAACCACTTTCAAATGACATTCACCGTATCTTTGATGTGCATTAATTTCACTCCAGTTCCACTTTCAGTCTGCTTTCAATCCACTTTTATTCCTCTATCAATCCATTTTCACTCCACTTTTATTCCTCTTTCATTCCACTCATGGTTTTTACAAAGCCCATGCATGATTTCCCTCTCACACATGCCTTTTCCACCCACTCCCACTCATGATTCTCTCACCCACTCCACTCCGAGTTTTGATTTTTCCATAAACTCCCAGTCATCATTTTTTACACACTGATTTTTTTACTCACTTCCCACTCATAATATTTTCACATCCTCCAAACTTCAGTTTGCTTTCACCCACTTTCAATCCACTTTATCCCTCATTCAATCTGCTTTTATCTCACTTTTAATCTGTTTTATTCCCCTGCATTTTCAGAAGAGGAAATAGCAGATGTGCTGAGGGACTGTTGAACCTTTACCTTGAAGGTTTACCGCCACCAATCTAGGTACAGCATCAGTGGCATCGCCACTCAGATTAGGATCTTTTCGGGATGGATAGGAGACTGAAGAGAAAGCAAAAAAATGCCTTTAAGTTTCTCACGCCTATTCCCACCCACCACCACCAATATCTAAAGAAATCTGAGGAATTCATTACCAAAGAATTCTCAGTGAATAAATGTCATTATATCTGGAACAATCTTCTGTTTGGATAAATCTCTTGAGCAGTCTTTGTTCATACTTTTCGGGGAATATTCCAGTTTTCCTGCCATATTAATTGTCATAAGTGGTCTAAGGGAGATACAACTGTGGTAAGAAATTTCTGCTTTTGAAGAGAAAAAACAAACAAACAACCTCCCAATCTGCTGTATCGCCTCCAGGTCCGCATCAGAACCCTTTTAGAAGAGCTCAGATAGACTTTGCTCATAGTGGAAAAATAGGTTTACTTTCCAATTCCTTCAGTGTGACCTCACTGACATAAATAATCATTTCCTTTGCTCAGCATTATATACCCATAACAATACGATCTTCCCATTTTATAATGACTTGATCTAGATGCTTTCTGCACAGACTAAAGGCTTATTTCAGAATATATGCCAGAATAGGCACCTGCTAGTGGGGTTTCTTGTAGTCCACACTTAGTATGGAGACAGAAAGCTCCAAACTGGGCTAGTTTGGTCCAGTGGTTAGAGAGCTGGACTCTGGGAATACCAGGATTGATTCCACCCTCCTCCATGAAGCTATCTGGGTGGTCTTGGGCTAGTCACAGCTCTCTTCTGAGCTCACACAGCCCCACCTGCCTCACAGGGTGTCTGTTGTGGGGAGAAGAATAGAAAAGCTTTGTCAGCCACTATGAGTCCCCTTAAGGGAGAAGAACAGAAGGTTTGTCAGCGGCTTCTTCTATGCCAAGAGATATTCCAGAATGAGGCCCAGTGTAGAAAGGGCCATTTATTTATTTAAAAATCATCTAGTGTTTTTTTCACCTCTGTCATTGGCAAGCTCTCACAGAAGCTAGATGCACAAGAAATCTTCAGTTAATATCAAAACATTTTGCACATTTTTATTCTCTTAGCAAACAGATTATTATATTGTGCGGCCGTGCTTGTGATGACAATGACTGCTATGAGACAACTGCTTTACACTGCTGGGAAATAAAATCCCTATGGGGAAGCTCTGTATGCTTTTAAAATGTTAATACCTTCATGACAGATCCAGCTTCTCCATGATGATAAATAGGGCAATTAGAGCTTTTGAGTAGCACACGGAATAACCCAAATCCAAGCACAAATTAACCCTAGCTTTGCTGGTCACAGGATAAAACCAAAATGGTGTGTGCCCTAACACATTGTCTGAATCCTTTCCCTATCTGATATGTGCCGTACTTCTGTTCCAATGTCTTATTTAAATATAAATGGAGTATTCAAAACAGGGATAAAGCTAGCACAGAGATAGGGAAAATTCTGGATATGTGCATCAACACCATGCTTCCCATGTTTCTGGCCCAATGGGGGCTGACAGTGTGGAGGCCCTGCAGCAGCAGCAGTCCCTTTCCTATGTATCCCTTAAATTATTTGCTGTTGCTGCTGCTGCCGCCACTGCAAATGACAATATCAACAATTCTGTTGTTATCACCAACATCACTATTGCTACATACTGTTACCAGATCTGCTCCAGTAGTAGGGGAATTAGTAGCTAGATCTACAGGTTTTAATAACGAGGAATAACCAGAAAACAGAGACAAGACCAATTTCAGACTCAAAACCAGTTTTCTTGTTAAACCAGAGCAAAGAATTTATTAGAAATACAGGAGAGAAGTTGAAATAAAATATAAAGCCATATCAGAAGCATTCTTCATTGGACATTTAAGCAAAACAAGGACAAACATGCAAGAACTTTAAACATGGCTAAGTAATTAAACAGCTTATATTAGAATAATTCTATGCATTAAACTGGTAATTTCAGTTTTGTGGAAGGACTATGCCCAAGCCAGCAAGGAGGTAGAAAAATCACCCTTAATACTAAGATATTCCCTAACCAAAATTAAACAATATAGAAAAACCATAGAACATAGGGAGAAGTAAGGAGGAATGGAATTTGCTCTCACCACTGTGCCTTAGATGGGAGATTCCAGCCGATCTGTGCCTCTTCAGGAACAAAAATGGAAAACAAAAATAAAAAAATAAAGAAAAATGATCCCTTTTAAAAAAAATGAGTAAAATATCTCAAAAAGATTGAAAATAATAATAATAAAAAAAACCAGTTGAAATGGGCCTCTGCAATTGTTCTGACCAAGCCAAATTCAGAATAACTTTCAGAATTTAAAAAGCAGCTCTGTGTAGCAAGAGAAGAAAAAAAAAAGTGAAAAATAACAGCAAAGTGTCTGTGGTCTTTTCCTAGCTTTCCGTGGCAGGAAAACTCCTTTGGCTAGGTGAGGAGAGGGAGATTCCTTGCCCTAGACTCCTGAACTCCTTCTCTTCTCTGCCTTTCTTATAGCCAGAAATTGGAACCAAAACAAAACAAAACAAAACAAAAAATCTGTAGATTATGGTCCTTCCTTTGTTAATAAAAGAAATTGCAGTGTCCTGTAATTTCTCCCAAAAAGATGCAAAAATTACCCTAACAGCATCCCCAGAGCTCTTCCTGCAAAGGTAATCTCCCTTCAGTCTGTCCTAAAAGAAGTTCATCGGTCCTGTAAGCATATGTCTTTCAGAGAAATCCTGGTCTTATTATTCCCTTTAAGACAGAGTATAATGGAATGGCTTATGTGTTATAATATCCACTTCCTTAAAATAATAAGATGTTCTCCAACCTTACCATTCCTGTCTTATGGAAGTTACTTTAAATTAACATTTCTGATTGGCGCATCTCCTGACCTTTCTCTGACTTCCTCAGGGCACTCTTATCCAAGGGGTAGACAAAAGGTGTAAACAGGCCCAACAGAAATCCTGACATTCCCAGTACTGATGAAGTTTTCCTTGTTATTTCCTTCAGGTTAAAAATGTAATGGAATAGCTCATATGAATTCAGCAAATTCTCTCATCTATCAAAGATTTAGTAAGATCCCCTTCCCAGGGTATTCCAAATTTATATATATATTTTAAAAAGAACGAAAGATATATCCTCTCTTTCAAAAACCCAATGACCATTGTTTGTTTTGCAACCCTTGTTCTAGCCTACAGGCAGAATCTTGAGTGGCACATCAGAGCCAGGAACCAACAGCAATTTGTAATTCAATGGAGAGGTCTGTTTTTGTTTTGCAAAATGCCACATCTCCTTCCTTTGCTTTTGGAAGCATTTCAGATGTCCAAGGCTTTTATTCCAAGTTAATGGTCCCCGCCTCTTTCTTATTCCAATTGAGTCCCAAAGCTCTGATGGAACTGCACCCAAAGCCCAAGACACTGCTCCGACACCAGAACTTTTATTTAGCCAATTTTTTATTAATAATCATAGCTGGTATCAATACTACAATTAACACTGCCCACCAAGGATTAATAAGTCCCAAGTTGAGCCCATATCTAGGGAGACCCAATTCAGAATACATCAAATTGTTGTTAATTGATTTCAATCCTGACCCTGACATGACCCTAGTGGCTGCAAAATTCTTAGCTGTAGCTATAAAAATGACGGAGAAGTTAAGAAGTGAAACCCTGCGATGGAGCAACCTTGACACTGGTTTATTGAAAAATTATCCTTGGTCATATATAGTTTAATTTTATTGTCTCTCATTGTAAATTGATTTTTATCTGTTTTTATGTGTTATCTTTTGAGTCTTTATGGTGAAATAAATTTGATTGATTATCATCATACAACAGCTTCACCATTGTTTCATCATCAATAAATTTCTTCTGATGTTAAAGTAAATACAGAAGTGCTTACTTAGAGACTTGGGCTTATTTAGATTTTTCTGTGGTTTTTTTTTCTGATTTAAGTCTACAAATGTTCAGTCTGGAGAGATGGCATTTAAGAGGGGAACTGAATGAAATATATAAAATTATGCATGGTATAGAAAAGGTGGATAAAGAAAATTTCTTTTCTCTATCACATAACACTGGAACCAGGGGGCACTCTATGAAGCTGATGGGTAGGAGAGTCAGATCCCACAAAGGAAGTATTTCTTCACTCAGAGGGTCATCGGCTTATGCAATGTCCTGCCGGAAGAGGTGGTGACAGCTACTTGTCTAGATAAGATAGGGTTAGACAAACTTATGGATGACAGATGTATCAATGACTACTAGAATGAATCCCTAGGTACACCTTTCAGGCTGGGGGGGGGGGCAGGATGCTTCTAAGGCCACTTGCTGGAATTCAAGAGCAGGAAAGGTTTGTCCTTGTTTCTGCTTGGGATGCCCATGAGCATTTGGTGGACCACTGTGTGTGAGAGGATGCTGGACTAGATGGGCTGTTATGTTCTTATGTTCTTAAGTATTGCCATAGATGAATTTTCAACCCTCCAACCATACTGATCAGATGCCCTTGTCTCCCTTCCCTTCTCCTTCTCGTCTGTCCCCTCTCCCTTCTTCCTATTCTTCTTCCTTTAACTCCCTTGGACTAACATATTTAATTAGACCACTGGCCTGCCAAACTAAGTGTTCCTTTGTTCCTGTTTATTAGCTTAGACTAAGTCTTTGATGATTAACAACTTTCTCTTTGATGGTTTATACTGTGAAGATGCTCCCCTGGCTGCGAGGGTTTCCCAAAATATTAGAAACCCATCTTCCCATTGCTGATAGGTATTTGAAGTGTGTGTTCCTGTGTGTGTGTGTGTGTGTGTGTGTGTGTGTGTGGTTTAGCCTGTTCTGTTTGCCTACTCTAATACTATATTGATTGTTTTGCTTGGTTACTTTTGCTTAAGTTTTGCATCCTATGTTACCATCTGTGCTGATGAAGAACAATGTACAAAAATTTGTTTAAAGGTACATAAATAAAACAGAATGGAATAAGATATTAAATCACTTACCAAAGTCTGTTGCAAAGAGTTTCTGATGAAAAGGACTCAAAGGAAGTCTGTATTAATCAGGAGAGCACTTCAGAGCCATGACAACCACAGAAGGGTCTTACTTCTGTGTTCTTCCAATGAATATCTGGGAAAGCAGAGACTCTGAAACTGATTTTAATGCCTAGGAAGGCTTCTAAAGAAGAAGATCTCCATTTTAATAATGTTGATGTAGGCCATTTAGGGATTTAAAGGCTAAAACCTGCACTTTGAATTGAATTCAAATAGTTAGCTAATGAAACTGGCAAATATTGGAATTATGTGTCCTATATGATAAAAAAAATGCTAGGGGAATGTACTGGCTGAAATAAATTGAGATGTGCTAGGAATTTGCAAAATTCAAAAGTTCAAATTCTGTTAGTTTGAGGATCCAGTGCACCCAAGGGAAAACAAGGGTGTAGAGATATGGGGACATTGCACCATTAAAGAACTCTTATGGTCCCATTTTGCCACTGTGTGGCTCCAGGCTTTGACAAGAGAAAGGTGTGGAAGTATCCATGCAGTCTGCCCTTGCTTTTAGAAGGAAAGTTTATTTTGTTTTCAATTGGAGAGTTACATAAACTGGTAAGAAATATTCCTGGACATCATGATCACTATAATTAATTGCTGAATTCCAACAAATCCTTGAGTTACGACATAAGTTGATACCAAATCTGCTCCAGTAATAGGGGAATTAGTAGCTAGATCTACAGGTTTTAATAACGAGGAATAACCAGAAAACAGAGACAAGACCAATTTCAGACTCAAAACCAGTTTTCTTGTTAAACCAGAGCAAAGAATTTATTAGAAATACAGGAGAGAAGTTGAAATAAAATATAAAGCCATATCAGAAGCGTTTCTAGAACAGAAATAAGCATGCAAGAAATTGACATTTCCCACTAAGAAATCTTTATGCTCTTAACTGAACTTATCCCTCTTTTAGTAAAACAATTAATTTATAGTTATGCAGCAAAAGCTTTCCAAAAACCCCCAAAACAAATTGCTTTGCGTGAGTAAGACGTTTAAGAAATGAGAGTAAAATTCTTCATTAGAAAAAAAACCAATTGCAAATGACAGCCAAAAAGGGAATGGAAAACTCCTAACACTAGAAAGATCCCTTAACCCAAAAGTTCTAAAGAAAAAGGGGGAAAGTGAATGAAGGAAACAAATCTTCTGTCTCACCACCATCTTGCCCAAGAAGTCCAAAACTGTAGATATGTAGGATTTCAGCAAAATATATCAATTGCAGGAACAAAAAATGTTTTTTAAAAAAAATTGGAAGAATAATCTTCAGTCTGAACCAGACTTCCATGTAGCAGAAAGGAAAAAAAAAAGGGGGGGTAGGAATGGAGGAGATTCCTTCAGGTTTTCCTCATGGCAGAGAGAGAAGACCCCTTCGGTTGGATGAGGAGAGAAGGAGTAGACTCCTTCCATAGCAGATATGAGGAGGGGATGGCTCCTCCTAAACTCCTTCTCTTCTCTACCTTATTTATAATCAGAAATTGGAACCAAAACAAAACAAAACAAAAATCTGTCGATTGTGGTCCTTCCTTTGTTAATAAAAGAAACTGCAGTATCCTGTAATTTCTCCCAAAAAGATGCAAAAATTACCCTAACAGCATCTCCAAAGCTCTTCCTGCAAAGGTAATCTTCCTTCAGTCTGTCCCAAAAAAAAAGTTCATCGGCCCTGTAAGCATATTTCTTTTCAGAGAAATCCTGGTCTTATTATTCCCTTTAAGACAGAGTATAATGGAATGGCTTATGTGTTATAAGATCCACTTCCTTAAAATAATAAGAGGTTCTCCAACCTTACCATTCCTGTATTATGGAAGTTACTTTAAATTAACATTTCTGATTGGCGCATCTCCTGACCTTTCTCTGACTCCCTCCAGGCACTCTTATCCAAGGGGTAGACAAAAGGTATAAACAAGCCCAACAGAAATCCTGACATTCCCAGTACTGATGAAGTTTTCCTTGTTATTTCCTTCAGGTTAAAAATGTAATGGAATAGCTCATATGAATTCAGCAAATTCTCTCATCTATGAAACATTTAGTAAGATCCCCTTCCCAGGGCACTCCAAATTTTTATATATATATTCTTTTAAAAAGATATCTTCTCTTTTTTTTTCCAGAACCCCAGTGACTTATGGTTGTTTTGTAACCCTTGTTCTAGCCTCCAGGCAGAATCTTGAGTGGCCATCAGATGCAGGAACCAACAGCAATTTGTAATTCAATGGAGAGATCTGTTTTTTGTTTTGCAAAATGCCACATCTCCTTCCTTTGCTTTTGGAAGCATTTCAGATGTCCAAGGCTTTTATTCCAAGTTAATGGTCCCCGCCTCTTTCTTATTCCAATTGAGTCCCAAAGCTCTGATGGAACTGCACCCAAAGCCCAAGACACTGCTCCGACACCAGAACTTTTATTTAGCCAATTTTTTATTAATAATCATAGCTGATATCAAAGTACTTTCCTGAAGATGGCACCTGAGGTCAGCAACTCTCACCCAGAAAGAGAGAGAGAGAGAACCTGGCCAGCAAAATGCTGAAGACCAGAAACTTTCATTGCCAGGATAAACTAATCCAGAAGACGATTTGCTTTTCAGTATCTGGGAGTAAGTCCTGGATACTGAGAAGTAGGATGATAGTACAGAACATGAATAAATTGTTTGCATTCTATTTTGGCTGCCACTTTGTTGTGCGCTCTGGATTCGTAGTCTTCCCAGAGAATCAAGGACACAGCTTGGCATGTGTAAGAATGTTAATACTAGGGATGTGCAAGAATGTTTGAAATATTCATTATTCAATCAAATTCAGCTGAATTCAGACATTCGAATTTGAATCGAATGTCCAGATATTTGGGTTTTTTTTAATATTTGAATGAATACAAATATTTCAAATCATTTGTTTGAATAATTTGGGCATTCATATCTATGCATTATATAAATATCCATCCATACCCATGCAGGATGAAAATGGGATGGGATAAAAATGGGATGCGTACAGATGCATATGGATGCATATGGGTGTGTATGGATACATATGAATGGTGTTGATATTCGTATTGAATATTTGTACGAATAATACACATGTATTCAAATTGGTTTGAATTTTAATACATTCCCTTTTCCTCTGTTTGTACAAATTTGTACATTTGTACATTGGATTCAATTCTAATCAAAGGTCAAAAATTGCATTCCTGCACACTCCTAGTTGACACCCCTGCAAAAGACGTGCCTCTGACTTCCCCTTCTCCTCATTGCAGAGTACATTTTACTGCAGGCTGAGTAGGGCTACACAATTTCACTGGTGATAGAGCATATAAAATACAGATTTATTTCCCACTTGAGACTGTAGTACAATGAATAAAGAATAGGAAACAAGAGTAGGAGAAAATGTATCACAACTGCATTCACTGACAAACTGACAAAACAATGGCTTCTCTGATAGTTCTTTTCGGAGAAGCCCTTGATTTAACTATGTACCCTGTGCTAGCTTAAATAAACCATCTCTTTTTCAAACCTGTATTTTTGCAGATGATTTTGGGAGCACTTGATCCTGAGCTACGTTAGTGAAATTAATCCAGAAACTTAATGCTCTGATCGTCGTAAAAGAAGCTGAGAAGGCTACTGTGAGAGAGAAAGCCAAGAGTCAAAACACACTCACCTCCAAGTGCCAAGCAAGCTGTACTGATACTCAGCCAGGGATTCAAAGAATGCAGCCAACCACCAAATCACGACAGAGAAAGATAAGCAAGTTTCAAGTTGATTCTATGCCTGTCATGTCAATTTACCCATTAATCAGCTATTTAGGCAGATTTGTTTCCATTATCAAAAGCACCAGCTGCTTTTATCAACAAGCCTATTCTTGGGTGGTTAGATGAGAAAACATTTTTAGATTTCCAAGATGGGCATATTCCCCAAAATGTCTTGCTGCATATGAGCATGCATGTGCAGACTGGGCCATGAATTTCAACATGTTAATTTCATTTTATACAACTTAATTCATGCATCTCTCTCTCTCTCTTTTTGCAGAGAACTGAAGAACACAAGCATTCTTCTTTCCTTCATTTCATCATCATGACAATCCTCTAAGTTATGTTGGGCAGAGAAAAAAATGGCCCTTTCTACACTTGCCATTGAAGCAGGATAGTGAGAGACCTGGGCTTATTTGAGAGTCTCTTTTCCACAAGCTGGAGCATGAGAAATAAATTCAACCCCCTCCCTGGGCTGCTCCATCCAAACTGGGATGCAGCAAGGCCCCAGCAAGGCCCCATCTAGATGGCCAAAATGGCCACCTATGCTCAGACACTGGTAGACCTGAAAAACAAGCAAACAGATTAATTGGCATTCCAGGGGCCTGTATAATGGAACAGGGAGACACGTAGCACTGTGCACACTCTCTTGTACCAGTTTAGTTTGGTCTAGTGGTTAGGGAGCCAGACTCTTATCTGTGAATACCAGATTCAGTTCCACACTTCCCCATGAAGTCAGCTGAGTGACCTTGGGCTAGTCACAGTTCTCTTCTGAAATCTCACAGCCCTACCTACCTCACAGGATGTTCTGTCGTGGGGAGAAGAACAGAAAGCTTTGACAGCTGCTTTGAGTCCCCTTAAATGGATGAGAAAAGTGGGGTAGGAAAGCCAACTCTTCTTCTTCTTCAGAGGCACATCAAATTGTGCCACCAAAATAGGTTCCCATGGGGAACCTAAGCTAGGAACTTCAGTTCTTAGTACTCAGTGCTCTTGAGAATGGCTCCAGTTATCACACAATTTCTGGATTCAGTGTAGATCACTGTTTCAGGACAGCCTTCTGAATAAGGAAGGTCTGTACTGTGGAGCTGTTCCTGCTACCAGAACGGGCAGGGCTAATAAGGTAAATGTGAAACAGCGAGGGACTGAGGTGTGTGGGTTAAATCTTAGGCTGTGTCTGCATTGGGCAGGCTCACAATCATCATAATGTAGGAACAATTCCAGCTGATGCAGAAATTGTCTAAGAACCTTTCCACACTTACCTCTTCAGCAAACATATTGGAAACTCCAGAACACAGCATGTGCATTTCGTGGAGCTGCTACTTTCCCACATGCAGCTGTGGGGATTCAGGAGTTTCCCCAAAGTGTGCAGATGTAGAGCAGTTCTAACAGTCTACAGTCAATGCCACCTCTCCCTGCCAGAAGAGCTGGTGGCACAAACACAGTTAGCCAGCACATGCAAGTGTATTGTGCCAATGGCACAGTTCCTGAAATTGCTGCTGCTTGCAGCAGATTGTATCTTATCAGCACTTAGACCAGTGCTGGCAAAGTTAGGGAGAGAGCTGGTGTCCGAAGTGTGGATGCCTGAACTTTTCCCCCTCTTTGTTTCCCAGGGAGGTTCTCCCAGGAGGCAAATGTGCAAAAACTCTCTTTCTAGTCCAGTTCTACACAATAGTTCCCCTCCAACAGAATGTATTTTTAGATTGAATTTGATTTTCTCTTTGCATATGTTTTAGTACTGTAGATTTTACAAGGGGTGTTACTTTAATAAACACAGAAGTCAACAACGAAGGGCTTTGAGGAGCAGAAGAAGGACAAGAACCATGCAAATCTTGGCAAAAATGAAACAATCCCTCAATGTGCCTCTGAGTTGGAGGGACTCTTAATGGAGCAAAATCTGAAATTCTGATTTAAGCTTACAGATACACCTCCAGAGTGCCCTAAGGCACAGAACCATGAAGTCAACCTTTCATGGCTGCTTAAAGACACTAAACACCGGGCTTCTAGAGATCAGCATCCAAACAACCTCAGAACCTGGACTTGATAAAAATTGACTTTAACAACATCAGAGAATGAGGAAGATCATGATGATGTTTCTTCTCCATAAGACTTTATCAACCTAAGCCAACCAAACTATTCACCTTATCCTTTCATCATCTGCAGATTCTTCAAAAAGAAGATCTACTTCTTTTTTTAATAATGATGCCATGTGTTTCCTTCCTTCCTTCTCCCTCCCTCCCTTCCGTCTTGGATTCCGCGATTCTATGTGAATTGCGGTGGACCTATGAATTGCTAAGTGCATTTGCCCCCTTTGAATTCTCTGTAGTGATAGGAAGTTAACAGTTTGACAGCTGTGTGCACTTTGATACTTTCATATAGACTTGATACACAGTTAAAAGCCAGCTTAAGTTCCTTCCAGATGTGGGATTTATAGCACTATTATGTCAGTGCTATGGTGGGTTTGCCACAATTATCCATTAGGGATTGAGGGTGGGAATAAATATTTCTGGCAGTTTATCTTCAGATTATAAGAAGAGGTACAACTGGTTCTGTGACCCTTGGGCAAAATAAAAATAAAAAATAGGGTCCAGTAAGGAAACAGATAGAATTTCACATATTTTGATCATATGATGAAGGCAGACAAAGTATTTTAGGGGGTCAAGTCAATGCAATTAGCAATATTGGAGTAACCAAAAGAAAGAGGAAAATGGATAATGTTGGTGGATTCAAGTAGTCTCTTAGAATATTCTTGAGCTCTTACTGAAGACAATCAAGTATTTGTCTAGTTAGCCATGAACATAATCCAATGGCATCCAGAACAACATAGGCAAAGGAGTAAAGAAATAGTAGAGTTTATCAATAAAAAGCAGGCCCCTGAACCTCATAGTTCATTTATTCTTTTAATAGTGCTACCTTCTTCTTAAGCAATGCTTAAATTAACAATGTCAATGAATGTGCCTGCTATTATGAATTAATTTTCTATTCCTGTCACCACTTGATTTGTCCTGTAAAGGCATCAAGCCCCACTAAAAGCAAACAAGAGGAAAATATGCATATAATTTCCATAATCTAATGACAAATTTAGAAATAATTATGATAGGTTAAATAAGGATATAGCTCTGTGTTATGAGGGGAATGAGCAGGATACCTTTTTCAGTCTGCTGCCCAACTGCTAGCTGCTGAGGAGCAACTTTGAGGACTATCTCCTTTGTTAATTTTCTTTATCTTTAAAGTAGATTTAGATTTGACAGCCATTCAAATGAAGTTTAGCTTCACATTGAGGGCCTTTCTAAATGTTAATTGGAACATATTATCATTTAATGATGGTCAGCACCCTATTGGAGAATACTGTATGATTCAGCTCCTGAATAAATCTCTTGAGTCCATCTCTCCCATCCAATTATTTCACCAATTCTCTGAATTTTTTTTTAAAAAATGATCAAATAGTTCATGTTTGAAGCTGTTTGCACTGAGCTGAGCATGTAGTTCTTTGAATATCTGGAAATTATATCAAAGCAGTACCCTGCTTGTAGGCATGAACAATTCAATTGAACAATTCATTTTTCCTGTGTTTTCACCCTTAAAAAAGATTTAGTCAATAGAAAAAAAATATTTTTTGTTTTCAAACAAATTAGAAACTGAACATAAGCAACTGTATGGTCACTTTAATGGTTCACCACTAAGATGAACAAATCAGTGTTTGTTTGGTTTTGAACTGAACATACAATTTTTGTTCATGCTCATCTCTAATAAAAAGTATAGAACACCTCTTTCTGATTAATCAGGTTTGTGTAGGGTTCCCCCAAGAACTAATCTGGCCAATATTGAGTTTGGAAAATGTCAGGTCAAACTCTGGCCTTGTCAGACTCCTAGGCTGTGGTCACAGCTTCACTTTAAACCTTCTTCAGTTTGTCTTCTGTTCCAATCACTTACATCTTTAAATCCGTATCCATTTTTTCCCCTGGTCTTTACTCCTTCCACTGGGACTTTCCTCTATTTCATCCAACACAGCACTGAAAACAATACAATGGTTTAATCCAATAAGGCTGTGTTTGCAAAAGATGATTAAAAGGGGCTGAACCATGCTTTAGTGAGTGGAGACTGCATTTATTTGCCTTCCCTTTAACCGGTATGTGTAGGCATTACACAGAGTTGGCACCATCCCGCCCTTTCCTCCTTCTTCTGCAGCATCTCCAGTCCTCTTCATTTTTTCTATGTCTAGCACCTTATGTGTCTGCTTAACCTTCAGAGAGAGGCAATCCTGCAGATGAGAGATGGGGAATTGTAGCAGGTATGCATTGAATGTTCATACAAATACAAATACATACAAATAGATTTGTATTGAAAATAATTTTAACACATTTGAATGCCTTCTATTCATATGAATACAGATTTTTGAAAATTCATTTTATTTTGAATTGAATGCCCCCCAAAAATGGTGCTACTTTTTGAATTGTCTTCCATCCCTCACTGCTCCACCACGAATTAGGCTAAATATGCACAGAACTGCTTCTTTGCACCTCAGTGTGAGAGTGTACAGATTGATTAGTCACTATATAGATTGTTGGGCCATCAGTTTCTCTTCACTGGCTCAGTTGGGCTTTCCCACCCAAATGGTTTAGCCCCCCATTTATCCCTGTAGTCTCTTTACCTGTTGCCTACAACTCCACCACATTTCCTTTTTCAAACAGAGGCCCTGGTCATACCTTCCTTTTACACCTTCTTCGGTCCATCATCAGTTCTGATTGCTTGCACCTTTTCATTTATGCTCCCTTTTATTTGTGGACTTTCCACGCTCTATTTGGATTTTCCTGAATGGAAAGCCCACAAATAAAATGGATAGAAGTGAAAACATGTGAATGATGAAAGCTGAAGATGGACTGAAGAAGGTTTAAAAGGAAGGTGAGACCATGGCCAAGGTAGCAGTTTAGCACAGAACCACATCTGTGTTACAATGTGAGGGTGGGCAAATGGAGTAGTGAAATTGTTCTCTTGAGTTTTGTGTAAAGCTGGTTTTATTATATACATACGTGTATATACATATATTGAAAGATGTCCTTATCTATGGGCTGATAAAGGACTTTGTGTGGTGACATGTTTAGCAAGCGAGAGAAGGGGTTGAGCAAGATTGTTAGGGGAAAGACTCCATACTAGGGATGTGCATGAATGGAATTTTTGGAAATTTGATTCATAGTGAATTGCATGCTAGAAAATCTGTATTTGCTTGAATAGACCCCCCCTTCAAATGTTGTAGGATTCTATTCAAAATGAATGTATTCATGCAAATATCCAATATGAACAAATACGTTATCTGATACGAATGAATATGTATCCGATACGTATCCTGTAACATATCCACTCTGAAAGTGTAAAATCTGACCTGAATCCACTTTTAATCCACTTTCAATCCATGTCAAATGCAATCTGGATCTGTTACATATGTGACCGAGGGTGTTTTTCCACCGCGCTCCTTTAATCCAGATCTAAGAAGATCCAGATCTAAGGAATGGGTACTTCCCTTAATCCAGATGTACTAGATCCGGATTAAGGGAAGTACCCAATGTGTTTCCATGGGTGGCCTAGCACCCAATAGCAATGGGTGCTAGTTTCTCTGCTGTGAAAACACTGGAGCACCCATTTGCAAATCTGGATTGACCCACAAGGGGTCTGCCCGTCACCCCAGGTGGGGGGCAGGGGGTGCAATCTCTGAAGTCCCTCCAAAGTCCCTCCAAAGTTGCCTTTGGAGGTTAGCAAAGGCTCCGAAGTCCCTCTGAAGGCAACTTTGGAGATTAGCAAAGGCTCCGAAGACAAACCCTGTGTGAGAGCATGCTTATTGATTAGCTCCTTGTGAGCAGGGATGAGTCAGCTTCATTAATATGTACCTCTTTCCATGCCTGAAGGTAGCAGGATGAGTCAGCCTCATTAATATGTACCTCTTTCCATGCCTGAAGGTAACAGTCTGCTTTGTTCTCCCTTTGTTCTCGGAGGTTTGTCTTTGGAGCCTTTGCTAATTTCCGAAGGCAATTTCGAAATAGCTTTGAAATGACTTCAAAATGACTTTGAAGTCTAGGTTTTGGGGCTCCCCCCCCATGCGTGTCCCCTCTGCCTAGCCTCCTCTAGACCCCATTGTCTGTTTCTAGTGGAAACAGGCTCCCTTAATCTGGATTTTCTGGCAGAAGACCCCATTGTAGACCCCATTAATGTGGTCTACAGAAAATCTGGATTAAAGGCCAGAAAGTACCCATTTGATCCAGATTTCCCCAGCAGCAGTGGAAACAATCGGGTCCCAAATGGGTGCTGTGGTGGAAATGGGGTCATCTGGCTCACACCCAGATGGGTCCTTAATGGGTGCAAAAATGGGTACTTTCTGCCAGTGGAAAAACACCCCGGTACAGCCGCTTTACCAACTCCCCAGTTTAACATATGTCCTAACTATTCATATAAATGTTAATGTACAAATATCCTAACATTCAGTTATTGTATGAATGTCCTAATTCATATGAATTCATACGAATAATGAATGTTACAAATATTTGTGCACATCCCTACTCCAATCATATCCCTTTATTGCACAAAACTTTATCATTTCAGAGTTCTGTGGGTGTTGTGATGATGAACTGTGGTGGAGATCTCAAAAGAAATCTCAGCCCAGACTAAGGATAAACAGAGGAAGGATTATCAGGTATTGGATGTGATCAGAGTTTGCCTTTTTTCAGTCCAGCTTGCCAATAAAATGGATTAATTTAGCCAAGTCTGCCCATGATCCTATTGTAAGATTTCTGTCAGCACTGCAGAAAAATAAATAAATCACTAGTTATCAGGATTCATTCCCTGTTTGACTCTCATTTTGTAAAAACACGTTTTTACATTTGTTTCTATCGATAATATAGTGTTATTACCGAATTATAATTTATTTTGTTGTGTCCTGGCTAACAGTATTATTTTTACTTTGTAATTTTGACTGTGCATAAACATATTAATTGGGTCTTTGACTGTAATAGTTTTTACATGGATTTTTCTTTTTACTGAATTAAAAGCAAATAGAAAATACAACCCTGGTGTTTTTGAGGTTGTTCTGTTCACAGTCAAAGTGGAAACAGCTGGAAATTTCCTGAATTAACCTTTCTCCACAAGAGTACTTTTTCCTCCAGTTGTGTAGATTCAGAAGGCATACATTAATTGAAGCCACATCTCCACTTTTAGGGGAGGGTCAGATGCAAGTGGTTGGGGGGATGCATCCCCTCCTCACTACCCTCTACATGTCCATTTCAGAGCACAGAGATACAATTTTCCTCAGCACCTCCATGGACAAATAAGTACCCTACATACAAAGCATCTTAGAAGGTGATCACTCTGGTGTAGGGATGTGTACAAAAATTTTTTGGCATTCAATTCATGATGAATCCAATGTCAGAAAATTCATATTCGTTTGAATAGTTCCCCTTCAAATATGGTAGGATTCTATTCAGTAGGAATATATTTGTACAAATTTGTACAAATATCTGATACAAATGCATACATATCCTGGATACGGATCCTGGATACAGATCCTATACGAATGCATACATATTGGATGCGTATCCTATGCCAATGCATACATATCCTATACCAGTGATGGCGAACCTTTTGAGCTCGGTGTGTCAAAATTTGCAAGAAAACCTAGCTTAACTCGGGTACTGTGTCATATCTAGAAATATCCATAATTTTGTGATATTTGTAGCTCTAGTAAAAAAGTTATATTTTTGATATATGTATTTTATAAAAAGCAAAAACAAATAATTCTTTAGTGACTTTTGTTGCTGAATTTCTTTGCTCAATCTTCAATTGAAAGTTGGTATTTTGTACACTTCAAGAACAAGCAAGCACTACACGCCCAGGTGCCAGGGTGACCATGTATTTCACCCAAAAGGGCTTGGTGTGTCACCTGTGACATGCGTGTCATAGGTTGGACATCACTGGCCTATATGAATGCATATGCATTGAAAACTATCCAGTTTAACGAATGTACAAACTATCCATATGAATTATTTTGAAACATTCATATTCATACAAATGTTAATGTATGTATGTCGTAACATTTGATTTGTGTACTAATGTCTGAATTCATATGAATAACAAATGTTATGAATATTCATGTACTTCCCTACTTTGGTAAAGTGACAAATATGTTCACTACATGGCACCCATAATCACTGAAAATAAAGGTGAGGAAGCTTGGAGGCTTTCTTCAGACAATGGGCGTGTTTCCATTCAGTAAGTAGAAACTCAGACTAACCTTGCTGAGTGCACAAGCAATGTTACCACAGTATACTTCACAAAGATAATCTGAAGGAATATTATTATGAAGTAGGCCTTGGATTGGACTGCAAAGGGATTAACTTTGGACCTGAAGTGTTATATGATATTTAAAAGGAGAATCAATGCAGATGCAAAATATAAGCCCATTTATATAGTATTCTGCCTGATTTGAATATCACAAAGTGTTAATTTTAGTCTGACTGGTGGTTCAGCTCAGAATATATTTATTTCTAGCTATACTATTGAATAGATTTCATGCAGTGAGACCATTTTTACTGTTTCTTTTAGAAATAAATGGAGAAAACTGATAAGGGGCCAGGTTATTTTCATAAAACATTAACAAGATATGTTGTGAAAGATTACTGCTTTTAAGCATCAGCTAGAATGCAAAATATCCTATAGATTTTGCATTTGCAATGTCATTTTAATTCTCATTCCATAATACTGATGACCAATGACAATAAACACTAAATTGCTATTACAAAATGAAGTGCTATTATGAACTGTCTATATGTACTCTGCTTCAGAAAATATGGTACTGGCTGGTAAAAGACATTAACAAAACAGGAAAGTAAAAATTGCCTACCATTGTCTTCATGTCTCTAGGTGGAGATATGAGACCATATTTCAATTATTATTATTCCTTACTGTTAGAGTATTCTGTTTTCTACGCTTTATCTTGAAAAGGGAATGGAAATTGGAACTATATTATTTTAAATATAGTATGCCAACAAAATATTTCTGATGTGACAATAAATTAAAACAGTGCAAAGATTTCTGGGCATTTAAAAATGTATCTGAACATACAACATTTCCAATGCCTTATTTTTAATGATCACTATAACTGGAGATGTTGTAGATACATAAAGGACAATAGGTCTCATAAAAACAGCTTGGCCTTTAGCAAAAAAAAAAAGTCAGTTTATTGCAAAAAATTAAATGATAAAGATGTTGTTGATTAAGAGTGATTTTCCTTAAGAAGGATAAAGTAAGATCTACAGTAAAAAGTTACACTTATTTATGACTCAATTCATATACTTCTCTTATTACCTCTTACTTTTTTTGGAAACACTTCATGGCCACTAAAGTTATCCTTGTCCTGCTCATACATTAAAATTGTGGCAGAAATATAAAGGATTTTTTTTAAAATGTAATGTTATCATACACAATTTGTATAATGTTTGCATAAACAATATCTGGATGCTCACATTTTGTCACATGCTGTTTGTACAAATAACATACTTTGCATGGTACCTACTTAAAGGCTGCATCCAGATGTAGGTTACATAGTCTGGCATACGTGGATATTCCAGAATAATGCATGGATAGTCTAGAATATCCATGCTTTATTCCAGCACATCAAAATATAGTTGAATAGGTAACTGATGTCTGTTTTCTTTTTTTCCAAGAAAAAAAAGGCTTCACTTTGTAGTTTGGGTTGTTGCTATTTGTTCTGATTGAAAAATACAGCTTTTGGACAACAGGATTCAAAGTGTCTGCTGTGACTGTATTTCCTGAACTTTAGAGAATAAAGTCTTATTGCAGTTTGTATATATGAATGTTGAGTCAGCCACGGCATAAGCTAATGTTATTGTTTGTCTGGATCCTGCACACTTTCCTACCACAAAAGGGATCTCTGCTCTTCGCTCATCTTTGCCAGCTATCCAAACAGTCTGGCTGTTGGGCAGGGCTAGCTGCCTGCCATAATATCTGTGTGTACAATCTCTGCCATCTATGAGATTCTGTATATCTGAATATATTATTAGTACTACAGTAGATAATGGTTGTCTGTTGTTTTGCCTCAGCAGGGAACTAACAGTTGATGTCCCCCTCCCTGCTGAGGTCAAGTGTTACATTTGTTTGAGAAGGTTTTGGCACCAAGTTTAAATTGGTTTTGAAAGATAGTTATTGTTCATTGGTTAAGGGGCAAACCCCACCCAGCTATGAAACATATAAATATGCTGGGCTTTCTGTTCCAAGTGGCCCCCAACAAAACATGTCCTAATGCTGAGCTGAAGTAAATCACTGTTCATATTTTTCAAGAAATAGTCCCATGGCCATTCTTGGCCAGCCTGACACTGGCTCTATATGTTACAATAAGGTGTTACTGACTCTCAGAGTCAATTGCATAGGCCTGGACCTTTGGTAATTTCTCCCATAAAGCACATCTTTCTGCATTAGATGTCTTCCATTCGACTAGCATGACTGAGTAAGAGTGAGCATTGTTGAATTGACTGAACAAGTCATGCTTGGAATACTTGATTTTCTCATGACATCTTTTGTTAAGGGTGCCAAAACTATATTACATGGTGTCCTGAACTAGAGTCACCATGAACCATAGCCATTTTTGCCTGCAAATAGGATCAATGGGCTTTGTAGGTCAGCATGATCGTAAAGAAGATAGTCCTATTAAAACGAACACTCACTCTAAATCAGTTTGGTTCAAACTGTCCTGTTTCAAACAGGGGTAGTGCAACAGTTTGATCTGAGCTGGGTTCAATATGAACCAATCTGAACCTGAATCAGTTAGTATTTTGGCTACAGTATCTTCAGACACTGGACACTGAATGCTGAAAAGAAGGTAGACTCAATAATATTCAAACAATAGTCAGATCCTATAACCTGAATTTAATTAGCTGCCCTTGAAAATGGCAGTGATTCTTCATATTTTGCTGGGTGGCACACACCCTCCCCTACCGGATCATAGATGAAGCAGGCTAGAGCAGCAGCCTCCAAGGCGTGGATTGCAGTCGTGGGGGAACAGAGCAGCCAGTATTTTATCGCCCTTTGCTACAGCCGTTTATTGGAGCCAGGTTCTTCCTTCGCGTCAGCACCATCCAAGTGGCAGCAAAGCTAGAAGCTGCACTCCAAGACTCACCAGCGTTCCTAGGTGCTTCTACATAGTAGAATTCGCCAGCATCGCCCTGTGGAAGCTTCAATTAGCAGGTAAGGCTGGCGTCTCTCCCCAATCCCCAAAGCACCGGGAAGTCTGAGGCTCCACTTAGGCTGTGCACCCCATTTTCACAAAATCTCCATTTTAAGTGGAAAAATTAGGGGTTGTCTTATACACCCAGTCACCTTATACGCCAGAATATATGGTATAAGGCTTTGCAGTGCCATGATTGTCAGGCAAGATTTCACAATCTGCATGGAATAGGGATGTGCATGAATATTTGTTACATTAAAATTTCATACAAATTTGGCCGAATTCAGACATTTGAATTTGAATTGAATGTTGGCACATTCAAAGATTGATATTCAAATTTGAATCAAATGCTTCGAATCATTCATACAAAGCTTCATTACAGATTCATATGAGATTCATATGGGATTCATATGGAATTTGTATGCAAATTTGTATTGAACATTCGTATTGAATTCAAATCCTACTACATTTGAAGGGGATCTATTTGAACAAATATGAATTTGCTTATATTCTGTATGAATCAAATACAAAAAAAAATGTGTACATTCCTAGCTTGGAGGTTCCACAATCAGCCACTAGAAATGACACCTCCATATTCCAAATTAGATATATGGATGTGGCTTTTTAAGCAGTGGATCATAGTACTTTCCCCCTCTGGTTGTCATGGTGTTGCCCTGTTCTGTAAATGGAGACTGGCCAGAGAATATTATTCATTTTGTGACTTTCTACAAGAGCTTCAACTGTAGTTTTTAGTCCAAATATTATTTCATTTATATGTTTTCTTCTTACCTGCTTGTATTTATTTGGTCTAGCGCCCTCTATCGGTCATTGGTGGCTATGCAGCCAGGAGGTTTACCCACTGCTTTCTGCTGGAGCCATCTGGGAATTTTCAGCCCCTCCCCCTCTCCCCTTGTTCTCCTTGTGGGTTTGCTGGTAGGTACTTCTTCATCTTCAGTAATCCTTCTTTCGTCCGTAATACAGGTTATCATTTTCAAGCGTAATATGGAGTTTCCTCCAAGTGTCCTGCAGACTTTGTTTCAGTTGTTCCTCTGATAGATGAGTCATTGTTCTGTGATGGCATCAAATGTATACACATCAAGTATTTTATCATATCATTTCTCTAGGGCCCATCACAATCTTCTCACCTCCCCGCAGTCACTTATAAAACTGTCCACAAGAGCTGGTCTATCATATATTTACCCCCTACCAGGTTGGGAACTCTTCTATTAATTTGCGATAAGCACAGTTCAGGAAAATCCACTACATTCATATCAAAAACATTTTGTATCTGTTCCAAAACTGCATCCCAGAACTATTTTAACCTCAGGGCATGTTCACCACATGTGGAGGTATGTCCCCCTATTTCTGCACAAATGCCAACGTGAAGAGGGGAACATAGGAATCTTGGGGGATAACTGGGCTGGGGTTCTACCCCATCTACGCTAGATCTTCTTATTCAGTCCTTTCAATTTCAGATACTTCAACCTACTGATCACTTTATTTACCAATTCTTCCCTAGTGACTTGGAAGTCCATACTCCATGCATCTGTTACTGTCAATATATTATCCCTATCATTAACCAATCCTTTCTATAATCTTTTTATCTGCTTGTAATGATAGGTGGGTTGACAGAATATTATTTTACCTCTATAGAAATATTATTTCCCTGTCAGAACAGAAGGATCAGAGGAAGAAACTAGTGGTGAGATTTTACCCAATTCTCTCTGGGTTTCTAGTCAAGTCAGTGATTTTCTTCTACAGTAATTGCTATTATCTCTGGATGTTTTGAATATTTAATTAAGAGAGCAGGTGAAGGTTTTTCCTTTATCTTCTGCTTGAGAATGCCCAGAAGCAATTGGTGGACCAGTATGTGAGTCAGGACTAGATGGACTGTGGCCCCATCCATTACGTTACATTCTTATTGTACATTCTTAGGTTCTTGTCCCTGAAATTTTATATTCTTATTCCAGGAACCAGCTGTCACTCTCTCCTTCTCACAGTTGTTCCGCATGCTCAGGGTCATCCTTGCCTTATCCCTCAGGGTTCTTTTCTTTCTGACTGACATACAAGACCATTATTTATTTATTTGTTTGTTTGTTTATATACTGCTTCCCATATAATCTCAGATGTCCCAGCATCATAGCCATTATTAAAGCCAGTACTTTTCCAGAAGAGTCTTTCTCATAAAATCACAGATTCACTATTTATTAATAAATCCATAAATCATATCTGCTATCAGCTGGGGCTGTGAGAGCTCAGAAAGAGAACTGTAGCTTGCCCAAGGTTACATGGGGGAGGGCAGAATCAAACTTGGTATTTCCAGAAAAGAGTCTGGCTCTGTAACCACTAGACCATACTGGCTCAGGAGTGGCAGTACCCTAAGGGTATCAGAGGGTAGGCACAAAAGGCTATGGGCAAGGCAGCCCTTATGCTCATAACCTGTATATGGCCCTGCAGCTGGTTGCCCACTGTTGGGTTAGATTGGCCACAAATCCAAATAAACATGACATGCCTTGCATTCCTATCTTAACAGGTTCCAGAAAGTTTCCTTAAGTGCTACATTATGCCTTGAAAACTTTTTGGACCTACCAGGATAACCATGTAAATTCACAAAATGCGGGCATTCATTTAATATTATTTACAGATATATAACATGTTTTCAAATGAAATTCCAGCATAGGTGTTTTTTTTTAAGTTTCCTTTGAGCATGTTTAAAATAAAACAAGACTAAATATGACAATAAAAGAAACATTAAGCAGTTACAACCATGCAGGAAAAAAAGTTCAAAAACAGCACTTGGAATTATGCCTAGAAGTAAAGAGAATGTTAGTGAAACTACTAGAAAAAAAAAAGCTTATATTCTAGCTAGCCAATTTCAGGAAGTAAGAAAGATATTATACATTGAACCAACGAGAGTTTCTGGATGTCTTCTTGGACAGAGATCAGTTTGGGACTAAATGTGTACCTAGCATACCTCCATTTTAAATGCATCGTGCAATGGACTACATCTGGTGCAGTCCCACTGAGAATGGAAACATGTACAACTGTGAGAAGGAAACCCACAAATTCAATATGCTAAGAGAAAAACATCTGCTTCTTTACACATATTTGAATACTCTTCAGAAGATGGAGGTAACACTTTTAAGAAGCTTCCTAAAGTTTTTCAATGATTACACTTCAGAACTTGGTTTTATTGAAGTGTTGTTTAACAAATCCTACAGAACAAAAGTCTTCAATTCCTGATGAGTTAACATTCAAACAGATCAAAGCATTAAAAAATATCATAGAAGGCAGACTATATTAAAAACAAACAAACAAAATCCTTGCATGGGTTGAGTGCTTATGAAATGATCCATTTTGACAGCTTGAGGGTGCATTTTTCCCTTTGCTAATAAAACAGGGATGGCAGGAGCAAAAAAAGGTGAAGTGAAGAATGATAAAAATAATTAAGAAAAAGCTTCCACCTCTGTAGGAGATTAGAGAGATTAGGATAATAGAACTAGTGTTCATGAAGGGACCTAAACATCTATGGAGAGGTAGAATTCTCTGTACTGAAACTGGAAAATACGTCTGAAGGTATGAATCTACACAGAGCCTGATTGCTTAAGTATTATGGAAGACTTTGGAATATTGAAGGTAAGTTAGAAGGTGAAATATTTATAGAGTTGTAAAGATTCAGTAAATTTTCATACTTCAATGATCATGGGTGTATAGGCATACTCTAGCATTGACCATCCACAGAGCAAGTAAGGTCTTTTCCAGACTAGTGGATAAAAATCCAGGTAGTAGAATAATCACAGCTTACCTGACTGTGAAGTCAACGATGTATTGTTCCCACTTGAAGTGGAGGTCCACAGCTTCCTCCTCGGCAGCCACAACACTTCTGTGATGCACGCGGTGAGGCACATGTCACATGGGATCTGGTAGCCAATGGGAGCTGAACTGCAGCTCAGCTCTTGTTGGCTGTTTCTCACCATCCTGTCAGGATGGCAGGAAACTCCAAAATTACCTGATACTGTGGAGTCAGTGTTGATCGTTCCTCAGCAAGTAAATGTGCAGTAGTGGAAGCATAATGTGCCGTGGCTACGAAGTATTGGGTGTCAGGTGTGACGCCCACACACCAAATGTGCAACAGAATGCACAGTATCCCCCAGTCTGGACACACCCAAACCTATTCTGTCTTGGAGCAGCTCTGAGTGCGTGGGTCATCCTCAATCACTGTTAGCTGTGTAACACTTTTTAGCACTCCACAGTTATACCACACTCCTAGTAAATTCCTGCATGGAGCCTTTAGACATCCTTCTGTACAAAGGCAGTCATACACCACCTGGTCACTGCAGCAATGGCCAGCCACACATGGCCATTGCTGCAGCAAGCAATCATTCTCAAATTGCACTTCCACAGTATTTAGTTAGGGTGTATCCACACTGGGGGATACTGCACATTCCAATGCTCAGTCAGTGTGTAGTGGTGGCACATTATGCCACTGCCAAATTTACCTACTGTGGAATGATCAAGACTCGCTCTGCAGTATAAGGTAATTTTGGAGTTTCCCGCCATCCTGACAGGACGGTGAGCCAACAAGAGCTGAGCCACTGAGGGGGAAGCTGGAGACCTCTGTTCCAAGTGGGGCCAACACGTTATGACTTCGCAGCCAGGGAAGCTGTGAATTTATTAAGGACTGTGGATTTTTATCTGCTAGTCTGGAAGGGATCGTAAGTGCCAGGAAGCTTTGGGACAGGGCTGGCCTCTGTACCAGATCTTAACTTCCCTGAGAAATGGCCTTCTGATTTGCATACGGTAGACAACTTTGGAAGAAGTGGTGTTTCATCCAGTCCCGAAAAATATTAGCCTTCTTAGGCTTTGTGTTTTGTTTTTGCTGTTGCATTTACCGGCCATCTGGTATATAGCGGAGGGCTAACTCTCTTCTGGGCATCTCTCTTCCACACTCTGAGATAGGCCCCTTCCCTTGCTAACATATTGCATCTGCATTGGAGCAATTGTACAGTTGAAGCAGGCGAAATGACAATCTCAGGTAGACCGTTTATGGGGAGGTTAATTTTTTGGGTTTTTTTCCACATCTATTGGTGCTCCAAGCAATGTGCAGAGATGTGGACAATGTTACAAGAGATGTGCAGCAGGACACACACCTTGCTGTTCCACGTCAGCAGAGGAACAGATCAGAATGGCACAGAATGGCTAGAGCATGATTTTGTAGCACAGAGTCCAGTCCCCGAGCACAGTTGAGGAAATGGTTGTGATGGATGCAGAATTTGGTTTGCAGAGCTGCTGTGACTTGAAGTGGCAGCACAGAGCAGCAAAGCAGCAATAATGAGGAAATGGAGAAATGGCAAATAGGGATACACACGAATATCCGTGTTATTTGGGATTCGTATGATGTCCTGGTGGTAGACAGTGTGCAGATAGAAAGTTGCTACAGTTACAAGCAGAACATCTGTCAATAAGGAAGCCAGCATTGATTTTCACTGACTGCCGCTGGATACTTCAGTGTTCTTGACATCAGATTATTTTAAACTGTCGTCACAAGGGGAGATCCTGAGCTGTGACCTCTGGGATTGTGGAGTACTTTGGTGCCTATTAAAGTCGGTCCTTTTCACCCAGGTATTCCCTGGATGAATGGTCTTCTCTGGTCGTCCACTGATTTTACTTACGTTAATTTGTGTAGTTTTCCCCCCCTTCTCCTTCTCTTTTTCCTCCCCTCCCCTCCCCTCCCTTCCCCTTCCCCTTCTTCTTTCTCTTTTCCTCTCCTCCTCATCTTCTTCCTTTTTTCTTCCCCTTCCTTTCTCCCCCCCCATTTTTATTATAAACTAGGAATTTTTATTTAACCAAATAATAAAATATTAAGTATGAGATTCCAAGTCTGGGGTGAATGAGTGGGCACAAAACAAATTGTGTATCTTATTCCAAAATCAAATGTATCTAGCATTTCATGGTTTGTTGCTTACATTCTTACACTGCCTTAATGTATCATGGCTATGTATTCTCTGCCTCATGGAGAACATGCAAGAAGGTGATAATTGTCATCAGTCAAATCCTTGCCTCGAGTGCTGGGATTTTTTCCCCAGCCCAGCTAAACACTTGAGGGTCTTCTGGATTACCACATTATTTCTATGATGGATGGATGGATGGATGGATTGGACATTTTTTCTTCTTCTAAACGTTTCCCTGTAGCTCGGTTTGTTAATTTATTGCCATAATGACTCTTTTTAAATCCCATCCCCCCCCAAAAAAAATCATCTTTAATGCACACTGGAAACCTAATCAGTGCAGACCCCTACCTACTCAGGCCTGACCTGGCACTGTAGTTGTCAAACATCCTTAGGCCTTATTATTATGCTAAAAATAAGGGTGGGAAGGCAAAATAGGAAGAAAAGTTCACACGTGGGTTAATCATGCTTTGGGGGACAGCCTAACACAGTGTACAGTCACACCAGAGTATTCAGAGTCAAATGCTGGGGCAAGTGCCAAGACTTCAGTTCAAGGAAGGTCACGGAAAGACCAAGAAGGCAACTTTTAAGATAAGTTATTGAATATTCTGGCCCAGGGCAATAAATCAGGAAAAAGCTCCACAAATGATGAACTGAAATGGTACCTGGAGCCTTCAAGCTGTTCATTACTGTTGCTGCTGCTACTACTACTGCTTCAGTATTCCCTTCCATGCATTCTTAAATATATATATATATATATATATATATATATATATATATATATATATAAATCCTGCATTCAAGTGCAGCATGCCACCAAGTGCACTGATCTAATGTCTGCTTTGCACAGGCAGCAATGTGGAAAAATATTTGTTATCTTACATTGTGGTGCTTGTTAAATAAGCCTAGAATTCCCACAATTTTATTTTATTTTATTTATTTTTAAGGAAGAGAGAAAGAGGAGGGGAGTCCCCATTGCTATACTGATTTTTGTTAAAGACTGCTCCATAGAACGACATGTAGGTTTAGTACAAACATTGAAAAAGTAAGAAACAGAAGCCCGACTGATCAGGTTTGGTTGACATGAGAAAGAAAAGGTGTTCATACTATCTTTGTCAACCACCTGGATTTCTGACTTGTCCAATTGACCTCTGATCCATGCTTTAGGTGGGCTGCATGTCTATTGAGAAAAAGGCAGGGAGACAGACAAGTTAGACTAATGTCCACCAGGTCAACATTGATTAGCATTTAACGCTATATTTTGTGTTGCAACTTTCATTTCGTGATCTGACGTTCAAGACAAGGGCAGCAAAATGAGGGGTGTATTCACCTTAGGGATGTGAACAAATATTCAAAATATTTGGTATTTGTACAAATTTGTATGAATTCGGACATTCATATACAAATCAAATGTCCAGATATTCGTACTTTAGTATTCATACGAATACGAATATTTTGAGTTATTTATACAAATAATTTGGACATTTCTATGTGTACAGATACGTACAGGATGTGTACGGATGCATATGAGATTTGTATCATTGGATACGTATCAAATATTTGAATGAATAGATTTGAATGTATTTGTATCGCTTCGAATGACCAGATATTCATTTCTCTTTATTCGTATGAAATCAGATTTTTGAATATTTGATTTGTTAAGAATTGAATGTCAAAAATTGCATTCGTGCACACCCCTTGGTCACCTACTGTGGTGTCTGTGGGGATCTGGTAAGTTATAGTTTGAGATAGGAATAGGTCTATGTAAGTTGTTAATTTATGGGAAAGGGATGTGGCTTACAGGGTTTCCTTAGAAGGAGTAAGCTAGCACCAAAGAAGAACCAATCAGAGACAGAGAACATAGGGGGAAAGGATATTAAGGGTCAACCAATGAGTGAAAGTGGTTCTTTTGCCTGGGTAAACTCATCTGAGGGGTGGCCAGGAAAGGAAACAGGCTAGCAGATGTCTCAGAGGGGAACTGAAGAGCTTAGTCCTGAATACTTAGAAAGCACAATAAGGATATAAACACTGAGGCTGCATCCCCAAAAGACTTATTTGCCTCTCTAGTCTCCCTCTACTGTCACTCTATTCAAGCGGACTTTAAAAGTGCCATGCACTTCTGGAATAAGCATCGGCATGAGGCTCAGCAAAACGCGCATTTAAAATGCACCTTCCATCCCCTGCATCTTTTTCTCCCCGGCCCCTCTCTTGTTCAAAGGAAAAATAGCCATCGGTTCTCTGTTCGTCTCCCAGATCTCCGTCCCCCGAAATGGCTTCCCGTGCCAGCTGCAGCCATCGGCCAGGTGATTGTTTGCTCATTCACTCTTAGCACTTTCACAGATCACTGTCTAAATCCACCCAGTAGAGCAGCAGTGACTAGCAATATACCCACTTCACACCTGATAACAATGTTGCAATCCATCCACTTCACACCTGATAACACTTCACACCTGATAACAATGTTCCAATTTTCTGCAGTTCTGGCTCTTTGAAAGTTCTGTGCTTTAGAAAGGGAAGGGAAGGGAAGCTGCAGCATTTCTGGGAGATGTGTGAATGCTTTATGGCTGTGTGTGCAGGCAGCAATCCCCGCCCCTTTTGCCATGGAGCGTCCCCAAGGTAAATGCTGCGAGGAAAACCCGCGACTTCCAAAAAGAGCGATGAAACTCTTCTTTAAAGGGCATGTATTTTGTTGCGGGTTTTCCTGCTTTTGTAGCACTGGAAGCTCGTTCAAAACCCTGGCATGGAGGCGCTCAGAGGCAAAAGAAGATTTTTAGCACACTTTAAATTGCTTGGGGATGCACCCTGAGTTCAGTTAGGAATGTTATATGAAGTTAGTGTGCCTCTTTAAAGAAGTGTAACCGTTAAAGCTCATTACTTGCGTTCAAGTTACAAGTGCCTACGTGTCGTGTCATGAGAGGTGATAGTCCTCACTGAGTACTGAATAACAGTGAAAGTAAATTAAAGAATCTGTAAGAACCAGTTAACGGCTAACACTATCATCCTTTCTCGCTATTAAATACAAGCGGAGTGGAGGAATTTGCTGCAGCTGGGCACTTCTTGATACAGGGCTGCTTTAATTAGAACCGGAACTGAGTGACCCTGGGGCAGCAGGGTGTTGGGCAAGGTGCTGGCTGTGACACCTACATGCTTGGGGTGCTTCCACACATAGATATAGACTGTTATTCAGTGCAGATCGCACTGATACAGCCCATGTCACCCTGCAGCTACAAAGCTCCCATGAACTTCACAGCATACCCCCACTACCCTCCAAACTCTGAAGGCTTGGAAAGACATTTCCTAGCCTTGGAGTTTGTGGGTGGTGGGTTTGACGGTATGCAGAAAGGACTTCAGACTGGATGTAGTTTTACAACTGCCCCTTTGGTGGGGGGTGGGGTGAGGGGAGATCAAATGTTCAATTCGAATATTTGAGATCACCAACATTATAGGTTGAAAGACGATTCACGCAAATTACACTGACATTTGCTCCACCACGAAGCAAACTTTTTTATATAAATGTGCACATCCCTACTAGGGACTACCCATCTAGATGTGCCAAATCATGGGAAGATCTAAATTTGTCTCAGTCAACTGGAGTTTTTTCTACCTTAAGATGTGGAGAGGAGGCTTCCAACTGTTGGGGGTTGATGCAATTGTCCTTGTTCCCTCATATGGCAGTATAGAGAGGGAAGATCTAACTTATTATCTTCATTTCTACTCCAGAGAGTTCCACAATGGATCTCTCCATGAAAGTGTGGCTCGAAGCTGGTTATCTTCATTCTCTTGCAGGTCTCTCTGATGGAGAAACAATTCAGAAGCAAGAAGACATTCCAGGTCTGTGACAAACAGTGTTTATATACCACACCAATCACCCTTTCGTAAGAGTACACGTGTTTCCCTGCACGATAATTAACCCTTTTGAGAACCATATAGATGTGTTGTGGAACAAACAATATTTACCTAAAAATAATAAATCTAAAACTATATATCACAAGGAAAAAAAGCCAAGGACAGGGCTTTGGGCAGGAAGTTTTTAAAAGAAGTAGGAGGGAACAATGAAAAATAAAGGTACAATGTTAGATTCAAACCAGATCTTAGAGTTCACTGAGGGTGCTTCCGCACTGGCCCTTTAACACCCATTAAGCACACATCTGGTGCGGCTAATCCACACACGTGTTGCTGTTTCGGACACATCCGGTGAGGTGTGTCTGCACAGCAACACACTTTAGTAACACTTTCCTGGCAGCGCGTCTGCATTTTCGGGTCCATTTAGCACACATCCGGTTAGGTGCGTCTGCACCTATCCATCACTAATGTGTACTAAATGGGTGTTACTTGCACACCACATTTGATGTGTGCCTAATGGGGCTTGCGTTGTGAAAACGCATCCAGTTAGGATGTGTCCGCACAACGCAAGCGTGCCCCGGACACTCAGGAGGCACGCAGGACGCAGGCGCGCTGCATCCTGAGATCCACCTCTCAGTATCGGGACGACGCTGAACAGGTAAGGAGGGGATTCCGTTGGCTCCCCCCCGGGTGGGCTAGGGTGGGCTTTAGGGAAGCTCGCCCTGGCTCCAGAAGCGGCGATCCACTGCTTCTGGGGTGAGGGCAAGCCGCAGCAGCAAGGTCCCCTGGCTTGCCATGCTTGGCTCAGAGGCGGGCCAGTGGAGGGCCCTGGAGCACGGATCTCCAATCCGGATCTATTCCGCCCTCACGCCGCATGTGCAGAGGGACAGGGGGTGGGGTAGGTCCACATCTGTTAGATGCAGATCTACCCCATAAATCCAGATCTACCGGGGATCTGGATTCAGTAAAACCGGCTCCTCTAGAAGCCGGTTTTACTAAATCCGGTCGTGGTAGATCCGGATTTTTTTGCCCCTGTGCGGAAGCACCCTAAGGCTGTTTCTGTACTTACCAGATGTTTGTTCAATAAGGGGTGAACAGGCCTCCCTTCCACACTCTTGTCTGGTTAAGGGAGTCCTTTCTTTCTCATTAAGAAATTTTGAACAATTGAGAGAACTAGGGCTGCAGTGCAAAACTTTGATCTTAAACCTGCTTCAGCCCTTTTTTTGGTCTAAGGAGTCACACCTAAAAATCAGTTTTCAGTATCTTTTCTGGACTAAACTTCCAAGAAAGAGACTATTCTTTAACCAGATTTTTGTCACCACTGGGTCTATTCTACATAATTTTAATTTTTTTTAATACTTATTTTGATTTTTCAAGGGACAATTTAGGGTGGGCAGAAGGACAGTTCCTTTCCCGCCTTGCCGAAAGGCAGACCCTGTGCCATTGCTCCCCACATTCTCCTTGCCATGCTCTTCCTCTTTTCCCCTTCTTTACCGTTTAGTCTCCATTTTGGAAAGACAAAATAGCACAATTGTGGAGATGGGCTTCTTTGGGGTTACCCCTCTTTCTTTCCCTTCCCCATCCACTGAGCTGGGGTACAACAGCAGGAACGGAGCCTGTTTTTCTTTTTTCTTTTCGCCTTCCTCTCCCCTCTCCTCTTCAAATATCATCCACTCTGTGTCTTTTTTCCCCTCTTATGAAAGAGAAGGGACAAAAAAATGTAAATCAAGGCAAATGCAAGGTATCAGTCTTTCAGGAAGGAGAGAACCTCAGACGAGTAAACTCTGTGGTTTCTCATATACCCACTATGTTAATCTTTTCTTCCCTTGAAGCTTTCTCCCATTTATTAGGCATCTTCCTTTACTCAAATGAAGGTTTCCAAACAATTCACCAACTGGTTGACTGAATTAACTATTAAGCAATAACAGAAAAATAGCAATAAGCTACAAATGTGAACTGTATTAAGCTGAACTTTCTTTCTTTTAGTTTCTTCCTTCCTTTCCTTCCTTCCTTTTTTCTTTTTGCTTTCCAGTTTCGCTGTTCTCAATTTTATTTCTCAAGGTCTAATTAAATAAAAGATTAGTCTATCCACATTTAATCATTTTTATGGGTTAGACCCTTTCTTTATAAGCTCTAAGCCTGGTATAGGAAAGGGAAAAGGGGGCTCCATTCCACACACTGTTGTGGAGAACCCCACCCCCCAGTATGTTTCATCCACGCTGAACAAATTGTACACCAGGAAACACCACCAAAAATAATATCCTAGTTTGATTTACCAATAGACTTTCATGTCTACATCTACCAGCATACTGGGATGTGACATAATAGATCTGATATACCATAGAGAACCCATTTCAGAAGAGCAGCAAGATCCTCCACCAAAATATCTCCCCAGGAACACTGAAGACTCATTCCTGGCCTTCAGAGAATCCAGTGGCCCTCCATAACATCTCCAAAACTAGTGTAAACTTTGGAGGCCATGGAGGGCTCGTGCAGAACAGGTCATACCAATGCCAATAACCTTGTTCCAAGCCATGGGTTGCTTGTCTCAGTATGAAGTGACTCACTCTGTATCAAGATAAGTCAGGAAAGTGCAGAAAGAGGGCAACTGTAGTGGTGATAGGTCAGTGTAATCAGAAGCTCCTTCTCCTGCTGTGTGCCAATTTGTAGCCTTCCTTTGTGGCTGACATTTCAGGGTAGATCAATGGAAGATTTCTGTCAGTTTGTTGTGGGTTTCAAAGAAAACCTTCTGGAATATCTCTCAGGACAGGGGTCTGTTGTCTGCTAATGCAGACTCTGGCAGGCCTCACTTGGGGCCTGCTGTAGCTTGCACTAGCATGTGGACAGCAGGACCCTATTCTAGGGTATATTCTAGAATAATGTCAAGTGCAAACATGCCCAAACACATAGAAAGAGGGAAGGAACATCCTCCTGCATTCACACACACTGGCTACTACTGGTTAATTGAAAGTGTAAGGTTTAATTACTTCTGGATCAGTCATTTTTAGAACAGTGAATTATAAATGATAGACAAGTGTTCTTAGTGGTTGTATCAGCACTCACATCATTTACTTTGGGTGACCATCTCTGATGATGATGACAAGGTTGTTTAGCAAAGACATTTTCATTCTGGCAGGTTCTTCCATTACAAGGAAGTCACTTTAGGATTTTACTTTGCTCCTGCCACCTGCTTCCAATCTATCCTTAATTGATTTTTACTGTATGCATTATATTTTGATGCTAGACTTTTATTTTCTCTACCTCACCTTGAGAGACTGGCACTAGTTTGACATAGTGTTAAAAATCCATACATAGACGACTACTTGACTCTCACCTGTTACCTACCTTGTACACTGTGAAAGTGAATGCACCTCTGTTTCTTTGTAATAATTAGGGATATGCAATAATATTAGAAATATTCAAAATTTGATCAAATTTGTTAGAATTCGGATATTCAAATTCAAATCAAATGTCTATGAATATTTGACAGTCATCAACAAATTGTGGGTGAATTCACCAGCCAATCAAATTGTATTAGAAAATTTAAAAAATACTTTTTTTTTCAAATTCACTGTAACAGTACTATAGGTACTTTGACTTAGTTATCTACTCAGAAGTAAAATGATTCATCATTGCCTGGTTTCAAATAAATATGTGTGGGAATGGAGGTCCAAAGTGTTGCTAAATTAAATACTCTTCCGATCTTACTCATTATGGAGATTAATGTGCCCTTTTCATTTGTTGAGCAAAGGATGATTCATTAATGGAAGATGATTAATTCCCAAGACAATTGAGATTCTGTTTTTGATTTTTTGATGCAAGTAAATGACTACTGAAGCATTAACATCATAATCTGTATCAATATATCATCTGCATACCACAAGTTCATTTTGCTAGATTTCTACTTGAACCTCCATAAAGTGCCTCTTGGAGAAGGTGATTTAGTAGCTTTAACATCAATGGTGAGAAATGCAGACAGGCTCAGGCAGGTGAAAATAAGATTTACTCTCATTTCCTGTCCTGCTACAGTGTGGTACCAATCTGTGGGAGGGCAGTAATAGAAAGGCAAAATATAAAGACTACTACACAGTCATAAAACTATCAGAAGGAAGTGGCAAATTTAACATGTGAGTATATTCATCCACCTCCAAAATCCTCCTTGTTACAGCTAGCATTTACAATTGCTATGCTCCTCCTTATGAGATATGAAGGAGGTGCCGAATGAAGACTTGTTGTAAGGTCCTACTCGCACTTACCTTAGCAGACCATTTCTAGATGCTCTGTCGAGGTTCATCCACACTCTGTACCACCTTCACTGCTGAACTCCCAGTCACAGTGTTTGCAATCTCTTCTGGGTACAAATACTGAGAGAGACCGCTTGGCATACCTGAGACTGGGATTTAGCTGGCCAGGATCATCCACACTTAAGTGCTGGTTGTTCAGTTACGGACTGCACCAGCACTTGAAGTGTAGATGCCTACCTCTGCATCTGATCTTAACCTCAGTTGTATGGTATTGTTATATGTGCATGAAGTCCGTCCCCCCCCCCCCCCGGCCGCCATTTACTTCTTATTGAAGGAAATGGGACAGAAATTCCCATTTGTGTGCATGGAGCCACTTCAAAAGTGCTAGAATTTTCTAATTCTCTTCAAATTATCTTTGAATCCCTGCTGCCACCAGTCACACCTGTGAATCCAGTGCTAGTCTAATAATAATCTGATGTGAATCCACTCTGGAAGCAACTAGGCAGCCACTCTGAATGTAACAAAGCTTCAACTGGAGGCATAAACACTTTTGCTTTGTATGAGGATCTTCAACGCTTCAAAATTCGTACTAATTGCAAACATGACAAATATTTTTCACCCATCCCTAATTATTCCGGATGTCATGAATATACATGCACATCCCTACTTCTGGGTACTTTGCACTATCAAAATAGCTGAACATATGCACTACACCATCATGGGTGTAACCATCCACTCAAGTAAGAGTATGCTCCTCCCCAAACATTTTGTCCTGGCACCTGCCATCTGGAGACAGCCTCTATTTGAGAAGGTGACCAGAATCTCTGCTCATCCTATAACTTCAACTACTGCTGACATGGAGGACTGGCATTTCTAATTTTAAGGAAACTAATCAGACCTACCATATCCCAATCATGCTATTTAGTAACATTATCCTTTAGAATTTTTTAAAAAATATGTTTTATTTTTTAATGGTTTCTTGTTTGTATTCTTATTTTCTTCCCCTTTTTGTTATGTTGTTCAGCTCTTTGAGATATGTGTGGTAGGGCTGTATAAAAATACCAGCACATCAATAAATTCAACCTTTTAAGTTCTTAGCAGTATCAAACAAATCATGATTTTTGACATACCTGTGGTTCTTATTCTCAGTATATGAAAGTCAGACCACTTTCTCTCCTAGTGCCACTTCAGAAAAATATCATAAACATATTACTTTCCAACAACAAAATATTGAAAACCACACCACATTTTATAGGTTTCAATCCCCCACTTCCTGTCAAAAGCCCAATAAATGCCAACATTCATTGTTATTAAGACCCATGTTTAAAATTCTTTGTCTATTATTCAGATTTCCCCCCTCGTGCTTCACAGATAGTCAAAGTTCTACCTGCCAAAATTCACGTCAGCCAGTAGAGAATTGGCCCAAAAGCTCAATCACCATTTTAGTTAATAAGGTTATAATGACCTTATCTACCATTATAGTTTGTAGTTTGGCAGAAGTTGTCATAACAGGTGGATAGAGATCTCCTTCTAACAACCCATCATCAGCACAGTCATCATATTGTGTTAATGCATAAATTGCTACCCAGCATCCCTTGCTTGCTATGCAATTGCTTTCCTAAGCTGGATGCTTTACAGCCCACAATTCATTTATATTCATGATTTATATTTTTTCAGTAAGGATATTCAGGCTAAAGCTGAAAACTGAACTGCTTTCCAATGACACCACTCTCATGTCAAAAATCAACCACTTCATCAGTTAATTAATAGGAGTTGGTACTTAAAAGCCAAGATTGAATAAATATATAGCACGGAAAAACACATTTTCATAAGCTAGATCATTCTGTAAATAGCTCCACAACAGCTATAACCACAAAACCACCTTCTTCTTTTTTTACAAACAGTATTATCTGACCAAATGTAGGGCTGGGTGTGAGTTCTATGCACATTTCAAAACATCAAAGGACTTCACACAATAATTTTTATAAGAAATTCCAAAAATATTCTGATATGTGGCTATTGTCGTCATCATCATTATAAAAAAATAACCTAATAATATGCTAATATACTGTACTATAATAAAAAATCTGCACAAAGCAATATTTAACTTCTACCTACATTTTTAAGTATACTTGACTAAAACAATCCATAGAGAGTACAGTAACTCAAATTTTTCTATTTGATCAAATAATAGATTCGATTGTGTGATTTCTTATATCTTATTCAACTATCAAATAAATGATAATTTATAATACTAATGCAATGGTCAAATGACAGTGTTGCCATGAATTTAATTAGCTGCTCATTTGGGATTTGCAAATTGGCAACTCAAAATAAAGTAATAAACTTAGTTCAAGAGTCTACTCTATGCATAAAAAAAATAATAATGCAAAGTTCGGAAATTCATATATAAAATCTACATTCTACTTAAAGTTTAAACTTTTAATTTCATCAAACTTTGAATGAGTTCAGACTTATTATCTGTCACTTCAATCACTTGAGTCCAGTGCAAAATCCACTACAAGTGAAAGGCAGAATTCATGTAACACAATTATGATATTTTAAATGCCCCCCTTTGCATATTCACTTTGGAGGAAGCGTTTGATGTCTGCACACACACAATGCTTTCCCCCCACAACAGAATGGTTTAAAAATTCTTCACACTGCTCTGGACTCTCTGTGGCAGTTTTCTGCTGCTGCCCCTCAAGGGGACTTCCTCCTCTCATCAGTGTTCCTGTTATTTGAACCCAATAAATAGTCTATGGGGCCATTGCTTGGGATTGAAAACTTCTACTCTACAGTAGGGATGTGCACAAATATTTGAAACATTCAAAATTTGATTGAATTTGTTCAAATTTGGACATTCAAAATCAAATAGAATGTCTATAAATTCAAATTTAAACATTTAAATGAATTTCTAATTTTTGAATCTATTCATTTGAATTATTTGGACATTCGTATACTTGCACGTATGCATCTTTCCTGCATCTGTATGCAATTGTACAGATCCGTACAGGGCGAAAACAGTATGCATACAGGATAAATACAGGATGTGTACGGATGGGTACAGGCACATACAAATATTGTTGATATTTGTATGTGCAAATTCAAATGGAAAATTTGAACAAATAGATTCAAGTTTATTCAATTTGAATCGAATGTGAGTAAATTCAAATTTTAAAGATTCAAATCAAATTGAATCCCAAAAATTGCATCAGATTTAAGTTGATCTTTGATTGGACAACTGAGGGGAAGGTGTGACAATTGCAGATGTGCACAAACAGTTTCTTAAAAAGCGATTTGGTGCATGCAGTTTGATTTGAATTTGATCCTTTTAAAATAAGTTCAAAAGAACTTGTTTTAATTCATGTAATTTCATAGTGTATTATTTTGTTTATATATAATTTATATATAATTATTTAATGTACAATGTATTACTTTGCATTGTATTCTTCATTGTTGCTGTAAACCGCTTGAGTAATTTATTGGAAAGGCGGTATACAAATAAACTGACTGACAGACTGACTGAATGAGTGAATGAATATTGAACTTTTTTTTTAAAAAAAACTTTTTCTTTTAAACTCCCCTTTGAAGTATCAATTATGATCTCATTCAGTTCAAACTTGGAGTCTTTGAACTGGAACCCCCAGTTCAGTTCGGATTTTGATAAATCCCTCAAAGCTGGAGGTTGTTCAGTTTGAATTCAAACTGGCTGAACACCACTGGTTCATCACATTTCTAGTGCTATCGCGGTCTGGCTCTCGAGACCTGAATTGACCTGGGAGGTAGAAATGCGGCAGCTGGGGCTGCTGTGCTAGATTGCCAGGTGTTGTGATAGATATTATTCCAGGATCCGACCAGGCTGGACCTGGGAATCAATCAACCATTTGGCTGTAGCTGATCTGAATAGTTAAGAAACGGGGATAAGGGGAAATAGTCTTCAAGGCAGGACATCAGCTGGAAAAAGAGAGCAATTTAATGATGCGGGGGGGTTTTATACAGCACAGGAAGGGGGCATGGAGGAAGTGACATCAAAGCAACATCAGGGGAGGTGATTGGAGGAAAGCTGTTGTCTTCCAGGTCAGAGGTCCTTCTGATGTCATATCCTCAGGTCAGAGGCGGGGGAAATCCTCAAATAGGAAGAGAACAGAAGTTGTCCTTTATATCTCCACATGGCTGAGAGACTATTATTGCCTAGGGCAGCTGCACACAAAGCAGCCCAGATTTCTCCTTCTGTCTGTCTGGATCACCTCCACTCACAGCTTCTCGGCAGCCCATTTAGCATGGATCAACAGATGGCCTGGGGTCATGCAGGGGCAGGAGGAAAATTCCTGGTGCTTTTTATTCTGAGGTTTGTAAAATGGAGGGCTGAAGAAAAGGAAGCCAGGGGAAAAGCTGTGCAGTTTTTCTGGTTACTAGATAGCACAAAGTGTATATATCCACACACACTGAGAATATCACAAATGTTAGAGGGCAGAGGCACTATGGTTTCCTCCCCGCTGTGCAAATCCTCCCTAAGTATATGGCCAATTCCTTTTATCCAACCATTTTCCAACTGAATTCTGAGTCATTTGTAAAAAACAATGATTGAACATGTACCTATCCACACAGCTCCCTCTTTCCATGCCAACATGCATTTCTCTATCTTAATTTTATTCAAGCTTCATTTGAATCATGAATGTGAATGCATTGAAGTCTGACCAACCAAACTCATGAAGAACATAAGTGTAAGGAAATATGCTATCATGAGAAATGGGCAAAGAATACACCAAGAGAAGACGATAAGGTTCAGGAGATGTAAGGGGAACAAAGCTGAATGGGGGGAGATTCAGGAGGATGCAGAGTTATTCAGAAGCTATTTCAGAGTTATTTAAGCTATGGGATTTAATTGCTATGACAAGATGAGCACAAACCTAGATGGCATTAAAAAAAAGGACAAATTCATGGATGATAAGGTTATTGATGGCTGCTGGGCATGATGCTTACATACTATCTTCAGTAACAGAGAAAACTGTAAGCCTTCAAATACCACTTGCTGGAAAACACAAATTGTCTTTTCTGCTTGGAGAATTCCCATAGGCATCTGTATTTCAGAGGGCTTTGTTTTGAGCCACTAAGGTTTTCCTGTGTTTCTAGGTGATAGATGAAGGTTAGTTTGAGTCAATATTATTAAGACATGAGTATACCTGCTAAGTTAAGGTACAACAGTTTGCATAAACTGAGTTGACTGCTTTAATTTAAAAAAAACCACTGCTTGAATGCAAGCATCCTAATTTTCCTCTGTTTCCTCTTAATTGTCTCCTCCTGTTTATTCATAGCTGGCATATTATGATGATTTTTCTGTTAGGTTATTTGAGATAACATTTCCTGAGTCTTATCAGTACAGTATATAAAGACCGTAGAGTGTAAAAGGTTGTCTGTATTTATTTTTAATGATAAGCCCCTTGCCCCCTTTTTCCTCACACAGTCAAAGATCCGGATCTTCAATATCCAGATCTTTGAGATGGGGTCCTCCTGGAGATCCGGATCTTGAAGTGTTAGCACTAGTTAGCACTGGGTCATTGCACTCCTTTCCCATCCAAAAGACAGGAAAGAGAAGACACAGGGCGAGGACTGTTTTAATTGCCTCCTATATTGTTTTTATCTAATGAGTAGGGATGTGCAAGAATATTCCAAGACATTCAAAATTTGATTTGAATGTCCATAAATTCGAATTGAAACATTCAACTGAATTTTGAATTTTTTAATCTATTCATTTGAATTATTTGGACATTCGTATGTGTATGGGTCCATACATGATGCATACTTTCATGCACACATCTTTCCCGCATTCTGTACACATTTGTATGGATTCATATGGGCTGAAAATGGATTGCATATGGGATAAATACAGATGTACAGATGTGTACAGATGCATACAGGATGTGTAACAATGCGTACAGGCACATTTGAGTGTTGCTGACATTCATAAGTGCAAATTCAAACAGAAAATTCAAATGAATAGATTCGAATTTGCTTAATTCAAATTGACTTAGGGCAAATTTGAATTTTCAAGATTCGGATCGAATCAAATTTTCAGATATTCAATTTGAATCGAATCAAAACCCAAAAATTGCATTCATGCACCCCCTCCTAGTGAGTGTTGTTTGGAAACGGTTACTGTCTTCATTATTTTTTGTTCATATATGTGTACACCTAGAAGACCAAGATATCCGTTGCCTCAGTGTAATGCAGCAAAGCTCTTTAAAATGTTCTGAAACAACATTTTTGCCATTGTGCTGCTATATTGTAATTTTGTGCTTTTGAATTGCCTGGTTTCTGTGCTATTGCCAATTCCCTCATTGCTGGCTACTGTAGCCACTGTGTAAATGGCCTTTTTCTTTTTCTTATTTTAATAAAGATTGTTGTTTTGCATCTCTTTGCCTCAGAACTTCTTCCTTTTCTCACTTTCTCTTGGGAAGAAACACCAGCCAAGTGCAATCTGCCCCAGAGCAGTTTGTTAAACCAACCTATAAGTGCCAAGATCCTGCAGGTATAAAGCTAGGAAGAGTAATTCCCCCTAGAAAACCCAATTTATTCCCTTTCTTCTAATATAGGTGTACTTCCTACAGCTCACACTAGTAAATGGTATCTTAAATCATGTAGATTTTAGTGAACTGCACTTCAGTACCCATTCCTGGCTTTTTGGCAAGTTACATTTAATTTTGTTATTGTTGCTATCTAATGTGCTTAAATTATTTTAGCAATTTTGTAGTGTTGTCTGACTATGGTATTGTTCCAAAGTTGCTTGAGCAATTTAACCAGCATTCTTAAAAGATTCATCTAACACATAATGCTGTTCCTGACTGAAGAAGTCATTTGAGATTGTCTATAAAAAGCCACTTGAGATTTAAAGAGTTTGAATACAAAACACACACAAACAAAAAAAAACCCACAAAATATACAAATACAAAATATACAGATTTACAAATCATCAACCCCTGAATTCACTTAAGTGCATTTAAGTGCATTAGAAATAAAAACATATCAGAAAGTGCAGAAGGAACCATTCACAGCGGGAAGGCATGGGTAAATAGAAATATTTTCAATAGGTATCTGAAAGTTGTTAATGTAGACATTAAAAGGAAGAGTATTTCAAAGTGTGAAATACCAGAAAGAAAGGCCAGTTGTTATTAAGTAACTTGTATCAATTGGTGCAAGGGATCTGTCAAGTAACTGGAATGAATAAATACTTGTTCTTTGGTACAAGTGGACAGCACTGGCCATATGAAAGAACTGCACTGGCTGCCAATTCACTACCGAGCCCAATTCAAGGTGCTAACTCTGACTTATAAGGCCCTAAATGACTTGGGCCCCAGATATCTAAAGGAGCGCCTTCTCCCATATCGACCTGCCCACGTTCTAAGATCTGGAGGGGAGGCCCTTCTAGTTATCCCCCCGCCTTCAGCAGCTAGGCGGGTGGGTACCCGGGAGAGGGCCTTCTCGGTAGTGGCGCCTAGATTGTGGAATGGTCTCCCCCTGGAGGTACGTCAGGCCCCTTCTCTGTCTATATTCAGGAAGGCAGTGAAGACGTACCTCTTCACCCAGGCCTTTGGCTAAATGCCCCCTCCGCTTCCCCCCATTGCACACTCTACTGTTTTTAAACTGTTTTTTTCTCCCAATATTATTATTATGCTGGTTTTTTTTAAAAAAAGTTTTGCATTGTTTTTAGCATTGTTTTATACAGTCTTGATATGTGTGTATTTTAAATGTTGTAAGCCGCCCAGAGACCCTAGGGTATGGGGCGGGATATAAATATAAATATAAATAAATATAAAAATAAATAAATATGGGTGAGGGTCAACATGTCAAGGAGGTAATGTAGTCGGGAAGAGAAAAATACAGAATAATACAGTGTGCTTGCTTTCAAGGGTATCCTAATTGTTTCACGTGCTAGAAGACATAACACAGTTTGTTGTGAGAACAGGGGCCTTTTTGCACTTAGGCCTCTGGTATGCAATTATGCAGATACCAGCACTGTCCCAATTGCATTCCAGAGGCCTAAGTGTGAATAGGTCCCTGGTTTGCAACTTTCCAAGAGTGATGCTGGTGCAGGCATAGACCAATGCTGGTGTAAGCATAAACCAATATGGGAGCCTACGTGAATCTGTAAATATAGTGGCTGTGCTGTATTCTTGTTATGTTCTTATGCTCTCATGCATAATAAAGCTTCATCTACTTTGTGTCCTATGAAATGTGTTGGAGTTCCTGGCTGCAACACTGAACACTGTCAGTAAAGATCTACAATGTGCTTATTCCAAGCCCCATTTGAAGCCGTTAAACACAACAATGCCCTCAAATATTACCCTCTCTCATCATTCCAGCAATTAAGAAATAAATCCCTGGTTATTTTTCTTGGTGCTTTGTTTGGAATTATAGCTTAAAACTGCCTTGATTTATTGCATTGTAACTTAAAACCCACTTGATTTAACTTAAATCTACATTGCCAAACTACATTGCCGCTTTCACATGGCGAAAGGTAACCTGTGCTGTGCTTGGATGATCCTGGGCTGGATCAGATGATCCAGTGTGGACCCAGGTTGTGTGCTTACTTAGGGTTTCACAAACATACAAGCACACATATGCATTTAATAGGATATAATTGAAGATAGGTAAAAAGTTCAAGCAGTTTAAAATTCTAACTTAGTCAGGAACTAAAGAGTCACAATGAGTCAGCAACTCATGACTCAAAGTCTTATGATTCAAAGTCTCATGCTGCTGCAGTAATTAGATGACATCATTCTAAAACCTCATGATGACTTGCAGATTGTGGGATATATAACTGTCTCTGTGTTGTAAAAGTTTTGTTTTTGGCTTCTTGTTTAAAAGAGAGGTTTCTCTCAGAAAAGGACTGTGAAATAAAGCTGCTGAACCTTCCACTGAGGAAAGAAATACTTTGTCTCTGAATTTATTTGACAGATTGACTGTCCAGCTATTCTCTGAGATTGACAAGTGATCTGACAATAGTCCGAATCCGCTACATGACCTGACAAAAAATGCCCTTGAGCCTTCCTACAAGGTCATGTATATTCACTTTTCCCTCCATCCTTACCAAAAGTAAATAAATGCCACCTTCACTCTCACCAGTGCTGCTGCACTTCCTTTTTCACGATCTCCTAGTTTTCTGCCAGCCAAGTATACTGCATGAGTGTCACTGCCCTTCCTGTGACAAGCAGCTTAGGGCATGAATAAATCACCTAGACATTGCATTTCATGCAGTGACTTTGAGATGCATTTACTAGGCCCCCAAGAGTACAACTGAATCTCCACAGATGCTTTGGTGGAGAGGCGATGAGTACTAGCTACCTTATGGGCCCAGAAAATGTGCTTTTGCCACAGTGGAGATGCTGTAATTATGGAGAGTTGTGGCTGGTTTAGGATCATATTATTCATTATTGTGTTTACTTATGGTACTCACTTCTAGGAAGATCCTAAATGGACCAAACAACAAATTTCAGATTTAGCAAAAGCTCTTTTAAAATATATCTAAGAATGTAAGCATTTCTTCCTACATTGAATAATATCTCATTTAGACCAGTATGACACATTGAATGCTATGATATTTACCCTAAAGCTTTGAAAGCTAGGAGTTTCTTCTTTACTGACCTCCTGCTGTTCTCCTTGATTTCTTTATACTCCAAAGGGATTTCTACTTGAAGACTCTGAAGCTTTTTCAAATGCATTTTCCATAGTCCTTGCTCTCCAGTCTGCAAAATAAAATAAAAATAAAAATATAATAATATAGCCCATTCAGTTTTTTTGTTCAGATGCTGAAACATCAGCTTGACAACCACAACATCTGGCTTCTTATGCCACGTAGGTGTACAAGAAAATTGTTAGCCTGTGACAGTGTTTCTGATATGAAAGAAATCAACAGGAATAAAGAGTGTTGTCTCTTTTGTGCTGTACACATAGTGCAGTTAAGTGTGATATGTTGGAAAATCATCTGCTTGACCACTCAAGCTATTTGGCCATTGTCATTCATTCATTCATTCATTCATTCATTCATTCATTCATTCATTCCCTGCTTCTGTTGTACAAAACATGGCTTTAGGATTTAGAAAGCTAATATGTATGGGCACAGGTAACAGGTACTGATTACTTAAGTGCACAGAAATTCAGGCATGCAAAGTCTTCAAAGTGGAGTCCAGTGTTGAACATATTATTTAGAAAAAGAAGAGAGCAGAACCTTATCCTGGATATCCTTCTAAGAATACATGATTTATTTTTTAATGCTTTCCAAATTCATCAAGACACCCAGAGATAGTATTTTTCTCGGCTTGCTTGGCTTGTGCAGTTTTTTAGGACCTGAAAATATAGTCAGTTGCTTGTGGTAGGGATGTACATGAATATTCGTAACATCCAAACTTTGACAGAATTCGGCTGAATTTGGATGTTCAAACTCGAATTGAATGTTACAGTATTCATATGCTAATATTTGAATGAATACGGATGTTTCTGGACATTCATACAAATAGTTCAGACATTTGTTAAACTGGAGAAATGTACTGGATATGTATTTATTTGTATCAGATAAGTACTTGTTTATATCAGATACCTATCTATTTGTATCAGATATGTATTCATTCGTATTCAGTTTGGTCTAGTGGTTAGGGAGCCGGATTCTTATCTGGGAATGCCTGGTTCGATTCCACCCTCCCCCATGAAGCCAGCTGGGTGACCTTGGGCTAGTCGCAGCTCTCTTCTGAGCTCTCACAGCTCCACCTACCTCACAGGGCGTTCTGTTGTGGGGAGAAGAATAGAAAAGCTTTTTCAGCTGCTTTGAGTCCCCTTAAATGGGTGAGAAAAGTGGGGTAGAAAAGCCAACTCTTTGTCTTCCTCTTCTTCAATATGTATTGAATGTTCATATGAATACATATGAATAGATTTGTATCAAATGGAATTTTATCACATTCAAATGTGATCTATTTGTATGAATATGGATTTTCAAATATTCAATTTGTTTTTAATAGAAAGCCAAAAAAAAAAAAATCATGCACATACCTAGCTTGTGGTACTTATGGGAAAGGCATGAGTCAGTGATATTCTCAGGCCTAAAATATTTTGTTGAGTATTTTTATATTTTTATAAACCTATACGACAATATGTGTCATCAGGATTTGTGAGATCTGTGATATCTCTTTTTTGTTATTACAAAAGAAAAATGCTATTATAATTGTTGTGAATACTGTTGGGGATATAGTACTATGGGATTTCAAGAATTGTAGGTATTATGGATTTAATTTTAGTTTTATTTGAACGGATCCATGTATTGTAAAACTCTGCTTAAAATGTTGGTATGTATTTTACACATGCACAACTAATGGGCCCTGAAGAAGACCCAGAAAGGGTTGGATTGAAATGCATCTGGCCATGGAGTAGACTTCAAGATCAGATTCCTATATAATGTTTGTCTATCTGCCCACAGTATCCACCAAAAATGTTTTTATATGTATGAACTGTTGTATTTTCAGTTATTAAACTATTACATGAACCAATTCTGTTGTCCAAATTTATTTTCAGGAATTATATTATCAATTTGTGAATTTCTTATTATATAGTTTGATTATTGATTTTGGTGTTTATATTGTGAGATTCTTTTTCAGCATTTCCTTTGGTTTTGAATATCTATTTTCAGAGCCCTTGCTTGTTTGGTCATTTATTGCATAACCCTCAGTGATTATTTCAAGGTAATGGTAATGGGTGCATATGGTAGCCACTGCACAGCAACTTATCATCCAGGTGCCACTTACATATCCTGCTATATTTTGATAGTCCAATATATCCAAATATTGTGGAATGGATAAGAAATGCCTGGCAGCAGCCTCAGCTAATAAATATCCCCAGAATATACTACTATGAGTTCCAAGTAATCAGGGTTAAAATGCCAGACAGCATTTGGGAAGTGTTATCAATATAAGCCAAATTTAAGGAACAGACTTCTATGGGACAGGGCTTTCAAAAATTCCTTTGCGATGGCGTCTCACATCATTTCAGATGGCTCAGGATTGCAGAAGCTGAATTTAGCCCACATCTTCATTTACCTACAAAAGTTCCTGCAGACAGTGTCATCACTGTGTATCCTTATACAGTGGCAATAATTGCTTTGTGGCATTCAAATTATTTTACTCTGAAACTGAGATGCAGAGGCATCTTTTGAAGCAGTAATCATAGCACTTTTCTCCAGATGCCCACCTAGAAACCAGCTCCTTCTGCAAGTAGAGACTTCACCTTAAGAACGTAAGAAGAATAGCCATTCTAAAGACTAATGCAACCATTTATATGACCCATCTACTACTGCAACCATTCTCACAGTGGTCAAGTAGGATCTTACAACTATGGACCAATTATGTGGACAAAAACATTCTCTCAACTCATGTTCCCTAGTTACTGGTTTCCAGAGATGTAGCATTATGAAATATTTATACACACTCACTGGGAATTTCTGCATGTACCTTTCTGTACAGTGGACTTGCTTAAGGGGAGTTCTTTCCCCCTGCATTTGCATTGGAGACAGACAGCTTGGTCTAGGTGGCAAAAATGGCCACCTAAGTCAGGTCTACGAAGTTCCAGGGGCTCGTGGAATGGAACAGGAGGACATGTAAAAGGACTCATGCCTCCCTATTCCAGTTTAACAGGGGGACTCAATTTGGAAGTATGCCAATTGTGCTGCTGAAATGGGTTTCCCTGGGGTTCAGTGGCTAGGAATTTTAATACCGAGCTATTGGAGAATCTAGAAGCTGGCTTTGAAGTTTGCATGATTTTTGGAGCCAGTATAAGGGCTGTCCCAGAACAGTCTTCCTATTGTGAAACTTGTTCCAAGACAATGTGGCCATGCCAATAGCAGAAATTCTTCTACCCAGGCCTGGTCCTGCTGCAGTGGGGTAGCCAGATAAGTATGGAAATGCCCCCTGTCTTCCTCTGGTTCACAAACAGTTATCAGTGAAATAAACTTTTCTCTATTCAGTAAGATTAGAAATGTAAAAATATTCTTATGAATGAAAGCCTACAAAAATTACTCATTATCTGAGCACAGGTGAACATTTACAATCATGGAAATGGAAACTTCTCTGAATTTTGTACTTAAGTTTTCTAACTGAAAAATGTTTATGGAAATGTATTTTTTAAGGAAGAAAATGCAGGCGGTCATGGCCATTCAGCATGTATCATATTCAGCAGTGCAGATGGTGTTGATCCTGCCCACGCATGCCCAGAGCCTGGATCAGAAGTGAGGGGATTAATGCACCAAACAGGAGAACTTAAGCAATGCCTTTGATTGTAAAACTGAGGATAGGATCAGATAGTTTTATCAAAGCAGGAGGTATATAGTTTCATATATGTGTGTCATAAAGGCAACTACACCTATGGTCTATGCTCCATCACAGGAGAGGATAGTTTGGAACTTCATTGTCAAAGTGCATCTACAACTCACTCCTATGCCCGTTCAAACATCTATGTGCAGTCCTTTGCCAGAACAGCAACAGAGCAATTGGCTGTATTTCCTGCCACAGAGCATGTTTTGTTGCCTATAAAATGTTACATGATGTGCCCTTTTGGCAGAATAGTGATGAGATAATGTGACAGGCTCCAGAAGAGGTCTGTTGATTTAGCAGTGGGTTACTGCTGTTTCCATCAGCCTGTCTGATCATAACAGGCTGAGAAATGTTTGAAAAACACAGGTTTGACAGGTTCTTACACCCCTAATAGTGTTTCATGATTTTTCTGCTGGAATTGAACTCATCTGTGTTTCATAAAGTGGATGAAATTCTTCTAGTGAGGTTTCCCAAGTATTGTCCCTTTCAGTATAAAAGTAAAGGAAATCAAGAGAAATAAATGTATTTGTCAGCTAGACCAATGATGGAGCACAGCAGTGTGGTGGAATTGGAACAGCAGGTTTGGGGTACATAAAATATTCCATATTTAATTATATTTCTATGTCTACTATGCACCTGAATAAAATCTGCATTGTTGTGGTTTCTGTGGATGAGCAGAACATCTTCAAAGTGGAAAGTCAAACCTAATTTTAAATTTCAGGCTTGCATTTTGCAGTGACCATCTCTCTTTTGCACACCATGAGATGAAATTCATTGAAGCAATCGGGATAGCATCAGTGTCCATATAGTACTATTTACCATGAATGAATGAAAACCCCGAAGAACTGGCCTGAACATTCTGATCAAAATCTAAAAAGAGATGAAAAGGTGTGATGGCTATCCTTGTAGCCAACTATACCATTTGGGAAAATTCAGGGTGTTAAAAGAGAAGTGTAACCCTCAAGAATGTTGGCTATTCTTGAGTGAAATGACTCAATACTTCATTGACTTTGTTTATGTGTCCTACCTCATTGTCTCTATGAAAGCCATATAAAAGTTATTATTGCTGACCCGAGATGCAACAGGCAGCTGGCATGTACCCATCTGTATAACAATTTGCCCATCCCAAAAGATATCCCCCTAAGAGTCCCAACATGGTCTTCCAACATCAGATGCTTTCTTACAGTATTTCTCTACCCCCCATCCCTCCATGCAACAGTTATTTGTCTTTTTTTTGTGTGTGCTGCCCACTGTCATCACACTGTTCTATTGGCAACTCCCTTCTTGGCTGCTCCACAACCTTTGCATTTTGCATGGCAGGAATCCCTTGGACTCTGGAACTGTAAGAACAATTTGCTTTCATAGTTAATTGTGTCCTTGCTGAGCTCTTCAATCTCCATCCTTCACTTTTCCATTCTCTGGATACTTATCAAACTGTATTGTCTTCATAGGTAGATACCCTGACAGTAACACAATGATGTGCTGGAGGGTTAACATCCAATTCTATATGGATGTATCATTCCATGGGAGGAATTACCAGCCTGCAATGTACACAAGGAATTTCGTGTGAAAATCCTGCCTTACTGCTCACAACTAGGGATGTGCACAAATAGTTTTTTTGGCATTTGATTCATAACAAATCAAATTTTAGATCTATTTTAGAAATAGATCCCCTTTGAATGTGGTAGGATTCTATTTGGTATGAATGTATTTATATGAACTCGTACGAATATCCAATACAAATGCATAAGTATCCTGGATACATATCCTATATGAACACATACATATTGGATGCGTATCCTATACAAATGCATACATATTGATACGTATCTGATATGTATCTCCAGCTTTAAAAATATACAAACTATTTATACTAATGTCCCAAAACATTAATATTCGTACAAATGTTAATGCACGAATGTCATAACATTTGATTCATGTATGAATGTCCGAATTCATACAAATTCATACATATTCATACAAATAATGAATGTTATGAATATTTGTGCACATCACTTACTCACAACTCCCCCTGAAGTTTTGTACCCGTGCTTTCACTATGTCTAATTCAAGTTACATTTTAACATTCAAATTTTGTCACAAAAGGTTACAGTGCAAACATGTGGATCCATGTCCTTATCTACATGGGTCCATTCATACACACACATACTGGCCTATATGGGTTGTACTCAATTTGTCCAGAACCCTCATTTTCAGCCCAATCCCCCATTTTTGTTATAATCCAGGGATGGCTCAACCGTACTTAAGTCCCTCAATTTTCAATGTATAGATTCTTATGAGTTTATAGGATTGGAGATGCACAAATTTGGCTTGACAATAAAAACAAAAATGAAATGAAAATAACCTCATTATTTGTCCCCATCACCCTTATAAAACATGCCAATAATCTCAAAGAATAATTTCCTAAACTGGGCAGCCTTAACAAAAAGCAAAGCTATCTGAGATGCCACCTGGATGTTTTCTCCCTGCAGAAGGTAAGTCACCTTATTTCTGCATTCCAGTGGGACACATTTTTTAAACGGGGTCCCAAACCAATTGTTCTTAATTGAAAATACAAGGGACAGTTAAACAAGATATGAGAAATATCTTCAACCATTGCCAATGAAACACACTGTCTTTCATCAGATACCTAATGGTATCTGCCAAACTTCACCTATCGAGTCCTTAAGTTCAAAATGGGTATAAGTAAATTGTTGCCTTAACTTATAAATAATAATATTTATTTGATTAGAAATGAACTTGTTTAATTTGAACCGAACCAGGATCACTTGGTTGAATATCTTGCCTTTTAAATAAGGCTTTTTTCCCCCAATATATTTTCAAAGGGTATTATAATCTCAGACTGTGGATGTTTTTCCACCGCACTCCTTTAATCTGGATCTAAGAAGATCCAGATCTAAGGAATGTGTACAATGTGTTTCCATGGGTGGTCTAGCACCCAACAGCAATTGGTGAATGCTCCATTCACCTCTTTCTTTCTTTCTTTCTTTCTTTCTTTCTTTCTTTCTTGAATGCTGCATTAGATAGTCAAGAAAATCAGCAGACATCTGTTTGTGTACAGGTTTTCAAAAATCCATCTGTTCAAATTGTTCACTTGTTTGACTTTCCCATGTATTGAGATTCCATTTGTACAGATTCACACTTTTTTATGCCTGCAAATGCTCTTACAAAGTTTTCACTGTGTTTAAAGGGCTGTATTTGTATTCAAATTGCGTACATATAAAAACTGTGTATAAATCCAAGATGTATTAGTATGCAGTTAGAGCATTCAAGCCTACTCATAAACAGAAAGTCCATTGAAAAAAAAAAAGGTTTTTTGACAGTTAGAATGGAATTGAACCTTTTGATGAATAAATTCAGGATGATTCAGGCTTTTTGACATGTTTCTGTACTGTATATTCAATTTGGTGACACTTTTGTGTTATCAAGTTATGCACAGTTTTCAATAATGCCTCCTTCATGGATATATCTGATTAAAGATGTATTCCTTAATGCTGTGTGCTTACTAGAGATGTGTACACGTGTTTTTTGGGCATTTGATTTGAAATTAATCAAATGTCCAAAAATCCATATTTGCATGAATAGAACACATTTGAATGTGTTAAAATTCTGTTCAATACAAAACTATTCATATGTGTTTGTGGGAACATTTGATACATATCTGCTATGAACAGATACGTATGTGATATGAATAGACACGTATCTGATATGTTTCCCCAGCTTAACGGATGTCCAAACTATTTGTACAAATATTCGGAAACATGTTCATTTGAATGTTAGCATACGAATATTATAACATTTGATTTGAGTCCGAATGTCCAAATTCAGCCGAATTTCAAATGTTACGAATATCCATGCACATCCCTAGTGCTTACTTCTACTGACCTTGTCTTCTGGAACGCTTCACACTTTGACCACTTTTTGTCCATTTCCCTTTTGGAGACAATACAAATGGGGAATGTTTGTGTTCAGATCTCATTCCTGACTTCTTGGTTTCCTCATCAAAGTCAGCCAAGAGAAACAGAGCTCCATTTGATTAAATCACCTAAGGGACCAATGCTGTATCTTAGAACTATGACACTTTCTTAATGCCATAAATTCAGTCCTCTGTTTGCAAGGAGGACCCTCCCTGTTTTTAAGTGGTTTTATTCATTTACCATGCCAGGGAAGCTAATCTGTTCTACACATTAGGAAGGCCATTTCTGTTGACATAACAGAAAAGGATAATTATTTAAACAGGGCCTGATTATTCATTCCACTGAAGGCAGCAAGAAACATTAACAAAATCTGATTAATGCATGAACAATATATATATTATAGACAGTAGCTTACCAATATATTTTTCACAGGCAAACGCAGACATGAAAACCTATATGTATTGGCATTCACCATTGTTCAGTAATGATGCTGTATGACATAAAGAGAAAATTAACCAGAATATATATTTTGTAGTAACTGCTCGTGGCCAGTATAGCCTCCACCTCCACCTGCCTGCCTCCCCTGCTCATCCATCCCTCAGCCCCTTGCTTCACGGGGGGCTTCTCCTCTTGCTCCTGCCAGCTTGCTTGACAATCACCACCCGGCCACCCAAGAGCCACTTCCGCTGAACCAGCAGCAGCCTCTAGCAGCAACGGCCAGGCTTGGAAGCCACTGCCATTAAGACACGGAGTCCTCCAAACACGTGGGATCAAAAGGACTCCTTTTCCGGTCTATAAAGGAAGTGATCTCAGGGGATTCCAAACCTTGCTCCAGCCAATCACTTGCCTAGATTTGCTTATACATCACTTCCTCTATGCCCCCTTGAGAGCAGGAGTTTTAAAGGGCTGCAAAACAAACTTGTGGTCTTTTCCACCCTGACCAAGTCTCTCGCTCTTTATTTCCATCACTGCAGTGGCTCTTAGTTGCTGCCCTCACTGCAGCCACTACCAAGCAGCTGCCCACATTGCAGTGGCCAATCCAGCTATTGCCCTCATCGGCTTAGCTATCATGAGTTGCATAAGTCGGATATGTAATAATATATATACTTGATAGTTTGAATCTGGATGCTTTTCATGATAGTCCTAACAATGAAAATAACCACAGACCACAGGGCTTCCAGAGATATACGTAGAATTATTTGGTTATTACCTGATCATTCTTAGAATAGCTAACAAGTGTGAAGGTTTCAAATCTAAACTACATTCTGGAAATTTCACTTTTGATTGGCAAATTTTGGTTCACGTCATGTTTTCTGAAACTTTTTAATGAGTTTATGTTGGTAGAAAGAAGACACAAAAGACTGCAAGTGTAGCTGGAATGCCCATGTCCCTTTCAACAACAATAATAAGGTATGAAACTGCATTAAAATTTGACCTCTTATTTTTGTTCAGAACTCATAAATTAGAAGCACTATGTTATTCAGGGTGAATGAAATTCAGACATAATTGTTTATAAAACACTAAAAAACACACAACTAAAAAAAGTTTGAAATTTCACGTATCAATTATTATCCAATACATTTTAAAGCACTTCTAAGAAACAACAACAACAGATAAGTTATCGTCCAACCATCTACGGAGGATACGTGGAAATAGATTCACCTTTCTGGGAGATTGTGAACAGGAGACATTCAATTGTACAGTATGGGTGCACACAAGTGCAATTTACAAATTCGATTTGATCCGAATCAAATACAAATTAGTACGAATAAAGAAAAAAACAAATGTCTGGACATTCGAACTGATACAAATACATTCATATCTATTCATACGAATATTCAATGCATATTTGCTTAGATAAGTCTCTTACACATCCCTACATATCCGTATGCACCTTGTTTTTATCCTGTATGGATGCGTATGGATGCGTTTGGATACGAATAAGATGAATACAGATACATGTGCAATATGTATGTATCTGTGCACATACGAATGATCAAATAATTCAAAATATTTGTATTCGTTTGAATACTAAAAAATAAATGTCTGGACATTTGATTCGAATTCAAATGTTCAAATTTGTCTGAATTCGGTTGAATAACTAATATCTTGAATATCTGTGCACATCCCAATTGTATAGCCTACAGAGGTTTGTTCCATGGAGCTTTGGGGTAGCGAGTCTAATAGTGGTCATATTTGGCATAAACTGGATTTGAGGACACGACTGTTGCTAGGCACCGCTGAGTCATGGGTGCTTCCATGAACTGCTCTATGTAGTTTGTTGGTAAAGATATAGGGTGTTTTTCCACTGTCAAAAAGTACCCATTTTTGCATCCATTTAGGACCCATTTGGGTGTGAGCCAGATGATCCCATTTCCACCACGGCACCCATTTGGGACCCAATTGTTTCCGCTGCCGTGGGGGAAATCTGGATCTAATGGGTATATTTTGGCCTTTAATCCGGATTTTCTGTAGACCCCATTAATGGGGTCTGCAATGGGGTCTTCTGCCAGAAAATCCAGATTAAAGGAAGCATGTTTCCACTGGAAACAGGCAATGGGGTCCAAAGGAGGCTAGGGGGAGGGGATGCACCCATTGCCCCCCCCAAACCTAGGCTCCAAAGTCACTTCGAATTGACTTTGAAGTCACTTTGAAGTCATTTCGAAGTCTGTGCAAAATAGCTCCAGAGTGCCTCTGAAGTCTGTGCTGATCTTTGGAGTGAACTTCAAAGTGACTTCGAAGTGACTCCGAAGTGACTTCAAAGACTGCCCCCCCACCCCCAAAAACACCTGGGGTAACGGATCAACCCCTTGTGGGTCAATCCAGATTCCCCACATGGGTGCAAAGCTGTTTCCACAGCAAGGGTGTTAGCACCCATTGCTAATGGGTGCTACACCTCCTGTGGAAACACATTGGGTGCTTCCCTTAATCCAGATCTACTAGATCTGGATTAAGGAATGTATCCATTCCTTAGATCTGGATCTTCTTAGATCCAGATCTAAGGGCTGCAGTGGAAAAACACCCATAGAAGTGGTTTGTCATTGCCTAACTCTGAGGTCAGGCTGGGGACTGAAACTGAAATGGTGACCGTCTCCTTTTCAGACACCCCGCTCTATTACTGAGCTACAGCCACTCCCCCTAGGACAGGATTAGAGATATGATTATCAGTCTGGTTCACTCAGCTCACACCAAAACCAAACTTTGCCTTTAATTCTGTTACAATTCAAACCTTGTCGAAATCAGTGAACTTCAGCAGTCCTTTATGACAACATGTGCTACTTTAACCTGGTCCTGGCTTAGTTGTGGTTGACATACAAATGTTAATGCTCTGGAAAAATGGGTTTTATGCACAAATGTGTCCCTCAGCCACCTCCCAGGGGTGAACCAACCAAGCCAAACTCTATCTAGCTGCCGACCTTAAAGAGTCACCCTGAATTAACTTGTGGATGCTGGGCCTTGATGTGATCTGAATCAAGAAATTGGGCATGTATCTATTTCTGGATAGGATTTGTGAGCTCTTGGTGCTGTTACACTACAAGGAGCATAACGTTATTTTCCTCTTGACAAGACTCCAACTTGGATCGACATTAGCCAGCATTGCCATTCAATATTTTTTAATCTTCCTTTCTAAAGGACTAATACTGGAATGAAGGGATTTGTTCCAAAAACTCTTGCACAGATGGAGACTACAGTATAGAGAAGGATGTTTGAATTATGATAGCTAGGTACAGCTCCTGTGCAGTTGCTATTATTGATGATTATTTCCTTTCCTAAGACCAATTCAAACATTCTATCCAACTTCCATGTGCTTTACAAAAGCTAAGGATTTACTTGAGCACCAGCGAACAAATGGCATGTTGTTAGGCAATAAACAGCCTGGAGATCTGGCAGAATACAGAACAGAATCCAGAAGGCAGTGGATTAAAGAGTGAGAAGAGGCAAGTCGAGAGCTATCCAAGCCTGGCCCAGAAGCTCATATAGCCCTACTAGCTCAGAGCAAAATGAACTAATTGGATGACCTTCATTGATCACAAGGAGCAACTGAGATGATTAAAACAAACAAAACAGAAGAAGTGGTTTTGCTTCCTGAAATCACAAAAGTCATCCAAAATAGCTGCTTCCATTTATCAAGGAAGACTTATTCACTCTGACATACCTGTATGAAATAACAACATACAATGTCTGTCGTTATCTTTGAACATTAGTATTAATTTGCAGTACACAAAAGAGCGCAGGCAAATAAATAAATAAATAAATCCAAACAAGTTCCAAGAATAGAAGATAACTAGGATGAAATTGAGATGAATAAGCTCCATAATGGTTCAGAGGTCTAGTATAGATGAGCATTCATTATATGGGAATTATCTTAAGAACTTTAAGGAGCACACACCTGTTCCAAATGCAGTTTGGTGCCTCTTAGCCATGTTGGTCCTGCTGCACTAATAGGAATGAAAAGCTGTCCTTTTTTATGTATCATTAAAATCTTCTGAAGTTGATGCTTAATGTGCACAATGAGTATATCTGTGAAATTTGCAAGGTCCCCTTGTTACAGCCACTTTTAAAAATTCCACACTTTTTATGGTTCAGAGGGATCGGCAGGGGGTTGAAAGGAAAATATGGCAGGTGTTCTCAGCTAGGAGTCTTTCCTGAAGACATAGAAAATGGACAATATAAAGCATTAATTGAAAAGAAGACTTAGCAGCGCACCAGGAGATTTTTTTTCCTAGTTACCTTTAACTTCAGTGGCAGAGAAAGTCTTAGAAACTATTTTGGGAGATCAAATGAGTAAGTCCTTTGAAAAGCTCAGTTTGATTAAAAACAGAAAAAAGAAGGCCTCAGATTGCACACATGTTGAGCATCCTTTAAGAAGGTTGCTAAAGTTAGAGGAAATTTAAACTATCCGGATAAAAGAGAATAGGAGTTTCTAACAGGCATGGAATTTGAAAGATGAAATGGGAGGAGAGTAAAGCTATCTGCACACATGGTACGTGAAAACTGGGCACAGGGCAGGAGGTGTATTTGCTGCCACTATGAATGCCCAGACATCCAATTAACAGGAAAGGTCCAAAGGGGTTCTGAAGCCCATTTGAATGAACACATTTAGGAACTCTTCCTGTATCCAGGGACTCTGATTAGCCAGGGCTACTGACTGAAGGGAGATATCTAACTGCAGACAATTAAGTACACTCTTTAAAAAGTCTGCTTAAACCATTCGTGCTGTTTAAAGATGCCAGGAGGACAAGGATGTGCCCAAATATTCAAGATATTCATTATTCGATCAAATCCAGATGAATTTGGACAGTTGAATTAAAATTGAATATCCAGACATTCATTTTTCAGTATTCGAATGCATCAGAATATTTTGAATTATTCGTATGAATAATTTGGACACTTGCACATGCACGTATCCATATACATCACATATGTATCTGTACACATCTTATTCGTATTCGTACGCATCCATATGGATATGTACGGGATGAAAACAGGATGCATACGAGATTTGTTTCATTGGATACACATTGAATATTTATACGAATAGATAGAAATGTATTTGTATCTGTTCAAATGTCCAGACATACATTTTTTTCTTTATTCATATGAATTTAGATATTTGAATATTAAATTTGAATCAAATCAAATTCGAAAATTGCATTCATGCACAACCATACAAGAGGAGCTTTCACCTGAGGGAGAATGAGGATGTGGCTTTCTTGTCTCTACCTGCCCATTTCATGTGTTATGACTTCCAGGCTTAAGAAAATCAACAGTGGAATTCATTGATCTGTTTGAGAAGAGCTATTTGATAGGCCCAATAAGAATATAGATCAGATTATCAGATTATGCTAGCCCTCTGAAGACTACCCACCGAACACAGGGCCTTTTTGCACTTCCATCAGTGGGATAGCCAGGGTCTGTACCTACACAGAACATCCACATCGGATGGAGAGGTGGTTTTCCAAGTTGTTCCACATTGCCATAGTGTCCCAAAGCATACAGAGAGGTGGCACAGATGCAGTTGTGTGCCATGTTGCCTGGTTGCCAAAGCAATGGTGCTGTGCATGTTTGTTGTTGCAGCAAAGCAACTGCCTAGTATAGAGGCAATGGCATTCAGCTGGCACTTGAGGAAGTGCCAACTAAGATTAGAATGGATTGAGCATTGCAAGGTGTGGACGCCTGAACCATTCCAGAGGTTACACTGTCCATTACGCCTAATAAACATGTGAGTTGGCCCACAGTTGTGATCACACTATGGCACCTGACATTCCACCTATATATAATCTCAGAAACAAATTGCTCTTATACGAAGAAAAAGGAAGAGACCACATACCACATTCAGATCCATCACAAGTATACAGTGCCTGACAAAAGTTCTGTCACCTATCCATGTTGTTGAAACCAAAGCCTATAACTTGACTTTTCCAGCATCCATCCGTTTAGTAGGCTGTGGGCCTTGGCAAATACAACACGGTTTTTTAATTGCCTTTTGTTTAGTGCTGGCTTCTGGGCACTGATTCAACATCTCAAAAAGTAATGTGAAAATCAAACAGATAATTCACTTCAAATACAAAGATATGTTTCATAACATTGGTGAATGAAGTTGTGGTGCTATTAGAGCCATATTTAATATTTTGTGTGACTTCCATGAGCCTGAAGGACTGCATCCATGCATTTCAGCAATGATTCATACAATTTATTGATGAAGTCATCAGGAATAGTAAAGAATGCAGTTTTACATGCCTCCCAGAGTTCATCAGGATTCTTTGGTTTTGTGTTCCAAGCTTCTTCTTTCATCCTACCCCACACATGCTCAATGATGTTCATATCTGGTGACTGGGCTGGCCAGTCCTGGAGCACCTTGATCTTCTTTGCCTTGAGAAACTTTGATGTAGAGATGGGTGTATGAGATGGAGCGCCATCCTGCTGCAAAATTTGACCCCTTTTATGATTGGGAATGTACGAGGTAGCTAATACGTCTTGTTATTTTAGGCTATTGATATTGCCTTCCACCTTGCAAATGTTTCGCACACCCCTATACTGAATGTAACCCCAGACCATGATCTTTCCACCACCAAACTTAACTGTTTTCTGGGTATATCTTGGATCCATACGGGCTCCAGTAGGTCTCCTGCAGTATTTGCGGCAGCTGTGGTGTAATTCAACTGAAGATTCATCTGAGAAATCCACCTTCTGCCACTTTTCCAGCATTCATCCGTTTAGTAGGCTGTGGGCCTTGGCAAATACCACACGGTTTTTTAATTGCCTTTTGTTTAGTGCTGGCTTCTGGGCACTGATTCGACCATGGAGGCCATTTTGAGACAGAATCCTACAAACTGTTCTAGTTGACACAGGGACTTGAGGTGACCAGGCCTGTTGGAGCTCTGCTGCAGTGGAAGAAGGGCTGGCTTTTGATTTTTGAACCAACAAATGTTCCTCCTGAGCAGTCGTCCTGTGGGGTCTGCCAGACCTGGGCTTGTCAAAAACATCTCCAGTCTCTTGTAATTCTTTGTACTTGACGCTGAGACACATTAAAGGTGCCAGCCACCTCTGCAGAGGATCTGGTCTTCAGTCTCCTGATAATCAAGGCTTTGGTCGCAGGGTGGATTTTTGGCACGTTGTCAGAGGTCAAGTTGCAGTTCAAGTGAAGGTCTGGAGTGCTGGCGTTCTTTTTATACACACCCACTAATTATCTGATCAATTAGTGAGCACAGGTGAGGCTGTAAACTAGGATTAGGTGCATTATATGACAAGGCGACAAAAGTTTTGTCTAGCCAAAATCTGACTTTTCTGTGTTCATTAAATGATCAATATTTCAGCAGTGACGCAAATTATTTTCTTTTTAAAAACCTCATTTGGGAGGGTTTCAGCTTTCATATGACTCATTTCTAAAACCAATGGATGAATTTTAAGTCAGGTGCTTTGGTTTCAACAACATGGATAAGCGACAGAACTTTTGTCAGGCACTGTACATACAAGTAGTCATGTGGATTGTCTGAAGAGCAGGGTTTATCCCTCTTCTCTATTCTTCTCATTATCAGTTGTAATGACCAGAAAAAAGGGCAGGATTTTCTCTGCAGTAAATCATGACTCTTCTGAGCCAAAGTGTTTGCTTTGATACACTCTCCAGTCTGCACTAACTTTGAATTTGACAAATGGAAGTTGGTCATTTCCTGCATGTCCTTCAATGGACCTGGTTACCAAGCATGTGAGGTAAATTACAAGCACCACTGAGTTATTTCTGGACAATGATGGAACAGAGGGAGAAAGGCAGCAAACACCTTCAGAATTGTTTTTATGTCCTTCATGAAGGATATAAAACCAGGGTGGTTGTCAGGAAATGGAGTGACAGCATTTCAACACAGAGATAACAGTTCTATTATTTTATGCCCCTTCGTGTAAAATTACACAACTACATACTAGGCAAAGGGTCTGTGTTCTCAAGTTCTCAACCCATTCTTGGTGTCATCCCCCAGATACCATAAAAGAGAACAATAGGTAGCTTACTCACTACTTGAAGTGTTTCCAATTAATTAATTAATATTTATATACATCTGTCCTAATATCTCATAGATCTCAAGGTGGGTTATACAAATTTAAAATATTTAAACTACAAAGGGCTAAATGGAACTAATCTTTGAAGTAGACTCAAAGAACCAAGTGAAGTAGAAAAATGAATTTTGAGATTATGTAAAGACATAACCCTCTGGCCCTGGGAACACCTTCAGTTTAAGACAATTTCAGGTCATCTTCTGGTCGCATTACTCACATTATTTTTATTCAATCTGTTTTCCAAGCCAGCTTCTTCCTGTCAGATAATTTTAACTGGAGTCTTTTCCAAAGGACGCAGCCCATCCTGGCATGCCAGGCCATCTTCTCTTCTTCAGTGTATGTGTGGGGATGGGTAAAAGAGGTTGAACTGTGCTGTGGTGGATGGGGTACAGTCTTTCCTTTCATCCAATTTCTAGGTGTGAGTGGCACACATGGAGTTCATGAGGCACCTCCCTTTCTCTCCTCAGTTTATGTGTATGATTCCTCTGTCTAGCATTCTTACAAAAACATTATTATTATTATTATTATTATTATTATTATTATTATTATTATTATTATTATTATTATTATTATTATTATTATTATTATTATTATTATTATTATTATTGTGATGATGTAAAACAACAGTTACACACAGCAAACGAGATGACTATGCTGGATTTCGTATTATATCACCAGTCGGGCACTTCCCAAGCACCTAGGACTGCGTGATGTATCGGCGAATTATGCGAGCAGACCCCAGTAAAGTGACTTTTTGAAGTTGGCAGATGGATATTTTGTCAATGCCAATGGTTTTTAGGTGCCCACTGAGATCTTTTGGCACCGCGCCCAGTGTGCCGAGGATGACTGGGACCACTTTCACTGGTTTTCGCCAGAGTCGCTGAAGTTCAATTTTCAGGTCTTCATATCTGGTGAGCTTTTATTATTATTATTATTATTATTATTATTATTATTATTATTATTATTATTATTATTATTATTATTATTATTATTATTATTATTATTATTATTATTATTATTATTATTAAAAACTTAATTTTGTGGAGAAGAACAGCACATAAAAAAGGAAGTGGGGCATAAGTTGGGGGAGCAAGCTTAAAAAAGAACAGAAAACTCACCCTCGCTTCCCTTGAGTGAAACAATGGTATCTAATAAGAAAGAAGATAGATTTGACACGGCGAAAGGGATGGAGAGCCAAGAGTTCCATGGAGGAGGCTCAGGTCGATCACAGAAAAAAGTGTGAGTAATGCAGCCCAAAATAAGGATGGCCTGAGGATGACCTATAACGATCTATGTGTGAACAGAAGTGGTACAACATCAGTCTGAATTATGAATAGGACATCCTGTATCATATAGGTGTGACTAGGGCCTCTATCACGTTAATATTCCTGTTCTGGAGTTCATGGAAAGATACTCAGTTCCTATACACAGAGAACTATGCCTTTGCTAAATTATCTTCACATTCTAGGCCTCAACAAAGCAAATATCTGGAGTTCCTTAACATTGATCTATAGCAAGCAGTCTACTGCAAAACCCCAGCCAAGCTGATTATTCTTCAAGAAATACATAGGGCAGTTAATGAAAACACAAGTATTATTTGTCAAGTATTGATTTTGTATGCATTTGTATGTGTGCCTGTTTTAAAACTAGCAGCATTGCACACATTTTCCCCCTTTCAGTCTCTCTCTTTATACAAATTGATTTGATTCTGATAGACAAATTCAGAGAAATACAAATTTTGAAGGAACAATTTGGCATAAATCAATTTTTAAAAAAATCTGAATTCAAACCAAAAAGTAAAACCATATATTTCACTTAAAATTTGAAGTGAACACTATTTTCAAGTTTGTGAACATCTCTACTTTTCTTGCTAACTTCAAGTATAGTTGCTACATTCTGCTCCCTATCTACAAAAATGGAAGGAGCTGGTACTGATCTACAAGCCCCCAACCTCTAATTAGATATGAAAATATGTTCACATTTGACATTGGTTGAATCTTAACAGGGCTGCTGGCCTCCACCCAGCAGTTCCTAAGAACATGAACACTGCAGACTGGTCAGCCTGCAGGCATGGTATCCCTGCAGCACTGAATTTTGCAGCACTGGGGTAGAACAGGACATAAAAATAGCGAGGAAGCTTGCTTGAAAGGGAGGCTGACCTCCTGCAAACAGTCTCTGAAGTGTTTCCTCTTGGTAGACTGACCCAGCGCTCAGATCCAGAAGCAAACACCTAGGCCAGTCTAATTGATATGAGGAGCTCATCACTCGCCAATCGTGCTGTGCCAATGGTGGACCTTCCTGCTCAGGCCTAATTGGGCCTAATCAGGGCCTTGGTATGGGTGCTACGGTGTCTGCACAGTGGCCTTGTTTAGCACCCATTGGCATCAGGTCCTAGGCGGCCTGTGTGGACACATGGAGCCCTCACCTTCATGTGGAACTTCAAGGACCGGGTTTAATGAGGCCCACCATTTAACCAGGCTCCCAGAAATGATGTCAGTACTGCAGCACTTCTGGTTACCTGACTGAGAAAGCCATGGCCGGTAACTTCAGAAGCTGGGAACTTTTGGCTGTTTTTTTGCACTAGCAACGAGGATCCCATTAGGAACCCAATAGGTACTCAGTTGGTACGGATCTGTTACGTACTGTGCACACACCCTTTAAAGACTCCATTAGGACCCCATTCTGAAAAAAATCAGGATTTACTGGGGTCTTTGGGCTCCTAAATCTTTAATGGTGTCTTCAATCTGGTCTTCTGTGGTGAAGACTGGATCAGAGGCCGTGCGTCTGCATGTTTACTGGGGCAATGGGATCCCAGGGCAGAACTAGAGGCTGCTGTGGTATCTGCCCCACTGCCAATGTATCAGATGCCCTCCTAAGAGTAGCGTCCTGACTTGTCAGAATCAAAACAGTAGTTCAGGGTATTTTGGGTGCAGAACTATGTATAGTTGCACCCCTTGTGGACTGAGCAACCGGATGGATCACTCTACTCAACTCTTCACTTAAACTAAAAAGTTTATTATGGCGTGAAAAGGGACCCTAATTAAGTAGGAAAAAAATGCTGTGGCTTGACCCTATGGGTCGCAGCGCAGCCGTGGTCACCACAGCTGCCATATGCAGCGGGTTGGCTCAGGCTCCTCTCCATCACTCACAGCGATGTAGGCCCACATGTCCTTCATAACTGTCTATGAAGCTAAGCACAAGCTTCGTAGTTGTTACAAAGTCATGTCTCTCTATCACGCCCACCGTAACAGGAAGTGACCCCTGATTGATGGCTATACTGGCCAATCGTGCTGTGCCAATGGCAGACCTTCATGTTCAGGCCTTATCAGGCCTAATCAGAGCCTCAGGATGGGTGCTACAATGCCTGCATGGTGGCCCTGTTTAGCATCCATTGCCATTGGGTCCTAGACAGCCTGTGCAGACATATGCAGCCTGTGCACTGACCTTGATGCAGACCTTCAAGGACCAGATCTAATGAGGACCACATCTCAAAGATCTGGATCATCTAAATCTGGATTAACAAAGGTACGTGCAAAAACAGCCTTTGTTCCCATACCCAGAAATAGGAATGGGATAGACTGTCTGTAATGTGGATGGCTTTTGGTGTGGTCCACTGGTTATCACGCTGATCTTAGGTGAGATCATTAATAGCCCAATTTGGATCTGCATAGACATCGTCCAGATCTTACCATCATTGAAAAATATTTTCAAATGGGGAGTTATCTACATACCGGAAAGAAAGGATCTTCTTGTTATAAGGCATTGCAATTTGCTAGATGTTTCCTTTTTGTCAAATGTTCTGCATTGCCAAAAATTCTGAATTTTGTAGGCACTTATTAAGGCTCATATCTGAACTCTTAATTACTGAAAAAGCTGTTTATACCTGTTGATGATAACGTGTAACAGAAAGCTGTTACAGTATTGCATTTGGGGAAAGGGATAAAAAAAAAATCCAGCATTAGCAGGAATAATTGCTGAGCCAAATGTGGGGGGAAATATTAGACTAATATTAAAAGTGAACTCATTTGTGGTTCCAAGTCATGAAAGTATAGTTCAAAGTAATTAGTTAGTGACATCTGTTAATATATGCATGGCATTGTTTTATGTTCATAATTAATTTCCACATACTTTCTTAATATATTATTAAAGATGTTAAATAAACCAATAATTTGCTGGGTACAAATTATAGACTGCATCATGGAAGACAATTGCTATGTGGTGCATCAAAGTAGGTTCATCAAAAACTGAGGCATTCCACAAAATTATTCTAGAGCAAATAACAGAATCCTGTGAATTCATATGAAAAACAAATTAATATATAGATCAAAGAGGGCCTTTTAACCACATTCATCACTTTAATTATTATTTTTCTTTTTTTTTTAACTCCACTAGATTTTACACCATTGTGCACAAAGTCTGACATGCAAATCTGGATAACAAGTTCCATAGAAGATTCACATGTCCTCTTGAATATGGAAAGAAGCTCAAAAACCTGGCTTTTCTGAGGTTTTTGTGAACAATTTTTATTTTGTGCACAAAAAATTGTGTTTGTGAAATCACAATTATTATGTATTTCATATGAATGCAATATTCAAAAAGTTTATGGATTGGATCCTTTCAGTACTAGGCTTTATTCTGCATTATATTTGGGAACAGGGACTTGCCACAGCAGGCCTGATGTGGTCTGCACCAGCATGCAGATAGCATCTTGCTATTCTGAGATACAATCCAGAATAAGGTCCAGCGCAGAAAGAATGATATTCCTTCCTTCCTTCCTTCCTTCCTTCCTCACCTATAGTGCTCCCTATAGTGCTCCCTTTCCCCGGTTTTGGACAGTAGTGTTAAGGAGCAGCGAAGGTAAGGCAGCACTCACATGTACAAATTTGCCTTCTCCTGGACAACTTCTAATTTCATATGCTCTAACTGTAGGCCACATTAAGTTAGCACTGATCTGCAATGATATGGTGGCATGGAAGAGGAAGACATGAGTCGCCAAGGGTGATTTCCATCATGAGTCATCTTCTGGAGCACTGAAAATGGCCAAGTTCCAACCATATTTCTGGTACTCTGAAAGGGGTTCATGTGGAATCCTTGGTGCTGCAGGAAGACGTTCCATTCATAGCAGTGTTTTTACTGCCACAGATGCTACAAATGTCCTATGTCCAATTGCCTTCACAACAGCTACTGTACCTCCTACCTCAGATTCCACCTTGTGTGGGGGAGGAGATACTTCCATTCATCACCCCCTTACTCTAATAGTCCACAGCATGAATAACCTACCAGTAAATCAGTTCAAAATATTCCAAGGCAACTCTTATCAGTAGAGTTCTCTTTCATTGTGGTTGTGTGCAGGACAAGGCTGAAGTCCGCTCAAAATTGCCAGCATAGCTCCAGAGCTGTGGCACATTAAATCTCTCTTCCAGATCCTATACATACTTCTAGCTAGGAATCTTGTTATGGAGTTCTGCTTGTAGTACTTTTACACTTGCCACCACTTCATTTCCTCAGTGTTAGCTCCTGCAGGACATGTACCAAGATGCGGGGACATGCAGATGAAGCCAAAGTTTGCTGTGCTAAGTATGCATTCATTTGCATATGTTGACATATCCCCAGGACAAAATATTCATAGTGTAAGTTTCACACCGGTGTCCTTCCAGCAGTCATTTATTCTTTGGATGTAGTTTGGACAGTAGTAAGAAAATTGTCTTCTTTCTTCCTGCTGACCATTCCATAAATTGTACCATGAAGCTCAGGGCAGACTGTCATGGGTCAGGTGCACAAATGCACACTGCATCATGCTCTCCATGATAATAGTTTTCCTGGAATTTAATGTGGCCATTGCTACGTTATGATCCAGCCAAGAGGAAACTGACCATCTGCACTTCAAGTGCTGATGGTCAGTTTTGGGATCGCTTCCGCACTTGACGTGGAAAGTCATCTATGAGTCTTTAAAGTTTTCAGTTTTGGTGCAATATAAGTGCTTCTGCTGGTGATGCAAGAAAGCTTATACATATTTAAAATCTGATCTGTTCTATAACTTCACAGACAAATATAACTCTGTGTATTCTGCCGTTTTGCCAGTAAGGCATTTAGCCTAGTCAGCACTGCTGTAAATTTCTAAACACCAGCTAGACAGAATTGAATCCAGTCTTTAATGTGCCTTGGGACACATCCAAACATTTCTGATTATGTCCACAAATCCCACTGACTTGGAGCAGGTGTAACTTAAAATGATAAGAACTCATCAAGACACAGGAGTTATCATTTTTAGTTGCCTTTTGAACCATTTCCTGTCATGTACACATGGATCCTTAGGCATCAGGTACTCTGTGGAGAATAAAAGAGGAAACCATAAAGTAATTGTACATGAGCATGAGTGAGTGAGAATACACTTATTTATTTATTTATTTATTAAATTAAACAGTCATAAAGGCAGAGCAATTCAATAAATAAAATATGAGGTGTTAAAATTCACTGTTTGTCTTCTTTGGACAGCTGCATTAATGAGAGAACATTAACAGGGGATTTTCATTTCTATAACTTGCATGCCAGTAAAGAAATTAAAAAAAAAAAACCCTTAAAATTAAGTTGTGGTGGAAACAATATATATATATATATATATATATAGATGGGAGTTCTGGAGTCTGGGAATGAGAATAAGACGGCCTTTTTGCACTTGCTGGTGTTCTGCACAGTAAGCGCAACTGAAGTCCTTCCTTCTGCATGTTAGTGTGGAACATGGCAGCCCCCCCACACTGGCTAGTGTAGTCCATCTGCACAGGATAAAGCATGATCCAGATCAGGAGACCCCAGATCTAGATTGCTGGTAAACCTGATAATCATGTCTACCAGTGTCCTTGCAGTTCCTAATCTAGAACACTGAGGCATGCAGAAGGTGCATGGCTCCATGTTCCTATATACAAGGGAACCCATTTCAGCAACATGCCTTATTTGCGCCAGAGACTCCAAGGCCAGGAACATTCATTCCTCATACAGGCTGGTTCTAAAGGTTAAATGTGCTTTAGAGCCATCATGGGGGCTGAGCTGGAACATGCCATTGCTGTGTAGACGGACAGTGTTCTGGCCCAGAGAATTGTTCCTGCCCCCTATTCCTGATCAGAAGAGGTAAGTGAAGAAAGTGCAATCTCCCTCCAAGCAGTTCATTACACCAACCTATAGATGCTAAGATCCTGCAGGGATAACTGAAATGAGCAATTTCTCTCTCTTTTTTTTTTTTAAAGCACCCACTTTATTCACTAATCACAACCTGTTTTGAATCATATTCAGTTCATCTCCCTTGGTTAGGGAGTGGTTTGGGTTCAGGTCAAACCACGAGGTTCAGTTTGAACCAGTTTGAAAATGATCCAGAGCAGCACATCTCTCTCATTCTTCTGAGAGTTCTGTTAGAGGAAGTACAGGGAGGCATTGTACAGAGGAAGGAGAAACCTGAGATAGGTGACTTTTGACCCCAGAAGTGATTGCTCCTGTCCTGATGGCAGGGCATGTTAAATCCATGCTGTGGATATCAAGGCTCTCTCTCCCTTTAGATACTTCTGAGGCTTCAGTGATCCCCAAATTCAAAGAAAGTGACCCCTATTGTCCTGGAAATGGCCCCATAAGTAGCCTTTTAATGAAAAGACCTCTCTGTGCTGTGGTGCAAGAGCTCTGGATGATTCTGAACATCTTCAGACTGCATTTTCCAGAGTCCTTGGGGATATAAAGTATGCGAAATCAAACAGGCCGAGAGTCGGGTTCTAAGAGCATCATGGGAAGTCGGGAAGTCAGTCAGGAGGGAGGAATTAGAGTTCACCTGAGGTTGCCAAGAAGATTCTTTGTTTGCAATGGAGGTGGCTGGATTGAGCGTTTCTTAAGTGGGACTTGGATAGTTATGACCTTTTGGCATGGAGGCGTACCGAGCACCACAGCTGCTCTCATTGTCTCCAAAGAGAACACCGGCCTGGGTGGGGTGCAGCATCTGAGTCTGAACCTGAGTCCTCTGTTTCAGGGGGGGGGGGTAGAATCCTGGGGCGTGCCTCCCTCATTTTGGCTTGCATGGGCAGGGTGGGAATCTCACTATCTGAAGAGTCAGAGAGGGCATGAGGCATGACAGCTAGTCTCTCTGCTTTTTATCAGTTCACATCTAGGTTGCTCTGGGGGGCGTTATGTCGCTCTGAGATGGAAGCAGTGGTGGTGAAGTGCAGATCAGCCTGATCAAGGTTCCAGCTGCTAAATGAAAAAGAAAGGACCTATTTGGGCTGCCGGGCCCTATTTATTGAGCTATACTCAGAGAGAGGACTGGTAATCCGGCCTCTATATCCAGGTACCACCTCTCACAAATTCTGATAGGAAAGAGACCGTCGGGCACATCAGCAAGACTCATCAGACATCTAGCAACAGTTAAGGGGAAACCCAGCATTCATTTTGTTCTCTTTGTTTAATCACGCCTCCACAATTATAAATAGCAATGTGCACAGTTTGAAAAATAACATAAAATTAAATTAAAATGGAGTTAAAAAATAAGAAGCACCCTTAAAATAACATTTATGGGGCTGTGTAAATTGGAATTCTGATATGTACACAAATGTTTTCATTTCATGAAAATGCAGGTGGAGAGGCGATAGTGTCTTTTTCACATTAGGTGGGAATTATTCCACAGGGTTGGTGCCAAAGCACAGAAAGCTCACTGGTGAACTTCTGCCACCACATCTTAAAACCATCTCTGAATGACCACAGATTCGAGGATGATTAATATCAAGTAAACCAATCTGTTGTATCTGAGTCCATGGCTGTTCAAACCTTTGTGTGTTCAAAAACAAACAAACAAGAAACCTCTTGAACTGGGTCCAATACACAATTGGTGAACAGTGTAATGTAGTAGGTAGCATAGGAGTAAAATGGCCCATCTTCCAGTCCTCATATCAATCCAACTGGAGCATGCTATATTAAGTACAGTCTATGGATGGTCTTCAAGGAGAATTTCACTTAGAATGGATTGCAGTTATCCAGTCAAGTGATCACAGGCTATCCCTATCCAGGAATGTGAGGACCTTGCCCAAAAGCTTTCAGTGACAACTCAGAGTCTAGGGCTGTCCAGCTTATGGTGGTAGCACCATCAGCAAGACTCAGAAGTGAGGTGTTCAGATATCAGAAGCACACATAGGCTGTGTTCATGCTTAAGTTTTAATTCAGCGTCAGTCCTCTTTCAGAATGGAAGAACACATCAGCAGAGTGAACAGTCATTCCCTTAGTATTGTTTAACTCAAAAGTGAATCTTCTAAGTTAGATAATTCTGAAAGAAATCAGCTTGTCACTTTGCTGATGTGTTCTCTCACTCTGAAAGTGAACTGAAGCTGGATTAAAACATAGGTGTGAACAGACCCAGTGTTCTAAGGTAGAAAACCAAACCAAACCAAAACAACAATAAAGTTGCTCAAGGGCTACGTGCCAGCAACAATCTACTTCTGGAGTTTGTTTGTTTTTCCCAGCACCACAGAGATTATTCACATTTTGAGCATGGCATAACATCTATTATGCCATGAATCACTCTGAATTCTTTTGGTTATCAAGAAATGAGCTATAAAAGCTGCAACCCATGTGGAGTATGTTTAGTTATATCGAACTATTTTATTAAAAGCTCTAAAAACGTCTCTAAATTAAGTTGTCTTAAAGAAACTGGGCAGTAAACACATGTTCAAATATGTGCCGTATCTGAATTCCATGTGTCTGTAACATCTGATTTAAGATTGCTTTGAATATTTGTGGTTGGGAAGCAAGCAAGAGAGGAAAATTAGATTCAGTCCTCCCCTTTTCTCACGACAGTAACACTGAAACACCTGGTTTGGAACAGAATTTTCAATTTTTAGGTGAAACCATGTGTGAGATGGCTGGTCAGTGATAGGAGAATCACATTCAGGTTCTTGTCATCAAGTCAACCTGGGTTTTCATTCATTCATCAAAATCCTGCTTGGCTTAATAAAACATAACTACTAATACCCCATATTTCCATTCCCCTTTCCACCATTTGGCACTAGTTGACTATTCTGTGTCCTTTTGAAGAAATAAGCCTAAATAGATTGAAGTTCAACAGTGTTTTACCTGTAACCATCAGTGCTTTATTTGGAATTAAATTCTGTTGATTTCTATAGTACTCTTGCAAGGAAATATTATTTGGGTTGAGATGAAAAAAATGTTTAGCCACGTATAGTTACTTGAACTGAGAGTTTCTGAACTGATAACACAGACACATCTAACAATTTGAAATTTTGTGCAACCCATGTATAGTCAAGAAACTACTTTATGGTAGCATATGCCAGACCCCTGTAGTGTTACACTACAACATAAAATGTTCACAGCAGTCAAAATCACTTCCAAGTATATGAGAAAGATTGGTTTTCAACTAGATTCATTTATAGAGGCTGCGGATGGAAACAAATAACTTCTAGGAATGAAGTTGTGCAATGTGTGCTCAAGAATTCCAGTTGGTGACTCATGAATCCAATTATATATTGCATTTAATGTAAATTATACATTTATTATATGTTTGTTCTTAAATGACAAAGGTGTACATATATTCAGTTTAATTGACCAACAGAGTTATTCCATTATTTAATTTTTATTTATTTATTTATTTATATTTACATTTATATCCTGCCTTATACCCTAAGGTCTTAGGGCCGGCAACAGCATATTTATTAAAAACACAGACATATTTAAGATAAAACCATATATATAAAACAGTATAATGGATATTTGAGGCTTAAAACACTTAGTAATAGCTCCTGTAAATAGACAGGGAGATCTCATTTTAGAAATCTTGTGGTGTTGGAACTGGAGATCAGAGGCCTATTTGCACTAGGGTCTCTGGAGGAGAATTAGACCTGTCCTGGGACAGAGCATTCACTCTGCCGGTGGGGCGGTTCTGTCTGGAACAGTCCCATCCCATCCCAGGCTGGCCTAATTGTGGCCAGAGTGTGGAGCATGAGATCGTGCTCCACACCCAGCCCAAGCCATCCCTGGCCATCCCAGAGCTGTCCAGCAGGTAGAGCAATCCTGTTGGGGAGACTGCTAAGGGGTAGCCATTTTGATGGTGCAATTTGCTGGGCTGCTGAAATGGGTCCCCCTGCTAAACTGGAACAGGGAGGTGTGTGCCATTCTGTATGCTCCCTCTTCCATACAAGACCCTCCTGGATGGTTGGAGGCTTGCTGTTCTACCATTAACCTGGCTTGGGCAACCATTTTGGCCACGTTGAATCCAATGCTTAAGCAGGGTGTGGAGCCTTTCAAGGTTGTATCAGAGTGTGGAAGAAAGAGAACCAGAAGTAGACTATGACTCAAACTGTATTGATAAGTATGGAAAGACTCTGAAATTATGTCCTAAGAAACAGAGTACTCAAAGGACAACAGGGTTGAGATCCTAGCCCAATAGCCCTATGAAGCACGGAAAGCCTGACTAAGGATTCCAGGCTAAGAACCAATCAATCTATAATATTTCCTAATGGGTCATGCAACCCAGTCTCACCACTCTTAGGAGTCTTGTTAGATTTTGACAACTGAGTCCACAATCCTGAAGACATATTGAGAAGCTGTCTCTCAGATGTGGCTTTCACTGTGACCGAGGAACGACTGAAGCATAGGGTGGTTATGCATACTATTTATGGAATTTTGAAATGTGCCATCTATCGGTTGTCATGGCTAACTGCAAAGAGGATTACCCACAGTATTCTGCTGGAGCCATCAGAGAACCTTGGTGACACACCTTCTTTTAAAGAAATAGGAAACTCGGACAAGTTAAAACGCCAGTTCAGTTCTAATCAAGATAAATTAATTATAATCCTATTAACACACACTTCACACACATATACACACACACACAAATGTATGTGTGTATCCCTATTAATGAACTGTACAGCTGGTCCAGTTAGAGGTTGGATAAACAGTAATGTCATATAAAATGGAGAGAAAGATCACTTTTCCAAGGGGACGAATCTGCACACCTCTTGCTCCTTCTGTGTGGAAATAAATATAAGTTGATGAATGAGACAAGTGAAGACTCTTATACAATAATATGCATGAGACTGCAATGCAAATGTCTCCCTCCTGCCTACCCTGAAGTCATAGTCAATGAAATGAAAATTCTGAAGCTTCAACATTTTTGCTCAGGCCTATTTAAAAAGACAGAGGAAGTAACTCAGGAAGAAGTTTGTCATTTTCAACACCTTAAAAATAGGGCCAGGAAAAAGAAGCATCTATAAATGATGGTGGTAGAGCAAGAAGATGATAAAAAGAGGTGTCAGAACACTTTTTCCAACTCTGTGTGAGGAGAAACTCTGGTGGCACTTTCCATTTCTCTGTGGTATGATAGAAGAAGAAGAAGAGTTGGTTTTTCTACCCTGCTTTTTTCATCCATTTAAGGGGACTCAAAGTGGCTGACAAAGCTTTCTATTCTTTTCCACACACAAGACACCCTATGAGGTAGGTGGGACTGTGAGACCTCAGAAGAGAGCTGTGATTAGCCCAAGGTCACCCAGCTGGCTTCATGGGGGAGGGCAGAATCGAACCCAGTATTCCCAGATAAGAATCCGGCTCCTTAACCACTAGACCAGACTGGCTCATAGAGGCTCAATGTGTGCAGGATCACATGATTCTCAAACATTTCAGGCTCACCCATGACACCATAAATGGACCATGTGGAACCTGCCTCCTGTTGCCTAATTACAATAAGCAATTAAGCAATGAATTTGCTAATTAAGGCTTTCTAGAATTTTAACTGATGTCTCTTTTTGCTTCTTCTCTTTCATGCTAATTTGAGATCTGAATGAATGGTCATAGGAGTGAGGGGAAGAATGTGGAACGAATAGCAAATCCAAAGCTTTAGATTATTCTGATCTGCTTTCTCAGCTGCACGAAGATTTGAACTGAAGCAATAATGTTAAATGGAAAAGGCATTATGCTAGATTTTCAATTACAACAGAGGCAGGGAGCCCCAATTATCTCTTTCATTACTAAAATATTCTTCAAAGCAGCTTTGCTGAAATTTCTGGTGCTGTTAATACCACTTTTGCTCCTGCTGAAATGCCCTTGAAAGGGGGTGCGTGGGTGTCAAGGGTCACAAAATGGAATGAAAAAAAAAGTTGCTTTTTTAGAAAGGAATCTTCAGAGGCAGATTTAGGAAAGTCAGTGGAGGAAATTCACATAGCATGTGCTTTGCTTAAGTTATAGTGGGTTGACAAAAAGTACCAGAATTACCATAAATTCAGATTGCTTAACAATCCTGTGGCCGTGTTCTCACACAAGTAATTCTGTCAAGAGTGGCTTGCACTCTGACATGACTAGAGCCATTATTGCCATGGGCTAACTGAGGGCTGTTCTGCACCTGCCATTAGAAAAGGTCTATGGTTCTTCCTCCCTGGGTCCCTGCAGGCTCTAGGTGACCCAATCGGGTCTACCCAGGGAGGTGCGTGCATGCGACTTACCTTCTCACTGCTGTGCTCAAAGTGGTGGGCCTGGCCAGCGGCATTGTGCAGCAATGAAGTAAGTTGCGTGCATGTGCATATGTCCCAGAGTAGGCCATGGCCGAGGTTGTTGGGGGGGGGTGTCACAGGGTGCATCTGCGGGGGCTCAGCTGCCTACATCTAGATGGCTGATCCCCCAGGGAGGCTGAAGATCCTACCTGATGGGCTGGAAGATGTGCCGCTCCATGCAGTTGACTGGGCCCATGTGGGCCTGGGCTACCACATGGATCAGCGCATTGCCCTGATTTAAGACATCACTAGTCCAGTCTCACCCTGGGTGGCCAAGCTGAGGGTTCCCCAGTGTCCTGTCAACTGCTGCAGTCCCAATTGGACTGCAGTGGCCAGCAGTGAACCCCTAGGTGCCCAGTGGTTTGAGCCACCACCACTGCCACTTATGAAGACTTACCTTGTTGGGTCCAGGGTGCTCCATACATGACCTGGGGAGCAATGTGCTGCAGCACTCCCAGTAGCTCGGCCCCACACTCACCTGACTTGTTAGCGTGGGGTCGGTCTACTGGAGCACATGCCTGAGCAGAGAGCTGTCAGGGGATATTGGAGTGTCAGGTACCCCTGTTGGTAATAAATCTTCGCAGAGTTGCACATCCGTGCTGGAAAATACAAGCTTCTGCCGTCCCAGGAAAGCTTGCAGGCTTCTGCCGCTGTCCAACATTTCAGGAGCCCCTCCTTTCCCTGCCCACAGTTTAGGCAAACAGACTGAAGTCGTAAATTCTCTTTGCAGAGGCTTTTATTCGTAGCGGTTACATCTCTCTCTCTCCAGTCTCGAACAATCAACAGTCAACGAACCACGAACAACACACAGCCGTGTGTGATCACTTTTATACCCTTCCTTTATCACAAGAAGGTGACTCACTTCCTTTTGTATTGCACAAGGTGTTGCAATCCTTACTTCATTCAGCATTCAGTAACTTGTGATAGTCTGGTGAAACTTGTGACACTTAGTTACCTCTCTGCACACACCTCTACATTTTCCATATATGGCCTTTCCCAGCCTAACAAGAGCAACATATCACTCATGAGGCCATGCGAGGAGCACCCAAGGCCTGGAAAAGTAAGTTAATTGTGCGGCCCTGCCAGCTGTTGATCTGTTTTTGGCCCAATAGTGGCAGTGGGGGATGGGGCCCACAGCTGTTTGGGAAAGAGAGTGTGGATGCCTCCCTCCCATACAACTATGGGATAGCCCAGGACGGCCGGGAGTGGATGTAGAGTGCAATTTCATGCTCTACACCTGAACGTGTGTAGGACACCCTGGGACAGGCTGGGGAGCCACTGGCCCAGCAGAGTGACTGCTCCGTCTCAGGGCATCCTACATGCATTCAAGAGGCCCTCGTGTGAATAGGTCTCAGATTTCCAGAGATAGATCAGGATGAAGCCATGATTTCTGCCCATGACTATGGCCTTGGCGTAGATAAAGTGATCAAGGCCAAGACCAGTTTGTTTGTTTGTTGCATTCTATAGATTCTAGCATGAGACTCACAATAAGCTGTTTCTCCACAGCATACAGCTACTATATATACTAAAATTACTGGCCACTACCCAAAGAATGGCCACCACCATTCTGGATAAAGGTCTGTATCTGTATAATGATAGCATGAACATGCATGCTAAAACATCCCGCAACACTGTCCATGAAGGGGTCTATAATAGTGGCAGCCCTGCTTTGGGAATGGATAGGCTCCCCACATCTCTGGAACTCCTTGTGAGCAAAGTAACAATGCTGAGGAAATCCAGAGTTGTAAGATAAAGCATCCCAGCCCTACAAGTACAATTCAAACTTCAATGAACTGCTGTTCGGCACATCTTTCATAAGAAAGCAGACACTGTGATCCAAGTACAAACAATTAATTGATATTTTCATTGCAACTTGGACAAGTTGTAGCCACTTATGGATACTGTATGCAATTCTTAGAGCTTTTGCACAAATTTGGCATACCTCAGCCTAAGTTTAAACAAGTCCTCCTTTGTCTTTGTATTGACAGTGTATTTAACAAAAGCATTTTGACTCTAGAGTGTCTCTTTAGGCCTCTTGATGGCTAAGAAAGATTGTGCCTGATTAACCCAGGCAAAGCCTCTCATATTTCTCACAATTGAAATTGGTTTGTTTCATGCCATTCAAGAAGTTGTAATATATGTCACTTTTTTCCCACAGTGCAGTAGTTTATGGCTGCATCCAGTAAATTACTGTGCAAATCTATGCACATAAAATGCTGTAAAATATTATACATTATGAATGAGAAACCAGAAATTCAATTAAAAACATTGCTCCATAAAATATAACAATATCAAACCTGGCAGAGGGAAATACACTTAAAAATTTAACACACAAGAATTATGACTTTGAGAAAAGGTTTTATTTGTTCAGATAAAAATCATTCTTATAAATAAAAAGCAATACATGTGGGACACATAACTTAGAAATACTGTAAATCATGAATAAAATTAACATTTGATACTTGCAAATGCATGCCGACACTATTGTTTCAGCAACTATCTGTCTTAGAGTAATCATGAAACACCTGAGGGACCTGTTTTTGTCTCTTTTCAGTTCATACGAACTGCATTTTAGGTTATATTAGGTGATGAAATGTGTGCCAGAATTATTATAGGGTATTTGTCAGTAAGTAATATTAGATCCAGTGACTTGTAATTCTGCCAAGTGGTCTCTGAGGTGATTAATCATGCCTTCTTACTTTAGTTTAGTGACTAATTTACATTGTCAGAGATTTACAGCCCATTTTTTGGCACATGACAAGGTGATCTTGGCCCTTACATCATATTCCTTTGCTGCAAAATAAAAATCTTCCTTAGGAACCCTGCAGTTACTGAGAAACCTTTCAAGCAGAAGCCAGGTGTTAAAGTGTCAGTAACTGGTAGATGACTCTCCCACAGTTTTTATTTGGATTTGTGAAGGAAGACTGTGGAGTTTGAATCAGTAGTCTGACTCTCCCTCGGCATCTCACACATGCAGGCGCATGCACGCGCATGGAGTGCGAGGTAGCAAGGATGAAAGGAGTGCAGATTGAAAATAAATACAAAATTGGCAAATCCACTCAATGTTGTGCATGAGTGCCTAACTGGAAGACTCTCTGGATATTTGGTTGCACTTTCCCTCCTTCATGGTTCCTTTTCTATTGAAGTGATGTCTTGGGTAGGGATGTACACAAATGAATTTTTTTGCATTCAAATTCAAGTCGATTCAAATATTTGAATGTTCAATTCAATTTGAAATTCAAAAATCCAATTTTTTTTAAAAAAACAATTATCTGTATTTTCAAAAATCTGATTAGAATTGGATGATACAAGTGTCGGCAACATTCGTATCCAATTTTTGAATTTGCGCACATCTCGTTTTTCTCCTGTTTGCAACTTGTTGTCATCCTGTGTTATAAGCACAAATAGACCTGATGTTTGGCTGTGATATACACGGATCTATTCAATCAAATTATTCAAAAATCTGTATCAGATTTTTGGATATTCAAAATTGGATTGAGTTTGGAAATTCGGATTTTCAAAAATCTGCTTTAAATTTGAATGCCAATATTCATTGAATTTGAATCAGATTTTTGAATTTTTTAATATTCATGCACATCCCTAGTCTTGGGTGCATGAATCAGGCCCTGTCCCCAAGCAAGTTTGGTACAGTTCTGAGTGTGGGATCGGCACAGTCCGTCCCCATGGGTTTTGGATTTGGTCCATGCAAAGCATGCCAACCCCTCCCAAACCGTGCTAGAAGGGTGCCAAATTTTGTACCTGAAAAAAGAAGTTTCGGCAAGCTTTGGGGGACCGGTACGCATTGCTCAGTGGAGCAGCGCCTCCTCCTCTCTGCCCCCTCTCTCCTCATTGGCAGCTGGATTGTCAGAGGATTTTGGAAGCAACAGCAATAACAATGCAATTACCAGTATATTATCAGGCAGGGAACACAAAATATTTATGCTGGTTTTGGTAATTGTTATCATTAGTTGGGCCCTTCCCAAGCGCCTAGGACTGAATGAGGTATTGGTGAATGATACCAGCAGATCCCAGCAAAGTGGCTTTCTGTAGCTAGCAGATCGATATTTTGTTGATGGCGATGCTTTTCAAGTGCCCACTAAGATCTTTCGGCACTGCCCCCAATGTGCCGAGAACCACTGGGACCACCTTTGCTGGTTTATGCCAGAGTCACTGAAGTTCTATTTTCAGGTCTTCATATCTGGTAAGTTTTTACAAGGCCACATCCCCATGCATGCTGTTTGGTGTGGAATGGGCATGCATGGTCCAAGATCGATCCCAGCCCATTACCATGCCATTCCTGGTGATGTGAGCTGGGTGCAGGTTGGGTGTGGATGCAACCATCCCCATATAAACCGCACCTAACCCTGGCATGGGGGAGCAGTGTCACCCTTTTTTCCACCCCCTTTCTCCTCATTGGAAGCCAGATTTATGTCAGCCCATCCCTGTGCCAGCAGCTGCAAATGCTGCATCCCCCCCCCCTTCTTTAGCAGCACAGAAAGCCAGGATTGGGCTGGGAGGCCCAGAAAAGAAAAGTTAAAATAAAGCTTACAAATAATAATAAATTTATAAATAATTTTAAAAGATTGAAAGCCGCTACGAGGTTTAGTGGCAGTTAGCTGCTTGAAAAGTTTTGCACACCTCTGCTCTACTGGGAACTGTGAGAATGCCTGCCAAGTATAAAAGGGAGAAAATCAAGCCATTTTCATGATTGCCTTGGCAATCAGGAAATGGGGGTTGAAATTTTTTGGAATTGGAACAAAAATAAAGCCATTATTCTGCCTGCCTTTGCGATTGGGAAATGGGGGTGGAATATTTTTCCATAGAAAATGTACAAAAAGTAAGCGATTATCCTGCCTGTCTTGGTAATTGGGATTTTTCCACTCCCCAAAAATGTCAGCGGCTGCGATCTCCAATGCACAGGGCAGGAACACCCCATCTCCAAATGACATGAGCACCAATCTCCTCTCCAAATAGCCTGGGACCATCCCCATGCACAGTCTTGGCTTGCTAATGAATGTGTGCTGGGACCCCAAACCATGCTCAGACTTGGTTTTTCAGGTACCAAATTTGGTCCTGGTCTGGTACAGTTTGGGGTGATTTGGTCCGTGGAAACTGGACCAAATCAAAAATGCATGGAGACACCCCAAGCTGAGACTGGTTTCAGTACTAGACCAAGCGTGCACGGGGATGCACCCTAACTGTTTTTCATTAATTCTGCTTTCACCTGGAATAGCAATGTCAATGATAAACACTTTGTGTTTCTCCACGATTGTGATGTCTGGCATGTTACGTTCCAGTGTTTGATCAGTCGGAAGTCAGAAGTCCCACAGTAGTTTGGCTTGTTCAGTTCCAGCCACTTTTTCTGGTTTATGGTTCCACCATTTCTTTGCCACTGGCAGACGGTAGTTTTGGCATAAGTTCCAGTGTATCATTTACACCACTATGTTGTATCTCTGTTTATAGACTGTCTGTGTGATGCTTTTGCGGCAGTTCAGAATGTGGTCGACCATTTCATCAGCTTCTTTACAGAGTCTACACTTCAGGTCTTCCACTGATTTATCAATTCTAGCTTTGATGGCACTCATTCTGATGGTTTGTTTTTGTGCAGCAAAAATTAGTCCCTCTGTTTCCTTCTTCAGTGTTCTCTTGGTTAGCCACAACCAGGTCTTTTCCTTATACACTTTGTCTTTTTTTTAACCTTTTTTTAATTGAAATTATAAAGAACATAATCCACAACCAACAAATAACATGACAGCCAACAAATAATAAGAATATCAACCATTAAATACATTGCCTGAAGACATCCGAAGAACAACAATTTCTGCATTACAGTGTTGTTTCTCCTGTATCCAAGAATTAAATAATTAAATCTGGGAACAAAGATAGTAATTTATATTTTATAACTGAAAGGGAAAAAGAAGCAGATGGACATAAAGCGGGATTGACCTGGGCCTGAACAATAAAGGGTGCCCATTTTTTAATAAATTGAGCTTCCTGTTCCAAGGCCTGCATTTTGTATTGCCGAGACGTAATTAGCTCATTGACAGTGAGGAACCAAAGACGAGTGATCCATTTCTCCTTCGACAGAAGATCGGGGTTCTTCCAGTGGAGTGCTATTTCAGCCTTAGCGGCTGTTATCATAGACCTAATCAAATCCCTGCTACATTTAGGTACTGAATCATCCTTAAAACATAATTAAAAAAAACTATAGCTGGGGAGAGCACAATATTCTGGGATGTAATTTTGCAAAGTGTTGTTTGAACTATTTTCCAGAATTTTTCAACCTTGGGGCATTGCCACCACATGTGTAGATAAGTACCCTTGTTTCCACAATTGTTCCAACACATGGGGGGGGGGGGGGAGATTATTGTTGATTCTATGAAGAGCAAGGGGAGTATAGTACCACCGAAATAGGACCTTAGAAGATAGTTCCCTTTTGGCTTGTGATTTAAAAGAAGAATATATCTTATTTGGTATCTTGAGCCATTCCTCCCTGCTAATATTTATGTCACAGTCTAGTTCCCAAAGGCCCTTTAAACTCAGGAGTTCTCTGCTATTGCTTTCCAATTTGTCTTCAGTCTTCTCCAATAACTGTCCATGCAGTACCTTGCTGTGCCAACTATCTGTCCGGCATTGAAGTACAGTTTTTCAGTACTGGGTCTTGGTGGGTGGGTTCCACTTACATCCCTTAATCCAGATCTAAGATGGTCCAGATCTAAGGAATGGGTCCTTCAACTAATCCAGATTTAGTAGATAAAATAGATAGATACATAAACTTTTTATTTGATCAGCCATATAGCCATTTCAACTAACAATACAATTAAAAAACAGAAAGGACAGGAATAGAGGGCAAAGGAAGTGACCAACTTTCTGTTTCTTTTCTTTCAGAAAATATGCTCTTTTGTTAATAGCTTTTAAGATAAAAAGACTGTCTCTGATTATGGAAGCTCTTTCTTGACTTTGTAAGAGTAGAGACATAAGATCACTTCTATTGGAGGACTGTATCTTAGACAATATTGGATGTAAAAATCTAGATCATTCATCGTATGCTGAACATTCCATAAGACAATGTTCAATATCCTCGACAGATTCATCACCCCAAACGCAGAGTCTCTTACTTCTTGGGATATTATAATACCTTCTGTCTATATCTGTATTAGACAGCTTCTCCCATAGTGTGAATTGACAGATAGTATCAAATGCGGAAGACAAGTCTATAAACTCTGTATACAGATTCATCCCCCTTGAGTTATATTTTTGAATTATATGCTGGAGCACAAAACAGTTATCTGTAGTTGAGCGTCCCGGTCGAAACCCTGATTGTTCTTCACAGAGAATATTGTGATCATGAGCCCATTGCTCAATTTTAATTAAGAGATATTTTGCATAAATTTTTCCTGTGATATTAATCAGGCTTATGGGTCAGTAGTTCTTTGGGTTAGTTTTTTCTCCATTCTTATGCTGCCACTACTTCAAATCTACCTACTGCGGAACGATGAGCACTCATTCTGCAGTATCAGGTAAAGTCGAATGTTCCCACCACTCTGGGCAGGATGGTGAGAACAGTAAACAAGAGCTGAGCCTGCAGCTCAGCTCCCATTGGCTGCCCCATCCCATGTCACACAATGCTCACCATATGCACCACTGAAGTATCACAGCTTTCACTGAGAGAGCTGTGGGGAGGCTTCCAGAGTCCGGACAGCGTGTCATGGCTTTGCAGCAGGTAACACTTTTTTCTCTAACAGCAGATTTTATTCCACTAATCTGGATACAGCCTGAATAAACCCAGTACTATGAGTTTTTGATATATCTCAATCCCCCCAATCTTTTTCTTTCTTTCTTCTACATTAGTCTAACCACCCACCTACTTTACGTTACTTGCAAGAAAATATATTTTTCTTCGCAAATAGATCCAGATTGACCAGCTTTCTTACTGCTGCCACTTCCAGGTAATGTTTTTTAAGCAGCTGCTAATCCATATGGAATGCTTTTAAAACAATTAGGGAGACATAATGTTCAGTCACTTCAGGACTAAGGAACACTTAGCGATAAGTAAGAGTATACTAGTCCTGTTCTCTTCAAGGCACTTACAGGCATTAACAGATACATAACTCAGTGTTTATCATCATTTCAAAGACTCAGTACTATTAATAGAAAGATCTAACCCTGACCAGAAAATTAAATTAAAATCATGGGGTCATTACAGATTCTCACTTTCTGGATCAGGTATTTAATTGTTCTGGCGATGTTTTTAGTGTTCATCTCTTCCAACAGCATTGTATAGATATGTCAAATCACAGTAGAACATGGTCACTGCTTTGGGAATTAAAAAAATGAGTAAAAATGATTGAAGGAAAGTAAGGAAGGAGGCAATGGCAGGACCCATACAAAGATGGATTGTCCTGTTCAAAATGGTAAGTTTGCTATTTGCAGGCCCTCTGCTAATGAAAATGATAATATCAAAGCTGAGGAACAAAGGTTTCTTGGCTCAGAGTTGTGACAGTCCTATTTTCAGAGAAGCAAGAACTAGCCCTGGGAGTCAGCCATTTTCTGTCTCTCTGAAAGCAGGATCAATCAATTTGTAAAAAAGGAACAACGTGATGTGAGACCACAAAATCACATCAGTGGTAGGGCAGCAGGAAGTGCGGTAGGAGTACTTTCTCTTGCCTAGCAGGAAAAGCAATTCTGCCAGTGTTTACCACCCTATAATGGAAGGATGGTGACTCAACTGGTGAAGGACTGTGCAGACCCTGTGCTTGTTGGGTTATTCTATGGCACGTTCTGCCATGAGATTGTTGACCGAAGAGCCCTTGGTTCTCTTCAGGTACTGTACAGGAGGCATTTCCCCTGTATAGGCAAGGATAAAATTGTGCAAGATTCCTTGTGATTCCAGAATCAGGTAGCCACTCCAGCCACAGGCACAACTCTGGGAGACCTGGGTTGAGCCTCTGAGGAGGGCATGATGATGAAGACCATGATGATGAAGAAGAGTTGGCTTTTCCACTCCACTTTTCTCACCCATTTAAGGGGACTCAATGTGGCGGACAAAGCTTTCTATTCTTCTCCCCACAACAGACACCCTATGAGGTGGGTGGGTCTGTGATAGCTCAGAAGAGAGCTTTGGCTACCCCAAGGTCACCCAGCATTCAGACAAGAGTCCGGCTCCCTAACCACTAGACCAAAGGAAGAAGTGGCAGCCAGACTTCAAGGCCATGTGGGATGGAAGGTGGGAGTGAGCAGGGTCAGCCAGGTCAAAGATATTTGCTTTGCACATGAAGGAGAGGCTATTTGTGCACAAAGCCTTGAAACTTTGAATGCAAAGCTGATGAATGTGTTTGGCACATCACTATATTATAATATTATTTTCTAGCTTAGACAATCTACATTGCATATCATATTCAAATTACAGCTAATTTGTGAATTAGTCTAATTTGCATATTATAAATGACACTCTATTTTAAGAAACATCAAATCAGCATGCACTGGATTTCTTTTTGTTTGTTTCATATATACGTGCATTGTTCAAATGATTTTCAGAATAGTAGATGATCCTTAGACATTGCAAAAAGACTGCGAGTCAAAATGAGCAGTGGTGGAGCATGAAAATGTGCTCTACAACTATACTGCCCATGGCACACGCTCTGCATGAAGGGTATTTAGGATGGGGGCAGCACAGCTGCAGCTGCATACCACAGAACATGGTCACTATAGCAATGGTCGGCACGTACGGCCAGTGCCACGGTGAGGCAAATGCTGCTAGTATAGTGGCATTCAAACTTACCTAGTACACAGTGGCCCATTCCAAAACTTTTTTTTACCTGGGATGATTTCTCAGGGCGAAAGGCCAGGATGAAAAGGTGCAGTTTCACCAGTTGTCTGAATGCGTACAGTGATGATGCCTGACCTACCTCAGAGAGAAGATTATTTCATAACCGAGAACAGCCTCCCATGTGTTCCTACCCCCCTAACTGCTAGAGGTGGTGGGACCACTAAAGGGCCTCACCAGCAAACCTTAGGGAATGAGCAAGTCCATATTGGAGGAGACATTCATTAATTTAGATATCTGAGGCCCAAGCTCTTCATGGACTTATCAGTTAACATTAATACCTTGAATTAGGCTCGCCGGCAAATAGGCAGCCAGTGCTGTTCTCTGAGGACTGGTATAATGTATGACTGGGCAACAGTGCCAGTTAGCAGTCTGGCTGTCACATTGTGTACCAGTTGCAGCTTCCAAACTGTCTTCAAAGGCATCCCTATGTAGAGTGCATAACAATCGTTCTGAAAGTTACCAGAGCATGGATCACTGTTGCCAGATCAGTCCTAGTTGGAAATAGGCACTCCTGCCACCACCTCCACCTGAGCTGTACATGTCAATGCAGAGTCCAGAGGAACCCCCAAATTCCATACTTGTTCCTTCTGGGGCCAAGCAAGCCTCATCAAGAACAGAACACCACCACCCCGATTTGATTTCCATGAGATTCTGTAACACACAGTACAGTACTAGGGATTCATTATCTGTACAAATTCCCACGAATTTGGACATTGGCATACGAATGTTAAAACATTCATATATTAACATTCATACAAATAGTTTGGACATTCGTTAAACTGGGGATATGTATCGGATATGTATCGGATACATATCCGTTCATATCGGATATTTTTACAAATACATTCGTATTAAATAGAATCCTACCGCATTTGAAGGAGATCTATTCAAATGAATACAAATTTTCTAACATTCAATTCATTATGAATCGAATGCCAAAAACCATTCATGCACATCCCTACACAGTACCTCTGTTTCATCAATCAATCAATCAATCAATCAATCAATCAATCAATCAATCAATCTATCTATCTATCTATCTATCTATCTATCTATTAATAATAATAACAATAATAAATAATATTTTGCTCTGTGTCAATGCAATCTTATTGAGAATTTTCCCTTATGATATTCTATTGCCTTTTCTCACACAATGCAATTCTGTTTATATGTCTCTGTATTTGAGATGGTCCACCATGTTCAAAAGAAGTTACACAATACTAACTTTGCATTATGTTGTAAGCAAAGTCACCTGGCCCAACGCTTCAAGGAATATGAATATGTGGACAGTTAAAATGCAACAGCAGCATCAAAAAGAGCATACTAAAATTTAAAGCATAAAAAACCCTGAAATATGTGCAGAATGAGCTCTTAACAACATTGACCCAAATGAAAGACCCATATAACGAGAAGGATACAACAACCCTATGAGACATAAAGTTGCTATAACTCTGTCAGGTATTACATCTTTGTTCATAGCATGATGCTTTGTAAGTCATAAATCCACCCTTCAGGATGAATACCAACCAGCTCATCTGGCTCAGTGCTATTTTACAGCTTAAAATGGAAAAAGAACCTTTCAAGGATTTTTGTGTGTGTTTAGGACTGCCACTGACCCCCTGGGTGGGAGAAGACATACAGGCATGGGACAGGAGGTGCTTTTCAAAGGGACTTGGCAGTGCTGCTTACATGAGGTCACAAATGGCTGCACCAACAAAGGTGTCAAGGAGACTTGTTGGGGAGCTTTAGGTTTGAGCCAAACACAAAGCCCTGCACACAAACAGCACTCATCCCAACATCTCAACACCAACCAAACCAGAAGTCACATTTTCCATATTTTTGGTCCTTTCTATGCTTATTTTATAACTGGATTATGGAAACTCATAATTAGATCATGGCCTCCCATCTACATGTTGATATGTGGGTAAGCCATCCTTACCCACCTGGCCCTCTGCAGAGAAACACAGATGGGGTCAAACAGTTAGGCACCCAAACCTTCTGCCAGGGTTCCCTGAATTACTTTGCACCTTCTCTGGCATCCTGCTTTACCTGCCTAAGTTAAGGCTACCCCAAAGCAGCAGTCTGATGCTTGGATTACTGAGTAAACTTCAAAAAGGTTTATTGTTAGAGTAAATTTAGTAGTAAAGAAAAATAAGAAGCAAGCTTTAAGTTCAGCTTTGAAGTCTCTGGTCTGTAAAGCAAGAGAGTCTTCACAGTTGAATCAGTTCTTGTTAGTAAAGCAAATAGTCCTTTTGAGGTCTCACTACAGCTAGGGTGAGTTCCCACACAAGGAATAAAGTGCTATATACAATGCTATTTACAACGGGATTTACATTGATATGTAAAGCGTGTTAAAAGGAAGGAAACAGCATCTGGCAATTGGATTCAACCCCGATTTTCTGTTCCCACATGGCAGCAGTGACAACTCAAACCCCTAGTGCCTGCTCACCTCCACGTCCACCATCCCCAGCAGGGGTTCCCTCCAAAAAAAGCATACACGCACACTCAAACATACACACATCTCCCAGATCCTGCAGCAGTTTCCTCCCTTTCCCTTTTTAAAAGTCAGAATTTTTAAACAGCCAGAATTGTTCAAAATTGCAACATTGTTATCAGATGTGAAGGGGTGGATTGCTACGTTGAAACTGGCTGCTGTACAGGGTGGATTGTTACAATGAAACGGCTGCTGTACATTTTAACTGAAAAGGGCCAACCTGCTGGGTAAAACCTCATCCATTTCATAATGTATTTGCCCGAATACTGCTCTAGCATTCCCACAACAATAAGGAAGAAGCATTTTAAAAGCCGAAGCCGGAAAAAATGCCTAAAAAATCAGGTGTTTATTTATTCTGTTTTAAAGCCAAATAATCCTCAAAATACCCCTAAAACTGATTGTGAATGGGGACGATGAGGAACCAAACCATTTTTAAACAGTTTTAATTGATTGGAGGTGGGATGATGAGGATCCAAACTGTTTTTAAACAGTTTTAAGTGGTAATGGGAACACGGCTCTAGAGATCCTTTCCTGTTCTCCCCACTTATAACCCTGCCTAACCTCAGGCAATCCGTTCCTTGTTGTTTCACAAATGTCTCTTTTTGCAATGCCCTCAGGCAAGTAGAGTCAATTCCCTTCTTTCACAGGCTGCCTCCCTCTCTGGCACTGAGAGCAAAACCCCATGCAAACACACGCACAGAGCCGGGCTGCATGGCATGCACACATGCAGGCACGGAGCAACACTCCCTGATCCCCCTCTAACCCAAGACAAGAGACCATGTGGCTACTCTGGCAGGGTCTTTTATAGTCCAATATCCAGCGTCTTGGATCGCTCCATTTTGATGAGCTAGTGGGGCTCCTGCTGGTGGCCACGCCTCCCTGCAATTGTGGCTGCTCCCCTGCCTAGCCTCAGTGCAAACTCCACAATATGGATCAAGGAGGTTTGGTTCATCATTAGTCCTATTACATCTCCACAAATTGAAGCTAGATCCGAATTAAGAGACTGTTAAGTAAATGCAGAAAAGGCCTTTGTTTCTTCTCTGGCCTGCCCAGTTTTCAATGTGTTTAAACTGCTTTTTTTTTCTTTTTGCCTTTGTGTTCATTGTTTTGTACAGCGCTTTTGATTAATTTAAAATGGAAAGTGGTCTAAAAATATCTTAAATAAATAAGGAGGGTAGAAGGGAAGGAGGATGAAGTAGACCTTAGCTTTCTCTGTCTCTTCATTGGACCTTCAATGGACCAGTACCACAGCTGGAAGCCAGCCGTTGGAAGACTGGTGAGAAAACTATACAGATACAAGGATGATTCCTCTTTGTAACTGTATCTCCCCTTAGATGGGCAAATGGTGTTTGCCTGCCACACTGCTGGGATATGCCTCAATGAATTGTAATGTAGATCCAGCCACTGGAAAAGACTAGGGATATGTTTGATGTCATTACTAACCAGAGGCCTATTTGGACGAGGACCTATGGAACGCATGTAAGAAGCCCTGGCATGGAGCATTCGCTCTGCTGGGCTGGCGGTTCCATTCGGATTCCCCTTTCGCATGTAGTCAGGTAGGAACGTGTGCCCACAGGTTCCTTACCTGCCTTGGTGTGAATGGGGAAAGTGTCCCTGCATGGCCTAGCCTTACTGCACTACAGTAGTTCGGCTGTAATGCAAAAAGGCCTCAGGGTTCTTTTTGCACTTGGCCTTTTTCTGGGATATATCTGCAATAGGTCTGCATTAGCTTGTGGCCAGCAGACTCCTATCCCGAGATATATTCCAGAATGTGCAGAAAGGGCCTTGTTCAAAGTATGTGAAAGATTTATTTATATATTTTTAAGGAAATTGCTTTATTTATTCAGTACCAAATAGCAACAAATTGCAGAATGTCTATCATCGTTGATATCCACGTAATACATTGGAATATGCATATTTTATACACAAAAGCATCATATATGTTCAAATATGTTTCTTTTTGCAAAATAGTGTTTCTTTTTTAAAATAATCGGTGTGTGGTATAATAAAGCCCTCAATGTATATTTTATAAAATAGTGACACAAAATGTATTGACAATACTAATCAACACACCAAGAACAATGCAGAAAGACCTGTAAATTATTTTAAAATACTATTCCTGTTCAGCATATAAATTGAGATTTTGCACCTTAGTATTTCACACAGGAACTGCAGAACTTTATGAATTTCCAGTATGTGCAGCTAGCAAATCTATTCCATAAGAGATTTACTTAAACTTGCCTAATTTCTTAATCTCTCTACTCTGAATTAAATCTATAAGTGATTCCTCACAGGCTGAGAATCTCTATACTGTCAGATATCTAAAAGTGTGGAGGAAGGGAAGAGAAATCAGTTACAAATATTTAACGATAAATGGAGAAGTTGGTACAGTCTTGGCAAAGCCGCTTCATGTGAAGGCAGATGATCAATAATAGGTTGATGTACTACTGTATGTTAACATGCCTGGCTTCAATTTACCTTTATGTTGTATCTTTTGGTGTACTGTGAATAAGCAGAAAACAAATGTGAATTTTTTTTACTTATTTATTATTCTGCTGGAATCTGGAGAGACAGAACCTATATAAACAATAACAATAGATTTATCTTAGATTTCATTATGTTTTCTCAAACTGCTGCAGTCACAGAAGTACTCATGGTTGATCCATGGACTTAAATTGGCTGTTTACTTTGATTCAAACTGAACACCCCTTTGCTTAGTGTGAGTTAAGAGTTTTTCTTCCTTTGAATTGGCAGGGCTTTTGGTTTGGTTTTAACATTTGGAGAACCTTTCAAACACCTTTGAGCTTGGATCAAGCAGGAAATGTTTGTGGGAACATCCCATTGTTTGATTCAAATTCAACATTTGTTTTTGGACAGGTAGCATGCTCAGTTCAAATTCAAACCTTTTGAACACATCCTGCTCAGTTCAAACAGGTTTGAAGCTGAACCACTTTGATACACTTCTAATTAGCATTATGGTGTTTGCACACATAGCAGCCATCTATATTGTGACTAGGAAGTAGGGGTGTGCATGAATGCAATTTTTGGGATTCAGTTCAATTAGAATCAAATACCCAAAAATTCAGTTTGATCCGAATCTTTAAAATTCAAATTTAACCAAACTCTATTCGAATTAAGCAAATTCAAATCTATTCATTCAAATTTTCAATTCAAATTTGCTCTTATGAATGTCAACATTTGTATGTGCCTGTACGCACCGTTATGCATGCCGCACACATCCGTACGCATCCATACATGTTCATATGCATCCTGTAGTTATCCCATATGCAACCCGTTTTTGTCCCATATAGATCTGTACAAGTGCATACAGATGTGGGAAAGATGCACATCTGCAAGTACGCATCATGTGCAAACCCATATACATGTGAATGTCCAGATAATTTGAATGAATAGATCCAAAATTCAAAATTTGTTTGATTGTTTAAATTGGAATTTATGGACATTCAATTCAAATGTCAAAATTCAAGCAGATTCAATTGAATTTCAAATACTTTCAGATATTCATGAACACCCCTACTAGGAAGTACATTGGCAAGTCCTAGCCACTTTAGTAGCATACACTTGGCATAGTTACTACTAATCCGATGTGGCTCACCCATGAGAAAATAGTAGGGAGTACCTATCACATCCACATTTTTTTTATATATATTTTTTTTACTCCTGAGTTCAGCCAACTCCTATTAAAGTTTCCTATTCTCTGTCTCAATTGCTCAATAAAGTATCAATGTGGCAGATGTAATTTGATGGGCTGTATGTTCTTATGTTCCTGTCTACAAGTCTGTTCTTATTGTGATTAGCCAGATGTATTAGGGAACCCACTAGCAGGACAGTCTCACAGCCCCCACCACCACCACCACCACTGACCTTCAGAGACATACTGCCTCCTATTATCAGACTAATAGTCATTGACAGACTGACTTCTATGAATTGGTCCAAACATTTGGAACCTGTCCAAGCTGACAGGTAACGCTATATCTCATGGTAGATGCTTTAAGTGTATGTGGTGCAAAACAACCTTGCCACACTATACAAAGATTAACAATATATTATGCAAAAAACAACAACACAAAACCTTTTTTTCTGTGCTGATTCTTCCAATTTGATGACTCCTGGTTCTAATATTTTGGGGAAAGGGAGAAATCTTCTCCTTGTTTACTTTTACTATACCATGCAAAATTGTATACAACTACATTATTTCTTCTGTGATGCAGCTACCTGAAATGTTATTACCCTTCCCTATTGCAGTCTACCCTCATATGCAAACTTCTCCAGATGTGACTGCACAGCTGATCTATATAAGAGCATCTTTATTTCCAAAGCCATTTCTTATTGTTCTTATCATGCTACTGGCTTTTGTATTTCCTTTTTGCAAATATATATATATATATATGTTTGATGCACACAATGGCAAGATATTCACACAGGGTGCTGAAGTGATACAAGTGTAATGTTCCACTTCCTTCCTGCACATTAAAAATAGTCCTACACTTATACATATACTTATTTATTTACTATTTGCATTTCTATCTCAGCCCATATCTGAAGGTCTCTGAAACCCCCCTTGTTTATCAATATCACGGCTAAAATTCCCTGAGGGTGATCTTCACAGCTGAGAGAATCCTCCCTGCTCATCAAGATCACAGCTATCTTGTATCTGTGACCTTCCTCCTTCCTTCCCTCCCTCCCCTTGGTGGACGGAGGAAACTGCACCTACTTATTCAGATTAAACAGGACTCACCTTCAATTTCAGTTGGTGAGTGGGTGGTCTTTGAACACTGGAGGGGACTCTATAGGTTTTTAACTAATGAGGAAATCAATAGATAGGCAGATAACTTCTGTCAAGAGGTTCCAAGAGATGTTCTAGAGCAATAGTAAATAGCTTGTAAATAGCTAGTTTCATGTCCAGTATAACTAAGAGATATAACAAAGGTTAGAAAGGAAATGGGAAGAGGTATAACAGATAAAAGAGATGGGTAGGAATCCCTCATTGGCTCCTGATAAATAAGTCTTTGGGAGGAAATGTGGCAAATGCTAAAAGTGTCCTGGGAATATTAGAGGGTTTTTGCACTTAACTTTCCATAGATTTTAAGGTCAGGGATGGTGGCCAGTGTTCACATTGAGAGGCCCAGCACCATCCAAAATTTAATTTAAACTTACTCTGGGGATCCTTGAGCTGCGGATGGTCCTGTCCTGGACTGTCTCCATTGCTGTTCATGCATGCCAAACCATTGATATGGTGATTGCTGATGCAGTCCACAACTGTACAGACACAGCCATGCCACTCCACCTCCATGCAGCATTCAAATAAAGAAATAATATGAATTCTCTGTGTGGGCCACTCTGGTATGGAGGCAGCACCATGGTGCACATATGGTCTATCCCAGAGCATGCTGGGCCGTCATCCTGGTCACTTCTGTGAGACGAGCCCATATATATAATTGAGAGAGCTGCGTATAACAGTTGATCTTCTATGCAAAGGATATGGCTGTATCCAGATTAACAGAATAAAATCCGCTGCTAGAGAAAAAAGCGCAGCTTACCACCTGCAAAGCCACGACATGCCATCCAGACTCCAACAGTCTCCCTCCAGCTTCCTCCTCAGCAGCTGCAATACTTCTGCGGCACATGTCAATGGGAGCTGTTTTTGCCGTCCTGTCCAGACTGGTGGGAACATTCAAATTTACCTGATACTGAACTAGTGCTCATCGTTCTTCAGTGGGTATATTTGTAGTAGTGGGAGCAAAATCCATCGCTGCTATGCAGTATCGGGCGTGAGATGTGATGGCCATGCCCCGACTGCACATCAGAATGTGCTGTATCTGTAGGTCTGGACATATCCTATATTTTTCACAAAGTGTCCCCAAGCTCTTCTGCACATCTTAATTTTAATTACATCACTGTTCCTTTTTTGTGTTTAAGCAGGATACTTTGCTACAAAACTTCTTGTAGAGCCTCATCTCACACACCTGAATTTTATGTAAACAGGAAAACGATGCTTTTAAAAAGAAGGAAAAAAAATATCCTTGAAGTCCACTTCAGATTTTATAATGCATCCAGAATTTGCAGCAAGTGGAATTACATGCTTTTCTAGTTTTGCCACTGCTACTCAAGGGGGAAATCAGGACACTTTGCTCCTCCTTAAAACAAACATTGAAAAACAAACTGTATGTTTTTCTCTCTCTCTGAACACCTGAAGACAATTTTTTTGATACCGGTGAAACTGAGCTTATCATATTTCTGCTGTTTATTAAATCCAGGATAAATGGTCCCAAAGCATCAGCCTAACTCTGAATTTACTTCCATAACTTCATTTTCTGCCTACCCTGTATCTCCATTACCTTTAAGAGCTTTGCTGCTGCTTATTAGACCAGACTCTTCAATGCAGAAATGTCCCTGCTGTTCCAGCAGTTAAGACTGACAATGAAGTTTTTTATATGCTGCATTTGGAACAGTACAGTGCAAAGGGACAAGGGAGGTGAGACAACCTCTTGAGACAGAAAACCATTACAGAATTATGTAAGCATTTCCCTAAAGAAAGTGTCATAAGCAAAGCTTCGAGACAAAAACACAGCCGCTGATCTCTCATTTTTCGATCACTTCTGTATTCATTGATACCTGTTGTATCTTTCTCATGAATCAACCTGATTAAATGCAAAGTACAACAAAATTTATTTTCCATATGTTTTCAAAATAAAGGATATGGATTAATAGATGCATCACAGACCATGAGTTTGTACTATGCATGATTTGTATAAGTAATGCTATTTGTGTAGGTGTATATGTGGTACTTCCACCCCACTAAATGGTTTCTGGACATTTCTATGTTGCCTCGGTGTTGGGGGATTTAAGGTCCGGGTTCCTATTGGGGCTGACTTGCCCCGTTTTTGCATGAGCACTCCAAGATTCGGATCTTCAAGATCTGGATCTTGGAGACAGGGTCCTCCTGGAGATCCACATCTGAAGATCTGGATCTCCAGGAAGACCCCATGCATCTGCGTGAGCCCTCTAGCACCCGATTGCAATGCGTGCTAAGGAGGGTGCTGTGTGCATGCAGCAGCATGCCTCCTGAAGCCCCAATTAGGCCCGAGGAGGACATTATGTTGCTGCCTTTGCCCACTGGGGGAGTGGCGATGGTGATGTGGATGCCTCAGCCATGCCCCCAAGGTGATGGCCATGCCTCTGCTGTCACCCAGAGTGGTGGAGGCGGGGGGGGAGAGAGATGACAATTGTGCCTCTCTGCCCCCCTCCCGAGCCAGCCACAATTAGGGGAGCAGAGGTGGAGGTGGAGGCAGAGGCAAGCCGCCACCACCACTACTACCTCACAACGCCCCCATGTCCTGATGAAAGCTGCTTCGGATGGTAGGTAGTAGTGGTGGTGGCGGCTTGCCTCTGCCTCCACCAGATATTTATATTTATATTGTGTCAAGTTTGCTTGTTTTTGTAGCTTTAAGAAGGAGGCAAATTGTTTGTCTTTGCACTTAGGTTGGTCATGGTGTTGGGCTTTGTGGTTATCTAAAGTGAAGTCCAGATTGAAGGACATGCGTCCACACTACTTACTGGTCCAATGGGGTCCAAGGGCAGGCGCAGAAGGCGCCATTTGCAGCAGGGTGGCTCCAGCTCTGCCCTACCACTCACAGCTATGGACACTTGCATGGCCTCTATATCTGTCTAAAAAGTTGAGCACAGGCTTTGTAGTTGCTATGTAAGCTGCTGCAAAGCCGTGCCTCTCTGCCCCGCCCTCTGTTAATGGGAATATGATGTGATTGATGGTGGTGCTGGCCAATCATGCTGCACCACTGGTGAATCTTCCAGCTCTGGGGAAACAGAGTATTGCAATAGGTGCTATGGCTTCCACATAGCACCCCTTTGGCACCCACTGCAATTGGGTGTTAGAGGGCTTGTGTGGACGCATGGGGTCCTCCCCAAGATCTGGATCTTTCAGGACCTAATTCCAGGGAAGACCCCATCTCAAAGATCTTCTAGAACTCTGATTGTAAGCTTATTATGCTCTGATAGTAAGGCGTATTTGTTTTCCGTAGCATATTTAAGTATTGAGTCTGCTTTGTTGTTTTCTTTTCTTAGTTGTTTTACAGCCTTGCTGTTCCATAAACCGAGGGAAGACCAGGCATGTTTTTTCTTAGGCACTATCAGAGGATTATATAAGAACGTAAGAGAGGCCCTGCTGGATCAGGCCACAGCCCATCTAGTCCATCATCCTGTCACACACAGTGGCCCACCAAATGCTCATGGGCATCTCAGAGACAAGGGCAAATATTTTCCTCCTCTTGAATCCCAGCAAATGGCATTAGAAGTGTCCTGCTTCTGCCCCCCCCCCCAGCCTGAAAGATGGACCTAGGCACTCATTCTAGTAGCCATTGATACATCTGTCATCCATAAATTTGTCTAACCCTGCATAGAAACGATCTAGACTGGTAGCTGTCACCACCTCTTCCGGCAGCACATTCCATAAAACGATGACCCTTTGGGTGAAGAAATAGTTCCCCTTGTTGGATCCAACTCTCCTACCCATCAGTTTCATAGAGTGGCTCCTGGTTCTAGTGTTGTGCTATAGAGAAAAGAAATTTTCTTTATTACTTTATGAAATAATAAAAGTAGCAAATCTTGTTCGAATAAAAGATATTTTACCTCCATCCAAAGGTCAGGGAGAAATGACCACAAGACTGTTTTGGTTCTAGCCAGGCATCACAAAAGAACTCTGTGAAGGGATTAATTGGGAGAGTGTTTTCTTCCAGCTGCTTGTTCTATGCCATCTTGCTGGAGTCTCTCCCATACCATAGTCTTGTTCTCCTCAATGCCCATATTGTCACAATGTCTCTTGAGTAGACCTACAATTTTTTCTCCTTCATGAAATGACCCATGGACTCACTTCCTATGTTCAAGTAGTTCCAGTCAGTGAGGTCACAACTAGGGAACACAATACTGTTTTAATTGCAACTTTCTTAATTTGAAACTAACTTCAAATTTCATCCTGTATTTACGAGATCCTATATACAGGTTACAACCTTTGAAAGCTTGTGTGTGTGTGTAGAATCTTTTCTTAGTTTAAAGATCTGGAGATCACGGGCTTCTGTTAGCACATCTATCAAATCCAGGTCTATAAAGAACATTGTGTTTTATAAGCATGCATTATCTCATCCTGACAGTCCATGACACTGAAGGATTAAGAGATTTTTAAATCAATGGAACTCATCATAGGGTTAGAGAAAATCTGAACAGAAAAAAAAGTAATATTCATTAATGCAGGGCATTTATTGTAACAGCATTCATCACAATGAACCAATTAGCTATTAATGTAGATGTCAAAAGTATTAATATGAGATTTGTGCTGTAATTCACCATTGATTGTTAGTGCTATAACTTTAAAATGTTTTATGAATTATGCAGGACTAGGTGCATGATTCAACACATGTTTACAAATGAGAGATGATTTGTCTATGAAGTTACCTACTTCCATTTTCTTCCTGATGAGGCATTTCTCTTGATGTCTTCGGAAAATATGGATGAGTCTCCACTTACTCAATGTGCATCAACTTTCCAGACAAATGTGGACAGTGTTGTATTCTCTAACTGAGAGGAGGAAAAATAACCCTTCATGTCTCCATTTGCAAACATGAATGTGTCATTATCAGTGGTAGATATAAGCACCTTCATTCAGAATGCAAAATCAAATCATTGAGCAGTTATTGCACCCAGAAACTGGATGATGTGATTTCTGTGAGGTTCCTGTTGCTACCACAAATTAACAAGAAGCAGCAGCAATGGGAGCTTTGCCATGCATCTCCAGTGATAGGGAATGTTGCAGCCTATTTCTGTTAGACAACCATATCACTTAACATTTTCCCAGTTCAATTTGTGTGAAGAAGTACACAATGTGGACTTCCAATTTGGCTATTGTTATTGTTATGACTGCTACTTCTCTTACTACATTATTATTAAAGGGCATTCATATTTCATCTTTCTTCCTAAGAACTTGATTTCTTCCAATTTTTTTCTGAGATGTCCATAAGCCACTGGTAGTCTAGATGGGTTGTGGCCTGATCCAGCAGGACTTCACTTATGTTCTCACATTATTTCATGCTCCTCATTATAGCTGGTTTTTTTCACATACCTCAGTTAATCCAGATTTAGAAGATCCAAATCTTTGATATCTGGTCCCTCGTTTAATCCAGTCCTTGAAGATCCACATCATGACAAGGAGCCCATATGTCCACATGCATTGTCTAGCGTCCAATTGCAATGGGTGCCTAAACAGGGCTGATGTGCAGACACCGTAACACCCATCCCGAGGCTCTGACTAGACCAAAGCAGGCCTGAGCAGGAAGGTCCACTGGTAGCACGGCACAATTTGCTCATATAGCTGTCAGCCAGGGGTCGCTTCTGGTTACAGTCGGCATGGCAGGGAGACACGGCTTCGTAGCCTGCCTACATAACTGCTACTAAGCTTGTGCTCAGCTTAGTAGACCACTACAAAGGATGTGCTGGCCTGTATAGTGTGCGTCCAGGATTGGAGCCATATACACCACACTGCAAATGGAGGCCTCTAAGCCCACCCCATTGCCCCAGTAGACATGTGGAAGCATGACCTCTGATCCAATCTTCATGACAGAATACTAGATTGAAGGCACCATTAAAGGGATCTACTGTTAATTCGGATTTAAGGGCCTGAGGACCCCATTAAATCCAGATTTTGTCAGTGCTCATGGGTACAGCAAGTTCAGAATGTGGTCCTAATGGGGTCCTTAAGGGATCTTGTGTGCAGACAGTACTTAACAGGTCCATATCAACTGAGTACCTATCGTGTTCCTAATGGGTTTCTAATGAGTCTGTTGCTAGTGCAAAAACCTCTTAGGAAAATTAGACTGATAGGTAGTGACCAGCACAAGGTCATGGAAGGCTTTTTCACATTTGGCAAAAAGGTGAAAATGAGATGGGGGAACTCATGCATGGTCCACCCACACTGCATGCAGGAGTTCCCCCCACATGCGTAGATAGTGGAGCTCCATTCCTATAAGTAACATTGCTAAGCCTCCATAATCACCTTGGTAATGGAGATGATTTGTACCTCACCTTAGGGAAGTGCTGGCAAGGTTAGGGACAGATCTGGCATTTCAGAGTTTTCTCAGAGAAGTGAAGGTGTGAAAACTCCATGAGAGACCTTCCATGACAAAGTGGGAATTTTATGCCTCCAGTTACTACACTGATCTGATTGTCTTCCATTGTGTGGGTCTCTTACTCTTCTGTTATTTGACAGAATCCAATCTATCATCTACAAAGCAGTTAAAGCCTTCAGCTACATTCAGGATTGGTATAATATCTATAATCTGACACCATTATCTGGATTGTTTTGTTTTGTTTTGATTGTTTGTTTTGTTTTGCTTTCATATTCCTAGCCTCCAGGGTAGGCATGGGCCATTTTTGCATGGGCCCTGTAGACCCTATTAGGAACCTGATAGGGATCCGGGTGGTATGGATCCTCTACTTACCTTCTGCACCAACGACCCCATGAGGACCTTGTGAGGGATACGTCATCTGCACAAGTACCATTGGTCTTCTGCTCCTTAAATCTGGATTCCCAGTAGACCCCTTCAATCCTGTTTTCAATCCAGTCTTCTTCCATGAAGACCAGATCTCAGAGCACGCTTCCACAGGCCAATAGGATCCCGGGGCAGGCCTACAGGAAGTGACCTCTGAGTGACACATACGTGGGGCAGTCATGCCACACTACCAAGGAACTTCCTCCTTGGGCCAAATTGGGGCCTCACAAGGCCTGCTGTGGTGTCTGTACAATGGCCTTGCTCAGGATCTATTGCCATTGGGTGTTCAACACCACATGCAGACATATGGGGTCTGTGTAAAGATCCAGAACACAATGGACCGGATTGCACAAGGACCAGATCTTGGAGATCCGGATCCCCTTAATCCAGAATAACCACAGTAAGTGCGGAAATGGCTGTTGATGTATTTTGCAGCTTTGCCATTAAAAAACAAAGAGAAATAGTGTTGCCATATAGATTGGATCAATTTCCTGCTTATCTGTTTGTTTAAAAATTTGCAAAGAAGCCTACTATTTGTCTTTGTATTCTGTTTTGTTTTGTGAATGAAATACATCACATGATGAACATCTGGATATAATACAATACTAACAGCCAGCTAAACCAGGGTTGCAGCAACTGTTACGGATATAAAGCAACCTTACTTTAACATTTTTTTTCCCCAGCATTCATAAGACTGTCAACAACTGCAAGTTTGGAATATGAGTTCTGTTTCTTTGAAACCATGGCAACACCATCCCAATAGACTTTGGAGTTTTTCTTAGTTCACATGTTTATGTAAATTATTAAGAAAAGTCAAAGATTTTGTGTATCTAGGTGTGCTTAGATGTATGTACTTATCCATAAATGATAGTAGGTGGAAGAAAAAAACCTCTACTTAAAGCTTAAATAATTGACTCTGTTTGACTGAACTGAGAAAAATCAAATAAGATTACTGCTGTATTTTCCAGCAGCAAAACTTTGGGCAGAGTTCTTGTGTAGCTGTTATACTAACCTCAGTGGTGCGGCAGAGTACGCAGTCCTTAAGGCATATCTTAACTACTTTCAGAGCAAGTATATGGAGCCAGGGATGGAAAAAGTAGTGAAACTGTTTCGATTGTCTCTCTTCAGTAAGATCTGAACACGAGAAGCATAGTGCTATACATGTAGCACTTTGGCCCCAGCACATTAAGAACTGCAGTACTCAACTAGATACATTCTTAATCTGGTGGTGTGTTCTATGTATGATGCCCCCAACACAAAGACTGAAGCCAGAGATTCCTTATGGACCTTCCACCCCCTTTCATTATAGTCAAAGCCAGGGATTTCCCAACTGAGATATTAACACCAGGGGAGGCTGTCCCGTCCCTATCATCAAGGTCAGATGTGATCATTGTGGTGGGAGTGGGGGACTCCTCCAGCAGATTTCCCTGCTGAGATTTTGATGGTAGGAGAACCCCAACAGCAACAACAGTATCAAGATTGGCTGCAGTCTAGATGCTTGGAGGTTGGAGGTTCCCCTGGCATCAAAATTGCAGTAAAGGTATCCCACATAGGGATGTGCAAAAATTTCTTCAAATTCAGACATTTGAATTAGAATCAAATGTCTATACATTCATTTTCTTGACATTTGAATGAATTTGAATGATTCAGGTCATTTGTAGTGATTATTCAGGCATTCGTATGTTTATGAATATGTATCCATTACACATTTTATTCGTATCTGTACGCATTTGTACGGATATGTATGGGACAAAAACGGGATGCATACAAGATAAAAACAGGATGTGTATGGATGTGTATGGATGCCTACAGATGCATACGGGTGTGCATGGACACGTACAAAAGTTGTCGACATTCGTATCGTCAAATACAAATCAAATATTTATACGAATAGATATGAATGTATTCAGATTGGTTCGAATTTGAATACATTCATTTTTTGTCTATTCGTACAAATTTGAACATTTGGATATTTGATTCGAATGGAAGTGAATGTCAAAAATTGCATTCATTCACACCCCTAATCCATGGCTGTGATCTTGACAGTGGGATTTTAAATGAACTTGGGACATTTCCTTTATGCAGTGATGCTGTAAAACTGCCAGTGGAACAGTCATGCTCCTCAAGCAGCAGTACAACAGTTTTAGGATATTTATGGGGATACAGCATATTATTATTATTATTATTATTATTATTATTATTATTATTATTATTATTATTATTATTATTATTATTATTATTATTATTATTATTATTATTATTATTATTATGTAAAACAACAGTTACACACAGCAAACATCATCATCATCATCGTCATATGCAAAAGTGGTTTTCTTCTTTTTTTATTTAGGGAGAAGATGTCTGAACCTTTATTAGGAGCTACAGCCTCTCTCATAGTTTTGTATTTTTAATTATGTTTTAATATTTGACATGTTTTATTCTTATTGTAACCCACCCTGGGACCATTTGGTGAAGTGTAGGATATCAATTTTTAAAATAAATAAATAGTAAGTGGATTTTTAAGCATTTAAGGAAACTTTCTTATCCTCATCCAATACAGAAAGCAGTGATGAATGGTTTTTTTTTCAATCTTCCATAATGGTAAGGAAATGAACATTTTTAAAAAACAAAAATAAATGTTAAGAAGTTATTTTTAAAAAAACATTAAAAAGCAGATATTCAATAGACAAAATTCACACCCTTACAATGTACAATTCTATCTTTAAAAACAGAAATTTGTCTTTACTTTTTGGAATGTTTTTATGAGCGCACCTTGATGATAAAAAATGTAAAGAGAAGACAGCAAAGTCTTTAGTGATTTAGCCAAACAAAAGAAGATAAAGTGTTGTGTAAATGGCAATATTATTCCCTATGAAGACTCCTTCTGTTTGCAGTTTGAACTGTCAGCAGGTAACCAGATAAAACAGGATTTTTCTTTCATATGGTTGATACATGCCATTATTCTAAAAGTATAAAAGAATTATCTTAGAAATCCCATATTATATCAGGTAAAATGCTGGAGCTCTCTTCTCAGACCTCCCCCTTGGTCACCATCTTGTTTCCTTCGTTGTCTTAGAAATCTAACTCTAGCTGTGAAAAATCAGATGCCTTGACAGGTTCTCAGTCAGCCAGTTACTTTGTCCCTCCCCTACTGAGAAATCTGGGGGTGCTGCAGCCTCCTAACGTTTCATCAACACCAGTAAAGTGCCATGGGGAAGGAACAAGACTAAGGTCATATCCCAGATTAGGGACCTGCTGTCCACATGATTGTGCAGGCTATGATAGGCACTAAGCTAGGCCTACCATAGCCTGCATTACCATATGGACCACAGACCCCTATCCTAAGATTTTTTTGGGGGGGTGCCACTAGCACTAAGTACCCATTAAGTACCCATTAGGGACCCATTAGGCTCAGAGCAGGAAGACTCTGTTTCCACTGCAGACCCCATTAGAGCCACATTTGTTTCCACATGTTCGCGGAAATCTGGATTAGATGGGTCCTTCAGGACCTATAATCTGGATTTCCTGTGGACCCCATTAAAGGGGTATACAATGGGGTCTTCAGGCATCAAATCCAGATTATACAGAGCATGTTTCCACCATGATTGGGCAATGTGGTCTAGGGGTGGGCTCCTGGGCGGCACCCATGGGCTAGGGTACCTCGAAACCTGAAGCTCTGAAGCCTGTGCATAATGTGAAGGGAACCCCCAGAGAATGGCACAGGCTTTGAAGATGACCCGTCAGAGCAATGCCATTTATATAGAGCTTTGTCCAAAGCTCCAGAGAATCTCTAGAGCAATTTGCTGCAAACTTTGAAGATTCTCCAGAGCCACTCCAGACAAACTTTGAAGAATCTCTGGAGTGTCTATGGAGTTTGCACCACCAATAAATAAATAAATAAATGGGGTGACGGGCAGGCCCCATGTGGGTAGATCCAGATTCTCCACGTGGGTGCTCCAGCATTTCCACTTCAAACACGCTAGCACCCATTGCTATTGGGTGCTATACCACCCATGGAGACACATCAGGTACCTCCTTAGATCTGGATCTACTAAATCTGGATTAGTTGAAGGACCCATTCCTTAGATCCGGTTCATCTTAGATCCAGATTAAGGGAGGTAAGTGGGAAAAACCCCATAGTCCAGAATAAGGCCAAGTGCAGAAATGGCCCATGTCTTCACACAGTGTCAAGGCCCAGGGCACCTCCTGTCTTTTCTTACAAAAGAGGTCAGAATCTTAAGGATTTTTTAGTTAGATCCAAGGTTTTTTCCCCAAAAGAGTCTCATTGGCCATTTCAAATGTGGACATTTATCCTTTATCAATCCACTTGATGATAAAACATACTCTATTAGACATTTCTTCATGTGCCAGAGTTCCAATGTTTTTTATGTTATCTAGTGCCCCTGAGAAAAGTTATATGTAGGTATGACTACCAGGGCAGTCAAAACTAGAATACTGGAACACCAAAGCTGCATCAGAAACAATAAAATACAGGCTCCCCTGGTTAAACACTTCCTTGAATCATCCCATCAAGCCACTCAATTAAAATATTGGTGTATTGACCATGTACAATCTGATGCACAGTGTAAAGAAAAACTGGCTAGAAAGGAACCTTTTTGGATTCACAGATTAAAGACTCTTGAACCCTTTGGTCTTAATGAGGAAGTCAGTTGGTATATTTAAGTTGCCATCTCCAATGTATCAAGATGGTCCATGAGTATCTGCAGAACTAGGACGATGACAGTCCTACAAGATTTGCCCTGTGTATATTAGTTCTTTGAGTTTTGTTTCCTTACTTCATTACAGTTCAAAGAGAGATAGTACTACACTATTTTAGAATGAGAGTATTGTCTTATGTGAGTATATCTGTGATTTTTCTGTATACATTATTTACACCTTTGTTCTTATTGACCTATTATTTGTTATTGAATTCCATGTAACATTTGCATTTTATGATTGTTTTTTAGTTGCCTTTTATACAAGTTTTACGTTTGGTGTATGTGTTAGAGCCCCTTGTGGCATGTAAGTACTGTTCATTTTATGTCCACTTTGGGAAACAGGAAATGGTTAAATGTATTTATATACGTAAATTGTTTTATTATTTGAGAGTATGGTCTTATGTAACACGTTGCTTAATTTTACTTTGTATAATCATATAGACATGAAAGGATTTATCTTCATTTGGGAAGATCAGATGAGCCACTGAAGAGGACTATCTGTCGAAATGCGTCTGGCTTAAGATCCCCCTTTTTGCTACATGAAAATACTTTGGATGCAACACTTTGTTTGCCTTTTCTGAGGAGTCTCATTTTCATGCTCTTTCATTGCTGGACATTTGCTATCTCCTTTCTTGTTTTTATACACTGTCCCCCCTCATTTTTTTCTTTTGTATATTGTTATTCTTTTGTATATTGTTACAAGCTTTTATAAGTTATACTATTTTTATTAGTAAATTTACAACTATTCTTTATAATAAGGTTTTATATTCCTATTTTGGAATCGGGGCATTTATTGGTTATTTCATATTAGAAGGACCTTGGTTTCTCTTCTTGATAGATCTTTTGTGTTGCCTGTGTTGAATTGATCTATCTTATTTTGATTGTTTGGGTTGTTCGCCCTAATAAGGCTGCCATTGAAGCCTCAGTTAACTCCAGTGATTGGTAACAGTGCAAGGGAAAGGAAGTCCTGAGGAGCTGGTTGATTAAGAGAGGAAGAGGAACGAGGAGGAGAAGGAAGAGGAAGAGGGTTGGCTTTTTTACCCTGCTTTCATCACTCATTTAAGGGGACCCAAAGTAGCTAGCAAAGCTGTCTGTTCTTCTCCCCACAACAGACGCCCTGTGAGGTAGGTGGGGCTGTGAGAGCTCAGAAAGAAAAATGTGACTAGCCCAAGGTCACCTATCTGGTTTGATGGAGGAGTGCGGAATCAAACCCCATGACTACGAGATATAAGTCTGGCAGACTAACCACAAGACCAACAAGAGGAAAGGCTGGTTTTTTCCCTTTCAAGTGCAAAAGTGCCTAAAAGTGCTTATGCACAGAACTATTGGATGTTTGTAGCATGCCTGTTAAACAGCATTGTCCTACTAAGAACAATTTGGCAATCATTTGTTTTTGGTTAGCAATGCACACATACATGACAGAGATTTCTGGTACACTTCTCCCTCAGGGATATGGGAAGAAAAACTGTGGAGACACTGCTGCTGAAGAACAGCATTATATTGGTCTGAGGAGGAAAAACAACAACAATATTTGGGGGCTCACAGGTAGGGATGCCAATCCAATCATACCTCAAGGTGTGGGTGTGGGTTGGAAAGGACAGAGGGCTAAATATACAAAGTGTGGTACTGGGAAAAATAAACTGGTTTGTGAACATTCCTGAAACAAGGTGAGGCTTTACAGGTTGTGTGTAGCTGGACCCTAAATGAGTAATCTAGTTAAATCCCAATAACCTCACTGAATTACTAATTAACTGAATTACTAATTCAGAAACTCAGTATGATTTAACTGAAAAAAATCCATGTGCATTTCCTCCTCCTTCTATCATAAGATTCTCCTCCTCCTCCTCCTCCTCCTCCTCCTCCTCACTTCTTCTATCACAAGACTCTGACCTGAAAACAGAAAACTCATGTTTGGGGGGTGGGGGTGGGGGAGTTGGTTAGATTTATTTCTGGGACTGCCTTATGTGAAATATTTTAAGCATATCTGGCAATTTCCAGCATAGAAAGCAATTTACATGATATGTAAAAAGCCCCTATTCTATTACAGAGAAGAGGACTTCAAAAGTTATGTTTATTATGATATAAGCCTACTCCTGGGGAAAGGAGGCACTTAATGTCGCTCCATCTTCTGCTTTGTGATGCTTCAGGTGTTTGAACTGATGTATAATCTATCCTACTCTATCCTACACTTCAGACAAAATACATATGAAAGTAATAAAGTACCCATAGAGATGAATCATTTGGGAAACTGCAAATTATATAGGTTTGGAGATATTTGCTTTACATTATACCCTCAAAACATCTGGGCTGAATTTTGACCATGTGGAAATCTGTTATCTCTCTTCTGATCTAAGTCGCATTTAAGTTGTAGTTGCACCGTCAAATCTAGCAACATCATTGGTCCAAAGGAGCTGGAAAATATTAGTCCATATTAGTTGTAGCAACTTACACTTCTTGGAATTGTGTACTTGCAACAGGAATTTATGAAATGAAATAAACAGGTTGTGAGACAGACGACTATTTTCTTCTCCTTTTTCATTTATGCAATAGAAACACAAAAATGAGTTTTCCTGAACACACACAGTTTAAAGAAGGAACACAAAATGTTATTTTCAGAATCGTCTATAGCATAAAGAACTTGCACAAGAATGGCATTCTATTAAAAATCTCCTTCCAGACCAAAATGAAAACAGGATATGCACAGAGTCATTGGACACATTGAAACTGCCCTAAGTGTTCGAGGACTGGATATCTTGCATCCTTGTGCACTGTGGGTGCTCTGATAGGGCATTTCTCATATGGAGAGTGTCAGTCCTGTGCTAATAGCTTTAAGATTAAGTTTTGAAATTTAACAATTTCTTCCTTCCTCCCTTCCCTCCTTCCTCCTTTCCCTCCTTTCCTTCCTTCCTTCCTTCCCTCCCTCCCTCTCTCCTCCCTCCCTCCCTCTCTCCTCCCTCCCTCTCTCCTTCTTTCCTTCCTTCCTTCCTTCCTTCCCTCCCCTCCCTTCCTTACTTCATTCCCTTCCTCCCTCCCTCCTTCCTTCCACAGAGATTCCCTGCATAATTTCTTGTCCTTGTAATAAAATCCACACAAGTAAGAGTTGAGATAATTCACTCTATGTTTTTCACCCAAAATATCTCATATGCTAAGTCCATCATCCCATGTTATGAACTCTGGAACACTTGAGAACAGGTAATTATCTTGCTCTGATTGACATACTTCACTTGCTTAAAGAATGCTATTCTTCCCTCCTACTCATGGCTACCTCCTCTCCTTAGGAGTGAGCATACTCAGGTTTTTCAGACTCTCTTTATGGGACTTAATGTTCAAAATGACTTACAAACAATTTTGTTTGTAATGGTAACATGACATTTCCAGCAACCATCCTACATGATCTCACACTGTGTTAAATAGTCTTCCATGCCAGAAAGTATATGAAGCCTGATTTAAATATATCACCAACGTTTCTACAACTAAACATGCATAAGCAGTGCAATTTGCTACCAAAGAGATTAAATAATAGTGTAACCTAGCTGCCTACAGAGTCTTATTGCAGAGCATCTTACCAACCCTTATTAACAATTCATCTGAGACTACTTAAGAGCTAGTTACTCATTTTCTGCAAATCAACTAAATATCATCATATGTTCATAGCTCTAAAAATACTACTTGAAATCTTTCCAGGATTAATATTATATGCTGCTAATATTATTTTCTTTATTAGAATTTGAACTTTCTGAACTTGACTTAGATTAAACCCTTGTTTAAAAAGAAAGAAAGAAAGAAAAAGAAATTTCTGAAAGAAAAAAAATAATCAGAGTCTCATGATACTGGAACAACTTTACCCCTATCCTTTTAATTATTTTCTGATGCTTTTTTTTAAAAAAAAGACAATAATATTAATGATTGAAATTGAGATTGCAATTGTCAACATTTAAAATAAAATGCTAATGAGAGGTTTGATATTCTAAGGCAGGTTTTTTAAACTTTAGTAGATCATGGTTGATCTACACAAAGATTTGGTGATCACTTATGCTTGCCCTTTTGCTCTGAATAGTTTTTCAGACCACAGTTCAGTTGCGTTTGTGTGACTGCATGATTCCTGCTGGCATGCTTGCCAAAGCCCATCTAAATTTCTCTACAGCTCATATATTGGGACGGTGCTAGAGGTCTACTGATAAATATTTCCAAGACTGTGTAATTGTAAGTAGTTTTTTAAAAGCTCAAACAAAATTATTCAACACCAAGGAGCAGAACTAAACTGAATGGCATCTGATGGGAAAATGTAATGGATTCTTGGAGAATTGTTATACCACTGTTTCATATTGTCATTTCCCCCTGTAATGGAGTATTTTAAAAATCTGTATAACCTGTTTACTTCAATAAAACTTCTCATTTCCATGACTTGAACTCTCTTATATATTCTTCTATATTGAGGGCTTTGTGGAATGAATTTTTAGTTCAAGAGACTGCACTTACATTTATTATTGAAAGTGCTTGCCAAGTCAACAGCTGTTCAGAAACTGTGCATCATGTTTTTCCCAAGCACAAAAGAATTTTATTTGTCCAGGAGAAGAACTATATAAATCTCTACTTAAATCCAAATACAATATTAGGGAGTGTTTCCACTTATTCTTGGGGGCACCACAGAAAAGTTACTTAGTCACCATTAGAGATGTGCACAACTTGTTGTTGTTGTATTTGATTTATATTGAATTGAATGCAAGAAAATGCATATTCATTCTAATAGATTCCCTTTGAATGTGGTAGGATTCAAATTCAATATGAATGTTCAATACGAATTTGCATAAAATCCTGTGCAAATCGCGTATATATTCTCATATGAATCCCATATGAATCCATAATGAAGCTTCATATGAATGTATTGAAACATTCAATTCGAATCTGAATGTCAGTCTTCAAATGTGGCAATATTCCATTCGAATTCAAATGTCCAAATTTGGCCAAATTCATACAAATTTTGAATGTCATGGCTATTCATGGATATACCTAGTCACCATGTTTCTACATATGTCATCAAGAATTGCTTCCACATTTTTAAGTGGGATCACCATTTCCATACTAGCTAGACCTATATTAGCTAGATCTCTATTAGCTACATCCAAATCTACCACAGGCAGGGGCATCTGCATTGAGTGGGCTTTAGAACAGAAAATGTGTGCTAAAGAGTGCTAGCTCAGGTGTAGATCACGTTTATCTAATTTACCATTAAGCACAGTTCTGATCTAGATCTATTCTACTCCCATCCAGATGGTATGTTCCTAATAGCCCCTTGATCCAAATTACCATACAGACAACATGTTTTTAGCAGCTACTTGATCCGGATCCACAAGTAAGTGCAGAAAGGACCTCAGATTGCTCTTGTAAATAATAACAATAATCACAGCATGCCATACCAGTTTCCCATGCAGAAGCTGAGTCAAGTGGAGACCCAGCCATAAACTTGGAGAAAATGAAAGTTATACCACATTTATTTCTGGTGCTCTGAAGCTGCAGGGTCATAACCATGTGACCCACCACCATGAAAGTTAGTGGTGACAATGTTGATGATGGTGACAATGATGGTGATGATGATGATGATGCATAAAACAAGCAACACACAGTAAACAAGATATTTTTGCTGGTTTTGTAGTTATTATCACTAGTCAGTTCCTTCCCAAGCGCCTACGACTGAGTGATGTATCAGCGAATAATACGAGCAGATTCCAGCAAAGTGACTTTCTGTAGCTAGTAGATGGGTATTTTGTTGATGCCCATGCTCTTCAAGTGTCCACTAAGGTCTTTCAGCTTTACTACTACTACTACTACTACTACTACTACTACTACTACTACTACTACTACTACTACTACTACTACTATGGTTTGGATACAGCAAGGTTATTTGTGTATATGTTCTAACATGGACTATTTAATAGCAGAGCACAGTCTCAAAGCAACACTATATGCATCTGGTTTAAAAACAAATTTATGAGCATATAAGCAGGTACTGGACTGTAAGAAATAAGAGGAGCTTTGTGTGAAATTGTCATGACAGTACGCAAAGAGTAACAACTAAAGCAGAACACAGCGTGTCAGGCTTGAGTGACTGATGCATAAAAGTAATCCTGAGTTTCACATCTTTCACTTTGAAATGACATCAGTATCATGTATTGCATATGATCCTCCGTTATTAATTCTTGCCTGACTCTTGTTTCTTGAATACAAGTTGTGTGAAGACTAAGAGTCTTTTCATACTTACATTGTAATGCACACAAGGGATACTCCAGCATGGAGCATCTGCTCTTCACAGAGCCATTTTTTTTTTTAACTGGAAGTGGCTCTGTACATGCCAGAACATCTCCCACACCTTATTGGCTTATTTTGATCTGGGCTGTGTCCAAACACGTTTATACTGCACAGTGGAATGTTGTCTACACTAGCATGTGGTTGGCAGGTTCCCGTTCCAAGATATCATGTGGAATAATGGCCAGTGCAGAAAGATCTTCTGTCTCCTTTCACACACACCCCGTATCCATTCTCTCATTACCTCTATAAGCAGCCAGAACTGGCTTTATTCCCAATCATTAATATATATATTTCAAACAGTGTTATTCTAGTTCCCAAGTGCCCCAAAGTTCCTGTACCTTGTATTCCCTGACATAAGCTCTCCTATCCTCTCCCACTCACTTTTCATACCCTACAGCAACAACTCTCCTGGCCCCACCATTCTGACCATGCTTGGTCCCTCAACAGCCTCACCTCGCAGTAGTGTCATCCCCTCTGAATCCCCCATTTGACTTTGTAGCAACTCAACCTGTGATATCAATTTAAAGGTCCTTTGTTCACAAGGCCTTGGTCCCAATCAATGGCTTTCATGGTTGTCTTCTGGGCCTCATCAATCCATATGTTAATTCAGATCTGTGAGACCATGCCCCACACTCTATCGACATTGGACACTGATCGTGATCACCAGTGGTGACTTTTAAATGTGGCTCCCAGTATACCAGTGGGCCTTAATCCCAAACAAAGAGGCAGGGAGTGCAGAGGCACACCTCATGTTTGGGACTACCAGGGAACAATTTTGTCACTATACAAAAGAACATTCCAAAATGCATCCCCCCAGAGGCTATGCACCTAGAATCTTTTGTTCCTAGCAGGGGTGAGCATGAATTTATTTTTTGCATTTGCATTTGAGTAGAATTGAATATTCAAAAATTAAATTTGTTTCAAATTTTTAAAATCCAGATTTTTGAAAATCCAATTCAAATCTGGATTATTTGAATCCACACATTTGGAAGTTCAATCCGTATTCGAAAACACAAATGTTGATAACATTCATATCTGTTTTTCAAATTTACGCCGTTTCATCTTGTTTTCATCCCATTTTCATCCTGTATTATAAGCACAAATACGGATAATTTCTGCGCATATTCGTATACGATAAATATTGATCTGTTTATTCAAATTATTCAAAAATCCATATCAGATTTTCAAAAATCCAAAATTCTTCCGAATGTGTAAATTTGAATTTTCTTAAATCTGATTCAAATTCAAATATTGATATTCATTGGATTCGAATTGGATTTTTGAATTTTCAAATATTCGTGCACATCCCTAGTTCCTTGCCCTCTGTCTAGGCTCAGAGGCCTCAGTATTCAGCATTTTCAAGGTCAGAATCAGTGAGAGTGGCTGTTTGAGACCCACTGGTTCCAATTATGGTCCTTTCAGTGTAGAAAGCACTTACTTTAACTTGTTCTGGCCCAGTAGGGGTAGGACCAGCAACGTCTGCTGGACTGGAACACAGTATGACAGGGTCTGAAACAGCACTGTCTGTGTGTCCAGATGTGCCCCTGAATGATGGTTTCCTGGCCCTTCCTGCACTAGCCCTTATTCCACTTTATGTTCCAGAAAAGGGATTTGCCATCCACATGCTGGTGCAGGCTCTGAAATGTTCTGCCTAGGGCCTGCTGTAGCCTGCATCAGCATGAAGATTGCTGGTCCCTAGTTTGGGATGTAATCCAGAATAATGCTCAGTGCAGAAAGGGCCTCTGATCCATATCACCCTCAAGGCCAATTGGGGAGGGGGTTTCTCTGGTACACTTTGGTGCAACTCCAAAGGAGTACCCCAGTAGTCCAGAATACAGAGATGTGTCTTCTTCATGCCTCCATATTCCAGGCCACGGTCTGCTAATATACTGATAGAACTCTATATCAAATTCCATCTGCACCAATGGACCTCAGAAGAGGACCAGAAGGGATCCTGTTCCAGAACAAAGTTAAGTGCAAAAAGACTCTAATGCTTTGAACAAGTTTTAGCTCCATTAAAAGAATAAAATCTGGCACCTATTGAAAAGCTCAGCTTTAGAAAGCAGAGATACTTTTGAGTTGGATTAAGCATTCACGCCAATGTTTGCTTTTCTTATTTGAATATGCCAATGGTAATCACCTTGTAAAGAAGATGAAAGTCTGAAGGGCTGATGATTCTATTAAGTCTCACCCATGCTCCACGCTGGTATCCACATCAAATAATTTCTAAGCATTCAAATATTTAGTGAGGGAGAAGCCAACACCTTCTCAGACAATCAGTTGAACTGCCCTTTCTCTGTGGACTTATTTTCTGATATTCAACCAGAGTCTGCTTTATAACTTAATCCTGTTATTCTTTCCCATGGCAAAGAACAGGCCCTGACCTCCTCCTAGTGACATCCTGTCAAGTATTTGAAGTGTGCAATTATATTGTCACCACGGCTAGTCCTTTCCATGCTAATCACGCCTTATTCTCTAAATCTGTCTTTATAGTACTTTGGTTCCACTCTTCTCATCAACTTTATTGTCACTGACAAATTTTCACTATTGTCTTCATCCCTGTCCAAGTTTGGCTTGAATTTTGAGTCTTTCTTTAAGGGCAATGCCTGTCACACCCAATGATATATATTTTGAAAATTTGAGAAGATTCTATCTGCATCACTGTCCAAGTCATTAAAAAGTGTACTGCAGGTAACAGGACCCAGAAAAGTGACATATTTCACTCTGGTTTTACAAGAAGCAAATGGTCAGTTCCCTTTGAGAACAATTGTTTGGCCAGTTATGGCTTCATCCCCGTGCAAGCCATTTGGAGCAGGATCGGAACACATGGGTCTGGGAGCAGGTTCAAGATTGCTCCCAGCCTATACCCATGCCATTCCCAGCAACATGTGCTAGGTACGGGTTGGGCGTGGATGGAGGTGTCCCCATGCAAACCCTGGCAAACCCTGGCACAGGGGAGGAGAGCCCCCTCCTCTCCACACCCTTTCTCCTCATTGGAAGCCAGATTGACTTCAGCCCACTCCTGCACCGCATCCCCCCTCCCTTAGCAGCACTGAAAGCCAGGACTGGGCTGGGAGGTACATAAAAAAAGTTAAAATAAAGCTACTTCATAATAACAAATTTATAAATAATTTTTAAAGACCAAAAGCTGCTACGAGGTTTAGCAGCAGTTAGGTGCTTGAGAAGGGGTGTTTTCCTACTGCAGCCCTTAGATCTGGTTCTAAGAAGATCCAGATCTAAGGAATGGGTACATTTATTAATCTGGATCTAGTAGATCCGGATTAAGGGAAGCACCCAATGTGTTTCCAAAGGAGGTGTAGCACCCATTAGGAATGGGTGCTAACACCCCTGCTGTAGAAACAGCTTTGCACCCATCTGGGGAATCTGGATCAAGCCACAAGGGGTCGGTCCATTACCCCAGGTGTTTTGGGGGGCAGGGGGGGCAGTCTTTGAAGCAACTTCAAAGTGATTTCGAAGTGACTTCGAAGTGAATGTGAAGTCAAGTTCGAAGTGACTTCAAAGTGACTTTGAAGCCAATGTTGGGGGGGGGGTTGCAAAGGTGCATCCCCTCCCCCTAGCCTCCTTTGGACCCCATTGCCTGTTTCCAGTGGAAACAGGCTCCCTTTAATCCAGATTTTCTGGGAGAACACCCCATTGTAGACCCCTTTAATGGGGTCTACAGAAAATCCGGATTAAAGGCCAAAATGTACCCATTAGATCCGGATTTCCCCAATGGCAGTGGAAACAATCGGGTCCCAAATGGGCGCCATAGTGGAAATGGGGTCATCCAGCTCACACCCAAAGGGGTCCTAAATGGGTGCAAAAATGGGTACTTTTGACAGTGGAAAAACACCCCAGTTTTGCGCACCTCTGCTCCACCGGGAACTGCGAGGACACCTGCCAAGTTCAAAGGGGAGAAAAGCAAGCCTTTATTTCATGATCGCCTTGGTGATCAGGAAACGGGAGCTGAAAATGTTTGGAACTGGAACAAAAATCAAGCCATTATCCTGCCTGCCTTGGCAACTGGGAAAGGGGGGTGTTAATATTTCCATGGAAAATGCAAAAAAATTAAGCCAGTATCCTGCCTGCCTCGGCAATCGGGATTTTAAAATGTCAGCGGCTGTGATCTCCAATGCACTGGGCAGAAACAGCAAGCACACCTCACCTCCTAATAACATGAGCTCCAATCTCTTCCCCAGATAGCCTGCGATCGTCCCCATGCACCTTTTCAGCTCACTAACCAATGCGTGTTGGGACCCCAAACTGTGCCAAGACTTGTTTTTTCGGGTGTCAGATTTGGCCCTGGTCTGGCATGGTTTGGGGGAATTTGGTCCACTTTCCACCGACCAAATCCAAAACACATGGGGATGCCCCTTGTTGATCCCGTGTTTGGTACCGCACCAATCATGCATGGGACATGGCCTATGATTCACCTAGTAATATGCCAACCAGTACACATTTACTCAATCAGTAAATATACTGTCAAAAGCTTTATTAAGATCCACTAAGGGTATCACTAAGGGAATTTTATCTGAACAACAGAAAGGAAGAATGCATCAACATGCATTAAAAAAATGTGGCTCAAAAGCAGCTAAGGAATGGGGCCCATCCACATGCTGAAAATAATCCAGAAAGCTTCCGTGTCCGCCTCGGGAGCGTCCGCATGCAAAGCCCTAATATGTGGCACATGGGAGTCAATACATGTTTAAAAAACCCCACTTCGCAAGTGTTTTCCATGTGAAATAGGGGATTAACACATATTGCCCAGGGGCCATGCGGACACTCCCGGGAGATGTTTTTTAAACAGAGACATGGAGCCGCGAAGCTCCCTTGTCTCTGTTTAAAAACCTTTCCCCTCCTCTTTTCAGCCCCTTTACCATCTGTCGGTTGCCCGGCTGGGTGCCCCAGTTGCCCAGCTGTCCGCTGGGCAATTGTGGCACCCAGCCGGGCAACCGACAGGTGGTAGAAGGGCTGAAAGAGCAGGGACAAATTTTAAACAGGGACATGAGACCCTTCACAGCTCCGTGGCTCTGTTTAAAATCCATCCCTGCATGGAGACAGGCATGTGCAATTAAAATCTGCATTGCCCCAATCTATATGGGGATGCTTTATTGCATGTTACAATGCAGATTTTTATCACATGTGTCCAAAGTGCATCAGCCGGCTTGCATGCGCACACACCCATAGACTTGACTGTAAATATAGAAATAGTGACAATCATAAATAAACTGATTTTTATCTAATATGTTAGGTGAGTTTTAGAAGACTTAAGGAAACCATAAAAATCTCAGAGAGCTTATAAATTATAGACCATCCTCACTTCTGAGCGTATGTAAGTTGTTTATTTTCAGTATATGTATCCAGTTCAAATATGATGCTAGGCATATTGAAGAAAAAACAAATAAACAAGAAGTCTTCCATAGGACTGACATTTTATCTTATTGTCTTGCCCATTTTTTTCAGAGGGGCGTTCATACACCAAGAATCTCAGCAACGTGGTGCTAGCATTCTTCTGCATAAATGTCAAGACAACTGTTCAGAATGCCACAGGAGTATGTTTCTCTTGTTATTTTGTGTTTAAATTGTTTACGAATGCCTAAATTGGTCAAATACTGTAAGCAGATGAGACTTTTAAGCAAAGAAAATCCAAGTCAGAAAATGTTCAGTGTGATAGAAAAATCACTTGTAAATAAATGTTTTTGTTTGTTTGTTTATATTCCACCCTTCTCCAAAAGACCCCAGAGTGACTCACAAATAATTAAATTATAAAATACATAAAGCATTCTTAAAACTTCTTAAAAATATGTGTGTATTTTCCTTGTCACCATATTTCCCAACAATTAGGAATAAAGGCAATAACCTTAGAAGAAAGGTCACAACTTCATCAAATATGCTTCACTAGGGATTTTGTAATTAATGCTTTGACAACCTAAAGTGTATTCCCAATTTTGAGAAGAGGTGAAGGAACTTTCCTAATCACATGTGTGATTGTGGTGGTCCAAAGCTCCCACTATGGAAAGTGTTCAGGTCAACAGTTCCCACAGGTCCAAACACATCTCAACATCATGATCTTCACTCATCAAACTGTGACTTTATCCACACGCATGCCATAAAGTGTCCCCTGGTGGACTCATAAGTCATCGTATATACATCTGGATGTCTTGAATTGGTTCTGAGTTTGTAAAATCTACCCAGTTCTCTTTTGGTCATTTCTATTGCAGCATGAATGTGCCCCCAGCAAAATTTACAGCTACAGAACTTTTGTTCCACAGCTAGCAAGGTTTTGTTTGTGATGTGTCTCCATCTCAATAGCCAAAGATGTTTATGTGTGCTTTGCATGAGTCCTCATGTAGGTATTCAACTTGAGAGACAGGTTAGCTTAAGATCTCATAAGACAGGCTTTCTCACTCCACTTGCCACTGACAATATTATAAAATGGTAACCATACATGTTCTTCAAGTATTAATTTATATAAAAAGAAGAAAAAAGTAAAGCCTAATGTGTTTCTTAAGTAACATACAAACTCAGGAGGCCTTTCAGGACACATAGGTCATTTCCACATTGGCTGGGGTATCTCACTCTGCAGTGATTCTTTTTAGGCCATCGAAGATGCCAACTGAAGTTTTTATGCCTGGAAGGGCAGAAGTATTGCACTTACATATGTCTAGTAAAATAGGACCAGGTTGTCCTATACAGAATCACAACCTACACACTGTCCATATGCTGACTGCATTACACTATACTAGGGTGTTGATGCTTTGTGTACTGCATGTAAGTAAACTACTGTATAGTTGGAATGAGATAAGGCACCATTCTGACACTACATTCTATTCTAAGACTTTTTTTGTCCACAGACAAAACAGTCTACTGGGGACATGTATCCTGGCAGATCATCCCATACTGCAGATAATTTGTTCTGGCCTGCCTGTGTGAATGCTTTTTGTTGTTATTGCTTTCAGGAACTAGGTCCTCCAAAGCATGATTGATTATGGTGCATGCTTTGAACCTTTCCCTGAGTCTACAGAGCAGCTGGATGCTTGGTTGATTTTAATGAATTTTTGAAGGTTAAAGGAAACACCTAAATGTTTTGTGTCTTAGTTGGGAGGCTCTAGCACAAAGTTTTTATCTATTTATTTGTCTTTATTTGCAGCTTTAACCAGAGGTTCAACTATTCTTCTGCACACACACAGCGGAAGCTTTGCACCCCACATTTAAGTTTCTAGTAAGCAACACATTATTGCGGATTGTAAGTTTTGCACAGGATTGCTACCCTTGACTGACCAGGTGTGTTCGGTAGAAAATTACAGTAGCAATGGAAGTGTTTGCAATTAAGGCCAGCAAGGGTGGATCACTCCCAGCTGCATGTAAATGGATGCAGTCAGGTTTCCCAGCGTGGAGAGTTTCCACCGTGTTGTTATGCTGGTGCCTTAATGCTGGATGCTCTTGAAGGAGGGGCTATGCCTTAATATATTATTTTACTTGTTATGCTTGGGCTGAAGTAAGTAATCTATGTTCCTATTGCTGACTCCTTTTTTGACTCTGCTGAATACAAAAGAGTAAAGTTGTTTTCCATTACAAAACTGCCTACTGGTGTCTTACTGGGAATTGCTGGGACAACTTCCGCGGCTCTGCCCAATCCGTAACACACATTTGCACACGTTACAAGCATGTTGCTCACATTTCCTTTTCCTCAGAAGTCACATTTTGTTCCACTTTTCTAGGAGGTCACCTCCCTATTGTAATTTTAGCAATAAAAATAGCCTTCAGGTTAATCAGTCCTGCAGTTTTTAATCTCCAGTTTTCTGCAGTTAGAAATTTTACTGGATCTTGCCACTTTGACATGCCTTGAAGGTGAGATGATTTGTGTAATTCTCCCTGTTAGTTTAGGGCTTCCCTTTTAGTTGCTAGACTTAACTTTTCACCTTCTTCTCTCCTGCTTTCCCATCTTGCTGTCAAACTTGTCCTTATCTGACCTTTTTATTAATCTGTGCAGCCTTGTTGTAGCAAAGTTGTCAGGGTTTGGTACTAGGGATGTGCATGGATATCCAAAATATTTATTATTCGTATGGATTTGTATAAATTCTGACATTCATATGTGAATTGAATGTCCAGATATTTATACTTTAGTACTTGTATGTATACAAATATTTTGAGTTATTCATTCAAATAATTTGGACATTCGTATGCATCTTGTGTGTCCCCACACTGATACGTACAGAAAGAAAAAGGATGCATACAGACGCAAATGGAGGCATACAAGATTCGTATCATTGGATACGTATTGAATATTCAAACAAATAGATACAAATGTATTCATATTGGTTCAGATGTCCAGATATTCATTTTTCTTTATTCGTACAAATTTGGATTTTTGAATATGTGATTTGTTATAAATCAAATGTTGAAAACTGCATTCATGCCCACTTGTATTTGGTAGATGTAAAGCCAATTGAGTCCTTGCAGTGAGCCATCTATCAGGGAATGTCTTTGAACTGCAGTACTTTTTGTATATATTTCTTTTTTCCTGTGCCTTTTGACAGTTGTCAAAATCAGCTGATTTCTGACAGTTCAGCTGTCTCCTGGTTATAAACTATTTTGCTATGTATTTAATAGTTTTATTAATGTTTTCAAATAACCCTTTTGTTTATAAGGTTTTTATGCTGACTGATTGTCTTCTGTGGTTCACTTGTACTGTAGTGATTTGTCATTTTTAAAACCTCAGGCGTAAAACCCTGCTTTGTCAGTCCATGCTTGAGAAAGTCCCCCCCCCCTCCCACTATAGCCAAGTAAACTGTTTGTAATAGTTGAAATGTCTAGCGTTTCAGGCACTTTGAAAGACCAGACCATAATCCCACTAAAAGGAAATGTGTCTCCCATCAAGACCACAAAGAGTAGAATTATATTAGGATTAGAAGGTAATACTCTTGTGTAACTATTATTATTACTAACCCACAGGAAACAAGATATTTATGCTGTTTTTGGTCATTGTTATCACTAGTCGGGCCCTTCCCAAGCACCTAGGATTGAGTGATGTATTGGCTAATGATACAAGCAGATGCCAACAAAGTGGCCTTCTGTAGCTGGCAGATGGATATTTTGTTGATGTCAATGCTTTTCAAGTGCCCACTAGGATCTCTCCACACTCCCCCCAGTGTGCTGAGAATCACTGGGACCACCTTTGCTGGTTTGTGCCAGAGTCACTGCAGTTCTATTTTCAGGTCTTCATATCTGGGAAGTTTTTCTGTTTCTCATCAACAATAGTAATAGTAATAGTAGTAATAATAATAATAATCACTTTTGAGGTATGAGCTTAAATACAATATTTCCATTTTACCTATAAAAATATTGTTGTAATAAAGAACAAAACTGGTAAAACAACCAAGCAATCTGCTTCTAATTGGTGTGTATTTAAAGAAGAAAAATGTTAGCAGGTAGTCTTTTCTTCTGTATAAAAAACCTCTAATAAGTACACCTTTGAAAGTGTTTGAATACACTTCCAGTGAAAGGAACTTGAATTTCTCTAAAGGTTGACCTAGCCCATCCAAGTTCTCTCCTTTCTCCAAAGACATATGACTCCCTATTCTTTATCCATAATGGCAGCCAGCTGACCTTCTCTACCACAGGATGACCTCAGAGTCGACTCATTCTGTGGCTCTATAAAAAAGAAGAAGAAAAACTCCTGCAAATATCTTATTAGTCTACTAAGGATTCTGTGGTGTTATTCAACCTCTTTCTTATTTCTGCAGTTACTTACCAAAGGAGAAACTCTTTTGCTACCACTGAGACAAATTTATTAATTTATATCCGCAATTAAATATTTCTGTGCCTCACTGAATACCTAAATTCAAATATTTTTTTTTCTCTTGATGAATAGTGTATTAATAATGTTTCAAGCTGAGAAATTCTTGGACTCTTCAAAGGAAGATTAGCAAGGATAGGAAGATTTTCTTGTAGGACTTTTGAAAACTGCAGACAATATCCTCGTGTGACAATCAGCCAGAGGAAGGAACCAACTTTATTCACAGAAAATGAATTCCTTCCTACCTTCCCTCCCCCCCTCTCTTTTAAAAAGAGGACCCTGTATTTGTTATTACTTATAAAATAGATATAGTAGAAACAAATTTGTTCTAAACAGCAATTGAAAATGTGCTGTGCTTTATAAGAGATATGAATTTCATCTCCAGCAGTCCTGGGCTTTGTCCATAGCAAAGGGGCTTTCCCCAAACACCCGTGACACTCTTTCCACTACCTTTTCAATTGAAGTGTAAGTCATCTAAACTTTTTTTTTTCTTTTTGGAGGAAGCAGATAAAATTAAAGGTGCAGGGTTATGTTAGTTTTGATTTGTGTTTGGTCAGACATTGTTTGAGTGGATGGTATTGTGTGTGTCTCTTCTAGATAGGCCTTGAAATAAGTTAAGAGAAAGCAAAGCAAATAGAGCCAGAGATAATGATAGGAATATGACAATATTACCCAGTCCATTTGTCTCTCCATTCAAATACATGGATTGGTTGGGGAAATTGGACTGGAAAAGAAATTGGCTCCAGAGAAAGGCAAGCAAATTCCACTGGGAAGCATAATAAGTTTGAAGGTCATTTGGTACATTCTGCTACATATCTTATGTGACTTTAGCACCAGTAAGTATATCCTTGTAACACATGAAACATGGTCCCCCAAGACATACCAGGCAGTTCTGGTTTACTTGGTGCTTCTGTCAGGACTTTCTCACTCTGAACTGATAACAAACTATCTCACTCTCTTATGAAATAACACTCTTACAATTTCTATCATGCTCCATTTACTGTTTAGGGTTACAATATGGAAGAACAGACAGAAGTGTTAGACCTTCAGTTGTTGTACGGAAGAGGCAATTTCAGCAGGTATAGCTGGTAGTGCAGCAAACACCTGCTAAAATTGCCTCCTCTGTACTGCTATTAAAGGTTTAGCACTACAGTCTTTTCCATATCATCACCGTATTACCACTTTATTGGTTCAGCTTTGTGGGGGCCCGTCTACTCCCTTCCTCCCTTATCGTCCAAAGAGTGAAGCTGGAAGTAGGAAGCAAGCAGGCAAGCGACCAGCTCACTGCTAGCTCCCCAAGGGTATCTGCACTAAAGTCCCTCTCTGGCGTCCTGCTTTATCTGCCTAAGTAAAGGCTACCCCAAAGAAGCAGTCTGGCACTTGGATTATTGAACCAACTTTGAAAAGCTTTATTGTTACAATAAGATTGAAATAAAGAAAAATAAGAAGCAAGCTTATAATTCAGCTTTAAAGTCTTTAGGTTTCTTATAAAGCAAATAGTCGGTTTGAAATGTGAAATAGTCCTTGGGTGCTTCTGCATTTGCTGCCGAAAAGCGGATCTAAATAGCTCCGCTTTTTGGCGAACCGTCCTCCCCCAGATCCGTCGCTATTTGTGATGGATCGCGAGGAGGATGGATTCTGGAGGATAGATTGGAGTGGGTGCTGTGCAGATGCACCAGCACCCATTCCAATCTGTCCTCCAGCTCTTGCGCCCGCAACGCCGCCCCTGAAGCCACAGGACTGGACCATGGAGCTGCCAGTCACCGCGTGTTTCCAGCGGTGACCGGCACGCGAGGGAAGGGCTTTGGAAGCAAGCAGTCCTGCTTCCACCCTTCCCAACATGGCGGGCGGAGGAAATCCGTCCTTTCCCCTGGCTGTGTGCGGAAGCGTCCTGCTTCTGCACACATCCAGGGGGAAGTGATGGATGTAAGACCTGATTTTTCAGGTCTTACATTTAAGATGGATTTCAGAGGCAAAACCGTTTTTAAAAACTGGTCTTGTGCACCAAAATGCGGACGCAGACTCTCCAATCAGGTCTACATTGCAGATGCATGTTAAGGTAAGTATTTTAAATGTGTTTTAAGGGGGGAGGGTTAAACCGGTTTCTGCAGCTAGTACAGAAACACCCCTTCTTTGTATTTTGAACAGTCCTTTCTTTTCTTCCCTCTTTCTAATGTTCTAGCTATAAGCAAACAAAATTTAACGATTCCTGCTTTTTGCTCTCAAGCAAAATTTAACATTTCCCCCTTTTTGCGGGCTGTTCCTCCTTTCTGACACTGAGAGGAGGGATTTTCACACAACCTTGGAGCAGCAATCCCTGATCTTACTCTACATCTGAGCTGAGTGACCCTTAGCTTCAGGCAACCATTCTCTGCCTTAAACAGCCCCTTTCCCAGGCTTCCTCCCACCCCCTGGAACCAAGAGGAGTAATTCTGTCACTCACTTCTAGCAGAGTAGCCTCATGTCAGCTTTGGCTGTCAGACTTATAGTCTGTGTTTCTCTGCCGTTGATTGGCTGTGCTGCAGGGCTGACGTGGCTTCCGATTGTTGCTCCGCTCCTCCTGTCACTCAAGGAGCTCTGAAAGCCCGCCAAATGGCTGCTTCCCTGCCTAGCCTCAGCGTGAATGCCACAAGCTTCATCAGAGATCAAGTGAGGCAAAAAATCAGTCTTTGGAATTTTTTTAAAGGAAAAACCAAAAATGAAAATGTTGGTAAATGGTTGCACATCTTGAAGAATTAATTAGTCAACAAAGGCAAAGAAGTCATCATTGTCCCTCACCCACAGATTGAGTCCACTTTGTTTTCCTCCCCCCTCCCCCCTCCCCCTCCCCACAATTAAAGGTTAATTAATGTGTGAAAAATCTATTATTGTATTTTAGGTCAGCTTTCAGACTGCATTTTGTGGCCTTTAATGTGGATTAGAAAAGAGATGAGAACGCTATTCCAGTATTTTAGGCAATGTCCACCTCACCCCCCGCCCCCAGTACTTTGTATAAATGCAGTTTTATTTCTGCATACTGCCGGTGGTCTGCATAAGCATTCCAAGTGTTCTCAATAGTACTCAATCACGTTGCACAAATTAAACATACTATTGGTCAAAGCTTAAATCATTTGACTTTATGTGAAGTGAGAGAATGTGTGTGATTAGCATTTATCATTCCTGGTAATTAATCCCTGGAATTATCTGAACAACCAGGCCGGCAAGTCAGAGAAAGGGAATAATAAAATAGGGGGAGGGGAACCCAAAACTAGTCAATCTGGATTCCTAAGGGGTTAGAACAGCTTCTCATTTAATTGAGGAGAGTGATCCCCAATAATTATGCGGATCTGATCAGCTGTTGTCACAATTAGAAATGTGCTGATGATTTGGTTTCTTCACAGTTTCATTGGAAAGGTGATGCTCAAATATTTGTTATCTAATCGTACAGGCCTGATTTTCACATGATGTGTTCACATTCAAGACAAACATGAAGTACGTTCAGCAAACTTTTAGTTGAATTTTTGCAGTATATTATAACAGTATATACTTATCTGTTCTGCTCTCAAGACATTCACCAGGATCACAACATTTCTTTTGATAGACCATCACCTATTGGTTACTGTGTTGCCTTTTGCAATTGTGTGATTCAAATGCCAACGATTGCTTGAATAAGGGCTGTTGGCTATCTTGGTTCATTTAAATTTTGGTGGCAGGGAAACTGTTATACTATTGGTAGCTTTGGAAGCCAGAAGCTGGGGGGGGGGAGGAGAGATAAGGGAGGGAACTACATAAAAGGACAGAGTCCATTATTTTGTTTCAACTCATGTGGTAATTTTTGAAGTCAGAGCTGCCTCACAATTTGTGAGTTTCCTGCTTCAGAGGGTGGTTTCTGGCTGGGTTCTCTGCTTTAGTCTAGGGATCTGTCTGCACCGAAAGAATCAGTGGGTCTGAATCAGCCAGGTCTATTGGCCCTGACCATGGAAAGAGGCAATCTGGAATGTCACTGTTTGCATGACAGTGCAGGTCTGGGCAACTACCATCCCCAGGCCTCAAAGTTCACATGCATTTTGAAGCTGGGATTGAGAGATCTAAAGGACAAGGAACCTTTATCCTTAGCCTCAGAGCTTCCAGGGAAACATTTTTGGAAACAGGAAATATCAGGGCTCAAAGGAAGAAATTTAACAGTATAAAAGTACCAGAGAACTGCATTATTTCCTTGCAATTCACATGAATATTTTTTGGAAACAGAGCTGTTGTGGTTTGTGAGTTCCCTTCCTTAAAAAGAGTGGTTACTAGAAAGGTTATCTGACATGTTTTTTCTGCCATGGTTTGGCTTTATTCTGTGTCCACAGTAGGCATGGGCAGGAATATTCAACATATTCAAAATTCGATTGAATTCTCATCTGATATGAGCTTAACAAATGTCTGAACTATTCGTATGAATGTCCTGAAACATTCGTATTCGTTTGAATGTTTGCATATGAACATTGTAGCATTCAATTTTAATTCAAATGTGTGAATTCAGCCAAAGTTGTCCGAATTTTGAATGTTACGAATATTTGTACAGATCCCTAATCTATATCAGTACATGCAATATTTGATGAATAATTGTCATTTTTTATATATATTTGTGTTTTATATTTACATTTTATACAAATTGACATTGTATTTCCTCTTCAATTGAAGGGTTCTTCTTGATACTAAGATCAAGACTTATTTCTTGGAAAATTTGAAAGAACTGAAAATTACATCTATCTGGATAATTCATACAAGTTGCAGAGAAAAAAGTCCAGCATAGGGTATAGTTTAGTGGCACACATAATTTCCCAACTGTGAGATGATCTTTATAATTTGAATCTATACGTTTTATATTACTGCCAGATGCAATTACTATGAAAGTCTTACAAGGCAATAATCTTCATAATCTTGACACCGCTGAGTATTTCCCTTAAAAGTATCACAGAATTTCATTATGAAATGATATTGAACTCACCATGTCATAGAGACATATCCTTCCATCCCAAATAGCTGAGGCTCCAAAACAACAGGGAGTTTATTGAAATATGGCACATGCTGTCTCTATGTTATGTGAATACCTATTAAAATCAATTAGTCTCTTTATTTTCACAGAGTTTCCTATAATCATTTGCTTGAAGAGCCTCTTTATGATTAACACTGCATATTTTTTTCAAGTCACTCATAGGTGATCATCATTATTACTTACCAAATAGTCAGTAATATTCTTATCCTGTTCTGTTATACCCTTTATCATTTAACAACTGGTTGAAAACCTAAAGAGCTTCACAACATTACAAACCACTGTAGTTGTAAGATCTTATTTCTCGGGAACATGGGAGTTAAAAAAGAGTATTGCAATGATGTGAATAATTCCCTGCATTTTTTTTTTTTTGCATTTCATATGATCAAGATTACATACCTTAATAATAATGTATTCTAAAGCTATACAGAACATTACTAGACAGGTTTTTATACAGCGACGTGTGCATTGCTTTCCCTAAGATCTATGAGACATTTCACTAAAACTATTTTAGGTGCAGAACTAGAAAAATGCAGGAATAATAGCTTTTCCAGAATGAATAATGCTCAGCAAATTCTCAGCAAATAATTTCATACTTTTCTGTGCAGGGTACCTTTAGAGTTTTATTTCATTCTGAAATTTGCTAATTTGAAATGGTTTCCATAGACAGCCTTTACAGCTTTTTTTTAAAAAAAGCTTCCTTTAATCTTTCCCATCATTTTGCAAATAGTTTGCATATAACCCAAGATAACAGTAATCCACTTTTAGTAAAACTGCAAAATGGAACTACAGATTATGTGATAGATTCCTTTTTGATAGATTTGCATTAATTTGAATTGGGACTTGTGCTTTTGTGTGCAAGAAGTTTAGTGTCAAAATAACATACATGATTGGTGTTTTCCTAAGAAAGTAAGTTGAAAAGTTTTAAAAAACAAAGGTTAGAGATGTTTGGGACAGAGTCAGTATTTTACAGGCCCAGCCCAGTAATTACATTAGAAAGTACCCACAACAAACAAGTAATTAACCACTGAGATATTCATTCTTTAAGTTACTATGATTGAAGATTGCTTGAAAAGACATTATTTTAAGATCTGTTAATAACAGATTTCTCCCTTCGCCCCTTCCCTCCCTCCCTCTCTACCTGTAGCTTCCTCCTCAGCAGCTGCGAGACTTCCATAGTGCGTGCGGTGAGGTGCACGTCAGGTGGTATTGGGCAGCCAAGGGGCCATCAGGCCATCAATAAACTCTGAAACTTCCTGACACTGTGGAGCAAGTGTTGATCATTCTGCAGCAGGTAATCTGCAGTAGCGGCGGCATAATGCACCACAACTACAAAGTATCTGGAATCAGGTGTGACACCCATGCACTGATGCACAGTATCCCCCAGTCTGGACACAGCCTAAGTCACAACTATGCTCTTGGAGTCCACAATCCAGCTGTGCTGGAGCAGCATTTCTCCCTTCTCCTGTCCCCAAAATCTAATCCTGTCCAGATTAGATCAAGGATGTGATGTGAGCAACAGTATGTAGCAGAAATGCCATCTTGTCATCTAGCGCTATCCTTTTTCCTGCATTTGGTTGTGGCTATGCTTACTTTTGGGATATATGGATTTAGATATATTAGGAGGGCCTAGATTATTTCCTGGCTTGTATATGGTTGATGTTGTTTGTTTATTTGTATTTGTATCCTGCCCTATACCCGAAGGTCTCAGGGTGGGTTACAATATTATATTAATCTTAGACAGGTCCCTGCCCTCAGTCCTACAATCTAAAGAATTTAGATTTATTGCACTTTCCTTTAAATATTACTTTGTGCAAGCAGTTACACCATAAGTGTGCCCCTTTTTGCATCTTCAACACTAGGGTTAAGATAAAAAGCAGCTAGGAAACATTGGGTAATTCTGTTTCCTCTAGAACAGTGATGGCGAACCTTTTGAGCTCAGTGTGTCAAAATTTGCAAGAAAACCTAGCTTAACTCGGGTGCTGTGTCACATCTAGAAATATTCATAATTTTCTGATATTTCTAGCTCTAGTAAAAAAGTTATATTTTTGATATGTGTATTTTATTAAAAGCAAAAACAAATAATTATTTACATTTGCTAAATCTTCAATTGAAAGTTGGTATTCCGTACACTTCAAGAACAAGCAAGCACTACACGCCCAGGTGCCAAGGTGAACATGTGTGTCAACCAAAAGGGCTTGACGTGTCACCTGTGGCACACGTGTCATAGGTTGGCCATCACTGCTCTAGAACTATATCAATACAAAGCAGCCTTTGGGAATTATTTTAGATCCTTTCTTCTTCTTCTTCTTCTTCTTCTTCTTCTTCTTCTTCTTCTTCTTCTTCTTCTTCTTCTTCTTCTTCTTCTTCTTCTTCTTCTTCTTCTTCTTCTTTTGATTCTCCAACAGATTGTCTACTATGCTTCTCATAAATGAATGGTTTTTCCCACAAAATAGAAGATGATGCATCAGCCAAAGTACTAAGAATAATAAAGGAATGGTCACCTAGAAAATAAATGAGCATCGTTCAGTGGGCAGAGAAAGGTGTGATTATGCAATTTTAGCCTGTGCCAGAGTGGTGGTACTCGTTCTGTCTCTGTTGCACTTGTCAACATCATTATGCAGAGCTTCCCACTGAATGAGGGCACTCAAGTATATAATAAGTGTGGATTCAAGGAGCTGGAACATTGTGAGCCCTTTAATGTTGGAACAAGTTCCACAGTGCTATTGCAGTTTCAGGCTGAGCAGATTATTTCTTGCATAGACGCAGGTGATTGATAAAACAAAATACATCAGCTTTTGGAATAATAATAGTACAGGGCAGAATTTGTACAGCAGAATTTGCATTCTAATTGTTTTTAAGGGTGAATCTTACTGTTATGGCTTACCTATGGAGAATATATGCAAGATGAAAGATTTGCATATCACACCTGTGCACAAATACACACTCATATAGGAAAATAAAATCAACAGGAAATACAATCGAGAAAACGATTGTTTCTAAGAACTAGTTAGAACTGAACATCTGAATAATTCAATAATGATTCAGGGAAAGGGGAAAATGATTTGCTTGTACCTCTTGCCCTCTGGAACTTGATGGTACTTTCTGCATTAGATAATGCTACTCCTGGGTGACCCCTATTTCCCCCATTGCAGTAACATCTAATGTTATTTGTTGTTGTTGTTCACATTCACTGATATTTCTAATTAAAGAAGAGAGAGAGATACATGGGGAAAGTTTCTCTCCCTATGCATAAGAGAGAAAACAATCTTCCCCAAAAGGTCATAACTCAGTATGTTTTCCCCCCCATCTTTTTTTGGTTGTTGTTGATTAATTTATAGCTGTATAGTTTTCAGCGCCTGGTGGAAATGTATCTTTTTAACCAGGCTTTTGCCATTTAAATAGCTTCCTCAGGGTCCTGTCCTTTGGGGGAAGGAGGGTGGATGGGGGTGGGAGGTAGGGAGGTAATTATGTTTTATCATTTGATGTGTTTTATTCTTATTATAACCTGCCTGGGACCATTTGGTGAAGGGTGGAATATCAATCAATCGATCAAACAAACAAAAGTATCAGTCTTCATTCATAATTATCCATATGGGTAATCCACACTGGCTCCACCACCTTCTCCTAGACCTTGCTCAAAAAGGGGATATTGGCTACTAGGTGATACTTACTCAATATGTCTGGATCCAGGTCCTCCTACTGTGCAAATGTGCCCGTTTTTAGGGGTGTACATGAATGCAATTTTCAGCATTCGATTCGTAATAAAATGAATATTCAACAATCCAAATACGTACAAATAAAGAAAAATGAATGTCTGGACATTTGAACCGATACAAATACATTTGTATCTATTTGTACAAATATTCAATATGTACCCAATGATATAAATCTTGATCACATCCTTACGCATCCTTACTCATCCATACTCATCTGGTTTTCATCTCGTATGCATCCCGTTCTCATCCCCTATGGATGTGTATGGAGACGCACGAGATGCATATGAATATGTATGCAATTCAATGCATGTGATGTGATGCAAACATTTCCATACTCATACAAATGTCTGAATTATTCATGCAAATAATTCAAAATATTTGTATTCGTACGGATACTAAAGTATGAATGCCTGGATATTCAATTTGTATATGAATGTCTGAATTCATCCAAATCTACAAATAATGAATGTTACAATTATCCATGCACATCTCTACTCCTTTTTCTGCGTATAGGTCTCCTTTTTCTTTCTTTTCATGGCCCTTGAGAATCTAGGACAAGGTAATAAATAAATGTAATCTGGGGTGTTTTTCCACTGTCACTAGAAGTACCCATTAAGTACCCATTAATGGGTACAAAAATGCCATTACGTACCCATTAATGGGTACTTAATGGGTACTTTTAGTGAGAGTGGAAAAACACCCCTGGATAGAAGAACTTAAATGTAGTCCCAGGTTGTAAAGCAGCCAATATCATAAGTGTGATCAAACAGTTCATTTTTCCTGGCTACTGATTGAAGAAATCCTGCAGCAGCATCCAGTTCTCTTTCCTTAAAGGTGGATGCTAGTAAGAAGAGAAAGATAGCATGTGTGACCATTCTGAATAAGTCACTGATTTTGACTAGAGAACTGCTGAACCTGTATGAATTTGAACTGGTTTGAATCAAATGGCATGATTCAGTTCATTCAAATCCAATCCAACCACCCCTATGTTAAGGAAAGCAGTAACAGTGAATCAGAAGTTCTTCCCTTAACTTGTCTGAATCTCATATCAGGAAAAAAAAATGAGAGAGTATAAAAAACAGGAGCAGAAATGTCCAAAGAAAGTAACAGATGGGCGGAGGGGAAATAGAGTGAGGTTCTTTGTCCCACTATTTCCTAAGGTTCAAGTAAGTCCAAGACAGAAGTAGAAATGTGTTAAGCTAATTATTCAGGTCAAACATACTAAACTTTTGAAACACTTGTGCTGACTGAGCCCTGACAAGCTGTTTCCATAGCAATTAACCTCCTTTCTTTAATTGAAACACCGAAGGGGAATATCTTAATGGATGCAATGTCTCTGAATGAATGAAATGTTTCCCAGAGTAGTCATAGTGATACAGGGGAAAAGATTCTGTTATGTGGCTATTTCCCATATGAATATCAATTTGGAAGATGTATTTGTGTGTGCTGGTGCTTAGTCAGGTCCCCATTACTGGAGGAAAGGGAAACAAAGAAAAAGAATATGTAGCAAAACTATAAAGACATTCAAAATATTTTCTGCACTTAAAATCAAAACCTCAAAAAAACTTACAATGTGCCTAACCCTTGGGATGAGTTTACAAGACATATAGGAAACTGCAAGGTATTTGTATGTTACACGGAAGTAGTGTTAAGAAGAAATCACTAAAATTTCAACAGCAACACTTCTGACTATAACAGGTTAGTTGGTATTGGATAAAGCTGTCTTTCAGATATCCAAATCCAGAGCCAACATCTAAATTAAGGGTGTACACGGAGCCATTTTCCAGATTCTATTCAAGTTGAATAGAATGTGGGAAAATTCAGCTCTGGCTGAATACCCAACCCCATGGATGTGAGGGTATTCATACCCAACCACAGATATTCTATAGAATATCCATGCCCGGAAAAAACAATCCCTTTCCCTACCCCCACTTCCACTAATCCCCCACCTCCCTTTTTTACAACTCAATGTCAAATGTCGACATTTGAATTCGAATCGGATTTTTGAAAATCCAAATTTACACATTTGGTCAAATTTCAGATTTTCGAAAATATGATATGGATTTTTGAATGATTGCAATGAGTGGATCCGTATCTATTGTATACAAATGTGTGTGAAAATTATACGTAGTTGCACATATAATGAGGGATAAAATGGGATGCACATGGAATAAATATGGATTCGTGCAAATTCGTATAACGGAGATGAATCTTATCAACATTTGGATATTTGGATACAAATTGGATTTTTGAAATATTTGATTTGAATCAAATTCGAATGCAAAAAAATACATTCATGCACACCTCTAATCTGAATGCATATAACTCTTGAGAAGAGAACCAACCAATAGCAATGGGGGCAGCAACGGGACCACCACTGCAAAGGGTGAATGGGTTAAAGAGCTGTGAGAGCCTTTCAACCAGCTTTTCATATCAAATACAATAATAGTGCTTGTGTGTTTCTCCTACCTTATAGCTGAAGGTATAAGGGTGGGTAAAAAACATATGTTAAAAAAAGTATGTGTATGAACACAATGCATGTATTTGTTTCATTGTCGAAGCAAAAACCCATTTGTTCATTTCACTGCTGAACCATTTAACGGAAAACCACAACAGTTGTTTACATTTTATTTTTCATTGTTCCAAAATGAAAAGAAACTTTCTTTTTTTTTTGGTCCATTAAAAAATGCTCTTTTCATGGGGGAAAACACAATGAAACATGAAAGGTTCCACTGAATAATTTGTGTTTGCAAGCAAGAGACATGTTTGATTCATTGGAATATCTGGGTACGTGAAGGACCCATGTTCATTTCAATGCAAATATCTGCGAACACAAGCTAATCAACTGAATTGTTGAATGCAAATAGGATTTTGTGTATCTCTAAAAAGAGGCCACTAACTTAAGTCAACATAAGGAAAAAGAGCTGCGTCATGCAGACAACTCTGCCCTCATAGCACATGCGAAGTGCCATAAAGGGGCCGTGTAGAGCCTGTGATGTTGTTTGTGATGTTAATTGCTGTTTCTAATGCAGACAGCATCGCTGAATTTTCCATTTCTGAACAACTGTTGAAAGTACAGAAGGTTCCTTGATACTTATCCAACAGATGTGAGAAAGCACAGTTGAGGGCTGAAAGATTCTAAGTTTCCCAGGTCTTTGGGTTCTGCAGACCCAGGACCATCATTTTTGCCAGAGTCACCCTTCTTCCCGGGAGAGACAGTGTTCAAAAAGACAATGTAATCAATGACCTAGCACAGACAGGAGCTCTCAGACATTTTCCTTTTCTCCTTTATGCATGTTTCTATTCAGTTTTGACTAAAGCATGCAGGAACCATTATATTCAGTACTTTCAAGTGTCTTGCTGCCTATTATTTTAGGTGTTTTGCACTCCACCTGGTCGGAACCAAAGGGCACAAACCACAACTACTCCTTTTCTTTTTTGTTTTCACTTCCTCTAGCTTATGCCTCCATTATTGTCTCTTACACTTTTACCAGCACAACATAGCTGTTCCTTTGCTGCCCAGTGGGCACCAGAAGAAAATGGAATTGTGGATGGACAAAGGGTGAATAATTTATTTCATAATTTGATATCATGGAACTTGAGAGAAAACACATGGAGAGGATAATAGTACCTCAAGGTGTGGCCGTATGTAGGCTTTCACAGCCAGAGTCAATCTCATTTGTAGCAGTTTTTGGGCTGTTGTGCCGTATTTCTTCTTCTGAGAACCTAAGCTTCTGGATATAGCTATGATGTCCATCTTCAAAGGACTGCTCTTGAACAAGTCAAGGGTGACTAGTGTATTTATTTCATTAACAAAAGACAAAAGAACTGATTTCATTATTAGTCCTACCTTTTTTTACTTTCTGCCTTTTTTCATAAGAACATAAGAGGAGCCCTTCTGGATCAGGCCACTGCCCATCTAGTCCAGCATCCTGTCGTACACAGCGGTTCACCAACTGTCCATGGGCATCTCAAGCAGAGACAAGGGGTGTTTTTCCACTGCAGCTCTTAGATCCGGATCTAAGAAGATCCGGATCTAAGGAATGGGTACATTCCTTAATCCGGATATAGTAAATCCGGATTAAGGGAAGCACCCAATCTGTTTTCACGGGAGATGTAGCACCCATTAGCAATGGGTGTTAACACCCCTGCTGTGGAAACAGCTTTGCACCCATGTGGGGAATCTGGAACGACCCTCAAGGGGTTCGTCCATTACCCCAGGTGTTTCAGGGAGCAGGGTGGTGCAGTCTTTGAAGCCACTTCGAATTGACTTCAAAGTCATTTCGAAGTCTGTGCAAAATAGCTCAGGAGTGCCTTTGAAGTCTGTGCTGATCTTCGGAGTGAACTTCGAAATGACTTTGGAGTCACTTTGGAGTCACTTCGAAGTTCACTTCAAAGATCAGCACAGACTTCAAAGGCACTATAGAGCTATTTTGCACAGACTTTGAAATGACTTGGAAATCAATTCAAAGTGGCCTTGAAGTGGCTTTGAAGTGGGTGCATCCCCTCCTCCTAGCCTCCTTTGGACCCCATTGCTTGTTTCCAGTGGAAACAGGCTCCCTTTATTTTGGATTTTCTGGCAGAAGACCCCATTGTAGACCCCATTAATGGGGTCTAGAAGAAAATATGGATTAAAGGCCAAAATGTACCCATTAGATCCGGGTTTCCCCCATGGCAGTGGAAACAATCGGGTCCCAAATGGGTGCTGTGGTGGAAATGGGATCATCCGGCTCACACCCAAATGGGTCCTAAATGGGTGCAAAAATGGGTACTTTTTGACAGTGGAAAAACACCCAAGGGCAAACCTTCTCCTGCTCTCGAATCCCAGCAAATGGCCTTAGAGGCATCCTGCTTGTTCCCCCAGACTGAAAGATGTACTTTCCACTCTTATTCATTAAAATTATTAACTTGCAGCACTCAAACCTTTATTTTTTTATGGGGGGCATGTTCTGATGCAACTCAGTGGTACTGCAGTATTGCATGCAGCGCATTCCAGGTTCAAGTGCAAGAAAACTCCTGGGTAATAGCTGGTTGCAAACCACTTCTGTAGTGTTGCCAATAAAACTGTACAGTTGTATCCATATTAATCACCAGATGCCAAGCTTAACTCAAGGGCATCCTTACGGCTCAAACTTTTTTGATTTCCACTCATTTCCTTGCCATATTTCTTATTTCTCCTCCAATTATCTACTATTAATTGTCTTGCCTCCTTCATATTACATGTGCTTATTTTTTCTGACCTCAATTTATTAAGAAAGCACCAACAGTTAAGAACATGTATTTCAAGCTGCCTCTTCAGGCCTACTAATTGCTTTGGCATGCTTAAAAAAAGAAAAACAAAAACCTTGTTGCTGTCTGATTGGATTGATTAGGTTTACCTCAGCAGATAAAATGATGATAGATAGAGAGATAGATTTAAGATCATGCCTCTATATTACTTACTGGCTAAGCAATTCAGTCTCTACTTGTGGTGTTCCACAAACAATGTCTCACCCTAATGAAGGATGAGACGGCTGTCCAAGGTGCCATTGTGAAAAAGGTGCAATTTCATTCTCTTCGGAAAAGCACTTTGATCATTAAGCACTTCTTCAGGTGACTTCATGCTCCAAAATGGAGAAGTGGAGGGAGTTATCAATGTGGGTGAACAAAGTGCTTCTGACGAGACATCCACTCTCAAGGTTGCCCTTGCTTGACATTGAGAAAGTGTTACGTGATTATATCAAGCAAAGAAATAAAGTTTAGTGGATATTTGCAAATAAAGCTAGAGAGAAATAATAATATCAAACTTCACTTTTACAGAAAATAAATAAAGAGGTGAAATCGGGAAGTTGTGAGCTTCAGTTCCAGATGGATGACAGCAGATTCACTTAGGGTCGTCCCGTACATGCAAGATATTAATTGCCAGTGCCTCTAGATTTTAATTGCCTGTGGTAGAAGGAAGCTCCCCACCTGGAACAGACACTAGTATGCCTTTAAAAAAAAATCTACTAGTGGCCTAGTACCACATGAACTGGACCACAGATACATGTGAATTTGGTCATGTCTCGATGTTCCAGTTTAGCAGGAGACTCATTTTGGTGATGTACCAAATTGTGCCACTAAAATGGGTCCCTCAGAACTCTGTAGGCCAGGAACTTACATTGCTGGACAACTGGAAATTTCAAAAGGCAGCTCTGAAGATGTCACAATGTTCAGGGCTGGTGAAGTGGCTGTCCTGAAACAGCCATTCAAATGCAGATGTATTGTGCCAGTATACCTGCCCACTTCTCAGATGTTTGACAATTCTAACTTGCTCAACTTTGAGTGGAAGGCCCAGTCCAGAGGACTATTCACACTTAAGCCTCTGGTATGTGATTAGGACAACTCTGGTTCAGATATGCTGTCCTAAATAGATACTAGGAGCCTTTCTGCACTGGTAGCTGAAAAACAGATCTAAAAAGATTCATTTTTCGGTGAACTGTTCTTTCGGTGAACTGTTCCTTGGAAGCCCCATGCATCTGCACACATGCTCCCCATGCCCCCTCCCCATCTGGGGGGATGGAGTTGCTGTCCTCTGTGCCACCTCCCAGTCTGGGGGATGGAGGTGGCAGTGGCAGTGACAACGTGGCTTTGCCGCTGCCGCTGCCACTGCCACTGCCACCTCCGCCTCCCCTCCTCTCCAGCAATCGAGGATCCCTGGCAGGCAAAGGTGGGAGTTTGCCTTCACCTTTGCCTGCCAGGGATGCCCCATCACTGGAAAGGACAAAGGGGTTTCATTGACAGGTGGGGGCAGAGGCAACCTCCCCCCCCGCCTGTCATCAAAGACCCATTGGCACGCGGGGGAGCGCGGAAAGGACAAACCTGCCTGCTTCTGCCCTCCCCAAGATGGCGGCCACCGGGACATCCAGCCTTCACCTCTCCATGTGAAGAAGCATCCTGCTTCCAAAATGTATTGAGGCGTACAGCCGGATTAAGACATAATTTTTCAGGTCTTACATTAAGATCGGATTTCAGTGGCAAGACTAGTTTTAGAAACCGGCCTTGCATGCTGAACTGGGTATCATATTAAAGAAAGTCAATAAATATTTGAAATATATCAGAATAAATAAATATATTCTTAACTGCAACAGCAGCACTACTTGAAACTAGTTGCATTCTTCAAGGATAGCTGAAATTATTTGGTTAAATTATTGATTAGGACATGAATTAACAATGGGCCAAGCTCCAGAATTTACATATGGGGGAACTACACAAATGAAACAGAATAATTTCTTGGTGGTGATAGTCTTGGGGTACATGGAACATAATTTGAAGGTCCCTTTTGATTTTTTAAAGATGATTCTCCCTCCCCCCCAAAAAAAGTTTTGTTTGTGCTCGAGATGCCCTCTGTATATAAGAAATTAGCACACAGGCTCATTAACACTTCTACTCTGATAGGATAATGTGTGGGCATTCATATGGGTCTTTTTCCAATGCAGTCATTCTTAGAATTTTCAGCACTGTTGCCATATCAAAGAAAATAACCATTAGATTGGATTTAAAAAAATACATAGTCAATCCAGTACCTTTTTGTGTGGTGATTGATTGTGCATTGTTGGTCCTGGATATGCTTTATGATAGCAATATTCTATAAAATAATAGGATAAATCCAACATACTTATATACTTAAGTCATTCTCTTGAAAATGAAGAAATGCTTAAATGATTTTCTTGTAAATTATGATTTTGAGCTGGAAATTTCTTAAACCTTCTTAACACCAGTGGAAATAATAATTCCTATAAGATCTAAGCATCAATCTCATAGTTCTGTAGCTCTTTGTAGTGATCCAAGACTCCACTCCCTAAATTTGTACTGAAACTGAGATGGCTTGCTATATCTCAACAATCTGCTCTAATAATTGGAAATAAAATTAATTCAGGAGGCCTTGTTAGAAATGTGTGAATACACTAGCTTCCTCAGTTTTGGAGCAATATAAATCATTCATATGACTATCAGCTACAATAGGAAATATACAAAGGGAAATGGTAGCTTTAATTTTATGCCTAATTTGGTTAGCTTGTCAAAAATCAGTTGTTCTAAGGGAATGGATAGGAATGATTTAAAATATTTGATCTCTGTTCAAAAGCCTTCAAGGCTGGATTGATTTGGCAATATGTACAATTGCCAAATCAAACTGCCAAGACTCATTTGTTTGTTACCCCATATGCTTAATTGTGTTTCTGTTCTGCCAGTCTAAATATATTGTTTAATCCGCTCAGGATCCTAAAACTGAAAGGTTTATAAAAAATCCATGTTAAAATTAAATACTAATTAAATACTAGAAATTTCATATCGCAGGTTGATACATATATTTCCCACACTTGATCTTTCATTGCTTCCAGACACACATATCCTGTTTTTGAATGAGGATTCCATTTGTAAGGATTATTGGTTTTCTGATAGCTGCCAACCAATTTACACCAGAATAAATACTTCTGGTTTTGGTTTGGGTCTTTTTTTCTTTTCTTTGTGCTTATCCACAAGTATTTTGATCTTTTTTTCTGTGTTAATTTATGATTTAAACACACACACAGAAAGAGAGAGAGAAGTTCAGATTTAAATTAATAGTAGAAATGAGCCAACGGAGTTTGGATTCAATCCAGTTTCAATTGAATTAGATGTTTCGATAAAGTTTATATTAAAGCACATAATTTCAATTCAAAAGTAGCTAGCTTGAAACAAAATGAGCCAAGATGTGTGTGTTCAAATTGATAAAAACAACTCTGTTAGTTTTGTACTGGTCTATGTTTAGCCACAATTGCCCTTAAAAAAGGTTTGTCTCCATTAGAGGTATGCACAAATATTCAAAAGTGTTCAAAATGTGATCAAATTGTCCATATTTCAACATTCAAATTCCAATCAAATGTTCATAAATTCAAATTTAAAAATTCAAATGAATTTCAAATTTCAGATCTATTCGTATTATCCAGACATTTGCATGTGGATGATTTCGTACATAATGCGCATTTGCACATACACATCTTTCTCACATTTTTATGCATTTGTGCTGATCTGTATGGGACTAAAATGGGCTGCATATGGGATAACTATGGGATGCATATGGATGTGTGCAGATGTGTACAGATGTGTACAGGATGCATAACAATGTGTACGGGCACATATGAATGCCATTGACATTCGTAAGTGGAAAATTTGAATTAAAAATTCTAATGAATAGATTCAAACTTGCTTAATTTGAATTGAATTTGGTTAAATTGAAATTTTAAAGATTTGCATCAAATCAAATTTTTGGATATCCAATTTGAATCTAATTGAATCCTGAAAATTGCATTCATGCACGCTCCACATTCATAGTCTCCATTGAAATCTAAAGGATAAGCAGAATTTTAGAGTCCATTCACATCTCTAATACATTGGCGTGTAGTCACAGGGGTTTTCATACAAGAAGTGGTCAATTTGAATTCCACCATCTTCTTCCCTTTTCCCCAGAAACCTTTAATAGGACAACCTTCTCTTCTCCGTTTTTCTGTTCTGCAGAGATCTTTCATCCCTGATTTAAGATATTGAAAGGATGTACTGTAGGAAAAACAAGGAAGTCAATTTCTTATCACACAAGCCAATCAGTTCTGATGCATATTGAAGCACCATTGCATTCAACCACATTTTGAAAAGTACAGCTTTTGGAAATACCTAGCTCTGAGTGCATTTTAAAATATATTTGATGTTTTTGTCTGACAAGAAAAAAATGTATCAGAAACAGCTGTAAGGTGATGTTTGGAGCATTCTCAATGACACAAAGTATTTTAATACCCAGAATTGCTGGAAGAGATTAAAACAAAAAGGCTACATGTCAGAAGAAACAGTTGTGCCATGGATTATAGGCCACAGTAAGTTTTATTTCTTTTAGATCTTTAAGAACAACAACAACAAAGGCTTCAGCCTGCCTCAGCCTACATAATCTGAGGAATAATTTCCCTGCCTAAAAAGTGGCAGATGTGATTTTAACACAAGATTAGGGATGTGCAGAAATGTTCTAAAGAAATTCAATCAGATGCAATGAAATGTGAACATCTGAACTTGAATAGAATGTCTGTACATTTGAATTTAAACATTCAAACAAATTTTGAATGTTCCAAAATAATCATTCAAATTATTCAAAACATTCAAAAAGTACAAAAATTGAATTTTGTACTTATCTGTATGCATTTGTACTGATAGTACAGGACAAAAATGGGATGCATAGGGGATAAAACGGGATGTGTACGAAATGTGTACAGATGCATATAACACATACAAATGTTGTTGACGTTTGTATCTTCAAAGACGAATGCTGTTGACATTCGTATCTTCAGATGCAAATCTAACATTTGAACAAATAGATTTAAAAGTATTCAATTCCAACCGGATTTTGTTGCATTTGGATTCTAAACAATCAAATCAAATTGAATGTTTGGATATTCAATTTGACTTGAATTTGAAAGCAAAAAAACAAACAAACACCATTTGAGTGCATCCCTACACAAGATTATGTGATTATGATTATGAAAATTCATTTTTAACTAGTTTCTTGAGCCATATATGGATGTACCTTGAATTCTTGTGGAAGAGTAAGTAAATTCATACTGGAATTGCAGGGTCAAATTGAATGGGCAATTCTTATTCATATATAAAGCTCATATGCAAAGGAAGTAACTACTATATCCAGAGGCAGGTATTATTTATGACAGGCAAAGACGATCTGGAGTAATTTTAGGGTACTGGGAACACTGCTATAATCTTCTCTCCTGTCTCACATTTTAGGGGAAAAAATCCTTTGGCTGAAACTCTGATGGGCTTAGGTATTTGCAACTGCTCAGGCTGATTAACACTAATTGTGTTTTACCTATCCATTGCAATTCTCATTAAATCATATAGTGTGGCATTTTTCTCATAATCCTAGCATCTATTTTTATCCCATATGCATACATATCCCATCACATATATGAATATATGCTTACTTCTTGGGCCAGGGGAAGGACAATTCCTGACATCTGAATGTCTCTCAAGATGGAAACGTTCTCATTTCCTCATAATGTAGCATTATGCTGACATTCAAAGAAAATTATCCAAAGTGATTCACACCATCATGAATCAAATTGAGGCAAAGTGAAATTGTCTTCCAGTAAGATCAAGGTGTCACACTAGGAGAGGGGGAAGTGCCATTCATTTCCTTTCCTTTTCAATATATATTTTACATTTTGATACGGGAATTGAAAGAAACCACAACTCTTACTGAGATCTAAAGGCTTATGAACCTAACTAATCACTGAGTTTTTAGACAGAGAGGGAAACCACTAGCGTATGAAAACACTTTTCTTTTTAAAAGAAATTCTGTATGTTAACTTGGTGTCTTTAGTAGCGCAATGGGGGTAAACGTGGCATATGACTGGGTGTCTAATATCTGAAATTACTTGTGTAAACTAGTCAGAAACTTCACGGACCCCCTTAATCATGGGGGAGAGAAAAAGAGCAGGGGATGAAATTTCTGTTCAATACCATAAGTGAGGAAAGTGGGTTTTGAAAGTTGGAGTGTATGGGCAAAACATTGTTCTGGATTTTTATCACAACTAAACTGTAACCTTCCCAGCATACTGTTGGGATGTCCACAAATATTTGAAACATTTGGAATTTGATAGAATTCGGACATTTGAATTCGGACATTCAAATTCAAATCAAGTGTCTCTAAATTCAACATACAAACAAATTTTTGAATCGTTTGAACCGTTTGGACGAATTATTTGGACATTTGTATGCCTATGGATATGTACACATACGTAACTGTACAAATCTTATTTGCATCCGTACACATTTGTATGGATACGTAGGGACAAAAATGGGATGGATACAAGATGGACCTTGAATTGGTAGTATAAATTGGCATGTAGGTTGAGAAATATAGGGTGGCTGGCCAGAATACCTGTGGCACCTGTCCCAGACCCAGAATCCATTTTTGTTTAATCTCCCAGCTGGTCATGTCTGCCAGAGGAAGGAAACACGGCACTGGGGCATGAAGTACGCACATGCATGGTCTCCCAGCTTGCATGTTTTCCAACCACAGAAAGCCCTATAGCCCAGAACTAGATCACCAACCTCTAGGGTACCCTTGAGAGTGTCAGATCAACCTCCTTGCCACAGAACAATATAAGACATCTGCATTAACTTGGCAGAGTTTCATGAGTGCTTGTCTGTATTGTTGACACTGGCAATTTGGAAGAATCTTTTCTCTTCGAGTTTCTTCTTGCTTTTTTGCCTGTTATTTCAGCTTGCACTCTGGTGATTCTGTGTTCTAATAAAACCTTTTAGTGGAAAGACCCTTTTGCAGACTTGTGACTGAGCAAAGCTTTTCCCCACCTTAAACCAGTGTCGCAGAGCACGGATTCTAACAAACTCTGCACAAGATCCTACACAGGACTCCAGATTCTCAGGCCTTTAGTATGAGACGCAAAACTGAAGTAGACATCCAACTAACAGTCCATGGCTTAACTTAGAAATGCCGTAATTTAAGCCTAGCATTCCAAAGTTACAGTTTATACCCAGCTTCTATAGTATTCTGAAAGGGATAGATTAAGCTTTGCTATTTTGTTTTAATTAATCAATAAAGTATTACGGTGCTTCTCAAAGGGAAAAACAAGAAGAAGCACTCAGGCAGAAGTCTGTCTGTTAGCTTCTATAACTTTCCACTAGGTATAAAGTGGAGATCCTTATATGGAAATCTCATGCTTCTTAGATGCAGCCAGCTTGACCAACAAACACAGGTGAAAGACATGTGTTCAACCTTCTCCTTAATGTTGTACAATTCTAGTCTGAAAAGTCTGTTGTAGTTTGTGGTTGGCACACGTGTTGTACCTTCCACAACTACAGTCATGCATAAAGTTCTATGGAATCCTATAGACGTGGCTTCTCTGCTTTACCGTGAGGGTCGATTAGCCCGGCTTCATTTAGAAAGCATTTCCTTCAATGAAGCTGTTAAATAAAATGCATCCTTCGATTCCGTATGTTTTATTGGCTTAAATATATGGAATGCTTAACATGGATCTCTCAGTTCTTTACGGAGAAGAGCAGCAATTGAACTGTAAACCATAAAAATTTATAGAATATTAACATAATTCCATAGCTGTAGATCTTTATGGAAAAGTCAATTTAATGTGCAATTCTATTACTGTTTATTTAGAAGCACGGGCCCAATGAGTTCAATAATGTCTGCTCCAAAAGTAATAGGATAGTCTCCTTAAGCACTTTGGATGTTTAAACGAATATTCAGATATTGCTACCTCTATTAAAAACAACAACAACCCAACAACACTATTTTCACTGGTATGCTTGGATTTTTTTTTTAATATCCTTCAGTATCCTGTGTGCTTGAGGTTTGATTGGGATGATAAGCCACAATTTGCTGCTGTATGCATATGCGGATTCATCTGCCTAGAAACAGACGCACACTGTGAGAACTGGGCCTTCAAGATAAATCTGCTTATTAGCTGCATGCTGCGCAAGCCACTGCCGTGATAGCTCCAGAGTTAAGACCACAGTTTCAAATAGCACATTCTACAAATTGGAGTGTATTCATCCTTCAAATGCCAGCACTGCTGTCTCATCTCATTAGGAATTTAGAAAGTTTACGCTCGTACTTTATCAAGAAGCACAGGGGGATTTGCATGAAATAGTGTTCCAAGGTGCTGTCAAAAATTTAATTATTCTCAATTTCAACATATTCAAGAGGTTGCCTTGTGGAAAAAAAAAAGAAAGAAAGGGGGATTTAGGAGGGGGGAAGCTCAAGCTGATAACACCCTAATGTCTTAATTTGTTTTCTTTCTTGGATTGCGATCAAATATTGGCATATATGTGGAATTCACCTGTTATATCATCAATGCTCTGAGCGTGAGGATTTCTTTCATGGTGTGACCAGAGATTTTAACTTTCAAGTACCCCAAATGTCAGAAGATACATATCATTAAAACTCCAGTTGTATGGCATTGCGATGGTGAATTCTTTGTTGGGAAGACGTAGGAGAAACTTCATTTTAAATAATTTCATACAACTTGTGAGAAAACTATATGAAAAAATGAAGAAGAAGAAGAAGAAGAAGAAGAAGAAGAAGAAGAAGAAGAAGAAGAAGAAGAAGAAGAAGAAGAAGAAGAAGAAGAAGAAGAAGAAGAAGAAGAAGAAGAAGACTTGGCTTTTCTACCCTGCTTTTCTCACCCATTTAAGGGGACTCAAAGTGACTGACAAAGCTTTCTATTCTTGTCCTCACAACAGAACACCCTGTGAAGTAGGTAGGGCTGTGAGAGCTCAGAAAACAGCTGTGACTAACCGAAGGTCACCCAGCTGGCTTTAAGGGAGAGGGCAGAATTGAGCCCAGTATTCCTAGATCTGGCTCCCTAACCACTAACCAAAGTGGCTCATGATAATATATTACGAAATATACTGTCCTCTGCTTGAAAAAAATATGGAGTTGGTTGTTTGAAGAAATATGTGGACTGAACTGTGGAAGACTTGCAGAGTTGCAGCCAGCCGACCAGGAGTATGTAATGGGATGGTGATAGCTGACTAGAACACTCATCAGGACCACTCCAGATCCAGGACCACTCTAGCAGCAGATTCATTCAGCTGAGCAGAACATTTGCCAGGTGTCCTTCATGATATACCAGCCACTTAATCCAGTTTGGTCTAGTGGTTAGGGAGCCAGACTCTTATCTGGGAATACCAGGTTTGATTCTGCCCTCCCCCATCAAGCCAGGTGGGTGACCTTGGCCTAGTCACAGCTGTTTTCTGAGCTCTCACAGCCCCATCTACCTCACAGGGCATTCTGTTGTGGGGAGAAGAATATGAAGCTTTGTCAGCCACTTTGAGTCCCCTAAAAATGGGTGAATACCCTGGGACTATTCAGGGATTGCCAGACATGTTCATGATAATCCCAACATAGCCACAGGATATTGGGGCAATAACCTGAGTATTACTATAATGAGGAAAAGGACTCCCAACCTCTCAACCTCTGTCTGGATGCTACTCCCAGGAGTCACCATCTTGGAGATGGTGACCATGCATGTATGGGAGCCCAAAATTGCAGCCACGTATGCCAAGGAGAGACAATCACACACTCTCCACTATTTTGGCCTTCAAAACAACCAAATGTGGCAAGTCAATGGAGGAAGCATGGTGTCTATATAGATAAGGCCATATACTTGCTCCCCTCTATTCTCCAGCCATCTGGGCAATAAGCTGCTGGGGGCTGCTGTCTGAATGAAGAACAAAAATAATAGATCTATTCAAGCAGTGTTCCATCTTCAGTAATCTACTTAGATTGTTGATTCTAGTATGTCTCTCCGTATTTTTGCTCATTTTGCTCTGTTTGGGTTAAAATGTCATGGTCTATCAGTCTAATCCACTATATGTTGTTGAGTATATAAAATGGAGGGACTATAAGCAGAATACACTAAAAGTAAGTAAATAAATACAAGTTGTTGTTGATATGTTGGATGCAATACCAAAGAAAGCCAAGAAATATTTGAAAGACATCAAACATCCACAACTCCACAGGCAGGATCTCACTTTTGTTTTCGTTGTCCCTTCTGGCCTACTCAGAGCCTAAGGGTGAAACTACTCATTCCACAATGAGCCACACAATGGGCTAGTGTGAATTCTAGCCTGCCAGTTGTTACAGAAGTTCCTCTGAGCCAATCATGTGTGTACATGTTTTTATGACTGTGAGGACCTTAAAACAAAAATTTGGTTTTACATCAAACCAAATTATAGGTTTTAAATATAAATAAGTTTTATTAAACAATGGCAGCATCTACATAGTGAAGAGAAGCACTACAATTATAGTACCTCACCCTTTTGCATTAAAGAACAGCATTACTTTTAATGTGGAGGTATACTGTCTGTATGCTCTGTCCATCCCACTATGTCATTGATCCAAGATTGGGAGGAACCATCAAAACCACAAAATAATCTCACAGGCCATTCTTCAAGTTCAAATATTAGAAACATTTCCTCTCTTCCCTCAAGTCAAAGGAGGTCTCAATAGTATTTCCCTCACCCCCAATATCAGTGGTGGTGCCCCAATGTTACAATAGGGGGAGACAACCCCCCTTGCTTATCTTGATCAGGGCCAGGGTATCCCTGGTTTTGATATTAACAGGCAAAAAAAGAGCTACTCCCACTGGCAGGTTCTAAGTGAGGGAATCTTCACCTTTGAATTTGGTGGCAGAGAGGCTATCGAACACAGAATGCCATTGAGTGGATCTTTAAATCCCAGTTGTACAATAGCAGGGAGAGCAATAAAGCACGATAATGACACATATGACATAGAATGAGAAGAACAAGGCGTCCATACAGATGTCACACTCTCCCTCCACATTGCATAGCGATGAGTGTGCAGTCCTGTGCAGACTCTACGGTCTTATTGTACATTCAAGGCACCATAAAGACACTGTGAACATTCTGCCAAAATGTTAAATCAATGAGATCTATTTACAGACACAGAAAGTGTCAACAATGGGGGAAAGCTGCAGTACATACAAATAACACAACAGCTGTGCAGGGAAGTAGCTACAGCATAAAACTCTATCTTGCTGGCCTGTTTACTTGAAATGTCAAGGAAACACTATTTTTGCAGGCTCGGGCTGAAAGTTACTTTAGCGTGACACATCAAGAGAACCTTTACTGGTCTGGTCTTGTGAACTTATTGCAATATGTTAAGGAGGGAAAAAGGGGTCCTTTGAAGTAAGAAAAAGGAACAGAAAACATATCAATTCAGGGAGCCTCAGCATCACTGTGAACTTATGCGTACCAGGTGTGCTTGGGAACTCCAGGGACTCTCCCCACTCTACCAGAAATGGCTCCATGCATGCAGGAGTGTTCCCCATTTTAAAAGCAGTAGAGCAGTTTTTACAACTCTACAACTAAATTAGTGGTTGAGTTGAGACAGCCCAGCATGCTCCATTTCACCACTACCAATTGTGTATTGGCACCAATGCCTGGCATTGTGATCAGGCAATTCACACTTAGTTGGAGCATAATTAAGTGCTGGCTAGGTTTCAAATGGTCTGGATGTCCTGTAGTGTGGATGCCTAAACCATTCCACAAATTTGCCTCCATGGGACGCTTCCCCAGGGAAGGTGAAATGTGAAAAGGCCCTGGTAGGGATGTGCACAGGTATTCATAACATTCATTATTGGCACAAATTTGTATGAATTCAGACATTTGTACAGAAATCGAATGTTACAACATTCGTACATTAACATACGCATGAATACAAATGTTTTGGAACATTTGTACGAATAACTCATACATTCATTAAACTGGAAATACCCATCAGATATGTATCGATACATATGCATTAATATAGGATACGTATTCAATATGTATGAGTTGGTATAGGATATGCATCCTATATTTATGCATTTGTATAGGATATATATGCAGGATACGTATGCATTCATATCGGATATTCATACAAATTTGTACAAATACTTTCATATCAAATAGAATCCCACCACATTCTAAGGGGATCTATTCGAATGAATACAAATTTTCTAACAGTTGATATGCTACAAAATGAATGCCAAAAACCCCATTCGTGGACATCCTTAGTTGGTGGTACAGTTAGAGGCACTGTGATGGGACCCCTCTTACCTACTACCTATTACAATAATGATATGGACAAACTGTCTCTCTTCCCCTGTTCAAGTGGTTGCTAGTACCAATTTGACAAGCACTACCTCAACAGAAGCTGTGACTGAAAACGCAATTCATTCCAGCTCCCCAGACCAATTAGATACCTGTGTACTACGTGGTTTCAGTGTCTGGACGTTTTCATACTGTGGGGATATTTCCTGAGGACTTTTGTTGGCAATTTAGGGTCAAATGCTCACCAACTTCTTTGTAATTCCCTCATTTTCTGGACTGGTAAAAAAGCTGGAAAGAGCAGTTGGTTCACAGATATCTGTATAACAACAGACGGTTTCTGAATAGTTGAGGGCTTCCACCTCAACACTGCCTTGAAATCTGATGTCCTTCTTTGGATCATGAAAGCAGGTAAATTGTGAAACATAGTTTCAGAATATGACTGTAATGGTGGGCTGACTTACCATTTTGTTCCTTAATGTTACAATAATATTAGAGGTCTTTAATGATGCTGAGCTACTGTAGGTGTAAAAAATGACAGTTGAAATTATTTTATATATGCATTAATCACTCCTACCAATATACAGGTACTTGAGATATATATTTTTTGCCGTTTCCTTCAGCTATTTTGATTTTGAACAAACTTTTCCAGGCTAAAGGACCAGCAGGAAGTAAGGTGTGGGAAGAAGAAACAAGCTTGTGCTTATCTGCATCCTGATCTTTAACTTGATAGTGCTTCATTATTCTTTTTGTGGGCTTTTGGTGAGTACATTAAAATAAAACCTTTTCAATTTCAACATACATTCATTATGGAAAAAGAAATTCTCCTGGCTGTTGTGTTTTCCAGTAAGACTGTCTTAGTAGCTGTCATTGAGAACTGTGTATTCCAATCATAATCTCAAAAATATAAAAATAAATTGCCATTTTGCAAGGCTCGCCACTCCTGTTGTTGTTGCTGCAAATATTCAGGTCTTATGACAGGTATCCAAACACCAGGGATATTGACCAACCTTGATTTAATTTGGATCTAGGCAATGCCAGTGAGCCAGTTTGGTTAGGGAGCTGGACTCTTACCTGGGAATACCGGATTCGATTCCACCCTCCCCCATGAAGCCAGCTGGGTGACCTTGGGCTAGTCACAGCTCTCTTCTGAGCTCCTACAGCCCACCTATTTCACAGTGTGTTCTGTTGTGGGGGAAGAATAGAAAAACTTTGTCAGCCACTTTGACTCCCACCTCTAGATCAGCACAACTCAATGTACCTCTCTTATCAATCCTAATAATGTGAACATCAGTGCTTTTTACTTCATCAATGTATCTTTTAAGAACAGTAACAAAAATAATGGCAATTAGGTGTAAAATATCTAAGGAAAGAAACACTAGCTATAAGTACTAGTGTTGAATATTAGTCCTGGAAATAACGCTCCTTTAGAAGTTTACCTCAGCAAGAGACTTGGCAGTCTCTTTCCTTTCTGAAAATGAAGGGCATTTACTTTCATTCTAATACTCAAATAGACAGATGCAGCAATTCTACAAAGAAAACTCTTATGTATGCAGAAATAGAATTCCCATGGGACATCACTTTCCATTAACCACGAGACACTATGATCCAACAGTAGATACATCTCTCCAGCTTCTTCACGTTAACACGCACACACTGGATGCATGTGCACAGGTAGATTTTCTGGTGATTGTACCTTTTTTTTCTTTACTTATTAAATGACAACTGTGGAGGAGCAATGTACTTAAACATTTTGTTTTGTTTACTAGTTTCGCCAGTGTTGCAGGGAATTCCACAGACCAGGAAATGAAGGGAATAAAAGTCTGAAGGGTCATCATGTCAAATCTTCAAATAAGGGGATAGCTAAACATATTCTTTCATTCTATACCTGGAATGTTTTCAGCATTCCAGGACTGCATTCATGTCAAACATATTAACATTAAATTCACAACTGTTCTGTTTTGTTGTTTTCCTACCTCCAAGCAATCTCCAGAGCAAAAAGAGCACATTAGTTAAGTGATGAGATGGTGTTTATATACAATACATTTTATTTACAGCCAACATGGACCCATAAAGAAGCACAAAGTTAGAACAATAAAGTTAAAATGACAAATTTAAAGCAGGTGAAACAAAAAGTAAGAATTAAAATTTCATTAGTTGGCTTCTGATCTTTATGGTTAGTGAGAGGAATTTTGCCGTTGCTGAAATTACTGCAGGATTTGTGTCTTCTAGTAAAAACTATACTGTATTGCCATTAAGTTCCCCCACTGGTGTTTAATGGCAGGTTGAATTAGCTTAACACAATGTCCATTATAAAAGGAATGCTTCAGAATAACATGTTCCATGGACCTGGTTTTTTGTTTGTATGGAACATCTGCCAAATAAAACGTGTGAATAGTACATTCGGTCTGGCCTTGGTGAAAGCAGTCCTGTATTTGCTATTTGCTACTTTGGTTAAATAAGTTGCTATTTGTGGATTTAGATATGCTGTGAGGAACAAGAATAGTTTGATTTTTAAAGAAACGTTTGAATAGAAATATATATGTCATTGGTTTATCTCAGATATTGCACAGTTAGGAGCCATATGGAAGACATACTTGAGAAAAAAACACAATATGAGTGCATTTGTCAACAATGAATCTGTACCGTGAACTTATATAAGTAGTTTGAAGCAAATGTTGTTGGAGGTCCTTCACATTTAGGAAGACATAGATCTTGAGTCAAAATATATTTGCATAGGTGAAAGAGATTGTCTCTAGGAACAACTGACTGGTTTCTTGGAGACTGTAGAGTTTGAAACACTGTTAGAATACTTCTCAAGAACTTTGTTTGGAATGAGTTTAATTATGTGGTTATACCTTAGACGCCAACTTTGCCTTCACTGCTGAATACAGCTGCAGGTAGGAATTCCCCTCCTTCTGAAGAAGCAAAAGAAAAGGAAAACAAATACTGCTACTTTGGGGAGGGGGTGTTGCTGGTGTTGTTTTTTGTGGTGCTTATATATACTCTATCCTTGAATAACTTCTTTGTGAATTTAGTTAGTAAATTTTGTTAAATTGAATTTTGCAAATTTAGTAAACTGAATTTTGATGTGTTGCTCAAACTCACTTTGGGAGCTTGGAACTTGGCTTGTTCCCAGGATAAGAATAGAAGAGATTCCTTTCCTTCCCTTTCTTTTCTGGTGCAAGTTAATCAAGGGACAGGAATGGACAACATCTGGCCTCCTACAGAATGATACATTGTGAGCTGTGTAATCTTCTGGAAACCTAAAACAGATGCAGTAGAACTGTGAACTCCATGCAAGACAATGGGGTGACTCACCAGCATGACCAGGAAGGAGATGGAAATCAAAAAGCACTCTTGAAACATACCCTGAAATTGGCCCAATATTCCAAGTAAAAAGCTATGTCAATGGAGCATTCATGCTGCTTCCCTGAGACAGGAGGCAGGACACCTTGGTCATAAATCAGTGTGTTTTCCTCAATCTGGCAATGTCCATCACAGTTCAGTTCACAGCAGTTGTTATGTCACTGTGAGTCAAACTATTAGGACCACCTGCACCAATGTAACATGGTCAGTTGCCATTGGGACAGAAAAGTGGTCATGAACATGATGTCCTGGGATGGTTAGGCTATGCCTCGACAAACTTCTTCTCCAGCTGCCATAGAATTGTGTCCATAGAAATAGGTAAAATGCCCAAGGCCACAAACCTAATACAAGACAGGTGTGGCATTTTAAGCAGGAAGCAATACATTCTTGTTTTGACTACCTTCCCCTGTTCTGTGGTTTTCTGCTATGATTAATTTTGCAGGTGGAAAACCAATTAATTTCTGATCCATATCGCCTTTGGATCACTTCCCTTCAACTATTCTACTGATATTTATTGCCAGCCCAAATAACCTTAAACCAATTCCACCTCAATTAATTTATCCCACAATCCATTACTTATTATCATTCAGATGCCTCAAATCAAATTCTCTTCAATTTCCCTTTGCTTTCAAAGAAAGCCTTCCTTCTTACATGACTCAGACAGAAACAGAATGAATGTGCCTTAAAAAAAGAAGAAAAAAAGAATTCTAAAGAGTAGCTACCTGAAAAAGATTCCAGGGGTCATCTTGGCTCAGACTGCACTTCACAGATCTTCTTTTCTTCATTATAGTAGCCTGTTCAGTGCTTTGCACTGGAATAGAAAGGTGTAAATATTGAAACACTTTGTGGGTTTTTTTGATCATTGATTCTAGTGGCAGACTGGATGCTTTGCAAACCTTCCAAAACTGTTGTCTATTGATGAGTCAGACTACCCAAATTGAGATGCAAAAGCCATTTGCTTCCCTCAATCTTGCTCAAGCACTTACTGTATTCTGAGTTTTCAGATTCACCTTGAATACTCAGTTCTGATAGTACTTTGCAATCCAGCACTGTGACTGCAACACCAAGATACATCTTTTTATGGCAGCCACAATCTATGCTTTAGCAACATCTCCCTTTGATTACTGAAATGTTCTCTGTGTAGAGCTACCTTTGAAGCTGGCCCAGATGCTTGAGATATGAAGGGGCATTTAGCAGGGTGGCTTTCTGCATTTGTGGAGTTATTTAGTGTTTATCACCCTGAATTTTTCAAAGAAAAAGAATCCTCTTCCTCATCCTCCTGGGTGTGTGGAGCCAAATTCTTATCCTCGTGTATCTCTACTGAATTCTACTGCATTATTTCAAGGGTGACACACAGAGGTGAGATTTTAGCTTGCTTTCATTCTCCTCACTGTGCTTTAACCTGCTGTCAACCAAAGCACACACATACAATGACAGTCTTTGAAGAAATGCTTGGAAGACTTCTAATGCCCCTAGTCCTGCTAAATAAATATATAAATTATCCCCATTCTGAGATGCTAAGGCAGGAGGAGACATTTCCCCCACTTTTAGGAAGAAAATGAAATAAGATGCTGACCTTACTTGCAACATTCTGAGAGAGACTGACACCAGGGAAACTGTTTCTGGCAAGAAGCGTATGGCAGAAACCTTATGTTTTTGTGGCAGCATGAATATACATGCCCACTTGACTCTGTCCCATCATAGTGTAATCAGCGTGCATGATGAATGCAGGATCCATGTGAATGCCACACTTATCTCCCCATTGTAACTAGCGATGTGCACAAATCTCCTAAACAGTCAAAATTTGATCAAATTCAATCAAATGTGGACATTTCAAATTCAAATAGAATGTCTTCACATTCGAATGTAAATATTCAAACAAATTTCACATGTTCCAAAATCTCATACGTATCATGAATCTCATACGTATCTATACGCATTTGTGCTTATAATCTGGGACGAAAATGGGATGAATATGGGATATAATGTATGATATGCATACAGATATGCATAACACATACGAATGTTGTCGACATTCATATCTTCTAATGCGAATGACATTTGTGTCTTAAGATTGGAATCTAACATTCAAATAAATAGTTTTGAATGTATTCAATTGGATTTTGTTGCATTCAGATTCTAAACATTCAAATAAAATCAATTGTTTTGACATTTTATTTGTCTCGAATTTGAATGCTATTTTTTTGTGTGTGTGTGCAAATCCCTAATTGTGACACCATGAGCATTAATAGAGCGTAGAGTGGTACTATGATAGAGGAATCATATACATAAACTGAGGAGAGAAGGGATGGTGCCTCATACACTCTACGTGTGCCAAATGACTGAAAGAGAGACTGGGCCTACCACCACAGCAAAGTTCAGCCTCCTTTAGCCCATCTCCCTGCTCACACTGTGGAAGCGAAGATGGCCTGAAGTGCATGACAGGCTGAGCCCTTGTCAGTCCTATAAAAATGAGGACTACAGTTGAGACAATCTAATGGGGATAGGTCAGCTTGAAAAATGATTTAAATAAAAAGAATGTGAGTAACACGATCTGAGGTTGACCTATATGTTCCACAGCCTATATGTTCTACAACAAGAACAACATACAAGCAGATAGACTTTTGTCCATGGACTTCATGTGGTCACAACACTCTTATGGTTTCCACGTTGACCAAACCTTTTGTTTCTGTTCACTTTCCCATTCTAATAGAAAGAAGAGGATTCCTACACAATGTGCTATTTGTGTGGTTTGGTTCTTGCCTAATTTATGGTTTTTATTCTCTAAACCAGTAATGACCGTTTTCTGAGCTCCCCATGCCACCCAGGAAGACCTGTTAAAAATGGCTTTTAACAGCTTCGTTATTATTCATGAGTTTATATATCTACAGAGGTCTTTGAGAGTAGAAGGATCAAGAATAAATAAAGGACAAGTATTCTAGACTCCCTCCATCAGGAATTCAGTTAGTATGTTTGGTTAGCCCTTGCACAAATTGTACTTCCTATCTGAGCTGCTTTTTGCTTGGCTTGTGTATTGGTGACAAGGGCAGATTGCAACAGATGTGCCAACTATATACATTGCATATCACTGTCTATCAAATTGACCATATAAGATACTCCTCCACCACCACTATGACCACAGCCTGTCCTTAGTTTGGTGAATACACACCTTACATAGTTCGTTTCTTCAGTTGTTAATTGTCAAGTGTATTGCACACCAAATGTACTAAGAAATCAAATTACGTGAATGCATATATAAACACAGTGCATGCATTTTTACACCATTATGCTGTGGATTTTATGCCTTTCAGACAAAACCAAAGGCCATCATACTCTGACAAAAATAAAGTAGCTTTTCTAGTTTCCCTTACTGATTGCTCATTCAAGTCCAGTTACCTCTATTTGCCTTAACTAGGGAACACTGTGTTGAGGTATTCATGTAAGTTTTTGCATTCTGTGGTTTACTGTACCCATCTCCCCAAGGAATAATTAATATCTCAGCATAGATTGTCTTTGGCAGCTGAAAGGTTGTTTCTCACATGGTATCTTCTGCTATTATCTTGCACAGGTGTTTCAGGAGCAAAAGTTTCACCCATTCCAATGTGCAGCACACATGACTGACACCCTGGGGAATTGAAAGACATCATTTAGAAAACCTGCTCACTGTTACTTGATACACACTTCCAAATTGTTAGTGATCTCATTAGGCATATTATAGAGAATGGCCAAGTTATTAGTTGTGGCTTGTCCTGTGTATGGTTGCCTTCTGGGAATTTCCACTCTGATTCGAAACATTTATGACTAGTAACGTTAAATGGTCTTTTGTCTGTTGCTAAGTGATTCGAAATTATAGCTTCTTTTTTATATCACCCACATACACATTTTTCTTCCTTTTTAATTGTATTTGGTGGTTAAAAAGAAAGGTTCTCTATAGGCCTTGCTGCACTTACCTTCGATATTATATTTACTTACTTATTTGCATTTTTATCCCTCCCCCATTCCAAGGGTCTGAACATATAAAATTACAACATATAAAATGAACACATTAAAACCAATAACATATAAACTTATTAAAATCCTGGCAGTCTCTGAATTTGGGGAGGAAAAGTCTGTTCCTTTCCTTAGCCAAAGGCCAGGGTAAGGGGGTGCATCTTCATAGCTTATCTCAACACGTAGAGTGAAGGTGCCTGATGCACCTCAGGAGGGAACACCTATTCCACAGTCTGGGAACCACCACTGAAAAGGTCCTATCCTGGGTGCCCACCCCTTTTGATCGCATCAAAATGCTGAGTCACTTCTTCTACATATGGAAATCACCATTGTGACCCCAAGGCATTCTATGGTCTGTCTAGACTGATCCAGTGATGTACCTGCCCAAATAGATGCACAAGGGGTTCCAAAGCAGCTTGGTCCAGTCCATGCAGCAGCACTTCTGCAGCAGCATCTTCAAAGTTTACATCAGCTTTGGCGATGAGACTACAGAGTTTCCAATTGTTCCCCATGGGAGCTTTCACATTTCGCTTTGCAAATGAAATTGGAGCAACATCCTGTTCTTATGCACCACATACGATGTGCGAGCAATGTGGGTAGGGACCAATCACATTGAAAGATAGGGGACACTTGAACCTGAACTGCAACAGGGAAGGCATGCCTGTGTTGTTGCCAGTGTTGGACCAATGCTAGCCCTTGCTATGTGGATGGCAATTCCTGCCTGTGGAACAGATCACACTGGAGCAGTTATATTAAACTGTTCCAGTTAGGTAAGTGTGGAAACAGCCTATGGATTGTAGCATCAGTTATAGAAGCAGAGTAAAAAGGTTGCTCCCAAATTGCCGTTTTCAAGGGCTAAATTGACAGGTTGCCAGGAAACAGATCTGCCTTTCCAACTTCTGGATTATCCATGCAATTGGAACATGTTGACTTGCCTGTAATTGTTCAGCTTGTAACTATTTCCACATGAGGGAAATGGTTCATACAGAACAGAAAAGACAAAAGATAGCTAGAGAGAAAGAGAAACAATATGGAATAATGATGATTTCCTGTTATGAAACTTTCTGTATTGTCAGGAAAGATACAAATAAATTGAAGTTTCTGCTGACAACACAACAAAGCATTTTTAAAATGCTTTTGTGATTTTTTTCTTTCGGTTGATGGAAAACATCATTATTTCCTAGTGAATAAAACATATAAAATGAATTCGGAGCAATTTCAATATAAACCAGCCAAGAATATTGTCAAGAGTAGTTTTTTTTTTTTTCATAACTAAAGCCAGGTTTCCACTTGTTGAAGGTGCCTGGGAGAAACACCATGATCATTGCTCTAGAGGACCCCTCCACCTGTACTGTGGGCAGGCAGGAAATTGGACCACCCATAATAGACAGGGGCCCAAATGGAAGAGCATGTTTGCTGCAAAGGATCAGTTGCCCCTGCAGGAGGAGACACAACAGTACACAGAGTAGCTTTATACTAATCACATCTGCTTTCATAGAATTAGGTTGTTTCAGATAGTTCTGCTGACCCTGTGATGAACCAATAAGATGAACATAATTCCTCACCCTTCTAGAAATATGCATGAACTGAAATGTAGTGGTTTAACTCAAACTGGTTGTGACAGATTCAGGGTGTAGGCTGCATAGGGCAGGAGGCAAATCCAGCCAATCAGAGCACCAGGAGCTCACCCTATTTAACCCAGTGATCCAGGGCTCTCTGCATTCTTTTCTTTGGATCTTTGTCTTGGGATCTTTTTCTCTGAGCAGAGCTGACTAGAGAATGATCTGTGGGGAGTTTGCTTAACTCCCCAATCTTCTAGGCCTTGTACTCTCAGCAGGAGAGGCAGAGGATAGAAGGCTGGGGGGGGGATCTATCTGCTGGAAAGGGGGAAGATCTCATACCTGAGTTTTTTACAGGCATGTTGCAGGGGCTGTTGAGTTCTGGATTGAGCTGGACAGGCACCAAAAAGGCAGTTAGGAATTACTGCTGGGTTTATTCTGTTTAGGCAAAGAGGAGTTGGAGGCAGGAATTGTTTATTTGTTTTCAGTAGACTTTATGCTGCAGACTGGACTTTACTTAAGCAACATTTACCTTTAAGCAATTCAAAGACTGTTGAGCAACCTTTATTCTTTACTGCCATCTATTTACTTAATTATTTGTTTATCTATTTGCTTGTAAATAATAAACAGTTGGTGTTACATTTCACTAGTGTTTATTCTGCTTCTTTAAGGAGAAGGCTTAGGACGCCTGGGCAAGGGGGGAGGTCTCGTTCTTATACAGACACCAGCCCATTGGCAGGCAGTGAATCTGTGTGGCTCAATTGCTGCTTCCTCACCTGCATTACTTTGTCAACATTAGGCCACGCAAGGGAGGAGGGGGATCGAGTCATCACATCGGTCAACTATCCTTACTGTAGTTGGGTGTTTATATGGAATCTTTTTTTCCCCCCCAAACTACAACAGTTTCAGTTAGCACATGAACCATCCTTGGTTTGCTATGGTTCTCTTATTTTGTTAGAATACCTCTTGGTTTGGGGAAAAAAAAGAGGGGGAAGGAAGAGAGGGAGGGAGGGAGGTCAGCCCATCCAACCTTATTTATCCTATATCTGTCAACCTCTTGTACGTAGACCAATTAATTCTTTGCAGAAAAGGAACATTTTCAAAATTTTGCATTACCTTAATAACCACATGATATACCCATGTGGATTGTACTTGTGATTTGAATTCATATTACTGTGCTATTTAGTATAATAAAGTCAAGTCAGGGGACCACTCTCCAGTGACCTATGATGGGACAATCTATTTAGATGTGGTCCATTGTGCAGAAGTCACTGTCTATGGAAATAGGTTTATCCCTCCACTATTAAGATTTTGAAGGTGTATGTGGAGGATGATGAGATACTCTTAAGTCACCCCTCAGCTATTTTAATGTCCAACGACTTTTTATTGTTTTGATTTAATCCTTTGTTGATTTGGATACCACACTGAGATACAGCAGCAGATTTTATTTACTGCTGGAGAAGATGACAGTTCTGATGTCAGAGGAGGAACAGGCAGAGAGCACTGCTGTGTTAAGTAGGAAAAAGTGGAAGGTCATATTTCCATAAAGCTTTGAGAATACAGAGTGTTAATACAGAGAAAATTCAGAATATGAGCAAAGTAAGCTCAGTATCATAGGTGTGTCTGGTCCATCGAGACTTCCATGTCAAACTCCCAAATCTTCAACTATTTGCTGTAATAGAAATAGTGAATCAGCTTGAGTCTTCTAAGTTCTTCCATCCTTGAGAATACTCAGAATGTCTTTTTTCAGGTTGGAAGATGTTCGTGGCCTTAAATGCTGTGTATGTACTGGGCTACTAGCCTACACTAGCATCCTTAAGCAATGCTTTATCCACATTGTGGACTGGTCTACCAGAAGGCCATGCTTCTCAAAGAACTCAGCATGCACATGAGGCATGGATTTGGAGTGGCCTATGGCACAAAAATGGCATTATAGCCAACTATAGCAGTCTACAATGCATCCCTTGGTGAAAGGTAGACCTGCTGCTCATGTGAAAGTGTACAGAAAATGGCTGATCAGGGGCCTTTCTGCGTTTTCTGTCCTGTCTAGGGGATATGCACTAACATTTGCATAGGTGGATGCTAGTAAATGCCAACCCCACCCCTAAGCCAAGACACTTACCCAAGTGTAGCCATGTGTCCAAGCACTGCCATCTTGAGTCTAGACACCGGCATGAGTATGCTGTCAGCAGGACAGGGTGAAGCTCTATGCAAGCATACTCATGTTGGTTGTTTTTTGGTCATCTAATGTGCCAGAGCACTTATGTGGCACCTCAGATGACCCTCAGCACCCAGAGGAGGTGTGAATGGTCCCTCTGGTGGCCAGGAAAGGTAAAAGTTCTGCTGTGTGTGGTTCCTGATAGGGATGTGCATGAAGCCAATTTCTCACATTTAATTTGATACAAATCAAATGTGGGAATATTCAGCATCATCTGAATGCCCCCCCCCCGAATGTGGGGGGTTTCAGCTTTGTGCATGTATACTTGAATGAATAGTTATGAACAAAGCAAAGCAAAACCACCCACTCCCCACTTCCTGAACTGCTCCCCCCTCACTGGCTGCTGCCATCCCCGATCATGATCCTTGGATGCGGAGATGTTCAGGCTTCATTATTAAGCATTATGGAAAATCAAAATGACCGCAATGGAGAGACTCACAGCTGATCAGTGGTCACGCAACAGGCTAACAGTGACATCTTCCTGAGTAACGGCATCCCAGATACTGCCTGAAGTTCCTGTGTGCTGATGCTTGCTTGCTGATGAAGTTGCTAGCTTGTTGTTTTGTCACTGAGAAAAATCATAGTGCTGAGCCTTTGCACTTCTGTTTCCAGACTGCTGGCTATCCGACATCAGCAAATGTGGCTAAATAAATAAAAATCAAAGGGAAGTTGTCTTTTGGCTGTAGGTGCAATTGTGACATGTGAAAGCGTCTTTATTTTCTGCAGCTACAAATGGAATACGACAGGGATGCTTTTATGCACAGCCTTTTGAGCCTTATTCCCATCTCCCCCCAGAACTCTGAGGAAACACCGTGTCTTAGACAGTAACGGCAGAGAAGGAAGGAAAAAAGGGCAACCCAACTTCACTGAAAATGTAAAGCTTTTGAGATCCTATCAATTCATTTCCGTAAATGTAACTTCATTTCTAATCAGGTTATATATTTTTAGGTATCCATATAATCTTTTGTCCTTGTGCTGGCCAGTTTCTCATTCTCCTTTTTCTTTCTCCATAGTCCCCCCTTCAGAAGAGGGAATAGTGCTTTCTGCTATTCTTTAAGTGCACAGTTTTTTTTCTTTTTCTTTTTACATGCTTCAGCATTCAACGATGAATAATCAAGTTGAAAACTTCACGGTGAAGCAAAGCTTTCCAGCAAAGCAAGGTGACCTTCTGTCAGTTTCCATTAAAAAATTCAATCTTGCTATGTCCCACATAACCAAAAATGAATGCTAACGCTTATTTAAAAGATGTGTGTGTTTTATTATAATTCTGCTGTTTTCTAATTCAACTGTCCTATATTATACCTGCACTGAGAAAATATGTTTGGTCATGCCGGTTCACAGGTTGTTGACAGAACGAAAGAAATGGATTGCACTGAACCTAGAAGGGAATGCTTGATTTACTTACTTATTTAGTTATTGCCTAATCCAAAGTTTTGGGATAAGTCCAACCACACAAAGGAGGATTGTGAGGAGAAAGTACTTCCCAGTAAATGGGTCCCTGGCTGCATCTAATAGAATGCCATTGTGACTCAGCTTGTAAAAAGCATTGCACCAACCCATTAAAAAAATACATTTAATATTACTTTATTAGAAGAGCTTGGCTTTAATAGGGTTTTGCAAGAATATTCAAAACACTTGAAATTTGATCACATTTGTTCAAAATTGGGCATTCAAATTTCAGTTGAATGTCTATATATTCATTTTCTTACATTCAAATCAATTTGAATGTTTCAAATCATTTGTGTGAATTATTTGGACATTCATATGTGTATAGATACATATGCATTACATATGTATCCGTACATATCTTATTCATATCTACGTGGGGCTGCCCTTGAACACCATCCGGAAGTTGCAGTTAGTGCAAAATGCAGCAGCTAGAGTGCTGACTGGTACAGCTAACTGGACACACATTACGCCAGTATTAAAAAAATTGCACTGGCTGCCAATTTACTACAGGGCCCAATTCAAGGTGTTAACTTTAACTTATAAGGCCCTAAATGACTTGGGCCCCAAATATCTAAAGGAACGCCTTCTCCCATATCGACCTGCCCGTACCTTTAGATCCAATAATGAGGCCTTCCTGGTTGTCCTGCCACGTTCAGTAGTGAGGTGGGTGGGCACCCGGGAGAGAGCTTTTTCTGCAGTGGCCCCAAGATTGTGGAATGGCCTCCCCCGCGAGGTGCGCCATGCCCCCTTCTTGTATTTATTTAGGAGGGCCTTAAAGACATACCTGTTTGCCTCAGCCTTTGGCTAAGGATTTATTTTCCCTCCCCAGTTATAATGACATCATTTTAATGCACTACGGAGTGCACAGTTTTAAATTTGTTGAATTTTAAGGTGTTTTTAAGTGTGCATCTTGTTTTATTTGTATTTCATTTTAATCTGTATCTGTTCTTAATTTGTATCTTGTTCTAATCTATTTTAACCGGTTGCAACCCGCCCAGAGACCTTCGGGTATGGGCGGGATAGAAATATAAATCTAAATATCCCTACACATTTGTACAGATATGTATAGGATGAAAATGGGATGCATACAAGATAAAAACAGATGTGTACGGAAACATACAAATGTCGCTGACATTTGTACCATCAAATACAAATAGAATATTCATACAAATAGATACAAATGTATTTGAATTGGTTCAAATTTGAATACATTCATTTTTTATCTATTCGTATGAATTCGGATATTCGGATCTTTGATTCGAATCAAATGTTGAAAATTGCATTCGTGCACATCCCTAGGCTTTAATTGTGAGCATTAGTTGGGCCATAGCTTGTGCATAGGTGTACCCCAGATAGAATGATATCAATTTTAATCCCATTAAAGACACTGAATATCTAGAATAATTATTTCCATTTTGACAGCAGGAGGAGTAACAACCCAAGAATAAGTGCAAAGTGAAGAGAAGGAGTGCCAAACATGTGGCCCTATGTTGAGAGTTTGTTCCTGGTGGGTCATAGAGACAAGGTGCTCACTATCCCCTGCCCATTCAGCTGCCCAAAAGCCTGCCAACCCCTGGACTTACTTCGGGGAAGGTGAATGAGGCTCCATTAAGAAGTTGGCTTACTGTGAGCCCATTATCCAATGAAATTCTGGGCATATGAGAACTTCCTCCCACTGCATGGGCGGGGGACCTATTTTTGTGGTCCATTCTGGGAGACTTATGTCCAGGTTATGTGCCTGAACACTCCCACATTCTGATAATGCTCTGAATGCATGGGTTGACCAGAGCTCTCCATTACTGATGTGCACTATATAGTTTCTGGCTTGACCTCTTCATCAGTCTGCATGAAAGAATAGTTCAGCAAATTATTGGGAAAAGAAGTTGATTAATTGATAATTAGCAAACCCCATATCACTAAATATCTAAATCTACACATCTATCTCTGCCCGCCCGCCCATCCGGGCCTCCCATCCCCGCTCCAGAAGTGAAGCTGACAGATAATGGGAGGTAAATGACCAGCCATTAATAGATTAAATTAAGACAATTTTAAATAAACGGGAAAATTCATATATGTTGCTTGGATTTTGAAGAAAACAGGGCAATTACTAAAACCTTAGTTTCCTTTTTTTTAAAAAAAAAAAAAAAGGGTGATTTGAAATTGTAGTCACTGTGTAAAGCAGAACTGCTGATTAATACAGTCTGAATATATAGTAATGATATTTCAAAGAAATTTAGATTAGACAAATGTGCAACAGTGGCCATTAATTGTGGGGAAATGGTAAACACAGAAGGAATTAATCTGCCAAAAGAGGATTATGCCAGAGGAAAATTAAAGTACTTAGGTATCTTCCAAGCAGATAATATTATGCATGGGCATATTAAAATTAAGGTCAGCAAAGAATACATATGAATAGACAGAAAGTTCCTTAAATGAGAACTATATGGTGGCAGCATCATAAAACTGTCAATACCTGGATCATCCAAGTCCCCAGATACACTGCAAGAACTGCAGGGGGCTAGGGATGTTCATGAATATTTTGGCACATTGTGAATTTGTACGAATACATACAAATTCTGACATTCGTGGCCAAATCAAATAGGGCCTACACCTGTAGCCCCTATTTGTCTGCAAATCAGATTATCCAGTATTCATCAAAGCTTCATTTAAAGTTGTGAGAAATATTGGATGCCACTGTGGCCTTCCCCCATAGCATCCTGTCCCCCCCCCGGGCCTCCCATCCCCCCTCCAGCCTTCCGTAGCATGACTCAACTTGCAAGACACCTCCACTGCATACCTTTGTCCTAGGCCTCTAAAGAGCATGAAAATAGGCCTGGGGACACCACCATGGCTTCTTCTTCCCCTCCAGTGCATCCCCTTACCACTATAAGTGTTCCTGGGCCTATTTCGGCACTCTTCAAAGTTTGTGCTCTCCATACGGGGATCGTATGGAGAGAACTGCATGCACAGACCTGGAAGTGGCTAGGATGAAGGTATGTGGTAGTGGCAGTGGTGATGGCAAAGGTGACAACTACAGGTGAGGGGGCAGGGAAGGGCGGAAGGGGATTTGCTATTTTGTTCACTGACATTCTTTTGAATATTCGTGCATGAATACAAAGCTACACACATTTCTGGGGGTGGCATCCAGCTGAAGCCGTATCGAAATGTATATGGGAAATTGGCCTCATGCACACCCCTATTGCAGAATGCAGAAAGAGGGCCCTTTTGCACCTTTATGAGATGTGATGGCCAGTGAACCTCTGGGGTGGATCAGGCATCTGTATTTTGGAATGCCCCATCCATCCCAAACTTACCTGGAGGTTTCCTACCTGCCTGTCACACACTCCATGCTAACCTCTTCCACTCAGAAGAGGTGTGGCTGGCATGTGCAGGGCTGTCTCACAGCCTACAACCTGCCACTGGTATAATTGTAGAACAGTTAAAAATTACCACTATATGTTTCAGGGGAACTCTGGCACACAGAGAGCCACTTTTGCTATAGAAGTGACTCCATGTAGATCATATGCTCCATCTGGGATAATTTCTGGAGTTCCCCAGCATGGTAAGTGCAAATTTGCTCCAGACAGCCCTGAAGCAATCCATCCCGCCCTGTAACAGTTTGCCCATTCTACTCTGAGGTGTCCTGTCTTAGTGCAGATAACCTCCTCAAGTGCAAAGTTCTCTATGGGTGTTTTTCCACTGTCACTAGAAGTACCCGTTAAGTACCCATTAATGGGTACAAAAATGCCATTATGTACCCATTAATGGGTACTTAATGGGTACTTTTAGTGACAGTGGAAAAACACCCTATGTCTACTTCTGGCTTTCAATTTCACAGCTTTACCAGCATTTCTATGTGCAAGTCTCTGAAATGTCTATAATTGCTTGTTTCCTTTGAACACTAGTTTACATAACATTTTTCTTTAAAAAGAAAGGAAAATAGATTTCATATTATTCTCAATTATATTAAACTATAGAATCTATAGCAAGTTCAATGTAGTTTTTAAAAAAGAAAATCTAAGCTTTCTTTCTAGGATAATCATTAATTATATTATTTTTAGCTTTTGGCAGCTTTACACCTGCTCTTGATTAAGAGCCAGCAAAAACTGCAGACTCAGTCATACCTCAGAAACAGAGAGTTTTTTTCATCTATATTATTTAAGCCTTTCCAAGAGCACATCAATTTAAATTGTGTAGTGGATGCATAAGTAATAAATAGAGGAAGAAGAAAGAGATAATTAACTATTGTCAGATAGACTTATTAAATTCCACTTCATCACTGTTTGACCCCTTCCACTTTTCAATAATATATATCAGCAATTCCATCAATAACAATTATACTAAAGGTAATTAGCATTCATTTGCAGAAAAAAAAGAAGGCAAGGTAGGACTTCGATAAACTAGTTGCATTTAGCAGTGTCCCAAAGGCTAATTTGAAAACAGTAGATGATCACTTGATAGTATAATTAAGTCTGTGGATGAAGATTAAGGAATACGTACACGCACAGAGAAAGAGGGAGAGAAAGCTCCTATCTCTGTATAATCTTTTTTATTGCAAAGGATGCTGAAGAACCTCAACATCTGCTGAAATTTTATTGATGAGGGAAGTTCCTCACTTGAACTGAATCCTCCAGAATTATACTGATGAGCAAATAATGAATATATTTTCTGTATTTATCTATCCACAGTTGAAACCAACGGGTATGGACCATCCAGACACATTTTTTTTTTACCATGGAAAGCAAACATGTGCTTTGAGGCTGGGCTCCAAACCCTGCAAGGACAAGCTACAAAGGTTCCTAGTTTTGGAGCCTCTGAGGGATGAAAATGGGAGGTTTGCTTTCTTCATGTCTTGCGTGTTTTGGACCAGAGCCTGCTGGTCCACCAGTATACTTGTTTAAAAGTGCTACTACTTACTACACTACACTAGACTAGACTAGACTAGACTAGACATACTACTTACTAGACAGCTGGGAGGGGGGAAGGACACACAGTTTTGCAATGACATGTGAATTTATGAGGCCCAGAAGATGACTTCAGAGGCTCTTGACTGGGATTAGGGATGTGTACGAATACTTAATATATTTTAAATTCTATCTAATTCATTTGAATTTGGACATTCAAATTTGAATCAAATGTCTATAAATTCAAAATTAAACATTTGATCTAATGTTCAATTTTTGAAACATTTGTATGAATTATTCAGACATTTCCATGTGTACGGATAAGTACACAATGTGAATTTGCCTATATGTATCTTTCCCGCATCCGTACGCATTTGTACGGATCCATACGGGAAGAAAATGGGATAACTACAGGATGTGTACAGATGCATAACATTCAAATGAATTAGAATTTTGGATTTTCAATTTGAATAGAATCGAATCCTGAAAATTCCATTCATGCACACCCCTAATTGGAATTACCTATAAATGCAGAAATTGCCTTATGTGTGTTTGTTCATGTGTGTGAATTTTCTCACCATTTGTCTTTTTGAGGTTCCCATGTTGAAAGAGACTCAGTTTCCACCAGCCTAACTTTAATTGCCACCTAAATACTGTTATGAAAATCCTACAAACCTTCAGATTCTAAAGGTTCATAACAATGGAGCTCTGAATGGTACATTATGCAGACTGAATTGGTTTCTTATTCTTTCAGCTAGATGGCAGAATTATTTGGAAAGGCTAACTCTTTTCTACATTTTCAGCTCACAGCTTGAATCAAATTGCAGCTTACTACATTTGGGTAAAAAACAAGGAATCAATTCCCAGCTTATTCATCTTACAAACATATGTAAGGTTTTGTTATGTTTTATTCTTTGCATGTGCATTTATCTGCTAACTTTTATACCCCAGGATAGCAAAATATTTACTACCAGGCAATCCATATATGTTGTTTCCAAACTTCTTCTAGCAAAAGAAGACAGTTAACACCTAAAAAGTTATTTATTTATTTCATTTTTTTTTACATTTCTAACTGACTCACTGTGGTTTCTCAGTGACTCACTTTTGAGGAAGCAGAACAACCTAAAAAGTGATTCATAAAGAGTCAAAGATATGCATATTTTGCTGAGTCACTGAGAATGACAGAATTATCCAAATACATTCCAGAAAATAATTGTAATGAAGTATTATTATTGAGTTGAGACAAAAGCACAACGAATAGTCCAAGGAACAAAGCTGGTTGTGCATCTCTGGTTGTATAAAACATCACAGACCAAAAAAAAAAAAAAAGTTCCCTGGTTGTAATTTTCCAGGCTCAGCATGTGCATTTCAGGACAGGAAATGGCTCCTGTGTTTGAAGAAAGAGGCGCAGCCATGTTACTGTGAGGAGTATGGACCACAGTAAGTCCACAAAAGTGATGGCAGAGCTCCTACTGCTCTGCCTTTACAATGCTCTATGGAATACTTACTTCAAGATGAGTGCACATTGTGGACCTCACACCTTTTGAGTACACCTACTAGTCATGAGGTTACAGGACTGCATGACCATGGACCATCAGTACACCAACATAGTACCGTAAAAACAGAATGTGAGCTCAGCTTGAGAAATTCTTATCCCTCTAAAAGAAGGGATACCACAAAGGAACTATCCTCTTAATTTCTGACAGTCCAATGATGGCTGTCAACATTCTCAAGATTTATGTGAGAATGAGCACATCTTCAAATGACACAAGCACCCATAGGTAGAGTTCAAAGGTAGACTTTAAAATGGGAAATGCATATGAACTCATTACGTGAACGTAAATACAAAAGCCAAATCACGTCACACAAATAAATAATACCCTCCATTCGTAGTGCAGTGATGAAGGGATGTTCAAAGTAGACTTCATATTCACAAATTTGATCAGATATTTTCAAGTTGCCACCAGAAGCCCCTACCGGAATTACCATCTGCTCCCAGTTACCCCAGGGTGAGAGGTGGATGCTCAACTGGTGAAGCCTTTGCCTGGTGCTACTGCTGCTGCAACTCTGGAAAACAACATCTAAGCCAGGACTATAGTGGTGGCCGTTCAGAGACTTTGCCAGTGGGGAGTGCTTCTGTGTTTGTTAGACTATGCCCAAGGAAGCTGAGATCTCTACCGCCTGTGGGCTCTGTGGGCTTATAAAAGCCTTTGCTTTTGGCCTTGGCTCCTGCCAGAAGCCTCTACTGGAATTAACAGCTGCTCCCAATTACAGGGTAAGAGTTGTGGGCTTCCTCGGGGATTTATCTTATCTCACATGCTCTTTAATATCTATATGAAGCCACTGGGAGAGGTCATCAGGAGATTTGAAGTGAAATGCCATCAATATGCAGATGACACCCAGCCCTATCTCTCTGTACCATCTGAATCAGGAGAGCTGGTTGAAGTGCTTATCTGGTGCCTGGAGGAGGTAATGGCATGGATAAGGCCCAATAAATTGAAGCTGAATCCAGACAAGATGGAGGTACTGTGTGTCACTGGGTCTCGTGTCCGTGAAGTTGGGAGGCATCCTGCCCTGAATGGGGCTGTAATGCCCTGGAAGGGACAGGTGTGAAATTTAGGGGTGGTCTTGGACTGTGCTAACACTTGAAGCTCAGGTGGAGGCCATGGCCAAGAGTGCCTATTCCCAACTCTGGCTCGTTCTTCAGCTCAGGCCCCTTCTGGGCAGTTCTGGTAACTTGCAGATTGGACTATTGTAAAGACTCTAAATGACTTGGCCCCCACATACCTAAAGGAATGCCTTCTTCCATATTGACCTGCCAGTGCCCTAAGATCTGCAGGAGAGACCCTCTTGATTGTACCATTACTAAGGAAGTGCACACATGTTCTAAATGTTCAAAATTTGATCAAATTTGATTGAATGTGGACATTCAAATTTGAGTAGAATGTCTTCACATTTGAATTTAAACATTTGAACAAATTTTGAATGTTCCAAAACATTTGTTCGAATCATTAGAAGCATTTGAATGTACAGATACGTATGTGTTACATACATATCTGTATGCATTTTCGCTTATAATATGGAATGAAAACAGGATACATACGGGATAAAATGTGAACTGTACGAAAGGCATACAGATATGTATAACACATATAGGGAAGGAAGGAAGGAAGGAAGCAAGAGTGGGTTGTCTTATTTCCACTAACGGAAAAAAAAATCTGAAGTATTGCTTTATGAAGACTAAATTATACCACTCAGCACTTAGAAATGGTCCCCAATTCACATCTAATTAAAAGTCAAGCAGATTTTGAAAATAAAAGTAAAAAGTTGAATAATGCAACCTCTTCCTTAGTTGCTGAAATACAGAGATTCCAAATGGATGGTTTATTATTATTATTTTATTACCAGTGTCAAACCTGATTCTCAATGTAGCTGCACTAATACATAACCAAGCATAGCTGCCATTCTGTCCATGATCTTCAGTCAGAAAACATGGATTCCTCTGGTGGCAAACCTTAATTTGAATGCAAAAACCTACTAAATCCAACAACAAGAACAACAACAATAAAACTTGCAGTTATAGCTGCTCAAAAGTCCTTTGGACCGAATGATACTTCTTTCCAGTAAAGTGAAACTAGGATTGCAGATTCAGCCACTCATAGTTATGTTGGGCATGTTTGTTATTTTTAAAATCTACTTTGCACTGATTAACTGATGCACACATTTTTTTCTCCCTAGATAAACTAAATATTTAATGTCGAAAAGTTAAGCAACATTATCAAGCTCATGACACAGGAGAAGCATCCTGGCATATAAAAGAGGAGATGAAGATGCTGTTGCCATTTTAATAAATAATAGAGATGATGTGATAAATGACTTTCAAGACACTGAAGCCTTATTTAAAAATAAAATGAGAACAATTATGCCCATCTGAGCCTGTCTCCTGTCATTAAGTTGACAGACCTATTTCAAAACTTCAAGTTTAACTGATAAGCAAACCAAATTGTACTGTGGTCTAATCTCTTTTTTAAAAAATTAAAAAAAAACTAAAAAAAAACCCTAAGAAGGAAAGAGAAAACCTGTGTGGAAAAGTTGGTAGAAGAATGATATGAAGTATTTTAGTATTGTTACAATGAATCCATGCTGCTACCCAGTAGGGTATTTATTTATGTCAATGCTAGTCACTAGGGGAGTCATAGACTCAGACATAACCAGAGGCATACCTCAGATACACCTCAGAGAAACAGTGTGTGCCCCATGTGTTCCCAAACTTTCTCTAATCCACCTTCTCTATCACAGAGGGACATATTGTTGTGTGAACAATCTAACTTCAAAGGTTTCTCTAAACCACTTCAGGGGAAGCTTTCCTGCGATTCCTGAATGGGGCAGCCTCTCCAGCTGTGGGTGCACCTCTGGGCGTACGCAAAGTGGCCAGATCTGGCCACCCTGAACCTTCAACAAAGGTTGGATGCATCCACTTTGTGCACCCTTTTGATTCATGCACAAATTTGAAGCTGATGAACATTTTTTTACGCATCTCTATCAAAACTTTGTTGGTATTGGAAGCACTGCCTGGAGTAAAATACAGCTCTCCCAGTCCAATAACTCTTTTATCTGAGTCTGAAAACAGCTGCGGCCTTATAACGTGTCACTTATTACTAGCTATAGTATAGTCCAAAGGATAAATGTTGACGTACATACATTTGCAGTGCATGCAGAGACACACTATTCCAAATGAAGCTGAATTACAGCGTGATTTTGGAAAACTTCCTGAAATGATAAAATAGTAAGCAAATTAAGGTAGCAACTGCCTCAGAATCATTTGTTTTTAGCTATTAGTAAAGCTAATGTAGTATCTGACTTCTGGGTGAAGAACAAGTAGCTTGTAAGGAGGCATCAAATAAGCATTAAAATGCAGGGGGAGATGCATGTGCCCAAAAGATGCATTAACACATACTGGGGATAGATTTACTCTCCACTGTGCAATGCCCTTAGGGAGCAAATGTTTAAAGCCCCCCCCCCCCCCCAGTTTGCTTCTAGAGAAGTTTTTGACTTTTTTTAAAAAAAATTTTTTTTACGTAGTTTATAGGATTAAAGAATATAGAATAATCAGCTTTGCAGATAGTTTGGGACAGAAATCTCTCTGATATGAATGTTGGTTAAATAAACTGCAATTAATAGATTTACACCAAGCTTCTAATTTATTAAAATTTCCCTACGTCTTGGAGAAAATTTCTTATTTCTACTTGATTGCAACTAGAAACAAAGTACCATCTGCTTGTTGATTCATAGCAACCTTTTTATGAGTTTACAGCCACATTCTTTACTGCTAACCGGCTGAAAGAGATTATAGCAAGTACACAATAACAGAATAAATTGTTAGTAGTATAAGCATTATTAAATCTAAAGTTATTAAATTAACTTCACTATTGTTAACCACTAACACTAAGATAAATGCACAGTAACAATTGTATACTTTGGTGCAAAAATAAAAGATCAATCGTTGTGTCTGATGGAACAATTAGGACAGTGCATTCCCTTCACAGTATGTAACATGTCTGGATGCATGTGTATTAAAATTTATGTATTTATTTATCTACATTTCCCTCCCAACCTATACCCAAAGGTTTTAGCGTGGGTAACAACATTTAAAATCAAGCATATATAAAAAGAAAAAGTAGAAGTAGAAGCAGTGTTGGCTTTTCTACCCCGCTTTTCTCACACATTTAAGGGGATTCAAAGCGGCTGACAAATCTTTTCTATTCTTCTCCCCACAATAGAACACCATGTGAGGTAGGTGGGGCTGTTAGAGCTCAGAAGAGAGGTGTGACTAGCCCAAGGTCACCCAGCTGGCTTCATGGGGGAGGGCAGAATCAAACCTGGTATTCCCAGGTAAGAGTCCGGTTCCCTAACCACTAGACCAAAACACAAATCAAACACACACAAAAGCCCAGTATATATTAAAACAAGAACAGTGTATGAAAGTGGAAAAAGAAAGTATATCCACATTTAACCAAAAGCCAAGGCAAAGAGGTGTGTCTTCAATGCCTTCTTAACGGTGTACATGGAAGTTACCTGATACACCTCAAGGGGGAGAATATTCCACAGCCTAGGGGCTATCGCTGAGAAGGCCCTCTTCTGGGCACCCACCCCTTTTACTACTGAAGGTGGTGGGACAACCAGGGGGGCCTCCCCTCCAGATCTTAAGCCACAGGCAAGTCGGTATGCAAGAAGGTGTTCCTTTTGATGTAGCTGCCCTATCCTTTTTTCCAATGCAACTTTCAGCTAAATTACAAGAGTTTAAAGAAGGGGAAAAAAATCTCTAGAGCCAGTTCTGAGCTATTCCATAGCTATATTCTGCCTTCATATCCCCAGGAAATCTCACCAGTAAATGCTGGCATACACACCTGAATCAGCAGATGTCAATCATTTTCTATTCTACTACATTCTTTTACTCTGCCGTCCTTTTCTATGCAGTAACGGTCATGCTCAGTCTTCAAATGTCATTTTTTAGTATCTCATGGCCTCTGTATCATCGTGTCCCTATCTCTAACTTGCAGAGTTCTAATTGCTTCTCTGCCTATCGAGCTGTCCTAATTCCTTACATCTTCCTCTGCTGCCCTGTTTCTGTTAAAAGTCTCCATCATTCTGCCCTTCATTTCTTCCTTGATTTGAATACCTATATGATTTGGTTAATGCATTTTTAAGTCCAGCTTCATGTGTATGTGTTTTTTTTTTTTTCTCCAGCAAGGGCAGAGAAGGGAATAGATTTTCACATTAAATTAAACCTGATGAAAAGCCGGCTGTAAACATTTAGTTTGTCTATTATTTTGAAAGTGACAGCTAAAGCTGGCAGATGAAATTGTTGAAAGCCCAGTCAATTTACAAACAAGCTAACATGTCATGCTAAGAAACAAGGATAATGATCTAGTATAAATTACAGGGTTTTTTTTTATTATTATTATTTCTTCCCTCCCCCATTTCCCTCTTTTCTGTTTTTCAGCAAGGTATGTCCAGCACCACTAAAGGCGATGCAAAATGGAAAGGGAAAAAACAAACAAGCAAAATGCAAGCAAGCAAAACAAAGAAACAAAGAACCCCCCCCCCAAAAAAAAAACCTAGGGAAGAGCACATTTCCCAAGCCTAATATGGGCAATATGGCAATTTCTACAAAAGATTTCTGCAAAATCTTTGTATTTTATTTTTTAAAAAACCATAAACTGAAAACTCTCTTTATTGACAGCAATAAAGGGTCCCAGGAGATATTTCTCAAAGCTGGTCCACTTTCATATACTTTCACAGAAACATTGATGCACATGGCTATGGTCTGCAGTCCCAGCATATCTGCAGTATGCATGCCTAGTGCATTAGCTCATGAATCATAACTCTCCTACTTACTAATTAGCATGCTAGCTATTGCCTGCCTGTTTGCAGCTTTCTCAGTATGCTAATAAGCATTATCATGACCTTTCTAACATTGCTGGGTCAGTTTAAAGATTATGTTCCCTTCCTTGAACTTTATGAACCATCCTTGGTAGCGCTGTATCCCTTCTCCCCAATTTCCCCTTATCTTAGTAGACATATGTTTGCAAGAAAGCATTATGATGACCTTTGTGAACAGTTCCCACAGTAAGGCACAGTGAATTCAGGAGACCCTGTTTAGGCAGAGAGCCCTACTTGGGCATAAGGGATGCCTGTCAATAAAAGAAAGGGTGTGTCCAGACTTAAAGATACTGTGCATTCCATCGCTCAGTCCGGGTGTGGACATCACACTTGACACCTGATCCTGTGTAGTGGCAGCTCATTATACTGCTGCTACTTTGAATTTATCTACTGTGAAACAATGAGATCTGGCTCCACAGTTTCAGGTAAATTCAAATGTTCCAGCCAGTCTGGACAGGACAGCAACAACAGCGAACAAGAGCTGAATTGGCTGCCCCCTCCCATGTGATGCGCACTTCACTGCACATATCACAGATTTCTCTGCTCAAATCCAGACAGTGGGTTGTGGCTTCACAACAGGTAAGCTGTGTATTTTCTTATAACAGCGGATATTATTCCGCTAATCTGGATACAACCTTAGAGGAACTTCTGCAATGTAGCATTTCTGAACTGGAAATGACCAGAGAGAATTCAGGGGCAGCCAATCAAATGGGCTATTAGTTTGGCCTAGTGAGTGAGCCACTTGCGTCTAGCAGTTAGGGAGGCCGACTCTTATCTGTGAATACCAGATTTGATTCCACCCTCCTCCACAAAGCCAGCTGGGTGACATTGGGTGAATCACAGCTCTCTTCTGAGCTCTCACAGCCCCACCTACCTCACAGGGGGTTCTGTTGTGGGAGAAGAATAAAAAAGCTTTGTCAACCACTTTGAGTCCCCTTAAATGGGTGAGAAAAGCGGGGTAGAAAAGCCAACTCCTCCTCCTCCTCTTGCTTTTGCCTACCATTTGAGAAATCTGACAGGTCTGTTGTTGTACAATGGTTTCTGGGTGTGTGTTTTTTTAAATGTGTTTTAATAAAGTTTTTACAATTGTTTTTGAATAACACTATGCTGTCAGTGGTCTATTTCACAGTTCACTCAGCAGTTTGGAATTTTTAAAACCTTGAAAGCTAGTTAACGAACTTTACTAATTTGTTCTCTTACTCTGGATTGGTTGTGCCACATAACAAAATAATAATTAATGATAATAATAAATGATGATGATGATGACAATAATTAATCATCATCATCATCATCATCCACTCATAAAAGTGGGGCGAAACTATAATACATTTAGCCAAAGGCCAGAGCAAAGAGGTGTTAGTGTTATACTACAAAAGAACATAAGAGAAGCCTTGCTGGATCAGGCCACAGCCCATCTAATCCAGCATCCTGTTGCTCACAGTGGCCCACTAAATGTTCATGGGCATCTCAAGCAGAGAAAAGGACAAACCTCCTGCTCTCAAGTCCGAGCAGATGGCCTTTGAAGTGCCCCGGTTCCTATACTAAAGGACTGGAGTTTGTAGCTGTATTCCATTTCTGCTGTTTATCCAATCTCCCTTTGTAGTTTTGTTGTTGTTGTTGTTGTTGTTTAAGAAGTGTTTTTATGGAGGGAATGTTAAAAGAAAACTTATATAGGAACAATTGAAATGAAATGCAAATAGTTCTTGAAAGCTAGTTAACAGAGGTACGTAAGTGTAGAGGCATTATTTAGGACAGATTTCTCAGCAGACAGGAATGGTTTATTCTGTCTTTTAACTAAGGAGTAGCCTATGTGATTAACGTGTCTTGCAAAAAAGTTATTCCATGAATTTAAATCAAAATCATTGTTGTAGAGAATCATAATGCAAGTCATGCTACAATTTAAGTCAGATGACTACGTCACTCAGCTTCATTGAAATTCTTCTCTAGCATATTCCTCTGAAAGCTCTTCTCTCTATACACCACCACAGAACACACTTTAATTAAGGTTAGATGCAATGAGAGTAATTAATAATCTAAAGATTAATTGCTAAGTCATGATTAGGAGATGGCTATTAGGAAAAGTTATAAATTAAGTCTTAACTGCAAAGTGCTGAGTGATTAGCCATACACTATTTTTTTTTTTCAGGATTAAACAAAGAGGAAAGTAAGGAAGGAAAACTAGTTTTGTGTAGAGTGGCTGATGGAAATGTATCCGACAGAGTAACAAACAAGAGATATCGTATATTCCAGCGTATAAGACGACTGGGCGTATAAGATGACCCCCAACTTTCCAGTTAATATAAGAAGATATAAGAAGACGACACCCGGCATATAAGACGATCCCCGACTTTTGAGAAGATTTTCCTGGGTTAAAAAGTAGTCTTATACGCCAGCATATACAGTATTTATTTATTTATTTATTTATTTATTTATTTCACTTCTCATTAAAAAAATTATCCAACCTAAATATAGGTAATTCTGTGCCCTTAAACATGCATCAGCTGGTGGAGACCATACAAGATGTAACTGCAGTGCAATGCAAGTGTCTTATAACATGAATAATGCTAATAAAAAACAAGCAAAATATAATCTAAAAGCAATGTACAGATAACAAAAAAAAACCCTAAATAAAATAATACATCAGGACCTGATCATGGCTAAATATATGTTAAGATGGGCAAAACTATAGAAAGATGAACTTTCTGAATTTAACCATACTGGACTCAAGTGTCAAATATTCCAACATTTGAAAAATAACTATTATTCTCTTCCATATTTATGATATCTGTATGGCATCTGTTATACAATGCTGAACATTCTATTGCCTTATCTTTTCATGCTACCCCATACAGGAGGTGTTGTAAATCAAAGGTGCTTACAGAAAAGGGTAGTTTGCTAAACAGATGTGTGTTTATTTGACTGCTCTGAGGATCTAAACTTAAGTTCAGTTTGTAAGCAACTGAACAATTTCTATTATTTTTTTCCAAGCCATTGTATCAATGCATATTTGAATCTTTTGCCCTAAATTTAGTACTTGTTAGCATTCATCTTTGCTAAATATTACTCACGTGTTTTCAGTACTGCTGTCTAATTAACCCAAATTATTTAGAATGTTGGTTCTATCTTTTGGCATATTTCCTATTCTTTCCGGTTTTATGTCAACTGAAAATAATAAGGTGGCCAAACCTACAGGAGGATAATTCTTGGATTTTAATAATTGTATAAAATAGGTAGCTTCAACTATTGTTGAAAATATTCCCTATGCTATGGCATTTGCTTCAGTGAAAATTCTGTTTAAGACAGATATTTGGATGGCCATCCCAGTTTTCATGAAGCTGCTAGCTATACATTTCTTGCAGTTTAACTCTGTTTCAAAATTTGTAATAATGATATGATGTTAGAAATTTTGTCTGTTCTTTTCATTATTATTTAATCACACCAGCTTTTCCTTCCTAAGAAAAGCATAATAAATGTAATAACAAGATCATATTTGACAGTGTGTTAATTTTATATCAAATGGTAGAAAAAAACCTTTTTTCCCCTATTAGATGTTTTACAAACAATAGGTAAACAGCAATTCAGCATCAAATTCATTTAGTTTTGCAAACACACCAGCTACTAAAACCATAATGAATATATTGCATTTGCACAAAACAATGCCAACATTACCATTATCTACTATGGTTCTACTAAGATATCCATCTGGTTCCACATAGCACATACTTTACTGTAATCTTTTCTGTTGTTGTTTTTCCAAGCTTTATTAAATGATTGCATTTTGTAAATGTGTGGAATTTGAGCTTTGCACATGAACATCTGACAAATGTCTGTGCATAAAGGAAATCCCTCATCCCTCCCTTCCCATCCCATCGCGTCCCATCTTGCCCTCCCACTCACTTGCTGTCCCCACACCATCACACACCTCTTGGAGGCCCATCCAGGAAAGTGCACACACGTCACTGGAAGGCCTACTTGAGTCTTGGCAGAGTGTGGGAATGGCAGCAGAGGTTGCGGGGACTGCAGACACATTGGGTGTAAGGCAGCCAGCCTGGAAAGCTGAGGGTGAACCTCTGCTGCCATTCACATGTCCATCTGAAGCCCAAGTAAGTCTTCCAAAAGGACAAACACTCCTCCAGAAGGCCCACTTGGTCCTCGGGCAAGCACACAATTCGCAGCAGACAATGTGAGAATGCAGCTGCAGCCACATTTGGGAGTAAGGAGACATGGCCAGGGGGACAGGAGGCCAGGTGGCAAATCCAGCCTTCATTGAAGTTTCATCAATTCACCCATGAATGTTGAAATTCATGCACATTCATACAAATTTCAAATTGTATTCATGCAAATCCCTATTTTGCACTTACCGTCACAGAGCACTTTATATTAAAAAGAACCCATAAAATAAATGACAAAAGACACCCAGAGCCTGCTAAAATATTTATCTTACCACCACTGAATATCTCAAGAGATTATTCATGGAAAAGAATGTAAAGAACAGGCAAAACATTTGTTACTAGAGCCTTTCCGAGATTATCCTTACCCTTTTATGCACACTTGTGTGGAATATAAAGGCTCCTCTCCCACCACCTCTTACTAGTAGGCACCAGCTGCACCAGACAGAATGTAATTTAGATCAGGAGGCCCAAAATGGCTTACTGGTCCACATATGGTTTGGACTTCTGATGAACCCAATTTATCAGATACATCTACTTCCTAGGAGCACAGGGAACCCATTTAAGCAGAATGCCTTATTGCATCACTGAAGTGGGTCCCCTGGGGACTCTGAGGCTAGGAGACTTTCCTCCTAGTCATTGAATCTGGCATGGGGTGCTATTTTGATCAGACTGGCTCCAGAATCTGTCAGATCTAGACCTAGTAATCAAGATCCAAGCAAGTAGTTCTAAAGCTACATACACATAGCCAAACTTCTTTTCTGATTTGACCCTTGAGGTTCCCAGAGGTGGGATGAGAACAGAATTTTAGTAAGCCCAAGTCCACCCTTGATACTAAATTTGATCCCTGAACATTATGTATATACACTTTGGGGCCATAAAAATCTGTGGTGGAAATGCAGTCGCAGTCATTGCAGGTGACCAAAAACCTTGTAGATTTCTACCATCATTCCAGTTCTGACAACAATTCTGACTGCATTTTCGGCTGCTGCAGACAGGATTTCATTGCTGCAATGATCTCCTAAACCTTTAGTAAAATCTGCCTATCCACTTTCCATACTGTACATGTTGTTTACTGTAAAAGACATAGTAAATTCTATAAAAGAAAAAAAAACTTTAATACTATATTATGAATATGGAGATACAGCTCAACTTTAATCGATCACAAGAGTCACAAGAATCTGCAGAAGGCCTTGAATACTTAACCCAGAGAATGAAGGTGACTCTGTAGAAAATAGATCACAGTCGTTCTGGTGTTATCCTACTAAAGCTTAACTAGACTATTGTTTTAATCAAAACTTCCAAACCGTATCATTTCTCATGCTACCATTTTAACATCTGGTGGTCCATAGAGTGATATAATTTTTCATAATAAGGGAACCAGTAAACCATGTGCTTGATAAATAGCTAATTTTGGTCTTACTTCCATCAGTGGTCCTATTTTAGGCTTGTCACAGTGTGAATAGAGTTAAACCTAGAACCCCGACAAGAAATATGTCACCATTATCTTTTGTTCTCTCATCAAGAGCAAACACAGCAACTCATAGGATTCTTCTGGCACAGAAATTTTTGGTGTTAAGATGTTGCTTAATAACGCTTCTCATTCTGCGCCAGTGATCACACAAACTGGAATGAACAAGATCTGGGTGTTAACTAATCATTCTCTATTAAAATGAGCAAATAAAAGACATTAACTAAAACTTAAGATTTGGCATGTGTTCTATTCTATGTATGAGCCATATAAACGTGAATGTAGTCTCAACAATTAGAATTGGAGAAAAATGTCTGAATTGTAATTCTACCAAACTAATATGTGCTGAAAATGGATTTAACTTTCCGGTTGCATACTTCTTTAATCACTGAGTACAAGAATATATTCATTATGGGCGGATGAGTGCAAGTATGCATATTTCTGGGGGGAAATATTATAATATAAGCATTGATACATTGGAAATACACAAATATTGGAGAACTGACTTACAATTCAACACATGCAAAATTAACACAGACTGGCATAGAGGCTGATCCTTAGTGTACAGATATAATTGATTTTTGTTATTTTGCTTTACTTTAGTACAATAGAATTTTGAAACTGAGTTCTACACTTGTTTCTAGGAGGCACCAGCAGATACTTCTTCACCTGTCACATCTCCATTTGTGGAAGCAAGAAGTGCCCTACACCCCATTAACGGCATAATCACCATTATAGTCCCTTATGGTTTAAGATTCATCACTTCAGAGGTGCACTGTACTCCTGTGGTGCAGAAATCCCCTTGCTCTTTAACATTGACTCATTGGACTGTGCTGCTAAATCATAACGTTGTGAGAAACTTATGTTTTGATAAAAAGATACGTTGCTTTTGTTTTCTGTATATGAATGCCTACATTTAGATGGATTTAAGGGGGAAAAATAGGATTTATGCTGTTTAGTTCAGCCAAATGATAAATTACCTTGTTTGTTAATGACCATATTCTGGTTGGATCATATACTTATGCAATTAATTCAGGTAATTGTTACCAGCCTCAATAGAGGAGACATATATCAGTGCTAAATGAGTTTCATAAAATACTTGGCACAAATTAATCAGCTGAGGAACTGATCCAAAACATTTTGTGTCTCTGCTGATCTGTGAAGTGTTGAGGAACTGACTAAAACAGTTCTCTTGTGCCTTTTAACAGTTAAATGCTCATTAGTATTCTGTGTAGAACTCTAAAACAGGAGCCAAAAAAATATGAGGCTGGATAAATCAGGCCTTCTCAACTAGCCTATAATAAACACTGAATACATGGATGAATGTCACACCAGACATAAGACCATTGATTCTATTTTAGAAATGTATACCTCATATTACTATGAAATTCCCAGTAGTAGTCTCCTAGTTTGCATAAGCCTTGCTAAAATTAATATGAGCTGAGTTAGTGAAATAATTGGATGTATAAGCACGCAAAAGGAAGGAAGGAAGGAAGGGAGGGAGGGAGGAAGGAAGGAAGGAAGGAAGGAAGGAAGGAAGGAAGGAAGGAAGGAAGGAAGGAAGGAAGGAAGGAAGTTAGAAGCAGTAGCATGCGGAAATAAAATGCTTTACATCCAGTTAGCATTTTGATGGGAAACTGGGAATTTCACATGCTCTAAGCTAGACATTGAAGTGGATTCCCAGGAATGGCTGTGCCTGGGCCATGCACAAGAGGCCCATGTACAGACACAAACTATCCTTCAATGGTTACTAATCCCATACAAAAAGGAGCTGGAAGGTGTCTTAGCTGACATCAGTGAAGTCATTATGGTGGAGGGACTAGAGTGAAAGGAAGCATGACCTGAAAAAGGAGAAGGAGAAGGAGAAGGAGAAGGAGAAGGAGAAGTAAGTAAGTAAGTAAGTAAGTAAGTAAGTAAGTAAGTAAGTAAGAAAGAAAGAAAGAAAGAAAGAAAGAAAGAAAGAAAGAAAGAAAGAAAGAAAGAAAGAAAGTGGCCGCATCCCTAGTCCTATCTATGCTCCATGCTCTGTGGATTAGGCAAACTCCTATTATGCACTAGTGTGTGAACATCAGAAGTCTAGAATGGACCATGATTCCATGTACTGTCCCATGTGAAAGGGCTCTAAAATTCAGCAGAAATTATAATAAAGAGCTGTTAGAATGAGGGAGGCATATTCAATTATTATTATTATTATTGTAAGACAGATAATCTTTTGGGAAACACTTTTTTCATTCCCAGCCTTCTGAGGAACATGCAAGAAAATGAATTAATTTGCACTCAGTTCGTCTCCTCTTAATTTACCAAAAATATATGCATTTTCTTGGTTGGGCTTAATAGATATAATAAGTACAAAGGGCTAGGTATTGAAACATTAAATACTGATACTTTTTACCAGATTTGATCTGTAAATTGGAGACAAGGCAAACATTAACTGTTATTTTGTATTTCAGTATTTTAGTATTGGTCTCTCTTTCTTTCTTTTCTTTTTCTTTCTTTCTTTCAAGGGTGTCAGAAATCCTTTTTTTTTAATAGATACAAATGAGGAGCAGGTAGTATATTAATATTACTTGTTTGTAATAGAGAGGAAACACATGTTCCACTGCAGCACTCCTGTCCAGTCACCAGTCTCAAGATTCATCCAGACAGCACTTACTTATTCCACATCATTTGGACAACCCAAAGTAAAGCACATTCAGAAACATTTTGTTCTGGGTTATCCTTGCTTTATTCCAGATTAACCAAACAATGTGGAATAATTAAGTGCTGTCTGGATGAAGCTTCAGTAAGGCTTGACTAGCATCCTCAGTCACTACTGAGTAGCTCTGCCACAGCCATTTTTGTTACATGGCATTCTTAGCAACAGTGGCTGCTAGTGTGAGCTAGGGACTGGTGATCATATTTTAATGCATTTTTATTCCAGTTATTATTATTGTTATTGTTATATTTGAGTGCTGTGACCTGCACTGGAATCTTCAGGGAGAGGTTTGGAGATGGAGGCGGTAGGTGGTAGGTGGAGGAACATTGGTTTGGGTTGGGATCCTTAGCCCATGTATTATTATTATTTTTACTTGTAGACTATTCTGTGATGGCTGAACTGAGATAATATATCCAGTCATTTAGAGGTTCCCAGTAAGAAATCAAGATTGTTATCTGGAAGATCTGTTGGAGAAGGGATAAACTAACTTGAAGCTGGTTCATATGATTAAGCTTGTATTAGATAAATGCTTGTGCCAACTTTTCCAGAAAATAATTCACAAAATATCATTACAAATTCAATATTAATGTTATAGGATTGCAGCTGAAATATTGTGCAAATAAAACAAATCATTTCTTTCTTTTTTTTCCTTTTAAAGAACTGCTTATTCCATCTTAATGATTTCCCTCAACATCTGTGACTAGTGAATATGCCAGAAAGGGTGGTGGTAGGAAATAACTAGCTATTCTTGTGACATTTCACTTAATTAAAATATTCTTTGGCGTACTTTGGTGAAAAATAAAGATCTTTAATTAGCTAGAGGTGTCACTGAAGCTATTAACAGCGGTGTTTAACATAAGATCACACAAGTATTAACTTTAAAAAGATAGAGAGAAAGAGAGAAAAGCTGGAGTTTTCAAGTGTCCCAGGACTAATAAAAGTATATCCAAAACTGCATATTTATAATTTGAAACCGAGCAGTTTGAAGGCAAGGTTATTGGGTATCCCCCTTTTTCCTTCCTCTTCAAATTCTTATTCTGTGCTTTTATATTAACTAATCCATGGGCAAAGTCACCTTGCTGCAATAACAGGTTGGAAGCAGAAATGTTCTTTTTGAAAGGCCTGGCAGTGTTTCTGTTTATAATCCTGTGGCTTTTTTATCCCTGAGAATAGAAAATGGTATTGTTTCAAATCACGTTTCGATTGATGCTTTGCATATAAATTGGAATCAAACTGTCAGGTATTGTCAAATGTACAAAAATTATCTAAGCTGTAGTCAGCATACGGAATTCACTTCAACAGGAGGTCAAAGACAAGTAGGATGGCTGAGCTTTTACAAAGTTGAAGAATTTCTATGTCAACTAGTAACTATGGTTGTGAATGCTAATATAGGGATAAAAACATTTCATGCTTCAAAGCATTAAAAAAAAATCACCCAGAGGCCCATAAACGCTTAATCTCCCCCATTCAAGGTAGTATTTTCGTGCTGACTTTAATCATTCTATCCTATTCCTACATGGATCAAGGTAGATGGCTTCACATTTCTTAGAGAAATGGCTTCAGATTTCTTTGCAGCTTGTCCTAAAACCAGAAAGAGTTCAGCATTCTGGTCACCAGATTTTATGAGTAAAGAAATCTAGAGCCAAAGTAAGTTTGAATGGGGAATGTAACTTGTCCTGAACAGAAGGAAGTGATTAGATTAACAGACATTCATCTGATAACCTCTAGAAGTGATGATATCATCATAATGGTGGTCAGTTGCAACTACTGTTTTATATTCCACAACTATCAGCAAATTCAGTATAATTTCCTGTGATGTGTAATGAAAATGAAGGAAAACTGACACTCACATTGCAACTGAGATGAGAGCACAGCACAAAAATGATGCTTCAGCAAATAAAATATTTATATCAATAGCAGTCAGCCAAGAGGCAATAGGTCAGGAAGTATTGGGTAATGATCTGTGTCAAGATGACATTATTGTATTTCACCTTGCACTGCCCAAACTACCAGCTTTAGTAAATAAGGGGAGGGGAAAATCTTCCAGATTTTTGGTACTTGTATTTTCACGTCATTTATGTTCAACAAATAAACTTAGAATAAATATTTATGTCATTCATTTCCTAGGAATGCAACTTGGGAAACCCATTGTCTTTGGTAACTGATGTGCAACACTAACCACAAATTTATTTTATTTTTATTTTTTTACTTCAGACTAATAGAGAAGGATCTACAGGGACAGGAAATATTTGTGAGTGCCTTTATGGGATGACAAATGTTCAAGGTCAGTCTGTCTCCTTGGTGGTCTTATCAAACATAAGGGGCTGTTTTCTGTGTTTGTTGATGCTTCATGATCATCAACAATGAAGTTGGGGTTTCCCTGGATGCTAATTGGACTTTGATCCACTTAGCCAGTTTGGCCTAGTGTTTAGGGAGCCAGAATCCTAGCAGGGAATACCAGGTTTGATACCGTACTCCTCCAAAAAGCCAGCTGGGCATCCTTGGGCTAGTCACAGCTCTCTTCTGAGCTCTCACAATCTCACCTATCTCACAGGGTGTCTCTGGCAAGTGTGTGCATGTGTGTGTGTGTCATGTGTGTGTGTGAGAGAGAGTGTGTGAGAGAGATTCTGTTGAAGAGCACAATTAAAGAGAACTTTAAGGACTGATTTTAATATACCAGTGAAATTCCAAAATGTCTATTAGAAAAAGGTTTGCACATCTCCAATGTGAACCTACTGCAGCTTCTAGGTCTCTATTTTACCAAATATGAGTAAGTAACCCTATCTAGTCCTCTCCTTCTCTTCCCCTGCTACTTGTCAAATCTCCCTTATTACATAGGTCTTCAAGCCATGATAACCCAAATTTAGACCTAGGGTGTTTTTCAACTTAATGGGTACTTCTAGTGACAGTGGAAAAACACCCTTAAATAGAATGACAAACGCCACACTTTTATAATTTATAAATAATAAATTATACTTTTATAAATTCACTTTTAAATAATAATACTACCTATGCTTGACTTTACTTCAAATACGTAGTTGGCTATTATCCATATCCTGAAGTATGTGCACTTCAGTAAACTTAAAGTTACCAGATTATTTTGGTTTCACATTTCAAGCAGTAGCAACTAATAAAAAGGAACCTCATCAATGCAAATAAGCATACCTGTATTTCAGTCAATAGAGTTGGATAGAATTTAAATAGATGACTATAAGAGTCATTGTCACTTACTAATTAAGATTAAGTGGTAGAATACAGTGACATTTTAGTGACAAAAATACCCCTTACAGTCATACGAACTCTGGCAATTCATCTGATCTTTCATTAGAAGTGTGTCACTGCTGTTCTTCATTCAACATGCATTAGGAGAAAACAAGCCTCTAGAATCAATGGGTGCTAGTTCCTATGAAAGATGTCTTTACAGACTCTGCAGCTCATGAAACATTTGTGCTTCAATTAAAGATGTCAACCCCAAGTGTGAATAGTTCCCAGTATGAAATATGTATGTATGGACAATCCAATGATGTTGGAAATTAGAAAGCCTCATTATGCTTCATAAAACACTGTACAAAAATATCAGTTGCAAAAAGGGAAAAATATAGCAGCAAAGTTCTTCACCATAATAACAGTACAATGAAACAATTATTGATACAATTTAGTTCATAAACCAGCTTTGTGAATAGTTTATACAGAACAATACCTGGAGGACACATTTTTTTCTAACTATTATGTAGATTGACCTGGACAGCATACGGTTTGACTGCAAATATTAAAATGAAAAGTATTTTTTTTATTTTATATTCCCGTATTTTGTATTTTATTATATTTTTATTTTATTGCTGGCATATTCTGGTCAACAGCAAACAAAAGAGCTGAGATATTGCTTAAATAAAATGCCAAACCAATTTTCCAATTATAGCCTATACAGGTATTGAAATATAGATAGGACTATTAAAAAAGAAGAGGAAAGAGCAGGACCAGAAAAATTAGCTATTCTGTACATTTGCAGACACATTTTCCCCAGGATCCTTGAATGAAGCTGTTTCCTTTTATTTAAGGTAAGAAACTAATTAAGAGATAACTTGGCCATCATATGAAAAACAATTATCAAACCATCTTAGTTATGTGAATTTCACATAAAACAGAGAAAAAAGGTACAGAACTTATTCATTTCTAGGCCATTACTGCAATCTATATGATACCTGCCCCTTTCTGCATTTGCCTTTCCCGTAAGCACCATAATTTGAACACCATGAGCTCCTCAGTTCAAAATTGGCAGCCTCATTTTGCACATTACAGGAAGATGGGAAGGTCCCCATACCCCCATCCATCATCATTATTTTCTATCCATCTATTGGCTTTTCGTTCTGTGTAGTTCTATGTGTCCTCCACCACCCAGTAGAAAAGTGACAAAATAGCAATGTTCAGAACAGTCCAGATGTGTACCACTTACTTGGGCATGGGCATGGCTTATTCTGCTTTTCGTGGAGAAAATGCCACATTCAATCCCAATAAGAAGACAATGGGAAAGAAAAGTTGATGAATCCATGTAGTGATGAGCTTTCTTTAATCTCCCACTGAGTAACATGGGATACCTCCTGTGCAAACTTCAAGTTCTGACAACATATGGAGGAAAGTTCATCTATGTTTAGGATTAAAGATAAGAGGGTACATTAGAGGGCAGAACTTGCATAAATTCCTATATATACACAGTTTACCATCACAATCTAAAGCCTATTCTAGGACTTGGTATTTCCCTTTTACAGGCCTTGGACGGAATGGAATGGAATGGAATGGAATGGAATGGAATGGAATGGACCACCTGACACAAACTCATTGATATTCTTAAGACAGCTGTCAATAGATGTCTCATAGTTGCCCAGTGCCTCAACTGCCTCTGTGCATTCATATTATGTTATATATATTTCCTAAGTTTTACTATTTGCATTTATATTAGGGGTGTGCACAAATGCAATTTTTGGCATTTGATTTGAATCAAATTCGATCAAATTTCAAATGTTTTGAATATTTGTGAACATCCCTATCTAGGTGTTTGTATTTCTCTTTTACCGGCCTTGGATGGAATGCAAGGGACAACCTGACACAACTCACTGATATTCTAAATTCAGCTGTCCACAGAAGTATCATAGATGTCCAGTGCCTCATCTCTGTGCATTCATATTTATGCCATATATATTTCCTAAGTCTTACCATTTGCATTTGTATAACTAAGAGGGTTTCTTTAGATCAGGGGGTTGAAGATGCCAGAGGTTTACTGTTCCAGACACTTTGGATTCATGCATATCCAAAGGCAACAAAGTGCATTTAGAGTACTCTCAGAAGTTGAAGGGTGCATTTTTCTTTCATAGATGCAGAAGAATAATTTATCATGAAAAGATAGCAGTTGGCATCTGTAATTCTTGTGCCATCTTAAATCACATAGCACATATGCTGCAGGTTATCACCATATGTCATGCACCATCTTTCTTCTGTTGGAAGATGTATTTTTAAACATTTAGAAATGGGTGTGATAAAACTGGCAAAGAAAACAAGATGATTGGGAGCTCAAAGTTTTCAACACCACTTTCTCACAATTGGTTCTCTTGCCTATTGTGGAATTGTGAACAGAATTTTATCACAAGTGAAACAGGACATGAGAAGTCCTATGTTGCTTGCATAGAATGGGGAGCTGCTCAAGAATATATTTTGGGATACCAAACCCCTTCTTGTAGAAGAAATCCCATTTTTAAAAAAGGACATGCATTGTGAAATCTTTGACTCATTTCGCTTCTCCCATCTGCCTTCAAGGAAAGGCAGAGCAAACACTGATAGGAAGCATGTAGTAACTACACGTTTACATATCAAGAATAAGATTGTCCTTCTGGCGCTATTTAATATTTTTGCCAGTTCCCCCAAGTCTGACTGATCTTTTTGATTTAACAAATACCACAAAGACACCTTAAGTGATGACAGTTTCCATTACTGCCAATATAGACTACCTCCCATAAAGATCTTAATAAAGTGTTTTTACTGTATAATGGAGTCACAGCCTCAGAACAGTATGGATAACCAACAGTGATTGTGGTAGCACTTTTGCTATTACTATCACTAAGGACATTGCTTTCAACTAACAAACGCTTTTAGATATTTTGACCTAATCATTTTATAGTATCAAAGAGAATATGCTTAACTGTATATCAATATACCCACTGTAGATGGTAGAAAATGCAATATTCATATCAGTTACTAATAATATAACTGTAAAGGTGTTGGGGGGGGGGAATCACAGTTAAAATATGAACTGAAGAGCACATGGAAACCATGGCCCATTTAGATGACACGGAGAAAGAGCCCAGAACAAAGGAAAAATGTATTATTTGATACTATGAGGTTGCATAACCATATAAGCTACTATGCATATGTTTTCTAGTTTCTATAGCAACAACAATAAAATTAATATTTCAGTAAACTCATGGGGGAAACATATTCTGACTTCTTCTGTGTGTTTTCTCTAGCCAGCCTTACAGAAAGTGACAAGCCAATCCAAGAAATAGAATTAGGGCAGCAGATTCATCCATCCAAGCATTCTAGGCAGTGTCTCCATTAGATGTCTGAAGATGTCCTTCCACCACCCTCCTTGAGAAGGCTATCCTTTTCTGAGCCCATGCCAATGTTGTGAAATGACATTTTAGGGTGAGGTATTTTACTCTGAAGTTCTAAACATAAGGCCTGACCCCTTGAGCCTTCTTTCCACACTTTGTAAATACATTTTGAGATGAATTATGGGAGCAGCTCACCACTGTACACAGAGTCTGACCGCTTGCTGAGGCATCTTGACTGATGGCAAAAGAGGTAATTAATTTGATGCACCATTCAAGCCATGCCAGTACAGTCAACACCCCCTTTCCCCCCAGCAATCTTAATACAGTGAATGAAGCCATACCTTAGGTGCCCATCTGCAAAAGCGAAACATTCAAAGAGCTTTGAACTCAGATGTATTGTCACCACTTTTAGTTGTTGTTGTCTAAGAAGAAATTGCAATTTTGTGTAGGTACCTGAAATTTTGTTTGGCGGCTTTAATCCCTTTTGGGAGCAACACTTAACAAAAAATCTGAGAAAGCTGTGCAATTTTTTTCAACCCCACATTGTAGCCATACTTCTGAAAAGTGTTTCTGTCTTTGTCTTTCTGTCTTTCTTTCAAATTCTCCACTTCCCATCTCATGTACAATCTATCAAACTGTTAATTGAAAGTTCACTGGCATTTTCCTGGTGACAAATGTTAACCAACCCTAATCTTGCACTGCTAAGTAAACTCCTCTCTTAACCTTTTATTTCCTTTGGAATAATTCATTAACTGCTGCTTTTCACCTTTGGCTAGGTGTCACTTTAATTCTGCAGCCATGAAGCCCTCATCCAGCAGCAGCAGTCGATTGCTGTTATGTAACACACACAGAAAGGCATCTGCCATTTCAGCAGGCAACCCCAATGACTGCCATTAACTTATTCATAGTCCCTCCAGGCAGACGTTTTGCTTAGCACCTGTACTTACTACATCACTTACACAGCAAATATCATTTCCTGCTGTTTCAAAGTCTTTGCAAACTTCTCTTGACTAATCCTCTGTGGCTGAGGCCATACTTTGCTGAGAGGCATCTCTGTGCTAGTCAGAAGGGCACACGCTTTTGATATAGCAGTGTAACAGCCCTTTAATAGACATAGAAAACTAGATAACAACTTGAAAGGCAACAGCTCAGAAAATGACTCCACAAACTACAGTTTTAAAATCATTTACACAAGTAAATGCTCATGTGATACATCAAATCAGCCTAACCTGAAGGTTACCAGAATTTGGATCATTAAGATCATTTCTGAAACTTGCCATTTGACAGCATTTCATAGCTGACATGCAGGGAGATTTAATACTCTACAGTATTGATTTTTCATATACGGTGATGTACCAGAGTGACTTTCAGTAATTCTGTCTTCAGGAAATAAGTGATCTATTTATTTGCCAGCTAAAACTGTCACCTGTGTGTTTTAGAGTTCTTTACACTACTAGAACATACTAAAGCAGGTGGCTTAAATGTGGCCTCCCAACTGCTGCTAAACCTCAGATCCTACCAGCCCCAGGCAACATAACCAAGGCAAAGAATAATGGGAGTCATACTTTTGCAACTGTTATACTTCAGTTGTACTTCAACTGTGGGAAGTGTTATAATTGGTCATCAAGTACTTCTGCATTGCCTAGGGGTGATTTTACACTTCCCTTCTCGTGGTGTCATGCCCTGTCCTCTCAGCCCAGCCTCCTCCTCTGAGGGTGAAGGAGGGGTGCCAGTCTCCCAGCAAGCTGAGCACAGCAGCTCAGACATTGAGGGCCAGGGGGGTGCAGTCAGGAAGCTCTGGAGAGGATAGCTCAGATGCTGAGCCTCAGGCACACCTTCGCCCAGATTGCTCAGGCAAGAGAAGAAGCAGCTGAGGAGCTCTCAGCGTCTCACACAACTGAGCTGAAAAGGGCATGGGGCTGAGTCACCAACCCCTCACTGGTCTCAGTGTTGCAAACAACAGCCATCTACCCGGGCAACCCCCATCTGTATTTTGCCATTGAAACTGGATCATGGACTTTGCTATTCGACCCTGATGAACTTCTGGATTCCTCTGACCTTGGACTGTTTGACATTGCCTTCTCTTGAGCACTTACTGACTCCTGTGAGCATGCATATCCATTTGCATCACTGACCTAGCCTGCCTGAGACATGACACATGGACAGGGAAGATGCGTAATCACCTAACAATGACTAGTGCTTGCACTTGCGAGTGCTAGTCACTAAAAGCCCACACTCTGTGCTATTGAACACTCACCTCTGTTCAGTTGCCGTGCTGCTCCTCATCTGGTGCCACCATCTTGAGTGTGGCACCCACCGTGATCCTGATGCTCTGTGCAGTCACAGTTACATCAGGAGATCATTGGAGCTGCCAGTGTGCTTGTGTGGCAGCTCTGATGACCTTCCTGTCCAGCAGAGGTTTGAATGGTCACAGCTGGACACTTCAGGTAAGTCCCCGAGGAAGGTTAGCATTCTTGTGGAGCACCATTTCATGCTCCACAGCTAGCATGCAATTAGTCAACCTCTGGACAGGCAGGGGGCATTTCTAGGTCGGAAACACCTCCTGACAGTGCAGATGCATCTGCCCAGATGTTGAGTAATTCTATACTATGGCCTGAAGTGCAAATTCAGCCCATTATACCAGACCATGGAGTGAGCTAGAATTCTGTCATGCTTTATTCCAGAATATCCAAACATAGTGCAATAAGTAACCAACAGCTGGATGCAGCTTTTGGTTGCCACATTGGGAGGTGTTGCAGTGGCAGTATGCTGTTTGTGCAGCTGTCACCCTCTCATCTACTAAACCATCATAGCCATGAAAATAATTCCCTGGCTTTGATGCCTTGTCACCCTGGGCTGTTTTGCCGAGCACAGAAAATGGCTGTGGGAGTTGGTCCTTTTCTATGTTCAACAAATCTAGGAGCATAATAGGTAAGTCTGCATGGTCTAGTGAACACTAATGGCATAACAAGTGCTGAAAGGTACAGGGACTTTGTGTCCTACACACTAGGAACATTCTCATAAGAACATCTGTGCACACCCCTAATCTTGTTACCTGATATGCTACTTAGCATGAGAGGAACTAACTATAGGAATGGTGATAGTTCTGCAAAACCAAAATTCTCATTAAGAAAATGAAGCCATTGGGGATAGGCAGAGTATTTTCAAATTTGAACTTCTGGTAGGAACAATACCCAGGTGGGGGAGAATTGTCTTATTACTGTTGATTTAGTTAGTTTCTCTAATTACAAACACTTCATCAACTGGCAAAAGAAAAACCTCAGTAGGTACACCTCTCCAAATATCTGGGACAATTTACATGTAATTTCAGGAAGCAGCAGGGATACTCAGCTGGAGAAAAATAATAACAAAATGGCTTCCTGTAATTGAAAAATGGGTCAGAGCTTTCTTTTCTGGTGATTAAAATAAAATTTGTTATTTGAAGTCTCATTTAGCAATTACATCCATTTTTCTTTTGGCAATGACATACCACTGTTTTTTCTGAGATAATAAAACCTGTGCAGACATGTCCTTTCCTGACAATGTTGATACAATGCCTGCTGAGCTCCTCATTGTCTTTATTTCACTCATGAACTACAGTGGCTTTGCTCAGATGAAAAGCAACCAGTATCAAATCTCCTACTATGAACTCTCAACTACTGCTTGGACCTCATTCACAAGATGAGTACCACAGTATGAAGCTGCTATTGTAGCCACACAAACTAGGTGCTTTGGACATGTATACACAACACTTTATGTCTATTTCATGAAAAACATGGAGTTCTGTCAGTGCAGCTGCATGGTGTCTACAGTCCAATTTTATTATTTGTGCCTAGAAGCTTTCTGGAAACTTTACAATATTATGCTGAAGAATTTGATGAGATGGACTTATTTTGCTTTTGTGTTCCTTGTCCTTCAGCTTGGAATACTTGTTAGGAGCAGTGATCTGGGATATACTGTTTTGACTGGGGGAAATAGCTCTACCTATTCACAAAATTTAAAGGAAACAACATCATCATCATCATCATGAACAACAACAACAACAACATTTCCCAAATCTAAGAAACTTTATTTAAAAACCCAATGAAAAACCTCAAAAATCAGAACAGGCAATAATCAACACAACTGGTCAGAACTAGCTGACAATTATCAGTAATGGGTAAGAACAAACAAACAAAAATAAGGTGATGAAAGAAACCTTCACTTCAGAACAAAGTAAGTAGTCCTAGGGTGTTTTCACATTTTGCTTCCTGTCCTGTGGATGGGAAAGGTGTGCAATCAACTAACATTAATTAGCATCACCCTATCCCCCCACAATCGATCACTCACCTGTGATTGCACTCAGAAGAGGACCAGCCCAGGGATCAGTGACCTCTGCAACTGTATGTGTGTCAGCACCGTTGCTATGATGACGCTGGTGCTCTGTGCAGTCATATCAGAGTGGCATTGGAGTTGCCAGGGCTCTTGTGCAGCAACTCCAATGATCTTCCCAGCCTGTAGAGTGCAAATGCTCAACAGCTGGATGTTTCAGCTTGTGAAGCATGATTTCATGTTCCACAGCTAGTATGCAATTTGGCAACCACTGGACAGGTAGAGGTTGTTTCTAATCTGTAAATGTCTCCTGACAGTGCAAATGAATCTACCCAGAGATTGCCTAATTGGATACTACAGGCTGAAGTGCATTTTCAACCCTAGTTAGAGTGTGGATAAGTGTCTGGGGAAATGCTTTATAAACTATGGAGAGTAAGTAGAGAATAACAAACAAAGGCTAAGAGTCCCACCACCAAAATGTTCTTTAAGCAGATGTTCACTAACCTAAAAGGGAAAATATGGAGGGTTATCATTCTCAGAACTTTGTACATGTAGAGACCAAAGACACAGGATCAGAAGCCAAGAAAGATGGAAAAGTGGAATGTTGCACAATCCTCACTCCCTTGGTGTAAACAGATCTTTTGCCAGGTGGCAGGTTTCAGAAGACCAAGCTAAGCTTGGAATCAAGGCAGCAGGAAGGGGAAAGAAGCAGGCTCAGGATTAAAACTCTGTCCTTTTGTTAAGTCTACTTGAAATAATTTTAAAATTATTGGTCCTCTCAACAAAGAGCAAAAGTGTAGGTGTGGAAGAGATGATGTCATGGGTCCCTTCTAGACTAGTGGATTAAATCTGCAGTTGGAATAAAAATCCACAGCTTACCTGCTCTGAATTGATGACTCACCGTCCACACTAAAAGCAGCCTCGGCAGCTTACTGCTTGGAGGCTGCAAGAACTGAGACTGGTTTGTGTGGTCACATGGGCTGATGCCCCATGGGATGGGGTAGCCAATGGGAATTGAGACACAGTCTCAGCTCTCATTAGCTGTTCTCATTGTCCTGTCTGGACTGGCAGGAAACTTCAAATTTATGTGATACTACAGAACGAGTGTTCGTCCACAGTGGTAGCATAATGCACCACCACTATGAAGTATTGGGCAGCAGGTGTGACGCCCACACCCCAACTGCACATTGGAATGTGCAGGTTGGGCACAGCCATGGTTATATTACTGTTGCCCTAATAAGAAAATGCAGTCACACAAGCACTCCCATACACTGCACCACACCCAGGAAAGGGGGCTAAGTCAGGAGTGATACAGCCACTTCTGACACTGGTTGTGGATCGCTTTTTAGTAGCCCACTGCTGGATCACTCCAGAGAGGGGTTATCCAGTTTGGGGTGGCTGCAGCAGCAGATCAATGAAGATACACCTGATGAGTGAATACTCACATTCTGTCGATTCCTTCAAATTCTACTGCATAGATGGATTAACTTATATTAAAAACATCAAACAATTACAACTTCTTGAACTGAAATGGATCCATAGATTAAAACCAGAATCCCCCAGGGGTTTAAATGAGAATGTTAACTGGTATATTTAACTACACTCCATCGTGGTCACACCCTTACTCATCCCTGTTATTGCTTTTGGGAGTCTTTGCAGGATCTCACTTTCTCGGGTCTTTAAACTATATAAGAGGCTCCTGTCTTCAAACAGCTCATCAGTTGAGAATTCTTTGTGTATGAGAAGTTTCACACACAGCATTTTTAGTTATATTTTGTCTATAGGCCACTGAGGAAGACTTTTCAGTTGAAACGTGTATGGCCCTTAACTCTGTTTTTATTAGCTGGTTTATTTTTGCTTTGGTGTGTGTTTTTAACCTGGTGTATTTACAATTTTTTATCTTTGCTGCTGTGTTTGCAGCTGAATTTTCTTTATTTCCTTTGGGTGCTGTGTATTTTACCAATTATATATTATCTTACCCTTTTAGTAATTATTTTATTTTACACTTTTGATATAGTACCCCTGTTTGGTCTTTTGCTTTTGAGTGAACTGACAGAACACTCCAGATAGTAGGAGCAAAAATGTCCCTAGATACCACAGGGTCTATGCAATTTATCAATAAAGCAAAGACTAAAATTGGTGCTTGCATGCTCTAGAGAAGGGATGGTAGCTAAAGATATAAGAGTTTTTGGTCCTAATTTTGTAAAGACATGTTGGGGTTGCTACTATCATTTTTCTTCTTCCTGGCTTCCCCTTTAGGAGTCAAGTCATAGTTGTACTTTTGTAAGCTTTGACTCTGTTTTTTGTCCACTATTTTTCGACTAATCTGTCATAATTTATACATGACAGCTCAAAAGGATGCAATAAATAAATAAATAAAAGTAAGTAAGTAAAAGAAATAGGAGCATTTGAAATCTGGAAGGTGCAGCATAATAGCACAATAAAACACTTTGGCCAAATTCATGGATACATTTCCTTCTGAAGAGTTTGTTTGATTTAGGTTTTAAAGCAAAGTGAAGATGAACAGTACAAACTTGGCATGCAGATACGGAATGAATTGAATTTATTTTCTTATAGTGAAATTCTATTATTTTGTTGTGAAAACTCTAATGTTTGTTTTTGTTGATTACAGTTAATCTATCCGGATGCACACATTTTATGGCTGTACTCTGGAAAAAAGTGTCAAAACAAAACAGAAAAAACAGATTTCAAATCAATAAGAAGGAGGGAAATCTAGTTGCTGACATTTCTACAGCCACAACTTTATTTTAGCAAATCTTGAAAAGAAAGTGACTTATGAAGAAATATAAACTGTGACAGCATTTTTTTAATGAGTTGTTCTACTTTTAAGAACTGTTGCTAGTTTCCCCTTCCCCCACTTAGTCATTGAAAACATTCACATTTGCCTTCCTGAGTGGCTACAGCTGCTCCAGGGAAGGTCTATTCTTACCTGTGCCACCTCCACTGTCCTGGATCAAGCAGGAGCATTTTCCAGATGCTCCAGAAATTGTTAGTTGTGGACAAGTAAAAAGCTGTCTGTAGCTTTAGAAGAAGTAGCTGGTGTGATCTCAGACACAATGTTCACCCTCTTTCCTGGGAGCAAATGCTGGGAGTAGGAATGTGCACAAATACTTGTATCATTCATTATCCATATAAATTTGTCTGAATTTGGACATTTGTATGTGAATCAAATGTTATGTCATTTGTATGCTGACATTCGTATGAATACAAATGTTCCAGGTGTTCGTACAAATACTTCAAACATCTGTATGAATAGTTCGGACATTAGTTAAACTGGGGAGGTGGGGAAGTGGCTGTGCCACACATCTGCAGTGGATCCAGATTAAACTTGACATGGAGCAAGCACAGATTAAAGGTGAATTCGGGTTGGATTTGACACTTTCAGAGCACAGATTTGTTATGGGATACATATCAGATGTGAATCCACTCATATCTGGCATGTATTTGTTTGTATTGGATACATATTCATATTGGACATTTGTATGAATTCGTATGAATATATTCATATCAAATAGAATCCTACCACATTGAAAGGGGATCTATTCGAATGAATACCGATTTTCTAACATTTCTATTAATTACAGATCAAACGTCAAAAACCCATCTGTGCACATCCCCACCTGTGAGTAGGCAAGATGGCACAGCTGCAGATTCCACAGTTGCATTTCATGGGCCAATCACCATGATAACATCCCAGCATGGACTAGATGTTGGCATCACCATTGCTATGCATCACCATTTGAAGGCCATTGTCACTTCAAATGCTGATGGTTTGGTTAAGGACTGTCCCAGCAGTTGAAGTGTGGAAGCCTCCAAGCCTGATCTTAATGCTTTGGTTGTATCATCCCACTGAATTAACTAGAAAGAGACCCAAAGTATGTGATGGTTATGTAAATGTATCTGTATTCATTTGGTGTTTTGTTTTAGTTTTCCAGGCCTTTCATGGTGCCCGTAAACATCCGTGCTGGAGTAGACAAATACTCCTACCACCACTCAGCCCTGAAGCTTCAGAGACCACTGAGAGACTGGCACAATGATCAGTTGGAATAAAGTATTCCTAGTTTCCAAAGACAGGAAGTGCCTTCTTCACCCCCATATAGGCCCTTGGAACATGGAAGGAGAAATTCTGGAGATGAAATTGTGACACACACCTGTGCTCCTAGTTGCCTGGGGGCAGCACTGCTGCAACACTGTGGGGTGTTGGAAATTTGGCTAAAATTCAGTCATTCAAGTAGAGGCATGCATATCTGTGCACCACATAGTGTCTAGTACTCTTCTCCTGCTTTCATTTGGTGGCTCTGAACTGAGTCATAGTGTGTTCACATTTTATTTCTTGATATCACAAACAGACATATCTATATCCTAAAGCCAGGTGGCCCTGTGTCCAAAGAGCTCTCACTGCACTGTTAGTTCACGATAGCAGGTTCTATCTTTAAATCTTTGGGGCAGATTCGGTGACCACTCATGGAGTAGTTTAAGGCACAGCATCTAGATTGACTTGCCTGTTCAGTTGCTATTCTTCACCAAGCACAAGCAAATGGCTGACTTTGCAGACATCTAAGGATTCCCTGAATGGAAACACTGCACTGGGAATAAAGTTCTCTGTTTCCATGTTCCCCTCACTCAAAGTAGAAGTTGCTGCTTTTGCAGTCAACAAGGGTTCTAACAAAAATCACTTGGAGGAGAATCTTCATTTAGAGGCCTCACTTCATCATACAAAGCTGCCTAATAGGGATATGCATGGATGCATTTTTTTGTCATTCATAACAAATCAAATGTTAGAAAATTCACATTCATTCAAATAGATCCCCTTCAGATATGGTAGGATTCTATTAGATACGAATGTATTCATATGAATTCATACAAATATTCTATACAAATGCGTACATATCCTGCATACGGATCCTATACAAATGCATACACATTGGATATGTATCCTACACCAATGCATATGTATATGGATACGTATCCTATACAAGCCCATACATACCGATATGTATCCGATACATATCCCCAGTTTAACGAATATATGCACTACTCATATGAATGTTCCAAAACATTTATATCTGTATGAATGTTAATGTACGAATGTCGTAACACTCAATCCGTATATGAATGTCCGAATTCATATGAATAATGAATGTTATGAATATTCATGAACATTCCTTAATTCCTAAGTTATGGAAATGTAAGCACAGAAGAAAAACATTACTGAGTCTGTAGTATCTTCTGTTGGGGAGTGGAGAACAGTGCACATAATCAGAAGTAATGAGTCCAAATTCCACAGAATTTATTCAAAAGTATAATATGATAAATTAAGAATTGTTTTATATTCATGAGTGAAGTCTGTCCTGGATGTGGATGTGAAAGGAAAGAGAGCCAACTCTGCCGTGAACTCTGGTAGCTTTTCTTCCTTGACAAGGTTTAAAACACAAGCTGTGAAATAAGAAATATCTAATTTACATTTGAGTTCCTCCATGAATCCACTCGTTGATTTTAGAAACGTTACTGACTCAACCTTCGTCTTCCACAGCCAGCTGAACTGCAGAGCTAAACAACAGTTCTCTGATACATAAAAGTGTCCTAACAAATGCCACAATAAAAGATTTAAACTTATGTCGAGCACTCACAGAGTAATGTGGAAACTTGGGATTATTATTTGCATTTTCACTCAGCTTTGACTTGGATTATTTACCACAGCGAGATAGTCAAATTAAACAAATACAGCAGTGGTTCAATGAAAATTGAGCGTTGGAAGGGACCAATTAGAACATCTGTTCATTGCTTCCAAATCCAATAGATCATTATTTCCTGCATCATATTTTATACTGCTTTTGTCCAAACTAGTTTTCAAAATGTCTAAAGCAATGATTATCTTTCAGAAGAGCGACAGACTTTTACAGTTCTGGTGAGAATAGTGTTCTGGCAATGTCACACTCACTTCGCCATTTGTCACTGCAAACACTAATCAAAGGGATTATGAGAGGAACCTTCTGCAAGGTTAAAGATTCCAATTAACAATCTGATAACACTACCAAAGTATGAATTATTGCTCAACGTTTGATTAAAATTAACACTTGCTCTTTTGAGTGTCTTGATGCATGACAATGTAGACAATGAATGATAGCTTTTCATCTATCATTGCCTCTGCCATATTCACAATGGTCCTTTTGATATTAGATTATTTATCTTGATGTTGCAAAGGCTTTTTGGGCTCAATATGAACTGTCAATCTATAGATAAGGGGTGCAATTAGACACACTCAAAGAGGCACCCCCTGGGGGAATCAGAGTCAGGGATGCCAAACAGTTTACCCCTTCATGCACCTCACTGTATCCAAAATCCTGGAAATGGGTGCCCCCCCCCCACAAAAGATAATATCACTGTGGGTTACTCTTTCAGATACACTGGGAGGAGACACGGAGGACAGAAATGAAGACAGTTGAAGTATGGGACCAAGTTCTGTTGGTGGACAACCAATCAGGGCCCTGGAAAGTTGGGCAGACAACTGGGCAATCAGTGGTGATTATTTGTTTTTAGGAAAGCAATGCTAGACTTTGAGATGAAGGAAGAGCTACATATGGAAATATGAAATACAATTAATTTTGTAGCTCTTTGTATTCCTTTTTTTGGGGGGGAGGGGACAGCTACATAAGGGACACAGTTTCCAAAAGAAGCAATTGGGGGGGGGGAAATCCTGTCTCATCACAATCTAAAAGATACTGGGCAGTGTCAAAGTATCACCTTTTCCTTTAGGCCATGTGATAGCAATGTATAATCTTGATCTTATGGGAGATCCAACAGTGAAATTGGTGGCATATGCAGTATGTGAGAACCACTACAGATCAACACTCACTGCATTTGTTGCTTTTAAAAGTTTCATTATTATTATTATTTTGCCTGCTTGCTTGTTTTATTCATATATACATTACAAGAGTACACTAAAATTTAGCTATTCTGTCATCTGTTTATTTACTTTGTATTAAATGCCACACACAAAGGCATTATGATCTTTGAATTGGTTTTCTTCTATGCTTGATACTTACACTTTGAGTGTTCAGTTGCTTGAATATTGAAAAGTTTAATTCACCCAAGTAGTTAACTCACTTGTGAACATGAACTATTTGATCAAACAGTTTGTGTTTGCTGTGTTTTTACCCTTGAAAGAGGCCTTTTCAGTGAAAAAAAATAGTATTTCTCCTTTTTGAAACAGTTTGAATATAAAATAAGTCTGATTAACCAGCTCTCCATTGAACCAAACAAATGGAAGTTTGGTTTAACGGCAAACAGGACACATGATTTTAGTTTGTTCACATCTCTGCTACAGATGTCTCTGACCAGATTCACAGACCTCACTCCAACATTGATATTTCTATACATATAAGAGTATGTTCTGGGGTTTTTTGCATTGTAGAGGTTTCCTGCTTTGTATTCTATTTATTTAATTTAAATATGATTTCATCTTGGCAGCCTCGGATTACAACACAATATTAAATAAATATATAAAGCCAACACAAAATTTGCAGTGCAAATGATTAATTATTGGGGGAAGGTCTTTTTATGACAGTTGGATTCAAACTGATACCACTATCTAGAATGAGTTCCTGTTGGTTATATTTGGGAATCGAGATTCACGTCATGTTTTCACCATGTTAACCACTTCAATCCTCCCATAGATTCTTTGAATGTCTCTAGAAATTATGCAAAGAAAAGCATTAGTAGTAGTAGTTTTTAATGAAGAAGGTGGGAATGGAAGGAAGTTCTGTGAGATACAATAGGAAAAGCATCATACAGGGGTGAAACAACCTATGAAACAAAACTATTGCATGGTTTTACAATATTTCAAATTTTAATTTATAATGGCTTGGAAATGGATTACTCATTTACTCAGTTGTGAAAAGAAGGATAACACAATTAGTGACAAAGGTTTTGATCTGTCAAGTGGATTGTAATTACAATTTGTGAAAAATGTGAAAATCCAAAAACTTAAATTGATGTTTTTGTATCATTTTATCATAAATTTAGTCTGAATGTTTGTTTGCACACTATACAGAACACATAACTGCATGTTTCTTTCATCCCTTTTTGTAATGCTTAAACATAATTATTTGTACTGTTATATAATAATATAACTTGGCATAATAGAGAAGAAGGAACTATCTAGAACTTCTTTATTACAGATGTTTGTTTAATGAGTTTTATATATTCTTTTTTTTTTTTTGCACATACAGTATATCCATTTCTCCCTTCCAAATTATTCATGACAGTTAATATTATATTCCTTTTTCATTTGGTCTCCCAACAACCTAACCAAATTCACCAATGAGTTTCCATGGCCAAATAAGGATTTATACATTGGTACTCTAATACTGCAGCCTTTACAATTGAGACTGTGAGTTCATATACCTGTGCTATCACCTGGCGTAATGTCACAAATCCATGTCCAACAGTGCAGCATGTCTACCAGAGAGCATGACACCTTCCCATGACACCTGGGAGTGAGGGTGCAAAATTGTGTTATCTACAAAAGTGTTTTCTCAATCATTTCACTAGCTGTTAGTGGACTGGTAGACCAGAGGCCTGTTCACATTTGGGCCAGTGGAGAAAATTAGACAAGCCGTGGGACAGAGCATTCACTCTCTGAGCTGGCCGGTTCCACCCAGAACCGTCCTTGCCCATCCTAGGACTGGCCTAATTGTGGCCAATGTGTGGAGCCCAGAATCATGCTCCTCACCCAGCCCAAGCCATCCCCGGCTGTCCCAGAGCTGTCCAGCAGGGAGAGCATTCAAACTCTCCCTGCCAGACAGCTCTGGAGCCTTGCCTCAGGCTGCCACCATTGGACCCTACCAGCGCTGCCAGCCCCTTTTGGGGGTGCAGCGAGACCAGGCCAGGGTCAGCCTTGGGTCCCGTGGGCTTCCACTACCCCAATTGGGCAGTGGCACTGCCCCCATCTCCCCACACATGACCTACCTCTTCGGATGCCTGGTTTGAACTGGGTACTAGTGTGTGTGGGGGTCTTGTCGGGATTGAACCAGGCATTCTGTGAAGGTGCAGGCTGCAGCGCAATTGCAAGCCATGGTGCGCACCTATGCAGAACACCACAGTTGGGAACTCATCCCTTACCAGGCAAAGTGAATGGTCATTCCATCCCCATGTGTACCGGCCTCTTGAAGCAATTAGCAGCATCCCCCACAATTGTAACTTCATGCCCTGGCTCTCTCAAGCTGATTTCTGGTTCATACCACCATCACCTCCATAAATAAACATCATTGGTCAGGTACATTTTAGGAAATGAGAGGGCTGAAGGACTCCAGTTCTTTACCACATTTCCTTGCCTAATGTTAACTTCTGAAGCTGCTTTTCAAGCTGTGGTTTCTGCTGTTTCTAAGTTAGTTGAAACATGCATTTAGTCCCTAAAATAGCAGTGAGACAAACAAATGAAATACATTTATCAGAGTTCTAGTATGTCATTTGTAGAGGGGATAGATAATGGAACAATCAGTAGTTCAATCTAAATATAGATGGGAAAGCAATAGGCTTGAAATGATTTTTCTCCTCAGAAATTACACTGGCAAATTCATAAAATATTTTGTTGAATATTTTTTAATATTTGCATCATTATTGTTATTGTTATTTTATTCAATCTTAGGATCATAAATGAAGTTTGCAACTAAATATTATTGTCTATATTATAATTTGTATATCTCTGCCCACCCGTCTCAACATTTGGGGTTTGGAATGTTTGAGAACGCCAAGCATTATAAGAAAAGGGAAGGGAGGGGGAGGAAGCCGCAACCCTGATCGCCACCTTTCCAATTTAATTGCATAATAAATATATCTACTTTTCTGAACACCACACCATAGTTCTTGGCAGTTAAAATACATAAAACTAGCATTTAAATACATTTTAACACATGCAAATAAATGCAGTGTGAGAAAGAAAGGCTTTAAATAGGCACTGACTGAAGTAAGTTATCCTGAGAGAATTTTTACACCGTAAATTGTAAGACAGCAGACAAAATTTGTGTGTGCATATATATGTTGTACCATCACACTGAATTAACTAGAAAGAGACCCAAAGTTTGTCAGACTATCACACCATTCACCCTCAAGCCCTGATCAAGGCAAGGAATTCACACACATCTGTCATAAAGCAGGTTCTTCTGTTTATTGAGCTAATAGCAGAATACAAGGAATCAAGGCAAAGCAGGACTATACCTACAGTAGTAAGTATAGTCACATCTGGGTCCTACGGGCTTCCCACCCAAGCCCAAGGCCACAGTGACATGAGAATACAGACAGCTAAGGCCTGATTTTAGTGAGAGTAAAATATGGCCAGGCAGTGGCTCTCACAATTTATCAAGTATGTTTGTCAACAACTCCTGAGGATCATTTGGATATAAGGCAATGAGCAAAGTTTGGATAGAAGTTTATTTCTACTAAGATATATTGTTTACAATATAGCTTTGACTAGAGAAAGCAGTGAAACACTCTCTAGCTGCTAAGGAGGGTGCAATGCTTTGGTTAATTAAAATAGCAGCTTTCAGAGACAATGGGGCTATTTGCACTTGGTTTTATTCTGGAATATATCCTGGAATAGGGGCCGGCAGTCCACATGCTAGTGCAGGCTACAGCAGGCCCCAGGTGAGGCCTACCAGAGTCTACATTAGCTTGTGGGCCACACACCCCTATCCTGAGATATACTCCAGAAAAAGACCAATTGCAAACAGACCCATTATATATAACCTCTCCCACTAGAGCTCTCAGAGATCCCTATAGGGATAGTGAGAACAGTCTTTGAACATGGTCTATTTGCACTTGGCTTTATTATGGAATATATCCCAGAATAGGTGCCTGCTGTCCACATGCTAGTACAGGCTACAGCAGGCCCAAGTGAGGCCTGCCTGACAGTCTGCATTAGCAAGCAGACCACAGACCCCTATCCTGAGATATACTCTAGAAAAAGGACAAGAGCGAACAGGCCACATATTATTCCACAGCTTCCAGATATCCATGCTGACGTCCAATGGTTCCAGCTAAAACAACCCTTTAGACAGGGTGAGCACAAATGCAACTTTCAGGATTTGATTCCATTTGATTCAGATCTTTAAAATACAAATTTAACCAAATTTGATTTGAATTAAGCAAATTTGAATCTATTTGTTTGGATTTTCAATTTGAATTTGCACTTACGAATGTCATCAATGTTCATATGTTCCTGTATGCATTGTTACACATCCCATGTGCATTCATACCCAGTCGTACACATCCATATGCTTCCCGTAGTTGTTCTGTATGCAACCCATTTTCATCTCATATGGATCCACACAATGTGCATAGATGTGGGAAAGACGCTTATGTGCAAGTATGCATCGTGTATGACCCCATACACATGCGAATGTCTGGATAATTGAAATGAATAGATCCAAAATTCAAAATTCGTTCAAATCTTTACATTCAAATTCATGGACATTTGATTCAAATTCAAACAATGAAATTCAGGCAAATTCAAATTTTGAATACCTTTGAATATTTGTGCACAACCCTACCGCTAGATTATCTGGGCCCCTACTAGTTGTTCACTTGCACAGGTTCCCTTTCTTTATCTAAAATCCAATTGGTGCTTGTTTTTATATTTATATGTTATCTGTTTGCTTCACTTCCAAGTATAACAATGCATTTTATTTGGGGATGAAGGTCACACCAATCATGCTCTCTCAAGTGTTACATTTTAAGCAAGGGTTATGCAAAGAAGGGTTATACTATGTGCAGCTACTCTTTTCCAAGGTCAGAAAGGATTTCATTCTGTCTGTTCCAGGTGCATTAAATAAAGACAGAAAATAAAGCAAAGTTGATCCTTAAGTGTATAGCTAATATTCTAAATCTAAGCATGCATATTAAATACATTGTTGATCTAAGTAGCTCCACTGGAATTCTATGGGTGTTTTTCCACTGTCAAAAAGTACCCATTTTTGCACCCATTTAGGACCCATTTGGGTGTGAGCTGGATGATCCCATTTCCACCATGGCACCCATTTCGGACCCAATTGTTTCCACTGCCATGGGGGAAATCCGGATCTAATGGATACGTTTTGGCCTTTAATCTGGATTTTCTGTAGACCCCATTAATGGGCTCTACAATGTGGTTTTCAGACAGAAAATCTGGATTAAAGGGAGCCTGTTTCCACTGGAAACAGGCAATGGGGTCCAAAGGAGGCTAGGGGGAGAGGATGCACCCATTGCCCCCCCCTAAACCTAGGCTCTGAAATCACTTTGAAGCCACTTCGAATTGACTTCGAAGCCACTTTGAAGTCATTTCGAAGTCTGTGCAAAATAGCTCTGGAGTGCCTTTGAAGTCTGTGCTGATCTTCGGAGTGAACTTCGGAGTGGCTCCGAAGTGACTCTAAAATCATTCTGAAGTTCATTCCAAAGATGAGCACAGACTTCAAAGGCACTCTGGACCTATTTTGCACAGACTTCAAAATGACTTCGAAGTCAATTTGAAGTGGCTTCGAAGACTGCACCCCCCTGCCCTCCAAAACACCTGGGGTAACGGACCGACCCCTTGGGGGTCAATCCAGATTCCCCACATGGGTGCAAAGCTGTTTCCACAGCAGGGGTGTTAGCACCCATTGCTAATGGGTGCTACACCTCCCGTGGAAACATATTGGGTGCTTCCTTTAATCCAGATCTACTAGATCTGGATTAAGGAATGTACCCATTCCTTAGATCCGAATCTTCTTAGATCCGGATCTAAGGACTGCAGTGGAAAAACACCCTATATTTGTCTCTGCTACATGTCATTCTGTTTTTTTCAGCCTTTATGTATCAAGAGCTTCAACAAATTTATTGATTAATGTATCAAGTTTATGCTGAATATACATTTTATATTATAGAATATTGAGTATGGTACCTGTTGTTGTTGTTTGGTAAAGTGTTATTTTTTAAAAAAACAATATTGTTTATTTATTAATAAATTCATTGAATAAGTTGTATTGTCCAAAGTTCAAAGTTCAACCATTGCCCCAGGAACTTCAAAAATATGCCCATTTCCCCACTTATGAAGGCTTTCCTTCAAAAGAAAACCAATCAAAGTGAAGCAGGACAGGAGAAGGACTTAATTGAAGGATAATGGAATTATCTCTGAACCATGTGATAGCTTGCTTAAAACACAGCCCCAGTTCATTTCATTTCTGTTTCTGTTTCTGGTCAGAATTTCAGATAATTGCTGAGCTGAATTTTCTGTCTTGTCAGCTTTGTATGTTGCCGCTCTCTATCTTTGGATGCATTCATTCACAGACTTCTCAACTTTGTAGAGGGATTGGTGAAAGACACAGGCCAAATTAGGGATGTGCATGAATATTCAAAAATTCAAATATTTAATTTGAATCTGTTGAATGTTGACATTCAAACTCAAATTGGATTTTACAAAATCCGAATTTGAACATTCAAACTCGAATGTGGATTTTCAAAAATCCGATACGGATTTTTTAATAATTCAAATGTGTAGATTTGTATCGATCATATAAGAATCTGAGCGAAAATTATACGTATCTTGCACTTAAAATATGACATTAAAATGGGATGCATATGGATTTTTATGGAATGCATACAGATATGTATAACAGATATGAATGTTGTCAACATCTGTATCTTTAAATACGAATCTAACATTCGAACATACAGATTCAAATGTCACTGATATGAATTGGATTTAATGACATTCGGATCTTAAATATCCAAATCAAATGGGATTTTATGACATTTGAATTTATTGGGATTCAAATGTCAAAAATACATTCATGCACATCCCTAGACCAAGTTGCTGCCATGCACTCCAGGGCAGGAGTAATTGATTTTGTTTTGAAGAGTTAGTTGCCACTATGGTATAAACACTGCCTATATCATCTGTATTTGCCAGAATTAAACCAATAATAGCTGACCCTCTTGTTACTTCATCCACTTTCTGAAGAAGAAAACTGTGAGCAAGATGTGTAATTAACTATAATATGTAATTAATTCTTGAAGAAGGAGAAAAGTTGGCTTTCTTACCCTGCTTTTCTCACCCATTTAAGGTGATTCAAAGCAGCTGACAAAGCCTTCTATTCTTCTTTCCACAACAGAATACCCTGTGAGGTAGGTGAGGCTGTGAGAGCTCAGAAGCGTGCTGTGACAAACCCAAGGTCACCCACCTGGCTTCATGGAAGAGGGAGGAATCAAGCCTGTTATTCCCAGATAAGAGTCTGGCTCCCTGACCACTAGACCTTACTATTTTTGGTCAAACTTTTCTCCTAGGATAACTGAAATCTTCCATTATTACTACTTCCTAGAAAAAAAATTGAAAACAAAACAAAAACCCTACTCTGCATTCTTTATTTTAAAGCTTTTCGCAAACCTAACAAAGGTAACCAAAAATTACTATTAACTTACATCAGTTGTAAATTTAATCAGCATACCTCAGAACTCGTAATGGGAAATCCTCCATCTTTAGATTTCTTCCCTCTTGGCTAAGAATATTTTTTGTTACTAAATAAAAGGGAAACAGAGCTTCAGATAAATACATCTGTGTCTAAATACAGCTAGATAATCTAGATGTATGTATGTAATCATCTATATAATCTAGATCTAGATCTATAATCTAGATCTAGATCTAGCTATAAATATCATTATAACCTAGATCTAGATCTATATGTATACTGTATAATCTAGGTCTCTCCATATAATCTAGTTCTAGATCTATATATATATATATATATATGAATGAGACTGCCTGGAATCAAGCAAATGAGCGGGGGGGAGAGTTGTTAGTCACACCTGTGATATGCTGAGCAGCAAAACCAAAATCATCTTGTGTAAATATAATTACGTAGTAAATTTAATAAATACTACTGGGATTCTCAAATCAGCACTTGTTGATTTACAAATTATATGACGCAAATACCACACACATACCAAGTGGCAGATTTTACTGTCTGTATAGTTAGAACAATTACTGAGTAATTGTTACTCTATATAAATAGTATCCTCTGTTTTGTTCCTCCAAAAATGTTGCAAGCTAACTCATATATGAATTAGATGGCTTTCTCATGTATATATTTCAAGCTCTGGGAAAAACAAATCTATATACTGTACTTCCATGCTAGCTCTTTAGTCACTTTTGAGAGAAAACCCTTAGAAGACTCTTAACGAGTTACAACGCAAAGTGCTCTATAGTTGGAATTAATAAATATTTTCTTACCCTTGAGCTGAAGTATTCAAGCTAAGTATTTAATTATAAAATAATTCAGTTACTGCTGATGAAGATTTAATAAGTGGCTCTTACAGATTTGTAAAATTACACTTACAGCAAACAGAAGACAGACAGACAGACAGACAGACAGACAGACAGACAGACAGACAGACAGATGATAGAGAGAGAGAGAGATGATAGGTAGATGGATGGGTGGATGGGTGGATGGATGGATGGATGGATGGATGGATGGATGGATGGATAGATGATATAGGTAGATGATATATAGGTAAATAAATGGATAGATGGATCTAGATATTGGTCCTTTCTAGCCTTTCTGTGGGTTTTAATCTGGTATGGATCACAGAAAGACATGGAGTATTTCTGCACTTGGCTTCCCATCCGCTGGATGAGAAGAGTGCAGAAGAGAATAGCATGTACTAGGTTTGCACTAGGGAATGCTAGTGCACAGCAGCCTAACCCCGCATGCCCAGAAACTTGCCTCTGCTTGTGTGTCCAGTCCCCACCAGGGTGCCACCATTTTGATTACAGTACCCTGTGTGTTTGCACCTGCACTGACACCAACACTATAGTGATGGTGATGCTCTGTGCATGCGCAGTCACTTCAGGAGCCACCTGATGTGCCAGTGCACTCGCACGGCAGCTCAAATGACTCCTGGCATGGAAATAGTGTGAATGCTCACCACTGGACGCAACAGATTAGTTTGCAGTCATGATTGTCAGAACTATTCGTACGAATGTCCGGAACATGTGTATATGTGTGAATGTTAATGTATAAACATCATAACATTTGATTTGTGTATGAATGTCCCAATTTGGGCAAATTTGGACGGATAACATGTGTTACAAATATTTGTGCACATCCCTACCCCTGAGATTTGAAGCATTATAGATGAACTTTCTTACAGCTTTTGAAAGAAAACCTACAACACGTTTATTTAAGCAAGCCTTTCATAAGTAATTTCTGTGGTGATAGAACATTTATTTCTACTTTAATATGTTAATATTCTAGATTTTATAGTTAAATTTCAAGTTTTATTTGTTGAGTTACTTATGGAATGGTGTTCTTGGTTTGAGACCCATCATGACATCTCCTCCCTCCCTCCCTCCCTCCCTTCCTTCCTTCCTACCTACCTACCTACCTACCTACCCTTCACCTGAAAGTCTGAGGGAAGTTAATATCAATACTAGACTCTAGAGCAATTGCCAGAACAGACATTCCAAATGCGAACAGCCTTGTTGCAGGTTTTCTCCAGCTGGGAATCACTGAAGGACAGGTCCCATCTGGGGTGACCAATCCCCTTCGGTACAGCAACAGTCTTTGTTACTCTCATGGAAGTGCTCACAACAGAACTGACCCCTAAAACTTGATAAGGAAACAATATTCTTCATTCACCTCATAACCTAGTAATCCCTTTTCTATGAACAATGATTTATCAGAGGGCTTTGCATCTTGCGGAGGGAGAAGTTATTGAAATATGCAGAGCTTACAACATCCCTCATAAACAAAAGTGCACCAAGGGACAATCGGAAATGAAGCTACATCCATCCACATGCATTTTAAAAAGTGTCACAGAATGCAAGCATATTGCAGATACTGTTCCTATCCCACCTCTAATCCACATTAAAAGCCAGAGAAGGCACTTTGAGATGGGAAGATTAGCAAGCATTAGTATGCAGCCTGCTTCTGCCCTCCCCAAAATGGCAGCCACAGGGACATCCATCCCTTCACCTGTCCATGTGCAGACACATCCTGCTTCCGACCGGATCAAGGTGAAAGAATGGATTGAAGACCTCATTTTCAAGGTCTTTGTTTAAATACATTTTTTTTGGTGGAGAGACCTGATTTAGAGATGGTTCTCATATGCTGAAATGCGGAAGCAGCTATCGCGAAGAGTCCCGGATCCGGCCTCCAGTGTGGAAGGTAAGTCTATATGTGTTCTGTATGTAGCTTTAATGTGTCTTTATATGTGTTTTTACACCCAGTGTGGAAGCACCCTAAAATAAAATATCAAAACTAAGGACCTTTTCATTTTTGACCTGGTCGGATGATCCAAGTACGCTCCCACAGGGGTGTCCCCCAGCTGGATATGTTAGCTGTGTATCTAGCAGAGCTCCACAGACTCTGTTCACACCTCTCCCGGGTGAAGGGAACATGGGGTGGGTGGAACAGTTGTTGTTGCATGCCAGGTCACCTGGTTGTCATGGCCTGTGGCCACCTGTGTATGTCTGTAGCTAACAAGAGGCAATTGAAGCACCAGGTAAGCTTTGGATGCAGTGGGTGTTGCAAAGTGCAGTTGTCTGATGCACCTTAAAAGTTAGCTGGCCTTCAAGCCTAGGAAAGGGACTCAAAGCAGCGGAAGAAGCTTTCTATTCTTCTCCCCACAACAGAACACCCTGTGAGGTGGGTGGGGCTGTGGGAGCTCAGAAGAGAACTATGACTAGCCCAAGGTCACCCAGGTGGCTTCATAGAGGAGGGCAGAATCAAACCTGGCATTCCCAGATAAGAGTCCAGCTCCCTAACCACTAGACTACACTAGCTCATGGTGACATGTGAAAGGCATGAAAAAGCCATAAGAATTAAGCATAATGCACGAGAATAAAGTAATTGAGCTGCTTACTAATGAAAAACAGAATACCAATGGGAAAGAAAAAGGTATGGCTGGAAAAGAGGCCAAGCAGAGTTCCTTCTCCTTTGAAACTAAAGTAAGGAAAAGCTGAGCAAATGAAATTCATTTCTCAACATTAAATACTGAAAGGCAGTGGGTGATAACCTCAGTTCATGCCAAGTCCTGAATGTGAAGCTCTAAGTGGTTTTTCTATAATCCTTCACCATTGCAGATTGGGATTTGACCTGGACCTGAAAGGGGTCAAGAATATGGAGTAGTCATCAATTATTTTCATCCCTGTTTTGCAAGCTGGGCTATGAATAGGATGGACTGCCCCAAAAATTGAATTTTAGGCTCAAATACAGATTTGTTTAAAGCTAATAAAGTAGCACTGAAATGGATTTTGCTTATTGGACTGTAGTACAGTGATACAAAATTTGCACTAGCATATGGAGTATTGGAAGTTTGGTTTCAGTGCTTTCTGGTAGACAGATTATAATGTAAGTCATCTAAAAAAAAACATGAAAAGACCCAATAGCGCATCAGCTGATTCCATAATATCTTCCCCATGCTGACATGAATTTTATATTTGCAAATGATTGTTCCCATTCTGTTTGCACAGTTTTATAACAATGGCATGACATCTTTCTTCAGACTGACCAAAATCATACTTAGGCACTTTCAGCATTGCCCCCTGGCTCTAGAGTTGTGCGATAGAGAATATTTTTTTCCCCTCTATCCACCTTTTCTATGCCACACACGATTTTATATACCTCAGTCAAGTACCCTCTTAAATGTAGCCTTTCAAGGCTGAAGAGGCCTAGACATTGCAGTCTGATTTTGTATGGTATGTGTTCCGGCCCCTTTTCTGCACCTTTTCCAATTCCACAAATGGATTTTATCCTTTTTGCAGTAGGAGAGTCTGCTGAAGTGAAGACCCTTTTTTTCCGTTTTCAATCTGTAGCTCTGTTTTTAATCTATGGATTGTGAAGTGTGGCATTCCAACTGGTCTATATGTTAGATGTTTTCCACTTAAAAGGTTTTCCAGCTCAGGCTTTGTATGTCCATTAGCTGAAATGTGCTACCATAGTTCATGACTTAACTGGACTCAATGTTAAGTGGATTCAACCAAAGCATATTCCGCAGGATTGAAAATTTGTACATTGGTATGGGAAATTAAACAAATAAGGGATGCATATGCACAAAAGAATGAGAAGCTAGATCTTCATGACACTCTGGATCCTTGCAACTAGAGATGTGCATGATTGTATTTTTGACATTTGAATCTGAGTAGAATTGAATGTCATAAAATCCTATTCAAATCTGTAACATTCGAATCCATACGTGCGAATGCTAGATTCATATTTGAAGATACGAATGTTGACAACATTCATATCTGTTATACACATTCCGTAAAAATCCATATGCATCCTGTATTATCCCATATGCATCCCATTTTAAGTGCAAGATATGTCTAATTTTTGTTTAGATTCGTAAACGACAGATACAAATCAACACATTCAAATTATATGAAAATCCGTATTGGATTTTTGAAAATCCATATTCAAATTCAAATGTTCAAATTTGGATTTTTGAATATTCATGCACATCCCTACTTGCAGCTTTATTTTTTATAAATTCAATATGTATAAATATGAATAAGACCTTGTGGTTAAGAGCTGTGGGTAGAAGACAGGTTAGAGCATTCATCAGTTGTTCTTTTTCAGAAGATCACAGCAATGAAACACAATAAAAGTCAAGGTTCCACCGTAACTCTGCAGGCAGGAGGAGGGAAAGAATCTAAAATGATGCCAGCTGCCAACAATACAAGCTCCAGCCCTGGACTTTTTTTATGGGGACAACTTCAAAATGACTGCCCTTCTCAGAGCAGATAAGAACATTGGTAATGTTGGATCTTAAGGAGTCTCTTCATGCAATTTGTTCTGAGGTTTCTGGGTTAAAAGAGATCATTAAACTGTTTCAACAAGATCTGAAAGATACCTAGAACACCATTTCTCAGGTTTTCTATATCACAGCATCTAATTCCATCCTCATTAAATCACTGCAGCACGAGATCAGAAATTTGACTGAACAAATTACCAAAGCTCAGAACTGATAGAACAGAATTAATATTCACCTGGGGGGGGGGGGGAGGTTGAAAGAACAAAGTGAAGAATAACATGGTTATTTTTTGAATAGAATGGTTTTCTGGGTAGGGATATGCACAGATATGCATAGCATTCGTTATTCATATGAATTCGGATGAATTCAGGCATTTGGATACAAATGTTTCGACATTCATACATTAACATTTGTACAAATACATTTGTTAATATCATAGGATTCTATTTGATTATGAATCGAATGCCAAAAAAAACCCCATTATTGATGAGATTATACTGACCTGTATGTCTAAAAGAAGAATCTGGCATGGGACTGCTGTGGAGCTGGCTTTAGACTTACTGATGGAGCTGGCTTTAGACTTCCTCAATGTCTTTGATTGTTGCAGCCTGAAGGGAATTTTGTATTATTATTATTTTCAAGTTTCTGGTTTATAAATCAATCTTTTCAAGTCATTTGTGCTTTATAAGCATGTTCCTCTGGGGAATGTTTTAGAAATTTTCAAACATGAGATAAAAATCCATCCAGGGTGTGAAATATTTGGGAATCTTTATTTCTTCCAACCTTCAGTCTCTGTTTAATAAAAATTATGCTCAAACCTGAGGGGGGGGGGATCAAACACAAAATTAAGAGTTGGAATGGTAAGGACCTATATGCACCTAAGATACTGTTTTTATCTTAATCCCTTCCTATTTACCTCCCCTAAAAGTTATAAATTATTGGAATACTAAACTAATTGAATTTGTAATAATAGGAAGAAAGCCTGATTGACTGCACTAAGTTGGGATTGTTTTGTTCTTGAATCTGATAGCCAGTGATGTTTCTTTAATTGTAAAACAGATCATTCTATTGCTTGAACTGGGACTTCTTCATATTTACAGTCTAATGAGAATCTATTCCCAAGAAAATTAATTAACTTTTTTTTTAAAAAAATTGGCAGCTAAGACAATAACTAGGCCCTGGAAGGATAAATATATTTGGGATATAGTTGTTATGGAATTACTTTCATTCCAACTAGCAACACTTCAAGGCCACACTCCCAAAATTTCTTGTTCTGGATATTTGGATCTTACAGTACTCTAGCTTTTTAATTGAGGAGCTGTTACCTTCCAGTAACAGGATTAGTCTTGTTAGATATGTTAATGGACTGTTACCGTGAATCATACCAACCACTGTTGGAACATAAGAACATAATAAGGGCTCTAAAGGATTGAAGGATGGCCTCTATGGCTGTTACTGCACACCTCCAGAAGGCTTGGATGGAACTTGAAGGACAGCATGGTGACACTGGTGGTCATGGCTGTGGTGGCCATGACCTGATTTTAAGGTAACCAGGCACCGTCAGAGGGTTGTTAGACTGAGAGTGGAAATATCCACCCTCCATTAAAGCTTTGATGAAGCTTTGACAAAGGCCCAGATACATTCAATTCACAAGGAAATATGGCCTACAAATTAAATTCACCTGTCAATCGTCAGTGCTTTGAATTTAATTGTGAATTTGAAGCTGGTGAATATTTTTCACCCACCCCTGGCACTGCAGAAAGAAACACCACTAGAAAGGATACTAGAAAGGGCTTAGTTGGAAGTGCTGAAGGTCAAGAATAAAAGTTTCCAGCCTCCATGAGAGAGATGTTGAAGCTAGTACATCTGGCTGGCACCTGTGGCTGGACTCATATGGAAAGCAAACAGCCTTTACTCTGCACTAGTATCAGTCTAGATTACCTAGCATGGAGCAGCACAGTGCAGGATAGCTGGTACTATGCTGAAGTGGCCTTTGGTGAAAAAAAGAGTTGGGAAATATCCTGCATGGTTTGGAGTTCATCACATGCACTGAAAACTACAAAAACACAACTCAAAAGTGGGTGAAGGGTAGTAGAATTTGAATGCTACTGTTTTCATCCTGATTCTAATCCACATCAAGGACCATAAAATTCAGATGAAGGCACTAGCATGCAGACAGCACCCCATCTAACCTGGTTTTTGAGCCACTTCAGATGTAGCTTTGGATTCTGGTCTTCTGAAATTCCTTAGTTAGAGTCTAAGTCAGAAATGGGTTTTAAAAAAATCATATTGTTCCTACATTTCATAGTGAATGAGCCCTGTGTTTGTAGTGACCTCACAGTGTGTGCACAACAATGGCTTGACTAGATAAAACTCTGGCAGAATCTAGTGTTCCCTCATAGTTGAATATTCATTCCTTTCTAAGTATTTCTTTCTTTTGCAGTTCTTTGCAAAAGAGCATTCAAGTATGAACTGGCAAATTAGCTTTGGGAGCTTCAAAAGTGCCATATATAATGACTTCCCCAAAGACCTGTCCAGCAGTGAAAGAGGTCACTTTTTAATATTATCCCAGTACAATTTTAAAATATGCCTTTAGTGCTGTGCTGACTTGTTTATTAGCTTGTGCTGTTAATTAGACAAAAGTAGGAGTCTCTAAGCAACCAAAGCATGTCACTTCTAACTTTACTCATTAGTGGGTGTAAAACATTTCCAACTTTAGTCCATGAGGCTTTATCAGGGCTAATGTACTATTCTTCTTTCTCAGCCTCACACACTAATTAATGTCTTGAGTATGGGGCTTTTTCAGGTAATTCTGCTAGTTCTTTTTTCAGCAATCACATTTGCTAGGAAGCTAAGCTATCTAACACAAAGTACAATCCAGTCTGGAAGTCCCTCAGTCCAAAAACAAGAAACCTACTGTGAATCACAGAGACAAGCTGTGGGAATTTGTTGGATGGGCAAACAATAGGCAGGCCAGAAACAGATATTCTGCCAATGCAGAAGAAGAAGAAGAAGAGTTGACTTTTCTATCCTGCTTTTCTCACCCATTTAAGGGGACTCAAAGCACCTGACAAAGCTTTTTATTCTTCTTCCCACAACAGAACACCCAGTGAGATGGGTGGGGCTGTGAGAGCTCAGAAAGAGAGCTGTGACTAACCCAAGGTCACCCAGCTGGCTTCACAGGAGAGGGTGGAATCAAACCTGGTATTCTCAGATAAAGGTCCAGCTCCCTAACCACTGGACCAAACTGGCTCAAAGGAAACCTTATGACCTCTGTCAGTGAAATATTCTCCAGGTTGAGGGGATACAACTGTTCTAAAACTTCTTATCACATAGCAGCATAGAGCTGATGCTTTTGTATATTTTTATCCACTGTTTTGTGAGGGTTGCAGACACAACTTCCTGCACTTTTTTCCCTCTCTGGATAAAGTTCATGGACAGAGGGAACAGCAGGTAACTCAAATGACTCCCAGAATTGAAATCTACCGATGATCACTATCTTTCCAAACATAATTAAAAAACTGAAACATAGGCCTAAATTTTCATATTTAATGCATAGGCTTCGGTGTACTTAATTATGTTTCAGTAAAGCACTATAATAGTTCAAGTCTATGTTCACCCTGTGAACACTGTATATTTACACTGTATATTCAGATATGATGATAGATGTGCTTGCTCAAAGTTTGATCTTCTCTGAATTAATTCAATGGAAGGGAATTTATCATAACAGTAGGTGTGAAAGCCCTTATTACTCATAATTCAACCATACGTTGAGCCTATCTTACCTCTGAGGTTAGACAACTTGGGATGTAATATAAGGTATACATCTTTCAAGCAAGGGGCTGTATGTAGCATATTACTAGCTTATTTGGGCTACCAAAAATCCTGTGTAATAGGAAAATATGAATTTTGGATTGCAGGAAAGCTTGGACTGAAGACCACCATCCTCACCAATGTCACCAATCCAGATCAGTCCGCCTCACAGCTGTGAAGTTGATATGAATTTTGTGGTGCACTTTCTCACCTCTGAGGACTAGGAACTTAAGTTCCTCTGAGATATATATGTTTGTTGTTGCACTCTATGATGCATTACTGAAACAGCCCCATAGCAGTTCAAACCCAGGACTGGTCCTCTGGTTTAAATGGGTCTACTATTTATCCAGATTCTATTTTGTCCAATAAAAACAAAGTGGAAGAAGAAGGCAGTAAGATGGCCTCATAGATCCACATTGTGCATATCTATGAAGCCCAGAAGTGAATACATAATCTGTTTTAAGGGTTTGTGCATAAGGGTCCCTAAATTAAAACAGACTGGACAATAGTACCATTGAAAGAGTTGGTCCTTTCTAACCATGTTGCTTCCTTTTGACCCTAGAGGGTAATGTAACCAGTCAACCAAAGCTTTTGGTTTCACACTGCTTTGCTTTCTTTTGTTGTGTTCTATCAGTCTACCCACAAGAATCATAAACAATTACAGTTCATTTGCTGTGATTAATGAGCTACAAGAATTAAATACTGTCTTATGGTACTTGATGATTCTGTTCCATGGTTTGCTGAAGGACACCAAGAATGGAAAGATAAAAGAAGGAAGGAAGGAAGGAAGGAAAGAAAAGAAACAAGGAAACAAGGAAAATAAGAAAAAGAAAAAGAAAAAGAAAGAAAAAATAAATTCCAGAAATGTACTCTCTATTAGGGTGTGCAAAAATGCAATTTTCTGGATTCGATTCGATTTGATTTGAATTAAAGATCTGAAAATTCAATTCGATTCAAATCTTTAAAATTCAAATTTAACCAAATGTGATTCTAATTAAGCAAATTTGAACTCTATTCAAATTCAATTCAAATTCAATTTGAATTTGCACATACAAATGTTGACAACATTCGTATGTGCCCGTACACATTGTCATGCGTCCCACATGCCTCCGTACACATCCATATGAATCCCGTAGTTATCCCGTATGCAACCTGTTTTTGTCCCATACAGATCTGTACAAATTCGTGTGGATGCAGGAAAGATGCGTTTCTGCAAGTATGCATCATGTACAAGCCCTTATACATACAAATTTCAAATACCTTTGTATATTCGTGTACACCCCTACTCTCTATAAACAGTCACTTAAAAATCTAGCAAGCATCTCCTTCTGAAACACTTGAATTGTGTGGATGTCTGTCATCTTCACCCTATTGCAGAAAAGCAGAAAGGACGGGCAGGGAAGTGTGCTGGATAATGCACTCACCTGGCACTTATGAAGCACTTCCTTCCTTCTATACTGAGTGTCCCAGGGATGGAGAAGTTGACTGTAGTATGATAAATTCCATCTGTCCATCTAATCAAGGTGCCAATCATGTATGATCAAAAATAAGGTTTTTCATCATCCAAAGGCCATTATTCTGCATCAGTGATCCTGAACCAGCCAGGTTCTTTTGTGCAGATTCCTGTACTGAACAGTCTGGAACAGCACTATCTGCATTATGGTCCAGATCAGCTCCACACCACTGCTAAAGATCTTATAAGCATTGGGGTTGATGCTTGAGAATACTGAAGGTCTAGGAACAGACATTTCAAGTCTCAGAGCCCCTGGGGGACCCATTTTGATGGCACACTTTGGTGCACTGCCAAAATGGATCTCCAAGTAGTCATGCCTTCTGCAACCCTCTGTGTTCTGGATAGGGGTCTGTTGGTCCACCTGTAGATCAATTTAATCAGGTCCACCGGTGATCTAGATCAAGTGCCCCCATGATCTGAATTATGTTTCGTTCTATGGCACTGGTCTACAATGCAGATAGGTATCCAAAATAAAAGTTCAGAAAGGCCCAAAGAAAAGTTCAGAAAGGCCCAAAGTGTTCATTTTCAACAACGCTTATTCCTTGAGAAGTGGCTTTTTAAGGCTGCAATTTTATAAATTTGGTAACATTGGGTCCTCTTTTTTATCTTTCATATTCCTTTTACTGGAAACCATTACCTATGCTGCTATAAGTACTACTGCTTTGACTATGAAACTTGAATCTAAAACAGCAACAATCTAAGTGTTGTGATACACTTCTTTTTACAAGCACCTTCCTTTTGTTTTTTTTAAACACTATCAATTTTCAATTAGTAAGTTATCTTACCCTTTATAAATGCACCGTATCAAAAGTTTACAGAAGTGTTGGTGTCATTGCAATGCATCATCAGTCCATTAGAGCTTGAAATACATCACCCAGCAGATGCTGTTGTTTTTTGTTTTGCTTTGTTTTTTAAACACAGTTGACAAATGTACTACTAATAGCAATGGCAAATTATTTGTCATTTCCAGATAACATTTGTAGACATCAGCTATAATTCATATTGATTAAAAGCTGTCATGGACAACATTCATAAAGTTTGCATGTATCAAAATTGTTCCTTGTCCGGCTCTGATGTTACTCAGTTTATCACATCAATTCTTCTCAAAGGCAATTTTCTAGTACATTTCAGTTTGTTAGGCAATCCATACCACAAAAAGAATGTAAACTAAGGGAATAAATTTCTCAGTTTCCATTATCTAGATTTAGAACGCTAGTCCACTGGGACATTCCTCTTGGTTTAGTTCAATTTACATTATGATTTTGGACAAGCTGCTTTTTTGTTGTTTATTTGGGAATCTCCATGTTTACCACCGTGCTGCATAGCTGAGTATCAGCAGATAGATACACATAATCTTTTCATCTAGTTAAATAAATAGATAAATACAACAGTTCCCCAACTATTGCAGCTTTTCTCTATAACTAGATTCTGAGTTTCCTGGTGACCTGTGCAAAAGTAAGTTTTGAGAAACATTTCAGTGAAAGCTGCTGGTTGCTAGGGAAAGGATTAAACAAATCCCAACCTATAGTTTCCCCCCCCCATATGTGCACATTTATTCCCTTTATTAATAAATAAATTAGCTCAAGATGAATTCATACTCGTGCATTTTTAAGTGCAGACACATAAATACAGGTTTTTGTCATTTTTTAAATGTGCATTCAATTATGGTAGTGTGATGTCTTTGTGTATGTTTTTCCCTTGAAGTTATACTAGTCATTGAGAGCCCCTCCAAAAATATAATGCTTCACATATCTAAAGGGGGGAAATGTGTTGTGAGATGAGAAATAATGGTTGTTTCACTACCCAAATATTATTAACCCATTAATAGAAGTGAAATCTCCAGAGATTCACTTTCTTTTGTAATAACTAATAGGCTTTCTGGGTCATTACATGTATTTTTCTATTCCCTTTCCCCAACAAGTAAACACCAATAATCTCCAGTGGAACTTAAATCCAGGATAACATGTTAGAGGAAAGATCAGATCATTTCTCATTAGGTTGTGTTGACCATATTTAAAGTAATTATTACTAAAGAAGAACATAAGGGGAGCCCTGCTGAATTATGCCACAGCTCACCTTGTCCAGCATCCTGTCTCACACAGTGGTCCACCAATTGCCCATGGGCATCTCAGGCAGAGACAAGGGCAAACTTTCTCCTGGTCTCGAATACCAGCAACTGGCCTTAGAGGCATCCTGCTTGTAACCCTAGCCTGAAAAATGTACATAGACATCCATTGTCGTAGTCATTGATGCATCTATCATCCATATATTTCTTTAACTCTTCCTAAAAGCCATCTAGGCTGGTTGCTGTTACTACCTCTTCTGGCAACAAATTCCATAGACCAATGATCCTCCAAGTATTTCAAGTGAAGAAATACTTCCCCTTGTCTGATCTGATGCTCCTTCATAGTATGCCCCCTGGTTCTATGGCCATGCATGCTGGCTATTGCCTCGGTGATCTGGCGACATGGTGTGCAACTGTGGCCATTCCACCTCCCACATTCTTTACCAAGAAGAGGTGCAAAGTGTGCATGCCAGGCTGTACTAATCAAATCACAGATGTGGCTACTATAGCTGTGGAACACTTTTTGATGAGGGTCAGCACCTCAAAGAGATATTTCCCTTTATCAGGCAGTAGAGCATGGTATCTTCCAAGTTACTTAATACATAGGGCTCCTGACTTACTCATTCTGTCCCAGTAGCTTCAGGTCAATTCATTTACTTTAAACGATAATCAGAAAAAAGCATTGCCAAAAAAAGATACAAGCCAAATAAAAATGTTTATATAATTAGATCATTTTAAGGGATAATTCTGGAGTCATCTAGACTAGAGATGTCTACAAATATTTTTAACATTTGTTATTTGTAGAATTTCTTATGAATTTGGACAAATCGTTCTGATATTTGTTAAACTGGGAGGTGGGAAAGCAGCTGCACGAGTCACATCTGCAATGGATCTAGAGTGCATTCAACATGGATTGACAGCAGATTAAAAGTGGATTCTGGTTAGATTGATGCTTTCAGATTGTTTTTCTTATGGGATATGTATTGGATATGTATTTGTTAATATTGGATATGTATTTGTTCGTATCTGATACATATTTGTTCGCATTTGATATTTGTACACATTCGTAAAAATATATTCGTATGAATACATTCTTATCAAATAGAATTTTATCACATTCAATGGGTCTATTCAAATGAATACAAATATTCTAACATTCAATTTGTTATGAATCAAATGCCAAAAACACATTTGTGTACATCCCTAATCTAAACCATAAAGTGATTGTTCAGCAGGAAAAAAATAAAGTGGTATAGTATTCAGAAGATGCCTCTTTTTAAGTAGCAGCAAGTCTCTTGTTAAGTCATGGCTTTCTTTGTGATAACACAAAATTTCCCAAAAGGACATCAGTTATTCCTCTGGAATATCTATCTGATGAATTTTAATGAAATTCTAGAATTTCTTAGTTAGTCACTAGTGAATATAATTGTCGGGGAAAAAAATCATTGTCATGCATGTTGTTTGTGGTGCTGGGGACTTAATTTATAAATAATCACCATTGTACCCATTTTACCCAGAACTATTAGCTGTTCTATTTCCTTTCATTCTTCTAATTTAATTACAGGTAAGGGCTGCTTGTGTCTAAGAAGCCAGTGATAGCTATTCTTATCACAACATACAGACACGTGGCTTTTGTCAGCAAGAAGGAGAATAAAAAACAGCCCATATAATTTATGTAGTCATGCTTAATAGCTTCAAGATTCACCGAGAGCAGTATTTAGTGAGTTGTGTAAAATCAAAGTGCTTGCTCATGGGATAGGAAATTAGGAAAGTATAGACTCCCTTGGCCTAAAACATATCATATGTACCCAAATTCAGGCATGTGATTGGCTGAAGGACATATAAACTTGGGTTGTGTATTGGCCAATTAACTTGCTCAGCCCACAATCCCTTATCCCATTTTCCATTAATCAGTTCAATTATTCCTTCTCCTGGTATACAAAGGACCTTATGTTCTCTCTCTGAAAGTTTGCATAACCAGATATTTAAATATGTGTACTAGGGCATGCATCAAAACAAACGGGATAGAACTTAAGAATGTTCTAGGCTTCAAATTCTCTTTGAATTGGCTTTGAATCCCTGCTGCCACCAGCTGCACCTGCCAAATCCCCCATGAATCCTCTCTGAATGTACTCCAAATCCTCTCCGAATCCTTTCCACAGCTGTGAATAAAGGCACAAAAGGCACTGATGTTTGATTTGAATGTGAAATTTTGAACTTTCACAGATTGTACAAATTGCGAAGGTGACCAACATTTTTCAGCCATCTATAGTGGTCAAATGGGGGTACACTTTCCCTTCCAACTTGCAGGCACTATTGTTTCAATATGTTTGATTTTAAATGTTGTTACCTCCCTGAGTCCTTTAGGTATAGGGTGGGATAGAAATACAAACAACAACAACAACAACAACACACACACACACTCATTAAACAACAATTGTACATTCAGTTGCAAATATCCTTGGTCTCCTCCAAATGTTTCAGTTGTGTTACTTGATGTAATATGTGTTTTCTTTAGTTTCATGTTTATACATATATTTAAGCAAGGTATTTTAAATTCCAGGAGTTTCAGTTTTATTTCTTGAATAATGTGAATAATGCTGATTGCTGGTTTTGTTTTATTTTTTTCCTGCTTAGAATTGGAATTTAATGTAAATGTTCTTTGGATGCTATTCAAATCCAATTTAAATCCCTGGCACCAGTCGACCTACAAATCCCCTATGACTCATCTTTGAACATCCTCTGAATGCAGGTTGAGCCCAGAGGAGAGTGTGATGGTTGAAGAGACTGCAGCAGCAGTGAAAAGGGAGTGAGGTGTGACAGGAAATAAGGGGTAAGGGGTTCTCTTCATATGCAAACATTCAATAGATGTTTCCACACAAAGCCAAAGTCCCTCACATTTGCCAGGGAGCTTTGCATGAGGCTGAATATTTCCCTAAACACCATCCTTATTTCCTTATTGGTCAAGCACTGTATTCAAAGGCAGAACAAAGAAACACTTTTGACACGATCAAAGGGATTCTCATTGATATGATTAGGGGACACCCCCAGGGGAAATCTGAGACCCAAAGGACAATGAGATTTTCTTTTAAAGAACACTTAACTGTGTCCTCAAGCCTATGATTATCTGTTCCACAAACAGGATATAATAGCTCTCAGGGCAAGTCTTTTTTGGGACAGATGGGATGGGAAGTTACAGAGACTCCTTTAGACAATGGAAATGGCTGCTAGGGAGCTACCAATTAGGGACCCCAAAACTTGCCTGGCAGTGGTCAATGAGTGGTGAACACATACTGCTTTGGAGGCTTCCAGGAGAAGTAGCAACAAGATGAGACTGAATTTCTTTTTCCTGTATGAATGATTGTTGTTGGTTTTGGTTGGGTAGAATTGGGGTACATTTTTTTAAAAAAAAGACTGTTTGAAAATAGCCCAGTGACCACACATTCAGAGACATCTTCAGGCATGTAATTATTCACATGCCTGTCTGCTCCTCACCTTGCTTCATGAACATCTAAGCTAGAAAAGATGAATTGTGGTGGAATGAGAGGATGAATGCCACACATTACTGTCTCACAATGTTTTTGAGGCTTTTTTTTTTTTTTTGGTCTGTGAATGAATGCAATCAAGAATTGCTGCTTTTACTATGCATTACAGTAGGTGTGTGATGGATAGAGATTTTGGCAGTATTCACACATACCAAAATAATTTTTTTTTTAAAAAAAAGTCAGAACTGCTTCAGATACAGTATAATGGCATATGGTTTCATGTTCAACAGCATTTCTAGGTTATAATCATTAAAATGAGAGGAGCAGTTTAGCATGTGAACCAGAATCAAAGGACCATAGAATAAATAATTGCCTAAAAAGCTTACACAGAGTCTATATCATGGCATGTCATATCTACTGTTATATTTTTGCAACCAAATGTCGTAGCATGAATCTGGAATTGAAGGTTGCCAGTGACCCCTAGAAAACGTGGGACTTGTGCTGTGAACTGAATCCATCCCAAGTTAACAGATGACATGGGTGATGCACTCCACCTTCCCATACCTTGCACTACTGAATTTACCGTTCTACTCTGCCTGCTTTACATCAAAAATCTCTTTTGTTTATTGTGCCACAGGACAACTTAATATCATCAACCTGCAGTAGGAAGATACTATTTGAACTAGTAGTGTTTCTGCCTTGGGCAAAGACAGCTTCCAGATTAATATACCCAAACTGAGTAGCTGATTTCTTTACTGCACTTTGTTTACCTGTTGTAGGAAAGCCTGAAGTTAGTTCATCTTTTGTTTACCTTGTTTCTGCCTGAACATCTGTCCTCACTCCCTGAGGTTATGTTTGAGGAACATAACCTTCCCTTCAATGTCCATGGTTTTTGCAAGTTCCATTTCTTCTTTGGCCTACACCGGTTCCATTGCTACACTCTCTTGTTCTCCAGCCGGAAAGTTCCACTTCTTCCATTTCCTTGAAATCATCAACCTTCATCCCACTGAGCCTTAACTACCAACATGATAAGCGTGGGTTTGATTTCCAGGAAGCTATAGATAAGCCAGTTTATTGAGAGTAGGGGTCTGCATGAATGCAATTTTTGGATTTGATTCAACTTGAATCAAATATTTGAATGTTTGAATTAAAATGAATAGAGAAAAAACTAATGTATTCAAATTTGAATCCAATTCGAATACATTCATATCTATTTGTACAAGTTTTCAATTCATGCTTGAAGATACAAATGTTGTATCTTCACACATCTGTATGCACCCCTACACATTTGTACACATCCTGTTTTTATCCCATATGCATCTTGTTTTCATCCCGTACGGATCCTTACAAATGTGTACGGATACGAATGAGACGCATACAGATACGTATGTAAAGCATATGCATCTGTACACATGCAAATGCCTGAATAATTCATGTGAATGATTCAAAACATTTGAATTCATTTGAATGTTAAAAAACATTCAATTTGAATTCAATGAATTCAAATGTTAAAAAACAAACGTATATTCAATTCAAATTCAAATGTCCGAATTCGATCAAGTTTCAAATGTTTTTAATATTCTTGCACATCCCCACTTGAGAGCACTTCAAAGACAAGTTCCAAGTTGTTTTTTCTCATTCCTGAAGTTTGCTGTACCTTATCATTGTCACTGAGACAAGAGCACCTGAAGGTCAGGGCTATAACTGGGCTTTCAAGGAATCGTGAGGTAGAAGCTGTGCCTGTAGGTATTTAAGTTCAATTACCTCTTGAATTCCTGACCTCATCCTTCTGGAGCAATTCCTTCTGGGAATTCCACTCATAATCAGGCTAGGACAGAGATATAAATTTATATCTGTATGGTAAGTGAGCCACTTATTTCTGCGATGTACTCTTGACTAGGATTTGAACAAACCACAGTTGTGTGCTCATTTCACCCATTTGTTTGGTTTGATGGCAAACCATTTTATTAAACAAACAGTTGTTTGTGTTTTATGTTGAACTGGTTAAAAGGAAATGGAAAATCATTTTTTCCCCCATGTTGGGAGCCCTTTTCAAGGGCAAAAACACAACAAATTCAAACTGTTTGATCAAATAATTTGCATTTGCAAGTGAGGAATTGGTTGAGTTCAATAAAATTTTTAAACAAGCAAATGTTCAGCTCAGTGCAAACCACAATTCAACCAAAACAGTTCCGCACATCTTTACTCTTGAGCCACTGATTTCAGCCATGTTTACAGGTTGAAAACAATGGAACATTATAGTACATTGCAATGCTTGATCATGTGGGGGAAACTGGTTCAGATATATGCACTCAAAAGTCTTTTTGAAATTAAACATTAGACAGCTCTCTGTTATGCATGGTAGTAATTTCTTGCTGTTGCCATGCATGCATATCTACTCCACTATTTTTTTCTTCATATGTAAACTCATTGCTTTCTTTCCCTGTGCATTTCTAATATTTAATAACTCAGAAATAATATGTTTGAAGTGGTTGAGTAAAGAAACATTATAAATGTGCTTCAAATGACCCCAAGCGGCAGTCAAGGCTAACATGTAGCTCTTCAGATCCTACAGAGCGACAATCTGTAATTATACCAGACATCATATCCAATAAAAAGGAATGATGAGAGTTGTATTTAGCAATACGGAGACATTAGGGAGTTGTAGTAAGCAACATTAGTCATCAGTCCCTTATAGGGGCAATAAATCTTTCTCAACTGGTCACGGGAATTTCCTTAGGCCTCCTCCCTTCCTACCAATACTGCTGTGAAGGGTGAGAATATACACATGTCTGGAGTAATGTTGGTAAAAATGCCCGTTTATAGCAATACTTCTTATGTCCTAGATACTTCTTATGAGGAATGGCGGGGCGTGTATAGGAAAGCATTAGTTCAAAATGGAGCTTAACTTTCCAAGATAGATCATCAGATGCCAGTCAGTACAGAGTCCAAGTCACCTGTCTTTGTGCTGTTGTATGAAGGCCTGCTATACACATGTCTTAAAAATAATTTCCTTAACATGTAAGGTTGTGAAACATATAAATAAGTTGGTCTGATCAAAGCACCTCTATGATTCCAACTAAAGTATTATTTTGTTGTGGTCCCCCCCCCCTTTTCATGGAATAAAATAATTATAGGGTTTAGAGAAGGAGAAAAATATCCACGATAATTTTAATGCTTTTATCTGCTGAATTTTTCAAATTATATGTGGGGATCTTCCAGAGACGTTTTCGCACGGGGCTGAACGGAACGCGGAAAAGACAGCTGTGGACACGTCATCCGCATTGGCCGCGCGCGGCTTGCGTTCCGACGTGTCCGCAGCTGTCTTTTCCGCGTTCGAAATGTAGAGCACTTTAAACTGCTCTACATGCGTTCCAACGCGGACGAGCCGCCCGCAGCCGTTCGGGAGGAGAAGCATTCGCGCCTGCTTCTATCTCCCGAACAGCTGCGGGCGCGCCTCCGACGCCGCGCGGCTTTGACAATCAGCTGTTTGTCAAACAGCTGATTGTCGATCTGCCTCCGCGGCTGTCTGCGCGCCCCTTGCCGGCGTTTGCCGGCTAAGCCAGCTTCGGGCGCTTTGAGCATTCGCACCCAGACGCTCCGGAACGCGTTTACACGCGTTCTGGCGCATCTGTGTGTGAACGGGGAAAGCGCCCGGAGCTGGCTTAAGCTTTCCGCCTGAACGCGTTCCGTTTCGAACGCGATGCAGTGCGGAAATGCCTCGGTTCTGGGCGTGGGGAGACCTTCCTTGGAAATGTTACTATGGGACACTGAAGGGAAGTACAGAGTGATGAGATGAAAATTGAAAGAGGCAGTTAGACAGTCGGAAGTTGATCTGCAAAGAGGGCACAGAGCTCTCAATGTATAGTTTATACCTTCATAAATCCATCCTAGGATATTGTTGTTCCCAAATGGACTCCTTTGCCAGTGCTCTAGGCCCAATTAAACAGACCAAGGTGGAGATTAAAATAATCTCTTTAGCCTTTGCTTGAAGAAATAAAAGTTGTGCAAGGGGAATAGATTCCCAAAGCAAGCACACCCCTCAGCAGGGTGGGTGGGTTCAGCACTTTTATACCAGTTATAGAAGAACCTTTGAGAAACTAATCAGTTTACAATTGGGCAGTTCAAATCACCTCAGTAACACCAAAAGCACAGAGCCTGTGTATGAACTTCTGTGAAATACATTACGTCCCATAATAAGCATTGGTCACCACATTACTATAGCTACTCATCTATGTTAATGAATTTTAGTTTAAATAGTTGCAAATATTATCTACCATGCCAGTAGTCAAGAGTTTCTGCTGAGGCATAGAATCTCTTTCTCATGCTACAGTTTTTCTTTCTATAAAAATTACAGCCTTTGTCTATCATGTCCTATTCAGAAAGCTACTTTCTAGAATCTACTTACTTCCTCATGGTCCATCAATATCACATTGAGAAACCTGAGGGGCCAAGGAACCAAAAGGGGCTTGAGGCAAATGATGAAAGATGGCACAGCCAGAAAAACAACAACACTATCATTACTCTGAGTGTTCCTGTCTGAAATAACAAAGGTCTCTATGCACATTATAAGACTGTGTTCAGGATCAAAATCATGTGACTGTATTGGAGCTCTCTTGGGATTGCTACAAATATGCCTGGCAATCCCAACAGAGCCCTGGAATTTAGGGTGTTTTTCCACTTAGCACTAAAGGACCCATTAAGGGTCCTTAATGGGTCCTTAAAGGGTACTCTAGTGCTAAGTGGGAAAACACCCATAAAGATGAAACCCTGATGTATCACTATTCAGGGTGGTGGGGGAGAGAATCCAACCTTGGGCTGCTTCTGTACTTACCTCTATAAATCCAGAATAAGTAGCTCTGGATTAGTAAAATCAGTACTTGTGAGAGCTGGACAATATAGATCTGGATCAAGACGTAGGATGCAATGGCAGTCTCTGATCTAGGGATGTGCTGGATTAATGACCAAATAAGAACACATAAGGAACGCACCTTCTGCACAGGAGGATGGCTCCATTAAAACTGTGTCATCCAGACAGGAGTTTAAGAGATCTGCATCTAATGAGTGCTAAGGGTTTCTCGATCCAAGTTAGTGGCTGACCTGAAAAATAGGGTCTATAATCTGGGCTAACACTCCTTGACCTGGAGGAAGAGGCATCCACACATAGAACAGATGCAGGAAGTTTGTGGGCATGGTTACTGCAATGGGCAATATGCATGAGTTGAAGCAAAGGAGGAAAAAAATATCTTTTTGTAAAGGGGGCCCCTCTGAGAATAAGGATGTTCACCTCTGCCCCCCCCCAGTGCCCCCATTCTGGGACCTGTCATGTCCCCATGCCCCCATCTCACCCCTTGCCTCCAGGCTCACCTCCCACTGTGCCTTGGCTCCCCCAACTCTCCCCCAACATCATGTCCTTGTGCTCCAACTCCCTGCCCTTATATCCTGGCAAGCTGATCCCCTCACCCCACTCACCTCACTCCCCTTCCCCCAGCCTCACCTCATTCCACTTCTGCCATGGATTTGTGCTACAATGTCTTCATGGCGTTCCAATTTAGCACAGATCACAATGAATTTCAACATTCTCAACACAGACATTACATCGTACATCTTGATCCAGATCTATATTATCTGGATCTCAGAAGCACTGATTTCACTAATCTGGATCTACTTAATCTGGATTTACAGAGGTTATGTGCAGAAACAGTCATCAGGTCTACTGATAATCTGGATCAATGAACCCTTAGCACCCATTTGCTCCAGCTCCTCTGTGAGCATTATGCAGCCTTAATGGGGCCTTAATCTGGCCTGTTGGGTGGAAGGTGTGTTCCATATGCGTACTTTATGCATTCTTACTGGGTGCTTAATCTGGTCTAAAGTGTAATGTGGGAGCATCCATGGTTTTCCTGGAATAGCAACATGGACTTATCTATCTGGACACTTGTGCCTGAAAGTTGCCATCTCAAAAGTGCCCTTGCTGCATGTGTGGTACCAAAAGGTGGGTCAAAAATGGCTACCATGCAGGCATGGATGGCTGTAAACATGTACTTCTGAGTATTTTGCATCTTCAAAATACTTGGATATATAAACCATGCCACTGTGGAAATATGGGTGCAGATAGATAAGGACCCATGCTTGCCCTATTATTTTCCTTGCCATATGTCAGGAACAGTGAGAGACAATTCTGGTATGTAAGCAAGAGTCCTCATTTTCCTCTTGCCATCTGGAGTTACCTTACTCTGCTTAAGAAGCCAGCTAAGCATTTGTGAAGATTAAGACTAATCACACTAAACTATATTTTGTTTGTTAAACCATCTGTCTCTTGATTCAATATTGATAACACCTAAGTTACCCTCAACCCTTAGTTAAAATAAGGACTGTAAATGGTGGCATCGAACAATACTTTTACATGATAATAGAAAATAAATATAAACTGCTCAATTTGTTTAGGGAATTCTCCAGTGAGTATGGACATTTCTGGGACTATGACAAGCGTGGCATGAGTGGCACCAGTTAAGTTGAAAAGGGACTGCAGATTCTTGGTCATGACCATTAACAGCAAGACTGAAGGTCTTAGGTTACATGGACCACTTTTGGGATCATTACAGGAGCTATGGATTTGTTTGCACTTCAGCCTCTTCTGGAATATATCTTAGGATAGGGGTGTGTAGTCTGCATGCCAGTATAGACTCTTAAGTAGGCTTCACCCAGGGCCTGCTGTAGCCTGCACTAGCATGTGGACAGCAGGCCCCTATTTTGAGAAATATTCAAGAATAAAGCCAAGTGCGAATAGACCCTAGGTTCCAGGGGCCATTCAGCCCCTTACAGGCTACAATGGAATTGACCCAAATGTGAGAATAAGGTAATCAAACACTACTTTTATAGGAAAAGTCATCTTCCCATCAGGTTGATACATTGAGGATAAAGGTAACTCCAAGACCAGGCTAAATCATGCATGGGGACAAAACACTTTTGGCCAAGTTTCTAGTACTTCTGCATGATCTGGAAACAACTTTAAGACCAACATTGAAGGCAAGCTAAAATATAAGAACATAAGTGAACCCTATAACACGGAGTGCCCATTACAGGTTTTGGCTGATGTAGCAACTATACACATACCTGGACATACTAGGAGCACCTATGACATTCCTAGTAGATCTGTGCACACAGCCTTCATGTGAAGAAGAAGAAGAAGAAGAAGAAGAAGAAGAAGAAGAAGAAGAAGAAGAAGAAGAAGAAGAAGAAGAAGAAGAAGAAGAAGAAGAAGAAGAAGAAGAAGAAGAAGAAGAAGAAGAAGTTAGCTTTTATATGTTGCTTTTTAAGGGAACTCAAAGCAGCTGACAAAGCTTTCTATATTTATTCCGAAATAGGCACTCTGAGAGGTATGGGGAGTTGTGAGAGCTCAGAAGGACGACTGTGACTAGTCCAAGGTCGCCTAGCTGGCTTTGTGGAGAAGTGTGGACTCAAACCGAGAGGCTACCAGATAACACTCTAACCACAAGACCAAACTGGCTCACTTCTATGTGAAAGCTGTGGAGTAGTGAGGAAGCAGGGCTGCAGCTGTTCTTGCATGGGATACATCACCCATTGCCATTATGTATCAGCTGCAATTCAGGGAATGCAATTCAGGGAAGTCAAGGGACTGTCAGTGATGTTCAGTTCAGTCTCAGGTAAAGGCATGGCTGCTTTGGGTTGGTAGGGGCATACAAGGGAACATGAAAACAGAACCAGGCAATCCTAGGTCTGTCATAGTAAGGAATGAAACCATATTTGGTATAACTGAAAACCAGAGAACTGCAAGTGTGGAGCATGGGAGCACAGGATGGCACTACACTTCATTAACAGTGAATGAAGATTTCATCCACAGTGGATGAGAATGTAATGGCTCAGGAATGATTTGGAGTGATGATAGGAACTAATGAATCAATGTATAGTCACTCCATGACTTCAATTTCATTTACCATAATCACCAGCTTGTTCTTGCTTATATAAATAAATTTAGTCCTGGCGCCTAGATGCAAAGCTAGGAAAATTGTATAAGATAGCTTATGCTTAAGGTAACTTCTCCGTCTTATGTTTGTCAACAAATGTAACCTGTGCCTAAATTGGTGGTGGTTCAAGAAATCCTATGGAATAGATCCCATGATGTATCAGAAGAAAACTGAGCACATAAAGGGTTAGATATTAGTGCCGGATACTTGTGTATAGCCTAGTGGGCGAACATTAATAACAAAAATGTTCAAGCCAAACAGAAAATAGGCTTAGCTTTGTCCCTTCAAATGGAAAATTTAATCCTTCCCCTGCGGATTATGAGAAAAAGGCTAAAACTTCCTGGAAATCCTTTTCTGTCTGGTGACAAATAATCTTTTATTTCTAAGTCCTGCAAGTGTACATCTGCAGGAGTAATATCAGATGAGTTTCTGTTTTAGCATGGTTTTTAGGAAGTTAAGAAATACTATTTCTGATCCAGCTGTATTCTTTATAGAATGATGTATATTATGATATGTTGAATCTGCTTCACTGCATATTAAGTTGTTTATGGATGTTACCTGCTTTTACTATTTCCTCCTTCCCTCCCTCCCTTTCAGTAATATATCAACTTTCAGCTAGAAATTGTAGATAAAGTAGCCTCAAATAAGGAATTAATTTGCCTCAATTGTCAGTGGTCCTGAAGAAAGTCTCTCCTTAAGAGAGTTTCTCTTCTTTGGACCTTTCCGTACTTACCTGTGAAAATGTTGAACAAGGAGTTTGGTCCTCTTCAATCCTTTCTTTTCCACATGTAAGGATGGGCAGAACCCATCCCCTTCCTGGGCCATTTTATGCAGATTGGGATGGATAATGTCCTAGTCTAGATACTTAAGATGACCACCTATATAGTGACACCAGTATAGCTATTTTTTTTCCACTTCTATTGACAATTTTGGAGCTGGAAGGCAAGCCCAGGTAAGGCTTATGCCTTTATGTTCTGGTCTAACATGGGAACACATTTCAGTAGCACACCAAACTGTGGCATTGAAATATCCGCAGAGAAACCAAGACAAGGAACGTCAGTTCCTAGTGCATGGAGAGTGTGGAAATGTTTCAGGATTGTATGATATTTAGAGACAGAGGGAGACACTGTACTGGGCAAACTGGTATTTGGAGTCAGTACTACTACTGGACCATCTCCAGCATGGGTCATTCTTGCCAGATTGGTTCAGTAATAGGGATGTGCACGAATATTCCTAACATCTGTTATTCATATGAATTGAGACAGATTTGGACATTCGTACATGAATTGAATGTTACGACATTCATACATTAACGTTTGTACGAATATGAATGTTTTGGAACATTTGTACAGATAGTTCATACGTTCATTAAACTGGGGATACTTTATTTATTTATTTATTTATTTATTTATTTATTTATTTATTTATTTATTTATTTATTTATTTATTTATTTATTTATTTATTTATTTATTTATTTATTTGTATTTCTATCGAACCCAGAGGTCTCAGGGCAGGATACAATATTATATTAACCTTAGACAAGTCCCTGCCCTCAGGCTTACAATCTAAAGAGACAAGATACAAAAGGAAAATGGTGTGACAGGGGACACCCTTAATGATAATAATTACTAATATTAATCACTCAAACCAAACCATAGAAAATGTAATGTTGGAGATCTAAAAGCAGATACAATCTAAAATAGTACTCTAAGTGAAAGGATGTAGGTGGCATGTTTTATTGATTGTTCATAACATAAAATTCATCCTTAGCTTTGAATTCTTACAAAACCTAAGTATGGGAATCATTAAGCCAGCTGGTTACATACTAAATCATACATACTAAACAAGTCATCGATACATATACGATGGTATAGGATACGTATCCAATATGTATGTGTTTATATAGGATCTGTATCTAGAATCTGTATCCAGGATCTGTAATGCATTTGTATTGGATATTCATATGAATTTGTACAAATACATTTGTATCAGACAGAATCCTACCACATTTGAAGGGGATCTATTTGAATGAATACAAATTTTCTAACATTCAATTCATTAAGATTGAAATGTCAAAAACCCATTCATGCGCACCCCTAATCAGTAAGCTCAATGAATAAGTATTGGTTAATTCCCAGGAGAGGACACTGTTGATTCCACTTCTTATCTCAGTAACCTTTGTAACTGTTTCCAGTAGAATTCTGTTAAACTGGCTATGGGATTAGAAATTAGAGGAACGAAATTGTGATTCTAATCCAACATCCAAGTTGGAAGCTAGAAAAGGCTCTTTGGATTTCTCAAAGACAATAATGTCTCCTATTTTTAAAATACCTATGTGAAGCTACTGGGACCTGTCCTTAGGAGATTAGGTGAAAGATGCTATCTCTTCATTCCATCTAACTTAACAGACACAGTTTGGAAGTTTGTTTCTTAAAAATGCTCTTGAGCTGAACGATGGAGGTAATGTAGCTATGGTCTGCTGAGCCTAAGGGCTTGGGAAGCATCCTTATTCTTGACAAAGATGCATACCCTCTAATGGGACACCTCTGTAATTTGAATTCACTGTTGTCAATTGAGACTTAAAATGTAAGGGTCTGCTTTCCAGGTTATCAGCGTTCTAGTAACTTCTAAATTTAACAAATGTATGCATTTATATGGATTTGCCCCTGAAGATAGTTTGGATGCTGCAAAGAACATGGAATGCTGTAAACAAAAGCTGATATATGTTCCTTGTCAGGAGGACATCAAGGTAATCTTAAAAGATCCGCACTGGTTGCAGATCTGCTAATAAACATTGTTATATAAACCTCTAAACAGTTTGTTTTAGTGTTTAAGGAGCTGGACTCTTATCTTGGAAGACCAGGTTTGATTCCACCCTCCTATATGAAGCCAGCTGCATGGCCTTGGGCTAGTCACAGAGTTCTTCTGAGCTCTCACATCCTCACCTTCTTCATAGGGTGTTCTTTTGTGGGGAGAAGAACAGAAAGCTTTGCCAGCCGCTTTGAGTCTTCTTAAATTGATGAGAAAATTGGGATAGAAAAAGCAGTTCTTCTTCTTCTTTGATCTAATCAATCAATCAAACAAAACACCCACTTTCTCCCTTATAGATCTGCCCAAGTGTTAACATTTGTTGGGGAGGCCCTGCTGACAGGGGCATCATCTTCAGTAGTGACACTGATAGCCTATTCTATTCAGTGACAGCTATCAGTTTTACAGCTTTTGGAAATTATAAAGTTACACATCTTTATCCATTCATTTAGTTATATACTAATATTCTCACCCTCTTACTGCTTTCAGTTGTCTGAGTTGGTATTTGTTTGCTTTAACTTGCTTTATATGTTTTACTGCTTGAAAGTATACAATGAATGTGGAACAGAATATTGCATTGAAGTGTACAGTGGAACAGAATAAAAATATAATATAACAAACATGCCATGGCATGTTAAATTAAAATGTTGCATTACTGAGTCATTGTAATACAGTACAGAGTGGTAAAATAGTGTTATGAAGTACAATATTAATTTGTACACTTCAGTATGGAACCCTGACAAAATAAAATCAGTGTGTTTTATTAATTATTATTAATAATAATAATTAAAGTTAAATATTACTTTTGAGAGCCAATATTATTATTATTATTATTATTATTATTATTATTATTATTATTATTATTATTATTATTATTATTATTATTATTATTATTATTATTATTATTGTGATGATGTAAAACAGCAGTTACACACAGCAAACGAGATGACTATGCTGGATTTCGTATTATATCACTAGTCGGGCACTTCCCAACCACCTAGGACTGCGTGATGTATCGGCGAATTATGCGAGCAGACCCCAGTAAAGTGACTTTTTGAAGTTGGCAGATGGATATTTTGTCAATGCCAATGGTTTTTAGGTGCCCGCTGAGATCTTTTGGCACCGTGCCCAGTGTGCCGAGGATGACTGGGACCACTTTCACTGGTTTTCGCCAGAGTTGCTGTAGTTCAATTCTCAGATCTTTGTATCTGGTGAGTTTCTCCATCTGTTTTTACTCAATTCTGCTGTCACCCGGAATAGCAACGTCGATGATCCACACCTTCTCTTTCTCAACAATTGTAATGTCAGGGGTGTTATGCTCCAGTTTTCTGTCAGTCTGAAGCCTGAAGTCCCAAAGTAGTTTTGCCTGTTCGTTTTCAACCACTTTTTCTGGCTTGTGATCCCACCAGTTCTTTGACACTGGCAGATGATACTTTTGGCACAAGTTCCAGTGGATCATTTGTGCTACAGCATTGTGTCTCTGCTTGTAATCAGTTTGTGCGAACTTCTTGCAACAGCTGAGTATATGGTCGATTGTTTCATCCACTTCTTTGCAGAGTCGGCACTTTGGATCTTCTCCTGGCTTTGATGCCATTTGTTCTTATTGCTTGTTCTTGTGCAGCAAGAATCAGTCCTTCTGTTTCCTTTTTCAATGTTCCATTCGTAAGCCAAGACCAGGTCTTTTCCATGTCCACTTTGCCTTCGATCTTCTCCAGGAACTGTCCATGCAGTGCTTTATTGTGCCAGCTGTCTGTTCGGCATTGAACTGCAGTTTTCCGGTACTGGTTCTTGGTTTGCTGCACCTTGAGAAGCTTCTGGTTGTTGACTTCAATCAAAGCTGATTCTTTGCTTTCTGCCACGTAATCTGCTAATGCATGCTTCTCTTCTTCCACTGTTTGCTTCACTTGCAAAAGTCCTCTACCGCCTGCTTTCCTGGGCAAGTACAACCTGTAGACATCACTCCGAGGATGTAGTGCATGGTGGATCGTCATCAGTTTTCTGGTTTTTCTGTCTAAGTTGTCCAATTCCAGCTGAGTCCAGTTCACAATTCCTGCGTGTATCTAATGACTGGTATGGCCCAGGTGTTTATGGCCTTAATGGTGTTACTGCCATTCAGTTTACTTTTCAAGATTTTTCTAGTCCTTTGGATATACTCTTTACTGACCACAGATTTCACATGGCCATGCTTAATGTTATCCAGTTGCAAGATGCCAAGGTATTTGTAGGCTTCTGGCTGGTGGGACCTGATGGCTTGACCATCTGGCATTTCAATGCCTTCACTTTCAGTAATCTTCCCCTTCTTCAGTGCCACTGTGGCGCATTTGTCCAGGCCAAACTCCATACTGATGTCACTGCTGAATATTCGCACTGTGTTGGTCAGTGACTGTATCTCGATTTCAGATTTTCCATAAAGCTTTAAGTCATCCATGTACAGTAGATGTGAGATTTTCTGTGAATTCCTGGCAGTTTGATAGCCCAGGTTTGTTTTCTTTAGGATGAGTGACAGTGGGATCATAGCGATGATGAAAAGGAGTGGGGACAATGAATCCCCCTGGAAGATGCCCCTTTTGATGTTGATCAGTCCGTAGCTTTCATTTCTGACAAAAAGCTCAGTCTTCCAGCGTTTCATCGCACTTTCTATAAATTTGGTGATGTTCTGACTGATCCCGATGGTTTCCAGGCACTTTGTGATCCAACCACGTGGCAGTGAATCAAAAGCTTTTTTATATTCGATCCAAGTCATATGCAGGTTTGTTTTTCGGCTTTTGCAGTTCTCCAGAATCATTTTGTCAATCAGTAGCTGGTCTTTTGTGCCCCTGCTTCTCCGTTTGTTTCCTTTTTGCTCTACTGGCATGATGTTGTTGTCTTCGAGGTAGTCTTGAATCCTGTCTGCTATTATGCCTGTCAGCAGCTTGAGCATAGTAGGTAGACAAGTTATCGGCCTATAGTTGCCTGGTGTGGCTCCCTTTGCTGCATCTTTCTGTATTAAGTATGTTTTGCCAGTTATTAGCCATTCACTGTTTGCAGCATTTCATTGAACAGTTCGGCCATTTTTGCATGCAGGCTGGTCAGGCATTTGAGCCAGAAGCCATGCAACTGATCAGTGCCAGGGGATGTCCAGTTCTTCACTTTCTTCACTCTTTTTGTGACCATTTTGGGTGTTATTTCCAGCTGCTGCATTTTGTTCTTGGAGAATTTCTTCTCGAAATCCTTTATCCACCCAGCACTTTTGTTGTATTCTTTTTCAGCCTCCCAGAGTTCTTTCCAGAAGTTGGTTGTTGCTTCTTTCTCTGGCTTCTCCATTTTCTTGTCTACTCGCTCATGCAGGCTCTGGTAGAACTGCCTCTGATTAGACTGGAACATTTGGTTCTGCCTGTACTGGATGATTCTTGCTTCATATCTTTCGATTTTCCTGGCTGTAGCTGTTATCTACTGTTTCACGATTTCCAAAGCTTCATCAATTTTCCTTGTATTCAGCCAGTATTTTTTGATCAGATGTTCTTTAGTCTTCTTGTTGTTCAGTTTCTTCTCCTTCATGTTTTTTAGGTTGCTGGCATCTGATCTCAGGCTTTTTATTTTCAGTTCCAGTCGAACTTTCCACTTTGGCTTTCCAGTTGATTTTCTAATTGGTTTTGGTTGCAGTAACCCTAGTTCTTCTGTTACTATCACAGCTGTACTGTAAGCGAGCTGGTTCAGTTCTTCGATCGATGCTACCTGAACAGTTACAAGGGCAGAGTTGATGTCATTCATCAGTGAGACAAGTCGTTTTCTGCCTATAGTTTTTAGGGTTGGCAGTCGCTTTCGCTCTGTACTTGATGCTGTATGAGCCATTATTCTGTCCTTCAGTTCCTGCTGTCTTTGAGACAATGTGCCAGGTGTTTCATCCATGACTTCATGTTGCTGTTCTTCCTCTTCTTGCAGAATTTCCAGATTTTCTTCAGGTTCTAGGTGATCAGTGACTCCTGGTCTTGTTGGAGCTTCTGTTGCTGCCACAATAGGCTGTGGTGCTTCAGTTTCATTAGTTTTTCGTATTTCTTCAAGTTTAGCTTCACTGAACACTTTAGTCCCGCTTATGAATCTTCTCTGATCAGCTAGCCGCAGTTCTGTTATCTTCGAATCTGGGTATTCTTGTTTCCATAGCTGGTGCATCCGTTTTTGATAGCCTCGTTTTCCAGGTTCTGATTTGTAGTAACACTTCATGACTACACAATTCTCTGACCTTGAGAATTTCTGCCGCTTCCTTGTTTGTGGATTTTGTTCCTGTAGCCCATTTGTCGACGATTGCCCAGGTTCTTCAGCAACCGCCGTGGTCCTTTTTATCCTGGGCAACGACCGAGCCAGTATAGACTTCTTTTTTGTTTGTGTCTCCATTGTGATAAATGGGTTGGGTGCACTTAGTCTGGCTCCTCTGCTTCGACCACTCCGGCATGGTTGAACCTGCCAGTAGTTTGCACTACCACCGGCCCAGCTCTCAGCTTCATTGGAGCACTCAAGCCCCACCGCCACGACAAGGCCACACCCATCGAGGGATTATTATTATTATTATTATTATTATTATTATTATTATTATTATTATTATTATTATTATTATTATTATTATTATTATTATTATTATTATTATTATTATTATTATTATTATTATTATTATTATTATTATTATTTAGCAGGTAGGTAGAACCAAAAGATACCTGGACATCATTTTCATCAGTTCCTTCAATAGGACTTTCTGCTATTGGAAACTGAACTGACCTTGCCGCAGTCTTTTATATGGTTTGCTCTATACATAGCAGTTACAAGCAGATGGCTAACATCGAGTCCATTTCGCTAACTGGTTATCAGAATTGGTTGATGGCCTTTGTAAGAAGATTGTAAAGAACAGCTGCAAGTTTTCAAAGTGATTTGTATTGCCTGATACACATTGATAGCTATTATTATTATTATGTAAAAGCAGCAGTTACACACAGCAAATGAGATGACTATGCTGGATTTCGTATTATATCACTAGTCGGGCACTTCCCAAGCACCTAGGACTGCATGATGTATCGGCGAATTATGCGAGCAGACCCCAGTAAAGTGGCTTTTTGTAGCTGTCAGATGGATATTTTGTCAATGCCAATGGTTTTTAGGTGCCTGCTGAGATCTTTTGGCACCGCGCCCAGTGTGCCGAGGATGACTGGGACCACTTTGACTGATTTTCGCCAGAGTCGCTGGAGTTCAATTCTCAGGTCTTCATATCTGGTGAGCTTCTCCAACTGTTTCTCCTCAATTCTGCTGTCACCTGGTATAGCAACGTCGATGATCCAAACCTTCTCTTTCTCAACAATTGTAATATCATGGGTTTTATGCTCCAGTTTTCTGTCAGTCTGAAGCCTGAAGTCCCAAAGTAGTAGTAGTTATTATTATTATTATTATTATTATTATTATTATTATTATTATTATTATTATTATTATTATTATTATTATTATTATTATTATTATTATTATTATTATTATTATTATTATTATTATTGTTATTGTTATTGTTATTGTTATTATTATCGTTATCGTTATCGTTATCGTTATCGTTATTGTTATTATTGTTATTATTGTTATGTGTGAAGTTTAGGGATGTGCACAAATGTTTTAAATATTCTAAATTCAATTGAATTTGATTGAATGTGGACATTCAAACTCAAATAGAATGTCTACACATTCAAATTTAAACATTTGAATTAATTTTGAATGTTCTGAAACATTCGTTCAAATGGTTCGGAACATTTGAATGTGCAAGATACAAATAAAAAAAAAAAATCCCTGCACATCCCTAGTGAAGAAGACATCAAGATCCAAGATCCCTTTGAAGATATTGACCACCTTCAATTAGGTGTCTATCCAGCCTTCTACATAATTTCAAATTCTTTTCCCAGTGATCTAGTTAAAGGAACATGGAGAAGTATTCAGAAAAACTAGGAAGAACAGGGTTTAATGTAGTTAGGTGTATGAGTGTTCAAAAAATCAAACAAAATGGGGGTTTTGTTATTGTTCAATTTAATTATGCACTACTGTACTTTCCGGTGTATAAGACGGCTGGGTGTATAAGACGACCCCCAACTTTTCCAGTTAAAATATAGCATTTGGGATATACTCACTGTATAAGAAGGTGACACCCGGCGTATAAGATGACCCCCGACTTTTGAGAAGATTTTCCTGGGTTAAAAAGTAGTCTTATACACCAGAATATACAGTACATAATATTTACACACACCTTTTTTTTTTTTTTAAAGAACTACTTGTGCAAATAATTCTACTGATAATGTTATTTAAAATAATTTCCTAAAATCAATTAGCATGCCTTTAACATTACTACTGATTGAATAATGTATTTGTAATATTACAACATGCTTGATAGCTAATTCCAAAATGAAAGAGCTGTTGAGAGCTTGTGCTATTTAGAACAAAATAATTTAAAATGCTAGCTCATTTATTTATTTATTTATCAACATGAATGAATTAATGAGTTAGTCTCTTGTTTTGTCCAATATGTCACAGGATCATATGTAATCATCTTTATGGGCTCAGAAGAAATAAGTGTGGATAAAATAAGTCATTTGTATACACATCAATCACCATTTACAGCACCAAGAGAAAAAGACTAGAAGATCAAGGACTGACAGAAGTTTGAGATGGAAACATCACCTGCCACATGCTTCTTCTGTACTGATGAGAATGAAGAAAGGGTAACTTTGTCCTCGTAGCTATGAAGAAGTTATTGCTTTTGCCGGTTGTATGCTGTTATAATTAAAATTAATCCCCAGCTCCAAGGACACTGGTTTTGAAGACCCATTTATTGACTGCTGTCGCTGAAGTAAATGAGAGGAAGTAATTTTGATGTATTAACTGAGGAGTAGGGTTGACTTTTTCTGTGATTATGAGATCCAATAAAGGCTGGAATGCCTGAACATGTCCAGAAAAGGGTTGCTGTGCCATCTCATGCTGAATGCAATTTCCTTGTTTGAGGGAGGTAATGAATTCAAGGTTAGGCTGTGGAATACATCAGCGTGGAGAGGGTTACTGAAGCACAAACAAACCACTCATACTAGAAGTTCATTCTGTACCATGTTAGAAAGTTCTATTGCTTTTTAAATTGCAAATCAGTAAGTCAAACAAAACACTCAAGTCACTGCCATCACCAACACGGTAGGAGAAAATATGAATTTCAGAATTAATCTGTATGTTCTTGGCATGCAATAACTTGTTAACAGTAATGCTTTGGTAGTAAAGAATTGGGAGGATGCTTGTATTGGGCATATAGAAATCACCAGACATATAGACAGTTTCAAAGGCCAGGTTTAGGCTTGTAGGTTTCACTTTAACCAGGATCCCAAAGACCAAGCTTACAGAAATAGACAAGATGGATTTAAACTAAAGCCCTTTCTGCATGTAGCAGCTATAGATCCTAATTAGCAGATCTGGATTTAGTGGATCTACTGATCAAGATTACAGGGAGGTAAGGACCAGAGCAGCTCTGTCTCACTACAACACTAACCCAGTTCAAGCCTCCCCAAAGCTGTGAAACTTGTGTAATTTTTGCAGCTGCTCCTCACTCTCTGAAGGCTTGGGGCATGTGGGTGGGTGTGATTTTTTTTTTTATGGCAGATGATGGCATGCCACTGAATGACAGCTCTCACTAATTCACAGTCACGTAGATGTGCTGTCTACGTGCCTCCATGATCCATAATACTTTTAGTCCAGTTGGTAGACCTGATATATCAGGTCTAAAAACAGGTTTGGATTAAGGATTTCCTTAATCTGGCTCTGGCTCAGTCTTCTGCAGACAGAACTGGATTAATGATCTAGTTTAGCATGTGGATCATAAGGTCCAGGATCCAAATCAGAGCCCCTTTGATCTGGAACACAAGGTTGATGAAGGCCCCATCCATCCATCCATCCATCCATCCATCCATCCATCCATCCATCCATCCATCCATCCATCCATCCATCCATCCATCCATCCATCATCTTTATATCCCATTCATAGGTTACAATACAAAAATAAAATCTATTAAATTGTTTAGACAAACAAATGAACAAACAAAAACAACTTAATTTGCCATCCTCTCATCTTGGCAGAACAATATTACAAGCAACTTAAACACTAGAGAGTGCCTAGAGAAGAAGTCAGCAGTATCTTGATGGTCACAGTTCCCTTGGGCAGGTGTGACAACCTCCAAGAGGCATTTTACACTGCTGAAAATGAATATGTGATCTCTTAAATGGCCTCTTGAGGCCTCCTGAGGCATCTAGGAAGTTGCCTACAGCATAAAAACATGACAATTGCTTTAATGTAGAAAACTTTGTCTATTTGGTTTCAAATGCATAGTTCTTCAAAATTCTAGCCTGTACCACACCAAAAATTGAGTTAATGGTGTTATCAAAGCAACTGCATAACATACAAGTCTGGTGAATCATGTCTAGGATGGAAGATCTCAGGTTACCATGGAAGGAATGTTTTTCCTGGGCTGCCATACTTTGGGGGGAAATTGTTAGGAGACCGTGACAAGATCCACATGATGGCAGTTTCTGATGTTGCCAGTGTCAAAGTTCCAGCCATAAGAGCAGAATGTATATTGTTTCGAGATTGGGAAGATGTGTGTGGAATTTGTGCTTTGACTGAGGCAATGGGTTAAACAGGGAAGTCTGGAGGCTGTAGAACCTGTGTGCTAGAATGGAGCAAACTTAGGGTGTTTCTCCTCTGTCAAAAGTACCCATTTTTGCACCCATTTAGGAACCATTTGGGTATGAGCTGGATGGCCCCATTTCCACTATGGCACCCATTTGGGACCCGATTGTTTCCACTGCCATTGGGGAAATCCAGATCTAATGGGTACATTTTGGCCTTTAATTCGGATTTTCTGTAGACCCCATTAAAGGGGTCTATAATGGGGTCGTCTGCCAGAAAATCCAGATTAAAGGGGGCCTGTTTCCACTGGAAACAGGCAATGGGGTCCAAAGGAGGCTAGGGGGAGGGGATGAACCTTTGGGACCCCCCCAACATTGGCTTCGAAGTCACTTCGAAGTCACTTCAAATTTCACATTCACTTCGAAGTTGCTTTGAAGACTGCCCCCCCTGCCCCCCAAAATGCCTGGGGTAATGGACCAACCCCTTGTGGGTCGATCCGGATTCCCCAGATGGGTGCAAAGCTGTTTCCACAGCAGGGGTGTTAGCACCCATTCCTAATGGGTGCTACACCTCCTGTGGAAACACATTGGGTGCTTCCCTTAATCCGGATCTACTAAATCCAGATCTAAGGGCTGCAATGGAAAAACACCCATAGAAGTCTCATATGGCTCCTGGTTTTTCGGTGATTGCAGTCATTACAAGTGAACTCAGTATTAGACATACAACACATGACACTTTGATGGATTACACTAATATATCACTCATTGTAGCTTTTTGAAGATACATTGCACAGACTGAATCTCAAAGTGCCATATCTTTGATGAAGGTGTTTTCATTGTGACAATAGTCAGCTCTTATGACTGATTACACATCCATCTCAACCAATGTACTGGGTTCCAGTATAATAGTTTAACCAGAAAAGATATATTGAATAGTTCAAGAGATGTATCCTTTTTACCATATGTTTAGCTTTAACCTTGAATATGTTAATTTGTCCTGGATATTTTTTCTTGCTTGTTATTATTGCATGCGTATGTTGTTGTTTTTTTTGGGGGGGGTTGTCTTGAAATTCAGTTAAAAAAAAATCTTCAAAAACTGAAATTTAAAAATGGATTCTCTAGCTGCTCCAATGCTAAGAATTTGGAATCTGTTGCAATTATCACAACACATTGCCCACTTACTGACTGTGAGAAATGTTTAGAGGTTCTCAATTACATTAATAAAGGATTACTGTAGCATCTACGCAACATTACCTAGTAGTCAACTGCTATGGTCCACTAAAAGTATCTGGGAAGAATATCTAAATCTGTGTTTTTCTGAGGAATGTTTAAAGACAAAACAAAAACCACTGAACTGAAATTATTGGTATTATAAACTCTGGGATAAAAATGGGATGCATGGGTGTTTTTCCACATGGACACATGCAACTGTTGTCGACATTTGTATCATCAAATACAAATCAAATATTCATACAAATAGATATGAATGTATTTAATCGATTTGAATTTGAATACATTTTTTCTCTATTCGTACGAATTTGAACATTTGAATATTCAATTAAAATCAAATCGAATGTTGAAAATTACATTCATGCACACCACTACTCATGAGTAACCTGCAGACTTGATTACTCTGATGAATTACTTTTTTCCTGGTTCTAAGAATATACTTAACCAGTTTGTCTTTGATTTTCTGAATTGACAGTTTGATAATGTTCAGTGTGCCATGCTTCAAATGCTTCTTATATATGCTAGTAAATTATGATTAAACTAGGTTGGCTTATACTGCTGGGATTTTTTTTTTAAATGTAATACAACAGTTCAATTACATTGGTTTTGGTGTTCTTAAAATGTTGTACAATTATGTATACCAAATGTTGAATGATTTAGCTTGTGTAGGATTGGTGAGATTTTTTTCCACATATTATTTTGGTTTTTTGGTTATTATAAAATAGTGATTAAAAGGGTTTTGTGCCATACAAATCCTAAAACAGAGACAACTTATGTCAGCACCATCAATTCATCAACTGAAAAATATCTGGGAAAGAGAAAGCCAAGACTGTAGCAGTAGCTTGAGAATCTTATAGGATTGGCTCCTAAAATAATAACTACAAAGTGTTGCTAAATGCAATGTGTATTACAAAAATAAGCTGATTTTATACTGTAAAAGGAAGAGAAAACCTAGCCTCATGCATCCCATGTGCAAACTTTGAAGCAAAGGAACAAAAGTTCCCCAGCATTGAAAATTCCAACTGAAGTCATTGTTAAAATCTAAGTCGTTCTGGGTACTTTGTGTAATGGGACTTGGACAGAAGAGCACTCCTGGGAGCAGATTCTGCTCTCAGGATCAGGCCAGGTGCTGAATAAGTCACATTCAATTACCACAATCCATGTATGTGGTGATGTGCATTCAACATGGTCCTGGTGCCCTTTGGGCTTGGTCTAGTGTGGCCATGTAGATTTTGTCTAAAGGAGAAAAAAAAATCCTGGATCTAAACTATGCCTATATAATCTAGAAGGTTGAGGGGTCCAGATATGTTCTTTGCCTAATTATAGAGTTTACTTTCTCACCCAATATGCCTTGCTGGCTTTTACTAGTATTAAGGTCCCAGAACTGAATGGACTATATTATACCAGAATCTTCTAAAATCTTTGTTGGGATCAAGAAACAGATATATCCTACACTTTACACCTTCATCTATATTTATCTATTCAGAAATACCAGTCACCATAACAGAAATATTGGCATTACATTGTTAAATAATTGATATTGGTTTCCACATGGCTCATTCAAAACTATTAAGTCAAATGAAAGACAACACAGTGATTTCCCCTTTGCTCAATTGAAATAGATGGATGCATTCCTCATCTATTTCAGTAGAGCTCTGTCCTATTTTTCCAATGTAAATAAATCACAGTAGAAAAGGAAATTAAATAAATAAACGATCAAAGACTCTTATCACATTCAAATGTATGCTACCACAGTGTGCTGCAATGTCTTATTTGTGGAAAATCAATTCCCCTTTTTCATTAAAAAGCACATACTAAATGACATTATGGTTCAGCAGCCACCACAATCATTAATTTTCACTTGATATTAGGAGCAAACAAACTGGTAAAGGTTCATTTCACTTCAGAGGTTTGGTTTGAAAAAAATATCTCTGACTTCACCATCTTTCCACTCCTTTCCCTTTTTCAGTCTATTAAAGATGTAATCATAGAAGTCCCCACAAAAGAGAACTCAAATATTAATATACAGCTGAACAGTCTTTTCTCCAAGTTATCCTGCTTGCTCAGAATAGTAAGTAAGTAAGTAAGTAAGTAAGTAAGTAAGTAAGTAAGTAAGTAAGTAAGTAAGTAAGTAAGTAAGTAAGTAAGTAAGTAAGTAAGTAAGTAAGTAAGTAAGTAAGTTTGTACACAAACTTTGTACAAATTGGGAAAGATGATTGCAACAGTCTCAGTGAAATTTTCATAAAGGTTGAATAAACTGGTTAGCTAGAAACAAGAGCTGTCTACAGACTTGTGAAATAACTCCCTCATTTGCTTCACTAAAATGAAATAAACAAGGTGGTGCCTGAGCTAGTAGTGGAAACAGGAAGAAAAGACATTATGCAATTGGAATCTGTTACTATGTCTAATGCGATCATTTGTATCTCAAGATGAGGTCACTTAGTCAGGAAGAACTCATCAGTCGGTATTACTTCTGGAAAGCCAAATATTAGAAATAGGGGAACTTTATACATACATAGTGCTATGGATAATGGGTGCTCCTAGTTTAGATCACAATTCTATGTAAGAAATTCATAACTCTTTGGCCTTTTCTGCATAGGGCCTTATTCAAGATTATATTAGGGACCTATGACCCATACGCTGGTGCAGACTAGAACAGACCCCATCTAGGTTCCTCTATAGTCTGCACTAGCATGTGGATGTTAAGTTCCTATCCCAGGATACAATTTAGAATTCGTTCCAGTGCAGAAAGGGCCTATGTTAATGCATTTAGAGTTCACAAATGGAGAACTTGTTGATCTTGTTTATCCCCTCAGTACCATAAATGTGATAAAATTTGCCATAGAAGCATCATAAAAGATTTCTACTTCTATGTTAAGTGCATCTTCACAAATTCTAAAAATGAAAGATTTTCTTCCTCAATTAAAAATAAATTGAGATTAAAATGATCAAAACATATGTACAATTTGCCACAGAATGCAGAGGAAGGGGGAGATGATTACAATCCAGTAATCCTGTTTTTGCAGGAAGAAAATGCTAATAACCAATTAGCTGTTGATAAGTTAATAACTTGACAGCTCGTAGACGCATTAAAGCCTACACATTAAACATTAAGAATTCAGCTGCTGGAAATGTGTGGGCAGAAATTTCCATGTTGTCTGCTCAATTGAAATACCAGTCAACAGGTCAGTTCAGATGATCTTGGAAGACTTTATAAACTGTATTCACACCCTAATTTTTAATCCAGTTTCAGTCCCCATTCAGAATGACAAATTGTTTTCTTTTAGTGTGATCTAGCTCAGGAAAAAATACCCTTGGGCTAAACAATATGGAAAGAACATAACTTGTCTCTGTGCTGATGTTTCCTCTCTCTCTGAAAGTGGACTAAAGCAGGATTAAAACTTGCATGTGAACACAGCCATTGAAATTGTATAAGTAATGGAGCTCTAACATCCAGACTTACTATGATTTTGTTTTACTTTGCAATCAGTTTATATATGTAACATTGGTTTGTGACTTTTTGAATTACTTTTACTCTTGAATTGTTCAGTTATTGTTTGTGTTACTTTATATTTGGTACTGGACTTTTCCTTCTTTTTTCCACCCATACTTGCATATTTCTTTCCCTTTAGAAAAGGGGTACTACAAGAATACCAAGTTTCCATAACAAATTGAGCCCAAACTATTTCCAAGAAAGAGAGATAACCATTTCTGAAATCAAAATTGAGCAACAATTTTAATCAATTATAAAGACTTTTCAAATTGCTGTAATTTAACTTCTCATATGTGTGGGTTCCCATAAACATAAGCATCAGGTTCATTATTTTTAAGTCCGTTTTTATATCTCAAATTTTTGGATAGACTCCGTTGTCTAATATCCTGAAAGTACTGAAATCCTTAATCCTAGGTTGTTTTCACACTCACTTTGCTTGAATCAATCCAATAATTCCTGTCCACTCTGTTTCAGTATAAGATGCCAAGCACTGTCTACATTGAAAGGGTGAGGATGTTGTCTCTCCAAGCCCAGCCACTTCTGGACAACAGGTGTGTGGAGCAGGGTGGGGCAACTGCAATTGCACACTGCATCATCTGGCCACCACCGCAACAGGCTGCACACATGTCTGTTGTCACCATCACAACAGCAACAGGATTGCTGTAGGTATAATGGGAATCTCACTTACCTGGCAGGTAGGGAACTGCCAAGTAAGGTCAGTATGGATTGGGAGTCTCAAGGAATGGGCCCCAAACCACCCTAGAAGTTCACTGGCAATTGCACTTCACAAAAGTGAAAAAGATCCTCAGATAGGAACCCCTTAGAACAGTTCTAGGCTGAGATAGTACTAGTTTAATTTAAGCATACTAAGGTTCTGCTTGGTCCAGTCTATTGATCAAGTGCAACAAGGACCTTAGTTATTTTTTTTAAGTCCAATTATTTTGATAGAAACCTCTCCTTCTCATATATGCATATCCTGTTCTTAAAGTAGTGAGTCAATAGGTAAGATCTCAACATGAGGTCCTGTACTTCCCCTTGAATCTTTAAGAAAATCTATTATTGCTTATAAAATTCTTCAGTTGCCTCAGCACTTTTAATTAACAAATTAACAAATAAATTGACATTCTTGATTATTCTTTCTTTTGTTTACTTTCATGGTCAGTGTGATGCATACAAAGAAGTTTCCACTTTTTCCATAGCCAGTTAGGGAAATAGAAAGGAAAATGTGTCAAAATGTGATCAGGAGAAAGTTGTACCATATATATCTTGCTGACTAGGGAGGTCCTTCCTTCTGTTTATTAATGTTACTGTCATGTGATTCAGCTTTTTAGGGACTAAAATGGATACACAATGATAGTCAACAACAACCAGAAGCTGGCTTAATGGAAACAGATGCTATTTGTTATCCTTTTGAAATAACTTTTCTGGGCAACAATGAAGAAAGCATAAAGCAAATCATATAAAAGCACCTTCAAGCAAGGTGAGCAGAGGTAAACACCATGGTTTTCTTTGTCCTGGTTGACCTCCTGGTCTTCTCTGGAACCAGGTAGGGATGTGCAAGAATATTCAAAACATTCTAAGTTCGATTGAATTTGTTCAAATTCTAACATGTGAATTCAAATCAAATGTCTATATATTCATTTTTAAACTTCTGAATTAATTTTGAATCTTTCAAATCATTCTTATGAATTATTTGGGCTTTCATTTCTGTACAGATATGTATGCATTACATAAGTATCTGTATGCATCTTATTCGTATCCATATGCGTATCCAGTTACGTACAGGACACAAATGAGGAGCACACATGAATATTGTCGACATTTGTATCTTCAAATACGAATTAGATACAAATGTATTCAAATCAGATTCGAATTTGAATACATTCATTTTTTCTTTATTTTTTTTATTCAAACATTCAAAGATATGATTTGAATCAAATCTGAAAATTGCATTCGTGCCAGGAGGGGGCGAGATCAGCCTTTTTTTCCTTTTCTTTTTTCCTGTTTTTTCCCCCCTTCATTTCTTTCAGCTCAGCTTGCTCTAGAGTTGACTTTGCTAGATGTTCCACCCAGCAAACACAGCCAAAAGGAGTGTTTGGTTCCAAAGATTCACAAACAGTTCAAAGTATTTATTTTGTTTTTTCACATCCCTACATAGTAGTGATGTAATCTAGATAGAAATACAGTTTCAGATTGCTTGGGAACACAAAGTAAAAACAATTTCTATAAACATAAAGACAATTTCCAGTGAGGATATAGATTTCTATTTTCTATCTGATGCCACTGTTGGAATGTGATCAGTATATTTCAAACAGAAGAACTTTAACCCAACATAAAGGATCATTTTCCTATATCACTACAGTGTACATTTCTGTATACCTTATTAGCATCTGTCCTCTCAATAATTTACAGAATGACCTTTAAATAACACAGCTGAATGAAACTAAACTATGATTAATGTTTCTTTAATTCCAGACCAAGTTCATTTTTCGTTATGTGAACGAGCCATTAGATGATTTTGCTGATCAAAAAGATGTGTTTTAATCTTAAATTCTTTATTTTCTTCTCAGTCAAAATTGGCTTTTATCCCAGTAGGGAGTTTTTATCTTTGGCTTGCATAAATACTGCAAATGAGATTCCAGAAATTTTCAGTTCTTGCTTTTTTAATCTATCCAAACTTCTCAGTATCTGAGGCCCATTTCAACTACTGTGAAATATGGAGAATATTTCATTATGACAGGAAAATGTGTGTTGGCTTTGTTCATTATTACTGATTGTTAAAATCTTTTTAAAAAACTTTAAAAAGTTTACAATGATCATGTAGGATGATGTTGATGATGATGAAGATGATGAAGATGAAGAAAAAGAAGATGTTTGTGGTATACCACAAACAGAGCCAAGATCTCTCTCCTTCTGCATGTGTGTGTATATAGCTAGAAGTGATAGAAATGATAGAGAGACAGAGAGATGATAGAGATGATAAAGAGAGAGAGAATTGTGCTGCAGTTAAAGTTTACATTAGAAGCAGATCATTTTCCAGCATGTTTTGAACTGTGCCATTTTGTACTCACCTTTCGTATATCTGGACTGTATAAAAATGCAACAGGACTTGTGTCTCCTATTTATTTTTTTTAGTTGTAGTAGTGACAAATGTTCGTTGTCTGCCAGTGTCTGATGAAATCTTTTTAAAAGGTTATCTTAAGGAAGTGCAAAGCATTGAAACAGAATAACCAAAGCATCCACTCTTGTGTTTCAAACACTATTTTATATGGATTGAAATCATGAACTTTGGATAAGCATGCTTTTAAAAAAGAGTTCCGATGCTTAGTAAAGAGGTGCAGTCAGAAAAAGTGTAGGTGTGGAACAGGTCACATCCAGTTTGTTGACAAGTACTTATTTCCTTCCATTGCCCCCATACTAGCCCTGTGCAATAGCTCCCAGTGATAATTAAGATGGAGACTTTGCAATGAAGGAGACCCAGCAACCTCATATCCTTTTTATCCACTTTCAACTAAAACAACACTTGAATTGCAATGTTATGTGTAAGAATTTAGGACTAAACAACTTCTGTCTGCAGGATAATATAATATTTCCCAACAAAGGGGTTGCTGCATCTGGAAAACTAGCAAATCAAGGGTCCTTTCTGCACTGAGCTTTAATCCAAAATAAACACCAGTATAGAGACCTGATGTCTGGCTGAAAGGGCCAAGGAGTACAATCCTATTTATTTATTTATTTATTTATTTATTTATTTATTTATTTATTTATTTATTTATTTATTTATTTATTTATTTATTTATTTGTTTGTTTGTTTGTTTGTTTGTTTGTTTGTTTGTTTGTTTGTTTGTTTGTTTGTTTGTTTGTTTGTTTGTTTGTTTGTTTGTTTGTTTGTTTGTTTGTTTTACTCCCCTTACTGGTTAAAATCTCCAGTATGGTTATGTGACCTATGAGTACAATTTTTGGCCCAATCTTTCACAAGAGAAAACTTAGTGGCTGTTGTCACATCACACATTAGCCACCCATCTCATGTACCATCAGAATTTTATAGCTCCTCTCTTCTGAGAAAATTAATATAGGAAAATGAAATGATAAAAGAGGAAAAAGTCATAGGTTAACTCATCCACCACACACGCTGAAAAAGTGCAGAGGAAGAGATCCAAAAGAAGTTTCTGTTCTTCTAAGAGGGACTTAGTGACAATATAATAATAAGCTCCATGACAACCAATTGTGCTATCACAGAAAGAGGATTAGGAGGACTTCAAGAGGAGGAATAAGCAGCAGGAAAAATCCTGCTCACAGCAAGCAGTGCCCTTGTCTGCATGCAAATTTGCTAGCTGCTGTAATAAAAATTATGGGGCAATGTCAAATTGTCTAAAAGTGGCTTTGCTTTTTATGTTCTTTATGAGAATTCCACTTTTCAGTCATTTCTGATTCACCCTTTCCCAAGTAATGCATATACTACTGATTTACTTTTAAATTGCTAGCAAAAAATTACATTTTGCAAATACCAGTTTTAAAATAAACAGATGCAACTGATGTCTGACTAATTGCCACCATTGCTATTAAAATATGTTAAGATTTTAGATGATGTCAAATGTTAGCAACTCCATCATACCAAGTGTCACTGATCACCCTTGTTATATACTGTCAAATACTCCTTTTAAACTAGATATAAACCTCTTCATAGATCATTGCCTGGCAGAGGGGCTTGAATCGTTCAAATAAGCTATGAGTTGCTATACAGGACCATCCAAGATGGAAAGTTCATTCTTGAGAGTTCTTACCACAGGTGACCCACTAGAGCAGGAGATGGCAAACCACTCCACTATCTTTGGCAAGAAAACCCCATGTAACAAAAAGGCAAAAAGAAACGGTACTGGAAAATGAGCTTCTAGTGTCAAAAGGTGTACAGTATGTTACTGGGGAAGTCTGAAGGGCCACTCCAAGTGCAGAGGGATTGTCCCTATTCTCACTTGCACAAGATGGGAAGACTAGAAACAACAGGATGAAACTTCAAGGGAGTCAGTCTAGATTAGATGTTAGGAAAAACTTCCTGACAGTGAGGGCAATCAGTCAGTGAAATAGATTGCCGTGGGAGGTGGATCGCTCTCCTTCAATAGAGGTCTTCAAGCAGAAGTTGGACCTACACTGGTCTGGGGTGGTTTAGGGTAGGATTTGATGACCCTAGAGGTCCCTTCCAACTCTATGATTCTATGATTTAAGTAACTGTGGAAAGAAGGAAGTGGCTGGGTAAAAGCTGCATGGATGTTCAGATGTGAGTTTGTGTGGTGATGAAAAAGAAGTTTGATGCTGCAAATAATGATATTTCACAGGAACCTGAAATCTAAGTCCCATGAACTAAGGTAGGCTGGGCATGGTGAAACACGAGATGACAAGACTAAATATCAACATTTTGTGAGAATGAGTTAATTTCATTCAGATGTCACTTATATCTACTGCTGTGGGCAAGAATCCCTTCAAAGAAATGGAACACCCTTAATAGTCAATGAAAGAGTGAGAAAAGAACTGGGATCAGTCTCAAAAAAAAAAAAAAAAAAAAAGGTCAGAATTAACCCTGTTCAAATCCAAGGCAAACTATTCAATACCACAACAACCCAAAATTATGACCCAGCCACGCTGAAGATGCTGGAGCTGGCCACTTTTATGAAGACATATACAACACTTTCTAGAGTTACCACCCAAAATAGATGCCACTTTCATCATAGGAGATTGGAACGCTAAAATTGGCAATCAAAAGGAGACCAGATTAACAGGCAAGTTTGTCCTTGGAATACAGAATGAAGCAGGGCTTTATTTATTTATTTATTTATTTATTTATTTATTTATTTATATCCTGCCCTATAACCGAAGGTCTCTAGGGAGGTAATAACCTTAAAATACACCATATCAAATAACAGTATATAATAGAACAGTAAAAACCATACACATACATATATGTACAGTACTCCACAGGGATTGTGGTGGAGCGTCATAAAACCTGTCCATCACTTTGACAGTGGCTCCACAGCCCCTGCAAAAGTATTCCTTCTTTCTGGACACAGTTGAACTTAATGCCCACTGTCATGTTAATGACAATTCAGCAACATTTCTTAATACAGCATTTACAAAGAAGATAAATGGTTATTTTTCTCTCCTAACAAATCCCCAAAAGATACAGATAGGCCTGCTAGGAAAATTTTGTCCTGTAGAAAATAAGCAAACCTTTCAAATCCTAATGTCCTTAAGGGATTTATAAAGTGCAAAAATGTATACATTACACAGAAGAATGTTATGAACAGCCTTTGGCAAGCAGGGGACTCTACACATTCCAGGAATTAATGTCTCAGCAAATAGTTAGCAATGTCATTCTTAATTCACTCAAATTCCCTGGATGACCTTACTCAAGTAAAAATCCTTTAAGCACAGCCAAAATGCTTACCCTGACATGAAATATCTTCGAATGAGAATTTTAAACTTGCATACTCAGAAACCAGTAAAGGAACCATAGGGTAAGGGGTAGGACTCCATCAGTGCTGAAGGACAAAAACACCTTTGACTTTCCTGAAATTATGAAATTGCACAGATAATTTCATGTACTGATTAGATAGGAGCCCTTTTTGGCATCTTAAGCAGATGCATATTCAAAATGGATGAGTATATAGGAGCCTGCTCTCTTTCTCTCTTTATGATCTGGGTTCTAAATCATATAGAGCATAAGCAAATTAATTAAAATTCTTTTATTCTGTGGGACTTTTCTTGCTTTCCTACTGAGACTTGAAATTGTAAATGAAAGAGTGTAAAATCTGCACCTAGGCTGAAGCACTTTAGACTATAGGTAAGATTTTGCAAAATTAAATGTTCCTTAGCCCAATGACTTTTATATGTCAAGCTAGTTTTCTACATCTAGGGTTTTATCAGCAAGGACATTCCCTCTTGATATCCCCTGTGGCCTAAAATGGTGTAGCCTAGAGACAAGTTTATTACCTCAGTGATAACTAAGTCTATCCATATTCTTAGGGGTGATTTACTTGGCTTTTTTGAGTAAGTCGTGGGCAGAGGTGAATCTCTTACCTAACATGATAAAGAGCTTGATCTGAGGCATTTAAATCTCGAAATGTACTGATCTGTCAGTCTCGATTATGATAACTGGTTCAGGAAAGCAACGTAATATGACAGATAGTGTAACCAGGTGTGACATGCCATCCCCAGGATACATCAGGTTTAATAAAAGAGCTCTTTTTTATCTCAGACCTCCCTAACTTTTTATTATTTCATAAGTTTTTATCCTCCTTAATGTACCTATAAGAAATAATAAAGTGTGAGGGTTATACTGCATAATGATATGCCTCAGGCAAACATTGGGGAAGGAAGACCTACAATCAAGTACCTTCAAACCACCAAGCAAAGTGGGCTTCTAATAAGCTGTCGGGTCAAGTGTATGCAGTTGATTTAACAGTGTGCTTTTTGCATACTTATACCAGAATAGACAGGAACAAAGTATTTTTGCAGCCAAAAGGCAGCCTAAAATATCTTCTTTTTATTTCTTTTGACAGTAAATCAGGCAATTAATATTTTGGACAAACAGTAAAAATTATGGGTCTGCACAAATGCAATTTTCAGGATTATATTCAAATCTTTTAAATTTGAATTTAACAAAATTCAATTCTAATTAAGCAATTTTGAATCTATTAATTTGAATTTTTTCATTAGAATTTGTACTTACGAATGTTGACAACATTAGTAGATGCGTGTATGCATCTTCCTCAGGTCCATACACATCCATACGTATCCGTACACATCCGTATACATCCCATAGTTATACCATATGTAACCCATTTTCATCCTGTAGGGATCCGTACAAATGCATATGGATGTGGGAAAGATGTGAATCTTCAAGTATGCATCTGTACAAATGAATCATGGACATATGAATGTCCAAATAATTCAAAAGAATAGATGCAAAATTCAAATCAAAACTTTAAATTCAAATTTAAGGACATTTGATTCGAATTTGAATGTCGAAATTTGGTTGATTCGATCAAATTTCAGCTGTATTCAAATATTCATGCACATCTTTGGTAAAAATAAATAAAAGTCCAGGTGTCAACCTATAATGATGATGATGATGCACTAAAATCACAAAACAATAAAAGTTTTATTCAATACTCTTAAATATGTATCTAACCAAGATCACATAAAATAATCTGGGCCTTTCTACACTCTTCTCTACATAATTGGTATCAGTGGGTCTGGACCAACAAAAGCCCACTGGTTTGTAGTACAGGAAGGTGTGATTTCGAACAGCATCACCTGCAGTGCCATCATCTGACACAGGCTGATGTTTCCTCCATTATTATCAAGCATGGAAGTGTGCCTTCTGTATGTCTTCACATTCTGGACCAAGTTCCACCAGTCAACCAGATCAAGGGCCCGTTGATCTGAACCATGTTCCATCCTCTCAGACAGAGCATACTAGTGGTGGACAGGGTCTTCCAGATCCACACTAATGTATGGAATGATAAAGCCCTGAAGTGGACTTCACATATATGAATTGAATGTTACAATACTTGTACATTGGCATTCATATTCATATGGATGTTTCAGAACATTCGTACAAGTGCTTTGCAACAGTCATGAGCCTGGGGAGGTAGGAAAGCGGTTGTGCCAGTCACATCTGCAATAGATCGAGGGTGCATTTGACATAGATTGAGAGCAGATTCAGTGGATTCAGGGTGGATTTGATGCTTTCAGAGTGAGTATGTTACAGGACACATATCTGATACGTATTGGGTTTTGGATATATATGCATTCATATCAGATATTCGTACACGTTTGTACAAATACATTCATATTGAATAGAATCATGCCACATTCGAAGGGGATCTATTTGAATGAATACAAATTTTCTTGCACTCAGTTCAATATGAATCAAACACAACCAAACCAACAAACATCCATGCAGATCCCTATATCAAACTAATAAGGTAAGTGTAAAAAAGATCCTATAACATCAGCTCAGGAAATGGGCCAGTTTCAGAATCCTCAGTTCTCAAATATACCATGATGGACACTAAAAAATGACTGTGTCAGTCACCCAGGAATGGTGCTGAATTCCCACCAGCACAGTAATGGCTACAATAATTATTGCCCCTTTGTTCCCTATAGGAGGTAATGAAAATGGAAAATCAGTTGCTATTTTTGGTTATAGACTCATTCCTTTTCCTCTGCAGGGGATTTAGATATCAGTTTGGTTCCGCAAGGTTATTCCTAAATAAACAACCAGTAGTGACCCCAGGTTAGACTTGGATGGATAATCAACTTTTCTAAAATGGAATAATTAAAATGCAATTTTGTTAGAAATATTTTTTTTCCACAGTAAGTAGCCATGGAGAGGAAAAAAAATTATTTTTTTCTAATTACAAACAGCTTAGGAGACTGTGGGCAATAGTTAAACATACTTCTCAATAGTGCTGATTTCTTTTCTCAAAAAGTGTTTCATTTGTTTAAATGTCAATGTTTAAAGCAAGACAGATTTGATGTTATTAATATGCAACCTTTCCAAAAGAAACATTCACTGCATGACATATACAACATTTGGACACTGTAATTTAATTTAGAAGTTTATTGTCCTCCCTTCCTCCCTTCCTCCCTACCTCCCCCCTTACCTCCCTCTCTCCTTCATTTCTTTGTTCCTGTTTGGAAATAGCTGATGACTCAGTAACCAGAATTCAGAAACTGTCATTTTAAGAACACTCAAAAAGTTAAAAGGGATAAACATCACTTAAATGAGCAGTGCCAGCTTTACACATTTTTCTCTTATGGGACACTTTCAATGATATTTAGTTCCTGCAATGTTGCTTACTTTAATTCACATTCTCTAGAATAAATTGAAGAAAAAGTGTAATGAGAAAATAGCTAAATATAAATTAGAATCTGAGCTCCTGAACTTCAATATGTTCAAGGTGTTTCAAGGTGTTAACTCTGACCTATAAGGCCCTAAATGACCTGGACCCCAAATATCTAAAGGAATGCCTTCTCCCATACCGACCTGCCCATGCCTTGAGATCTGGAGGCGAGGCCCTCCTGGTGGTCCCACCACTCTCAATAGTGAGGCAGGTGGGCACCCGGAAAAGGGACTCTCATTGCTACCATCTACTGACAGGAGCTAGTTACATGGTGGCCACATGAGCAACTCACTGGTGCTGCAATATAACCAGATATATTTCCCATTGCATCAAAAAGGTCAAACTTCCAGGGCCATTCCTGGTGAAATAGAAATTCCCCTCCCCCATGTTGTATCTTTGTGTTGCAATGTAAAGACACTGCACATCTTGCCTCTAGGTAGGAAAATAGTGATCCTCCCAAAGAGTCATGGTGAACCAACATGGTGTGGGTGCAGCCAAAGAGTAATGCTCATTTTTACTGATGCATTTTCCTGTACTGTATCTGCTATGAACAGTCTATGTTTTGACTCCTTTGTGATTTCATGGGCTGATAAGATAGGGAGCAAAAAGTCAAAGAAACAGCAAATCACATTTTAACCCATGTAGAGTTTAATTAGAATATTACTCTAGTGCCTCCCAGCAGTTGGATCCTCTATCACATTCTCAATTAGGTTCTGAATTGTATAAGTAAAGAGCATCATTATACTGTATTTTCTTTCATTTAGTTTCAGAAATCTAATGGAAGCTGTATTTAAGTCAGAATCATTTTTTCCTCCTCTCAAAGAGAAATGCGGAAGTTTCTTCTTGAAAACAAAGCAAAACACCCAAAGCATTTCAAAGGTAGACTCTCATTGTGTAAGACATCCACAGTTTTGCAACAAAACGTTTAGTTTCCCCATGACAGTTGAATATGTTTTAATTAGACTAACAAGATTTCTAAATAGATTTACATTTTTGTGCAGACAGATGACTGCATCTAGCCACATTTGGTAATTCTCAAAGAAGGCTAAAGACCCTAACAAGGAACAATTTTAATGTCCTTTAATGTGTATTCGGTTTTAATTTGTTGTTTTAAAGTTGTAACCCGCCCAGAGACCTTCGGGTATGGGGCGGGATATAAATGTAAATAATAAATAAATAAATTGTGTCACATTCTCACTTACCTGCAGTATCCCAGGCCAGGGAGGGTGACCTTGTCTGATATACACACCTCTTTCAATACTGGGTCAGATTGTTGCTGGAATGGGGAAGGTCCATCCTCATTATGGTACCTTATCTTCACCACTGCTAGCTCTGATGACTGGGCCAACACTTGTTTCTCTTCTATGCTACCAAATTGGGACCCCCATGTCTCAGAAGGTTGTGCACTCTCCACACACTTGTCCTTGTTTTGGACTGTCCCACTTACATGCCAGTAGACTTTGTTATACAGAAAAAGGTCTTTAACATGTGGGCGAACACCAGAAAAGGAACACTAGGTTTTTTTTTAAAAAAAGGAACCTCTTTTACACAACTTCTTTTCTAGAGATATGCACAAACAAGAATCAATTGTTCTGTTCAAAAATCAGACCTAACACCCATTTGTTCAGTTGAGTGGTGAACTGTTTACATTTGATTTCAAACTTTTTCAAAAAGAAAAAAAACCCTTTTCCATTATAAAGCCTTTTTCAAGTGTAAAAATCATAGCAAACACTAACTGTGTGATCAAATTATTCATGTTATGATGTGGAGAACTGTTTTGGTTTATGGATTTATGGATTTTCAAACAATCAAATGTTTGGTTAGATGCAAATGGCTTTAGATATGTTCACTTAATTTTTCACACCCAAGCAGAACTTTGCATATGTCTACTTTTCCATGTTTGCATGAGGAATATCCTCCATGGCTCCAGAAAAGGCTCTCAAATTTGACTGCAGAGTTCAGCAGGCAACTTCAAAGTGGTTAAATATGCTCTGAGGAAGAACACTGTTGAGGGTGCTTCAAGATCTTCTCATACTTCTACAGAAGTACCTTCTGTGTTTGACCACTTGGCTCCTCTGGGTGCTTCAGGCCATCTAATCCTCAAGATGTAGATATAGCCTCAGGTGTTGTTTTCTTTTATAGTTAAAAAACTATACTTCAGCAGTGCGCACGTTGAGAAACAGATTTGAAGTATAGACCTTCTTTGTTTCAACATTACTTATCTATAAATTGTGAGTCTTGCAACTTATTTACATCAGCATATACATGTCTAGAGATGCTAGAGTCCATCTTTCTACTGCTAGCTTGAAGAGAGAGAGCAAGCAAGCAGTGATATACAATAGAGGTGTGCACAAATGTGGTTTTTTTGCATTCAAATGTGAGTCGATTTGTTCTGAATGTTTAAAATCTGAATGCAACAAAAACCAATTTGAATCTGATACATTTGAATCTATTTGTTTGAATGTTAGATATGAATTTGAAGATATGAATGTCAACAACATTCATATGTGGTATACATATCTGTACGCCTTTTGTATGCATCTCATTTTATGCAAATGCATACAGATATGCATGATATTCATACAGATACGTATGTAATACTACATATCTATACATTCAAATGATTTGAATCATTCAGACAAATGTTTTGGAACATTTGAAATTTGTTTGAATGTTTAAATTCGAATAAGAAGACATCCTATTCGAATTTGAATGCCCACAGCCAGTTGAATTCCATCAAATTTTGAATGTTTAGAACATTTGTGCACATCCCTAGAGAGCATTTTGAAGAACAAACTTGAAGGATACATCTTCTTGATTTGTTTCAGAATAACGTTACTTATCTATGACTTGTGAGTCTTATAACTTATTTGCATCATCATATACATGTCTAGAGATGCTTGAGTCCATCTTTTTACTTCTAGCTTGAAGAGAGAGCAAGAGAGCAGTGATACAGCAGAGTTAGCCAATCAGCAGTTTCCATATTGCAACACAAATATACAGAGACAATTAACCCATTTTACACTGTAGTGATGTACACTTGCAATAATATACCAACGTCAGGCTGTTTCTTCATTTTGCCTTATTTGGGAACTTATCTTGGGATAGGGGTCTGTTGCCAGCATGCTAAAATAGACTATGGGTGTTTTTCCACTGTCAGAAAGTACCCATTTTTGCACCCATTAAGGACCCATTTGGGTGTGAACGGGATGACCCCATTTCCACCACAGCACCCATTTGGGACCCGATTGTTTTGACTGCTGCTGAGGAAATCTGGATCAAATGGGTACTTTCTGGCTTTTAATCTGGATTTTCTGTAGACACCATTAATGGGGTCTACAATGGGGTCTTCAGGCAGAAAATTCGGATTAAAAGGAGCCTGTTTCCATGCTTGTGTTGCAGTGGGGTCTAGAGGAGGTTAGGGGGAGGGGGCACCCATGGGGGGGAGCCCCAAAACCTAAGCTTTGAAGTCATTTTGTAATCATTTCAAAGTCACTTCGAAGTCTGTGCAAAAAAGCTCCAGAGCATCTTTTAAGTTTGTGCTGATCTTTAGAGTGAACTTTGAAGTGACTCCGAAGTGACTCCAAGGTGACTCCCAAGTCACTTTGAAGTCACTTCAAAGTCACTTTGAAGTTCACACCGAAGATCAGCACAGACTTCAATGGAGCTGTTTTGCACAGACTTCGAAGTGACTTCAGAGATTGCACCCCCTGTCCCCCCAAATACCTGGGGTGACAAGCAGACCCCTCATGGGTAGATCCAGATCTCCAAATGGGTGCTCTGGTGTTTCCATGGCAGGGAGGCTAGCTATTGGGTGCTAGACCACCCATGGAAACACATTGTGTACTTCCCTTAATCTGGATCTACTAGATCCGGATTAAGGAATGTACCCATTCCTTAGATCCAGATCTCCTTAGATCCAGACTAAAGGAGCGTGGTGGAAAAACATCCTATGTCATGCCTGGACTGGGACCTGTCATAGTATCCACTAACATGCTGACAGCAAACCCCTATTCCGGGATATATTCCAGAATAAGACCAAACGCAGAAAGGCCCTCAGAGGAGATGGAGCAGCTCATGTAGGATGGTACTTTTACAAATAAGGGGTCTTTTCCCACTAGGGCTTAGAACCCTTCTAAGACTCCATTAGGAACCCAATTAACACCGATTGGTACTAATCGGGAAGGCCCTGTCCCCACCTGGACCCCATTGAAGGCCCCATCTGCAAGGCCCTGTCTCCATGACGGCAGGGAAATCCCGATTTAATGGGTCCTTCAGACCCTTAAATCTGGAGTTCATGTGGAACTGATTAAAGGTGTCCACAATGGGGTCGTCAGGGTTCTTCAAGATCTGGATCTCCAGGAGGACCTCATCTCAAACATCTGGATCTTGAACATCCGGATCTTTGGCTGTGTGTGGAAAAAGGGGAAAGGAAAATCACAGGGGATTTCACCGCTTAAATGTCTCTTTTTAAGTCACTCAAATTTTTGGGGAAAGAATAATAATGTTTTCAATACCGTGTGCATACAGTAGAGATGTTCCAAGATGGTTCTGATTCAAACTTGTTGAAATCAAACAGTGGCTGTTAGAAAGGCCTGAGTTGAACATCAGAGTCCCAGTGTGAACCAAACAAAGGAATGAGGTACTTTCAAATGAACCTTTTAATCTGTTTCAAAGATGTACATAGGTGTTTGAAAGGTTCACATTTAAACGCTTAATGTTTGAAGAAAAAGGCTCACGTCTGAACCCAACAAAGAGGTGATTTGAAGAGAATAGCAAATTTAAGAAGAAGAAGAGTTGGCTTTTTTACCCTGCTTTTCTCGCCTGTTTAAGAGTACTCAAACAGCTGACATATCTTCTGTTCTTCTCCCCACAACAGACACCCTGTGAGGTGGGTGGGGCTGTGAGAGCTCAGAAAGACAGCTGTGACTAGCCCAAGGTCATCCAGCTGGCTTCATGGGGGAGGGTGGAATTGAACTTGGTATTCCCAGATAAGAATCCAGCTCCCTAACCACTAGATCAAACTGTCTAAAGTTTGTGCACTTATATAGAATATAGTGAGATATTGCTTTACTTGGACCAAAATAAAGACATTGGAAGAAGAGGAAACCTCAGCATTTTTATTTTTATTTTTTAAACAAAATGCTTAACTTTTCTTGACTGGAACAAGAAAGACTGAGATAAGCAAAAAGTAGCTCATAAACTAGAGTTACATGAATAAACACATGACAAAGCACACCAGTGTTTTCCCCCCTGTAGTTAACCTCAAGGGTAAGAACTTAAGTATAGCAACATCTTTGATACAGGGAGCAACCAGAGACTAAAAGTGTCTCACTAAAAGTTTATGTATAAATGGCCAGTCAAGCTGCACCTACAGAGTAAAGTCATTACAGGCTGTCCTTTCAAAACCTTTAGTATTGTTTAATTGGATTGTGCCACACAGTTGCTGTAAACTGCCCACACTTTTCCTCTGTCTCATACATGCAACAAAGTTCTTTAATGTGATAAAAACACAGAACTGGAAAACGCAAGAAGGTTCCCTCTTTTTTAACATTACAGATGGCATTTATCTCTGCAGATCTTTTCTGCCTTTCCCCAAGGCTCCATATGGCTCCATATATTATTCTCCTGTGCATTTTATTTTCAAAACAACACTGTTAGGTGTGTCATCAGTTTTGCTTTTGAAAAAATGCCAAAATTCTCCTGAATTCTGAGTGTTAACAGTAGATTGTGATATTTGACTTGCATACAACAAATCATATCTGTCCTATGTATTCAGGCATTGTAAAAAGGTTACCTTCTGCCCAACCTTTGTTCCTTTCCAGCTGGCTGTAATTGTGAGTTTTAGGTTAACTGCAGATTTAAGCTACAAAAGGGTAACCTGAAAAGCAAGGTAGGATTTCCAAGAGTAGAGTCAATCTTCTAAAAGAAGCATTAGCGGTCAAGCTGACATAATCATCAGGTGAAATTTCCAACCCTCCTCTTATGTTCTTATGGCCTACTAGAATGAATGCCTAGGTACATCTTTCAGGCTGGGGGTGGTGGTGTGTCAAAGCACGATGCTTCTAATGCCATTTGCTGGGATTCAAGAGCAGAGAAAGATTTGTCCTTGTCTCTGTTTGAGATGCCCATGGCAGCGGACCCCTCCCCTCCCCTCCCCCTCCTCCACCAGATCCACACATCAGAAGCTTTTAGTCCCGGTTCCAAAGTGCAGCCGGGACAGATCACAGGCTTGGAGGGGCGTGGGGGCTCCATCCCTCCTGCCCGGGCACCTTCGTGCCAGCTGCACGCACCCGATCGGGCCCGTAGAGCCGGCACAAAGCGGGGTAAGTGGGGCAAGCGGCCTGACGGCGCTGCCCGCCCCTTGGGTGCTCGCACCCAATCGGAGGCAGCCTCGCCGGCCGTATCCCCGCCCCTGGCCAGCCTTTCCCAGCTAAGTAACTTGGGGATGCTTTCAGCATTCACACACAGGCATGCAGGAACGCATTTACACACGTTCCTGCCTTCCTGTGTGTGAATGGTGAAAGCGTCCTGAACTTACTTAGCCCACGTGCTCTACACCCGTTCCAAATGGCCTCACATGGGCTGTGGCTTGATCCAGCAGGGCCTCTCCTATGTTGCTATGTAAGTCTGTTACAACATCTCATACTTTAATTCATTATTTCTCGGGCACTCATCTCCTAAGGTGCAAGAACCAGGAAATTCATGTTCTCATGTTTTTAATAGTGTGAACTGAAAATTGTTAAATATATATATATTGTGAAAGAAAAGAACAATAACACAAAATTAAACTCCTTCTGTAAATTTGGAATTCTGTTGTTGTTTTTAATTCTAGTATTTGGGATCTTAGTAGAAATGGTATAGAACAGTATGGAGACCCATGATGAGTGAAATCTTGGAGATTGGAGGGAGTTGATAACATTCAACAATTTAGACTGATCTAAAACCTGTGCATTGAAGAACTGAACAGGAAATCTTTCCTAGATCCAGCTGAAAAGATATTTCAAAACAGATGGTTAACATAAAGATGGTGGTCAGATTTAGGGCTGGCCCAGCAGTTGAAGCGTGGCTGCGTCTCACTTTACCTGATCTTGAGTTCAGTGGAATGGGATTGTTATAGCATCCCACAAAGTTATGTGCAAACAGGCCCACTTTTAGAAGGCACTTTTACTATATATCTGTAAAATATAACATGGAGATGCCCATATCTTAGAATTTGGAGGGGAGGCCCTCTTGGTTGTTCAACTACTGTCAGTAGCAAAAAGGTTGGCACCTGAAAGAGGGCCTTCTCAGTAATGCATCAGACACCTTCACTATATGTGTTTAGGAAGGCAGTGAAGACTCACCTCTTTGCCATGGCCTTTGGTGAGGAGGAGGAGGAGGAGCAGGAGGAGGAGCAGGAGAGGAAGAGGAGGAAGAAGAGTTGGCTTTTCTACCCCGCTTTTCTCACCCATTTAAGGAGACTCAAAGCGGCTGACAAAGTTTTTCTCTTCTTCTCCCCACGACAGAACACCCTGTGAGGTAGGTGGGTCTGTGAGAGCTCAGAAGAGAACTGTGGCTAGCCCCCAAGGTCACCCAGCTGGCTTCATGAGGGAGGGCAGAAACGAACCTAGCATTCCTAGATAAGAGTCTGGGTCCCTATCCACTTGACCAAACTGGATACACTTTCTCTTCCTAATTTCAGATGTTGTTATTGTTTTAATATATATGTCTAATTGTAAATATCGTTACCCACCCTGAGAGGGGATAGAAATGCAAAGAGTAAATAAACAAACTAAAATTGGCTTATATAACTTGATATTATTGATTAAATGTAATATATTTAAATGCTTGTCGTTTGAATCAAGTCTGTAGTTGAAATTCTAAGCCCTAAAGTCTGTAGTCCTTCTGAAACTGCTTCTAAATTGTAAGCCCTTGGGCCAGGAATCTACTGTACCCTTTCACGTTTTTGTAGAATGCTAATGAAGCTCAAGATATATAATATCAATAAATCACTGTCATCCTCCTCAGTGTGCTTGGATAAGTACACTTGTAAGGCTTTGGACTGTACATAATGATTGAGAATTCCTTTTTGGTGCTAGTAATTTACACATATTTGTATCATCACCACCACCACCACCACCATCTTTTTTTGGGGGGGCCTCCTTACTTTGTTTCTTATCCTTTGGACAATGTAAGTTCAAAAGAAAAAAAGTCCCTTCTGGATGGATAGAATCATATCTGAATTAGGATTTGAATCAAAAGAGTTTCTAATTTGAAACTAATGGTATTAAACTTGGTGTATTTCAGAATTCAGTATTTCCAGACCTGTAAATGCAGTACCTCAAGGTAAGCAAGTACTGTATTTTCTGGCGTATAAGACTACTTTTTAACCCAGGAAAATCTTCTCAAAAGTCGGGGGTCGTCTTATACGCCGGGTGTTGCCTTCTTATACGGCGAGTATATCCTAAACTCTATATTTTAACTGGAAAGTTGGGGGTCGTCTTATATGCCCAGTCATCTTATACGCTGGAAAATATGGTATACTGGAACCATTTATTTGTCATTTCTTGTTCTGCCTTCCCTGAGGGCCACTCTGCAGCTCACCAGTTCCACAACCTATGGCCACCACAAACTAGCAATACAATAGTTGGGGGAAAAAACCAATACTATATTAAAAGGAAAATCTTTTTGAACATCAAAAACAGAGCCATCTGCATGTGATTAAGCATTGTGAAAGAAGGTGTGCAAAGTGCCATTTTCAAAAAAAAGAATTGAAGTCTCCTTATGTGGACCATGTCTGCTGGGTGGAATACCAAGCAACTTCCATGCCCATTTGAAATAGCATTTTGCACACACTTAATTTTGAGAAGTGTTGGAGAGGATAGATCATGTGCAGCTACAGGTTTACTTGGAAGTCCAACTCTGCTGATCCTCTTTAATCTTCCAGTGGTCTTTAATACTGTAGATCATGGTATCTTTTGGTTTTGCAGATTCCCTTCTTATTTCTTTGTAGTGGTGGTTGCATAGATTAAACTAAATAAGCCTGATTCTCTAGTGTTGTTAAATGTTTCCTTTTGTTTTAAATCTATGTAGTGGGATTGTTGAAGTTAGGGTAGCCAATACATACTGTACATAAGCTAGGGATTATAAAGCCATTTAAATTAAAATTTAATTCCATTCCCTTTGAGTAGAATCTAGAATAAAGAATGGGTTAGGTTCAGTGAGGCTACATTTGAGTGCAGGTCAGGGAAAGGCTAATAATGTAGGCCATCCAACCCTCCCTTCCTGTTCTGTTTACTTTTCTCCTCCTAAATTACTGCTGCCATTTCCCCAAGCTAAATTCTTTTGAGACTCCCACCAAATACAAGTCTGCTCCTTTGGGTGTGTGTGTGTGTGCTAATTTGGTTTGTGTGTGTCCATAGCAGTGTCAAAGGACTGTACTGTGGCACACATCACTGTACACTGTGGCACACATTACCCCTCTTAGGCCACATCCCCATGCAAGCCGTTGGGTATGAATGAGGTGGGGTATAAATATAAGGAAGGAAGGAAGGAAGGAAGGAAGAGGGCTCATCATGCCGGCTGTTTCAAGCTGGCATCTGAGGGGCTGACCTTCCAAGTTTCAGCCACCAGAGAAGTCATTGAGCACACAGAATTGACTTACCCACCAGGATAACTGAACCTAAGTCTGCTGTTGGTGGGTCTTCCTTGCAGTTAGGGTGCAGTAGCTTCTCTCAAGCTGAGGAACCACAGGTTCTTCCAGTAAGGTAGATGGTGACAGTGGTAACAGTTTCACCTGCCATGGCAGTTGGCCTTTCCCCAACTGTACTGGGTTCAGTTTGGTCTCACAACCTGAGACTGAGAAGGAGAAGGAGCCTTCCCTTGCCTGGTTCTTCTTAACCTCATGATATGGGGGTGGGGGTGATGTTTCTACTCTTGAGGAGGAGCCAGCAGCAGCAGGACCAACACCACCTAAAAAGGATGGTAAGATGTTAGTCCCAGGTGTAGCATGGTGAAGAGGCATTTTGATCTCTGCCCTGATGCCCCAACCCATGCTCCCTACAGCCACTTCCTTTTGAAATTCATGGCATGAGGGACAAAAAGACTGATGTTTTCAGTAGATAAATTTTTATTTGTGTTTATGGAGTAAAATGATAAAGGCTACCTCCAGAACTGCTCCCATATTCTTTTCTATGGCCAGGGATCCACAAATAAAGCTTTAAGACCTCAACAGAGAAGAACATAAGATGCTTCATCCTCCTAGGAGGGGACTAGGTAGATAAACATCAGAGTAGGGTTTCCTGCTCTTCAAGAACCTTATCCTCTTGGTTCAGACTGAAGCAGTGTCCAGTTGGCTTCTGTAAGGTGAATACTATGGTTTTTGGAAGCACCAAATACTATATGTATATCTGTTTATATATTTCCAATCAACTATTCTTATGCATGATATTCTGACAAGATTATGGGCCTTTTATGAGAAGACATACACATTATAAGGTGCTGTGAAATTTGACATAACACAGTCAAATAGCAATATAACATTTTTTCTAAATCTTCTAGTGTTATAACATAGTTGTGATATATAGACTTAGATACATAGGTATATATTATTGAAAAGATAAATATGAGCAGTTCTATAAAGTTTGATTATTTGTTTCTGCATGCTTTAACTTTGCATTGTAGTTTTTTCCCCTCTCTCTCTGCCTCTCTCTCTCCTCTCTTTTTTCCCTGTAAAGCTTCTCTAATCAGTACCTAATAATAGGCTAGCCTTTTTCATGGCTGACTGGTTTAATACCCAGGTGATATGGAATTTAGGTCTTTGTGCATTCTGATGAACATTCATGTGCACTTCATGACCATTCAGCAAAATTCATCAGCAGTTCATCAAAGGAGCTTATGAGCAAAGCTCATTAACATTTCACTGAGAGTTTAGTGTGCATGAACTCCTGAGAGCTAATGATGAACTATATCCACCCAAGCACCTTATGCCCCAAGTCACTGCAGCAGCTGATAACACTGCATAATGAGCTTACATCTTTACATAAAGCAATTTGACTGCATCTCTAAACATAGACAGGGAACTTTGATTTTTAATAGATAAACTACAGCTTTTCTTAAGGTATGCTAGTTGTTATTTCTTCGTGCAAGCTGTAAGGAGGAAAAAGGAAGTGACATGTAGGTGTAAAACTCAGTTTTGAACTAGTTAATGGGTTCAGCAATTTATGCCTGTCATTGGTCCATCTCGATATCTTTCTTTAAAAAAAAGAAAAAGAAAATAATCTTTTTAAAAAATATAGATCACAAATAAATATGCTTGTCAGAGGAACAAGCTTTCAAGTTAACATAGCAAAAGCAGTTAGCTACAGTCTGATAGTCCAACTCACCAAGAATGTGCTAGGAATTAAGAGAAATCAGAGTAAGAAGAAAACAAGGGCCCTTTCCACACTTGGCCTTATCCTGGAATATCTCTTGGGATAGGGGTCTGCTGGCCACAAGATAATGCAGGCTATAACAGGCCTCACCTGGGGCCTTCCATAGTCTTCACTAGTATGCAGACAGCAGGTCCCTATTCTGGGATATATTCCAGAATAAGGCCAAGTGCAGAAAGGCCAAGGTCAGGCCCAAGTACTCAACAGACTTTGAGATGCCAGTGCTGGCGACTGATGCCAAGATCCAGAAGAACTGAAACTTCAGGAACTCATGAAGATAGGCTGTATCTGCACTTACCTTTCTTGATCTGGATCAGAAGATTTGGGTCCACCAAACCTACTGATCCAGATCATGGGAAAGCTTAAGCCAGAGCAGCACTGCCTCCACTGTCAGCCCTAATCTGGTCCACCTCTAACTCCCAAATGGCTAACAGCTAACAGTTAATGCTGCAAAAAGACAGGAGACCATTGGAAAAGTGTGGGCTTTCATTTTAGATCCCAGAAAGGAAGGAAACTAGCAAACATGACACTTGGAATTAGCCACCATTCATTCACCCCATTCTCACTGGCTTTGGTTTCTTTCCTGTAAATGCAGTGTGCATTACACATTATACATGGTAAATAAAACATAAGATCTCATCAGTAAGATGCAAGTGTGATATTAAAAAAATAGACATCATACAAATTTATTTATTTATTTTTATTTTTTTTAGTTAGCATCTTTGGTTTTCCTGGAGTAAATAAAGTGATTGACTATGGGTAGTACTGAGAAGCACATCCACACTAGATTTTAAAGCATAAAAAGAGTGAGGTTTGAATCCAAGATGAGGAAGAGAAGAACTTGGGATCCACTTCCTTTTCTTTTCAGTAGGTATCAGGATAGGTAAATATGAATATTTGGATATTTATTTGAGGTTTTACAGACTAGTAGGGTGGGTTTGATTAAGAGAAGCATCATTTTCTTTATCAAAGGTCCTTTGTGCACTGGCCTTATTCCAGCTTTCAGACCTCTAGGGTAGACTAGCCCCATTTTTCCATGCACAGTTAAACATCCGGATCTTGAAGATCCAGATCTTTGAGAAGGGGTCCTCCTGAAGATATGGATCTTGAAGATGCCTGAAGACCCCATTGTGGACACCTTTAATCAGGACCACATGAAATCCAGATTTAAGGGCCTGAAGGACCGATTTCCCCTGCCCTCATGGGGACAGGGCCTTCAGATGGGGCCTTCAATGGGGTCCAGGTGGGGACAGGGCATTCACAATTGGTACCAATCAAGTACTAAATGGGTTCCTAATGGGGTCTTAGAAGGGTTCTAAGCCATAATGGAGAAAGGCCCTAGGGTAGGCTACAGTAGGCCCCACATAGGACATACCATAGTCTGCACTAGCATGGAGAGAGCAGGTCTCCATTTCCCCTATTCTGGGAAATAATCTGAAATAAGGCCCAGTGCATAAACAGCCTAAGTTTTAAAACAAGGCTTCTCTTTCAGTCAAATTTAATTTGCTACACTTTTTTTGGACCGTACTCTCTATACTGTAGCTTCTTTCAAGTTTCTTTCTTCCCCTTTCCCGAGGGCAAGTTAGAAATCTTAATCACCTTGCCTCACTACTCCTAATGAGGTTGCTTGTTTCATAGTTGCTTTGCTTCAACAATTGCTAAATTTAATTTACTGGGCTAGTTAAAACTTAGTGCAGTTCCTTTTACTATTCACGGTTCTTTTAATTCAACTTTTGATTGCTCTTAACTTCACTTTTAATAAATGTAATGTTGTTTAAGAACATGTCTGGTCATTTCTCTCTGCCCTAAGGATCACCTACCAGTTGCTTGTCTGTAATAACCAGGATCAATGTCTTAAAAAAAAATCCTAAAATTTCTGTGCATATATAGAGTGTTAGAGCGTTTTGCATAGCACTCTTATCTGACTGACACTGTCAGCATTAGTCAAGGTTATGGCCACTAACATAGAAACTTTTTAAAATTAACATGCACTGTATTAAACCAAATTCTATTGCACAGCAGGCTGATATGTTCCACCCAGTCATATGTGCACATTGCAGTTCAGCTCAGACTCCTCAACTGAGAAAATTTTGTGACATATCTCTGTTCATTCCATTCTCAAGCTGCATGTCTTCAGATTCATGCTACATATCATTTACTTATTCTGCTATATGTTGGGCCATCTCCCAGGTACATAGCTGTGGAAAGGAGAGCTTTGCAGGTATGCAGTCTATGTCTGGGTTGCAGCCGGTACAGTCCGGCGTGCACCCATCACACCTTTTCTGGGCAAAGGGTACGTGTGACATGGCAGCACAACCACAGTTGTGTACCACTTGACCTAGGTGCCTCTTTCCCAGAACTTGGTGAATTTCCAGGTAAATTTAGGATGCAATGGACGTTCAGTGCATCCCAGGTGTTTAATATTTTTCACATCTAACCTATGTGCAAAAACACCTTTAGAAATTTTATTCAATTGCCCAATATAATTTATAGCCCTATTTTTTCCAAGTTCTCTTATTCTTCTGCTGTTTTTGAAAATATAACTCTGATAATTATCTTTCTCCTCCATGTTTACTTGCTATATTCCTTCCTTACAGTGCACTCCAGAAAGCCATTTGTTGAAAACATCACAATTTAACCGTGAACAAAATTACTGTTAATAACACACTGTTATTCAGTTTAGGTACCAAGTTTTTACTCTCATATGATGTGCATCAGAAAGATAGAACTGATGATGAGTATGATGCAGTGCCCTCTAATATGTTGCAGTCATGGCCCTGGTCATAATGTTGTTCCTGAGGGTCTGGTCTTGATTTTCCACTTAATTGGTCTTGTTCTCTATTACATTTCCAACACCACTAATTCAGTTCTACAAAGCCACTAATCAGCCAGGATAAATTTAATTAAAGGTGTTTCCCCCACAACCTCACCCAAACAGGGAAATGCCATTTAGCTTTTTTAAATTCAACTGTGGTTTTATTTAGAAATTATTTATGAGGAAAACTGTTTATGCTCAGAAAATTATGTTATATAATTGTAGCATTTCTTCAAATTGTTGCTATTATCATATTATCATATATTTATATGAGAGTGCTAATACCACTTGTTTGTTGAATATGTGGAGCCTCTCAGTAGAATTTATGCATTTTACTAAAATAAGCTACAACCTTTTGTTTTTCAGTAAAGAGGTAGAATAGGATATATATGTGTGTGTGTGTGTGTGTGTATGCAGTGTGTACATTTTTATTTTGTGTGTTCATACATAGTGGGAATCTAAGAGATATGACTGTATAAATATGAACAAAGATAAATAACTTAAAACTTGCTCAAGAGTTTAATTACCTGATGAATACATAAAGGGCACATTTTTACAGTGCCAGCCTTAGTGTCAGATTGGGCTTCTTTCCATTTTCTTATAGGCTTCAGGCAATCTTGGAAAGGGATTGATGTCTCCATTGCTGTCCTCAAGCCTGCCTCAGAGTAGGCACTGACTAATAACATGCTCAGATACATGCTGGATACATGCATTTATATATGAAAATAATACAGGTTGACAACTTATCAGCTAATCATGGCTAATGCTCCTTTATCTTGGCTATGTAGCAAAGCTGATACACGTGTACATACTTCACGCTTATGAATTACATAGCTAAGCAATTATACTTGTGGAAAGGTAGTGATGTCACAGAGAGTGACAGGATCGTGTGCATATGCTTAGCCTATCCTGATGGACGAATGCTTGGTGTTGCAATGGCCTGAAGTACTAAAAAACATGGTTAAGCTTCCCACAGGAAAGATACTTGTTATGGCTAACAACAGAGATTACAGTACAGCTGCAGAGCTGTTGTTCTCTCATGCTGCAGGATGTTTTTGCAGGCCTTAACAGAAATATATCTCAGGATAGAGATCTGTTGTCCTTATGTTAATACAGACTTTGGCAGACCTTACCTGGGGCCTGCTGTAGCCTGCAATAGCATGTGGGCAGCAGGCTAATATTCCACCACTTGCAAAAACATGCCACCTTAGAAGTAGAATTATTTTCTGGCTATTGTGTTACAAAGTGCCTTCAAAATGATGTAAAGCAACTTGAAGAGGGACTTCATGACACTGCACAATTACAACTGCTTAGTGCAACATGGTGGCATACATTATCATAACATTTGTGCATAGTTCAAGGAAATTCCACCCTAATAGCATAACTCTTATGGCCACTTCTGCATGGCCCCTGGAGATTGTGCTAGCTCCTGTCAAGGAAAACAAGGTTTGCATGTTAGAGCAGTTCCTGCGAGGCTATGCCTCCTGGGGGAACACTCTGTCAACAAGACACTAGTGGCTGATTCACTTCCCAGCACAAAAATGCCACCATGGAATATGCTAAATGGGAGAGTTTTTTAAAGAGATCTCCAAATGGCTACTCGTGATGATCTGGGCCAAATGACCATTTGCAGCGTGTTGAAAAAGAAAACCTTTTGTTCCTGCCCTCTGAAATTAAGCTGGATCTAGTAACCAACATGTGGATAGCTGAAAGTTGTCCCCACTAGGGATGTACACGAATATTCGTAACACGAATATTTGTCTGAATTCAGACATTCATGCACAAATTGAAAGTTATGACATTTGTACAGTACATTACATTGATGGATGAATGTTGTAACATTAAATTTGTGTATGAATGTCCAAATTCAAGATCTGGAGGGGAGGTCCTCCTTGCTGTCCCACCACCTCAATAGTAAGACGAGTGTGCACTCAAGAGAAGGCCTTCACAGTAATGGCCCCCAGGTTGTGAAATAGTCTCCCCCTTGAGGTGTGTCAGGCTCCCTCACTGTATATGTTCAGGCATGCAGTGAAGATGCACCTCTTTGCTCTGGCCTTTGGCTAAGTGTGGTATAGCTTCTCCCTACCTCAGACATTATTGTTTGTTTTTAAATGCTGTAACCCATCCTGAGACCTTAGGGTATAGGGCGGGATAGAAATTTGAATATAAATAAATAAATAAATTTGTACAAATAACTAAAGTTATGAATATCTGTGCACATCGCTAGAGAAGACATTAGTGAAAGAGGGACTCCAAAACACTTCCACTGAAAGCAACAAAACTGCACCTTCAGAAACTGGCACCTCTTATGGTGATCACATCCAGTAACAGGCACCTACTGTTGCTACAAATAAAGACATCTTCATAGAAGTTTGTTTAGTAGATGTCTCATCATGTAAAAGAGAGAGAAAGAAAAGGATCCAAAAATACTGCAGAGAAGATATATAGTAAAAACTAGAATGTTTCTTTCCTCACCCGTGTACTTTGACTTTAAGTGCTTACTATTTCTGTACCTATTATAAATTCATGGGGGTGGGAATCAAGATTCTTTTATGTCCGGGGAGATGCAAATTGCATGTTTCACCAGAATATCTTCAAAACAAATCCTCTCGAATGATTGCATTTTTTGTTTTTCTACATTTCATTTACAACAAACTCCATGTGCTTAAGAGAAACCAGGTGCAACAAGGCTGGGTGGCCTTTCCTGTCCCTTTCCTTAAGAGATAATCAGGAACTTTTTCTTGGTATTGTTTCAGAAAAGTATTTCTCTTTCATTTTGTCCTCATAGCCATCAACCCTAATCAAGCTCTCTTGTCTATGACCATCATAAGAGAAATATAGTAAAATAATCTATTCACACACCAGAGAGTTATATGCTATAAAAGCCATCTTTTAAAAAAAGTTCAAAGAAAAACTGCCATCTTGGTTTAGCGAGCTCAGAATTGTCACTCCCTCAAAAAACTTTGGCTGTATAGTTTTGGAGTGGATCTTCAATTTCCTTTTTACTGAAAAGGAAATTAAAGTTTTCTTTATGAAAGCTGAAGATATCTATGTTAGATTTATTGTCAACTTACTTTCTATGGTTATGTTGAATGACGTCACATTGTGGTTGCTGTTGCCTACTGGATCAACCATAATGACATCTTGTACCAGATCTTGAACATTACTGAATATCAAGTCCAAGATGGTCTTTTCCTTGGTTGGTTCCACAACCATCTTCCTAGGGAACAATCATTTAGCATAACCAGGAATTTTATTACTCAGTCTATATGAGGATAGTTGAACTTCCCCATTATGATTATATTTTCCTTTTGGGTTGCCTCATTTTCCAAATGATGATCTTCATGATGATCTTCATCAGGTACGTCACTAATTTTAAGCTAGCTTTCTGGCCTGATATTTTCAGTTAACATGACTCTGTGGAAGACTTAAACTGACCTGGACATTCTTTACATGAATGTAAAGAACTACACCATTTCTAATTGGTCCTTTCCTGTAACCTGAGATGACTGTATCCCATTGATATTCATCATTTCACTATGTCTCATTTATAGGGATGTGCACAAATGGTTTTTTTGACATTTGATATGTAACAAATCAAGTGTTAGAAAATCCATATTCGTTCAAATAGATCCCTTTCAGATATGGTAGGATTCTATTTGATACAAATGTATTCATAAAAATGAATACAAATATTTGTTACTCATCAAATATGAATGAATACGTATCCAATACATATCCGATAGAAACACATACGTATCCAATAAGTTTCCGTAACATATCCACATTCTGAAAGCATCAAATCCAGCCTGAATCCTCTTTTAATCTGCTCTCGATCCATGTTGAGTGCAATCTGGATCCATTGCGAATTTGAATAGCTTTCCCACCTCACCAGTTTAAAGAATATCCAAACTATTCATATGAATGTCTGAACTATTTGTATTGATACGAATGTTAATGTATGAATGTCGTATCACTCGATTCATGCACGAATATCTAAATTTTGATAAATTCATATGAATAACAAATGTTACAAATATTCATGCACATCCCTACTTAGTTATGCTAATATCTTTTTTTAACATCCATCACAAAGAGGCTTTTCTTTTCTTTTTACACTAATGAAATGATCTCAACCTCAGCGTCTTCTAACTTGTTCTCCGACCTGCACTGGAAATAACATCAGCAAAAACTTCCTTTGATGCAGAAAAGTAATTTGAAAGGAGTGATTTCTGCCTCTTTTCACTTTGCAAACTATCATTTTTCTCCAGTACCCTGGACAGCATTCTGTGCATTCACAGCTAGCAGCTCCTGTACATCCTGAGTACTTAAGCTGTATGAATGAGAGGAACCACTAGGTGGAAATAGTGCTGGGCCACATCTCTTGGATTCAGTCTAGAAACACAGGGAAGCAGCACTGAGCACATGACCATCAGCAGCCAGGTCAGAATCCTACATCCATGTGTGCCTAGTAAATGTGAAAAAGCAAAGCAGGGATTTCAGTGCAGAAGAAAGAGTTAATGCATTGTTAGACTAAGCAGCCTTGAATGCTACTTCAGTTACAAATTGTAAAATTAACTTCATACCTCACCTTTGCCACAAACTCACACAACTGTTCTATTAAAAATTAATAGCAGTGAGAAGAGAACAGCAACAGCAGTGGTTTCCTGTTAGTCTTTGATGTTAGAAAATTCCTGCAATTAAAGTTTTAATCCATACCCAAAGGAAGCCTGTTTTGCTAAAGTGTGGAAACATCAGAGGCTGATAGTGAATTGTTATTTAGTATTGTCCCTGCAGCAAGTGTGTCATCTATTGCTGACAATGAGTTAGATGTAAAAAAAAAAACATCGAATATCTGTTTAGAGCACATCCTGGAATTAGGTTATCAAAGTATGAGCTCCTTATCCCACCAACAGTACAGGTTTGTCACAGGGATCAGACTAAATTCGACAAAAAATAAATTGCAACCACATTTTTGAGAATGTAAGGATTATGGGCCTGGTCATTCTAGTTTCTGTAGTTCTTCTACAACCTTTGAAGGATGGGACACACACACACACACACTCATTTCCAAGTCCCTGAAAGCAGTGTCTGAGCTGTAGAAAATTTACTCATGAAGAAAGAGTTTGGTCTTCTAGAAAAGCATTTGAAATAACTGCGTACTCAAACCTGAAAAATCATGGCATTCTTCATTTAGTGGTGTGTCATGAACTGGAAAGAGCAGGTTTTGAAATAATTACAAATATTTACTCAGCTAGAGGTGGATATGGTAGAAATGTTCAGGCATCTTGGACATTTGAATACAAATCCCTGAAGTAAGATTAGTGATGCGTAGCTAATCCTTTAATCACTGAAGCAAATTATCTCCTGAAAGTTAAGGAACAGCCTCTTCAACAATATTTTATCAACGAAAAGATTAAGCTCTTGACAGGAAATACTTTTTTCTTTTTCTTTTTTTAATAAGGCATATTCTTACTCTGATTTTGATGTGTGTGTTAAGTAATGAGGTTGTATGAATCTAGTTTTTAAATCCTGATAGAAATACATGATAGATGTCTTCTAATAATATATTTGACAATGTTGCTTTACATATATGTAAATTTCCCCATTATCTCCTCCTTAATAAGCTTTCTGTTGTGGTGCAGAAAAGATTAGGAAACCTAAGAAGTGGAAAAGCAAATTTAAAGGGCTTGCAAGGATTGCTAAGAAAAAAAAAAAGAAAATGAAAGGACCTGATCATTTTTGGACTCGGGAAATGGACAAATCCCCAACTTCCTTATATTGTCAAAATCCAAACTTTCAAATTCCACATTTCTTTTTCTAGAATTCATTCAATTATTTTAATTAATGGAATAACAAGTTTTCCTTAATCTATACCTGCCTCCAGCATGACTCTGGAGTATACTCTGAACACTATAGAAATCTGTCTTGCAGTACAGCTAAAGAATGAGATAATGATTAAAGTGGATATTTTGTTTCATTTTATTAATTTATATCTCACCATGAACCTGAAGGGCACAGGACAATGACAATGGTTAACTTTATAGCAAAGGACTATGAAATACAGAACAATATACGGAAAGAGTTTAGGAGACATAATTGTTGTTTGTTTTTGTAAGTGTGCCATCTTGATCCTTAGAATACTTCAGAGGTGAATCTGTTCTTCAGTCTGGATGTCTTCTATAAAGAAGGGCATCTTATACAAAATCAAGGGCAACAGGTCTTTCAGGAGGGCTTCTTCCATTGATCTCAACAATTGAGCATGTTTACATAGGAAAATATATTTGAGATCCACACTTTGGGGTGGTAGAAAAATCCAACTGCTTTTTTTTACAGAAGGGATTGTGTGGTTGGGGTAGTCCACACAGTGCACAGAGCTAACACCATTTCATTGGATTCCTAGGTTGGCAACAAAAGTTGGATCAGACTGGGCTGCTGTAATGTGGACACTCCTTGGCCTGCACCACCAGCTGCCCTCTGATCTGAGAGGCCTGATCACTCAATCTGGCCCATAATCAGCAAACAGCATGTGCACCAACAGTCTTAATACCTTGGATTGACTCCAAAGTAAATACATAACTGGTGTAGATTAGGGGGGGGGTGCCCGAATGCAATTTTTGACATTTGATTCGGGCACCCCCCCTAATCTACACCAGTTATGTATTTACTTTGGAGTCAATCCAAGGTATTAAGACTGTACGGGTACATACGCATCTCGTTCGTACCTGTAACCATTCTGTACACATCCGTACACATTCATGTGAATCCCATATGCATCCCTTATGCATCCCATTTTCATCCCATACAGATGTGTACAGATGCATACAGGATTGGTATGTATGAAATGTGTATGCACCTGTACAAATATGAACGTCTGAATTATTCATATGAATAACTCAAGATATTCTTATTTCTTTGAATTTGGAAATTCGAATGTCTGGACATTTTATTTGTATACAAATATCCAAATTCGTACAAATAATGAATATTTTGAATATTCATGCACATCCCTAGTATAGATCCTTTAAGATTGCTGAGATGTGCATCAGACCATAGAAACTCACTGGCAAGATTTTCTGAGATATTCTGCACTATTGCCACTTCCTGGACTGCCCTGGGTGGTGTGAATTATAATAGTCTACCCTGGTATTTATCAGATTATGGGTATTAAAAATAAACAGTTTTGTATACATAAAATGATAGCAATTTATCTTCAACAAATATTTCATCAGAATATACTTTATTTAAGTTAATTGTATCAATATTGTCCCACACAAAACTATTATATTGTAGTGTGTCATTTGTTGAGATTTGTTATGCTGCCAAAATTATCTGTCAACATGTGGCTACAGATTTGAAATTCTGGACATAATAGCACCTACTAAGATGAAATTGAACCATCTTAATGGAAATGCAAAACAACAACAACAAAAAAACAAAACAAAAAAACCCCACAAGCTTCTGTAGGTCTAATTTAACATTCTGGGATAAATTTCAACATCCAAGTATCCTTTTTGCTTCTGTTTTGGAGATTTGCTACATCAGTTCAGCAGACTGGTCTCTACCCTTACAAATTAACATGTTTCCAACATTATGCCTTGGATAACCTTTCCCATCACATAAATATGTTGATTAATTCACAAGACCTAGGTCTTGATTTAGTCTTCTTAACATCCAGAGCTTTCATTGCAGGCCAGCCAGTAAAAATCCATTCCAGAGAGTAAAGCTTTGACTTTCAGATTTCCATGTGGTCTTTAGTTTTTATTCATGCTTCTGAGCATTATGCTTAGCCCATCTGTTTCAAATTTACTTTGATTATTTCTTTTGGGGAGCTATGCTTGCCTTTTGTTTTGGTTCCAGCTGAGCTAGCTGCTCTTTAGAATTAATGTACTTGACTTGCTGCACAAAAAAGTATCAGATTTTAGAGGAGTGAGGGGAGTAACACAGAATGTTCCTGTTTAATCCCATTGTAACTATTCCAAGAATACCCTTTTCCAGAAATGTGGATTCCACGTTTGATTTACTTGTGTGTTTTCATTCCTTACCACTGCAGTTACATCTATTGTAGCCCTTTCTGCATTGGCCCTTATTCTGTATTATATTCCAGAATAGAGATCTTACATTCACATGCTAGTCTAGACTACTGCAGGTCCCAGATGAGGATGATAGGGATATAGTACCTGATTTAAGTATATAAAATTATGCACGGTATAGAAAGGGTGGATAGAGAAAATTTCTTTTCTCTGTCGCACAACACTAGAACCAGGGGGCACTCTATCGAGCTGATGGGTAGGAGAATAAGGTCTGACAGGGGGAAGTATTTCTTCACCCAGAGGGTCATCGGCTTATGGAATGTGCTGCTGGAAGAAGTAGTGACAGCTACCAGTCTGGGTGGCTTTAAGGTAGGGTTAGACAAATTTATGGATGACAGATGTATCAATGGCTACTAGAACAAATGCCTAGGTGCATCCTTCAGGCTGAGGGGGGGAGGAACTGGGGCGCTTCTAAGGCCATCTGCTGGGACTCAAGAGCAGGAGAAGGTTTGTCCTTGTCTCTGCTTGAGATGTCCATGAGCATTTGGTGGGCCACTGTGTGCGACAGGATGCTGGACTAGATGGACTGTGGCCTGATCCAGCAAGGCTTCTCTTATGTTCTTATGTAGTAGGAATTCTGGGATATAATAGGAATAAGGGCCAATGCAGAAAGGGGCCATATCTGATAGCTTGTCTGATATGTGGAGATGGTCACATGAACAACTGGGAATTGGACTGCAGCCAAATTTCATGTCACTAGAATGTGAGTCCAGCACTGTATAGATAGGAAGGAACAATCATGGAGGAGCAATACCCCTAATTGTTGTTTTCTGTCTTTATATTGCACTGTCATTTAGAAGCTGCCTATGATACTGAAAGAAGCCCAAGTCAATCATATATCTATTACAGGAACAACAATATTTGCTGGAAGCAGGAATGTTGGGGTCAAATTAATTTGCAGTTCATGGTGAAATCGGGTGTTCATATGGTTTGAATGCAAACCGAACCACCATAATGTTCAAAACCCCCAGTTTGAATCAAAGCCAAACCAAAGAGTGTTGCAATGAACCAAGTAAATTGTGGTAAACCAAGGGTGATTTGCAAACAGTGGACTATGGTTTACTTGGTTTGAAGGATAACTAAACAGTCCTGTTGTTTGGGGTGGGGGAGTTCAAACCAAATTGAACTGAGAGTAGTTTGGTTTGATTTGGGCCAAACCACTAAATTTGTTTGTGCACATCCTTAAAAGGAACTCATGTTTGTCTCCTCCCCTTCCACAGAGATTAAACAAGAACAAGATATACAATTAATTAAATGTACTGTTTCTTTAACACATTTGTATACCTTTTGTATACAAAATAACAACAACACCCAACTATTAACAACATATTAAAAATTGTATGGGTCAAATAAGAGTACCAACTTTCAAACAGGGTATGCCTTGGTAAAGATACAGATTTGACTAGGAACCTACAAGATGTATATTTTGGTTTATCACAAATAGCAGAAGGTCTACCATAGAGAAGGCCTAATTGCAGACCATAATAGGATAGCATTCTGTATTTCATGGGACTAGCAGTAAGTCCAGATGTTCTCAGGGTTCTTCCAGAGTTGTAATGAAGGAAAATTCTTTAAGGTTTTACACCAAGCACAGAGTCATGAAACTGGCCCAGTAGCTAAATGACAATGCAATTGCTTAAGAGGAACCCCACTCGACAACCTGGCTGTCACATTTTGCATCAGTTGTAGATTCTTCAGCAGGTACAAGAATTGCCCCACAGAGAACATTACAGAAATATTTCTGAAGTAGATAGCCTAGAGCAATTTGAATTTTGCATTTGTAGAGGACATTGTTTTTTTCATTCTCAATGGCATCAACCAATATGAAGGTGCTGTTCCATCATTAGCATTTTACCCGCCACAACCAATGTATTATAAAACTCAGCTTCAAGGCCTTATTTGTCCCACTTTCAACATAGGTCAGAGTTTAACAAAAAGACTGCCTCAATTAAGGCTTATCAGCTTCTCATATTTCTTTGATTCTGGCTAGCAAGAATAAATTACTTTATCATCCGTTCATCCTTCAGATGCTTCAAGATGCTCACCATTTCTTGCCACTGATCACTTTCAGCAAATGAGGCCAAACACCACCTAATGAACACTCAGGACTAGATGAAAAAGATGGAGCACAAGATCAATTAAGGATTGACCCCTCTTCATATTCGATTCAATTCTCATTAAGAGAAAGATAGGGGAAAATGTCTTAATATAACTTGTAGGAAACTAAATCAGGATCTGCATAGTGCCTTTGTGATGTTTTTATTGGTGCAGTGTCTGCATGACATTGCACTCTCACTGAGCTTTTGATGTGAAGGAAGAGTGCAGCCTCTGCATGAGCACCAGATTCTCCTGCACCATGTTACCATAAGTACTGTTATAACACTTTATCAGCAGAGCGGCCGAAAGAGCTCTCAGAGCTCTTCAAACCACTCCCTCCACTCTGACTTTTGAAGACCAATATTTGAAATCCACAGTGGGAAACAGAGGTGTGTGGACAGGAGCCTCTGAATGTGCACAATACATTCACTGAATGCAGTGGATTCGAATTGGATTTTGTTGCATTCAGATTCTAAACATTCAAATTGAATTTAATGTTTTGATATTCAATTCAACTCGAATGCAATAATAATAATAATAATAATAATAATAATAATAATAATAATAATAATAATAATAATAATAATAATAATAATAATAATTGTGCACGCCCCTACTCTATATTATCTGCTCTACAACTCTAGTGTAGTGATGCACACTATTAAATCTTCCTAAATGTTCCCATGTTTCAATCCATCGTAGAGCATTGCATTGGCTACCAATTCGCGCTAGGGCCCGCTTTAAACTGTTAGTACTAGCATTTAAGGCCCTGCGACTGGGGACACCTAGTTATCTGGCAGCCTACCTGGTAGGATATATCCCGCCTAGGGTTTTGCGCTCTGCTTCGCAAGGTCTATTGGTAGTTCCTTCAACATCAACAGCGGTGTCAAAATTACGGGCCTTCCAGGATTTGGTCCCGCAACTCTGGAATCGTCTTCCACTGGAATTAAGGCTTGAAGAGGATCTTGGTTCTTTTCGAAGGAAGTTAAAAACTTTTCTCTTTGAGTGAACCTGCTATGGGGGGTAGGCGAGAAGTTTTATTGTAGGTTGTTGTCTGTGTATATTCTCATTGATTGTATATGTTTTATTTTGTCAGGCCCTTTGGAAGAAAGGGCATTAGAAATAAACGTTTTATTTATTATTATTTATTATTATGCACACAAATTTCTTTTTTGTTTTCTTTGATCAAAACAAATGTCCATGTAATTTGCATTTGTGCAAATCCCCCCCCCCCAAATGCCAGTGGTCTCAAAGTTTGAGTCAAACATTTGACTTTTTTCACCCCAGGGAATCAGTCGGCACAGACGTAAAAACTAGCAGCCCACAAAGAAAAGAATCATCCCAAGTGCAGTAGCACACGCCATATTTCAAGAGCTGAAGAGAGAGTGAAAATCCTGCTCAACAACTGCACACCAGAGTCAGAGAAGCAAGCAATAATTGCTCCAAAATATTTAAACAGGAAAATAGCTTATAGAAAAATAAAGCAGTGCCCCCAACTGCCCACACCCATCAGATTCCCAAAAGTAACCCTGGCTGTTTAAGCACTTACACTTAGACTAGATTAAGCACCCAATAAAAACAAATAAGGAACAAACACTCTATGAAATGTACCTTCTGCACAGCAAGCTGGATTAAGGCTCCATTAAGATTGCATCATCCATACAGGTATTTCCACATGGGCACTGTAGAACCCACTAAGCACCCAATAGTGACACATAAAATACACATATGGTACATATCTACTGCAATGCAAGCCCCATTAAGGATGCTCCTTCCACACAGGCATCCCTGAGATCAAGATCCAATGAGATCCATGGACCCTCTAATCTAGAACAGCTGCAGACCCCAAAAAAGGAAATTAACAACAACTGCATGGCACTTGATGTGAAAAATGAAAAAAAAAAGAAAGGTCAGTACCATAACTCAGCGGCTACTGCAAACAGGACAGGACAGAAGAGAAGAAATCCAATCAATTGAAATTATGTCTATCAAAAGTGTACTAGACAACTCTGCAGTAACAGCCAAGTAGGCAAGAAACCTCTGCACTGTTTAGTACCATTTGTCGGTACTAAAGGTGGTAGTACAACCAGGAGGGACTCTCCTGCAGGTCAGTTTGAGAGGAGTTCATTTAGATATTTGGAGCTCATGCATTTAGGTTCTTGAATTGGCAGCCAGTGCAGGTTTTTGTTTGTTTGCTCGTTTGCTTGTATTCTTTTTAAAGACTGGCATGATATGCACCCAGACAGTCATTCCAGACAGCAGACTAATGCTGCTTTCTATACTAACTGCACCTTCCAAACCCCATATTCAAGAGCAATCCCATGTAAGAGTGTACTACAATAGTCCAGTCCAGAAGCTAACAGAGCATGGATTGCTGTGCGCTTTAGCTGATGAACTAGCTGAAGCTAGAGGTAGGTGCTTTTGGCCACTGCCTCCTCCTGACCTTCATGGGTCACTGCAGAGTCCAAGAGCACTGCCAGATTTTGCACATGTTCATTCCAAGCCATTGGAACCCCATCAAGGTCAGGATGCCTCCTAACGTCATGGGCTTGAGATCCTTTGACAAACAGAACCTTTGTGTTGCCTGGATTCAGATTCAATTTATTGACTCTCATCCAACACATTACTATCTCCAGACCTGTAAAATATTTCTGCCATCTCTCCCGATTTGGATGACCCAGATGAACTGGATGTCATCTGCATTTTCATTGATGAATACACCTCACTCCATATCCCTCTTCCAGTGGCTTAATACAGATATTAAAGAGCCTGGGAGATAACATAGACCCTCAAAGGACCCAACAAATGAGTTCTCAGGATACCAGCAAGGGCACATATAACAACTCTCTGGCATCAGCCTCAGAGACAGAAGCAGAACCATCACAATACACTGCCTTCAACTCACGAGCTCCCAGACTCCATAGCTTTTCCAGAAGGATACCCTAGTTAATAGTATCAAAAATTATCAAGAGGAGTTGCTTTAGCAGTTACATTTCTACTCTTTGCATATGTCTCCAAGCCCAGAGGTCTTACCAGAATAAAGCGGGCTTTGAACCTAAGGAAATATTCATGCTTAAAGGAAAAAAAAATGGAGAGTCATTCTTAGCATAGCCAACCTGTGGAAGTTCTTATACTAAAGGATTAGGGTTGGAAAATGGATTATAAAGCACAGCCTCATCATCATAATACATTTTTCTTGCAAGATAAATGTATACTAGATGCTATGTGGGTTCATTTTTTTAAAAAAATTGTGGCTAATACTTATGCAACTGCTCCTGTTTCTGTGTCAGCTAAAGGAATGAAGTGGTTGGTAGAACAATGTTTATAAAGAGCATGACTTCCTCATGACAAGGTTTAGATGGGTCCTGAGAGGGGAAATTATGTCTAAGTAGGGCACATATTGAGAAAGCTGCCTCTTTAATAATGCAATTTTGTTACACTGGGCCCTCATGTTGTCTGTTTACTCAGGCAGGTGGCTTTACCAGAGGAAAAAAGAAGTGCTGAAGTTGCAGTATGCTGACCCACATATTTTCTCCCAGCAGACTACACCAGCTGGCTTATCATGTGCTTATTGTTCAAATAAGACCACACGTTTTCTCCCCTCACACCAGCCTTCTATCATATTTCTCTGAAGAGCTGTGAAGATAAATAATGTCATGTTGTGTTAACAGATTTAGTTCACAGGAGCAGCTTCCCACCTTCCCCTTTTAACTGTCTATAGACTTGTTTTCATCCGTCAATTGTTTGGATTTCTTCTTTGCCTTAACATTAAAGGAGTTAGGCATGATTAGGAAATATTTGCAGGATTCTTCCCTTCTATCATCTCAGACAACTTAGTTTTGCTTAGGAAATTGACTACCAGCCATTCTTCTACTTGAAAATTTTAGATCCACAGGGGTGTGGGATGATTCTTATAAGCAGGACAGGGAAGCACATTCAGACAACTCATCCTTGTTCAGTCCCTCTGAATAACCTTTGGATGCAACACAAAAACTCCAAAGGCCAGGAACAAAGATCCCTGGCCTTTTCAATTTCCAAGAGGCTCTTTGGGATGGTGGTGCACCAATTCAAGCAACATTTCTAGTGATCTTCTTGGAATACTGGTGGAAAGGGTCCCATAGCATATTCCAATTATGAGGACATGCTGTTTACACAACTTCCATAGTCAAGAATAAGGGTGCGAGCCAAAATGCGGACTACTTTAAAGACAGGATACAATGTTATTTATTGAATATCTGACAGATCTCCGATTAATGACAGATGGGTTTGAGTGACGATAAAGAACAAACAGAAAACCAATGGGAGACAAAGATGCAGAGCAACAAAGGATGGATACAGAATATAGATGTCAGACAAGCAGCGGAAGTTAAAGGAATTTCAATTAATGTAATGAAGGGAAGAGTGTGTAAATGATTTTTCTTTTTTAGTTTGTGGTAAAATTTTAATAAATAAAATTATAAAAAATAATAAAAATAATAAAAATAATCAACTGGAAAGCCAAAGTGGAAAGTTCGACTGGAACTGAAAATAAAAAGCCTGAGATCAGATGCCAGCAACCTAAAAAATATGAAGGAGAAGAAACTGAACAACAAGAAGACTAAAGAACATCTGATCAAAAAATACTGGCTGAATACAAGGAAAATTGACGAAGCTTTGGAAATCGTGAAACAGCAGATAACAGCTACAGCCAGGAAAATAAAAAGATATGAAGCAAGAATCATCCAGTACAGGCAGAACCAAATGTTCCAGTCTAATCAGAGGCAGTTCTACCAGAGCCTGCATGAGCAAGTAGACAAGAAAATGGAAAAGCCAGAGAAAGAAGCAACAGCCAACTTCTGGAAAGATCTCTGGGGGGCTGAAAAAGAATACAACAAAAGAATACAACAAAAGTGCTGGGAGGATAAAGGATTTCGAGAAGAAATTCTCCAAGAACAAAATGCAGCAGCTGGAAATAACACCTGAAATGGTCACGAAAAGAGGGAAGAAAGTGAAGAACAGGACATCCCCTGGCACTGATCAGCTGCATGGCTTCTGGCTCAAATACCTGACCAGCCTGCATGCAAAAACGGCCGAACTGTTTAATGAAATGCTGCAAACAGGAAACATCAGTGAATGGCTAATAACTTAATACAGAAAGATGCAGCAAAGGGAGCCACACCAGGAAACTACAGACCGATAACTTGTCTACCTACTATGCTCAAGCTGCTGACAGGCATAATAGCAGACAGGATTCAAGACTACCTCGAAGATAACATCATCATCCCAGTAGAGCAAAAAGGAAACAAACGGAGAAGCAGGGGCACAAAAGACCAGCTACTGATTGACAAAATGATTCTGGAGAACTGCAAAAGCCGAAAAACAAACCTGCATATGACTTGGATCGACTATAAAAAAGCTTTTGATTCACTGCCACATGGTTGGATCACAAAGTGCCTGGAAACCATCGGGATCAGTCAGATCATCACCAAATTTATAGAAAGTGCGATGAAACGCTGGAAGACTGAGCTTTTTGTCGGAAATGAAAGCTACGGACTGATCAACATCAAAAGGGGCATCTTCCAGGGGGATTCATTGTCTCCACTCCTTTTCATCATCGCTATGATCCCACTGTCACTCATCCTAAAGAAAACAAACCTGGGCTATCAAACTGCCAAGAATTCACAGAAAATCTCACATCTACTGTACATGGATGACTTAAAGCTTTATGGAAAATCTGAAATCGAGATCCAGTCATTGACCCTCCCTCAGTACAGACATTATTATTTTAAACATGTTGTATATTGTTTTATATGTATGGAAATTTTTAACGTCTTTTAATGTGTATTCTGTTTTAATTTGTTGTTTTAAAGTTGTAACCCGCCCAGAGACCTTCGGGTATGGGGCGGGATATAAATGTAAATAATAAATAAATAAATAAATAAATAAACACAGTGCGAATATTCAGCAGCGACATCAGTATGGTGTTTGGCCTGGACAAATGTGCCACAGTGGCACTGAAGAAGGGAAGATTACTGAAAGTGAAGGCATTGAAATGCCAAATGGTCAAGTCATCAGGTCCCACCAGTCAGAAGCCTACAAATACCTGGGTATCCTGCAACTGGATAACATTAAGCATGGCCATGTGAAATCTGTGGTCAGTAAAGAGTACATCCAAAGGACTAGAAATATCTTGAAAAGTAAACTGAATGGCGGTAACACCATTAAGGCCATAAACACCTGGACCATACCAGTCATTAGATACACTGCAGGAATTGTGAACTGGACTCAGCAGGAGTTGGACAACTTAGACAGAAAAACCAGAAAACTGATGATGATCCACCATGCACTACATCCTCGGAGTAATGTCAACAGGTTGTACTTGCCCAGGAAAGCAGGCAGTAGAGGACTTTTGCAAGTGACGCAAACAGTGGAAGAAGAGAAGCGTGCATTAGCAGTTTATGTGGCAGAAAGCAAAGAATCAGCTTTGATTGAAGTCAACAACCAGAAGCTTCTCAAGGTGCAGCAAACCAAGAACCAGTACCGGAAAACTGCAATTCAATGCCGAACGGACAGCTGGCCCAATAAAGCACTGCATGGACAGTTTCTGGAGAAGATCGAAGGCAAAGTGGACATGGAAAAGACCTGGTCTTGGCTTACGAATGGAACACTGAAAAAGGAAACAGAAGGACTGATTCTTGTTGCACTAGAACAAGCAATAAGAACAAATGCCATCAAAGACAGAATTGAAAAATCAGGAGAAGATCCAAAGTGCCAAATCTGCAAAGAAGTGGATGAAACAATCGACCGTATACTCAGCTGCTGCAAGAAGATCACACAAACTGATTACAAGCAGAGACACAATGCTGTTGCACAAATGATCCACTGGAACTTGTGCCAAAAGTATCATCTGCCAGTGCCAAAGAATTGGTGGGATCACAAGCCAGAAATAGGTGTTGAAAACGAACAGGCAAAACTACTTTGGGACTTCAGACTGACAGAAAACTGGAGCATAACACCCCTGACATTACAATTGTTGAGAAAGAGAAGGTGTGGATCATCAATGTTGCTATACCAGGTGACAGCATAATTGAGGAGAAACAGTTGGAGAAGCTCACCAGATACGAAGACCTGAGAATTGAACTTCAGCGACTCTGGTGAAAACTAGTGAAAGTGGTCCCAGTCATCCTCGGTACACTGGGTGTGGTGCCCAAAGATCTCAGCGGGCACCTAACAACCATTGGCATTGACAAAATATCCATCTGCCAACTACAAAAAATCACTTTACTGGGGTCTGCTCGCATAATTCACCGATACATCACGCAGTCCTATGTGCTTGGGAAGTGCCCGACTAGTGATATAATACGAAATCCAGCATAGTCATCTCGTTTGCTGTGTGTAACTGCTGCTTTTACATCATCATCATCATCATCATCATCATCATCATCATCATCATCATCATATGGCCTAGAAGCAAAAACGGGTGCAAGAGCTGTTTTTCCTAGGGTTTTTTAAATGTATTTTTTTGATGATTTACTCCTTGGAAAGTCTAGGAATCCGAATTTAATGGGGACAAGGAATTTCCAAATCATTTACAAGGTGATTTAAAACTTGAGTGGGAACTCAATGTTGGTGCAGATAGTGCAAGTTGAAGCCCAAGCAGGCGAATGCTTCAAGATGCAGTGAGACACAACAATTTTACAACCAGGTGTTAAGCCAGCTAACTGATTTTCTGAGATCTTTACAGCTGTGAAGTAGCTTTCTCTTTTGCATCTTAAAACTTAGCCCAGCTTTGTTCCATAGGAGCACCATTTCAGCACAGCAGTCTGAAGTTTATCACAGGGAGGATGACATTTGAAGTTCGACCACTGTTAAAAGTTCATCACTTGATAGTTTCCTCCCTCACATCTCAAAAAGAAAAGATAAAAATGAAAAGAAACATTTCTTTTATATATGAAAATGTTAATATTTTTTTCAAACATTCATAAATCATACTTCAGGGTTGTGATGAGAATAAGGAAGCTAGACAATGCAGTGCCTTTGTTATGTCTTGGAAATAATGAAGTACTTGTGACTTCCCTTCTGAAGAATCAAAAGAAATGTCACCACTATGAAGTTATGGGGATGGTTTCTTGCTACATTCTTCCATGGAGATATTCTGGAATGTCTTTGAAGTGATAAAACAAGATAATGCTGTTATGATGCTCCATTAAATGCAGTTGGAATTTTGTATCATAAAAAAAGGAAGGAAGGAAGGAAGATATTATGTGAAATGGCGAAGTATCTTTTAAACCTTTGAGGAATATGCATTTCTACCACTTCAGAACTTGGCAGAGGGCTTTAACCCTCACTTATCCACTCCATAACCCAGCAATAATCTGATTTGGTTTAAATGTTGGCTCAGCTTTCAAGGTTTAAGTCAAGGTAGAACATTTTAAGCATATCACATTCACTCTGTTTAAACAGAAAGGCAACGAGTAACAGCTATTGTGTATCTTTACCAGTGCTTGGTATGAGGAACCTAGTTAATAAATAAATATTTAGTGATGTGAAAAGGTGCTGTGTCTGTTTGGTGCTGATACATTCAAATGATGTTGTAAGCTTTAGTATCTCACCAAGAAAGCTATGTTTTAGTGTCCTGTGTGGCCATGACAACAGCACAAAAGCATTTCAATGTTTGAATTTGATGGCACAAACATAAAGATAAGTCTGGTTGCAGAGTTTATTTAATGATAAGGCTGATTCACTGAAGCAGTGATTCAGAAGTTCACAGTGCAACTAATGATTCATTTACAGTTCTATGTAAAAACCAAGCAAGGCACAAATATTCACTTTATACACTCTTTTCTTTGTATGCAGATGTTGGCTGAGAAAGCAGATATTCACTGAGCATTAAAATAGAAAAAATGAATAAAAATACTCCTAGAAACATATAAGTATGTGAATTAGATTAAAAAAATACTTGTAATCTCCAAGAAATCTGTGCAGATTCTGTGTGGACAGTGGGCAGTTATTTTAGCCTATTACAAAGATCTAGAATAATAACTTGAATGATAAGCCAAGCTTGCTTCTTGTTAAAATAAAATTAGCTTGGCGACACAGTTTAATATATTACTATCAAGTGCAAACTGCAAAGATTGTGAAATTAATGACAAAGGTGTGCTGCATACCTTGAAACCCTTAATAATGAGATTCCCAAATCATCCTTTCTACTGCATTCCTTACCTCACTTCCAAACATGTTTTCCCTATTTCTAAACATCTCCTCCTTGGTCCAAGCTTCCATGTTGTTCCTGTTTTCATCTTCTTCACCCTTCTGAAAACTACGGTACTTTTCTCCTTACTTGGAGCCTTAAAACATATTCAACGGGAATGAGAAAAGACAGGTATATGACAGACAAATTATATGTATTTAGAATATTGAACAGACTTATATGAAAAAAAGGACACATTTACTTCAGCAAGTCAGACCACACTGAAACATTTCAACCGCAAATCCCACATGGTTAGTCTCCCAATGGAATGTTTCTTCACATTTTGCAGGTGCCCTGAACCTTAAAATTGAATACATTTCAGTGCTGCTTAGTTTTGTCCCAGTGACAGCAAGATCAGGCACAGAGGCTAGTTTTCACATTGCAAAAGCCATCCCTGCAGCAAACTTATTTGAAACTTAACCTGCAGCAGGGTAAGTGAGAATGCTGCTGTCACAAACTCGGAGGCCCTTAATATGCTTGCCGGCACCTCGCTGTCCCTCTTGCGCTCTCCTAAGAGCTCTCAGTGCGCCTGCTGACTGTCCTCTTAAAAACAACAAAGGACTCATTGGAAGAGTTAGGTTGATTTAATGAAAATAAAATACACAAAGATAAAAATTGTACAGACTGAAAATAACAGTCGTCCAGCAGATGCACCTATCGGCTAGAACCACACTTACTAGCAGCTAAGCCTAAAAACATGCAAAAGGGGAACCAAGTATGTTCTTTCGAGTGAAAACATAAAAATATGGAACTCTACAGCAAGTGAAGGAAACAAACAATAGTACAAGTGAAATAAACAAAACTCTACTCTAAACACTCACCCTGACCTCCTCATTCAACATGTAACATTAGAGTAAGAAAAAAGACTGATCTCTCTATCTTAGATCGGAAGATAAAGGATGCTTTCCATCTCCCTGAAGTTTTTTTTTATTCTAAACTTGTGCAGTTTCAACCAATCAGGGTCTTTAATTGACAGGTGTCTCAAATCTTTTTTGAGGTACACTCAAGCACTTTAGCAACTAGATTGTTTGCAGCTGCTCTCTTCTCAGCAATTCATTAAGGTAATAGTGATATTCCTTGCAATGCTTAAATTCACTTTCTTACTGGGAAAATATCAGTTCTGTACAAATACACAAAATGGAGCTTGTTAGTTCCAATACAAGTCTCTCTACTTTACTTAACAGGCTTCTAATACCTTACAGCTCCCATCTGGCAGTGTCCACCTTGGTACAGTAACAGCCATGTGTGGCTGACCATTGTTAGAGTGATCATATAGACATGCACATGAATGGACACCCTGTCCTGTCTCACCCCTCTCCCACACAGACTTCACACAGAAGGAGGTACAAAGGCTATGTCTGGGGCTGTACTAGAAACACCATTGGTACTCCTAGTATAGCTGTGGAGCAGGTTTGTGACAGACTCAGGGTGCAGCCTGCAGAGGGTGGGAATATTTTCTGGGCTCTTTGCAAGCCTTTGCTGCAAGCTGCAAAGAGCGGGAGAATTTCCCAGAGAGGGGCAAAATCCAGCCAGTCGGAGCACCAGGATCTTGCTCTATTTAAGACAGAGGTCCAGGGCTCTCACTGTCTTTCTCTAGGCAGATTTTGTAGAGGATTGATTATTGGGGAGTCTGTTAAACTCCTCAGACTTCTAAGTCTTGTGCTTGCTGTTGGGGCAGGGATTAGAAGGGGAGGTTGAGCCTCTCTGTTGAGGTAGATCTCATGGCATACCTGGAGGATACAGGAACGCTGAAGGGGCTGCTTGGCTAGAGCAAGTTAGACTCCTGGTTTGCAGTTTACATTTACTGCTTGGGGAATTATTCTTTATTTGTTGGAAGAACCTTCACACTAAGCATCTGAAGGGTTCCTTCTATTTAAAAGGGAGCCAGAGGCTTGATTTATTTATTTTACTTTCAGGGTTAGCTTGGGGAGAGCTAAGCTATTCTAGTGCTTTTGGTAATTGTTCCTTCTGGCTACTCAAGGATTATTGAGCAACCTTTATTCTCTGCTATTGCTTATACATTCATTCATTTATTTATCTATTTGCTTGTAAATAATAAACAGTTACTGTTTGTATTACACTGGTGTTTATTGCGCTGACTCTGGAAGGGGACTTAGCTTCATGCCTTAGAAGTGGGACACTTTGGGCCGATGGTATAGTCCAGTTCATATACTGATACCAACTCAGCGGGCAGTGAAACCATGCGGCTCGACTGCCGCTTCCTCAACTGCGTTAATCTGCTAATACGAGTTCACAAAGGAGGGGAAAGTGGGATCAAATCACTCTGGGAGTTTCTCCAAAACACAAGCAGCTTCACAATGTGTGTACACTCTGTGCCAGAGTGCACAAAGACATCCTCATCTTCACAGTGGGAAAAGCTCCCCTAGGCACACATAATATTTTCATGAAGAATGCACATTAATTGGTCCATCTAGAGTTTACTGGCATTTTGATGGTTTTTTAAAAATCAACCAACAAACAAAATTAGATGTTTCTTTGGGACATTGATATCACTTCCATCCCATCCCATCGCTTCCTTTTAGTTTAGAACGAATTGCACTTTCAATCCATATAATTTCCTTCTGTCATGTTCTATCTATTTTTTTACTAGAGACGTGCATTAACTTTTTTCTCCCTGGTTTGGTACACTTTGATTTCAACTGAACCAACTATCTATCAAATAGGTCTGAATTGATTCCTATTTTAAAAATAATAAATATCATTTATTAAAGAAAACAAGGGACCATTTTTAAGCACCAGATTTTCAAATATGTTATTACTTTGCATGTAAGGGAGAAGTCATTCAGGGCTCTGTATAGGGTTGAATGTTGAAGTCTTAGTATCTTTTAAAAAGAAGAAAAAAAGTAGGAAGCTATACAATAAAGTTACAGAATGTTTGGATTACAGGGAGATGCAAAGAGTCCCCAAAGCCCTAAACAGATAAAACTGTTGTAGTTTGAAAATATTGCTAAGAATTCTCATTTTGTTTTGGCTTCATGTTTAATACTTAATAACAGTTGAGCATTGTAAAAGTATTGCATGTTTGCCAGAACATCGTAGAAATGTTCTTTCTATTAAATACCACTATGTAAGTAGAGACCAATGTGCTTTTTATTCTCCTCCCCCCCAATTAATGAGAAGTGAAAGTGTTTTCTTTTTGATCTTCAGCTTTTCAAAGAGGAATGAATCATTAACCTTGAATAAAGTTATTCTCTTGCAACAGCATCACCAACCAGGGATGTGCACGAATATTTGCAGGCATTTGAAATTTGATTGAATGTGCCGAATTTCGACATTTGAATTCGGATAGAATGTCCCAAAATTCAAATTTCATTTGAATTGAATTTTGAATTTTGGGTCTATTTGTTCAAATTATCAGGACATTCATATGTGTATGGGTTAGTACTTGAAGATCCACACCTTTCCCGCATCCGTACGCATTTGTATGGATCTGTACGGGACAAAAATGTGTTGTGTAAGGGATACCTACAGGATGCATACTCATGTGTACAGATGTGTACAGATGTTGGGAAGATTGTACAGGCATCTATGCATGTTGTTGAGATTCATAAGTGCAAATTCGTATCAAAAATTTGAATGAATAGATTTGAACATGCTCAAGTTGAATCAAATTTTGTTAAATTCAAATTTAAATTATTTGAATTGAATTGAATTTTTTAGTATTTGACTTGACTTGAATAGAATATCAAAAAAACATTCTTGCACATCCCTAGCACCAACTAGTTTCTCCATTCTGGAAAACAAGTTAACACAACCACAAGGTTGAAGGACTAAGGTCAAAAATAGGACAGCAAAAATACCACAGTTTGCTCTGCTCCTCGAAGAACTTCGTAGCTTGATTTGAATGACTGAGAAATAGTTTGTCACAAGAAGCAGAGGAGGAGAGCAAAGGAGGTCAAAGTACCAAAGTTCCCCATAATTTGAGTTGGGGATCCAAAACTGACATGTGAGTCCTGGGGACAGCAAGCTTCATTTTCCCCTGAAAGATCATAAACATTCAGAGCAGTGTCCAAATGCTGTGCTTCTGGCAGAAACCTTCCTTCCACTCCCCAGAACATTTGTGGCAGCTTTGGAACTACTTGCTTTAAGCTGACCATAGCAACAAAACTACCTGGCGAGGCAACAGGCCCAAAGTTTTTCAAAGCTTGATCCAAAGCCTCAAAACCATGTGTGAGGATTCTAGCATGGGGTTGGTGGTGGCAGGCAGCAGAAAGTCATACACCCGTGCCTGAGGTAATCAGTTCTGGCCTTCAAGTATTTCTTCTAAAAGAACTTTCCCATCACTGAAGGTCCTCGCTATACCAGAAAGTGCCTGAGGGGAAAAAATGAGAAAAGTGTGCCTGCAGTCCACACTCACAAACAAGAAAAAACTTGGAAATTCACATGACATAACCCCAAGGTGCCTTGCTCCCGTTCCCTTTAACCTTACCTGAGCTGAGCATGTTGTGCTGAAGTAGGCTATGATGACTTGAATTGAGGATAGTGATTCAGTGTCACCTGGGTTTCCTACCTTTGCAGAGATCTCTTATGCACAAATGGACTTGGGTACAGACCCAGACAAATAGTGGTGCAGAGTGAGTGTACCGCATATCATCAGCAATCTGTGGGAAGGGTTCAGAGCACACAGTGAACTGAGTTGGCCCAAATCACTGCCTACTCCAAGATACTAGTAAATCATTTTTATGAAGATCTTCCAGCAGATTGATAACCACTAAACTAGACCATGAAGGCAAGTGACCACAACAAACTTCTGTAGTCTGTTTTCCCACTGAGGACCCATTTTACTAGTACTCCCCTGAGGACACTGAATCCAGAAACCTCTGTTCTGGTTGCTCCGACCCAATGGCAGGCAGGCCTGGGAGAGGCACCCCCACCCCTGGCCGGCCTTTCCCAGCTAAGTCAGGTCGGGACATTTTGAGCATTCGCACATAGGCAGGCAGGAACACATGTGAACACGTTCCTGCCTGCCTGTGTGTGAATGGGTAAAGCGTCCTGAAATGACTTAGACCAAGGCCTAATGACTTAGCGAAAAGGCCTAATGTCTTTGATGCACAGTTTCCTCTAGATGTAGTCCTGTCAGGGTGGGAATAAGGAAGAAAGGGTGGGAAGGCTACATGCAAAATATGTTTTAGTGTTTGCACTTTTATCATATGCTGTTGACCGGACTGGGACCTTCAGGTAAAGGATGGAATAAAAATTCAATTAATAAATATTAATTATATGTTTCCAATTTTACTTCTGGTAGTTTTTGTCTTCATAACAAAAGTCCAAACTGCATATTTTTGCCATGAAGAATTATATCCTGAGAAGAATAGCAGCCTGTCACTTTAAATCAATTTGTATAAATACCTTTTTCCTATATGTCCCAATCCAAAATGATTTGCTACAGGAAGAAAACACAGAACTCCAAGGTCATTTAGCTTTGTGTGATGTCCAGTGAGATTTTCTATAAATTTATTTTAGAACACAAGCATATTTCTAATTTGACAATGTAGGTCAAATCCCATTAATGAGGGCAAAAAAATGCCAACACTGTAGGAGCACAAAATAATATGATTTCTTTCTTAAGAAAACTTTATTATGTCTACCGTTAAGGTTAAAAAGGATATAAACTGGAATGCTTTAAAGCAAATCACAGGGATATTGTTCAGCCTTACTGGATTTTGATGATAGCAAACATTTGAAAAAAGGAAGATAAAACAAGACAGAAGACAATGAGCGCTTGAAAGTGAAAAGATATATTGAGGCACCCACATGCCATAAAAATGTGGCTCAAAAGCATCTTAGAGGTTGTAACATCCACATACTAGTGCCTCTAGCCAATATCAAAGGACTGTTATCATGGATTAAAGATTGGATACAAATACTAGTGTCCATGTATTGGAACAGCAAATCTGGATTAGGTATGTGCACGAATGCATTTTTTGTATTTGAATTCAATTCAAATCAAATATTTGAATATTCTATTTAAATCAAAATTTGAAAATCCATATTTTTGAAAATCTGATTTGAATCCAGATTATCTGAATCTGTATTTTCAAAAGTCTGATTCGAATCGAATGATACGAATGTCGGGAACATTCTTATCTGGTTTTTGAATCCGTCTGCATCCCATTTTTATCGTATTTGTGGTTCATTTGCTTCCCGTTTGCATCTCATATTATAAGCACAAATAGACCTGATATTCAGATGTAATATACGATGACAAATTCAGTCAAATTATTTGAAAATCCATATTGGATTTTTGGAAATCTGAATTTGATCCCAATTCAAAAATCCGGATTTTTGAAAACCTGATTCGTATTTGAATGTCGATATTCACCGAATTCAAATCAGATTTTTGAATTTTTGAATATCCATGCACATCCCTAATTCAGATACTTAAACACACACACACACACACACAAATACAAAGTATCATATAAAACTTCCCAATAACTATTTCTCTGCTAGGATTTCCTTATGCATGCATTATGAGATTGAACATTTGTATTGAATACAAATCCTACCACATTCCAAAAGGATCTATTTGAACAAATACAAATTTTCTTGCATTTGATTTGTTACAAATAAAAATAAATAAATAAAAATAAAAATGTGCACATCCCTAGTGGAAATCCCAGCATCACCCAGGATAATTCTGGGTTTTATACCCTATCTGGAAGCAGTCCACATCTCCTGTATTTGAGAACATGGACAACCACAGGCAAAAGATAACTACATAATACATTGTTTTTTTGAATGTAGGTAGATTATTTCAAAGATATGCCTTATTGTAAGTGCATATAGTGGAACTTTTAAGGCTAGGATCAATCTATTCAACTTTGGTAATGTTTATATGCAGGGAAAAAATTGCTTTCCACCATTTAGAAAACTGAATCCATTCCAGACTTAGCCAACATTTCCCCAAGCACTAGCTAAATATGAATTTGCCTTTATTCCAGAAGCAATTGCAGTGCTGCCTGGAAGAGGTATAAACAGAGTACACTAGGCTTTACTGGCCAGTGCTTAGTATAGCTCTGGAACACAAAAATGTGTTTCACAGCTATATAGGCCAGGGGTTGCTCCAATACACATGAAGACAGTTCCAGGATGGAAGTGTTTCTGTGCAACATGAATGCTCTGTCCTGGAGCATCCCAGATTTTCCCTTTCTGTAAGGTGTGTAAAGGCCCCAAATGGCTCTAAAGTATCTTGGATGTTCTCATCCCCTTCTTCTTCATTTCTAATGCAATTTGGAGGGATATTTTTATGGCTTTTTATGTATAAAAGAAGCAAGATGAATGTACTGGGCGTACTGACATGTGCCAGCTACAATCTGTAAAGCATCTTGGGGCAACATTTAAGAGACTTTAATATAATTTTAAATGCATGTAAACACACACACCCTTTACATATAGAATTGAGACCTTCATATCAGGGAGAAAGGTCTTGTGATAGTGATGTATTCCATATCTTCTTAAAACTGCGCACAGGATTGATATCTCAGAGTTAAGTAATCCATATTTTTCAGGTCATCATGATTTTACATATAAATCATACCATGATTATAAAATACTCCATCCAATTTCTTGGTAAATGAACACCATGGAGATAAGTTCTTTGGAATGGAAAAAAAGAGTTTTTTCACATTACATTTTAGCTGTTCCAGAGCGTGATACTCAGTTAAGAATTTTTTTCTCTCCCTTTCTTTTCAGTTTAGAATTACTATCACTGGCCAGAAAGAGGAGGAGGAAGTATGGATGAGTGTCCTAGAAAATTGGTAAATCTTCAAATACTTTTTATGAAACCAAAGGAAATAAAATGAAATAAAATGAGCTTGATGGATAAGCTTTTGTGCAATTAAATTGTGCAGAACTAGGAATGAAGTTAAACAGCTTGAATGAAAGATAATGTGAAATAGTGTGCCTTGTTCTTCTTAATGGAGAAATGCTTTATTTTTGCTTTATTTCTTTCTGGCTTTTAATATTTGGAACTGGCTGCAGGAAAACAGTACCAAGTCTAAATGTCTAAGTATTTTGTTGCAAAGATTTAGGACCCCACCATAATGTTGTCTTCTTACAAGAGAAAGAAAGAAAGAAAGAAAGAAAGAAAGAAAGAAAAGAAAAGAAAAGAAAAGAAAAAGAAAGAAAACCTTTTAGCTACATCTGCAGTCATTTCAGAACCACACTTTAGCTGTTGTGAACATCGGTTATAGATTCAAGGTTTGTCATCTAGTCTGCCTCTCCATATATTCATTATTCTGGCTATTGCTAACAACTGTGGCCTTTTTGCGTTTACAATGCTTAATTCGTATTAGTAGGGATGTGCAAGAACATTCAAAACATTTGAAATTCCATCAATATTTGTTTTAATTTGGACATCCACATTTGAATAGAATGTCTATATAACGAATTCAAATATTTTGAATCATTCGTACAAATTATTTGGACATTTGTATGTGTACGGATATGTACACATTACATACATATCTGTACACATTTGTAAGAATATGCATGGGACAAAAATGGGATGCATATGGGATAAAAATGGGATGGATACGGATGGGTACGATGGATGCGTATGGATGCATTGTCAACATTTGTATCTCCAAATACTAATCAAATATTCATATGAATAGATACGAATGTATTTATTTGAATGCGAGCATATTCAAATTTTAAACATTCAAATTGATCCAAATCTTCAGATATTCCATTTGAATCAAATCAAATCCTGAATATTGCATTTGTGCACACCTCTACAAATTAGTGGATCAACCATAAGCAGGAAGCATCTGCATTCAACAGGCTGGATGGCAGCAAACATGGAATAAGGAGAGATGCAATGCAGACACCTAAAGCACTGTTCCATATTATTGTATGTAAACTACTGCTGGCTAGGAATGTACACGGATATTCAAAGCATTTGTTATTCATATGAATTCGTATGAATGTGGACATTCGTACACAAATCAAATGTTACAATATTCATACATTCACGTTCATACAAATACAAATGTCTTGGAACATTTGTACAAATAGTTCAGACATTCGTTAAACCGGGGATATGTATTGAATTGAATCCTACTACATTCGAAGGGGATCTATTCAAACGAATATGAATTTTCTAATATTTGATCCATTACAAATTGAATGCCCCAAAGACCTATTCATGCCCATTCCTACCGCTGACAGAACCTCCAAAACTCTGCATACAGGTAGCACAGAGAGATTTGTTTGTAGGCAATACAAAGACTCTATTGCTGTAGGCGCAAGGGCATTAATTTAGAAGGGATTGCTAAGTCTCACAGTGCATAAAAATAATAATAAAAAAATCAGATTTAAGATGGGATCTTATGTTGTGCTGGCTTTGATACATCCCAAATCAAATATACATGCATGTGTGCGCTCTCACACACATGCACACACATAAGAATCAAGGTATAACTATTGTATTCATTCCCTTTCCAAAAACCACAATGCGCCATTACACCATAGACAGGCCCTATACTGTCTAATTATCAATTCAAAAAGGAGGGGGGAAGCCTGTCTGAGGACTGTTGTGCTCTGTTAGATAGGATGTGGTCCATTAACTGAGACAGCAGAGGCTATGATTACACTCCACTCGATATAGCTTCTCATTCAAAAGTGGAATTCCCCAGTGATTATAGGGTAATGCCTCATACAGTCCACTGGAAGTCTGGATAACACCCTCACTCATCTCCTGCAGCAATCACATCAAACTTCGAAGCTGAGCTATTGAACAAAATATGGAATGAGACAAGAAAGCATCTGTTACATAGGACAGTTTTTTGGCAGGGATAGAACAGAATCTCTATGGGTTAGCTTTCAATGATGTTGTCTCTGTGCATAAGGAAATACTTTAATCCAGCTTAGAATTCACCTGTTATCATCCTATTCTAATTTCTGACAGCAAAACTAAAATTAATACAAGCCTTAGGACCTTTCCACACTTACTGGCAACTTGGCATAGTGAACCACATGGACCACTTCTGGCTAGAGGTGGGAGAAAAATATTTGTCAGCTTCAAATTTACTATCAAATTTAAAGCTCTGATGATACACAGCCAAATTAAAAGGGGCCTACATTCCTAGACCTCCTTTGCCCACAAATTGAATGTATACTGTCTTGGTCAAAGCTTGATAGGAGCTTCAAATGAGGGTGGTTTTGCCCACGACTAGCCTCACGTCTCCCTTGTCCATGTCTCCTTGCCTTAAAATCTGGTTGTAACCACTGTGGCCATGACCTTCTCTTTCATCATGCTCTCCTCCAAGGCTCAACTAGGACTTCTGGAGGTGTGCACACAGCTGGAGAGGCTGCCACCATCCAGGAATCATGAGATTTCCCAGGGGTGACAACAGAGGCCATGGTGGTGGTGGTGGTGGTAGCAAGTGGTGAGTGAGGGGATGAGGTGGGATGGGAAAAAGGATGGGAGGTTCCCTTTGTGACCAAACATTCAATGGATGTCTGTGCACAAAGCTGAAGGACCCCCACATTTTTTTTGGGGGGGGCTTCACCCAAAGCTACATATTTCCCCCCTTTTATTTATTTCAAATTGAAGGGAAGAAATGGGCTTTGTGCACGTCCCTATTTCTGAGCCTCTCTCACATAGCATAGTGTGGACCAGAAAAATCATATCCCTGCTATCCCATTCCATATGTATAGGGTGGACCATAGCCCAGTCTACCACTTTTCTAAACTGACCTAAATGGAGCCTGCACTGAAGATTATGTGACTTTCAGGGCTGGCATGAAGGCAGTCCTGGAACAGCCACAAAATGTAGATGACTTGGTCCAGGGCAGTAGGAGTAGTACAGATACTGGAACCACTTCAGCCAAGTTTGGTCCAGCTCAACCAAGCCAGGAAAGATAAATGCATAAATGCCCTAAATTTTGTTCAGTGGGAGAAGAAAGAAAATATTTCACTTCCTGGATCTGTAAGTTTGATATGGTACTGCTGTTGAACAATGATTCCACATCTACTGGACACTTACAAAAGCCATGATCACACCCATAGTTCAAGCCATCTTCCAGCTGTCTTGTCATCATGTTGATCAGATTCCCCCCCTTCAGGTTGTCTTGGGGGTGGACTGTCCCTCCTCAAGCCAGCTTCTCCAGAGTCCACTTTTACAGAGGACTCAAGCTGTCCTGGTGAGCCAGCCCATTTTAACAGCCCTGTGTGAGCACAGAACTGGGCTAGAGGAGACTGAACTGCTCCAGCCTTCCCTCCCATCCAATGCCTGGCTCTGGGTGGCACACATGCAATCCTCCTTCCTTGCATCCCTTTCTACTTCTGCTGAACTCCTAGGAGGTACATATTTGTGAGGGACAGGAAGCTTGGCAGAAAGCTGTGATCACAGGGGTAGTTTATTCTTGAATTGTCATCCAGTTTGCACTTTTCTTGTCACCATCCCTAGGATGGTCCCATCTCCCATCTTTCCTCCCTGATTCCCCTTTGTTCCAACTGCAAGCTTGTGGACATCTGTTTTGTGCCAGACTGGTAATGTGATTTCAAAAAACAAAACCAAAACAGGGATAGATTTAAAAAATAAATGGCCAGAAAAGCACTCTTGGGAGGGGGAGAGGGAAAGCATGGAGCAAGAGTAGAAATGATGCAATTCTATGGTCAATGTAGCTTCTGTTTTCCTTCAGCAATGTGCAAAGGAAACACAGTTTCATTGCAGTGAAAGGGACTGAGAAGTGAAAGTTCTTCAGCAGCTTTAGGGAAAAGAGCAGATTACAGCCTTTCCTTTTTCTTCCAGAAAGGCTGTGGAGGTGCATGCTGGATGGGATATGCCTCTGCTGAATCTTTTTGGGGACACAGTCCCCTCACCCCAACAGTACCCTATGTTAGCATTGAGTTTGCCATCAGCACTACCCAAGCCCAAACACACCCTGTTGCCACTTTATCCTATCGGAGTGCAGGTGGTGTTGATGTAATCAATAGGGGTGGAAAACTAAAGAGTCATATAAAGGAGACTTGGGGAGATAACATAAAAAGTGTGAGCATAGCAGCCCAAATTGAAAACTATCTGAGGACTGATTATTGGAGATTGGGTGTGAACAGGATGAGGACAGCTTCAATTCAGTTTCTTAATGGGACAACCAGGTGTGATCATGGCCTAAAAGTATAGCACTGGAAATATTTAGGCATAGGACCATTTAGTAAAAGCAGTTCTTCATCCAACTTGAAATAAAAGTTATTTCTGCCTTGGTATGGCCTCCTGGCTAGATCAGGTCATCAGTGATTGAAGACAGTAATATTTTGCCTAAGAATGGTGGTTGCAGATACCAGCTGCCTGTGAGTTATGACTTAAAAAGAGATTGATTTGTAGCTAAAGGGGAAACAAATCAAGTTGCATAAGATTAAAAACATATTTTTAAAAACGGTATATCTTACCTTTCATTGAGATATAGAGTACTGTTACTTGACAATTTTGTTCTGTAACTTTTACATAACTTTTGACTGTCTGTTATGTACTGGTATCTGTTTGAGTATTATTTTAAGTGACAGTATGATATTTCTTTGGCTTAAAAAGAAAAAAAAATAATAATACCTGATAGACCCAAGCAGTATTGGACTTGCAGAGGTAACAGAGCTAGGAATGTGCACGAATGGATTTTTTGGCATTCAGTTCATAACAAATTGAATGTTAGAAAATTTGTATTTGTTCAAATAGATCACCTTCCTTGAAACAAATGTATTCATATGGATTCATACAAATATCTGATATGAATCCATACTTTTCAGATACACATCCTACACCAATGCATGCATATTGATACATATCTGATATGTAATCCCAGTTTAACATTCCAAAACATTTGTATTTTGTTGAAATCGCGAAAAGCCGCTCAAACTTCCCTAAGTTTCCTTTCCAGCCTCCAAACCATTTCTCAAGCCTCAAGAGTAAAAAGCAACTAAATTTCTGTCCCAGAAGCTTGCAGTACACACTCAGCACCAGCAGGGTGCTGGACTCTTAGCCTGGGGGCAGAACGGCTGCTCAGCCGCATTGCCAGTGCAGACAACAACTTTCCTCTTCCTGCCTGCCACAGGATGTGACATCAGAAGGACTTCTGACCTGCCCAGCTGATGCACTCCACCTATCACCTCCCGGGATTTTCTCCTGAGGTCACTTCCTTCCCCGCCTTCTTGTGGGGGCTATAAAAAGCTCTGCAGAGAAATAAAGTCTTTTCCAGCTCATCTTGTCTCCCGCCTAACTTCTTTCCCCAGTGCACTCTACCTTTAACTCACCATAGGAGCACATGGTGATCTCTTATAAGCATGCTGGTGGCTTATAAGGGATTTACTTTCACAGCACCCGGTGATCGTACCAGTAACTACTGGTACCAAGTATTGTTGCAGCCCTTGGGTTGAAACCGAGTATTGCTGTGGTTCTCAGGACTGCAGCCACGATTGAGGTAGCCATAAGCTGCCTCCACCAGGTTTCCCAGAGCCAAGGATTCAGGTTGCAAAGCCGGATTGCAACAGTATTTGTACAAATGTTAAGGTATGAATGTTGTAACATTCTATTTGTGTACGAATGTCTGATTTGTATAAATTCATATGAATAACTAATGTTACAAATAATCGTGCATATCCCTAAACAGAACATATTCCATGGTTAGCTGGCAAAATATACTCCACAAAACATTTCTAACCAAGCTGAAATCATGCACAATTTTCCCAGTCAGATTTTTGTAGGATTGTATGTCAAACAAGCTTTCGTGATGTTTGAAACATAAAAACAAGCCAGAGACGGCTGAATTAGACCAACACCTCACAAGCCCAGCCCTGTACAAAATGTGAAAGGAAAGTAAGCCCTGGAAGAAAAACAACAGAGGTAGGGTTTATCTCATTCCACTACTTTCCTCACTCCCCTCACTTTCTTTTAAAGCCTGACTTACACGTAGGATTGGAAAGGACCACACAGATTTTGTGGTGAGGTCATTCTGTAACCCTTTGAGATGCTAGGGTTCCTGCCCCTTGCCACAATCCCTGCCAAGTTTTTATGGGATATTTTCTGTCCTGCATAAACTCAGCAGGACCAGAGGAAGGCCATACAGCCTTCTCACTGATGTCATTTCAGAGTCTGTGAAGAGCACACAATACTAGGGATACGCACAAATGTGTTTTTGGCATTCAATTCAAAGTGAATCGAATGTTCAAAAATTCATATTCATAAGAATAGAGTGCATTCAAATGTGGTAAAATTCTATTCGATATGAATCTAGTTGTATATATTTGTACAAACATCCAATATGTCTGATTCAAACAAATACGTATCTGATATGAATAGATAAGTATACAATATGAATGGATACATATATGATATAAACAAATATGTATCTGGTACAAATAGATAAGTATCTGATACGAACTGATACGTATCTGATAAGAATAAATACGAACTATTCATATGAATGTCCAGAAACATTTATCTTTGTTCGAACACTAGCATACAAACATCGTAACATTCAAGTTTGAATGTCCAAATTTGGTCTAATTTGGCTGGATTTCAAATGTTATGAATATTTGTGTACATCTCTACACAATATTTTTTGATGTACAAGCATATTTTTTTCTCTGATGCTGACTCTTCCCTTCAGTTGCTGATAAGCAACAGAGACGTATATAGCCCAGCTTTTGCATAAACACACAACAGAACATTTTCACTTTTGTTAAATTCTGTCTGACAGTAGTTCAAGAGGACATCCCTCAAAACTCATAGCTCAATTTCTCTAGCTCCAGTAGGTGACAAAGTCATCAGCATCTTTCTCCTGAATTGTTCAGCCTTCAGACAGTCACCTTACACTTTCCTAAACACCTTTTTGTTAACTGGGTGCCCCTTTATCAATCACAGTTCTTGTAGAACACAACCTAAAAATAAGATAACCTTGTGTGTTGTCATTGTGGCCATGGGAAATTCAATGCTGTTAGCACATTTATTGATAGACTTCTTACTAGCATTATTTTTTAAAGCAATTAAGGATTAGGGGTGTTTTTGTGGTTTTTTTGGTGGGGTATTGCATTTTATTTTGAATGCCATTTCTTTTATCTCTTACCTTAATATCCAAACACTGTAAAATAATGTTACGTGAGACCTTATTTGTTATTCACAGTTTTAATAACCAAATGTTTTATGTATTCATAAGAAGACTGTCTTAAAAATGTACATATTCATAAACCATCATCGGAAACTGGAATTTCTGACTTTTTTTTTTGCGATGAAGGCAGTGAGACTTAACTTTATTACACATAATCTTCTATCTTCCTGATATTTTCATGATGCTCTTGAGATTTTCCTTTGTAATAATGAGAGGCATATGAATAATTTAAAAAACTTGTAGTGACCAAGTGTTGTGTTCAGCATTTAACTTCAGGGTCATTTGTTGTTCGGTCATCTTCCACACTGGCCAGTATATCGATCCAGTGCATGGCCTAAACCCCCTATAGGTGTCTTGTTCCACACTCTGGAGTGGAATAGTAAGAGGACTAGCCTCCTCCTTGGCCACTCCATTTGTATTGGACAGAGCCTGATCCAATCTAGGGGGTCAAAATAACTGCCTAGATTGGAACACCAGTAAACATGATTTAATAGGGGCCTCTGGAATTGGAAGAGGATACCTGCTCCCCCTTCTGGTTTGGCAAGGAACCTATTTCAGTGGCACACCAAACTGCACCACAAAATGGGTTCCCATGGAGTTCTGATTCCAGAAACTTTTATTCCTGGCCATTGAAACTCTTGCAGTAACCTCCAAAGCTTGTGTAAATTCAAAGCAAAACACACCATGTCCTAAAACATAGTGCAAACGCATACAGACTGCCTCCAGTAGGGACCTTTTTACAGGCAGATTCATTCCAGCTGGATTGATCCAGCCTCAACAAACACAGAAATGGCCACAGTCACTGGGCTCTACAAGGTCTCGGGCAGAACCTGTGCATTCAAAGCAGCAGCCACATGACACGTACCTTGCCACAAAGGCTTTTGAATGATAGGATACAAAGTTATATGAAAATGAAGCTAGACTTTCAAGTTGAGGAGATCAGTTTTGACCTGCTTGTTTAATCTGTTTGCATCAATCAGTCAATCAAATTGAGGCAAGAGAGGTGAAGATTCATTGGCAATCCATCATCTTCTTGGAATCAAAGTTTACCATTGCACACCACGTCTATTGTGATTCAGACTGACAGCTGACATTTAATTTGATATCTTATTCACTACACATGCCGAAGTATGATGCAAAGGCCATTTCTGCCCCCGATTGCTGAATCCAGGTCAAGAATAGATTGGATCAAGATGAAGTGAGGTAGAGTGTGACAGCTGCAAGGTTTCCAGACATGGTGCTTTTGCGGTGGATTGGAGATGAGCCCATAAGTTAACCATTTTCATGGATGGAAATCAAAATGCCACTCCACTCCTTGGGTCCCCAGAAGTGACTTACGTGGTTGTAGGAATACAGCCTCTGGTAAGTTTTTTCAGACTCAATATACTCATCTAAGCACGGATACACACTGTCTCAACCTAAAATTTTAGAAATTTTGGAATAAGCTTTCATTAGTTCATTGATATTATTTAATGCAAGAACCATAATTTCTGTTCAAATCTCATTCTTAAAAAACAAAACAAAACTGTTCCTTTATACATTTGTGCTTTACATCAGTGCTGTATGCGTTTACAAGGGAACCTGAACAAGAATTCAAATCCAGCCAGTACTGAAAGAAATGCTCAGCGAAGAGCCTGATAATTTACTTGTTCATAAAAGTTTTATGTTGCACATAAAATGCTATTGCTTTTAGTACTTAGTGGCAGTGTGAATTGTAACCTCAATCAGAAACTTATGCTATGATGCAACAGTAAAAATGAATTATATAAGTCACTGAGAGAACATTTATTTTTCTTAAAAAAATAAAGTTTTGTACGTACCATTTCATGAATAAATTACAGAACAAACTGAGACAAAATAGACATGTTTCAGCTATATTTACCCTTGACTTTACTTCAAAATATAAGCTAAAACTACAGATCACCTGATATGTATTTCACTATAACTCTTAACCTGGAGAGATATACCTGGGCAATGGAAGCAGCCATATTTCCATTTATTTCCATGCTGCTAGTGAATTTTTGAGCCCAGAGGCTGCTTCCCAAGAGTTTTCTGTGGAAATTGACCCTTGGCTGTCATACCTATTTATGGTACCTGAATATGCAAACTGTACATTCAGTCCCATGAGTTGGAAATTGTTCCTTGACTAACTCCTAATTGCTCCAGCTCCTCCCAAAAGCACATTATTTGAGCTTGCTAGATAGATTCTGAACTAAACAAATTGCCATGGTGGATCTTTAAAAGAGGCGGAAGGGAAAAGAGGGTCCTTTGGAGAGGATAAGCATTGATTACCTATTCCTTGTTTGGTCAATAATTCTTTCATTTGATGACGCACTTACATACTGTAATAGGAAGATCCTTATACATAGGCCTTTTTGCCCGAGGGCCTATGGAACACGTGTAGGATGCTCTGGGATGCAGCATTCGCTCCACTGGGCTGGCAGTTCCATTCGGAACCGCCCCAGCCCACCCACTCGTCTACCGAGTGTAGAGTGTGAAATCATGCTCTACACCTGGCCCAGAGCGTTCCTGGCTGTCCCACAGCTGTTTGAAGGGAGTGCATTCGCATGCTCCCTCCCTGACAGCTGCAGGCCCCACCTCTGGCTGCCTCCATTGGGCAGGCCTGTCATATTTCTTCCCTGGTCCCCACAGGCTCTAGGGGATTTGATTGGGTCCCATAGAGCCCACAGGAACCCTCCTGGGCATCGGCCTACGTGGGGACCCACACATGCATGAGAGGCACTTACCTCGTGTTTCCTGGGTTCTGTAGTAGCCAGCATGGACAGGGGAAGCTGTGCATGTGAGCAGCTAGCCAATCAGAGCTGGCAGCATATGCAGAAGCACAACACTGCTGGCCATGCCAGCCACTTCAGGACCCAGTGAACACAAGGTAAGTGCCTCACACGTGCACATGTCCCCCCATAGGCCTGTGCCTGGGGGCCCCCAGGGGGGCATGTGGGCTCTAGGGGATCTGATCCAATTCGACCCAATGGGGGCAGGCCTGGGAGGGGCATCCCATCCCCGTGCCAGCCTTTCTGGGCTAGGGCACAGGGGGACGGATTCCCCTTTTCCATGTAGGCAGGTAGGAACGCGTGCCCACACATTCCTTAGCTGCCTAGATGTGAATGGTAATCCATCACCACGTATCCTAGCCCAAAGAAGAGGAAATACTTTACTGAGATTTTAAACGTATACAAGATAATAAACAATGAAATACTTTCACTTTGGTGAGATTAGTCAAATAGTAAGTTGCAACTCAGCTTATAACTACTAGCAAAGAGACTTGGTAACAGATAAAGTTAAGGTATTTCTTTTATTTATTTTGAAAATAAGTTTGCCTTTCTGCAACACATTGACAGGGTTAAGTCGCAGTATAAAAGCATCTATTTTAACAGGAAAACTGGCAAGTTCAAAGATTCTAAGACCTAGGAAAGGAGGGTTTGTGTATGTGAAAGAGAGAGAGAGGTGGTGGTGGTAGTATGAATTCCAATGACATTATTTTCTGGAATGGGATGTTGAGCTGAGTGAAAGCCTCATTGCTACAAAGTGGTCTCAGACACTGCCCAGTTCTGATCCCAAAATTCTGATATGCTCAGTATACAACAATACTTCCATATCCTCTAATAGGGTTTTTGTTTCATTTTGTTTTGTTTCTTATATTTGAAATATCCCATATTATTAGAGCATATTGGAACTACTTTTGTACAGGTCCTGACCTTCCTTTCTTCCTTTTTCTTTCTTTCTTTTGTATGATACAGCCTACAACATGTGTAAAATGTCTAATTAATCCCTAAAATCTTGTTACAGCTAATCCAAGTAAACAGTTTCATCTCATTTCGCTTAACACTGCTATTAATTTTGTATTGGTTTCATAATGGATGTTACCTAGAAAGCAACTATCCTTAGACACTGAATTAAGCACCCTCAAGTGAGCATAAATTCTCCATGTACAAATGAAATTAAATTGCATTGCCTAAGAATTAGCTTCGTCTTTCCCCAAAAGCAACTGCTTAGCATTGATTCAGCAAGCTAGAACTACAACTTACCTGATTCTCCAATCCACCTGCTGTCACTCCACAGGAGCTTTCACTTAGACTTTGGAAGCAGCCCTTTCTTGAACTATAGCTTCCATGATCCACTTGCTATATGCCTTTTTTAGTGCAGGGAGGGAGGCAGTTACTAAAAGCAGAAGTTTCAATTTGTTTTTTTAGTCTCTTATCAGCATTATCAATCCCATCTTGAAAAGAGTCAATCTTGACCTAGTGCCAAAACACCATGTAATACTCAGTTCATCAGGATATCAAACTTGATCTAGAGTTAAAGTGGTATGATTAAAGTATATGATAGTTTACCTCACCCTTCACCCTTAAAGGAGCTGATTTCCTTATGTTGTTTCTTTTCTCTCAGTGCCATGATGACTAGCTCCCTCTAAAGCTAGTGGCTGGTACTGCGAGCGAGGAAAGGCTGATTGATAGGGCCCTTTATGTGAGTATTTATAAAAATTCTGATTTGCTCCATCTGTCGGTCATTGTGGCTAGCTGCAAGGAGGACTACCCATCATATTCTGCTGGAGCCATCTGGGAACCATAGAGAAGCACACCTTTCTTTGGTTCCTCAATGAACAGCTCAAACTTGTCCCTCACTAGCATCTCAAAACTGATATTGAGTCTTTATACTTTACACACACACACACACGAGTGGACGTATGCACCTATAACTTCAGTGTACTAAGGTCTACCTTCCTTTGATCTTTGCTGACTCCATCAACCCGAAAGTAACATTGGAGGTTATGCTACTTGAGACCTGGGACAAATAAGCAATGTGAAATGGCATTGTAGTATTATAATCACTCAGTGTTCATAATCTCCAATCTTGTTTGCTTTTTTGTTACATTTACATCCTGCCTTCTGTCTTGAGGTCTCAGGGCAGGTTACCTTTAAGAATTCATTGTGATACACATGCAGAGGAAATATCAACACATGTCTCAAGAAAAAGTGCAAGTGAATAATATTCAATAAATGAGGCAGCAAAATCAGGAAGCAAGAATTTTTGCAATGGAAATTTTCCTCACTGTTTGATTGTAAATATTTGTGAAACCTAGGGCTCATGGAAGGTTGGGAGGAGAAGTTCTTTGGATGTGAAGAACTTTAAAAAAAATGAAGTAGCAGACTGAACTTGAAGCAAAAAGGATTGTTCTCCTAGAGGTCAACTTAGTTGGACTAGGAATGTATGTTCCACATATCTACAGCATGTGAATAGGACTCCTTCACCTCTACAATGGCCCTGGGAAGCAACTGGTATCAAGCATCGATGGCGATTTGGGATGGGGAAAGCACTTGTACATGGTATGCAGCCATAGCCATCCTGTCTCCTTTCCTATAGGACTTTTTCAAGAGTGCCACACAACCAAGAATATGGCAAAACCCACATTCATAAAACCAATGAACTTTTGTCATGGGTCTTTTCCAAGGAATCCACACAACAAGCAACAAATGTGTCACTGGTTTTTAACAGGACAGCTTTGGGTCAAAAAAGACAGTTTCCATATCATCCTTTTGGATTGTGTTAGCTACCTTCATAGACATGAGTTCTTGGGGAAAGCTCTTCCACATAAGCACCAGTGGTTGGCCCATTCTCTGGCACCAAAATGATGACAGGGAGTGTGCTAATGGGAGAGCACTGTAAAATGATTTTTGAAGTTGTTCCCCTGTGGAAAACTGGTCCTGCTGCCACCATGTGGGCAGCAGGATCTATTCAAGTGACACAAAAAACTTGGCAGCAAGACACAGTGTTCCCAATATGCGGCTCCTAACAGACATGGCACAGTGGACAATCCCTGCTATGCAATGCTGTCCACCAAAGCGGTCTTAGCCCAGATAGAATAATACAGTCCAAGTCTGGACTCTTCATTACAGAATAACAATCATGGTGTGGAAAAAGTCACCATTTCTCAATGAGGGTAATGCTTTATCAACCTATTATTTTCTAATATTCAGTCCCATAGAGAAGGAAAAGGAAAGGGATTTTCCTGAATTAGAAATTTTATGAGAAGGGTATGAAAGGAGAAGGAAGCAGTGAAAAGGGAAGAAATGAGGGAAAAGAAGTCTCTGATAACCTTCTTTCCAGTATGGGATTCATCCCTTGAGCTTCTGTGTCCCTTGCCTGTATGGAAATATGAAATAAAGGTTGTTGAATGAAAACAGGTACAGTATGGTTATGTTGTACACCATCTTGTCTTTCTAGACTGCTGATTATTTGGAGCTTTTTGGAAATGTATTCACAGACTGTTAAAAGGAGGTGTCTCAGAAGCAACATAGGAGTGGTAGTTTCCAATGCTTGTGCCTCCAGTCACATTAAAGACCAGAAAACCACCTTCCAGAATGCATTATCTGGCCTTTAATGTCAATTTGAGATGGATTGGGAACACTTGCACCTGCATGCTATAACCTCTAAAGCCACTTTTGAGCTGCCTTTTCCCTTACGCCTGGACTAGGGAGGCAGTCAACCTGTCAGATAACTGTTTGCAGATAGTGATAAACTGCCCGAGGCTGAAGAGTGAGATTGAATCCTGGACAGTTCTCGAATCCATGAACTGGCATGAAATGAAATGCTGGAAGGGGAAAATTTCTCCTTCAGGACTCACACTTCTTTTTCAGATGAGATTTTCCCTTGGTTATTTTACTCAACCTCAATATCTGCTGAAACAATGGTCTATATCTGCATGTAAGTGTATCTCGATACTCATTTGTATTCAGTGTTACTACACAGCAAAATCTCTGGGCCTTCATAGTGAACTGTTTGTGCTCTAAGCTGATGGGGGAGACAGGAGATAGGAATAGGGGCTGCTGTACTGATGCAAGATAGTGCCATCTGCTTCTGGCTCTGTCTGTTGATAAAAGGGTTCTCACACAGTTCTTGGGGTATGGGAATTAGGTGGGAAAACTGAAGGTACAACTCTGTGCTGCTACCGGCAACTGTGTCTTAGCAATTTTCAGGTTCTCCAGTCATGATGACAGAATAACATACTATTTCTTGCTTCATAAAAGATTCATTCATTCATTCATTGCTAATTTCTTGCTGATTCTCCCTGCTTGGGGGAAAGCTATGAAGTGTGCTCTTGTTTGATTGCTTTTTACAGCTTGGAACAGCTCAAAAATAACTTTTTTTTTTCTCATTGGAATTAGTGTAAGGCATTTTCCCTGATACCATTGTGTTCTCAGCCTCTGTCAGGTTCTAGTGCAATCAAAATGGCTACTCAGCTTGAAACTTGTAGTAAAAGGGAAATCTCTTTGTTCAAATTTTCTATTCGAATTTGCACTTACGAGTGTTGACAATTGTATGTGCCCGTACACCTCGTTATGCATTTTGTATGCATCATTATGTATCGTTACGTGTACTCTATGCATCATTACGCATTTTGTATGCATCCGTATGCATCCATCCATGTCCATATGCATCCCATAGTTATCCTGTATGCAACCCATTTTCATCCTGTACTGATCTGTACAAATGCGTATGGATGTGGGAAGATAATACATGCAAGCACGCATTGTGTATGAGCCCATACACATATGGATGTCTGAATAATTTGAACGAATAGATTCAGAAATCTGGAATTCGTTTGAATGCTTAAATTTGAATTTATGGACATTTGATTTGAATTTGAATGTCAAAATTTGGATGAATTCGATCAAATTCTGAATGTCTTTGAATATTCGTGCACATCCCTAGTCTTATTTGCTGGCCTTGCTCAGTCCTCATTAAGTCCAGCGAAAAGTATCAAGTAGTATTTAATATGTTATTTCTAAGTCATCTCTCTCTATCTGTGGAAACTGTTGTTTCTACTGCTAGGGTAACATTTCTGTATTGGAATATTGCACTGCTATTTCATCAGTTTTAAAAAATGCCCTCTGGTCCATTCAAAAATGGCTTCAAATAGAATTAGTATGGCACATTTATTCCTAATTTATAGCTTCCCTTTTGTTTTCGCATATATGAAGCTAACGAAGGGTGTTTTACCACCGCGCTCCTTTAATCCAGATCTAAGAAGATCCGGATCTAAGGAATGGATACTTCCCTTAATTCGGATCTAGTAGATCTGGATTAAGGGAAGTACCCAATGTGTTTCCATCAGTGGTCTAGCACCCAATAGCAATGGGTGCTAGCTTCCCTGCTGTGGAAACACCGGAGCACCAAGGGGTCTGCCTGTCACCCCAGGTGTTTTGGGGGACAGGGGATGCAATCTCCAAAGTCCCTCCGAAGTTCTTCCGAAGTTGCCTTCAGAGGTTAGCAAAGGCTCCGAAGTCCCTCTGAAGGCAACTTCAAAGATTAGCAAAGGTTACGAAGACAAAACCCTTGGGAGAGCAATGCAAGAGAGGTGCATATTTCCTTCAGAGGTTAGCAAAGGCTCCGAAGTCCCTCTGAAGGCAACTTCAAAGATTAGCAAGGGCTCCGAAGACAAAACCCTTGGGAGAGCAATGCAAGAGAGGTGCATATTAATTAGCTCCTTGTGAGCACAGATGAGTCAGCCTCCTTAATATGTACCTCTTTCCATGCCTGAAAGTAACAAGATGAGTCAGCCTCATTAATATGTACCTCTTTCCATGCCTGAAGCTGACAGTCCACTTTGTTCTTCTTTGTTCTCAGAGGTTTGTCTTCGGAGCCCTTGCTAATCTCCGAAGTTGCCTTCAGAGGGACTTCGGAGCCTTTGGTAATCTCCAAAGGCAATTTTGAAGTAACTTCGAAATGGCTTCAAAATGACTTTGAAGCCTAGGATTTGGGGCTCCCCCCATGGCCTCCTCTAGACTCCATTGCCAAACTAACGTGTAAACAGGCTGCCTTTAATCTGGATTTTCTGGCTGAAGACCCCATTGTAGACCCCATTAATGGGGTCTACAGAAAATCCAGATTAAAGGCTGAGATGAACTCATATGATCCGGATTTCCCCAGTGGCGGTGGAAACAAATGTTCCCAAATCAGTGCCGTAGTGGGAATGGGGTCATCCGGCTCACACCCAAATGGGTCCTTAATGGGTGCAAAATGGATACTTTCTACCTGTCAAAAAACACCCCTCCCCCCAAAAAAGGGAAAGGAAACCTAAGGTTTCCTATCCTTCGACACACACAAAATGATAAGACAGTGTAATGTAAACAACATTGATATAGACTTCACATTAACCAGTTGCTTGATGTATCAAGTAATTGAGAAACCATTTGCTGGAAAGTTGTCAGCTTCACGGTGAAAACACATAGGCTGCGTCAAGACTTGTTTGTAATGCGCAGCGGAATGCGCAGTTGCGCCCGGGGCATCACACACAATGATAGATGAATCGTCATGGTGTTGCATTATCCAATCGCTACTGCGCACTTACCTTAATGCTGCTCTAAGGACATCCATTGTGCAATAAAAACAAAATTGAAATTTTCCTGCCAGTCTGGGCAGAACAGTGAGAAGAGCAAATGTGATTGGCTGCCTCAACCCACATGATCACGTGCACCGACTGAGCTCTTGCAGCTTCTGATGGGAAGCTACCAAGCTGTTTATGGAGCGGGGATGGATGGTCTTTGCTGCACAGCAGGTAAGCCGCACTTTCATCTTTAACTGTGGAGTTATTTTGCAAGTCTGGAGGCAGCCATAATGACACGTCTATAGAAAGATTTACAATTAATAGCTAGTTTATGTTACCTAATTTGATTATTATTACAAAATGAAATATATCCTTGATGGGTAATGAGTAGTAAATAAAGAATAGTTTGAAGTGCTAGCACTACGTTTTTTCAAAAAATGAATAATCCCATACACACACCTTCTCATATATGACTTATTAGTGTAACCTTCCACATCATATTCCATACTTCAGCAATTTCAACAGAAAACAAATAGTTTCTGAGAAAGTGAAGGCTCCATTGTTCTTACGATGCTGGGAAATATATATTTTAAGAATCACATTTTTAAGCGAACAATAAAAACTTAGTTACAGGACAACTGCTGAGGGGGAAAACTGCTCAAACCATCTTCCCAAACCATAATGTCATTCTCTGAAGCTCAAGATGAGTGGTGATAAATTGGGCATCACAATTAGCAATTACCTGGTGAGTAGGGATGTGCATGAATATTTGTAACATTTGTTATTCACCCAAGTTTGGACATTCGTACATGAATAGAATGTTATGATATTTGTACCTTAACGTTTATACAGATACAAATGTTTTGGACATTTCTACAAATAGTTTGGACATTTGTAGGAATAGTTCAGACATTCATTAAATGGGGAGGTGGGAAAGGTGCTGAGCCAGTCAAATCTGCAATGGATCCAGAGTGTATTCGACTTGGATTCAAGTTGGATTTGATGCTTTCAAAATGGATTTGTCTTGGGATATGTATTGGATATGTATGCATTTGTATCAGATACATATTGGATATGTATGTGTTTGTGTTGGATATGTATCAGATACATATTGGATATGTATTCATTTGTATTGATATGTATTGGATATTCATACAAATTCATACAAATACATTCGTATCAAATAGAATCCCACCACCAAACCAAACCAGTCTCCTACTCATAAACATGGATCAAATAGTTCATGCCTGCTGTGCAGTTGGTGAAACATTATCCCTGGTTCCCAAGCTTCTTATTCTACATAGATGGAAATGACTCATATTATACTGGTTACCTCCAGACGTACAGAAAACTGTCCCGCCTGACAGTAGGAAGCCACATATACATGGTGCAGCTGCTTCCAGACTGCCTGACTGGCTGATCAAAAGCTGCACTGTCCCTTCAATACAGCTTCCCATCTGCCAGACAGGACATGCAGTTGCCTGCAGTAGCAACACAGCATGACTGTGTCCAGACCTGCGGGAGAAATCCAAAGTTAAAGCTAAAGTGCAGCCTACCTGCTGCACTGCAATCACCAGCCATCCTGACTAAAAAGCAGCTCTGTAGCTTCCTCTTCTGGAGCTGTGAGAGCTGAGTTGGTTCACATGGTCATGTGGGAAGAAGCAACCAATCAGAGTTGAGCTGCCCTGGTGGGAGGATTCAAATTTTCCTAATACTGAGCAGCAAGTGTCCTTAATCCAGGAGTAAGGTAAATGTGCAGTAGCGATGGAATAATGCATTGCGACAATGATCCATCAATTATCTTATGTGACACCCCAATCGCGACTTCACGTTCCACTGTGCAGTGTTAATGTGTCTGGACGCAGCCCATGTCTCTGAATGTCTAAAGTAAAAAAAGATGCTGATGGCTGCATCCAGACTGTCCATCCAGACTGGGCAGTTTTTTTCAGCACACAAGAGCAGTGCAGCATCTCTTTCCTTCATGTTTTCAGGGGCACACTGCACCAGTACTGTGGGTAATGACATGTTCCATCTGGTGCACAGGAAGTTTTGTCAAAGGGATGGTGCAGCTTCCAATAGGCCAATCAGGTAGACTGGAAGCAGTTATTGTTAGGCTGGGAAAGCCCATATAAAGAAAATGTAGAGATGTGTGCAGAAAAGGTAACTAAGTGTCACAAGAATCACCAGACCATCACCAGACTGTTGAAGGCTGAATGAAGTAAGGATTACAACACAGGCTTGTGCAACACAGTGTTCAGGGGAAGCACAGGATTGTGCAAGAATTGAGTAAGATTGTGTAACACTTGCAACACAGGCTTGTGCATCACAAGGGAAATGAGTCACCTTCGTGTGATAAGGAATTGTATAAAGGTGATCACACACGGCTGTGTGTTGCCCTTAGCTGATTGATTGCTGGAGAGGGAGAAAGATGTAGCTGCTACGAATAAACAAAGCCTCTACGGAGAAATCTGTCTCGGTCTGTTTGCTTACACTGTGGGCAGAGGAAGGAGGGGCCTCCTGAAAATTTGGACAGCTCCGCTGAAAATGCTGACAGCCAAGCCGAGAGACAGAGACTTGTATTTTCCAGCACGGACGTGCAACTCTGCGAAGATTTATTACCAACAGGGGTCCCTGACACTCCAATACCCCCTGACAGTTATGCCATCCCTGCATGGCTTCTGACCATCCCATCTGCCTGCTGTGGGCAGAGAAAGGCTGCACAGTCTCAGAGAAATGGGCCCTTATTCTGGTATATATCCCTGGATAGCAGTCTGCTGGCCAGAAGCTAATGCAGATCATAGTAGGCCTCACTTGGGGCCTTCCATAGTCTGCCCTAGCATGCAAATAGCATGTCCCCGTTCTTGGATACATTCCAGAATAGGGCCAAAAGCAGAAAGGCCCATGTTCTGCTCAGGAGTTTCCAGGAATCAAACCACTGTATTGTAACCTGGGCCCTTTCTGCACTTGGCCTTTTTCTGGAATATATCTCTGGATAGGGGTCTGTTGTCTCACCTGGGGCCTGCATGTAGACAGCAGGCCCCTATTCCAGGATATATTCCAGAATAAGGCCAAGTGTGGAAAGGGCCCTATTTTGTTTTCCTCTAACAGTCCCATGTACTCAGATAACAGGCATTTGTGGGGCCCAACATTTCTAAAGTAAACAAAAACCAAACCAAACTTAGGTTATCATCTTCAAAACATTCATCACAAGCCAAATCCCATGGATTTTAGAATAATTTACTTCTGAGTAAACATGTTTTGCACTAGTAAACCAAGTAGCACAAATGTGAAACTTCTTCAAAATATATATTCTTGCTTCATCCAAGACCTGATGCATTTTTGCCGCATACCACGTATAATTTACAGACAAAGGAACTCCATAAGATGTCACTGTAGATCTAAGACCAGAAACACAAATGAATTTTGTGGAAAGAGAAAGAAAATGGAATATATATATGCGTGCTAGCAGCTGTAAAAGTCTCCTCTCTTGAAGACCCTCTATTAAACCAAAACATGTAACTAATTTTGTTTTAATGATGCCTTATTTAGTAAGCATACTTTATATTTTGACATACGTCCCTCAGTAACTACCATAGCAAAGCTTTCCTTTTACAGCTTCTAATGTTTCACAATTTACTCTTTTGTTTTAAGCTGAATATTCTATAGCTATGCAACAGGTCGAGCCTCACTATGATGGCTAAATGAAGGTAAAATGCACGTGAGCCCAAAGGAAATTAAGAAAGCAACTCACCCCCTTTTTCCACACACAGTCAAAGATCAGGATCTTCAAGATCTAGACCTTTGAGATGGGGTCCTCCTGGAGATCCAGATCTTGAAGATGCCTAGAGACCCCATTGTGGACACCTTTAATCAGGTCCACACACAATCCATATTTAAGGGCCTGAAGGTCCCATATATATATAAAATTATGCACGGTATAGAAAAGGTGGATAGAGAAAATTTCTTTTCTCTGTCACACAACACTAAAACCAGGGGGCACTCTATGAAGCTGATGGGTAGGAGAGTCTGATCTGACAAGGGGAAGTATTTCTTCACCCAGAGGGTCATCGGCTTATGGAATGTGCTGCCGGAAGAGGTGGTGACAGCTACCAGTCTAGATGGCTGTAAGGTAGGGTTAGACAAATTTATGGATGACAGATGTGTCAGTGGCTACTAGAACGAATGCCTGGGGGGGGGGAGGAACTGGCGCGCTTCTAAGGCCATCTGCTGGGACTCGAGAGCAGGAATAGGTTTGTCCTTGTCTCTGCTTGAGATGTTCTTGAGCATTTGGTGGGCCACTGTGTGCGACAGGATGCTGGACTTGATGGGCTGTGGCCTGATCCAGCAAGGCTTCTCTTATGCTCTTATGTAATCCAGGATTTATTTGTTTGAACTATCTGGACATTTGTTTGCATACTGTTTCATACATGATGCGTACTAGAAGATCCGCATCTTTCCCGCATCCATGTGCATTTGTATGGATCCGTACAGGATGAAAATGGGTTGCATACGGGATAACTACAGGATGCATACGGACATGTACGGATGTGTACGGATGTGTACGGATGTGGAGAAGACGTGCACATGCACATATGAATGTTGTCGACATTCACATGTGCACATTTGAATAAAAAATTTGAACAAATAGGAGCTTTTCTCAGAGCACACGGCGTGAGATAGGAGCAGGAACCTTTTCTAGAGCACACGGCAAGAGATAGAAGCAGGAACCTTTTCTAGAGCACACGGCGAGAGATAGAAGCAGGAACCTTTTCTTAGAGCACACGGCGTGAGGTAGAAGCTTTCTCAGACCAATCAGAGCAGCGGACCAATAGGAATTAGCCACACCCTCAGGGAGGAGGAGTTACTCTGCTCAGCAGGGCTTAAATAGAAGCTCAAGTGGGAGGAGTTAGTCAGTTCCAGCTTGGGTGAAGTGGAAGCAGGAGCTTTTCTCGGAGCACACAGCGTGAGATAGGAGCAGGAACCTTTTTTTAGAGCACACGGCGAGAGATAGAAGCAGGAACCTTTTCTAGAGCACACGGCGAGAGATAGAAGCAGGAACCTTTTCTAGAGCACACGGCGAGAGATAGAAGCAGGAACCTTTTCTAGAGCACACGGTGAGAGATAGAAGCAGGAACCTTTTCTAGAGCACACGGCGTGAGGTAGAAGCTTTCTCAGACCAATCAGAGCAGCGGACCAATAGGAATTAGCCACACCCTCAGGGAGGAGGAGTTACTCTGCTCAGCAGGGCTTAAATAGAAACGGACCGCGCGAAATTTAAATAAAAAAAAAATCATTCATACCTTAGCATCACATCTTTAAAATCCTTACCCTAAAAGCAATATGGAAAGTGAGAACACCTGTATTGTCACATGCAATGTATGCGGCATGTTTATGACCCTACCACAACAGATGCCACATTTTACCTGTCACAAATGCAAGCTTGTGGCTCTCCTGGAGGAAAGGGTTAAAAGTCTAGAAGAGAGAGTCAAGACACTCAAGCAGATTAGAGAAGAAGAGAACTTCCTCGACAGCATGGAGGAAATACTTCAAAATGAAGGGATAGAAGAACATCCTTCTGTAGTTGCAGAAACTGAGTTATGGAAGCATGTGACCCAAAGGAGCAGGAAGAACAGGAGACATTCGGCACCCTTGCAATTAAACAACCAGTTCCAGATACTCAGTCAGGAGAACAACACATCTGAAGAGTCGACGACAAGGTCCACAAATATTACTCCAATAGGCACTGAGAAACCTCTGGAATGGAGAGGAAGAAATGGTACTGCAAAGAAAAAGAGGAGAGTAGTGGTCATGGGAGATTCACTTTTAAGAGGAACAGAGGCAACTATCTGCAGACCTGACAGAAACTCACGAGAGGAGTGCTGTCTCCCAGGGGCCCGAATCAAAGATGTAACTGATAGCATATCGAGGCTATTCAGTCCTACAGACTACTACCCATTATTACTCATACATGTAGGCACAAATGATACGGCAAAAAAGCACTTTGAAAACATCTACAGAGACTTTGAAGACCTTGGCAGAAAAGTAAAGGAACTGGGAGCACAAGTAGTCTTTTCATCTATCCTTCCGGTGGATGGTCACGATAAAAGTAGAAGGGATAGGATTCTTGAGGTGAACAAGTGGCTACATCGGTGGTGCCGGCAGCAAGGATTTGGATTTCTGAACCATGGAGAAAACTACCTATATGACGGACTCCTTGCAAGAGATGGGTTGCACCTTACAGGGACAGGAAAGAATGTATTCGGGAAGCGCCTTGCTTCGGTTATCAGGAGAGCTTTAAACTAAAACAAAAGGGGAAGGGTAACAAAAAGTCAAGCAAAAATACTCAGTCAATCAAACCAGGCGATATTCTTACTCCCAGAAATAGTACCAATGAACAAACGCATAAATTTTGTAAGGAAAACAGAGGAGGCAAGCTCGCAATAGATATCAATTACAAACTAAAATGCCTCTACACCAATGCCCAAAGCATGAGAAATAAAAAAGGGGAGCTGGAGATCCTGACCCAGGTAGATAAATATGATGTCATAGGTATTACGGAAACCTGGTGGGATAACACACATGAATGGAACACAAACATCGAAGGCTACAACTTGTTTCTGCGAAACAGACTTAACAAAAGAGGAGGGGGTGTTGCGCTGTATGTTAAAAAAGAAATTGTCTCCTCAGAGGTTCAAGTTTCAGAGAGTGGAAGCTCAGTAGAATCGGTATGGGTAAGAATTCAAGGAGAGAGCAACAGAAAGGATACCATTGTAGGAGTCTATTACAGGCCCCCTGGACAAACAGAAGATATGGATGACCTCTTCCTAGACCAGATGGCTAAACTTTCACGAAAGCATGACATAGTGATTATGGGAGACTTTAACTACCCAGACATTTGTTGGGAATCTCGCTCAGGAAAAAGTCACAAGTCTAATAAGTTCTTATCCTCTCTCGCTGACAATTTCATGTACCAAAAGGTGGTGGAGGAAACAAGAGGATTGGCTATCCTTGATCTAATTCTTACCAACAGAGAGGAAATGCTTGAGGATATCAGAGTTTATGGGACATTGGGAGGCAGCGATCATGTTATCCTTGAATTCTGGATAATAAGGGAAGGAAAGCATGAGAGGACTCAGACTTCAAAGTTGGACTTCAGACGGGCAGATTTTGATGGACTCCGGAGGAGGTTAGGAGGGATCAAATGGTTAAATGTACTAAAGGATAGAAATGTCCAAGAAGGATGGGATATTTTGAGAAATGCAATATTAGAAGCGCAATCATTAACAATTCCTCAAAGAAGGAAGAATGGAAAACATCTAAAGAGACCAGGGTGGATAAACCTAGAACTTAAAAACTTGATAAAAAAGAAAAAAGAAATGTTTAAGAAATGGAAGGAGGGATACATATCTAAGGAGGAATATAATGAAATCAGTACAATCTGCAGGGCGAGTATCAGAAAAGCTAAAGCTAAAAATGAATTGAGGCTTGCAAGAGAGACTAAAAACAATAAAAAAGGGTTTTGGGGATATGTCAACAGCAAAAGAAAAGTCAAAGAGGTTTTGGGAAGTCTGCAGGGAGAGAATGGAGAAGTGATCGAAAGTGATCTTGAGAAGGCAGAGATTCTGAACTCCTATTTTGCATCTGTTTTTTCCAAGAGGGATAATGTGCATGCAACAGTCCTTCACTGTACTGATGAAGGACTAGGAGAATCAAGATGCAAAATCAACACTGAGAGAGTAAGGGAACGCTTAGCTAACTTAAACGAATTTAAGTCCCCAGGTCCAGATGTATTACATCCTAGGGTACTGAAGGAATTAGCAGAGGTAATTGCTGAACCACTTGCTGTAGTCTTTGAGAAGTCATGGGGAACAGGAGAAGTCCCAGACGATTGGAGAAGGGCAAACGTTGTTCCTATCTTCAAAAAAGGGAAGAAGGTAGACCCAGGGAACTACAGGCCTGTTAGCCTGACTTCAATACCAGGAAAGATTCTCGAACAAATTATTAAACAACACATATGTCAGCATTTGGATAGGAATTCAATAATTAACAGTAGTCAACATGGGTTTGTATCAAACAAGTCGTGTCAGACCAACTTGATTTCATTTTATGACAAAATCACTGAATGGGTTGATCAAGGAAATGCAGTAGACATAGTATTTCTTGATTTCAGCAAAGCATTTGACAAAGTATCTCATGCGATCCTCATTGAAAAATTGATCAAATATGGGTTTGACAAGGCAACTATAAGGTGGATTCAAAACTGGCTTAGTAATCGTACTCAAAGAGTAGCTTTAAATGGCTGCACATCCAAATGGAGGGAAGTGTCAAGTGGAGTACCACAAGGTTCTGTCCTGGGCCCAGTTATGTTTAATGTTTTTATAAATGATCTGGACGAGGGAGTTGAAGGGAAACTGATCAAATTTGCTGATGACACAAAGCTAGGGGGGATTGCAAACACCAGAGAAGAGAGAGAGAGGATTCAAAAAGATTTAGAGAAACTCGAACAATGGGCTGCAACTAATAAAATGGTATTTAACAAAGAAAAATGCAAGGTTCTGCACCTGGGCAAGAAAAATGAAAAAAGCACATATACAATGGGAGGAATTCGTCTGAGCAGCAGCACATGTGAAAAAGACTTGGGTGTCCTGGTAGATCATCAACTGAACATGAGTCAACAGTGCGAGGCAGCTGCAAAAAAGGCAAACGCAATCCTGGGGTGTATTAGGAGAAGCATAGAGTCCAGATCACGTGAAGTTATTATCCCCCTCTACTCTACCTTGGTCAGACCTCATCTGGAGTACTGTGTCCAGTTCTGGTCACCCCAGTTTAAAAGAGACACTGACAAGCTGGAGCAGGTTCAAAGGAGAGCTACCAAGATGGTGAACGGTCTGCAAACCATGTCCTATGAGGAACGGCTTAAGGAACTAGGAATGTTTAGTCTACCAAAAAGAAGACTGAGAGGAGACATGATAGCTGTCTACAAATACCTCAAGGGTTGTCACAAGGCAGAGGGATCAGCCCTGTTCTCACTCTCTCAAGGAAGGACTAGAACTCCAACTCTACCATTCTATGATTCTATGATTCAAATTTTGTACATTCAAATTGGATCTTTTAAAATTAGGATTTAAAAGATTTGAATCGAATCGGAGTTTCAGGTGTTCGATTCAATTCAAATAGAATGTCAAAAAAAAACCACACACCCCAAAACCATTTGTGTGCGTCTCTACTCTTCGGAGGCCCAGCCCCCCTTGCACAGCTTTCCTGTGTCCTGTCAGGATGTGGGGAAGCAGCTGCAAAGGGAATTTGGAGCTTTAATTATGTCTGGAGGGAGAAAGGCAGCCTACACACCCTCAGAATATATGCTGCAGAAAGGGTGTTTCAGAGGATGCTTGATATTACTCTGCTGGAGAGTCCAAGCCCAATGGTGGCAGAGACAAGTGACTGGCATACATTTAAAGTTTTCTTTTTCTTCCCAGGTGCCTTTTCTGCATCGTGGAGATCTTGCCTGAGAAATTCAAAGCATAAGTGTCAAATAATTTTTACATGCAGAGACCAGCAGCCAGAGAGATATTCATTATGTTAAGGGGATATTGAAATTTCCTAACCCAGCAATCATGACAAAGCCCAAAGGATTTTGTCTGTGTGTGTCTTGCGTGTGCACACACAGACATCTGGGCTGATCTAAGTCTTTTTCTTCACCCTGAGTACTAGATGGAGAATACTCAGAATCAAGTGGAATTTGTGCTCCTCCTCTCCTTTATGTTTCTAGCTAAGTACCACCATAATAGCACACTGTTGAATTGCAAATATTTGATCCTGTACTTAATTCTGTAAGGGAAATCAATTGAATGTAAACACGCTTAGCTGTAGCTGGATCAAGGCTTTTGTGTCAGAACTCTATGATTATAATTTAGGGGATTAAATAATAATTATATAACCAGACACCAGTTTCCATAAGTTTCAGTATCACACTGAGAATGTTTTCACCCTCTCTGGTGTGAAGCCTTTGGAGAGAGGGTTGGCAGATGGCAAGATTTAGCATGTGGCTTGGCTTGTCATTTTGCATCAGCTTGTAGAAATCCTTAGGCATTGTTCCTTCCTGGAGGAAGCAACAGTAACTCCAAGCTCAACATGTGCTCACACAGGGATAGAGTCAGGTTCTCTCTCAAACTAACACAGAAGAAGCAAAGGTAATGCATGCTTCTATTATTAGCGCTTTCAAGAACACTTCTGTATCTAAGCAGCATGGAATTTCTCCTTAGGTGATTTGCCTTTCTTCTAAGTGTGTTTGGAGAGCAGGGGAAACTGTTGATCTATTTGCATTTCAGCACCATTCCTGTGATTTCTAACCATTAAAAATATCCAATAACGATGTTGCCAAAATGCCCCTTTTCAAGAAGAGTTTCTGAAGACCTGAAACAAATAGTGGCGATGAGACATTAAATGCTGGCCTTTTATAAACAAGCAAACAAACAGCTGCAAGTTCCCATATCTTGCATCCACCTAAGCTTAAGAAATAATGGTACAATGAAGTAGTGCCCTCCGAGCATGTACTGATCAGCTACCCTAACTACTAGGGTTATTGACCTACTCAAGATATCATCATCAACGTCATCCATGAAGGGTTGGAAGCTGGACTTTTATTTGGCAACAAATAACATTACAAAGCATGAAGAGGGTGTAGGTGAGTGGTAGAAAAAACTGTCTGGAAAGCAGAAGGTTACTAGTTTGATCCCTATGCTCTCCTTAGAAGCAGGCAATGACAAACCTCTTCTGTATCTCTGCCAAGAAAACTGCATAAGGATACCTATGGAGGTGTCCATGCAGTCAAGCAGGAGTTGGCCGTGACTCAATGTTATCCAATAACAACAATTGATCTTTGGTAAATTTAGTCCCGGGGCTCTGCAGTTGTATGCCACATCATGATTACCATGACAGCTGTTGGGCACATGGTGTAAGTTGTGGCAGCCATTGCCACATCAATTCAGACAGTCTGGGGCAGACCATCCAAGCTGTGAGCGCTGGTGGTCCATTCGGAGACTGCATCAGCACTTGCAGTGTGAATGCAGCTAAGCAGCCTGAACATAATGGCTATAGCATTTCACACAGTTAACTGTGAACAAGCCAAAGCCTGCAAGATTACATCCTTCAGAAGGGCAAATGCAGGAAATATTCCTTTTTATTCAGAAACCTGGGTCCAGTTCTACATATGTTGGACTCCATACGCCAGCACATATAACAGCAAGTTTAATGGCCCAATCCATCCAAGCCACTAGTCTATCACTATCATTAATATTACAGAGTAGTATGGCCATAGTTTCCAAAACACAAGAGATGTATGTCATCAAAATTTGTTCTTGTCAGATTCTCAAAAGAAGGGCGGAATAACTGAAAGAGGGGAGATTTTTTTTGCTCATTTGTAAATGGTGTCTTTCAAACAATATATTTCATACTTACATAAGCATGCATTTTGCCACATTGTCCTCAAGTACAAATTTTAGGGTCATGACTGCATGTTCTTTCCACTTGTCTAATGCAATATCCACTACACCTATGACCTCATTGCCACCATTTGATGAATTAATTAGGTCCTTTAGACATAAGCCTCCCATTAATAATTCCTCCAAACTAAGTAGTCCTCTTGTGTCCTTCTATTGATATTCTTTCTTTCACACTTGACTAAGAAACACGAAAAGCCTGGCATGATTTTTCCCCTCCAGCTTGTTACACCTGTCCTAAAGAAATCAAGGGAAGCGTGTTAATCTACTTCTGCACATAGCCAGATGTTTGCTCTTGTACCAAGTCATTAAGTTTCAAAATGAAGATTCTAAATATAAAACATCTGCTCCATTGATTTTGTTTTTTCTTTCCTTGGCCTCAACCTACATAAGAAAGCAGCATAGAGATGAAAATAGAAAACAATGTTTCTTCTCTGGCAAAAACAAAAACAACAAAAGAACCATAATCAGTTATCATTATTATACCATTCAGAATTGTATAAAATGTTAATGAAATAGTGTTGCACATAGAGCTTACCAGAACCTTGGGGGCTGGAGTGGGTGGTGCCAGAGACCATTTGTAGAAATGAGACTCGCTTTCAAGTCAAATCTCACTCCAGGAAATAACATTAGAACTCACATTACTATCACACACCTACCTTTTCTGTGGACTCAGAGGCCAATTTCCAACTGGCCATTTTAATCCGGATTTTAATCCAGGTTTGTTTAATCCACAGCGAGGTCTGCTTTTTGGCATCCCTACTGCCACCTTATAATGCAGACTCACATGGGAGAAAACCGCTCCCCTCCGTCCTCCATCATATCTCCATCAGGGGGAGGCAATTGAAACCCAGCCCCCTATCTAAGCCTATCCATTCAGATGATGGAGTCCTTTGGCAGCAGTTCTTCAGGGATACTTGATCTGTGATCTCTGATCAGGGTAGGGAAACAGGATCGTGAAGGCCTTCCTGCCTTTTTGCTTCTTCTGCCCTGCTGTGTCTTTTAAGTCCATGTGATAACCTGTGGGCAGGTGCTGGATGGGTGGATTTCTCCTCCCTCCATCCCTCGTCTTTCTTTTCCTCCTCCCCCTGGGGTCTGTGGGAGGCCAGCAGTGCCAGATCTGGCAACTTGCCAGGAGGAAGTGAATGAGGAAGGAAGGAAGGAAGGAAGGAAGGAAGGAAGGAAGGAAGGAAGGAAGGAAGGAAGGAAGGAAGGAAGGAAGGAAGGAAGGAAGGAAGGAAGGAAGGAGGGGAAATGTGAAGAAATCCACCCCAGCTGTCACTGACTCATAGGTTATCATCCAGGGACTTAAAAGATGCAGCCAGGCAGAAGAAGCAAATAGGCAGAAAGCCTGTCAGGATCCTGTTTCCCCCTCTTGATCAGAGATCACTAATCAAGCAGCCCTGAAGAAGAGGAGAAGAAAGAGACAGAGGAGGGCCTGGAAGGGATGCGCCGCTGAGGCCAAGGGGAAGGGAAAGGGGAGAGAGGGAAAGAGGCTTTTACTAGGAGAGCCAACAATAGCACTCTATCGTAATGGTGGCTTAGTGTAAAATGGCACAAAAGGGAAGGCTGGCTTTTCCACAATAGCTGACACTTTCTCAAGCTCAGGACAGAAGCTGCCAATTCGTAACACTTGTAATAAGACAATCTGCAGGCTTGTTACAGTTCAATCATCAGGGTTTCTTCTCTCTTAGGTAAGCTGATGGTGAAGAGCCAGCACTGGAAATCACAGCTTATCATTGGATCAAGGGGAAGCTGTAGAGAACACCCCTAAAAGCATGGTTCCCCCCCCAAAAAAAACTTGCTTTCCCACAACTAAATACATAGGATTATTTGTAGATCCAGGAGTGAGTCCTGATATAATCCGAATAAGGATTCTCTGCGTTTTGGGTTTCGTCCACAGAAATGAGAGATCCTTTGTAAGCTGTCGGGATGGAAAGAACTCAAGCTGAATTCAAGCTGAACTAAATCCTGTGCCAGAACTCACCCAGAATCTTCAGCCCTTGCCATTTTAATGTTGAGAGTTGTTTTTTAACAACAACATAATCTTAACTTGCTATAGGAAGATGACCATTTGAATTAGTAAAAGTTAATGTCATTAGATACAGTAGCTGACAGTACATGAATGAATACTTGATTGGATAAATGCAACTTGTTTACATGACCTGGATAGCTTGAATAGTGACCAATTTCTTTGTTCATTTCCACCTAAACAATCAATTTACTGACTGTCCCAAGAGTAGGATTTGAGATATAAATGTATTTTGCATTTGTAAATTCCACTTCATTTTTACCAAAAGATCTGACCTCAGATTATTTCAAAGTCTACTATGTCCTTCAACTACTGGAAGAGATTAATTTCACCCTAAATTTTGTGTGCTGGGTGCTTGTGTTTCAGAGAGTCATGGGTTAGTTGGTTTGCTGAAATCACTCCAGAGGCAAAGCTCATACAGGTTTTCTGCATGATGTCCTTGTGTACTGTCACCACTTGAGGCAAAGGCTAACCATAGGTTGGTTAAGTCATCAAACTTACTTGACGTCTTGCAAGGCTGAGTCCTTAAAGGCAAGTAAGCCCAATTCATATACTTATTGCCATGAGTCTATACATAACTTCACTAGAACCGAGAGGGAAGAAGTTAACCAGAGCATAGCAACACTCCTGCTAGCTTCCGTGTCCATGTGAACATGTGTGATTTGCTACATTGACTTAGCCCTAAGAAGATCATCCTGGAGCAAGAGAAGAACCCCCAAAAGATATATTTTTCACGCTTTCCATGTTTGTTGCCTTCCCTCCCCTTCCCACTCCTTCTTTCTTTAATTCAGCAGTTCTCAACCTGTGGGTTGTGAACCCTTAGGGGGTTGAACTCCCCTTTCAGAGGGGTCACAACGAGTCTCTTGCTGCCACTCCCTCCCGCACAAAGAAATGTGTCTTTCCCTAACTAGACTTTTATGAGACTTGCAAATTAGATGTCAGTATTTCCTTCTCACTTCTTCTGTACCACTGCTTGTAAATCTCATGAGCTGCAAACGAATTGAGGTCTTGTCACATTTGCAGGAACTTTGTGAATCCTCCTGTATGTAGTGTTTTCACCATGGATTCCTCAGTGGCCCCGCCCCGGTGACCCCAGCCACTCCACCCCCATGGCCCCAGCTGCTCCACCCCCATGGTTGGGGGTCTCCACAACACAAGGAACTGCATTAAGGGGTTGCGGCATTAGGAAGGTTGAGAACCGCTGATTTAATTTGTATCCATCGATATTTCCTCTCGCCCTACTTCTGATCCTTTATCCTTCTATTCTTTTCAAACCACCTTTTGGCTAATGAAACTCTTATTCAAGTGGAAAAGGAAGCTCGTGGCATGCTGTGGTTGTCATAATTAATTTTGAGGTTTTAAATGATAGTGTTCAGGGAACAACAGTTTAACGGGTTTGATGGGGTTTGATTAATGGAGGGGTTCTGACCCATTATACCTTCTCACCAGATGTAACAGTGTTTGGAACTTTGTCTTATCATTTGTACTTAGCACAATTCCAATGGGTCAAGACAATCCCCATACCATGTGTGTTGTTGAGACACTCTCACTTCCTCCTTTGCTTATTTGAGTGCTCTGTCACTTAGTGTCAAGCTTGAGAGGAAGCAAAACCTTTTGATTTATTTGCGGCTGCAGTAAGATCTGGTCAAACAAAAAATCCTTGTGCCCCTGACATAGTCACAGTTTTTGGCATTGTTGTTGTTGTTTAACCTTCATACAGATTAGATATTAGTCAATACAGATTAGATATTAGTAAAAACCTCCTGACAGTGAGGGCGATCAATCAGTGGAATAGGGTGCCAGGGGAGGTAGTGAGTTCTCCTTCACTGGAGGTCTTCAAGCAGAGGCTGGACCTACATCTGTCTGGGTTGGTTTAAGAAATCCTGCATTGAGCAAGGGGTTGGACTTAATGGCCCTAGAAGTCCCTTCCAACTCTATGATTCTATAAGTGTTTGCATATTATGAAATATCTCTGCCAATAGTTATTTTGAATTGCCATCTACCATTTGATTTATTTGCCCCAGATTGAAAATGTCTTGCTGTTGGAATGCTTCAGCCCATTCCAGACACAATTGCACTGAAGCCAGCTTTCCATGGTATGAGCAAGATGATGATAGTACCATCTGGACTTGTTCCAAAAAGTGCTTCCCTCTCTCCAGTTCCTAAGTTCTTCATATTGTTCTCTGAAGGGAAAGATTCCAGTGTGATGTGGGAATTATCTTGTCCCGACTGTTTTCACTTTTTATACTAGCCTTATCAGGTACATCTAATCTTCAGATCATCTGTCCCAATCACACAGACATAATTTCCGCAAGCTCCAGCCTTGCCTTCTTTTAGAGTATGGATTTTCAATTTTGGTGTACAATTCTTGACAGTTGCCCAAATAAGCTTGTGCAACTGATGCGCAAGTACCAAATGAATCAAAGGGTGGATTCCATGCCTAAAGAGATGTCAATAACAATCTGTTGTTCATGCTGCCAGTGTAAATACTATATTGCTTGCATTACCCTACCAAAAACCCAGCAAGTGAGCATATATGCCAATGAAGCAGATGAAGAAAATTTGCAGGCAGAAGTTGTGGGCAGGCCTTAAACAGATGACATGGTTCCTTGCAGTAAACAACAGTAATGGCAGACATAATTTTTGTTGCCCATTAGAAATAATCTCACATCCTTGCAAATAATAGGAGAAATACAAAATCAGTTTTATGAGGCAACAGTGAAAATAAATAAGCCATCTTTTGTAAAGAAGACAGAAGTTGTTTAACCAAACTGAATGTTAAAAGTATGTTACATTAATACATTTTAATGTGCACGTGGGTGTTTGGTTATAATTAATTTTAGAAGGTGCATACAAATGGCACAGCAATTGCAAGCAATAGCTGAAAATCTCCAATTAATCACACACTATAGAAAGAAGACATTAATTCTGCGTAGACAAGGAGACTTTGTACTCACGCAGCATTAGCTCCAGGAAATGGGTGAGTGGGTGGGGGACATCCGCTTGCTACCAGCTGTTCAGCTGTTCATTTAGTCACTTTTCAGTGAAAAAGCTGGTAAGCAAACAGTAACTAGTCTTCATTGCCACCACTGTTGCAGTAGTATCTCATTTGAAAAGGTGAAGGAAGGGAAAAGTCACAGCTTGTCAAGGACATTTATTGTATTGTATTGTATTGTATTGTATTGTATTGTATTGTATTGTATTGTATTGGATTGGATTGGATTGGATTGGATGGATGGATGGATGGATGGATGGATGGATGGATGGATGGATGGATGGATGGATGGATGGATGGATGGATGGATGGACACTCTATGCTGTTTTCAAAAAAAGTATCCTCAGGAAAGTGCTCATACTTTTCCTGCCATCTGATGAATGATGGCCTTTTATATTCCATGAAGCTATAACTCTCATGAGCTGGAGATAACTGGCATATGACAAAGACTGATAGGAACTGTAGCTTGATAATATCTGAAGGACTACTTCTTCGACCACACATGGGTGCTGTTGTTATTAGGTTGACACTGAGTCATGGGAAACTCCTGATGATTTTTAAGATCACATACACACAGTTCTTCTGGCAAAGCTACGAGAGTTCCATATGATTCTCTTCTAGGCAGAAGCTAAGAATGAAAGCTGTGAACATTTACATTCCGGGCAATTTCTGTGTTGATAAGCCATGATCACTTTTATGTTCTACAAAGTGATAAACTATAGAAACCAAGGTTTTGCATAGTTTTGAAAAAATGTTTTATATAGGCTTTCTGCTGAGGACATCAGCATGTACCTTATACCATCTATGCATTTTCAAACACTAATTTCAGTGTTTGATTTGCTTTCTAAACTGTAAAATGTTTGTTTTATGGCGTGATAAAACCTTAAGCATGGTTGATGATGCATCCATTTTCTAAAAGAAATTGCAACTTGATTCTATGCAGTTTTGTGCAAAATTAAGGCCCCAGGGTTCATTGCCCCTTACTACTAAGTAAGCACACATAAGACTGGTACCCAAATTACCTACATTTCTGCATTCTGCAAATGCATTTTGTGTCTTGGCAAATTATAGACAGAAGGGGCTAGATGCTGTTTGTAAAAACAAGGAAGCCTGCTGGGTTTAATCACCACAAGCAATAAGTCACTTCAAATCTGCTGCTAACAGCATTTTGGCATCTTTTATTAGCAGCTATATAAAAGCCTCTTTGAATTTTTAAAATACATTGTAGCCCTTTCCTTTACAAGTGTTGGTACAGCAATATTCCGACTGACCTACATTCTTGAGATTACTTTTATGTTGTGTAGTTTGTCTCCTAATGGCTAAGAGAACACACTCAGGCAATGAACTTGGAAAATTAGTCACTGGCCTTTCATTTCTAAGGCCAGAGTCAAACACATCCCTTACTGGAACATCTTATTCTGATCAGATGCCTGTAGGCTGTCAGCGAAATGAGTTTTACTGAGCTACATTCCTAGCAGACTATGCATTTAACTTTATATATAAGCAACATACAATTTTCTGCTTTATGAGGACTGAGAATTTCCTATCATCCCACTTTGCCACAAGGTGGGACCTTCTGTCAGGCTTGTAATTCCTTGAAGAAATAAAGCATGTCTCGTGTGTGTGTGCCTGTGTAGATACATATATGGCATTTGGTGATCTTCCCTTATTTTGCTTTGCTGCAGCAAAGAATAATGAGACATACTGCATCCTAGTGCAAAATATAGTCTTGTAAAATTATTCTGTTCCATAGACTACTTTTGCAGCATAGTTAATGTCTCCTAACAGGATCACAACCTACAATACCACAAAAGAAAAATTAGAAAAAGGGGGAACAATAATAAAATAAAATTTAATAAATAGTCATAAAGCTAGACAGGTAAGGAGGTTTCCAAGTGTTCTACCATAAAAGGGAAAAAAAATTGGGGGGGGGCAGGGGAAATTAATAATTTCCAGTTACCCCAGCAAGATCTAATGCTACTAGCGTTGTCTTATGAACCACTTTTGGCAGATTACAGTTGGCTGACATGGATTCTTAGGGATGGGGGAAAGGAAGGAGCTCCATGGCACAAATAACACAAAATTGGCAATCTTTGTTAAAAAACAAACAGAGCATTAAAATATGGTTTATTCTGAGGCTCAATAGCTTGCAATAAAAAGCAAAGGGTTTTGTTTCAGTGCAGCAATATCGGAAGGTAAATAGAATAACCCAAGCTAGTTAACTTGACAGAATTATAACAAAAGAAAATAGTATCAAACAGGCTAGAGGTGTGAATTAGATTATGTAGCTGATTGTAGAAGAAGAAGGGGAGGAGGAGGAGGAGGAGGTAGAGGAGGAGTTCGCTTTTCTACCCCACTTTTCTCAGCCATTTACGGGGACCCACACCAGCTTACAAAGAATTCTATTCTCCCTACACCAGATACTCTTTGAGGTAGGTGGGGCTGTGAGAGCTCAGAAGAGAGCTGTGACTAGCCCAAGGTCACCCAGTTGGTTTCATGGAGGAGGGCAGAATCGAACCCAGTATTCTCAGATGAGATTCTGGCTTCTTAACCACTAGACCAAACTGGCCCTAGTTAGCTTCTAGTTAACTTAAGACAGATAGGAAAGTGAGTGACAAGTTCCCTTTTAAACTGAGCAGGAAATTCTCTTTGTGCATGTGTTACCAAGGACTCTGTAGACACGTTCTTTATACAGACATAGCACAATGCAAGATATATCAAGCTTTCTTTATGGAGTGATCTAGGTATTTAATGGAGGTATTTAAGAAGTTCTAAAAATAAAATCAAAGTGGTCCCATTCCCAGTGATGCTCTCCACCCAATTTATCCAATAACTAAAATCTGCCCAAAGCACTCTCTATTAGGGATGTGCACAAATGTTTTTTTTTTTACGTTTGATTCAAAAATCCTATTTGTACATTAAAAAAATCCATATTCATATGAATAGATTTCGTTTGAATGTGGCAGGATTTTATTTGATACAAATGTATTCATATGAATTAGTATGAATATCCGATAGGAATGAATACATATCGAATATGTGTCTGACACAAATGCGTATGTATCTGATATTCATCCCATTACAAATCCACTCTCAAAATGTCAAATCTGCTCTGAATCCACTTTTAATCTGCTGTCAATCCATAATTTCTTCTCTCAGAAAGGTAATGAAAAGCTATCTGGCCTTCATTGTGCTGTTGAAGGAACAGGAAAATGAAGGCTCTGTGTGGACAAAGAAAAGGTGAAGGAACACTTAGGGTGTTTTTCCACTGTCAGTAGAAGTACCCATTAATGGATATGTAATGGCATTTTTGTACCCATTAATGAGTACTTAATGGGTACTTCTAATGACAGTGGAAAAACACCCTTAGTTACCATAAAGGAATTCAAGTCTCCAGGCCCATATGATTTACATCCTGGAGCACTGAAAGAATTAGCAGATATAGTTGCTGAAGCACTCTCTGTGATCTTTGAAAATTCATGGAGAACAGGGGAAATTCCAGAAGATTGGAGAAGGGCAAATGTTGAAGCCATCTTCAAAAAAGGGAAGAAAGTCAACCCAGGAGACTACAGGCTTGTGAGCCTGACCTCAATACCAGGCAAGATCCTTGAACAAATTATCAAGCAACATGTGTGCAAGCAGTTATATGGGAATGCAGTAATTAACCAGAGCCAACCTGGATTTATAATAAACAGGTCATTCCAGACTAATCTAATATCCTTTTCTGACAAAATCACTGCATGGGTTGATCAGGGAAATGCTGTAGACATAGTGTATCTTGACTTTAGCAAAGCTTTTGGCAAAGTGTCTCATACCATACAGGACAACTGCTGGGTAGATTTGTAACTGGCTTAGTGATCACACTCAAAGAGTGGCAATAAATGGCTTCACATCCAATTGGAGGGATGTTTCAAGTAGAGATCCCCAGGGGTCTGTCCTGGCTCCCCTGCTATTCAACATTTTTATAAATGATCCGGATGAGGGAATCAAGGAATGTTGGTCAAATTTGCAGATGACACAAAGCTAGGAGGGGTTGCTAACACTAACAGTAGGGAGGAGAAGGAGAGGAATCAAAAAGATCTAGATAAGTTAGAACAGTGGGCTGAAACTAAGAGGATGATATTTAATAGGGATAAATGCAGTCTTACATTTTCGTAAGAAAAATGATGAAAATGAATAGAGAATGGGGGGACTCTGGCTGAGTACAAGCAAAAGTGAAAAACATCTGGGTGTACTAATTGATCACAGATGAACATGAGTCAACAATATGATGCAGCTGCAAAAAAGGCAAACGTCCTAGGATGCATCAAGAGGAGTATTGAGTCTAGATCATGAGAAGTAATTACTCCTCTTTACTATTATTATTAATTTATTAATTATTAGTCCATTGATCATATCATAAATACAAAATACAGCTGATAAAACTCATTTGTCCTTTAAAACAATTGCAGTCCGTAAATCAATGTCCCCCTGGTTATAAATGCAGTTCTTATTGGCCTTAGCTATAAATGCCGCTACTCTCATTATGGTTGCTTTACCGGTACCTTTTAATAACGAATACATTTTATCTCAGTTATTCATACTATAGTCATTTTGCAGACATGGAACCAGTAACTGCTCTCTAATAGTTTCATACAGGGAGCAGTCCAAGAGGAAATGGGATGTATCCTCTACTACCTTTGAATCACAAATACAGAGCCTATTTTGCTTTGGGGGACTCCTCTTTAACTTGGTCAAACCTCATCTAGAGTACTTTGTCCAGTTCTGGGCAACCCTATTTAAAAGAAGATATTGACAAACTATAGGAAGTCCAAAGGAGGGCTACCAAAATGGTTAGTGGTCTGGAAAGTATGTCCTATGAGGAAAGGTTGAAGGATCTACAGAAGAGAATACTGAGTGGAGACATGATCAGAGTCTTCAAGTATCTGAAGGGCTGTCACAGTGCAGAGGGATTGTCCCTATTCTCACTTGCACAAGATGGGAGGACTAGAAACAATGGAATGAAACTTTAAGGGAGCCAATACAGATTAGATATTAGAAAAAACTTCCGGACAGTGAAGGCAATCAGTCAATGGAACAGGTTGCCACAGGAGATAGTGAGCTCTCCTTCACTGGAGGTCTTCAAGCAGAGTCTGGATGTACATCTGTCTGGGATGGTTTAGTTAATCGTGCATTGAGCAGGGGGTTGGACTCAATGACCCTAGAGGTCCCTCCCAACTCTATGATTCTATATTTCTATGTCAAATGCCCTCTGGATCTGACTCTGCAGATGTGACTGGCACAGCCGCTTTCCCATCTCCCCATTTAATAAATGTCCAATCTATTTGTACAAGGGTCTGAACTATTCATATGAATGTCTGAAACATTTGTATTCAAACAAATGTTAATGCATGAATATTGTAACATTTGATTCATGTACAAATGTCTGAATTTGTACAAATTTATATGAATAACAAATGTTACGAATATTCATGCATATCCCTGCTCTCTATCTCAACTCTAGATGCCAGATGTTAATGGCCGAACATCACCATCTGGCCTAAATTTCATTCAAAAGCACTTGTAGGTATGAAAAACAATAAATATATGAGGCAACAAAGAAGGTTGTTACCTTCAAGGTAGCTTACCTGGAGGGGGCATACTACATGTAGAAAGAGATAGGCATGTGTATGATGTTTTTAGGATATACAATAAGGACAACCTTAATCCACAAAAGGCAGTTCTCCAGCTGTTTTGCAGAATGAAAATCTCAGGAAGAGAAGATGCCAGACAAGGAAGAAGGACAAGCTCCCATAATTGGGACCTCTTCCATAGTTGGCATGTTCACACCTTCTGAACTGAAGGTACACTTCCACAAGTTGGATCTTCAGATTCTGGCCTGGTATGGAGATTTCAGGTGTACTGATCATATTTCTGTTCTTGCAGCCTGTTGTGCCAACAGAATGCCACTTGTATAGTCCAATATCCTAGTCCAGAAGTGTCTGTACCTTAGCAGATGATTCAGAATTGGGGGTTCTGGGAAATGCATGGCAACAATTCAAGAGAGGGTTTCTTTCTTACTGCCACAACTCTTTTATTTTGCCATAGAGTTAACCATATATTTTTACATGAATGTTCAGAGAGGTAATTTCTACTGAGACCTTCTCAGTGGTAGCTCCCAGAAATGAACTAACCTCCCTACTGAGATTTATTAGGAACCTTTAACTATATGCTGTACATTCAGGTTGGTTAGTGAAAACGCATGTATATTTCCACTCACATCTTTCGAATAGTGTTACTGTTTATATTTCATTTTTATGTGTTTTAGTGTGTTTATCAAAAAAGTACAGGTGTTTCACTGAAGACATAGGACAGTCTATAAAGAGAAATAAGTAAATAAATAGATGAAAACTCAAAAGCATTGTTTGCTGACCTTTTGGGAATAAGATTCAGGTAATGAGATTTCTTTTGTTTATTTCGGCTCTGAAAAGTGAAACCAAGTGAAAGGAAGACATTAGTTCTTCGCTTTCATTTCAAGTGAAAGTTATCCTTACGTGACCTTCTAATAAGGGAATAAGTGAAGGGAGTGCTCATGATAATTGCATTTATTTCCCCTGTTCTCCAAATTCATTGAGCTAATTTGCATGAACAAGGTCTTGTGGGTCAATATCAATTTGATTTTGACTAATATTCGATGGTGTGATGGGGGTCCTTCATACAAACTCATACACCTCAGCCTCATCTGATATTTTTGCTAATGGTATTGAAATTATTTTATTTTCTCCCAAAATTTGGCTTAAATTTTGTTGTTGCTGCTGCTGTATGTATTAGGAGAGTTAATTGTAGAGAAAAAAATGACCCTGAAGAGCATCAAAGATTGGAAGAATCAAATATTCTTCTTCTTTTTTATTTAAACAATGTCATTTTGGAATCTAAGGGCCTTTCTGCACTTGGCCTTATTCTGGAATATATCCTAGAATAGGGCCCTGCTATCTGCATGCTAGCGCTGACTATGGCAGGCCTAAGTGAGACCTGCCATAATCTGCATTAGCTTGTGGCCAGCAGACTGCAATCCAGAGATATATTCCAGAATAAGGCCAAGTGCAGAAAGGGCCTAAGACTACCTTGTGGATTTATTGGTAAGATTGCTTCCAATGCAGCTGAGTTGTTGTTGTTGTTGTTGTTGTTGTTGTTGTTGTTGTTGTTGTTGTTGTTGTTGTTGTTGTTGTTGTTGTTGTTGTTGTTGTTGTTGTTGTTGTTGTTGTTGTTGTTATTATTATTGTTGTTGTTGTTGTTGTTGTTGTTGTTGTTGTTATTATTATTATTATTATTATTATTATTATTATTATTATTATTATTATTATTATTATTATTATTATTATTATTATTATTATTGTGATGATGTAAAACAGCAGTTACACACAGCAAATGAGATGACTATGCTGGATTTCGTATTATATCACTAGTCGGGCACTTCCCAAGCACCTAAGACTGCGTGATGTATCGGCGAATTATGCAAGCAGACCCCAGTAAAGTGACTTTTTGAAGTTGGCAGATGGATATTTTGTCAATGCCAATGGTTTTTAGGTGCCCGCTGAGATCTTTTGGCACCGCGCCCAGTGTGCCGAGGATGACTGGGACCACTTTCACTGGTTTTCGCCAGAGTCGCTGTAGTTCAATTCTCAGATCTTTGTACCTGGTGAGTTTCTCCATCTGTTTTTCCTCAATTCTGCTGTCACCCGGAATAGCAACGTCGATGATCCACACCTTCTCTTTCTCAACAATTGTAATGTCAGGGGTGTTATGCTCCAGTTTTCTGTCAGTCTGAAGCCTGAAGTCCCAAAGTAGTTTTGCCTGTTCGTTTTCAACCACTTTTTATGGCTTGTGATCCCACCAGTTCTTTGACACTGGCAGATGATACTTTTGGCACAAGTTTCAGTGGATCATTTGTGCTACAGCATTGTGTCTCTGCTTGTAATCAGTTTGTGCGATCTTCTTGCAGCAGCTGAGTATATGGTCGATTGTTTCATCCACTTCTTTGCAGAGTCAGCACTTTGGATCTTCTCCTGATTTTTCAATTCTGGCTTTGATGGCATTTGTTCTTACTGCTTGTTCTTGTGCAGCAAGAATCAGTCCTTCTGTTTCCTTTTTCAATGTTCCATTCGTAAGCCAAGACCAGGTCTTTTCCATGTCCACTTTGCCTTCGATCTTCTCCAGGAACTGTCCATGCAGTGCTTTATTGTGCCAGCTGTCTGTTCGGCATTGAACTGCAGTTTTCCGGTACTGGTTCTTGGTTTGCTGCACCTTGAGAAGCTTCTGGTTGTTGACTTCAATCAAAGCTGATTCTTTGCTTTCTGCCACGTAATCAGCTAATGCATGCTTCTCTTCTTCCACTGTTTGCTTCACTTGCAAAAGTCCTCTACCACCTGCTTTCCTGGGCAAGTACAACCTGTCGACATCACTCCGAGGATGTAGTGCATGGTGGATCGTCATCAGTTTTCTGGTTTTTCTGTCTAAGTTGTCCAATTCGAGCTGAGTCCAGTTCACAATTCCTGCAGTGTATCTAATGACTGGTATGGCCCAGGTGTTTATGGCCTTAATGGTGTTACCGCCATTCAGTTTACTTTTCAAGATTTTTCTAGTCCTTTGGATATATTCTTTACTGACCACAGATTTCACATGGCCATGCTTAATGTTATCCAGTTGCAGGATGCCCAGGTATTTGTAGGCTTCTGCCTGGTGGGACCTGATGACCTGACCATTTGGCATTTCAATGCCTTCACTTTCAGTAATCTTCCCCTTCTTCAGTGCCACTGTGGCACATTTGTCCAGGCAAAACTCCATACTGATGTCACTGCTGAATATTCGCACTGTGTTGGTCAGTGACTGGATCTCGATTTCAGATTTTCCATAAAGCTTTAAGTCATCCATGTACAGTAGATGTGAGATTTTCTGTGAATTCTTGGCAGTTTGATAGCCCAGGTTTGTTTTCTTTAGGATGAGTGACAGTGGGATCATAGCGATGATGAAAAGGAGTGGAGACAATGAATCCCTCTGGAAGATGCCCCTTTTGATGTTGATCAGTCCGTAGCTTTCATTTCCGACAAAAAGCTCAGTCTTCCAGCATTTCATTGCACTTTCTATAAATTTGGTGATGTTCTGACTGATCCCGATGGTTTCCAGGCACTTTGTGATCCAACCATGTGGCAGTGAATCAAAAGCTTTTTTGTAGTCGATCCAAGTCATATGCAGGTTTGTTTTTCGGCTTTTGCAGTTCTCCAGAATCATTTTTTCAATCAGTAGCTGGTCTTTTGTGCCCCTGCTTCTCCGTTTGTTTCCTTTTTGCTCTACTGGGATGATGTTGTTATCTTCGAGGTAGTCTTGAATCCTGTCTGCTATTATGACTCTCAGCAGCTTGAGCATAGTAGGTAGACAAGTTATCGGCCTATAGTTTCCTGGTGTGGCTCCCTTTGCTGCATCTTTCTGTATTAAGTATGTTTTGCCAGTTATTAGCCATTCAATGATGTTTCCTGTTTGCAGCATTTCATTGAACAGTTCGGCCATTTTTGCATGCAGGCTGGTCAGGTATTTGAGCCAGAAGCCATGCAACTGATCAGTGCCAGGGGATGTCCAGTTCTTCACTTTCTTCACTCTTTTTGTGACCATTTCAGGTGTTATTTCCAGCTGCTGAATTTTGTTCATGGAGAATTTCTTCTCAAAATCCTTTATCCACCCAGCAGTTTTGTTGTATTCTTTTTCAGCCCCCCAGAGATCTTTCCAGAAGTTGGTTGTTGCTTCTTTCTCTGGCTTTTCCATTTTCTTGTCTACTTGCTCATGCAGGCTCTAGTAGAACTGCCTCTGATTATATTGGAACATTTGGTTCTGCCTGTACTGGATGATTCTTGCTTCATATCTTTCGATTTTCCTGGCTGTAGCTGTTATCTGCTGTTTCACGATTTCCAAAGCTTCATCAATTTTCCTTGTATTTAGCCAGTATTTTTTGATCAGATGTTCTTTAGTCTTCTTGTTGTTCAGTTTCTTCTCCTTCATGTTTTTTAGGTTGCTGGCTTCTGGTCTCAGGCTTTTTATTTTCAGTTCCAGTCGAACTTTCCACTTTGGCTTTCCAGTTGATTTTCTAGTTGGTTTGGGCTGCAGTAACCCTAGTTCTTCGGTTACTATCACAGCTGTACTGTAGGCGAGCTGGTTCAGTTCTATTATTATTATTATTATTATTATTATTATTATTATTATTATTATTATTATTATTATTATTATTATTATTATTATTATTATTATTATTATTATTATTATTATTATTATTTTGGTGGTGCCAAAAGATCTCAGCGGGTACCTAAAAACCATTGGCATTGACAAAATATCCATCTCCCAACTACAAAAAGCCACTTTACTGGGGTCTGCTCACATAATTCGCCAATACATCATGCAGTCCTAGGTGCTAGGGAAGTGCCTGACTAGTGATATAATATGAAATCCAGCATAGTGATCTCGTTTGCTGTGTGTAACTGTTTTACATAATAATAATAATAATAATAATAATAATAATAATAATAATAATAATAATAATAATAATAATAATAATAATAATAATAATAATAATAATAATAATAATAATAATAATAATAATAATAATAATAATAATAATAATAATAATCCCCCGATGGGTGCGGCCTTGTCGTGGCGGTGGGGTTTGAGTGCTCCAATGAAGCTGAGAGCTGGGCCGGTGGTAGTGCAAACTACTGGCAGGTTCAACCATGCCAGAGTGGTCAAAGCAGAGGAGCCAGACTAAGTGCACCCAACCCATTTATCACGATGGAGACACAAATAAAAAAGAAGTCTATACTGGCTCGGTCGTCGCCCAGGATAAAAAGGACCGCGGTGGTTGCTGAGGAACCTGAGCAACCCTCGACAAATGGGCTACAGGAACAAAATTCACAAACAAGGAAGCGGCAGAAATTCTCAAGGCCAGAGAATCGTATAGTCATGAAGAGCTACTATAAATCAGAACCTGGAAAACGAGGCTATCAAAAACGGATGCACCAGCTATGGAAAAAAGAATACCCAGACTCGAAGATAACAGAACTGCAGCTGGCTGATCAGAGAAGATTCATAAGCGGGGCTAAAGTGTTCAGTGAAACTGAACTTGAAGAAATACGAAAAACTAATGAAACTGAAGCACCGCAGCCTATAGTGGCAGCAACAGAAGCTCCAACAAGACCAGGAGTCACTGATCAACTAGAACCTGATGAAAATCTGGAAATTCTGCAAGAAGAGGAAGAACAGCAACATGAAGTCATGGATGAAACACCTGGCACATTGTCTCAAAGACAGCAGGAACTGAAGGACAGAATAATGGCTCATACAGCATCAAGTACAGAGCGAAAGCGACTGCCAACCCTAAAAAGTATAGGCAGAAAACGACTTGTCCCACTGATGAATGACATCAACTCTGCCCTTGTAACTGTTCAGGTAGCAACAATCGAAGAACTGAACCAGCTCGCCTACAGTACAGCTGTGATAGTAACAGAAGAACTAGGGATACTGCAGCCAAAACCAATTAGAAAATCTACTGGAAAACCAAAGTGGAAAGTCCGACTGGAACTAAAAATGAGAAGCCTGAGATCAGATGCCAGCAACCTAAAAAACATGAAGGAGAAGAAACTGAACAATGAGAAGACTAAAGAACATCTGATCAAAAAATACTGGCTGAATACAAGGAAAATTGACGAAGCTTTGGAAATCGTGAAACAGCAGATAACAGCTACAGCCAGGAAAATCGAAAGATATGAAGCAAGAATCAACCAGTACAGGCAGAACCAAATGTTCCGGTCTAATCAGAGGCAGTTCTACTAGAGCCTGCATGAGCAAGTAGACAAGAAAATGGAAAAGCCAGAGAAAGAAGCAACAGCCAACTTCTGGAAAGATCTCTGGGAGGCTGAAAAAGAATACAACAAAACTGCTGGGTGGATAAAGGATTTCGAGAATAAATTCTCCATGAACAAAATGCAGCAGCTGGAAATAACACCTGAAATGGTCATGAAAAGAGTGAAGAAAGTGAAGAACTGGACATCCCCTGGCACTGATCAGTTGCATGGCTTCTGGCTCAAATACCTGACCAGCCTGCATGCAAAAATGGCCGAACTGTTCAATGAAATGCTGCAAACAGGAAACATCAGTGAATGGCTAATAACTGGCAAAACATACTTAATACAGAAAGATGCAGCCAAAGGAACCATACCAGGAAACTACAGGCCGATAACTTGTCTACCTACTATGCTCAAGCTGCTGAGAGTCATAATAGCAGACAGGATTCAAGACTACCTCGAAGACAACAACATCATCCCAGTAGAGCAAAAAGGAAACAAATGGAGAAGCAGGGGCACAAAAGACCAGCTACTGATTGACAAAATGATTCTGGAGAACTGCAAAAGCCGAAAAACAAACCTGCATATGACTTGGATCGACTACAAAAAAGCTTTTGATTCACTGCCACATGGTTGGATCACAAAGTGCCTGGAAACCATTGGGATCAGTCAAAACATCACCAAATTTATAGAAAGTGCGATGAAACGCTGGAAGACTGAGCTTTTTGTCGGAAATGAAAGCTACGGACTGATCAACATCAAAAGGGGCATCTTCCAGGGGGATTCATTGTCCCCACTCCTTTTCATCATCGCTATGATCCCACTGTCACTCATCCTAAAGAAAACAAACCAGGGCTATCAAACTGCCAGGAATTCACAGAAAATTTCACATCTACTCTACATGGATGACTTAAAGCTTTATGGAAAGTCTGAAATCGAGATCCAGTCACTGACCAACACAGTGCGAATATTCAGCAGTGACATCAGTATGGAGTTTTGCCTGGACAAATGTGCCACAGTGGCACTGAAGAACGGGAAGATTACTGAAAGTAAAGGCATTGAAATGCCAAATGGTCAAGCCATCAGGTCCCACCAGCCAGAAGCCTACAAATACCTTGGCATCTTGCAACTGGATAACATTAAGCATGGCCATGTGAAATCTGTGATCAGTAAAGAGTACATCCAAAGGACTAGAAAAATCTTGAAAAGTAAGTTGAATGGCGGTAACACCATTAAGGCCATAAACACCTGGGCCATACCAGTCATTAGATACACTGTGGGAATTGTGAACTGGACTCAGCTCGAATTGGACAACTTAGACAGAAAAACCAGAAAACTGATGACGATCCACCATGCACTACATCCTCGGAGTGATGTCGACAGGTTGTACTTGCCCAGGAAAGCAGGCGGTAGAGGACTTTTGCAAGTGAAGCAAACAGTGGAAGAAGAGAAGCATGCATTAGCAGATTACGTGGCAGAAAGCAAAGAATCAGCTTTGATTGAAGTCAACAACCAGAAGCTTCTCAAGGTGCAGCAAACCAAGAACCAGTACCGGAAAACTGCAGTTCAATGCCGAACGGACAGCTGGCACAATAAAGCACTGCATGGACAGTTTCTGGAGAAGTTCAAAGGCAAAGTGGACATGGAAAAGACCTGGTCTTGGCTTACGAATGGAACATTGAAAAAGGAAACAGAAGGACTGATTCTTGCTGCACAAGAACAAGCAATAAGAAGAAATGCCATCAAAGCCAAAATTGAAATATCAGGAGAAGATCCAAAGTGCCGACTCTGCAAAGAAGTGGATGAAACAATCGACCATATACTCAGCTGCTGCAAGAAGATCGCACAAACTGATTACAAGCAGAGACACAATGCTGTAGCACAAATGATCCACTGGAACTTGTGCCAAAAGTATCATCTGCCAGTGTCAAAGAACTGGTGGGATCACAAGCCAGAAAAAGTGGTTGAAAACGAACAGGCAAAAGTACTTTGGGACTTCAGGCTTCAGACTGACAGAAAACTGGAGCATAACACCCCTGACATTACAGTTGTTGAGAAAGAGAAGGTGTGTATCATCGATGTTGTTACTCCAGGTGACAGCAGAATTGAGGAGAAACAGTTGGAGAAGCTCACCAGATACGAAGACCTGAGAATTGAACTTCAGCGACTCTGGCGAAAACCAGTGAAAGTGGTCCCAGTCATCCTCGGCACACTGGGCGCGGTGCCAAAAGATCTCAGCGGGCACCTAAAAACCATTGGCATTGACAAAATATCCATCTGCCAACTACAAAAAGCCACTTTACTGGGGTCTGCTCGCATAATTCGCCGATACATCACGCAGTCCTAGGTGCTTGGGAAGTGCCCGACTGGTGATATAATACGAAATCCAGCATAGTCATCTCGTTTGCTGTGTGTAACTGCTGTTTTACATCATCACAATAAAAATAATAATAATAAAGAAGAAGAAGAAGAAGTTGATGAAACAGTCAACCATGTACTCAGCTGCTGCAAGAAGTTCGCACAAACTACTTACAAGCAGAGACACAATGCTGTAGCACAAATGATCCACTGGAACTTGTGCCAAAAGTATCATCTGGCCGTGGCAAAGAACTGGTGGGATCACAAGCCAGAAAAAATTGTTGAAAATGAACAGGCAAAGCTACTTTGGGACTTCCAGCTTCAGACTGACCGAACTTTGCAACATAACACTCCAACATTATGATCATCGAGAAAAAGAAGGTGTGGATCATTGACATCCCCAGGGGACAGCAGAATCAAGGAGAAACAGTTGGAGAAGCTCAACAGATATGAAGACTTGAAAATTGAACTTCAGCGACTCTGGCGAAAACCAGTGAAAGTGGTCCCAGTCATCCTCGGCACACTGGGCACGGTGCCAAAAGATCTCAGCGGGCACCTACAAACCACTGGCATTGACAAAATATCCATCTGCCAACTACAAAAAGCCACTTTACTGGGGTCTGCTCGCATAATTCACCGATACATCACGCAGTCCTAGGTGCTTGGGAAGTGCCCGACTAGTGATATAATACGAAGTCCAGCATAGTGATCTCGTTTGCTTTGTGTACCTACTGTTTTACATCATCACAATAATAATAATAATAATAATAATAATAATAATAATAATAACAACAACAGCAGCAGCAACAACAACAACAACAACAACAACAATACAGAAACAAAACAATATAACAACACCAAACATGCCAGCTTTGATATTTCATCATGAATCAGATATTACTATTATTAGTATTTTTATCCCACCCCATACCCAGAGGCCTCAGGTTGGGTTAACATTTAAAACCAAATATAAGCATATTAAAAAAATAAATGTGTCTGAAAGTGCAGGGGAGTTGCTCTATCTCCATTTAACTGAAGGCCAGGGCAAAGAGACATGTCTTCACTGCCCTCCTAAACATGTAAAGTGGGCCAGTTTGGTCTAGTGGTGAAGGAGCTGGGCTATTATCTGGGAATATTAGGTTTGATTTTTGCACTCTTCCATGAAACCAGCTGGGTGACCTTGGGGTAGTCACCGTTCTCTTCTGAGCCTTCACATCCCCACCCACATCGCAGGGTGTTCTGTTATGGGGAGAAGAATAGAAGCTTTGTCAGCCACTTTGAGTCTTCTTAAATGGGTGAGAAAAGCATGGTAGAAAAGCCTACTCTTCTTCTTCTTCTAATGTGGGAGCACCTGAAGACATTCAGTTCATTGGTATTGTTAGAGATGCTTGAAGAATTCCATTTTTGTAAATTCCTGCATTAAATGGTCTGAGCTCTTCCTCAGACTAATGGACAGATAAACACATAACTGTTTACTGGCTTAACTTCCACAAATGTTGTAGTGCAGTTATTAGCACTTCAAATGTATAAAAAATGTCTCTTTAAATGATATTTTTAACCAAAATACACTTTTTGCACAGCGTTTTAAAGCTTTTTACTAAAAAAACCTTATATATATGAGTAACTTTAAAATGGAGATGTTCTATACACTTGTCAAATACTATTGATTGCTGTACTTTTTCCAAGATGTCCTTTTTATTCTCTTGTTGAATCAGAATATAAGTACTTGAAACTTGGGAGAGTAACCTAGACAACTGGCTAGAAATTCTGCTGTAATCTTACCACATTTAGAAACAGCAAGCAAATTAGTCTTGATATTGTGAACATATGAACAATTTAAAGATTTCATATATTGCTACAAATTATATTGTGAATGGTATTATTTTTATTACCTGGGGTTATTATTGAGGAATTGTGATTAATGATTAGATTCATAAATATTATTGGTAGTTTGCTAGAAAACAAAAGCAATTTCTTTGCGTAGTAGCTAAGCAACCACAATATAAAAGACAGTAAAAATATCCTTGGAGAATTCTCATTTCTCATTTCTCCCTTCTTCCTTCCTCTTGTGCATTATTTATTATCCAAAAAGAAAGATAAGACAGCTCTGAAGAAACTCATCATAAAGCGTTAATGCACCAGGTAACAAATCAATAGTTGTTTAAATGATTGTTCATGGTGAGGAGGAAATATATTTCAGTTTGGAGCCTTAAATTCATTATGCCTCAGTGCATACCAAGCAAAAAAACCACTACCATAGTCATTAACGTGTTTATAAAGAGACTGTTGTTGCAAGATGGTTGCTGTGAAATCTTTTTATTATCTTTATCATTTGTTCCTTTTGATGAATCATTTGACAACAAAGGCTTATGCACTTAAGTAACATAGGCATTTGATAAGTATGGATTGATTCCAAAGTTTCAAAAATGGTCTTTAGTAGGCTAGTGACCACGGACTGAAGCTTATACGATTTCAACGTAAAACAAAGATGACTGACAAAAGCAAAGCTTGTCTTTGGAAAGGATGCAATTAACAGTTAAGCAAGGAGAATCCAGAACTGGATATTTCTCATTGGGTGTACAATGGTCCCTCATTATTCAAAGCTTTAATATCTATGAGTTTTCTGTGTCTGTAACTGTAGGATTGTCAAGGGTCCTGGTATCCGAAATTTAGCATTGGAGACAAGCACTTTCCCACAGTTTTTGTCTGTTGCTTTTCTGTTTTGTTTTGGAGGTGGAATGGGGCTGAAAAACTTTTTTAAAAAATAAATCTTAGCCCTGGAAATAATGGAGGCTGGAAGGGGTCAAAATGCAGGGCAGGAGGCTGAGAGCCACCATAGGAGTAACATGAGTGATGGCCACATGCTGTTGACCATAGTTCCTTTTATGAGCAAGACTTCTGCTTTCAGCAGTCAGGGTCCTGCTGGGTCTCCCTTCAAAAGGCTTAAAATAGTGGCAGGAGTTGGGTATTTTTGGTTCAGGCAGGATTAAGTCACCTCCTCTTTCAGTGCAGCAAAAGGAGAACCACAGTTTTGGAGCACTCCAGACTGAATACTGGTAAATTGCTTAAGTAGAAAGTGGTAGTTGGGGACCGGAGGCAGAAAGAACATATGACCATCCAGGTATTTGTGCACCTAACTGTGTAGACGGCCAAGGGTGATTTCGCACTTCCCAGAAAAGGTGTGTGAAAGACTAACATTGACTAGAGCTTGTACTATACTAAAAATAGTTGTAGGTATTTTATTATATGTGAATAGGGTCACAGGGCTTCTTTGCACTTAACTGCAATGGGACAGCATCCCACTAAAGTTTAGGGGTGCTGATCAGAATACACACCACAAGTGCCAGCACTGCCCCCAAACAGTACAAACGGTCCACCTTGGACCAAGTTGCATTGCCAAAACAACAAGCACAGCAACTTCCAGCATGTTCTGGACCATTGCTATGGCAATGGCAAAGTGGCATGCATTGTGCAGCCACTGCTGCCTAGGTCCACCCCCACACAGAATTTACAACAGTGTTCCTGGTGAAAGTGTGGAATAGTCATTACTGTTCCACAGCTTTGGAGGATTGGGATGGTCTCACATACAGTGGGCTGCTCTAACCTGGAAGCATCACCATGGTGTGCAAACTCAGCATTCCTGATCCTGTGGGGATGTCCTGATGCCCTAAGTGTGAAGAGGCCCACAGATGGCAGCCTTAAAGCTACCAAACCTTATCATTATTTAACCTGTAGTTTGAACTGGTGTTCAGCTGAATGGGTTTGGCTCCCCCAGAAAATATGGAGCAGACCCACACAAACAAATCTTGGAAAGTGCAGTTTGACTTCTTAGACCAGTGGTTCTCAACCTGGGCGTTGAGACCCCTTTGGGGATCGGATTACCCTTTCAGAGGGTCGCGACGAGTCTCCCGCCGCCCTTCCCTCCCACCTCCCAGCTGCTCCAACCCTGTGGTTGGGGGTCTCCACAAGATGAGGAACTGCATTAAGGGGTGATGGCATTAGAAAGGTTGAGAACCACTGTCTTAGACACTAAAGATATTTGATAATTTAATTTGAATCAAGCCAAACCAACCTGTTTGATTTGAACCTCTTCAGAGCTGACCACAGTTGCCCTAATAAAAGGACTTTTAAAATCTTTACCTTAAAAAGCTATACGACAAAATCAAATTCAAGTCAAACACATTTCAAGTTTGTATACATCTCTAGTGTTTATTTTATACTAGAAGCTTATCTAGACATCATAGAAAGGCTATTTAAATTTAACCTGTTTTGTTTGTGAAAGAAAATTTTAACTAGCCACTTTTTTCCACTTGCATTTGGGCACTTTAGAAGCCCTTGGGAAATTTTTGTTGCAGGCATCAAAAATAAAATAAAACAAATTATGCAGCCACTATGATTTCAGGAATATATCTACCTGCTGTTTATTGATTTTGTCACATGTGATTCTGTCAGGCTTTCAACATTATTGAAATGTGCTACTGGCTTGGCAAATGCATAACTCCAGTATCTTTGTATTTTCACCGATGGATCACGGATTTTGAGACTGGAAATTAGTCAACCATAAGACCAGAGATAAAGGCTTCAGGTGCAAAACAGCAGGTGGGGGAGAAAGCATTATGCATACCTTACTAATCATATTTTATCCCACAATCTAGCCCTTCATTTTTGGATGTCTTGCAGCAGGCATTTGGATATGGCAAACTTCCATTCTACATACTATTCTCCAGTGACACAGGAAGGGATATGAGCTTTCTAATGAGTGTCACAAATATGGTAGGAAAATATTTGGGTTTTATGTATACCATGCATACTTTGCATTTACTCAATGTGCAAAATAGGCGATATCATGCGCAGTGGGATAAAGACAGCTCCTGCTGTCCACAATTAAGAAAGAACAGTCATTACCTGGCTATCGAGCTGTGCTGATAGTTGCCAATTGCAGAGAGGTAAGAGAGCAAATAATGATCTTCCTTCTGTTTATGGAATATTCTTGTTTCTTCGTATAAATGGAAAAATATTCCTCTCTCCATCTGCTAGCACATCTGAAAGCAAAATACATTAATTAGGTTTGTATTAGTTAAGAATACCACCACAAATTACAATTCATGAGGGACAGAGAGAGAGAGAAGCAACATGACAAAAATACTTAACAGCAAGATGCTGCAGGCTACAGAATGAAAATGTACATTATTAAAGTATTTGAAGGAAAATGAGGAGTGTCCCTAACCTTTGTGGAAATAGTACTTGGGGCAAGCCACTACCTACAATGAGGCAAATAATTTTCTCTTAACTACTATAAATTAAATAGTGAAGATGTAACATTTAAATCTGTGCATAAAGGATAAGGTTTTGTAATGCTAACTGGCCTCACATCAACCATTTCAATTTCCATTTTACCACTTCAGTGCATTGGAAGGGGAACGTAAGTGTGAAGGCCAGCTTGTATTCCATGATTCTCATAAAATGTTTGCATTCTGATATGAAGAAGAAGAAGAGGAGGAGGAAGAGGAAGAAGAAGAAGAAGAAGAAGAAGAGTTGGCTTTCTACCCCTCTTATCTTACCCATTTAAGGGGACTCAAAGAGGCTGACAAAGCTTTTCTATTCTTCTCCCCACAGCAGAACCCCCTGTGAGGTAGGTGCGGCTCTGAGAGCTCAGAAGAGAACTGTGGCTAGCCCAAGGCCACCCAGCTGGCTTCATGGGGGAGGGCGGAATCGGACCCCGTATTCCCAGATAAGAGTCCGGCTCCCTAACCACTAGACAAAAGAGTGAGCAAACAACTGGAGATAAGAAAACTTGAAGTAAGAAAAAACCATTTATTGTGATAAAGCTGTGAAACAACATTCAACAAGTGTCTACAGCATCCATTACTAATCTTTTCTGGCCTATTTAGAAACTTTTTAAAACTGTATTTTTTAATATATATATATATATATATATAACATATATAACATATATAACATCCGTACGCATAAAGATTCTCAGAAACTTTCCACAAGGATTATTATCCTGGCCCTGAGAGGGGTCCAGGGTCCTTCCTTCTGCACTAGTGACATGCACAAATGGTTGTTGTTGTTGTTTTGGCATTCAGTTCTATATTTGGCACATCTCCAAAAACATTGAAATCAGTCTTCAATGATGATTTCAGTCCGCATTGACTGTCCACATTCCAGCCTGTTCATTCCAGCCTGTACAAACTTTGAATCTGGGGAACAGAAATCCCCCAGCATTGACATTTTTGTTAAAGCCCATGACACTAAACCTTTTATTGCTTTGTAGAAGGAATACTCCCAGACGTGGATTTTGTCCTGGAGGGTAACCAGTACCAGTGACATGTGGACCCCCACGCATCATTGCACTCCTAGCCATCTTTTTATGTGATCTAAAGGAGTCATTCAGATCTTAACTTTGACCTACTGGCCCTTTCTACACTGGGGTTTATTTGAGATTTTATTTCAGCACAGGGAGCTGCTATCTGCATAGTCTATAACCAGCATATTGAGGATAGCTCTGGGATTTTGTGGGTGGTAGGCTTCATAGCTGAACTGGAATGGTTCATAGTTGTTATACGATATATACATTGGTGAAAAAATGTGTTGTTTATGTGATGTTCATGAAAACATGCTAGATTAAGATAAATAACTTTCAAAATGGCATCCTCCTCTTTTGTCTTTAAAATTTCTAACAAATGGAATAAATGTATATATTGAGTTTCCTATTCCTCCTCCTTATCTTTACTCCAACATCCAACCACATGCCATATTGTTCAGGGAAAATAAATAAAACAAATAGCTTTAAATCAGGATGCACATAGTATAGTTAAAATGAACAGGCATGTGCATGACTGCATTTTTCGGCATTCGGTTCCAATGAATCAAATGTTAGAAAATTCATACTCATATGAATAGACCCTTTCAAATGAGGTAAAATTATATTCAAGATGAATGTATTTATACAAATTTGTACAAATACCTGATATGGATGAATATCTATCTGATATGTATCTGAGATACATATCCCATACATATGCCATAACAAATTTGCTCTGAAAGGGTCAAATCTGACCTGAATCCACTTTTAATATGCTCTCAGTCCTTGTCGAATGGACTCTAGATCTGTTACAGATGTGACTGGCACAGCTGCTTTCTCACCTCCCCAGTTTACCATATGTCTGAACTATTCATATGAATGTTTGAAAACAGTTGAATTCATACGAATGTCAATGTATATTTCCAAATCCATACGAATAATGAATGTTACAAATATTTGTGCACATCCCTAAAAATGAACACTTCTTCCATAAACACTATGAAGTGTTGTACCTTATCTCAGAAATTCAAGCAAGCAAGATTTCAACTCTTATTATTTATCTAGTCTTGCCTAGCTTTTGCTACAATGAAAGTATAATATTCATTGAATTTTCAATGCGGTCACACTTCGCCTTGTGAGATCAAATGTTCACTTCAGAGTATATTTAGAACATGAAATCTTCCAGAGCTTTATTGTACAGTGTACTCTTTTTATCTGTTTAGATACTGAACACAAGGCTGCTCAATCAATTATGAATAACCTTTTCTCAAAGATCCCAACTGACCTATGCTATTCAAGACATTTACATAGATTATTGAACACAAAAGTCTAGAAAGAGACAATAAATCATGCTTTGCTCTCAGTTTTTGATTCTATATAATTAGATTTGCACTCTTGAAAATTATTTTGGGAGGAAAAAAGGTCTGTGCATAGATATCCTCCCAGGATTTACTAGTTAATTTTATTTTGCTTCCCTCAAAATAACCTACAATGCTTCACAAACTTCAGTTTCTATTGGAATTGATCATTTTGTCTAATTTCTATTTAATGCCACTTGCAATGACTTTAAAACAATAATTTCACTCTCTATATACTACAGTTGCACTATTACTGCAAGCATGCTACAAACCACACCTTTCTCTGTGATTGACCTGAGCCTCCTCCACAGAACTCTTAGCTTTCCACCCCATTTGCTACATCAAATCTATCTCCTTTCTTATGGGATGCTGTTGTGTCACCCAAGGGAGGCCAGGGTGTGTGTTTGCGGTTCCTTTTAAACCCTGCTCCTCCACCTCCATATCCCCCTTCCTTTTTTATGTGTTGTTCTGTTCCATGTAATTAATTTTTTTTAATAAAATTTATTTGTGGAAAAAATGCTAGATAGAGGAATCATAAACTGAGGAGAGAAGAGGAGGTGCCTCATGAACTCCATGAGTGCACATTGGCTGAAAGGAAAGACTGGAACCACCCACCACAACTTTGTTCAATCTCCTTTAGCCCATCTCCCCACTCACAACTGAGGAAGTGATGATGGCCTGGGATGCCAGGATGAGCTGAGCCCTCTGAAAAAGAGCACTCCAGTTAGAATGATTTACTGGGGGCTGGCTGGCTCAGAAAATGAATAAAAATAATGTGAGTAACTCAACCTGAGGATGCCATGAAGTCCCCCTAAACTAAAGATGTGACCAGGTTCAACATCTGTTAAATGCTGGTCTACTTCTTTTAGATTTTTAAATTGTTTTCATTGTATTTTTGTAATATGATATTTAAAAACACGGCAGCAAAAATTTCAGCTTATATGCCAATCTTGAACTATGATTAAGAAATTAACCTTTTCTTTTTTTTAACCTTACCAATTTACCATCCAGAAAGTGTTGAAGTAGACTAGTTTAATTAGATGAAAGTGAGAATTTCGGTCAGCTGTGTGGAATATAAAATGAGGGTCTCCGAAATTAGCATTATAAAAGCCATATTAATCTAATAGCTTTATGGTATAAAGACTTCATAAGCTGACTTTAAGAAGAATCTGACCTTATAGGAAGGGCCTATGATCTCAAAGATGTACAAGAAACAGAGAAATGAGAAGAGCAGAAAACCACAAAAGTACAAATTATCTGTTGCAACACAAGGTCCTCCTTTTGATGTTTGCAGAGTTCTTCCTTCATTTTCCATTACACAACTGTTCTGGTTAACCTTTAGTAAATCTTGGGGGGGGGGGGACAAGGAACACTATGGGTGTTTTTCCACTGTCACTAGAAGTACCCATTAAGTACCCATTAATGGGTACAAAAATGCCATTTTGTACCCATTAATGGGTACCTAATGGGTACTTTTAGTGACAGTTGGAAAATACCCTATATTAGCTCTAGACTTATATCTGGAAGGAAGGGAGTGTTTGACTCCTTTCCTTGCATGCACTGTATTTGTATCACAAATTAAATGGAGTTCTCCTGGAAGCCAAGTGTGGTCCAGAAATTTATTTGAGAGCTGTTGCTAGGGTCATAGGGCACTGGCCACCACTGCCTTCAGTCCACCTTTACTTGACTCCATCAGTATGTAACATCAGAATGTCGATCTTGTTCATACAAGCACAAAAACAATCTGTGGGGAATTCCTGTGATTTCTATGGGGGAGAACATTTTCAATATTTGTTTTATGCGATATTCCACCAGCCACTGTTATGCATTATTAATTCTTTTGTTGGATAAAACACATCTTTTTAAACATTACTTACAGAAAGCAAAACTGTAGCAATTAAAAAAAAACGGTGTAAAAGTTTCCTGGACTTCCTATATATTATAAACATTTTTCACCTAATTTATTTGAGACTTTACAGCTTATAGTATTAGCTGCTTAGATTTTCATTTTACTTTTTTCTATTTGGAATTTTGCTTCTTGGTTTCTCAGCAGAGTGTTTACCTGAAATGCCACAAGTGAGGGAAATAT